>OY728164.1:794755475-799755475 GCA_963277665.1 Viscum album
GACTATGAGAGATACCCAAGATGTCATTTATAATGACCTTATGCTATATTCACCATGGGGTATTGACCATGAGACATACTCAATAGGTTGTTTATAATTTATTGATGATATGTTGTCATAGGGGTATTGACTATGAGATATGCAAAGGTAGTCATTGTAATTGATCAATATTATATGAAACCAAAGGGTTTATACCATGAATGTTTTTCTAGAGGGTCATTTGTGAATAGTTGAATGATTGTGTCTAGCCCACCAAGCCAATGCATAAGGTTGGAATCAATCTTACTTGATCATTCAGATGGTCTTTCAGGACATCTGTTTGGTTACAATGAAGGCATACATAGCTTAGGCTAGATCCTAAGGTTTAAATGATTTAACGAATTGAATAATAAATGTAAATGAATATAATTGAAAAATTTGGGATTGTATACTTTTGAGTACTTCTTAGTTTATTGCATCACATTTTCAAATTACATATTATAAATATCGCTAACAGTTAGGCACATATCATTTGGTGGATTCCAATTAGGATTCACCTCACACCCAATTTGAGTCATTATTTTTACCGAAACAGATTATATTATTGAATTTAATGATAAGTGAATACACCATTCTTCATCGGGTACTTGATTGTTGTTGGATTTGGGGAGCATGTGACTAAGACGAGGCTTGTTATGTTATTGGATAATGGTTTCTTTATTATACATTGGTTTTAGTATTTTATTTCTAGATTAGGGACTTGTTTATATGGTTTCCTAAAAATATGTGAAATGTGTTATTTATATATATGCTCCAGTTGTTTTATTACTATCAGTCTTCCACTGATTACATCAGTTGTATTGTACTACTTCTTCCACTATTTCTTACTACTTGATTTCAGATTTGTATACTCTTCCAATGAGGGTATATTTTCCCCAATATCATAGCTTTACTTTAATGCTAGTCGGAAAACTCTGTAATTTGGGGAAATGTGCTCGGGGTTATGTGACCGATCGGGATAGGGGAATCATTGGGAGACACACGAATACTGGAAGTTACAATGTTTTATCAAAGGAGTTTTATTTTCTTGTCTGTCTTACTATTTGGTGACATTTTAAAGTGAAAGTATTTATTAACTAGTTTGTAATAATATGGTCTCCTGAGTAGCTAACCCGTGTATAAGGAAAAGACATGTTAAAATCAATATTGCAATTTTTATCATTTTGAAATTGTTATTGTTGATAGGATTTCACCGTTGGGTGATACACATGTATTATTCTATTATCATTTATTTTATTTAAGGTTTTATTCTATTGAATGCCAAGGAGATGAGGGTATTCCATCTCCTGCATCACATAGGCACTAGTTAGAAATCACATGCCATGAATTATTTCCATACCATTTAGAGTGCATTACTGCTTTCATGTTATAGTGATAAGATGTTATACTAGATATTCTTATTGTTGTGATAGATTCCATGATTGAAATAACATCATTTTTGAGAGGGTATTGGTATATGTAATGTTTCATTTTGGTGGGTGCCCAGGTTTGGTCCCTTAGGTGTTATTGGCCATCTTGGATTGGTATTTGGTGGATCATGTATGAATTTTAATTGAATTGTGTTAGGATATGATACAGAATAGGATGTCAAAAATTTATTCGAGTGAATTATGGGATCTCACAGATTATATTCTTCCACACATTGGCCAAATTTTAACATTTTCGGGCTCCATAGAAGTTTAGTAGGATTACATTATTGAAAACCCCGAAAATACGACGTGTGATGCGATGAACACACAACATGTGTTATTATGTTCTGGAATAAATGAATATTCATAGGTACACACTGTATACCATATATAAACGATGTGTATTTATAGACAGTGTGACGAACTGTGTGTGTTTTACCGGGGTTTCTAAACTCACGGTAGAACACATTGTGTACTAGGAGTACACATTGTGATATAGTCAATTGTGTATCTAGTTGTGTGACTAATGGAATGGGTGGATAGAAATTTGTAGAACATGATGTGTAGTATTACAACATGAGGACCGTGTAGTTCTACCCATGTATATGTACCTAGGAAGTTATGGATATTCAAGTACCCACCATGCCTATTGAGGAACACACCGTCTCCATGGTGTGGTACATGACCAGGTTGGCATAGTTACACATCCATGTTAAGGCTTAAAAGAACAGGTCGTGTAGTGGTTCTACATGCATTGTTCCCCTCTTTTATAAAATATAAAGGATTTCCTTCTCATGTTTCTTTATTCCACATTCGACTTTCTGTTCCATTAATCTTATACAGAGGTGAATGCATGAGTTTGTAGTGTCATTCCACCAAGACATCCTCCGAATTTACACTAGGTATAGGGTGATTATGAGACATTGGAAATGTTAGATCATGGACTACCAGTAGATCCACCTATTGTGACCATCTTGGCACCAACAGTTATACTGGACACAGGTGATAATTTATAGTTCCAGGAAGGATTTTTGAGGATGATACAAACTTCTTTGGGAGCACCACATCCTTCCCTGACTATTGTTGAGTTGACACGGGTGTTGCAGAAGTAGAATCCTCCAAATTTTTTAGAGGATGGAGGACCACTTGTTGTATAGTCATGTTTGTAGGCCATGCTTTTTATATTCAAGAATCTGGAGACATCTCATGAGAGGAGGGTGAATATCATGACTTATATGCTATGTGATTACTCTAAGAGTTTGTGGGATGTTTTCTTATTGGTGGGATGTCATCATGATATGTATTTCGAAATGTTTCAAAGGACCTTATATGATTAATTCTTCCCGACGATTATGAGGGCTAACCGAGCCTGGGGGTTCATACATTTGGAGAAGGGCACTCTTTTAGTGAGGGGTAACTTTTCTCTCTTTGTAGTGCATCAGCGATACTCACCTGTTTTAGAAGGTGAAGAGTTATCAGTAGATATATTATGTGAGGGTGGTCTTAGGTATGCCATATAATTGCAAGTGAATGTTTTCAACTTGACTTAAATGACTACTATAGCAAACAAGGTGATAATTACTGAGTGCAATCTGAGGGATTTTGGAGTGAAGAGCTATAGAAGTTCATCAACCAGGGTGGGTAATCCTTCGACTGATAACATGATGCACTATTTGGAGATTACACAAAGTGGTTCTTCTAGTAGTAATTATGTTTCATTAGGTATCCATGGGTTTTTATTATGGTGTGGGAAGAATGGGCATACAAGACTGCAGTGCCAGAGAGACCTAGTTGAGTTCCGATATTATGTGTATATGGGTCATGTTCAGCATTTTTGTAGGGTGTTATCACCAGTAGTGAGTGAGAGGGTTTAGATTATATGTCCACCATCAGGAGTTGGACAACCAGTTTCTTATCAGTCAGGGAATTTGAGTTTTTCAGTCCATTCAGGTTGAGGAGATGGTCATGGTCATGGTTTCCAAGAAACTGGTATTAATTGATAGAAGGGTGGATCTTCATAGGATAGTTATGATGGGTTACATGGATACAATATAGGTCATATTTTTTCACTAAAACTGAACCAGTAGAAGCATGTCCCCTTACCCTCTACAGTTAGAGGTACAACTATAGTTCCCTCAGTTTTACCTTCTTCCATTTTTTATATAGCTACATCACATGGTTTTATATCAGTTTCTATTGTGGAGAGTCTTATGCAGTGTATATATACTAATGATGATGTTATGATGCAAGAAACTCTATTGTGGATTATGATGGCAAGATTAAATTAGTTCAAGATGTATCCTCTTGAGGTTGGTGGGTGTCACCTATTATGGGACCGTTAAGACATAGAGAATACTAGATTTGATGTCATTCTTGGAATGGCTTGGTTGGTCAGCATTATAGTACTTTGTTGACATTTATCACATTACGGTGAGTTTCACGTCACCAAAAAGAGAACCTTTTATACACAATGGAAATTGGGATGTCATGGTGAGAAAAGTTGAACCCGAACATCATGGGTTGGGGGGAATTATAGACCAGATTGCTTGTTTATATTTCTATTACCATGATACTTCACAAAGGTGCATTCCCCTAGTGGTGGGTCATTTTAGAGATTCCTTTAAAAAATTATTTTTAGTCTTACCTCCATAGAGAGAGGAATATTTTTCTTTTAATCTTTTCTAAGAGTGTTATCGATGTCCATTCCTCCTTATAGGATGGCTACACCCGAGATACAAGAGCCCAATTAGTAGCCAGAGGAGTTATAGGAAACATGTTTCATCTGGCCCTATACTTCTCCTTAGGGTTCTCATATCCTTTTTGCATAGATGGTGGACGGTACCCTTAGGAATTGTGTGGATTATCCAGAGCTGAACCCATATTTGGTAAAGAACCAATATCCCTTTTTGGGGATTAATGATCAATTTGATCTGTTTCGTGGAGCTTGGGTGTTCTTTAAGATTGAATTGAAATCTGATTTTCATCCCATTTAAGTTAGACCATTGGACATTCCACTTAAAGCCTTACTAACCACATATGTTTTATATGAGTTCTTGGTTATTCCATTCGGTCTCACGAATGCACCATCAATTTTCATGTCACTGATGAACTGAGTGTTCCATCCTTACATGGATTCATTAGTGGTAGTCTCAATGGATGATATATTGGTGTACTCTCACTCTCAATATAAACAATCCATCCATCATGAGATTATATTGAGTACACTAAGAGAGCATCCGTTATATGTTATGCTCATAAAATGAAACTTTTGGATGGATTAGATTCACTTCATGCCTCATGTCATATCAGAGACAATAATATCATTGGACCTAGAGATATTAAGAGAAGTATTTTCCTGGGAGAAGATGCAGATTATATTTTAGGTATGATGTTTTTTGGGGCAGGATTCTTACGAAGGATGCTTTATTCAAGCCTTTTCACGATTTCTATCACCATTGATGGGCCTAAATAATAAAGGTGAGAAGAACTTGTGGGTAGATTTATGTGATTTAGCCTTTCAACAGCTGAATGGTTGGATGGCATCACCATCGATTCTTATTTTTTTGTATTTGGGAAATAGTTAAACTATTTTATATGATGCATCAGGTATCATGCTGAGGAAATAACTTATATAGGGGGAAGGAGTCATTGCATACGAGTCTTGGTACTTGGGGCAACAAGACATGAATTAACAGACGGATGATCTCGAGTTTCATCAGTTGTGCATGCTTTGAAATATTAGAGAAATTACCATTTAGGAGAGAATTTTTTTCTATACACAGCCAAGAAGCGACTCAAGTATATAATTACTCGGTGAAATATGAATTTGAGACAGTGAAGGTGTGTTGTGTACCATCATTCATTTGACATTTATTTTTCATAAATTTTAGAGAAAGGAAATATTTTGTTTGATGTGTAGAGTAGGGGGACATAGATACACGTAGTTAAGGAGGCCAAAAATTTGTGGATACTTATGGGTATACTATTTGAGATGCATTTGGATATTCACCATAGATAGTGGAAAACATTTCTTTATTCTATAGTTGTAACCTCTACTCTAATAGATCAAGTGTGAATGAGTCATCTATCAGATTATGAAGGCCTAGTACTGCTGGAGTGTGTGGATCATGATGAACCTAAAACTAGGTGGAGCATATGCGAGGATGATGTTTTTCATTTTCATGGGTGAATTGGGTGTCCGTAGAAATATGTGATGAGTTAATGCATTATTTTTATGGCTTAGTATGGGTAGTTTGTCCTTGTGTCACTATGATGTATCAAGAATTTCATCATCAGTAGTGGTGGACATGAATGATGAGGGGTGTAGCTGGTTTTGTTATTAGATGTTCTACATTTCAGTAGGTGAAGGTAGAGAATTGACAACTATTAAGTCTATTAAAATAGTTACCTATTTTCAAGTGGAAGTGGAATGATGTTGCGATGGATTTCAGGATAGTTTTACCAAGGTTGCCTCGAGGAATTGATTCGGTTTGGGTTCATATAAATAGGATCAAGGAGGTTACATATTTCCTACCAATTATGGAAACATTCAATGATGATGAGATGTTAATGATTTATATCCGTGTGATTGTACATTTACATGGTGTTCCACAATGTATTGTTTCAGACAGTGTTTCCTAGTTTACTTCTCGTGTCTAGAATAGACTATAGAAGGCCTTGGGTATAATGTTACTTCTTATTATATCTTTCCATCTTCATACATATGGACAATCTCAGTGCATAATTTAGGATTTTGAGGACATGCTTCCACCATGTGTTCTAGATTTCTAGGGATCTTAGAAGAGACACATACCCCTATTGGAGTTCTCATACAATTATAGTTTCAAGAACCCATTTAGATGACACCATATGAGTATTTTTATGGTATTCCATGCCGATCCCCCCTATGTTGGATGAAGGTAAGAGAGGTAGCTATGCTGGGACCTCATCTTTTCCAGGAAGAGCTGATTCGGAAGAGTATGACTACTCCACAATATCGTAATATGTGTTATGTTTATCAATATTGACGAACTATGGAGTTTGAGTACGGAGATCTTGTTTTCCTATATGTCACACTAAGGCTATGACATAGGAGGGTTAGAATACAGGGGAAGATTTCACCGAGATACGTCAGGCCATTTTAAATTTTGGAGAGGTTTAGGATTGTAGCCTATCATTTATAGTTACCTATTAGGTATAGGTCTATGCAAGACATATTTTATGTTTCTAAGTTATGAAATTAATTTTAAGACCCATATAATGTTTTTCAATATGATGAGGTTTAGTAGGTGGTTGATACATCCTTTAAAGATCACCCTATTCAGATTTTGGATCACTGCATAAAGGTACTCCATGGCTAGTTTGTTCCTCTAGTATGGTTTCTATGGCAGCACAAGAATGTCCAGGACTAGACGTGTGAGTGGGAGGCGGTTTTTTGATCGTAGTGGTGATATTAGTTCACAGATTTATCTTCACCACCCTTGGAAGGGAAATTTATGGAAGAATTGTCTTAAGGGGGGAAGTTTTTAAGAACCCATATCTTCTTTTCTTGTGTGAATAATTATTTTGGGTTGTTTTGAGGAAAAAATGATTAAATGGGGGTTTTAAGTACACACTATCTACATTAGTATACACACTGTGTACTGAGTTGCTGTGTAAAAATGTGAACTAGACTTGTAACGGCCGAGTACATGGCTATGTGGTTACCTGGAAGACAGGTTAACTCAGGGGATAGATAAGGCTAATACACAATGTGTAGTTTTATAGATCAATCCATGTAATTTTATTTTATTTGATATATCATAGTGTTGTTGTGTCTCATGTCTGAAAACCCCTTAAATTCCCGAGTTTCATAAATGAAAACTCTAGAACAATGAACAAATATTGAAAGCCTGGTTATCTGTCCGATATCCGATAGAGACACCGTTGGATGCATTAGAATCCCACCACTGAGTTCCCAAATAAACTAGAACATTCATCCTAACTCCTTCCATAGTTTGATTTATTCATGGTTGGTAGTTTTTTACCTTTTTTTAGATCTAATCCAAAAAAGTCAGATTCAATTTTTAATATTCAAGTATATTGATCGTACGAAAATGAGGTAGGTTTTTTTCCTTTCATTGTGTTTTCATGGATTATATACTCTAAATTACATTATTATAATCGTTTTTGGTATTGGTTGATTTAAATTTTAACTCTATTTATACATTTTTTGTTTTGAATGATTGATAAAGGTTTGTTGCTTGTGTGTAAGGATAGATAACTTTTTTATGGGAAACAACATGGATGCATTTCTATTGAATGATTGTTTATGATTGTTTGGTCTAGGATGCCATTTAAGATTTTCATGATTTACATGCCTTGGTTGATTAAGATGGGGTCTGATTGATTAAAAGGAATGTATGTGATATTAATTGTGAATGATTATCAATGTTGTTGTTTCCTATTACAAGAGTTGCTTTGGAATTATATGTTCATTGTTTTTCCAATGGACCGTTACATCTTTGGTCAATGAAGACATTGTGGACTTCCACATTATTTTTATGAGACCATGAGAGCCTTGGTGAAGATGATTAACTTAGGGTTATTGACTATGATAGCTACCCAGTAGTTCATTTATAATTACCTTATTGTATGTAGACCCATGGGTATTGCCCGTGCGAGAAACCAGGAGGTCGTTTATAATTTATTGATTCTATGTTAACATAGGGGGTATTGACCATGAGAGCTATAAAGGTGGTCTTTATAATTGATATATAGAATGTATAACCAAAGGGGTTAGAGAATGAGAGATTTATCATAGATTAGTTTTGAAAAGATGAATGATTGTGATGATTCTGGAAAGCCAAAGCACACGCATGGACTCAGTATTAATTGATTTTTTAGATGATCTTATGAGACATCTATTTTCTTACAAATAAGGGATATAAATATTAGGATAGAAACCATGGTTTAAATGAAATAATGTATTGGTTAATAAATGTACAATAATGTAGTTTAAATCTATGAGATTATTAAATTTTGAGTACTTCATTTTTTATTTCCTCACATTTTCATATTGACTACTATATATATTCCTTGAGAGTTAGGCATGGATATTTTGGTGGATGCCTACTGAGAATCATCTCACATCCTATTTGGATCATGTTTGGGACCTAAACAAAATATATTATTTCATGTATATATAAGGGAATGTTCACTTCATCATCAGGTATAAGAATGTTTTTGGAGCTGGAGAAAATGGGACCTAGCTGAGGATTGTGATGATGTTGGTGTTTAAATTCAATAATGTAAATTGGTATCTTTATTTTATTTCATGCATTAAAACTTATTTTGATTTTTTCCAAGACAGGTGTGACATTTTTCTTTTAAATATATGATCCACTTGTTTTTTTACTATTAGTATTTCACTGTTTACTTCTGTTGTATGGTGTTACTTCATCCCTTATTTATTACTATTTTTTCTAATGTTTATACTACACCAATGGGGGAATAGTTTCCCTAATATCAATCCTTCGCCCTCACTGCTTGAAAGAATCCTCCTGCATTCGGGGAAATGAATTTCAATTTATGTGACTAATAGGGTTTGGGGAACCTTTTGGTCGCACCCAGATCTAGGATGTTACATATATCAATTAATTTATTTATGAAACATTATGTAATATATTAGTGTGTTTTCAAATAATCTATAAATAATGATTTTAGAAACACATAATATATATCAATAAAATCTATGTTTTTGGCATGGATTTTTCTTTAAGCCACAACCAGCTATATATGTAACGTGTCCACAACATTTTTTTTCTATATATATTCATTTGAATACGTTGATCGTGGGTATCATCCACTACACATAGCTCAATATAATCATGTGTGACGTGAAGTGGATCAACAGTCTCTCCACATGTACATTGTTATACACATAAGGATATTTGATTATGTATGAAACTCTCCCTAACATATAGACAAGATTTTTGTTGTGAAATAGATATATATGGACTAAATGGTAATAAAGAATGCATCATAGAAAAATCAGCATATATATATTTGCAATAAAATATAACATGCTAATAGACATTATGTTTTCTGATTCCTCTAGTTGTGGATGATGCTCATATTAAATAATATATGTATGATCATAATGAACAACCTCATCTTGTGCCACATCTGAATCCATAATAGGGTCTTCAACATTGGAACATTAATATCAGGTCCAAGAGACTCGACATGTCCTAGAATATTAATTAATATTGGTTGAAAAATCTCATATATGGGAGGAAGAAATTGTATCATAGAACTATAAAAATATTCTTGGTCAAATACACCTCCAACAACTAGATTAGATATGGGATGAAAATGGGTGATATGAACGTCCTGCAAAAATAAATTATGCAGTTATGTAACATTTATAAAAAAAGTATTCAACAATTCACAAAACAATTATTACCATGTCATGATAGCCTCATATTTATCTTGTAATAAATCTTATTTGGGTATGTGGTACCAAGGTCCATAATCTAGCTGATCGAATAAATGAATATGTACTATATTGTGCCTTCGTAATCGGGAATCATGTTATCTGTTCCAAATCTCAATATATGATTCATTATATCTCCTCAAGTCAAATTCGTTCTTCCCTAACATCTTCATGGAATGAAGTTAAGGTAACTGACTAAACAGTGCCTGAATGGGCTAATAGAAGTAGAACTGCCTCATAACCCAATCAGTTTGATTCCTGCAAACAATATGAAATTCAGTCTTAGGAATAACACAAGAGACCGAAACAAAAAACACCATATAATATGTTGGGAGAATCTAGATGACAGACACGGTATATGGAATCCGGGAAATATGAAAGGGTTAATAAAAAATTAATAAATGAATACAAGTACTGTAAAGAATAATGATTTTACTATATAATTAATAAACACTCATGTAGTCAAGTTTAAGATATTCAAACATATGGTTTATATCCTGGAAATTGTTTATGGATGTATCTAAATGTTTGTGTTCTCGAATCCACATATTAATAATACTTTTATACTTATATTTCATAATATAACATTAAAAATTTTATTTATACATTATAAGGAAGGGATTTTATATCATTTTTAACACGTGGACTCTATTACAATATATTTAGGAAATAATAGACGTGCATATGGAGTTAAGAGAGTGATATCCTCCCATATCCACTTATGTACAAGAATAACACATACCATGATCTGCATCTTATCGATGCAAGTAAAATTACATAAATCCATGTATATCTATATAAGACATGTCAACCCTCAACTCTACAGCCTTGTTGGTTCCAAGTCTTCCAATAAAGGTAAATAAATTAAATTTATATATTTAGTTTAATGATAACTAAATATCATTACACTGTTAAATATAATAATATATGCATGTGAAAATCATAGCATAAGGATATTGTCATCTTAATCTTCAAGATGAGTGAAGTCTGTGTCAATTTATGGAATTCATAATCTAGTACTGATGATGGACCCTTCAATATCGTTGACCTTAATTCCGACTAATCATTCATCCAAATAAAACTACTCTTCACCTACTCGACCCAACACAACATCACTGTTGATGGTGAGTCCCAACATAATGGTCAGAACTTATATTGTAAAAATCAACCCCTCTAAATATTTAATGTATTCTATGAATGTAGAAATGTGTTTATGATAAAAAAATGTGAGTTTATATATTAATACTCCATAAAACCCAACCTGAAGAAGATGAGGGACAATGGTGGGTTGTGGGGCATCATGGGGGAAATGAAACGATCTCCGTACACTCAAAGGAGACACTGTATTTTCCTGTAAAACCATCTATAAAACAATTCTATCCTAGAGTGTGGTTAATGGAGGACCCAATAACCATATATTTTATTTCATTGTTACTTTTTTTGATTAAATAAAAAAAATTTGAAAAAAATTTATTAATGAAATTACTACAAGAAAAATGTTGTAAACAATTAGCATGCATAATTCACCATTATGATGAATAATGAGTTAAAAAATAAATTTTACTGATGTTGTAATATTACACTATCAATTTCTTGACTTAATGATCTGAAATGATGTTTGATTTATTTTCTAAATATTTTTATGTATATCATCTATGATGAGAAACCCACATATAATATGTGGATACAAGATAAATCCAATCGATCACTTGATTTCAAGAATAGATTTGAAGAAAATTAATTTATTGAATGGAATTATTTTTATTCATTTTTGTTTTCTAATCATTTTTTAATAGGTGAACTATCAAATTATTATTTTTGATTGAATCTAGAAAAAAATCATACCAGAGTGGAAATAGATGAGAAATGATTTAATTAAGAAATAAAAGGAAAATTAATGAAACATTTAACTTTTGAAAAGAATAAAGACATTCATGATTCAATACATAGAATCAATCATTGATGCTGGGATGTGTAAATATATCTATTAACCTTTGGAATGTCATACGAGAATTTTGTTCTATATGAAAAACGACGAATTTTAGTCGCTCTCCCCGTTTATATGTCTTGTAAATCTCTTTTTGGATATGAGTATAACATGGTTGTTAACATGGGAACAATATGGAAATATAATTAAAATAATTGAAAAATATATATATATTAAAAAAGCATAAATGAAATGTCCAAAATATGAAACCTGAGAATATGAAGGATGATAGTTTGATGATTAACATATAATGAATAAAATATAAGTCACCAATATGATTCTCAATTTGACTATAACAGTTATCTAGAGTGTTCATGTGATAGACTGGATCAACAATGGGATCCCATGATATGTTCAAAAATGCACAATCTACAAAAACCAGTGCACAAGGTTATTTCAATTCTTATAAGTCACATCAATCGCCATACCTATTTTTCATCATGACCACGTACAATCTACCACTTTTTGATGTAACCGATTCGTGGAACTCTCTTGTTTGGATGAAGCTATGTAACCAATCAAAGGATTGAACATGCAATGTTGATGAATCATGCAACATCTAATCAATGAAATAATGAAAACTCCAACCATAATCCATTAAATTTTAAATCCTCTAATCGCCCCATTGGGACTATTAGAAAAGGACCTTACACATCTATAGAATGTATCTTTAACTACCCAATGATAAAAAACATTTTTTACACCCTTGAAGTCCCCATTTATACACTTCTCTAAATTGGTGGTCATATGACCATATCTCTAGCCACTGTCATCTGATAATGACCATTTTAAATTGGAATCTATATCATATAATCATAAAAAACTTGACTATGTATTTTAATTTCTTCAATATGTTGATCTAAACATTCTTATTGCGGATCTTATATAGAATTCATAAATGAGTAATGCATTTAAAATGATATTATTTTTTCTTCCAACAAAAAAAAGTTAATAAAAACTTAAAAAACTAGGTGATTACTTTATTTGTTACATTTTATATTGTATATTTAGAAAAATTGCTTGAAATATGTATAATTTAATGATTATGGAAAAAAATAGGTTCATTGAATGACAACCCATCATTATTAAAAGCCTCTATAATCAATCAATGGTGACCAGAATTCAAACCCACTATAATGTTTTGTGTGACATGAGTATATATACATACTAAAATCTCACTCTAGGATTCAATATCTACTTTTACAACAATTGAGAATACAAGGGGTAAAAGATCATGATTTCTATTTGACGTGATAGAAAAAATTACAATATCTATATATTTTTCATAATAAATAGTCTCATCGACATGAATTTAACTTTTACAATATGAGAAGGAAGTGATAAATGGATTGCTTTCCCAAAACTTCCTACAAAACATCAAATATGATTGATCAAATCAAGGATCTGGTGATACATGTTTAATAATTTCTAAATGAAAATTTTGTTTTTATTTTTGAGAGACAAAAATACCATATGTTATGGAAATATTTCTTAATATTCATCTTAATCAGCAAATACATTCAAAATTGACTTATACTTTTTCTTCCAAGAATTTCAATAGGATATATTATATTTAAACAACTATATAATTCATTCTTGAATAAGGGAATGATGATTTTCATGACACGTTCATGTAATCACTACACTAAAACATGATATAAAAAACGAATAAGGTGAAGAGTAATACTAAAATAAGCATCGATTTACACAAGTGTGTGAGACTTATTATTTAGTAATCACACAACATGAAAAAAATTTATCATAAATTTACAACATTTATAATTTACATTCTGGCCCACATTTCTCAAAACAAATGAGATATTTTACCTTATTAGACTCATCAACGACAAATGAAGAATTCCACTCTCTTTGGTTTTGTTTTATCGATGATTTGAATCAACCTTTACATTCAAAATATATCCCAATAAATATGGTGTTATTAGCTGAGGCAGATTTTCTCCCTATAATGCTAGGCAATTTAGTAGCTAGTGTAATGACATCACAATCAAAATGTGTTGTATAAAAAATTATTCAGACTAAGGAAGTAAATAATATAGGATTATTACCGCTAAATAGAGTATTCCTACCTATTGGAGTTTCTTAATAGGGTTGATTATCTATATAAACCTCACCCACATCATCTCCTTATACCACACTAGATAAATCCTTATGAAATAAACATTCATTTAGCAAAGCTAGAGGACACATAGGGATGCCCCCTAAATTTCCTTCCATATATTGGTAATATTCCTGATAATTTTTCTATATTATTTTAGTTATATGAGAAATAAATTAATGTGAGTGTTGTGAAGTAACTACTTCTACAATTATCAGAAAACCATGTCCTATAGTAAAAGGTTATTGATCATCAATATATGAAATCACCACATATAATCCCATTACACCATTACTATAACCTTCATGAATAATAATTATGCTTATATACAATCCACATCATTTTCTATAGGATACCTAGTGTTCCATAAAAATTTAGGATACTGAAGATATAGACATGTTACAGATTTAATTGATTAATCATCCCTTAGTTTTTACAGACTGTTAATCCTCTTTTGAACTTTATCCAATGTCACACAATCCTGCTGTTTTTACCCTATTATATGTGTAATAATATATCTAATACCATACTCGGAAAAAATTACCACTCTATTGAAATATATTTTTAGACGTGATTACATACATAAATATTATATCTAAAATATTATTGACTTCATCCTGAATTTTTTAATTTTTTTTAAAGTGTTTCTAATTAAATAATGGATTTTATATTCATAAATATTCAATGGTTTGGTTTATAATTATTTGATAAACCAATCAAAACCCGAGGGAACTTCTAATGAATCTATTATAACATACTTTAGCATTTATATATCTTCACTCAAGCATGGTGTAAAAATACAGCTTCAAATAAAAACACTTCTTTCATAATTCCCATTTATTTAAATTTACTCACATAAATGTGTGGGGGGTCTAGGGGATTCAGATTAATAAAAAAATTTTAAGCAAGCACACATATAATTACATCCATAGAGAGGTTGATGAAACACCAGTTATCAACCAGTAAAAGTAGTTTCAATTGTTATAAATTATATAACTGAAAAAAACATGAAATTTCAAGCATACATTGGAATGTCATCCCACGATAATCCAATTATAACATATAAAATAACAAGATACACAAATATACATTATGAAATTTCAATAATACAAAAGACATTCATCTCAAGATTAGTCAACATCCTATATTTCTTATAAATTTTTTTTATATATATTTTTTTCTAAATATGGAAATATTGTAATAACTATATCTAATAATTAATATCTATATATATACATATAAAAAACTATTAGTATTCATAATTAGACAAATATATATCAGTTTTTAATGTGTTAAACGATAACTAAAACCTTGAAAAATATAAATAATATCCTTGTTGATGTATATTCATGGTGATACATTAACCAAATAAAACTTAATAAAAAATTATATATGTTCACACTACATATTCAAATGATTTACATCATTTAATTACTTATAAATAAATAATTACGTCTTGTTCATGATAATTTTTATATGAATTAGTTTATCATTATTTTATAATATAAAAAGAATAAAAGATTGACCTCCTGGAGTCTCTGTTATCCAATAATCAGTAACCATCAGTATCCTTTCGAACCAAAACCCCTCATGTTGAATGCCTCTTGTCAAATAATATTTGATTACAAAGATATAGATTTTCACGTGAGGTGGTCTTGGGGATTGAATTACATAAATTATTTTTACGAACCAGAAGAAAAATATATAAGTAGAGAGGGACGAATCATAGGTCATCAACAAAGAAAAAATGAAATTATTATAAATTATAAAACCACATATACCAAAAAATGACATGCGATTTCAATTATGCATTGTCCATTCATCTAGTGGTTATTCATCACACAAGACTCCTAACATGTTTTTTGGAATACTTATTATGTTTTAAATATTATATAAATTTACCTATAACAATATATAATATATACACTTGCAATAAAAAATTTAAACATTTCCATGTGCTTACGTGTGTATATATATATATATTTAGATTCAATTTATTTACCAATACTCGTCAAATATTATAATATAAAATTATTTTACATAAATATATTATTAAATAATATATACATATAATTATATTTATATAATATACCATAAATATATAACAATTTAAATTTATTCAATATTATATATTAATATTCTAAAATACAATTATATCTAATTATATAAACTATAGTTTTATAAATATATTTATTAATCATTTATACAAATATACTAAAAAAGTTATTACTAATATAATTTATTAAATTTCATTAATAAAAGTAAAATACTTTAAACTTACATAATAACTATTAAAATACAATAAACGTAAGTTATATTCATTTTTATAATAGTGTATATGCATATATATGCATATATATAATTTCTGTCATATTTTTACTTACAAAATTTATGTAATTATATTTTTAAACATTATTAGTTGGAATAAAAATTATTTATAATTACTTTAATTTAAAATTATTATTTATATTAATCATTATTTATACCATAAAAATATATATTATTGTTCATATATATTTAAATATGATAGTTCATAGAAATAGTTTTTTTATAATATATTTTTTATAAAATATTTATTTTATTACATGTGTGTATTGATTATTTTAATTTAGATTTATATTACATTAACTATAATATTATATAAATATATAAATATATCCATATTTAATTACCCACCAGTTAAATTAAAAATATTATTTTTTAAAAACATCAATATCTGCATAAATAAAAGTTATCCTATATATATAACATTATTAATATATGAAGAGATTATTAATATTTACTAAATCATTCTATTTAAATTTAGTCATACAAAAAATAGTAACTCATTTTGAAATTAAATCATAATATATATAATAATTCATACATCAATACATACATACATCGATATATATGAAATAAATAAACCATACAAACAAAATAAATAAAAATAATTATTTTATTAATACACTAAAAATGTTACACATTTATATTATCCAAAAATATACATTAAGAAATAATAATGTAGACCCTCGAAACAAATTATACAATAGAACAATTTAAAATTGAGTGGGGGAGGAATACTAATTATAAGTTTTCATTAATAGGTAGTGTGAACACCATACACACCTCCTTTCAAAAAACAATCTACGGAATCATGACTTGGGTAGACACTTTCTTCATAAATCCATACATTTGAAATAAATTAATCATATAAAAATATAAGAAAAATCAATTATAATTTTAAAAGTTTAAATATATTTTTCCCTTCTTAAATGTTGGAAATATATGCTGAGAAATAAATCTAGTAGAGCTTTACAAAAAAATATACAATTAGAAATTGAAAATGGATGGGGGAGGGTGTCACCATATTTTTGTTATTTTTGTCTGAAAGAGGCATCAACCCCTTTGAGGGATTATTGGAAAATTTTCAATGAATCTTGAATGGGGTCCACGCTTCATTCATCACACAGAAGTAGTGGGAACAAGGATTATTCTTTATTGGCAGTAGAGAGGGAATTATGAACCATGGTGGTTCTTCTCTATAGAAACAGAGAAGCTTGAATGAGGTTGATGCTTCTCCTGGCCCCATTTTTTAAATACATGACACCAAATCCAATATTATTTAAAAAATTTAAAACCACATTCAAAAAATTAGTTTTAAACCCCATCAAATTAATTTAATAATTATAGAGGCTGTTGAAATGACCCCTATATTTTATGAAAATTTTCAGGGATAATTACAATTTCCCTTACATTCACATTTTTTTAGTTATTATAATTTTATTTTCTGAATTTGAATCTCATATTCCTCGATTCCAATGAGTCCCCATGCCCACTCTCTCCGAAAAATTTTCCACACCCTCCCATATAATCTCACATATGCCCAAGCCCAAGTTATGCCACCTTCTCTCTCTAATTCCCCCTCCTCCAGTCCATTTCACATTCCTTCCACAAATCCCCGTCATCCAATAAAAAAATTACATCACTAGGAATTCAAATCTCATACCTGCGGTATTCCCTTCACCCAAGATTCATCCCCCTAACCACCACGCAAATGAAAATTACATTTTTTATAAGAATTTTAAAATATTAAATATATTTGACTGGTTATTAAAATAAAAATTATTATAATATTTTTTTAAATACATTTTAATTTACAGAAAATTTTTATAACCAATATATACATTATATAAATTAATTTATTCACTTTTATATCAGTAATTTTTATTATTATATATCTAAATATCAATGGTTTATATACATCATGCTATAATATATTAATATATATTATATACTACATTTAAATGCTTATAAAATCATTTATATTCTATAATATATATATATATATATATATTATCCAAATATATATATACATATATATATTATATATGTGTACATATTAAAAATAATAATTATATTCATATTACATATTTATATGAATACAAATATATATTAAATATTTTGTAAATAAATTTATATGTATTCAAATATATATATATATAGTATATATTTATATATTTATAAAATATGATATAATTATATTTATATTATAGTTTATTTAATGTAAAAACAATTAATATAATATATGTTTAGTTTATATATATATTTATAATATTTTTATTTATATCTATATACATTATATAATGTTTCTATATAAATAAAATTTTATGTATATTTTTATATTAATATATTTTACATATATAATTAAATTTATAAATATATTTATATTTATTTAAATTTTAATATTATGTATATAAATATATATTTAATATAATAATTAAAATACTTATATAAATATTAATATAAATTTATTTATTTTTTAATTTATTTGTATATTTATTTGTGTATATATATATTATTTACATACCTCTAATGTATTTATATTTGTATATATTTGTATAATATATAACATATTTATGTATATAATAAAATGAATTTATATTATATATTATACATAAAAATATAAATAATATATAGACAGTTATATATATAATATATACATGATTATTTATATGCATGTGGGTGTAAGTATTTGTATAATCCATAATAATTATAATTATATAATCAATAAGAACTATATGGGTTTTCTAGAATACATTGGTTAAATTAATAATTTTAATTTATATATTTATATAATATATTTACCCTTTTATATTAAAAATAATATAATATGAAATACTGTTTGATAGATATATATATATATATATTAATGTCGGATTTATACCATTATATTTATGTATACATATGAAAACAATTAAATACAATAATATATATAAATTATTTATATAAATCTATTTACATAATATCTAATATAATGTATTTAAATATTTTTATATATATTGTGTGTTATATATATATATTACAGATCTTGTTTTTTTAGGAAAATAAGGGGGTTCCCAACCCCCTCTAATATCATAAATTATAGGGGTTCAAAACACCTTCTAATTTTATAGAATATTTGGGGGTTTGAAATAGCACTATTTTACAAAAAAAACATATATTCTATAATATATATATATATATATATCATACTACAAAATATTATATAAATGGATGTTTTTATACAGATTCCTCTAAATTCCAACTGTTTTTCTAAAAAATAATGCAAAATTTTTTACATGGGGTTAAATCCCCCCAAAATTTGATGATTATTAGGGGTTGTGACTAATCCCCATTAAATTATACTGAAAATTTATTTAGAGGGGGTTGTGCATAACCAATTTAAATAACATATGCCATTATGTTATTTTTTAATGTTTTCTGTGCTTTCAAGAGTAGAATTATTTAGTAACATACTTTCTATGAATCTTTTCATCAATTTTTTTCATGTTGAAATAGATGTTATCAAATGATGTAGTGGCATCTTTTTTGGATTTAATGCACAGTTAGGGATCAGTAAATTATTTCAATGGGAAACATATCATGTTTTTGGAAATAACTTGTCATCACATGGAAAATATATACAATAATTGGATAAGAAGAATTATTTTCCTTAAAAATTGATGCCAATGTTTAATGGTGAGAATATGTTGTCCCACCAACAATTGTTTTGATGTAGCTTAAGGTACCGATTAACTAATACAACATTTAACATTAATGATGAATGAATTGTGTAAAATAAATGAAACAAAATATTGAATATTTTGTGATATTAATATTATATTTTTAGTGTCATGAGGTGTTTTTGGATTTTTATATAGTTTCATGGTGATCAATGAGATTATATTGAGGCACATACCCCTTGTGAGGTTTGAAGAAGTGTGTTGGTGATCTAATGTATCCTTGGGGTCATCCATGACATGGTGTTCTTGAGGTAATTCCACCATGAACTTAATCAGATTATTTTATGAAAATTGTGACATCTCTTTGAGGTTCTATATGAAATTTTGTTCGTGGGATGACAGACACTCTATCAGTCTATCTTCTTTTAAACTTAAAAATCTCAAATCAAATATAATTGATCCATTATAAAAAAATTGCTATTTTTTCATTCTAATCCTATTTCATGGATGTATTTTTATTTACCATATTTTTCATAATATAAAATCTACATTAATTTATTTACAAATCAATAATATAAAAAATTAATTAAAATATATTATATAATAAAAACATGAAATAAATATGATTAAGTCACTCCCATATATATTAAATCTTATTTTCAATCATGTTATGTCTCTCAATAATAATATTAATTTATAATTAATTTATTCACTTGTTAAATTTTTCTAAAATGATTCATAAATTTTTAATATTTAATCAAATATAAAAATAAAGATGATATATCCATTTTAATTATCACATTCTCAAGATTTACTTCAAATTTTCAAATTCCATAAACATCAAATCACAATTATTCAATTAGAATAGATAAATTGATTTTATAGAAAATAATTTGTTTTTAGTATTCATATTACATTCCTGGTATTTATATAACCATGTTACTATTTGGATATGTTATAAAATCCATTCAACTGAATAGATTTTATTCAAATTATGATGTATTTTTATTTTACACAAACACCCACTTTTTTTAGAAATATTGGTATACTTCGGTTTGGATCCCAATGGGTTAAACTAATCAAATAAAAAAATTATTGTAATGTTTTATTTATTAATGTTTTTTGGGATATCTAATTTTTGTTAGTAAGGGATCTAATAAAAAACTTGTTTCTTGGAAAGACTATTACATAAAAAATTTCGGTCCACATAATTCTTTTCCCAATTAGGATTAATTATTCAATTATGAATCAAGGGGTTTCTATATTTAAGAAATAAATTATGTATCCAAGTGAACAAAAATAATATATATAGTAAACTGAATATAAATCATTCAAATATAATTTATTAAATGAAAAATTAATAGTGAAATAAAAAAAATTCAAAATCTAATAATATCTATGAAATTCACCCACACATGAAATTTTTTACCCTATTTAATGCCCAAAATATAATGCATTAGTAAATGAAAAATTCATGGGATAGAGAGATTTTAAAAAAATTAAAATAATATAAATCAAAAATAATATGATAATGATAATTTAAGAAGTAATACATTTCATCACTTAATTCCCAATGTGGTAACTTGGATTACACGTCCTTTAGTCGGGATGTATCAGTTTAGTAACCTCATTCTGATAGTGGATCGTATACAGGGGATAGAAAATGACACAAATTTATCATTACTAGAATATTTGAGTTGAAAATAATATAAGGGGCATAAAATAAATTAAAAAAATATTGTCTCCCTGAATGAGATAAGAGAAAGAGTTACGTGGGAGAAGTGGAATATAAAATGTGTACTTTTTATCCAATATCATTGTATCCTTCAATATGTGATATGTTGGCTATTTCTTGGGTGGTAAAAACATTACTATATGATTATGAAGATTTTATTATTCATTAACCACCTAATTATAATCCTCTTAAATAAATAGGGGAGTGAAGAGAGACTATTATTGTGGCTTGGCTACTTCTTGATGAATCTTAGGTAAATAATGTTTATGACCCATATGTTTATATTCAGTAAAAAATATTATAATTCATGTTAATTTATTTGTATTAGACATAATAAAAATCCATTGATGTTACAATTGTTTAGAGTGTGTTTGGGTCTAGTTCGGATCCTAGAGCCCTGAGTTTTGGGTGAAAGAGGTTATCCACATTGTTAGTATAAACATTTATTCCTAGTCAACCTGGTTTTTTAAACCACTTGGGTGCGTAAATGTGTCCAACAAGGGCCACAAAATTTTTCCTAACATTGATTATTTAGACACATAACCATGTCGAGAAACCCTGCAACCTCTTAATGTGGCATGAAAGTAGATTTTCACCCTTCTTCATTAAAATGTAATTATCATTTCATTCCCTTTACATATCATGCTCATCATCCCCAACCCTGGGTGCTCTTACATGACTTATGTTATGATTTGATGTTTCTTCTCTACTCGAAAAGAAAATTATGATATGTCTATTATATTGGATCTCTATGATTGTGATCGTTAATCTAATTCCTTAATTTCATGATTTATCTCCCCTTATTAATAAATAATTATTTGGGATCTAATATTCGATATATTTTTGGAAATTTTTATTTATTTTTCATTTAATATGATTCATAGAAAACCAAGTGGAGACACTGGATGAGTTTTTTTAACACTAAAAGGCAGGTGGTCTATGAATATTTTCTCATGTTTAGTCAATAAATAAGAATCACCGTTTTATCTCACATCACTCATAATAATAAATTCATCTAAAATAAGTTTTCTATAATTTAGATGATTAAACATGTATTTAAATTCATTATTAGACCATATTATTTTAGTTAAAGGTCAAATACCTCAACATGTGATTCCCCTTAGGATTTCCATGCGTGTACCTATTCGCCCCAATATATTTTAATTACTAAAACACCAATTGGTGTGTTTTTTTGACATACCAATGTGTTTTATTTAATAAAATATGATAAACTGACACATTAGGATTGAAAATTTATTTTTTGTATATTATTATATTTATTCCAAATGATTTATAACACATCACCCTATATAGGCATTTTCTCATTGAATAAAATGGAAATACATGAATAATATAATGTGAATGAGTTACAATGATTATCACATGACATTGATTATTTAATTACACATAGGGCTACTATTATTGAAATTGTAATTTTTTTTGTTATAAGAGTGGTTTTACTTGATCTATAATTTTATTCCTGATGGAATTACTAATGAACATAGAGTACACAACCACGATTAATTAGGATTGTTTCCATCATAGAAAAACACCATGTTACATGGATAATGTCTTATTTATATGTAAATTACATAGTGTATTCCGAAAATTCACATGACGAATTTATAGATATTATACTGTCTCAGATAAAATTCTTAGATTCAACTGATGTATTAGGATAGGAGGTTACTTGGATTTTTCCCTTGGAACCCATTCATTATTAGAATTTGATTTACTATATAAATAATCCATATATTCGGTTAGAGGTTATTCAAGTTTAACTCCATGGGTACACTACATATAGTACACTTAGTCGCTTATAGCTATGTTTTATAGTGTATGAACAGTGACCTGGCTTGACCTTCCATGGAAATGGATGTATTGATTCTTCTTGGAAGTTTTATTAATAATACTAAAACAAATACTCATTGGTTATCCCTTGATTCATATTTTATTACCATATATGCTTGGATGACTTGGTTTCAGACTATTTCCCGCTTTATACATTTGGATCATAGATGGAAACTGTATTTATATCTTTTAGACACTAATCATTTACAGGTCACCTGTTCAAATTTATCCAGATTTTCTTGAATAAGGTATGGTTGGATGAGAATCCCATGTGGTGTCTAATAAAAAAGTGATTAGTATTTCAAACATGTTATTCCACTTCTCATCTTATATCTTCAAACTACTAATTTTATATTCATAGTATATATTTGAATATACACCATTGGTTGAGGCCTTCTATGTATATCACACACCCTGTTCGGGCCACTATCTTGTACTCAGAGAGAAATCTGGGATGTAGGTAAGGACAAGATAAATCTAATGGTCTTAGTTACATGAATTATTTTAGTATGGGATCTTGGGAGCTGTGGACTATACCTAAATCTATGATGTTATTAGACATATTTTTTATTCAATATTTCATTTTGATATACATGTACGTCTTGAATTCCTTTTTTTATAGATTTTCGATATACTCATCAATATTATATGGTTCCACTTTTGGATTGATTTATTTTTACATTCAAAATTATTTACATCTATTAACATATTATTCAATATTACACTTCTACTATTTGATCATTTATTACTCCACTATTCAACTATGATCATGAGGCTATAGTCTCTCCATTATACCTTCATGGACTCTAACTACTAATTGACATCCTCTATAATATAGGGAGGTGGACCTGAGGGCATCTGACCAACCCAGTTTAGTTACAAATGATTGAACCTGGGATGGGATGTCGCAAATTAGTATCTCAGGTATCTTTTAATTTTTTATTTCAATTTTTGTTATTATAAAGGATAATAATATGTGTCGTGGTGTATTAATGAAACTATTCTTGGAAGTATCTAACCCATGTACAGAGGAAAATCCAAATTTCCTTGGATGTGAATTTATATTTGGGAATATTCTTGGTACAGTTATACTTATTTCTCCATTTAGCAACACACATGGATTGTGGGTTTCATTATTATTGTGAAATTTTTTTACCCTCAGCTCAGTATAGAAAAGAGGTAGTGTCAGATGCATCATTATTGGTATGTGAGGATTTATATGATATGAATTATTCCATGACATGTTTTCCAACTATGTGAATCATTTTTTTTATATTCCTTGTTACTTGATAGTTATATTTGTTATTGTTCTAATGTTTCATTCAAAGATAAATAATTAGGATAAATAATGTTCTAAAATCAACCTAAATAGAATTTTCCCATATAGTGTGACAATGGAAACGTAATTAACCATTTATACTGAGTTTGTGCAGGGAACCATTAGTTACAAAACATGAAACATATATTTGTTTCAATTATATGTATTACAATTGAAATTTAAGGATAGTTTGTTCCAATATTTATTTGGAATGGTGATCCATCTAATTGAACCATCTTAAAATCCATGTTTTAGTTACATGTAGTACAATTTTCAATGTATATGTTTTTTTACTTTATAACATTGTATTGATAGACAAATCAAATTAGACCTTCATTAATATGTATATATATGTATATTAATATGCATATAGGTAATGACATATTTAAGAACTACTGAGTTCTATGTTTAAAATGAAATTGTTTGAATTAAATAATTAATCCAATTGAATCTTAAATGGTGTATTCATCTATAATAATCAATTAACACATTTTATAATCAAACCCTAATATAACATAGAGAAATTGACCCAAAACCTACCTTAGTAGAAGGTATTAAGAAATATCTATGGATTTTTATCACCGTATTATTGGAGACCCATATAAATATTTATGAGTAAGAAATTGGGGTGATTATTATATAGGAAGCCTTATGCCTATCATATTATTTTAAATTTGTTTTTTGTGTTAAATATTGTCCGAGGTGTGTGTTTTCCATTTATAGAGCTATGCAGCCACTATGGCCTCATGTCGAGTTCCAAGAAGGTGGCAGCGACCATTATCTAGATGTCTTGAGACCTATCCAACTGGTAGTGACACCTATGGAACCTCTAGATATAAATTATATGGTCTTTGATGCACAAATCATAAATGGTTTTCTAAGGATTATGAAGACTCTTCAATAATCCTCATGGTCTACCCCTACTATGTATGATCTTTCATAAGAGTTTCAGCATCAGCACCTATCCACATTTTCAAGGGATTGCAGTCCAAAGGCTTTTGAGACATGGACAGATGCAATACAATCGCTCTTTGAGAACACAGATCTGCCACTTGAGAGGAGTTCCAAACTCGACGATTATACGATTCGAGATTATCCCATGAATATGTGGGATGTTATTACCCTGGTAGTTTTACATCATGATATGTCATTGAGATATATTTAGTTTTCCATGAATTACTATTTATTTCAGAAGATCTGAAGAGATGAATTTGTTATGTAGTTACTAAATGTAAATAGTGGTTCTTACTTAGCTATGGATTATTTCTCTTGAATTACTATTTTTTTTCACCTACCTTCACTATTATTTATATTTCTATAGTGAGTCACATTGTGGATGTACTGAGTTACACCTTGCAGTCTCTTTCAATTGTTTTTATCTTAACAAAAATCTCAATACAGTCAACCAATCCCCAATTAATGACTGTAATTTGAAGGAATCTAATAGTACAAGGAAATTTATTTTAGTGTCGAGATAGGTTATTTGTTCATCTAGTGGAAGGAAGCATTGTATGGAGGGTTCTTAATAGAGTAGCATCATCCAATGTATCTATACTGTTAATTATGTCACATAACATCACTATGGGAGATAAAGTCACATAAACACTCCATAAAACTGAGACTGAGTTGATTACTATTATTATGGAATAAGGGGGAATCTTTAGAGGTTTTATAGGCCCTTCTATCTGGTACTAGTGGAATAGGATCTGTACCCCCTCCACCAAACATAGAAGGATTATTAGCTCTACACTAGGTTGAAATCTAGAAAATCACTAGTCCTAGAGGATTAGAAGAAGGATGTGGTTGAGGAGGATATGCTCAGGATATGTTAAAATAACTGAGTGCACCCACACCGAGTAGTCAGTTTGTAGATGAAGGTGATGGATCATGCCCATTATAGGTAGTACAACCTATACCTGTGGAGTAGGGTTTCAAGATATCTACTGTTAGAGTTATAATCTCAGTAGCCTATAATTGAGTTTTTCTAATTTTTCATATAGTTACATAACATTATTTTATCTATGTGACTACTATGGAAAAACATGGTTTTGATATTCAATATTTTTTTGGTATACATATAGTTGGTACTCCATTGGTTATTTAGTCATATAGTGTGTGCATGTTTGAGGAATTCTCTTTTAGGTAGGCACTTATAATTTCTTATGGAAACTCTTCATCTTTGAGATGAAGGGATTCAATGTTATTCTTTGGGTAAACCGATTAGTCCCCTATTATTCGTATGTATATTGATATCATTTAAGGGTATTGGTTACATCACCATAGGGAGACAGTTATCTTCAAAAGGGTGAATGGAATGTCTATAAATTTATATCTAGAGCTAAGAATCATGGGGTGTGAAAAGTGATTTCCTGTATTTGTAGTCTTTATACATATTATCAAAGAATACCTTAGGATTATTATCATCTTATAGTATAATGTGTTAGGGATGTATTCCCTAAATAATATTATAAACTTCTTCTTGAGAGAGGGCTGGAGTTTACTATTGATCTAGTTCTAGGAAAATAACTAGAATCAATTCCTCTTTATAAGAGGACTATTAATGAGTTACTAGAGGTTAATATATAGCTATAGGATTTGGAAGATAAGGGTTTTATACAATCGAGTACTTCACCATGGGGATCACCTATCCTTTTCACTAAGAAGGTAGACAGTACCATCAGGATTTGAATCGATTACCATCTGTTGTACCAGCATAAGGTAAAGAAACATTATTCATTTCCTCATATCAAAATCCTATTTGTCTATATCCATGGTGTCTGGTTTTTCCTTGCTCAATTTGACAGTTAGTTATCATTAGGTTGACATTATAACATCAGAAAAAAACTCCTTAAAAATTTTAGATCTGGTGTTGTCTTTATGAGTATATGTTTCATCCATTCGGTCTAAAAACATGCCATTTTTTCATGGATTTGATGAATAATATTTTCCACACATATCAAGATTCATTTTCTATAGCATTTATAGATGACTTCTCAGTGCATTATTACTCTCAAAATGACCAAGGAAAACATATTGAGATTGGAATGAATACATTTAGAAAGAAAAAATGGTATGATGTTCTCACAAAATGTCAATTTGGGATTGAAAATTTTCACATCCAATGGAATATCATTTTAGAGGTAGGAGTATTTATTGGACCAAAGAAGGAGAGCACTTTTACCTCATAGAAGAAACCTAAGAACAGTTTTCACACAAAGAGTTTGGTAGGGATGATTGAAAAGTTTAGAATTTTTATTATCAACAATTCACAGCTAGAAGAAACTATTATAGGATTTACAAATAAGGGTATTATTTTGATGTTGTCTGAACCCTACGAGACAACCTCTTAGGAGATAAATGGATGACTAACTTCAATTCAGAACCTGATTCTGCTAGAGCAAGGCTTAATCTATATAGTTTATTTTTTTAGTTGGTATGGGTCTAAGAGTATTTATAATGTAATAATATCAAGGTATGGTATACAAGTCTCATCAAACCAAGAAAAAAACTAGGAAATAACCAACACATAATATCTATTTAGAAATTTTTGTTTACAATTTGGGTTATGGGAGGTAAAATTAATTTGTAGAGAATATTTTGGTTTTATGAAAAAAAACTACCCTATGTATATCTATATGTAATGTGACATGATCCTTGGACATATGATGTGGTTTGTATAACTACAATCCATCAGTTTTATGTTTTCATATATACATGGTAAGGATAATGCTATAGTGTAATCCTTGAGCTGGGAAACTCAGACCCAAGAAGCATTGGAAGCCAGTAGTGTGTGGATGCTTATGGATATTATCTCGTAGTTGCATTTAGAGGTACCAGACCATCACAATTATCCAACCCTTACAGTTTTAGTAGTGATCTCATGACTTTTTGGGAGAGTAAAGATGAGTAAATAATCATTTCCCAAGGGCCTTTTCATAAGGGAGGGTGTGTCAGGCGAGGAACCAATGATAGGATAGATAACTGATGAGGACGAGGTCTTGTGCATCCATGGACACATATGAGTTCCTATATAAATTCAAGTGGAATTGATTTGAAAGTCTCATAACATTAATTGGTAGTTACACCCAAAGATTAAAAAGATGTATCTTGTTCAAAATAACTAAATTATGAGGCTGGGTATGAAAATAAATATAATTGTATTTTTTACACGATCTTCCACCTATCAGTAAGTGATGGAGGAAAACTAGAAAAAAGTAGCGATTATATAGTTGTTTCTCATTATTGAGTGATACTGGGATAACATCACCATGGGATTATTTATAGGATTATTGATATCCCATTATGCAATTGAAAAAGTATGTGTGATCGTAGATAGGCTCACAAAATCCCCTCACTTCATACCTATTAAAGAGTAATTTTATATGGATGAGATTGGTTGGTTCAATGTACATGAGATTATTAAACATCATAGAGTTCCATGGAATATTTTATCAGAGAGATAATCTCATTTTACATCTTGATTCTGGATAGAGTTTTTTGTGAAATATGTACACATTGTATTTTGAGTACATCAATCAACCATGAAACCAACGGGCAGTCAGAGTGAACAATTAAAGTGCTAGAGGACATGCTCAGAGCATATATTACTTTTTAATTGGGGGGTTTGGAGAAAAAAAATCCCACTATTCATGTTCTCCTATAACTATATTTACATGGTGACCTTACATATGGATTCTTGAAAATTAATTTATGGAAGGTTGTTCCATTCACCTTTGCAATAGTTATTGTCATGGGATGTAACACTACATAGACCTCATCTTATTCAAGATAAATATGACAAGGCTTAGTTTTTTAGGAACTGAAAGATATATTTTAATATAGAATTATGTTCTACATCGATATCAATCTATGAATGTTTGAGTTCATTTTCATGGATTTATTCATCTTTAATATATCCACTAGACAAATAAATTGATGGTTTGGGTGGAAATGTAAGATGTACCCATATTTTTATTGTACTTTGGTTGGTTGAGTAATGGTTATATCAGTGTAATATTAGAGTTAACTTCATGATATATACATATCTATGAATAATGTGTTCTTTGTTTCTTAGGTTTGTCTTTTCTAATCAATCATGCCTCATGATTTTTAGCATGATGAGGTGGAACTATATGTTGATTCTTCTTTTAAGAAGAACACTATTTACATCATCGATCAGATAATGAAGGACCTCAATTAAAGTATTTCCCCTCTAGTATAGGTGGTTTGGAGGCATGACCATGTAAATGATGAGGCATTGGAGGGATAGGTCAACATATGTGCTTAGTGAATTGAATTATTCTCAGATAAACCATTATTACGCATGGAAGGGAAACTGAAGGATGGGTTGCTTGTGGGTGAGATTGTAATATCCCATATTTTATATTTGGTAAATAACCTTCTAATTTATCTACAAATAAAAATTATTGTAATTAAAATGAGTAAATAATGTGGTTACGATGGTTTGAGGGTGTCTCTGACTTATTCAATTCTAGGAGACCTATTTTTTATATGAATTAGGTGTGCCACATAATTAGTATAATATTTACCCCCTAATAAGAACAATTTTTTAATTCATGCAAGGTGCTCCAATACATTGTAGCAGGCCAAATAGTTTGTGATAACTATAAATCCTAGGATTCATGACTATGTTAGTTTTTAGGTATTGTTGTACAGTGGTTTAATTTTTCAATTCAAAGCTATTGTAACCATGTAACAAGCCCATGTTAGGGGTTTCTTGGGGCAGTTAATGTTTCATGGTAGGAACATAGTTTGGACAACATTGTGATGAAACCCTGAACACAATAAAGTTGGGAGAAAATATGTTTTCCCCTTTTTTTTGAAAAAATTAACCTATATTTCCCCTCACATATCATGTATAATATCTTCTATCATGGGAGATCCTTCGTTGATTCCTAATATTGGAATTGATGTTTCTTATCTATCTGATGTACAAATCAAGAACCGTATATAACTTTGTATCACCACCAGTATGAGATTCAATCCACTTCCTCAAATCATTATTTCTTTCTCTATCTTCACCATTATTTTGGTGAAAGATAATCTAACCAAATTTTATGGATTTGTATATTCTCTCATTTTCTTCTAATTTAGACTAATCCAAGGGGCGATATTGCACAAAATTTCCACTAAATCATTAGGGTAGGTGTTTTTCGACACTGAACTCATGTTTTGTTAATTTCTATTTGCCACGGATATTCCATAAAATGGTACCACATATTATTTTCCACTAAAATTTATTTTCATTAAATTAGATGTTTATATTTGAATTTAAATTTCATTTTAGATCCTCTTTTAATAGATTGTGGCCAATAACCTCAACTTGAGACACCATTTATGTGTTGAATTCTTATCCCAATGTCATCTAATTTATTTTAATTAATGAAACAACATTTATTGTGATTGGTTTGACATCCCAAGTGATTCAATTAATTAATAAAGAAGAAGTGGCACATTATGATTGGAGAAAAATTATTATCATTGACCTTATTTAATTGAAATAAAATAATTTATTGAATTACACCAAATATATGATTTTGAAATTTTTGAATAAAATGGTAAGAAAAGAATTATATAATGTGAACTAATTGGGATAATTATTGTATAAAATTGATTTATTAATTACACATAAGGTTATTATTGATTCAATGGTAAATTTTATAATTATAGGAATGGGTTGACTTGATCCAGCATTTGATTTAAGATGGAATTCCTTGAACAGTAATTGGAAACCATTCTGATTAATCTAGATAGTTTCCATGGGATATAACCACCATGGAACATGGAAAATTTCTTGTTTATATGTGAATTCATTGACAGAGTATGATGAATCAATATAATATTTTTATATATTAGATATACTTGTATACACTCCTTGGATTGAAAAAAGTTATTAGTAAATGAATAACCTTGTATTATTCCCTTGGTCCCCATCCATAATTATCATATGATTTATAGTAGACATGTCCATGGACCATGCTAGACATTATCGAAATGGAAATACTCATATCTATCACATATATTACACATAGTTCCTTATATTAAGGGCAAAAGGTTTATATATTGTGAACAATATAAACCCTCTATGTAAAATGAAACTGTGATTTTTATTGGATCATATATTACTATCACTGAGAATTGGATTCCTTAGTTACAAAATAGATCCCATTATATTTTATTTACAACTAGATTACTTGGGTACAGCTCAGATACCACATTATACATATGAATTATACTTGGAAACTCTAGTAATATATGATAGACTCTAACCAGTTACATGTCACTTGTTCATATATATCCGTCTTAGGATAAAGCGTTTATGTCCATTCAGGCATAACACGAGAATTCTGAGCTCAAAATGATTATTATATCACAAATATTATTCCAATTCACATATAAAACATACATAAATCATTTATTTATTAATGAAATGGTTTATTATTGATTTCATTAGTGGTGTACAACTGAGTATATCTTACAACCTGTTCAGGACACTATTTGGTACCTATACAGACATCATGGATGCAGGAAGCGACAAGGGGATGTGCCTGGTCTTGGAGTCATGATTGATAATAGCATGTGATCTTGGACGCCAGAGTAAAATCAATTTCCCATAATGTTATTGGATATAATTTCAGTTTTTATTCATTTTGGTATACATATATGTATTCTATGCCTACCTTTATTAGGGATCCTCACATAATAATCAATTTTATCTGAAGCCACCGTTGGCATGATATATTATTACTACTTGGATAATTTACTTCCACTTCTCTATACATCATTACTCTACTGGTTCTATTTATTCATTTATTAAGATGACATGATAATATGGTCATTATGGTGTAATATCCCCACTATAAACATAATGGGCCATAAATGATAGTGGGAATCCATTGGCATATACGGAGGAACACATGAGATATTATAACTAATGGGGTTTGGTTATTCATGAGTAAACTGAGATTGGTAAACTATAAAGCATGATATCTTAGTAACACATTTGGAAAAAATTTCTATAATTAGTTACAATAGGTCCCCATTAAGTTAATTTATGAGAACATTGAATGCATCCATTATGTGATTTGATCTATGGAATCCCCACATGAATCATGAAAATAAAAATCATTTCTTCCATAAGATAGGGAGAGTAAAAATAAATGTATAATTAATGTTTTTATCAAAATAAATGAAAATAATTAAATATTAAAAAATGTTAAAGAAAAGTATGTCAATGACCTAGTGAATCGGAAATGGAAGCATGTTTTCTAAAGGCTACTATGAGCCTCAAAAACTAGTGATATTCTATTTTAATCCAACAATACCATAATTACTAAGAATTTTTCTCTCTTAAGGAACTTTGTTCAGTCACCCATTATTATCAATATAATATTGATGATTCATTTAAATATAATAAAAAATTTAATGGGGGATATGTTTTGTTGGAAATGCATGAATATTAAATAGAAGCAATGAGAACTATACATTTCTTATCATGAAATGATAATAATCCAATAGTCACTAAATAATATTTCATTATATTCATATGGTTGATTAAAATAAATTATATAAATAAAAGAAATATCATTAATTGATTACATTCCCTCCAATGTTTTTTACGTCTCAACCAAAATGCAAAATCTCCCATAAAAATCATGTCCCACCTCCTCTATAATACAACTGTGGTAAACTTATTAATCGAGTGTGAACACATTCAAAACATCCCATTCTATCAAATTATGTTAAACAATCATTTGGAACTAAATATATCTTATCAAATTCAAGACAAGATAATGATAGAATTGGATAGTGTGGATTAAAGAGAATGAACCAGGCGTTGATAAATTCAGAAGATAATTGACCCACCACTTCACTATGATCTCACTTCCCACTATGAAGATGTATAAAAAATTTGAAGAAAATGAATGAATGAAAATCATGACCACAAAAGCATAACAAAAGATATTGTTCCATTAAATATAATATTATATTTAAGAGTTATAAAAGCACATGGGGATATATTATTAAATAATGATTGGGAAAAAAATCTACTATTATATAAAAATTACAGAATCTAAAGAACATATTTAACAAAGAAAAAACCCATGCTATATTTTTCCAAGAGGTGGAATCATCAAAAGTCGGATGATGGTTGGTTTATAAATGAATTATTCAAATCTTATATTAACATGGATGTTTTCCACATGGAATCTTATTTGAGATGATTAATATATTTATAAGGCTTCATGATTCATCTCTAATTTGGTTGTTATTCACCCATGATAATTTTGTCTCATAAATCATAGATGAAATCCACAAAGGATGTTCAAATGGTTATTACATGTTTTAATGAATGATAATGATTAAAAAATATACATTTCATAATAACATACATACATGTGACCATGATTAAATAGATGAGATTTAAATATGTACTGGATTTCTAATATATTTTATACATAAAAAAGGATTTAGAATTTTTTACATATTAAATATATTATGCATGGGTGTAAGACATTCCATTAGGTACAAAATGTACATTAGAATAAGATAATGAGATTTTATTATCAATACAATAAATATTATTATTGTGGGGTGAGAATACATTGGTCAACCAACATATTCTATGTAGTAGCTTCTTCTGTCGCAGGGATGATGAAGTCCCTATCGCTAAGGTGGATAGAATTTCAAAATAAATATCACAATTATTGTTATTTTTCATCAAAAAAAATTTATATTTTCCCATGGGGTTCCTTTATCCATAAATATGGAATTACAAGAAAATTTGATATTATTTTTTGATAGGTATTTCATTTTATGGTTCTATGTGGGATAAAATTAGTGATATGGCATTCCCTTAGGGTTTCTATGATATAGTATAAGTTAGTTGATACTACCTTGAGCTCTATCATTGAACTATTTTTCATCCTAACACCTCAATGATGTCCTCTATGAAATTAAATACAAGGGAAGATATATTCTACGTGATCCAACCATCCATTAAATTACCAAAACCTAAATTTTTATGAAATTTAGATTTAATGCAATAAGGTAGAATTAATATTTGTTCGAAAAAACCATTTCTCTACCTTTTTTATTAATAGTACTATATATATGATAATAGTAAAATTTAATTATTTTAATATCCCGAATATTTAATATATATTAAATATTGTAAATTATATAATGAAAATATAAAACATATGTTTTAATCATTGTGTTAAAATTCTAAATAAAGACATGCACTTTATATTACATTAGGAACATAAAATGCTCTATTAAAATAAAACAAACATTATTAAATATTTTGGAATAAACGTAAGTTATATATTTTAATCTTCCTAGTTTATTGAGAAAATAGGGAAATAATGTAATGGGTAGAGAACATGCAAACATTGATGGGGTAGTATATAAAAGAAAATATCATGAACCCAACAAGAAACAATTAATTTTGATGTAGAAAATAATCAAATTTTGATTTTTAATTGATAAAATGAGAATAATATATACTTATGGATAATATAAAAATGAACACATAATCAAAAGAATAGAAATAACTAATCTCATAATGATAAAATTTATAATCATTGATATCATAATCATACAGTTAAGTCATCGATCATGATATTATACATAAATTCATAAGCACTCAATAAATAACCAAGCTAGAAAGTCTCATGATATATACAATTTCTTTACAGGATTATATAATTATAATACCCACCCATAATATAATATGTACGTCTAATAAATCCACCATATGAATAGAGTGTTTAATAAATACAATACATAATTCTCTATAAGAAACACCATACATCAAGGTTAAGTAATCAATAATTATTTATATAGAAATATTTGATATATGAATTATTAATTTCTTATCAATAAATTGAATAACATTACTATGTATGTAAATAAACATCAATAGATAATAAACTATAAGATATTCATAGCGAAATAAAAGTATCATTAATAAAGGGATGAAAATAAAGTTGTTGTGTGTAATCATTCTTTATAAAAGTGCAAAAATAGGAATCAATAATTGGATTTAAGATTATATATTGGTATGGGATCAAGGAAATGATTGGGACATCCCATTAAAAATTATTATTATGTGACACATATGGTTGATGTGCATCGTGGATCTAAAATTTCTTTTTAAAGATAAATCTTGGATTGTATGCATGGAATGGAATGTAAAAATTGTGAAATAATAAATTTTAAAACAATCAGTACCAATAAATTATGAAATAGAAATATTAAAAAAAACCCGAATGATTTCTAATTAAAACATATGTTTTATAGAATATAAAATATGAAACATTGAGACTAAATGATCCATAGAATATTGCTATTTAAATATAACCTCTCTAAGATGATCATTAAGTTTCCTGTTATGAATTAGATAAAATACTTTGTAAAATATTTATTAAAATCATACATAACATTATTTTTATGATAAATTTTTATGAAATATGAATTCAATTTTAAATGTTGACATTTTACTCTTAAAAAAATATATTCTTCTCCAACAAATAATTTATTTAATTTTGTTTGAAGATATTATAATATATTTCTATAAATTTTAGAAAATTTATTTGATAAAATGAAATTAATATTTTAAATCTAAATAAAAAATTTATCTTAGGAAGAAAATTTAAGATTTTATAAAATGATGGATTTTTTAGCGAATACTGAATATCAACAAATTTTCAAATATAATAATTTATTTTTGATAAATAATTTAAATTTAGAATCACATAATATTTTGGATTTGGAATTTATGTTACATATTATCTCTTTTATTTATATTTATTAGGTGAATTTTATTTGAAAATGAAATTTACATGATTTTGGTATAAGTTAATTTTTATGATTAAAACCATTGTCATCTGAAAAATAGATTTTTTATAATGATTATAATTTCTATTTAATTAATATTACCCCAAATAAAGATATATTTAATAAAATTTGTAGAATATATATATTCATAATAATTAAAATCCATATAATGGTGATTTATAGTCATAATGTTTATATAAGATGATTTATTACTTTAAGAATACATTTTTCTACAAAACCGTTTGTCATTATGTTTCATTGATTTTGAAAACAAGTTATTCTTCTAACTTTGTGATTTGAATCATGGAAAATGGATTATATTTGGAATTTTTAGGTCCAAACATTTTTAAAAATTCCCTTCTACTATTGGTTATTATGAATTGTAACCGTAGTAGATATTTGTTACCATGGTAAAGGTAAATTTAATTAATTATGGTTAAAAATAATTTAATATAGATAAAAATTGTTTATAAAACATGAATAAATTTTATTTTATTTGAATATTTCTTCAAAAATCATCCAAACTTCTAATATATGACCTTATTTTTCGGTTTGAACATGATTGTGCCCTTTATAATACATTATGTAAATAAAATCCAAAAATATCAATTTCGTGCATTTAAAATGTATAACTTATTGTGAAAAGCATTAAAATAACATATTTTATGTTAAAAATAATCATTTAAATGATAATTGTTTATCATGGTTTTTTTAAAAATTATAGTAATAAAATACATACCTTAAAAGATTACAGAAAACAGACATAATAAATATTTAAATAAAATGAAAAATTATATTAAATTAAAAATAATGAATGTAACATCATTGGATTGAATAATTTGGTTAATTTTTTTAGATAAATAAAAAATCTTGTTGATGTTTTAAAGCTATACCTTAGAATTCAATCATTATCTTTATTTTTTTATTTTAATATCAAATAAACACTATCAAAATTTACATCAATGATATTTTATAATAAATAATGATTTATTTAATGATTTAAAATTGAAAAAAATACAATAGTAATCTAATAGTTTTTTATATGTTTAAAAATATCATCCATGGTCTATTTAGGGTTTATCTTCTCTTTATTATAACATTATTAACCCTTTATGATTGAAACCGTTGTTACCATGGTTAATGATAAATGAGTTTTTATGTGTTCCATTTGATTGAGTTAAAATTATTTTTTTCACACATAAAGGATATTTATATGATAAATATTAATATATATTTAGAATTGTTGAGTCCAAATAATCTAATATGTCTCATTATTATTTTTGGATTAAATGAAAAATTACCTTGGTAAAAACGTTGTTATCTTTGTTAAACCTAATGTGGTAAATGGGAGTAACATTAGAGTTTAAGGGAATAAAATTCATAATACATGATTATTTTAAAGTTTTTTAGGTGTGTATAAAACTTATATTCCCTTAAATAAATTATTTACCAATTTTTGTGGAGCCTGGTTTGAGAGAAACTTTCCATTATTATATAGTGTTGATTACTTAAAAAAATGCCACTACTTCTCACATATTAAAGGAAACCACCTCTATTATTTTATTCACAATTAAAAATCCCTTTGTTTCCGAAAATTCCTATCTTACTCCATTCCTTAATTTCTTTCCCTCAATAAATGGAATTTTTTTAGATATTATAATACCCTCCTTAGAGTGCATTTTTTGAAAACAAAAGGAGGTTGTCTAAGGAAGAGGTATTATTCATAACAGATTGTTTTGTTTTATTTATTTTTCTATATCCTTCAAATATTACAAGAACATTATATTATAATCTCATAATTATCTCTAATATACTGAGATATTATTATGTAAATATCATACGATACACCAATATACAAATTCATCTAGTGGGAAACGAAACCATCATTCGTGTGTAAAACGAACCACCACCTTACGAAGCGATATAATTCATTTTCCATAATTTCCTTAAATGAATGTTTATGAAGATGAATTTAATGTATATATATATGATATTAATGAAATATTTATCATTATAAATGATTTATATGTCATATATTTTCTTATATTTTCATGCACAATAAAAATTGATAACATTGTTTGTGCCTACGTGTAGACTACCACCACCACGAATTGAGGTGATTCATTTTAATCACTACATCACATAGATGGTATATATACGTGTATTTAATTAAATAATAAGTTATTATTTTTATAATTGTTATCTTTGTAACCTGTAATAATAATTTCAATATTTCCATCATTATCATTGAAAAATGGAAATGTTACTCATGTGTACGTACGACGTTCCATCTCCATGGTGGAAAAATAGTTCATTTTTAGTAAATATATTTAATAGTTAGTTTTAAAACAATAATTTATTTATAATAATTATAATAATTCTTTTATTATTATTCTTTATATTATGTAATAATGACTTATTTTACCACATGCATCCTTTGAAATTTATCTGGGACATATGAACAGAATATCATCAAAAGATTCAACTTTAACATAGTTGAATATGTAAATAAATATTACTTCATAATAAATAAAATATAATGAAAAATAAACCATAAAAATATTCTTAAACAATTAAATGATTAATAATATAATATTATTCTATAAGATAAAATAAGTAGGCTATGAGTCTAACTTGTGGTAAGGGGTTTTCTTTCAGTTTCCATGTATTGAGGCATATTTTAATGCAATGGAAAAATTTTATTTTATATATTGTAAATTCTTCCCCATTATAAAATATTATCACAAATAATTAATAATTCAATCTATTTTATGTTACAAATCATTTTAAATCATCCATGGGTATTGGATTTATAATTTAAGAATGTGGTAGAAACTTTATGTAACAATATTCATTATTTTCAGAATTATTAATATTCACGGTTACTTTAAAAGATATTATTTACAATAATTTCCACCAATTATATTTTATTATAATATATACATGAATGGTTTTTAAATTTTTGGTTCTTATTTTACCCTTATCAAATAATGAAATATCAATAATGTTGTTTTTATGTGATATACATCTTATATATTTTTTAGATCTAGAATCAATCTATTCCAAGAATATATTCTCTAAAAATACACGTCAAACATATTTTTCATATTATAAAATTATTTATTAAATACATTAGTTCACATGTTTTAGTTTTTACAAAATAGATTAAATGGAATATATTTTTTATTTTCGAAACAAGTTAATTTTATTATTTTTTCACAAAAGTGTGGAATGAATGTTTTCTTTTAAATTATATTACAATAATAGAATTTATTAATATAATTATTACAAGTATACATAAATAGTTTCAATGTTTTATTTCATATAATTTTTCTCTATAATATTTTGAATTTTTTTCTTTTCGTAAAGAAGTGATTTTAGAGGGAAAATTATATTTTTGTCATGAAATATTATATGTTATCATTTAATTTTATTTAATCAATGATGATTATGATTGATATTATAAATTTATTATAAATTCAATATAACTTTCTCTTATATATATACCTATATAACTGTACTATAATTTGATTAGGTAATACATACCTTATGTTCATTTATTAAATTATTTATACATGAAATATACTTTGATTTCTATATTCATAAAGATTAAGAATCCCATTTATTATCATGGGTGATAATTATGTTTATACAATATGATTCTTATTTCACACATAATAATTTAAATGTTTAATGGGAGTGCCTAGATAGGCTTCCATTGCATTAGGTAATATTTTTGTTCTCATAAGACAATATGTATGGGATTAGGTAATAATCTTATTCCACTATGGGAATTTATTAGCCATGAAATATTATTTGGGAAATTATCCTTGAATCATATTTATGTCATGTTATATATTTATAAAAAACTCCCTTTCATTATATTATGCTATGATACCATGTAATTTATGTTATTATCCATTTGATTACTCATGATCCCTTTCATTTATGACATCATATTAAAATTTTAGTTAAAACATTATGATTCTTTACTATATTTATTTCTTTACGAGTATATTTAGCTCCCCATTTTTTATGTACTCATATGGGTTTCTTATACAGTTCCTGGATATTAAAGAGACATCAAATCACGAAGGTGAACCAATATAAAGTTGTTACATTTTATTTCTTTTTTATGTGTTATTAACCTAATCATGAAAAGACACTTGGCCGCATAATATTTGGGTTGTAATTAATGGATATTTATGTTAAAAATCATGTAAAACTATGTGTAATGGTTTTTGAGACAACAAAGGGTATTATAGAAATGTATAATAGGATTTCGGGACTAGGATTAGCGAAATTCAGTAAAATAACTATGAATAAGTCTGTATAATTTAAAATACTAATGTTTTTGTAAGGAAGAGACAATGTAGTTTTACTAATACAAGGAATGACCTATGCTATACCAATCTTTATAGTTAAAATGTTCAATTTTTTATGTATAGGTCTTTGAGAAAATGTAATATAATTATTTTCATCAATTGGGGTTTGGTTATAATTATCCTAAAACATTTAAGGATTGTGTTAATTTTTGGAAGAATATAGGATTTTACTACATCATTAATGAAAGTTATGTTATTTATAGAAATAACGATCATATATAAATATAGAATATACAATTTCATATGAGACATTATGAGTTTTTTATTATATATTGAGATAAATATTTAATTTATCATAGCAAAAAATGTGATCAAATCATTTAAATAATTGGGTTTCATCCCATGTTTTTAATATTTGATAGAATTTTATGGATTTTTTTTATATTATCTATTTTTAACATGGTGAGTAATTTTTTAAGATTTTAAGATTAATTTTTTATTACATTGCATATCAATATATTAATTTTTGGAACTATCTAACCTTGTGCTAAACATATTGGTTTTAATCAGTTTATAATGTAAGGTGGAAAATTGGTTATATTTTTTTATTGGAATCATGTGATTAGTTTGATGTTTATTTTAGGGATACATGTTTAATAAAATTCTTCTTGAATACTAATCATTTGGAGGAAGAAATTTTATGGTGGAAATAGTTGATTAATAGTTGAAATTATTCCCATCATGTAAGTATATATTTCATATAATCTTTGTTTATATAGAAAATAATTATCAAAAAGTAGGAAACATATATTGAAATAAAAACATTATCTATTTAACTTTACATATAATTAATCTATGGTATTTTTCATACCTCATGGGTTTATGTTTTTTTGGTTGTTATCTTTACCATCATCTTTCACTTTCATAGGATTTATGATTTATGTCAATATCCATAATTATTTTGGAATTAAACATTTATTCCATGTCTATAATTTCAATTACCTCTAATATTTCCCTACATTTAAACCCAGTTATTTGTTATTCTAGATAACCTTAACACATCCATCCGTTTCTTATAATGAATAATCTTTATTAACCATTTTCAAATTAATATTATAAAAAATGTATTTTCGGTGAAACCATTTTTTTAAATCGTATTAGATTTTTTGGATGAGATTAGTAAAGATGGAGTATAATGTAAACCCCCAATATTTAAAATATAAATCCATGTTAGATAATGTATATGACATGAAACACCAATCCTAAACAAACCATGGAATAATTTTTAAACTATGAATCTTATAACATAAACCTTAAATTAGTGAGTATGGAAAAAATAAATTGTTTTTGAAATATATATAAACATGCTACTTAATAGAAATTTTAAGGCAAATTTTGTGGAAATAAAGATCAATTTTAAATGGATGGATTTTTTTTCCAAAAATCATTTTCATCAAAAATGAATTTTATTACTCTCGGTTAAACAATTATAAATAAATTGTTTATTAATTATAAAATTAAATTGATAAAAAATGATTTTTTAAATTTTCATATTAAAATTAACATAAGGATTTTTTTGCAATTTTATGAAATGATTGGTTTTTCCTTGAATAATGAAAATTATTGATTTCTCAAATATTGTAATTTCTTTCCATTGTATAAAGAAATATAAATGTACAAATATATTATTTTTTTAAAGGGACAAATAAAATATTTTTCACAGTAAACAAATTAATTTCATTTTATTACTAAAATTTAATGGTTTTGCTATGGGTTAATTTTAATGAATAAAACATTGATTTTTGAATATTTTTTAGTGCATGAAATTTATCCATATTAATTAATTCAAATGAAACATAATAGTGAAATATTAAATAATATAATATATTATATATTAATTTATATTAATTAATACTAATATAATGATAATTTTTAGTCATATTGTTAATATAAGACAATCTATTTGTTGAAAAATTATCATTTCTAAAAAACCATTATTTATTTTGTTTTTATGGTTTATTATTAAATTAAATTTGATCCCTTATGAATTTTGAATCTCAAAAAATGTATTTCATAATTTTAATAATTTGGAAATATTTTGAAAATTGTTCTATTTTATCTTTGGTTATTATGAATACTACTTGTAGAAATTATTTGTTACCCAAGTAATGGTAAAATCAGTAAATTATGTGGAAATATAATTTATGAAGGTCTAATAATTCACCATTAAATTTGAATTATTTTTATTATATGAGTATATTTCATCCGTAATCATTCAAAATAAGAATATACAACTTTTATTCTTTATTATGATGATTTTTATCATTTTAATACCTTATGTAACAAAAACAAAAAATTGAAATTCATTACATTTTATAACTATAATATTATTAGATAGTGATCAAAATCACCAATTTTTAGTTAATAATTTTCATTTGAAAAATTTATTATTTTTTATCATTGTATATCTTTTATAGTTTTCACTGATAAAATAATTATCTTATGTTCGTATGCTACTCTAAGATATTTGTTATTTAATTAAAAAAATTGAAATAGATGATTTAAAAAATATTGAAAAAAAATTTAATTTCAATGAATTATTATATTCCAAAAATAATATATATTAAAAAAAATTGGATGTTTAAAAGTTATAGAATTGAATTTTATCCTTTTCTTGATGGATTTTTTCTTAAATAAAATAAATAGTGTCAAAATTAATATTAGTTACATGTTATAATGAATAATGTTTAATTCAATGATGTCAAATTCATAAAACAATATTATGTTAACCTATATGATTTTTATATGATTAAAAAATATAAAATGATCCATAAATTATTCATTTTACCATTAATAATAATAATAATAACTCTTAAAAATGAAATAGTTTTTATTACATTTAAATTTAAAATGAGGATTGTGTGTTACATGTGCTTTTGATAAAATTTAATTTTTCACAATCATAATAATTTTATTTTATAAATTTTATTTCAATATTTTATATAGTGGTTAGAAATTATTTAATAATTAATATTTTTAGGCTAATGGTTAAATTAATTATGTAAGAAAACTAGTTAGCCTGATGAAAACTAAAATGGTAAAAGTCAGTAAACATGGTGGTAAATGGAATAACTAGTTTAAAACAAGTTTAATTTCATTTATTGGGGTTCTATTGACCTTATATTACATTTCCTCATTTAATTATAATTTTTTAAGACCATTTATTGATAGTTAATTCCCATTATTGAATAGTTTTGAGTATTCAAAAAAATGAAACTCCATATCACATATAAAGGGGAACATTATGTTCTGTTTTACTCCCAATTGTAAATCCTTTTAGGTTGGAAAATATATAATATAATAAATTCCTTACAACCCTTCACATTTCCTAAACGGATTTTTATCATAAAAACATTATTTTAAGGATTATGGTGACTGTATGAAGAAGCTGTATCATTCTCAATCGATCATCTTGTTTTATTTATCATTAAACATAATTTGAATCTTATTAATCAATGATTACATAATAGAACATGTGACTAACATATATTAAGATGTTATTTTTTAAATTTCATAACCTAAAGCAATCATTTGTTTGTTCAAATAGGAAATGCAATCATCATTTGTTTATACGGAGGACTATCGCCTCAAAAACTGATGTAATTATTTTTCCATCATCATATCCCATGGATGATTGTGATTATTGATTTAATTTAAATATATTACAATCATTAAATATTCCTTAATCTATAAAATCAATATACCATATATTTTTTTTACCATTACATTCAGTGTTAAATTATAATGTTATTATTCATACATGTGGACTACCACCTCCCCAAAGAAATATGATTTGTTTTTCTCCATCCCATCATTTATATTAAATATATAATTGTATTTATGAAAATTATATTTTATTTATGATATAATTAAAATTTTCAAATTTTAAAATAAAACATACCTTATTTTATTTACTAGTATTGAAAAAAGGAAACATTACTCATTATTAAGTACAAATTAAATCTCCATGATTTTAGTGTTGTTAATTTTTGCATATACACATTTCTTGTCATTTATAAAAGTATAATTCTGGAATGAAAATTGATAGTTATTTCATTATTATTATTCTAATTATTATAAAAAATTACTTATATTTCGCTTTTCAGTAGAATAAGGTTATTTAGGACATATAAATTTAATATCATCAAAATGACTAATATGAACTTAATTGAACAAGAAAATTAATATAACATGGTAATAAAAAAACAAAATATAATAAATTAAAAAATTTTATCGAGTAAACTATTTAAATTTTTTTTATTATTTAGGAATACAAATTACATAAGTGATGAGTCAATCTCTAGGAACCAGGATTCATCTAAATTTAACCTTATTGAAGAATATTTTAATTTCATGTTCCTTATCTCTTTTATAGGGTGTATATTATACCCCTTTTACATATTATGTCATGAATCATTAATAATTTTTCTTTTCTGTTATAACTAATTTTACATCATCAATAGGAATTGGATTCAAAATTTATCAAAGTAGTAGTGGATTAATGATATAGCATCAATTATTTTCAAGATTTTATTTAGTCATGGTTTCTATGGGGGAAATAATATACCATTAATTTATTGAAAAAAATTTCTTTTATTATTATCTAGTATTGATTGGCATTTACATGTTTTGTTTCTATTTTCTCCCTTATTGAATATATAAATATCCTGATATTTGTTTTTAATTATTATAGATCTTGTATGTTATTTTATATCTTGAATCATTCGATCCATGTATGAATACACCATAAAGAAATTATATAACTGGTTTTCTATTATCTAGAATCTTTTCTTAATGAGGTAATAATTGACATCTCCCCTAAAAAAATGTGAAATGGATGTTTTATTTTAACTTATACGGAAAAAAAATTTCTTACTGTCATGATATAAAGAATAATTTATAAATTTCAATATTTATTTTTAATAAATAATTTTTTATAATATTTTAAAATATTTTAGATTTTAATTAAATAATACCAAATTTAAATGATATTTTTCACAAGAAATATTCAATGTGAATTTTTAAAATGTTTTTAATAATGAAAATAACCTTTATGTTACACATTTATTTTAAATATTTTATTTATTCTTTTAATATATATATATATATCTTCCATAATTTGAGGTTGTAGTACATTCATTAAATTCATTAATGAAATTCCTTCTTCATATAATGTACTTAGATTGTGGCACGAGGCATGATAATACATCCCATTTTATTCAATAGAGTATTCTTATATTTGTACATTTTGATTGAATTAATTTTTTTAGAACACATAATACTGTAAATTTCATAATAGGTACACCCAAATAGTGATCCAACGCAGTGGGTATTGTTTTTGTCTTGGTATATGTTATATATAGGATTATAGAGTATAATTAATCCATTATGGTAACTTCACTACCATGCAATATTTTATAGTGATTAATGTTTGATACATGTTTATGTCATATTATATGTTTCTACCACATTTCTGAGGTTTTTATTTTCTAATGATATTATTTTCATAATTATATTTTTCATAGTGATGACTCTTGAGCCTATTATTTTATGATACCACGTTATAACCCTGACACTATTTTCAGTACTTCTTATCTTTTTTAATCCCATAATGGGATTTATAACTCACCCCTATATTTTATGTAATCCCTAGCCTATCATATGTAGTTTTAGGAGTTCAAATCAATTTAGGATCTCACTAAGGTGAATAAAAAATAGGTTATGCCATAGTATATTTTGATGTTTTATGTATATAGCCTTCCAAATACATTTGGAAACAAAATATTTTCGTAGTAATTAATTGATTATTATGTTAAAAACATGGCAATAAAGTTTTTACTTTTGAAATACATCTATCGTTTTTTCCACACACATATTGTTTATGTTTTATTTGCTTTTAATCAATGTTTTAGTGATTTTTACCCTACATAGGATAAAAAATAAATAATTTTTTTTAAAGGAATGAGTTTATATATATTCATCATAAATACTAATTAATAAATCATTCTCTTTGAAATTATCATTTTATAATACCACTAATCTCTATGAAATATATGGATTTTGATAATGGTGTTTTTGGAAATGAAAATAATTAATCATTTTAATGACTATAAAATGTGGTATCATGAGCATGAATAATATATATCATTCCTATTACAGTTAGGGATACATAATAATGAAGAAAAAAATTATATTTAAATGAAATGTATTTGGAAATAATTAATAAAAATAAATTAATATAAGAGATTATGAACACTTACCTAGAAAATTAGTTTTCTAAGGTTTGAGGAAGAAATCCCTAGAACCATGAGAACACTATATATAGATTTTTTAAAGATAAATTAAGAATATAACAATGATTAATTATTTTTGATGGAATAAGAATGTGAATATGCATGATAATATATAGAAAATTGCGGATAATTTTATATTAATTTTGGGACGTAAGATTGGAAATATTGATTTTATGAAATGTAAACCTGTTATCTAGACATTTGTTTTAAGGAATGGTTTTACATTAAAAAATTGTTTTATTTACATTTATTCATTTATAATTTAAATCCATTTGTTATATAACATTTTTTATATAGAAGACATTTTTTAACATATAATTTAACTAATTTTTTGTTTATTTTTGTCATTGAAATTCAATTTATAGTATTTGAAATTTAATTTTATAAATAAAAATTCCTTATTTTAATAAATTAATATATTTTTCGTCCAGGTTTCAACAATATTATTTATTACAACATTTTTTATTCATAATAATGTTATAATAGTTATGGTATATTTATAGGGAATTTTACTTTTTATGGGACAATTCAACTATCTCAAATTCATTTAGTTAATAATTGTTGGATAAAATAAATATGATGATTCTAAATCAGAATTAGTTTTTTATTTAAATTAATTCTCTATATATTTGAAAATTATTTATATAAGAAATGGTTTTTGTATTTCAAAATCATCAGTTCGGAAAAAAAATTCAAAAACTCTTTTGGTAAATTATTATCATTTATAACATATATGTATATAATTACATTTCTGTAAGTCGATCAATACACATTATTTTTAGTTATTATTAATGTTATAACAATATTATGTTATTAATTTTACTCAGCACTTGTATGTTACACATAATAGTCTCATTACTATTGTAATGGTCATATTAATACATAAATGGCCTAATTATCTATGTTTAGATACCCAAAATAAATACATTATGTTCTTAAATAAAAATTAATTCATATAATTCTCTTGGTTTTTATATAATTACTATTTATTTTCTTATTATTTTCTTCTTACTAAAAATGTATATTTGATATTTTTTATTATTTTTCGAGTATGTTCATATAGAGTTTCATATTATGGAACTACCCAATATTTTAATGTGATATATAGAACTTGGTTAAAACATTATAATGAATTTTTGTTTATCATTTTTATTATACTATGATTATAATATCAAAAAACATCTCTTTTATAATGAATACAATACTTAGATGTTTATTTATTACTGTCATGTCTCATGTTTTTTATCCATTAACATGTTCCACATGACTAGTATGTATATCAAGGAATCATTCATGAGAAATAAGTTGTTATAAAAAATTTATTAACTCAACATAGAATAGTAAATTAATATAAAAATCAACAATATAAATGTAAAATAAATAATTTTTATAAAAAATATCTAATGCATAATAACATAATTTTCCAAATATAACCAAAAGCATACATGATTGATAAAATATTATTCAAAAGTATGAAGTGATAGGATATAGACAATGAAATAAAAATTTATGAACTGAGAATAAATAAATAATATTCCAGGACACTCATATCCATGTGAATAGAAAACTAAATTTACTTATCACTTTTATCATATTATAAATAAAAGTTAAGGATCACCAACTATGTCAAATAAGTACATTACATAAACCTTCATTGTAAACCATCAATTCTATTAACAAATTATTTGTGTTTATATGATTTCAATTATAAATAATCTAGTAGGATTCCACAAAACACTCCATACATAACATTGAAAAATCTATTAATGCACTACCAGTTGGAAATGAAACTACAAAAGTACGTTTTTTTCTTAATTAATCAAATAACATGGAATAAAAACGATTATTTATAATCATGGATAATCATCATATTCATTTCAAAACCAAACACATCTTATCATTTATTAAGAACAGATGAATAAAATATAATGAAATAATTTTACATCAATAGTTTCAAAACATTTAAAATTTTCCCCTATTTAAAGAAACACAATAATACAATTAATGAAAAAAATAGTGAATGATTATTTATCCTAAAATAAAACATTTTCCATGGATATAAATAATTTAATAATGAATGAATGTTAACATTTAAAATAAAAATGAACAATTTTTTAAAATAACGATTTCAATAATAGAACCGTAGCTATAATTTCATGACTTCACATACACTATACTCCTATGGAAATTTTTGTGAAAATAGAAACAAAATAATGAATATAATTGAGGTAACCACATGAAATATTCCTAAATAACCAAATTGATAATTCCATGGAGCTGTAGATATAATATAGGATAAAAAAATTGTGTAATCCAACCAAATTGGCATTATTGATGCTATCTAATTACATTAACAAATAGTTTTAATATTCTAAGCATGACTAATAGATAAATCATCCTAAATATAGAAAATTACTGACCTGGTTGAATAATGAAGAGTATCATAATATCTAGTTAAGTACACATCCCCAGGTCTCCCACAAAGAAAACAATGTATTCCAAATAAAAATAAATGGAAGAGATAAATTGAAAATAATGTATAAAATTATAAAAATATATCAAGATAATTCCCCAATCATAAGATCACATCCACCATTAAACAACCTTAAAATGTAATATCCCTTTGTATAAATATATATATATATATATAAATACAATCCAATATACATGAGTAATGTATCTATACAGCATTACATTTTCGATTTCACATAAAAAATTTTATATTATTTATCTTTATTGAATTTACAATACGAAATAACAAACCTTTTACTAAAACATACCCAATATTGTATATACTTATAACCAATGAAGAAAATTAATCTATATTTTATTAATCCAACCAAATAATTTAAAAATTTTAAATTAAACAAATAAATCAAAGTCATTTAATAATGAATAGGTATCATCCAAATGTACATTCATGGATTTAATCCATATGTTTTGTCCAAGAACACAAATAAAATTAAATATAATTCATCAATAATCAAATTATAAAAGGAATTTAATTTATTCATGATAAATAGAAAATTTTATTTTTACTATCACTTAGAATCTGTTACATTAATAAATATAGTTTTTATATATTGAAACACAATGTATCCATTTTCATGTAAATGTAAATTTGCAGAAAAAATAGATAATTTTAGTAAAAAATTAGTTGAAATTTGACAACATAATTTTTATTAGAAAATACATTTTAAAATAAGAAATAACTCATTTATCTATAAATCAGGGAAGTATCTCAATTCATATATAGGTAACGATTTAAAAATTACGTAAAAGTATTAATCCACCTTAATGATTCTAGAATATCATTTCCATGTTGATTTTGAAACAGAAAAATAAAAGTACCCCAAACTAAATTTATTCATGAATATGCCCAATTTACATTGTAATTAAGAATGTTGAAAATATGAAATTAATGGGTTAATAAAATAGAGAAATATTTTTTATATGATTTAAATTGAATATATAATACAAAATAATGAATAATTTTTAGCACTACATAATGGGAAAAGGGTGGAGATTAATGGGAGATAAATAGTGGGAGGTCCCAATCAAAAAAAAGAAAAAAAGAATTATTTATATAAATTATATTAATGAAAAAATTAATGAAACATATTTCAATTAATAATGTGGTTTGGATACATGTTCAACAAAAGTGTGCTCAAATAATATTTGTGTTGTATATGTACATTTTTTACATGAATGGTTCAAATGAATAGTTAAAAAATCTTACTCAAATAAATCCTAATCGATTGAAATCTTGTAGGATTGTCACACAGTTCATATTCATGGTTTTGAAAACCATTTCTTAACAATGAAATATATAGTTTCAACTATAATAAAAAATTACACTATAAAAATTAAGATTATTACCATAATATTATAAAATAATAAATTTCATATCAATACATGGAATCATGGGTGTAATAGTCTCCCCCCATATCACATTTTACTCCTATAAAGTTTTAATATAAATTATTTATTAAGGGATATATGATTTTGAATTCTCTAATTAAGGATATGATGGTCACTTATAAGGGGGATATCAAATCATTAAAAGTGAAATGTGTTTGAATGATAATTTACTCCATGATATATAATTATTTATATTGTCTTATAATGCTATAGAAAAATACATAGAATTACTTTAATTGGATAAATTTACTAAATAATTTCACTGTTCTAAACGGTAAAATGGTATTAATATTGTACTATTGGAATTTATTACTAATAATAAAATCTTGTGCAACACAAAATGATGATGAAAAAGAATTTTCTTTCTGGTCACCCTTTTAAAATTAAATATCTATATTCTTGTATATTTTTAAGAAAATTTTATATTGAGACTATTCATGTTTAATGTGATCATGTAAGAGGTAAAATCATATAAAAAATTTACCAATGGTAATGAAAATTAATTTATGGAATACCTGACATGAATAGATTTTATTTTCACTCAAAATTATCATTCATGATATGGGATTAAGACCAAATATTATTTCAATAATACAAATGATGAGTAATGAATGGCTAAATCTACTTCATGGTTTCTAAATGACATTTGATAATATAATAATAGACCAAATATGATGGAATAATAACATTTTTCTCATGGATCGTCTTAATAGTATGGGTGTTTTGGGGAAGAAACACCTTACTTGTTCGAAAGAGAAGAAGAGAAATGATCATTAATCACACCCCCATTATTATAAACAATTATTATTTATGTTCATGACATATTATATATAGAATAATATAATGGTATTTATTATATGGATGAATAAAAGTCTTACAGTAGTACCCCTTCAATGAAATATGAAACACATCGTGATTCTGTGAAAATTAAGATCAATAAATGGATAATTTTCGTTATTATTCTCAGCACTATTTATGTCTCCATTAATATATTTAATCATAGATTCAAATAAATTCCCCTAAAGACCCATCAAAATAGTAAAACACTTTATTTTTTCTAAAACATTGTAGATTCCATAATCACATAAGTTGATAACTTCTTGGTTGGGACATGAACAACACTAACTGATTAAATTATTTCCAAAAAATAAATCCATCAGTGATCCATCAATCTATAATATATAATTAGATAATAAAAATTAATTATTTATATCACCATTAATAGACACATGAACATGTAATATTTCCCCATCTTGGAACTCGTCTGAGTCAAAGAGTGACATGACCTCAAGAAAAGATCCCCATATTGTAGAGGATACCAACTATATGTGATGACCTGAAACATGAATTATGGAGACTATGAATTCAATAGCACAAATCAATAAAATTAAATAAAAAACAATAAAACATCACATACATTATATAACATAAAAATAAACAAACCCTAGTGCAATATCCAAAATTAATTATTGCATACAATCAAACAAACATTGATCTCCAACATGGAAAATCCCAAATTCAGGGAAAAAATCCATTTCAGACATGATGGTCCTACTACAATCTGTGGGCCTCATTCACCCCGTATTCATATGAAATATAACAATATCCTCCCAAATCAATACTTGTTTTCATTGTAATCTAAAACCATACATAAGATCAATTTGTTCACTAGGGTTCTATAGGATGGTGTGATAAAAACATATCAATAGGGTCTCAACAAGTAACCATAGTATGCACCATCATATACTTGTATGTATGGGAAATAAAATAAAAATGTTAAACAAGTGCCTTGGATGTCATGTTCTCAGTAGAATACCATGAATCCTTTCATATTGGGTCACCCTATTCTAAAAAAGTCACAATAGAACCTAATCATAACTACATTAGTTCGATTATAGAATCAACCTCATCATATTATGTCATTAAATCCATAACCAATGATCTTCTTATACCCAAACACTAGGGTATGGTGGAATCTAAAAACATAATATAATTCCAATATGAATTGGGAATGGACATACATACATATACATCAACTCATCTCTTCTCACCCAATTTAAGTCTATCATTTTCATTACATCCCCCCATTAACCGTCCCCTAGGGTGGTCATTCACCCATTCTTATCAAAGGAAAATTCTAATTAAATTCCACCATCAAAATCCATACATGACATGTCCTTGTGCCTATACCTAAATTAACATGGAACAATCATAACTCTGACCTAATGAACATATCAAAACGTCCTTGACCCAATACAGTTGTTAGGGTACAATCCTAACACAAACCAATCATCAAAGAATCTTGGGAGGAAATATGGCATGAAAACCAATCCCTATAGGCTCGAGTGAATTAAAAAACATCCATCCCATACATATAGAATCTAGTGTGTTCATAAATACATAGTGACACAATCCCTCACACAACTCTCTAGATAATCCCAAGAATATTGTTATTCAATTCCTATAAGTACATTAGGCCATGTCTCAACTCATTCATTAGGGTTACAACTGGATCTCGCAATATTGTCTCAATATATGATCATCGATACCAAATCATTTTAATAACCTATTAGGGATAAAAATTCATGATGGAACCTCCTTCCCATAACCATTTCCTGATACACATTCTCATGATGTACCCCAAATGGCCATGTCTTTCTACATACATACCCTTTTAATATTTACCACAATAAGACCCTTTGATTCTTAATCCAATGTACATAAAAAAACAAAACACACACAAGGGTTCAATAACACATCTATTAAAAGACATCCCTCAACTAAACACCTAGAGAAAACTGCTAAATTAAGAACACTGTCTAATTATATAGCACCCATCCCCTTCACAATGATAATCAATCCCCAAACCACCCTTAGAAAGTTATTCCTCATGAGCATAATACAAACGTTCATCTCAAGCAGCATCTGTAGGACTAAGCCTATCTTTCATGTATAATTATCTATAGGATATCAACCTAGCATAGTAACATTTCATTTCTTTTCAAGAGACCACCCAAGGCTGATCATAATATTATCTTTCACCCACTTCTCTAGGTGATATAGTTTCGAGTTGATTTTAACATACAAAATTAATAAATAATAAGAATCCCACCAAAAGGCGAATAAATGTCATCCAATATTTTCTACTTTCCCCATTTCGAATCCTAGACATATTCCAAATCTAATTAAACATACACTCATGTAAGTATTCATTAATAAAAACATAAAAAAATTTGTATGATGGGGACCTCCTACCTTTCTTAAGGATTTCGCATACAAGTGCAGATATGTACCACCATGACTAATTCATCCATGTATAACCTATGATCATACAACCAACAAGTATATATCTCAAAAAATAAAATTTAAATACTAAATTATAAATAATAATAATTAATTACATAATTAAATACAAAGTGAAATAATTGATATAAATGTTATTTGGAACTACTGTAGTTCTGAATCAAAATTCTACAGCATGAGGGAGGACTATAATTGATGAGAACCCCATTGATGGAACTGAGTCAGTTTAATTGGTTGAGAAGTTTTATTTTCAAGGCTGGATTATATGAGGAATATTATAGTGGTGGAATTATGTTATGGTCACTCATCTTACTATATTAATGGTCCAATGGGTCTAAGCTTTCATGGATGGAGAAAATGGGAATATTTTATCACTTCATCAATAACAAACATGATTTTTAAATCATAAACCACATGGTTCATGAATTTTGGAAGCCATTCTAACATGAAAAATTGTAGAATGGAACCTTTGTACACCATTGTCAAATCAAGTGCTCTAGGTACTCAAAGTCCAATCCGGTGGGATATGGGTGGAAAGGCATGTGCTAAATTTCCTAAATTTCATTTATAGACTATAACATCATTAATGTAAGGGGAAAATTTAGAAATATGTTTTGTGAATTTAGGGTGTTATACCCTTGACCATTTGTGGACACCATTGGCTATAGTATCCACCCCATGGAATTTATTCTCAATAATGTTTTCATTAGTAAAACTCTGAGAATTTATTCTATCAATTGTGAGGATTGTAACTTTCTTCCATTGCCCTTGTTCTTTGTGTCATTGTCAATATAAGTATTAGACTATTGATCCATGATCACAAAGCCCAAAATATGTGCCATATCCCAAGTGCATTATTGTGCGGATTTATAAGAACACTCCTCTATTGAGTGTTTCTTCTATGTTGTAGGTTATTCTCTTTATAGTGTGGATTGAAAAAATTATTCCAATATTGATATCCATCATCCACCACTTACCTCTAAACCACAATCTTCAACTGCAATCCTATGTTGTGAAGATCGGGCCACCCTATGCATCTCACATCATTTAGTATCAGATCTCTAGTTGAAATTGTAGAAATGAATCCCTTAATTTATATTAAATTTACCAAAAGACCTTCCTTATCCATCCATATTATCTACCAATAAAAAACCCATTATATTAAAACCTATATAATTGGGTTAATTTTGGAAAGATTGAAATATTATACATTGATCCAAATACTCATCCCTATTATTTTCTCATTCAATTATCTGTATGTGAATAGTATCCTTTTTAAAAAAATAAAATTGTCTCAACTTTTCATTTAGTGGTTTAAAAAATTCTGAACACCCTTTAATTTATATATTTAAAAAATATATCTCACTCTTTTCTCGTCATCTTGTGCATTAGAAATCAACTCACCAAAAATTGTTGGACGATTTGAAAAATGGAGACAATTTCATATTTATCTCTTTTTTCATTAAATTGTTAGCACATTCATATTCCTTACAACCCCTTCTCCAATATTTTATTTTTTTCCATATCATTTTTGGATAATTATTATTATTTTTTCTTATCTTTCATAATCATGAAAAACCCACATACCACCTTTATGCCCCATTTTCACCTTTTACCCATTTTCTACCCCCTTTATCAAACATTACCATTTTTACCTTTTAACAGTCAAATAGTTTGTGTCAAACAGAACTCTAAAAAATATTGATTTGGGAATGGTTGGTGGGATGTTATCAACACAAATATGTTATTATATATCATAATTTCTTGGAATTTGAAATTATTTTTTGGAGTGGAGAGAAATAATAAATAAAATCATGTGTGTGTGAGTGTGTAAATCTTGTTGTGTTCATGTGTGTGTACATATAATGTGGGTGAGTGTGTTTCCATAAGAGTGTGTGTGTGTGTGTGTTTTTGTGTGCATATCTGTGTATATTTTGTGTTCATGGGTGTGTATACTTGTGAGCATGAGTGTTAACATCTTATGATAATGTTTTTGTACATATAATGTGTGTGAATGAGATTGTATAATTATGTGTGTTTCTCTTTTTGTGTGTTTGGGTTCATGTAACTTATCATGAAAGTGGATCATGGGAAGTGAATGACTCATGTTAGTGGTGAAGGAATTCATTGTATTTATCCCGCATTTGAAGCTACACAATTCAAAATGCATCCTTTATTGAGCCACATAATGAATCATCTTGATAGGATTTTGGAGGTGATGTGTGAGAGGATTTATGAATAGGAAAATAAACCAAGACTATTGGAGATCAATGATAACCCACGATGTAATCCATCACCAATTTGTCTTCAAATTAAGGAGGAGGAGATGATGGTCTTTGATGATTATTTTGGTGATCTACTACAATGGGTGAGGTTATATCAATAACGTAGTGGAGGCTAAAGGATATAACAAGATGATGACATACTTGATGATATAAAGGTGATGGTCCAATCTTTTCACACAAAAAGTTTCCCAGAATCATACATTTAGTGGGAGATGTGGATTGACAATGTGTTTTCATGAGATGCATATTCCGATGATAAAAATGTCAAAATTACTTCCCTGAAATATTCTATTTCTTATTTAATTTGGTGAGATAAAATTAAAAATTAAAGGTATATATATGTCTAATGTCCCATAGACACTTGGTATGATAAAATTTCTTCCATACTAAAATGTTTTTCCCTAAAACTATCAAAGGTAAATCCAAAACAAACATCATCATCTATCCTAATAGAGTATGAATGTAGAAGATTATTATTAATAGATGAAAATATCAATGATTTGAGAAAACATAGAGAAGGATCTAGATGAATCCATCGAATAGATTCCACTTTAGATAAATCAAGAGATTATTAATCAATTGTAGATGTAACATGATGTGGAGAAATATTATTTGATCCACCAAGCCACCAATGTTGTGAAAAAAAATTAAATGGATGAGAAACTAGATGAATCTCAGAACCCTTTTGACTCAATAGAGAAACTCGAGGATGTAAATTAGAGAATCTTCAAGTCCAAAAGAGGTGGTCTATATAAGAAATGAAAATGAAAATTTTCTACCTATGAAAACTTATTTTGAGGATAAACAAGCAATGAATCGAGATATAAATTGTTTAAAATTTCTAGGAGGGGGGAATATTTCCAGTTAATGGAAAAACTTATGAATAATGACTATTAAAAAGAATAGAGATTGCGATATTGATGGAGTGAGCATAAAATAGGATAATATGGAAATTCATGAAATTGATAATGAAGAATTTTTGGATATAGTGACATTATAATCCCAAGGAGTGTTATAAGAACAAAAATGTCCATAGTAGAGAAGGAGAAGTGGGATATCCTTTTCAATAAACAATACAAGATCCATGGAATTATATATATTATTATTATTTATGTAGGTTTCTATAACAACGTGGTGAGAACTAAGTTTGTGAGAAGTTGTGTCTTTTGACATTGAGGCACTAATATATATACCAGATTAAATATTTGAGTGATTGTGTTTAACTAAGTGTCACCAAGAAATTGATGGTATTTTTTCCCATCAGAATGTAAAAAAGATGAGTTTTTTTGAGACATTGTCCTCAAGAAGTAATTCCATTTTTTATTCGTTCAACCATGGATGTATGATCGGTGGGTTACTCATGATTGTTTCTTGAACTTTCATCATTTTTTACTCTGAGAGGAATCTATATCCATCAAACCCATTTTCCACGAAAAAATTGTAGAAGATAAAATTTTTAGAGAGAAGAAAAAATTAAGCGATGATGAAAAAAGTGTAAAAATTAAAAAAATTGAGATAATGAGGGATATAGGGAAAATGAGAGAGGAAATGAAATGGATAAAAGAGAAAAATCAAGAGGAAAATGAAATTTGATAGAAGAGAAAAGTGTGATGTTGAAAAAAAATGAGGTTAAGCAAGATTTGTTATTACTAAGAACCAAAATTGTACTCATGTATAAATAGGTGTTGCTAAATCTTATTGACATACCACCTTTTATAAATGTTGTTGAGTATGTGTTGTAAGATTATGATGTTATCTTTCATTAAAAAGTTTCATCATGTTTTCCATCATTCTAGGTATTGTGATTCAAATTGACCTTATCCCTATAACATCACTATCGATCCACTCTTTATATCACACCAACCTAGTGGAGACAACAGAATTTTGAAATAACGTTAACGATTTGTTGGATGTGGAATACATCAGATAAAGCATTAGTACTTCTCTTTTACTGGTTCATCCAGTGTCAATGAATGATCTGACATGGAGAATATGAATTGACTTTAGGTACATCAATATTGTTGTGTTCTGGTATCATCATACTATCCCTAGGTGAGATATCATGTTTGATGAGTTAAATGGCACAAATATTTTCTAAAGAAATTATTTAAGAAGTGGATACCATAAAAATAGGATGAAAAAAATGAGATGAATAGAAAATAAAATTTATGAGAAAACGAAGACTTTATAAGTGGTTGATTATTCTCTTTGGTATCACTAATGAAACGAGAACATTAATGAGGTTAACGATTCATGTAATACCTGAATATATTTAAAAATTTGTGGTAGTTTAATTTGATGTAATTTTAATGTATAGTTGGACTTTTCATGAACCCATTGATCACATAAAAAAATTCATAGGGGTGTTAATGAAACCAATTTTTTTTGAAAACATCAATAGGTGTAAATTATTCATTGATATGATTGTTTTTTATGTTTTTTTGGGAAAAAATCGAGTTTATGTTGAATCTAATAATGTAAAATTAATAAAGGAAAGGCCAAATACAACCCTTATTGTATAGGTAAAAATTATCCATGGGTTTTCAAATCATTACATAAGATTTCTGAAGGACATAATCACTCTAAAAGTTTCATTGAATGAATTAACAATGATGAATGTTCCATTAAAATGGGTGATAACTCAAGATTAGTAATTCCATGCTCTAAGGTATAAATTCACCCATTCCCCACTGCTTGCACTCCAGTACTTTGGAATGACCTCTGAAATTGAATGCATTGTATGAAGAATTGGTATTGGTGAAGTAATCTTACATTAATGTAAGCCTATATAATATTTTAGTGAGAAGATAAATAGACCAACTTTAATCTATGATACATATGATAAAGAGATATATGCATTTTTTAATGTACTAGAGACATGGAAGCACTATATATGTCATAAAGAATTTATGATAATTTATGATCATAATGATATCAAATAACATACGATCGAACAAAAACAAAATTGGACACAAATTGGATTTATGGAAATCATTGAATCACATCCATATTTTATCAAAGATAAAATTGTAAAGATAATATCTTGGTCGATTCAATTTCATGTAGATGATAACTTTTATCATTGCTAGATTCAATCCTATTTAATTTTCAATGAATTAAGGATTTATATGACTTGTATAGTTATTTTTGAAAACCATATGATCATCCTAAACCTGGAGTTAGTTGGAAAAAATTTTATTTACATGATGGACTATTATTCTAGATTGATATGCATTGTATTCACTATTTATCTATCCATATAATTTTACTAAAAGAGACACATTATGATGTGTTATTGTGACATTATGGAGTTTTAAATACATTAAGCAGTTTTATTGAGTATTTTTATTTGTTTAGGATATCAAGATATGTTGAAATAATTTTGGAAAAGTGCATTGACTATAATAAAGTAAAATCAAAACAAAACTACCATAGATTATATATTCCTCAAGAAATCCCCACCAACCCTTGGAAGAACATATCAATGGAATATACTACAGAGTTACAAAGGAACAAAAGGAAGATAGATTCTATTTTTTGTGGTTGACTGGTTTTCTAAAATGGAACATTTAATTCCTTATCACAAAATAGATTACGCCACTAACATTGCAACAATTTTCATTCAGGATGTAGTCAAATGTCAGGAAATCCCATGGATGGTTGTGTCATATCAAGGAAAAAAATTCATTAGTTACTTTTGAAAGGACTTGTGGTGGAAAAAGGGAACAACGTTACTATTTTCAACTAAATTACATCAAAAATATATGGGAAAATGGAGGTGGTTAATAAAACACTATGATCCCATTTGCGAATAATTGTTCTGAAGAACCTTATGTAATTGGATGAGTTTCTACCACATACGGAATTCACATATAACAGTTCTAAGAATACCACTACTAAATATTATATAGTTGATATTATTTATGAATTTAACCCCCTACAATGATAGATCTGGTTCCTTTCCTTTTATATGAAGAAACTAATATGGATGTGAATGGTTGTGAAGAATTCATCTCGTAACACCATTAAAAGGAAAAGAAAAACATACAGTGAATGACACAAAAATACATGGATCAGGAAAAAAATGTGTACTAATAATGTATTGTGTGAGCCCAATGACTTATTATGGAATCATACATGGCGGAAAATATTTCCCAACAAACAGAAATAAAAAATCATGACACATAAAGATATACCTTTCTATGTACATGAGAATATTTAAAAAAATGCTTGCAAGATAGCTCTGCCAGGTGAGTATGGTGTTAGTTCCACTTTCAATGTTTATGTTCATTATACTTTTTTATCTGTAGAATATGAAGCGTTGAGGATGATTCCTTTTTAATAGGGGAGGATGATGAAAATCATGTTGAAGCCACCAAGTCATGTTCCAGGGTTGTGGAGTTGTATTTTTAAGGCTTGATGATGTGAGAGATATTAAAGAGTTTCAATGATACAATGGATACCCGTACTATCTCAATAAACAACCAATGGGTCTTTAAATTAATGGATGGGGAAAATGGACCTATTATAGTTGTATGGATGCCCAGAAATATGATTTTTAATGACTGACCTACAAGGTTGAATTTTTTTGGATTCCTTTCCAATAAGGAATTCTATAATGGAATTTTTGGACACCAAAAGTAAAATTGTTTGGGCTTGGTACTCGAAGTCAAATCCAGTGGATATGTGTTGAAAGAAATTTTCGAATTTTCCTAAAATTATTTGTTAGAATTTATCTTTTTACCTTTAAGGGGACTAGGCTAGAATAGTCCTTATGACTTTAGTGTTTTAGAACCTTTTCTATTTATTACACCCCATGGCTATAAATAACAACCCCATTGATTTGTTTTCTCATTGAGGTTTTCATTAGTGAAATAATGAGAGTCTATTTTTCCTTTTTTGAATATTGTAACATTATTCCATTTCTATTTTTCATTCATTTCATGCCAATCTAAATTTTAGTTTAGTTACCCATTATCATAAATCCACCAATTTCATGACTTAGCCCAAGTGAGATGTGGTGTGGGTTGGTCATCACAAGCCTCTGTTGAGTGTGTTTTCTATGTATTACATAACACACCGCATAGTGTTAATTCACTATATGTATCCACTATCCACAATGATTATACACCACTTAGATCCAATCAACATCCTTCTTCCACCATCCTACACCAAGAAGATTGGGTCACCCCTTGCATCTCACATTAGTAACACACTCACGTCACCGTCATAGTCAAATGAAAAATCATGTGATTCCTGATAAATCATTTATTTTTTTAAATTATTGTAAAATACCAAAAACAAATTAGTGAAGTAGTATACCTCCATTAAAAGCACACTGGCAGACATAGAGATGAGATATCTGGTCCTCCTCTAACCAGAATATATGAAATCCCCATCATCCTTGGTCAGTTCAATCATTATCTACTTGAATTGACAAAAAATATGATTGTAGTTTAAAAACATTAATTGAAAGGCCAAAAAAAGGAGTATATATAGATACATGGAATAAAAAACGTTAAACAAAACAATATATGTTTCTTGGATTAAATGATAAATCAATCTAGCTATAAATAAGTGTTAATTATCTCCCAGAAGCTAAGAAACATGAGTGGAATGTTGAGGAGGAGAAAATATGGATATCCCATGTTTTTCCTCTATTTCAAAATACCCAACACACTATTCCATGATCATTAATGACCAGAAAAGTGATTTCATTCCATGAAAACTAAATCCAATATCACAAAAATATATTGGACTAATTATTCGTGGTGTGATTCACCTTTTCATATCGTGAATACCATCCTACAACTCTTTATTTCATATAGATCCATAATAATCCCTCTAATTTTACTCATAGTCTATCCCGAATACAAGAATGATTCAAACCTCACATGAAAATGTCATTTACATATTCTCAAACTATCAAATTACCTTCAATGATCTGGTAGTCTAAAAGGACTAACCACTAGATAGAAAATTTAAAATTCCCTTTTTAATTACGAATCCATAACAGCCCGAGTTTTCACAGACTCTACAACATAATTATTTTCATTTTTGAGAGGGCATAGTAAACATAGAACCATATATCTAGACATATTTATGACAACCAATCATGAAGATATTATCATGTTTCATCTCAGAAAACTCACCTATGCTTCCATTGAGAAATAGAAAACACTAAAATATCATTCAAATGAAGCTAATACACATTTTTAGTAATATATTCATCATTGAGATCATTCTTTCTCACACCCATCTCTCCCAACACACCACCATGTATTCTATAAATTGATTCCAATCTTCCCAATGATCCCCACTATATTTCTATTAATTCAAATGTCACTTCCAAAAAATAATATCCCCACCATATTAATTTACTACCTAAAATTTTCACCCAGTAGTCCACTGAACCGCTGACAAAATCCTAAACAATGTTTTTCATATAGCTTAATCCCCATTACATCCATACACAAGGCAATACACCAATCAAAACTCATCAGAAATGACATTTCTAAAAACACTTAGCTGTATCTTCTCTAACATCTTCAAAAGAAAACATTCATCTCCCTCAATGTTTTCATACATTACAGAACATATAGAGTTACAATAATTCCTTGTTCCATCGAACCAAATTTAAATTATATATATGAATATTATTTATAATTTAAACATTTTTGAAGATTCTTGTCATGAATCACCCCTTGATTCACGATAAAAAACACATTCTCAAACACTAAAACATGAGACGAAACTCATAAACCTCATGATCTAGGTCAAGAATAACTGGTTTGCCTCTAATATATGTAATGAAATTTGTCCCCCAATGATAAGGCACATAAAAAATAATGTTTCATCCATAAACCATGTGATAAATCACAGTTTCCCCCCTTAAAGAAATACGATGAAATTTCTTCATCCATTAAACTAAGAGATGAATCATAGTTTTCTAAATGAATCACCCTTTAAATCAAATATAAAATTCCCCAAACATGATTCCAACACACCAAATTAAACCAACACTTGACATAAAAATCAAATTTGGTATTACCCAAGGAATTAAATATTATAAGATATTATGACATACCAAAACAAAAATGTCACACAGATTATACACCAACTATCTTTAATATCCCTATGACTCATGTAACATGATGTTCGGTCCCTGAAAACTAATATGATGCTCCCCAACATAGGAGTATCGTTATAAACAACCAAAAAACACTAATATCCATTCTGAACAGCCCAAACATTGAAAATTATCGCACACATGGATTTCCCATTGTTGTGCAATTCATATCTGATTTCCAATATGTACACTAACTGCTAGCCATTCTTAGATCAATGAGAAATCATCCTTGACAACCTCTAATATAAAAAGGTGTCTCCACACCATATCTATTCCCATAAAATCCTCTTAAATGATCAACCTAGAGTGTTTCAAACTACTTCCATCATCACATATTATTTTAATACATGATAAGGGATAACTATGATCAGTTCAACCATTGTACCCCTATCGGATTCCATTTTCACCTCCCACCACCGTGGGACATATCTTGTTTCACCAATCCCTTAGATTTCATGAGTGAATGAATACCATCACAACAGTATAACAATATATCAATGTGGGATTGTCCAAAATATAAACAACTATCAACAGAACCACACATAACCAATTTACAAATATGTAAATCAACCAAGAACCAGGCATACCTAGCACACACCTACTCACACACATCGTTACTTTTATCAAAAGGAATCACCACACTGAATCTCATCCACCCAATGTAGAGTGATCAGATAAGAACCTACTCATAGGTTCTTATCCAGTATCTACCTCAATATCAACAAAACTAAATACTTATATAGTCATATGAAAACCTATATTACAACCTGAAAAACACTCTCAAGAATTTTCCCTATCTAACATAACCACATGTCATTAACTCATAACTCCTTCCCCCACATGCATGTCTATTGAATCATGCATCTCTAGAAATATCACCCATACCAATGATAAGTTCATGTCTACCCACCACCTATGAATTGTTCATGTACCCTGGGGGACAATCGATGATCCCACTATGCTACACAAAATTGCTCCCCTAGAATAAAAATAATAATAAACCATTCTTCCTTCCCATTAAATCCAACCATGATATCACACTCATGAAATTTATCATGAATTTATCCACAACACCTATGTGTCTTCATAGAACCACATGGTCCGGTTAGGTTGGGTTCCACTAAATAAATGAAAGATAAAATACTATAGAGATTTTTGTTGAGAGTATAAGTAACTAGACACCATACATAAAGGAACACAAGATTATATTTAGATCATTCCTTAGACATCACAATCATTTTCTAAACCAATCATGGTAATTCAACTGGGGGAACTAATTCCAAAACTAATGCACTAATGGTCTCCCCATATCCTATGATGAACAGAATGAATATCCATCATCACTAGAAATCACTTTTACCAGGATCATCAAGAAAATCCATCAGTTAAAATAAAATGGTTGAGTTATTATATTTCCACCAACAAGTTATATAGAAAAATGATGTTTTAGTTGTTTTTGAAAATTTAAATAGCCTAATAATTAATATCATAAAATAAAACAAGATACAAGTAGTGAAATGACATGTAAGTATTACATGCGTAATCATAATGTATGAACATGGAATCCTTAAATCATGTGAAGATAAAAATCCATAAATAATATATTTTGTAATAACATCAAATCGAAAAAACATCACAATAATAATAATAATAATCAAGAACAATAATGTTGCTACCTATTAATTGGGACACATCAGCGTAAATGTGATCAACACACACAATTACATGTTCCTTCAAAAACATTGAAACACTCTTTGACTACCTGTCTACCATTTCTCCAATTATAAAAAATAACCCTAATATAATTTTGTACCACATTTTCCCAGAACTCATCCGATTTGGAGATCCACATGTCCCAATGCATTCCTCCAAATGTGGTGGTGGCAATCGAATAGTCGGGATGTTTTAAAACATGTATTATAGAGGATATTCCCTTGATATCACCAAAATAATAATAATAAATAAATATAAAACATAAAAATCACCCAAATAAATTTATGAATAAATAAATAAACCACATTTATATATCCAAATGTAATGCTGCTATGAAATCATACATACATTGATCACTCACTGGACTGAATCCAAAGGAAAAATATACAAAAAAACAATGACACAAGATGGAAGTACATCTATCACTAGGACTCAAGAACACAATAAAAAACACCCTTGATCTTCATCAACATGATTAAATATATGTCCATGATGATCCTCAATATAGAATAATCGTCTTCACACGTGATGTGGTGCCTATGCATGGTGTGAATAGTTCATCCCAATAGAGACTCAAAATGTTCTCCAAGTATATTCCATCATATAAACGCATGAATAAGGAATAAAAAGGTGATATCACATAATAACCTTGGATGATGTGTGGTAACCAGACCACCAAAACATTTGATCATACATGTATTAGTTACATGTTATAATATACCATGTGGTCTCACTCGATCACACACCTAACTGATGACTAACCCATATTAAATGAATCAGTGTAAGGAAACATCCCAAACATCATCCTAATAACCATAGACAATGGGCACATTCATACATCCAAAAGTATCAATCCATACATTCTCACAGTAGGGATGTTCATTAATCTTGTAACGTCCCACCCTGACCCAATCCTTATGGTGTTCCTTATACCAATCCCATACAAGGTATGGTATAAATAATTCACACTAAATTAATCCATACATATATATGTCCAAGAACCGAAAACAAAAGGAATATGTCACGATCATCACAATAACCCATACTCACATAATTTTTGAAGGACAAGAAGTACACAGATCAATCACTACAAGCTATAGAAAGGTCATAAAGACACAATTATGTTTTATATAACATATTTTAAAATATATTTCAGAGTCATATTCACATGAGGCATATCCCCGCATCCCAACACATCTCACCTCACCCATCAAGGCATCCATTAGATCATCCGTACCTGTCAATGTCTTTAATCATCTATACCGTCCCTCACACATCACCGAGTAGTGAAAACACAAACTGAATGATCATTTAACTCATCCCCATGTCCTTTTCCAATTCCCCATCATGTCCCCTAAAAATCATACTTCTATACCTATAGTCCTTCCTGATCCATTATATTCATATTCTCTTAAAATCTTGATTCTATGTCTATAACATAACTCATGATCCATACATAGGTCACATCCCACATTCAATATGGGACATTTTTCATAATTACAGTCAGAGAAGACCTATAGTGATAAATCATGTTCGGTCCTAAAGGACTATTCGGTTTCACAATGCTCATAAAACACTAGACCATCATCAGATGGATTTCAATAAAAAATGTGATATGTTGGGTCATCTTACCTATTATCACTATGCCTAAGACAAATTTTCCTATCCAACTATTCCTATTTGAATGAAAATAGGATATCCATATATCATCTCACATCCCAAGATAACCCAAGGTCTTGATTAATCATAACAGACACCCAGACCCCTTAGAGATATAATCACTGGGGGATCCAAAATTTCCAAAGTGCTACGAATAACCCATCTCAAGAATAAGAGACCCAATTTCATCCATTTTCATCTACTTTGCACTCTCAGACTCGATCTGTCTACCCCATCACATGAAATACAGATTTAGGAATGAATACATGGATATATACACAAATGTATTTGTATTATAGGGACCACCTATGTCAATCAAGGAGTTACCAACCATGATTTGGTTTGTACCACATCTGCTAATCGATATATTCTTCATCTATGCCCTTACTGCCACAAAATATCCTATACATCATAATAATACAGAAATAATTAATTATTAGAAATTATACGAAATTATAAGAAATTATATAATTTAATCTATAGAGGTATAACTGAAAAAACCTAAAGCGTTATCGTCACACTAAATCCACATGTAGCTTCCAAAAAAAAGTTTTTGGAACACCCATGAACCCATCCTGCCAAAAATCACATCAAATGATGCTGAATTTACCATCAATTTCTTTTAACATTTTCAAAAACCATAAATAAATAAGTGAATATGAATAATTCCACAATAAAATGACATATGATAGGAATACATTATATAGGGTCCCCCTATATCCCCCCACATAAAATCTCCATCATCATTTTTTTATTCCACTATGATTTTGTGGAATTTATACACAAAATGACCTAATTATCACCAAATAATTGTGAAAAAAAGAAAACTATTTAGGTGAAATATATTGTCTTAACAATGTTCTAATTAACATGAAGAGGCCATATGATCAATTAAATCTTAAATTTGAAAACAATAATCTTGCAAGAGCATCTAGAGGATGAAAATTCTGAGTTGAAGGTGGAAGGAGAGAAATTAGTGGCCTCTCAAGAGAGATCACTATTTTTTAAAAACTCCCAAATCACATTTTTTGTGTAATTTAAGGAATAAATCATTATTTCACTCCATAATAATATAATATATCATTATGAAACTATACTCCATTATTAATCATGATGGGAAAAAATGATAAAACAAGGAATGACCTTATAAATTTCAATATGTTATAGGTCCCTCTCTATCCTCATTAGGTCACTCTTTCAATCTCAAGACTCCAACCGTGACCCAAATATCACAGAAAAAATACTTAAGAGGAAGTAGAACAATTATATTTCCATTCTGAGTTCATGTTCTTAAAAAACTATCCACTAAATCAAAATTTGACATTCCACCAAGAATTTCTATCCAATAACTAAATTGGTTTTTACATGTTTATATCCAAACAAGGAAAATTTACAATTTAAAATATAATTTAATAATGCTTTTATAAGAAAAAATAAAACAAAAAATGAAATAATAACATTATAAAATGAATGGAATGCCTTGATCCATTAACATGATGATATTAATTTTGACAATGTAATTCCTTCCCACTAATACATTACCTCCTTCTATTTGATTTAATAAAACATTTTAATGAACTAGACAAGTTTCACCTTTCCTATATTATAATACACTATCAAAACATTGTAGATAACTCAAAATTATATAACCATGATAAAATTTGAAATTATCTATAAAATATTCTTCTTATTAATTAGATTTTAAAACTGATGGACCACCCTGGGTTTATAATTAGATAAATTTGATGTAATAAAAAAACATAGTGTTGATTATTTAAATTCATTTATATATATTGAGTTTATTTCATTGAGATATTCTAATGAATTATTTGATAATTCATTTGGTTTTTTCTACATTTTTTATGAAATTGGAAATAAATTTTTAAGAGAGGAAAATTGTAATTTAAAAAAAATATGACATTGTATGCCTGTAAATGTGTTCTTGATGTGAATTCGTCGAGAAAGACACATAAAGACTGATGAAAAACCTGTGAATGTAGTACAAAAAATGAATCCTTCTATCCGTGTAAATACATGATGTCAGTTTATTATGAGATATGAATGTTTAAAATCATGTACCTAGTTAATATTCATGCTATGAATTCTGTGTGACTAAATATAATTAGATATTTTTAAGGATTTGAGTATATGACAAAAATTTAACTAACTATTCTTAATATATTAAGGGTATAATGTATTTGACGATATTTCCAAATTTTAAACCATTAACCATCATGATATGTTTGACCTTATATATATTCCAGTGAAGTTGATGAAAAAAAAGGAGAACCAGTGTTTCTTATTATTCTAGGATTTCTTCCTTGTAGCTTTTCAATCCTACATTTTTTCCATTTCATTATTCCATGATATTCCATTTTCCGCTACACATCATTCCAATACTAGTGTATTTATTTTTCATGCTCTACTTTCAATTCCATTCCAACTGCTACATTAACCCCAATTGAAGAGTTCTGTTACTTTTTATTTCATTCAAAATAAATTTCTGATTTATTTTTTATTACTCTAATTGTGTTTTACTTTAATATGAATCGTTTAATAAACATATCATTTTTTTCTATTTATCTTACACCTTAAATCATTGTTATCAGGAAAAAATAATATTATAGTGTTTGGGGTCATGATTATTAGTCTATTAAACCTAATGAATCTTTAAACCAAAACTTGGATAACCTTTTGGGAAGTAATTATAATAATAATTGTTGTTATCCACATTCTAGTATATAACTGTGATCCAAGAAATATCAATATAAGGACTCTTACATGGTTAGAGTTGAAAAGGATAAGACCAATGGGCTATAATTCAATATACAATTAGAGATAAGCTTATTTAACCTAGTTTAATTACTTTATATAGAATAAAGTGTTGTTCCTATCATTGGAAGATCAAATTTGTTTGATCTTAACCAATTGGTGACCTCTGAACTTTTTCATAGCCTAAGAAAAAGAACTATTAAAATATGTTTAGGAAAAACTTTTCCGTAATCCATGAAATTATCCATGATCACACTCTTTCCCTTGATGTAAAACCAAAATATGTAATTATTATGAAATCAAACCCATGAGGGTCCCATGAAGAATCCATCCATCAGGTTCTAATATCTAGTTCACCAGCTTTTCTAGATTGTCCCAATGTTTTCAACCCCATAATAAGACTATGATACCCACATATAAGTTGAGTGGTTTGGAAAATATAAATTTATAATATTATCAATTATGGTGTATAATAAACGACACTACATTTTTTTATAAAATTTTAGCACTGTTTATAGGGGATTAACTTTTAATTATGAATAGTGACCATTAGTTCAAACATCAGATAACATGACACTAAATTTTCACATGGCCATTTTATATATATATATATATTTCCCCAAATATCCCAGACCTCTACTTTTCATCTTGTGAAGGTGCAAGGGCCCTCTATGATTTTCAAGAAGCCGTGAATCTCGTGAACATTTTTATTTCAATCTTGAGATCGAGATATACATTTATTTGCATCATCTATATATTTTGGGTGAATATAAAAACCATGCACTTCTAAAACCTCAAAATATCCAACATGTATGACATGAAGATCCGAGATATTGACCAACACTCTAGGATCACACCATTATAGTCTATGTTTTTCATCTATTAGTGGTATTATTCCCAACATCATTACCCTCAAATTTTGAAGAATAATTTTGGGAATTAATCAACGACTCAATCAAATGATTCTAAACTATGGAAAATTCATGATAAATTAGTGAGAAGATCCACATGATCATATCACATGTTTCCACGATGTTTTTGACACCTTATGTTGTATTGGTGTGATGTATGATGCAATCAGACTTATAGTTTTCGCATTATGCTTGCACAAAAGAGCCATGGATTGTTTGAATGTCTGTGTTACTGAGTCCATTTTAACTTGTGATGATTTATCCAATAATTTGTATGAAAAATATTTTCCACCAAAAAAAAATTTATTCTCATAATGGCGATTGATAACATCACCATGGATGATGAATTATTAGTTTTGGAATATTGGGTGTGATCCATTTGACTGACTCGAATGTTCCCACTACGTGAACATAATGTGTGACTAAAAATTAAATAATTTTACAAAGCACTTACACCATTTTTACATATTAAAGTGGATTCTTCTAATGATCACATACTAATGCGCAAAACATAGGAATTTAAATGAAAATTTTTATATGAAACCTCCCATAATGCTAGTCTATGCCAAAGTGGTTGAGGACAACATCAATGTGGAATTCAAGAGGTGGAAGAGAATACCCACCATCCATCCCATGTTAAAAAACTCATAATGAAGATAAAATATTTTTAACTACCTTCTCTACAACTACCATCTCCTTACCATATAATGAAAATCCAAATTAAGAAAATATGTAGGGTTTCACACCCATAAAAGGATGATAGAGAAAGAACGAAAGAAAAAAAATTAGGATTGTAATTATCTAAATTAGAATACAAAACAAAAAAATTTCAACATCCTCAATAATACCAGAAACATTATTATCAATAGATACCTTATCAATAACTAAAAATGCCAATTATTTTTATTAAAAAAAGAGATGTGGTCATGTACTACCATAAAATCTGGGACCGGTTAGGAATGAATCTCATAATAAAACTCCTCAAACTCTATATCAATTTCCTCAACAACCTTTTACCCACTAGATCCATGAAATTTCCACATCAACAATAGTTTATAGAGCATCTTATGAGGAAACCAAAATAATACATACCTGATCAATCAAATATTAAAAGCATGCTCACTACATTCTTTCTTGAATGTTATTTATTAGTAATTCACCGAAGAAAATAAGATAAAAAATTAGAGGGATACCCTTATAAATCAAAAGGATCATGTAGGAAAAATCTAGAAGACTTCGTCAGTCCGATTTAGGGTATGTTTCCTAATAATACTAAGACACATCATAGAGAGGAGAAAAATGTTGGGATCCTTAAGAGTGGAAACTTTATTATTTTTCTGAATTTATTCATATGTGAGGAAAAAAATCTAGAAGAATATGAAATATATGTGAATATTTTTTTAAAATATAGTCATTATAACACAAAAAAAGTTGTACATGACCAATATCAAGAATAAGAGCCAACCAAAAAACTCATATATAAGAGAAACATGAAATAGATGATTTTTTGTGGAAATTATACTATAAAATCCCTTTCTTCCCTATACAATGATAATGGGACATGGAATGATAGAGGGGGAATATATATATTTTAGATATGTTTATACAGTTACACATCAATTTCACTTTTGTAAAGGCCACAGATCAGATGAATATTGATAAAAATTCTCAAAGAATTTATTATCAAATACAATAAAATGGAAGTCATAAATTTTATATCCTTTAATTAATAATTCTCCATAGTCTCTCATTTAAGATCCCACCTTAGACATGATACCCCAAAAACTTATCGATTCCCTGTACATTCTAAATGTGTTACATTAGAAAATCCAAGTATCCTTGGTGACAATGTCAGTAACATTTCTATGAGTTTACTATCAAAGATATGTGTCAAATATTGAAGACTATTAAGATTTTCCAACCCAATTTCAGATATTGTTGTTAATTAAACTCAATTACTTCTCGAGGAATTTTTAGTCAATGTTGGTAAGTTCATTACTAATGTGGATTTCTATATCTAGGATATCGAGATCAAATGAAATTTCCCCATAAATCCAAAGAGACCATTTTTCTCAATTGGAAACTGTTTAGTTAATGTGAACATGGAAAGGCAGATTTTTATATTTGTTTATGAAAAGTTAGTGTTTGATTTAGTTAATCAATACATACAAGGTGGTAATTAATTTTATTATAATTCTATATTTTTGACCAGTTATGTAGATGATTACACGATCATTGAGGATTAATGTGAGACCTTGCCTATCGATTATTATGAGTAAAAATATTATGAGGATATTAATGACAAGAAATATATGATGTGGGATACTATTCCACTATTTATACTTCTAGTCATCAAGGCACTGATGATAAAATTAAGGACAATACCATACACATTGATGTACATGTTCATATAAACTGCACCCATACATCCAGATTTAAATATATCAAAAATGGATGATTTGTAAGAATAAAAACATTTTTATGTCTTAAAAATTTGTACAAACTCCATTTCTTGGTGAGTGGAAGACATAAAGGCAATCTGTCCCAAAAATTTCACCTAGAGATATTTGTTGGAGAATGGTTCTAAATCAAAATGTCAACCCCATTGGAAACTCACTCCAGTAATGGATGAATTAGTTGTGAAGGAATTAATAAATATTATATATGATTGTATAATATTTTTCATTTATTAGTGAGTGGTTGAGTTTAATCTATGTCACCCCTATGAATGGAGGTTTAACTGTTATTAAGAATAATGAAAAAAATTTAATCTCAACATGAACCATTACTGGATGGTGAGTATGTATTGGATAAAAAATCAACACATAATGAATTGAAATTTTTTACACTCCATTTTGTATCTGAATTGTTAGAGAGTCTAGATAAGAAATAATTATAATGTTTTCATTATGTATATTTTAGGGAAAACCAATTTTGCAGTCTGGCTATATGATTTTACAAAAACCACATTTGTTTATCTTTTTGGAACCTCGGACAATAATAAGTATGTCAATAGAAAGTGAAATGTTCTACTAAAATTTAAATGGTGTATGACACACTTTTTCCATGATATATTATTAGACATTCTAGAGATTTTCATTGCTTATTTTTTATATATATAACATTTTTAATTATTCCTATGAAATATAGAATTATTTCTGTAACGTTGTGAAGTGAATGTCCAATTGTTAAACTAGGTAAAATTAAATTGTACGGTATCAGGACTAATCGAAATGGGAAATAAAATATTATACCATTGAATCAATATCAATGAAGAAAAAATCAAGGTGTTGAATAATTTACATGAACCCACATTAGTTATTGTTATATGGTATTTTTAAGCCACAAATGAATTTATCACCTCATTATCCACTATTCCAAAAGAATACCACACCCACTAAAAAACCTATTGTCTATGAAAACCTAATTTAATTTCGCTAAATAGTGAAAACTGTAATTCAACTCATTAAAAAATTGTACATTGTCTTCCCCAATAATTGTTTCAACTAACTAGGATAATGAATTTCAATTATTGTGTGATGCTGAAGATTTATATATGGTATATATTTTCAGAAATCTGGTTAGACAAAATTACCACACCATAAATTATGTTATCCATAAAAAATGAATCTTAGGTCAATTATATGACCACTTTAATGGAGCGGATGGATGGGGTCTTTACATTTGAAAATTTTCATTCACAAATAAGGATTTCCAATGTGATTTTGTAAATAAATAAAGCTTCACTGAAATTAATATGGAAAATAAATGATTACATATTAAGGATAATATGTCAGATACTATTTATCCAAGAATTCTAACTAGTCATCAATGACACAAAAGTGAATGAAAATGTTATTGATTATCAACTATCAAGACATCCACTACGATGTACTAAGGTTGATGAAATTCTAATTATTGTGGATACTTTTCCAGATGAAAAAATTTAATATATAAATATTCAATCATGACTATGGTTTTATAATATTTAAAACTATATTTTCTTTAGACCTAATCATGTAAAATTACCCTATCAAGAGAAGAAGTACATGGTCAATGATTTATGGAATTTCTATGATTAACAACTATTATTTTTGGACTGTGCAGATGGATTGATGTGATATAACATCCTGGAGGATGAAATTCAATTTATGAAAGAAGTGCATCCCATATTAAAAATATTTATAACATCATGGTACATGACACACTATGACTAAGATCCTATGATGTGAACTATTGTAACCAACACTCAATCATTATGTGGTGAGATTTATATTGCGGTTTGATTGATTCCAATGGATAATTACAACTAGAGAATGAAAATAATGTCCTAGAACCATATCCTTGAAGTAAAAATAATTATTGTTTGGGGAATTGATTTCATGGTACCATTCACTAATTATTTTGAAAATTTTTACAACATTTATGGTGTTGAATATATTTCAATATTGGTACAAGATGAATCCACCACCCATGAAATAACCATGATGGCAATAAATTTTATTAAAGAATATTTTACCATGATTTAAATTTATATAATTACTCAATAGTAATCATGGAATTATCATTAAATATACCTTTGTAATTTTTTGTTTGAGAATATGGAAATTGATACATCATTTGAACTCTCTCCCACTAATAGACCCAATGTATAGTCAAATTGTCCAATCGGTAGTTCAAACAAATTTTTGAAAATAGAGTGATTAAAAGTAGAAACAATTGGGTTCTTAAAATTGAATGAAGCACTTGGGAAGGAAAATGCATCATATAAAATAACCCTTCGTACTACTCTAATAATACTTTTTATGGGAATCCCGTTCAACTATTGGGGGAATTAGATCATCTCTCTTATTGGAAATGAAAAAAAGTAAACATGGATACTCAAAAATGAAGGTAACAATGATTACTACAAATGGATGAAGTGGACGATATTAAAATATATTCTTATAATATACAATAATTATTAAGAAAAAACATTGAAATGGCTTGAACAACACATTTTTGTGATTTTTCATCACACCATGGGAAATGATTCTAATATTTAATTTACATCAGAAGCAATTACCATGGAAACTAGAATCTTAATGGTTTAGTCATTTTAACATTGAAAAATATTTATTTTATGTTATGATTAAAATATAAAAAGGGGAAGGACCACCCTTTAAGGTTATTGATCAAAATTTATATGTTTATCAAGAATCATTTCATAATGGGTCTGTTATTTCTTTAAATTTCATCTGAATAAAAGCATTGGTAGTTCAAAATGTCAAATGAAGCACTAACAAGGAGGAAACCCAATGAAAGTCCAATAGGCTGGAGTATGTTATTTATGGTTGGTAATTTATTGTATCACATTGAAGATGTCAGATTTTCATTTCAAAAGTATGTATAAATGGACTAAATAATTTCACAAAAACTATATAGAACATGATATTGTTATTTTCAAAAATGAATTAATTCTCAAATTTTACATGTCATGGATATGATTTATTATGAAAAAATAATATGTTGTTTGTTTATGATATGATTTTAGGGACCACGGGTTACCCCACTCCAATCAACAGTCTTCTCCCCGGACAATCCCTCCCTAGTCCCGTGCGAGGACATGTGGCTTACCCCCCTCCTTCTCCTCCTTATCCACCAATCAAAACTATAAGATTATTTATAACCAATATATATGAATTACTTCAATACATAATGAATAATGAAAAACCAATCACTGCCTCTTCCCTAGGCATGTGACCCATAAAATGGACCCCTTCTTACCTAAGCCTCTAGTGAATGAAACTCCACCACCACCTACAGATCTATAACTTCATCGTCAACATGGTGCTTTGCCACTCTCATAGCCTAAGATTATTCCAATTCATCTTCATGATAGTAAAAGTGAAATACCCAATACCCAAACCTACACCCCTAGAAACACATTTCTAAGCCTACATAGTTTGTTCCTTATGTCCATTTTTATGAAAAATCATGAAGACCAATAAAACAATTGATCATTTAATTTTGGAGAATTTTCTCATACATGAGGAGGTCCATGAGCTCGTTGGATAGATTCACATTTGTAACATTATTGATGTACCAGAAGAAATATGTAGAAATCTATACGTAGTGTTCTTCAGATGATGGAGCATGATATTGAACACATCACATTTTTTCATAGTGGCCTGACTTATGAACATACATTTGAGGTTTTTGGAATAGGGATACATATTAATACTCATGATTTAATTGATTACCTTTAATATGTTGCCTTTCAAATTGATCAAAATAAGATAAAAACTCTACAATGTTATGATTTAATATACTATTACCCCTAGTGATCATGATCCATTTATAGTGGAGGGGACCATGATTTGGGTTGCAACATTATTGATAGTGAATTTGGCTGTCACCCATTTTTTTATGGGTAAAGTAGATGCTCATCTCAGCATCAGTAAGATCAATGTTACATTTTATCCATATTATTTGGAGGAATATTCATGAACATAGCCCATCATTTTTTCTCCACTATGGGGCCTATGCATGGGAGACTCCTCTTACATTGATGGGGGGGGGAGGTTATGCATCAGGAATGTCATCTAGGTTTTGTCAATTTAAAAAAACCTCTTTAAAATTTGGGGAATATAGAGTCACTTGATCTCATTTTTCTCTAGAATTTTGGATTTTTATGAAGATAAGGGCAATACACATGGGACCCTATGTATGCGTTGGTGGCTAATGAGGATCTACAACACCTAAGGATTTTGAGATATCTTATACCCATGGAATTCCATCCACAACTCCATCTCCCCTACTACCACCACTTAAATTCCCCCCATGACAATATCCAATCTATATGATACTACTTCCTCCACATATCCACCCCTTATAATTTCTATCCACCCAACCATTCTCCTCTAAAACCTGGCTGTTCAATTATTCATTCTATACAATTAGTGTTAGCTTTTATAAAATTTTAGCATATGTTTCATAGATCCATATTAGTTAACCACTAATTATCCAGTAATAGTCGATTAATATTCCCATTTACAACCTTCTATAGTGGAACCCATTAGAAATACATTTCGACCATATCTAATTTAGTCTTATCACCAACCCATGTCAATTGTCACCTATAGATTACATGCCTTCCTTCCCATTAAAAGATTTTTTAAAGATAAGGTTCAATGGTGAAAGGGCCTACCATTCCTTCATCATTTTAGGTTCCTCTCATCGATCATTTTTTCAAACATTCATCCCTAATAAAGATGGAAACTTCCCATCCACCAATTATGATTGATCCAGATGCCAGAACAATGACACTATCTATGGTTCTTAATACCCCAACCCCTACCTCCATAGATTCTATTTTCATGGATGGGATGATCGAAACACCCATTATTCTAGAGGTGATGTTTGATGCTAACAATAATGAATTTTCCAAAACTATTTAGTCATTCCCATGAAAACACAACCATTATAATAATTTATTTTTTTCTATTTTTTACACTTTATATTGCCAATTCATGATGGTATCATTTATATTATATAATGGATGGGATAGGATTTTTAACTCCCCATATTATTTAAATTTTCAATCTTAATTTTTCTTTTATTTAGTTATATCTCGATCGAATGCATCCTCTGCAATTACATATGAGTCTATTAGACTACCTTATGACCTCATCAATGAGTTATTTACTTAAGTGGAGAAAATACAATGATGGATCCAAGAGGTATATATGTATACTATTCACGATTCCCCTCATCGACTAGCACAGATAATTAAGATACCACATGAGATCTTTGATGAGCCTAATTTAGTGGTGGTAAACCAACCATTAACCTACATGAGAACAGGGATACAACTACTATTTCTAGAAAGGGGAAGTTGTTGGGTGAGATTATGGAACCCTTCTATTGATATGTGTTCACCCTTCTAGCTGATGACATTCTGTTTTTATTTTATGGGAGACATCACTTTTTTCTATAGTCTTTATAAATTTTCATTTTTTACAATTTTCTATATTAGTTCATTTATTTCTCAAATGTTATCTTTACCACTAAATGTGTTATGAACTAATCTTAATTTATAATTAATTTGTACACAAGATACCTTACTTATTTCATCTTGGTTATATCTTTTGTGTTGATTGATTATCTAGTAAATGTATGTTTTCTTCTATGAATTTTCAAAGGAACATTGTTTCACATCACCATCCATCATATTCTCCTATGGAAGTACATCTAATAAAAGAAATTATTTTTCTGTACATTAAATTTATAATATAAATCTCTAGTCTTTCAAGGAAATATTTTTTTCCTTCACACATCAATTTTTGAAACAGTTATAAGCTATTTTATTTTATGTGTGGGTAATAAATTGTTGAGATTTACTGTGTTTAATCCTTGATTATTATTTTGAAATTACTCGAAGAGAAATTTTTTATTGGAATCATGATTTAACTTGTAGTCTAATTACACAAATTTGAAAAATAAAAATTTTGTTAAAAAATGTAATAATATATTTTTATTCTGGATTATAATTTTAGCATGATTGATGAGTTGAGTAATTTACATATGATTTTCATATCTCATAATTTCATTTGACACTCTTATTAACAGTTTTTAGGATGAGACTAATTTTTCCATTTTGTGTATTCCAATTCCAATGGTGATTCTATTCCTACATTGTCATGTTAATTTCTTTAATATTTTTTGAGTGATAACTAGGTCATTTTAAAACAATAATAAATCTCAATTAAAACTTATCTAGGTCATGAATAAATATTTACACTGATAAAATTATTAATGGAATCATTATAGATCTATTTATACTAAAACCCTATGTGTACACTTATCATTTTTAAGCCAGTAAAAAACATTAATGACTTTAATAGGATTGAACCATGTTACAAGCCCCCTTTACCTTTCATACCATTATCTTGATATAATTTCATTATTTTTACAGAAATAATTGTTGGGGAAAAATACATTACTATTCGATGCATGATGCTTCTTGTAGAAGATATGTATAGTGACCTTTTCACATGATCTATGGGTAATAGAAAATGGGAGTTCTTATTTACTAGTCATGATTATCCTATTAAAAAAATATGGGTTGTGTATTAGAATGGTTAAAATTCACCATTATTGAACCAATGAATCTTATTATGGATGATATGTGGTTAGATAATGGATGTGAGATCTGAACAACACATGATATTCATAACAAATTTTAAAAAAGAAAATAAATAAATAGAAAAAGGTAATATAAGAACAAACATGATAGTTTCATTTTTTCTTCATAAACCATCGATAGAACTATCTTATCATTTTGTGGCTGTGAAGTTACTTTTTTCTAGAGGATATTTTTCATTGCATTAATCAGGATGATCATGTATTATTCATTTGAGGTTACCTACCTTTTGAGCTTTATTTTTATCATCTAACAATTTTTCCTCTTCCATAGAGTCATTTTAACTTTATTATTGAGGCCCTCATAATTAATTAAGTGTTTTATTTATGGATTTGAGAAGATAGAACCAATAAAAACATATGGTTTGGAAAATTTATTAATCTTATGATCAAAACAACTATTTCATTTTACCTTGAGTGATGAGTGAAAATTCATGGTGAGGTATATTTTAATATGGGCATAGCTTCTAAGGATGTGTTGAGAAATTTTTATTAAATTGGGGAATGATTCAAATAAAAAATTTAACCATGAGGAATAACTAATTATCTTTACAAGAGTTATTATTGGGGAATATATTTTTCTCCTAACAATTAGATTTATTTTTATTATTGTAATTCAATTTTAATGTGAAAAATCCTTTCATATAGAATCCTTGTTAAGATGATTTTCCTTCAGGACAAGAAATGGAAATGTGTGTGGGAATTTGATAAACTGAATTCATAAATACATATTAAAAGAATTTATTTAATATATATTCATGATTTATTAAATTATTCATAGTTTTTTTCGGAAATAAGAAAATAGAAATCAAATGAGGAATTCATTAATTTTAGAAACTTCAACTATGACATGTTTCAAAACAATTTCATTATATGGATTACGTATGAAAGTCACATGAAGGATATTGGAAAACCTATAATGATATTATAATGAATGTTTCCTCTATGAAAAATAAACAAAATAAAGTAATGTATTCAATGATATCAACATTTTGAATTATGAACATACCAAATATTAAAAAAAATGAAAACATATATATATATATTTGGAATATTTTTTTGGATCACTGTACGTGATGTGAATTTAACATAAACATCATGATTGTTTCAAGGAATAAGTCATTTATAAATATTTCATGTTGTGAAACCCCTTCAATTCATTAGATGTTTTTTCTTATATATATATATATATTCTAGTGGGGGAACATAAGAAAAAGGAAATTGAACATTCTTCTTATAATATGATTTACTCATTGTACCATTGCAATCATACATATTTTGTGTATTTTCTTTTCCATTTGAGGCTAAACAGCATTCTAATACATATGGATTTCTTGTTCACGTTCTAATTTCTATTCAATTATAGCTCATATTTCACCTCAAATTCTATGTTCTCATTAATATTCTCTCATTAAAGTAAGTGTTTGATTGTTTTTTTATTTATTTAATTAAAATTTCTCAATAAACATGTCAATCATGCTATATGTTTCTCTTACATCTCACATAATTGTTAAATGAGTGGTTAATTCTCTAGGGGTAGGGGTCAAGAGTATGTGGGATTTAATCCTAACGAATATTTAAATCAATACTTGGGTAATCCCAATGATAGAAATTAAGTTAATATTTTTTTAATCTCATTCCATTTAACAACCCTAATATGGGAACTTTCTATAGAAGGACCCTTACCTAGTTGGAGGTGGGAAAGCTAGAAAAAATAGCTTGTGATGCCATCTTACCTTGAATTTAATATTATTGGACCTTTTTATTCTATATCTTGACTATAGAGTATTTAATATCATAGTTAGATCCAACTGGTTTGACCACAGCCAATTGGTGACCTCTAAATTGCTTCACAGTCTAAGCCATAGTATTATCCCATGATAGATTTATGAATATATTTTATGTAAGACTTAATATTTTCCCAATTCCCCTATTTACCATAAATTAAAACCTTATTACTAATTTACTAGTAAACAAATCTCATGATATTCACATGATGAATCCATGTTTCAGGTTCTAATAACTATGTTACAAGAATTACCATCTTATCTTTGTGTGTTCAACACCAACTACAAATATGCTACACCCCCGTAGAAATTTTAATTTTTTTTATATAAATTTATAATTCATTCAACTCCCTTGTCGAAACAACAACATAGCATGTGTAAGTTAGGTATCCATATACCACCACTAATAGAACCAATCTCAATCTATTTCAACTTTTTACCATGGAAACTCACTTTAACACTTCTAAGTACATAGTAAAAATCAACAATATTATGCACTCCCACAATAATCTACTCAATTTTCATGACCTATTATAGCACCACCATAGGATATGGATGGAAAAAAATGAAGGATCCTTAAACTAGATGCAGGGAAAAAGACCACGATAAAAAAATTGAGACCTAAAGAAATCATATAAGTTAAAATAGGTTATACATAATGTCACCTAAAAGAATAAAAGATCACACTCCATTAATTACAGGTTGTTGTGAAAGAGGAAATATAATTTGGTTTCATTAGAATCTTTCACTATTTTAGGATAATATTATTGAATGTGTAATTTCATGAAGTCTTATTTTGAATGATCCAACTATAGACATGTCAAAATAATTGAATTACACCCCACAAAGCTTAGAAAATCACATATTAAAAATTTGGAAATCAGTTTTTATAACAAAAAAATATGGACAGGGATGAATATCATCCAGTTTCAAACTATATAGACATTCAATTCATGGAAAAAATTCTCAACATAGAGTATAGGGTGAATTTAATTCAATAATTCATGAATCTAGTCTTTATGTTAGACTAGGTCATAATAGACATCAACTTACATACCATGAACTAAAAAATTTATTTCCCAAAAAATATTGATCAATGAAATGTTTTTCCTATAGAATATCATCCAAAATACAAAATCACACTCCCTTGGGGATTATTTGTGTGGTGAATTCTAAAATAATAAAAAATAGAAAACGTAATTAAAACCATAGCCATGTTCTTAAATTTAATAATTTAAGAACTAAAAAAATTAATACCTGATGAAAACACCAAAGAAATCCAATATATACTGTACTATAATTTGAACCAGTTATTTATAGATCATTTAATTAATAATAAAACCCACCAAATTAAATCCCATACATGGCATAAGGAAACCAATTTTTCCACAAAAAAACATTTAATAGGATAAATATAAAATTAATTCACATAAAATATGCTTAGGTACAGTTAAATATACTTTATAACATGTTTGGGAACATTTATTAATGTTAAAAAAAAATTAACTGACATGATTATATAATTATACTGTAAAATTTTAAAAATTATATCTAAATCACATTTTTATCAAATAGAATAATGAATATGAACCCTAAAATTAATTTACAAAATTTAACATCATATTACTATAAAATCTTCATAATAAATCCCAAATTATTTCTCATACTCCCTTGAAACCCTGAGTTCTATATTTTGAAAGGTAATAGGAATTGATCACAACACATGATAAAAAAACTAATGTATTTAAACAACATAAAAACCTTATAAATTAAATCAAATTCATCTCAATGAAACATCAATCAGTAAGATGAGATACTGAAATTAAAATAGATTGAAACAATAACAAATATCAAGATATTAAAATCATTCAATGGTTTTTATGCATATCATATATAATTATTCATCAACAATGCTACATCTACATAGATTAACCCGATCTAAATTAATGTCATGTTCATTATTTTCTCTACTGTTCACAATAAAATTTACCAATATAATTCATAACATTTTCCACCCATAACCATATCATTTTAGAAAACATTTCATAAATATTTTTTGTAATCAAAATGGTAGTAAACTAAATCCAAATTTCTAAAAAATTAAATGAAATATTATTCTTATTTGTGATATATATCCTAAATTTCCAAGGTAACTTAACGATCAATTAGAAATGTTTTGGAAAAATATATTATCATAACTATATATTAATCATCACAGTACATAAAACATTTCTAATTGAATTATTTTTAAAAAGGCTAGACATTGATACTGTTTTGTAATCATCAAATAGCCGGAAAATATTTCATCTAAATCAATATTTACCAAATAGAACACATGACTAGAATATTGACATGACCACTCTACATATAAGATAATTATACTTGATAAATAAAACATTTAACAACAATATGATACCGAATAAGGCATAAAAACTAAAAATTATTGACAAATATCCTTAAATAACGCTAATAATAAGAAAAAACGACCCATGGAAATAATATTTAATGTTTAATATAATTTAAAAAAAATAGTAATGATGAATCCTAATCTTATATCAAATTATAAAAAATTGAAATAAAGTATTTATAAATTATTATAAATAAATTAAGGACCTTATTATAAAAATTTCATGTGCTGAATGAATAAATTTTACATTTCACCTATATAATACATAAAAATCAATATAATGATCACCCACTATGTTCAATTTCCATTTTACTAAAACCTATATCTTAAACTATCATGATTACTTTCACACATAGTGTGTATATTGGGTGTGTGTGATAATTATTAGTATGATTCCACTAAATAATATTTTTATTATTCTTTAAAAATTATTCTGTTCTAGGCTACAATAAAATATAACTGAAATTTTTTTATTTTCATTTTTTGTCGTTTATTTAACATGGAATAAATAAATATAATTATTACATTTATGTATAATAAAGATATTAATATTGAAACAAACCACACCGTGTAAATTATAATGAAATTATTACTTTGTATATTAGGAAAAAAAATTAACATGATGATTTCAATTCATTTATAATTTTCCAATGTTTGAAAATAAATATATCCCCTTAATGAAAGAATGATTAAAAAAATATTATGATTATAAGGAAAAAATATACAAGGTTATATGAGAAAAAAATAAGGTAATTATCCTTATAAATTAATTGTCAAAATTTTGAAAATAACCATTTTATTCAAATAAGCAGATGTATACTTTCATAATTATAAAAAAAATATTATAAATAAAATATAAAACAAAATAAAGAAAATATATTGAATTTAAATTAGACAATGATAAGAAATAATCCGGAATAATCAATTTTGGGAAATTTATGAGACTTTGAGATACATTAAGAAAAAATAATAACATGATCAATCAAAATTAGTATTTTTAATGCTATCCAAAAACCATGAGAAATAATTTAAGTCTTCATATCATAACTAATATTAAAACCCACTACAAATTTTAAAGTCCTAGCTTAGGGAAACTAAATAGTGTTTCATTACGTATAATGGAGTAATTTTCCAAATATATCCTATATAGTTTCCAAATGGTTACTACTGTATATAGATGGAGGTGATAAATTAAATAAAATATATAATAATATAAAATTATAAAATGATATTTCATTAAACATAATCTCTTCCTCACATTTGAACTACATTAATTGAAATTTATCCATTTTAAAAATATCAATATCAATATACCACCAATATTCATGGATAATGAATCCATACCACCTTATATTTATATATTCATATAAATAATTTTAAAGGGAATATATTAATGGGATTAATAACAAGGAATATAATATTTTTACTAAAATATACCAAATAGAGTATAGACATCGAAAATAATATCGAAGGCAAAAAAAATTCTATTAAAAATAAATCTAAAATATTTTATAAATATATGGAAAATAATAAAATCAATGTTCATTATAAATAGAAATATATCATTTTTGTTTTGAGATATGGATTACTACATTGAAAACATCATTAAAAATCTAGGTTTAATTCATTATAAATAATAATTAATCATTTATTAAATGGTTCTTCAATTTTTTATAGGGAAAAAATGTTGGAATTTTAAAAAACACTTAGATTGAATCACCACTATAAGAATATGTTTGATACATTATAACATAGGAAATTTTTTTCCAATTATGAAAAAATGAAAAAAATAATTTAAAAATTAGATATTTTTAGTAACTTTATATGCATATATTTCCTTGAAAACAAAAATTACAATATGTAATATTAAATCGGTTTTATATATTATATATTAACTCACTCCAAAAGATAATGTGTAACGCCCCGACCGCAGTTACCCAGAGTCGGTGCATTATTACATAACATTGGCATGATCACAAGAAAGATCAAATCTCGAAAGACCGATTGGTTTAGTAGCCTTGGAGACACTATATATATTCATAAGTTTTACATTACATCATAAAATGAAAAACTACTACAACAACATAATGTTTCCACAATCCACACTATTAACCCCTCATAAAATCCCTGCAGGACATTCATAACTTACTTCTTCACATCCTGGGAAAAATAAAACATAGAAAAGGGGTGAGCTCAAATGCCCAGTAAGGATAACAATACAGCGGAAACTTTAATAAATAAGAATAAACATTTAAGGCAATGCATTACTAAAACAAAAGCCTTTTAAACTTTAACTTCAACATAGTATGGCAAAAGTAAAATGAAATAATTCCATTTACTTATTCACATGGATATTCTACTAATCGAATAATCACATGCAAAAATCAATAACCACTTTCATAATGTTGGAATGCATAATGCCAGACTATCATAACCACATAGCCAAGGACTCGTGCCAAGACTACAAATAAGATTTTGTCAAGGCCTTGTGCCAAGACACTAGTTTGTCTCATGAGACCTACCGATGCATCGAGGAGCTATAGCGGGCTCCACCCGTCACTTATTAAGTCCAATGCATTCCCATATGAAAAGGTTTAAACATAACATAAACATTCGTATTAAAAATAGCATACGAAATGTCAATAATTTCACCATAAACTATGAATGGTATAAAAATAGCACATCCATAGTCAAACATATCACAAAACCTTCAATACAATATAGAAGTTTTGTATCATAATAAATCAACTTCAAATAATCATAAAATCCATCAAAGGATGTTGACATAGATGAAATCAAAATTCTTTTTAAAGAAATATCTCCTTTTATTTTGAAATCATTTAAGATCCTTATAAAATAAAACATTTTCTTTGAAAATATTCTTATAAGCTTGTAAGGAAAGCTTTGAAAATTTTATAACGGCGTAAAATAACCGCACCCGCCGTATAAGTTAAAAAAAACATTCTTACCTCAATTCTATCGAAAAGGTTAAAAAGGACCTTGTTTTGAAAATGACGGAAAGATTCCTTTATAAACCACTTATAAAAGTCAAAAAGGGTATAAATGACTTTAACTCATATTTTAGTAAATAGTAAAAATGTTTTGAAATACATTTTTAAGAAACATGGATGTGGATGATAAAGAGATCCCAGTAGATTATTACGTATAAACAACCTCGGATAATGAAGAGATTGTGAAATAACCCTTACCTTGTACTTTTCCTTGGTTGGGGTAGGTTAACCTCCTATATAATGGTGAAATAGTTGTTATTAAATTATACAAGAATCATATACATTAATATGATATCATATATGATCTTTTAATATTGATTTGATAATAATATCTTAGTATTATCACTGTTTCGGGTGTGAACTTACTTGTTTGCTTTTGTATGTTTTGTTATGTAAGACATGTTTGTAAAGGATAAGTTGTATATTATTCAAATCCAGAATGGTATCAAGTCCTTAAACATCATTTTTAAATCATCAAATGATAATTATACTTGAATGGATACGATGGAGAATGAATCTCATCGCGTTCGTGGAGACGGTAGTCCGTACGTACGCACAAACGCTACTTCCATTTAATTTTTATTTTAAAAGAATCAAATAAAAATGATACATAGGTATATTACTATTCCAGTATAATATAATATTTTATACATGTTACTTATGTTCATTAACACCATCCTTTATACGTTCCATGTGTGGTATGAACGAGTCATATCATTTTAAGGGGGCGGTAGTCCGCACTTACTCAAATGAAATTATCGTATGTATATACAACATGAAACGAATAATGGTATGAAATAAAATGGAATTACAGAGGCTTATATATAAAATATATATCATTAATATCATATTTAATTACAGTGCCATCATAATGGCCACCATGAGAGGCGGTAAGATGTATTTGAACAATCATCGTTTCGTGAGGCGTTAGTTTGCCATCCACAGAAACATTATGTTCATCATCCATTAGATGGAGTTTTGTGTATGTGTAGTTTGAATCCTTCTTATAACAACATCCTAGTATATTGAGGATACTGGTGTTGTTACAAAAGAAAGGAAATAAAAAGAGTTTGGGGGTTGAAGAAGCAAAATAAATGAAAATAATTTAAGAGAAATCGTTACCTTTAATTTTGGTAACTCACTTTGGTTGGAACCAAAGGACTTCTTGAAATCCTTTCTGCCTAAAAGGAAGCTTCAAGGAGGAGGAGAGGGATGTGGGGAGCTTAGTTGGGCAGATTTTGGACGAGCCAAGTGGCTTGAGAGGTGTGAGGAATGAGTAGAAGTGGTCTCCTTTTATAATGGAGAAGAGGGGCTCTTTAGGAAAGAGAGAAAGTATTACTTTATAATATAATTATATTCGGTTTATAATGGTCCAAAAATCATTGAGGTCGAAGATAAGATGACTCATATTCTAAATAACATCATCCAATAAGAATTGGACAGGTTTTAGATAATATTTTAATCATTATAATCTTATTTATTTAAATGATTTATTAATGAGGTAAACATTGCATCATTAATGTGTCATTAATAATTTCAATTATTTGATGTCTAAAAATTATAAATAAAATATAATTATGTAGGAAATCGTTTTAGATTTCTAATGAATATTTATAATCGAAAATCCAACATGTATAACCCTATGTAAAAATTGTTCTTCTAAAAGATGTAAGCTTATGCCATTTTTATTTTTATTTTAACTTTATTAATATAAAGTGTCCCTACCACATACAAGTGGCTCCAAGGGGTCCCCAAATTGACCCAAGGATGCTCATGGTCGGGTATGTGTCCACCAATAAGGTTAGGACACGTTTTAGGGTAATTTTATATTATTAATATATTATTTTTCAACCCTTATTTACCGGATTTACCCTTAACCATGGTAAATAAAATATTTACCACGGTAATTATTCAAAATGTCTAAAAATAAAAGTTACCTATTTACACAATTTGAACATCCTGATTCCAAATATGGAATCCATTTTTCTAAATTCAAAACACAGAAGTGGCAGAAATTAATTTAAAATTAATTCCCGCTGTCAAAACAAAAAGCGTGTTTTTAAGAGGTAATAACTATCAAAAGATTGACACTTGTTTATGTTCGGTTTAATTGTAAAATTATGTCCAATGACCAACATTATATTAAACGGTAAAAATATATTCTAAATATACTTTAAAACCACTCAAATTCATAATTTATCACTATTAATTATTTTGATTAAAAAAGTTGTTTTTAATTAAAATTTAGTAATTTTCACTATTCATCAAAATATGAAAGTTATCCGAAATGTACCAAAATTTCACCTTAGGCTAAATTCGATATTCCGAATCCAAAAATGAAGTCCATTTTCAAATATAAAATATATATAATTTCAAAAAGTAGGTATTACTATTCATAACGGCTAGTTTGATCGGTTGTGGTGTGTGTTAAAACTCGACGTTGCGTACAACACACGCTACTGTTTTATTCAAAGGAAAGCGTACCGTGGAAGCTTGGGATGTTTCATTTTAAATTTTTTGATGTCTCCATTTAGTCAAAAAGTTTACAATATTGTATTTAAAAAGGTTTCACTATCAAAAGTTGATAAAAGTGCAATACTGAAAATGAATCTGTTCTTGCATTATGACTAAGAAACTCATAATATGGATTCTAAAATTATAAGGATTATATAAAGTTAAAAATGTAGTTAATGCTATTAATGACCTCTTTTAATGGATTTTTTTTGGTAAGTCATGGTGCAATTGAACTCGGTGTTTCTTGTAGTGCAAGTTATTGAATTATTTTGAAGAAATAATACACTATGAAATCTTGGGGTGTTACATTCTCCCCTCCTTCAATAAATTGCGTCCTCGCAATTTGAAATTGTTCTTCGAAAATAAAAGGTTGAAAATAGATAATATATTTGTGGGAAAATCCACATCGGAAATTGGGTTACTAAAATTTAGTCTTAATATGAGGAAAAGAGAAATCAAAGGGTCACCACCAAATTATGATCTCGATTAGGAGAACATTGGTGGAAATTGGAGACATATAATCGGAGGAAAAACATAAATATTTATAGGTAGTGATTGAGGTCATCAATCACAAACAAGTATAAAATTGAGGTCCTTAAATTCATCAATCTATGATGAATTGAAATACCATCGGTTCAACAAAACATAGGGTATTAGGATAACACATTTTTGACGTTTCAAAATATCCTAGTTGAAATACCACATCGAAAAATGAATTAACGAGGCCTCTATTTAAAATAAAGAGTCGAAAGTATGAAGATTACCGAAAATAACACATATTAGGGTTCAATGTAGCAAAATATGGATATGGAAGAGAAATCTAACCATCAATTATCTGATGGAGAGTGGTGGAGAACATGGCTATGAAAAGGCCAACAATACCAAAGCCATAAATTAGTGATGATTTAAGGTACCATCTAGGAAAACATTTTTGTTCTAAGTTGCTTTTCTTAATGTTGAAGAATTTATTTATGAGATTGGCTAAGATCATAAGGAGATATACTTACTTTATAATTAGAGTTTTATCCATTAATAAATTTCAACCACAAACTCATATTTCACTCGTAAAAAAATTCTATTTATACTATTCATATAGGGTTCCAAAATAAACGAATTTATAATTCATCTAACATATCTTTTAAAAAAACTACATTATTTAATCCAGGACATTTCTTGGGACAGTGGTAGGTGATACACCCTTGTCGCCCTTCGGTTGCGGGTTCAAGTCTCGCAGCCTTGCCGGACGCGACGGGTTGCCGCCCGACATCCGGGTTGTCCTTTTATGGCAATCCAAAATAATCCAAACTAGAACTATCCAAAATACTTCTATCCAAACTCAGAGTCCAACATTTATAAGTGAGGTAAACATAATGTAGAACCTTTTTACCCCGTAATAGCATATGAATACCTTCATCATGTATTCTTTTAATACACCGAAACATCCTGAATTACCATATTCCTTATTGATTACATTCATGCTCCCTTATTCCATATAGAAAGCTGGATATATCTCATTAATCCAAAAAATGTTTTAAACCCCAACAATGATGGAATATACAAATCATTAATCAGTTCCAGGGTAGTCAAGAATATCCAATATAATTTATCCAAAACAATCACATATTATTCCAAAATCACTACCTCAGTGTCAGAACTATATTATGATTTATCATTCTCTCAACCATATATTTTCCAAAAATTTATCCTGCTATTGAGTCACTTTCCATTGTTCCACACAATCTCAAGTCCTTAATGAAATAGTACTGCAGTACAATCATTATATTCTCCATCATTATTGTAACAAGTACATTGTTGATACAACACTCAATTGCCATAATCAACATAATAACTCTAATCATTCCTCTTCATCTGTGGTAGTATCATAACTTGATTATTATCCGATAACATCATTTGAGGAATATTCTGATGACTGGGACATAGGTTCGCATAGTGTCCAAACTCCTTGCAAATGAAGCATTGTACATTTGAAACCATTTTCTTACCCTTGCAGTCACGTACTTTGTGCCCTTTTCCTCCACACTTATAACAAACTTCCATTCCTTTCAGGCAAGTTCCAGGGTGTTTCTTTCCACAGTTACCATATATGGGAAAATTCTTCTTTTCCCTCATCCCTTTATCCATCTTTCTCTCTTCCATCCTTTTCTTCTCTTGCTTCCCTTCAAATCCATATGACTCAGTAAACTCTTTACTTATCTTATCAACACATGATATTATTTCTTCAAATGATGATAATACATGGGAGACTATTCCTCTTATAAATTCTAGCTTAAGACCATGAAAGATATGATCCTTCTTTCTCTTTGGATCATGTGCATTTCTGGAGTTCTCATTTCTTCTACTGGGTGCCATTTCTAAACAATGGCATACACTAGATCAGTTTATGAATCAAAATACATAATCCCATACTTATAAAACACTTAACATAAATTGAACTATTTATGGATATAATCCATAATCATAAGAATTTTTTCTTTGAGGAAGTATATACTCATAATCCCTTCAAAATGATTTGTAAAGAAAATGAGAGTTATCCTAAGCATATCCCCCGGTAGTGTCGTAACCAAGAGTGCAGCAAGGCCCGTTGCCGTGCACCAGTTCCCATTTGAGTCTAGCTCAAAGAGGTGTTTTCGGGTTTTACCCCTAGGTACATCTGTGCCAGAGCCGCCTCTACCTGCTCATATCCAGACAGGGATGTATTGCTTGGAAAACTCACAAAATCTCTACAATACCAAAATTCTAGGAAGTTCTTCTATACTAATCCTCAAAGTTCATCTTAGGTCTACATGCTCTAATCAGAGTTTATCTAAATCTAGCTTCCAAGGTTTGTACTAAACTTCCTCTGATACCAACTGTAACGCCCCGACCCCAGTTACCTAGAGTCGGTGCATTATTACATAACATTGGCATGATCACAAGAAAGATCAAATCTCGAAAGACCGATTGGTTTAGTAGCCTTGGAAACACTAGATATATTCATAAGTTTTACATTACATCATAAAATGAAAAACAACTACAACAACATAATGTTTCCACAATCCACACTATTAACCACTCATAAAATCCCTACAGGTCATTCATAACTTACTTCTTCACATCCTGGGAAAAATAAAACATAGAAAAGGGGTGAGCTCAAATGCCCAGTAAGGATAACAATATAGCGAAAACTTTCATAAATAAGAATAAACATTTAAGGCAATGCATTACTAAAACAAAAGCCTTTTAAACTTTAACTTCAACATAGTATGGCAAAAGTAAAATGAAATAATTCCATTTACTTATTCACATGGATATTCTACTAATCGAATAATCACATGCAAAAACCAATAACCACTTTCATAATGTTGGAATGCATAATGCCAGACTATCATAACCACATAGCCAAGGCCTCGTGCCAAGACTACAAATAAGATTTTGTCAAGGCCTTGTGCCAAGACACTAGTTTGTCTCATGAGACCTACCGATTCATCGAGGAGCTATAGCGGGATCCACCCGTCACTTATTAAGTCCAATGCATTCCCATATGAAAAGGTTTAAACATAACATAAACAATCGTATTAAAACTAGCATACGAAATGTCAATAATTTCACCATAAAATATGAATGGTATAAAAATAGCACATCCATAGTCAAACATATCACAAAACCTTCAATACAATATAGATGTTTTGTATCATAATAAATCAACTTCAAATAATCTTAAAATCCATCAAAGGATGTTGACATAGATGAAATCAAAATTCTTTTTAAAGAAATATCTCCTTTTATTTTGAAATCATTTAAGATCCATATAAAATAAAACATTTTCTTTGAAAATATTCTTATAAGCTTGTAAGGAAATCTTTGAAGATTTTATAATGGCGTAAAATAACCGCACCCGCCATATAAGTTAAAAAAAACATTCTTACCTCAATTCTGTCGAAAAGGTTAAAAAGGACCTTGTTTTGAAAATGACGGAAAGATTCCTTTATAAACCACTTATAAAAGTCAAAAAGGGTATAAATGACTTTAACTCATATTTTAGTAAATAGTAAAAATGTTTTGAAATACATTTTTAAGAAACATGGATGTGGATGATAAAGAGATCCCAGTAGATTATTACGTATAAACAACCTCGGATAATGAAGGGATTGTGAAATAAACCTTACCTTGTACTTTTCCTTGGTTGGGGTAGGTTAACCTCCTGTATAATGGTGAAATAGTTGTTATTAAATTATACAAGAATCATATACATTAATATGATATCATATATGATCTTTTAATATTGATTTGATAATAATATCTTAGTATTATCGCTGTTTCGGGTCTGAACTTACTTGTTTGCTTTTGTATGTTTTGTTACGTAAGACATGTTTGTAAAGGATAAGTTGTATATTATTCAAATCCAGAATGGTATCAAGTCCTTAAACATCATTTTTAAATCATCAAATGATAATTATACTTGAATGGATACGATGGAGAATGAATCTCATCGCGTTCGTGGAGACGGTAGTCCGTACGTACGCACGAACGCTACTTCCATTTAATTTTTATTTTAAAAGAATCTAATACAAATGATACATAGGTATATTACTATTCCAGTATAATATAATATTTTATACATGTTACTTAAGTTCATTAACACCATCCTTTATACGTTCCATGTGTGGTATGAACGAGTCAAATCATTTTAAGGGGGCGGTAGTCCGCACTTCCTCAAATGAAATTATCGTATGTATATACAACATGAAACGAATAATGGTTTGAAATAAAATGGAATTACAGAAGCTTATATATAAAATATATATCATTAATATCATATTTAATTACAGTGCCATCATAATGGCCACCATGAGAGGTGGTAAGATGTATTTGAACAATCATCGTTTCGTGAGGCGTTAGTTTGCCATCCACAGAAACATTATGTTCATCATCCATTAGATGGAGTTGTGTGTATGTGTAGTTTGAATCCTTCTTATAACAACATCCTAGTATATTGAGGATACTGGTGTTGTTACAAAATAAAGGAAATAAAAAGAATTTGGGGGTTGAAGAAGCAAAATAAATGAAAATAATTTAAGAGAAATCGTTACCTTTAATTTAGGTAACTCACTTTGTTTGGAACCAAAGGACTTCTTGAAATGCTTTCTGCCTAAGGGGAAGCTTCAAGGAGGAGGAGAGGGATGTGGGGAGCTTAGTTGGGCAGAGTTTGGACGAGCCAAGTGGCTTGAGAGGTGTGAGGAATGAGTAGAAGTGGTCTCCTTTTATAAGGGAGAAGAGGGGCTCTTTAGGAAAGAGTGAAAGTATTACTTTATAATATAATTATATTCGGTTTATAATGGTCCAAAAATCATTGAGGTCGAAGATAAGATGACTCATATTCTAAATAACATCAACCAATAAGAATTGGACAGGTTTTTGATAATAATTTAATCATTATAATCTTATTTATTTAAATGATTTATTAATGAGGTAAACATTGCATCAATATTGTGTCATTAATAATTTCAATTATATGATGTCTAAAAATTATAAATAAAATATCATTATGTAGGAAATATGTTTAGCTTTCTAATGAATATTTATAATAGAAAATCAAACATGTATAACCCTATGTAAAAATTGTTCTTCTAAAAGATGTAAGCTTATGCCATTTTTATTTTTATTTTAACTTTATTAATATAAAGTGTCCCTACCACATACAAGTGGCTCCAAGGGGTCCCCAAATTGACCCAAGGATGCTCATGGTCGGGTATGTGTCCACCAATAAGGTTAGGACACGTTTTAGGGTAATTTTGTATTATTATAATATTATTTTTTAACCCTTATTTACCGGATTTACCCTTAACCATGGTAAATAAAATATTTACCACAGTAATTATTCAAAATGTCTAAAAATAAAAGTTACCTATTTAAAAAATTTGGAAATCCTGATTCCAAATATGGAATCCATTTTTCTAAATTCAAAACACAGAAGTGGCAGAAATTAATTTAAAATTAATTCCCGCTGTCCAAACAAAAAGCGTGTTTTTAAGAGGTAATAACTATCAAAAGATTGACACTTGTTTATGTTCGGTTTAATTGTAAAATTATGTCGAATGACCAACATTATATTAAACGGTAAAAATATATTCTAAATATACTTTAAAACCACTCAAATTCATAATTTATCACTATTAATTATTTTGATTAAAAAAGTTGTTTTTAATTAAAATTTAGTAATTTTCACTATTCATCAAAATATGAAAGTTATCCGAAATGTACCAAAATTTCACCTTAGGCTAAATTCGATATTCCGAATCCAAAAATGAAGTCCATTTTCAAATATAAAATATATATAATTTCAAAAATTAGGTATTACTATTCATAACGGCTAGTTTGATCGGTTGTGGTGTGTGTTAAAACTCGACGTTGCGTACAACACACGCTACTATTTTATTCAAAGGAAAGCATACCGTGGAAGCTTGGGATGTTTCATTTTAAATTTTTTGATGTCTCCATTTAGTCAAAAAGTTTAAAATATTGTATTTAAAAAGGTTTCACTATCAAAAGTTGATAAAAGTGCAATACTGAAAATGAATCTGTTCTTGCATTATGACTAAGAAACTCATAATATGGATTCTAAAATTATAAGGATTATATAAAGTTAAAAATGTAGTTAATGCTATTAATGACCTCTTTTAATGTATTTTTTTTGGTAAGTCATGGTGCAATTGAACTCGGTGTTGCTTGTAGTGCAAGTTATTGAATTATTATGAAGAAATAATACACTATGAAATCTTGGGGTGTTACATAATGACTAAATCAATACATGGATGTCTAAAAAAAATTGAATGAATAACCCTTAAATGATGATTTGGGGAACAAAAAATAGATCACCACAAATAATGTTCATATAAGTATAAAAATTATCTACCATGGACATGGGGAAGAAACAAATAAAATTAGAATGGGTTAAATGTTACGCCATGACCCCAATTACCTCGAGTTGGTGCATTATTTTAGTACATTGGCATGATAACAAGGAATCAAGTCCCGAAAGACTTATCAATTTAGTAGTCTTGGAAAATATATTACATACATGAACATACATTACACATGAGAAAATAAAACACAATATAAATGATCCTTTGAGAATTAAATTAATCCCCTAGCATAACCCTGATTATCAATCATAATACACTTCTTGTAATTTTAAGAAAATTAAAACATAGAAAATGGTGAGCTCAGATGCTCAGTAAGGATAACTATTTACCATGAACTTTCCTAAATAAGCATAATCATTTGAGGCAATTTATAAGACTAAAAAAGTATTTTAATTATAGACATTATCATAATATGGAAAATATACAATAAAATAATTCCATTTACTTATTCAAATGGATATTCTATTAGTTGAATAATCACATGAAATATCAATAGCCACTTTCATAATGATGGAATACATAATGCTAGACTTCATAACCACATATTCAAGGCCTTGTGCCATTACTACATATAAGATATTGTCCAGGCCTTCTTCCAAGATACTAATTTATCTAATGAGACCTACCGATGCATAGAGGAGCTATAGAGGGCTCCACCCATCACTTACTTTTTCCATCACATTCCTCATATGAAAAGGTGTAAACATAACATAATCATTCGTATTAAAACTGCCATACAGAATGTCAATACTTTAATCATAAACCATGAATGGTATAAAAATAACACATCCATAGTATAAAATATCACAAAACCTTCAATACAATATGAAAGATTTGTATCATAAAAAATCAACTTCAGAAAAGATTAAAATCCATCAAAAGATGTTGACATAGATCAAAATGATTAGTATATATTCTTGAGATAAATATCCATTTTCTTGAAAACAATTAAAAGTCACAGAATTTAAAAAGGAATACATTTAAGAAATTTTTTAATCAAAGTGTACCATACCACTTTTAAACTTTTATAAGTAATTAACAATTTAAATAACTTTATGTCTATATATATAAATCCATAAAAACCATTTTGGAAACATGGACATTAATCAGAATGATTTAGAGCAATAAATATTTAATACATTTAAAATGATATTTTAGTAGAAAAAGTACCTTAAAATAATCCATATTAAAACTCATTCATGAAACATGGAAATGTATAAAAAATATGTCCCAATATATACTTAGGTAAAAACAACCTCAGATAATAAAGAGATTGTGATATTAACCCTTACCTTGCACTTTCCTTTAGTTGAGGGTACGTTTAACCTCCAATATGAAGACTTTATTATGTTATTAAATTCTAATATAACCATATTAATATTTAATATATCATAAATGATTCATTTATAACATTATACTACACTTTTAATAATAATTTTCATGTTAAATTAACATTTCAGGTAATAATCACTTTCTTTATCGTACGTGTTCTAATTTTTTACTCTTGATTGTATCACATAGATCAAGATTTAAATAATTCCTGAATATAAAACATGATTTATATATGATATATATTTAGAATATTAATATGTATAATAGACATATATATGAAATGGAGAACACCGTTTATAAAGACGGTAGTCCGTATATACATAAAAATGTTGTTTCTGTTTTCATATCATATTGAACACAACTAAGTGAATAAGATATATGTTAGTATATATATATATATCTAGTGGAATTATTATGTCATATATTACGAACTTATAAGTGATATATATTTTATAATCATAGTTGAATGGTGAACGTGGAAGTGAATCTCATCACGTCATTTAGACGGTAATTCGTACGTACACACAAGCGAAAATATCATTATATTGATGGAAAAAAGTATGCAATTTTATGGAATATCACATATAAAGTATCATCAATATGTTCTATTTATTATTTACATCAGTTATAGTCATTATTGTACACATTAAACTACTGAAGTGTTTGAATAACAAACTACACCACGACGTGGAGACGGTAATCCGTACATACGCACGTATAGTGGATTTGTGATTTATATGATGGGTAGAATAATGAAAATGGTTGTACCATTTCTATAATAACATCACCTTTTATAGAAGATACTGGTTTTATTATTTTGAAAGGTAAAAAAACAAGAAATAGGATGTGGAAGAAGAAAATAACATGAAAGATGTGATGAAATTTTTACCTCTTTTTAGGGTTCTTCCTTTTAATTTGATCAAAAGTGATCTATAGGATGGATTTATGACCAAAGGAATGCCTCTATGATGAAGGGAGTAATGTTGGGAGGTTATTTTGGTAGGGTTTGGCTGATCCAAATAGATTTGGAGGTGTGAAATTAAGATAAGTTGAAGTTCTCTTTTAAAAGAGAGGGGAGGGTCACTTCAGTATAAGTTTGAACTATTTTTTTTATAATAAAATCATTTTCGGATTAGAATGTCTCCAAAGTGAATTATTGAAAATACAATGTGGGTATGGGTCGAAACCCTCTCAACCAATAGGTTTTAGACATGTTTAGGTTACCATATTATCCATATCTTTTAGATTTAACTATTAGGTAAATAGTTTAACTTCTACTATGTCTTCTTTTATTATTACACTATATAGTTAATAAACATACTATAAACATCCAAGAGAACCTCAGGTGGTTAATTAATGACATATATAATATTATTTAATCCTTTTAGACTAACCATAGAGTTTTAAGAAAATAATATCAACCAATATTATATTATTTGTTTTAAAAACTATTTTATTTCAATTTTTACATTTTTTGGTATTAGTTTTTTTAGTTTAATTCATCAAAAGTCTCAAATTACATTTATTTGGGTATTTATAATATCAATTATTTTTATCATTCATCAATACGGTAATTAATGCATCATCATTGTGTTATAAATAAATTCAATTAATTATTATCTAAAAATTACAAATAAAATAACATTATGTATGAAATCTATTTAGATTTCTAATGAAAATTTATAGTCAAATTTATATTGTGTGTATCCCTATATTAAAAATGTATTAGTTAATAAACATAAAATTTATCACTTTCAAATATTCTTTAAATAAAATAATAATAAATGTCCTAATCTAATCCATGTTGACCAAATAGGTTAATATTTTATTAATAAGGTTGTTTTTGGTCGAATTATTCTTATCCAATAGAATTAGGACATGTGATAGGGTAAAAATAATATCATTTTTACCCTTAATTACTCTATTTAATTTTAAACGTGGTAAATAAAATTAATAATTTACTATTCACAAAAAACTATTTTCATCTTATTGAACCACATTTTACTTACTAATATCAACAGTGTTTTTCAAATTATTTAAATTCTACTCACAGAAGCGGTAAAATTAGTTTTTATGTAAATTTACAATTTCTCTTAGGAGGTGGGTAAAAGATGATAAAAATTTCAATAAAATTTTTATATATCTAAATTTTTTATAAAATGACTTCATTGAATTATATTGAACTTATATAGGTGTTATGTATCTATTTTGCCTATGTTGAGTTCAAATAAAATAAATAATTATTGAAATAAAATGTTAGTTTTAACAAATAACTTAGTGTTATTCAATGTTCATCAAAAAATAAATGTTATTAGAAAAATAATAAAATTTAAACATAAGATAATTTTGATATTCTGAATTCAAAACATAATTCAATTTTACCAAATTCATAAAATAGAATTTGTATTTATTAATTTAAAATTATTTATTTTTGTCAAAAACAAAAAACGTGTTTTTAAGAAATAATAACTAATAAAATATTAATACTTATTTATGTTCAATTTTAAAGTGAAATTATTTCCAATGAATAAAATTAGATTAAACGGTAAAAATATAATCTATTTATACTTCCAAGACATTAAAATTTATAATTTAGCAGTACAAATTATTTTGATTAAAAATTTTGTTTTCAGTTAAAATATATTAATTTTTTATATTTAACCAAATATGAAAGTTTTCAGAAAAACACCAAAAATTTATTAAAACTAAATTCTTATGTCATAATTCTAAAGAAAAAATTAATTTTTTCATATTGAATACATAAATGTTTCAAATATTGGATTTAAAAAGGGTTCTCCATTAAAAGGATTTAAAATTACAATATTTAAAAAACACTTCATTTATCTAAAAAAATTAATATATTTTTTTAATTATGTCTATGAAACTCAAAATATGGTTTCTAAAATTATAAAGATTATATAATGTTTAAAATTTAGTAAATACTATTAATAACCTCTTTTAAATAGCTAGTTTGGTAAGTCATGGTGCACATGAACTTGGGGTTGCGTATAGTGAATGTTTTTGAATTACTTTGAAGAAATAACGTACTATTAAATATTGGGGTGTTACATTCTTCCTTCCTTCAATACATTGTGTCATCATAATTTGAAATTGTTCTTCAAAAAGAAAATGTTGAAAATAGAAAATACTTTAATGGGAAAACCCACATAGTAATTGGGTTAATAAAATTTAGTCTTAAAAAGAGGGAATAAAATTGTATGTATATATATATATACATGACAAGTAGAGTTTAATCCTTCAACTAATACCTACCAGAAAATCATTTTTCACTCCAAAATAATTCCTACAAAATATTCAATTTATCTTAATCTTATTGGGTTCCATAGATAATGAATTTATAATTCATTTGTTAGACTAATTAAAAAAAATAAATCATAAAAACCTATAGATCATGTAGTCCAGTCATATGTGATGAACCATTGTCTCTCTTCGATTACGAGTTCTTGTTTCATGGCCTTTCCGAACGCGAGTAGTTGATACCCGACCTCTGGGACTTCCTTTTTATCACAAAACAAAAATAACCTTAACAATAGTATCTAATCTCAAACTTATTCCATTCCCACATTTAGACTTATCAAAAATACTTCTATCCAGTCTCTCGGTACAAAATTTTTAAGGATGTTAAACACAATGAATATCCATTTTTCCAGGTAATAAAATGTGAACACCTTCATCATGTATTCTTTAAAAACACTGCAATATCCTAAATTACCATAAAACCTTATTGATTACATTCATGCTCTCTTATTCCTTACAGAATATTGGAAATACTCATTCTATACAAAAATGTTTTAAACTCCAACAATGATCGAATATTAAAATAATTAATCAGTTTTAAGGTAGTCATGAATATCCCATATATTTTATCCAAATCAAGAATCTCTTATTCCAAAATCACTACCTCATTATCAAGACCATATTATAGATTACCTTTCCTTCAACCATGTATTTTCCAAAAATATTAGCTTACTATTAATTCACTTTTCTTCGAACCACATAATCTCAAATCCTTAATAAAATAGTACTACAGTAAAATCTTTATTTATCTCCATAATTCATATAACTAGTATACTGTTGATATGACACTCAAATTATATTATTCTATAATAACAACATAAGAACACTAGTCATTTCTCTTCATATGTGGTAGTATCATAACATGATTATTATCCAATAGCATCACTTGTTTTATAATCTTATGAGTGGGATATTGATTTTTGTTGTGTCCCAATGCCTTCGAGATAAATCATTTTAAATTTGAAAACATTTTCTTAACCTTGCAATCACATACTTAGTGTCCTTTTTCTCCACACTTATAACAAACTCCCATTCCCTTGAAGCATTTACCAAGGTGATTATTTCCAAATTTATCACATATAGAAAAATTCTTCATTCCCCTAATCCCATTATCCATATTTCTCTCAACCAACATTTTCTTCTCTTGCTTCCCTTTAAAGCCATAGTACTCAGAAAATGAATTACTTATCTTTCTATCATAAGATATTATTTCTTCATATGTAGGGAATGCATGGGATAATATTTCCTTTATAAATGTTGGCTTAATACCATGAATGATATGAACCTTCTTACTCTTTGGATCATACATATTGTTGGAGTTCTGATTCCTTATACTAGGCTCCATTTCTAAACAATGGCATATACTTGGTCAATTTATGAATCACAATTAACAATTCCTAACATGTAAAATACCTAACTAAAATTGAAGAGCTTATGGATATAATCAATAATAAGAAAAAAAATTTCTTTGAGGAGTTATATAATTATAAAACCTTTATAGTGGATTGTAAAGAAAAGGAGAATTATCCTAAGCATAGACCATGAGAGTGTCATAACTAAGAGTGTAGCAAGGCCCGTTGTAGTGGACTAGTTTCCGTTCGAGTTTAGATGAAAGTAGTTTGATCAGGTTTTTCCCCTAGGTACACCTATGCCAGAGCCACTCTACCTGCTCGTATCCAGAGAGGGATGTATTGCTTGGAAAACTCACAAAATCTCTACAGTATGAAAATTATAGTAAGTTTTTCTATAATAATCCTCAAATTCTATCATAGGGTATTGTGCTCTAATCAGTGTTTATCTAAATATAGTATCCATGGTTATTGGTAAACATCCTATAATACCAACTATAACGCCCCAACCCCTGTTACCCAGATTCGGTGCATTGTTTTAATACATTTGCGTGATTACAAGGAATCATTTCCAGAAAGACCGATCGGTTTAGCAGTATTTGAAAATAGATTAAATAGATTACTATTACATTAAACATTAGAAAATAAAAAACAACATAAATGATCCTTTTAGTATGACATTAATCCCCTAGCTTAAACCATTTTATCAATCGTAATACACTTCTAGTAATTCTGAGAAAACTAAATCATAGAAAGGGATGAGCTCAGATTCTCGGTAAAGATAACAATATAGCAGAAACTTTAATAAATAAGCATAAACATTTAAGTGAATATATAAGACAAAAAAATCATTTTAAACATAAACTTTAGAATAATATAGAGAAGATATAATATAATAATTCAATTTACTTATTCACATGGATATTATACTAGTCTAATAATCACATGAAAAATCAAAATCCACTTTCATAAAGATGGAATGCATAATGCCAATACTCATAACCACAGAGTCAAGGCCTTATGCCAAGACTAAAAATAATATTTTGTCAAGGCCTTCTTTCAAAACACTAGTTTGTCTCATGGGACCTACAGATGCATCAAGGAGATATAGCAGGCTCCACCCGTCACTTACTAAGTCCAATGCGTTATTCATTTTAAAAGGTTTAAACATAACATAAACATTAGTATTAAAACTAGCATACAAAATGTCAATAAATTTTCTATAAACCATGAATGGTATAAAATTAACACATACACATTCAGACATATCAAAAAACCTTCAATATAAAATATTTTTATCATAATAAGTCAACTTCAAACAAGTTTAAAATCAATCAAAGAATGTTGACATAGACAGAAATGATTTTTAAAACACTTTGAGAGAAATATCGGTTATCATGAAAACATTTAAAAGTCACACAATTTAAAATGGAAGAAATTTAATGACATTTATGAATCAAAGAGTCCCATAACAATTTGATACTTTTGAAGGGAATTAAAATTTTGATAAAATTCATGTCCATATAGATAAATCCTTAGAAACCATTTTGGAAACGTGGAAATTAGTGAGAATGATTTAGTGAAAAAACTATTTTAAACATCTAAAATGATGTTTATGAAAATAATTACCTTAAAATAATCCCTTTTACAATTATTTCATTTATCCTAGAAATGGATAATAAATATTTCCTAGTAGATACTTATGTAAAAAAACCTCGGATAATAATGATATTGTGAAATTAACAGTTACCTTTCAAATTCAATTAGTCAAGGCAAAGTTTAACATCCTGTATGGGGACCATTGTATGATAATAAATAATACCAGAACCATATTAATATTTATGATATCAGACATGATTCATTTTTGACATTATACTACCCATATAATAATAGTTTCCTTGTAAAATTAACATTTCAGGTAATAATCTCTTTCTTTAACGTAAATGTTTTAACATGTTACTCTAGATTGTATCACATAGATACAGATTTAAATACATCCATAATATAAAAATTTATTTTATATCATATATATTGAGAATATAAATATGTATAATAGACATATATATGAAATGGAAAACACTGTTTATGGAGACCGTAGTCTATACGTAGGCATAAACGTTGTTTCCTTTTTTATATCATATTGAACGAGACTAAGTGAATAAGATATATGTAAGTACACACACACACACACACATATATATATATATATATATCATGTAGAATTATTATTTCATATATTATAGGCTTATTAACACAATATATTTTATAATCATCATTGAATGGTGAAGGTGGAAATGAATCTCATCACGTCGTGGAGACGGTAGTCCGTACGTACGCACGAGTGACAATATTATTATATTGATGAAACAATTGTATGTAATTGGATTGTATATCATATATAGAGAATCATAAAATTGATATATTTATTCTTCACATCAATTATACTCATTATTATACCCATCCAAATAATGAAGTGTTTGAATAGCAAAGTACACCACGACGAAGAGACGGTAATCCCTACATACGCACGTATGGTGACATTTTCATTTATAGAATGGATTGAATAATGAATATGGTGTAAAATTTCCATATTAAAATCTAAGAATATAGAATATAATGGAGTTATTTTTTTAGAATGGAAACAACCAAGAAACAAGATGTGGAAGAAGAATGGAACATGAAAGATGTGATTAAATATTTAACTCTTTTTCAAGTTTTTACTTTTGATTTGAAAAAAATAGCTCATTAGGTTTTCTTTATGTCCAAATTAAGGCCTCTATGATGATGGGAGGAATGTTTTGAGGATATTTGGGCATTGTTTGGCCGTTCCAAAAGGCATTGTAGGTGTGAAATTAAGATAAGGGGAAGTTCCTTTTTATAAGAGAGGTGAGGGTCACTTTAGGAAAAATTTGAAATATTATTTTATAATAAAATAATTTATAATTTATAATCACAAAAAATTGATTTATTTAAAATATAAGGTTGGGATGTGTTGATAACCTTTCATCCAATATGATTTAGGCAAATTTAGGTTACCATTTTAAACATAATGTTTTGATTTAACTCTTAGTTAGATAATTTAACTTTTACTCTGTCTTCTTTTATTCTTACACTATATGGTTAGTAAACATACTATAAACTTCCTAGAGAACCTAAAGAGGATCATTAATGTCATATATAATATTATTTAAACCTTTATTATAACCAAATATTTTTATTAATATATTTTAACAAATAATATAGTATTTGTTTTAAAAACTATTTTATGTCAATTTTAACATTATTTGGTATTTGTTTTTTTATAAAAATCCAAAATGAATGATTATTTCGATAAAAATTTATTTAATCAACCCTAAAGTGTTATATTAACCTATAAAATTAATTTAATTCCTCGAATTTCTCAAATTAATATTTTTTTTTGTTTTTATAAAATCAATTATTTTAATCATTCATCAATACGGTAATTACTTCATCATCATTGTGTCAAAAGTAAATACAAGTATTTAATGTCTAAAAATTATAAATAAAATACCATTATTTAGGAAATATTTTTATCATTCTAATTAATATTTATAGTCTAATTTATATTGTGTTTATCCCAATATTAATTATGTTTTAGTAATTAAACATTAAATTTTACTCTTTTAAATCTTCTTTAAATAAAAAAATAATAAATGTCCTAATCTAATCCATGTGGACCAAAGAGATTTTTATTTTAATCGTAAGGTTTTTTTTTCTAATTATACTTATCCAATAGAACTAAGACATATGTAAGGGTAAAAATAATATCATATTTACCCTTAATTACCCTATTTACTATTAACCGTGGTAAATAAAAGTAAAAAGTTACTATTCACCAAAAAATATTTTCTTATTATTGAATCAAATTTTACTTACTTATGTCAACCATGTCTCTCGAGTTTTTGAAATTCAACTCACAAAAGTGGTAAAATTATGGTTTATGTAAATTTTCAAATTCTCCTTTGAGGTGGGTAAAAGACAGTAAATAGTTCAATAAAATTTGTATATATCTAAAATTACTGAAAAAAATTACTCCAATGAATTATATTGAAAATATATAGGTATTATGTATCTAGTTTTCCCAAAAATAAATATAAATAAAATATTTAAATATTTAAACAAAAAATCAGTTTTAACCAATAACTCAATGTTTTTCACTATTCATCATAAAATAAATGTTTTCAGAAAAATACCAAAATTTCACCATAAGATAATCTTGATATTCTGGATTCCAAAATTAATTCTAGTTTACCATATTCAAAACATTTAATTTGAATTTATTACTTTATAATTAATTCCTGTTGTGAAAACCAAAAATTGTGTTTTTAAGAAATAATAACTAACAAAAGATTGCTACTTGATTGTGTTCAATTTCAATGTAAAATTATTTCCAATGAATAACATAGTATTAAATGGTAAAAATATAATATTTTTATACTTAAAAACCATTATAATGTATAATTTATCACTACAAACTATTTTGATTACAAATGTTGTTTTCAGTTTAAATATATTATTTTTCATTATTCACCCAAATATGAAAGTTATCATAAAAAACCCCAAAAATTTATTAAAACTAAATTCTTATTTCATTATTCAAAAGAAAAATTTTATTTTGTCAAATTGAATATATAAAAGTTTCAAATATTGGATTTAGAAAGGGTTTACCATTAAATGGCGGTAAAATTTCATTTTTTTAAAAATACTTCTTTTATCTGGAATAAATGATTGGGTTTTTTCATTATGTCTAATAAACTATAAATATGAATTATAAAATTATAATAATTATACAAAGTTACAAATTTAGTTAAAACTATTCATAAACATTTTTGAACAGCTATTTTGGTAAGTTGTGGTCTGCTTGAACTCGGTGTTGAGTGTAGTTGAAGTTATTGAATTACTTTGAGGAAATAATGTACTATAAATTATTGGGGTGTTACATTAAAAGAAGATAAATGGTAATTAAATATAACCTATTTTAAATAAATGACACTAAATGATGAACAATCATTAATTTGTGCTACAATAAAAATTTTGGAGACAAAATAGCGATGAAAAAATTAATAAAAAAGTAATGATAAATATATACTTGATTAATTAATTTTATTTAAAAAATAATTTAAATTAGTTTATGGATTAGAAGTATGGTTGGACAATAAATGCTCTAATAATGTTAATTTTACTGGAATATAGATTCTTATATGTGGGATTTGGATTCATGTCAAGTTTAACAATACTCAAACTCTGAGTAAGATAATAGAATGCTATAACATGGTCATAATTATTATTTTAATGTTTTTGGAAGAAAAATTTTGGATATAAAAAAAATTCTATGGACATTGGAATATAAATGATATTCTGGAAAAGGATGTAAATCTTAATGTTCTTAGGTAGTGTTACGACACTGTTTGGATATAATTACCACAAACAAGGTTCGGGGAACCATTAATCATTAAAATAAGATTATTATTGAAAATTATTTTACAAATGATAAAGTGGTACTAGGTCATGAATCATGTAAATGATTCTCAAGATGAATATTTTAATATTTATTCATTTAAATAAAAATTTATAACTAATTGTTATATCTAATGATAAGTGTGGTTTAAAGAGTCTATTTTTCAAAAATTAGATAATGATGGTGGACTGGAAGTGACAATGTTTTGAAGTGGGAAGACTAGAAGAAGTAAGTCATAAGAAAGGAACAAAATAATCTTGATGAGTCTATACGGGGAAGTGTTAAGGAATACCAAAATTACATAATTGCCATCCCTGAGAATACATCATCATTACTTCTATGTTTATATAATTTTTTCAATCATTTTTCATACATGATATGTAAGGATTCCTAGAATAATACACAACGGTGAAATAATAATGTTTTTATAAAGTTCACATCTCATTATAAGATGATGTTATGGTGGTAGATGTCATTTAATGAGTTGGAATACTACATGTGATGTTTATAATGTTGTAAAACCAGTGTCGTTGGTTTTCATTTAACTTACGTAGTATGGTGTGTTCATTTCCTCTAAGAATTTATTATTGTTATAATCATCCTAAATTTCATGAATAAAATATTTTAGTGTTCCCCTACGGAGTATGAAAACATCTGAACCACTAAAAAAATCAATTTACTCTATTTTCATCATTTCATATTTCATTTAGAATTTTTCATATTTATTATTTGTGTATATTTTATAATGGTGATTTTGGTGTTATTTTTATTCATAATTCCAAATACATAATGTATTTAGGTTCATTCATAATTGATGGTTTTGGAAATCATTTAACCACTATATAATTTCTAATGGATAATGTTTTTTAGGATTTTACATACCAAAGAATAAATATCACAACCATGAAGAAAATCACAAAAATCATTGAACCCTAACCATAAAATCTAATATTTGTATGTGTTTTTCAATATAATAATTTTACTAATTTTAACCCATTATTAATATCCTTAATTTAGATGAACATGGTCCATTATCACTTTCATAAAACAATGTAACCATAGATAACTCTCTACCACTATTTACCAACAATGTTGTGGTAGAAACAATCTCTTATTTAAATCATTTAATGGAACCTTCTCAATCAATTCATGCTTTATATTTTTGAAAATCACATTCAAAGAAACAAGATCATATATTGTTATCCAAAAAACCATGAAATATTTTATAACATTAATTGTCAATTATGATTTCTAATTTAATTACGGTTTTTACAAAAAAACCATCTTAATCATGGTACCCTAACCCTTTAAATTACATTTTAAAGCCATTATTTTACCCACATATACATATATGAAACAATATCATAATAATTTTGATGAAGTTAGACCGAAAAATACCTTTATATCTTATCAGGTTTGTCTACTAGTAATTCATCTTGAAGGGTTAAGAATGACATAACATTATGAGTTGATCTAATATTACTCAAATAACATTTGGATTTATTAGTGACCAAATAAATCTATCCAATATTTAAATCATGTTATTCTACATTTTCCAAGTCAAAATTGGAAATGATTAAAAAAATATTATAGGTTTGTAATATATTTCCATCATTCGTTATTAAGTTAGAAAACGAGGGACATATTTATCGATATCTCTCTTCATTCATAAAAACCATTACTTTAATATGATGTCTTAATATATATTTTTGATCCTAGATAAATTACCCCACTAGAGTTGTGGAATGAATCAATTATCTCACTAATCAAACTCATAGTCATTGATCCTCTATCATGGAAACAAATTATCATGTCATCATCAATTGACCACTAGTTAATATGATCCATAATCTTTAAGAAACCAATAATCCTATAATGGTTAACATTAATTACCTTTTCCACCATTACTTGTACCAAAAACATTGATGTGATTTTGATATGATGTTATAATAGATTGGACATGTATATGAGACTCCAGTTGTGAATCCTATTTCAATTTCATTAACTTCCACTGATTCTCTAATTACTTTTGTTCTTGCATTTTCCCACTCAAGAAATACACAATTACATTACCCATTATTTTTGTATAATAAAATTAAAATCAAGATGTATAATGTAAATAAACCCATTCATATGACCTAAATTTCAATTGTCATAGAAAGAAACAGTCAAAATATTATTATTTGGATACTCCATTAATCTAAATCCAAATATTAAATGTCTATATCTACTCAAGTAAAAAATCATATGTTACCAATTCAAGATTATACAAGGGATAATTATTCTCCTAGGTCCTTAACTATATCTATCCATGTGAAAAAACAACAATACTATTCATAAGAACACATTCAAATCCATATCTAGATATATTTAAATGAATTAAAAACACCACCCCAAAATATGATAAAATCAGCATTGGAATAGAATTCATATAAACCTTAATCTCAAGGAAATATACCTAGAACTTATTATCAAAATAAAACATAAAACCCTTATGATTTCATTACATCAATAATGAAACATACTCTGAGAAGACCTGAATAAATATTTACTTATGTTTCTCATAATTTTTGGAAATTCTGAACATTGAAAAACATATTTGGATTTCTACCATGTTATCACTGATTTTTATTTTTAAAAATTACATTAAAATCCATTCTCAAGTATGACATACATAAATAAATTTTCCACCTATATTTACTAAATTCATTTTCATAGATTTCATATAACCTATACTCTTATAATACTAATATAATATTTGTAGACTTATTATATGGTTCCTTCTATGATCGAATAATTATCAATATAAAATTATGATATAATAAAAAAACATTCTAAATGATTTAAGTTATTCAGTGATTTTATTATTTATTATGAAAATAAATTTATATAAATAATTAGTAATTTGAAAAAAGTTACCATTAACTCATAATGTTATTACATAATATTGAGGACTATATTTTCAATGACCATATATTTTACCCTAAAATGGTTATCTATTAATCTTAATTTAATCATTAAAACATATTTTCTTCTTAATGTAATTTAAAAGAAAATTGATTCGATTGATGTTATTTATTCAAAAATATAACTATATTTATCATTTTGTATTAAAAAAATAACTATAATATAACCTCATCCATGTTAGAGAATATAAATGATTCCACCTAAGGTGAAACACTTGGTTAAATATATATACACACCCATAAAAACAATAAATAGATATTTAAATATGTGATCTACATAGGTTCTAGGTGATATGATGGAAATGAGATAAAACAGATTCTAGGAAACACGTTATTGTTCAAATACATTTATCTCACTGATTGTATCCATGAAAAATATTCAATTTTTTTATAAGAAATCGTTTAATATTAGCAACACTGGAAATATGTTTTCAAATTCCATTAATTGCATAACCCAATGTGATAATAAAATGATAATGATCTATGATCTTTAAATACAATTCCCACTTAACTAATAAAATTTTACCACACCAAATAGAAAAATATGATCTCTATCATTAGATGATTGGAATAAAACTATATAATTAAAGTAGAAAAATGTGATCCTTGAATGTTACCATAAAATAAATAGGTTAATAGATTATTTTTAGAGGTATGGTTTCTTTTGGTTTTATTTTTAATAACATTTTTACCGTATAAAAATTTACTTCGGGGTTAAGGACAGATTTCTAAGAGGTTATGATTTTTTGGAGCCCAGATATTCATTTTTTGGAGAAGCCGACTCCATCGCACAGTTGAAACACGATTATTAATAACCATGTAGCACAAACATGTGGCCTTTTGAGGGTTGTGAATGGTTTTTTTAGTCAAATGATAATGGTATAATAAATGTGAAAACATACAATAAATTATATGTGTAAGTGGCATAGTAGAGAAACACAACATGAATAACTGTGCACCTAGATTGTGTGAGGGGTAGGCCTTGAGATAGTTAAAAATTGATAGTTTGCACACAGAATATATAATCATGTGTATGGGAAATGTAAGGTATGTATCCCTTGAAATTTTTGCATTCATTGTTGGTTAAATTATTGAAAAAATGTGTAGCTAGACTGTGCACCTGTTTAAAAAGGATGAATTTTCCATTTTCCATTAAACCCTTATAACCCTCGCCACTCTTTTTCCTTCCATTAAAAACATAGTAGATACCATGATTTTAGCTATCTCCTTATTCCTATGATAGGAATTTAAATACTTACATTGTAATCATCAAGTTCAATCTATTTTTATCATATATGAGCCCCTAAATTTAGTATTTCAATCCACAATTTTATTTTCTCATTTTATCTCACTATCTATGATGCAATTTCCATGAATCTAATCTATGATATTTTTATGACATTTTTTAGTTTCTCCTTTTTCTATAATTGTTTCATGAATCAAAGGGTAATATTGGATGAGTTTTCTTTTACCCTAATAATGTAAGTGGTATGTATCCTTCACCGTAAATTGGGTATTTTTATAATTAAATCAATTTTGAATCATGCAAATCATTCCACCCACTATTCCTAATATAATTAATACTTGGAATTAATTATTTAAACTAGGATTTGTTGTTTCTTATACCCCATTTATATTATTGGGGGTTATCCACCTCATCCAAAACAACACATTGAAGTGGATTTGATTAAATACCTATTTCTGGGATTCCACATTGGGTGCATGGAGCCTTCTACATGATAGTGGAAGCATGAAATGAATTAAGTGAATAGTTAAATATTTGAATACATCTATTGGAACCTTTATCATTTATTAACTAAAATAATAATGAAATGGATTAAATTTTAAATATGAAATTAAATAAATAATATTTTTTCTTGTGTTTATTTATATTTATGATTTATAATTTGTAATGGACAATAATATAGGGTTTATATCACTTTTATGTGTATTTATTGCTAAATAAAATTGATTTAACTGAATTACTAAATGCAATGGACATTAAAATGAAACATTGATCCCTTAAATAATATTTTTTTATATTGGATATATTATTAATGAACCAAATATTGATATCGTTATATGGCACTAAGGTTGGATACCATGGTATGGAACTGGCTATTGATTACACAGTATGGTATTAATGATCATATCCTGGTATTGGTGCAATTTTCCACTTGAAAAAAATAAATTATGGACATATTTTTGATTTCTCCTTGGATCCAGATTGATTCCCTCCTACATGTACAAACTCTGATTATATCCTTTATGACCAATAATTTATTTACAGAGTTATCATTAGATGAGTTTTGTAAATGTAAATAGTATTACAGGTCTATTTTACTTGTATGCATGAATGAAATAAGTCTGATAAATTTATATTTCTAACATATTCTAAATACGGTGGCTATACTGAATATATTTTGATTATACAATTATAAATAATTAATAGACTTCTTCGTTATAGATTGTTATGGTAGCTTAGATTTTATCTAATCTAAAAATTATAATTATATCTCATTCATATTATTTAACACACTAATACAACTATTTTCACATGATATATTTTTTATAGAAACTATTGGTGGTGGAATATTGTGTTTTACCCACTCCCTATTGGGGCGGTCGATTGGTACATAGACAGAATTCTAAGATGCATGTTGGGACAAAGGGAAAATCCAATTATTGAAACATGAATTTATATACCTTGATGGAGTATGAGAGTAGAGGGTTGATCTTATTCATATGATTCTATTGAAGATTATTTTTGGTATCTTTTCCTTTATATAGCATGGAATATTTTATTCACACTAAACCAGTCCCCTTTTTCCACATTTCATTATATCATCATGAAATTATCTTTTGTATATTGTACTGGATATTATTTTTTATAATTACTACTTTTAGATAATTTTTTCGGCTTATTCCATTATTCTACATCAATGATTTATTTATATATTATAAATATTTTGGATCCACTTTTCTAAAGAGGGTATAATCATCACACCATACCAATGAAAACCCTTGATGCATGCCTATATCCGCTGGCACACATGCAGGTTTTTCTAGGCCATGTGGCCATCTGGGTTTGACTACATATGATTGAGATAGTATTGTGATATGACAAAGGGTTTATCGAGTAATCTATAGTTTTCCTTGATAGTTTGGGAAGGTAGATTAGATATTAATATATTTTGGAATGTTTAACAAGCTTATTCCTCATATTAGATAACCCTTGTAAAGGGATGTCTATGTTTCAGGAATGGGGAATGATGTTCTATATTTCTTTTATTACAGTTGCAGTACATTAACTATTAAGTGATACACATAATTTATCTTGTTTAATATCATTTTCATTTATACACTTGGATTGGTATGTAAGGGAAATATCATTTCATGCATCATTATAAGAACACTGGAATTTTTATTTCTTGATTGTTGCACAAAATGTTTTTTTTTCATAAATTTTATTTGTATTTTTATAAGTGACTTGATTTATATACCTGAAAATGTGATAATTCTTCATGAAGTGAAGAATAAATGGTTACATATTGAAAATATATCAACCTGAATATTTTTTTATACATAGATTGATAGAAGATCATTAAATATCTAATTATGAAATGTGCAATCCTTGAACGACTAGTTATATATGTTGAAATGATAGTTAGTTACAAATAAATGGATTTCCAATTGTATTTTTTTTAAATATCTATTCCCTATAAAATGGTAATTGTAACAGCCAAATATGATAATAAATATTTATTTTTAAATAATTTTAAATTCTTCAACAGCTTGAATTGCACACAGCCGTGAGTTAAAACAAACCACATGATGCTATTAGAAGAAAATGGATATTATATAATATACATTAAATTATTTGGAATAAACAATAATAAATAATATATGAAATAAAAATAAATGTCCAACCTAATATGAATGTATTAGTGAGCGCATAGAATATAATTGCATATATTTAATAAATTCAATTAATTCTTCAAAAATAAGTGTTACTAAAAAATTACATATTTTTATTTTTATTATTTTTCAGAATATATATTGGAAAAAATGAATTTATTTTTTGAGTTCAAATAAACAAAATTATCATCAAATTATTTTTTCAATGAAAATAATCATTTTTAGGAATTGTGAAATTATTTATTTCTATTGAAAACAGTATTTTATTTTAATGTCATTAAAAGTTAAAAATAATCATCTTAATTAGTTTTAAATTATAAATAGTTTATTTTGGTTTAAAGAATTTTTATTATTGTTTTTAAAAATGATTTTATACTTGAATTTATTATAAAAATATTTTATGTTTTAAAAGGGCCATTATTTAGAAATACATTTTTCATAGGGATTTAAATATTTTATTTTAAATTAAATTCTGAATACATTGCGTTCTGAATTTTGAAAAATGGAATTGAAATTTATATTCATAAGCATATAATTTTTTAAACTTTTATATTTTATTTTTGTCTAATATTAACAGTAACTATGGTAATATTGTTTACCACTATAATAGGAAAATTAGGTAATTTTGGGGACAAATAAAATAACAATGAAAATAAAATGAACCAAAAATAGGTTAAAATATTATTGGATGAATAATGTTTAACCATTAACACCAAAGGATCTAATTTATATCTTTTAGTGGACACTATTCTATGAAAATGATTTATATAATATTAAAATCAATGATAGACACAAGATGTAATTTTTTGGCCTTAATCTCACTTAGTTGTCAACGTGGTATAATATGAATAATATTAACAAATATAAAAGTTAAATTTAAATTAATAAACAAATTTTAATGATATTAATTTATATTTGACGTTTCAGGCTACTTTGAAGAAATTATATTATTTATGATATTTTATTTGATAAAAATTTAAAGAGTTCACATTCATGTTTCAAATAATTTATCATATTTTATATAGTGTTATATAATAGATTAATTTAACAATAAATATTATTAAAAATATATAATATTTTTATTCATCAAGGTACCTTTTTAATGATATTTTTATTTAAATAATTACTCAAAATTGGGGTAGGAAATTTTTTATTAAGGTATATATCAAATATATCTCATTAACCATATTAAAATAAAATGTTTTTTAAGATAATTAATATATTCAATGAATAGTAAAATTAATTTTATATATGAGATATATAATTAAATATATATTTTCGTAGTTAACATGTTATCAGAATGTTATTAAAAATTCAATAAATAAATATTGTTAAAAATGACACTATTAATATTTTATCCAAATAATATATTATTAAATAATTTAAAAATAATGTATTTTTTAAAAAATACCCAATAATTATGATATGGTCTAAAGGATTATAAAATATTCATTTATTATCCAATTTTTTTCATGAATTTAAAATTTATAATCTTTTAATATTGGAAAAATTATTTACCATAGTTAAATTTAAAATCAATTAACTTAGTTTAAATTAAAATGATAAGGTTTAATTCAATACTAAAAAAATTTCTGAAATATATTAGTTTATGATATTTAAATCTTATCCCATATCATATTATAATATATAAGATTTTAAGGTTTTTTGAATATGATTTAATTTTTTATCAATTAATATTATTGAAAATTCAAAAGGTTCCCTTACCCCAATTATAAAAGGGAACCTCCTCCATCTATTATTAAAAACACATTGAGCCTTCAAGATCATCCATACCCTAACTATTTACCTTCACAACCTACCGATCCAAATTCTATTTCTGATAATATTTTCTAATGAAAAACTCTAGTGTCCCTAAGAGGATATTCAGGGGAAGGTCGCCAAAGAAGAGGTAATTTCCATTATAGACTCTCTCAATATAATTTCTTCTTTTACTAACTCTTATCTTGTAATTTCTATTATGATGTTATAAATAAAGTATCAAATATATTATTAGATGTTATTATGATTATCAATGAACTATATAACATCATTTACCTTTTTAGGATAAACGAAATCTCCATGCATGCGTACATACAACCTACCGTCTCTATGTCATGGTGTAGTCTATCTTTCATCACCACTTTACATGGATAAATGTAATGATGGAAATAATATATATATATATGATTATTATAACATTATATATAGGATTTAATAATATATACACCATCCTCTTCATTACTATTTTACAATTAAATGAATGAAATCATTGCTTATGTGTACGTACGACCTACCATCTCCACAACACGATTTGATTAATTTTTTATGATCACTACTAAAAAATGACTATATATATGTATAAAATGAATAATATTATATATATTTACTTAATATTATTATGGAAATTTAGTGGCTATGTTCTGTGTGCAATAACTAGAACTTATCTGACAAAACATGGGTAAAAAATGAAGCCTTTAACACTAGAAAGAAGTGTAATTTTGAAATATTATTATATCGTTGATTATATGAATTTCAATGATATAATAAAAATAAAAATGGTTGTATAATAACATAATAAAATTATTTAATACATTATACATGTCATTTTAAGGTGTACAAAAGAACCCAGACATAAGGTATGGGATGATTTATCAATATAATTATTATCTATTATTGTATATAAATAAGTATTTACATTGGTATATTTCTCATCCATGTCAATGTTAAATAAAAATATTTTAAAAAATATTTTTTCTACTGTTATATAATTTTATAATTACATTTTTACCAATTTTTTTGTTTTTATTAACCTGTTTGAAAGAAATCATTTTTATTTTCCCAACGTTGAAATTTTAAGACTTATCAAGTAAAAGGACAAGAAGAATGCTTTCTTTTAACTTATACAGAAAGACTAGGTTATTATATAACACTCTTTTACAATGTTATATGGTCGTATGAAAATAAAATGTTCTCTTTTAATATTTCGAAACATTTTATGTTAAGAAAATGTTTTCAAAGAACAATGTTTATTTTCCTCATCAATTATTGTCATTTGATATGTAAAATTTTACTATTGTTTTAATGGGTATGTTTTTCAAGGATTATATCCGTATTGTACAATGGTTGGTTTATATTAAACCCATTAATTTTCATCTGTTATGTTATGATTTAATGTTGTTTAAGCATCCCATTTATTTTCATGGGTTATTATATGATGAGGGATTTACGTTCCTATGGAAGACATATATATGGTTTGAATTATGTGATGGTTGGGACGTATATCATCCTAAAATGCATTGGGTAATGATTTATATATCATGTGATATATAGGAATGGATGGGAAAATGATCCCGATTTAGTAATGCGATAATAGAATAGGAAGGAAACTTGGTTCAATAAAATAGGGATATAATTAAAAGAGACCTCAGTTTTGTAAAGGACTTTGTCCACTATGATAGTTTTGTGAATGATCAGGAACTAATATGGAGATGATTTTCTATGATTATGTGTATTCTAAAATTTCATGTCTTACCTTCTGATCTCATGATGAATGTTCCATATGAACTTCTATGATAAATCTTGTGACACTATATCATGATCTTTGAAATGCAAGATAAAATGTTCAAATGTTTTTCATATCTTATTATGACTTATGATTATGACATGAATGATATCTTCTTTTCTAAGCATATGAGTACACCTAATTTTTTGTTTATTTTTTCCAGTATATGATAACGAGAATTAACTAAGATGTGTCAAAAAGTGTTCAATATATGAAGGAATAAGTGGGAGATGAGGTAGGTGTTTATGAACAACTTGTTTATGTTTCCCAATTTTAAAAGACACTTAACCTATATGGTATTGGCATGCTATTATTATGTTTGAAATTAATATTTTAATTCTTATAATTAGTATATTTTTATGAAATGTATAAACTATTATAAGAATAATGATCCATATAATAGAATAATTATATCTATACATGTTATATCTTGATACTAGGTGTAAATCTCATGCTATATTTACATCTATAGAAATTGTCCCTTATGAATATTAGGATGTTATAACATGGTAATTACAATAAATTTTACCTATTATATATATAATATATTAAATTCTAACTAATTGTTGAAATAGTACCTATTAAAAGGTTTTGAAATTTTAAGCTTAAATGTAACTTTTTGTTATAATAGGCAATTAACACACCATATATTCAAACCTATTTGATTTGAAATTAGAACCTTATCAATACCCTAGAAATTGTAATTTGTAATTGGGAAAGTGTTTTCCTAGGATAGTGATTCTTTTTAAATGTATTATTCACTATTTGTATCATTTATTTTTTATTTTTAGCTTTTATGTTTGAGCTTGGAATTATAGATATATTACCCTATAACCAACTTATGTCAATAAATCAGAAGCTGGTGATGAATATGCTATGGAAGTGGAGGGATCAAACCATCTTGTAGTGCCAATTCTAGGGCCTCCAATAGTACCACATTCTATAATAAGAATGGGATTTACCTCTTTCCATTGATCATGAATTTTGTGATTAGTGTATTCTATGGAGGGAGCTCCATCTTTGACACCCTTTATGTCATAGTTGATGTGAGAGTTCCATCAGTAGTATCTAGAATATTTTATAGGGGATAGTATCCCCGAAGTTTTGATTCATGCAAAGAGTATATTATATCTATCGTATATCATATGTAGATGCCTGTAAAATGCAGAGATATGATCTAGAAATACATTATTTTTAGACCTAACGTGTGATGGTGTGGTTTTCAAAACCATGAAGATCAACATAGGGTCATGGTTTGGAGAGATTTCCAATTCAGTTTCAATGATTAATTATTCCCTAAAATGATGAGGGATGATCGATATCAGATATTTATACACCTAAAATAGGCTATTATGAATTTCATGGATTATTCAACTTACTACACTGAGCTCCATCACATCAAACCAAGTCTTTCTTGTGGTGAACTTTTAAGGGATTGATGTTTTGTGGATGGGTTTAGGTATACCACCTGCTCTAAAGTGAAGGTCTTCCATTTGTCTCCCGTGTCTACAAAAGTAAAGCATGACCTTATATATGATATTAATCTAATAAATTATGAAGGCATAGGTCTAGTACTTCAACTTATAGGATATATACATCATTGTCTTGTAGTAAGAAGTTCATCATTGAGTTTTATCGTGAGGTAAGTACTAGTAAGGCTGTGCATATTTGCAGTATAATAGAATTTAATCAATGTAAAAATTGGGTCCTTTGAATCCTTATCATGAAAATTATCATGTTGAATGTATAACCTATATAATAATGTTTCATATTAAATGATACTGACGGTCCATCAATATGTTTCTAATTGTAATATATTCATTCTAGTACCACCCCATGAAGTAAAATGAGTAGCTTCACACAAGGATAGAATTTATATCACCACCAGATTTATATGATAATGAGGTGGATGTGGTCATGGAAACAAGACTTTTCAAACATATATCCAATAGATTATACCATCTCATCGAGGTCAAGATGTGTCTTAGGTTCATGGGTATGACCTATTTGATAGTCTGAAACCTAGATCTACAGAGAAGAGTTACATAACATCTATAATTTGAGGTACGATCTTAGAAGACTCTACATTATTATATCTTATTTTTATCATAGGATTGTAATACTCATTAATAGATGTGGATATTTTATAAATCAATTAGATTTATTTTGAGTACATCTATGGTTTGATCACTCTTAATACATTTTTGGGAGTATGGTTAAAATTTTTATGTAGATTAAGTATGTGCCCCCTTGATATCAATGTTTACTATTTCATTTTCAATACATTCATCATTGAGATGGTGGGATTGAATTTAATTTCAAGGAAGTAATAGTTACTATATTATTAACCCCATATTGATTTTTAACATCACCTGGTGTCTCTCTAATCACATGAGGGTGGAAGCTATATTCATATGTGTGAATAGGATATCTTGCTCAGTCGAGAGAGAGATGAACTTCAATTGTTGGTAAGTGTGTTAGCCTAGATTGAAATAAATTTTCAAAATAAATATGGTGTAGTCAACATGAATTTCTTCTAGTGGTGGTTCACTTCATGGATTTCTTCCTTGATTAATGTTTTTGACTTCCTCCAAAGAAAGAGGTAGAGTTCACTATTGAGCCTGTTTTGGAGCTAAACCACTACCAAATACATCATTCAATATAAATTACAATAAGCTTCTAGAATGAAAAATTAAATTAGATGACAAAGAATATGAAGGTTTCATATGAGCCAATACATATCCTGGAATATTTCATGTTATATTTTTCAAGATAGTGGATGGGACCCTCATGCTATGTGTGGATTAAAAATTATTGAATCCACGTACCATGAGGAAATAGTTCCCACTTCCATGTATAGATGATAACATTTATCATCTTGAGGGGAGATATGGCTTTCTCAATTATTTATTTGGTATCAGGATATCTTAAAGTAATGGTTAGAAACAAATATATACCACGTATTGACTTCAAAAGTATATATAAACTATAAAAATTATTGATAATGTTTTCTGTCTCACGAAATAACTAGTAATATTTATGTTATTGATGAATTGGGTTTTCCACCACTACCTAGATTCATTTTCAGTAGTTTTCATGGATTATATATTATCATATTCTCAAACTCAACATGGCCATTAAAAACATTTTGACATCATATTTACTACAGTAAGGGAAAATAAGATGTATAGAATTCTCACAAATTTCCACTTCTATACTGATAATGTTTAATTATAAGGTATCATCTTATTAAGAATCAATTCTATCTGTAGATCTAGATATGTATAAAGAAATTTTTTTTCCAGGATCTATTTTATATATAGAGTTGCATGGGGAATTTTTTATGTATTTTAATTTTATTTAGAATTTCACGAGCATGTGGGATTTTTTAATGGATTTTCATAGAATAGTATTATATTATGATGGTTCATAACTTATAAAGAATCCTATTAAGAGTTTAAAGGATGGATTAACTCAGTGTAGATCCTAACTATAATTTAGTATTGTAAATGTTATAAAATTTTTTGTGATGCACAAGCAATCATGATAAGTGTCATTCAGATTAATAGAGAAGGAGTTGGGGTGTATGACTCTTCTCAGTTGAGGATAAATTACTGTAATTACCTAACCCAAAACAATTAGTTAGCATTAGTTATTCTTGATTTTGACCGCTTGAGACACATTCAACTATTGTAAGGGTTATTAGTATATATATTCCATAAAAGAATAAAATAAAAAGTCACATAGCATGATTTTGAAACTCCAATAATGAATATGGGTTGAATATTTTCAGATCTTAATTTTGATCATTTTTGTAAACCTGGGAAAATAAATGTAATGACTAATGAAATGATCTGGAAGGCTCAGAAAAATGTTACTCATGAATCATGTAGTCAATGGAAACCAATGTCCATGTTTTTTGAGATGTACATAGAGGTTTAAATGTTTCATTAGATATTTATTCTTAAGACTTTAGTATATAAAAAATCACTTTATGGAAATGAAATAATAATATAAATTTTAGATTCAGATGAATTTTTCTTAAGAGAATTTTTTTAGGTGATGTCGCACTTCATTCTTAGATCATTATTGAGGATGATATATTTTGTATTATTAGGAATGTCAAATTTTTAAAAACTTCATAGAGGAGATTATGTTTGAATAATATGCTTCAAAAAGGGATTTACACCATGTACATACCAATAGGTGTTATCGCTTATGCCTCCAATATTGTTGGCATGGTTTGAAAAAATTGATTGTAGGTCTTTCCAATCTGTGATCCAGTTGTCAAGAGGTAAATGTAGAAATATAGATCCCTTTTGGTTCATTATATTCAATACTAATTATTGAGTGGAAATGAGATAACATTGCTATGAATTTTGTGATGGGAATGCTAAATATTGTATCTAGGTAATGATGCAATGTGGGTTCTTATGGACAGACAGACAAAGGTCACTCATTTCATAACTATTCATGTTACAATTTTGAGTGGATCAACATTGGATAATATAAGTCTTATACATTATATGAATTCACAGAGTTTTATATACCTTTTTATTGGATATGAATTCTTATTTTACATTAAGGTTATTTAAGGGGTTACATGAGGTTATTAGTTCATTCTTACTTTTGAGTATAATATATCAACGACAGACTTATGGTTAGTACAAGAATAATAATAATGTGTTATAGGATATGATCTGAGAACATGTCCTTTATTTTATTGGTTCTTGGGAAAATCACATTCCTCTGGATGAATTATTTAATAATTATAGTTTTCAAGTGACTATGTAGACTGATTTATCTACGGTTCTCTATTTTGGGTGTTTTTTCTCACTAATGTACTAGCTAGATATAATAGAGACAATACTATTTGGACTTTTTCTCATTCTGGAGATAATAGGGAAGGTATAATTAATCTAGAAATCTATGGCTACAACTTAGTCTAGGTTTCTATCTTATACTGATCTACATTTCTGAACACTAGATATTGAAGTGGGATATTGGGTTTTAATATGTGTTTCTCCTAGATTTGGTCTTCGATAGCATTAGAGGCAATGGAAGATAGAACGTAGTTTTTTTGGAACATTTAAAATTTTCGATAGATTTCGAAAAATAACCTATAAAATAGAATTGATTCATTGGTTCCATGATATACATGTGTTCATCCATATTTCATAGCTACATCACTTATACTCTAAATCATCTTATGATTTTGATCATGTGGATGTTTAGTTAGAGGTTACTGGTTCTTTTGAGGGCTATCATGTTCATTTCACTGATCATAGCATGAATGGTCTTTGAGATAGAACAGTTCCTCAAGTATGGTGGATTTGGAAGCCTGAATACATAATGTATTATACAAGGGGTGAATATTATGATATACAATCTCAATGACTAGAGTTAATATCAGATGTATATCAACCACCCTTATAAGGAAACTCATGGATGAGTTGTTATAATGAGGGGGGTTATATGATCATAATTTTTAAAATAATTTTTGATCTATTTGGTTTTGTTTTAGATGACATATTTTACTCCTATTAAAATTCATACATGTTTATGGAGAGAATCAGATGTTTTTTAGATTGTTTATATCATTGTGTTTTTGTTTTTTGGATAAACAAGCCATGGTTCGTAGTTGGAATATGATCTGTACAAACCCTGTAGAACAACTGTGTGGATGAGTGAGGGTAGTTCACATCCAATCTGATAATGAGTGATGAATGAAATGGACCGGAAAACCCTGAAATAAACTGTATGTCTATGTTTCATTGTATGTGCATGACTTTTTAAATTATGTTCTTCGACCATGAGAGAGTTACCCCTTAAGATAGTCCCATTCAAACTATTCACAAATGGGTTGTATAACTATGAACATGGGATATTTGAAGTTTCTTTCCCATTATATAATTCCACTCATAGTTCCCAAATGGTTTATAATTTTTTTCATCCAAACCATGCACCCATTTAAAAAGGGTGAAATTACCATGTCTAATTAAATCCTTATAACATCCACTCAAACATTATCCACTATAAAATGAACTATATATTGTATTCATGGAGATATCTACCCTATACTCTTAGATAAATTGAGAGATCCTCTTCATCTAGAGTCCAATCCAATATCTATTTATCTCATTAGACCCCCTCAGATATTTTTAAATCCTCTTGTTTTTTTCTCGATTTATCTATCTTCCTTAAGTGTTATTTCTCTATGAAACCATATGGCATACATTCAAGGAATTTTTCAAGAACATCCATTTTATATAATTCATTATCAAATCATAGTTTTATAGTAGATGAGGTTTCATCTTCCATGTTATTGTATGTGTTCTATACCCTTTTACTAATATTATTTATGATTATAAATTTCAATTTTGGAGCTACATGATAGATATTTCCTGTATTGATCATAAAATAATAAATAACAGAAATTAATTTTGAACAATGATATAATGTAACTTAGATCCATTAACATTGTTGGACCTTTAAAACCTCAACCTGAACCATCCCTTGAGATGGGTTCAACTAAATACCTATGACTTAGATAACCATTTTGGTCATTTGGAGAATACCACATGCTAGTGGAAGCCAGAAATGAATTAAATGAATTATTAAATGGTTGAATACCCATCATGGATCATTTTTTATTTTTAAACAAAAATATTAGAGGAATATAATAAATGTGAATTGTGAAACGATATGGATAATTTTTTTTATCTTTTTTGTATTTATATATAATATTTATAATTTGGAATGGACATCCATAAGGACCTTTGTATCACATTTTTTTTATTATTAAATGAAAAAGAGGAATTGAATTTCTAAATAGTATAAAAATTAAAATAAACCTTTGATTCATTAAATATGATGTTTGATAATAGATATAATGTTATGGAACCAATGATGGATATCTAGGTATGTCATTAATTATTGATAATGTACCGTGGCACTGAACATGGATAATGTCGTATGAAACCGAGGATGGATATTCTAGTATGAAAGGGAATACCCACTTTTATATTCTAATATATTTATTCCTCAGATTATTTCTATGTATTGAATTGATATCCTTGAACATCTAAAACCTCGTATTATTTTTTTGGAATCTAATCAAGTCTTTACTGAGTTTTCCATGCACGTGTTACATGGAATCGAAGAAGATAATTTGGACATTGGTCATGAGGTTCCTAGACAATATAGTCTTTATACTCTGATATGCATTCTGATGTTGGTGGATATAATCATCTATTATATAGTCATAACTCATTTATAGAATGCCCCTAATAACGCTAGAAATTTTTTATTGTATTATATCACACCTTCACCATATAATAATACCTAATTTATATTTATTATTTACATTGTTATAGATATATTCCAAGGTGGATCTTTTTTTTGTAAAAACTCATGGTGGTTTCCTATTGATTTAGAACCATAACTTGTATGGGCATCAATGTTTATCATAGAAAGAGTCCTCGGATGTAGTTATGAATAAGGGAAGCTCCCAACTATAAATGATTTTTTTCTAGGATGGTGTTCGGTAGCAGATGATTATTCTAGATCTCATGATTCTATTTGAGATTTTTTTATTCTATTTTCCTTTTATGTAGAATGTATTGTTGTATTACTTCTTCCACGTTTCCATTATTCCCCATTTTCATATAGAATCATTAAATTATATTTTTATATGGTTTTAGTAATTATTTATGTTAGTTATTACAATTGGAAAATTTTCATTAACAATTTCATTTATACAACTTATACTGTTAAATTTATTTAGTATTAACTATTGTTATCCACACATATAAAGAGAGGGTAGTATCCACACCATACTGATTTAGACCCTAAATACCAGTCCATTTCCTATAGTGTACGTCGAGGCACACTTGAGGCTCAGTAGCTAACTAATTTTAGGAACATATGAGTATTTCAGACTAAAGACATCACAATAACCATTTGAATTATGATGCAATTTTTTACCTCTAGAGATAGGAAGTACCATTATATCACCGCATACATAATCATAATATTAAAAATTGTACACCTAATCCCCCATTATAACATTTATATAAGATACTTCTCATCATTCACTGAGTAATATGTCTACAATATAGTTAAATTGAACTAGTCCATAACTCATATGTATATGTATGAATGAGTTTCACTAATAAAAAAATAACATATTAAATTGTAGAAGAAAATATATGTTTACCTATCACTACCATAGTCCCCACAATATTTACTTCCAATAGAATCTTTAAATTATACCCATGTGTCCTTGATTGTTTAAAGCTTGACCCTATTAGTGATCACCACCTATCCATATCATCAATCTATCCCTAGATTTTGTCAAATTCTATATGAGAAACCTCAATCCATGTTCTTACATATAATCTCAAATACTATAATACTTAATGAAACAATAATATAATTTTATTATATTCTCATTCTTCTTATATTTATGAATTTCTATAGGTTCATTTAAAAACCTAGTCTTTAGGTATTTTGTCCTACCACTCTCTTAGAACAAAATATTTTACCTCTAAGGAAATGAACCCATTATTACCAAATTATTATGTTTAACCCTTTAATAAAATACATCATAATTCCACATGTTCCCACTATAAATAATTTCTCATCTATTATGTTAGAGAAGATAATAATTCATTCCTTCAATATCATTTATATCTACTTATTCCAAAGATTCCTTGTTCACCACTAATACATAAGTCGTACGATCATGAAAAATCACCCTTGATTTAATAATAGTAAAGAAAATCACATGAAATATTTATAACCATTTATTTTCATTGGAAAATAGATCTATTAAAAACATAAAATATATATATAAATTGTAGTGAACACTAGCCCTATTAAGCTCTTATACCCAAGCACTTGGAACTCATGATCGTAACCAGATGTCAACATTACCTGTAAAACTATTTATAGAGTATTTTATAGAGTCATATAAATATTTGATTATTATTATAGTTTACATACATATACTTCTCCAACTACTTATGTTATTATCACATGATAATATTAGTACAAAACATTTTAATTGACATCTGAAGATAATGAAATGAATGAAAAAATTAGAGTGATTTTCTCAATCACATCCTCTATGCCTTAAAATCATTTATCACCACTTAAGATAGGAGGATTTTACAAATATAACACTTAGGATATTTTTTTAACATAGACCATTTTTTATATATCCCCTTCAAAAGTGTATGCATTTTATAGACTAGTAAACCTTAGTATTCAAATACACTTTTCATCCTCCCAGATACATCCTCATGGATATGTTCCATATGGATGGGAATTTCTATAATTCCATAAAACCAAATGAAAAAAGACACATAATTAAAATTAATTCTAAAAAAGTCATAATATTTGTAAAGATCAAAACATATGTTTTGCATTCTATATTCATGTTACACCATTTACATTCCAAAAATTGACTCTTTTTATCATTAATTATTTACACAAGAAATGATAATGAATTTTAACCATAATATTTTTAAAACCAAAAGATGTTTACAAACATTATACATATATATTCAAATCTATCCCAATAAATGAAATAATTTTTAAATAAATTAATTAACATGTGCGAAGTATTTACACACTCTATTTATGATGCATGAACTCATTGAAAATCTCTACCAAATTTTGATATTGAAATCAATATAGAGATACAATGAAACATATTATAATGTATCCTCCCATCACTATTATTACCCAAAAACTTTTCAAACTCATTTATAATTATAAAAAATATATATACCCCATTTTAGTGTTAACTATTTTGTTATGCCCTTTAGATTACCATTCATACTAACCATCCAAAGATTGTCCTCTAAAAACACACTTGGATTCAATTATTGGATGTCCAATATAATAACCTAATAAATATATGATAAAGGCCTTGGTAGGTTCCATGATCGGTATATCATTATAACTAGTGCCAATGGATATAATAGTTTTTTTTTGAATGATTATACATCATTTTAAAAGAACTAAATATATTAAATAAAAATGATATTTTCCATTAAATTAAAATTCAAAAACTAAGACTGCAAAATAATGTAATTTAAAAAATGATAACAAAAAAAATTAAGAATAAATAATAAAATAAAATCATGCATGAATATGGATAATTAACTAAAATAAACAAAACATATCCTACTGTATATTTAAACTCCTCTAATAACATATAACTAAACACAATCATTCTTTCTATGATATTCAGTTATAAGATCTATTTGTAATGAACATTTGAGGATTTCAATTTCTTATAATATTTCACAATACATTTACACACATACACCATAATGTGGGGTTCAGGGAGAGTATATGAATTCAATCTATGGGATTCTTGACAGACACAAATGCATTCATATTTATAATTAATACAAAAACACATAATCTATTCAACTAAAAATTGTTAAATATATTAAAATGAAAATAATTTTATGAGGTAATTATAGGAAAATACAATTTATTACATGAATATAACTAAATATTGTGTCTTCCAAAAAAATATTGAACCCTTTTAGATTACCCCTAACATTAAAACTATTGCTGGACATAAAAATTTCATGAACCAGGAGAAAATTATAACATTATGTATCTATGGATACTAATATATGATAATAGAATAAACCCATTATTTATCTTAATCCCACCAAAGAGTTCCAAAAAAAAGAAACAATCCCTAGATTGAATGTAATATAATAGAAATTACAATGTAAAATAATTACTTAACCCTTTTATCAATTACCAGAACATCACAGTCATTTATTAAACAACATAAATTTTAATTTCCATAACCATTTTTCCATTCAAAGATATTTTTCTTGAACAATTATATAAAAATATAATAAATTAATTTCACACCAACTTTATATAATATTTATAACTTTTTAAAACAAAACATGTTTAAAAAATAATCCTATGGTTTTACCCGAAAATAAAATATTTAATTATATAAATCTAGAGAGACCAAATTTTTTTAACTAAATAAATTTTTATTGTATTTTTTGACAAAAATTCATTAGATGGAAATAATTAAAAATTCCCAAAAATAGATAACAAGGAGTTATAATAAACTATCTAATGATTAATATCAACATATTAAATAAAATAATGATCTAAAGATCTATGAATCCCAATATCTAATGTCACTGATCCTTATTTTACCCATTAAAACCTAGTAATACAACACCATTCTCATGAATCTACTATTGATACTATGAGATTATAATTTAGATAACCATGGTCCACCTGATGTGACAGATCAATATAGTTTTAAGAAATATGAGGTGTGTTCCAATATTTGAGAATATCACAAATTTGTTATCTTTGATCCCAAGTCAATTCATTTTATCCAATAAATAATTATATTTCTATATGATTGGGAATCCAGAAAATCATACTCAATCAATTATTAGTCAGACCATGACCAAAATGTGGTGTCACATTTATGTTGAAGCTATGATAAATGTTTTTATCAAATCCTTTGAACATATAAATGTGATGATATTTTATGTCCCTATGATGAAAATAGATTAAGGGATGGGTAGAAAAATATGGGTTGCTTAAAAGTGAAAACAGAAGTATATGTAGAAGCTAGATCAAGTGGTTAATTGTAGATTGCTAATACTTTTGGATGATAGTAAAAGTATTAGAATAATTTCATCATGTAGAAATATAATTGATGGAATTTCATGAGAATATATTGGTAATATTTAAATGATACATTGGATTCATTAAGAAGATAAATTATAATATGTGTAATTTTATTTTTTAGTAGTATTTGTCTTGATGGAAGGAGGGCCATATAGATATGAATTTGGGTGATATTTACCACATTGATACAATGTTATGGGACATATATTCATCTTGTTGGAATAATATATAAAGTGGACTGGTGTGATTAGTTATGATGTATGAATTTTTTTTATCCTTCTCTTCTCTTTTTAATATAAAACATTAGTATTTTACATATAGAGCAGGATTTTTTTTAAAAATATATTAATTACATTGTTTAGTTTTGTATTTTGTGAGACCTCTCACTATTTATCTTGATCACAATATAATGTTTTTGAAATCATGATCATTTAGAAATATATGTTAGAGAATATTTAACATTTTTTACTCTTTGACATCATGTACTTCATCTTCCAACATTAATATACCATGTTATACATGTGAGGATCTAGAAGGGATCTAGGAACAGAATGTTTTAACATAACAAGTGCTATTAAAAATTGGTTGTAGACTTCATGATGATATGCTTACATAGTTATATTTATTTTAGTAGAATTTTACTGATTCATATGGCACAAAATTAGAATAATGAAATGTATGGATTGAAATGTTAAATTCTTGAAACATTAGAATATAGAGTATGTATATTACATAATATCTGCATCATATGAAGCTTTGGAATTCTTTGAAGGTGATTAAACTAAATGTATTGGAAATAGGATACTGATAACTACCTAAATCAATTTAACATGGGCGTAGTTTAGAATAAATTTTCATGGACCAGTTGTAATAATATCCAAGATTTGACAACAACTACAATGTTGTTTGATAAAATTTAAACACAATAAAAAAGACTTATATAATGATTAATTTATTTTTTATGTTAAAACTATTTAGTGTGACTATTTTAGAATGAAATTTGTTGGAATAATATTTCAATGAATTCTACCTAATACCGATTTAAAAATATTAGTGATGGTGAAGTTTTCTAAAGACATGTTAGCTTCAATTTTTGTATAATCTCATAGGGAATCATAGAATGTGATTTTTATCACACTACGTGACCATAATTGAGAATATAACCTGATGTTCTAGGAAATATAATATAATTTTATGAATGATTATATCCAAAATAATCATGTTTAGAGATATATTTTATATCATCATATTGTTCCGATGTCAGGGGATTGTTTAGTCAAAGGAAAAAATAAATAAGGAGATGAAGAAGGATAAAAGATAAGATTGATTATGGAAATTTGTTAGGCATAGAGTCATGTAATAAATTTATTGAAAAAATTGGAAATTCATGATAGATTATAGATTATATATTATTAATTATGAATGATTTAATTTTTGAATCACTACAATAGATACAATGGATGTGGTTTAAATTATTTAATTTATAAGGACCAACATTCTATTGGAGTCCTTGATCATTGATTATAGAGTTTTATTTCACTAAAAATTTGAGTTGGTGATCATATAGAACAATGTTTTTTTGGAATATTGGGTAAGGTATATATTTTAGAAACGAAAGTTTTTGGGATAGTTGGAAAATATGATGCTAAATTAAGAACAACGAGTATATTCATTTTGAAATTAAAATAGCTTTAAAGAATAATGTGGTTTAGAAAGATAATAATAAATGTTGAATAGATGGATGATGTGGGATTCTTAATGAATTTTCAAAAATGAGAGTTGTTATTGGCACATACTTCTATTGTTGAGTCTATTTGAGTGAATGAAGAAATATTGTATATTAATGGGTGTTGAGAAGATAAAGCACTTTCTAAAAAAACATATATAATATGATTGTTGTTGTATGATCATTAAAGACACTTTGGTAAGAAAGTTATGTTATTCCTAGTTGAATATTTAATTATGAAACTCAACCATGTAATGATTAGAACAGTTAATGTGTGAACTCTATGGAATATATATAAGTTATCTTTCAATATGAATGGAATAATTACAATAATATAGATGTTAGAGTTAGTTCATATGAATGTATATTTCAATGCAGGTTTGTAATATCATAATCACAATTTAGAGCTGTTAATAACCTTTAATTGATTAAGATTTATTTATTAATTAGAGTACAACTAAAATACATTTTTATGAAGTTCCTATAATGGTATGTAGTGGTGAATCAAAGTGTTTTTGAGGTTTTATAAGAACACGGATGTTAATTTTGAGAAGGATGAGTTTGGAACACTTGAAAAAAATGGTTTCATAAAGAATATGAACCATACATTATTTCATAGATCCTGTCACATGATAATTCAATATTTTTATCCTATTTATTTTTTTGGTGGATTTATTGTACTATGTACTGTAACTCATAAAAAAGTACTACTACAGAACTAGGGAAGGATTCTATAAAATTAAGTTGTATTGGAAGAATAATTGACATGTTCCACCTCAAATAGTTTGATTTATTTCCTATGCTCATGTTGATAAAAAAAGATGAAAAAATTACAAGTAACACCCTAAATTTTTTATTTATTGAATATACAATTAAAGATATTATAATTAGGATATGAGATAATGTCTTCCGTATGGTCCCCATAATAAAAATTTTTCTTATTGATAATATGATCCTATGAATGGATCCATTTCTAGAGAAGGATTCAATAGAGTAAAAAATAATTAGATCATTACATTGTTGATCTAAAAATGTCTTGATATTCTGGATTGTTTTATAAGAATTCACATTATAGATGAACCTAATAATTTATAAGGAGGAATTTTAGAATGAGGTTAAATTTAAGATGTTTATGTAGGGATATATATGAGAGAATTTTAAAGGACAATGAAAGCTCCGGTATGAGTTCTAGATGAGATGGCCCAAAAAAGATAAAATATGTAAGAGTTGAGGTGGCCTACTAGAGTCAAATTTATTTTTAAAATTAGTGGTCTATACAAACATTTTATACTTCATAGGGATGGTGGTGTAACAGAATTACTAAATTTAATTTTATTTATTAGTTACTAAATGTAGTAGGAGTTAATGATGAATAGTGATATGGAATTCTAAATTTCATAGGGATAATGGGAGTTTTTTAACTTTCACTAACACATAAAAAAGTATAAAAAATATGGGATTAGTAATTTATGGATGAAAAATATGGTTCGTTGTTGATAAAAAAATTATTTGTGAAACATTTTCAATAAAATGAATGAGTGGGATTTTCTGAAATTTTACCTTTTATTTTTATATATACAATGATCTAGATGCTTCATGGAATTGTAATATAAGAAAGATTACATCTTGATTAGTTTAACGTGAACAAAACCATTCAACATAGTGACTTATATGGGAATATTTACATGGAGAATTCAAAAGGAATAAAAAATATATAAGAAACATGACGTGAAATCTAAAATTAGGTTTATAAGAGATTAAGTATACACCTACGAAGTGGAATTAATATTTTGATGCCATTATTCTAGAATATAAATTCATCCAGTGTAATACTGGTCATTTTACCTGACAAATGTGTCTGATGGTTGGATATTTATCCTAATTCTATTGTGTAAGGGTGATATACTCATTCAATATTAAAAAAGAAATTGACTAATATGCTAAAGAGTAAACTATCATTATGGTTTGAGATAAAGTGTCTCTATGAAACAAAATGAATATAGTAAATATAGAAATAGAGGGATATGGAAGAACAAATCATTGATGTTTTCATTGTTATAGTGCATTTATAAGATAGTAGACTGATTAATAATGTCCTTGTATTAGTCTATCTCTACGGCATCCTCAAAAAATAAAGAATTGCCTAATTTTATGGAACCATAAATGGAATATTATCCACTTTACAAGAAAAAATTATCCCTAAGAATAAGTGGTTGGATGTTTGAAGTATTGTATGACATTTAAAAGTATATAAATTTATCAATTTGTGTTATTAATTAGTTGATTCCTTGAAATTCCTATAAAATAGATCTCTGAATTAGTGAAGTAGATACTCTAGATTCATAATTTTTTTATAACTACTTTCCAAATATTTTAGAACCGAATATCCACTTTGAAAGCATGTTGATGAAAACATTAGTGTAAATGATTCGATTTTTTGAAATACCTTGGACTGTATATTTAATTATAGAGTAACTACCATAGATAGAGGCCTAGACTATAACTGGTATATTTTCTCTCTATCAATGATATAGAGCATGTTGTAATAAATTAATTATGGAATTAGATTATATGGTTTAAGGGGTTTTCTTAGAATCATAAAAGTACAATATGTAATAAAGTGTTATTCCATGGTGGTTATAGAGTAATTTATCTTATGAGGAATATACAGCTTTACTCATGGACAAAAAAATTCAAATATAATATCACATCATCTAGATGCTTTGGAAGGGTGCAGTTCTGGGGAAATAAATGATAAATTGAAGTAATAATATGGATAATATTATTATGGTGTTCGTAGTATATGAAATATGGAGGTATTAGATCTTCAACCAGGGATTGTATATACAATCTAAAAGGGGATGGTCAATAGTTTCACCAATTTTATCAACACATATTTTTGTTCTTTATTATTTGATATCAAAATAAAAAATTCACTTGTTAATCAATCCAGAAATTATGATGTAGCTTTATTCCTTAGTGAGAATTAGTTGATAAATAAAGAAAGGATTTATTCTCATTGTATACTAGTGAAAAGTAATGGTGGACATATAAATGAAATGAATATGTGATCCTATGACTTATTGATGATACTAATAGAATGATTCTAAAGTGATATATTGTTAGGTTGAATTTATGAAAATATTATTTTATCATTTTTTGGGTAATTCTATGTAATGGATATAGAATATGAGGGACTAGTATCAGATAAATACATGATCAGTGGAACATATGTTTTATAGAAGCAGATGTCTATGTGAATGAAAATGTTGGGGCATGATGGCAGTGATAGATGATTACTAGATCACGATGATGGGAGGTATGTAATAATATATGAATCAATTTTTAATTATTATTAAGGAAATGTGTAAGAATATATTGGGGATTTTTAGAGGTTATTTTATATTATTTTGAGAGAAATATAGGAATAAAAAATATATATTAAATTATTCACTCTTAATCTTAAGATTGGGTAATCCATCATTTCTAAGATTTTATTTATATAAAGTGCCACATGTACAGAATATAAAGTGATCAATTTCAGTAATAAAGAGAGTAATATGATAGGACTAAGGTCAATCATAGAGGTTATTTTTTAAATTTGATAAATGGGATCAATTATTCTATTTGAATATCATGAAATCATTGTCTTATATTTTTAATGATGATATATAGTGTTTTCACCATGTAAAATGATTAATTTATGTACAATGTGAATCCTTTGTTTTGTTTCATGTGGTGGTTGAGTGATTTAATCATTCTAATTTTTATTTTCCATGTTTTCCATAGGTGATTAATGTGATTCAACATTAGATGAAAGAGCATAGATCGTTCTATTCAGACACTGAATTTGGGTGTTTCATGTTACAAATGATTTGGACCATATTCAATAATGGAGTTAGAAAAATATTTTTCAAAAATTGGTATTTTGAATAATTGTTAACGTTGTTTTTGTGAGGATATATGTTTTTTTAATCCAAAGCATGAAATCCATTCCATGTTGCTCATTTTGGATGCATGGTATATCTAATTGTGCACCTAACCAAGAGGGAAAATCTATATAGGAAATCAATAATTCTCAACTGATTAATATATCCTAAAACATGAAGATAAAAATAATAGGATTTAGACAATAATTATTTTTTTATAATTGCATTAACTGATCACAAATTGATTAAATAAAATGAGATCGGTCAATTTATTTAAAATATATAATTTTTTTGAATTCAATAGACCTTATAATCTAATGGATAATAATAAACCAACACGACAATATTTTAATTCCTTGTTTTTAAGGATCTATATTCAAGGAATATAAAATTTTAATTATAATATATATTTGAAAAAATAAAATTTAGTTATTGTATTTATGTGAGCTAGAAAATATTTTATGTGTTATAGGATATATCACATGTATAATTATTCGAAAGTGATAATAAATTATCAAGTGGGACTAAGGAAAAAAATCAGAAAAATCCAAATACTGGTTTATAAATAAGATGCTTCACAGAATATTAAAAATAGAATTCACTACGAATTCCACTTTAATTTATAAAAAAATATGTGAAAACAAAATCTAATAATTAAAATATATGAATTTATTTTCATGGTAATAAGGAATAATCAATTAAAATAATAAATATTTAATAATTCAATTTATATAAGTAATTATATTTATTATATAATAATACTCAAAAAACTAAAGGGTGTTTATATTCATGATTTTATGGAGAAATAATTATTGAATACTATAACGTTTCCCATTAGGATTTTTGGGAGGGATAAAAAATATGAGAATTCTATAGAGATTATTAAGTAAGATAAAAATATATCCCCATAAATTTCACATAATGTAAAAATAGGGTGATACTATATTTTAGTTAGGAAGTGGATTATCCTAACATGGTTACGATGGTGTAACTGTATATTATTTACGATTACACACAAAAATTCTTGAATTGGTTATTTTTTTTCTAAATGTGTGTATTTCTCCCCTTGGGGTGGGTATTGGGGATATACATGAGCTTGAGTACTTGCAAGCTACATGGGATCGACTTGAATGAATATTGACGTAGGATCAGTTTTTTTAGTATTTCCAGAGCTCGATCTACAAGAGTACTAACATGAGTGAATTTCAAGTATTATAAAAACATAATCGTGGATCTATCAATCCTAAAAAACAGAAATTTTTTAATATATTATATTTATTCAATGCAGATGTATTTAATATCAATCTGGAGATTTTGATCTCAAGTAAAAATTCATGTTAGAACTAAAACTCGATTTGGAATTAAAATTCAAGTTGGAATTAAAATTAAAGATATATTTTATAATTAAAATTTTAAAAAAGTATTCTAATCAAACTGATACATGAAAAATCGAGTGCTCAATCGATCTTGAGCTTTTCCTAAGATATGAATACTTTTCTGAGCACAAAGGATAGCTCAAGCACCGAGTAAATGTACCAATGTTGAGCTAGAGTACAGATATACATGGCTTAATTCAACTTAATTATATCCCTAGTGGTGATAGTGGCCTCATCCAATTAGGTTGAATGTTGTGTCTAGACATCACTTATAACATTGGGATAGATAAATTGCAAGAATTAATTTGGTATTTTAAAATACCATAGAGAAGGAGTATAATCAATAACTGTCTAAGAGAGAGAATATTCCACCGTCTTCTTTTCTATTTAGATGTGTGAGACCATAATTTTCAGGTCGTCAATTTTCTAGGTTACCATATTGAAAAATATAAAATTTGATAAAAATAATTATATTTTATTATCATAAAATTGAACATGTATAAGGTATACATTCACCATCATTACATGAAATGGTAGTGGGTAATAAATAAAAATAAATTTCATGATTATGAGAGGTTAATCCATTTAATTTCAGTCTCCCATAAATATCATTACAATGATAATCATTTCACAATGAAAAAATATAATTGACTTAATAATTTCACAAAATATATGAGCTTTTAAAATAAAACATATTTTACAATGATTATAATTTTGATAGAATCATTTTGAGTTAAAACATATCAATTAGTCTGAGTAATGATATCACTAGGTATTCAAATTAGGTATAAGATTATTAGGCATGTAGCCATTTAATATTTCTATTATATATATTTTTATAATCATGATGAATTACCATTATGTAATATATATATATATAAACTAAAAACTATATATAAAATAACAAGTATACATAAATAATAATAATTATCCAAAAAATTAATAATTGGGTTTTATGAAAAAATAATTAATTCTCTAAATTAGTATTACATATATCTATCTCTAAAAGATTAATTTTTATTGATTTAAAAGTTTTTATTTAATAGATACCATTTATATTAATTTATTTCAATTATCATAAAATTGATTTTATATTTAAGACCATGATATAGAAATTATAGAATGATTGAACTGCTTTATATTTGGTAAATAGAGGTGTATGATTATATATAGGTAAAATGAAAATATTATTATCTATATATATAAGGATGAAAACATTAAATAGTTTGTAGACATTACCAAAAAAATATATTTTTAGTGAAATTAAAAATCATCTAGTATAATAAGATATGTGATATACAAAATAATTATATTAAAATACTTAAAAATATATTCACGGATAGTCAATGTCTTTATTGAGAAAAATTATTTAATGCATTGAATCAAAAGATGAAAATACTCTTAAATCATTTTTTATAATATTTTGTTTTCTGAGAATATAAGGGAATCAATATTTTCTCTAAATAATTTTAATTATATTGAATATTATTGTTTCCCAAGATGAATTCAGTATGATGTGTTTGATAATTAAATTAGATATTATTATTTCAAATCTCCAATTAAAAATTGAATAACCAGTTCCTACATTGTATTAATCCCTTAAAATAATTTCATAATTTATTATAAAATTTCATATATATAATTTTTCTAACACAATTTACATAATAAATAATTTTTTTAAAAATATATATTGTTATATATAAATTTCATTATAATATTAGAGAATGAAATTTATATATAAGGGTGAAACATTCTTGAAAATGATATATTTTATTTAGTTATTATTCATTACTTGAGATGAAATTCGACTTATGGGGGTGTATTTATTAATGGTGAATTGTTCAAATATTTTGATAGAACATCAGCAGCCTTCCTAAAATGTATAATAAATAAAATGTACTTTTCTTAAAAATTTATTCATCATATAATGGTTTTATAGAATGATTAGTAATTTCTAGTCCTTATGGATTTGAAAAATGGTGGGCTATTTAATCTATATAAAATATTAATAATAGAATATTCAAATTATCCATGATTTTTCATTTTATTTTATGAATCCATTTCATATGGTTTAAAAATGATAATGAAGAGAAACAAGAAATAAGAATTTTTTTAATCTTAAGGGTATCCGCTTCTCATATAAATTTTTATAACAATTTTCTAATTTTCCTATATAAAAATATCAAATCAGATAATATTCTAATAAAGTTGTTAGACATGTATAAATGTTATTCAGGTTAAAAAATAAGTAGATATATTTTTTTATTCAATTCATCAACATGACTCAATGGGGATATATTGATATATATAAAATTTATCATATAAGAAATAAAAAAATAGTATTTTATTTTAATCAAGCTTATTAAATTATTATAGTGAAATATTCTATTTATAAAATGTTATGAATTTATAGATATAATGCTTTAATTGTTTCAATTAAATCATATATTCTTTTACATGTTAGTTTTGAGATGTTTGGAGAATATATAAGATGTTTTTTTATATTATCAAGTAAGAAAAAACTAATATCACACCGAATTGGAAATTCTATATCAGATTATTTTTTCATAATAAAGAGGATTTGGAAAATTAAAAGTATAAAAATATCTATTCTAATGTTTTCCTTGAGTTTATATGGGATTATGAATCCCGATAAAATGGGTAATGTCACACAATAGTGATATCTTTTATAGTTTTTTTAATATTTCCAGTTGATGGAATTATGCCACAATAGCTTATATCACCCCAAAAAGATACATTGGTTATGAGATGAATAATAATGAATCTTTCTATATGGAGAGGTTATAGATCCTTAATTTGATATTGGATTATCATGTTATCCATTAAAAAAAATATTATTATGCAAATGAGATAGTGATCTACGATGATTTGAGGGATTATGTCATGATTTCAAATGAGTTTAAAATTTTATTCAATCCATGATTTGTGAATCTAGTTATGATGAAGTATTTAATTGTAAGAATTTTTATCACACCACATCATATTGAACTGCATGGAAATAAAATGACCATAATAGATATCACCTTATTATTTAATGGATTAAAAATAATTTTTACTATAAATATGTTATAAAAAACTAGAGAGATTTGATGTTTAAACGATGTCCTTAATTATATTATTATAGATTCTTTTTTTGTCTAATCATCAAGGGTGTTTTTGAAAATTTTAAGGTGATCAATTTGAAATATTATTTAATGTGTGAAAAAACTAAAGAGATGATAAAACTTGTTAATAAGAATTAACATATCTTGAAATAAAAGTGAACTCTACAGCTGTGTAAAACAAAATTAATGATCATAACATTGATATAGAAGATATAAGCAAAATGAAAATACACTCCCTAATTGGTTATAATCATTTATAGTAATATTATTGTGATAAAACATTGTTTAATTTATTTTTTTATCTTTTATTTGAAGTAGTGGTCATAATGGAAGAATAAGTTAATGACCCATGTATTGACGGTGATCCCTTAATAATTATTAGAATACAAATATTTCATAATGATTTTGGAATATAGACACATTTTAGGTGTATTATTAATAGATGTATTCATTATTGGTAAAGAAAAAATGATCATGTTATGGTCAACATGGCTTAAAGGTATAAGTGTTTTTATTTATTTGGGATGATCCTCATTTTAACAAGGATGAGTGGGAACCCTTATATTACCAGTAGGCCCAGGTAATGAAGGCCCAATACATGAACATAAGGAAAAATTATAGAAATATAGTCGAATATTCCTATCCTAGTATACTCTTCATTGATGGAACAATGATCCCTACCACACAAAGATGATTGACTAACATTTCACAATACAGAGTTGCAAGGTACCTAGTACCAAAAGGATTTACCATAACCACTCATTATTCAAATCAGCTTATCTATACATTGGTGGACTCTAAATAACATGATTCTACTTCTAGGTCAGACACACATATATGTTTTTTAACATGTATAGATTTTTAGTCATTTTGATCATTTCTACAGATCATTTGAACAAGATATATTCATAGATGGATGTGGATAATAAATTCACACCCTACTTCACCCATACACAATGATTGTAGTTGAGATAATATGGTTGTGACATGTTATATTATTTCCACATGGTTAATTTCATGTTTTTTTGGATGGAATATTATTGATATTGAAAAAAAAAATCAATGTAATGGGCGTTATATTGTTTCATTTATGTAATTATAATATTTAAAAAATAGATAAATTATCACCTCAATCTCTATAGAAAGATTTTTTCACTAATAATATTTATGGATTCTTGATCAATTACCCTATAAAGATGATAATAATTGAAAAAAAAATCATAATTTCCACATAATGGAACACATAATTTATCTACTTATTTTCCTACATAGATATTCATGAATGTGATGATATTCACACTCAAAAATTAAATTTTTGATATATTGGAAATCATCTATTAATGAGTCAACATGGAGAAAAAGGTGAAATTTTAATTACTTTACAATTATTTTTGATTAGTTGGTGACATATCCTAATGAATATATCTATGTATTAATCAAAAAAATTATTTAGTATGTTGGTTCCAGTAATATTCATTAAAGGTCATTTAATTTCAAATATATTGTAATTAAATTAATTTATTGATTTACAGTGTTATACATTTTAATGGTATCAAAACTCTGGTAATAAAATTTAGCAGACGAATCATATATAATTTTATAAATATATCTAGTAGAATACGATATATGTGTGAATCTTAGAGAAACAAATAGTCATTGTTCTATAAGGATAACATTCAAATACTTAGAGGAAAATGATATTCTGGAATCTAAAAAAGGAGAAGAGGATATGAGTGATAAATTCATATAATCTAATGATAGGAAATTAAACTAGTGCTTCGGTAAATTTGAGGTAAAGATACCATTGGTCTACTTTTTTATTGAATGGTTCGGACAATCAAATAAATATGTCTTCTGATGAATGAGTATTAAGTGCATGCATTGATTAATTAGAAAAATTATATATGATGTTTCCTCCATAATGAATCCCCGCGTATAAAACAATATATGGGAACTGGTTTCAGTAAAATATCATGGTGGTATGAGAGGGGATGATGATAAAATTTTATTAAATGAAGTTGAAAAATATTAAAACTCGCATTATATGGATAAATAATGTAAATGTTTAAGGAATATTACACTATAACTAGGAAGGAAAATAAAATGGGCTGCATTGATCATTTGAAGGTCTAACATGTAAGTAATGTTGAAGAACTTGTTTTTTATGGAAGATGAGTATATGAAATATTAATATATAAAAAAATATTAAAATTATGCTGAACTACTGGAAGGAAGATATACACAATTATGGGAGGTATCATAAGATCTAGGGATGGATAATGAAATTCTCAGAGCTGATATGTATTTTTTGAAAAACATTAATAAAAAAATAAAAGATTACTAGAAGTGTATGTTTAATTTTTATTGGTTTTTACAAAATTTATTGTATAAAAGATATTAAATTTGACACTAATATATATTTTACATTTTTTATACAATAACCAATTATAAAACCCTGATTTTATGTTTTGGTATTCCATAGAATTTGTTGAAACGTTAGTCATAAAGTAAATTATTTCATTAAATAATATAAAACTTTAATTATCAACATCAATTATTAATTAAGTGATGGTAAAAGGCACACTGCATATTGTTTATTGTATAACTGATTTATATTTTTTTTAAACACTGAATCCTTTCTTTTTTTCACATTATATCAAAGTATTATTATTGAATCCAGAAGTTCCATTATTTGATCACAACCATCCAAGTATGTTTTTGATAACATTACTTCTATTTTATAATATTCCTCTTCAGTCAACCGTGTTCTACCATTTTTATCTTCGTTCCGCCGACCACATTATTATTCCCTAGACATGAGTTTTGTTTTTCAGCTACCCTAAAATTTCAACTATCATCAGCCAAATATATCGTTTTCACCTACACTCATCCTCTATTGTGGGAAATATTAAATGTATCAACCACATTTATATCTCATTATCATGTTTCTACAATGTGAATCTCCATTTTTTGTGTTAATTTTTTTTAACATTTCAATGACTTATTACATGTTTGATAGTTTCAAATTGTATTTATTTATTTATTGTTTATGTAAATTATATATTAATTGATTATATTGTATCATTTCATTAGTATATTAAATTTTTATTATATTACTTATTGTTTGGAGGAAATAATTATACATTTATTTTTTATTAATATTTAGATAATAATAAATGAATAAATATTTATATAATTGTTTATAATTTAATAATGTTTATAATAGTTTATAACCTTACAATGTTATGTGTTTATAATAATGTAATAGGTTTTTATTTTATTGATTTTTATATTAGATGATTGTCTGTTTATAGAAATATTAACGAATACATTATTATTTTTTTGTTATCTTTAAGAACTTGTTTATATAAATTTTTATAAGTTTCTGTTTACTTTTTGGTGAATATAATTCAAATAAAGTATGTAAATTACTTTTTTTTGAATCTGTGTATTTAAATATTTTTTATATTAAATACATGTCTATTATATGAAAAAAAAATTATATTTATATGAATTTTATGTCTATATGTATATTATTAATCTATGTGATTAAAAAATAAATATGTTCATTTTTGTTTATGTTTTAAATATATTTATTTTAAAAATTGTAAAATTGATTATGTGTTTTAATATGATTCAATATTGTATTTTGGTCTAATATAATTGACGTATTGAAATTAGATAAATAAATAAGTAAATAGAGATGAAAAAATACAGATCATTTCATTGAATTTTCCATATGAAATATTGAAAACAAATACATGATTTTGTTTCCATGTGTGATGTGTTTTAAAAATGATAATCTAGTATCGAGTGAAATCCAATATCATCAGATTTTTTTATAATTATAGTTATATATATTCGATTTTTTATGATGATATAAAAAATAATTAATGATCTATTATTGATTAATATGTTTTGTATGATACATGTGATCTTTTTGATGAATTAATTCATGATATAGGTGATGATACCATTGAAAACATTATAGATTTATAATTTAGAGATACTAAAAAACTATTCATACAAAGTGGAACTAAATTTAAATTTTCCGGAGATGTGATGATATTGGATAATATAAAATCATTAAATGGGTGTAAGGGTAAAATTTTCATTTAGTTTCATCAGCATTTGAAAGAGTTACTTTTCGAATGAATATGGGGTCATGGTTCAAAATATAATGAAAAAAACATTTTGTTCAATGGGTCATGGGTATAATAAAATGAATTAATGAACCTATAACTATATGTTATAAACGAAGGAATATGAATATTTTTCATAATTTTTGAAATATGGGATATCATGTTATAAAATTTATGGGATATCCTATATTGATTCATTCTCAACAATTTTCATCAAACCACATGCTCAAAAAATCAGGAATATTTTAATAATTATTTGGTTGATTTTTTTTGTAAAATAAAAATTATTTAAATAAGAAATGATGACATATAGATGATATAATATCTTATGGAAAGTCGTATCACCTACAGATTCACCATAATGAAATATAATAGATATATATATTTTTATTTTTGGAATATATTTAAAAATATAAGAATTGATCTTTTCTTAGACATAATGAATCCATATTAGTCCCTCAAACTAAATCATTGTACCTGAACTATAATGATTGAAAATTTCATATTATCCCTAATAATATATAAAAAAACTAATGATGAGCCCCGTGGGGGCTGTGTGAGTTGGTTTAAGGCGGTGGCATCCTGACCCCAATGTTCCGGGTTTGAGTCCTCGAATGGCAACGTGCAATATATGCCAGCGATCCTCTCATCCCCTCGACCCCTTGTGGAACTGGACCAAGCCCATGTATTGGTCACCATGGGCCTAGATGGGTATGTGCGATGCGCAGGTGGGTAGGCTAGCTCAATACCTCATTACACAACAACACGTTTTCCCATAGGGACTGATTGAGTTGGTTTAAGGCAGTGGAATTTTGACCCCGAAGATCTGGGTTCGAGTCCTTACAAGGCAACACACACTATATTCTAGTGATCCTCTCGTACCCTCGACCCCATGTGGAACTGTCCCAATCCCAAGGATTGTCCACATTGGGCCTAGCTGGGGAAATTTTGGGCACAAGTGGGAATTCCATCTCAATACCACATTACCCAACAACATGTTTGCCCGTGGGGGATGGATGAGTTGGTTCAAGGCGGTGGCATCCTGACCTCGAGGTTCCAGGTTCGAGTCCTCGCAAGGAAACATGCACTATATGCCAGTGATCCTCTCATACCATCGACCCTATGTGGAACTGGTCCAAGCCCAAGGATTAGCCACCATGGACCTAGATGGGGACGTTCCGCACATAGGTGGGAAAGCTAGCTCAATACATCATCACCCAACAACACGTTTTCCCATGGGGGCTGGGTGAGTTGGTTCAAGGCGATGGCATCCTGATCCCAAGGTTCTGGGTTCAAATCCTCGCAATGAAACACACACTATATGCCAGCGATCCTCTCATCCCCTCGCCCCTGTGTGGAACTATCCCAATTCCAAGGATTGGCCACCTTGGGCCTAGTTGGGGACGTGTGGCGCGCAGGTGGGCAGGGCAGCTCAAAACCTCTTTACCCAACAACACTTTTTTATATGGAACATGTTTGGGTTAGTATTCATGGACTCAATTGATTCTATTGGCATCTAAAGATAATTAATGAAATTTCTTCTTGCATAGGGTCCCCCATTAAAATTGATCAAAAGACATTAAATTGATATCTTGGCCTATATGATATAATAATGGTTGAGGTTAATCTGGCCAGTGAACTCCCATCTAACATAAGATTTAATGATCCTGATTATAGAATCGATCTTAGAATTGAATATGAAATGATTCCACCCTTTTGTGAGGTGTGAAAAATGACTGGGCATAACCTCTCCAATTTTACGGTGGTTATGAAACAAATGGATCCCCCGATCACTAATTATTGGCAGGAAGTAAAACATGGTAAAACGGGGTTGAATATTATAGAAAAACCTGAGCTCCCAAAAAAACAAGATATTTGTGTTAAAAATTCCAATGTCTTTACATATCTAGAAGGTAAATCATAGGGATATTTGGTTGAGGATTAAGAGGATCTTCAAAATAATGATAATATTGTCACTGGGACAAAAAAAATAGTGGCTGAAGGTAATGGAAATAATTTGGACAAGAGAAATTCTACCACTATTTCCAATCCGGAAAATATTTCTTCTAACTCTGGTACATAAACTTCGAATGAGCATGTTTGTAGGGACTTGGGGAAATCTACCTCAGTTTTAATGGATCTGAATGGTACCTCTGATGCTTCTAATTAGACACAAGGTGGTATGGAAAAATCTTCAGAACCATGTATTTTGGGGAAACCCATATCTACTGAAAAAATTATTACCCCTATTTCTAAAATTGTTGTACTGGTCACTCATGCTGCTAATGTTGACACTGCTACTGTTAATATTGCACAAAACATTTCACACACCCCTGTTTCTATCTCTGTTTCACACTTTGATTCTGCCCAAACTCCTTCTATCTGTCCTATTAACATGGTGATGCTTGTCCCTCCTGTTGGATAATAGAACTCTGATTTGTTACAGCCTCATTCTGCAAATTCTATTCCCACATCTGCTGACAAAGTTATTATTATTCTTTCTAAAATTGTTACACATGCTGCTAATGTAAACACTACTGCTACTTTTTTTGCACACAACATTTCACACACCCCTCAGGACTGTACTATCCTTCCACCTGACTCCACAAATGTTTTCCCTACTTTCCTATTCATAAGCCTATGTTAGTTCTCAATAAAGTCTAAAGATAATCTTGATATAATTAATAATCCTCCTCTAATAGAACAGACCCCTATTCATGTAGCTGTGAGGGATCATTTTCTGGACAATACTAACATTTTAGGTACACCGATTTCTGACCATAATTCAAATTCTACATTGAAAATATATGCTTCTCCATGTTCTGAAACATATGAGAGAAAGCAATAAATTTCTTCTTCCCGTAAGTTTGGGTGATCCCAAATTAAAAATGATCTATAAAATCTTAAAAAATAAGCGTTATAAGCCAAAATGTATATAGAAATGAATTTTCACTATTGGAATTGCCAAGGCATGGACAAAAAATATACCTCCACAATAATTAAAAGGTTCTTAAACACTCATAAGCCTCATCTCTTTTCCATTTCATAACCCAACGTCATCTTCAATATAAAATTCATGAGATTTGGTTCTCTTAATTACAGTTTTCAATGCTCTTTTAAAAATGGCCCTCAAACTGACTCTATGTGGATCTTTTATCACAATACCCAACCAAATATCAACATCATTAAAAATACTGAGCAACAACATACCAATGATTTATTGTGGAATGGTCAGAATACCTTTTGCACTATGGTTTATCCCAATATTAGATATAAAGATATAAGAGTTTTATAGAATGAACTTTTTGATATGGAAAACTCCATTCAGGATCCTTGGGTTGTTATGGGAGACTTCAATGCCATTCTTAACTCTTCTGAAAAAATTGTTCCCTCACATCTCTCTATATCCACAAGGGAATTCAGGTCTGATGTTGAAGACTATAGAATTTCTTAAGTCACTCTTACTGGTGCCAAAATATACATGGTACAGAAAACACTATAACAAAACTTGTGATAGTAAGCATGACAGGGATTTTGTTAACATGAAGGCTCTTGATATTTGGGATAATATATCCAGTGTAACTCTGCCTAGACATACCTCTGACCATCATCCTATCCAAGTTAACATCCTTATGAATGATCGTAATCTTGTTCTTCCTTTTAAATTTAATAATGCTTTGTCTTTGAATACTGATTGTTTCTCATTTATTCATAACACTTTTAACTATATGAAACACTATAAGGATTCCTTTTCCAGGACGTACAAGTTGAAAATCCTAAAACAGGCCCTTAAAGGATGGTGTAAAACTACAAATTCTCAAATAGACATAGATATTTCCTCTCTTGAAAATGAACTTAGCCACGTCAAATCACAGAGCACTAATTCATATTTTAATATGGATCCTCAATTGGAAGAAAATATCTACCTCAAACTTAATTCATTGCTCATATTTAAGTATAATATTCGTATGAAAATGTTTAGGACCAAATGGATTACAGATGGTGATCATAATACTAAATTTTATAATTCCCTTCAAATAATTGGAAATTCTAATCATCCTCTTTCTAAAATTATTCATAATGATTTGATCATTGATTCTGAAGGGCCCTAACATATCATGTTATCTCGTACTTTTACAACATCATTAATGTTCCAGAGATAAATATTGTTCTCATATCTGATATTATTCCTTTATTGGTGGATTAAAGTGACAATGAATCTCTTTTAAGCACTTCACTTGGTCATGAAATTAAAGATACAGTTTTTGGCCTTAATCTAGATAGTGCACCTAGTCCTAATGGGATCAATAATGGTTTCTACCAAAAGCATTGGGATATAATCCAAAATGATGTCTGTAACCTTGTTATGACCTTTTTTATTCATGGATGTCTTCCTCATGGTATCAATTCTCAATTTCTAACTTTAATACCTAAGGTTGAAAAGGCCTCATAGATCCATCAATTCAGACCTATTTCTCTGATTAACACACATTATAATATCATTACCAAAATTATTGATGAATAGACATGCGCAAATTTGCAATAAAATAGACTCATGGAATCAGTTTGGTTTTATTAAAGGAAGGTCCATCCTTGACTATATTTTTCTTGCCTCCGAATGTACCAATAGATTAAATAAAAACACTAGAGGGGGGGTGTGTGGCCATAAAAATTTATAACAGAAAGGCTTTTGACACCATATACTGGAATTTTATTTTCAAAGTCCTAAAAAACATTGGATTTCATAATTCATTCATTGGAAGACTTAAATATTTGTTTCACTCAGCTTTTATTTCTATTCTGATTAAAGGCAACCCTAAAGGTTTTTTAAATGCTATAAAGGTGTTAGGTAGGGCAAACCTCTTTTTTCCATCCTCTTTGTTATTTCTGGGGATTATTTAAGTAGACATCTCAATAATCTAGTTGATCAATGTAATCTTAAGCCTATACAAGTTTCCAGAAACCTAAATACCCATACCTACCTTTTTTATGTATATGATATCATTCTATTTCTCAAAGGGGATCCAAAAAATAATCATGTCCACAAGAAATCTCTTAATCACTATGAGGAAGTCTCAGGACAATCGATTTCCTGGAATAAATCATATTTTATTTGGAAAGAGCTTTCCTCTCAGATTGAAATCTAGCATTACCACTTATTTTAGAATTAAAGAAGGCCTCTTACCGTTCACTTATTTAGGAATCCCAATATTTTGGGGTCATCCTAAAGGGAGCTACATTGCTAGTATCATTGATCTAATCATAAACGAACTCTGTACTTGGAAAGGGAAATCTCTCTCCATGGATGGAAGAATAAGTTTGGTCAAATCCACCATTGTCTATAAAATGGTCTACTCTCTTATTATTTATAAATGTCATGTCGCCATCTTCATGAAAATTAATACTAATATTAAAAACTTCATTTGGATGGGAATTATTTTTGAAAAGAAGCTTGTCATTATCCCTTGGAAATCCTGTTGTAAACCCCTTGATAACGGTGGCATTGGTATAATGAATTTGAATATGTTCAATAATGATCTTCAAGCCCGTCTTACTTGGCATATTATTAATTGTAATTCTAAAAATCGTAATTCTTGAACCATATATTCATATTTAAACTCGTAAATAAGAATTTTAATTTCATCAACTCTTCAATCTGGCCTTTTAATAGGGACACCTACAATAAGATCATGGAAAATTATAGATGGATGGTTAGTGCGGATTCTTCAATTAATTTTTAGTGTGACAAATGGTTTGGTAACCCCCTGATATCGTTATTACCCCCTAATATTTTTCTTGAAGATACTAGTCATTCTATAAAGGTTGTATCAGAATTTATAAACATGGCCTCTCTGACAATATTGTGCAGATCATTGATAATGACCCTTTTTCTTCTAATGGTGACTTCCTTGTTTGGGAACCTGCTTCAAATGGCATCATAGACTCTAAAAACTATTATAATCATTACATTTCTGGAAATGAATCTAATTATCAATGGGTGAGTCAATTTTATAATCCTTGGATCAAACCTTCTAGGCTCACCCTTATTTGGCGCATTGCTCATAATAGATTGCCTACTGATGTCGGACTGCTAACTTTTTGTATACAACTCTTCTCTAAATGTCACATGTGTAATCAGCATAGGGAGGATGTTGATCTTTTTTTTTCTTGTGCGATGGCCTCTACTTTATGGAATTATGTTCTTGGATTATTTAATTTCAGATGGCCCTTATCTGACTCTATTATTTGGTTTTTAAAAAAATTCATTAGATATGAAGCCTTTATAGAGGTTGAAAATATATTTCTTATGGTTGTGGCGGAACTCCTGCATGAGATCCGGTATGTTAGAAATGATCTTATTCACAATAAACACTCATTTTGTCTCAATGCAAAAAAATCTCTTATTATTATCGTGATTCATGAAGCTGCTTCAATTCAAAAACATTGTTGCAAAAACTCGGTTGGTGACATTGAGATCCTTCGTCATCCCCATGTTCCTGGAATATACCCAAAGCCCAAACGTTCCTTTTAAGTATTTTGGCAATCACCGATGTCAGGATGGATCAAAGTGAACATTGATGGTTCTTCTAAAGGAAATCTAGGCACTACCAGTTGTGGGGCCATATTCAGAGACTCAGCTGGCCAGGGTCATGGTTGCTTCTAGGTTAGATGTGGACATTCTTCATCTCCGGTTGCAGAATTGTTGCGGGTCATCCATGCAGTTGATTTTTCACTTCAAAGAGGTTGGATAATGCTTTGGATTGAATGTGATTCTACCACTATCATAATCCCATTTGGAATGGAAAAATCTATCTTGCCTGGCTTCTTTCAACACTTTGGATGAATGGTCTGAACTCACTCTATGGGATTGATTACATAGCGACTCATGCCTACAGTGAAGCGAATGTTGTTACAGATGCTATTGCTAACAAAAGAGTACATCAGAGCATGGCTTGGTGGGGCACTATACCAACTCACTTATTATATCTATTTTATCGAGATTGTAAAAAATTCCCATCATTCCAAATTTTTTAATCTTTTCGCCTAACAATAAATTGAGTATTGGTCTTTGACAAAAGCATTACCTTTAAAAAATTAATGATGAGATTGAGGTATTTTGGATCAAAATATCATAGAAATGATATTAAATATTTTATATCACCATTAAAAGGTCATTTTAAATATACATGGTAGTTAGGTGGTATGTTTTTCATTTCATAAAAAAAAATATTTTTTGATATGGTAATGTTAACAATAAATCTCTATAATTAACATGGAAAGTTTTCATGATTTAGTGTTATGGGTTAAAAATAATTGACAATTTTTATGAATGGAATGGGTATCTTCAATTAAATAATGATAGAATGAAAATTTACATAGTTCATAAAAGATTTTTTGAATATATTACCATTATCAATGATTAAAAAATAAATTTTATGGTTTAAAAGAGTTCTATTTCCCACCATAATTATTTTTAACATGAATAATGTTATAATAATATTGAAAATATATATGAAAAATTTTGTAGGAATATTTTTTTAGGTTATCAAAAAAATACATTGATGAAATAGCCAATATATTTCAATATACCTCATTAATTATTTTTTAGCTAAAATTTTAAATTTTATATATGAATGATGAGAAAAAAATGTAACCGTTTATTATTTATCCAACTAGGGTTGACCTAACCTAGATCTCGAGCCAATAAGCCACACATCCTAAATAACATTCCCAATTAACATAGCCTAATGACACGCACCAGTGAATAAGGGATATCCTATTGGGAGTTTCTTCTCCCATGGTAAACTAACATGACCCATACATGGAATGATATGGACACACCGAAATAATCTGATTACCTGGAACAAAAAAACATATAATCAATTAAATATATAAATGACTAAATAATATTCCACTGAAATAACATAACAACATAAAAATATCATTCAACAAAAATCCATTAACATGGTATCTCAATTAAAATAATCAAAACCCATAAATATGAAATGATAAGAAACATGGAAAATTTATACATATCAATGGAACACAACTAAAAAATATATCCTCAAAATCAATCCCTACGATACCACATCTATCTATCAAAACATGGAAATGATAATCAATAATGGAAAATTATATACATAGTTCCATTTCCCTTATCTTTTCCCTACAAAACAAAGTATATATAAGAATAAGGGAATATGAAGGGTGTGAGGTGCATGGTCCAGTAGGATACAACCATAAATATAGTTAAACATTTAATCCATCCAGAAATAGAAATGCGTTTCAATGGTCATTCTCTAAAAATATTTCATTTTGAAAACATTCTTCTTTAAACAAAGAATTTGAAATCTCATTGGAATTACATTAAAAATTACATGTTTATCAACAAAAATTATATATCTACCAAATAAGATAGCTACGGGCACATGGTATGAACGTTCCCATTATACAAAAAATAGTCGTAATGTGTTATAAGCACAAACATTATAATCACATATCCAAAAAATGAAAATAGGAATAAGACATTATATAACATAAGAAAGAACTAAAATAATGCATATAATAATATAAATCAACCAAGATAGAGTAATTTTCACTAAAAGATCAGATCATAAGGTCACAAGTTGAGTGTGTATAAATATAATATTGCCAATATGGCTTGACAATTGGACGATCTCATAGTCTCCCCCTAAAAGTGTATCATTGTCCCATGGAAAATAGTTGCTCACACCATAGGTATCCTATGTGCTACTCAATTCCCACATATCAACATCACATCTTCAATAGATCAAAAGTTATCATGTAATTCCATTTAATAAAAAATCATGTTCATTTTGATGAAAAAAATACCCTATTATTTTAATAAACCTCTTTTTAAATAATTTAATACCCTAAAATAATTTAGATCAATTTTGTGAAATAGTTGGAGGGAAATCAATAAACCTTCATTTAAGAAAAAAATCATTATAACATTTTTTCCATATATATTCATTTATAACATACATAATATAATAAAATCTATCTAAAATTATTTATATTAAAATTTCATAATCTATGTTGATTAAAAAATCAATGGTAATTCATTGAAGAATCTCATAAATAAGGACATCTAACTTTGTAATGCTTGTAATGTCAACAAATTTGATGAAAACCAACCAAAATATGAAGAATAATTATTCTTACACCTAAAAAATAATAAATCAATCCATATACCCAATTAAAATCCTTAGATCAGACAGATCCACTAGGATTTTATAGTACCAATAAAAAGAAATAAGAAATGAAGGGAAGGGGAAAACAATTAAGAAACCATAAATAATAAGACATTCCTCAATTCAAGTCTCCATGGTATCAATGAAAATCCACTTAAAAGGTATAGGGTAGAATCTTAAACACCATATATAGGGTCTATCAATGTGTGGGATAAGAGAGAATGAAAAAAGGTTTAAAAATACATCATGTGAGTTTTGGTTAGTAGGAAAAAATTTAATGAGCATTTTAACTCCAATTATTAGGACACATAATTAGGATAACCATGTGATAACTGTGTTGGTGGCCCTGTATCCCAAAATTGAGTAACAAAGTTATCTATAGAATATTCATAGTTTAAAAAATATTCTCTAACTTTTTATAGTCGCAATATAATCCAACCATCCACCATTACTTGGGCATCTGAACTTTTAGAAAACTCATGAACCAACCATACACCTAGGTATGTCTCCTTGAGAAACATCAATTTCGATCCCTAGACACCCAGGAAATATAATAATGAAATAAAATATAAATAGGAATCTAAAAGAAACATTATAGTTACCAAATTATAGTTACATTCCTCCCCAATATTCATGTTTCTACCTATAGGAAGTTCTCCAGAATCCCCATATGTACATAGGTGAGGCCAATACATCCTCACCAATGATTCTCATTCCCATGTATCATTTATATCTCTACTATGATGCCAAAGCACAGAAAACAATGGGATCAACATAACACAAAGCACCATATTATGAAAATCCCAAATAGAAATAGGCTACACAACAGAGGTGGTATTAGGAAAAACTGACAAATATTCCCACACTACCACACGATTTGAGTCTGGATGGTATCTATTCAACATGGAAACAAGAATACACACATGGATCTTATTTATTTGAATTGGAAACTCTAACTATTATGATACCTTCACAAGATATTACAAAAATCAAAATGACCTGACATAATGTGAGGCTAGTTACAATATTTTTCCCAATGATGGTGTCATGGTAAAATAGAAACCAGATGAAATCACAAATCAGTTACCTGAGCCTCAAGATTGAAATTATGTCAATTGATGTAAGAATTAAATTAACACAAATTTATAACTATTATTCTCCCAATAATATGTACTAATTCAATCATATATTTTATGATTCTAATTCCCAAAAAATAACCATCACCAACCATAGCCCAACCTAGTGGGGGATGGAATGGCCACACATAAAATACCCCAAACAAGGACATATTAACAGAGGGAAGTAAAATCATATTATATGAGATATTTACCAAAATGATATTCCTTTCCTATAATCTTTTCAATTCAAGCACAAAAGATCAAAACATATCCTCATGTGTCTATATTTTCTTCTCACACATCCAATCCATCTAGGGGTGATATGCAGTGCTCAAAATAATATTGGTTTCTAAATTATTATATATTTCCTAATAAAACTGAGAGGTGTATCATTAACACTAGGAAAAAATATCATTACGGTCATTAAATAAAGACTAAAAACCTCTAAAAAATCTTTCTTCTATGTCCTCACCTTTTTCAACCCCAAAATGGGAATAAAATAGGCTAATTTGGTCAAAAATTATAAAATCTCCCATATAGCATATTTTCCACTTGAATTACAAGGTAATATGAATAATAAATATCCTAAGATCTCATCCAACTTCAAAACGAGGATGAGAAGAGTATATAACAACTAGACTTGTCTTCAATTCAACATTTTAATTCTTTAGCATTTCAAACAATGAGATACAAATACCATAACTTAACACCGTATCTTAAAGGCCAAATAATGTCCTATAAATATAAACAAATATTTGATTTCGTAGATTGAAATATCTAACTGGAATTATTCCCCTCATGAATCAAATCCTTCTACAAGAATAAAGAAACTACCAACTACTTTTTGAAAAGGATAAACCATCAAGAGATAAAAGAAAATTACCCACAGATATACAATCATTTAAAATCTTTCTATATCGCAATTTCTTAGGGTTTCATAAATACCTCTACTTATCCAAGATGATAATAGATGGTGTAAAATTCACAATATCCTAGAAAACCAACACTCCATCCACATTTATAAGAATAATCTGATAGGAAAAAAATAATTAGATCCCACTCGACCACTTATTATCGAACAACCTGAATAAGAAGGTTCTTTATTATTTCATCAAAGAAAAATTTCCTATTTCTGTGTGTATAATAAATGTAAAAATAAAAAATATGATGATATTATACCTATGGTCTCTATGAAAGGTTGAATTCCCTTAGAGTAAAACTATATATCAAGATTTTATAATCCATGTAGAATATAAAACACTCATGGAAATGTATTTTCACAGCATTCTTAATTCATGTACCAATCCTACACTAGTGGGATAACTAATCAATACAAAATAATTCATAAGATATGGAAGAATAAAGTCTATCATGGATGTCATATTTTCCTAAAAATGTACAATAGTATACTGAAATTTATTGTCCAATTTAAAATCCTCACATTTCCATGTCAATGTTTTCAAGGTAGAATCTATCCATGGGACATCACAAAAAAATGTTAGTAATACCTATAAAATCCTACAATTCCTAGGGTCTAAAAAAACATCATGGGATGATCCTAATATATGACTACTCAAATTGTCTTTGGATCCAGTAAAACACTTTTCATTGATATCAAGAGTCAAAAGAAAATTACATCCCAAATCTAATACTAGAATATGAATATATTGGTATACATATTATTATATATCAAAATATATATAAATACCACAAATTGGTCAACCTGATCCTCCAAAACCATCTAATAAACAATGATTTTGTTCAAAAAATAGATTACAATGGGTCCAAAAATTTGTGAATGATCTGGTTCATCAATTACATAAATACCAATAGTGAATTATTAAGTACACGTGGCATTGAAAAATATAAAAAAATTATATATTAGCTCTAAATGGTGGTATTCATAACATCATCCACCGAGAATCTCAATTGGTAGTACTAGAATCATAGGTTTATCTTCATAAACCCAAAAGATCATATAAGAGAATTTAATATATCATCAATTATTGGAAATTCTCATTTAGTCATTATGGTCACCAAATTAATCTCATGATAGTCAACAAAAATTATGAATCATCAATTCACATTCATTCAAAACAGAATTGGTGATGTCCATGGTGAAATTATAGGTTGGATAAATCCCTTGACCTTATGTTCCTCTAATTGAACATCAATCTCTTTTAACATGGTAAAACCTAATAGGTTAGAAAATAGAGAAATGTGGCTCAAATGAAGGAGTATATTGACAGAAAAAAACAACCTCACTAGGTAAAAACAATAAAAAATACCATATAAACACATCTGGGTACCTATTCATGAAAAATTAAATTAAAATAAATGAACCCTACCATACTCCATCAAAGACAACCCTTGAATACATGAATGAAAACACACCCATATCTTATGAAACCATTTCAACCTTACATTATCATGGTTCCCACTAACCTCAAAGGATGCGATCAATCCCGTCAGGAGTAGGAAACGTGTACCTATGGAAATAATATTTAATATTCACCTTGATGATGATCCAACAGTATATTGAAATGTTATGATTGAAAATTTTCATGTACAATATCAAGAAATCCAAAAAATAAATGCATGTCCGCATAAAAAACATGAATCTTGGTCACCTGAACCCTTTCTCATTATTCCAACAAAATGGGGTAAGAAAATCCATAAAAAATGAATCAAAATACCATTTATACATAAGAAATATATAGAACATAGTGACGTAAAATAATTTGTTGCACTCATTTAACTAATAAAATATTGTATAGAAGAATAAAAAAACACAATAATATTAATTGTGGCTAGTTAGGAACATGAGTCATCCAGTATCACAATGGATGAATATAGACACACTAAAATAGTCACTCCCTTTTCCATCATAACATTTTGAAAACACCCTTAATATTGATAGATAGATCCTCTACCCTTGAAATAATTACATTTAAACAAAGAATCATGTTAGGTACACTATGATAGATACCCTAATAGGGGTGTGAATCAGGGTACGATAGATTAAAAAATCTTCTTCTTTTGATCTTATTTTTCTGTTAGAAAAAACCCTCTTCTCTCACCTTCCCATTGTAGAGTATGAATAAACCTTAAATCAGGCACATGACACAATAATTTTTACTTGGTTTTCCCTCACATGGCTATGTCTAAGAAGTATACACCAGTAGTGTGTTGATGTACAAATTCCACTATACGCACACTGCTCATTACAAGTTTGAAGTGGACTCACTATCCCTCATGGTTTACAACCACTCACAATTTGAGAACTCACTTCTTTGTCAACTAAAGTGACCAAACTGCTTCTCTAAGAAGATTCAATCACAGTTCATAGACAAGAATGTCTGTTTATTACCACTGATAAATGAATCCTACACTCTATATAGATTCTCTATTGATGTCCAAATTTCATCCACTGATGAATACCCCTCTTCCCCTAACCATTGGGAACCAACCTTTGGGAAGTATGTTTGGAAAAAACCCTATATCGCAACGCTCCCAATTTCACAAAGCTCAAACAAGCCTTAGCGAAGCCCCGACCTTTTCACGAAGCTCAAACCTTCGTAGAGATCAGGACATCAAAGAGATCAAGTAGTCCAAGAGAGAATTTCTTCGCAGAGCCCACTGAGCCAATGTGGGGCAGACAAATTTTTCCGAGCTAAATTAGCCACTGTGAAGCTTCTCTCCCTCGCAAAGCACAACGCCTTCGTGAACCACCTTCAAAAACCACCATTGCAATTCGAGAGCAACAAATGTTTTCCTTAAAAAAACTCTCTAATTCTCTCAAGGGGGTCATGGCCTATTTATAGGCGATTACTTCACCCATCAAGCCATCCGTGCGATTGCAGCGCCACATCATCTCAAATCGCAACGCTATAAATTTTCCACTAATAGTATCTTAATATCGTGAAGCACTATGGATATTTTCCATTCGTAGAGCTCGTCGTAATCATGACGTGTTGCGTCAATTACTTTGTTCCACCACCACGAAGCTCTTTTTCATTGTTTTTAAACTTGGTCGTTCACAACGGTCATCGTAATCATGAAGAACACCATCAAAATTCTTCTTTCCTTTGTGAAATCCATTCCACGATACCTGCATTATCAACAAAAACAAGTAGCCCAAAAATGCTTCAATGTTTCATTGATGGATTTTTTCCCAATAAAGCCTATGTGAACATAGATCCTACACTGAAACCTTCACAAAATCCCAACAGAATAACTGAAGGTGAACAGAATTTACACACAGGTGGAATGTCCATAGAACCTTTAGGTAACAATCATGGGTATGCATATCCTTCAGAAACTAATATAAACTTGATTGACATAAACAATATATATTCCACTTGTATTGATCATGATGAATACTTATAACTTTTACCACTTCCCTAGAGAGATTCTTCTTTATTCTACTTTTGAACAGATGTTGTTCACAAGATACCACTCACTTAATGCACAACCTTGTTTCATATATGTCTAATCATATTTTCCACTACCATATCCAATTTTGACCAAATTATAATTATTTTTAAAATAATAAATAATAATCATGTACATAATATTCTTTATAAAGTCTATAAAAAATGTTGAGTAATAAGGTAATCCTTCCAAATGAGTTAAAGAGAAATAGAGAAAAAATTAATAATTTGGAAAATGTACTACAAAATTGAATGATCCCATTAGATCAATTCTAAAAACTCATAGGCCCTTCCATCTTAGTAATTGGGTTGAAAATTTAATTGAATGTATCCAGGATTGTTTTCCATGTGATATCAACAAGTAAATACACTAGAACCAAAAATTATCATCACTTTTTATGATATCCTTATTGTATATAGGCGGAGAATCAAAAGATTATGTCTTAGGGGTCTATGATAACTCAATGATCCATTTATTCTAATATTACCACTAATTGAGTTTATTGGATTCATTTTCACCTCATAAAATCAATGGATTTTTAAATTACATTTTTGAAAAATGTTCATTATCTATGTCTACATATAACTACCAAACATACCCAATTATTAGATATTTTGGATCATGCAATCCACCAAATAATAATTTACAATTGTATTAGCCTATGGGGAAACATCCACAACACCCCCTCCAAGATTAGATGAACCCCTTCTCGGAGGAATGATCTATAGAACACCATAAATAAATTTAATCAATAATCAATTGAATCTAAAACATTATAAACTAAACACAAAATAAGCCATTAAAATATATCTGAAAAACCATTAGTAGCAATAGAATCATTGAAATTGAAATTGGTAGAACATCAAAATTTTAAAAAAATTCATCAATGTTCATGGTTTCGATACATAGATAGAATGTAATGTATTGTCCATAAAAGTACTAATAGAATAAGGGGAAAGGATGTTTGAGTTGTGCATGGTTAGTAAAAACAATGTCCTTAAACTAGGAACATCTTAATTAATTTTCAATTTCACCATGAAACTATAAATATATTATGGGATCACCATGTATCTCATACTCATCAAGTGTGCCACAACCATTCCAAATAAAACAACCCATATATGGGCTCAAAACTAAAAAAATCCATGAAAACCTCAATAAAGAAGATATTCAACATGAAAAAGAGATGACTAGGTACTCCTCCACTACTAAAAAACATTAAATAAAGTTCTTACATCTAGTTTAACTCTAAACCCACATAAAATAACCAGTTCTATTACCATTTGTAGCAAACTGAATTAGGTATCATCACCTGATCCATCATGAATCATGGTCCATTGCATGTTCATGCTCAATAAGTTATGGAAACAAGTATTGGGGAAAAGGCAAAATCTTTTTGGGGATGGTTTAAACCATGGAAAACTAGATCAATTCATGCAGGTAATGGGATGAAAAAACCCACATTTCTAGTGTCCATATAAAAATGTCACAAAAAATAAGTAAAACAATAATGTGTAAAGTAGATACCATTATAATATCAAAACATAACATATATCACATGTTGAATAAAATATATAAAAATCATATTTCATGACGAAATCTCAAATTCCAAAACATAAGGAAGGTGATAAGTCATCTCCAATGCATAAATCAAAAAATTATGAATCTAAAAAAATCTCACCATGAGCCAACCCTGTGAGACAGGAATAGCTCCACAGAAACATGGATAATGGAAATCAAGAATATATGACTATATACATAATTTTTCCCTTAATTGTGTCCATGAAAAATGCTATTAGATTATAGAAGTCATATGTAGTGTTTGAGGAATATGAACCGGTATGGTGCCACCATGAATTTATTTATGTATTTTAATCAATGAAACACAATGAATTAATTTAAAAACTCTTTTTCCAAAACAAGTTAACATTGAAATCATAAAAATTTAAACTGAGTCCTTTAAATAAATTTGGTTTACCTTTAGACATAACATGTTTTCGAAATTATTAGTTAATATGGACCAAATAATGAAATTTATATCACATGGAGTAAACATACTCAATATACCAAAATGAGGAAAACGAAGTATAAGTAAAAACTTCATAATCACATAAAAAATAAATGGATATGGGAATAACACATGATATCACATCTAACAAGGCACTAAAATAATTCATAGAAGCCTGCAAATCAAACCGATACGAGTAATTTGAAAAAATTATTTGACCATATCTATTTATGATTAATGAGCTTAAACATAAGACTATCAAGATAGATAGAAAAAGTGGAATCTCTCACGATATTCTATGGGCATAACTCCCTTCATATCCTTGTATCACATTGTAAAAAATGTAGAATATCACTAAATATTCCTCCCAAAGGATCACTGAATACCTTAGTCAAAAAGTGAATGATCTATTGTTCATCCTCACAAATTTTCTCATCATCCCTTGGGAAACACATACTCACACCCTAGGAATCCCATGATATACTCATTGCCAACATATCTTTATCACATGTTTCATACATCAAAAAATAGTATTACAGGTGAATTTGATAAATAAAAAATGAACATTTTGATAAAACACATTCCTATGGTTTAGAAAATTATTTTTACATCTCTATATATCAATTTTAAATCCATAAAATAGCTTTCAGAAATATTGTCAAACACTTGGCGTTCATTCAAGAGACTACCATATTAAAAACCACAATAAAAAATACTAATTACAAATAAACCAGAAATCAGTTCCATCATATAATAATCATCATAATAATAGAATTTCATTGGAATTATGACAAGATTAATCAAACATAAATAAGAAGTTAAATGTTTTTCTTAGTCATACCCCAATAAATAGAGACACCTACCTCAATTTTTGTTCTAAAATAATATCCTTCAATGAAACCCACAATAAATAGGAAGGAGAATTCCCAAAACACATTAATAATACAAAATCAAACCAAAACCCATGTTAAAACACTTATATCCATCCAATCCACCCAATATGGTTTCAAAAATCAGTTATACTAAAAAAATGGATAAAACAATGAAATTGATGAAGAAAAATTATATAATATGACATACCATAAATCAAGAAACCACAAATCCCAAGAATAGCCACCCAAAAGTGAGAGGGTAGAAGATCCAACTCCACGAGTATGGGATAAACATGATTGAGATAGTAAATTGGGCCAAAGGGTTAAGAATATTTTAGGAAAATTTTGGAAAAAATCAACTTTGTCATGCATTGGACAACTCACCTAGTTAGGAAAAATTTGCAACAAATATTATTAAAAAAAGTTATATGAAAAATCCACATTCATAAGAGGTTGATATTATTAAAAAATCTATATTAAAATAAGTTATTTAGATTTTGAATTAATATATTATAAATTAGATAACATTAGTTTCATATATCTCAACATAAGAATGTCAAAAATGACATTGAGGGGATACATGGATTAAAATTAAAGATAATATCAAGTGATGCATTGATGAAGAACCATTAAAAAATTTTTAACAACCAAATTGAGGATTAACTATATATATGTCATCATATGTTGTTGAAATGTAGATTCAATATCATAAATGAAAATAAAATTAATTGATAAATTATAAGAACTTGTTCCTTATTTGATGAAAAAACCATAATATTTTGTCAATTTTCTACTTAAATGTTCAAATAGTGCTTAATATCAAATCTATTTGAGGTTATAGATGAATAGGGGGTATCAGAGGCTGGATTGGAGCCTGTAATCCATCTTTTTTTGGTGACATATCCCTAGATCATGTTTAGATAAAAATGTTCGCGGTACGGAATTATGTTATATAAATCCATGCGAGGTCATACAATGAGATGAGGAAGGATGTACGGTGAGACCAAACCATGCACACTTTGACAAAAAACCATGAATTCATGTAATAAATTTTTGTAGTGGATTTTGGAATGGTTTTCACAATGTTAGTCAAACCATGTGGGTAAACCATGCAAGGTTCCCTTCATGATAGATAATTATGAACATGTGTTGCACAGTTTTTCAAACAATTCACAAAAAACATGTATACCAAATATTTCTAAATAAAAAACTTATATACATTAATTAATTACTAAAAACTATTTTATTTTTCACCCTCTCTCACAAACAACATCCCCTTTGAGAACTATATATTGGGAGACAATTATAGGAATCATGAAATACTCTCCATCAGAATTCTGATCCAAGCACTACCCATATCACTGGATGCACATTAGTGTGTTCTCAATTCAATTTTATACCTTCTTTATTCTTCTAGATATTGTTATTTTAATTTAGGTGAAAAATAAATTTCACAATTATTTGGTTCTTTGACTTTTCCTTGACTTTCACCAAATATAAGCTGAATCAGCAGTTGATATTGGATGACCTATCAAATACATACCTACAGTAGGTGGTCTTGGGACATTCATTAAAGATAAATTTAGTAATATATGTCATTTTTTTTCATTACCAATTTCAATGTGTCACATTAAATGAATTAATAATTCTTTAATATAATTTTTAGGCATACCCAATTCAATTTAAGGTATCACCAATGAATTTTATTAGTTACTAACCTTGAAACTGAACCACCCATTGGCTGTGTTGATTATTTGAATTAAACCATAATGGGTGGATTTGAAAATTAAATTCCATAGTGTGTATCCATTTCCACCTTTCATAGGGATGTGGATTTTGAATAGAATTGTAAATCAAAGTGATTAATTAATATGTATATTGATTTCTTAAATCAGTTGTAAATGAAATGGTTAAATATGAGGAGATGGATGCCACACCCCTGAACATCTATATTGTATTTCTTTGTCATTAATGAATTTATCTATTCATTTTATTTTACCATGTGAGATTAATTGTATATATTCAATGTAGTAGTTGGTTTAATCATGAGATTCCTTTTCATAATGATTTTCCAAAGTTATTAGTTGAGTGGAAATCCTTCTACGCTTGGATAATCAAGGAGTCACATGTTTTATTAATATTTAATTCAATATTCATTACAATGACCTTGAAAGATTATGTGGAATTGAATATGTTGAATTTTAATATTTTAATTTTTTTATATACCTTTCCTGAAAAATGGATTCAAATTATAATTCCTTAGATGGAATCAAATGAAATTTACCATATTTGTGCTAGAGTTCTACATAAAATAAAAATAAGGATTGACAAGGATGGACTCAATGGGGATGACCATTATATACTATGTGATACATTGTTTCATATGAGAATTTTTGGGACATAATCAAGGGGAATGTGATCATTATTCCCTCAGTGATACTTGGGATCCCTTAGTGGACCTCTAAGGAGGGATTCGAATGGTAGTGACGTTATACCACACCTAGAAAAATACCTAGGTTGTTGAGTGGTTTGACATGAATGAGATCGTAGGGTGTTGGATTATATAATACACGGAGTGACACAAGGATTGAAAATTAGGAATTCGAAGGATTGTATCAGGTTCTAAAATGAAGGTGTAATAAAATGACCTATAGGATGCATCTTCCATGGAAAAATCATAATAGTGGATTTGGTTATTTCCATGATCAATATAGATGGACAATTTAGAAATATTTAGATCATGGTATCATTGGGTATTATAGGATCTATTATATTTATCAATACTTATTAATTAAATAATATTGAATTATTAAATTCATTTCCTATAAAATTTGAACCTACACTTAAATGATGATTTCCTTAAGTGCTTATTTTACTTGTTATATTTTCCCAAAAATATTATTAAATATATTCAACCACTAGATGGCATAGAACATGGGTGGTTTCCAAATGGGATTAGGTATCACAAAATATTTGGTGCCACATTGGGTACAACAATCATCTATACGATTACAAGTATTGATCAGGGAAAGCACTTTGATATAGGTTGTTGATTGCTGCATATGATAAGGGGAGCATAGGGCTGAGCTAAGGTTCATGATTCTTGCGATGATAGATTTTTAATTTTTTAATTTTGTTCCATGAGATTCACACATTATATAAATACATGTTTTTTATTCTTTATTAGAGATATATTACATGTATTAGCATTTTATATAATATTCAATCTATCTTATCAATTCATTTGGTTTATGTATTGTCTTATTATTATACTTATTAAGTTAGTTGTATGTGATTGTATCTCCATTATTATATACATTGGTGACAACGGAAGAGTCTCCCTATGGACACACCTAGTCTCATGATGTTATTCAGAAGCCTATAGTTTTTGGGGAGATATGCTAGAGGTTGTGTGAACCACCCGGATTGGTGCACATGATGAGAGGAATCCCAGTATGGGATGTTACAAATTGGTATCATTTAATTTCTTTTATAGTTTTCTTTATTTTTTGATATAATGGAAATTGACAAGAAATAATACATGTTTGGTAATATTCTTTTCCAGGGTGTAGCTACCCCACATATATGAAAAATAAACATATCATTGAGTTAAATTGCAATTTAATTGATTTTGACTTTTATAGTTGATTTGATTCCACTAATGGGTAGTGCAATTGAATTATGATGTTATCATTGATATGATTTTGGGTTCAATTCTATAACAACCTAATGAGATGTGTGTGTGCCATCTCATGTATCATTCTAGGCACATATGGATTCACATTTCATGTATATTTCCTGCTAGGTAGTTGTAATTGTAGGCTTCATACTAATTTTAATATTATGTCTTCAGTACGATGATATGATTTCAGTGTTTACTATGTATGATATTATTATTAGTTTATATTAAAATATATAGTTTCATTCAATTAAATGGGATCCAATCATTAGTTGTATGGTGTATATGTACCTTATAATATAGGAAACGTAACCCATATACTGAAACAACCACATAAGATTTTCATATATCGAGAAACCATTGTTAAAATTTAAATGTTGATGAGGTTAAAATATTAAAGATATTTGGTTTCAATTTAATGTGAGGATTTCATCAATAAATAATGTGTATGGGTTTTTTATATATTGGATATGGAAACCCATATAATCGATCTACAGTTAAAATGATGATATATATTGAAATGGTTATAAATATAAATTCAATTTAACACTATTTTTAAATGAGTTTGATTCCTTACTAAATCAAATCCCATAATCACAATGGCATTGAGATCATTTTATTGGATTCAAAATTCAGAACCGGACCACATAAGATATTTGGTCAAGATTCTGTTGGGATGATCCGTTTTGGGAGTCTATGAACATGATAATTAAACAAATTCTATTGGAATTTTTTCTATAGAACCTAGGTTGGATTAATAAGGCCCTAATTGGCCTCTTTATCATAAATTAGTTAAAAGGAATTTTTTAAATAAATTTTATAATTATGAATGAATGTTAACAAATGGATAATGTTTTCAAATGAATTGTTGATAAGTGTGCCTATTTCTTCGTTGAAGGGTTCATTAAATTAGGTAACAAGTTATTTTATTTTATAGTTGGTGATTGATATTCTGGTTAAAATCATTTAAATGATTAATTATTAAAGGAAATTAAAAATGAATTTATAAATGTAAACTAATGTGGTTTCTTTCATTTAAACCCTCATGTAAGGGAAGTTTAAACATTCATTTGAGTTTCCATTGAACAATAAACATGAGAATTTTCCTTAGGTTTTTATATTTATTAGTAATGGATTTTGTAATAGTATCTAATTCCAAGTGACTTTTTTAAATGTGACCTCATCACTGTTCAACACTATGGTTTTTATAGGGGTGGCCTTTGGTAGGAAGAACCCTTAGAGCTTAAGTGCCTTTATAAATGTTTTCTGATTCTATCATTTAGTGCTACTCAAGTGACATTGTCCATAGCAGGACACATAACTTTATAATGAAACCATTGTTTGGATGTGTGGTCACGATATCCTTGATAAATTTTATGGCCATGGACATCGAGTTTTTATTAGTTTTAGTATGTTAGACATGCCTACTAAATGATCTACTAATTAAAAGTCTTATAGGACATCATATTTTCTATAGTAATGGATTACATGGTATGTCATATTCTAGGCAAATGGTCATATGGGGAAATATGAATCTAGTATTAATATGTTTTACAAACTGCCAGATACCTAGATCCATAGGCTAGACAACCTATAGACATTTTCAAGGATGGTCGTCATGTTTCTGAAACCTCTAGGCATGGTGCATTCATATATGAAATACCCATAGAGATTCTAAAAGATAAAATAAATAGATTTAATTAAGTAATTTTTTTGAATAATAATCTATTAAATACATTCTCAGTTCATTGTTGTAGTTGATTGACCTAAATGTTATAGGAATCAAACTCATCCCAATGCTCAGGATGACATACTAGAGACTAATGCATTTTGGAATGATGACCAGGTTGGTATAGTTTTCTTTCCAATTGCATTGATGTTGTGAGTATGATTTGAAGGTGTGTCACACATGTATTTATGTTGAATATGATCTACCATGATTATTATTGGATGTTCTATCTCGTCATTCGATGGCTATTACACTCTTAATGTGGGCATCACCCCATTAGTTCAAGTGTACATATCATTGTTTTCTCAGAAGCATAGAATTAATGTTTTTCTCTAGGTATTCAACCCCTGAGGAACACCATTAGTCTTATATGAAATTCATTAGTACGGATTTAATGATCATTTGAGGTGTCAGGTGGTAATGGTGTGTGATTAATTAATGAAAGTGCATCGGTAGGTGATTCCTGGCTTCCTTTAAAGGATGTTGACCATAAAATGTTCAACTACTATTCCAGGAAATCATTGGTTTCCACTTAATGTGATATTTTTTTAAAATTATCATGTACCCTATCATTAATTCATCCTTTATTCTGTATTATAGAACATGGTTTACACATTTTAATTTTTTTAAAAGAAATTGGGCTTTCCTGGGTGGTTTTCAAATGGTTTCATGCTGACATGTGGCTCTGATCGAGGCATGGTTGGCCCTGAGTGACACTTTGGTTCCCATGTAAGAATTACATGGATGTAATATTAGAAACTAGTCATTTCCATATTATGTGACCACAAGGTGGATTACACTATAAGCTTAGTCAATGTTTTCAAGTGGGTGTCCTGGACTTGTACATAGAGTATTGAAAACATAGGGCCTTTTACATGGACTCTGGTTAAATGTATCTCAGGTTACCATAGACTCTTTTTATGTTTGGAGGTGATGTTTAAAAAGGGTAATGATTCTAGTGGGATGGATCATGTTTACCCCTTGTTATTTTTTATCCACGAATTTTTTAAATGGTCGTGTGATAGTTTGATGAAGGAACATCATTGCGAGGAAGGTATGGACTTCATTGGATGTGTTCTTAGTAAATGATAGCTACCTTGGTAGAATGTACTATGATTCAATTTGAAATATCCCAATCATATAATCCACGAATTTAATAATTTTCATTTGAGGGGGGTTGACTTGTTATCCCCCTTGTTCGATGATTATCCAACCCAAATTAACATTTTGTATTAATTGATGGTGGTAAATTCTATGTAGAAACCAAAACTAAAGAGGTCTAATGTAATGGAGACCTAGTGAATCTTCCCTAATAGACTTACCACATGCTGGTAGAAGAGACTCCCACATTAAAAAAAGAAATAATTAATCAACATGACAAATTCTAAAATCCCAAGAGTCATCCACCTAGTTCCCCTTGATCCATGTATGGCTAAGTACTACATGTGGTTCTAGAATATGCATTAATATATGTATGTTATGGTAAATAATCCAAGGGATTTAGAGCTTCTCCAATATAGAACCATATAGAATAGTCTAGTTGGGATTCACCAACACTAACTTAATTTTGTTCAAATGACATAGCTCAATGCCTTTTAGCATTATGGAAGCCTCTTAAATGATGGAATATCACACACTAAATCCATCACTAACGGTTAGTATCACTACACCTTGACTGTTTAGAGCCCCCCCCCCAATCCTGTAATATATGATCCATCCATGGTAAGTTTCAATCCCCGTCCTAGAGGATTCCATATCAACCATCTGCATTTCCTATTAACAGATTGTGATTTGTGGGTGATAGGATTACCTACCTGGAATTATCTCAGAGCATGACCAAACTTTCATCCTGTAACGAGGGAAACCAGTTCCCCTTCAATACACCTAGTTCTAACCATCGTTTCCATTCATGAGAAGATCATTTACCCATGATATATTTTGTTATGAGTACTCCAGATGCTCCAAAAGCTCATAAAATGTAGCACCAATCTCACCTTATACTAAGAAGCATTATTTGTAGTTCATGATAACAAAGATTGAAGAAAAGAGGCAATCATAACTGTCCCAACCTACCAAATCTGACGCCTTGACCATTAAATTCCATAGTATATCCAACCATTCATTGGGAATGAATAGATGTTCACCTGATTCTGATTTGGAATTAATACATCATAAGAATTTGGATGAAAATGAGATCCCTTTTCACTTCACCTGGTCATTGATTGGGATATCCTTGTTCTAAAATTCCAAATGAGAATTCTTTATTTCCCCTAGTGGTCCCTACACCAATCTATTTCATTCCATGTATCCATAATACCATGGGATTGATCCAACTAGTAGTACCCCTTAACTATGAAGGCACCTGAAGAAAACTCCATAAAGATATGATTTTATGGTTCTACATTTAATGTAATGCTATAAAAAACCTTCATGTTATTGTGTATGAGAATTGCCTAAATATAGGTATTGAATCCACTATCAGGGGAAATGGATATCTCTTTAGTATGAAAGATTTGGAACCTAAGTGGTGAACCTGACTAGTTTTCATTATAGCGGTTAATATTCCAATATCCCACAAGCCACTCTCTGTGAGTGAGAACAACTACTAAATGCTTAGAAACCCTGAGCTATAGTCGATAGGTATTCCATCTTCCACTGTCCATTTGTTTTCCATATATATATTTTATTATTCTTTCCCAAATAGATTTATTTTCATGGAAATAATATTCATTATTCGCTAACAAGCCTAGAATTTACCCTTTTCCTCTTCTGATATTAATACCTCTATAAAAATATCCCTTGATAGCTTGTCCCATGAAGTCCAATGAAATTTGATTTCATTGTGTGAGTCCCATGTGAATCCCTTAAATTTTTTTTTAATATTTGTCAACACCACCTTTGGAACGTTGATTACTCAAATAAAAAGCATGGGGATTAAGGAATAGACACAATTATACAAAATGATTCACCCCGAAAAGAAAAAAACTATTTCTTCCAATTTGTATTCCCTGTTGTAATTTTACAAACTCGTCCATCAAAGTGATGAATCTGAACCCTTTCTGGTGCAATAGGAGAACATAGATATTCCATAGGAAAAGATTTATTATATATTCCAAATGCTTCCATAAAAATTTTCTAATTCTTTCTAATCTCCATTTTTAAATAAACAAGCTACATTTCTACCTATTGATTTCTTGATCAGTCTAATTATAGTAGGATTCCATTACCCTGTTAAATTCAATAATGGTTGACATGTTACAATTCATGAAAAATAACTAGTCTTAGAAAAAACAAATATATCTGATATTTTACATTTGTTCACTCTACCCTGATATGTATGAATGATTCCACTAATAAATCTTCCCTATAGATATATACTGAGGGTGTCCTGCACCATGCTGAAAAGACTGGGAGAAATAGGATCATTCTATGGAAATTCATGGGTGGGATTGAAAAGCCTCCATTTCTTCCCCATTAATGATATAGCTAGCCAGAGAGAGAAGAATATTCAAAACAATAGGTCCATAACCCCTTTAGAAAATCCCTTATTTCCCAATAAATTTGATGATAATGTTTCATTACAGTTAAACATAGGATTTTTTAATGTCCAATTTTATCACTACATTGGACCTAGGCGTTTTAATGTTGACTTCCCCCACAAACTCACATATCATGGAAATGGACGGTTGATTTGACATCGCTTTATTACAACATTTTTTATTTTTTCGAGATTCACTGAGGATGATATGCCTCTAGTTTACTATTGAGAATGTTTTCAAGGGCCATTAAAGGGATGTTACATATATTAATTGGTCTATATTGGTTGATTGATGTGAGATATTTCACATTTGGAATATGGATTATCATCGACACACAATAATCATAAGGAAATTGTGCACTATTGAAAAAATCTTAGATAGCCTTAGCCAACTCCCCATTAACCCGCTCCCAGAAGATGATGCAGAAAGATTCGAGAAGCCATTTGGCCCCAAAGCACACTCAACATTAAGGGAATTAACTACCTCACAAATATCATCATCATCAATTTTTTCCAAATAAATGTTTACTAGATTGGACACAACCGTTTCCAAAATGTGGAACATATCATTTTGTCTAGATGGATAGCCTTCCTTCATATATGGGTTAGGATCAGCCAACAACATTAGTAAATAATCAACGGCCACACTTCATATGTTCTAAATATTATTAATAAAAGACACATCATATATTCGTGTATTGGGAACATTATCACATCTTAGTTCAATGACGAGTGTTTGAAAAAGGTCGTATTTCTACCTCCCTCTCTATGATACGTAGTGTGAGATATCTCATATATAATACAATCTCATACCAAGTGTAAGAAAACAAGATGGTTTATTATTTTCAACTAGTGTACCCAAGATTTCCTCATCCTTTGTATCTTACAACCTTCTCTGATGATGCTCAATTTTACCTTTTTTATTGTTTGGATTGTCAAAACTATTTGTTTTATTAATGTTCCTGAGAAAAAATTCTTATATGAGCCTCTTTAATTAGTTTTGTAAACCCATCAAATTCCTATGTTGCATGAGATTCACCAATGATGATAGCATTGATGAAAAGAAACTCTTATATGATTTACATTGATTTGAACAGAAATATTTTTATTATTCAAAAAAAATTTCCAAAGATTACTGAAAAGGGGATCATGGTTCGATAATGATCACACAAGATTATCCACCCTTACAATCAGAAAAGATGAATTTTCTTAATGATTATAAAAACACCGATCCAATCAACAACAGGTATAGTGATGACCGCTTTGGTTGTTTCCCCATGTAAATTTATATCCCAACCCCCCCAATTTCAGAAAACCATTGCAGGAGGAACATGATATATAGGATTTCCGATCACTTTTGGGAATGATTCTTCCTCCTTTGATCTCCAATGGATCCAGAATGATAAGAGAATCTACACCCCCAACAAAACCAAGATAAATTCCCTTGATGAAATGTTTCCAAACACTTCCAAAAGGATTCCCTCCCCCTGAAATCAAACATGGATTATATGAAAGTGATAATTCAACCTTGACGACCCTCACTATTAATCATAGATAGAAACTGGTTTGAATATTCCCATTGGTTCACTAATTTATTATATATACAAAAGAAAAAAATATATTGATTAATGGTACCACCATGAAGAAAACCCCTCATTCCATGTATCACAGCAAGGCTCTAAATTTTCAACTAGTGTTGTTTAAGTTCAAGAATCACAACCACATACTACATTGTATGTAGATTCAGAAAATAATAAAATTAAAATTTATCACTTTCCCCAAGGAAATTATCTTTCATAATAATGAGTGATATCAATGATTCCAAAGACAACTAGACTTGCCCAAATCGATACATATCCTTTGGTATTGTCTGAAATATAACTCTAATAATGATTGGAATGATTTCTCATGAAAAGACCACAATCCATAGAGGTTGACATGGATTACTTTATAGATAATTTCATTAGAACCTATAAAAATAGTAGCAGTTTCATTCATGGAAGCATGCATGATCAATTTTTATTTGGTTGATAGGGATTCAGCCGTTCCTTTATGATGAGGTACATGATATGTCCTCGGATGTAGTAAGGGTCACCCAGTTAAGTAGTTGATGCTAGGATGCTTTCTAAAATGGCAAATGGAATTCATTAAAAATAAATTCAAATAGTGTAGGTACTATAGTTTATAATGGCCCCCATTTTTTATAAGACCCATGGTGGGGGGAACTATCTTCTAGATGTTTAAAGATAATATTATGTAATCTGGTCACTAAATAAAATGCTTTCCAGTACTATTATGTTATCATGCAGAATTTTGCATCAGATACCTATTAAAAAGTGGAAATAGTATAACATTATGATGGAAATCATGACCGATATAAAAAGGTATCCTCAGGGTAACAATGCTATGTATGTTTTTCTTTGAAATGATCATGGAGGTTTCTCATTTATTATCAATCATGGATACCTTCAGTGTGGATTAAAATGAGAGATTGTATACTAATGAGATTGTATGACTTCTAGGGTCCCACACACAACAATTTTATATAGGTACGCCCATTTTATGTCTCATTTTGGGAATATTTTTTAGATTTCTGTAATGTCCCAGGCCCGGGTGCAACTCAATGGGTCCCTCGAACCTGGTGGGTCACATGACCTCAAGTGCATTTTCCCAAATGCCAAATGCTTCCGACTAGCAGCGTGGGCCTAGGTCTGATAGTGGGGAAACTATGCCCAAATTTTTTAAAGTGTAGAGCAGTGAAAGAAAATATACAAACATTCAACAACATCGGAAGAAATAAACCACACACATTTAAGATGAACAACTACAGTAAAAAGACATCCAACATTCCTGAAGATAATGATGAAAAATGTACCATGTTCTATGAAAATAGCCAGAACATGTCACATAGTAATAAATTATAATACAATATAGCTCCATGAACAAGGTACAATAAAGCAAAACAATGCAGAGTAGACAGAACACATCAGCATCGCAAGCCTAAGCTTGGACCCATGCTCTCCCACTCCTCTACTATAATCATGTACTAGAATAGGGAACCTTTCCCTTATCCACACCTGTAGAAATGAAATCTTTTTTGCCCGAAGACATGACTGAAATAGGTTTTGAGAAAAAAATACCAGTAGGCACCCAACAAAGTCCCGTTCCAACCTGACAGTGTAAATATGATACAACAATGTGAAGTAGTAAAAATAAATAAACTAAGCAGTACTCAAAAAGAATCAACTTTACTAGGTATATTTCTATTTAAATATTCATTTAATCCATTTAATATAAGTCATCACCTTAGTGAATGTTCTAAGTCGATTGTCAGTGTCCTCAGACATATCAACTCTTACCCTCAGGTAAACAGAAACAAAAACCTCAGGTAATTGTCCTCAGACATAACAGATATTTCCATCAGGCGTACGATGTGTCACCATCGGGCACAGAAGTCACTACCCTAAGGCATAAGAAGCATTTCCCTCAGGCAGAATAGAACGTTTCCCTCAGGATAAGCAGTACCCTACCCTCAGGATAAAAAAAAATGCCCTTAGGATAAAAGAACATGGCCATCAGGAGCATGTAACAGAGCCGATCCCAAATAATAAACACACAAATTATATAAAATTCCTCTCAAGGAAAATTTAATGCCCAATATAAACATGTCATACCCTCGGGTATCCTGGCCAAATGGCTAAAATGAGGAACGCACCCCCGAGGTGGTCCTGGATCCAAGCAGTGATGCGAAACAACTGTTTATTATCACATTTAATTACCTATACAATTCTAGGTATTAAAAACATCCAATTACTCAGCCACACGACACCCCAACTTGGGTTTTAGCAAAAAGTTACACACAAATGCACAACAGTTTGAATTTAAACACCAATCCACCTACCTCGACCGCCTATGATCGGATAAGTGAACGATGCTCCTCGAATCGTCCACGAACGAATTAGATATGAGGTAAAATAACACCCATTGAAACGTAAAAAACATTTCCTCAGGAAAGAATTGGTAATATGGACTTTAGGAAAATGAAGAGATTACCAGTACGATTCCATGGAGATTGACGGAGGTGGAATCAGATTCCTGGTGCTCACTCGGTTGATCTCCAAAGTTCCTGCCGTCTCTCCCTATCCCTCCTTCAGTTCTAAGAAATCCTTGTGAACAGGGGAGGAAACTGCCCATTTAAAGAGAAAAAGAAGAAACTACACAACGTGTAATAATGATTTCATGACATGTACTTTCCATTTTTTAACTATTCCCCCGGTAGCTTCGTTCCACCACGGAACTGTTCATCTATCGACATGAGTACTCTGCGTGTTTTCCTGATTACACGATGTGTACTGTTTCTCAGTTGGAGGATGCTTCCACAACCTTACTATTTTCCTACCGACTGACTACACGGCATGTAAATACCCACTACATGGCGTGTAGTCGGGTTTTACACCTTTCATCGCTGATAGGGCTACACTCCCTATGTACACATCCCACACGGACAAAGTACATGGCTTGTGGAAAAGTACATGGTGTGTACCAATAAAATTTGGTATCTTTCCCCCTTTTCACTATTTTCTCAAAAACACTTAAGGAAAAGAGAAAATAAGAAACTCGTACCTCAAGACTAAGAACTGGGTTCTTACAATGGACTTGGGTACAAAGTTTATTTTGAGAAAATATACAACCCTCAAACTAATGGTCAGTCCGTGTGTAAAATAATGGTTCTTAAGGATATGTTTCTACCATGTATCCTAAATTTCATGTGCTCTAGGTAGAGGTATGTACCCTTGGATTAATTTTACTATAACAATAGCTAGCATGGAACTATTTAGATTGAACCCTATGAGAATTTTTATGGTAGTCCATAGAGATCACCCATATATTAGATAAAGGTAGGAGAGGGAGCTATGCATGAAACATGTCTTGTTTAAGATACTATGTAGTATGTATATTTGATTAATAAGTGGATGCATACTATGAATTCTCATCATAAATCATATGACGATCACCAAAGTTACCCACTAGAGTTAGAGGAATAAGATTATATTTTCTTATTTGTTTCACTGTGGAGAGGAAATATGGAAAGTCATGAGACATGGAAGGCTTTTACCACATTATATCAGGCCTCATGATATTATGGAGCGAGTGAGGTTAGTAGCCAATGGGTTAGAGTTAACTCATATGTACTACCCCATACATTGGTTTTCCCATGTTTTTAAGCTGTGATGTTATTATTCAACTGCGTCTCCTGTATTTCAGCCTGATGAGGCATAGTTACTGGTACATGAATCATTTTAGGAATATCTTATACATATTTTTGATCCTAGCATAAATTTTTTCCAACACTAGACAGTTCCATTAGTACATTTTCAATAGTTGGAGGACCATGTACATGAAATGATCTATGAGCGTTAGGCCAATTTATTGTCATAGTGGCCAAAGTTATTCATAGATAATTCTTCACCACCCATAGAAGAAAAATTCAGGAAATAATTTCTTTAAGGGGGAAAATTGTAAGAACTTTTTTTTCATTGTTGTAAAAATAATTTATTTTCCATCAACTTTATGTATTAATGTATAAATATATCAAAATTTGAATGAAATTTTAGGTCATTGAGGTATTAGGTGTGTTTTAAGATGGTTATGATCTTATAACCAAAGCTCTTTGGGTGAAATATGAATGGTTCATAGTTTGATAGACCTGTTCGAGGTTAGACAATGAGTAGGTGTTGGTTTGAAGGTTGGGAAAACCATGTGTTTGGACCACATTTTTGTGTTCCCAGTTTTGCAATTTTTATATTTTAGTTTTGAATGGTTTGTGAAATGTCAATGATTCTGATGAGGTGCCCATACCTACAACTTACCATTCAAATTTGGCATATAGTTTGTCAAAATGTGAACTTAAAGCACGAAACCAATATATTTTTGGTAAAATACCTCTCTTCCCTAAGTTAATTATGAAAATGTATTCTGTTTTTTTCTCTCCATTACACAATACATTCCCCTTGTGGGATCCTTTTTGTGTAACTATTTTAGGAATTAATCGATCACATCCATCAAGATTCTAATTCGTGGGTCGGTCATATCAGTTGATCTACATCAGTGTGTTCTCAAATCCGTTTTATTCATTCATCATTCTTCATAATATCATTTGTTCTATATAAGTGAAAAACATTTTACCTATCATTATATTATTTATTTTTTCAAATATATTATCCCAATTTGAGGCAAAACATGAGCAGATTCTAGATAACATATCATCTTTGGACCTATGGTTGGTGGTGGTGGGACTTTTGTTACCTTTCAAGAATTTTATATATACCATTATTGAATACTCCTAATTTCTGAGGGTTATATAATATAAAATTCATGTTACTTAATAGAAATGATTAGTCATGGCCTATTTCATTTAGTATATTGCTAATGAATTCTGTTGGATAAGAACATTGAAATAGAAAAACCCCTCATGTGTGCTGTTTATTTGAACTAGAACACAAATGGTGTCTTAGAATTGGATTCCATACGGTGTACACATTCCCTCATTACATTGGGTTTTTTATTTTGAATTTAAATGTAAATAAAATCTATTAACTGGTATGTATATTGATTTTTGAAATTAATTGTAAATGAGATGGATAATAAAGAGTGGAGGGATTCTATGCCCCAAGAAATATACCCTGTGTTGATTGATTAAGCATGAATTTGTGTTTTGTTGAATTTCTCATGTGAGATGAATAATTGATATTCCATATAATTGAATTATTTATAATGGGAAGCTAATTATAAATATTTTTCATTGTGAGTAGTTGAATGGAAGACTTATATTCATGGCCATTACTTGAGTCAGCTTTTGAGGTGAGATTGAATTTAATTTTCATAGTACGTAATGACCACGACCTGCTTAATTAGAATTAATTTAGTTGAATTTGATCTTGAATTTATTAAAATGGTTATATGAATTGGTTGACATATGAATTCAGCTTATAATTTCATGTATGAACTCATATTCATGTTACCTTTTGTGTGGTTTAGTTATACATTGACTCCTCATGTGGAGTACCATGGAGATAATTAATGGGCATGACCTTTATATATAGAGTGATTAATGGATTCATTTGATAATTAGAAAGATGGATTCATGGGTCATTTGATCATCATTCCATTAGTGATACATGGTCTCTCTTAGTGGAACTCTATGGACAGACTCGAATGATATTGATGTAATACAACACTTAGAGAGATACCTAGTCTATTGATAGGTTCACCACATCTGGGATCGTAGGGTATTGGTTTATATTATACTTGGAGTAACACGTGGATTCCAAATATGGAATTCTAAGGATTTGATCAGTTTTTTAATTGAATAAGTAATTAGATTACATATATGATGTGTCATCTATTCCAAATACAAAGCTTGGATTCTATATTTTCATTGCAATTTATGGATTCCCTCTTTAGGAATCCATTGATCTTGTTATCATGGTGGATACTATGATCTATGCTATGTATCAGGACTTATTAATTAAATGAAATTATAGGATTAAATGGATTGTCCATAAAAAGTGATCCTAAACATATAGGATTTTTACTTTGAGTAATTCCTTTACATGATATATTTTGGATACCCTATTTATATATATATATTAACTAACTAGATGGAACATACCATGGTGGTCGCCTACCAGGATTATGTATCATACTGTTATTGGGTCACATTTGGGTACCCAAAAAATCTATATGATTGCTGGTATGGATATGGGAAAATACATTGATAAAGGTTCCTAATTCATGCATAGGATTAGGGGAGAATGAGAGTAAGCTATGACTTGGGATGATTGCTTGAATACATTTGACATTCTTTTAATATTGATCCTTGTCTTTTACACTTACTGTGTATACATGTTTTGTCTATATTATTAGATACATATGAAATGTATCATCATTGTATATGAAATTCCATTTGGATTTTATATATATTCCTACTATTTGTCTATTATCATGTTATTATACTTCTTCTGCCACTTGTATGCTACTGTATCTACAATATTCTACACTTTGATGACAAGGTAATTGTTTCTCCATTGGAAAACCTAGGCCCTCAATACTAGTAAATAGACTCTATAAAGTTGGGTGATGTGCTTGGTTCTACGTGACCCACTAAGATCGGGGATCATATTGAGTTGCTTCCATGCCTGTGATGTTAAATAAATGAGCAAAAAATACATTTATTCCACATATTTCAGATAAAATAAACACTTATCAATATATATAATAACAATATCATGGTTATATATTGGAATATGGGTTCATATGAACACATGAGTAGGTTATAAAATTTATGGTTACACATTTTCCCAAAATATTCATGAAAAAAAGAGTTCCATTGAAATTAACTATGAAATTGTTATCACGGAAGTCATTATTTTTTAGCAAAAAAATATAAAAAACAATTCTATATATAAACAAAATATTATTGAGTCATTTAGAATATATAGGAAATTTATTATAATAAATTTTGAGTAACATCACTGACTGACAATCATTTGTTTTGATTTTCAAAGAGCCGGTTTAAGGGTAGACGGTTCCCCTACATGCCGGTTTTAGGAGAACCCGAAACCACATCATCGTTTCAACGAGTATCGCGGGATTACAGCGGGAAGATCAAATCCGAAATCAAACACCATGACGACCACATTTCCCCCCTCGAGCCACGAGCCCATCACGTGACCGCACGCCGTTCTGTCACCTCGAGACGCGCTGCCACACACTGACACCATGGAAGAACTATCGCCTCGAAACGCTCATCCAAGTCGCCGGCGAGACACGCCGGACCGACTACCGATTCACCGCCAGCAACAGATGAGTCGCCGACCAGACACCACCATCAGCCCGCCCACCGGGGAAGCAGCAGGAACACAACCACCAGGATGAAGGTGGGCTTCACCAGCATCCTGTCATTCCACTACGCCGTGGCCCAGAACCATCCGCCGTGGGAAACGCCGACACGTACCGAGAAGGACCCAGAGCGCTCCGAAGAGTGTGTCGTTGAAAGAACTGTTCTTACACTCAAAGATCCATCTAGGAATGCATCAAGCATCCACCGAAGCAGAAATCCAAGGCCATCGGAAACAACCAACCCCCGGCCAGAAACACATGAAAGAAGTCTATAAAAGACAAACAACCATTCAGAGAAAACAACCAAAACCATCAAACCTCACCTCCCGGAACGAGGGACCGGTGAGCCTCATTCTGCCGACCACAACTGCACAAAGAAGAAACAAACCCCCAGCGCCGCCATCTAGAATGTCCACAGATGCAACTCTCAACATAAGAACCCCAAATCAAAGAGCAAAGTGACATCTTACCCGGCCAGACTAGGGACTCCGGTGCAGAAACAACATCGATTTGCGAAGACCCCGATGCGCGCAAGACAAGCCCAAACCTGGTAGCGACAGAGAGAAGAACACCACCTCAACTTCAAAATAGGGAAGAAGGAGAGTCGATCCGTGCCGGAGGAGGCGACGCGAGAGAACCCTAGCAGTGAGCAGAGCCCCTTAAGTGTAATTTTGTTGATAGTTATAATGTTATGAAACATGATGATTACTGATTTTTACATATTTATTTGAGAGTATTTAATTGAAAAAAGATACTATTTGTCAGGGAGATTTATGAGAAGAATATATTTTAAGTTATTGATATCTAAAATGATCATTTTTTAACTATTTTTAAAGGAAAAAAATTCGATCGGGTGATGAGGATGTTGATGTTGTTATGAGATTATGTGAGCTTTCACTAGAAATTGTATGATTTTTTAAGGATAAAAAATAATTCGATGTATTGTTTTTCTTTGAATTATGTAACGATCATGTGAAATGGATACAATAAAATACTCCATTGATCTCCAAATTATTTACAAATATCTTTATATATTTCATATGGAATATACACATGTAAAGACACATTGTTAACATGAATATATATATATATATATTGAAAATTTATACACTTTTTTTTGTAATTAGTATATTTATTCATTTTAAGAAAACATTTTTTCGATGAAGACTCATGATATCATTGTTTCTCTATGATTATATCATTATATTCTTATTTATTATGTAATAAAAAAATTTAATTATTATTTTTAAATAGGGTGTGGCTGACACCCCTTTTTGTTATGGAAATAATGCCTTCTTTTCATCAGGGTTTAGATGTTTCATGTAAATGACACAAAAGATTATTTTCTCAAAACCCCATTATAATATGATGGATCAATGCTTATATGGACTAAATCATTAAGGATTTAACCAAAAGGTCTATGGTGATTAGTAGAACATCTATTCCTGATCATAGTTGTTTCATTGTACTACCCCCTTTTATTAGAAACCCTTTAATTTCACTACACCTTTATGAAGTTGTTGACAATAACCCATATTTAACCAATATCATGTTAGGGGGATATATAGTAGGTTTCCATGCACCCATCACTCTTTTGGGCTTCCCACCTAGCATCACTTGCTTGTATCCATGCTACGATACTAGGTATTATAGGTCACTTCGTTTTCCTAGTCATCCCAATTCACATGATATGTCACCCCTTATTCCATAAACAACAATGTTTCCCATAAAAATTTCATGGAAGAGGACCCCAAAATTCAATGATTTTAGTGGTATGGTTTATTGGTGCCCAAAAATTCTTCCCACTTGACATTGTTGAATGGAGCCAAGTTACACTAACTACATGATGGGCTTCACTAATCATTTAGTCAATATTATTCAAATAATGATTTTTAGGGGCTCATAGGGCCTATGTCCCTGAGGTCTATGTTATCCCAAAGGCGCTATGGCTTAAAACCCCAAATCAGTGGCCCATATGCCTATTCTAGGTGAATAGTTCCCCTTTTATAGAAATAACTACCGTATATAGAATAAAACTTCTATAGTATCTACTACATTAACTCTAAATTACACCTCGATAGGTTTTGATCCTATGTTATTTTGGATGTGTTTGATCTCGTACCATAGAGAAACTAGCCCATTGGCACACATTAATTAATTATATTATTTATCACTAATATTGGTAGAAGTTTGATTTCAATTTGACAAAAAAATCCAATTTATAATAGTAACAACTCGTAGATAATTTAATATGATGACAAAAAAACTATGTAGAATACAATATAATATGCTTCAGTGTTATATAATCATTCATAACTTATATAAGATTAGATTATTATATCTTGATTAGATTATTTACAAGATGTTGAAATATCTTTTCTGGGAGTGAATAATGGTAAAATATCTTATGTGGTTTAATTTTATTTAAAATGGTGGTAATATTTTATATTTATATGATTAAATTTGATATATTAAATTACAAATCATACTCATATTTCTAGGTAAAAAAGAAATTTAAAATCATTAGACATGTTATGATGTAATTATATATATATTTGAAAATAAATTTTATATTAGTTTATATTTTTAGAAAAACAAAAATAAAAATTGATGCCTAAAATATAATGATATAGATATAGAGACCTAGGATATTTTTTTTCGATAAATCATTAGGAATCATATATAGTTTGATAGTTTGTTTTTTATGAATGAAGTTTAAAAAATATTTTTTATGTTATTTTATGTCATATCAATTTATTCAATTATAATAGCCATAAAAAGTCTTCTCATCAAAATATATAGTCATAGAATGTATACCCTCATACATTTTCATGTTGTGGTATCCTTTACTAAAAGAGAATATTATTATATTAATATGTGATGAATTAATGTCTATATATAGTATAGGATATAATGTTGTTTAATTTTTTCCTCTATCACATACAACTCACCATAAAAAAGAGGAGATGGAAACATGAAAAGACATGTAATTTTCTTAATAATACATCCAAATAGGTAGTTGGTAAGATTATAAGAAACTATTTTTTATTTTTAATTAATAATATATTATTATTTCATTAAAACGAAATTAAAAAAATACATAAACATAATTTCAGGATTCCATTTAAGAAAAAGGGGCTCATGGTACCTTTATCACAAAGGGTTGGATGAATATTATTATAATAGATTTAGGAATTGAAAAACACATTTTCTATCAAAGTGGATATAATGTAGCTTCCAATATTAGTTTTTTAGAAAAAAACTAAGGTATTAAATGAATTAATATATAATGGTAAAATCGATTCTTTAAATGAGGATTTTTGGGAGATGAATCATTATATAGGAGAATGTATTATGTATTATCTACAAGATATTTTTTATAAATATATTTAGATAGATGCATAATGTGTATCATGAATATTCAGATACTCTACCACATTCATCAGCCCCAATTGGATATTTTGAGTTCCATATTGGGGATCTATATAAAAATATTTTAATGTAATAGATTATACATAATCTTGGAAATTATTAACATCATTGGATTATGAATTCCAATTAAAAATTAGTAGTGTATCTTGATATTAATGATCCAATTTATTTATTGTTGTTTCCTAAAATCGAGTGGTCCACATTTATAGAGATTATAGTTAATTTTTACTCTAACTAGGTATCCTTGTTCAATAGTTGACATATTAGATATGTGTAATTTTTCAATTTTATATACTTTTGATTTCAAATTACATTTAATGTTTTCATTCATTTATCATATATTAGAGTATCTAGAATATAATGAATCATTGAAAATGATATAATTGTTTTGGGAACTATTAATATTAGATACATCTATTCTTTGTTCATTTATAAATATATTATTATTGAATTTTTCTATAGTGATGAATAAATATTTTTTTAATAACTAATAACATATGAAGAAGATATTATTTATCTAAATAGTGATTAATTAATTATGTTTTTTATTCTAACAAACAAATATTATTTATTGTTATTTAATATTATTTATATAAATAGGTTTCTCCCAAAATTATTCATAATAAATGGGTCTACTTCCATTTATGAATTTCATTATCTAGAATTCATTTTAATTTATATACAATTTATAAAAAAATAAAATGGGGAAAAATATATACTTGAATGATTGATAATAACAATGATTAATTATTGGTTTCATTGATTACATGGTAGAAAAATAACTTATATAATTGAGAATTATTATTCATTATATTGTCATTCATGTTTAACATTTTATATTTAAGAATACATTATATTTTATATATACGATGAATACATGAATTCTTGATATATTGACTAATCTTTTACTTAATGATTTTTATAAAATGTTAAATATTTTAGGGATTCATATATAATATTCTATTCTATTAGATTTTTAATCCTAATTGTTTTATTTGACATATTTGTTTTGTAATTAATATATAATAATACAAAAAATCATTTAAGGTGTTTAATATGGGTAACATGTTGATAAAGATGCCACATGAAATTAATCGTTTTTTAATAAAGGAAGATAAGTCTATTATTAGTTATTAATTTTCTTATATTATTTTTATAATTTTTATTAATTTCAAATTATTGTTTCAGAAATACAATGTTATTTAAAAAGAGTAAATATATGGTGTGGCTCTTATGTTTTATGTTTCATTTATGTGATTATCATGGATGAAATTTAAATATATTTATCAAAATCATTGTTTTTATTATAATACATATATTTTGAACTAATTTTATAACATTTTATATTTTATTGGTTGTTGGTGATGTATCAATTTATTCCAGAGTAGACTCGAACAACCATTGTAGAATATTTTTAAAAAATATTGTTAGTTTTTTAATGAAATGAATGATCCTTTTTATTTTAATGAAAAAAGACATCAAAATGAAAAGGGTGGATAACTTTTATAGAAAAAATAAAAAAGATCCAAAAGACTTCAATAAAGAAAACCATCAATGAAAATACTTTAATTATAGAAATTCTATAGTGTGAGGAAGATTAGGTCATCTCCTTCCAGTTTCATGATGAGGTCTATTATGTAGATGATGACCCCAAATCAATTATATTTGTATTTTCCCTGTTCCCTGAATATCATATGGTTATTTATCATCAGTGTCTTTATAAATCATTATGATGGATCCTTCTCTATTTCATGTTTATTTACCCCCAATGATTTCATCCATGATGAGAATAAAAAATTATCCTCCAATGTGATCATTTAAAGATACCACAGTTAGATCCATCGAAGAACCAACAAGTTAGTATCAGTTATTCTACTTCCTTTACATTGTTATGGAATCAAATATCAGCACTAGAGGACCCAACCAATACAACAATATTTGACTCATCCTACCCAAATATGTTCACTTTGTCTAGAATTATTTTTTTCTTTCTAATAATAAGAAGTAGTGTTTTACAACTGTTGGGTTTATCATTAAAATTTCCAAAATAAAAATTGATTATTGGAGAACCATCAATACATGGATATGAGATTTTATTACCTTTAACAAACATACCATCCTATAAAAATTCAACAACAACAATTGAAAAAAGATCTAGTAGAGGTATGTATCTTTCCTTTACAGCTGGGAATAGATTTAGAGGCATCCAAAAAACTATCATCAATATCAGGACAATAAATATAAAATATTGGAATAAGAAGAATAGAATCATTACTGTTAGGAGGAGAAATTCTACCCATACCTAGGAATACTTTTCTAATCAATAAAATCAAGGCTTAAAAGATCAATATTATTCCTATGACTAGTAAAAGTAGTGCCTACTTCATTAACTAATCTAGTTGTTCAAAATTTATGTTTTCATTTTATAATTTCAGGAACAAAACTCTTTAAATTTTGTCATTTTAAAAAAATTATACATTTATACTAATAATGTTTATTATTGAAAATAATTTGATAGAAAATAATTAACCCTAAAAAAATCAGAATACACCTAAGGAAGATATTTATTCATTGAAATGGTTTCATATTTTGGAAGGTAAGATGTTGTGTAATCACCATTGAGGTTTTCTTCCTAGAATAATTTGATTTTTATAGAAAAAATAAAACATCCATATAATAGAATCTATTGATGTTATCGTTCATAAAAAAGCTAATTTTATGTATATTTAGATTCAAGAATGGACATCAATACCGATAAATTATGTAATCCATGGTAGATTCCATATAGGAATGCTCTTCTATTGTCTATCCACAAAACTAATTTATTGGTTTGATTGATATATTGATGAATAAAAAAATTGTTTTTGTTATAGTGAACTATTAAATTATTTTTTCAATATTATTCTACTACTAGTTTTGTGATAACTGTTAATGGTTAATATTATTTTAAATTAAATGTTAAAATGTAATTAGTTTTAAATGATGATTATTAAAAAAAATAATGTAAAAATCATTAAACATTGGGTTTTCATTTAAACTGACCTAAATATTGATTTTTAAAATTAATATTTTTATTAATATATATATTAAAGTATCTTTATATTTATAGTTGTTCTGATGTTTTATGATGGTATATTAAAAAATGAACATGTAAAGTATCTTTCAACATCAATTTTGGTATAAAACCAGAATAAAAACTGATTTTATTTGTCATTTAATATAATGTTCTATTTAAATACCTAGAAACTATTATATTTCTTGGGATATAACTATAGGTTTTTATAATAACATATCTCTGTTTTTACATTGAATTTTTTTAATTTAAATAAATTTCAAAATTGATTTTTGGTGTGTGTTCTTATAATAACCAATGATAAAAGCCCCTCCATGTTATATTTAGTCATATTCAAAGAATTAATTTCAGTAATAACTGACATATAAATTCAATTTCAATGCTTATTAGTAGTATTTATTAAATCAATACTTTTAATTTCATCCATAATTACACAACTTCTTAACCAATCTAACGAATGAAATATAACCGTTGTTAAATGATAACATTACTATATTGGGTGATTATTTACCAGAATATTTTTATTAACGAGCAGAGAAAATGATTTAAACTCTTAAATAATTAGTTATTACACTGAGGAAAATTATTTTAGTCAAATAAAACATAATATTATATAAATAGTTTAGCATTTTGAAATTTCCTTGATGAAAAGTTGAATGAAAGGGAAAAAATGGGGAACAATGTATTTTGAAATTGTGGATTGATCGAGTTATTGAATAAATAGAAGAAATTGGAATTAGTTTCAATGATAATAAATCCAAATAAATTAGTACGATTACAAAGGATTAAGGGTATAAAATAGTTAGTGACATCTCCTAACCTTTTAAATAATATCAATGAACAAATGAATTTTTGGATTTTTTTTATGAAATAACAGTGAAACTATATTTCCATCGACCATGTGTCAATTTGTTGGCACATAGGTGACACTCTTAAATTTTCCAAGGATTATGATCAATATATTTGTGGATATAATATTTCATATGATCCTTTAATAATGTGAGTATATTCTACAACTAGAAAATTAAATTAGTTTTGTTGAAATTTCATTCAGTGTTCAATTTCATATCAAAAAATTATTGATGATTATAATGATGGAAAATAAAAAAATTATTATGGAAGTAGAAATAGGATGAATAAAATCCAATGAACATGATTTAATTTAAAATAATATTTCTCCCTTTGTAATAATAAAGTTATGATTTTGTTACTTATGACCAATCAAGCGGGGAGTGTTCATCTAATTTACTAACTCAAACATGAAATTTTAATAAGGAAAATATTTTGAAAGAGATGGAACTTATAATATTTACTTCACTATAATATGAGGAGAAAATTAAAATTTGAATTATTAATAGTGGTTTTTCACTCTATATGACTAGGAATATCATCCACCTAAATAATTTTATAATCTATGTGGATGTAATAGTTCATTTCAATATGGATAGAGCATTGAATATTGGAAAAAAGTCGAATGACGAGGATTGTTAGAGATGTTTTAAAATTCATCAAGGTATTCTATGTGGATTGAAGTTGACATAATCTATTAAGTACATATAAGAATTGTTACACAATAAAGAAAATAACATTGAATCACAATAGTTTAATAGTCATATATAAAATATTAGAAAACATCATTGAATGGTTAGATTATGAATATAAATTTGAATCATATATATATCTACGAAATTTTTTATCTATTTTTGAAGTATGATTCACAAAAAATATATCTCTAATTTCATAGACACAAATATCAATAAATCTTAAATAATTTTTCAAATATTAATGATGTTATCATAATATAATGAGTAATCAAAAGAATATTTTATTTCTTGTATGTGTGTAATGATGGTGAGAAATTATGATGTAGTAACCCTTGGATCGGTAGAGATCCCTTAATAAAAATTATAACCAAAACAGTTTATAGTGATTTGGTATATTGATAAATCATATGTGTACAGTCCTTGGAGGTTTCACAAAGTGGAGATACATGTATCATCACCACTTAACAAGATTTATTTTGTAAATTATGATGTATTTGGATGAGTGAAATTGTTTTATAGGTTAGGCATGTACTTTCCAAGTTAATAAAAAAAATCATTACTAGTTGATTGTTATGAATAAACACTCCCCTAAAATCATCCAAACTATGTGGGTGTGTCTAGGATACTATAGTTGGAACAATATTAAGTATCATGTATTTATCCATATTTAATGTAAAAAACATGTGTAGTATAATGAAATTATTATAATGTTGATAAACATAGTAGTAGATATAAGTAGAATTTAGTACTTATTGGAGGAAGACATATGTTAATTAAATATAATTTATCTTATATACGAGTTAATTATTATATGACTTCTTACCATATCATAAATTTTATAGAATTGTTATATAAATTCATTATAAATTTTCAAAAGGATTATAAAATAAATCAAATGAAGACACATTGGTTAAAAAGAAAACACTTTATAAAACAAATAATGAAAATGGATTTAGATAAGGTAATTTAAGTAAATAAATTTTTTCTTTCTCATATAAAGATTTGTGGAATGTGAATGATAAAACTAAAAATATGCTTATATCATTGATAATATAATATATAATTTAAACTAAAACATTAAATCTAATTATATTAATATGAATCACTGAAGTGTGATATTTTAATACATTCAAATTTTAAAAATTTATTTTGAATAATTATAACACTTATATTGAGTTTTTTAAAATACTATAGTTTAAAATTTAGAAATAATCAAGAAGAAAATTATTAGAAATAATAAACTCTTGTAATAAAAGTATCATTCTTATTAATAATATAAATACTAACATGGGATTCCCTAATCAACTAAAAATTGTTATTTATATTTCATGTTAATATATTTTCATTAGTATTCATATTGATACTATGAATAATTGATCTACTTTCTGTAGAATTTTTTTAATATTTTTCATGTTCCGGTAGATTGGTATGAACAATCATTCAACATGATATTTCATTAAATTCCCTGCTTCGTTGTTGTTTGATTTATTTTAAATTTATATTACAAAAGTGGTGGTGAATAATAGAAAACCGTTAGTATTAATTTCTAAATATTAATGAAAAAAATTAAAATTTTATGATATGTACAATATTTTGTATCATCCTAAAATATTAACAGTTATTTTTAACAAATATTTTCTGGTTTTCATTTACAAGGTAAATCAAATTGGTAAAATAAATAACTTGTTAAATTATAGAAAAAAAGATCTTACCCTCAAATAAAATCCAAATCCATAATATAGACGTTATTATGTCAATAAACATCCTAAAATATTATACATATTTTTTTTTAAAATTTTATTATAAATGTATCGATATTGGTCAGATATATTGATGTTAATTTTATGATATTATAGTGACTGTGAAAAATTAAAGGTACTTGGAAAACATTATTCTATGGAGTATGTGTTAAAAAGTTTTATGAGGTAAAATAAAACATTTAACCTCTTATGAATTTAATGACACTTGTAGAGTACATGGATAAAAGTAATAGAAATCTATTAATTTTGAAACTAGTTATCTAATATATTTTATACTGTATGAAAATATTATAATAAATGTAAATCATAGTTATATGTAGAAATATATGTCAAAAGTTTTATTGCAATAAATTGATATTGATATATCATTAATATTTGAATTTTGTACTTTTATAAGATTTCCTTTTAAGGATAAATGAATACATTATTTGGAAATGTGAAAATTTCCCTTTGTTGAAAATTTGTTACAGAAAAAAATATAGTAATATGTTGCACCACTATATGTGTAATTTTTTGATTAAATTATACCAGGTAATGACTAGATTTTTTCATTACTTGAACCTACTAAAACCATCCAAAATCAAAAAACAATATTAAGGATTGGATCCCAATGCAACTATGAATATCTTATGACATGGATTTGAATATATAGGGTATTAGACACACATAAATATGTGAGATATTTCACTCATAATCTTGAATTTGAATGGAAATGAATAGTAAATATTTATTGTTCATGATATGTAAAATGATACATGAATTTCATGTAGAATATGACAATATGGAAACATGAAAGCAAAAATAAAAATACATAAACTCCATACATTAAAAAATAAATTATATCTTAGTATACATAAGTAGTGGTATACATATCCTGTAATCCAACACCACTTATCATCAAAATACCACGATAATTCATCCCATCACTGGAAATAACATGATTAAGAATATATAAATATCATGTAAGTAGTTTGTGTGAGTATAAAAATACTATAAATGTTCTTCATCTGGAGTTAAACTGGACTACTGTAACTATTTTATGTAATAAAAATGTTTGTATAAATTCTAAAATAATAAACCATACTAATCAATAAATAAAATTTATTAAATCATAAACAACCCTAAATATAATAATAAGTATTATCCAAAAAATACAATATTTATGTAATTCACACTTGATATAAAATTAAAATGGAATGATCTTCGTAAATAATATCCTTGAAATTAGTATCTTACACATAATGCCACACATATTTACACCATCCAATATTATCCCTATCATACCATATCCATCATCTTAACCAAAAAAATCATTATAAACAAGTTGGATATAGAGAAAGGGAAACTCATTTTTCTATTTGGGACTCCCCCAATCATTATTTAATGTTGGGTCAAACCAGTACTACTCTACTTAGGTGGTGAATTTTCTAATGGGGTAATCTACATGAATAGTTGAAATAACATAACCTATAATAGCGATATACACAAATCATATATACCCATATTAAATAATATAATGGTAACCCCATGTGATCACCATAGAATACACCTAGTGTATACATCTCACCTCATCTTCATCATCCCCTTCCAAATAATTCAATATATATCTCATATTATTCCACCAATCCATTAAATAAACCTCCATATTTGAATCACAAAAATTAATGTGAGAAGACATGAATAATTTATATAATTATAAATATGATCAAAAAGATTAATTCAATACAATAATTAACACTACACCATCTAAATATCACCATTTATAATATTTTAACACCCATTTAAATGAATGTATCTAAAAAACACAATCCAGATTAAACTATCTTGATTATAATATATGGAGACACCTTTTGACAATGAATCTCATCCCTACAATATATGACACAAAACATTCTATGTTTCCATGATATATATTACACTATATATATCATATATGTTGGTTTTAATTATTTTGGATATCCAAACTAAAAACATTATTTTTAATGTTATCATTATGATCTATCATATAAAATTCCACCTTAAGGGATCAAGAAATAAAAATGATGATGTAAAGGGAACATAATTTAGGAATGGATCACAACACTCTTGAATAATCCAATAAAAAAATCCCATATATTATCTACACATACTATTATAAAATCCCATCTTTGAATAATTGGATAAGATGAAATCATTCTTAGAAAAATTAATTAAATATATATGTTAACATTCAATGGTCTAGATGGAACACTGATAGGGGGAGTAGTGAATTAGTGTTCTCTATTTCTTTATAATAATGTTATTCATTCTTATGTTAAATTTTTATTCAGTTAATTCCTCAATCCATTCAACTTTAATATCTCATCCACACTACATATGTAATAATAATAATATAGTGCACAATATGTGATATTTAAAAGGTTATAGATAAAATCATACTCCATGTTATGTTGGTTAGACACACAAATATAGATTCATTACTTTAGACACAAATGGTTACATCCGTAGATCGTTAGACATCCAAACTATAATTCTCAAACAACTGGTCAGACACCATGATCACTAATATCCTTTTATACAATTATATTGACATCATAATTTCAAAGCTCTATTTATTGGTTTTATATCCCTCTTATACGACTATTTAGTAATTAGTTAGAGACACTATCTATAAGATTAATCTATTTTGGCTATGTGTTAAAGGGAAATTCTTCTTGATTAAAATTAATTATTGTCTATTTGATGAAATATGATGTCTCTCCTTGAGTATATAGTGTCAGGTTTTCTCTTATAATTTATTATGTCTATGTGAACTGGTCTTCTTCATAATGTTATCATATAGTATTCACAAGCTTTCAATGATCTTTAATATATCTGATCCTTAAATATTTATACAAATACTAAAGTGTAAGTGATGTCATTATTCATCGATAGATCTTTTTCATTAGTTATACTTCTTTGATCTCTTCAAACTGTTTGGTTATCAGTCCCTTAATATCAACAAAATATACTTATTTTTCAATATACATAGCATATATATTCACGAAATAACATCAAAAGAAAATATTATATTATATTAAAAATTTTTATATAAAATTATCAATAATATTAGTCTTCTCATTCAAATTTTGTTTAAAAAATAATTTTTGAAACTCTATAGTAATCATGGATAGTCATTTCATTCAAAACTCATTTATCTTCCAATGTATTCAGATTAGTCTATTCTAATAAATTTGAATATTTAATATTGTAATATAAAAAATATTTTTCTTTTAACTTAATTTAAATCTTCATCCATTTATGTTCTTCCTCAATTCTTGTTGTGATTTTTCTAGGTAAAAAATAATTGGAAAACCCATATGTCCATGAAAATAACTGTTAATGTAGACTAAATTTCTAAAGTAAGTTATTCATTATTGATTATTACCATTTAATATTAAATATGTACAATATTTAAGATTATGGGAGGTTGGGATCTTCTATTTATACTTGGTGGATTTATTTCCTATTCTTTGAATCTCTTGTAGATTAAAGTATAATTCAAGAATATATCCCAAATACCAATATATGACTAGTTACCCAGGCTGTTAATGCATAAATGTTATTGATTTATACGAAAATCAATATATATTAATGGTTTCCCATAATTTATTTACTTATTACAAATGCTTAATATTGGATTAAATGGTTTAAAACATCAAGTTTATTTATAATGTGGTGTATCACCATCCATGTAGGTGTTAAAAAATTATGGTTTTTGGATTGTTCCTCTGAAAAGGGATTAAATTATATCATTGTAAAATCAATCAAGACAAACATTTTTTATTGAATCTTAATGGATTATGTTATTCCTTTTAAATTCAATTGACAATGACCAATCTTGTAGTCTTATTTCATGTTGTATAGATGAATAAGTTAAATATGTGAACCGTTGGTTATTATGGGTCTTTTGTATGGGAGTCCAATTATAGTATCACTAGATTGGAATATGAGGCTATGTTGTTTTTGTAAGTAATATAGACATATTAAATATGGGGTGGATTTTCAAATTAGTAATATGACCCACTGAGAGAAGTATATTGTTTCCATAAATATATACAAGGAGAAAAATCAACGAAATTATTGGAAACAATATATACCATCAAATAAGAGATAATTTCATTGGAAATATAGACCAATGAAGATAGATTCTAGGATAATGTGGAATTGGTGAAATGGATTTTTGTTCTCATAAGGAATATGACATAGTGTGGAATAACATAAGAGAGTTTTGGAGGAATATACCCCATGATGATGGTTTTGATGGATTAAGCATGATCGGTTTGAAAATACTAGAGTTTTTCTTATGTAACATAATTATTAGAAATTAATTCTCACATAGTTTGAGTTATTCTATTTAAGTACATGTGATAGGACCCTACACATAATACCATTATGTGGTAAGGACATTATCACATAGTTATACATTATGTGACAAGAACATTGTCTAGGTCATTTAATTTCATGTTTATGGGAAATTTATGAAAAAAATGTGTGATAACATAGATTTGACAGGGGATTGTTCATATGGGGATCTAATGATGATTGAAATAATTAGTGACTTTATTGAATGTAGTGAAAATGTAGAGACTTAGATCAAATAGGAAACCCAATTTGGTAACCCTGCTTCGTAAGGGGAAGAAATCTAATATTAAGCTTGATGTTGGGACTAAAAAATAGATCAATCCTTTATGGGGGATTTATTACCCCTCTACTATTTGATATCATTTGGTATTTAGAAGGCATGATGAATATAAAATTTGTTATATAATAACATGGTATTACACTTGGAGAGATGTTATAAACCATAACATAGTGATTGAGGTTGTGTGGTGTCCCGAATGATTTGAATATAAGGTAGTGATAAAAAGGGTTGGGAAACCAATACCCTAAGCATATTTATTGGTATCCCTGTGATTGATATCAATGTTATTAGTGTTATACAAGATAGTGATTCATTGAGTGTCCTATTATAATGGGAGGAAAACATGGTGTATTCCACTTATCAAGGTAATACACAATTAAAGGGGATCACCCTAGTGCACACACCATTATCACATTGGTAAAATTTATTATTAGGATTATTTATGTTAGTAATGTTGGATTTTTTCCAAGGAAAATGTAATCCATGAAGTCCTTTGAAAATTTTCACTCTAAGTGAGAAATCTAGGTGAATGAAGATTCCTTATTGAATGGGATACCCTGAGAAAACAAAATTTCTACAAATAGGCCTTATGAGTTGATCATGGAGAAAAACCTATAAAAGGATTAACTTATATGACATGTCTCACATACTTAAACTCACATGTGTGGATCTTAGTCATAACCTCATGAAATTGCCTCCTGATCATAGACATAATATATTAGAATACAATATTTTTCTTGTGATCTTGGTTCATGGTCCTAAATAAGTGATTTTAGCATATAATATTTTCATATGAGCTTGGCCCATTGGATTGACCTCATGAGAATGGATTGTGGGATTCACATGTGATATTGTCCTGTGGGATTGAACGTGTGGTATTTATCTTTTCTTCCTTCCTATTTAGTTCCTATATCATTTTCTCTAAAATATAATGTGATTAAAAAGAGGGAATTTCTACTATCAGAAACATATCATATATTTATCCTTCATATATCTATATGTTTTTGGGAGGATTAGTGGGGTCTATTTAGACATCTCTAATTAATTAGTTTCCTTACATTGGTTAAATGGGGAGGTTCCATGTGGATTTTCATGAAGGTATTCTACAAAAGGACCTTGGTATGACATACCAATCCATTTTTGCAATGTTAGAGCCTCCATGAGGTCAACTACATAGTTAGGTGGTCCTATAGATGGATTATGAAGTGAAGAAAAACTTATAGAGTATAAAAAAATGACCAAACATGACACGTTAAGGATCCTCTTAGGGATGGTTCATAACTTTGTGATATCAAAGAAGAAACCACACGAAGTGTTAAAATTTATCTTTTTTACACCATGTTATCGTGTGCTCTAGGTGGTTAGAGACCTCATGATGTCTTTTGATATGTGACATTGTATTATTATTTTTCCACGAAATGAATGTATTTTCATCATTATTTTGGTTATTCTAAACATTATATTTTACCTTCTATAGATTCTGGTTGACCATCAAACCCCCCATTGGAATTGGGACCATTTTGAATGAAATAGAAATAATATTATGTATGTAAAATTCCAACATAGTTTTCATATAGTACCCCATGGTGACATTATATGAATATGATTTAGTCCCCACATAATTTTATCTTTTTATAACAGTGTAATTGCATGATTCCATAAATGATTCCCTCTATCAATATATATATTGAAATGTAATTCAATCCTTTTATGAACGTGATAAGTTGTCTACTTTATATCTAATATACATTCATATTTTCGTTCATATAGGTATTTCACAATCCATGACGTTTTCCTATCATACATGTGGCGATATGTAGTCTCTATGGTCCACTATGTAGTATCTTTGGTCAAGAACATATTTTTCACAGTGGCATCATAAAATACTATAATTTATAGTTTAACCTTTCACCCACTTATGAATATTGAGAATAATCTCCACAACATTTTTTATATGAATATTTTCTACAACCTATGATCATCAATATGATAAGATGTATGTGGCTAAATAATTGATTTCATCACATGGTACATTAGGGATGAACCGTGATATCACATTAGTCATTAAAAAAATCTATAAATAATATATTTATACTAGTACTTCAAGACTACCTAGTTCTATAAATATTCCCCATATTCAAAATTTTCCTCTGAGTTGATGTCTTCATCCATGTGATAGATTATAACATACTACCATCATGGATGAAATTTTACCGGGAATTTATTTATGAAATAATTTATAATAAATTATCACCTATCATAGATTTTCATCAAAGGAGTGATAATAACATGGAAAATTTTCAGGGTACTCATGACAATCAACCCAATTTTTGGGAGACTATTAAAAAATTATACTTCTCTCTAAGCCAATTCACAAAACAATTATTATAGATGGTGGAACCAAAATGTAATAATGCATCGACAAAAGAATTTATGATTAATGGGTGTGGGATTTAAATGGTTAGAATGATTAAATATGAACAGTATATATTGTGATCTTGGACAATCCATTTATTGGGTGAACCTAAAAATATATTTTCACAAACTTCAGCTTTCTACTACATTTGAGAAGACCAATGAACTTTTGGTTCCACTTAAAAATCATAACAAATATCATAAAGAGGCATCATTTTTATTTAGTATTTACATCGAGGAATCAGTTGGTTCTATGAGGAATATTGGAGATATAGATTACACTAATTACATTGATTCTATTTTCCAATTTCTTGTGATCTACAGGTAGATATTTCTTACAATGTGTTTTTTAATGGAGACATCGGGGGGGGGGGGGGGTTGAAAAAACATATAAACATCTATATAGACCATTCTCTAACTTTTTGGAATTTATTCTTAATTATAAACATATGGTGGTGTTTTAGTGTAGTGTGAACCATAAAATCACAAATGATGATTTTGAAATTAAGAAGTGGGCCACTCAGAATGTTTTACTTTTAGTAAAGAAATATTTTTGAATGATATGAGTAGTAAGGATTAATTTTTTCACCAAATTATACACATGTGGAATGTTTATGGATTTAAATACTATAAAATTCATACTCTCATTCTATAGAGTATAAATATCATATAGAAAATAACATTCTAGGAATTAAACACTTCATATTTAATCTTTCTAACCATTTAACAGAGGTTATATATGGTGGTATAAATCTGATGAATTAAATTACAACCATGTAATATTGAGTAAATTATTTTATGGAAGTATAAAATATTGATTTTTAGGAATAAAAATATAATCTATAAAAATTTATAGTGACAACAATTTATAATAATAAAGTTGTTGAGGAATTTTATGAATGGTTCCTAGAATTTGATGATTTTATTAGGATCATGTTTTCATTTATTAACACTAAATATTATACATTGGTGAAAATCGAGTAATCCATTAGTAAATAACACTAAGTGTTAAATAGAATTGTGTTCATTTATAATTGGGTCTTATCATTACCATTATAATTTTCTTTCATTTTCACATAATTCCAAGGAGATATTCTAAAATGTATCTTCCCCTGTGTGAAATGAATGAATTTTCAATTTTGATCTCACTACTTTTGCTATATTATTTTACATAATGGGGTATTTTTTACTTTTCAAATGTCATAATCATGATAATTTTAATCCATTTAAATGTTAAAATATAATGAAAAATATAAAGCATGATTTCTAAACACTTGAGTTAGTGATGTTTTCGCATTAGAATGGATCATGTAAGGGTAAATGCATGTGTACTATAACTATGAACTTGATTTTTTTTATTTAGATGACATCCTACTTAGAGTACTCATAGATAGGTATATAAAAATATTAAATTACTAAAAATTTGTTCTATATCATTTATATGATGAATTAAATGAATAAATTCAATGAGGATCACATAGCGGTAGAAGAATTAAAATTCACATGTTTATGAGAGATTGAGCACACTATAGTTATGTTATAACAAATTTTGGGTGCATTCATCAGACTAACATTACAATGATGAGGGAATAGTTAAATGATCTAAATTTATTTCTTGGATGAGAGACACAACGAGCATTACATGACATCTTCTAAAGTCAAATTTAATAACCAAGAATCTATGTTTTATTTATTTGTCACCATAACATTTTCTTAGGCCTGATATTAGTGGGAAATAGTAGGTGATGGCTTGAAATATTCTTATATGTCACCTCATGTGATTTAATTATAATATGGTTTAGGTTTTTTTTATTTAATGTGTTTGATCTTTTTACATATCAGATGAGATGTGTTTCCCATAAGTGGGGATTCATTTTTTTCATAGGTTTTATTTTATTGGAATTCGATATAGAAATATTTACCTCTACCCTTGGGAACTATTATGTCAAGATAGTTGGTCCAATGTGAGATAATGTTTAAGGTCACATAACCATGCCCCAAATACGAGATGGTCTATGTATCAAAGCATGTGAATGAAATCATATCATGAGTGAAGAGCCGAATTTCACCACAATGGATCAAATAGGGGAATGGTGATTGTATATTAATGTCATAGTTCTTGCTCCAATAAAGGTAAAACATTAATGTCAGGTAAAATTGACCAGTTTTTAATAATGATTTTGGTCAATTATGATTGAATTAATAAAAGTAAATTGGTCCTTCCAAAAAAAGGGATAGATAGACCTAATGTGATAAGGAATATTCTTGTTCTACTGGTAGAAAACGCCATATACAGGAGTGTGTTTAATATATGTTCTCTATTATTGGTCCATTATTTCATATGGTATATGATCTAATGAAAAAATCCATCAAAGGTTCAATAATATAATGTGAAATCCATGATTTAAAAATGATTATGATGCAAAAAGGAATTACATATCAGATATTAAATCCAATGTAATTGTAAGATCATGAATTGGGTTAATCACAAATCAAGGATCATAAATTAGAGATGATGACATGGGGCATATATATTATATATGAATGTTATCCATTGTCAAATGATGGGTTATTTTTATTAATGATACAGTGTAATGTGATTAGAGGACCTTTTCCATCGAAATAATATGCATCTAGATGGTAGTTCGTATTGGGGGTGCATGAGTAGGTTCCATATGAGGGGAATACATTCATATACCAAAAGAGATTCTTATTCGAGTCAAATACCCTAATTTATTATATCCATAGGATAATTTTGATGATTCAGAAACATAAAAATTAATGTATACTCATAGTAAAGGGGAAATCATAGTGGGTTACATATCACTAAATGTGATGTCAGTTGAATTTTATACATATTTGAGGATATGATTTCAAATATCATCATTCTAACAGTTTCTCAGGCTAAAGGTTCAAGATAGGAAAGCTAATATTTTTATAGGAACATAAGATGGACCCTAAAAAATTTAGGATTCTTTTTATTTATGCTCTAACTATTTCATAATCATTAAATGTGGGGATATTTGTTATCATAGAATTTACATGTCCTTAGACATACCTTTTATTTCTTATATCCTAAAAATATTTTCATATCCTTCATCAATATATTAATTCCATGAAATTTACCCCATAAAGGGTTATAGTTTGATATCATTTATGTATGACAAGATAAAATTATGTTTATGAATATAAAACATTCCCAAAAATGGAAAATATTCTATAAATTATGAAAAAATAAAGACCAAACATGGATGATACTCTATGTTCGTATATATTATCTCTAAACAAGTTATATCCCCTTCATGGTCTTGATGGATGATCCTTTTCATGAAAGAGGGGATAGTTAAAAAAATCCAATTTTTAGTTCAAGTGATATGAACACCATAACTTATTTCGAATATAGAATGAATATGGAATAAATTATTACATATGTTTTTTCAGATTAGGAGTGATAATATGAGACATGTATACATGGGATCACTTGTGGACAAATTTGAATGTTGAGTTCCACGAAAATGTGTCTGGGAATATAAAAATTAGGGAACTATTTTTATTGTATAAGGATTCCGATAATAGATAAGGAATAATATGGTAGTATTGATGATCATTAAAAACATGTTCAATTCCATAGTTTAATATGTAATCATTAAGAAACACCATGTAGGGTTTGTCAAAATCTGAGAAATATAAGAGGTGATTTATGATTCATGGTTGATGGTGTTGATAAGAGGAAATATTTCAATTCCAAACCTTTGTGAACAATTTTATTCTTCTATTTTCTTTTGGAATGGAATGATAATTTATTATGGATGTTGGAGGCCGAAACATTGGGGTTTTTGATTATAAATAGGTGTTTTAACCCACATTGGGATCCCATATTCCATTTAATCCCATAAATAGCTGTCTATCATATAATATATTTATGTTAACTTACATAGGTTCTTTTTTGTAGTTTATGGTCATTCTATATGGTCCATTAATTGTTAATTTTTTCATCAAATTACAAGGAATCATATTTCATTCAATTTAACAACTTCCAAAATGTAATCATATTAAAAAACTAAGGATAATGGAATTTAGATCCAATAAATGGGATGAGGATGTGAGAACATGGAATCTCTATGTATCAAAATAGATCAAGAATCAAGCCTGAAATACTTCTTGATATATGAGATGTTAATGGTAATTGATAATGAAACAAATTCTATGTAGTTTAGCACCGTGCTTCCAGAATAATTTCGTGAAGTTTAACATCATTTTTCAATGACTGAGATGTCATGTACATTAACAACATATGACATGGAATAAGATATCTGGTAACTTAACATTATTTGAAAAGTACAGTGATACTATGAAATTTAATGTCAACTGAAAAAGACTAGGATATCATGAAATTTAATGTCTTATAAAAAGGACTAAGACGTTGTACAATTTAACAAAGAGTTATAACGACTAAAATGATTTCTTTTGTATTATAATACGATAATGACTATAAGGGTATAAAAACATATACTTATTCCTATTATATAATATTATTACATCACTATGTATCCGGAATTTTGAAAAATCTCGACAAATATAGTTCTAGTAGAAAACTCCTCACATAGAACTACCACAAATGCTTGAAAAGGTAATTTATTTTAAAAATTATAGTATATTCGACTCATCCCTAGAGTAGGGATCAAAACATATGTAGATAATGGGTTCTCATTGAGTAAGGGGTATTTTCGAAGGACCCTATATTGATAAAGAGTGTTGAGAAACTACGATATAGAGAATTCCTCCATTTTTAGTTCAAGTTAACAGAACCTACCTTGGTTGATATAATATATATATGGATCATTAATAGGATATTAGGGATTAATTAATGATGGAATTTACTATTTGGATTAAGATTAGAGATCTCTGGGTCACTACACAAACCATTTTAATCTGAATCATGAGACATGTAGTTCATAACATCAAAAATTTTATTAAAATATAGGCCTTTGTAATGAAAAATCGTACATGAATCCCATTCTCATATAATGAAAAGGTGTCTCACTGATATTTGATGAAAATAATTTTGGGATATTTTATTCTATATACTTTTTTACATAGTTTAATTCCAGGTTACTAGTATTTAAACACCTATTATTTGAGTTTGGTGCACCACAATTATTCCAACAAGAGTGAATCTATAAGACCTATAAATCTCATGAGTCATTCTAAATGTGAGAAAATATATTCATGGTAGATCAATTATGTTTTTCGAGTATACACGACATAGGAGAAATGGGATTTAATAGGTATTTTGACAGTGAATTTTTAAAAAAAGATTATTAAATGAGGTCATTTTCATCATCGAGTAAGATAGTGAAAATAATAAGACGTACAATATGAGTTATTACTAGGACCTATAACCATTTTAAGGGATTCATGAATTATATTGTAAATTATTTCATGTATTTTAATTTATTACAAGATGGATTAAATGTTATGTAGTTTGAATTTATACATATGACTAAGAATATGTCATGTAGTCTAATGTGATTCAATAAGAATTTAATACTATGTTTTTCACATTCATACAGAAAAGAATAAAGAGTACAATATATATTTATTGATGTGTATAATAATCTTTTTCTTTGTATGTTAATGTGAGGGAGTTTCATCCAAGCCTTGTAACAAGTGAAAACAAATTATTATAAAAGAAAAAAAGCATGTTTCTAGGTTATGAGATCTTAGTGATCAATACATGTCCAAAAAATGACAATAAAGCTATATAATGTTTGGGAAACATCACTTCTTCATAGATTCAACAAAAGTGTTGGAAGTGAGAATTTGGTCCCACATTAACATCTGGTCATCGATAAATCTCATCTTCAATGGGTATACCCAATCATTAACATGAATGTGGGAATTCTATAAAAATAAAATTTTCATTTTAGATAGTGACAAATAATTTTTACTTCACTACATATACAGCATGTTTAGGAATCATGTCACACATATTTATTGTGAAATGGTGTAGTTTGATTTCAATTACAAAGGGAGAATATAATCATGACATAAAATGATATCCATAAATTTTAATACAATATGATATCAATGATTTTTTTATTTATTTCATGAATCCCAAATAATTTTATATTGATTATCATCATGCGATAAAGATTATCTAATGTAAATTTTAAATTATTAAATCTAGTACATTCAATATGAAATTTAATTTCATACAATAATGACACTATCATGTAGTTTTATGTTGTCAGACATGGATGATGGAAATACAGTTTAACAGTGTGTTCTTGGAACGTCATCATGTAGTTATTTATCATGCGACTAGTGCATTTTACATTTAATTTAAAATCTTTCTACTATGATGTTTTCATGTTTTTTATATCATGTTACTAGGAAAATGTTTTCACTATTTAACATTGTTATATGGGTATGTTGTCCACATAGTTTGACACCATGCTATGTGGATGCCGGACACATTGTCTAAATCCATGCTATCGGGACACAGGAAATCTTATGGGAACATATTGTGAATTAATTATTACAAAACTTTGCATGGTTGGGATGAATTATTCTCTCACCATCCATTGAGATCAATGTGTAATCATTATTAGAATACGCTTTCTAATTGTTGTTCCAAATTTAAGATTTTAGATCATGATTTAGTGGCTTCCTCCAAGGAATCATATGAGTTATAATATCCAATAATAGATCTATCCAGAGTAATTGGAGGGGGGAAACATTCTCATCAATGTCTCCTACAATACGTTTCTAATGGACCTCTATGTTGTGATGTGTATGCAACCTCATTTTATCATTCTGATATAAATCATCATGTGGATTCTAGGATTGTTTGTATTCATAAAAAAACTATATATAGTGATGTAGAGTTAGTGAAATTGAACTTATACAGGAAAATCCACCTCGATTCCATTGATATAAAAATATGGGGTTTCTTGTGTGACAGTGTGAGTTATTGTATAGTAAGTCCAAAAGGAGTTTGTAATTTCTTCCTTCTAGGAATAATTTTTATTGTCAAACATTTTCTAGAGAATGTTTTATAGAGTCCTACAAAAGGAATATATATAACCATTTTGTATTTCATGGTATTGGAATGAGTTGTTTCACAATATATAATATTCTCTATGTATCCTTTAAAATGTTTAAGGATGAAAATTGGTGTTGTCATCCATCAAAATAGAATGATGGAAACTGAATATACTGACGATGTTATACATAATAAAGTTTATATATTATATGTTTTTACTTACATGAGGGTATATCCTCATTACAGTTTGAGAAGATTAGGTGGAAGCAATGATACTCCAAAACTTCATAGTTGTGGTGGGCGGAAACGGACCCCTGATATACATTCCCTATATACAGAACAATCATGAATAACTCGTGACATGATATAGCTCTATGATATATTGTATGGAATTTGATGTATACCAGGAAAACATAAAACATCACTAACAACTCTATGAATTGTCCAATGATCATCAACCAAAAAAAGAAAATAATATAAAATTTATGGGATATCGTAGTCCATTACTGATGATTATCACATGATCCTGTAAGAAATTCTTACATAATAGTGAAAGTTCCAAATATTTCTATAAATATGAGGAGGAACCCAAAAAATTTCACTTTTATATGAAATCATGTTTATTCAATTTTCAGTAGAGATGATTTTTTCACCTGACATTGGTTCTATATTTTCTATCATTGAAAAAATTAGTGGACCCAATTTAAGAGAAATTTCACTATGGGGGAATCCATCTAGTAGTGGTATAAGTTGACGAGGATATTATATAATCATTAACTAGGAAGGTATTTAATTCATGTATTTACTCCATTCCATTAATGCTTATATGAGATATTACTATATGGTGTGTGATTTGGATGACTCACATCCCAATACGGAATTGAGAATTCTATCTCTATAGTATCAAGTACATTGGAATATGAATTTGGAATGTAATGGATATGATTCAATAAATGATCCAACATATTATTTTTCAAAAAAACCCATATATAAAAATTTAGGGGAGATAAAGTAGCACTTTTAATTGAATATTCACCGTTAATATTCTTATTTTCAAGTTTCATGTAACCTTTTACATTCAAATGTGGTACCTAGAGATACATGTCCTACTCCAAGCCTAATATAAAATCTTGGTAATCTGACTCATATTTTATGTAGCCTCTAGAAAAAAATGAAAGAATATGGTTTAACTAAAATGGATAGGATTATTAATAAAATCTCCATGACACCTTTATTGAGAATCAAGTTATCAATTAAATTCCCAATTGGGCCTCATGTGAGACCATCAATTTATATATCCCACTATTGGGAAGTCTCATAAATTAGGAAGAACACTTTTACAAGAATATTATATTTTAGTAGTACACTTTTTATAGTTGGGTTTGTTTCAATAAAATAGGCGAATACCTGCCCTTGTATTTCATCATGCGATAAGATTTAAATTTCAATCTTATATAGAGTAAATACCATCAGTACAATAGTCTTCTGAATATGAGATTGTGTATGATGTCCTTAACATGATCAATGCAAGATACTATATAGAACGTGTTGTGATACACATAGTGAATAAAAAATTTTAATGTGAATATAATTATGAGGATGTATTTCTAAATGTTGGAATATTGATTATTGGTACCTGCTATAGTCCTTCCATGTAAATAAATTCTATTATAATTCCCTATATCATTTTTATATTTTAGTATGAAATCTAGTGATTTCTCCATTGTATCTATTTATAAAATGGGTCTATTCCATTATAGTTTATATAGTAATAGTTTTTGAAACGAAACATTAATGGGATTTTCAATGTATTCTAAAGAGTGTTTATCAAATTTCTTGGTGAAAACATTTATCATCATCTTCATAAAGGGAAAAAATATTATAATAACATTTTACATAAAATATCTAATTTATGTGAGGAATCCTTTAATCCCATTATAATTATTGATTTTTCATAGAGGTATCATTATAAATATCATAACAGTAATATCATGGTATATTTGGAATCAAAAATTTCGTACTTGTCTTTTGATGAATTTCCCCAACGTCACCATGATGTCCCACATTAAGTCATTCATTTTCAATCCATTTCTTTTATGTTTGTTAAAAACTATATCAAACATAAAAAATTGTTCATTTTTTTCGTGGAGTTGATATCCAGATAATCAGAAATAACATTTCATAGTATTCATCAAGAGGGTTATAAATATGTGGTTCATGTTGTTTTTATAGGTGGTTCCAATATTTTTTAATCAAAAAAAATTCCCTAAGATTGAAATATTCTATTCCACACATGGAATGATACTTCTTCTTTATCTTTAGAATAATTTCATATTATCTTGTTCAATGAGTATACATACATACATAAATTTTAATAGAACCCATCAATCTCATATATTTTTGTGATTCACTACATTTATTTTTTATTTTATTTTATTGATTTTTGACTTTATAATTTAGATTTCTAACCCTCTTATCATTTTATGGGAAATTTTTTTTACTAGCTCACTATGTTTTAAATATATCGGCATTATCAACGATCATATTTTTATAATTCTTATTTCATTTGAATGATAATTTTTTTTATAATTTATTTTCATCTATTATTATGTCTAATTCAAAATAAAACATTTTTTTATTTATATCCAAACAAGATAAATTTTTTTGTGTGAATATTTGTTTTTAATATGGTTTCCTTATAAATTATTATTTTATTTAATTATAACATGAGTTATATAGATCAATTTATTGTGAAACTTATGTTGTTGGATATCCAACACATTTATTAACATATCATTAGAATAAATTAGTGTCTAAATGTTTTGTTTTTTTAGTTAAATAAATTACTGAAGATCATACAAAGATTATGGAAACTGAAGAATTTCTATATTTCATGTTCTTTTTTGATTTTTTTATTTAATTAAATTCATGTTAGAATCGATCAATGTTTTCAGGTATATTTAATATTATTTTTAATACATTTAATTGAACAAAATTAAATTAAAATTTTTTAGATACACCAAAATTAAACTGAATATCTTTAATATTTCTATATAGTTTATAGTTAATATTATTCACATTATTTTGTTGATACCTCCTTCTAAACTAGTCAGATTGATGTCTTCCAATATACATTGGAAAGAAATTCATATTTTCTACAACTATATATATTTCATTGAAATATAATTTTTACATTTAGATAAGATATAGAGTCCATCAACATTTAATTATCTCCTTGTTTAGTTTTTCTCATTCCCTTAAGATCAACCTACATTGAGGCTTCACCCACCTTACCTCTGGTAGTTATTATCAAACCGTAAAAACAATACTAGAAAGCCTTATGGATTTTTCACCTTAATACAGAAGTAAATATCATCTTCTAGTGTTTTCTTAAAATATGATCCTAATTAATGATCAATATTTGTTAAAGTAGATGATGAATAATGCATGGAATCTCATCTGATTCCCCTAAAACAGACAAACATCAGCATCAAATTACATGAATTTATAGGTTTCTAACATACCATAAGAGTTATCCCCACAATACCATATTATTACTCTCTAAACCTTTCCATGACACTACCTTAGGTGACAAGATGTGTTAATCAACTTAGTGTGAGATTCACTTATTGACTGTTCCATGCATCTATAATACTACATGATGCTTTTTCAATTACCGAAATACTTTTACATGGTCAGTATTGTGGCTGCATGAATATTTATACCCACCAAATGTAATTTAAACTGAACATATGTTATAATATTATGTTACATCATTTTATTCAAATGATCATTACTCTAGATGAACCCCTTGGTAATTATTCAAATCACATGAACATTTGGAACATTACTAGATATTATTTTGTTTTTTTAAAACTATAACCCTATTAATGCTCTATATATTATTATATTTTATGTTCTGATTATTTGAATTTTTATTTTATGTTTTTTAATTACTTTATTAATTTCTAAAATTCAGACATTTTATGTAGAATCCATTTGAATTTATATAGAAATATTTTAATTAGTTTGAAATTATTATTAAATTCATTTATAAATTTTACAAAACATTTAAAACAAACAAATTAAATACTAGTGTTTTATTATTTTGAATTAATTTATATTATTTATTATTTTCTAAATTATTATTTAATGTAATAAAATATATTAAAACACATTTTATGGAATTTAATGTTATATAAATAATTTTTGAATTACAATGTACATTAAATTTTAAAGTATTTAATATTTGAATATAAAAAATAAAAATAACATATGATTTTATGTGATTATCTTGGAATAATTATTATCATTTAATTTATTATTCAATATTTTTTTAATTGGACATTAACATATTAATTGAATCATTTTTTTATGATAATTATGATATTTTATTTTTAGATGTATTACTCGGTTGGAGATTTGTTTGTTAGGTCATTACTGATTCTATTTAAAGGAATCATGAAGATATTCAATGTATGAGGCATAATGATATCAAGACAGAGTACACGTGCACAAATCATTTGAGAACCAATGTTCAATAAAAACATATTTGTGTTTTCTGTGATATTTTATTTCATCTACTTGAAAATATCTCAATTTTATCGAAAATAATCAAAGAATACTATTGCATTAAAGATACATAAGAATTTTTCTAGGAATAATATGTACGATTTCATTATTTCATCGCTCTCATCATTCTTGATTTCGAGTATATAAAACTATTTAACATCTCTCACACTCACTCCCTATTTTATGTTTAGGTTTTTGAATAAAAAATATTTATCTTTATTCAATATCATTGTATTGTGACTCAAGGATTCTAAACTCAGAATCTGAGGTCCTTGAATCCATGAATCTAAAGTCACAATTGTTTTGGTTATCAATCACATATTCTAAATTCAATTCTTTATGGTATTTGAATATTAATACTAAAGTTAGCGTGTTGTGGTAAACTCTCTACTGTAAGAGGATCTTATTCTTGGGTTAGTATTCCCCATCATAAATAATATTAGATCAACATATTCCCACTATATGTTAGATGGATATAAGAGTAGTGTAATCCAACTTTGTACCAGAAAACTATAAAAAATCATTATTTTCCTTTTTTTTCTACTAACTATATATAATAATTATCATTGATAGGTAATCTAGATAATAAATTAATCACATGAAAATATTTAATCTATTAAATTCTCTAAAATTATATACTACCTTCCTTCTACCTACTGTGACATAACACCACTGACCATGAGTTCTATAATTGTTACCATGAAATCATTCTTTAGTATGTTCTGGTTGAGATACCTTATATCAATAAAAATATAACATCCCCACTATATTTATTAATGGGGGAAATTTGGGAATTAAATTTTTGGTACAAAACATCTTAGATGAAGCAGTCATTAATAATATTTTCATCATCAAAATCAATATTAGTATGATGGGATGGATAGATCCTTTTAAGATCATATTTGAAGTAATACTAATTATCTAGAAGGCCATTACGGAGGATGAAGACATCAATATATAGTCTATGAATTTATTTTTAAATATAGTCAAACATGTTGTGATATCAATTCATGGAATGATTAATTTATTTATCTTTAATATACAAGGATAAATTGAAAAACATGGGCCATTAGTTATCCTCCATACCATGACTTACTTTTCTAATCCCATCGATTATGGTAGAAACACATTTCTAAAATATTATAAGGATAAATCTTTGGTATAATATTAATCAATTCCTTTTGTGTTGGTTTCATTGATTGTGTGATTTGATTTTACTTTTTCATTTCTTGAGAGTGATGAAGGGATTTCCCTGGGATTTGAAAAGGAATGTGACGAGACCCTCAAAGAGGAATGCATGTAGACCTCATCATCCCGGGAATCCTAAACAATTTATCCCTCTAATTCACTATCATTGGATGTTTAGGATGGAAAAACATGGTTAAATTTATGAAATCAGTAGGAATAATTATCAACTCTAAACAATTAATTTGATATATCTTCATTCAACACCAATGATTGTGTGATGGAATCTATAATAATTTTAATAAATTTGATGGTAACAATCATCACGGAATTTTTTAATCTTATCAAACTCATATCCTAATCCATTTTATAGTTATTTATCTGGAATATGTGATATTGAGAGTAATATGGTTGATCATGTACCTCAATATATTTATCTATCTGAAATGTTTTCTTTGACAAGAATAATGGGTAATATATACTCTTTGACAAGATCATTCAACAAGATTATAAGAGTTATATCCAAATCATTATGGGAGTTAATCTGAGTATCATTGATTATAACTCATTTATCACTATTCCTTTTATAGTGTACCACAAATATATATTAGGATTCACGATAATAATAAAATTATTGTCACCACAAATTACACTGACTAATCAACTAAAAAAGGTAATAGTGATATATAGAAGGCACCACTAAATATAGATGAAGCCACAATATTCCATGTAGAGAAATAAAAGTCATGTCTTGAATAATGTATAAAAATTATAATTCAAATATTTCATCAATTAATTAGACAATAATATTTAATTAGCTGGTTAATTTATTCCCATTGTTATAATATACTAGGATCATCATATTGGATGGTAATAAGATAGTCTAATTGCATCTCAAATTTTTTATTTTCCAGACTGATATGAGTTTTATCTTAGAAACCTTATTAGTGAGGGATTTAGGGATTTGACTTTCCCCATTATTTCAATAATTTTATAGTTCTTGGACGTTTCCCTTTATTGTAGTCACTCAATCATGTTCTATAAAGGAGGTGAAATTGTAGCACTACATGGTATTCATATTTTCCTGTTAGGCCTAGAGTACATCTATATTAGACTAAAACTATTTTTGGATTATTTTGGACATAATGAGGGTTTCATGAATGTTATTTGAATTGTTATTGTTATCCTTGATTCAAAATATATGTACACTAATGGTGAGATTGTTCAGGATATAGTACTTTTTGGGACATTGATTTTAATTTTCTTATAGGGGATATTTTATGGCCCACGGGTTGAATGCCGATAAATAATAAAATGTTAGAAATTTCATATGGATGATTTCTAGAGGTATATTTATTTCATTTTTTAGATTGAATTAATATCTTCACAGTCTTCTGATAACATTATTGTGGCACATCTTATAATCCGTTGAATAATATTATGGAATTTTAATCAGTTTTAGACGACTATAGAGTAGATTGGATATCCTATTTATCAAATTTTAGGGATGTATCTAAATTTATTGAATGCATATTGATTTCTAAGTGATAGATACAAAATATAGATATTAGTTTCAATATTATTTCCATCCCCTTTATCCAAAAATTCCTCAACAGCAACAACTTATTACATTTCATCCCTAGTTTAGGATGGAGTGGTAATTTTTATATTTAAATTCCTCATAAAATAATGGTTCCACCATGTGGATCATATTCATTGAAACATATAATATCTCTTTATATGAAGAGGTTTTTATTTGGAGGGGTGATAAACATGATTTCAATGATATCGTTTAACAGGGTTGGAGGTCCTAAATTGTGTTGGTCACCATTCTATGAGATTTATACTATACCAATCCATTACTACATTAATTGTGATAACTATTAGAAGATTTTTTTAATATGGATTCGTGAAAAATTACAAGTTATATTGGGGATCTATCGTTTTGGTTCATCGTGGAGATGAGTATTTCCCACACTAATTATACTAGATTTCTATAATTCTAATCGTTTATCATATGTATTTTCTTAATTGGGGAATCATTATATTCCCTTTCATAGTATGGTAATATTATAAAAACATAAGAAACATTTTCCAGAGGTTTATCCAAAATTAATTTCGTTGAATCAACCATTTCATGGAGAGTCTATTTTGTAAAAACACACACTTTGATGTTATGTCAAAACATTCCTTGGAATGGGTTTGAGGTCTAGATGGTTAGTTAGACAGAACTCATTGGGTTTTCTATGTTATGAATTATTATGAAATCTATTTTCTAGTTTTATAATAAAGTATCCTATAAAACAATTATTTCATAGAAAATATATCTTTTTATTTTAATAATCAAATCATGGATACCATAGGTTCTTCGTATTATCATAAATGTGACATTTTTGTTGTCACATTTATTCTGGTAGAGTCATCATATATTTATCAATTTGATTCTATGTTAGGAGGAAGATTTATACTATATTAGGTATAAATATTTCCATTTATTTCATCAAAATTTATATTTCCATAATCTTCTAGAATTTGGTTTGTCATCGACTTTGTGAATCAAATAATATATTCCATCATTTGCATTATCATTTACATCTCTTAAAACCAATCAGTACATTTTAATAGAAACATTGGTGTTTGAAACTCATAATATTTATTAACTATAAAAATATATATTATTATCAATATTGGGAGATTCATATTTATTAATATTTCACAACCTTCCATTTTCCAATAATGTTGGAGACCCATTGATTCTCATGCAGTTTGTAATTTTAGACATTAATAACCATAACATTTCCCTACATTGAGCTATATTTATAGAAGAATTTCTAGTAAATATCATACCAATCTATGATAAACCTGGTTGAAAAAAACAACAATTTTTTTCCCTCATATTGTATTCATTATTAATTTATGATTAACCACATTTTATGTTTGAGTGTTCGCATCATATGTCCACACCAGGACATAAAATTACATAGTTGTTTCTCCAGGTCAACTGTATTATTGAATATTAGAAATATTGGACTATAATAATCATTTTTAGGAGGACTTTTATCTATCCCCATGGGGTATTTTTTCATTTTTTGTTTATATGGTGCTTTTTATTCTTCTACTATCTCTAATTATGTTTTTAGAGATTTTATGTAGTTGAGATGTTCTAGTGTAATGGTCAAATAATCAGATGCCTAAGTAGAAAAAATATATGGGGTTTAATTTGGCCGACCTATTAGTTTTTATATTTGAGTCATATAACGATTTTTTCTTGATTAATTCAATTATTAAGATATTTTTGGATCTTTTAAGGATAAAATTCATGTTAATTTGCATCATCTAGACATAGGTACACCAATTTCATAGATCTAGAACCTAGTGGGTGATAATGGTTTTCTTTAATTAGATGAGATTTTTTATCAGGATGTATGTGTATTAGAAGATAAATATTGACTTTAACTAAGAACATTAATCAGTTTAAATATTTTATATGATTATTTGATCATTTAGTTGCCTAAATTCCACCAAATCATCCATACATTGAGAGAACCATCCTTGGATAGTTACATCTTCAGTTTCATTAAGTGGTGGGTGGGTTATGGACACATCATTCAATATTATTTAATATAATACCATTTATCTGAGGTATGTTTTTTGGGAGGATACCCTAGATTATGTGTCATTTTATGGTTCCGACTATGCACACCTGGTTCCAAAGTTTCCTTGTAGTTCACATTCCATGTAGTATCTTCCAAATAATGGTATTCTCATTTAATATCATGTTCTAATTTATCTATTGGGGTCACATCAGTTATTTTTAAATTGGAGTAGTATTCCAAATGATGTGTGACTCTATTTTAAGGATAAAATTATCTTTTATCCTCAAAGGATAGACTCTAGAATTCTTTTCTTCATTACTTCATTATGGTCTGTTCATATGTATGGAATCTATGGGCATGTACATTTAATTATGATAACTACCACTGACGTGTTTTCAAAATAGCCATATGATGGGATTCCAAAATCATATTTATTATGCATTCCCTGGATTTTAAGGGTTTTTGAAATATATGAAGGAACTTTGAATGAGTTTTTTGTGATGATTCTCCTCATGTAGAGAAGACTGACTTCCTTGTTGGAGAAGCAGTGTTAGTATAAATTTTACCATCTTTATGTGATGGGGTTTTCATAATTCCCCCAATAATATATATTGAATTAGTTTGTGATTTGTATACACCTAAGTGTGTTGGTGGTGGTAGTAAACTTAACGAAAATTCCCTTGGCCCTGTATGTTGGAGATTCTACTATATTACTATAATGATATATATTAAATATACATTTTTTATTTTATTAGATTTTTTATGATCATTAATCGAATGTTGGAATTATTTGTGGAATATACCATTATCTTCTAATCATATTTTATGGTTAGAGGGTTTTCATTCCTCTAATGTGTAGTGTACACCACCTTTTTTAGATTATTGTTTTTACGTCTCAATCAACATTCCACATAAATTATGATGATTATTGGAACTAGAAATAAATGGAATCTACTAAAGACACGATCTATGGTACATGGACCCCATTCATAAGGCTCATACTGATGGAGTTATTTTGATTCATATACCTATGGGGAACCTTTCCTGGATCGAGATAGAAGTGACATGAAATGAATCATACTCAACCAACTCAATGATATTTACATCGTAAAAAAGATCCAAGAATATCTAATTAATATATTTTATGTCATTAAGGATGAACAAATAGAATTCTCAGTTATTTATTCAGTACATAGGGTTACTTAAAATTGAATGGGTGGCTATGTTAGTATGAAGTTAGAGTTATTCGATGTTCTTGATGTTGTAAGTGTACTCTCTTTGTTACATAGATCTAAACATAAAATATTTAGTAGTCATCGGTAGATTCATATAATTATAGTATATGAATTATACTAACAACACTTCTTGAATGTCAATCACTATAGTGACCTTGGTTTAGAATTTAATCTATATTTTTTTGTCGATTAGTATATTTTATATTATTATAGCATTCTCCACAAATCTAGAAAGATGTTTATCCACACAATTTGACAATAATTTTTCATTTCTTGTATACCATATCATGGTTATAAGGAATATTTGAGGTATTCTTCATTTCACATATGATTATATTCCCTAGGGGTGTAATATATAATCAACATTTCTATATAATCTCCCTTGATTGGGATATGGTGTCACCATTCACAGAGGAGGTACTTGATATGATGACCCTAAGAAAATAAAAAATATCTTAATATAAGGGTGTCTTAATGGAAACATATAGAATGGGTTTAAATTCATTTTAGAGAGGGATGTTTCTGGGGGTGGAATAGTATAGTGGTTTCCATTAGGAGGTCCTCTATGGTGGGTGTTTCCTACTCCACTAATAAATGGATGAACATCATATTCATTTAACTTCTATACATGATGAGGATTTTCTTATCTCATATCAAGATAATAGTTCTCATAATTTATATGTATTCAATAATAGAGTGGAATATTGAGACCACACCTACTTCCCATTTTAGTTTGTAGTTGGAATATTTTAGGGCTAATATTCAATGATACATCCCAAATGTGATAAAATTAATTTTTTCGAGATAGGAATATAAGCCCTCTTATGGGTTATGTGTTACCTTTACTGAGGTCACACTCTGGAAGTTATTATTAAAGTAGGTGATGATGGGTTTTGTATATATTGTCCCTCATAGAGTTGATTCATCCTTGAAAACTCTTATGTTTGTGTGAGAGTTGATGATGAGTATATTTTATTTAGGAATGGATATGAATATGAAATTTTTCTAGTCTCTAGAATACAACCGAAGAACTATTTATAATAGGATGAAGTTCTGACCTACTTCTGGGATTTTTCTATATTATAAATATATGTCTTCAGGGATTGGGTGGGGGAATATGATCTAACTGCAAATAAAAATAAAAAATATAAAAAAAACTACGTTATCCATTGTAGGAATATGAGCCTTTTATAAAGTGATTTCTCTAACGTTCTCCCTAAATCTAGATGAAAAAAGAAGATAAACATGATTATTATATTCATTATATTATGGGATATAATGATGATCATAATGAATGGTATTTGGCATAGGATACACCGCCTGATATATTTTTGAATATGTGTATGAGATTCATTATCATTATAAGAGATATTAATATAGTCCCTCCCCTTTTTAACCACAAAAAATGGCCTATGAGAGTCTTTTAATGCAAATATATCTTCCATAATATCTTAGAAATTTAACTGCATTTTTAATGTGGGTGGGTATATTATCCCACTCAAATAATTTTTGTTCTACTCAGATATTCTGTTGAATTCAATTGAGAGGCCATTAGTATGAGTCTAAACTTTGATATATGGTGGGAGACACTAGATTGTTCTTTAAAACTATGATATGAAATGCATACATGATTTGTAAGCCAGATTGGTGAAAATAACATACTTCAATGTTTATTATTTCGCGTGTTTAAAGACATCATCTAAAAGAATAGAGATATATTTTCATTCCAGACCTTTGTTATAGTTTTGGTCCCAATGAGTTTTCATGGCATTACAAAAGTTGGGTGATCATAACCATGACCTCTTGGGTGACACACCCAATGGGTTGTTTAGGATTTTTAGACTTGTGATGTTGCTGGTGAATTCTATGTGTTGGAGCCCCCTATGAAGACCCTCAATAGTATGAAATTTTTAAACCACTTCCTCCTCCACATCTCTAATAAAATGTATCTTGAAATTCACTGACTGTATTGATAAGCACAAAAGTATTTTGTAGTGGTTATAAGCACCAATGGATTACTTTCACCCTTCTTTAATCTAAAAGTTTAATTGTGTGGTGTGACAACATTGAGGTTCTCTTATGAATTTTCTAATGTGGGTATCATACAACTATTCCCATTTTCCCTTACATGTATAATGATGACATGTGGGTGGATATGCTGTGTGGGTGAGGGAATCCTATTTTGCATGGGTTACATTTCTTGAGTACTATTCATGGATCTTGATCAATTCAAAGATGATTACGTCAATTTTATAAAATTGGGATTTGGTATATGGAATCATGTATAGAATACACAAAACAAAAAACAATTAATTCCCTTTCATGATGAATTGTAATTAAGATCATTTTCCATCAATTAATTTCATAGGAGAAGGGTAATTTACTTATTTTAGTTACTAAATAATTGGTTTTCAGTCTACCAATTTTATTTGCTTTGGTATTGATGATAATTTTTTTATTGAACTTCGAAATAATGACATAATCCATATACTTGAGATTAATTATCGAGATGGAATATATTATAATGGTAGGTGATCAATGTGATTTCATAATAGTGAAAATTAAGGATTCATTTTGTTGGAGAAGATGAGTGATCATAAATATCTTCAAATATTATGGGTAATTATTGAATATGTCAAGAAACTCATTTAGATTTTAGTCATAATTTTGTTCCTAGCCCAAATCCTAATATGGAATCTGTTCTCCAGCCCCATGTTAGAAATAGGTAACAGGTGTACATCAATGTAAAAATTTATATATATTAGAGGATTCTCATACATGATAAAAATATTAGTGATAATTAATTTGAGATTCCATGATTTAAATTCACATAGATTAAAACTCCAGAGTTTATCTTCATCCATGGTAGAATTATATATTGATTGTATTAGGATTGAGAACATCAAAAATGATTCATATGAATCATTTTGAAACGAATAAGAACCTACATGGCTTTTTATGCTTAATAGGACACATTGTAACTTATATGTTCATATTAAAAGGATCAATTACTATAGTTAATATTCATTTAGCAATGAAGACTAAGTGAAATAATGCAATTGATGGTTATTTTGTGACATATGTATTATTTTCCAATTATTGTTGGCCTCAATTGGAATACATAACAATGAGGTTATGTAGTCTTTTAAAACATTAGATTGATTTTTCTAGAAGGAATATCGATCTGTAAATAGAATGTTGTCATTATAGAAATATGGAGGGTTAGTGGAAAAATTATGTTTATATGATGGAATATTGAACTCCATATGGGAGATAGTCCGATCGATAATATTTACCTATAAAGATATTTTCTAGAGAATATGGATTGATGAAAGGGACATTTGATCACATAGGGAATATAGCCTAGAGAGGAAGAAACTAAATTGAATTATGAGGAATATATCCATATGAAGATGTATGTGTAGGATTTACGCTATTGTGATTGAAACTATGGGATTTTTCCTACTTATAATTCTTAATAGGAATCAATGCACACATAGATTCATTTTTAGAGTTTATGTTCATGTGATGGGATCAAACCACCTAGTTTAATATCATGAAATAAGTACGTTTTAATGAACATTTATGTCAGGTGAGTAGGATGTTGATCACAAAGTTTTACATTATTTTGTAGGATTTTTTTTCACTAAATGTGGCACCACAAATGATCAATCAAGGGTTACACATTTGAAGCAAGGATAATAAATAGAATAATTGGTTCCTCAAGTGATGGAAACAAGAAATTTATTACATAGAACTAATATGATGCCTTCCATACTAACATTGATCATTTAGGATAATAAATACATAATTGACCAAGAATATTGATCTTAAACTACAATAATCATGTTTGTGTGATTACACCCCCTCTACGGATAGAAACAGGAGGTGATGTGGAATATATGGGGGATATGGAATATTAAAAGGATTTTAAAGGGTATACACTAGGATGGATTCCATAATACATGAATCATTTATTGAGGATATGGGGATCCATATCCTTATTGAATATAGGGAACTGGTCAAGTGGGGTGTAGAACCAAGATAATTAGTTGTTCCCTATATACCGTAAACCAATGGACCTCATTATCTAGTAAATTCAATATCATGATTCCTTTAGGGTTTGATTGTTATGTGAGAAAATTTCAATTTACACATTTTATAATGGAAATAAAAATTCATATTGGTTCACGCTAGTGTGAAATCCCATAATTTTGAGTTCAATAATTTTAGAGGAGGATTTAGGTTACCCATATCAGGTTTAAAACCATGAAAAATGGATTCCAAGAATTCATTATATTTGTCTCATTGCTATAGGGAAATCTAGTTGAAGGTGGAATATTTCTTAAATGAGATATCCAATGAAAAAAAGATGGTCTAAAAAATGACATTATGGGTCATTATCACCGATAGGCCTTCATAAGGTTAACCTCGTGGGATGGCCTTATGAGAAGGTTTTCACAAAATTGGATTCATGGGATGCTATCATGTGATTTTCATAGTGAGAATGGCTTTTATGCATAACCCAGTGAGAATGTATATTGAGATAGGCCTGACAAACTTGTCTCATTGGCATGTCCTATACATTTGTTTTATAGACATGTCCTCATGAGTTTTATCATTTCAATCTCCAAAACATTAGTTTTCCTGTGGGGTTTTCTTTTTAACTACATGTATATTAATTCATGAGAGAAAATAAACAAAACCATAATGATATCGTATTCACATACTCATTTTATATTCATATGTTTTTGGGAGGATAATGGGTGTATTTATAACCAAACCTCGCTAATAAAAATATCAAAATAGGGTGGATTTATAGGATCGACATAGTGAGTCAGGAATGATCCAAATGGAGTCTTTAAAAATACCATGTTATAATACACCTCTCCATTTTCATTATATTATATCCATTAAGAGTAAAATGGGATGGTGAGTTCATCCCATCGTTTATGTTCAGGGAGAGGCCACATTGTGGAGAGTTGAATACAATTCCAAGAAATTATGAGTATAGGGACCTCACAAATTTTGTGGTTCAAAAGGTGATATGATCTAAAAAATAATGTGGTGTAGTAAAATTCACTACTCAAATAACACACAGTGTGGTGGTCCATGTAGTTGGAGACCATTTGGTACATGTTGATCCACATTGTTGGATTTTTTTCAACAAAAACATCAATGCATTTTGTTTTTAATTTTTAAAATACTAACATCATTGATGTATTTTTTTTTTATTATCAAGGCTTAAGATTATATATGAATGCATGAGACCTCATGGTATAGATTGTGGTGTTGAAATCCTAAAGGTAAGATTTTTGTATTGGGGACTTATCCAAATGACCGCAAAGAAAAATCTATAGTGTGGTCAATGCTATTTCAATACTTGATTTTTCATCAAATATTTCACAAACCATGGTAATTTTAGTGCCTTTTTTTACTAGATGATCCGAATTATTGTTCTTAGAATCAATAAAATTCATCAAAATTACCATTAATTATTCAGTACAGTATTTTTTTATAACATTTTAATATTTCATGTTTTATAATCCATCAAAAAATAACTCAAATTTAAAATTTAACAAAAATTTCTACAGAACATACACTTTGATGTGGTCTCATATGAATTTCATAGATCCTACCATGAGGTCTTCATTCCTTCATCATGGAGAATTTAAAACATACCAACATTGATTATGATTGGAACTTATTAAATCTCTAATAACTGAATAAAATTTTATTCCATGATTTTATATATTTAGGATAACGATTTATTTGATAGATTATGATATGAGAATCCCTGATGAACATCATAAGAACCATCTGATTCATGATACAGATGTTTAGAATGTATAATATTATGAAATATAATCATTTTAACAATTTTTTATCTTGGACTTTTTTAGTTCATTTAAATAAGAGTATTATTACCCTTCCATACCTTATGGTATACCTTTTTATATGCAGTACACTACCATTTTGTTAACACTAAAATATATAGATCACCATTACATAAATCATTCTTACCTTAAAATATCCTCTATATTTTCTAAGATACTATTTAGTATCCATCAAATCATATATGACACCTTCACATATCTTGTATATCCCTCGATAATGTTATATAGCATATCAATTTTCCTCTGTCACATTATTCAGCATCATATTTTTTCTTAGATACCATTAATAAAGTCATGAAATAATTAGCATATGTTTATTTATCTCAAGAAATTATTATATTACCATTTTATGTGTTATAATTTCCCATTTACAATTACAAAAATAATAATTAGCTGCTGGAAACTCCAATGTAAATTTTCAATTCCTCTAAAATCCTAATAACTTCTATATAATGTTTTAGATTATGTTCCATCACATTTCATATTCTAGAAAAAAAATTTAGAACTACAAATAATAAAATTAAGGGTGTAACTCAAAATAAACCTCCATGAAATTTAAAATAAATTTATTCACAAAACTAATATTGAAAAATTTAAAATGAATTCAATCTATGTTTGGGAATATCAATCTCCTCATTTTAATTTTTTATCATTACCGTAGACCCTTAATGTAAATATTTGTTCTCAAACAGAATTATTATTATTATTCATATTAATATTAATTACTAATGCCAATGTAAGGGGTACTCTCAATATTTATTGTTTCTTTTAAAAGAACACATAAACTTATATCTCTTCTCCAAAATCTAAAAATGAGTAGGTATGTAATTGGGAGATGGATGATACCCCAATCTTCTCTATTAAAAGGGACAATATTTATTCTTCTCAATGTCTATATGGTATAACATGATGTATAAAACAATAGTGACATAACTATGTTTATTTATATTTTACATAAAACAACATATGTGTTATTCCATGATTAAACTCATTTTATAAACTTCTGAGCAATAGATTTATCTTTATTAATATATAATTTTCACACAACTAAAAAATCATCGAAATAATTCATATGAATGTGATACCTCCCCATATTGGCTTGTTTTTATCAACCAACACCCTTTATTAAAAAAAATTAATACAATTACAAATTAAGGGTTTATGTGCGATTTTTTACCTCATTCTTCACCATTTATTAAGACCTACAAAAAATACTAATTTTCTAGATTCACATGACAGGTGATATATTGAAAGCTCAATCTCATGTTTCTCCCCCAATAGTGATGAATTAATTTTCATTTCCTGATGTATATTATGATATATTTTGAAGAAAATATTCTTTTTTTCTAGAAATGGAATCATCAGACTAATTATAAAATTCCTTATATGAAAACCAAAATAAAAAAATAGAATAATGAGGTACCACATTGTTTTTCTGGAAGTAACACTATTGCTAATAGATTCTAGTCATCCTAGGTTACTTTTTCCGTTCTCTATATTTAGTTTTCATATTAATATAATTAAAAAGTTTGTTTGTCTTATTATTTTCATGGAATTATTCCTTTTTTTGAGTAGACTTAATTATACTAAATTCCATGGAATCTAATGTGACTAAATCTTGTATACTATTTTTCCTAAAATCTTCTAAGTTGGGAACGATTTTAAAAAAGTACATCATATATTGTTTTTTTAACAATATCTTTTACAAACCCTCCACTAATTTTTTAGACCACCACTTATAGATGACCCCCCCCCTTACATAAATAATTTATTTGATAACTAATTTATTTCTTTTTTCATTAATTACATATGATTTCTCCGTTTAAGTTGAATTATTAATTGTTCTATACATAATGTGATGTAATACTATATTACATTATTTTCATCTTAGGGAATATCATATTTCTTCTATAAATACTAAATATTTCATGAATCCAATTTATCATTATGTATTTTTCTCCCATTTCACACAAAGGGGTTTTTCCCTTGTATAATTAGCATGAAACCCATTGCTTTGTGACCACCTTTTTCAATTCATCTATATATTTCTTTCATGTCCTCAAATTGATTATTGGTGGACATATTTTATTTTTTCCATCTCACATAATTTTTTCTTTCTGTTTTTCATCCTTATTTTTTCACAACAACTTTCCCTTGGTTTTTTATACTTCATTAGAAAAGAAATATAATTTTAGTAAGAGAATTAATTATGTCCATACTTTCTAAAGCACCTAAAATAATATGATATCTTGATCATCAACAAAATATTATGAATTCTATTGGTGTTGTGTTCCTATAAATTTAGAATTATTTTTCATATGGGTAAGAGTCTTTTATTGAAAATATCTTCCTTATTTTGATTTAAAAGACATCAAATTATTATTCTTAGTTGAAGCATACATATAATTTTTTTTAACATCACTATTAGGAAAAATATTTTCTCTCCATCTATTTAGATATGGATTTATATTATTCTCTTCGAGTGTATTTCTCTTTATAATGAGATAATTATTATTTTAAATTAACTGACTTATTAAAATATTATATTATAATTTTTACACATTTTTAACTAAAATACACAAGAACTATGTATCATCCATTTATTATTCTCTTAAAACCAAATTTTCATAATCATATACCTCCTTATTTTCTTGAAAAACATTCTTTATCTTTTTGGTCTTTATCTCATTAATTTAATTTTCATATTTTCTTAATAAAATAATCATTTTTATTAGAAATATTATTATAATATTATAATTATTTTTCATTCATGAGATATATAATCACTTAATAAAATGATTCAATCTCAAATTTCAATTCCTTATCAATCTCTAATATTTTTCACTATAATTACTTATAGAGATATCAAATTATATCTCAACCATATATTTCTTCTGAAAACCTAGAGCTTTCCATTTCTAGAAATGAATATTTATTAGATCTTCAATGTGATAATTACAATGAAACTACCTGAATTTCATTTGTTATGATACATCATAGAGAAAGGGGGGTGAATTAGTGATCATATTTTTTTTAAAAAATTTACCTACTTTACCAGAAAAAAACATGACCATTTAAAATATATATGGGATAATGTATGATACGTTAAACTAACCTTTTATACAATAATAATTTTAGATTACAAAAAAAAATATTTACAAGGGTCATCATATTGGCATTCTCAAATCTCATTCAATGATTCTATAATATAATACTAAGTAGTTAAAATAGTAGTTAGTTAGACACCCATCTAAAGTTGTCCATCAATCGGTTAAACTCATAAATCACTTTCCTTCGCATTTATAAATTTTTAGACACCATTTTTCTAATAATCCATTGGATGGTTATCTACTACAATAGTAATCGTATTTAGTAACTGGTTAGACTACCCAACTACTATATCCTTTTGTATTTACCTGACAAAAGCAATGTGTATTTATTACTTCAGAGGACTTTTGTACTGCATAATGACATATGAACCAGCTATTTAAGAATAGATGATTAGGTTTTCACTAATACTTATTTAGTTATATGTGAATAGGTATTCATAAATATGTGATCTATATGATTTATTATCATTATCATATCATCATAAGATATATTCCTCCTCACATTCTTTGAATACATAGGTGGTGTATATCTTCTTCATACATGATATATCCCTAGATATAGTCTCACGTTCTTCTATATTTGATAATTTGGGGAATAAATCTCTGAATATCAGTAGTAAATACTTATTCATTGATACATACATGGAATATTTTCATTGAATAAAAAGACATAATTTTTTCTCCATTTTAATTTCAAAGTCTCCTCAATCACTAGAATACATGATATTCTCATTATAATATTATTTTTATAAAATTTTGGAAGCACGGAAATTATCGTTGGCCAGTCAACAATTTATAACATCATTTAATATGACAAATATTTGGGAATATTTACTTCCACAATACTATACTATTAAATTAATTGAATAAATATATATCTGTCTTCTAAAAAATGAATTTAAATCTTCCTCCAAATATTTATGAATATATTATACAATAGAATATGGATTTCAGTAAAACACTTCTCATGAGGGGTATTCAACATTGAGGAATTACTGAAATGGAAACCAATAATGGATTATGGATTTATAAAAGTCATTTTTATCCTTTTTCTTTTACTCTCATATGATACACCATAAGAATTTTTAAAACACGTTTGACTCACCATTTATAATTGGTGGTATTCTCATAGAAAACACTCACCTATATAACATCTAAAAATTCCATATGGCTTGATAGAAGTTCAATTTATAATATCTAAGTTTTTTAATATATTTAAATGAAATTAACCTTTAAATTATCCATAAAATAACTACAAAATATACAGAAGAATGTGGTATCAACTAAATTTTTTAGCTCTTGCTGTGTGGACTCTCGTATATTTGTGAATACCATCGTAAAAAATCCAACATAATTTCTGACTGGTACATACTCAATATCAAAGAGTCACCTCTTGTTTGATTTCTTAATTTTCGGTATATGCTTTCATAGTTGATTTGATAAATCAAGTTACCATAATTAATAAACAACATCATAATTACCACATTGATAAATATCATCTGTCCTAAATATTTCAAATTCATAAATTTCATCATTTTTTTACTTTACCGTAACTCATATAATTTATTATTTCATTTATTTTTTAGGTTGGTTACCCAATTTTATCTCTAGGTATAACTAAATTATGTATCTAATTATATTCCAAATCCACTAATATTTGTTGATCATCTTTATATGTCTCATTATTTCATTGAAATATATTTTGTTAATTTTTTAGATACCCTTACATAAAAATAAAGTTTTAGAAGATATATTTATGTATCCAAGATATTACTCAATACCTTTTCAAAATTCCACAATATTCCTATGTACCCTTATGCAACCTCAAAAATTTCACAATAAATTTAAACAATTTATGAAATTCTTGTCAGACAATTACTAAACTCACAAATTCCATGGATTATCTATATATAGGAACTGTAATATGAAATTTACACTTACACAAGTAATAATTATGACTTAAAATTACCATTTTACTTCATTAAATTTTCATTTGTACATCCATCATTCCACAAATATTGAATATAGTGTTCCATAAATTTCCTTATACTTTGGGATCAATAAAAAAATCATCATAATAAAATGATGGATGTAATTAATAATAATAATATAGGAAGAATAAATTCATTTAAATCACTAAATACATATTTACACATTGAAAATAAATTTAATTATTATTTTGGAATAATATATCCCTTTTTCTAACCCCTTATCGCACTTTGATATTATGATTTTTGAAGCCTCATACAATTCTCTTTCATATTGATTTGTGAGTTATCCTTGAAATTTCCACATAACTTCAACATCAATACTATTGAAATAATTATTTACAAAAAAAAATTGAATAATATCCCATTTAATTATAGATATTTTTCAATATTTATTATTCTACGATTTACAAAAGGCTCAAAATATTATTTTTTCAAAAAATATCCATCTTTTTCGTTTTTTAAATCACATGAAGACTCATGATTTATACTCACGGTGTTTTGGAACAACCATAACCTCATTGTATCAAATAATTTTGTTTCATTGATATTATCACATATATTATGAACATGTAAATCCCAATTACACTTTTCAATAGTGTGGTGTCATTCATAATTTTCTATAGGTGATCTTATCATCTAAAAATACAACCAAAATGATTAATGAATGATTACTGTGAAATGGTGTTATATAAGTATTAAATAACAAATAGAAGTATATTTATTCAGTATATATATTATCCCCTTCATTGTATTGAATTTATATAGATTTTTTCACTCATAAAGAATAAAAAGGAATTTATATCTTCATTATATAGAATTAGCAATGATAATTTTCTTCATATCTTTTAAATTTTATATATAAATATTCTGAATATATAAATTATTGAAAACATTTTATTTCATTTCCCTTGAATACTCTATAAAAAAGTGTCTCGGAACAAGTATATTGATCATGAGGTTAAAAATAAATTGTCTCAATGGGCCAAAAACATGTAATATATAAAATACCATGCCTCTATAGAATTAATAAAATATATAATATTAGTAATAAAGATACTAAATGAATTTAATTGATGTAAGTTTCCAATATATTACTTTTGAATAATTTATTGAATAATTTTGAATCCAGACTTCTAGATGACAAGAGATTTCATGGCCTGATTTTCCAAGAATTATTTTTTGAAATATTCTATATATATTAAATTTCACACAAGTGTAATTTACCCTAGTATGTGTGATAAATATAAAATTTTTTCCAGAATTAGAAATATATATGGAAACATTGGGCTAATAATTTAATTTTTACCCTAGTGGAAACATAATATATCTAGGCGTTGGGTGTTTTCGAAAAAGTTAACACAAATGTGAATTAGAAAAATAAATAAATAATAAATTTAATTTAATTATTTTGACATCACGAATGATCTCTTCTATATAAATTGGTTTATTCCTTAACCCTAGGTCTAACTATATAACCCATGGTTTTAGAGTAACTTTTTGAGAGGATCTACTGAAGGACCAGAGGAAGCAGAAGTCAGATTAGATGAGACTGAGGATCATGGGCCAATGGATTTCATGTATCTAGCCAATGACTCAATAACATAACCATTATTCATTAGTGATCAATCTAAACTCTTGGTCGGGGTTTTCGTTTGTACAATTCAACCCCGTTCTTTTATCCCAACAAAACATGGATCAATTCCAGTAATAATTTTTTTCTTCCACATTGATGGAAGATTTTGTTATGATGGATATATTATTTACATTATATTTCACTCTTCATTTGTCTATTTCATCAACAATGGATTGAGGAAAAACTGAAAAAATTATGAGGTGTTTTCCTCACATATTTTTGTTTATGGATTTATCCCCTTTTTTGATTTCATATTCATCATTTTTTTTTCATTTTCCATTGATTTGAAGAACAATTGGTATTTGATCATTTCAAAACCTTTCTTTAGAGTTATGAATAAATTACTCCCATTTTGTTCACAATTGAGGGTGATATTAAGGTGATATGGTGATAGTGAATTGTCATATGAGGATCAAAATTGATTTTTTATTCCCATTCATCCAATATTTGATGGTAAAAATGTGGAAAATACATGTGGGAGTTTTTTGAGATGATTAGAAGATTTAAATCATGATCTCCGATGAAATGAAGGTTGATTTAAACTATATTTATCATTTTTTAGTGAGCAGTGTTGGGGCGACAATGTGTAGGATGACATTGAAGAGGAACAATAGGGATACTAAAATCATGGGGTCACCCAACATATAAACCAAAATTACATGTTTTGTGGGACCTCACTATGTCAAACTAGAGTTTCTATGTAGAGAAAATGATCATGCATCGTTTGACCCTTATCTCATGACATGTGTCCTGTGATGGTGTAATGTAATGTATCTTAAGGATACCTAGAAACATGAAGTCTAGGATTCACAGACACCACAAGAGTCATGGAAAGAGCTTTGTACTCATAAAAAACATGCGTACAAGGTAATTACTAATTGTACAAGTGTTGGTACACAAACACGACCATATGGATGAGGTAGGGTGTTGATAGATCACTACTCCATATGTAATATTATTACTATTCATTTAGATGGATATTTACATGTACTGTGAGGATTCACCAAAAAGGAAGACCAGGGTTGAGTAGAACAAACCATGTACTATACTCACATTCCATGTACTATATTTTATAAATTTTTTGATCTCTACACTTCTTTAGTTTGGAAAAGTTTAGGTTGATTATGATACCTTGGACACTTCCTTTTGAGAGATCATTTCTTCACAAAATCCACATCACTATATTGTGATCCATTATAGAGAGTGAGGCACATGTAGAGTTTATGTTGTCCCTCCATGTAATCTATGTGTGATCATATATCATTTAATCTTTACCCCTGGGTGAGGTTTTCGAAATAATCCTAATCTTTATGTAATTGCCATTAATCTTTCACCTATCATGCTGTATCAGATAGGTTCAAGATATCATTAGAATATAGACCCTTGTATAGTGGTTTCATCTAGTTTGGGTTTGTGGTATCCCCCAGGGGTTATGGGTGTGATCAACTATCTGAGTATCGGGGGCTATAAAGATAAGTGACCATTCTTGTGTGGGACCCAATGATTATGACCGGTTGAATGAATGCATATGATGTTATCATGGAGTGAGGTGCTGAATTTACCAAAATGATCATTGAGTCATGAATAATCTAGTGGCATGTAGTCTTGTGGGGACCTTATAATGGTGCGATGTACATCTAGAGTAGATATGGGGTTTTATGCATTTATTTTTATATCCTTGTTATGGTATGAATATTATTTAGGCTTCATGTTTACTGTTTTTCGGGTGTCCAATTGTGTATTGTTATACTCACTCCTAAATTGTCTCTTCTTTCACATGTCATGTCTTATGTGGATGATAGACCATTTGATGATATCTTTGGATGATATAGAGATAGTGGAGGTTATATTGAGCACGAAATATTGCAAGTTTTTCTAGTTCCTTCCATTTGATACTAGTGATAAACTCTATCTATGTTTTACTATATGTAGTTTTTTGGTTTGGCATGTATTTGGAACCTTTATTGAATTCAAATATTTTACTATGATTATCTGGTTGTGGGATCATATATATATATACACAGACATTATGTTTCATTAATTTTTTTTAATTTCACCATTGAAGAGGTTTGAATATGTGTGTGTGCACGTGTAAAAGTACATTAGGTGAATACCTCCCGTGTGTGTGATATTCCTAATACACAGACATCACCATCCCCTAGAATATTAGAGGTGGTATTTAAATTGACACGGTTTTGTACACATTAGGATGAGTCGTGAAAGAATTGTGTTTGAGTGTTGTAGGTTTTACCGTAGGAATAGAGTATGTGAGATTGGATTTGGGTAACCTTGTTAATTTTTTTTGGTTTGGCTCTCAGGCCAGGTGTTCCAGTGTTGGGGTGGTGATTAACATATCCATACACATGGTCATTAATTACGTTTCTTTTTACTTGATATATGTAGGTAAAACATTATTTCATGTTATATATTGGAACATGTTGTTCATTCCATGTGTTTCTTCAATCATCTCCCATGATATACTATTTGATTGTGGCATAATTTTTTTAATGATTTCTCCATTAAGATAACCAACACTAATCCTACTATGTAACTTTTTGGAGTATCCTTCTAGTGATGAGGCTTTGGTATTGATGTATGTACATGATATTGAAACTCTTGGTTTTTTACAAGCTATAACACCACCTATTAACCATCATCTAGAACTGGAAGTACTAGATGAGGTAGATTGTTGGTAGAGTTCACTTCTTGAGTTACATAGGTAGATAAATACTATGTTTCATGGAAATCTAGACACCTAGAAGGATGAATATTGGATAGAGGTAGTCACTTGAGTCTTTCACCTTGTGAGGAATCCTACAGACTAGATTTTTGTTCTCATGGTGGGCCTTATTCTTGGGTTCAACACGCAATAATGGAGTTTAGTGATTCATTAACATTATAAGACATCTATATCCTGGTTCTACATTGACTGTGTACTCCTGGTGGAGTTTTATCTATCCATGTGGCAATTAGTGTGCATCCAATTGCTTCTACATTTATATTATGGAAGTATGATAGTGGTGCAATATTCAGCGAGGTTTACTGATTTATTCTGATATTCCATGAATATAGATTCAGATCAAATTTTCATATCACTGAACATTGAGAAGAGATTACATATGTGTATATGGGATTTAGTTATATTTCTTTATATTCCCACAATGAAAGGTGTAAATTAGAGAGCTTTCATGGTGGAATGATTCCTAGAATAGTAGGCTCACATTGTTTTCGTATGTAATGGGATACATAGAGATGATACCTCTATATCATGTAGTTGATGGATCTCACTGTGATATGGGAATGTTAGATACTTCATGAGACAATCCAAGAATAAAGGATTAGTGTAAAAGGTCTCTTAGGATGGATCAATTCAGATGAGGGAGAGAATTTTTATACTATGATGTTTAAGTACATCATTCATGGGACTTTTTCGAGTGTTCATGGAACGAAAAATAATGCAACTGAGGGACCACTGAGATAGTGTTAGAGGTAGGAGTGGATATTTCCACAATTTCATGGATGTGATAGAGGGGTAGGTTCTGTAATTGTATGTGGTCATAGGTTTGACCTATTTCCAAGACCACCCATAGGTTTTTGACTTGAGAATTAGGGATCTAGTGGTCAGTGAAGAGGCTAATGACATGATATGGAGGACCATTATCTCAAGGCTATAGGTATGATATTTGGTATGTTATGTGAATTTAAAAACCTACATATACTATTTATAGACATAATTTTGAGTCATTCCTTTCATTCCACTTCATTAGTTTTATATTTATAGATTTTCATTGAGCCTTTAACTGGATGCATTCACATGGTTCTTCCAATATAATGTGACTAAGAAATTGTACACTTCAATCAATGGTGTAATCTGATTCGTGGTGGTGAGATATTTTTATGGTGTTTCCATAGAGTATGCATAAGGTCTTACGATTTCATATTATGTATATACTTGAAATCCACATTTTATACATATATTGACTATTTTTATAGAGGATGTGGTGTGTCTGTAGTGATGAGAGGAGGGATTTCATTTTTTGTAAAAATAAAAATATGGTAGACCAGGATTAGATCTTTAATAGGTGTTTTTAGATTATTACACATCAATTAGATATCATTATTCTTTGTTTATTAAATTTCACCAGCAATCAGTTACTTGTGTTTGTGGTGGAGTAAATGGATGTGTTTCTAGAGGATGTTCTAGGGTTATATCCTGGTTGATATCTATACATTTTCCTTAAATTACACCATGGGATGTCCATGATGTATTCAACCTCATATTAGATGGACGGAATAGTGTTTCATGTTCAATTTTTGATGATGGAGGAAAGAAAAGTGAAGGGATTTGTGAGACCTAGTGATTGTCACTTGGTAGCTCCAATGTTTTTTTCCAAGAAGGTATATGTGAGATTAATGTTATTCATTGATTATAAGTTCATCAAATATAATACTTTGAATAATATTTATCCAATACCATGATTTAATAATATCTTCGATCATTTGAGAGGGTTGGGACGGTTATCAATGATTGACTTCAGATCAAGATATCCTCAGTTGGGAGTTTGAGATGATGATACATGGATGATGGAATTTAGATGTCTCTATGGTCACTATGAGTACATGGTGATTTAAATCAGCATAATGAATGCCACAATACTATTTATGGTATTAAAAACCCATATTTTTTATCCTTTCCAATACCATTTTGTGTTTGTCATCTTTGATGATATCCATGTTTACTCGTCATCTGTGGAGGTGTCAGAAAGACATTTTAGGATGACCTTAAACACCCTGAGAGAGAATCAAATTTATCGAAGCTACCAAAGTGTTATTATGGGAATCTATAGGTCCACATCCTGGGACACATCCTCTCATAGGCATGAATGGAAGTGGACTTGGTGAATGTTGTGGCTGTGAAAACATGGGAGCCACCGAATAGTGTTACGGAGGTGCAAGGTTTCCTTGGTTTGGAATATTAGTATTAGAGTTTTTTACATTATTTCTCTATTGGGGAATCACCTTGGGTAGATTTCACTTGATTGGGAAACCATTTGTGAGGATAACAATTTAATTGTGGTCTTTCAAATACTTATTGAAGAGGTTGATGAGCAACCCCATGTTGTGACATCCAGATGAGGGTGTTAACTACATAGTGTTATGTGAATCTTTAGGGAAAATACATTGTTGTGTTTTATTGAAGAGTAAGATAATGATTTCTTATGGGTTTTGGCAGTTGGAACATTTGAGATTCTCTACATCATCCATTATCTTGAGCTATAAGTAGTATTATACAACATGAAAATGTTGGGAAACTACCTTTTTGATGATTATTTTGTCATCTAATTTCACCAAAAGATTCACTAGTGTATATTAAATAACAAGGATATTATCATGAGAAAGTGGAGATGGAAATAGTTCATCTAGAAACATGTATTTGAGATTTTTTATACTTCTAGGAAAGAGAATGTGGTGGCAGATGCACATAGTAGGAGATCTTATTGGATTTTTCTGAGTGAGCCATCAGAGCAGTCAACCTCTATGTAGATTCCCTCATATATAAGAATGTATCAACATACATTTGTACAATGAGTGATACCACTCAAATTATATAGTGATATAGGGAGGTACAAGTCGGGGATATCGACTATGAGACTATACTCACTCAAATAACCTCTATAAAGTCTCTTGAATAATTTTATGAATATGTAGAGAATGTTGTTATTTTTAATGGATGGAAGATTGTTCCATTATCCCAATTAGTAGAGTTTTTATAGGATTTTCATAATTTTCCCTTTTCAGAACATCTATATGTGTAAAATAACTACCAAGACCATTAGGGGTAGTTCAGGTGGATGTTTGGGGTATATTTTATGTAGATTTGACTCTTAATTACTCAAATTTTAATAAGTAATGAATGAGTAATTGGTTAAAGTGGGATTTTCTCATACAATTGTGGTTCCAGAGTAATTGTTTGATTGGATATCCATGGACATAATGACAATGTTACCATGTATGTATAGGGTTTGTGATGCATTTTTTGTGATTATAGAATGACTCAATAGTCATCCTACTTCTTAGACATAAAAAATTGAAGTATTCAGTGGAGACATTGGGTTTCTTGAATGAATAGTATATAGTTGGGCTCTATGGATTCATCTTAATGATCATTTTAGACCATTATTATTCATTCAAATCATGATTATGGTGAGGATTATAGGGAGATTTTGGGGCATATTTGTTTTTATGATTAGTGTTCCACCACCCGAATGATTGACTAAATGAGTGGACTGACAAGGTCTTCGATGAAATGATATAGGCATTCATGTTAGAATTTGAATGAAGCTAGAAGTACCACCTGCATTTGTTGGTGTTTTCATACAAAAATACCAACCATTCTACCATCGGTATGCAAAAATTAAATTCCTTGTATTAGAGGCCATGTTGGTCACCACTTGGTTGGGCAGATACAGGCGAATTACCACTCCAAGGACCATATTTATTTAATGCTAAAAAATGAGGGGGTTTTTCATATATGAGTGTATTTGTTCTGCACATAACCATTAAAAACACTATATAGGCCAACAATGGGGACCTATGGAGTTCAAATATGGAGATATTATGTTTAAGGTACTCTAAAAACAATGTGGATTGTAGATATTTTTCTAGGATGAATAGATATCTATGAGATTCTTTTTCTTTATCTAGACATAATGTATGTATGGAGAGGTGGAATACTATTTATCTCTACCTCCATAGTTAGTCTAGGTTCATGATGTATTCAACATGTCACAATTTAAGAGGTTCGTGCATGACCCGTCACATGTTATCGACTAGAGGAATATAGATATATATATAATGGAGAGTCATTTTTTAAGTATGTAGTTGTGATTGAGGATCTGAAAGAGGGGATCCTAGGATATCAATTAATTCACATAGTATGTGTATTTTGGTAAAATAAGGATCTCAAGATGGAATCTGGGATCATATAACCTAGATGTGAGTCTAGTACCCAAAAATCATTGTATAGATTTTTCAATTTATTAGAGAAAAATACCCAATTGTGGGATAATGTAATAAATTCTTTTTTACATGAATTACTTCATAAAAATATTTTGAATATATTTGAATCCTGAAATTGTGAAAACATGAGATTATGAGGCATTGTGGGGCTGAAATTAGTTTTCTAATTATATGAAATATACTAAATATCACATGGATTTACATTTCTAGGGTAAATGTGAAATAACACCAATATTTGACTTGAATAAATAATATGAGGATATTGTGGAGTTCAAGACATGATTTTACCATAGGTGTGACTTAACCTTTTTTAGTGTTAGGAGTATGGGAAAAACATGTATGCACAAATTATCAATATAAATAAATAAATCATTTTTTTATGAAATGATTGTCTTCTTCTATTTAAAAATAATCACGCCTCAACCCTAGGGTTGTCAACAAAACCTTTGGATTTAGAGAAACATTTCAGAGAATCTGTTAATGGATTTTTGAATGATGACATCCGATCAGATCGGATCGAGGATTGTGTGATAACATATTGCACGAATCTCTCAAATGAAAAAATCACAGAACTATTATTCATCAATGATTGCTTTTAATTCTTGATAGGATGATTGATTTGTGTAATTCAATATTTCTCTTATAACCCAGTCAAAAAATGATAAATTACATTAATAAGAACTAATTTATGTATCAAAAATATATTTTTTTCGTGAAATATATATTGTTCATTATCTATTTGTCTCTTCATTTTCATATTTCATCAACAGTGGATCAAGGCTAAACTAAAGGACACCGTTTTTTCTCCAGAAATTATTATTTATGGATTTCTCCCCCATTTTTTCACACACACATCATTTTTAATTTTTGGACAATGGTATGATGAATTATTAGATATTTGACCATTTTAGAAACATTTTGGATCACAACATATCAATACCGTGGGTGTGGATTGTGGTCAATGATGTGATTTTCTTGAGAAAATGTTAAATTATTATCATAGGTGGATCAGGGTGGATTTTTGATTCCATATCATCTTAGATTTGATGGTGTGTCTATAGGTGATGTGTGATGGAATTTCATTATTGTATTTGAAGCTTGTAATCCCAATATCTAATGATATGAAGGTCGTCTAACACTGAATCCATAATTTTCAAATATACTAGGTGTCGAGATCAACGTGAAGGACAACTATGAGGAGGAAGCAATGGGATCTGGAAATACCTGGTAACCTTGTATGTAATCCCAAATTATACATCATGTGGTACACCTCTATATGGAACTCGGGTTTCCATAGAGGGAATATGATTACATTCTTTATGACCCTTGTCACCCACTGTGTGACCTGTGATGGAATCATGGTGTGTATCTCATGAGAAACAAGGGAATAGTCAGGCTTGGATACATGGAAACCCACAGTGTACACAGCTGGATCCTTGTACAAAATCATTGACATGTGTAAAAGGGAATGACCATATGTGCATGGGTTGGTACATGGGCCCAACCATAAAAAAATTGGAGTTTCAATAGAACATTCAATGTTGTTTATCTTTCCTTCATACCTTGTATATTGATATTTACGTTTCATGTGAGGGATACAAATGTGGGACGATCCTAGTTGAGTATCACAAGTGGTGTACTATACCTACACACTGTGTACTCCCTTAGAAACTACATGGAGATATTATTCTATTTAGTTTGGACCAATATCTTTTTTTTTATTCCCATCGTACATTCTCCTCATGGGTAAAATGTGACATTATGTCGACATATCAAGATTTTGATCCCCTTTGGCGGATTCATATCAGATATTGATTGTGGTGTCCTTATGTGTGAGTGGAGTGTGGCCCTCAATCATTTTTTATTATACCATAGGAGTGGTTGGTGGAATTGTTGTGACCTTTTTGTGTGTGTTGTTGATCTACCATCAAGCAGTCTATATCAGTAAGGGTTTTTGTATTATGTCCATATGATCCCCTAGGAAACAATTTGATCTAGATTGGAGTTATGGTGTCCACTACTGGTCATGTGTGTGATCCCCTATCTATGTATATATGTCTTCATTTTACAACTAGTAATACTGTCTAGGGCCTAATGATCATGACTTCATAGATGAGTTCATATGACTGTATCAGGGCTCAGGTAGTGGGTTCTCCTAGAATGAGCATTTCTTCAAGAAGTATCCTTTGTATTATAGTTTTGTTATAACTTCCTGGGGGCATGGAATCAATACAAATTATATCAAGGTTTGGTTTATGAAATGATTGTTATATCTTTGACTGGAGATATGTATTATTTATGCAATGTCTTCAGTGTTTTCAGGGTATCATATTGGGTATTTTTTATACTCACCCCTATATGGTCTCTTCCCCCAACATATTATGTCTTATGTATAAGAAGTCACATTTGACGGTGTATTGGGAGGATTGGGATTTGGTGTAGAATATAAAGATATATTAAGACTAGGGTGTTTTCCAAATGGTTTCATTTTATTATTTTCCGCACCTTTTGAGAAGGATGGAGTTCTTGTTTTTTTCCAAATGGGTTAGAATTTGACCCCTTATTACTTTCAGAAATTTACTATCATAGTTTTATTATGGGATCACATATGTATGCATGAACCAATTTATGACATTTTTCATTACAACTATTTAAGGGATTGGAGATTTATACTTTTGTATTTGTATATTAGGACAATTCGCCCATGTGTGTGATATGAATACATGGCTTTAGTTGAAAACCACTGGACAATTGGAGGTGGGATTTCGACTTTCATGGTTCGGGCCCAGTTGGGTTGTTTCGTGATAATGAAGAAAGATAAAATTTACCACAATTATTGACCAGCTGTAATAAAAACTAACATTATAGTCAATCGTCATTTGTATTGGATTATGAAGATTGACCAGTGAAAAAACCATTAAAGTCATATATAGGTTAGTTATCATATGTTAACTTTACAGATCTCTTGGATTTTATATACTAACATTATATAAGGTGTAAAAAATATTTACAGAACATATTATGCTAGGATTACCCATACATAGATAGAAGAATTCCTAATTTAACCATGTTCCACCTGAAAAAACAACGATATTAATTTATATAGATTGTAAGAAATATTTAAATATCTCTATATTTTTCCACATTACAGTTATTTAGATTCGTAATTACTTTATGAAACTTTTGTATTTTCAGTATAACATTTACACCAGTTATATAAAAACAATATTCATCTCAAGAATATTATGGTTACCATTATGTATGTAGTTTTATTTTGAATTTACCTTTATACTAGATATTGAAATTATTTTTAACCCTTACGTATATATTAGACTCTCCTCTAAATCAACTACGGTCATATTCATCAATCATGTTGCATTCCCTCTCTCTTAAAATGTTGTTGACAACACACTAACCCTTAATATATTCATTTCAACAAGGACATAAAATTACCAACAAAAATTTTATATTGTGTAAATAATTCATACAAATATTGTAAACATCATAACATGATTTCATTCACCAATCACATATTTAGTCATTGCAAAAAATTTAATCCTCACCGTGACACTTCACAAGTTTTATCTACTACCTTAGACAACCAAAATAAAATCATCTAAAAATTGAAAATTTAAAAAATAAATTGTGTAATTACTCATAGATTGAAAAAAATGAGCAAATTGTAACAATTGATATACCTGATATAATTTTAAAATATTCCCAACATATCCCAAGAATCATCCAAATTATACTTTTCTTAAATTCTTTCCTTTTATAAATTAGGGAATCGATACTATCATTTCATTCAATCATTTAAAAAATATATGAATATAATATTAAAATTCTACAACACCATTTGGAATCATTCTATATTCATTTAATCAAGTCATTATAAAATCTATAAATTGATTCAATCATATATTCTCAAATAACAAAGTAACTATGTAAAAATAGAAGAAAAACCCTTCAAAAACAATAAGTAATATAAATCATCATTTCTATATTCTATTGTTTTAGGAAATATTGTCATTCCTAAATTATTAATAATTAAATGGGTCATGTATATGAATCACATACCATGAAATTTTATTACCTCTTCTAGGTAACATAATTTTGGCAGGAAACCTTTAACCACACTTAACCATCTGAAAATTATTAAAATTAATCAATCTCCATTTTTTTTAATAAATCACATAAAAACTATGCAAATTATTAGATAAAATAATAGATTGGATGAATATCAAAAATTAAACCCAAATATCATTATTTATAATCATGGAATAATTACACTATCAAAAAATTTATTTGACCCTCATTATAATTTTGACAGCTGAACTACTCCGATATAAATTAAATTTTTACATAGTTTAAAATCCCATTTTAAAATTAAATAATATGGAATAAATTAAAATCCCAAATCATCTAAATGGTGTGATATTTTTTGGTTTTTAAAATTGTCATATTTTACAAAAATTACCATTAAACTACCCAAAGATGGAGTTATCAATACTAAAATCTATACATAGACCCCAATATAACAATAGTTATCCTTGAAAATCCCATATAACTACTATATGAGGATAAGGATAAAACATTAATTTATTCACAAAAATAATAATGGAAATAAAAAAATAGTTTTTAAATTAAAATAAATGTAAATTGAAAACTATTAAAATAATGAGAACCATAACCTCATATTTTATTCCCAATCCTCGGTACACTTCGTTACAGTACTTTTCCTCAATGGAAGTCTCACCATAAGAATAAAATTCCCACACAAAATTTTCATTTAGATATTAATTAATAAGCATTATATTCATAAAAAATTATAAAACAACCCATATTTATCACCCAATCAATCATATTATAAGAACAAGCATTTGATTCTTCGTCTTTGAATTAGGAAATAATGTATGTGATCTCCCTAAATAAATAGGTTGTGAAAAAATGATTAACAAATAAATAATCCACTAAAATTTTTAATGGACTAAATAAACTATAAATATAACTTGTTACATCTACTAAATCGACTGTACCCATGTTTTAATGATATTTTTTGAAGAACATTTTCTACAACATCACAAACTAATGAACACCACCTCTTGTTAACAAAATAATTCTACTTATCAATAAATATTATCATTCCCCCAAAATTTAATTAATTGAATTATATAATAAATTATAAAAAAATCAATAATTGATATCTCTTTAATATCCACATAACACAACATTGATTAAAAATTTCAACCATTTAATTTCATAAACTCCTCCATATCAATTAACAAATAGTAGCTATGATCATCAATAGAAGAGATTTTATTAAACATAATTAGAAAATGGAAATACACTAAAATGTTAGGGAGGTATTTTATGATGTAGACCAAGGTAATCAGCCATATAAAATTCTATAAACATAGTTGGTATGTAACTGAAAATATATAGAATTATGCAATGGCTGTTCTGATTCCCCATTGACTTAAAACTATCTGTGAAAAAATTTCCTTCTGAACATGTCTACATCATGTATTCATGACCCATCAATTTCTTGCATTGATGAATAAATTACATAATATATCATTTCATTCCTACCTTTCTTGGAATGAGTTGATTAAAATTGATGTCTCTATTTCTATTGATATAAGTGAGTTATATTTAGAGATATAGATCTAAACTCCATTAAAGAAATCCTTCACCTCATCCCATGAACCATTAAAATATCATATTTATGCCAAAAAATATCTTCTAATGTTTGGATCATATTTTTAGTCTAGTTAACCATTCATGGATAAATTTTTGTTCACTTTGATAAATTTGTTATAAAAGAACACTAAAATCCTCTTCGTATCCCCAACAATCACTAAGCATCCTAATCATAAAAATTTTAATGAGAATATATATATAGTTTCAACGCCTTTGAAATTTTTAATTGTGGTATGTTATATATAAAATATATCATTATAATGGGTATGAAATATGAAAAAATCGTTAAATGATTAAAAATTTTAAATATAACATATAATCTCGAGATTCACAAGGAAATTCAAACATGAAAATTATGAAGATATCCAACCTCTCCCATCATTGAAATTATAAAGGCAATGATAATAATAATGAAACTAATTGATCAAACTTTACATAATAATATAAATAAACTTTAAAGGGAAAATCATATTTTCAACAATTTATATCAATCCAAATGATTTTTATCCACAAATAATGAATCATATTAACCATATTTGGAAACAAAACGACAGGAAAACAATGAAACTCTTAAAAAACACCCCATACATACACAATGGTATATATTTCTTTCTCATAAACAAATCACGATGTTCCCCACCATCAAAAAAATCCATTAAGTGCATCTTTATACATCATTCCAAAACATTATGTCTTTGACTTATGATATCCCTATAGTGAATCAATAAATTACTACACCTAATAATATATCACTAATAAATAATATAATCAATAGATGACCAACCACCTAATTCATGTTAATGTATAGTTATTCTATCTCCAATATCACTAATATAATCAACCAATCATTGATAAAATCACGAAACACCACAATAAGTCTTCTAATATAAATAATATTCCACCACATAACACATTCTTGGGGATATATAATCTATAAGTTACAATTGTTATATAACTCATAATATTTATATTACCTTATATTAAATTTTCCTTATCAAAAATATATATCAAAAGGAATTATTTAACATAAAAGGTAAAATAATACCATGATACAGATAATTATTGCACATCTATAATGAATACACTATAATTTGAAAATTATGACTTGTTTAGTATAATTATAATCACATGTAAGTAAAATTATAGGACAATAATCCATAACATAAAATATATTTTTTAAAATAGATCATATCTCATTAAGTGGATCATAATAAATTCCATTAGTAATTTTATCATCTAGATACATTAAAAAATATTTTTTGTTTAATATAACCATCATGAAACTAAAATATGTCTCGTATAACTAAATTTACTCAATGTTATGGTCTTTCCTGATCGTAAATGTTAATTGATTTTGAATTAAACAAAAATAATTATAAAACTCATATAATTTCCCATAAATCCATGAAAATGGTATAACATTGAGATGTTAATGGATGATTCATAATAAAAAATATTGAAATCATTGTATTAAAAAAATATAATTTCAAAAGAATAATATAACATATTATATGATTTTAATGATTCCATAAAAACAATGATGGATTCTGTTTTATCAAATTCTAATGAAATGAAATTAAATAAAATCCATATATACTTTTCATTATCATAATTTTATATCAAATACATTATTATATTATAAATGAACATAATAACAAAATAATTGATAAATGACTCAAAAATACATTGAATTACTCTCTCAAATAACTTTGTATATTCATTAAAATTTTAAAACCACCAAATCTAAAAAATGTAAACACCAAAAATGAAAATTATTTTTAGGGTACCCCCTAGAAATTCGTTAGTTGATGATATACTTAACAATGATGATCTTTTAAAATAAGATTTCACTCTTAAACTGATCAAAGGCACCGTCATTCTTTAGTAACGAGTAGTTGTTCTTTACTATAACCTATTTTGCTAATAAATATTTATAAAAAACCCCAAATCCAAATTCCACCTTCTTAGCGAATATAATTAATTAAATTCATGGTTACACACAGGGATATATGTTAGCTTTATTCTGAAATTATCTAATATTATATTTTAATATATAATGAATTGATAGAATGAACATTTAAAAAGGAAAAAATATTGTCATGGTAACTAGATATAACAATAAATTTAATTAATATTCATGTTGTCAATATCAATTTGTTACCCAAAAAGATAAATAATGATAAAAATCACAAATCGAAGAAGAAAAATATAATTATTCTTCAACATCACCCAAGGAAATTCCCATTAAATGTGATGTAATTAGATGATGTATAAGAAAAATAGACCATGATAACTACCATGCACTATAATAAAATTAAAGGTATCCCCACTTGGGCACAATAAAAAAATTTGTTTCCCATAACTGTTATCACATAAAAACATTGGAAATGACCTATCCATTTTAATAAATACATCATTTTTTTATCTGAAATAAGATGAGATCCCGAGATAAATAATAATATCTCAATTCTATATCACACATAATAAAAAGCATTAAAAACAATGACATTATCTAGTCAATATAATTATCTGAATTGTAAGATTCTATCTATAGATAAATAAAAAAATATCATGAATAGTGGTCAAAACAATAATAGAATGAGATGGAAATTTTTTTTCCAATATATAAGAAAGAGTTTAATAGACATATATTATACCATCAATATTTTTTTACCCTTCAACCACAGTCACCATAATGCTCTAAAACTAACATATCAAAGTTTATCCACTATTATGAAACACATTACCACCTCTAAATGTACTGAGATCCATGTTATAATCTTAATATGATGAAATAATAACCTATTTCATCCCTGGAATTGCACTTCCCTATATTGATTGAAAAATTGTACACATTCATTGTTTTTTTAAAACTTTTACAATAAATAACTTAACAACTATTAGAGATTATAATATGTGTTCATATTATACTCTATAAATTTTTATTTATATTTAATTTAAAAAATACATGAAAAATATTATTGTCACAATTATAATACAATGAATAATATTTATCCACCTCTAGATAGTCTCAAAATACAAGCACCAAATGAAAAAAGAAATATTTATAAGAGGATACCTATAATCAAGGAATAACCAGGACTATATTATGAAATGAAAACTATAACTTCTATCTATGATATGAACATTACAATATCGATTCAACTCTATATCATCGTAAATTCATCTATCATATCATGCTGAATTACCACTATGTAGATACTCTTAGAGAAATTACTTATTATATAAATATTATAGAATAATACATTTTTTAAAATTACAATGTTTTACTATATTATTTGGAATCATATTTAGGGAATAATATAAAAAATCATAAATAGCGGATAAATGTTCCAAGAATGAAATTATGTAATGAATTGACATATGAAATTTCTAACACTCAAATCTGAAGTTCGTCAATAATAACTCCATTACAAATTTATCTTGAAATTATGTATATTAGAATAAATACATATATTCATCCAATTAATAAATAATAATACACTCAAAATATGATCCAATATTTTAACTAATTAAAAATTACCGACAATACTATATTGTTGTATCAAACCACTAAAATTAAATATGCCCCATCTTTATTATGTAGATTTTTTCCTAATAAAAGATCGATATTTCAAAATTGGAAAATATTATGATGTAAATTACAATAAAAATACATTCAATGATTTTTCAGCAACAACTAATATATTAAAAAAAATTAAAAAGGAATGGTTTCATTAAATCATACACTTGATCATTTATCTGATGACGAACATGTGTTATAATTACAATAATTAATGTTATCTTAATAAACTACAACCTCATTATATGGATTCATGTCCTGTATAATTTTTTTCCTCCATCCACACAATATGAATCACCATTCTATAAGAACACATATTTATCATGACCTATGTGGATCAATATTATTTACATCCTATAGTTATACCAATACCGTTTACACAACAATCACACCTAGTAATGATTTGTATATTATGAGGGGCCCGCTCTAGAAAGACTGTGGCCATCTTTATCCATTGTTGATATCATTAAACTACATCACACACTAGGTTTATATATACTATATCTATACATTCTAATAAAAATACACACGTTTTTACTATAAAAACATCCTAATTTTATATTTTATACTTCTAAGTAATGAATTAGTCATTCCAAGACACCAATATTTTCCAGAAACCAGATTTGGGACAACTTCCCAATCTTTTCTTTAGTGTGTTCAAGGACAATGATCAGGGTTTAAAAACACAAGAATATGATATTAATTTCCAAAAAAAATTAAAATAAAAATGAATATCCAAGAAAACTATTATGTTAGATCCATGTTTAACCATGAATATTTTTGTATAAGAACACTACAATAAATAAATCCCACCAGTTGAAAATAAAACAAAAAATTTAATAATTAAAAATCGCAATGTATCTCAAATATACACCAGTAAAGAAAAAAATTCTAATCAAGTAAAACCTATTTTATTTTATCTTGGATAAATAATTTCAAAACCAAAATAAAATGAATTTGGAATATCTGAATTAATTTTTTCAGAAGTAATGGTGAGTATAAAAAGACTAAAAACTTTACTACTAATTTTTGTAATTTACCATTTTAATTATATAATGATATTTAATTAGTGAGTGTAAAATAAAAATAAAAAAAATACCAATCCAAGATAATCCACATAGAATATCTACTAAACATATTTTACTATATTTTTTAATTATACTATTCCATCAATGTTCCACTAAAATTCACATAGGGAAATTTTTTTGGAAAATTTTAAGTGAAAATTATAAGGGACGTTATTCTAAATAAGATATTTGAAAGATAAATTTTATATCCTGAATTTTCATTGGAAATAATTTTTAATGAACATTTGAGAACTATTTTGCCCAATTAAATCAATGAAAATAAAGAAGAAGAAGAGAACCATTCAAGAATAAATAATAAAATAATAAAATTTGTTTCTAAAAGATCACCATATAAAACCACATAATTATAAAAAAATTCATCCACTATTAGAATCCTAAAGGAAACAATCTAAAAAATAGAGTGATAATTAATTTTATGAAAATGGAAATAAACAATAATATTTACCAAAAACTATAGAATCATTATTTGCAAATCAATCAAAAATTTATTTCAATTAATTAAATCGTCCTCTAAATAAATATCATATGGATCCAATTGAATAAAGTTATACATTTACAAAAAAAATTGGAATATATAAAATAGTAAAATATTAAATTATCTCATATATAACTTTATAAAATCAATATAAATAGACCATATTCATATGTAAATACATTAAAAAATCTATCTATAGCTTCCATCCACCATTGGTAGATATGAAGATGTAATAATATAGTAATAAAAGTAAATTTTATAAAAACTAATACTCAAATTTTTATATACGTTATATCTATAAATATTTGATCATTTTTATAATATACCATCTTAACACATTCCATAAATTGAGGAAAAAAACTCTGAGACCATAGGAAATCTATCTGTTATCAATGGTTGGTTACATGCATTGGGGGTTTCCATAGTATTTAGGGGAGTGTCTTACAATATAATGTATCATAACATTTGAATAATTATATATTGGGATAAAATAATACTCATAATAATTATTAATCAAAAAATAAATGACATATGTATATAATGGTCATAAAACCAAATAATATTTAGCCCCAATTCAAATACATGTATCATAAAAAAATAATAAAAAAATAAATTTAATAGATAATAATATTTCAAACTCTATGATAATATGACCCAATTATCCATTACACAAATTCAATTATATACACCATATCAAATACCAAACATAGAAATACTATCCTTACCATCATTTTGTAAAATAATAATTTTTGTGTGAATATGCTTTTTAAAAACAAGGTGTGATTGTATAAACTAAACAATTAATGTCAAAGGCCAAAAAAATTTCCCATGAATGAATATATCTATACATGTAATACAAAAATATAGTAATACTTATGGATTGTTTGATCAAAATAATTCTGATAATTAACCTGAAAAATATTCAATTTTTTAATCAAATTTGAGATTCCACAGTATATCATATCATTTCTCAAAGTACATCCCTAAAAATTCCCTATATAAATCTTGAAATTATATTTCCTAATCAGATTTCCCCTTCTAAACTGATTTTATAACATTTTATTTTTCAATTATTATTTCACATATATGGTTTAATATAGCCATTCTCATTTACCATTTTACAAACACATTGTATAAATTTTTCCAATTTATCATTCACATATTGTTTAACATAGAATTTTTTTATGAGTATTGTTTCTAAAAAAGAAATTATATTTCTTTTACACTTATCACAATATATACATTATATGACCATTTACACATGATATAACATAGTAATATCATTGCCTATTTAAATATGGCACAAAACACATATAATAATTTACCTCCTTTCATTGTAGGTTAACATTGCAGATAGATATACAACTTTTAGGATCATTATATATCACAAAAATATAATTATAGAAATTAAATCAGACATCATATTATTTGATAAATAATAAATATTTAATTAGATAATCCCTATATATTAATTTTCTTTCCATTAACCATTAATATTATAAAAAATCATATGGAATTAGAAAATTTTATAACCTTAAAAATGAATAATTATCCACTAGATTAAATCTTGATTAATTGATCTACAATTAATAACCCCAAAATTATGTTAATATTAATTTTTCCAAAAAAAATAGTATTATATAAAATATGTCATAAAATTAATTTATCATTAATGATTCAAACATAATTGTTATATACTAATTATCATCTATGTCTCAAAACACAAAACTCATTATTTGTTCAATTTGAATCCCATATTTTAATATAAATATTATGGTTGTAAAATTATACAAAATATGTCAAATAAAAATAGTAATATAACATAACATCTACCACCCACAAAAAAATAATTGATCAATGATGCAACAACTAATTCCAAATAACTTTTTCAGAAACCAAAAAACCGTTATCCAGAAGAAATTAAACATAATATGGTCGTAGAATAAATAAATGGATAAATAACAAAAATAACGGTTTGGTTAACCTAAATCCTGATTTAAGGATCTTAATGCAATAGAGAAATAAATATTCTATAAATAGAAATGATTTTTATAGAGAAGTCAATGTTGAGTGAAGAGAGAGAGATAATTCCCGTGAGTTATTATTCACATGAATAAAAAATTATAGATAAATTAAAATCATAATTAATATTTAACCATAACACGCCCTTAAAAATTAATCCCATAAAACACATCTAGATCATGGTAGAAAAGAAATTGATTCTTTATGACTAACTATCCCAATTATATTGGTTCATTGATTTATAAAATTCCACTAGTCAGATTACTAAATTACTAGTGAGTCTTACATTGTTCTTAGTAGAATATAAAATAAAACATTTCCTAACAAAAATCTTAAGAAAAAATACATTCACTTGGTAATATCATGTAACTATAGAATTAAAAAAATAAACATATGTTATACCGAGGATACAAAAAACAATAATAAAAATACTTTAATAAAAATTAGATATGTTACAAACTCCCCCATACAATTGAATCCCATACATGAATGGTGTCACTAATCATCTAAAATGAATATAATATTCCCCTGAGATTTTATTTTGGATTATCTCACCCACATTTCATTTTAAAATTATTAATGATTCAACAATACATTCAGAAAATGTTCGTGAATTTAATAAAATGTTTACGAACTGAAACCCAGTAGTTGGGAGCTAGTATCTAATTTTCTAACATTTTCAAAAAAATATAAGTGGTCACACCCTAAAGGACTGAACAATTTAGTAGTCTGGGTAAACTAGAGATATATTTTATTCCCAAATGACATTAGAATATAAAAATTACAACACTTTTTTTAATAATATCATCATTCCTTTTTCAAATCATTAAATATCATTCATAGTACAATTGTAGATTCATGGGAATCGAAAAAATATGGGTGATATGAATTACTCAATAATGGTTACATAGATTAGATGATTTCATGAATTAATTATCCTAATCTACATGGGAAGGTAAATAATAAAGTCGCATTCTATTTAAATGACTTGACTATCATGAGAAGGTATGGAATAATTAATAAAAAATGGTAGATAACTAAAAAAATGTCTATTTATATAAATTTGAAATCAATATGGGAAGGTAAACAACTGAACATACAATCTATTTATGTAACAAGACAATCATGAAATAATGAGTCATAATAAAAAATAAAAGTAAATAACAGAAAAAACATTTTATTTAAATGATAAACTGAGAATGAAAAACAATCTACAGATAATTTCATTATAAAAATATAATGAATAACAATAAAAGAATTATTAATGAAGGGAATTTTAAATTCTTATATTTCAAGATATCAGACATCATGACACCCCTACTATCAAGAACAATCACTATATAGTTTAAAACTGATGGTAAGGTATTTACAGAGAACCCATTTAAATAAGTCTTCCGAACTGGAAAATCACATGATACTACATATGCATCAAAGGGATATATATAACCATTCCCCAACCCTATCTTCTTGTCCAAATCATTCCTCATATAATTAATTACTAATTTATTTTATGAAAAATATTCCTCATCATCAAAATTTCAATTTTAATTAAGTAATTCAGATTAAAAATAATTTCCTTAGTCAAATTACATTTTATATAAAAACCATTTCTAAAAATGGTATATGATGGATGAATCCATTATATAATAAATAAAATTATTTAATATAAATTTAATGTCTAATTTAAAATAGTCACAAATTTTTTTTCTCAACAGAATGTTAGCAATCAAAAAATTATGCAAGAAATTATATGTCACCATTGATTAACAAAGAATATAGTTTTTTATAGTAAAATCATGAATAAATTTTAATTCATTAAAACACATAAAAGGGGTAGTATATAAATCACATAAAAGAGAATAGGTACATATTAACAAATTTTTCTCAATGAAATTGAAATAGAGACGAAATCCCATGTAATGATCATACGTTTATTGTGAGGATTAATCTGTTGTATGATTATGTGAACGGAATGTAAATACACATAAAAATTTAAATAATACATAAAATATTTAAAATTCATTAAACATATAATATAATAATATCAAATATAATGAAGAAGTATTATAGCGTCATATAATGAATCTATGTTATGAAATGCTTTACTGTTTCTTGTTTTTACGTCAAATCCCCATGGATGAAATAATAAAAATTTAATGATAGAATATAAAGATGAATTAATTATTCATTATATTACATTTAAAATGGTCATTATTTTCACCATATTAAATAAATTATGTAAATGACATTCAGTAAGCCTCAATGAAAGGAAATTGTGACAAAGACTCTTACAAAGATCACAAATATGTTGTGAGAATTGACTGATGAATAGATTATGTGTATCAATTTTAAATCCATGGAAAATAATGTAAATACAAAATTAATTAATATAAATTTAGTATAGACATATTCTTATAATATCAAATATAATGAAAAAATAATACAACCAAATGAATGGACATTGAGTTATGAAACAATTTACCACTGGGTAATTTCCATATCAAATCCCCTATAATGAAATAATTATAACTGAAATTATGTATTCAATTAATTATTAAATAATCATGATATTAAATTGCATATGTGAATTATTTATCCCATATAAAATAAATAATTTTCCTAACATTTCAATTTTCCTTAACTAAATGAAATTTAGATGAAGTCTATTACCTCACACTCCGTTTTGGTTGAACATGATTTAAAATAGTAAATAATTTATTTTTTCATGTTATTAACTTATATTATAACCATAATAACATTATTAATTTCATATGTAATATTTTAATAACATATTACCAAGCGTTTTTAAATAATATTTCATTATTCTCATTAATTTTTTTTTGTTAATTTCCTTATTTTATCATGCCTATTTTTTCATGAAGTATATTATTATTATACATAGAATATTTATAAATCATATAAATAATAATATTAATTTTCTAAATATAATATATAATATTTATATAAATTTTTAGAATTATTCTTGATTGTTGGACATGGAAAATGAATCGTATCACTTTTTAGATATAGTACACCTTACGTACGCATGAGAGACAATATCTTTCCATTAACGACTCAAAGGATAATTATGTGGTTGAGATAATAATATTATAGAATCAATATAATGTAATGTATATATATATATATATATATTATTTTAGATAAAATTAATCTTATGACTTTCCATGTAAAGAAAAAGTGAAAAAAAACACACAACTTGGTGAGATGGAAGTCCATTGTACACGCGAGTTATAGTATCATATTTTTAAATTTCAGGGTAATTATGAATAAATATCTGATATTATAATTATATAAGAATAATAATTTCATAATTATCATCTTCATGTATTATATTCAAAATTTTATTCCTCATTAAAAGGTGGTTATAAAAAATAAATTACATCGGATCGTGTGGATATAATCCACTGCATAAACGATCAAAAGTTTTGTTTCTATTTATTAGAATTAGATTTTAATATAGGTTAAATCATTAAAATAATAATATAAAAGAAAATATTATATAATATTGTTGTAACCTAAGCTTTATTTAATAATCTAGGGATAATGTGGAAGAAAAAAAAATTAAAATGATCATCTAAGAACGTTACATCTTCATCAAAAGAATTTTTTATTTTTACCCAATGCCTTCGTATAATATTATTATAATCATAATTGGGTATATTTTGTTTAGAGGGTTTAAATGAAGTTATTTGGGTAGGTATTGGCTAAAACATTGGTTTGTAAGTGTAAAGAATAGAAGAGATGGGGTTGAAAGTTATAAGTACGTGAGTGGAAACTCAAGAAATTATCAGAATGAACCAATTAATCATTTTTATTTATCCTTAAACATCCCTAAAACATGTTCATTATCAAATATTGTATGTTTTAATGTTTAAATAGATCTGTAAAAAATAAATTCGTACAAGATGGCAGGTAAATTTACCATTTTTATTTTTAGTTTAATCCTCCTTAAATATGATTTCAGATTAAGTGTGGTAATTAATTTTTGCTTCATTTATTATTTGTAATGGTAATAAATTATTTGTAAATTTTTACATGATATAAGTGATATATATTCAAAATATGAAATCAATTATTATAAATTCAAATTATAGTACTCGAAGAATCCAGTTTAAAATTATACCAGCAGACCTAGTGAAAAACTATGTTTGCAAAGTGAAAATTCCCATAAGTATAGAAAGTTATAATAGAGAACAAAAATATGAAACTATTTCTAATGAAATAAATTATTTATTTTTTAATATAATTTAATTATTTATATTTTATAAAAATATTCCCATAAAAATATTCCATGTTATTAATTTAAACAAAAAATGAAGTTATTAATATATATAGGTATTTATCAATATTTATAGAAAAAACGAACATGTAAAAAAACCTAAAAATCACCCAATGATAATTATGAAATTATTTTATAATTATGAAATTTTATTTTATTAATTAAATTTTATGAAATTTTTATAATACTAATTTTAAATTAAATAGTCAAATCCTGGATAAATTGTGTTTTTGAAAAATAATATTTTTCTAAAACCATTATTTTTATTTTAAAAGATTATAATTCTATTTATATAAATAGATAACAATAATTTTGTTAATTTAGTCACTAATATTCATAAAATATACTTTAATGGATATATTATAATTTTATACTATATAATGTTTCAATTTCACTATGGTAGTGTATTCCGTATGATATTCTAGAGATCAAATTTATTTAGAAATAAATATATCATAAAGCCTTCAGATATTTCATTCTATTCTAAGATTGGATTTTTATTTATATTGGAAATCAAAAACAACTTTCTTATTTTAAAATATTATGATGTATATTCTCCCTAAAATTATTAAATTTCTTCAATGCAATTAAAACATGATCTTGGTAATTATGGATGTGACATTATGAACCAGATTTTTCTTCCATGTATAAATCCACTTCTTTCCCTTTTAATGTTTTTATTCATTTTTTTATTAGACCCTATGATGAGTTGTGGGATAGTTGTTTTGTTTTTTGAATGGATGAGAAATAGTTTTGTCTATTTTATAGAGTTCAGTTACAATATATGTAATTCGAATACACTTTATGTATTTATTTAAATGAAAAGTTTGGGTCTGGCAAGAAATGATCATTCCATGTAAATGGTTTTCCCAGTGAAAAAATCCCCATATTTACCTGGCTTGTATGGAATTTTGACATCATGTAAATTACCAAGTTTATTTTAAAAGAGTCAGGGTGTCCTCTCTTTTTTGATAGAACATCTCACCCCCTTTAATGTGTAGAAGCACCCAAGAAATCCCATAGTTATGATTTTCTCCCTTTTTCATTTACGCACTACATTACTTTTCTTGTCATTTTCATTAGATCTATTCCGGAAATATATCATTTCATTTTTATCATTTCATCATTCTTATTGGTTTCAGCTATGCAATTTATGTGCAACATCATTTGAATTATTTTCAGGATATTCATCTGATATGCATTTTTGTACAATGTCGAGACAAATTAGAAGTTGAAACTAGATAAGAAATAGACTACAATGATATATTAAAAGCTATATAAATTTTACCTTTGGTTTTTTTCTTTATAGACCTAAATTTCGTTATAACACTCGCCATAATTACTAACACAACCCAAATATTGAAATGATCAATTGAATTAATTGAATTGGAAACTATTAAGGATTCCCATTAGATTCCCTAAGACTATTTATAGGATGTTGCTCTATCAAAAGGCCACTAATGTGTTGTTCCATGTACTGTACATACTTTTTCTGTTTTTTGAACCTCCCAAGGGGTGTGATATTTAGCATTCCTAGTAATTAGAATCCCACATATAGTTGGAATGAATAAAATTATTGGTTAGGATATTTTTTTCCTCCCCTATCATGTTATTCTTGATTGCATGGTTTAACTTGAAATTGAGTTGCTTAAATGGTTTATTTGAAAAATGATGAAATGTGTGGGTAAACTCACATGATATGAGTACATTTTAATTTTGAAAAATGAGCGGGTATACTCATTTATTTCCATTGAATTTGAATTGCGATATATTAGTGGGTATACTTATCTGATGGAATTGAATATGAATAGTTATATTAGTGGGTAGATTCATAAGGTATGGACAAATTAATAGTATATAATAGTGATTGATTCCATAAAATTCATGGATGATTCTATTTTGATATTGAACATGGTTTTTTATTCCTTGGATATATTATGATCCATTGTAATTTATTTATTTTGATTCCTTAGTCATTGATACTCCTCAGATCGGGCTTTCTTGGACTCACATAATACATTTTTGGTTTGACCTGCTCCTAGGACACCAACAAGTGCCTATCCGAGTTTCCATTAAAATGGTCCTAACACTTGATGAGGAATCCTTGGTCTTATATTCCTTTAACATGTACCTTCATCCTATGATACATTATTTATAGGACACAACCATGTGATTTTTGAAATACATGGTTGGACGGCATGACCATGGTTATTATTGAACAATGATACATACTTAAAGAACATGGTGGTACGAATCGATTAAATGAATAAAATAAATATTAGTTATTTATATGTTGTTTAGAGATTCCCTTTTATATTATCATGACCATATTATATAGGGATCCTTGAGAGGAAATCTCAGTGTTGTCGGATTAGTAGTTACATCCCATGGTCATTTGATTTTTTTTTCGTTTCACCTACTAACTTGCACATAGTTTATATTTTTATATTTAAAATATTATATTTTTATAGGCCATCATGTGGTTACATAGTAGGATTGTATCTCACACCATGTTTGTGACACCATTGGTAAATCGAAAAGACTATTTGGATTTATGTACAGAATGGATTAAGTTCCCATACTTCAAGAGTTGATTTTTTCCCACAATAAAGAGCAGGTGACCACATGACCATGCTGAAGACCATGATACTATTTAGAGATAGATAATTTTTTTATTTTTGGTATTTTAATATATTTATTGTACTGTATGACTTTGTAATAGTTTGTCTCCTATGTAGAAACATTACATGATCATCATTGTGTATGAGATACCTTATTACATTGTTATATATTCATGATATTCATATATTTTAATTACTATTTACTACTCCTCATATAATTATATAAATAAGATTTTTTTTTGTTATACTATGGTGATGATAGAATAGTCTTATGACTAACATAACTGTTATTTATTTTATAGTTACAGTCCTCTGGCATATGGGGGTGATGAGCATGAGGCCTTATGACCAACCGAACTCGGGGTGTTGTTGAGTGGATTATTAGACTAGAATGATAAAAAGTTGTATCAAAGGTGTTTATTTTATAGTATTATTTAATATTTGGTTATAATTTAATGGTATATGAATATATTGGTAATTAGTTTTGCATTAAATTAGCTACACCTGATTTTGAAAAAAAATCCAAATTTCCTTGAGTGAAATTAATATTTTCTGGATTTTGGTAATTTTAGATAATTGTATTCCACCATTGGGTGATCCCCTTGGAATGTGATGTTACTCTTTATATGTCTATGATATTTTTTTCAACCCTATGACCTATGGTATGGCATCTCATGCATCATTTTAGGTTCATTATACGAATCGCATACCAGACATTGATCCATGAAATTTAGGATACATTACCTATTGCATGATATTGTGATAGGTTCTATGATATATGTACTTATTATTAAGATATATTTTGTGTATTACATGGACTATGTAATTCAATATTTCAATCCATAATGAGTGTGGTCCCTTATTTACTATAAAATGAGACACCTTATGAAACATTTATTTAAAGTGAATCTGATATAAAACAGATTATATTGACTGCAATGATATGTTCATGATATCTCATGGGATCTCTTGGATTGGAAGTCGGTCAACCATTGGTTAATCATTTTGAATAAATTAATAATGAGAATTAATATTACAAGATTGAAATGGGATAGAAAATGTGGAATCATAGACTTCACCTAGACCCATATTTTGAGTGGGAAAGAGGCAGTGTCTCCCGTGGATCTTGGTGACTATTCTTTTTACTGTACTAGATTTAGGATTGGGATATGTGTTATCGGTTAATTTTTAAATTTTTTACTTATCCTATTATTTTGAGCAACAAAATTTTATATTATTATTTTTAGAGGTGCATGTTTTTCATTGTAGAGGCTTTCCACCATAAATACCACCAGTCGCATGATAGGAGGATGGTGAAGACCACACTCTATTGGTGGTGGGCCATGAGATACCCATGGATACTTTTTTAGTTCCAACAAAAAAACATGAAATGTTTTATACATTTGTGATCAGGCATAGTTCTAGAAGTATTTTTTATCAATTCATTCATAACATTCATGGAGCACCCCAACCTACCTTGTTTATGGCTAAGCTAACGCATGTGTTCCAGCAGCATCATCCTCCCTTGTATTCAGGTATGACGGACCATATCCTGTTTAGTTATGGATAGTGACTATGATATAAATATTATATCATCTAGAGATGCCTCCTAATATGAGAGTTATGAACGCAACATATATGCTTCATAGGGAAGCGAAGATCTAGTTCAACATTCAAAACCTGGCAGATAGGATTTGAGATACAGATTAGGATGACTTCAAAAATAGTTTCAACATAAATTTCTACCCCTAGACTATAAATGTAGTCTGGGAGTGTGAATCCATGTGTTTGGAGTAGGGCATGCTGACGGTTATTTGGTACTCTACATTTTTATAGATTTGCAACGTTTTGTGATGATGTATATTACTAACGAGTTATTGATAGTGATATGCATTGAAGAAGATCTCCAACATACTAGAATATCCTAGGTAAACATGTTCAGATTTACCTATATCACTGATATTGTGAATCATGCACTGAATACAGAGGAATATATGATGGAAGATGGGGGTACTGAGTATGGTAGATCACTCTCTCAGTCCAATTGTTTAACATCTTTAGGTATGAAGTGTTATTATGAGGATTCTAGAGAGATGAGTTCCAGTTAGGTCGTGAGAATTGGTATGTGAATATTATAACATAATTGTGGATTATGGGACCACAAGAAGAATCATTAAAACTGTGACCCAATTTAGAATGCAGATTGTGGATGGATGGGCCACGCAGACCTTTTTTTAGGACTTTACCTCTAGAAATGAGTGGTTGGGGGTTACCCCGGACACTAGGTTCTAGAGTGTGTTTCCTAACTCTATATTAGGATATGAGTTTGAGTATTCCCCTTTGATTATTTTTAGGTTTTTTTGGTAATGGATAAAGAATCTATAAAATTGGTGCACCATGACATTAGAGTGAACCTACTATAGGTAGTGAGTTTGTGTCACAAGATGTGGTTCAGTCCAGATCTACTCTGTATAGACTACCCCAATGAATAAAGGTGTTTCAACGTCTATGATGAGAGTTATGATTGTAGTATTCCCTACTATTGCATCTACTCAATTTATGATTGTTTCATGTCATAGTTCCATATAATCACCTATAGTGAAATGCCATAGGCTGGTTATACTATCTTCTTAGATCATTTGGATGCTAGACACAACATTGGGAAATAGAATGCATGATGTACACTACATTACGGAGTGTCCCCTTCAGTTTGGTGGGTTTCACTTCTTCTAGAATTTTTATGTTATAGAGATGACTAGTATTGATTTCATACTAGAGATGGGGTGGATATAAACATATTTGGCTTACATTAACTGAATTCATTAAAGGGTGAATTTGATAGAACTAGAGGGTGTATTTTATATTGAAAATGGTGAATGAGATGTATATGTGTGCTGAGATGACTAGATCATCTTGGGATGGGTGAGTTGATATATCAAATCACCTGTTTTTATCTGGATGATTATTGAGAACATCGAGATGAAAATCCTCTAGTGGTTGATCATTTTTTAGATGTGCTTCTAAACGAAATTTCTAGTTTACCTCATAATAGAGATATGTGGTTCTCAATCAATCTTGTTCCAGGTGCAGCATTGGTATCCATTACTACATATAGAACTACTACGATTGAGTTGTAGGAACTCAACATGTAGCTAGAGTATTTGGAGAAATAGCTGTTCGTTAGACCTAGTACATATCCATGGGTTTCATATATCCATTTTTTGAAAAATTCAGATGGTTCCCTTAGGATTATAATAGATTAACTGATGTTAAAAAACCTAATGGTTAGGAAACAATAACTATTTCCATAGATAGATGACATATTTTATCATCATGGAGGATATCTAGTGTTCTCAAAAATTAATTTGAGATCTGTATATCACCATGTATGTGTTCAAAATGTGAACATACCTAGTAGATACATTCATACGAGGTATGGTTTATACGAGTATCTGGTTATGACATTCAGTCTTATGAAATCACAAATGGTTTTCATGGAATTGATGAACCGAGTTTTCCATCCATATCTAAACTTGTTTATGGGGGTTTATGAGGGTAATATCATAGTGCCTTATCACAATAGACATGTCCTTGAAAAACATTTTGATATCATTTTGGACACATTTAGAGTGAATCAATTATATGTTAATCATAAAATGTTCCAGTTCTAGATGAGTCAAATTCATATTTGGGACATAATTTCTTAGCGATGTGGGTATTAGTAGACCCATAGAAGGTGAGAGATATAGTTTCTTGAGAATATCCCAAGAAATCATTAAAATATGAAGTTTCATGGGACTAGATTATTATTAATAGAATAACTTATATGATTTCACACTCATAGAAAAACCATTGAAGGTATTTTCTACGAATGTTGTGATGTTTTTATGGCATGATTCCAACGAGTTATCATTTTTAGAGCTAAAATTCAGATGGACATCAGGAAGAGTGATAATACTGATAAATAATGGTAGAAGTTAAACTGCGTAATATGATGCAACAGATATCAGGACTATAGTAGTGTATATATAGGGGAATAATGTTGATGTCAATATATATCATTAGTTGAGGCAAACTAGAAGTAATTAAAAAACAAATGATATTTATTTATCTGTGGTTGTATATGAATTATGTTTTTGGGGACATTACATACTGGAATATTGTTTTGTGGTGTATATGGACCAAAAAATCCCTATGTACATATTTACATTGCATGATCTGAATCTGAGGCTGTAATGTTGGGTAGAGTACCTACAATCTTTTGACATTGATCTATCCAACATGTCTGTTAAAAGAAATTTATACGTTGATTCACTAAGAAGGGGACTACGACACAGAAAATGAAACATGTGTGTCGCAAGTTGTATCTTATAGATTTATTCTCTAAGATTAAGTGAATGATGTAAGAATTTTTTGGTAATGATTTTCTTTTTTCATTAAATGTGACCTTTACATTTCTAGATATAGTGATAATGAGACAACTATTTGATTTTAGGGTCTTAATCTAATGAGATATTGTGGCTGGTGCAGACCCACCTCCTCATTGGACAATAGGTGAGGATGAGATCCTATGGAACCATGGTCAAATTTGTTTTCTAGTGGACATATGTGACGTTTCGATGTGGGAGTTTCATGCCTCATATTTGGCATTACATCCCATAGTCACCAAGATGTACCATTAAATACCCCATCAGTACTCATGGAAGGGTATGAAAATAGAGGTACCTGAATTTTTTAGGATATTTTCTGTATTTTACCTAGTGAAGGTAAAACACTAGAGGCCAACCATAATTTTACAATAGCTTCCCATCCTTGAGTGTAAATGGAATGATGTCTAGATGGATTTTTTGATAGGTTTACAGAGGTCACCGTTAGGTAAATAGACAGTATGGGTTGATTTTGAATAAATCATCACAGTTTCAAATTTAATTTCAATCAAGAAAACCTTTAGTGTCGATGAGTTTGGAATGTTTTATATCAGTGATATAGTTAAACATCATGGGGTTCCAAATAATATAATTTTATAAAGGGATGACAAAATTACATCATGATTCCCAAATGGGATACATAGGTCATTATGTACATATGTTCTTATGAGTATAACATACCACCCCAACATATATTTCTATCCAGAGTGAACAATTTAGGTTATTGAGGAAATTCTATGAGATTGAATCCCTAATTTTAGTGGATTTTGGGAGAGGTATATAACCTTGATTGAATTCACCTACAAAAATATCATTCAGGATACTATTTAAATGGTTCATTATGATTTTTTGTATGTTAGGCAGTGCTTACCAATGATATGTTGGTTAGAAGAAGTAGAGGTAGTTATGATGGGACCTTATCTTGTTAAAGAGACCACATTACATGTTATTTTGTTTTAGGAAAATATGGATACTATATAGCCCTGATATAAATCATATGTCAATTTCTACAACCAACATCCATAGATAGTAGTGGGGGATCGGGTAATCTTGTTTGTTTCACCAAGTTTGTGAAAAAGGTGGATCATGATACATGGTAATCATTCACCATGTAGTTTCATTCATTTTAAGATTCTAGATGGATTAGTGTATGCAGACATTTGGTTTTAGTTACCTCAGATGTATCAATCCATGAATAACATCTTATAAGTATTTCTATTATGCTTCTATTATTTAGATTTTTCTCATTCCTTTTAGCATGAAGTGATTGTTTTATAGGTAGATGGATCCTTTTAGAAACATCTTATATGTATTTTTTATTATATAAAGAGGTTCTATGAGGCTGGTGTGTTCTTATATTTTGTATAATATGGAAGTACGACCATGTTTTGGTTGAGACAAGAGATGATGTTGATAATGTATGATCATAGTGACCAGAGTTACTCTCAGAACATGCTTCACAGCCCTTATATGGGATATTATAGGAAGAATTTCACTAATGGGGGATTTTTGTAAAAACATAATTTTTTCATCTAGTTTGAATAACTTTATATTATATTTTAATCTATTTTTTATATTTAGTTGTTTACCCCAATATAGGATGTGATATGGTTGGGTTGTTTTTGGAAGGAAAGGGGTAGAGGGATGTAGGTTGGCTGCAAGATTGTTACATGGTGTTTAATTAGAATACATGATGTGTATTCAGTTACACCACATGAAATGTTCTATCCTGAACATGTAACGATGTATGAATGCACATTTTTTGAAAAAAAAGGTATGGACTATAATATTATTTTAGACAGAATCTCTGACCCTCCCATTTCCCCCATATGAGCCCCGAATAAATCCATTTGGTATGGGTTTTTTCATTTTCCAGATCTAATATGTGTTTCATTCATAGTCAGTCTCATTAGCTCAGCATTTGTAAGATCTCATTTAATTTTTAGTCATTGTTATTTATTCTTAGTTTAAACTGCACTATTATGGTGAAATGTATTTTTTCCATATATTTAGGATCTTCATCCATTCTACATTTTTCTCCCCAAATGATTCAAATCATAAGCAGATACGGGAGACCACTCTAACACCAAGATACGGTAGGTGGTATATACATTTCCATATGTTTTGGTGCTTCATAGACTGATCATTCGATGTGTTTATAGACATAATTTTTTTTAACCTGTAAAATAAATAATAAGTCAAATTCATTTAATTTTATCTTTAAGGGATTCCATCTAGCTTACATGTGACTTGATAGAGTTTGTTTCCAGATCCAATGACCACCAATTAGGCAAACCTTGTAATAGCCTTGAATTTTCAAAATATTGAACCACCCAATGAGTGTGTTCTTTAGAATTCCTAGTAAGAAGAAACCCACATATAGATGGTAAGAATGAAATCATTTTCCAAAAGATGATCCCTGCTTTCATGTGATTCATGATTAAATTGTTAAAATTGAACTTGAATTTCAAAAATGATTTATTTGGAAAATGTGGAAATGAGTGGGTATACACATGTGATATGTTTAATTTTTAATTATGAATAATTAGTTGGTATACTCATTTATTTCCGTTGAATTTTAATTATTATATATGAGTGGGTTTAATCAAATTATATAATGTAATCTCAATGATTATATGATCTATTATATACATATGTTAAACAATGATTAATGGTATAAAATGGCGATTGATTCCAAAGATGGCATGGATGATTCAATTTAGGTATTGAATAAGGTTGTGGAGGCCTTGGATGGAGATTGATCTTTGGGTCTTGATTCTGTGGGATGCATTGGGCATTGATATTGATTTGATCTGGCTTTCTTGGAATCTTTTAGGATATTTTCAATATGACATGCTCATGGGACTCCAACTAGTTCCTAATTTAGTTTCATCGAGATGTTCCTAGAACCCAATGAGGATTTATGGGTCTCATATACCCTCAATCCAGTATTTCGTGGTCTATAAATTTGATTGTATATAAAGTTTGTAGTATTTGTTAAATTCATGGATAGAATAATAGACCATGGCTGTTATAGAACGTTGTGACATACATCAATTTTTTGGTTATATGACATGTTTGGATGAACAAAAAAATAGTAATATTAATTAATTTGTTGTTTATTGCTAGCTTGTTAGATGATCTAGACAATATTTCTCAAGGATTCTTGAGAGGTTTTTTAGTGTTATCAGTTCAGTAGTTACATGCCATTGGAATCTACACTTTCATTTAATGGTAAACCATATTCGTTCACACTGTTTAGCTTGTCATAATTCATTTTCGAGAATTGTATAGATATTTGGTAGTTACCTTCTAGGGTTGCACTAACACCTTATTTAGGCCTCCTTTGGGTTCCCAAATAGACTATTTTTATGTAGGTAGAAACATGGAAAAGGACACATAATTCTAGCGAATATATTTTTCCATGAATAGAATAAGGGGGCATGAGACCGAGCTAGGGCTTGTGATGCTATTTAGAGATTGATGTTTTTGGTCTATATATTATTTTGGGATATCTATTGCACTATACTTCTTTATACAGGTTCTAGATGTTGTGTAGATATGTTACATGATCATTAATGTGAATGAGGTACTTTATAACATTGTTATATATTCTTGGTGTTCATATACTATCTGAATGATTTACTACCTTCTTATATTTTATGTTATTGAACTTCCACTATGTTACACTCTGATGATGAGGGAATAGTCTTCCAACTAACACCTCTAGCCCCTCCCTACTAGTTGGTAGCCTCTGGTGTTCGGTGAGATATGTTTTAGGCCATGTGGAAAACTGGGCTCGAGCAGTATTATTTGGCTTCTTGGTCCATGATGTAAAATTGAAATTTATAAATACCATTATTGGAAAACCCACATATTAAGAGGGTTAATAAAAATCCAATGAGATAAGAGAGAATTTTATGTGTTATGTTCAAAGAAAATAACAAATAAATGGGTAACCATGTTAGAGGATATAGGTTGGTGTTGAATCTATATACATGGTAGAAAAGTGTAAATAATTATAGTCCATGAAATAGATAATTTATCAAAAAAATGAATGATAAATGAAAATTTGAATTGTTAAAACCATAAATGTGTTATGTTTAAAAATAACATTTTTTCTCAAAATATTTGAATATAATAGGACAGTATTGTTTTCATGATTCATTTTTATAATGTTGAGGAATTTTTTTGTTTCTAAGAATATATAGAATTACACATTATGGATATATTTCAATTTCATATGCACATTTTCATCTTTTGGTTATGATTCAACCAATTTCACCTACATTTCATACTCCATGAAATTATTATCCAAAATGAATTTTTATGCTCGAAGCACTAACATTAAATTCTAATAAATTTTATGAACAATAAAATAGTTACATGTATTTCTACATGTTTCTAAATAATTTCCAAAACTAATATCGATAACAAAATTTATTAATATATACATATCAATAGTAACAGCACTGGTTAAATATTTATATTTATTTATGAAATATATTATGATAAAGTTAAGAAATGTTAACTAGAAAATAATATTGTCTATTGGTAGGAGCTAAACCCCCATCGTCCATCAGTTATGGGTTTAATCGACATGGACTTAACTATGTGAAATGAGTTTTAACCCATCATGAGATCTTTTAATTCTCAATAAATATGTTCATATAATTTGAATAATGCACCAAAATAGTGGTAATCCAAGATTATTAAAAAACAAGGATAAGATATTCCTTGATGGTTACCCATACCTTATAGTCTTATGTAATGAAAAATGAAAAGGAATAATTCCTCAATAAACAATTTCATATACTACTCCAATAGTTTATATTCCCATAAATGATTCCCAAAAATATCAATTATCATGTTACATTCTTACAACATAAAATATAAAAAGAAATTTTTGAGGATTTTATCATATGATTAAACTTAAACTCGTAATCCCAGGATGGTATACATGACTCTTATGTTCATGAAAACATAAATGATTCCAATATTTAAAATAGTTATTATATGTTTTGTGTTTATTATAACTACAATAAATTTTTTAATAATACATATATAATTTAATCCTTGAATCGCAATACATAGATACAACATTTTTTTATTTCCACTAAGGTCTTTCCTTGCTCTGTAGGTTAATATATTGAAGAGGGAATTGACTTAGATAATGAACAGGTTCTAAAAATTTAATTTAAAAACTATAAATAGATTCTTAGGAAGAAACATATTTAGAAAAATCATAATCTTTATTATTCCTCAAAAATTAATTTCTTTATTCCCTTCATTTATACACATAAACCATTTCCTAATTTCTATGAATAATTTTTAAAGGTGTTTCTTTGCACATTTCATTAATGAGGGAAATGGATACATTGTTCTTCCACATCTTCCACCAATCATTATCATATATAACTCTGTCATTCTCATATTTATTATATCTAGGAGTTTTCTAAAATATATATTATTTATCGCGTTTTAGGATAAATGATTAGGAATAATCACCATATTTTTCACCCTTGTCATTATCCCATTTTGTTTCTCATAGTCACCATATTACCCTTTATATTCAATTTTAACATATCTAATTTTAGTTCTATACGTTGACTAATACTAGTGTGGTCAATAATATTTGTTGAGGGGAACTATATAATCATTTATATGATATTTATATAATGAATATTTATATTTAATCTAATACATCTTAGGATTAACCAAGGTCATTCACTATCCTCATCTAATCAAATCCTATATAATAGTTTTTTATTAAAATGTGAATAATTGAAAGAATATCTCATTAGAGTCTCAATCTATATGCGCATTATGGATTGCTTTCATGAACTATATGATGATCGGTTCAATCCCATTGCACCATTTTCTGAGTTCGTAAACCTATGTACATCTACTGCAGAACCATGTCCAGTTGTAGTATCCATAAAGGACTATGTTGATATGTAAAAATATATGATATGTAAAATATAAAATCATTATAGCATTCTTATATACATGTCCTCAATGTATATCATTGTGTTATATTCCCCAATGTATTTTTCCAAAAAACTTTTCCGATGGTTTTTACTAAAATTTCTCTAATAAAAACTGTAGTGACCTTGACACGAGTTGATCGAAGGTAGTTTATACATATTATATGGGCATAATATATAACCAATCACCTCTCAAATGACATAATATATTATTAGTGTTTCTAAACATGATACATATCCTGTTCACATATTAAATTTGTTCAAAATAATAATAATATAATTGTTTCAATGAACATAACTATTCTTCTAGAATATACTATCATGTCATTAATTGTACACTTCTTGGTTTCTTGAGAATGGAATTAAAATAATTGTGAGATAAAATAATCTATATTTAATATTTGTAGAGGATAATATCATTAATAAATAAGAATAATCAACATGGGAAGGTAGATAACTGAAGACATGTTCCATCTTGGAAAACATAACAATCATGAGTAAATATGGAATAAAAAATATAGAATGCTAAATAACTGAGTAAAGAAGAAATTTAAATAACAATACGTTAATGAATATATAAGTCATATAAAATTTTGAAATTAAAATAACTGAACAATAATTCCATTTAAATAACATGACAATCATTAATAGATATTACATATTCAATATGGAATGGTAATTAATTAAAAACACAATCCTTTTCATCGATAAACATATAATTAAACTACCTCATGAGATAATATAATTGAGAAAATATTTCTGTTAATAATAAGTAAAATATTAATGAGTGAAATAATAAATTAATAGAGATTATGATCACAAATATCATGATACATCTACTTCTAATTCCTTTTATAATACAGTGTTAAACTAATGGGTAGGTATACACTAGACACCCATATAAAAAAAGAAATCCAACTGATTTATCTCATTATGTTAACAATTAATAAAATGGATATTTATAACCAATCCCCACCTATATTTACATGTAAAAATTATTCCTGATAGATTTAATGGTCAATTTAATTCAGAAACAATACACCATATAAGCAAATATCATTATCCAGTATAGAATATAGATCAACAAGAACTTCAGCAGTAAAATAAATTTCATAGTAAAAACAATATGCACAAATGTTATATAGTTTATGAAATAATCCAATACATTATTAAAATAATATCAATATTTATGATAAATTTAATTTCAAGAAAAAAAATGATCTCCAGAAAGGTACTCTATCAAGAGATATAAAACAGTTATAATATTTAACAAGAAATTAGAGGTGGCTATAGATTGTTCATGAATGTAGGGATCAAAATTGAAAGACTGAAAAAATATTTATTCATGAATAATTCATCATAGGGTATATATATACACTGTATAAAAATGAAAAGGTTCATATTAACAAATATGTCTCAATGAAATATATATTGAGACCAAATACCTTAAAATGATCATATATTTGATGTGGGGCTCATTAATGGATTGATTATGAGTAACAAATGTAAATTTACATAAAAAATAATATATTAAATATCCATTCAACATATATACTAGTAATATGAAAGAAAACATATAATTTATATAATCCAATGAAAAGAAAGTGAGTTATGAAATTTTTTACCACTTGGTAATTTTCAAGTCACATCTCCATGGACATAATTATTAAAATTAAATAAAAAAGTACCATTAATATTGAAGGATTCATGATATTACATGAAAAAGGTGAATAATATACGCAATATTATTGAAATAATGTTTGTAAGATTACATTATGTGTAATAAAAGTAAATTGAGATGATATCCCTTATATAGATCATAATGTTGAAGTAATAATTATCAAAATTAATTTCTTATCTGCTTTAATTGTTAATATACACTGAAAATTGGAAAAAAAATATATATTCCAAATTCATCCCACCTATAATCTTGAAATATGAAAGGAAATGATGATGTAATATATCAAAATGAAAAAAATTGTGTTATGAAATGTTTACCATTAAGTGATGTATTAGTCAATTATCCATGGATGAAATAATTCAATTTTAATCTATAAATAAAATTAATTATTAATTAATCAATTCATTAAATTTAAAATGGATATAATGAACACCATATAAAATAAATTCGTTTCTTATAATTACATAATTCTTAAATGAATTAAAATTTAGATGATCACACCTACATAAAGATTCTCATTGGTTCAAAATGATTTAAATTATCTTATAATAATCTATATATTGTCATTAAATTAAAAAAAACATAATAATATTCATAATATCTCATATTATTTTATTATAACATTAGACAAGAAAAATGAAAATAAATTTTTATTATTTTCATTATTTCTAGTGTCAAATTCTTGGTTTTACCATGCATTTTTTGTCATGAAAGATCTTGTTCTTGTATATGATACATAAATACTTCTTGTAAATATTTATATTAAAGTAAAAAAATCATATTAAATCATTATACACATTTTTATAATCATTATTTAATGTTGTAAATGTATAATGAATTGAATTATTTTGTAGATATAGTAGGTCATATGTACATAAGAGCGATGATATCATTCTAGTAATTGGTGAAAGGTTAAAAATTGGGTAATATATTAATCTCAAAGAATCAATATAGTTTTATATATATGACATATATTCCTCAAATTTTTCCTTATTAGTTTCTATGTAGATGGTAAGTTAAAAAATAATCACATCACTTCATGAGGGGCTAGCCCACAGTACCCATGATCTATATTATCATATTTTTGAATGGCATGGAAAGTAATAATTCTTATGTGATATTATATTTATATTAGTAAAATTATTTCTCAATTAACTAATTAATGTCTTATATAAATCATTATTTCAATACTTTAATGGTTCTATTAGTAAATGAAATACAATAGTTTGAGATGTTGTTGTCCGCCGTACACAAAATCGACTATTTCATTTTCCATTTGATTTAAGTGGAGATGGATATAAGATAGGCCATTAAAATAATAAAATCTAATAATATATTAGATAATGGTATTACTATAATAAAAATTTAATAACATTTGAAGTATTTATAATAAGAAATAAAAAAAATTATAGTTTACGAATGTTACCCCAACATTGGATATTTTATTCATATTGGGTCAAAAATACTTCCTATTATGAATATATGATCTATTGAAGAGATTTATGATGTTTTTATGTAATTAATTAAGTTATTTTTTATTTATTGGATGATAAAATGTATTTTTATGTGTGAAGAGGGGATGAGAGTGGGTGGACTTTTATATGTGGGGGAGAGGACACGCATGGAATTTTTAAAAAGAATCAATTTTACCAACAATTTTATCATGCCAATATTTACTAAAATGGGTAAAAATAAAATAATAGACCTGATAAGTATTATATATATCTATTCAGTGTCTTTTGTACATGCTGGTTTTGAATTTTTACGATTCTCACTTTTTGTTTAACCCCTAGTAAAAAAGTTTTTGCCTTAACTTTGGTAATTAATTTTTACTTGTTTTATCATTGATAATGGTAAAAAATGAACATCACCTTTTTATATAATATAAATTTTTTATATTAAGAATTTGGAATCAATATTTCTATGGTCAATTCATATAACTCATAGAATCTAATTTAATGTTTTACAAGTATATGTGAGGAAAAATAAGGTTTTCAATGAGAAAATTATCATAAGTATAGAAGGTTTTATTATACAAATTAAATATTAAATTATTTAAAATGAACTAAATTATTATTATTTTAATATAATTTAAATAAATTTATTGTAAAACCAATTTTAAATATTTAATTTCCATGTAATTCACTTAATTTAAAATATAATTTTCCAAAAAAATTTGTATTTTTCAATATTTTTCAAAAAATTAAAAATTAAAAAAAAACTAAAAAATTCACACTTATAAAATTTTTATATAAATATTAAAAAATTTCTTTTAATTTATCAAATAAATTATCTAAATATGGAAAAAAATTATTTTAAATTATGTATGCAAACTACGACTGAGCTGTATTTTAGAAAAATATTGTGTTTTGAAAGTGAATATTTTTTTATTTTAAATGATTATTAATTTTTTTCTAAATAATAAATAAACATAATTATAAAAATTTGCTTTTTACTATTCATACATACCAATTTATAATCTAGGTTATAATAGTTTAGAAAATCTCGGTTTATTTAAACCCAAGGTCACGTGTTCTATAAGCCATCGAAGTGATCAAATTTATTTAAAAGGAAATATATCATACTGTATCTGGGTGATACACTAATTTCATTGCATGGTGTGGAGTGTCATATATTATATAAAACCCATAATTTATTTTTTTTATAATTAGGGTGTTAGAATTAATTTTCCTCAAAATAATTTAAAATAGAGAAATATTATCAATAAATGTATTATTTATCTATAATTAAACATCATCCTATCTAATAAATTATGGTGAGCCTAACTCATACAATATACAAAATGATGAGTGAAACATATTATTCCTATAAATAAATCTAGTAGGTAGTGAGAAATAATATGGAACCCGATCAATATATTCTAGAATATCAAAAATACAAAAAAAATGTGGTGATAAGTTCTCATGATTAGCCATCCTTGTATATTCTAATCATGGAGAGCTCTATGAAATAAATGATAACCCATGTCAATTTCTATAGTCTAGTTACCTCTAACTATATTATTATTTTATCTGCCCAAAACCATATTCATTCACTTCATAATAAATCCATCTTTATCATATTTATTGTACTCATTAGTAGGACATATCAATGACTCCTCCCGAATAACAATTTCATGAAAATGTGACCCACAAGGTTTATAACGTAATATATTTAATGGATTTATCCAAATAGATATGTAAAATTTTTTATATAAAGATAATTAGGACGGCTAAATTGTCCTACTAAACTGTATTGAAATATAGAATCATTATTTTGTTATATACTCTCGAATTTGAGTAATTAATTTTTACTATCCATATTTATAAAAAGGATAATAAGTTTATAATTTTCATATTCAAAAATCCAATGGATATGAATTAAAAATATGGGATGTTAATATCAAATAGATAATTAAAAAAATACTATTTAATCAATTGTGGGAATCAATTTTGCACACAATAAATCTTCTCATATATTAGATTGATACTATCTTTTATACCAACAAGATTTGTTGGAACATTTTTAGATGATCTATAGTTACCCATACATTATATCTACCTTTATGAAATATTGATAAACCCATCACAAAAATGGTTATCAGTTCATTCCACATCCATAATATAATTTCATTCTGGTATATTATATTATAAATTTTTTTTTATTCTTCTCCATTACCCATCAATGTGTTAAATATTCCAAAAAAAATTATAGTATCTTTTTTCTTTAACATGTGACCCCAATTGATACCGATATCCCTGGTACATCTTGTATTATCCAGGATGAACATAGCATTGTGAAACTTATAGTTTTTTCATCTTCTAATTTTATATATATTTACACCATCATTCAAATTTTTTACAAACAAGATTTACTTTATTTATATAGTAAAACTAAATATCCTCTAACTACTGTATAAACATAATGTTTTTTTTGAATGTCAAATTCGTAATCCCAAATACGTTTTACTAATTTTACTAAATAATATGTAATTTTTAAATAATATTAATCATATTCCCATACTCATATTCTATATTTAAATGAAATTGTATAGGTATACACTATAGAGACAAGGGCATGTTTACCACTGTGGTGAGTGGGGGTGTAAATTAGCAATCTTAATTTTAGAATAATTTCTATTATGATTAAAACCACCTAAACATATGAGAGTTATTTGTAAACTCAATATTATATATTAGTATCAAATCATAAGAACTAATAACCAGATAGATAAAATCACATAATATTTAAATGGTTTAAAATAAAATCCTACTCTATTATATATTATTTATTCCCCAGAACAAATACTCTAAACTAAATATCCATGTGGCTACAACATGAATTTGTCACACACACTATTAAAACAACATTGATATTTTGTATTATAACCCATATATTATTATTCAAAAACTGGTTATACAACCCATTCACAATTTCATATAATTTTTTTAATGAATGAATGTTCTGATATACGATTGTTTTCATCTATACCAATTGTGAAATAACCATCACAGAAAATAAATTTTCGATCAGTATAAATTACCATGTAGAATTTTTGGGAATTTAATATTATTTGGTGGTCTCACCACTTCTCACCAGATATTGGGAAATATTTATTTTACTTTTCCTTCTCTCTTTCTGATATCAATGTTATATCAGCTCTTAAAATTCACATAATGTGCAAGGTGAGTTATATTAATAATATTCTCAAGGCTCAAACTATGTTTATATAATTGTTTTAATGTAATATATAATCCTTTTATAAATATAATTATTATCATCTAGGAAAAATATAATAATGAAGTTATAAATATTTGAATTTATATTCTATAAGAGCCAGATCATGTCCCTACTAATTAATATTTCATACTATATATAACTACAGGAAGTTATTGTCCCATTAATATACATAATGGATCTGGAATTATCTCCTTATTTAAAATACAAAAAAATATCATGTATTATTATCTTTTTTTATGGTGTTAATAATTAACTAAAATCAACTCCCATATTAACAACTGAATAAATAAAAATATATATATCATGACATTATTCAAATAACGAACTATAAAAAACAATCATCAAATTTAAATCAATAACTACTAATTATTTTTATGTGTATTATTTATTGTTTAATAACCTATTTTAATTACCCATTTAATTATTTAATAATCCCACACATAATTACCGTTATTTTTCAAATAGTCTATAAATAAATTCACTTGACGAGGAATCTTTAATGAATATTATATATAGATTTGATGTTAAATTCTATATGTTACTTTTGAATCTCCATATGAATCATGTATTTATTTCATTGATGACCTTCATAATATCTAGATCTATTAATTCATTACAGATCTAAATATTCCTGGAATCATTTTTCATTACAACATGGTCCTTCATATTTGAGAACAGAGATTAATATTTTCATTTTCTTTATATATATAGATAAATTATATCAAAAATGTCTTCAAATTTTATAAAGACGTGTTAAAATTATGAAAAGGACTATTCATTGACACATACAACCAATATGGAAATTAAAATTAATATGCTCATGCTAAATGACATACACTAAGTAATAAAATATTTTGATGAAGTATTGTATTAATAATAATTATCTTACATTCTGTAAAAAAATATTAGGGTTATTAAAAATTTATTACAATAAATATCTATGTCTTATACTCAACAAAGTCTTAGTTTCAAGGACTTTACCATATTCAAGTATCAAAACAAATTGCATACATCCTTTATAGGATTTATATTATTAACCAAAGTAACTCCAGTGCATATAAATTTATACCTCATTGAAAATTATATAGAAAGTTTTAATGAAATAACACTAAAATAATGCTAGATTAATAGAATGTCACTAATAAAAATTTCAAATTTATCTTGTGATTGAACTAGTTTATGTATACAACACAATGACAATCCAACCAACAACATATAGTTGATATTTAGTTGCACAATATCATCATGTTTTTCATGATAATGATTTTATGTTTTTTATGTGGTTGTTATATTATCATGTTCAAAACACATGTGGATAGTAATTCATGAATGTCTGATCAGTTCACCAATATTCCTATGGTTAGTTGGAATCACTTCATATAATCAGCTGTTATCTTGAACACAACTTGTTAAATATTCTTCATGCAGTCAGTTAGAAAATTTCCTTGTGATTGGTGATGATTTATACATTTTAAAATATAAATAATTTATCGATTGAAATCATCTCCCATATCCAATTTTTTCACATAATAAATACTCAAATATCAAGGCTTCATAATTTATTTCCATAAATAATGGAAGAAAATAAAATATATTCTAGACATACATGGATGTATATCATAAATGACATCCAATTTCTATTCATGATTCTAAAAAAATAATACATGTCTCATTATTACCTCACAAAACAGATATGATCTAGGACTCATAATAACCTAATTAATCCAATATTATCTAAGAAAATTCCTCACCACACTAAACCAATATTGACTGATAAAAAAATTCCTATACTCACTTTCCCACAATAGTAAACCTTTTTAATTTGTTAGAAATTCTATAACTTCTCAATGAAAATATGTCTTATATAATGGATGTTTTCTTCTATCTCATATTTAAAATCATATAATGTGGAATAATAAAGGTATTTTCATCACTCTTATTTTTCCTCTTAATAAATTCATACCATTTAGAAAATTTTTCTAGTTTATTGAGATAAATTATTCAACATGGTTCTCTACATAATGAAACCTTGATAATTCATTTACATGTGTACATGGGCTACAGCAATGTATACAATAAGTGATATAAAATGAAGGATATCTCTGTGTACTATATATGACTATTCTTGTGATACCATGCTCAGAAACAACAAAAAACCCCATTTCATTTTAAGTAAAAATATTACATTAAAATCAGCATGTCTCTAATAAAAATATTCACAACTTAATAAAAAAATCATTTGAAATACCAAAATTCCCCTTTATCTCATCCTTTTATCAACCAAAACTCCCCATGATGTGAGCATTAAATACTCTCATAATTAAGGAATGGAGGTTATTTTTCATACACCTGTACTTACATTTTAAAGGGTTTTTTGGAGAAAATATATTAAATAGAATATAATAGTTTAATGGCCAAAATCCATATGTTCCCAGCACCCCACAAGATAAACACATCTATTTTCTTTTTAGAATAGATTTAAATATGAATCATTTTTATTTTTCACCTAGAAGTAATGAAATCAAATTTATTATTTAATTTTTTAAATAGTTTAACACAAAAAATATGGTATAATAAGTGACCTATTTTATTATTCAGAAGTAACACTCAAGATGTGAGACTACTCTAAGTATTTAACATCCTCTCCTTCCATCAAATGCACTAATTTTCTATCCAATATCCTTAAAGACATATATATCATTTATAATCCAAGGCTTGTATATATTGAAGAGAAACTATTATATTCATTAAATATTTAAAAACCCTTATCAACATATGTTTTTAATGATAATATCATACATTCCTATTATGGTAGATGAATATTAATTAATTACATTATATCATATGATGTTTAATCATACCTATCATATATACATTTTTGGATTTTAAATTACCCCTATTGATGAATTCTCTAGAGCCAAATCCTTCTCATGTATAACAATATACCTATTTTTGAATAAATATTTGTTTTTTATTCTACTCTTTATTTGACCTTGGACACCTGGACAGACTCGACAATAAAGTATTGTTTCTGAAATTTATCAAAAAAATTATGCTTCTATTTACAATTCTTTATAACCATATCATAAATCGATTGAACATCCTTGATTTTTTGAATATTTTCCCCAATCAAATGATGGGAAATTTATCTTCTATGTATAGTCATGAATGAATCTTCTTGGTGAAACTGAAGTACATTTTTTACACCACTTCAAATGACAAAATTTTATTTTAGTTATAAGGATTTTTTATAGATGTTAATTCTAAATTATATTATGTTTCTCTCTCCTTTTTTAAAAACCCCCTTCTTCCTTGAATTATTATTAGTAGTTATATATTATACATATTATTATAGGACTTATTCCAATAATTACCACACCATCAATAATTTATGCTGAATTTGCATCATTTTGATTGGTTCTAGAACTTTTCATTATTATATTATCATTTACCAACATCAATGTAGTACTTAAATTTTTTGTGTAAATACCCTTACTAACCACTTTTGTTTACATTGATGGGTAAGGGTTCTTGTCAATATCCTTTTTGGTGGATCTTTATAAATTTTTGTTTTTCTAAAACTACAGTTCAATTATAATAAATATATATTGTTAATTATAATCAGTATATTTTACCTTATTATATGAACACATCATCTCCCCATCTATATATTTTTCAAAATTAAACTGAATTCATTTATTAAAATATAATTAGTTTTCTTCCAACAACTTAAAAATTATGACACATATTGATTGTGTCACATATAATTTTTTTTATTTTTGAGTAATGCTTTATTTAATATTGCACAACAACTTTTATTATTCAACCACAAACAATTTTTTGGTCAATATCACATGAATATTAACTTCATCTAATCTGAATACGTTGTTCTTTTATTTTTTTAAATTATATTTAACCATTAGAATTTTTTTTTCCATTCATGGTTTCTGTAATCGCCTCAACATATGGTTATAATTCATGTGTTTTTTGACATTTATATATTCTTTAGAATTATATCTATTTATATGAAAACATATTTTAATAAAATTATTCTCATTATCTAAATAGAAAGTGGATATTTAATTATGTTTCTCAATATTTCTCATTAAATTACTTTTCTTTCTTCTGGAATTTTTTAATCCATCTTATAATTATTCTATTTTGGAAACTTCTCATATTCCTCAAAATATTCAGATTCTATTGAATTTTTCTTTGTAAAATCAAAGTAAATATGTATATTGCCTTCAAAATTCCAATATTTTAGAAACTATTTTATATATCCTCTCTTCATTCAATTTTAAAACCCTCATGATATAAGATAAATAATCACTTTAAAACATTCATTATGACCATTATTTAAATATCTTAAATATATTTTTCTTTGTAATTTCATTTTCTCACTAATTCTATACACTTCTTATATATTATCCATTCTACTTAAATATAGGAATATTTAACATATCATAAGATATATGTTTTTCGTGTAACTCATTTAGTGTAAAATTCTATATTTCATCGAGATATGATATTTTTAAAGAAAATCAACACATAAAATTCGCAATATTTTTTATATAAATGATATATTTTGATATATTAATAAAAATCATAGATATTTATCACAATATAATTGTCCAATGTAATATAATAATTAATAATCTCACCATTATCCATCTTTAAATATTTTAATTGAATCATCCAGAATTGTATCATTTATGCATTCACTAATGTGATACATTTAGAAAAAAATTTATTTTTCTAAGATTTTATTTTCTTTTATTAGACCATTGAATTTAGTATATAACAATTTTATATATAGATACAATGACATAATTTGTTTTATTTCTTTCAAACATTAGTATTTTATTATTATATCATGTTAAATATGAAATATTAGAAATTTTATTGAATCCCAAATTTGGATTCTTCTGTAATATCCAATACAATTTAAGAAAATAGACTAGAATTATATTCCTCTTTCTTTACTAATTCCACCCATGAAATATGGGAACAACTATTGTTAATTGTCCTATGATTTCACATTTTTTCATAAATTTATATTAATATTTATAAGTGGAATTCCATTGCTTCCACTTTAATAGCCCAAGCCATGTTGACCACCAAAGGGGGGAATGCATCAATGATATTATTTTTCAAATTATTTCATGTTTTAATTCCATCATGTAAACTTTTTAGAGTTTGTAATCAATAAATTCTGTTCTATTAGTTTCAATTATTTTTAATTATTAATAAGAGAGGAGAAATAACCCAAAATTTACATGGTTTATCTTAAATGACTACTCTCTACCTTTTCATTTATGGACCATCATTAATTATCCACTAAATATAAATGTGGATACAATTAGAATAATTTATACACGTTAATCACATGAAAAACTTGTTTTTCATAAACAACATATATCATTCATTATTTTTTTCTATAAAAACCAATTACAATCTGGGGTAATTTTCATCTATTAATATAAACATCTTAATATCCTTTAGTTTTTATTATTCACCACCTGTGAATAAATCATCCTTTCTATTTAGGGTGTATTAATTGAAATATCCCTACAATATCATTACTAATATAAGAAACTCTGGTGGTATCCAAAACATTCACAACATCTTGAATAATTTTTTTATCTACCTTATCTATATTAAATAAATATTTGATATCGGAAATCATATTTCATACAAGGTTCTTTGTGTGTTATCTCAAAAATATTTTCAATGATCAAGTTAATCTTATTTTATTATCTATATGTAATATATAATCCACCTCTTTATGAAGGTATTGCCATCAATAAAAATATTATAATTAAAATATTATAAATATTTTAATTCATATTCCAAAAATATTCAGATCTTGTCTCCAAATATTTATTATTTGTAACTATATTTAACTGATGACAAAATTGTTTATTTAGTTCAGTTATTTGATAACTAAATATAAACATTTTTAAAATACCAAAAAAGATCGAGTATTCTTATCTTTCATCATATGGATAATAATTATCCTTAATCATATCCCATATTAGGCATTGCATAAATAATGATATATATATATCATGATATTATTAATTGAAATATAAGTACAGACGCATCATTATATTTAAATCTATAACTATAGGTTATTATCATGTATATTATTTAATGCATAATAAATGTTAATAATTCTTAATTTTATGTCATCGTTACATCATGTTACACCAGCTTTACCTCTAATACATCTTATAAATAACTCTTTATACTAATTTACATTATATCACTATCACACAAAACATCCATGTTAAATGTTGAGTCTTCATATCTCTATTTGACCAAGGTATTTCCATCAATAAAATAATCCATGAAATCAGATTTTTTAATATATTTGGGACATAATGTGCGTGGAATCATTATTTTTTTTATTTATACCTTCCTCTATGACAAGGTAGACTGAAAATAATATTTTTATTATCTCTATATACATAATAAATTTGATAATTTTTGATGTATTAAACATTATTTATTTTCTTATTCAATTACATATACTTATATTTTAAAAAAAATAGGGTTATTAAAAGAAACATCACCAAAATAAAATGATTATTCATTGAAATAATGTCCTATAATGATGATTTTGTGTTTATCATGAAAGACTTATTCTTGGTAAAAATGTGTTTTGTTTAGTAACAATGTGTTATGCTTCATGTATAATTATTACAGTTAATAAAGTATTATTTTAATAGAAATATATATTTTTCATTCATAGCTTAAAACCACAAAATTTCTTCTTAAGACTAATGTGGTTCTCAAAGTAAACTCCACCCCTTTTCCAAAAATTTTTTTTTTATCTAATTATATATTTAATGTTCAACTTAATAAACATAATTATTTCAGTTACCTATAATATGAGAATAAAATGAATCAAATTTCTACTTGTGGAAGCTCAATTTATCATGTACATTGAATTATAGATTCGAACCACCATCATATTGTTGATCATATGATGAATGATATCTTCTTGTTGTTTGTGTTGTATAATTAATATATTTCATCTGGTATGTATATCAATCGTAAATAGAACTCATGTATTTGGTTCATCATGAACTTGTGGTCAGTTCATTTTTTTCATACGGTTGGTTGGAATCCCTTCGTAAGGTTAGTTTATTTCCAATGCATAATTAGTTCATTCTCATTCATGATGATTTCACGCATTTTTTCACATTGTAGGTTTAAATTTTTAGATGTGATATGTTAATTTGATTAAGTGAGTATATCTTCCGTCCACTCATCATTCCAAAAAATAGAACTTAAAAAAATATTGTAGCTTTATAAAAATTAAATTAATCCTGAAAATAAATCAAACATATTATAGACTTACATGAATGGTGATCTTGCATTAGATCTAATTAATTTACATGAATTCATAAAAATATCCCAAAAATCAACATTACTTAACTAATATTATATTCACCAGGTATCATCATTACATTACTAAATACATATTCTCCAAAAATTCATTATCACCTCTCAAAAAACATACTGATCTATTAAAATAAATTCTGTATTCAATGAGGGCATAATAGAAACATGATCTCCCATTATTTTTTAGATTCTTATCTATCTAGTTTTTATTTACTAGATATAAAACCAACAACATCTTTTAGATTTCGTAGAGAAGAAAACATCCTAAATCAAAAATATTTGAAATTATACACCAATATTATATTCCTTATCATTAAATAATATTGAATTAAATTGTATGTCATTTACTTATAGTAATAAATAAATAGAAAATATTCACTATAAAAATAATTCTATCAATACATCATATAGTGGACAAAATCCACAAATAAAATATTGTTAGTTGTTAATTATTATCTTGTATTTTATGTATTGGTGAACTACCATCCATAAACTAATAACATTTCACAAAAACATTGTATAATATTTGATAACACACATAATAATAAATAAAAGTAATCTTAATTAATTAAAGTACATTGTAATCAACAATATGGTAAGTATTATTTAACTCATGAAATGATACATCACCTCAATAATCATAAAGAGACCCTAATACATTATAATTAATTATACTTATGGCTTATTAGATTTGAAAAAATTGAAGGATTGAACATTAATATTAACCCTTAAATCAATGAAAATTTTATATCCTATATATCTTTTTTCCATCTCTCAAACACGTATCAATAACCACTACATCTGGTTCCAATGAAAACCCAAGTTCTAATATAAAATTTCCATTTAACTGTTACTTATTTATCTAAAAATGAATTTTAAAAAGGTTTGTGTTAAAATTATTCTATATAAATGACTCCATATCAATCATCTTGTTTCTATAATGATCCATATTAAAATAATATTACAATCAAATATATTATAAAAACAATACTAAAAATTAATCAAATTATGTTTGATAAATTATGATCATAATTATCATAGAGTATATATGAGAATAATTCAATGAAAATGACATTAATAAAAAATCATAGTGACAATAACAAATCTTTTAAATTTTATTTGGAATACATCTGACCAATACATTGAGATGATGATATAAATCGTGGAAAACAATCTATATCATGAAAAATAAGTAAAAAATCATCAAATTATGCTAATGGATATTAGTTATCATTAATAACATTCTTTTTATTTTGGTAATCTATGTATCAACATAAAAAAACATTTGATTTAGTTTTAAATTAATATTAGGGAACCCCAAGACAAAATATACTCTATAACAAACACATGAAATTTAAAATATTCATGTTAAAATTTTAACCGTCAAATTTTAGTTGGAGCCATTAAACATTAAATAATCTTTTTAGTTTCAGTAACATAAAAAACAAAATATCATTCCATATATTTTAATTTTGGATAACATTATAAATCCTCCAAATATATCTCTAAAATGTGATATAATATCTATAGAAAAATAAAATTACTCTTCCCTTTATATTAAACCAATAAAAAAATCGACCATTTTATTTGTGAAGGTGCATAATTTACAGAGATAAAATTTTATTTTATTATTGTAAATAACCATTACCAAATTTTTTGAATGATTCTTCTATGGGAGAGGAAAATGTTTCTCATCCCCAATATAAATTAATGTGATATTGAAAATGAGGTAACTAATCAATTTCCATTAATAAATAAAATGCCCTTATATTAATGGAAATAATATTTTAGATATATCTAAATCTACTTATAATAATATAAAAATTTGTGTATTTTTTTACCTATGTCATAATCAATCCCACGAATGTATCCACATTTATCACTCTAGAAGAGAATTATATGTCCAAACACAATTCACATAGAATGAAAGTAAAAATAAATGAATATTATCAGTTTAATTCAAAAATATCTTTGATAAAATATGAAATTACTATAATTGAATTTTATAATATTAAATATTCCTTTATAATAATAATAATATTCTTCCCCACTACATATATCAATCTATAACCCGATCCATGCGCATTTCTATGAGATACTACAATGTTGATTACACTGAGTAATTACACTCCATTGAGATTGTACCTAAGAACCTATCACAATACAACAACTATATTTCACTAATAAATCATGTATACTTCTATTTCAGACTCATTGTTACTAGATTCATACAATATAAATTCATTATTCTTATATTAGACCATGTAACAATGTTATACTGTAATAATATCAATATAAATTAAATAAATCATTACATGAATGAAATTAATTTAGTATATTGATACATACAACTCATGTATTATCAACTTATATTGAAGATAGTATTAAAAAAAACTCATTTTGTTGAAAATAAATATAATCCATCACATATATTTCTTCAAATAATATAACACTTCTTTATTTAATTTTATATATTACTTTATCATAATTATCCACACTCAGAACATCAAATTTACACCCTCTTTTAGTAGTATATCATAATATCTTTTATTTATATATAATAATCTCATAGCTCAATAAACATTAAAAATAATTGAAATACAATATTCATAATTGAGGAAAAATAAAAACGTTATAAACTGGTCATCAATCTCTTATCCCCTTTCCCTCATTACCTCTCAATTTCAATGAATGCCAAAGGATATTATATAACTTTATAACAAACTCTATTATTGAGTTATTCCCATTCATAGAGTCTAAATAAATCCCTGGTTTTGTGTACTTTTCTAATTCATATTGTAATTGTAAACCATGAGCAGGATTAGTTTTATTTTTTTTGGATATTTCAAGACATTTTGATGACTTTTGTGGAGAACACTTAAAGGGTGTATTTTTTATACATTGTAATGTTAAAACATATAGTTTTTCTTAAGGTAACCATGTAGATTAAATATTAGATATAGGGAACAATTAAGGGTTGTTTCATGTTTTGGGTAAATTTTTAGGCCTCTTAATTACTTGTATAATGATTATTCTCATTGTAGGAACATGGTTTACCAAACCATGTAGCCAAACTATGTAGCTTGTATGTGTTGTTTTGTAGAAACCACATGGATGTAACAGAGTTTTCCAAGCCTTTCAACTATGTCGTTTGTTGTAATTAATAAATTAATAAATTTATATTTTAAACATAATTTATACATTGAAACCCTCAATAATTTATTTATCTAAAGGCCAATAAATAAAAAAGGATAAATTAGATTTGGTTTCAAATAATCTTCTTAAAGAGTGGTTTATATTAGAATTATGTATAACTGGTCAATGAAATCAAATGTATGGTCTTCATATAAAGCTCATTATTCATTTTATTTATATTTCATAGAAAAAACAATAATAAATGAATATCAAGACAAAATATTTCATTGAGGATAAGTTTCAAGGTAATTTATAATGGATTAATCATATTAGGGTGTTAATAACTAATATATGTGATTTCCCTGATCAATTATTCAAAATAAACCAATTGGAACCATATGTCTTCTATACCAAAATACTATTTCAAAAACAAGATGGATTTTTTTATAAATCATGATTATGTTTTTAGTGGGATAATTGTAATACTTTCTTTTATCAAAAAAGAATTATTGTTTTCATTTGAAAATAAAGGTTTTTTTATTCCCCACAACATGTTTTATAAAATGATTGAATGGTTTCTTTATTTTAAAGAAATTATATTCTATGAGAACATGGCATGTAATATTTTTCATGGGTTCAATGTTAATAGTGGGTCCTTATTTTATTATTAATTTGTTGTTATGTTTATTTAAAATCTCTCTAGACTATATCAATATGTGATAACTTGGGTCTGCAAGGATCTATTCTACCGTCATGATAGGACTTTTCAGTAGATATATGGGATGCGATCTCATTATTTGGGAATTTTAATCATTTTGTGAATCTATTATAAGGTACACCTTCATGTTTTATTTAATTGTTATTGTTTCTGTATAATTATTTCTAATTTTTTTATATTTATCATTATATTATATTTTAAATTTTTTTGTGATTTCATTTTGTTTTTTGGTGTGTGTGGGATGTATTGTGGTTTTCATAATGGGGTTTATAATCACCTATTACGTATTCCCCATTTTCAATGTGGATGAACTATTTATCATGATATACTTAGGGGTAATATTTTATCATTTTCAAGATGTTAGTATTAATTATTTTGTTATGTCTATTTGGACTTTTATTATAAGAATTTTCATTTAAGGAAGTCGTTGTGGTTCCCCATTCATTTGTCGAGGTTTTTAAATTAATGTTGTGTTATAGACAGGCAATTTTTTATTTTTTACAATATAAATTATTTTTTTTATTATATATATTAGTTTTTTGTTTGTTTTTTTCATTGAAATTTTAGTTGTTTTCGTATCATGCATCATGTGTATTTAATTCTACTATGAATTGTCTATTGTTGGTATGTATGTAATGTAAAATTGGACCCCATGGTTTGGAAATTACATTAGGAATTATTAACATCCATTAGATACTAGAGGATGTCCCTTAAGGATAATAGTCTCTTTTTCCCTTCCAATCCAATGGATCAAGATCAAAATGTTCCAAATATTATCAGTTTGGTGTAGTCCATTAATAAAAAATGGTAGCTATGGGGATTAGATGTTCCAAGGCATATGTGTATATATGAAAGGGAATAAATTATATCTTCATAATGTCTTCCTATATTACATGATTTTTCTGGGCACAAAAGGTGTCAATTACCAATTATAGGTGAGTCATCCACTCATTGTTGTGGGATTTACTGATGAGAGATTAGTTTCATATATTACTATAATGAATTCCAAATACGACTGAATTTTTCAATGAATAATTTATTTTTTCGTGTTATAAATTGTTTTGTGGTAAAATTTATGTGATCAATGTTTGATGTTATGACTAATTCCTATTGTTTCAATGGGTATTGTAAGATTTCATGTGACTAGAGACATATAAAATGGTAGGAGGATTCTATTGAGAACAGGGTTTCATATGAACCATAGGTGAATTAATAGCATCTCATAAGCATTAAGTAAACATTAATGTTTCTCAAAAATAAAATCATGTGGGGTAACCAAATATTGTTGACGAATCAATGGAATTAATAATTTAATACCAGTCTATATTTTAGGGTAACTAGAGACCTGATAAAATCGATGATTGGAATAGAATGATGAATTAAATCATTAAATTTTTGGGGAACCAATCTAAAATAAAATGGAAGCTATCTTGTAAATTATTGAGGATCTGAAATGATATTATTTGGTCCTAGTTTTTAATGGTCAAGTAAAGTAAGGTCCCATCAGAAAATAATATATGTACTTATATGACAATAAATAATATCAACATTTCCTTTTAGGGACCCGATAAAAATATTTATTACAAATATTGTAAAAAACAAATTATTAAACAATAAGGAGCCCAATTTACTTATATGGGTCTATTTTTTACCATTTGTGGATTTGTCTTACACATATAGGGTCCAAATATTCATTTAAGGTTTGTGAAATGACATTCATTATCTTGTTGTGGTGTTTTATATCGTGAAATACATGGACATGGTAAAAGAAACTATAGTGGCAGATAAAAACATCATTACAAACCATAATAGAGTTACAAAATTCCCCTTCTTAACATTGGTATGAACTATAGTTTTAGAAATAATAAAAAAAGGAATAGCTACAGCCAGGGTAGAAAGGATCTAAAAAACAAAACCACTGTATTAGTTTGTTTTTTCCGAATACTTTATAACTAACCACATTGTTTCTACTAGTTTTATTTAGATAACATAATGTTTGAATGGAGGGAACCATCTAAAAATTTATATAAATATGGTCACAAATGGAATATCATACCAAATTGTAAAAATATCATATTTTCTATTAGTGGTGAGGGTGATAAAAAATCACACCCATCATATTCATAATTATGAATCTCTAATTAGATTATTTCATTACCATAGTATTTAGGTACATAGGGTGGTTCTTTTACACCCTATCACCTCATTTAGACCCACCAGAGAAGGGTAGAAAAAAGTAGTCTTGTGGACTCGATGACTAACTCTTTTAAGATGATAAAAGTAACAAAAATGGAGATTTAGTTCTATCTGTATTGAGATATCACATTCTACATAACGCTACCCTCATTAATGTTTTTTTGAAACTAGATATTCCTATTCATTTATTTCCACATGAGTGGTAAAAAAATTTGGTCTTACCCCTGAAAATGATGTAAAACATTACGAGAATCAAGAATCCTCTCAGTAAATAAGTTGTAAAAGGATTAAAATCATAACAGTATTCAAAAAGAATTGAATCAATTTTGTTTTAATTGGGTTTCAGATATTTTAGAAATTGATATATTTGATTTTATATGGGTAAAAAATTTGATAGAATCATTCAAGGATCACATTGACTTTTATCCCCAATGAATAACTCTTATATCTCAAAAATGAGTTTTCCATTTTTTCAATGGGGAACAAGATGTCCATGGAAGAAGTGTAAGACATTTATTGATAGTGTTTAGAAATTTTTTTTGTAAGTTGGAATCAATCAACATGGTGGTATGCTAATATAAAAAAACATTGATATTTTTATACATAAGTAGATAGATACCCTCACATCTATCTGGTTAAAATCATTTATCTACCACCTGAAAGGGTTGGGTAACATTATAATGACCTACTCCATAGAATGAATTTTATATAACATCAATCATATAGAATGAAATTAAATCATTTATATCAATTTAATTTCTATCTCGAAGAATTATAAATCATGGGTTTTCTCTGAAAAATAACATCACCATTGTCTATTCCAATTTTATTTTTTGATAAAGATAATGTTTTCAATAAATTGTTTTTAGATATAATTATTTAAATCAACTTATAATTGTGAATTGAAAACATCAACCTCAAAGTGATGATATTTTTAATCTATTTAAGGTGTTAACTGGTCCTTTAAAATTGATATCTAGATAGGGTACCACTTACTATAATTCTTTAAAGTAGATATTGTATTGATAGATTTTAGAAAATTTTTTATCAAACATAAATAATTTTTCATACCCATCGGTATAACTAATACATCAATAGTATTCCTGGAGTTAATGAATCACATCTTCCACTGATACCTAGTATCATTTTATGGGGTATTTTTAAATGATGACTTTGTGTGTTCTCATATTAAATAAGATCATTTCTGGAACATATAGGTCATATAATATACATTAAAATAAAATCATATTTATATAATATTCTCATATTATGATTTCTTTATATAATATGTTCTCTTACTTGACCATAAAATTTCATAAAAATTCATATTGTTTTATCTAGGAAATATTGAGGCTTCCATATCATAGGAACAATTTAATAATACTTTTCAGATAGAGATCATTATAGTTATAACATTATATTGTCTTCATGTTTTTTGACCTTTGTATTTCTTCACCCATGAATGCTTTGAAAAAGATGATAAATTCTTTTAGTTGGAGTGGGTGTTTAAAAATATCATTCTAGGTACTCAATGATTGGATCACATTAATAAATATCCTTATCTTCCTAATATAAAGATAAGGGTGGATTTTCATTATTTATGAATCAATGTCTAATTAGGTTTTTTCGGACAAGGAGATCATATAATAATTTATATATCCTAAAATTGAGGATACTAGAAGATTAATATCTGATAGGTGGTTTAGAGCTACTCATAATAGTCCATTCCATAATAGGTGCCAACTTCTAATGGGTGAATTATTTTTTGTGTTTATGGAGGAATAAAACATGAAAAAACATCTCATCATAGAGAGTCTAAATATAATACATTGTAGTTGGATAGAATATATCAAAATTTATAACCTGTAAATGGTTTGTAGACCTATTAAGAGTAATTAAGTATGTAATTCTTTAATTAATATTTCATAAAACTATGTTCTAATTGAATCAAAAGAACTATATAAAATAATGAGAGTGATTATTGATATTTAGTTATAATGTGTTGAGTGTAATTATGATACACTTCTATTTCAAGATTTTATTATTGTTAGATTGGGTGATTATGTTATGTAGGCCCAATTGTTTGACCATAATTATATTATAATTTGGTAAATATGACCTGGTAATTTTACAAGTGAGGCATATACAATAGATATAAATTTTATGTTTTGAATTTAATATTGTTTCATAGTTCATCCACCTATCCATGACTAACTGATTTCTATTTACCCACATTTAGTGTGGGATATCCACCGAAATATTCATAAAATTTATTGTTAAATGAAGTACCATTTTTGATGGATGATAATGAAGAGGATGTTGTAAAAGTATGTTAAGATTAGACCTATTTCAGAAGACCATGGATAAACATTATTGGAATCCCGAAATGTCAAATTCAGTATTTTATCCAACATTTATGTTTTAGTATATTTCTATCGAGTTTATCCAAAGACCATTGATAACACTTTTGAATTATTACTCCAGTTGGGAAATATAAGACTGAATAATGAAGTCATCACACTTTATTTTATTTCAAGATATGAATATTATAGAAGTGTTAGAAAATATATTTTTTATAAATATGTTAAATTTCATTGAGTGTCAGTTTTATTGGCATTGATTGGGAACCAATATTTAAATCATGATTTTTTTGTTTCTATTAATAGGCTCCCTGAAATATGTATATAATTAGGATAATATATTATTCTAAAATTTATATATGGCTTGAAAAAATGATTCAGAATTTGTAGGATATTCTCAGATATTATGTGATATAATTTAGTGGCTAATATGGATTCCTTTTTTTATTTATAAATTTGTATTGTATTAATAATTTCTAGGACATGATTATTATCAATTTATATGAGGCATTGAATGACCATCCTTGACACTCTTGACATTTTGAGAATATATTAAAGAAATCATGATAAATGTACCAAGCCTTTTGAATGAGACTACCAAAATAATACAAAATATTAACAATATGATGGAAATATACTAAATTCATCAAAAAAATGAAATAAAGATCATTTTATATCCTTATCATTTGTGGTATATTCTCATCTATTTACAGAGAGTGTCACCGTGACTGGGTCATCAGCATTTTTGTAAGAAATAAAAATTTGATCCTTTATATATAGATCCATTTGATATTCATAAATATATTAGTGATTTTTTAAAATCAAATTTATTTAACAGTAAGTATTATATAATTTAAAAATATTTTTTTTTGCCTCAATTGAAGAATTAACATATCAATCCTGACTATGTAATTAGTTTGAACCATGTTACACTAGTTCCTATTGAGACATTTGTGAACACCTCGGTTCTTATTATGGTCATGGTGGAAAAGGCTTGCAATAATGTTGTGTATCTCAAGTGTTGGTATTATGAAAATATTATCAGATTTATGAAGTGACATGGGAATAGGATAAATACTTGCTATACAATTTTTCATAACGTTTTCAATATATTATAAATATATTTACTTATATGGATGAAAATTATAATAGGGGGGAGAATGTGACCCCCTGTACTGGGAGGTTTTGTATCTCATACATCACTTTCAAATAATTAATGGTATTTGGTTGATGAAAAGGATATTTTATTTTATTCTTAATTTTATTAGAAGGAATTCAAGGGAAACAATTTTAGGGGAAAATAAATGTTTTCCCTATTTAACTAGGTAGTGTGAGAAGGGGACCGATCGGAAGATGAAATTTCTTAAAAAACTATATAGCCTCAAAATCAATTTTTATGGTGACTATTTATAAAATTGTAAAATGATTCTCTAAATTGTGTTTCTAATCCTTAAAACACAAGGTGTGACATTGTAGAACCATCATGGTTGGTTAATGTTTTGGCAAACCATGCACAAAAACCGTGTAATTTATTTAATAAATTATGAAATTTGTTTTTTAAAACAGCTTTATCCTTTAAAACAATCATTGATCCACATGTTTCTAGGGATGTCAATGAATAACTATAATATCAAAGACATTTGTGATTCCTTTTCTATCAAAGAACATCCTCAAAGAATATATGAGTTTTTGTTCCCATAATCATAGGTATGAAACTTATATTACCTATTATATCATATATATTTTAATACCACTAAATGGAAACCGTTGAGAGGGGATAAAATTCCCAAAATATTTTTCTTATGATTGAATGTTTTTGTGTCGATTTCATGGGGATTAATCATTTGAAGTTTTCACAACCTATAATTTTTTAACTCGTGTAATAATTATTCAAAATGAACCAATTGAATTCTGGTAGATTCTATCACTCTAATATTTCTTGACATTTATGGTTTTGGTTTTATATGTCTCTATATTTTTTTGTAAATGGAATTTTTCTATAAATATATTTGGAAACAACAATATTATTGTGTTGATTTAAAAATAAAACTGTATGTTCCTCCCACAATGTGTTTGAAAAATGATTGAACGATGTGTGTATTTTTTTAAAAAATAATATTTGGTGTTAGAATATATTTTGGAATTTTTTGTGGGTTTATAATTACTAATTCATTCATTTTGGATTCACACATGAATGTTATTGAAATTTTTATGAACTATGTGTTTTACTACCATGTGACGAATTGAGCCCAAATGGATTTGTAATTCTATGGATTTTAGACTCTTTTGTCTATATATGTAATGAAATACAAATAGTTTGGAATTTACATAGTTGTGTGTGTCCATTTTATGAGAGAACATTATCATATGAGATATTTTGAAATATTATGCATATTTATATCATGGAAAAAAATATACATTTGTATTTTAAATTTTATAATAAATCTGAAAAAACATGTTCTTATTTAATTAGATAATATTGTAAGTCTTGGTGATTTACAACATGGTGGTATATTGATACACTATATAAGATCTATGTTTTGTATGAAGACGATTTTTACCATTATTCAAGTATTTTAATGATTTCATACTTTTTTTAGTTTTGTATACTGATGTTGTAGTTATGTAATTCTGGGAGTTGGATCATGGATATTAGCTGGTGTTGAATTATTCAAGGTTCAACATTGATGAATTAGGATATTAAATGGATTGTGGTGTTTTATTTTTTCTATTGTAAATTTTTCTAATCAAACTATTATTTTAGTTTTACCTCCTTTGTTAGGTTTTGGATTTTTATATAATCATTATTATAGTTGGTCTCATATCATGGGTTATGTTATTCTATTTTTATGGTTATTCTATAGTAGGATGTGTATATAAAGTTAAATTGTCCCTCATGATTTATTAAGGCCCTTGTAATTTATTTGTAACCATAAATATCTATTGGATGTCACCATTGGTTTGTATAATATATGTTATACCAAATATAATGGGTCTTAGTTGTGATGTAACAGTATGTGGATTAATGATATTTCTTGAATTTTAAAAATTAGTAGTAAAAATTTATTATATAATAAAGACTAAAATCCATAATTATTCATCAAAATGGATGATCATTTTTACATAATACCACTAATCCAATGATAAAATTATACTTCATGTGATTAGGATGTATATTTTCCCATTTGATTTTGTCAAACATTAGTTTGTGGAAAATTTATATTCATCATTTTTTATGTTACTAGGAGTGGGAGAAAAACTGAGTAGGGGAGGAGGATGATTCTATAATTATACCTTATTAATTCATCATTAATTAAAATTTACCTCAAAAAAGATTTAGTTTTCTCTAATTTCAATCTTTATTAAACGCAATCACATGTAGTACGATATCATATGAGTGGAAAAACAAGGAACACAAGATTTATAATTTTCACCCCTAGTGTGGGTGACTACATCCTTTCTTTGGAAACCATCACCAATCCATGAGAATACACATTGAAATAAAGTGAATACAAAGTGATAAATCTACCATTATACCACTTATATCCCTAGATATGAAATTATACTGATTCTTATCAATTAAAATTATTTATTATGTTTTTAGAAAATAAAAGAATAAATAAATTTCTAAAAATATCGCAAAATTTCATCCACATATAAACATTATAATTTTATACATCTTATACATGTCATTATTGATTGATCTACCTTCTTATGAAGAAACTACATCTGGTACATCTCAAAAAATTATGCCATTGAATTGTTCTATTTCTTATATAAACACAATGTCTTTTAATATATATAGTAACATTGTTCGGTAAAACATACTATGATACCTATAACTAGAATCCATATAAGATACTTCCTCTCTCAAAACCTTTTTTGGTGAACTTCATCATCATACAAGACTTTCTATAGTCAGAAACTCATCCTTCTAGTAAACCACTAGCACTACCCAACCCATTCATAGAAACAGTAATCACACACATTTAATATTCTTTGAAAACTATATATTGGAATTAATCATGGGGAAAAACTAAATACACAAAATATGTACCTATTCATCCAAATTTTGTAATTAAAAATCCTCCCATTAAATAAGGTCACTAGGATGGATATTTACTATTATATAATATTCAATAGGATTTATAAAAACACAACTCCAGTTACATTCTCAAACTAACGAATGAATTTTTGACAATAAATGTTGATAAATTTGAATATCATCATCAATTTTAAATTAATATACACTTTTTTATAATATATTTTTAAAAAAATGATGGTTAAATGTTTATTAATTATCCTCTTGTGATCATTTTTCCTAGTATACTATTTCATATTTTGGGGAGATTATATTATTTTCCAACCAGTAAACTACAATATTCAAATCCAATATTATCAAATGAATCAAAATATTGTATGGTTCTCTCAATAACCATGTCTATATGATTCATTCAAGATTAATTTTCAAGGTTCAAATTTATAATGATAGTGAATTTCATAATTGGAATACTCAGTGTTTTCTCAAAATTTATATAGATCAACTAATATAAAACATTATTGGTACTTCTCCATGAAATCATCTATCCAATACATTAAATTTATATGGGGAATTCACATATTTAAAATTCATCATTCTATATATTCTGGCCAATAATCATGTTCAATATATAAAACTCTAATTTAAGGACTAAATTTTATATTATTCAAAACTAATCACCACTCATGAAATTATGAAATTTAGCCATATGAAACTTATAAAAAAACCAATAACATAGAACATTATCATAATATAATGTGTATGCTCAGACCATTGGTCATTAACATGAGTTTCTCATGAAACTAGGAGTTCTTATATTGGATATAAAATATGATTATCCATCCAATCAATATTTTTCTGTTGAAATTTAGATGATACCCTTCATCCAATGTATTCAATAATAGATTTATAACCTCAATTATATATCACATAAAACATTCTCATTGTACACCTTGCCCATCTGAAATGTCATTATGAAAATTATACTACAACTTGAACGTGAACTGTTCGAATATGAAACTCCACTTTTTTACACTTATATCATTTTAAATAATTAAATAAATCTAAAAAATAGTCTTATTTAAACCTAGGTACAATATAACCATCCATATTCGATACTGTAAAATTTTAGAACATACAAATTTGTACAAAATCAGGTTAGATCGTCAGTTTCATTAATATGTTAAGAACTTGATGATTGTAAAAGAATATTATGACTTAAGGAATACTTACAAATGTTATTAGAGAAACATTATTATCCTCATACTACACTTCATAAAAATCATTCCAAATAATCTCAATATCTATTTCATAAATGACATAAAATAAACTAAAATAATATATTTTAAAAATAATTAAAAACAATTTATAAAAAAATCACATAATATTTTTAATCAACCCCAATGGATTTATTTGAAACGTTAATAATAACATTATAATTTATTTTAACATCTATTTTCACATCATTTGATCAAAATGAAACCTTTATTAAATAGAATTCTAAGACACCACACTTCATGATAATGTAATTATTTTAGTGGAATTCTATAATTCGATGATATATAATTCTTTACCCAATATAAGATGAAATCAGTATAAAACATACAATGTTTCACAAAATCTAACATTGTTTTAATTTCACAATAAATTACGAAGAGTATCACTCTATCTTATAATGTTTTAATTTCTCTACCCATTAAAAACATAATACAATGGAAAAGTATAATACCTTCCATGTTAACATTATAAAGTCACTGGTGGAGGAGGAAAATTATTATTTTTCCTCAATTTCTCAAATACTATCTTTATCATATCATTACTGGAAACCAAAAAATTTTGGTAAATTTTTTAATAATGTACTCAGGCAAAACACCCCAAATATTAACATTATATTTTACCGTATTATAGATAAAATCAATAATCTTTCTTATAGAATATTTTAGAGGGTTTTTTGAAATATAAATGGAACATTTACAATAAAATAAAATCATCAAGGGTTCATGGAAAATAACACTAATGCAATATAACTGATCTTTCATCCAAAACAATTTTGTCTAATATTGGATTGAAAAAATTTACTCAACTTCCACTGTGATCAAAATAATTTTTTCACTATTCTAAATCCCACATATTTAATCTAAGAATAAAATCATAATGTTGATATTCTTCCATTTAAATATCCATCATATTTAACATAAATAAAATCAATATTTTTTAAAACATTACCTTGTATTTATGTCATATTGTAATTTCATATTACTTTTTCATATGAGAGTATTATTTTAGATACCACCATTTTGTATTCCATTGGATCACTCTAATACTTAGAATAATATGTAATGTCATACTAAATTTCTAATATTGAATGAGTATGAGTGATTATTATTTTGATGATTTTTTACAAGTCATTTTGGTTTACATTTTTTCAGGCTTCATTTGTACTCAACATAATGTCCACATATATGGGATCGGAATCGTCCTGGAAATATTACATTGAAAACATTTTTAACAACTCATTATCAAATATTTATTGATATATATAGATATATATATTCCCTTTTATTGTCCTTTTATCCCCAAAAAGTGTAAAATCATATAGTATTGACCTATCAATGTTCATTTGTTTCTATGAAAATTATTCATAAGTATTAAACCCATCACTTATAAAAATGATATCATAAACATAAAAAATTAAAATAAGGGTACCTATTTCCATTTATTTAATATAGTGGTTTCTATCAACATTTCCATTGGAAAATTTTTACTACTATAATTAATTATCAAACTTAGAGTACTGAACTTGAAGAGAAAATTTCAAAACATAAAAATATTTCGGGATATTGCACAGCATGGTTCTTTATTTATCATGTAATGACCCACTAGGTTTCTCGATATATAACCCATACTAAATTTCTCTATTTAAGAAAGTTGACATAAAATAAATATAAATAAATTTAAAAAAATTATTTATAGTAAATACTAAGAACAATATTATATTTTCAAGTCTCACAATAGTTGAGAGAGTTTGTTAAAATTTAAGAACATCCATATTTAAGTTACTATTGTGGATAAGTAGAGGATTTTTTCTTAAAATTTCACGATATTCATTGAACTTTAATTAAACATCTTTATTCTTTTAAAATTATTTTCTTTATGTCATGGAACTAGATATTATTCATAATTTTCCTTAATTTTATAATAATCATAATTATTAATATTTAACTACCCATTATGTTTAACTACCTATTAAAATTATTGCGATTTCATGTATATTTTATGATTTTTATAATTCTATCATACTTGTTTCAATTTATTGTTAACTAGATTTTTATGATTTCAAATTATGTTATCATATTTAAGAAGTTTTTTTATAGTATCAAACAAAAGTGTTTTTCTTTTATACTCTATTTCTTAATCACATGACTTATCATAATAATATTTTACACATTTAGACATATTATCATTATTCCATTTATTATATCCAATGTAATAAATTAATATATTAATTATAACTTCATCATTATTATATCCAACAGTTTTATACTTTTTTATATTTTCAATAACATTAAAAAAACCCTAATCAACAAATTTTGGTAAAAATTTATTCCCACACTTGTATTTTATTCCATTAAGAAAATATACCATGAAAATTCCCTCTCAAAACATTCATCAAATTTTACATAATACAAAATTATTATCATTATAATGAATGGACACTAAATAATTAGTTTTTTAGTAATGAATTGTTTATATATCACATATCATTGGAATTCAATTTATATTTGGGCTACAAAAAACATCTATTTTGAACAACTATATCTTCACTTATATCTTATTATGAGAATAATTTTAAAATTTTGTATTCAATGGTCACACTTCTTAAGTTTATCAATTCCATTACACCTTTTTTTTGACAACATTATGAAGCATTGTATTAGTGACTAATTATATTTTTATTCTAGTTTTCATCAAAATAGTTACTTGTGTGCTCTTTCACATTATCTATTTTGAATATATATATCTAAATGAAAATTTTAGTCCAAATAATATTATGAAACATCCAAACATCTCTCAAATATTTGATGTTATGTATCACTGAAAATATATTGATCATCTATGTGAATTTATTAGTGAGATAAATAAATTAATAATCACCTTATAATGACTTATCGGTCAACAATCAAAAAATAATAGAATATAGGATCTCAAGAGGAGTAGTGTATTGGATATCAAATTTCTTATGTCTTTTAGAATCTGTCCTTATATTCTAGAAAATGATAAAAACAATATCATATTTCTTTTTTAGTTTTTATTGGGTTCTTAAAAAATATTTTTTATAAATTTTGTTCATATGTTCCTGTGTAGGATTCCAAAGAATCCAATTAGATAGTTAATATATGTCATCACAAATTAAGTAAAACAAGTTATATATCCCTAATATAAAATAAATTTCCTCTACTTTTCTCCCCCTTATTAAATATATTTTCATCTTTAAAAATATTAATGATAAAATTATATTTTTAAAATATAATATACATATCATCATCAAAAATTTATCTAACGTCTATAAGTTTTTATTAATCCCAAAATAGCACATAACATCATCAATTATAGCTTATGAGCTTAAATCTCAATATTAACTATACCACTAGTTTTTATAGAACTATCATTTCCCAAAGTATTTTCTCCACCTTTTTGTTTTTTAATATGATTCTAGATCATTACAGAATATGTCTTATATGTGGAAAATTTGATATTAAAAATCCATGGTTTACACCTATCACTAGATTTTAGAGCATTATCATCAATAAAGTCACATTCAATATTTTTTAATCATCCGAACCATGATTTCTTTTATAGAATAATAATATTTTGCATGAAATATTTTCAAATATTATTTTTCATAGTTCCCTGATTTCTCATAACTTTCAAAAATATCATATTGAAAATCGAGTCAGTTTTTTTTGAAACTATTGTAGCATCTGATGGATTTTAATTTCAATCTTTTGATAACATATTAATTTCAATCTCTTTTCATTCACCATTAACTACCTTAGTTCATAACTATTATTAGGCAGTGAAATGTTTTGAATAAAAAAAATTCATTATGCCTATATATACCACTAATCCAATAATATCCATTCTGTCATAATATTTTTAATAAAAACGATTTTTTTCTCTCATATTAGTCTATTGAGGTTCAACATAACATCCAGTACATGTTTTCCCTAAACGTGTGAATGGTCGTTACTTTATTTTATTCTCATGTCATTTAGATGTGATTTTTTTTAAATCCATTGTCATTCAATGTTTTATAAAAATTATTTCTAACTCCTTTGTGGTTAATAAAACCATATATAATTTTATATTTACTGGAATTATAAATTAACTAATTCATAGAATTATTTTTTATCAATGATTGAGATGTTTCTGCCTTTACCTATTGATACATGTTTAATTTATTTCTCTTTATCATTAAGGTATTTTCAACATAATAAAATTTCTATTGGGGTTTAAAAATCTCACATTATATAGTAGTTGGTTTCTTAGAATAATTTTACACCATCATTCCAGATTCTATATGTTTAGTTTGAGGTTCTTAATCTTATTATTAAAATAATATTTAATATGAACTTATTACATTTCAAAATTAATTTTATCACCTTATTTATTCTAGATTATGATTTATTTGATGTTTCTTGTGTTTTTGTCCAGAAATTCAACAATTTTTTATCTTATATGTTAATCTCTATAGGTTTATTTACCTTATTAATATTCACTGATTGAGTAATATTTATTTCACCCAATAGTAAAAAATAAATTAACGAACATCATAATATTATAAACTTTTAATGATATTCTGTTAAAAAATTCATACCCAATCCTGCCACATAATTACTTATTCTATTAATTCTATAAACATTTTATTACATAGATTGGATTTATTAGTATGCATGGTTGTTATTATTAACTTATTTCTTCATTGTTTTTTTAGAGTCATCCTATCATCCTCAAACATTATTCATTGTTTAATTAATCTAATAAACTAAAAATTTATCCACACTACTAATTTATGTTTTTGTTTTTCATTATTTATTCCTCTACCTTTATATAATTTTTTATAGATAAGAGACATGGTTATATCATTTCCTTAAGAATATCTTTCATTATAGTCAAATTAACTGAGTCCCACTAAATCATACTCTGGTTTATAAAGAATAATCATCACCATTATATGGAAACATATTTTTCCATAATATTAATTTTTAAATGTTTTAGATTTCATCAATTTTTATTCAATGAGACTGTTATTCAATAAATAATTATATAATATCATCATAATCTAAAAAAGAATAAATTATAGGTTCACACTTATATATAATGTTTCTCATGAGTTTCTTAACAATGAAAGAATCTTCAATGAAATGATATAATCATATAATGATTATATTATATTAATTAACTATAGTGAAGTAATCATAAATAGTTTCATGAACATAAATTATGTTTTCTTTGAAATTTATTCAGTATATTTTCTTCTTGGTTTCCTTTACATTGATATTTCCATCAAATATAATTTTTGTTTTCTCCTATGATTCTTTATATTTCTTTAGTCCCATCATCTTTATAGATTAAAAATTCTATGTATAGGTATTAAGAAATAATATATATCCTTCCCATCAACCACAAGATTTCATTTGTTGCGGATTTTTGTTGGAAAATCATTTCTAATGGGGGAAACCACAATTCTTCCAAATCAATTACCCTTATTCCAAGATAAATAATATAACCTATAATTTTATTTTCTTTATGATGATAGTTTTTTCATCGATGGTAGGAATATCTTTTCATTCTATATAGTTGATATTATCAATGATATGGATTATATTATTCTTATAGAGGAATCTGGGATACATTCATAAAAATTTATGTTCCACGGAGTGGGAGAAACATTGAGAAGGATAGGGGTGATTCATTGTCGATACATCATAATTTAATCACTCTATGAAATTTAGTGGGTAAAATTTTTTAGATTTTTCATCCATTACATATTTAAAAATCATAACCCCATATTGAAAACCATGATAGGAATGTATAACATGCCCTACAATATTTCCAATGATCTCCACTAGTGGGGGTGACTTTGTCATTTCCATGGAGAATCCAATTGATCAATGAATATTAAATATGAAATGAAGTTAATAATATTTTATGAAACTCACACATGAAAAATTATATATCTTGAAAAAAATATACTAAATCCCTTCAATTAAAATGTTTATTGGATCCAATATTAGATTTTTAATATTTATAAACCATACTATCTACCCATCTTAAAACATTACATAATCATTAGATATAAGTAAAGAATTAAATATCCTAAATTTGAGGATAATAACAGTTTATTTTTTATATAATAATTCCATCATCCTTTAATTAATAAATATTACATCACAAATTGATGTATTTCACTTATTATCTATTTTCCCATAATTGTTTCTGACATAATAAGTATTATTTTAAGGAAAACTCATCAAAAGTTTTGTCTTGAACTCATAGTTTTCACTAATGAACCTTAAAACCTTATGAAATAAATTTAAAAACCTAGGATGAGTATAAAACTCTTATTAAAGGATATTAAAATACATACAAACACCCAATAGTATATGAAAACTCATAAAAATTATTCAATTTCAAAATTAAATTTTTGGCTCAAAAATAACAATTATTTTACTCAAAAAATCTTATTATATGATCAAATATTTTCATAAAAAATTCATTAAAAATGTTAAATTAAGAATGAAACTCATTATGGTTTATCTAATTTTAGGATAAAATCATGAAATTTGATTATGAATTTAAATTTTTTCCTTTAATTGATAGAAAATAGTTTCCTCTAAAAATTATCATATTAATTTTCCTTTTAAAAAATAACATTTTTATAAAATAAATATAAGAAACAAATAAATCATGTTGGTAACCTGGGATATCAATTTTCATATAAATAATTAAAATTGAATAACCAATGTGGTCATATCACATAAAAATTATTTAGAGATTCCAATGCGTTTGAGAGTTATAATGGACCCACCCATCCTTTATTTATAACGTACACAATAATAATTGGTCTATAACCGAATCACCCAACTATTTATTATATCTTAATGACCCATCTATGGTATTAATAAAACCCACACATAATTATAAATAATTACCAAACCCTTATCATAATAAGAAAAAATGAAATCATGCATACGTATTATAATATTTCTCACATTCATGAGCTAAACATTTCTTGACATCAAAATATCCATTACATTTAAAACCTTTTATGAAAATACTCATAACATAGGGATGTATTATTTTTATATGATAAAATCATGTAATATTATAATGTAATCCAAATATAAAAAAACTAGCTTTCTGGTATGAAAATCGACATATTCCATGATCATGAAAATATAACATTTTATTCTTTTATAAATGAAGCCAAAATTTTCCATAGAAAAAAAAAATTATTTTAATATATTTTAGTGAATCAAAGAATATAAATAAAATTTCCATTTTAATTATTTTGACATACTTTATTTAAATAATTTCATGAATTTTGAAATATATGAAAAATGTCCAGAAAATAAGTCTTTAAAACATTTTAAATAAGGTTATTAAATAAATGTGTAATTACCTAATTTATTAACCATCATATGAAGTATTTAATATCTTGAAAAATAAAATATTGGTAATTTAATTTCATTTTTGAAGAACCATTTTAAATTTTTATTGTTACTTTTTCCAACTTATAACCATTTTATATACAATTTCATAATTAATTATGCTCATGTCATTTGTTTTGATGTTATTAATCCCATATATGAAAAATTAATTTTTTATGTTGATTATGATCAAAGAGGCCATTATTACATAATATAAATAATAATAATAATGATTTAGTTAAAATATAGAAATATAAATTATACTTTTAAAAACAAATATCAATGATGGTGATGAAAAAAGAAATATGTTATAATCATAGAGAAGGTAGAGTGTACATACATATGAGAAGAATTTCCATTTTTCAATGATCATGATGGGAAGAGGGTAATAAATGTTTTATCTTTAAATTATTATTATTATATTAATAATTCCATATCCATTCATTAATGAATATTATATAGCATCCAAGTGATGTTGTAATGAAAAATTAATCACATAAATTCTTAGAGGTGGATGTCCACAGGTACGCATGAATGGCGTTGTCATTTTTCAATGAATTTCAATGAATGAAAATACAACATATACTATATTTTAAGAAATATAAATATGTCGTCAAAACTATATATATACATTTAACCTATCATTATGACTATTAATAAGAGATGGTTTTGGAAATCTAATAATATTTCTTCATGAGAAGGTATTCCTCTATATGTATGAAAGATGTATTTGTTTCCCATTTGATAAATGTGGATTTGAATATATTTATTGAAATTAACATAATAAAAACATGATATATTCAATACATTTATATACTTATCTCAAAAAGGTTTTACATTATTTTAAAGATGTATAAAAATAAAAAAACTAGAAAAAATTTTGTTAAAGAACATACCACTTCTTTAGAAAACCTATTTAAATTTATATATAAAGCCTTTATAGGTTTTATTGTTTATAAAAAACGAGGGCTAAAGGATGTCTTCGGGGATTTAAGAAATTCAGTTTTTGTGGGGTATTTCAAATCTGAATCATTTTATATGTGGGAAAAATAGTAGAGTGGGTTTCCTTTTAAAAGTAATGAGAGGGGAACTCTTAGAATTTATTAAAGTATTAAATTAATATAAAATAATTCTCAAACTCAAATGACACAAAATTGAGAATACATAAAAACAAAGACATTATCTATTTTTTATAATTTTATACAATAACAATATGACAATTTTAGCAGATGTTTTTAGCTATATGTTATTTTAACACTTGTTATCTCTTTCAATGATTATTGGGATGACAAAGTTTTCTACTCTTTTTATGTCATGATATTAACTAAAAAATAAAAATTCTTCCATAAATGGACAATTTTGGATATTTTATTCAATATAGTAATCAATTGTCAGATGTTTGTATTTTTAGTAATTTTATATCATTTAAAAAAATATTATATTAAAAAATATCATTAAATTACTTATGTAAAGGCATGAAATAATATAATATAAAATTATTATAGTTTTGAAAACAATTTCAAAAATGATATGGCTTTTATTATAAGAATATCATGGTAATAATATAATTCTAAAATATTATTTATTTAGGTATACATGTAATATTAAACTTTATCTTTTTTTAAGGCCTTGGATAACTAATTTTAACCATGACAATGAAATTGACATTAATATAATAAAATCTTAACCATATTATCTATAAGGAGAAATTGGCTTATAAATGGAAAAAAGATGTCATTTATCCAATTAATCATTCTAACCTTCCACTTTCAACATATATTATGATTATTAGACAAATTATTAAAATATTATTTATCTTAAAATTATAGTAGTTGTAATTATGAATTATTCACAAAATTTTACATTCCAAACAACCACAAAAAAAAATGGAATTAAAATAAAAACCATTCAATCATATGTGATATGTTACATTTAACGTCATACACTATGGGACAAAATAATTCATAAATATTATAATATTTTAAATATTTTTGGAACAATTTAATTTATTTTTCTACTAATTTAAATAATACTATGTCGGAATTGCCAACAAATTTAATGTAACTATTTAATCCCAAAAATTTATAACTAAATTAGTATAATAAAAAACTAATTTCTGTTTATAATAATTATGTATAAATGAAACAGAAAAAATTATTTACCATTGTTTATAATATTAATGAAAAAATTAAAGAATTATATTTACCAAATTTGGTCATATTATTTATAAATTTGGAATCCATTTTCCAAGAATAATTTTCATGATGTGGTGGAAATTAATTTATGATTACCACCCAAAATACAATGAAAACTAGTTTTAAAAAAATATGTATTTTTGAGTATAAAACTATTTTTATACCAAATCCATCCATAAAACTAATTCAAATGAAAATTAATTGATTATAAATAATATAATAAAATTATTTTTACTTTTAGAACACTATAATAAATATATATTCTTAATGAATTGAAATAAAAATTTAATTCTCTACCAAAATATACATTTTTCAATATTCATTGGAAAGATAATATTGTTTAGAAAAATCAAAAGAGTCAATCTATTAAAATTTTTGAATTAATATTTTACGAAATATAATATTTTTATTAAATAATGGTTCTATATCTTCTAAAAATTATTTATAATATTCAATAAAAAACTATTTTTGAAGAAAATATATTTTAATAGAATAAAATAACTAATAAAATATGTTCTCATTTATAAATAATTATTAAATTAAATTGCCTTTATTGGGAATGTATTATATATTTAAAAATATTTTTTGTTCTATTCATACCTCAAATTAAATTTCAATGTTATAATGATTATATAATATTATTTCTTGGCTTGTTTAATCCTTGTGTTTTCCATCTCTTCTGCTATCAAACATGGTATTTTTTAAAATATCGAGTTATTAAAGTAACCCACATTTATAAATCTTATCCTATAAATTATAAATTGAGTATTATAAACAATTATTTTAAAATATTAAAATGATGTTGTTGATAACCTATAATGTATAAAAGTATTAATAAAACAAAATCATGAAAAAAGAGAATTGGACTTAAAAAGTTATATAAAATAAAACATAACATGTTTTTCAAATAGAATAACATTATTGGGAAGTTAATATATTGAAATAGAGTGAAAATTAATTTATAGGTAATGATATAGATTGAATGATAACTTTTATCATGAGAATGTGAATGATCATGAAAATGTCAATGTCCACAAAACCTTAAACAAAAGTTATTTGAAAAAGAACATTGATTCAAAAAAAATAAAGGTAATATGATACATTTTTTTAGTTGAAGATCCTTATCAAATATTTCATGAATTCTTTTAAAATATAGAATATGGACATAACACAATATACTTACCAGAATATTATAATTTTTTCCTTTGATAAATGCACACAACAATATCATAGTTTTTTCTAAATGATTAGTACTGAATATGATTTTATCATTAATGAAAAATTAAATCATCATCCAACATGTTACATAATCCACATAGGAATAACATGATATTTATTCTATCCTAATACATTAGTGATATCCAAAACAGTTCAAAAAAAGTAAAATAATTCTAATAAATTAATAATCGTTCATATGTTAAAATAAAAAATTAATGTCCAATTCCTTAATGATAACCCCCAATTAAAAAGTATTATTATTTTTTAAATAAGTATACATTAAATTATTCATAAAAAAAATTTGAAAAGTTAAACATAACAAAAAGGAATGTATTAAAATTTCTTCCAATTTTAATTTAACAAATATCTCAAATTAACATTAGTCACTCAAAATTTAATATACAAAAATGTATATTCCATAATCATATAATTTAATAAAAATTTTATAATCATTTAATTAAATAACATAAATCACCATAAATCCATATTAAAATCAAATATGATTTAAAAAATTTAATTCAACCAATATTACATAAATAAAACACCTAAACATCCTACAATAATTGTCAAAATTATAGTGATCATGTTCCAAAATAACATTAATCACTCAGTCATGAAATCACTATTAGGTACCATAGATATAAACATAATGAAATACATGTTCCAAAATATACATAATAATTATTTATAAAAGCATTTATGCAAAAAAATGTCATATTAAAAAACACATCATGTGGCCTTTTTGTAGGTGTTTTACACTTCTCACCTTTTGATTAATGGTCAAAACTCTACGACCTTACCGAATGTGATGAGTTGACTTATTTTATGTAGGTTATTATATTACAAAATAACATTTATATAACCCCTATAAATTTTACAAAAAAATATGATAAAAATATGCAGAAACATACATAACAACATCAAAAATAATGAATATCATAACCTCAATGGTTTTCTCAAAACATTCTACATACATACCCAAAAATTCAACAACATTATATTAAAATAATTATTCACATTGAACCTAAGGGTTTAATATACAACTATGCGATAAAATTTTCTAAAAATACTATTAATCCTATTAGTCTTCTATCAATTTATAATTTATAATGGGTTGTCTATACCATTTTACATATGATATAAGTTAAAAATAAAATTATATGATGTTATCCAGAACTTTTAAAACATAATATTCCATAATTTTATCTATGCCCTTTATCTGATACCGAAATCAAGGAATGGACCATAATAATTATATAATTATGAATTTATAGTAAATAATTTATTCTCTTACATTAGTGAATATATTTGGTTTATGGTTTTAAATAAATAGGCCATTATCCTTACATAAATAAATTTTATAAAACAATGGGTATATTTACACATATTATATATTTTTGTTTCAATGTATAGAATTTATGATATTGTATGTTTTATATTCAAGATACATCTTCAGAATTACCATAACGAACTAATATACGTCCATATACTACCTTAAAACCCTTTGATTTTTTTAAAAAACATGGTATGTAGACAAATATATCAAGAAGGTACGTGAAAGAAAATAAAGAAGCCTTTTGGTTCATAAATACTCATAATTTGTTTTCATTTTCAAAAATGATGTTTATAATGATAATAAACATATTATTACACGAGAAACTAACCTCTATGAAAATATGAATTCACAAAAAATATACTAGAAATATTAAAGTAAAAATAGAACTTATGTAGGTTTATTCTTAATAATGATAAACATAGGAATTTTTGTTCACAACATAATTTTTTTCACCCTTATGAAGTAGATGATATCTATCATTAAACAAATTATTTCTATCTTACATTGAGAAATGATAATATTTTTATAAAAACCATTACATGTATTAATAAAAAATTTATATCTATTGAGACATCATTATACGTATCAATCATAAAAATGCGATGAGAAATTTGGTCAAATTATATAAAATTTACCTGGAGAACACAACACATCATAGGGCTACACCAGACCCACTATTCCTTGCATTATAACATAACCACCTATCCTTGGATTATAATGGAACCACTACTCCTAGTTTTATAATTTAAAAAACCATCCTTGGATTATAATAGAACCAACTATCATCAAAAAAATTTCCCATGTACCATATAATTATAATAATACATGTGATTTTTCTTATTTAAAAAAATTTCACTAGCACCAAAAAGAACAACATTTGAAAACAACAAAATCCCTACACTATTTTTTTAAATTACCCATTAGATTGAGAAAAAGTGGTTTTTGATGAAATAATATAGTATTATAATGAAACTCAAATATAAAAATAAAGGATATTGTGGTGGGAAAAACAATTAACACCTTATACATTAAAATAGAACTTTCATTTGGACTATTATAATGAAAGTTAGAACAATAGGTATAAAATATGTAAATGAATTTATTTCGAAATCCATTAAAATAAAAAATTAAGGGACATAAATTTTGATTAATAATTATTTTATTTAATCCATAAAATAATTTTAATAATTTGGAAATATGTGAAAATATTAAACAAATAAATCATTAAAACATTTTAAAGTTAAAATTTTATATAATGTGTATATTACCTTGATTCTGAATTGAATCCATTCATTATCACCATAGATAGTAAATGAATACTAATTATATATGTTCATAAGTACATTTTATATATTTTATTTTCCTTTCTATTTTATTTATTACCCTACTAAATACAATTACTTAATCAATTATTATTATGTCATATGTTTTGATGGTTTTTAGCACATATACAAAAAATGAGTTTGGTATGTCAAAAATAGGTAAGGTGCTAAATATTTAATCATATAATGAATAATAATGATGAAATTGAAATCATTTATATATATTAATTAATAATTCAAAACCAAACTTGGAATATGGTTCTGAAAAATGAATTATGTTATAATAATGGGGACGATAAGATATATGTATGCATGAGTAACATTTCTATTTTTAAATGATCATGATGTAATGATGATAATAGTTATATTTTATTCAAATTTGAAGACTATTATAAAAATACCATATTTCTTATTTAATTAAAATTATATTTCATCCATGTGATGTGGTGAGTATAAATAAATCTTATCGCTTCATTGAGGTGGTAGTCCACATGTACACAAAAAAAAATTATGAATTTTCAAGGAATATAAATGTTTGAAAATAGATTATATATTCTCATCCTCGAAAGATAAAAATATTATTAGTATCATATATATACAGTATATCCATTAAAAATAATATTTTTATGATGTACTGATAGAAAAATATTACATTGTTTCATGATGCGATAGTCTACCTTATACACAAATGATAGTTTCATTTCCCATTTTATAGAAGAGGGTATTAATATAAGTAATATAATTAAGTTATTAATATTGTAAATTATGTAATATAACGATTTTATTATATTAGTATGTTTATACAATATTATAAATACATAGAGTAAGAAATAAAATAGAAATTCTTGGTTAAAAATAATACTTCTTCTTTTAAAAGCCTATTTAGGTTTATAGCTAACGAAATTATAAGATGAATTTATGATCATGGAATGGAATCTAGGATTCATGGTGGGGTGTTAAGAGGAGTTTTGGGTTGTTATTTTCTGATCTATAATTTTTTCCAAGTGTGAAAAATTAAGAGAGGGGGATACATTTTATATGTGAGGGGAGGGACACTATAGATATTTTATAAAGTATTAAATTAAAAAATAATTATTTTTTATATTTAAATGGAACCAAGTTGATATATTTATAATATAAGATGTGTTATAGTTGAAATAATTTCATCTTTTTTTATTGTTTAGTTGATGTTTTTACCCTTGAAAATTTGTTTAAAACTATGTTTATAATTTTGTTGATTTTTGAGATAACGATGTTTTTTTATCTTTAGGGGTAAAGAGAGTTACTATAAAATTCCAATTGGTAAGTAGAAGGATTTTGATTTATATTTTCAAACCATATAGATATTAATTGGTTTAATATATGTTTATTTACAATTGTTTATAATTTAATAAAATATTATTTATAATAACATAAAATTATTTTCTTTTTTGGAAATACATGAAACATTATAATTTAATATGTCTCTAACTCATTAAAATCAATCTGAAATTCTTTATAATCAAATATTATGTTTATATGTTCATAATATGTTCAGAAAATAAAATTTATAGTGGTTTAAATATCAATTTAATGCATATCATTTTTGTCTAACATCTTGGTTAACCAATTCTATCCTTTACTGTGGTCACAACATTGCATTATAATGAGTAATAATTTTATTTAAAAGATTTATATTGCTTCATAAATGGAAAGGGGGTGACATTTTATCCCTTTTATCAACTTAATTTTCTTATTTAATTTTTTTCACAACTTCGTATAATATTACTTACCATAGAACACAATAAATGTCTTTTTAAGAGATTAAAAAAATTTACATTCAAAGTCACTTGATATAAATTTTCTTTTAATATAAACCTTTCAAAATATACATTATGTTATAGTTACCTCAAAATCCAAGAGTTTCTATATTTCAATTATATTATAGTAATTTTTTATTTTTTGGAATCATATATTTAAATTTTCTATTAATTAAATAAATATTTTATTACTGTTTCCTAAGAATATAAAGTAATTATTTAATTAAATTATATTAGAAATTAATTTATATTATAGAAATAATAATTTATATTCCAAATAACCCTTTTGATCAAAAAATAACACGTTTGTATATGTGATATAAAAAATTATAAATATTAACAGCAAGAATGTTACATTTTTTAATTTATCTTTTACATAAAATTTTACAAGATATAAATCATTGTAATATGGATCCAGGTGTCCAAATTTTAAAAAATTGGTTGTTAATGGATGAAATAAACTCATCCAATAAAATAAAATCTTGTTTTATGGCTAATTATTTTTCTTTATAATTATATTCTCAAAATTAATTCCTCAGTTTACCCTTACGATATTGAATATTATATATTATGGAAACTAATAATCATCAAAAAAATTAAAGTATATTATATGAAAAAAAAACCTTCTTATTCAAAATATTGGCTAAATGTTTTATGTTAAAATTTCATGAATTATCATAAATTAATTTAAGATTAAAAACCATTATTTAATGATGTATAGTTTTTTCAATAAAATGAATTATTAAACATAATAATGTTTTGATAAGAAATATTTTGATAAATTTATTCTCATTAACTTAATTAGATAAATAATAATATAATAAAACATATTTTATATTGAAAACAATTTAAAATAGAATGGATCGTTGTAATTTCATGATGCAAAAATAATGATTTCAATAAAAATCATAATTTTTAAATATTCACTAAAAAATAAATATTTTTTTACACAAATAATGTCACTCAATGAGAATTTTTATATGCTATTTTTTAAAAAATATATTATTTGAATCAAATAATATTTCAAAAAACTATGAAAAAAAAACTTAAAATAATTATTTAAGAAAATATTTGAAATATTTTTTAAGAAGAACCTGAAAGTAATAAAGATTATGTTTTAATTTCATAGAAACTAATAATTTCATTTTTCTTATTTTTAAAATTATATATATTTAATTATGTGGTTAATATTATTCATATCTGTTAATTATATTTAATGATTAGGTTGATTATATAGTCTTATTTATTTCTAGGATTTAGCTTAATGTGGCATATTATGTATGATAAAAAACATAGTTTTTCTATTAAAATATTTTGATATTAAATAATAAAACAATAACATATTCTTAATATTTTACGTTCAATTCTACCAATCTTGTTAAGAGCCATTGGTTCTATTATTCTATTATCTGATGAAAATTAAGACATCAATGATTAGAATGTTGCATCGCCAAAATGTGCTCTATCATGTAATAAAAACACCTCTCTTATAAATCTGTTAAGTAACTGTATTGCTATAATTCATTCTGATGAATATAACCAAAACAATTGTGTACATCTTCTATATTCAACATTATTTATTGATACATTTCATTATCCAATATTTTTAATTCTTGTAATATCACCATGCTCATAAAAATTATTCACTTCACCTTTTGGAGATATAATAATTAATTGCACAAATATATTATACTTCTGACTATTTTTTTAGAAATTTCCTAGGAAGAAAAATGATGGATCTTGAAAAAATATCTCGTTCAACATAAATTTAAATTTAGAATCAACCACATATAAAACAAACACTGGGATAATTATTCCCATATTTACATCATTCATGAAGCTTCATTCAATCTCAATGTAAAATATTTTTCCCAAACACCTTTATCTCTTATAGATAAAAAACATTGAATGATTTATGTATCATCATCATGGTAAAAGAAATTGGAAAATTATTTTTTAAATACAATAAAAATCAGACTAGATAATATTTTTCTTTTGGATACATAAGAATGTTTTTCGTAATGAAATGTTTCTTTGTCTAGTAACCTTATTGTATTTTTATGACAGGATAACTATATTGTTTGAATCCTCTCTCAATGATCAACTCAGAATATTTTTATAGTTCTCTCTACAGCCTTCTCCATCTGATGCATTCACGCGTGTTGTTAAAACATTCTCTATCTAATTAAACAACATTTCACCATACAAATAATCATTGTCTAATCGTACTCAATATATATTTAAATAAAAAAACATATTTTGTTTGTTCTTTAGTGAATCATCCATCTAATTCATATAATTTATATGGATAATGCTCATCCATTATTAAGATCTTGGTATAATGTTTGGTCGATCAAACTATTAAACTGATGGAACACAAAATGATGAATATAATTAAATAGTATTAATTTCATGACATTATGATATTGAACTATGTAAATATTGAAAAAAATATCACTTTTCACTTTTTTCTGCTATATAGTAAACAGATATCAGCACTCCCTATATATGGTTGTCTAATACAACCCTATGCCTTCTTATCTATGATAAATGATTCTTCTCCATATGATCCACCTTTTACAAGTCCTATTGTTGAACTTTAGTCAATAGTGTTCATACCACATCTTCATTGATTCATTTATGACATAAGATATGTACATATTACCAATTCAACTTTCTACACCTGTTATATACTTAAATAACAGTAAAAATACTAAAAATAGTCATAAATAATTTTCATTCACTAAATACTACACCACCATTGATCTTCATTCACATTATACAAATTCATATAAAAATTGTAACACAAAATTACTAAAAGACACTATTTGAGGTCACCAATAATAGTATATCAGAAAAAAATTTATAAAATATTTTTTGAGCATAAACTACATGGATCATGAGATTATTCATGATGTTATAAACCTAATGATTGTTAAATAATCATCTGGATCAATAAATTTTTAATAACATAGTTAGAAAAAAATTATTATCCTATAAAAATACATTATAAAAATATTATTAACAATACTGAAAACCCCTTCTTACATTATATACAAAAAAACAAAAAAAATGTTTAAAATGAATACAAAAATAATTAAATATTCCCAAATGAAAATCAATAAAAATTAATTCCCATATGCCGTAATATATTTCATTAACACTAATGACATGACGATATTTATTTTAGAATTTATTTCAAAAATTAGGTTCTGTCATCTCTTCCTATGAATACCCATCCTTAGAATCTATAATAGTCATGAAAAACATTTTAAAATATTCATATTCACTGGTTCTTCTAAAAAATTTACAATTGGTGGGTTATATTTTTCATCAATTTTATGATCATAAATGCTTCATCTATTATCACCATTATATCTCAAAAATTACTCAATGTTCATATAGATACCCAACAAAACCCCATTAAAATGATATAAAAATATGTATACACTCTATTTATCAAAATTTAATATCATTACATAATAATTAAAATGTATAACATCCCTAATCTATTATAACCAAAAAATATAACATAGTTGCACATTGTCTCATTAATCATGCATCCTTGTCTTCCAGATAATACCAATTAGTGGTGAGGTTTTTTTATTTATGTTTGGGAGATTATATCATTGATATAACCAAATCTATTAACTAATAAATAACATTAAAATACATTTTATTAATACATTATTTTTAAATAAAATATAATTTTAGTGAATGGTTTAAAATAAAAAATACAACATTAATGTATATAAAATTTGGTCAAGTGATGACATATATAACACATTCCAATGATATTTCCATGTAGGTTAATAATATAAAAATTTATGTAAAAGACAAAAAAATGGATGTCATTGGAAAAATTTCCCATCTCAACACAATATTTTTTTAGCACTTTAAAATACAGTAATGGGAGAGGATAAAAAACATGTGTTCTAGATAATATATGAGACACAAATATATCAATTATATTATGTTATAAATTTTGGATGTGAGTATAAAACTCAATAGTAATGAAATAATTAGACCTTTAATATATTCCATAAAAATTATTAGAGAGTATTCCCAATATAATATTTAATGAAATATCAAATTTAATTTAAGTAATTGTGTTAGCTAATTATGTTCTTATAAAGAAGAAATAAAGCGTGACCATAACTAATTTAGATATTTAAATAGAATATATTGTTATAAAATTGGATTTTATTATGGTGTTATGGGATCCAGACAGTCTATTATTGGTTCTATAAAAGAATGTATATATATATTTCTAGAATCTTGCTAGTATATTAATTGATAATATAAAAGAATGAAAATTGTGGTGTTCAAATATCTATAAAGTATAGACATCAACATTATAAATTTACAACTAGATAGTGTCTTAGACATCAGATTGTCATTATTCTAGTAATAATGATGTATGAAAATATAGATAACTATTCTCAATGTTGATATGACTATAGGGTGTAATGGAATATGATTAACTAGAGGTTATACATTCTTTTCAAAATATCTAGATGTTATAGGTATCATGATGTCTGATATAAATATTTTTATTAATAATCATTTCATTCATTTATATTTCAATTTTATGCTCAATGAGGATACCACATTAATATTATCCCTAGATTCAATTTTATTTAAATAAATGATTAAATAAATTTTTTTTCAGTTATATATAATTCCATAAGGATTATGTCTTATTTAATAATTAAATATTAAATTAAAAATAAACCTTACAGGTCTTTTGATACCTCAATTAATTTCTATTGATTCTTCAAGATATGAAGAAGTATATTTTATTGAGCTCAATGATGAATAATATTTACATTCACTATATTTTTTATTGTATGTTTTCAAATATAATTCTAAATTTATGTATGTATCTAACTTCTCAATATTACTAAAATAGTAGTTCGACTGAGATATGATTAATTGAATATAGGTACAATGTAATAAATTAACCACCATATCTTGGTTATGAGTGTTAGTGTATTTAAATTTATCATAAATTACTTCAAAATCTGTCAAATTTTAGTAAAATGATAATGTATAGGAACAAAATAATTATATATCGGAATACTCAACCTTTTAATTATATTAAAAAACTATGTTTCACTTATTTTCACTTTAAAAAACCATTCAATTAACACAAAAGAGAAATATTGCACTTTTTATATTTTTATCAATTTTATATGCCTCAAATTTTGAGCATGTGTTAATAAAAAAAATGAGGTTTTTTGTGATAATAAAATTCATAGTTTACCATAACATTGACATATATGATGATACAAAACACAAAACTTTTGTGTGAATCATTTTATTTAACATAAAATATTTCACCCATGTATACCCAGAACATTAATTAATGATTTAAAACAGTTATATGGGAAAATTATTCTATATCATTGATTTTTTTACAAATAAATTTGATTATATTGAAAATAATTATAAAAAATTTATCCAATACTCATATATTCTTTCATGATTTAAGTTGAGTCCAAAATGAAATTCCTAACAATTTCCTTTGAATTTGTATAATAGTTTAGTAATATTTTATCATCACTTTGAAAATTTAGATAGTCAATAAAGATTTTTGGTTAACAAAGGAGGATAATGTAATATTTATAGGCACTAAATTTAAAAAAAATTAAATTGAATAATGATACTGTTGAAATTATATATCATCTATGTATATCTCCAAAAGAATATGGATTTAAAATACATCAATAAAATTTTTAATGTTGAGCGTATATTTCATTAAGAGATTCGGAAATATAAATAATTTCGATATCACATAAAAATCATTAGGGGATTAATTTAACGAATATAAAAACATTAAATGTTTAAAAAATAGCAAGGGTACTTGTTCATTTCTAAAATAAATATGACTTTTTAAAGAAACAGTATCATAAGTGAACAATTATAGAATGTAGTATTGCGATTCATTTTTTAGAACTTGAATTCCAGGTAAACTGGATAATCCAACAAAATTGAGGATTCCTCCACTATATACATACTTTGAAAATTCACAACGTAATGAAATCCTATTAATTATATATATAATTTCAAAACAAATTATTCTTTTATTTTTTATATTACTTTATAATGAATAAACTTTTTCATGAATTTTGATTTAGTGTTGATAACATAATGATTCCATGAAGTGATTCTTAGATCCATAAATTATTCATTATGAATTGATTCAATTATACTTGTATAAAAATAACACATGATTGATATCTGAATGATTAAAAACATTCTTAGGTACATTATATGAAATAATAAATAAATTTATTAAATTTTTAACTATAACTCTAGTTTGGAAATGAAAATAAAAAACTATAATTATATTCTTAATAGAGACAAAATTTTAATTCTTCCACACTTTAAGTTGAGAAGTCTCAAAGATAACATTTAAAAATTCGCTATCTCATTTAAGAATCCTCATTACTATATTACAGTCATTTAAATTTAGTTATCCTAAGATATTTTGAAGATGTTTAAAAAATTCAGTTATTTTATATGTATTCCTCCCATTAAATATTATATCTATAGACTATTCATCAAAAAAATTATTTTATTAGAATTTTTTTTCCATTCTATCTTTTTCGGTATCCGAAAAGAATACCATAATCTAATATTACATAAATGTTTAATATTTTATTTTTTGCATTAAGGGAAAACATTAAAAAATTGAACAATAAAATATAAAAAACATTAGGATTTCACCATTTCTGATATTTCTATAATGAATTCTTAAGAATAATACATTGTAATATAATGTATTGACATTGAAATATTTATTAACTACTTCTATAAGAAATCACCATTGAATATCTACTAAATAATTATTTTATTTTCTATCACATGAATAATCTTGTTGTTTCTATTAATTACTCTATTTTCAGTAGTATTCTTGGTCCAGATAAATTTTGATAAAATCTATTTTCACTATTAATAGTCTTAAATTAATTTTTTTATATTTTTATATAATTTCCATATAATATGGAAAATAACATTTCAACCATCTAATTTTGAAACAAATTTCAATGGGATGAAAAATTAATCAATGAATCATATATATGGGATACAAAGACCCATGTGAGACTAATGCTATAAACCAGAATAAAATATCCAAACATATCGCCCCCAAAAATAGATAATGGAGTAGGTACAAATAAGTAAAAATTAACAATATAAGAGGGTTAATTTGTGAAAATGAATTAATAAACTAAAATGAATTTCTAAATTTCACATCATTCATGCATGGAGAAAATAACATTTTTTGTTCCACATTAAAATTAATAATTTACTACAAATTTTTATTCATATCTATGTTATACAATAATATGAAACTATAGTAACCAAAATATTAATCACATAACAAGTGTATAATCTATAAATTATACAACCTCATAACATTTTCTATTGTTATAATATCAAGATGAATTGTAAAAAATTATTATTTTAAATTATTAAGTCATTAATGAGAACAATAAATTTAAAATTACTGAGTTTTATAGATAATAAAAAAATGTAAATTTCTATCTAATTTATTTTAAAATAATTTACATAAATTACCATACAAATAATAGTTGAATCACTGACCCACATATAAAAAAATAATTTTATTTTATTACATTGGAAATAACATTAAATATTAAACATATTTCAGAAAATGTATAAATATTTCTATATGTTTTATTAGCCTTGTTTCAAATTTTAATAAAATAAAATATTTTTTATAAAAATTTATTCATGATAAATTTTTGTATTTTGCAATTAAATAATCAAATTAAAGGTTTTTTACTCATGAAATATTGGGATAAACATTATTTTTTAACAAAACCATTATGTATTTAAAATAATATATAAATATTATTATAAGCTGTATAGAAATACTTTTGTAAAAATAAATATTTGGTGTGACCCAATTAAAAATTATTCCATAATGAGAATTCAATTATATAGTGACCTCTCATGAACAACAATAAAAAGTGTCTATAATTAAAATACAAGTAATTTAATTAAGAATTAATTTCATAAATCTATTAGGATACTTACAATTGTGAAAAATAAATTCATAATTTTAGTTATTAATTATAAGGTGATGAATTCATACAAATTCTCCCTACGAGTGGTGACATTTTATAGAGGCACATTTAACCATTACTATTAATATTTAATCATTTTTATGTGCATTGTTTTAAAATAATTTCATAATGAAAAATTATTTTTTATCTTTTAATGTTCTTGGATTGACCATTAATTTTTATTCACAACCTTCATATGGTTTTATTTTAACAAAAAAAATAACTAGTAATTTTTTTATATTTATCATTCTATGAAACTTTGTTTTGTTGATTCATTTATCATGATAGCTCCTCCACATGGGAAAAAATCATAACAACAACACAATCATGATTTAAATTACACCTTATCAATTCTTTTATATATTTTTCATTTATTATTGTTATTAATATTTAGAATGATTAGATTGATATTACCTTTCCTTTTGTACTCATTACACGTACAATCATTATATTTAAAATATTTATTCGAATATTTTTTTCTCTATTCCCGAAACATTCTTTTTTTCTATTCTCATTAATTTCTAGAAAACATTAATCTTTTGAAAACCAGCCCATATTATATTTGAAATTTTTTCCCAACAAGTCATAAATTAAATGTACATTTATATTTGAGGACTTCCAATTCATTTTTGATGATTTAAAAGATATTCTCATTTTATGTTGTGTATTTCTTATTAAATGATATTAAATTTATGATTATAATATAATAATGAATCAATGATTTTCTTCATGGAATATTCCTTTAATGTGTTGATTAATTTTATTAAAAAAATTATTTCATGAAAATTATAATGTATATCTATATGAATACATTCCATTAGTAATTTTTTTCAAGGTTTTATCATAAACCCATAAAATAATTTATAATTTTTTTATTCTGTAAATCATTTGACCCACTCTCTGATTTGAAGGAATCTTGAAGCATGTATATTCAATAAGTAAAATTTTGATATATTTTCTGTAAATATTGTTATCTCCATGGCATATGACTAGTATATACTCTAAATTTCATGAGATATCAAGCATATATATATAAAAATATAAAATATTTACCTAATATAAAAAATACAATATATTCATATCATTTATTTAAATTTATAATTATGACCATCGTTATTAAAATTAATAAATTTCATAATAAAAATTTAAATAATAATAAAGTAATATTTATTACATAAATTTTTTTATACATGATATAATTTTTTTGGTCTAGTAACATGGGAAACATGAAAATAAAAAAATTGTTCAAAAAATACGTACATTGTGTCCTACTTATTTATTCACAATTAACAAGATTTTAAGACCTATAATAATTATTATATTTATTCATAACCTTGGAAATGGATTAATACAAAAATGGATCAATTAGATTCATAGTAAGGGTAAATTACACAAATATCAAGGATAACATATGAATAAAAAGACAATATGTGTATTAGAACATGATATTAATGATTGAAAACTATTAACTTCATATAAATGATCATAACCTAAGGTCATGTAAAAATTTATGGATGTTCATAAAACATGAATCATATTGTAACCAAATAATATCAACCATAACTTCTTAACATAATTATAAAACATTGATTTCTGTCATAAAAAAAACATTAGAACATCATTTCACTAGTAGTCAAGTCTCGTTTACAAGGATGTCATAGTTCAGTGGGTTTACTCCTCAAACCATCCTAGTAGTCATGGTTCACTCCCAATATTATCATAGTGGATATAACCAATTCACGGTCTATTTATCTCAAGAGATATCAAACTTTACCCAATGAATTAGAGGAAGATATAGGTCACACCCATCAAATAATGAAAATTATACACATATGTGATATAATGTCATAAAACATTAATAATATTATACCCCATTAAATGAAATGGGATTTATAAATATTTCATCACAGCATAACATGTAAAAAATATAGGATTTTCATAAATATTTTATCATTTCATCATAACATAACCGATGATTATGTATTACGTTTCATAAATAAATGTATTTATATTCACAAAAACTCCAAAGAAATAAGAAGGATGATATACATGAATAATATAGTTAGTAAATAATTTGATTTATCAAGTGTTTTTGACTTTTATGAAAATAAATTCCATTGGAAAATTATTTAAACTTGGATGAGGAAAATAACCTTTTAATCATTAAATAAATTAGTTTAAAAAAAAAATTCAAATATAGTGGAAATAATTTTGTTGCAAAAGAACTATATAATATTTTAAAGGAATAATAAAAGTAAAAATTATTCTTGATGGTGAAAAAACAGTTCATGCCTTTTATGTTAAGAAACATTCATTCAATACATTTGACAGAAAAGTCACCATGTAATTCTTCTGGAAAAGGAAAAAAGATTCATTTAAAAAAAAATTAAAATGTTAAAAAAATGTAATAATTAGATATATAAATAATATGATAATAATTAATCATTTTTTTACTTTTTAAGAAATCATGGATATGGTATGAAAAAAAATTACTCTAAAGTGATAAATGAAGTCATTTTTCATTACAAATATATTTTCATTGTATTAAGTAAATAATAATAATAAAAAGAGAAAACTTATTTTAAATAAATAAATATATTATAAAATATATTTTTTACCTTCATTATATTTATATGACATGATTTTATCATTATAACAAAATCATAATCAATATCAAAAAACAATGTGATTGAAACATAAAACCCTTACATCAAAATCATCTTTTTTTAATGCACTAATCATACTATATAATAAATTATAATTTATTATAATTGTATAATATGGTATTCTTAATTATTATAATATCATATATGACCCCTTTATAACATTTCAACACCACTATTTATCACTAATTGAATATGAAAATCTTTAATTTCAGGTGCTAATTATCTTATTTATCATGATTATTTCAGTTATGTAGTTCTTATCCCAATATATGTTTTATTGTTAAATAAATTATATAATATTAATGAATATGGAAATATCACATATATTTATTTTATTAAAATTTATTTTTATCAATTATGTTTGTAGTAAAAAAATGATTTACTCAATTCTTGGAGATTGTTATTTGTATGTAAGAAAGAAATATGTATTCATTTACTAATAGATCAAATTAAATAATGGTAAATACTAATTATAAATTATTGGATCCTTAATATATCATATATATCATATATATTCATTACTTTTTTCCTCAATACCATCTATTAACAAATAAATGAAAAAACAATTCACATCACTTTATGGAGGTGGTAGTCTTTATGTAGGCATGTATAGCGTTATCATTTCTAAAAGGATCAGATGAAATGTATGTATATGTGATTTTATAAAATCTATAGTATAATAATTAAGTAAATATAATATATAAATATTAATCATATTTTAACACCCCACTGTAAATTACGGTGATAAAATATGAAATTTACTGGTACATAGAGGTGGTAAGCCAAGCATATGCAAAACTGATACTTTATTTAATGGTAAATATGATGTATAATGGTATTTTAATCAACATAATAAAATTTCATAATATATATAACATTAAATTTATTAAATTATGATAAATAAAAATGGATTTAGGGTGGTAAATAAGAGTACAAAAAAATGATTAGTTAAGTCAATTACCATTTAAATGAGACAAATCAGTTATATATCCTCAAAATGGATCTAGGTTTGGATTAACAAATTTTTTTTGTTAATGGTAATAATAAGTTTATTTAGAGAAATTGGTAGTGGTTGGTAATTTTAGAAGGCTTAATTTTGTCTAAGTATGTAAGGTAGGTGGTATCCTCTTATAATTAATGTGGGGAGAAATTTTCAAATTTCTCAAAAGATTAAATGATAATAAATTAATTATATATAAAATTCAACAAAATTGTCTTTTATTTGATTAAAATGATTTATATATCTATAATCACATTAAAATAGATCTTAAAATGGGTTTGGTGTAAGTTTAAACCTTATAATTTTGATTAACACTTAGTTAACCAATTCCTTTAACTATGGTAACAATTATTTTAATATATAATGGTTGTAATATTTATATATAGTGTGAAATATACTCCATAAATAGAAAATATATGATATATTAGACCCTATAATACCCATTGTATCATTTTTTAATATTTTTTTAATTAATTCAATAAAATGTTATTGTGATAATATAACATTATTGTCATTATTGTCTCTATATATTCTATATAACTCTAAATACATGAATACAAATGGTTAATTGAAATATAATGCATGAAAAAAATTGTAATACATCCTATAGATATATAAAATTTAGGGTTCACCTTGAATTAATAAAATTATGTTACATTTAATTTTTTTAAAAATCATTTCTTATATTTTTTGATAAATTTACAAAAGAAGCAATTGTGTTGGGTCAACAAATATTATCATTATATAATAAAACATTTAAAAAAATTATTTCCTTAAAATAATATTATTATTCTCAATAATGAACCTTGTATTTTATCATAACATAGATTTGTCTCTATGTGTACAAAAAAATATATATTAAAACAATGAATGTTACATCTTACAACCTACATTGATTTAAATAAAATGTATATTATTTTAAGTGAAAAGTGTTATGAAAAAATCTATATTTCAATCCCATTGTTTTTAGGTGAAAATTTAAATAACCCACAAAAAATTCCAATGAATAACTATGGCTTCCTAAATTCTATTTAACCATGATTAACCTATATATGAATTTATGATGGTGAAAAAATATTACCACACTTACTATTCATAATAAACAAAATGAGTATATTTATAAAATTTGAACTTCCCAATTCTATATATGTAACTCATTTTCTCAAATTAAATACATAAAAATCAATGAGATTTATTTAAATGTTTTTTCATTAATTTTTATTGCAAAAATACATATTAAGAATAAAACATGATTTATTATTATCTAATGCCTATAAAAATATTTATGAATGCATAAAAGAGTTTATCATGTTAATAATATATTCATTTCATTATAATAATTTACCAACAGGGATTAATATAAATTATTAAGATGAAATAACATTGTGTGCATACAAACTATTTTCTCATAAATATATTTCATTATCTTTCAAATGATTTTTATATTCTTTTATTATTAATTGAATCCCAATAAAATATAAATATATACATATTTAAAAATCGTTTTTTATAATTTAGTTAGTACTATTCATAAGCACCAATCCAATGGATATAAGAAAACATTAATTTTAAAGAATACAATTTTAATATTATATCATGGTTCATTTTATATCGGACTTGTATGGAACATAAGCCATAAAAGATAAAAAATTATTTAAATTGAAATATACAATTAAAAATATAGGGGTATTACATTATGACCCTCTCCCCCAAATGTATTATTCACTCATGAATCATTCATATTTTACAAATAGAGAAGGATACTCTTCCCCCGTCACATCCATTGGTTCCAACATAACTTCTTCAAATTGGTGGTCTCACCAAAAAAAACCTTGACAATTTCTGTGGAATTATTTTGTTCCACTCTCTCTAGATAATAAAAAATCTATATCAAATTTCTTCCATAATAATGATATTTTTCTTAGGGGTATGACCTCAATATTTGATGAATATGAAGGATATGGGATATACTTCCTCTGTAGTGATACATGGAACACATCATGAACTCGATAGAGACTAAATGTAAGAATCTATAAATAATATAACAATATGATATGATAAATAATTTTAAAAATAAAAATATACATACCATTTTTATTTAACATATTTCAAAATCTCATCACCCTTTTCCAGGTAGATATTCATAGGAAAACATTATTACCAATTTAAAACTGTAGATCCTTTTTATGATTGTATCCAACAATTTATGACGACTCTTGGTTGATCGTTTGTGTTTTTTAAAGGATTGAACTACATTTTACATTTCATTAGTTATAATAGTAACTAATATATCTCTTTATCTAGATTCATCGCATCAAGATGGAGTTCTGGACATACTACTTTAGAGGGATTCATAAAGACCCTTCAAAATTCTATAGTAAAATCTACTATTGTATGAAAATTCTACCAAATGAAATTGATGATCTCTACAACCTTTGAAATCATCATAGAAATGTAAAAAAAATATTTTAAATATTTAATTTTTGTCATATAAAAACAATCTATCTAGGTATGATAATCATTGTTGAAATAGAACATCAAATATTGAGCATGATGAAGGCATTTTTGAAATGTAATGGTAAACCTAGATTCCCAATCAGAGTGAATTTATAGTGGTATAATACCCAATAGTAATCATCAATAATGAATTAATTTGATCACAATTGATATATTATTTAATATTAATGATGTTTTTCTAACCATGTATAGTGAGTGACTATAACCCAAAAAACATTATACCCATGAGTCATCTTGGGGACCCCATAGAGCCACTTTGGTTGGAAAATGACATAAATATCTTTTTATTTTATGTTAAAGTAAAAATGACACAAACATGAGATGTTTTACTAATACAATTTTTTCATGGGGTTATACAGGTAATATTTTTAACTATAAATAGTCATTGGAAATATAAAAAAATTTCCTACATCATAGTATTTGTTTTATAATTTTTAGACATTAAATAAATTAAATTATTTATGACATCATGATGATGCCGCGATGACCTCATTATTTAACGATTTAAATAAAATCGAAAGATAATGTAATATCTAAGACCTAAACATGTCCAAAACCTATTGGATGAGTGTATTTCGAACCCTTATCACCTTATACTCTAAATAAATCAATGTGGGACCTTTAAAATCCGAATCTCTTTTGAAAATAAAGTAACATTTTGTGTCATTACAAGAGTGCCCCTCCTCTCCTCTTATAAAAGGCCCCCACCTCTACCTCCTTACCCACACTCCCAAAGCCATTGGCTCGGCCAACCCCTGCCCATTTTGTCTCTATAATTCCCTCTCTTACTCCTTGAAGCCTCACTTTGGGCATAAGGCTTCCCATGTAAGCCTTTGAGCTCAAACCAGAGGGAGTTACCCGATTTTAAGGTAATGTCTTCACTTGAGTCCTTTTCTTTTATTTTGCCTCTCCAACCCCATAAACACTTTATATTGATTTTTTTTTGTAACAACTCCAGTATCATAAATATACTAGGATGTTGTTATAAGAATAATTCGAGCTACACTTACACACACCTACATATAATGGTTAAAGAACATACTATTTCTGTGAATAGCGAATTTCTGTCTCACGAAACGATGATTGTTCAACACTCATATAACACCTTCTAAGGCGGACATTAAGATGTCACTATATTTATATATGATATATAATATGTTTATGTTTTACTTAAGAATCTTTATTTTTCATTTATGTCATACCTTTATGGTTTCCATTATGGGTAAACGCGATATCTTCATTTAAGGAAGTGCGGACTATCGCCCCCTCAAAGTGATGTGATTCATTAATGCCATATGTGGGATGTATAAATGATGTATTTAAAGTTATTATATATGATGTTATACTGGAAAAATAATATACCTCTATATCATTATTATTTCTTTCCATTAATGTATGAGATAGAAATGAAAGTAGCGTTCATTCGTACGTACGGCTTACCATCTCCATGAACAGTGCATTTCATTTCTTATCCCCAAATGTAATGTACTATTATAAGTACATATTTTTAATGGATATATATAATGTATGTTACATATAAATGATGAATATAATTCTGGAATTAAAATATACATACCTCTCATTTAGTTTTAATTCAATTAATATGACAAAGAAATGAAAGTAGCGTTCATCTGTACGTATGGATTACCGTCTCCATGAACGGTGCATTTAATTTCTTACCTCTAAATGATTATGTAATATTATAAATACATGTATTTTATGGATATATATATATGATATATATGATATCCAAATCATGAATATCATTCTGGATATAATGAACCTTTGACCACACGAACAACATGTAATTGTAAGAAGTTCACTTTCGACTTTGGAACCAAATATCGACAAAACAAACATTATAAACATAAATTATTACATAATGTTTATAAAATGGAAATAAGTGATATATAAGGAATAATGAACATGAAAAAGGTTCTTAAGATAATATAAATTAACTCAAGTTTATTATTCAGGACGTTAAAGAACGATCGAGTCAAGTCGGACCCGAGGTAACGGATCCTACTCTTCTCTTTCTTTTTAAGTAGGCTCTTTTATGTCATTTCATTTAAATCTCATCTTTCTTTTTATTGGGATGTTATTTTATATTACTCTTACTTTAATTTTTATGTTCATATGATGAGAGACCCTATTCTATCTCATCAATCCATTTTGGAAGTTTTGAGTGGCGCCGTTAGGCTGCCGAATTTTCGTAATAGATCTAACCTCTCCCTTTCTTTACAAGTACTCTCCTTTATGTCACATCTTTTAAGATACTATTTTTTATGTTGGGGGATGTTCTTTTATATTCCTCTTTGTGTAAACTTTATTTTAATATGATGAGAGACCCTATTTGATCTCATCAATCCATTTTTGTAAGTTTTATGTGGCGCCATTAGGCTGCCGAGTTTTTGTAAGGGATTTTTCATATCACTTTTATTCCTGTGAGATTTATGCTACATTTTCCACAATTTCCATTGAGTGGTGTATGTACTGCCCATTATTTTAATCATTGTGTAATATACTCTCATTTATGAGTATTTACATCAATGTTGTATTGCCCTTCTTTCAAGGGGTGCATTTCACGAAAGATACCCATGTCGGTAAGGGAACCTTTCACCCTCCTCTTTTTAAAAGACTTCTTTTGTTGGGTCTTTTAATTCACATATTGTTATGTTGGGATATGTCCTCATATATCCTTATTGATTTAAATTTTATGTCCATGTGATGAGATACCCTTTTTATCTCTAATCAACTCATTTTCTGAATTTTGTAGTGATGCCGTTAGGCTGTCATATTTTTGCAAGAGAACTACTTAACCCAAATTTGATTCTTTGGGATAATCTTGTACTCCTTGAATATGTCATTCTTTGAATATGTATGAATAACCTTTGATTGGTTTACACATAATATCCACTTATATTGGGTGTATTCATTTGTCACACATAATTATGTCATTGATTTATCCTTTAACCAAGGATACCGTCTTTGTAAGGTACTTCATCTCAATCTCCTTTCATTGAGGCATATTTCATTTTATATACAACTTTATTTTATACGGTGTATAAACCCCTTTGACTTTTACTTTTATACAAAAGCAATCTTTTTCTATGAAGCATTTTACAAAACGACAAAAAGGAATGTTTTTTTAACGTACGTAGTGACAACGACCTTTTCCGCCGCCGCGAGTATTATTTGGTCTTTGTCTTCCTCAACAAGTCGTAATGTTTTTAAAATAAAATTAATACCATATACTCTTTTATGTATTTTGGTATTGAAAATGGTTTTGATAAAGGATTCTATTATGTCAATATATTTAAATGAAATATTGTGATTGAAATGTTGAAATGTTATCATTCCTTTATGTTGGTTTTATGTGTTATACCTTTATAATGGTACTTGGACATTTTACAGGTTGTTACGTGATAAACCATATGACGGGTGGTGCCGTGAATACTAGGACGGGTTGTTACGTTATAACCTCTAATGCATTGGTTATGGAAGTCTGCCGTATGGCTATTCCATTAAGTATGTATGGAATTTGGCTGAATGTCTATTCCATTATGTGATATGTGTGGAAGTCGACCTTATGGTTATTCCAGTTAAGTATGTTTATGTCCCAAGTTACCATTATATGTTATGTGATCATTATATGGGTTTTATGGTAATATTTTGGTATCATAAGGGTATGTAATGAACTTATATTCATTGAAGAGTTTTTTACTACTTCAAAAAGGTGAAAAGTATTACTTTGTTGAAGTATACATGGTTTACTTGTTGTTTTGAAAAAATAACAGTTTTCATTCTTTGTGTATCCCTTACTGAGCTTTTTATACTCATCCCAAGTTTTTGAAATGTTTTTCACAGGACTTGACGTGGAATATGGTCAAGTAATGGATCAAGGGAAAGTCATGCTACCTAAAACATGGAAATAGACATGTTTCTTTTTAAGATTTTTTATTTTATGGAATCTTAGTAGAAGTTTCTACTTTGTAATCTTTTGAGATGTAATAGTTATTTCCTAATTATCTAAAACTCTAAACCTGAAAATATCCTCAATGTGAATTATTCGTTAAATTCAATATTATGTAAGGTTTAAGGTCGGGGCCTTATAGTTGGTATCAAAGGGATTTTTAGATAACTTTAGAGGTTAGGGTATTCTTTAAGAATAAGTGACATGACCATAATGGTCCGGATTTCAGAAAGAGTCATAGTTTATAGATAAAGTGAATGAGTAAGTATATCATCCTCATTAGTACATGAGGGTTTTGTTGTTATACACACACTGACCCTTTTTGGTTTTAGTAAATGGATGGATCTAGCAGGCACCAAGGTAACGGTGGATGTAAAGGAAACTATGACAGTTTTCTGAGCGAGCAACTGAATGATTTGGGAGATGCAATAAGAACTATTGTGTTTATCCTCAACCAACTATATGGTTTCATGATTTACCACCTAAACCTCTGTGATTTATATAAGGCATCATATATGCGAGAAACAAATCCCTACGGAACTACATGTACTAATCATAAAGGTAAGTGTGTTCAAAAACCTATGTGTCATTTATTTGGAAAGAAACACCTAGGAAAATGTTTCAAAGGGACAGAAATATGCTATAGATGTGGAAATGAAGGTCATAAAGCAAGAACCTTCCATGGAAAAAGGAAGCCTCCAGTTGACTCGAGGAAAGAGAAAGAAGTTCTTTCTGAGGGAGCAATTGAATGTTTTAAATGTGGTGTGCATGGTCATTATGCAAACACATGTACTATGAAGATGTTTCGTGAATGGGATCACCAAGATCATACAAATACTCATTTACCAATACCTAATGCCATTCCGATTGAGGATGAAGAAACTGACAATGACCAATAAAAGGTATGGATTATTTCTTAACTTTTGTTTTCTATTTTGGAATATTAGGATATGATTCATGATTTTGTTTGTAGGAAAGAAGTATTTCTGAATAAGTTGGAAAGGAATGGTTAATGGATCATGAAGAATGTTGAATGAGTAAGAAGTCAACATATAAGGGATTCAAGTGTTATAGTGAAATTCTTAAGAGTATTAAGTTTCTTTTGATGATGGGGTACATTAGAAGACTTTTTATAGTATGTGTAACACTGATGTTTAATATATAAAAATTTTATTCAAGGAATAGTTATCTTTTTTTGTGGACATAGTTATAAAAAACCATTTGGGTTTATATGATCCTTACTTTTGAAGAAATTACGGGTTACTATATGTTATGGTGGAAGTGAAAGGCTGGAGATAAAATTGAGGTTAAATTATGTTATGGTAATTTTTGATGATTTTATCTCTTTTTAGGGAATGATTTGAGAATTATATAGTTTTTGAAAAAGGAAAACATGCAGACCGTGTGACAACCCGTCGTGTCAGACAAAGCTGCGGGAATCGAACCCACAACCAATGTGCGACTAGTATTTATCGCCTACCACTGCACTACGTGAAGTCCCTGGTTAGTTTGACTGATTCTTTTTAGTTATAATATTTTTTGAATTAATAGTAAGTTGATTATTGGTTATTTATGATAATGATTAACCTATCATAGATGATATGTGATTAGGTTAATTACTTTTTAATACGAGACTTTAAGAGTAACTGATGTTATTTGGAGATACGTGTTAAATTGTAACTTTGAAGACTATGAAACTAAATCCTTCAAATATTTGGGTTTAGATATTAGTTTGGATTACTTTGAAGTATTTTATGGACAATTTGTTTATCGAATAGTCCTCGTTGGACATTGGGTTTTGTTGGACAAATTTTGGAGATTAAGCATAGATTTTCTTTTTAAAGGGTTATCCTTTTATTGATTATCTGACCTTGTACTAACCTTTTTGGTTTTGGTTTTGGTTAAAGCCTAAAGACATGGGAAGTATATAGTTCTCTTTGGTGGATTAGGTGATTCTCTAGAAGTTTATTATAGTACTCTCAATGCGAACAAGTCTTCCTAAATACCCGTCTTTTGGAAAAAATATGAGTTTGATTAAGGAATCTAGTAAAAGATGAAAGTCAACATGATAAGTGATTATGTTTCCTTATGAATAAATTCCTCAATAAAAAGTAACTTAAAACAAAAATTTTGTCTATTATATTTTCCTACTGGGGAATCGAATACCGTTTAACCCATCACAAGTTTGTGATTTATTTATGGTTACCTTTCTCCTAGACATGTTTACTATCACTCTCCCTCAAGAACATGACCCTTTGATTTTTCTTCTATGTCCATGTTTTCCTACACATAATCCTATTATGGGTTAACTTGGGTGACCTCTGTACTTATCTTTCTTTATTTTAAAGTGATTGTTTTACCGACTCTTGTTCCGATGTGGGACATTCAAGGATGTTTCCAAGCTCGATTTTAAAATTGCGAGGACGTAATTCGCAAAAGGGGGGAAGGATGTAACACCCCAGGTAAATAAATAATATGAAAATTTTATATTTATCCATATTTGTGAATAAAATATTAATATTACTTTAATGGGGATGCTATGCTCGATGGCGTACCCAACACGCTACAACAAGTTTCTTGGGAATCTTACGTTGCACTCTAATAATAAAATAATATTATTTTAAATAGTAGTTAACGCCTAGCCGTTGTAATGGTGGGAATGAACAGAACTAACTGCAAAATGATTATATATGTTTGTCAAATATTTTTACTTTTTACAATAAATGTTAGAGAATTAAAAAATTAAAATGAATCCAATTTTAAGCGAAAACATTCTAATATTCTTTAAATGGTCGATTAGCCGCCTTTTAATGGAGATCCTCTTTTAAATCCACTTTTTGACAATTTTATGTTTTATATTTGAAAAAATAAAATTCTTCTTTAGAATCGGGACATCAAAGTTTATGTTGCGTAAAGTTTTGGTTTCTTTTTCGAAAAAAGTTCAATTTTTAATAAATAGTGAAAAATGTTTTTTTTTTAATTCAAAACCTCTTTTAATATAATTTATTTATATGATTAGATTATATTTTTAATTGGTTTCAAAGTGAAATTAGAATATAATTTTACCATTTAATCCAATAGTGGTCGTTGGAATTAATTTCACTTTGAAATCGGACTTAAACTAGTGCCAATCTTTTGATACATTTTGTTTCATAAAAACATGCTATTTGTTTTGATAGTGGGAATTAATTATTAAATTAATTAATGAAACTTATATGTTCTGAATTTTGTAAAATATACATCATTTTTGAATTCGTAATATTAAATATAGCTTAGGGTGAACTTTTGGTAATTTTCTGAAAAACTTCATTTTTTGATGAATAGTGAAACCACTAAGTGGTACTTATAAAAACTAATTTTCTGTTTAAATGAAAATTTTCCATCATTGTGTTTTGAATTTCAAAAATCCGACATAAATGGTTGTCATTAAGAAGTAAAATGTGGTCCAATGGGATTAAAATATTGTTTTGGTGAATAGAAACTTATTATGTTTTTAATCGCGATTACAAGTAATTAGTGTAGTTTAAGGTAAGAATAATGTTTCAATAAAATTAAATGACCTAGACCCATGTCCTAACCTCATTGTATGTGTCATGGACGACCAATACAATCCATGGGTCATCTTGGGTACCCCATGGAGCCACTTTGTTTAGAAAATGACATAAATATCTATTTATTTAATGTTAAAGTAAAAATGACACAAACATGAGATGTTTTACTAAAACAATTTTTACATGGGGTTATACAAGTCATATTTTTAACTATAAATAGTAATTGGAAATCTAAAAATATTTCCTACATCATAGTATTTTTTTATAATTTTTAGAATTTAAATTATTTAAATTATTTATGACATCATGATGATGTAGCGATGACCTCATTATTTAAGGATTTATATAAAATTTAAAGATAATGTAATATCTAAGGCCTACACATTTCCAAAACCCATTGGATGAGTTTATTTCGAAATCTTATCACCTTATCTTAGAAATACATTAATGTGGGATTTTTAAAATTCGAAACTCTTTTGAAAATAAAGTAACATTTTGTAACCTTACAAGAGTGCCCCTCCTCTCCTCTTATAAAAGGCTCCCACCTCTACCTCCTTACCCACACTCCCAAAGCCATTGGCTCGGACAAAACCTGCCCATTTTGTCTCTATACTTACCTATCTTACTCATTGAAGCCTCACTTTGGGCATAATGCTTCCCAAGGAAGCCTTTGAGCTCAAACCAAAGGGAGTTACCCGATTTTAAAGTAATGTCTTCACTTGAGTCCTTTTGTTTTATTTTGCCTCTCCAACCCCCTAAACTCTTTTTATTCGTATTTTTGTAACTACTCCAGTATAGTAAATATACTAGGATGTTGTTATAAGAATTATTCTAGTTACACTTACACACACCTACATCTAATGGTTAAAGAACTTACTGTTTCTGTGAATGGCGAATTTCTGCCTCACGAAACGATGATTGTTCAACACTCATATAACACCTTCTATGGTGGACATTAAGTGTAAATATATTTATATATGATATATAATATGTTTATGTTTTACTTAAACTTCTTTATTTTTCATTTATGTCATACCTTTATGGTTTCCATTATGGGTAAACGCGATATCTTAATTTAAGGAAGTGCGGACTACCACCCTCTCAAAGTGATGTGATTCATTAATGTCATATGTGGGACGTATAAAGGATGGATTTAACGTTATTATATATGATTTTATACTGGATAAATAATATACCTCTATATCATTATTATTTCTTTCCATTAATGTATGAGATAGTAAAGAAAGTAGCGTTCATGCGTACGTACGACTTATCATCTCCATGAACGGTGCATTTCATTTCTTATCCCCAAATGTAATGTACTATTATAAGTACATATTTTTAATTGATATATATAATGTATGATACATATAAATGATGAATATAATTATGGAATTAAAATATACATTCCTCTCATTTAGTATTAAATCCATTAATATGATAAAGAAATTAAAGTAGCGTTCATGCGTACGTACGGCTTACCGTCTCCATGAACGGTGCATTTCATTTATTACCTCTAAATGATTATGTAATATTATAAATAGATGTATATGCTTGATATATATTATATATATGATATCCAAATCATTAATATCATTCTGTATATAATGAACCTTTGACCACACGAACAACATGTAATTGTAAGAAGTTCACTTTCGACTTTGGAACCAAATATCGACAAAACAAACATTATTAACTTAAATGATTACATAATGTTTATAAAATGGAAATAAGTGATATAAAAGGAATAATGAATATGAAAAAGGTTCTTAAGAAAATAGAAATTAACTCAAGTTTATTATTCAGGATGTTAATGAACGATCGAGTCAAGTCGTACCCGAGGTAAGGGATCCTACTCTTCTCTTTCTTTTTAAGTACGCTCTTTTATGGAATTCCATTTAAAGATCATCTTTCTTGTTATTGGGATGTTATTTTATATTACTCTTACTGTAATTTTGTTGTTCATATGATGAGAGACCCTATTCTATCTCATCAATCCATTTTGGAAGTTTTGAGTGGCGCCGTTAGGTTGCCGAATTTTCGTAAGAGATCTAACCTCTCTCTTTCTTTACAAGTACTCTCCTTTATGTCACTTCTTTTAAGCTCCTATTTGTTATGTTGGGGGGTGTTATTTTATATTACTCTTTCTGTAAACATTATGTTAATATGATGAGATACCCTATTTGATCTCATCAATCCATTTTTGTAAGTTTTATTTGGCGCCCTTAGGCTGACGAGTTTTTGTAAGTGATTTTTCATCTCACTTTTATTCCCGTGTGATTTATGCTACATTTTCCACAATTTACTTTCAGTGTGGTATGTACTTCCCTTTATTTTACTCATTGTGTAATATATTATCATTTATGAGTATTTACATCAATGTTGTATTTCCCTTCTTTCACGGGGTGCATGTCTCGAAAAATACCCATGTCGGTAAGGGAACCTTTCACCCTCCTCTTTTTAAAAGACTTCTTTTGTTGGGTCTTTTAATTCACATATTGTTATGTTGGGATATGTCCTCATATATCCTTATTGATGTAAATTTTATGTCCAAGTGATGAGATACCCTTTTTACCTCACATCAACTCATTTTCTGAATTTTGTAGTGACGTCGTTAGGCTGTCATATTTTTGCAAGAGAACTTCTTAACCCAAATTTGATTCTTTGAAATAATCTTGTACTCCTTGACTATGTCATTATATGAATATGTTTGAATAAACTCTGATTATTTTACACTTAATATCCACTTATATTGGGTGTATTCTTTTGTCACACATAATTATGTAATTGATTTATCTTTATACCAAGGATGCCGTCTTTGTAAGGGACTTCGTCTCAATCTCCATTCATTGAGGCATATTTTGTTTTATACACATCATTCTTTTATACGGTGTATAAACCACTTTGACTTTCAATTTTATACAAAAGGAATCTTTTTCTATGAATCATTTTACAAAACGACAAAAATGAATGTTTCTTTTAACGTACGTGGTGACAACGACCTTTTCCGCCACCGCGAGTATTATTTGGTATTTGGCTTCCTCAAAAATCCGTAATGTTTTTAAAATAAAATTAATACCATATACTATTTTATGTATTTTGGTATTGAAAATGGTTTTGATAAAGGATTCTATTATGTTGATATATTTAAATGATATATTGTGATTGAAATGTGGAAATGTTGTCATTCCTTTATGCTTGTTTTAAGTGTTATAACTTTATAATGGTACTTGGACATTTTACGAGTGGTTATGTGATAAACCATATGACGGGTGGTGCCGTGAATACCAGGACGGGTGGTTACGTTATAACCTCCAATGCATTGGGTATGGACGTCGGCTGTATGGCTATTCCATTATGTATGTATGGAAGTTGGCCGATTAGCTATTCCATTAAGTGATATGTGTGGAAGTCGACCTTATGGTTATTCCACTTAAGTATGTTTATGTCCCAAGTTACCTTTATATGTTATGTGATCTTTATATGGGTTTTATGGTTATCTTTTGGTTATATAAGGGTAAGTAATGAACTTATATTCAGTGAATAGTTTTTTACTACTTCGAAAAGGTGAAAAGTATTACTTTGTTGAAGTATACATGGTTTACTTGTTGTTTTGGAAAACTAACAGTTTTCATTCTTTGTGTATCCCTTATTGAGATTTTTATGCTCATCCCAAGTTTTTGAAATGTTTTTCACAGGACTTAATGTGGAATAGAGTAAAGGATGGGATCAATGGAAAGACATGCTACCTAAACCATGGAACTAGACATGATTCTTTTTAAGAGTTTTTATTTTATGGAAACTTAATAGAAGTTTCTACTTTGTAATATTTTGAGATGTAATATTTATGTCCTAATTCTCTAAAACTATAAACCTGAAAAGATCCTCAATGTGAATTATTCATTAAATTCAATATTAAGTAACGTTTAAGGCAGGGGCCTTATAGTTGGTATCAAAGGGAGGTTTAGATAACTTTAGAGGTTAGGGAATTCTTTAAGAATAAGTGACATGACCACAATGGTCAGGATTTCAGAAAGAGTCATACTTTTTAGATCAAGTGAATGAGTAAGTATATCTTCCTCATTAGTACATTATTGTTTTGTTGTTATACTCACACTGACCCTTTTTGGTTTTAGTAAATGGATGGATCTAGCAGGCACCAAGGTAAAGGTGGATGTGAAGGAAACTGTGACAGTTTTCTGAGCGAGCAACTGAATGATATGGGAGCTACAATGAGAACTCTTGTGTTTACCCTCAACCAACTATCTGGAGTCATGATTTACCACCTAAACCTGGGTGATTTATATAAGGCATCATATATGCGAGGAACAAATCCCTACGGAACTACATGTAATAATCATAAAGTTAAGTGTGTTCAAAAAACTATGTGTCATAGATGTGGAAAGAAACACCTAGGAAAATGTTTCAAAGGGACAGAAATATGCTATAGATGTGGAAATGAAGGTCATAAATCAAAACCTGCCATGGAAAAAGGAAGCATCAAGTTGACTCGAGGAAAGGGAGCGTAGTTCTTTCTGAGGGATCAATTGAATGTTTTAAATGTGGTGTGCATGGTCATTATGCAAACACATGTCCTATGAAGATGTTTATTGAATGGGATCACCAAGATCATACAAATACTCGTTTACCAATACCTAATGCCATTCCGATTGAGGATGAAGAAACTGACAATGACCAATCAATGGTATGGATTATTTCTTAACTTTTGTCTTCTATTTTGGAATATTAGGATATGATTCATGATTTTGTTTGTAGGAAAGAAGTATTTCTGAATAAGTTAGAAAGTAATGGTTAATGTATCATGAAGAATGTTGAATGAGTAAGAAGTCAACATATAAGGGCTTCAAGAGTTATGGTGAAATTCTTAGGAGTATTAAGTGTCTTTTGATGATGGGGTACATTAGAAGACTTTTTATAGTATGTATAACACTGATGTTTAATATCTGAAAATTTTATTCAAGGAATAGTTATCTTTTCTTTTGTGGACATAGTTATAAAGAACCATTTGGGTTTATATTATCCTTACTTTTGAGGTAATTATGGGTTACTATATGTTATGGTGGAAGTGAAAGGCTTGAGATAAAATTGAAGTTAAATTATGTTATGGTTATTTTTGATGATTTTATCTCTTTTTGGGGAATGATTTGAGAATTATATAGTTTTTTAAAAAGGACAACACGCAGACCGTGTGACAACCCATCGCGTCGGACAAAGCTGCGGGAATCGAACCCACAACCGAAGTGCCACTAGTATTTATCTCCTACCACTGGACTACGTGAAGACCCTAGTTATTTTTACTGATTCTTTTTAGTTATATGATTTTACGAATTAAGAGTAATTTGATTTTTGGTTATTTAGGAAAATTATTAACCTATCATGGAGGATATGTGATTAGGTTAATTACTTTTCAATACGAGACTTTAAGAGTAATTGATGTTATTTGGAGATAGGTGTTAATTTGTATCTTAGAAGACTATGTGACTAAATCCTTCAAATATTTGGGTTTCAATATTAGTTTGGTTTACTTTAAAGTATTTTATGGACAATTTTTTTATCCAATAGTCCTCGTTGGACATTGGGTTTTTTTGGACAAATTTTGGAGATTAAGCATAGATTTTCTTTTTAAAGGGTTATCCTTTTCTGGATTATCTGACCTTGTACTAACCTTTTTGGTTTTGGTTTTGGTTAAAGCCTAAAGACATGGGATGTATGTAGTTCTCTTTGGTAGATTAGGTGATTCCCTAGAAGTTGATTATAGTACTCTTAATGAGAACAAGTCTTTCTAAATACTCGTCTTTTTGAAAAAATATGAGTTTGATTAAGGAATCTAGTAAAAGTTGAAAGTCAACATGATAAGTGATTATGTTTCCTTATGAATAAATTCCTCAATAAAAAGTATCTTAAAACAGAAATGTTGTCTATTAACTTTTCCTACCGGGGAATCGAATACCGTTTAACCCATCAAAAGTTTGTGATTTACTTATGGTTAACTTTCTCTTAGACATGTTTACTATAACTCTCCCTCAAGAACGTGACCCTTTGCTTTTTCTTCCATGTCCATGTTTTCCTACACGGAATCCTATTATGGGTTAACTCGGGTGACCTCTGTACTTATCTTTCTTTATTTTAAAGTGATTGTTTTACCAACTCTTGTTCTGATGTGGGACTTTCAAGGATGTTTCCAAGCTCAATTTTAAAATTGCGAGGACGCAATTCCCAAAAGGGGGGAAGCATGTAACACCCCAGGTAAATAAATAATATGAAATTTTTATATTTATCCATATTTGTGAATAAAATATTAATATTACTTTATTGGGGATGCTGTGCTCGATGGCATACACAACACGCAACAACGAGTTTCTTGAAAATCATACGTTGCACTCTAATAATAAAATAATATTATTTTAAATAGTAGTTAACGCCAAACCGTTGTAATGGCGGGAATGAACAGATCTAACTACAAAATTATTATATATGTTTGTCAAATATTTTTACTTTTTACAATAAATGATAGAGGATTAAAAAATGCAAATGAATCCAATTTTAAGCGTAAACATTCTAATATTCTTTAAAAGGTCGATTAACCGCCTTTTGATGGAGAACCTCTTTTAAATCCACTTTTTGAAAATTTTATGTGTTATATTTGACAAAATAAAATTCTTTTTTAGAATTGGGACATCAATGTTTACTTTGCGTAAATTTTTGTTTTTTTTTCCAAAAAAGTTGAATTTTTAATGAATAGTGAAAAATGTTGTATTTTAATTCAAAACTTCTTTTAATATAATTTATTTATATGATTAGATTATATTTTTTAATTGGTTTTAAAGTGAAATTAGAATATATTTTTACCATTTAATCCAATAGTGGTCGTTGGAATTAATTTCACTTTGAAATCAGACTTAAACTACTGTCAATCTTTTGATACAATTTGTTTCATAAAAACACGCTATTTGTTTTGACAGCAAGAATTAATTATTAAATTAATTAATGCAACATATATGTTTTGAATTTTTAAAATGGACATCATTTTTGAATTCGTAATATCAAATGTAGCTTAGGGTGAACTTTTGGTAATTTTCTGAAAAACTTCAATTTTTGATGAATAGTGAAACCACTAAGTGGTACTTGTAAAAAGTGATTTTCCGTTTAAATGAAAATTTTCCATCACTGTGTTTTGAATATCAAAAATCCAACATACATGGTTGTAATTAAGAAGTAAAATTTTGTTCAATGGGATTAAAATATTGTTTTGGTGAATAGTAAATTATTAAGTTTTTAATCGTGATTAGAGGTAATTAGTGTAGTTTAAGGTAAGAATAATGTTTTAATAAAATTAAATGACCTAGAAACATGTCCTACCCTCATTTGATGTATCATCGACGACCATGAAAATCCATGGGTCAACTTGGGGACCCCATGGACCCACTTTGGTTGGAAAATGACATAAATATCTTTTTATTTAATGTTAATGTAAAAATGACACAAACTTGAGATGTTTTACTAAAACAATTTTTACATGGGGTTATACAAGACATATTTTTATCTATAAATAGTCATTGTAAAGATAAAAATATTTCCTACATCATAGTAGTTTTTGTATAATTTTTATACATTATATAAATTAAATTATTTATGACATCATGATGATGAAGCGATGACCTCATTATTTAACGATTTGAATAAAATGGAAAGATAATGTAATATCTATGACCTAAACATGTCCAAAACCTATTTGATGAGTGTATTTCTAACCCTTATCACCTTATACTCGAAATAAATCAATGTGGAACCTTTAAAATCTGAAACCCTTTTGAAAATAAAGTATCATTTTGTAACTTTACAAGAGTGCCCCTCCTCTCCTCTTATAAAAGGCCCCCACCTCTACCTCCTTACCCACACTCCCAAAGACTTTGGCTCAGCTAAACCCTGCCCATTTTGTCTCTCCACTTCCCTTGATTACACATTGAAGCCTCACTTTGGGAAGAAGTCTTGCCAAGGAAGCCTTTGATCTCAAACCAAAGGGAGTTACCCGATTTTAAGGTAATGTCTTCACTTAAGTCCTTTTGTTTTATTCTGCCTCTCCAACCCCCTAAACTCATTTTATTAATTTCTATTGTAACAAATACAGTATATTCAATATACTAGGATTTTGTTATAATAAGTATTCGAGCTAAACTTACACACACCTACATCTAATGGTTAAAGAACATACTATTTCCGTGAATGACGAATTTCTGCCTCACGAAGCGATGATTGTTCAACACTCATATAACACCTTCTAAGGTGGTCATTAAGATGTCACTATATTTATATATGATATATAATATGTTTATTTTTTACTTAAGCTTCTGTATTTTCCATTTTTGTCATACCTTTATGGTTTCCATTATAGGTAAACGTGATTTCTTCATTTAAGGAAGTGCGGACTACCACCCCCTCAAAGTGATGTGATTCATTAATGCCATATGTGGGGCGTATAAAGGATGTATTTAAAGTTATTATATATGAGGTTATAATAGAACTATAATATACCTATATATCATTATTATTTCTTTAAATTAATGTATGAGATAGAAATGAAAGTAGTGTTTATGCGTACGTATGGCTTACCGTCTCCATGAACGGTGCATTTCATTTCTTATCCCCAAATGTAATGTACTATTATAAGTACATATTTTTAAAGGATATATATAATGTATGTTACATATAATGATGAATATAATTATGGAATTAAAATATACATACCTCTCATTTATTTTTAATTCCATTAATATGGCAAAGAAATGAAAGTAGCGTTCATGCGTACGTACGACTTACCGTCTCCATGAACGGTGCATTTCATTTCTTACCTCTAAATGATTATGTAAAATTATAAATACATGTATATGCTGGATATATATGATATATATGATATCCAAATCATGAATATCATTCTGGTTATAATGAACCTTTGACCACACGAACAACATGTAATTGCAAGAAGTTCACTTTCGACTTAAGAACCAAATATCGACAAAACAAACATTATTAACTTAAATGATTACATAATGTTTATAAAATGGAAATAAGTGATATAAAAGGAATAATGAACTTGAAAAAGGGTTTTAATAAAATATAAATTAACTCAAGTTTATTATTCAGGACATTAAAGAACGATCGAGTCAAGTCGGACCCGAGGTAAGGGATCCTACTCCTCTCTTTCTTTTTAAGTATGATCTTTTATGTCATTCCTTTTAAAGCTCATCTTTCTTGTTATTGGGATGTTCTTTTATATTAATCTTACTGTAATTTTTATTTTCATATGATGAGAGACCCTATTCTATCTCATCAATCCATTTTGAAAGTTTTGAGTGGCGCCGTTAGGCTGCCGAATTTTCGTAAGAGATCTAACCTCTCTCTTTCTTTACAAGTACTCTCCTTTATGTCACTTCTTTTAATCTCTTTTTTGTCATGTTGGGGGATGTTATTTTATATTCATATTTTTGTAAACTTTATGTTAATATGATGAGAGACCCTATTTGATCTCATCAATCCATTTTTGTAAGTTTTATATGGTGCCATTAGGCTGTCGAGTTTTTGTAAGGGATTTTTCATCTCACTTTTATTCCCCTGATATTTATGCTACATTTTCCACAATTTCCTTTGAGTGGTGTATGTACTGCCCATTATTTTACTCATTTTGTAATATACTCTCATTTATGAGTATTTACAACAATGTTGTATTGCCCTTCTTTCACGGGGTGCATGTCTTGAAAGATACCCATGTCGGAAAGGGAACCATTCACCCTTCTCGTTTTAAAAGACTTCTTTTGTTGGGTCTTTTAATTCACATATTGTTATGTTGGGATATGTCCTAATATATCCTTATTGATGTAAATTTTATTTCCAAGTGATGAGATACCCTTTTTATCAATCATCAACTCATTTTCTGAATTTTGTAGTGACGCCGTTAAGCTGTCATATTTTTCCAAGAGAACTTATTAACCCAAATTTGATTATTTGGGATAATATTGTACTCCTTGAATATGTCATTCTATGAAGATGTGTGAATAACATCTGATTTTTTTACACTTAATATCCACTTATATCGGGTGTATTCGTTTTTCACACATAATTATGTAATTGATTCATCATTAAACCAAGGATATCAACTTTGTAAGGGAATTCATCTCAATATCCTTTCATTGAGGCATATTTCATTTTATACACAACGTTCTTTTATACGGTGTATAAAACCCTTTGACTTTTACTTTTATACAAAATGAATCTTTTTCTATGAATAATTTTACAAAACGAAAAAAAGGAATGTTTCTTTTAACATACGCGGTGACAACGACCTTTTCCGCCACCGCGAGTATTATTTGGTCTTTGGATTCCTCAAAAAGCTGTAATGTTTTTAAAATAAAATTAATACCATATACTCTTTTATGTATTTTGGTATTGAAAATGGTTTTGATAAAAGATTCTATTATGTCAATATATTTAAATGATATATTTTGATTGAAATGTGGAAATGTTATCATTCCATTATGTTGGTTTTATGTGTTATAACTTTATAATGTTACTTGGACATTTTACAGGTGGTTACGTGATAAACCATATGACGGGTGGTGCTGTGAATACCAGGACGGGTGGTTACGTTATAACCTCCAATGCATTGGGTATGGAATTCGGCCGTATGGCTATTCCATTATGTATGTATAGAAGTTGGCCGAATGGCTATTCCATTAAGTGATATGTGTGGAAGTCGACCTTATGGTTATTCCACTTAAGTATGATTATGTCCCAAGTTATATTCATATGTTATGTGATCTTTATATGGGTTTTATGGTAATCATTTGGTTACAGAAGGGTATGTAATGAACTTATATTCAGTGAAGAGTTTTTTACTACTTCGAAAAGGTGAAAAGTATTACTTTGTTGAAGTATACATGGTTTACTTGTTGTTTTGAAAAACTAACAGTTTTCATTCTTTGTTTATCCCTTAATGAGACTTTTATGCTCATCCCAAGTTTTTGAAATGTTTTTCATAGGACTTAACGTGGAATAGGGTCAAGGATGGGATCAAGGGAATGTCATGCTACCTAAAACATGGAACTAGACATGATTCATTTTAAGAGTTTTTATTTTATGGAAATTTAGTAGAAGTTTCTACTTCGTAATCTTTTGTGATGTAATAGTTATGTCCTAATTCTTTAAAACTCTAAACCTGAAAAGATCCTCAATGTGAATTATTCATTTAATTCAATATTAAGTAAGGTTTAAGGCCAGGTCCTTATAGTATATCTCATGAGATATATAATCCTTACCCAATTCATTAGAGGGCTAATTAGGTCCCAAACTACTCATAATGATACCATTCTTATGTGTTCCACAAAATCATAAATCATACATCATTACATAACCTATGTAATAAAAATGGGAATCTATAAACATCGTGACATCATAAAACAATTCATATAAGATAAAAGAATTCATAAAAATATTTCCATCAAAACATAATCAAATCCATGTAATAATAGGTATAGAAACAGAACACTTTATTATCATATATGGAAAATAATTTTGATAAATCACTTGAACTCCATTCTTGAGGAAAATACCTGTTCTACTTCAAAAACATTTTTTCATTTCTTAACATGTCATACAATTTTAAACAAAAAGTAGTTGATTAAAAATAAACTTGAAAACTTGTAAAGAAATATTCTTGGAAATATTGTTTTAAAAATCCATTCATGTCGTATAAGTTAAAAAAACATTCTTCTCATACTTTTTTTGGAAGAGTTAAAAAGTACCTCGTACAAAAAAACGATAAAACATTCCTTTCATATCTTTTACTAAAAACTCAATGAAAGGTAAAATTGGATTTAAACAATTGTAGGTGGATGGAAAAAATATTTCATATTAAGGAAACATGGATGTGGATGATAAAATACACCCTAGTAAATTTCAAAGTATAATCAATTTCGGATAAAAATGAGATTGTGATATTTCCCTTACCTTAGGTCAAATTTTCTTCGTAAGTGTCCGAACCTCCTGTATAGTGATTTATATAATGTCATTGAATTATTCCAGAATCATACTTATTTTTATGATATCATATATGGTTCACTTATGACTTTATTTTACCTGTAATTTTGTAAATTCCATGTTAAAGAGCGTTTTTGGTAAAATCTTTTCATTTGTCGTCAGTGTTTTGAATTGTAATTATTAATATGATTACATAGATCATGATTACTTAATTCAATAATATAACACAAGATCTATATATAATATATATTCATAATATATATATATAATAGATCAGTAAATGGAAATAAATACAACGTTCATTGAGACGGTAGGTCGTACGTACGCGTGAACGCAGTATTCTTTTCCTTATTGAGTTGAATGGAATTAAGTAGTTAACATACATATATATACACATAAATCCTGTATCATTATTATTTCATATATTTCATGATTACTTAATATATATACTTTATAATAATTCATTAATGTTTAACGTGGAGAATGAATTTCATCGCGTCGTGGAGATGGTAGTCAGTACGTACGCACGAGCGATGATATCATTCTCATGATCGTGGAATTGTATTGGAGAGTATGTATACTATTTCAGAATCAATATCACATTACAATAATCATATATAGTTATTATGTACACCATTATACCCATCCAAGTAAGGTGGTGGTGGAAAATAGATTACACCACAGTGTGGAGACGGTATTTCGTACATACGCACGCGCGGTGATTTCGTTTTCCGTAGGATAGATAGATGGTGAAATAGGGTTGTTTAATACTTATAATAACATATCAGTATACGATTGATACTGATGTTATTAATTCATAATGAAAAAACCTAATAAGAAGAAGTGGAAGAAGAAATAAAGTTAAAAGAATCGGTAACGGACATTACCTCTTCTTTGAAGCGACTCTTTGAGTCCTCCTCTTAGGGCACTAAAATTGGACTTTGAAGAAGATCATGACCTTTAGGGTTTTTCTAGGGAAGTGGGTAAGAGAATTTTTCAGTGATTGTCCAATCTTGATGGCACAAAGTGGTGTGAGGAAGAGAGGGAGGAGGTGCCCTTTTATAAGGGAGAAGAGGGGCCCCTTTGGAAAAACTAAAAATATTATTTTATTATAAATCCAAATTCGATTTTAAATAGCTCCAAATTGATTTATTTTGAAGATAAGGTTGGGATGAGTCGAAATACTCTCATCCAATATAATTTAGACAAGTTTAGGTTCCTATTTTAAACTTATCATTTATATTTAACTTTAAGTTAGATTATTTTACTTTTACCGTGTCTTTTTGTGTTCTTACACTATAAGGTTAATAAACATACTATAACAAGCCAAACGAACCCCATGTTGTTTATTATTAATATATATAACCTTATCTAAGTTATTTGGCCGAACCTTATATTTTTAGGAATAAAATAACAATTAATAATATAATATTTTTAAAAAAAACTATTTTATGTCAGTTTTTACACTATTTAGTAATTGATATTTGTGAAAATCATAACAGACTGATTAGTTCTAAAACGTTAATTATATCAATAATAACATGTCATATTAACCTAGAAAATTAGTGGAATTCATAAAAAGTCTCAAATTACATTTATTTGGGTATTTATAACATCAATTATGTCAATATTTCATTAATAAGATAATTACTCTATCATCTTTGTGTCATAAATAAATTAACTTATTTAAAGTCTAAAAATTACAAATAAAACATCATTATGTAGGAAATATTTTTAGATTTCTAATGAATATTTATAGTCGAATTTATCTTATGTATAACCCTATATTAAAAATTATTTAGATATTAAACTTTGATTTTAACTATTTTAACCCTTCTTTAAATAAATTAATTAAAAATGTCATAATCTAATCCAAGTGGGCCTAAATTTTAATATTTTATTCCTAAGGTTGTTTTTGGTCTAATTAAACTTATCCAATAGAATTAAGACATTTTATAGGTTAATAATAATATCATTTTAACCATAATTACTCTATTTACTTTTAACTGTGGTAAAAAAAGTAAAAAGTTACTATTCACCAATAATTATTTTCCTCTCATTAAACCACATTTTACTTACTGACATCAACCGTGTATCTCGGATTTATGAAATTCCACTCACAGAAGCGGTAAAATTAAGTTTTATTAAAAATTCATTTTTTAACTACCACTTAGTGGTTTCACTATTCATCAAAAAAATGAATGTTTCCAGAAAAATACCAAAACTTAGGCCTAAGCTATATTTGATATTATGAACTGAAAAATTATTTCTATTTTACCAAATTTAAAACATATCAGTTGCATTACTTAATTTAAAAATTAATTCCCGTCGTCAAAACAAATAGCGTGTTCTTAAGAGATAATAACTATCAAAAGATTGTCATTTGTTTATGTCTGGTTTAAATGTGAAATGACATCCATGACCAAAATTGTATTAAATTGTAAAAATATATATTATAAATATAACTTAAAACCACTCAAATTAATAATTTATCACTATTAATTATTTCTATTAAAAAGGTTGTTTTTAATTAAAATTTAGTAATTTTCACTATTCATCAGAAAATTAAAGTTATCCGAAAAGTACCAAAATTTCACCCTAAGATAATTTCGATATTCCGAATCCAAAAATGAATTCAATTTTGAAAAATAAAATTTACAAAATTTCAAAAAGTGGTTATTACTATTCATAATAGCTAGTTTTAATAATATTTTAATAGCATGTCGTTGTTTAGTGAAACTCGGTATTGCGTACTACACATGCTATCAAGGAAGGTCGTGATTGCATGTAATGAAAGGCAATTCATGGATGTGTGTTGTGCAAGCTCTTTTTGGTGTAGCGTACAACAAAAGACATTAATGAAATTAAAAAGAATATTTTTCATGAAATCTTGGGGTGTTACATTCTACCCCCCTTAAAATGAATTTCACCCTCGAAATTCATCGAGGTTATAAATGGTTTACTACTCAAAAGTTTTTTAATAGAAACCCACATCGTAAAAAGGAATACCAAAACATGGATTTAAAAACTAATGTATGAAATGTAACGGTTACCCAAAGTAACTCATCACTGGGTTTCCATATAGGAGAACATAGGTGAAAATATGGATATGGATGAAAAATCTAACCATCATGTTCTGATGGAGAGTGGTAGAGAACATGGCTATGAAAAATCCATCAATCACGAAGCCATAAATTTGTGATGATCTAAGGTACCATCTGATTCATCAGATATAAGGGAACTAGGACAACATTTTTGGTTTTCAATATTATTTCCCTAAAGTTGATGAATTAAAAGAAATACATACATGATTTTGGTACAATTTAACTATTGTTAGTGAATTGAAAAATTTCCACTTCATCCCTATAAGAAATGATGTTGAATTTGTTATTCGTGATGTGTTAGCAGATTATGTGATAGAATGATGATTCATTCCATCTATTTCAAACAAAAGGTTATCAAATGTTATAAGTCCATTTTATGGTTATATTAATCGTATATGGAATCAAAAATGAACTTATACTTCATATATCATTCCTCTTAATAAAATAAAACTAGTTTCTACTAACCAGGTTCATCCTGTAGGCCAATGGTAGGCGATAAAGGCCAGTCGCACTTCGGTTGTGGGTTCGATTCCCATAGCCTTGTCCGACGGGATGGGTTGTCGCCCATCCTGCAGGTTGTCCATTTTATATTACTACAACATCCCATCAATAATAACGAAAAAAGGTACATCCTTAAACAATACTAACATATATCCAACAAAATCCATTCCAATCTTTAGGATTATCCAAAATACTTCTTTCAAAAATCATAGTATAAAGAGAACGATTACTAAAAAGGTCATATAAAAAGCATGTGAATACAATAATTTATCCCTCATATATCTTGTTGGTCACATTACAATCATGTGAATACCTTAATCATGTATTCTCTTGAAAAATGAATACCCATTGAACCTTATTGAAAACATGAATGATGTTAAAAGTTATCACTTTCCACATACCAAAATCCTCAAAATTATATATACTCAAACCATGATATCACATAGTCCTTATATAAATCATGAGCTCATGAATACAATCAAACATCTCATTATCTTCTTATCCCTTCATTATGCGCATATCATCTGCTTTACAAAATATTTTAATCACTTTTAATGGTTACCAGTACCATAAAATTCTTGAAATCCGCAATAGAAAAATAAAAAAAATATTCTAATACACCATAAAAGTACCTCAACAACATTATTCTTGAATAACAATACATAAACACTTCAATCCATCCTCTTCAATTATTATCCTGGAATAAGTCCTTCCTTAATTTAGAAGTAACTTTTTAGGTCAGGGAATTGAGTTGGGTAATGCACATGTTCTCCACAAATAAGACCTTGAACTCCATAACAGTATTTCACTCTATGTCCCTTTTCTCCACACAAATAACATTTGTCCCTCCATTTGAGGTATTCCTCAAGATTCATCTTCCCTTCTTTATAAATCTCAATCTTCTTTTCTTTATGCTTCTCAACATGCGAACATGCATAAAAGTCTATCTTCCTCTTATTTGATGAATTAGGCATACCACTAAATTTCACCTTGTAAATCATATATCGTGATGAATAATTTGGAAAAATCACAATATCATTCTCTCTAGGCATTGCACAATTTTGTTGCTCATAGTCACCAATTATTCCATTGGATTCAATGTTAACTGAATTCCTTCTGGTTACCTCAATTGACTAAAACACAAAAAGAATTCTGTGAGAGGCAAAAATCATTCTAGGGAAAAAAACATAGTAAAGGGGGAGTACCATCAATATCTAACATCTTAGGTTAAATTCTATGATTGTTACCTTAGTTCTATGACTATATCTTATATGTATACTTATCCTTAGGGACATCCCTAGACATACCTTAGAAATATCTCTAGGGATCTCACTAATGTTTTCGCATCAAAGTTTTCAAAGGTTGACTAAACATTTCCTCTGATACCAACTGTATAAACCCAAAGCTTGACATATATAGGCATTACATTACTTTTCCGGAATACTTAGTACATAACAAATACACACACACAAGGACCGTAATAGTTTAGTGTCTTTGGAATCTCGGAATATAATCTTCTAATCATGGTGAACGATCATCAACATCTCCCATAAATATTTTCCACATTTTTTACCTAAAATTTTCCTTTATATCCTGGGGAAAAGAAAACATAAAAGGGTGAGCTCAAACGCTCAGTAAGGGTAAAAAGATAAATATCAATCACATCATATTCATAAGAACATAACATTTTAGAAATCTTAACCTGCAAAAGAGATCATAATATCATAACATGGGATAAATCATAGTAGTGAAATGTAATCCCAATAATCATAACATAAAACATTAAACATTGTGGCATACACACATAATCATAGAGAATCATTTATTATTAGTCAAGACTCATTTCCAAGACTATCTTAGTGGACAAAGTCCCTTTCTGAACCGAATTCACTCCTCGTTTCAGTCATGTTTCACTGAACCGGTTTAACCTGCTGTTCCAGCCATGTCAATATCATGAGATATAAAATCTTTACCCAATGCATTTGAGGGAGATATAGGTCCCACCGAGCTCATAATGATACCATTCTTATGTGTGCCACCAAATCATAAATCATACATCATTGCATAACCCATGTAATAAAAATGTGAATCTTTAAACATCGTGACATCATAAAACAATTCATATAAGATAAAAGAATTCATAAAAATATTTCCATCACAACATAATTAAATACATGTAATAATAGGGATAGAAACATAACCCTTTATGATCTTAAATTGAAAATATTTTTTATAAAACACTTGAACTCCATTCTTGAGGAAAATATCCTTTCTTCTTCAAATGAATTTTTTCATTTATTTACATGTCATACAATTTTAAACTAAAAGAAGTTGATTAAAAATAAACTTGAAACCTTGTAAAAGAAGATTTTTGGAAATATTGTTTTAAAAATCCATTCATGTCGTATAAGTTAAAAAAAACATTCTTCTCGTACTTTTTTTGGAAAAGTAAAAAAGCACCCCGTACAAAAAAACGAAAAAATATTCCTTTCATATCTATTAATAATAACTCATTGAAAGGTAAAATTGGATTTAAACAATTGTAGGTGGATGGAAATAATATTACATATTAAGGAAACATGGATGTGGATGATAAAATACACCCCAGTAAATTTCAAAGTATAAACAATATCGGATGAAAATGAGATTATGATATTTCCCTTACCTTAGTTCCGATTTGCTTCGTAAGTGTCCGAAACTCCTGTATAATGATTTAAATAATGTCATTGACTTATTCCAGAATCATACTTACTTTTATGATATCATATATGGTTCACTTATGACTTTATTTTACCCGTTCTTTTGTAAACTCCATGTTAAAGAGCGTTTTTGGTAAAATCGTTTCATTTGTCATCCGTGTTTTGACTTTTAATTATTCATATGATTACATAGATCATGATTACTTAATTACAGAATATAAAACATGATTTATATATAATATATATTCAGAATATACATATATATAATAGATCAGTAAATGGAATGAAATACACCGTTCATGGAGACGGTAGGTCATACGTACGCATGAACGCTGTTTTCGTTTCCTTATTGAGTTGAATGGAATTAAGAAGATGACATACATATATATACACATAAATCCAGTATCATTATTATTTCATATATTTCATTATTACTTGTTATATATACTTTATAATCATTCATGAATGGTTATCGTGGAGAATGAATCTCATCGCGTCGTGGAGATGGTAGTCCGTACGTACGCACGAGTGATGATATCATTCTCATGATCGTGGAATTGTATTGGAGTGGATGTATACTATTTAAGAATCAATATCACTTTAAAATAATCATATATAGTTATTATTTAAACCATTATACCCATCCAAGTAAAGTGGTGGTGGAAAATAGATTACACTACAGCGTGGAGACGGTATTCAGTACGTACGCACGCGCGGTGATTTCATTTTCCGTAGGATGGATAGATGGTTAAATAGGGTTGATTCATACTTATAATAAAATATAATTATATGAGATAAAATTATGTTATTACTTCATAATGAAACATCCTAAGAAGAAGAAGTGGAAGAAGAAATAAAGTTGAAAGAATCGGTAATGGACATTACCTCTTCTTTGAAGAGCCTCTTTGAGTCCTCCTATTAGGCACTAAAATTGGTCTTTGAAGAATACCAGGACCTCTAGGAAGTTTCTAGGGAAGTGGAGAAGAGAATTTGACAGGGTTTGGCCGATCATAAAGGCTCAAAGTGGTATGAGGAATAGAGGGAGGAGGTTCCCTTTTATAAGGGAGAAGAGGGGCTCTTTTGGAAAAACTAAAAATATTATTTTATTATAAAGCCAAATTCGGTTTTAAATAGACCCAAATTAATTTATTTCGAATAAAAAGTGGGGACGGGTTGAAATCCTCTCATCCAATAGAATTTATACATGTTTAGGTTCCTATTTTAACATTATCATTTATATTTAACTTTAAGTTAGAAAATTCTACTTTTACCGTTTCTTTTTGTGTTCGAACACTATAAGGTTAATAAACATACTATAAAAAGCCAAACGAACCCCAAGTTGTTTATTATTAATATATATAACCTTTTATAATTCATTTCGCTGATCCTTAGATTTTTAAAAATAAAATAACAATTAATATTATAATATTTGTTTTAAAAACTATTTTATGTCAATTTTGACACTATTTAGTAATTGATTTTTGTGAAAATCATAACAGACTGATTAGTTCGAAAAACGTTACTTATATCAATACTAACATGTCATATTAACCTATATAATTAGTGTAATTCATAAAAAGTCTCAAATTACATTTATTTGGGTATTTATAACATCAATTATGTCAATATTTCATTAATAAGATAATTACTCCATCATCTTTGTGTCATATATAAATTAACTTATTTAAAGTCTAAAAATTACAAATAAAATATCATTATGTAGGAACTATTTTTATCTTTCTAATGAATATTTATAGTCGAATTTATCTTATTCATAACCCTATATTTAAAATTATTTAGTTATTAAGCTTTGATATTAACTATTTTAACCCTTCTTTAAATAAATTAATAATAAATGTCCTCATCTAATTCAAGCGGGCGTAAATGGTCATATTTTATTCCCACGGTTGTTTTTGGTAGAATTACATTTATCCAATAGAATTAGTACATGTGTTAGGGTAATAATAATATCATTTTTACCCTAAATTACCCTATTTAATTTTAACCGTGGTAAAAAAAAAGTAAAAAGTTACTATTCACAAAAAATTATTTTCATCTCATTGAACCACATTTTACGTAATGACATCAACCGTGTCCCTCAGATTTTTGAAATTCCACTCACAGAAGTAGTAAAATTATGTTTTATGAAAAATTAATTTTTTTAACTACCACTTAGTGGTTTCACTATTCATCAAAAAATTAAAGTTTCCAGAAAAATACCAAAAATTATGCCTAAGCTATATTTGATATTATGAACTGAAAAATGATGTCTATTTTACCAAATCCAAAACATATCAGTTGCATTACTTAATTTAAAAATTAATTTCCGTCGTCAAAACAAATAGCGTGTTCTTAAGAGATAAAAACTATCAAAAGATTGACATTAGTTTATGTATGGTTTAAATGTGAAATTATATCCAATGTCCAACATTGTATTAAATTATAAAAATATATTCTAAATATAATTTAAAACCACTCAAATTAATAATTTATCACTACTAATTATTTCGATTAAAAAGGTTGTTTTTAATTAAAATTTAGTAATTTTCACTATTCATCAGAGAATGAAAGTTATCTGAAAAGTACCAAAATTTCACCCTAAGCTAATTTCGATATTCAGAATCCAAAAATGAATTCCATTTTAAAAAATAAAATTTACAAAATTTCAAAAATGGGTTATTACTATTCATAACATCTAGTTTTAATAATATTTTAATAGCATATCGTTTTATAGTGAAACTCGGTATTGCGTACTACACACGCTATCGTGGAAGTTCGTGATTGCGTGTAATGAAAGGCAAGTCAAGGATGCGTGTTTTTCAATATCCTTTTGGGGTAGCGTACAACACAAGACATTAATGAAATTAAAAATAATTTTTTTTCATGAAATCATGGGGTGTTACGATATTAGGGGAATTATTAATTTTATGATTCAAAACTGCAACTTCATATTTCCATTAATTGTATTCAATTTTTCCTGGGATACATCCTTATTCTTGACCATAAATTAATTATACCCATAATGGAGATGTAACATTGAATAGTATTGAGTTCAAAATAATTGATCAAATAAGTCATTAGTAGTGGGTAAATTATAAATTTTCTTTATAGTGATCTGGTTATGTTTGTGTTAATCACTAAATACCCACATTGACTAATAATTTGTCAAAAATAATATATATGGTGCACCCCATGGTGCAGGAATTGGCTGAATGAGTCCATTTTCAACATTCTATAAGAGTTTCTTATTCAATTATTGCAACTTAATATATGTCATTTTGTATAGAGTCATGGAAATAAGTGTAGCACTATGTATAAGTTCTATTAAAAAACCAACTTCATGAGTAGGTGTTAGACAAGAAAAATAATGTGGAAATACATTAATGAAATCCCAAACAATAGAGATATCATTGATGTAGAGTTTTTACCAAAAATTTCATAATAATCCAACAGTCAAATCATAATCATGATGAATATTGTAATCCTCCATTTATTATCAATAAAATTCCCCTTCATACAATTATGTCACATAGTAAACATCAAATAAATCAAATAGATAAACCAATAAAAAATTATAAAACATCATTTAGCAGGTAAAAAAATTAAAAATTCTTAATATTATATTATGACAAAATAGTAAATACGAGAATAAGAATACGATAATTTTGATATTATTGATCATTTAAAATTACCACACCCATGAATAATACTATAGAAATATTTTATAATGCTAATAAGAAAATATTATTTTTGAATATTATTGTATAAATAAAATTTATGCATCATGTAATTGAAAATATGATATATGTATATCATTGAATAAGTAAATTTTTTTTTAAGAATTACAAATCAAGGGTAATTATTTTTTTTAAACGTAAACGTTTATTTAAAATTATATAAATAATATGTTGTTTTAAAAGAAAAGATAATTTTAAAAATAAATTACAAAATTAAATACATATATATATATATATATATATATATTTCTTTATATTATTCTATGGTAATATAAATATTTTGTAAGGGTCATAAAATCAGTTATAATATTAAATATTTGTGTTTTCTAATAAATGACGATTTTAAATAAAAATTATATTTATCATCTTTAGAAAATTAATTTCATATAATAGAGTATATTTTTTATATTTAAACATAGGAATATCATAGGGTGAATTTTTTGAGACTTTTCTAAATTAGTGGATTTTTTATCGTGAAAAGTGAAATGTGATAATTTATGGTATTTAACATTATAAGCTAATGCATGATTTTTTGAGTCATGGTTGATTCATTTATGAAGTAAGTGCATTTTATATAAAAATAAATTGATCTATTTACATTATTTTTTCATTATAATCAAGACTATTGATAGTCATGATCTACAATAATAAACAAATGAATCAATTGAAAAAAAACCTATCCTCCCACTATAAATACCAACCGTTCCCCATCCTCAAAACACATCCAAAGCCATATATCATGTATAAATTATTCTCAATTCCCATACCAAGCCTCTTAACCAGGTCAATGATATTTTTCCCCCAAAATTAGAAAAACCCATGTTATATAATGAGGTTCTTAATGAGACGATATTAAAGAGGTGAAATCCACCTTCTTTCTCTATTAAATTATTTATTTATTGTGCCTAATACTAACCATCCCTATCAAAAATAGAATGATAACTCTAATATCTTATATATGATATATGTTAATTGTGGGAATGGAATACCTATCATTAAAAATTGTGTCTTCACCTTTTATGTTTAAAATGAAAATATCATCCATGATGTTTTGATTCACCACCTTCGTGGATGACGGGTTTTTTTCATTATCACCATAGAGGCTTGACATTAAACCATTATAATGGTTGAAACATAAGATTAAATTTATATTATAGATTTTTACATGTTAGGTCTCTAATATATATTCATAATATTAAATAGTAAATCAATAATATGTAGTGATGATAAAAACATTCAAAATAAATTAAACGTTTATCATTAACATTTTATCAAATTAATCATACAAGTATCTGGAAAAATGTCATATGGGACCATTTAAAATTCAATAATTTTAATTAATGCATTTAATTCCACTCCTGGAGTTTTGAACCGCTATTAGGGAAATTAAAATAAATAAACTCAAAAAAATAAACCATAAAAAAATAAAACAAACAATCTAGGAAGAATGAAATTAAAAACTATAACTCATCAAAATGTACATGGTGAGCATAATAAAATTATAATAAATAAAAAAAATTTAATTATTTTGTGACTTAAATTATTAATGAATCTAATTTCATTTCGTGTACATTATGTGAATGTGTAGAACAAATTATAACACAAGTTAAGGGATTCTCTTTGAACATCCATTTTCCATTCGGGTAATGATCCCTCTCTCAATAAAAAATTAATTTTTTAATTATTATTATATTATTATTATAATTTCTTTATATGAAAAAAATATGTAGCCAGATAAATTTAACCTTATTTAATGGGTAAATACATAATTTAAAAGGTTCACATCTCAATCCCTTTTAGTAATAAAGATAGATTAAAGGGAGCCCCTCCATTTCATAACCATTTTCTTGTTCCCTCTATACTAAATTTTAAGAAATATTTTTTTCTACAATAACTAATTTTATAATAAAAACATTCCTACTTTAGTTATAGTTCAATAAAAAATTATTCTTTTATACACATTGAAAAATTATTATTTTTTCCCAAAAACATTGTTAGGGATACACATTTCCAAATTTATCTAACCACTAGTTTAACATATTTTAACATTATTTAAACATTATTTATCCTCATATATTATTATTTTCCATTATTAAAGTCTATTTATAATTTATATTCATTATTTTATTGGATGCCATTATTATATGACTTTTGGATATGCCTTGTAACATGTCTTAGATACCCATTTCTTTACATGGGTAAATATTATAATTATTAATTATGTTTTATTCAATATGAGAAACTCCTATTCATGAACATTTATTTTTGTGTTGACTATTAACACTCTAAAGTTATTTTTCTAGTGATTAGTGTCATGAAATTTCATGTATGGGATTAGGAAGGAAGCCTAATTTCTTTTGGGACTTTTTCCACTATGACATATAGTTCTCACAGTTGTCCTTAACTAATGTTTATGTCATGTTATATATTATTTTCAATTTCATTAGATTTCATGGTAACATGATCCCATATTCTATATTTTATGTTTTAATATGTTTATTCATGTTCCATTGCTTATTTATATCCCCATTTTAAGGCTTCTAATTCATGTATTATTCTTATTTTCAATGCGTATTCCCTTACTGGGATTTTTTTCTCATCCATTTTGTCGATGTATTAACTAGGTTATCTTTAAATATGTTGGATGTTAAGGGATTTTAGGATATAATTATGTATGACTAATTAATATTTTTTTATATTTACATGTATTAATTTTATATACAAAATTTTCCAAAGACACTAGACTTTATTATCATTTATTTGTATTTGATGTTTAATTATAAATAAATCATGTAATAATGATTGTAATATGATATGTTAAATATAGTTAGTATATCATCATGGTTTATTTTTTTATTATGACTATACACCATTATTATGAATGCTGGGGATAATTCCATCACCGAAGAAAAAATATATTAAAACATAATATATCACAAGTTAGGTTATACTTTTAATTAATTGGTTGGTTATTACATATTAAAAATTACCTTTATATATTTTATTTGTTAAATACTCGATTACACTAATTGTATTTTCTTTTTTGAAGTTTAGGGTGGGAAATAAAAGAACATGTTTGAACAATCAATGTGATAGCTAATGTGACACTTTTCATAATTAAATTACAATTTATATTCGAAATAGAGGTAAAATATTTGTGATAATACTCGCACAACTATTTCAAGATGTGAATAATAAATTTATTTGTGTATAATTCCCTAGATTTCTTAAGAATGAGCAGGTTGTATTCGAATCCGCAACATGACAAAGACCTCCTATCATTAGTAGATCTTATAATCCCCTCTTCAAGAAATAATGGACTAACCCACTGAGAATATATTACTTATCCTTTAATTCTAGGAATAATATATATTCATGATAGTGTTCTATAAATTATGATGGGGAATATGATCGGTTTTCAAAAAAAATTAATGAACAAAAATTCTATTTGGGAAATGGATTCAATAGAACAAGATAAATTCAAGAATTTTTTTAATAAATATTTCCCTAGAATAGTGTATATTACGATAGAGAGGGTGTTCCTCAATTTCAAGTAAATAGAAGATGAATATATTAGATAATATGAGAATAAGTTAAAATAGTTTCAACATTATGCTTCTAAACTTTTCCATGGCAATGAAATAAAAGTTAATCACTTATTTATTGATTTGAAATCGATTCTACCAAAATGCTTCACAATTTGGTACATTGATATTTATTAATATATTTTTTACTATTAATGTAATTTCTTGATGGAAATAAATGAATCTTAGTGGTTTTATGGTATTGGATTGACGTAATGTATGATGGAATTCACTTTAAGAGGTAGAAAAAAATATTGTAGAAGAAGGAAACCCATGTATTCCACTTATTAAAAGCGTTGGAAGAAGCATTCTAGAAACCACCAAAGGGGAACCAGTAGGTGATTCAAGTGGATATGATAGGGGAACCAAGACAACCAAATGAAGTGTTATATGAATAAATTTTGAAATATTTAATTGGAAAATAAGGATTACACGAACATAATAATTTTTATTTATTTCATTAACTATAAAGTATATAGGCACTATGCGAGTTAATTACTTGTGCCAATGGTACGCTGGTTATTAATTAATAAATAGAAAGAATACTATTTGATTTAGATTATAAAAATTCCTTCATATAATTCATTTTTAGTATAACTATTCAAATAAAAACACAAAATATAGAGGTTGATTTATCTATAAGGGATCAAAGTTTGAAATTATTGCACATAATGTATATAACATCTCTCTAGATAATCATTGTCGATTGAACCTCCAAAAAATATCATCTTGTTACATTTAGTGGTGTTTGATGCTATATTGGTCATGGATTTTATATATTTATTTAAACCCAGGATCCTCTATTGTGAAATCAAAATTATTATTCAAACCACATGGAATCCTCTAATTCAATAAAAACATATGGTGGGGGAAAATACCATTTAGAATCATCATTTCAATCATAGATTTTATTTACTTATGAGAAAGAATATCTAACCCATATGACTGAGAGAAATAACGGTATCATGTTTGAATACATGTCCATTGTGGAAGAATATTCTAATGTGTCACATGTTAAATTTCTTGGTAAACCTCATGGATGAGAGTTTGAGTAATAAATTGAACATATTCTAAGATCATGATCGGTATCAATGAAATATTATATAATTTACACCATTGGGTTAGTGGAATAAATAAATCAGTTTCAAAAGAATATCAAAATCTTTTTTATATTCTTGAGTGCTTCACCATGAGTTCTGATAGTCTTTTTCAACAATAAGAATGAGAATTCAATGTTCATCAACATTGATGTGGTGAGCCCAACAAATTCCTTATAAATAACAATAATCTTTTTCTATGGATAGATGACATGTTTGATCAACAATTTGGGATCATGTATTTTTCAAAGGTGGACCTTCGTCCAGGATATATAAAATTTATTGTTTGGAAGGAAGATATTCTCATGTATTCCTTCCAAATGAGTTATGGAAAATTTGTGTTCATTGTGATTACCATAAGACTCACTAATATTCTTGTAACTTTCATAGATATAATTATTATTGTCTATAGATATTTCCTAAACTGTTTTTAATATTTATAGATGATATTAAGATATACTCCAAGAGTTTAGAGGAATAGAAGGAGCATTTAAATATCTTTTTAAATACATTGTAAAGGTATAAACAATATAAAACACATTGTGTTGTGAGTTATATATAGAGTAAGTATATTTATTAGGATTTTTTTCTCCAAGAAAATGATATATGTGGACACTTCTAAAATAAATCCAATTGAAGAGCATTCTAGTACAAAATCTATAATAATAATCATTAGTTTCTTTGGTCAAGATGGATATTAGTACTGTCATTTTAAGAACATATCCTTATTTACATACCGTTAACCAATATTAATTGGGAAGGGTTAATGTTTATTTTTACCCATGAAAGTGAAGAATAAGTTAAAGAGTTAAAAATGATGATAATAACTACTCTAATACATAAACTACAGACAAGTGTGGAACTATTTTTATTATACAATGAAGATTACAAAAGGGGAATAAGATTTTTATTATTTTAAAATTATAATTTTATGTTCTACTCCTCAAATATGTTGATATTTCATGAGAAAAACATTTTCATAAATGATCTGGAGTTGGAGAGTGTTATCTTCATAATGAAAAAATTGAAGCACTACCACTCTGGGGAAAAGTGTGAGATATTCACTAATCTGATGAACCTCAAATACTTATTCAATTATATATAGATTAATATTTACTAACAAGGATGGTTTTAATTCCAAAAGACTTATGGATGATCAATCCAATACCATCTTGGTAATTTAAATAAAAGGACATCTTCTATAATTTAAAAGGACCTTATAACATTATCATTGATGATAATTTAGAAGCATCCATTATTATTATAATTTAAAAGGATATACATATGAATCATAATTTAATTTAAAACATCTTTCAATTCACAAATGATTTTTCAACCATCGCTTATGTACAAAATAAATGATCATCAAATAAATGATGACAAAATTCAGAAAAAGTTGGAATATATAAGATAGGAATAATCCATAGAGTTAAAAATTGATGAGGATGGTATCATAATATTTATGTGATTTCTATATATACCATCAAATCTAGAGATAAGGGAAGAGATTCTGAATTATTCACAAATATAGACCATCTTTATTGACCAAGCATGAAAGAAGATCTATCGAGGTCTTTGTTATCCATATTGGCGGGGAAATGTAACAAATGTGATTGCTGAATATACATCAATGTTCATGGTTTTTTTATAAAGTGAATAATCCAAAAAACATTTCTAAGGAGATGATGAAATCATTACTTCTAATAACATGGAAATGGGAAGAGATCACTAAGAAAATTTTCACTAAATATCCAAAGACATCCTTAAGAAATAATTCTATTTGATTCATTGAGGATCATCTTACAAATAATTATAACATTCTATTATTTTAGGGGACTTATCACTCAACCAACATGAAAATATTTACACACGATTAGTGGTGTGGCTATATGATATTCCAATATCGACTGTATATAATTGAGATCCATGAATTTCATCAATGTTCTATAAAATTATAGTTCATTATATTAACATATATATAAACTTAATTAGATATTAACATTCTCAAACTATTGTATTATATAAGTGGAATGATCAAACACTTAAAGAAATGTTGGGATAATGTTCAATGGTCAAAATAAGAAGGATAGTTGGGACATCTACATCTGGTCAAGTTATATTACAACAATAGTTTTTTTATCAATAATTAAAATGTACCCATAGGACTCCCTTTATGGAAAAAAATTGCAGAAAACATGTATGATAGAACGAGAATGGTGAACGTAGCCTACTGGGAAATGAAATTGTTTAAGATATGGTAGAAAAGATGAAAACTATTCCCAACAAAAATCAGAGAGCCCAATGTTTATAGAAGATACATGAATATAATAGTCAACGTGAATTAGATTTTTGACGATGGATAATTGGTATTCCTTCACATATCTCAATGAATGAAATTCACGATAATTTGAATGACAGTAATTCTATGTCCCACACACATCGACACCTTCAATATTATTGATCCTGTCAATGATGTGGGCTATCGATTAACACTTCCACAATCCATATCTCATGTATATGTGTTATTAAAAATATCCCAATTGAGGATCTTCATACCACCTCCAAAAAATATATTAAAATCAGATGTGGTATATCTAGAAAATTATCACTCTTAAGAGTAGCATCAGATGAAAATCATGGACCGTAGGGATAAATTTATATAAAATAATACTAATCACCTAGTCAAGGTACTATGATGGAACAATAAATACCAAGAGGTTATACGCTAGCTAGATGAATAAATTATGGAGATGTACCCACACCATGTTTCACCTTAGTTGGTAAAATAATATTTTGAGGGTGAAATTCCATTAGGGTTAATAATGTTATGGGCCAAATTTGTATCGTTGGAATTTCCATTCTTATACTTTTTCACAATGTATAAATCACATAAACCACTTATAGAACATAGTAACAATATTATGAAACATTATTCAGTAAATAAACAAATAATAATTCCAAACATTATAGAGGGAAAATCACTAGAAAATAATATAATAAAAATAAAGGGATTTGGATATGCTCGATTCACAACAATGACTACATTCAAGAAAAAAGATGCAAAAATAAAAAAAAGGTTAATAACAAAATATAAATTTTAAATATTATTGTATAAATATAATTTAGGTATCTTATTTTTGAAAATATTATATATTAATATCATGAATTATGAAAATAATTTTATTTAAATAGATAAATTAAGTGTTGGTATTTTTGTGAAACCTAAATATTTGTATAGAGTATTAAAATATATATAAATAATTAAAATATAAATAATTTGTAAAAAAATATAGTCATAAATTATTATTTTTCTTATTATGATTATATGCTAATTTTATGAGACCTTAATTAATTTTTCAATATGTCATGAAATAAGTTATCATATTAAGATATGTATTTTTCTAATAAATGATTATTTTTATTAAACATAAGATTTATCCTATTTAGAAAATAATTTTTATAATTATGGTGTTATTTTTTGAAATATAATCATCTATAAATTTTTACAATGAATTTTTCGTATTTTTCTAAAATAATATACTTTTTTCTTAATTGTGAAATGTGGTAATTTATGGTATTTAAGATTATATAATAATACATGAATTTTATAGTATTGGTTGAGCTATAAATGATTTAAATGAAAATTATATCAAAATAACATGACCAATTTATTTTATTTGGTAATAATAATATACACTATTAATAGTCTTATGCGAAAATAATAGAAAAATAAATAAAATAATAAAATACACTCGTGTCCGCCCACTACAAATACCACCCATCACCACACATCCTCCTCACACCTCCAAAGCATTGTAGAATTTCTAAATTCATCCCAATTTCCTTACCAAGACAATTAACCACGTCCAATAAGATATTTTTTTTCAAAAAAATACAAAGCCCATGTTCCATAAGGTGGTTCCCTAGAAAACAGTATTAATGATTAAAAATCCTCATTCTTTTCCATTTAAATTCATTCATTATTCTTCCATATCATCACCATATCTATTAAAAAATGATTTTCAACACTACTATCATATATATAATGTAATTATATTTTTTTAATGGAATATAAATAATCAAATCTGTTCTCTTACGCTTAGATTTTAAAAATTAAAACATCATTCATGATATTGTTATTCACCACCTTCATGGAAAAATATTTTTAGTTTTCCATTACCACCTTAAAGGATAGTCAAAAAGCATTTTATTGATTAAAAAATAGATAAAAATGTATATTATAAATGTTTTCATGATTTAAATCTAATATATATTCATTATATTTAATAATAAAACAAGTATAGTTTGTAAATATCTAGAAAACATCAAAAATAAACTAAAAATATATCATTAACATTTTATAAAATTTATCATCATCATATAAGTAACCAAATTTATATATGTTACCATTTAATATTATATAAGTACATAAATACAATATCATTCTAATTCAATTGTTTTTATTCTATTTTAAAATAACATCAATAGTTAAACAGAGATGAACTGACCATAAAACCTGGAATCAAACGCTCCTAAAACAGTGAAATTAAAAATAAAAACTCATCTAAATGAACATAAATGGTCTTAATAAAAATTTAATGAATCAAATATATTATATTTATGTTCTTGATTAAAAAATTAATTTATATAATTTTATACTCATGTAAATTATATTATGGTTAAGAAGACATTTATAATAATGCAAGTAATTCTTTATGAACATCCATTTTTTCCTATAGGTTGTGCATTCCCTATTTTAAAATACTTTATTTAATATTTATTATAAATATTTTTATATGATATAATAATATTTATCTAGATCATCAATTCTTTCTTTCATGGGGGAATTCATAATTTATAAGGTTCTCTTTTTAATTCATCCCGATAAGATAGCCCGATAATGGGGAACTTCTCCATTTCATAACCATTTTTATGTTCAATCCATAAACTATTTTATTCCAAAAAAATTTTATAAAAACTTTATTTTATTAATAAAAACAATATTATTTCTATTATATTTTTCTTGAAATAATTATACCTTTATTTTCTTCAAAAAATATTTATTCGTTTCCCTAAAAAATTGTTAAGGATTTACATTTCCAATGATACCTAAAATAATATTTATATTTTTTCACTTCAATTTAGCATCATTTATCATGATCTATAATTATTTTACCTTAGTTATTTTACCTGTATATTTTAAATTTTTTATTTTAGGAATACCATTATGATAATCATTTTGGTTATGATAGATGTAATTTCCATTAAATTTTAATTTTATTCATCACAACGAAATGTGATCATAGTTTGGATTTGAATATCGTATGTAATGTCTGTTCAATTGTAATTAATGTTGGATTTATTAAAAAAAATTCAATATAATCACAAAAAACATTTAAGTCAACTAAAAGAATAATGAAATGATTTTTAGGAAACACAATGATATAAACTTCTATTGAATAGGAATCATTGAATTGCAATGAAAACATCACATCATTAGTGATTTTTACTAGTAACTTAGCATAAAATTTTGGATGTGATTCTATGATGAAATTATAGTTGTTTTTAGATATAAAATAGTGGATAGACCTAGAATCATTTGATAAATTAGTAGTTTTAGACTAGATCGTATGTGTACATTACACAAAATATTTACCATACCCATCAATTGAAATAGTGATAATATGAGATTTATACTACGTATCTAAGTTTAATAGGTTATTTATTTCGATCATTATCAATAACCTTCATATTTTTTCATGAGATAGCAAAATCCCTATTCACCATTCAATTAAAACATTAGAGTGTGGGTGGTTCATTATCTAGAACATTATCTCTATCCACGTAATTATATAACTTCTTCCTATCATATCAATATTCAATTTCTCAATAAACATCCATTAAAAAATGATTCATTTATGAGTTACCTAAAAAAATTTCATCATGTTTTCATCCAAATTTTAGTCATAATGGAAATAATATTTTCTTTGTTTCTAGTTATTATAATTTCATTTTAATCAACTATTTCTTTTCTTGTCAAAGCCAATAGATTACTGGGTACCTCTAATCCACATCTCCACCTTAATTTCACATCAATATATTTATTCATATCTACTGAAGTACCTCATGGATAATTCCTTTTGATTTCATGATTTTAGGCCACTGAATAACTGAATAATAATTCTATAATGTTTGATTATAATATGTGAATTGTACCTCACTAGTGTTGTGAATGTTTCCTCATAGGTACCAATAGATTCATCAACTACCATAATTATATCATGGAATTAATTACTCATTGTTTTATAATGAATATTAGGTATTTAATATTTGGGAAATATGATCCTAATTTCATCATACTCCATGGATTTAAATTCATCATGTTCCCTTTGGCTCTGTGTAAGAGTCCATCATTGTTCTTCTAATCCGACTAAAAGATAAATAGTACAAAAATAAAATGATCTGAACAGTGGTGGAAAAAATATCATTTCAGTGGTTCTCATAGAACAGTCAATGACAAGTGGATCAGTGGACCTAATTAAAGAATTTGGATGTTTCCTCATTGGGGACTTAATAGAACATTATTCCCTAGTATTATTCATTGGAATATCATCATGATTCGTTGATTGAGATTGTTTCCTAATAATATGAATAATAATTTTCATTCTATATCCCATTACATATAGTTTCTCGGGATTAAAATAATTTAATTTTTAATCACAGGCAATATTAATATGATTTTTTTTGGTTCTATCCACTGACTACAACAAAAAATCATAGTTTGAGATCATAGAGAAATCCACATAATCAAGAAAAATAAGTTATATAATGTCTAAATCATGATACATTATTATATAATATCATATGTATATATTATTGCATTCATGATCATTACCTATGATTTAGGATTTTGTCATTGAGTTAGATTTACCCATAGGTGTTTTACGAGTGATTTATCATTCTTGTTTTAAATGGTATACTAATCATTTCTATAATTCCAACAATAAGAATACATACATTCCATAGATAGATTTTACAATATAATATATGAATATATTATATATCATTTCGATCCATGATCGAAACAATTACGTCTAGTATCATTGGAATATATGAAACAAAAACAATTAATTCATAAAATATCTACATCATCTCCCATTAATTTCGTCATAACTACCACCGTTAATAGACAAATCATAACTCATACATTTATTCCTAACCTGCGTAATTGATATATAAAAAAATGTGATCTCAGATGCTCAGTAATGTTAAAATAAAAATATATCAATGATCACATACATGCAACAAGATAATATGTGTATCAGATCACAATATTAATGTTTGACAACTATACCACACATATCAATGATTATAATCATATGTAATTGATTAAATATTGTATATTAATAAGTCATGAATCATAACATAATGAAGTAGAACCCACAATAAATTCTTAACATAAGAATATTCCACTGGATTGTTTTAAACACATATTAATAGAAAATATTTTCCTTACTCATTTCGAAGGCCATCATAGAATAATGGTTTAGCATTAAAAACAATCATATTAATAAACATTCAATCCATATACTATAATATTTTACATATCCCCCTAAATACAAGGTTAAATCCCCATTCAAATCCAAATAATCTTATGAGATATCAATATTTACCAAATGAATTGGAGAGAGACATCAGTACCACCCATCAAATAATGAAAATCATATATATGTATAACATAATATTATAATTAATTCATCACATAAGAACACGTGAGAAGAATTGGTTTTCATATAAATTACATTTTAGGATAACCTATGGAAATTAAATGTGGTTCATAAACATATTATAATTCCATTACAACAAAACCCATGGAAACGAATGAGGATTTATAAAAAATATTCCATAACATTCATGAAATGACAAAAGAAAGATTATGGATAGAATCCTTGGATCATATCCATAGTAAATAAAAATTTAAATCATTAGATTTTCTATTTTATTACTATATATACCATTAAAATCTCATGAATGTATTCCTATGGGAAATAAAATTTAAATTCATAAATAAATTATTTATAAAGTAACTAGAAAATATAAAGGATACCATTAACGTTGAAAAATACCATGAAATATTTTAAATTAAATTTCAATTTAAAAAATTATTTTTGATTGTGGGAAATTCCACTCATTGTTTATAGGTTAAAAAATCATTCATAACATTCATTTTTTTAGAAAAGTCATATAATTCCATATTTAGAAAATGAAAAAAAGTATCATTTCAATCAATTTTTTAAAAGGAGAAACGAGTAAATAATAATATAAAAATTTACAATAATGTATAAAAAAGATTATTTAAATTGTTTTTAGAAAGCATTGATATGGAAGAAAAATATTTGCTGACCAAATGGAAACATGATGTTTATTTTTCTTATATAATTAATATTTTGATTATTGAATACATATAATGTGTAAATTTAAATGAAATAATTTATTTTAATGAAATTACTGTAGGATATAAAAATTTGAATGTTTATTTGAGAATTATATCATAATATCTCATCATCAAAAAAATCATAATTGTAGTACCCCAGGTTTGAGGTATGTAGCATTTTTTATGATATTTTATGTTTTTAAAGGGTGTGGGATGAGTTGGGAAGAGGTTGGCAAATTTTGGATTTTTTTTGGATGAGTTTGGAGGCTTTTAAATGGGTGCACGATTTGAGCACGGTTAAGGGAAACTGTACGGATTCCCCAGGATACCTTAGAGGGGGAGATAGAAGGCTTTGCACGACCTGTGCACGGTTTTCAAAACCGTGTGAGGAAAACATTCGGACCCTTTCTCTCTTGGCAGTAGCATGCGCACGGTCAGTGCACAGTTTTCCAAACTATGCAGGCAAACCGTGCAGTCACTTAATGTTAGCGTTTTTAAGTCTGGGCTCCTCGGGCTTGACCTAAAACACTCCAATATTCCTACCATTCAATCCTCACTCAAAATTGTGGGTTCTAAAGGGGTGTAAGGTCTCTCCTACTCAGTTTGGAGGGATTTCGAAGAGGTTTCTTGTCCTTTTGAAGGTGGTTTCTCTTGGGTATGTCTCTCCTCTTGGTTTCCTTGTGTTTCCCTCTAGATCTGCATCCATCCCTTTCCTGGTTTTCTATATTTACACTTGTTTTGTTTAGATCTAGGGTTTTGGTTTCCTTGGATGTTAATATTAAGCCTTTTGGATGTTAGTGAAATGGATCTAGGGAGGTTTCGGTGGTGCGTTCGCTAGATTTGAGGCGCGGTTGTTCATGGGTCGATTTCTCGGGATCCCTAAAGGTAGGTGGTTTCTCTATCAATTCCACATAGTTATATATAGTTGTTCTTTCTTATAATTAATTTTTCTGCGGAAAATTAATTGTGATTTTTTATGCGAAATTGGTTGGAAACCCATTTGGGGATTTTGGGGAAAAAGGGGGTTTCAAGGTGAAATGCTATTGATGTGGATTTTAAAATGGATATTTTAAAATGGGTTGTTGAGATTGTTTTGTGAAAATGGTTGATGAAAAATGGTATTCAATAAATTTGTTTCTTTTATTGAAATGTGGTTTGGCATGGAAAATGGTATTCAAGAAATAGATTATTTGTTGAAGTGGACTGGTATACAATGGAATTGGTTGATTTCATGTTGTTGTGACATTGGTGGGTTGTATTCTTGGTTGTGATTTGGTGAAATTTTGTATGGAACTGGGAAGGATGTCCCACATTAAAAGATGATGGATAATGTTCGGAAGAACCACCATGTGAGTAGTGACCATGGTGTACCACTTGTTTTGAATGGGTGAATGGGTTGGGCGGAAGTCCCACCATTTTGGTTGTTTTCGTGTACATGGGTGAATGGGTTGGGTGGAAGTCCCACTGTTTGGTTGTTTGTTGTGCATTTGTAGGTAAGTTGGAACTTGTTGTGCTAGTGTATAAATGATGAAATGGCTTGTGGCGTGTTTGGTTGGCTTTCCCTTGGTTGCTTGGGTTGGGTGTGATGTCTTGGTAAGGGCTTGTTTGGCTTATTGAAATGGATGCACTTGTGATTTTTTATATAAATTGTCTTAAATAAATGTTCTAATGGTTTTATTCTAGGTGTGTGTGTGTGGAAGTCATTTTGCAGAAAACCTACTGAGTTTTAGTACTCACCCCCTACTTTGGCACGTTGGTGTCTTTGGAGGTCTTCTGTATCTAGACATTGGCAATGGTAAGGTATCACCCTTCTTTAGTGGTGCATCATGATGTCTGGGTGGAGCTTGGTGCATTGATCTTGGTGTGGAGCCATGGAGTGTGACTTGGCTTATTTTGGGTATTTTGTTGAGTCTTCCTCATAGTAATCGTATATGGTATTGGAGGTATTGGTTTTTGGGTTGTATTTTAGAACAACTCGGTTGTCCTTTCGGAATACATGCTTTAATGTTTTAGTTGACATTCATCATATAGTGATCGGTAGTGGATGGTTTGGTGTGTTTTGTCTTATGGGAAAATCGTTCCCCAATTTGTTCTCGAAGCCCTCAGCATTTTTTTCCAGCCTTTGGTGCCATGGGAACATTTTTTGAGGTCAAGTTTCTCTCACTACCTCCTCATAACAATGAGGTAAGGGCAGGGAATTACAAGTTGTATCATTTTTTTGGTCCTTAGCTTTCAAGTGAAAGTTGTTGTTCCTTCGCCTTGGCGCCTTGGATTTGGAGTTGACAGTCGTTGTGATATATTACTTGAGTTGGGATGGTATCAAGGCGTAGGAATGTCGGAACATGGAATTTATATCATAAAAGGACATAGCTAACCCATTTATTCTGAAATTCAAGTTACTAGGGATTTGTGTACCTAAGTGGTTTGGAGACACTTATAGGAATTGGAAATCTCATTGTCATGGGTGTAGCCAATGAGATGAGTATGGAATGCATGGTAGAAATGAATTCCCACTAGGATGCATTTCTCAATGGGGTATAATGATTTATGGTGTGATATGAATGTGTGAAATTATAATGTGAATAAATTTGGTATTTTAAAAATGGTTTTGTTTTCAAAATGGTGAAACATGGAACATGTGGAAAATGTGGACTTGTGGAATTCCTTGTGCGATAGTATTGTGTAATGTAATATTAAATGGGATTTTGTGATGTCTATTGAAGTGATAGTCATGGTTGTTTGTTTTTTATTTATAGAAATGGCATCGGGTAGGTGTCGTAGAGACCAACCGGAGGAGGCTGTAGAGATTGTGGTAGCACATGAGCCTGAGGTGAACCAACAACTAGTGCAATGCATAGTGAAGGGTTTCCAAGCTGTGGAATGTAGAAATAAAATGGATGAACCAAGGCATGTGGATCTTGTGGTTCAGTTTGAAAATAAGAATCCACCCATCTACAGGGGTGATTCAGAGCCGAAGCAGGAAGAATCATGGTTGAATATAATGAACAATATCTTCAAGTTCATGGGAACACCGGTAGAGTTAAAAGTGAAGCTGGCCACATTTATGTTGGAAGATCATTCCGGTTAGTGTTGGTATTTGGTAGTACAAGCGGGGACGGACTAGGGTATGATATTAGAAGGCTTTGAAATTTTTTAATAAACAATTATACCCCCATATGTTACGAATTTTGCGTACAACTGATTTCTTCTCTTTGAAGCAAGAGCATATGTCCATGATGGAGTATGTTGCTATGTTTATCAATTTATTGTGGTTTGCACCCGAGTTGGTTGGTAGCACTTCATTGATGGAATGGATATTTGAAGTGGGGTTAAGGCAGTAAATAGAATCAAAGATAGTGGTTTTGTATATAGATGATTACACAAAGATGGTGAATTGAGAATCAGTGGCTGAGCGGGATATGCTGGGCGCTCCGGGAAGAGGAAGCTTGGTGGTACCCATGGAAAATAGTGGGAACTCAAATGCTTGGTTCAAGCAGAGGAGGGACACTTATTCCCATGGGGAGAGTATGACATATAATCCAACGACATGATCAGTGAATCTTTCTCAGATGCCCCAGAGCAAGCTCAGATGTTTTCAGTGTGGTTCGAGAATCCACATCAAGCGAGATTATAAAACACAACCTCGAGCATGTCATAATTGTAAGAAGATGGGGTATCTACACTATTATTTTTGGAATGCTCCGAGGTTGGGTGTGCGGGAAACTTTTCCGGTATTGCATACGTCGTATGATTCGATGGGATGGGGGCAGCAGCATACCCCTCAGAAGTAGGGTAAAGTGAGTCATGGTTATTCTCAGAATACCTTGATTCCTCATCATAGCAATAAAGAGCAGAGCATGGAAAGAAAACATATGTTTGGTGTAGAGCAGGTTGTGGTGGAAGATCAGTCGGGACCATCCACTGTGCGAGGTACTATTTTGTTAAATTATACCATGATGCAAGTGTTGTTTGATATTGGTGATGCACACTATTTTATTGGTGCACGTATGGTTGATTTGTTCAGTTTAAGGGTAGAAATTATTCCCCAGTTTTGAATCTTCAAACACCTCTGGGTCGAAGAGAGTGTCGAGCCTTCTTGTGAAGAGCATGTTCTGACATTGTTGTCAAGGTGGAGCTTCTGTGGAATTTCAGAATGACTAGGATTGATGGGTATGATGTAATCATGGGAATAGATTGGATGGTGGCATTTAAGGCCCACATTGATTGTGATGCACAAACATTGTCTTATATGACACACGATGGTGTTAGACATCTCTTTAGCTGAGAGAGGCATGAATGGCAGGGTGCAACACGTTTTTTGGAACCAACAGTGGGTACATTATCATATCAGTTGGAGGTATTGTCATTGGAATTCATTGAGGGTGTTGAGAAGAGCGTTCTTAGGAAAGTGGTAGATTAGTTCATGGAAGTTTTTCTTGAATAATTCCATGGGTTACCTCCCATAAGAGGAGTGAAGTTTACGATTGATCTCCCTTTGGGGACCATTACTGTCTCACTTCTTTCATATCGGTTGGAAACAACTGAATTACATGAATTGAATGTCCAGTTGGAAGAGTTAAAAAACAAATAGTTTATCTGGCATAGCATTTCTCTGTGGGCAGTGCCGATGTTGTTTGTGAAAAAGGCGGATGGAAATTTGAGGCTCTATGTTGATTAATATACACTTAACAAAGTTATGATAAATAATAGATATCCACTTCCATGAATTGATGATTTGGTCGACTAGTTGAGGGGAACCCATTAGTTCTCTAAGATTGACCTGATATTGGGATATCATCAATTTTGGGTGAGAAAGGATGAAATTCCTAAAATAGCTTTTAGAATTAGATATGACCATTATGAATATGTGGTTATGAACATTGGTCTAACAAATGCCCCAGCAGTGTTTATGGAATTGATGAATCAGATATTTCATAGATATCTGGATTCATTTGTGGTGGTGTATGTTGATGATAATCTAGTTTATTCTATGACATAGGTGGAACATGAGCATCACTTGGAGATAGTGTTGGGTATCTTGAGGGATCATTAGTTGTATGCGAAATTGTTAAAGTGTGACTTTTTTATACAAAAAGTTTGTTTTATTGGCCATGTTATTTCTGAAAGGGGTGTTTTAGTGGATCTAGAAATGATAGAGGATGTTATCTCGTTGCAACCGCCAAATAATGTGTTTGAGATACAAAGTTTCATTGGTCTAGCTGGGTATTATCAGTGTTTTGTTCATAATTTTTCACGTTTGGATTCGTCTACGATAGTTATGACAAGGAAGACTGTTCCATTCCAGCGGAATGAACAATGTCAGTAGTGTTTCAAAATTAAAAGTGGTTGTCTTACAACATCACCATTCTTGATTTTTTCAGAACCATAAAAAGGGTACGTGGTGTATTAAGATGCATCGAGATCAGGGTCGGGGTGCGTTATCATGCAAGGGAATCATGTGGTTTCATATGACTCACAACAGTTTAGGGTGAATGAGAAGAACTACCCAACTCGTGATTTGGTGTTTGCAGAAGTGGTCCATTCATGGAAAGTGTGGCGCCATTATCTCTTCGGTAAGAAATTCACAGTATATACAGATCATAAGAGCTTGAAGCATATTTTCTCACAGTGGGAATTGATGTTGAGGCAATGTAGATGGATGGAATATCTCTAAATTTTTTATTTTGACTTAATGTACACACCGGGTAAGGTAAAATTTGTGGCAGATTCATTAAGTAGATAATCATAAGTTCAGATGGTGATATAGGCATCAGACCAGTGGCATTTGATGTCAGTTATAGCTGATATGCAGTTGAAATGTGAGGAAATGGGTGATAGATCAGCATTTCTTTTAGTTTTGTTGATTCTTGACTTGGTTATCCTAGATAAGAAGGCACATGTATCTGATTCTGAGTGTGTGACCATGGGGTCGAGACTCAACGGTGGGTAAACCATTGTGGATTGGAAACTGAATGGAGATTCTGTTTTGTGTTTTTGAAATCGGATGGTTTTACCAGTTGCTTGTCAGGGGGATCTTCTCAGGGCGTATCATCATTCCAAGTTGGTTGTTCATCCAGGAATTCATAAAATGTAAAAAGCATTGAAAGCACAGTTCTGGTGGGCTAGTATGAAATGAAAAGTGGTTGAGTTTGTTTCGAGATGCTTTACTTTTCAGCAGGTCAAGGAACAAGATCAGAGGCCTGCAAGAATGTTTTAGTCTCTACCAATCACAGTTTGGAAGTGGTAGCAAATAGAGATGTATTTTGTTACATGTCTCCCATGAATGGTCAGAATGCACGATTCCATTTGGGTGATATTGGATCTGCTAATGAAGTCGGCCAATTTCATCCTGATTCGTAAATTTTATACGGTGGGGGATCTGTCCAAAATCTATATCTAGGTGGTGGTAAAGGGGATTGGTGTTCTAGTTTCAATAGTATCCAATAGAGATCTGAGGATTACATCGTATCTCAGGAAATCCATATAGGAATCCCATGGAACTAGGTTAACCATGAGTGCAGTGTATCACCCTCAGATGGATGGTCAATCTGAGCGGATGATAAAAACTCTAGGGGATATGATGCGGGCTTGTTTCTTGGATTTTGGTGGCTTGTGGGAGGAGCAATTGTCGTTGGTTGAGTTTTTGTACAATAACAGTTATCAGGAATCCATACATATGGCTCCGTTTGAATCTTTGTAAGGGAGCCCATTTCGTTTTCCACTTTTTTGGGTGGAAATGGGTGAGACCACAATGTTTTGATAGAGCCTTGTCTAGGAGATTATGGAGAACATCAAGTTGATCAGAAATAGAATAGAGACGACTCAGAGTCGTCCAAAATCATATGTTGATCATCGTCAATGATAGTTGTTGTTCAAGGTGTGTGATCATGTTTTCTTGAGGATATCTCTCAGGTTAGGACATCATCAGTTTGGGAAGTAGGGAAAGTTATCTTCGAGGTATATTTGGAATTTTGATATTCTTAAGAGGGTTGGTGAGGTGTCTTATCATTTGAGTTTTCCACCATGGATTAGTGCGGTGAACAATGTGTTTCATGTGTCGTAGTTGAAAAAGTATCATCCGGATCATGACCATGTGATTTGATGGAATCATGTTGAACTAGAAGTAGATTATTCATTGGTGCGCGTGCCAGTGAGGGTTGTGGATAGGAAAGAGAAAGTATTGCATGGTAAAAAAATCTGTTTAGTTCATGTTTTGTGGTAGTACGGTCAGATTCAAGAGGATACTTGGGAGCGCGAGAAAGTGATGGTCGAGCAGTGTTCTGAGCTCATTCGGGAAAGGGCGGTTTCACTACTTTTTGAGGATGGAACTCCCAATGATTGGGAGAAGTTAGTACCCTTGGTTTGATGTATGTAGCCATTGTTTATGGATTTTTTATTTGTTTAAAGGGCATGAGATGATTTGGGAAAAGGTTGGGAGAGTTTGGAATGGTTTTGGATGACATTGGAGGATTTTAAATGGGTGTGCGGTTAGAGAAAACCGTGCAAGGCAACCATGCAGACCCATTCTCTCAAGGTAGCAGCGTGCTCATGGTTAGCGCACGTTTTTTTTAACCATGTGGGCTAACTGTGCGGCCACTTAATGTTAGTGTTTTTATGTCTGGGATCCATCAGTCTTTACCTAAACCCCTCCAATATTCCTCACACTTGAGAATCACTTAGTATTTTCGGTTCTCATGGGTTGGAGGGGATCTCCCACTTAGTTTTGAAGGCTTTTGAAGAGGATTCATGGAGGTTTGAAGGTGGTTTCTCCTGAGTAAGTCTCTCCTCTTGGTTTCCTTATGTTAACCTATAAATCTACATCCATCTCTTTCTTGGTTTTCTAGATCTACAATTGTTTTGTGTAGATATAGGGTTGTGGTTTCCATGGATGTTAATATTAAGGCTTGTGGATGTTAGAGAAAGGGATATAGAGAGGTTTCAGTGGTGTGTTCTCTGGATTTGAGGCACAGTTTTTTGTGGGTCGATTTCTCAGGGAACCATAATGGTTGGTGGCTTCTCTTTTGACTCTACTTGTTTAGAACTAGTGGTTCTTTGATACAATTAATTGTTGTGCTGATTATTAATTGATATTTGTTATGAGAAATTGGTTGGAAATCCATTTGGGGATTTTGGGGAAAAGGGGGGTTTCATGGTGAAATGCTACTATTGTGGATTTTAAAATGGAGATTTTAAAATGGTTTGTTGAGAATATGTTGGGAAAATGGTTGATGAAAAATGGTTTTCAATAAAGATGTTGATTTTATTCAAATGTGGTTTGGCACGGAAATTGGTTTCCAATAAATGGATGATTTATTGAAGTGGATTGGTATGCAATGGAATTGGTTGATTGCATGTTGTTTTTACATTGGAGGGTTGTTTTCTTGGTTGTGATTAGTTGAAATATTTTGTGGATGTGGGAGGGAAGTCTCACTATAAAAGGAGATCGATAGTTTTTTGAAGAACCACCGTGTGAGTAGTGGTCGGGAAGTACAACTAGTTGTGAATGGGTTAATAGGTTGGGAGGAAGTCACACTCTTTTGGTTCTTTTGGTGTGCATTGGTTAACGGGTTGGAAGGAAGTCCAACCATTTGGTTGTTTTTTGTGAATTTCATTGACAGTTGGATCTTGTTGTGCTAGTTTGTAAATTATGAAATGGTTTGTGGCATGTTTGGTTGGATTTCCCTTGGTTTCTCGGTTGGCTGTGATGGCCTAGTAAAGGCATGTTTGGCTTATGGAAATGGTTGTAATTGTGATTTTTTTCATATAAATTGTTTTATACAAATGTTCTACTAGTTTTATCCTAGTGGCGTGTGTAGGGAAATTATTTGGGTAAAACCTACTGAGTTTTAGTACTCACCCCCAGCTTTGGCACGTTGGTGTCTTTGCAGATGTTGTGTATCGTGATGCGGGGAAAGGTAAGGCATCGCCCTCCTTTAGTGGTGCATCGTGATGTATGGGTGGTGCTTTGAGCATGGAGCTTGGTGTGAAGCCATGGAGTGTTCCTTGGATTATATTGGGTCTTTTATTCAGTCTCCTGCATAGTAATCTGATATGGTATAGGTTTTATTGGGATTGTGTTGTATTATAGAACATCTTGGTTGTCTTTTGGGAATACATGCTTGAATGTTTTGGATGACATGCATCATATAGTGATTGATAGTGGATCGTTTGGATGGTTTTGTCATATGGGAAAATCATTCGCCAATTTGTTCTTGAAGCCCTTGACATTTATTGACATCCATTGGCACCTCGGGAACGTTGATTAAGTCCAAGTAGCCATCACTTCCTCTTCAATGTAATGAGGTAGGGGTGGGGAATTACAATAATCAATCCCCAAAAACAATGAGATTATAACATAACACCCTTACCTCAAATCCATTTTTCATTGAATTCAATATATGATCACATATAATAAATTTAAATATAATATAACTCTCTAATATAGTGAATTTTCTATATATAATATATTATTGGATCCTTTTATATAATTTTTTCACCACCATTTATCTATAAATAAATATTAAAAGCATCTTCTCTTAGTACTAACTATTTTATTTTTCTTGAGTATTTTAGTTCATTAGTTTCGTTCTTGGTGAATTTATATTGGTTCAATAAAATTCATAGTATAAATCATAAGAAAAATATTATAAATATATATTATAAACTTATTTATAGTCATACAAAAATTTATAGATGAAAATTGAATTACACCATTCATAGAGATGGTAGGCCATACATACGTGTGAAGGTGGATACCATTTTTCACCAGATGGAAAAAAAGAAACATAAATACTAATACAAATTTATATAATCATTAATATATCATATATATCGTATATAGACATCAAATTTCTTCTCATTACCATCTATATAATTTATAAATGATAAAATAAATCACATCACTCCATGGGGGGTCGTAGTCCATATGTAATGAAGAACGACACTATTATTTCCCAAAGGATTTTTGGTATTTATTTTTTAAGATATTTATTATATTAAATTTATAATAATTTCTTAAATTTAATATGAAAATATTTAACCCTATCATATTACACATTGATAAGATATTTTTGTGAAAAATGAATAATATCACAACATAGAGACAGTAATATGTACATATTCATGAGTGATTATTTAACTAATAATTTGACATAATGGGTCGTAAAATATTGTTCTAATAATATTAATTTCATTTAATAGTCTTTAAAATACCTGATTTATTAATTTCTTATAAATTAAATTGGTTTATAAGAGGTAACAAAGTGTAGAATATAATGTGTACTGTTAAGGAGATAACATATTTAAAATGAATCCTTTATATATATTATAAATTCCATTAGGGAACATATTTTTTGATAAATAATATATTTATGTTTTTTAGAGTTTCTTAATAGAATGTTATGATTTTTAACCATATATATAAATAAATTTGGTAAAAATATTTGTGAAAGGTTGTTCCATTTATAATTTATGTGAGGTAACTTATAATTTTTTGGCTAACATATATTTATCAATAAAAATGCATCAAAATGTCTATGGATTATATTATAAGGTAGGATAGGTTTTTTACAACATAAAAGATTATATCATTTTTGGGGTAATTGTAAACCTTATAATTTTGATCAACCCTTGTTATAAGGCCCCAAAAATAAATCATTACTTAATATTGATTAAAAAATATTATCATTGAGGATCTTTTCAGGTTTAGAGTTTTAGTGAAATAGGCCATAACATTTTAATTACATCTCAAATATTAAAAAGTAGACACTTCTACTCAGTATCAATTTTTCCATAAAATTAAACTCATAAAAGAAAAATATAATTATTTACTTGTCATAAATCATCATGAATTCTTCATTTCTCTTACCCTCTCTTATAACCTATGAAAAATATTTCAATGATATTTTATGAGTACAGAAATCTTAGTAAGGGTTAAAAAATAAGGAAAGAAATCACTTTTCCATCAATACTTACGAAACATAAGATCTTTAACACACAACATGAAAGAATGAGATTTATGAATAACATATAAATATATAAAATCATAAATGTAACCTCATCATCCATAACATACATACGCTGTAGCCTTCACAGCTACATAGGGTGTTACATTTAGTGTTACCATTATATTAAATTCCATAAATATCATAAGAGAAAAATTAATTTTTACCTATATCACATTACCCAATGCATTGGACATCTATCTCGGGATCACCCTCCCTAGTTTTATCACGGATCCACCTATATACAGAAACAATCCCCTAGAACCATAAAATAATCATAATACAACAAGAATCATAAAAGAATGATAACATTATGACAATGAAATAAAAATATAAAATTTCAATATATTTACATAATCAATCCATTCCCAAAACAATTTTTAATACCAAAATACATAAAAAGAGTATATGGTTCTTATTTTCCTTTTAAAAAAATTATATCTTGTTAAGGAATCCAAATATCAATGAATTCTTGGAGCAGTGAAAAGGTCTTTTTCACTGCGTACATTTTAAAGAAACATTATATTTTTTGTTTAGTAAAACACATCGAAAAAAAAATATTTCATTTAAATAAATGTAATAGGTAAAGTGGTTTTTTATACATTTTATAAAAGAAAAGTCATGTATAAATTCATGTATGCCTCAATAAAAGTAGATTGAGATAAAATCCTTTACCCAATGTCTGACTTGACTCGTTTGTTCATTAATCTCCTGAATAATAAACTAATATTAATTTATACTTTTTTAAAAACATTTTTCTGGTTTATTATTCATCTTATATATATTATTTCCATGTTATGAACATTTCATAATAATCTATGTCAATAATGGTCGTTTTATCGATATTTGGTACTTGAGTCCAAAATAAACATCTTATAATTACAAGTTGTCCATGTGTTAATAAGTACACTATCTAAAAAACGATATAAATTATTTAGATATCACAAATATCATATATATCTTATATATATATATAATATTACATAATATTTGGATATAAGAAATGAAAGGCACAGTTCATGGAGACGGTAAGTCGTACGCAGGCCTGAACGCTACTTTAATTTCTATTTCATTTTTAATGAAATGAAAACTTAATGATAAATATGTATAATATAATTCTATTATAATATCATATATAATTTCATTAACTACATCCTTTATATGTTCTATGTATGAGATGAATGAGTCATATCTCTTTGAGGGGACCTTTGTCTGCACTTTGTCAAATGAATAAATCATAATTACCCATTATAGAAACCATAAAAGAATGATATAAATGATAAAAACATAGGAATATAGAAAATATAAATAAAATTAATATAATATATAAATATAGTTTCATCATAATGGACATCATGAGATGCGGTATGAGATAATTGAACACTCATCGTTTCGTGAGGCAGTAGTTCGATGTCCACATAAATAGTTTGTTTGTATCAATTAGATGGAGGTGTGTTGAATTTTAGTTCTAATAAATATCTTAAAATCATCATAGCATATTTAATATAGTTGCGTTGTTATTAAAAAATTTAATAAAAAGTGTTTTTGGGTTTTGAGAAGGAAAATAAAACTAAAGAACCTGAGAGAAGATGTTACCATTAAATCGGGTAACTCCCTTTGGTTTAAACCAAAAAGCTTTATTTAATTGCCTTCTGGAAAATGTAAGGATTCTAGGTGGAATATTGACATGTTTTAAACTTATTAGAGAATAGTTTGGTTGAAAAAAGAGGCTCGATAGGTGTCACTAATGAGTTAGAGGTGGTGGCCTTTTATAAGATAGAGGATGGTCTCTTTTGAAATGTTTTACAATATTATTTTGTTATAAATTTATTTCCGGATTCAAAATGTCCAAAACTCATTAAATTCCTAGATACTATAAATTTAAGTCTATATAAAATCAACCAATATGAATTGGTGTCCCGACCCGCCTTCACCAAAAGGAGGGAAGGGTCAGCAGATTGTAAGGCCCTTCCTTATTTATGTTGAAGGAGAGATAATGACCCCCAAGAGCTGCCTTCAATAGGTCCCAGAGTGGCGACCAACATCAAGGGTTTAGAAATTTCTCACAAATGGAAGGAATTAACCATTTTTGTTTTTTAAGATCGAGAGATGAGATGATGAAACTCAACAACACCCAGGTAAATAAAAAGTAAAGAAAAAAATAAACCATTCCCACATGCATGTTCCAAAAGTAAATCCACAAGGTAAAAAAGGTGACTACACAGGTAAGTACCAAAGAGGAAAAGATAAACAAAAACTGCAATTGCTGCAATGTTCGAGCTAGTATGGTCCTGCATGATCCCAGATGTCCTCCTGGAAACCTGAAATCAGTTTTATATACGTTCGGTGAGCACACAAGTACACTCAGTAGGGAAAACCAAAGACTCTCATGCACAAGTGGGGGAACGTAGTAAAGTCCCGTGAGAAAAGAGTAAACCAAACACCTATCAAGGTAAACTATCCACCCCAGTCCTCACCAAGGCACACTCCCCAAATAACGCAAGTCAAGTAATATATATAATTAGAGCACATCGATGTTTGGGTACCCCGCGTCACTTTCCCACGGGTTATTGAGACATCCTACGCATCGGTCCAATCTCGCCATTCTCAATGTAGTACCACTGCCACACCCGCCCGCACACACCTGGGCCACAACCACATGCATTCCCACTGCAAAAATCTCGCCCGCACACACCAGGGCCACAACTGCCACACATAACCATACCTACAAACACCTGGGCCAGAACAACCACCACCACGCCCGAAGACACATGGGCTAGAAAATCCACTTCCACGCCCGAAGACACCTGGGCCTCATCCTGAAGACACATGGGAAACCACCAGCTGCACACACCTGGATGACCACCACACTACCCCACCCGAAGGTTCTTGGGCTAATAATGGACCTCAGGCCATCACAGCCTGCCCGAAGATACTTGGGCTATTCGGGAAAGGGAGCATAAAAGGAGATAATAACCAGCAACCAAGAATAGTGTTGGGAAAAACACCCTCACCCATGAAATGGGGGTGTTCAACACTAAGTGCTCATCTTGGGTGGGGCGTGAATAAGAATGGAAAACTACATGTATAGATATAGGTAACAAGCACTCACCCAAAGTCAAGGTTTTTCTAACTGGCCTACGGAACACAACACCACTATATCCGAGTCACAAGTCACGACTCTCTCCAAAAAAACCCATTTGTCCCATTCTTGATTCATGTTCAGTAATAATGTTTAAGTTTAAGCACTACTGGGAAACTAGTAAGCATAGGCACAAGTCCCGGAAAGTAAACAGTCAAGCATCAACCATAATGCCCACACCCGGTTCTTAACAATAGAGGATCCCACCCCAAATTCACACAACCACCATGAGTACAAGACAAGGGATTCCATCCCCTCCCACATTTCCAGCAATCAGCTCGAAAAGAAAACAAACAACTACCACCATCAACACATGTCAGGGTCATTCCGGTATTTTCATATTTACACGACTTAACACACTCCATGATTTCAATTTTCATGTGTTTTAATCGGGGGTTATCACAGAAGGAATGATCCTGGTGCCTCAATCTATTTGGACAGATATATGTGATTAACCAATTACTTTTCACAGTAAGAGTTTACAACCACAACAAGCCATTTAAAACATCAGCAGGGGTTCATTAGTGCACAAACAACGACCACCAACGACATCGATTTTCATAAGGCATAAGCCAGCACAACTCAAAAAGATGGTCATAATATAAACAACATCAACGATCACAGACCTCTCTTTCTTTATATAATTCAATCATTATCTTTAATTAGGTCTGGTTTATTCAATCCTACAGAATAAAAATCATGCCCACCCCTCATGATACACAAAAGAGAGAGGCAATGGAGAAATTCCCTACTTGTCTGATCGACGATCGACGCTTTGGCCGGGCGCAGAACTTTACGGATAACGATGCAGTGTGCCCGATGCACCAGAAGCTGTTTTTGAAAATCCATGATCGAGGAAAGAGAACCACGACTAACCATTGGTTTATAATATCCGGGGATGGTTGGGGTGAAAACGCGAAACCGCGTAAGGCGCAGGGGTTGTTGGTTGACCACGTAGATCCACTCGTCATTATAGGGGGTCGGGTGGTTTAAACCGACTCATGAATTGATTAATTATTTAATTAAAACTCTTATGCACGTTACGGGTCTTTAAAACATGCTTAAACGAGTCAGAATATGGTTTAAAACCCTATTTGCGCAAAAGGAGCGCTACTGGAAACAACTTGACAAGGTTGGGTGATGCCGATCGGTCCCACCGATCGGTCGCACCGATTGGTCACGCCGATCGGTCTGACCTATCGGTCACACCGATGGGTCTCCCCAATCACACTCACCGATCGGTCTCACCAATCGATCACTCTAAACGATCGGTCTCACCGATCGGTCACGCCGATCGGTCTCACCGATCTGTCTCACCGATCGGTCTCACCGAGATGCCACTCTTTTAGGACCCGGATTTTGGCAATGGGAAGGACCAAGAGAGTCTGGGTCATCACATCAGATACCTCTCAAACTATTCTTGTCCTCGAGAATTCAAACAACCCAGAAGGGAAGGGCGGGTCCGAACAACCACCCTGAATGATACATCTCAGGAGTGAACCTCATTGTTAACTAAGAACACCTTCTTGTCACGAACTGAGAAACATACCATGCCAAACTGCCCGGGAATGTGGGTTGGGGAGTCTCCTCCCTCATGTCAAGATATTATCTGCTTTGGGCAGCACTGACTCGCCCGCATGGGTTTAATCGCATCCACCTTAATGAGTCTTGATTAGGGGTCAGGTTTTCTCCTTCCCGATAGTCGGGGCTTTTCACACACAAACAGAGGAAAGAAAATCAGTACATTTCATAGCCAAAAGGCTAAATGTTATACCACAACAGGTACAACAAGGAATAAAACTCAAAACAACTTTGGGTACTGGGTACACATCTGTTCTTCCCTCTCCCACGTACTATCCTCAAGCCCACCATGTCTCCACAACACACGAACCAAGGGGATTGTTCACCCGTGAAGCACCTTCTCCTTGCGATCCTCGATCATCACTAGTCTCTCCACAAAGGTCATGTCGTCCTCGATGTCCAGCTCACCCCAATCAAGGACGTTTGAATCGTCGTGCAGATACCGACGGAGCTGGGACACATGAAAAACATCATGTATCCTTATTAGCAGTGGTGGTAACCCTAGTGGATAAGCCACTTCGCCAACCCGCCGCAACACTTCAAAGGGTCTGATGAATCTGGGAGAAAGCTTAGTCCCCTTGCCGAACCTCTGCTGCCCACGCCGAGGGGAGACCTTCAAGAACACGTGGTCCCAAACCTCAAACTCCACGGGCCTCCTCCTGGTATCAGCATACGACTTATGTCGGTCCTGGGCCGCCTTTATCCTTTCCCGTATGAGCTGAACCTTCTCTGCCATGTTCTACACCACCTCTGGGCCAAGGATGTCAGCCTCTCCTACTTTGATCCAACACACAGGTGAACGACATCGCCTCCCATACAAAGCTTCAAACGGGGCCATACCGATGGTAGAGTGGTAGCTATTATTATAGGAAACTCTACCAGAGGCAAGTATCGCACCCATGATTCTCCTGAGTCCAGCACACATGCCCGTAACATATCCTCCAAGGTCTGGATGGTGAGCTCTATTTGTCCATCTTTCTGGGGATGGAAAGCAGTGCTAAGGCGTAACTGGGTGCCAAACACATGCTGAAATCTTCTCCAGACTCACGAGGTAAACCATGCATCCCTATCCAAGAATTTAGACCTCGGAACTCCATGCAACCGCACCACCTCATCCACGTACTTTCGTGCCAAAGCATCCACAGTACTCGACTCCCTGATCACCAGAAAGTGAGCCGATTTCGTCAACCTGTCCACTACCACCCAGATGGCGTCGTACCCTCCTTGGACCATGGGGAGTCCCGTGATGAAATCCATCGAGATGTCATCCCACTTCCACTGGAGTACATCTAGAGGCCGCAGTAGGCCGCCTGGAACTCGGTGTTCAGCCTTCACTTGCTGACACACTTAGCACTTGGCCACAAACTCTACCACCGCTTGCTTAACTCCAAGCCTCCAAAACTGCCTCTTCAAACCCTGGTACATCTTGGAAGCCCCTGGGTGTACCACCAGGCATGAGTTGTGGAACTCACTGAGAACCATGCCGCACATCTCCTCCGGGACAAACAACCTCTTCCGGAAAAACATCTGGTTCTGACCATCCTCTATCCATCCTTCTGGAGCATTTCCCTGGTCAATGTGGTCACGCATCACATCACACTCTAGGTCTCCCCATTGAGACTCCTCCACTTGCGGAAACAGGGATGACTGCACTGTCATCTGATATAGGGGGCCTCTGCTTCTATCCATCTTTGCATCCAGGTGTAGGGCAGCCAACTACTCCATCGCCTTCCAGGCGTCCACTGACTCTCAGACCGCATCCTTCTGCGTCCACCTGCTCAAGGCATCAGCCGCCACATTTCCCTTGACCTCAGTATAAGAGATCTCAATGTCGTAATCCTGGAGGAACTACACCCATCTCCACCATCGCAAGTTTATGTCATGCTGGGAGAAGATATACCTCAAGCTTTTGTGATCCGTGAAGACCACAAAGCATTCCACGATGAGGTTGTGCCGGCACAGCCTTAGTGCAAAAATGACCTCTTCATGATCCAGGTCATGGGTGGCGTAATTATGCTCATGGAACGCAGCTGCCTGGACCCATGAGAGATCACCCCTTATCGCTGCATCAGCACGCATCCCAGGCCCTGTCCTGAAGCATCACAGAACACCTCATAAGCCACCCCTTCTTCTGCTAATCTCAGTACTGGGGCACTGACCATCTTCTCCTTTAGGTAGCTGAAGGCTGACTGGCACTGCTCACTCCATACGATAGCCTGGTCCTTCTTGGTCATAGCCGTCAAAGGGGATGCTACTCGGGAGAAGTTGGGTACGAATCAACATTAGTAACCTGCCATCCCGAGGAAACTTCGGACATCCACCACATTCTTGGGTGCTTCCCAAGAAACAAATGCCACATACTTTGATGGGTCGACCACTACCCCATGCTCATACACTACATGCCCGAGGAAGTGCACTTCTCGTGTCCAGAACTTCCATTTTGACAACTTCCCATAGAGCTGGTGCTGCCGTAGGACCTCCAAAACTGTCCTCAGGTGCTCTGCATGGTTCTCTTCTGACCTTGAATAGATCAGGATATCGTCGATGAACACAACCACGAACCAATCCAAGTAATCTCTAAATATGGAGTTCATAAGCCCCATAAACACAGTCGGGGCGTTCGTAACACCCAAGGGCATGACTACGAACTCGAAGTGTTAATACCTGCACCTGAACGTTGTCTTCGGGATGTCGCTCTCTTTCACCCTCAGCTGGTGGTACCCAGACCGTAGGTAGATCTTCGAGAACCATCCTACCCCTTTCACCTGGTCGAAAAGATCATCTATTCTCGGAAGAGGGTAGCGATTCTTGATCGTTACCTGATTCATCCTCCAGTAGTCTATGCACAATCTGAGGCCACCATATGCCATCTTTACGAACAGGACTAGAGCGCCCCACTGTGACATGCTCGGACAAACATAACCCCTCTTCATCATATCGTCAATCTGTATCCGCAACTCTCGTAGCTCCGAAGGTGCCATCTGGTAAGGAGCCATCAAGATTGGACAACCATTGGGATGCATGTCTATCCCGAACTCGATATCATGTCGAGGGGGTAGAGTCGTCACCTCCTCAGGAAAGATGTCCATAAACTCACGGACGATCTCTGGCACTCCCACTATTTCCGCATCTACTGATTCCACTGTCAGCTCGGTCAACAAGGAGAGGAGAGGTTCCTCTCTCCTATTTCCCTTCGGACTGCTCCACTCGCTGGTGAAGGTAACACACCGGCCGTCCATGTATGAGAACTCCACCCTTCTTTAGAAACAGTCGATGATGGCATAAACAGAAAATAGATAGTCGATGCCTAGGATGACATCGTATGGCTGAATCTGTAGCAGAAGAAGATCCCTAACTGACTGATGTGGCCCTATCATCAGTCTACATCCCCGAAAAAAGAACAACAAGTTGGTCTGACCTCCGAATGGTGTGCTCAACACCAGGGGAACTGTAATTCTCTCGGGATCTAGGCCCAAGGCATGTGCTAGACTGGGTAAAACAAAGGAGTGTGAAGCTCTGGTATCGAGCAAAGCATGATCAAGAGTGCTAAATGGACAGATCATATCTCGAACAACATCTGGCCCTGCTGGAACTATTGCCTCTACATTGTGTAACATTCCATGCCCAGCTCCCCTGCCCCTCGGCTGTCGGCCACCTCCCCGACCACGCCCTAGTCGAGGTCCCTGTGGAGCGCCCTGAGGTCGGCCTCCTCCTCCTACGTCTGCCCTCGGAGGAGCGGGAGCTCACTGTCCCAACTGCTGCTGCTAGGGCGGGTGATGAGGATGACTGCCACTATCGTACTACACCCGGTCAGGGCACTGACTCCGGAGATGTGCAGGGCTCCCACAGATGAAGCACCGCAGTCCCGAGCCCGAAGGAAGAGGGAGAGGGCCAGGGGATCGAAACTGAAACTGGTGCGGTATGCTCCCAGCGGGTCGGAACCTGGAGGGTCCTGACGCTATAGTACTGGTGCTGAAGACCTTCCCCTTCGATGGTCCCAGCTAGATCCCCGCTCGTGACACTCCTCCTAGAGCATGCATCCTCTCCACCACTTCAGCCTTCTTCTAGACCTCCAAGTATGTCGGAAGGGTAAATGGGGTAACAGTATACTGGAGGGAGGGTCGGAGCGCCTCCTCCAAACGTCTTGCCCGAGACTCCTCGTCGGGAATGAGGTCCAGAGCAAAAAGTAGGATGTCCTTGAACTTGATCCCTAGATCCCTCACAGACATACTCAACTGCTGGATGGATAGTAGTTCCTGCCTCTTTTCTGCCTTCATCTTTGAGGAGAGTAATTCCACCCGGAACTCCCTCTTGAAATCTGCCCAAGCCACCTCAGACTCTCTCCTCCCCCCCCCCCAGGTAAACCATCCACCATTGACGTGCCGCTCCCCGCATCTGGCTAACAGCCAGATGAACCCAGTACTCGGTCGGGGCCCGAATCAGGCTGAAGGCTATAACTAGATCCTCTTCCCAGCCTTTCGTCTTCATATCGGAGGTGCTGCCCTCATACTTCTCGAGGGCCTTTCGCTGGAAGGCCCAAATATTCTTCTGCCACTAGTCGCCCTCTTCCTCTCGATCTACTCTCTGCCAATCGGCCAAAGTAGTCTCTGGGGCCTCGATCGCCTGTACCACACGTGGTCGCCTTCCAGGTGCCATAACGGCAAGGTAAACAAGGAATGCCTAATCCCAAGTAGTGCAGAATATCATCTTCAAAACTTATTAAAATTTAATTTATTCTTAATTCCCAAGACATCCAAGAAACACAAGAACACAAGTCATTATGATGTATGTACCTTTCCTAGGATCTCTACCCTGCTATTTGTGTGGTCTCACTTGGTTGTTCGGTAGGTCCAGAGGCCTTGCATCGGATCACGGGGGGCCCTAAAATCCTGTGTCCTAGCCGGTCTTCGCCGACCTAATTCACGCGCCATGGTCACCCAACAATGTTTCCTTACCATCCCAAGCAATCCTCGCTGTTTCTAAATCCAGACTCCATCCTATCTCTCAACCCTCTCCTCTGATACCATTCTATCATGACCCACCTTCACCAAAAGGAGTGAAGGGTCAAAATATTGCCATGCCCTTCCTTCTTTAAGTTTAAGGAGAGATAATGACTCCCGAGACCAGCCTTCAATAGGTCCCGGAGTTGCGACCCACACCAACGGTATATTAATTTCTCACAAATGGAAGGCATTACCCCTTTTTGTTATATAAGATTGAGAGATGGGATGATGAAACTCAGCAACACCCTGGTAAAAGAAAAGTAAAGCCAAAAATAAACCATTCCCACATGCATGTTCCAAAAGTAAAGCCACAAGGTACAAAAGGTGACTACAAAAGTAAGTACCAAAGTGGAAAACAAAAACAACAACTGCAACTGCTCCAAGGTCTGAGCTAGTAAGGTCCTGCGTGATCCCCGAAGTCCTCCTGGAAACCTGAAAGATGTTTTATATATGTAGGGTGAGAACACAAGTACGCTCAGTAGGGAAAACCAAAGACTCTCGTGCACAAGTGGGGGAACACACTAATGTCCCGTGAGAAAAGAGTAAACCAAACGCATATCAATGTAAACTATCAACCCCAGGCCTCACCAAGGCACACTCCCCAAATAACGCAAGTCAAGTAATATATATAATCAGAGCACATCGATGTTTGGGTACCCCGCGCCACTTTCCCACTGGTTATTGAGACATCCTACGCATCAGACCAATCCCGCCATTCTCACCGCAGTCCCACTGCCACACCCGCCCGCACACACCTGGGCCACAACCACACGCAGTCCCATTGCCGAAATCCTACCCGCACACACCTGGGCCACAACTGTCACATGTAACCATGCCTAAAAACACCTATGCCAGAACAACCACCACCACGCCCGAAGACACCTGGGCTATAAAATCCACTGCCACGCCCGACGACACCTGAGCCTCATCCCGAGGACACTTGGGAAACCACCCGCCGCACACACCTGGCCAACCACCACACTACCCCGCCCGAAGTTTCTTGGGCTAATAATGTACCTCAGGCCATCACAGCCTGCCCGAAGATACTTGATCTATCTGGGAAATGGAGCAGAAAGGGAGATAATAACCAGCCACCCAGAATAGTGTTGGGAAAAACACCCTCCCCCATGAAATGGGGGTGTTCAGAACTAAGTACTCAACTTGGGTGGGGCGTGAATAAGAACAGAAAACTACATGTATAGATATTGGTAACAAGAACTCACCAAAAGTCTAGGTTTTTTCTCACCAGCCTACGGAACACAACACCACTATATCCGAGTCACAAGTCATGACTCTCGCCAACAAAATCCATTTGTCCCATTCTTGTTTCATGTTAAGTAATAATGCTTATGTTTAAGAACTACTGGGCAATGAGTAAGCATAGGCACAAGTCCAGAAAAGTAAACAGTCCAGTATCAACCATAACGCCCACACCCGGTTCTCAACAACATAGGATCCCACCCCAAATACACAAAACCACCAAGAGTACAATATAGGGGATCCCATCCCCTCCCACATTTCCAGCAATCGGCCCGAAAAGAAAACAACCAACTACCACAATTAACACATGTCATGGTCATGCCGGTATTTTCAGATTTAAACGACTTAACACACTCCATGATTTCAATTTTCATGTGTTTTAACTGGGGGTTATCATAGAAGTAAAGATCATGGTGCCTCAATATATTTGGCCGGATATATGTGAATAACCAATTACTTTTCATAGCAGGAGTTTACAACCACAACAATCTATTTAAAACATCAACAGAGGATCATTAGTGCACAAAAAATCACCACAAACGACCTCGATTTTCAGAAGGCATAAGCCAGCACAACTCAACAAGATGGTCATAATATAAACAACATCAACCATCACAGCCCCATCATTCTTTGTAGAATTCATTCATTATATTTAATTAGGTCTATTTTATCCATTCCTATAGAATCAAAAGCACGCCCACCCCGCATGATACACAAAAGAGAGAGGCAAAGGAGAAATTCCCTACTTGTTTGAACGACGATCTACGCTTAGGCCGGGCCCGAAAATTTACGGATGACGATGTGTCGCGCCAGATGCACCAGAAGCTATTTGTGAAAATCCATGATCGAGGAAAGAGAAATTACTACTAACCCTTGGTTTATAAGAGTTGAGGACAGTTGGGGTGAAAATGCAAAACCGTGTAAGGTGCGGGGGTCGTGGGTTGACCACGTGGCTCCACTCGTCATTAAAGTGGGTCGGGTGGTTTAAACCGACTCATGAATTGATTAAGTATTTAATTAAAACTCTTATGCACATTACGAGTCTTTAAAACATCTTAAATGAGTCAAAATAGGGTTTAAAACCCTATTTGCGCAAAAGGAGCGCTATTGGAAGCAACTCGACAAGGTCGGGCGATGCCGATCGGTCGCGCCGATCGGTCTCACCGATCGGTCACACCGAGACACCACTCTTTTAGGACCCAGATTTTGGCAAAGGGAAGGACCAAGAGAGTCTGGGTCATCACAATTGGACTGGTTATGGATATTTTTTAATCCATTTTTTTTAACTCTTTTTTACTATTATCATTTTATTAAGCTCTTAAAACATTGAGATTAAAAATAGTTACCAAAACATGAAAAATAACAAATTATAGATTCCATAAGATAATATTAGACTCTTTATATCTATTTTGAAGGATCTTATAATTTTTGGAATTTTATAATATTTAATAAAATATTTTATATTATGAAATATTAATTATTTCAATTTTGACACTATTCAGATCTTCACTTTTTAAAAATCCCTAACACCTTAATTTATTTATAAAAAAATCATTAATAAAAATATATTGTATAAATATCATCTTCAAAATTCATGGATGATATAAAAAAACAAATTACATTTATGATAACAATTATATTATCATTTATTTGAATCCTTTATTAATGATCCAATCACTACATCACCACTGTTTCATTAATAAATTTTTTTATTTAATGTCTAGAAATTATAAATTAAATATAATTATTTACTACTTATTTTTATGTTTCTAATTACTATTTATAGTGAAATATCACCTATATAACAGCATATAAATTTTTTTTACTAAACAATATATGTTTGTGTAACATTTATCATAACTTTAAATTAGTTTTTATAAAATATAATTTTTACTTAGAAGTGGATCCATGGGGTCTTAAAATTGTCCCAAGTATTAACATAGTCGTAAATGTATCATAAAATAGGTTTAAGACATGATTTAGGGTAACATAATATTTTTGTAATGTAATTTTTCATCCATAATTACCAGATTTACCCTTTAACTATGGTAAATAAAATATTTACTAAATATACTCTTCATAATGTCTAAAGATAAAAATTTCCATTATATAAAATTTGGAAATATAGACTAAAAATATGTAATCCATTATTTCATATTAAAAACACAAAAGTCTCATGAAATAATTTAATATAAAAGCTACATTTCATAACAAAAAAGGAGTGTTTTTAAGAAATAATAACATTCAAAAGATTGAAATTTAATTATTTCTAATTAAAATTTTTAATTACATACAGTGAAAGAAATTGGATTAAATTGTAAATATATAATACAGTTATAATTTTAAAGCAATTAAAATGAAAATCTAACTATATAAATAAATTAGATGATAATAATTTTTGACATAAAATGTAGTATGTTTCAATATTCATTAAAAAATTAAATTTATCTGAAAATTAAATTTTTTTTACCAAAAGTAAATTTTGATAACCATTTTCTAAAGAGGAAATATATTTTCTCAAATAGAACATATAAATGTGAAAAAAAAATATTTAAACTGGGTTCTCCATCAAATGGGGGTAAAATGACCTTTTAAAATTATTAGAGTTTTTCATGCTTAAAATAATATTCATTCTTATTTTAAACCTCTAAATTTAATGGGATAAATGTAAAAAAAATAAAAAACATGCCTAAAAATATTTTAGTGTGTTCAGTTCATTCTTTCCAACACAATGACTAGGTGTTGACTACCATTTAAAATAATATTTTGTTATTATTATTCAGTATGAATCAACCTTGTGTGAAACATGATATTTCAACAAAAAATGTTATTTTGTGTCGGGTACGCCCAGAAATATAGTATCCATTTAAAGTATAATTAATATCTAATTCAAATATATAAATAAATATGAAAATATCATATCCTTTATTTACCTAGGATGTTACGTTCTTGCACCCTTTTAGAAATTTTTTCCTTGTAATTTTTATTCCCTTATAAAAGAAGTGTGGGTATTTATCCCTAATAAAATTGTCATATTCCTATAATATATATTCAAAAGTTTGTTTTTTCCAAAAAACCCATTTCTCGATGAATTTACTTACTCTAAAACATTATCACTATCTAGTCCAAAAACTGGACAGGTTGGTCCTCATAAGAATGATTCTCTTCAATCTAAACTATCTCTAGACTCAAAACCTGAGATGGATCAGGCATATAATTTCTCAACATTGAAACATGAAAAACATTGTATACATGGGATAAAATTGGAGGTGAAGCTAATCTATATTCAATTGAACCAACTTTCTATAGAATTTCTTTGGGTTAAATGATCATTGGACTTAGCATTCCCTTCTTACCAAATTTCATGATAGTTATCCAAGGAGAAACTTTGAGAAAGACATGATCACCAACATGGAAAGAATGATACTTCTTCAAGTTATCCACATAAAATTTATGCCTACTCTGAGATATCCTCAGTTGTTTTCATATCAACTAAACATTCTCTGTAATCTCTTCTACAAATTCTTGTCCCATCAACTTCCATTAACCTACATCATCCCAAAAAGATGGAGTTCGACAAAGAATTCTATATAATTCATCAAATGGATCCATCTATATAATGGAATTAAAACTGTTGTAATAATAAAATTCATCCAAAGAATAATGATGGTCCCAACATCCATGATAATCCATTGGGACGACATGTATCATATATTCTAATGTCTGAATTTTTCATTTTGAGTGCCCATCTAATTGAGGAATAAAAGTTGTAATAAAATTTAATTCAGTACCCAAATTATTTTGGTGTGCTTTCCAAAAAGTTATAATAAATCATGGGATCACAATAAAATACAATAAAGAGGGGAACTCACTGATTCTCGACTATAAAATTAACATACAACAGAGAAAGTTGATCTAGATACGGAGTATCTCAAATAGAAAGGAAAGGAGTTTCTTTATTCAATCGATAAACAATAACCCATATTTCATTGTTACCTCAAGATTTCTTTGGTAATCATACAATGAACTCCTTGGAAATGTTATCCCATATTAGATCTGGAACTTGTAAAGGCTGAACCAACAATTTCGGAGATTTATTCTCTTTTTTAACATGTTTACATATCAAACACATCACATTAAAGTCAAAAATATCTATTTTCATTCTATCCCACTAGTAATACTATCAATGTTCTACGTGCATCTTATCAATTCTTGGATGAACTGAAATTGGTGAACTATGATCATCCCAAAAGAAACCAATATTTAACTATGAATTAAAAGTCACAAATAATATCTTCCCAATTTATATAATACAATCATTATCAATGTTAAATTCATGCAACTTATACTTTTGAACCAACTCTACCTATTTCTACAAAAAACTGTCTCCCCTCGGTGCTTTCATAAATTTATATGATAGATATGATTTTAACAAATACCTAAATAAAAATAGAGGAATTTCTTACACCATCAAATTCAATTCCAATGATCATCAAATCATGAATCAAAATATCCTGTTTCAAACATAACATGGTTAATGTAGCATAATTTTCTTTACTCCAAGCATCACCCACTTTATTTCTCTTTCCTATATGTTAATGAATCATGAAATAATAATCCTTGATTAATCCAATATATCTTCTCTATCTGATGTTTAGTTTCATCTGAGAAAATATATACTTCAAATTTATGTGTTGAGTATATATATCAAATTTTACTCCATATATATGATGCATCAAAATTTTTAAGGCAAAAAATCTCTTATTTCCAAATCATGTGTTGGGTAATTTAACTCAATTTGTTTTAACTAACACGAAGCATAAAAAATAACCTACTAATTTTTCATATGAACACAACCATGTACTTTCAATGAAGCATCACTGTAGATAACAAACTCACAGTCATTGAAAGGTAATGCCAGAACTACATCATTCCCCATTCATATTTTCGATTCTTGAAAATAATCATCATATTCTGTTTTCAAAATTATCATAACAACTTTTTGAGTTAACTTAGTTAGTAGAATAGATAACCATGATATTTTTTAAAAAATCATTCAGTAATAACCTTCTAAATGAATAAAACTATAGATACCGGTTATATTTTTGTGTCTTGGCCATTCTTCCACAAATTTTGTTTTATAATGATCAATAGTTATACCTTTTTTTAAAAAATGCGACCATTGAATGAAATTTTTTGTAACCAAAACTCAGAATTTCTGAATTTCCCATACATTTTTTTTTCATTTAAGTTTTTAAGACAATTGTTAAATAAAATTCATGTTCATTTTATTAAAGCTGGAAGAAAAATAAATATCATCAACAAACACAACCAAGAACATATCTAAGAACTTAATGAATATTGTATTCATAAGATCCTAGAATATAGTAGGATCATTGGATTAACCACAAGCCATAACTAAAGATTCATAATAAACATATAAAGTATGAAACAAAATCTATATAATGTCTTCTTCCATTACTATCAACTGATGGTTCCATGACCTCAAGTCATTCTTCAAAAAATATTGAGCTCCCAAGAGTTGATCAAAAAAATCATCGATATGATGAAAGGGATTCTTGTTCTTAACAGTTATGTTATTCAAATATCTATAATCAATTCAATGTCTCATTGAACCATATTCCCTATTAACAAAAAATATATGAGAACCCCATGGTGATGTGCTAGGTCAAATAAACATTTATCTAATTACTCGTATAACTGAATCATTAACATTAAAATACCTATTTGAGAAATTCGATAAGGGTGTACTAAAATTGGATTAGCATTAGGAACTAAGTCAACAATAATCTCAAATTTCATATAAGGAACTATACTAGGTAACTCATTAAGAAAAACAATAATATACCATTTTACCATGGGTTGGCCACTGATCTAAATACTTCCTTTGTTTTCAACTATATGTGAAAGGTAACATTCATTTCCATATTTTACTAGTTTCTCATCTTGATGAAATATTATCAAATTTAAGGGTTCTTTCATGTACAAAGACTAAAATTCATTCTAAAAATAATCCTCTTTAGCTCAATATTCAATCTCATAAAGATTAACAGAAATCTAATCCATGCCCAAAATAAAAAATCCAACTCGACTAGAAGAAAAATAAATAAGGATTGTCGATGGATTATTTTCGCACACAAGGACATGGAGGTTCTTATAATGATTTGGTCTCATTATCTCTTCCTGGTGTTTTTTTATAAATTTTAAGAACTAATATCTTTATACTGAATTCCCAATTTAATTGAAAATTTCTCATAAATGAATGATTTTTTTGAACCTTAGTCAAAAAACATATTGGAATAATCTTAATAAAAAAATATTGTACCTCATAATACTTTATTAGATGTCCCAACTTCTTCTGATGTAGTTTCAATAGATTTTACCACCCCTTTCTACCTATAGGCTGGTTGTTTTCTATCCATTGAGTTCTTCATTGGAAGCACATTTGTATAATTACTCTTTTCATTGAACATACAAAATTTTACTAGTTGTAAATCATATTATGTCTTACCATTACCTTGATCATTTTCTATTCAATTATAAGCCTTATGCCCCATTTTACCACATCTGTAGATCTTAACAAAATTCACAAGTAATTCTACTTTGTGATTTTTACTATAATTTTAACAAACTGTAAACTTATGTTTCTTACCATAAAAATTTATTTAAAGAGTTCTTCCATTTCATCGACCACCTCAACCTCTTATTATTTTGTTTATCAAAGAAATACTGGTCATTAATAAACTATATTTTTCACCCTCTCTGTATATTTTTCAAGTTTTTCATAAAATTTGAACTCACGATAAGCTAAATCCCTTAGATACATTGGAATTAATCCTGAGTAAAAAGGATTGGTTATTCTATCAATATAATGTATGAAATTTAGAGAATACCTGTCCATTTGAGTTAATTATTCTTCATAGGAATCCATTGAGTCATCCTCCTACCTCAATTCCAAGAATTTGTTTTCCATCCTAATATGAACCACCTTAAAAATTATTTATCAGGAAACATTCCTTTTAATTCATCATAATAAAGATCATAAATCTACTCAATATCCCTATAATATTTTCCTATTGGCCACCACTGATCATATTCACCTTCAAAATATTAAACAACAAGACTAACCTTTTAATGTTCTGAACACCTAATGACATCAAGAATCTTACCCATTTCATTAATCCACCCTCCATCTAGCCCATGGCTAGATGATCCAATGAAATATGGGTGATGTTTCCTCATGAAATGATCCACTACAGATATGTTCCTCTGTAGTTGATCTGGCTGATCTCATGCATGGATACCACTACCATTTATAGTGTGATTCAATAGTTCCACCACTACAACAAACTATTAATTTATGATTCTGAGCATCTCAGGTTGCAGATTTGGAATGTTGTATTCCTCAAGAAGACATCCCATCAAAGATACCATGTTTCCTATGCAGGAAATAATTCAGAACAAAGAATTATCTTAAGAGAATCCAAACCGTAATATATAAATGCTATATCGTTTTAGTATTAAAATAAATTAATAATTGGATATTAATTTAACAATATTCTAACATGTAATGTCTTCTAAAATAACCTCTAATTCCAAATATAAGGCCCTAATATAGAGACCCGAAGCTTGATGTACATGGTCATTACATTACATTTGCGGAATACTTAGCACATAACAAAAACACACACACAAGGATCGTAATAGTTTAGTGTCTTTGGAAACTTGGAATATAGTCCTCTAATCCTGGTGAAAGATCATCAACATCTCCCATAAAGATCTTCCTTTTTATTATACCTAAAACCTTTCCTTATATCCTGGGGAAAAGAAAACATGAAAGGGTGAGCTTAAATGCCCAGTAATGGTAAACAAAAGAAATATCAATCACATCGTATACACAAGCACATAACTTTTGGAAATCTTAACCTGCAAAAGAGATCATAATTTCATAACATGGGATAAATCATGGCAGTGAAATGTAATCACAATAATCATAACACAAAACATGAAACCTTGTGGCATACACACATAATCATAGAGAATCATTTCTTGTTAGTACAGACTCATTGCCAAGACTATCTTAGTGGAGAAAGTCCCTTTCTGAACCGAGTCACCCTCGTTTCAGTCCTGTTTCACTGAACCGGTATAACCTACCTGTTCCAGCCATGTCTATCTCATGAGATATAAAATCTTTACACAATGCATTGGAGGAAGATATAGGTCCCACCCATCTTATAATGAATCCTTTATTATGTGTGCCACATAATCATAAATCATACATCATTGCATAACACATGTAACAAAAATGGGATTCTTGAAACATAATGACATCATAAAAAAATCATATAAGGTAAATGACTTCATAAAAATAATTCCCTCACAACATAATCAAATCAATGTAATATTAGGGATAAAAACAGAACCCTATATTATCTTAGATGGAAAATAATTTTGATAAAACATTTGAACTCCATTTTTGAGGAAAATATCCTTTCTACTTCAAAAACACTTTTCATTTCTTAACATGTCATACAATTATAAACTAAAAAAGTTGATTAAAAATAAACTTGAAAACATATAAAGGAAGATTCTTGGAAATAATTTTTTAAAAATCCATTCTTTCCGTATAAGTTAAAAAAACATTATTCTCATACTTTTGTCGGAAAAGTCAAAAATGTACCTCGTACGAAAAACGACAAAAGATTCCTTTCATATTGTTTACTAAAAACTCACCGAAGGGTAAAATAGGATTTAAAAAATTTTAGGTGGATTTAAATAATATTACATATTGAGGAAACATGGATGTGGATGATAAAATACACCCTAGTAAATACCAAAGTATAAACAATCTCGGATAAAAATGAGATTGTGATATATCCCTTACCTTAGGTCTGATTTGCTTCGTAAGTGTCCGAACCTCCTTTATAATGATTTAAATAATGTCATTGATTTATTACAGGATCATATTCATTGTTATTATATCATATATTGTTCACTTATGACTTTATATTACCCGTTCTTTTGTAAATTCATATTAAAGTAGCGTTTTGGGTAAAATCGTCTCATTTGTCGTTCGTGTTTTAACTTGTAATAATTCATATGATTACTTAGATAATTATTACTTAATTATAGAATATAAAACATGATTTATATATAATATATATTCATAATATACATATATATATAATTGATCAATAAATGGAAAGAAATACACCGTTCATGGAGACGGTAGGTCGTACGTACGCATGAACTTTGTTTAAGTTTCCTTATTGAATTGAGTTGAATTAAGTAGATGACATACATATATATACACATAAATCCAGTAGCTTTATAATGTCATATATTTCAATATTATTTCATATATATACTTTATAATCATTCTTAAATGGTTAACATGGAGTATGAATGTCATCGCGTCGTGGAGACGGTAGTCCGTACGTACGCACGAGGGATGATATCATTTCCATAATTATTGAATTTAATTGGATTGGATGATACAATATATCAGAATCATTATGATTTTATAATAACTGTGTATAGTTATTCTTTACACCATAATACCCATCCATGTAAGGTGTTGGTGGAAAAACAGATTACACCACGGTGTGAAGACGGTATTCCGTACGTACGCACGCGCGGTGATTTCGTTTTCCATAGGATTGATAGATGGTGAATTAGGATTGTTTCATAATTATAATAACATATCATTATATGAGTGATACTGATGTTATTACTTCATAATGAAACAACCTAATAAGAATAAGTGGAAAAAGAAATAAAGGTGAAAGAATTGGTAACAGAAATTACCTCTTCTTTGAAGCGCCTCTTTGAGACCTCCTTTTAGGGCACTAAAATTGGTCTTTGAGGAAGACCAGAACCTCGAGGATGTTTCTAGGGAAGTTTAGAAGATATTTTGGCAGGGGTTGGCCGAGCTTGAAGGCCCAATGTTGTGTGAGGAAGAGTGGGAGGAGGTGTCCTTATATAAGGGAGGAGAGGGGCACTTTTGGAATAACAAAACATATTATTTTATTATAAAGTCAAGTTCGGATATAAATAGCTCCAAATTGATTTATTTAGAGTCTAAGGTGGGGATGGGTCGAAATAATCACATCCAATATAATTTAGACATGTTTAGGTTCCTATTTAACCTTATCATTTAAATTTAACATTAAGATAAATAATTTTACTTTTACCGTGTCTTCTTGTGTTCTTACACTATAAGGTTAATAAACATACTATAAGAAGCCAAAAGAACCACAAATTGTTTATTATTAATATATAATACTTTATTTAAGTCATTTTTCCGAACCTTAGATTTTTAGGAACAACATAACAATTAATAATATAATATTTGTTTTAAAAACTATTTTATGTCAATTTTGACACTATTTAGTAATTGATTTTTTTGAAAATCATAACAGAATGATAAGTTCGAAAAAGGTTAATTAAATAAATACTAACATATCATATTAACCTAGAAAATTAGTTGAATTCATAAAAAGTCTCAAATTATATTTATTTGAGTATTTATAACATCAATTATGTCAATATTTCATTAATAAGATAATTACTCCATCATTGTTGTGTCATAAATAAATTAAATTATTTAATGTCTAAAAATTTCAAATAAAATACCATTATTTAGGAAATCTTTTTATCTTTCTAATGAATATTTATAGTCTAATTTATCTTATGTAGAACCCTATATTAAAAATGTTTTATTAAATAAACTTTGATTTTAACTCTTTTAACTCTTCTTTGAATTAAATAATAATAAATGTCCTAATCTAATTCAAGTGGGCCTAAATGGTCATATTTTATTCCTAAGTTTGTTTTTGGTCGAATAAAACTTATCCAATAGAATTAGGACATGTTTTAGGGTAATAATAATATCATTTTTACCCTTAATTATCCTATTTACTTTTAACCGTGGTAAATAAAAGTAAAAAGTTACTATTCACCAAAAATTATTTTCATATCATTGAACCACATTTTACTTACTGACATCAACCGTGTCTCTCGGATTTTTGAAATTCCACTCACAGAAGCGGTAAAATTAAGTTTTATGAAAAATTCAGTTTTTTTAACTACCACTTAGTGGTTTCACTATTCATCAAAAATTGAAATTTTTTAGAAAAATACCGAAAATTAGGCCTAAGCTATATTTGATATTATGAACTCAAAAATGATTTCTATTTTACCAAATTCAAAACATATCAGTTGCATTAAATAATTTAAAAATTAATTCCCGTCGTAAAAACAAAAGGCGTGTTTTTAAGAGATAATAACTATCAAATGATTGACACTTGTTTATAACTGGTTTAAATGTGAAAGTACATCCAACGACAAACATTGTATTAAATTGTAAAAATATATTCTAAATATACTTTAAAACCACTCAAATTAAAAATATATCACTATGAATTATTTCAATTAAAAAAGGTTTTTTTATTTAAAATTTAGTAATTTTCACTATTCATCAGAATATGAAAGTTACCCGAAAAGTACCAAAATTTAACCCTAATCTAATTTCGATATTCCGAATCCATAAATGAAGTCCATTTTGAAAAATAAAATTTACAAATTTCAAAAAGTGGTCATTACTATTCATAACAGCTAGTTTTAATAATATCTTAATAGCATATCGTTGTTTAGCGAAACTTGGTGTTGCGTACAACACACACTATCGTGGAAGGTCGCGATTGCGTGTAATTCAAGCCAGGTCAGAGATGTGTATTGTGAAAGCTCCTTTTGGCGTAGCGTATAACACAATACATTAATGAAATTAAAAAAAATATTTTTCATAAAATCTCGGGGTGTTACACCTAACCTTAAAAAAATTACTTAATATCGAGTTAAAACAAGAATTAACATGAAAGAAATTTTTAGGATAACAATTTTAGATAATTAGGACATACCTATTACATTACATCTAAAAAATTAAAAAGTTGACACTTCTACTCAGTATCCATTTTTTTCATAAAATAGAAAAACATAATAGAAAAAAATTATTTGTTTGATATAAATATTCATGAATTTTTCCTTTCAGTGAACTTACTTTATACCATGTGAAAAAAATTCAGAAAATGGGATGAGAATAAAAATCTCGGTAAGGGTTATAAAATAAATAAAGAAATCATTTCTCTATTAATACATAAAAACATAAGCAATTTAACATACCTCATTAAATCATATGATTTATGAATAACACATAGAAATCATAAATCATTAAGTGGACAAATGGTATCCATAAAATACCTACGTTGTAGCTTTCACATCTATGTAGGGTGTTTTATTTGAAATTATAATCACATTATAGTCACAAAATAACATAGGAAAACCAAAATGTTTACCTTCATCACGTTACCCAATGCATTATAGACCAATATCAGGCTCACTCACCCTAGGATTATCATGGAACCCCCCATGTGTGTAAACAATTCTCAAGAACAATATCATTTTCATAAAACATAGACAAGTATAAACAAAATATAACATTTATAAATTGCAATAAAAATATAAAATTTCAATATATTAACATAATCAATCCATTCCAAAAACCATTTTTAATACCAAAATATGTAAAAATTTATATGGTCTTTATTTTTCTTTTAAAAACATTCCGACTTTTTAAAGAAGCCAAATAATAAATAATGCTCGAGGGGAAGAAAAGTCATTGTCTCAGCAAACGACCAGACGAAACATTATTTTTTAATATAGTTAAATGATTCATAAAAAATGATACCTTTTTAATAAAACTTAAATTAAAATGGGTTTATTATACAGTATATAAATGAATGTTGTGTATAAATTTATGTATGCCTCAATGAATGGAGATTGATATGAAGTCCCTTACATCATGTCCCACTTGACTTGTTCATTATTTAATGTCCTGAATAATAATATAAAGATAATTTTTACATGTATAAGAAATATTTTAAAGATTATTTTTCTATTTATATCACTTATTATCACTCTGTAATCATTAAATAATCATTTAAGTTAATAAGGTTCTTTTTTTGATATTTAGTACTTGAAAAAAAATGAACTTCTTATAATTACATGTAGTACATGTGGTCAAAAGTCCGTTACCACTATAATTATATTCAGTATTTAGATATCATATATATAATATATATCCAATATATAAATATATGTATTTATAATAGTACATAATACTTTGAGATAAGAATCTAAATTCCCTATTCAATGAGATGGTAATCTGTATGTACGCATGAAGACTACGTTGATTTATATTTTATATTTAATGGAATGGGAACATAATGATACATGGATATATTATAATTACATTATAATATCATATATATATTCATTAACTCCATCCTTTATACATTCCACATGTGTCATGAACGAATAATATCACTTTGAGGGGGCAGTAGTCCACACTTCCTCAAATGAAATTATCGTATTTACCTAATATAGAAGCCCTAAAAGAATGAGAAAAATAGAAAATACAGAGACATAGATACAATATAAATATAATATATATCACATATATATACAATTCAATCATAATGGCCACCATGAGAGGCGGTAGGAGATAATTAAACAATCATCATTCTGTGAGGCAGTAGTTCATTATCCACAGAAACAATATGATTGTATCAGTTAGATGAAGGTGTTTGGAAGCGTAGTTTGAATAATTATAATAAAAAAATCCTAGTACATTTTAGATACTGGTGGTGTTATAATAAATTAAAATAATGGGATTATAGGGTGGTGGAGATGAAAAAATAAAAGCATGAACATGAGATAAGATGTTACCTTTAAAAGGGGTAACTCCCTCTGGTTTAAACAAAAACGATTTATTGAAATTCCTTCTTTATGAAGAAAGGATTCAAAGTGGAAGAGAGGGATGTTGGGATCTTATTTGAGTAGAGTTTGGATAATCCAATGGGCTTAATAGGTGTGAGTAATTGGTTAGAGATGGTGGCCTTTTATAAGAGGGGGGATGGGCTCTTTAAGAATGTTTTAATGTATTATTTTATTATAAATTTATATTCAGTTTCAAGCAGTCCAAAACTCATTAAATATGATGATATTATGAATATAATTCCAAATAAAATAATTAAATAAGAATTGGATATTTTTTGGATATTTTTTTGTTCATATCTTTTGTATTTATTCAGTTTTTACTCTTACAATTTTATCAGCCATTAAACAATATGAGAATAAAAATAGCTACCAAAAAATGCAAAATATATAATTAAAGAGTTTATAATAAAATTATAGACCAATGATAACTATTTCCATGAATATTAGATTTTTTGGAATTACATATGATTTAATATAATATTTTAATTTTTATAATATAAATTATGTCAATTTTGACAATATTTATATCATGACTTTTTAAAATTACATAGAAACTATATTGATTAAAAAAACATCATTAATAAAAAATTTAACATTTAACTATCATCCATACAATTCTTGGATAATACCAAAATAAAGAAATAACATTTATTTTATCATTTTTAATATATTTTATTTGAATCCTTTATTAATGAAGGAATATTTGCATCACAATCGTGTCATTGTTAAATGTATTTATATAATGTCTAAATATTATAAATAAAATACGATGATGTATGAAATATTTTTAGATTTATAATTACTATATACTGACTCGAATATCACTTATATAACCCCAAATAATTTTTTTACTCAACTATATATGATTAAGTTACATTTTCATTAAAATTAAATTAAATTTATATAAATTGTCATTTTCACTAACTATTGGCTCTATCAGATCTCAAAATCATCCCAAAGATTCCAATGGTCGGACATGTTTTCTGAAATAGGGCTGGGACATGATTTTGACTAATATAATACTGTTATAATATAATTTTTTTACCCTTATTTATCTTATTTACCTTTTAATCAGTGTAAATAAAATATTTACTTAAGTTAATATTCATAATTTCAACAAAAAAGTTATCAGTTTCCACAATTTGGAACACCTGATTCCAAAAAATGGAATACAGGTTTCCAAATTCAAAACAAAGAAGTCATAGAATTTATTATAAAATTAATTACCGTTTTCAAAACCAAAAAGTGTGTTTTTATGAAATAATAACTATCAAACGATTGACATGTGTTTATTTATAAAATAAGAGAAACTACTTCCAATGACTATAATTATATTTAATAGTAAAAATATAATCTATTTACACTTTAAAACCAATATTAATGTCAATCTAAATATATAAATAAATTCGATTAAAAGGTAGTTTTGAATGACAATCCTATATTTTTCAATATTCATTTAAAGTGATCTTTTTCAGAAAAATACCAAAACATTACCGAATGCAAATTTTGATGTCCAAATTCTAAAGAAAAATTTTATTTTTTCAAATATCACACATAAAATATAAATGTGAAAAAAACTAGATTTAAATGGGGTTATCCATCAAAATTTAGTAAAACATCCTTTTAAAAATATTAGAGTTTTTCATACTTAAACTCAAATTTGTTCACATTTTGATCCTCTAAATTTTAATTGGATAAATGTAAAAACATTTAACAAATATGTATAATCATATTGTATTTAGTTCTATTCATTCCTACCAATACATCGACTAAGAGTTCACTACAATTTAATATAATATTATAATATTATTTTCCACTATGACTCAGCCTTGTTTGCGACATGAGATTTCGAAGAAACCCATTGGTACGTGTCTGATACGCCGTCAAATATAGAATCCCCTTGTAAAGTAAAATTATAATTTAATTCAAAAATATTAATAAATATTAAAATATCATATCCTTTATCTACCTTGGAAGTTACACTTATTAAACCATATTCAATTTTAACTATGGAAACAAATTCACAATATTAATGTGTTGTAATTACTGTATATAATGTGAAAATTATCCCATAATTAGTAAATTTATGAAATTCGCTACCCTATCATATAATAATTGTTTTATTTCAATATTTTTATGATCTATAAATAATGTAATAGTTTATAATTTTGATAAAATAACATTATTGTCTATTTTGAAAATCTTCATTTAATTTAAATTTTTATAAATCCATACACTGGGTAACATAAAATATAATGATATAAAAAATTCAATACACATTTTATTGGTCATGGAAATTCGTTTTTTCAATAAATCAATTAACATTATAGTACTTTTAGAATATTCCAAGAACATTCATTATTTTTTAAAATTGATAAATGTGTCATCTATCATTCTTAAGCAATTTTGGATTTGATATAATTACAAAAAAGTATGAATTTATATCATGAATATAAATTTATCTAACTCAAAATAGTCTATTATATTCATTCATAACATACAAATGTTCTTATGTGGAAACATAAGTAATTTAAAATAATGAAAATTACATTTTTTTTATCATTAATTTAATAAATTAATATATAACTCATATTCAAGGATATGTGTCTATTAAACAAATAATTTTATGTCCTAAAATGTTAAGAGTGGAATTGAAAGTATAAAATAATAATATTTATAAAAAAATATGAAATCATTACTTAATATTCATTTATATGAAACTGATTTACCCTTTACTATGGTAATGTTTTTTACCACAACTACTATCCATAATGAAAAAAGGGGTCAATCTTCTAAATTTTACCCTACTGAATCTACATTTTAATTAATTTTATCTAATTCAATATATATATATATATATATATAAATGAATGAAATTAATTTTAATATAAGTGTGACAAAAACTGTGTTCTAGAAACTATTACATATTAAGTGTAAATCTAGATTTATTTATTCTATTTATAAGAAAAATATTTGTCAAATTTTTAAAACATTTGACCATGTAAATAATACATAAATTTTACTAAAATAATTCTTTAATAGATATTAATTTAAATATTATGATGAAATTACATTTCACACAAAAAAACCAATGTTCAGAAATTTTTTTTCATTAAATTGTTTTTCTTTTCATTTATAATCAATTGGTAAATAATAAACAAATCATATTTATATATAACCATGAACATTTCATTACATATATAGTCATAATCATAACATCTAATCACATGTCCTGGTGATAACTGACATTTAAAAAATAAATTTTTAATATTATATCATGGTTCATTTAAACATATCCTTTCGTATAAGACAAACTATTAATGAAATTAATTTATTTAAAAAATCATAAATATTATCAGGTTGTTATAATAGTTACCATATTATGTATCCGAATCTATTTTATGTATTTTTTATTTTACCAAATATGTTACATGTCATATGATCAAATTAGTCATGAATAATTCCATTAAAATCTACTAAGAAACTTATTTCGCTAAAATTAATGTACTCTATATAGTGTCTATCAGTTATTTGTCCCCTAAATAGCCATAAAAATATATTTACCATAAACATGTTTCTTTTTTTTGGATATTAATATTGTAGAAATATATGACTCTGAGAAAATCATGTATATGAAATGTTATCCATGAAATATTTATAGTTTTTATCATTAAGGGAAACAATTGATGAACAAACATTTAACAGAAATTAAAAAACATAAAATCACATTCAGGATGAAAATTTTTTAATTAAAAAAAATCATAATCCACTCTTAATAACCTCTCTATCATTCTATGGTATGAGGATCATAATAAAAGGTGTTAAAATTGAAGTGGGTTTGAACAATTTTATAAACTCCTTTTCTTTTTATGGTATAAATGATTATATGTACTTTTTATTATACTCGTAGCATCAATTATAACCCAAAACTATCAAGGTGGTATAAAAATTATAGAAAACAAATTTTGATACATAAAAGAGTAAAAAATGTTTTATAAATAATTTATAGAAGAAAATTAAATAAATAATTTCATTAAATATAATAATAGAATTATAATCATATATATTGATGATGAATGTGTTTTATATTACACATAATCAAAACATCTGAGTATTTTCATAAGTAAATTATATTAATATTCATGATTAATTTTTCAGTTCCCCTAAGTAATCATTTTTTGTATAAATCTCTTATATGGTTTTAATTTTTATATAAAAAATTGTAAAATTTTAAATGATATTAGGTGTTAAATAAACATAGTTTCCATGTTTTAAGTTACATGTTACTATTTTGGATAATGTACACATCTAACATCCATCATTAATAATGAGTTTAGTATAGTAGGCAGCATAATATAAAACAGTATTTATTGGTTTTTAAGTCTAATATGTAAGTAATAACATTAAAATTGAACTATATATTATAATATCATTATATATTTATACTAATCAGTCAACAATTCATTTTTACCACATTAATGATTCAAATATATAAGTAATCTAATTATGGTATATTGAATTTAATTTCAACAGTACATTAAGCTGATGAAGTTTTATTATGTGAATATATATAAAGTTATTGAAATTACTTCATAGTGTACAGTAACAGGATAATACGCTGATAACATGTTTACTGTGAACCTGAAAAACCATCCTCTATTATCATTATACTCATGTCTTGATAAAAAAATAAGGTATAACAAAGAATCACATGATGCATTGTGATAAAAATATATTTATATCACACACAATATGAATAATTATTTATTACTCTCCTATTATAGTGACTACTCATATATATTATAATATACCAAATATAGTGATATGTGTATAATTTTATCAAACTTTTATTCATTCCACAAACTATAAACGGTTATTCAAAAATTATATATGAAATCTATAAATCCAAAAAATTGATAAAATAATAACACATTAATCAATATAGAATAATGTAAAATAGTTTCATGGAATAGATAGTGATCTATAATCTCACTAACTAGGGTCTTGATGTATCATTAATCAATTCCAACACTTCATTTAGATACAATGAATAACATTGTATTATTTCAACAAATTTAATACAAAAAAATGATAGAATAAAATAAAATATGATTAATATAAGAAATATATTCCCATTAAAAATAACTCATTATTACGGTGATCTAATAATATAAATATTATATATAATGACATCATAAAAAATCAAAATAAATTATATTTCAAAAATAAGGAAAAAAAATATTTCAAAACATTATATGTGAAATAATTGAAATGGAATATATTTACAAAAGAATTTAATTCGAATTAATCTCTCTCTGAAGAAGATAAAAATCACTAACATGCATAAATATCTATCCCATGTGACATAAAAAAATTGAATCACTATACATTAGTTGAATAAGAGTTTATTTTCACAATATGAAATATGTAATGAAAAATATAAATATTATCGAATAAAAAAATTAGATATGAAGAATGAAATAATTAATCGTTTATGATTTTCCACTTAAATTATATATTTACATATTATAAGTATATTATTTTCAACAACTAATTAATTTTTTAGATCATCAGTCTTCTCTTACTCAAATAACTTTTATAGATATTCCATGGAAATCACTTTATCTACAATTTTTTTCTATGTTTCATCAACTAGTTTCACTATTTCATTATAATAAACTCTGTTATCTTCATAAATAGTTTTTTTGTATAATTTCTATAAATAAAGGTGGTACTTCCAAAATCATTATATCCCATGTAATTTCATTAATGATGGACACACAATGATTTCTCATCATAATTTGTAATTTTTTCTTTTCTTAAATTCTCAATCTAGTAGACCAATTCTCATACTGAAATGAGGATTCAAAATCCTTATATATTTTACACATAAAGACCTTTAATTTTTTCTTTATAACAAACCCATTTAATGATAAAATAACCAATATGTACCTAATTTTTATTCTAATCACCTTCAAAAAGTTTAGGTTTACTTTCTTCCAGTAAATTCACATTAATACTCATAGATAATATATTCATTTTTTATGATAATAATATTTTGGGTAATATTTATTCATAATTTGTTTGAAGTTATTTAAAAATAGTATAATTTCTTTTCGGTTGTACAATAAAGTAGAAAAAATCTTTTTTCCAAATTGATGAAGTGAATTTTCAAAATTCAGATTTTAAATTTTAAATAATATACATTTATTAAACAATTTATTTTGAGATTCAAAATTAAAAAATTCTCTCAATGATATTATGAATAGTATATTTAATGTGAATTAGTAAAATTCCATGCCTTGAAAAAGAAATTCTTTTTTTAGATTTTAAAAATATTATTTATATGTATCCTTCAACTCAATAATATTTTTATTATTTTATAACATTTAAATAAATTCGTAAATCGGTTTGGTTTACTTTAATTTTTTTAATAATATTTTTTAATTAGTTATTGTATAAGAAATAACAATTTCTATATATGAATATTGTGGATAAATGTTCTTTAAACTATATCATTAATGTATGTTTTGATGGTATTTGGAGAGTATTCATTTAAAAAATTAGGTGGTTCATAAATGTATTCATTAGTCCATATATCACATTTAATGAATACATTCTTGGTTAGTGTTCAAATATAAAATTCTATTATTTTATAATACTCTCATTTTCATACAAATATGGATTTCCAACCCATTTAAGACTCTATATATATCACTTCTTTAAAAAATACCTATAACACCCTGAGATATTATGAAATATATTTTTTTCAAATTAGATTAATATTTTTGATAATTTTCATTACACACAAAATTGAGTATAAATATTCCAAAACAAAACATAATCTTTTGTTTCAATTAATCACAACACTAATCTTAGTTTTCATTACACGCAATGATGATTCTAAATGAAAATTAAATTATTACAAAATTATTATCATTTAATATATCATTTATTAAATAGTTAATCGAATGGTGATATTTAAAGGTTTAACTAAGTCATGAATATATATAGTTTACAAATCTATATTAAATAAATTATTTTGTGAGTGATTAATTAAATAAATTGAAAACTAATTTAAAATAAATGTAATATTATTTTGGAAAGAATATTGTTATGTAGACAATATGTTATAACACATTAAATTAATCAAACCACTTTTGGTGAATTAATATAAATATATATTTTTTATATTCAATAAAATGTTTAAAATTTATATTATGTGTTTTATAGATAGAGATAAGAATTAATATAATATTAATTTAGGAAAAATTATATTTTTAAAAAAATATGATTTTTCATTTTTAGGTACTTATTTTAAAAACAATTTTTGACGCTTTTAGAAAATTTATTTGAAAAAATATATTTTATTTGAAATAATATTTTCAAAATTATCTTAGATTGATATTTTTAAAAATTTCAAAAATCATTAATATTTGGATACATAGTGAGAAACCTAAATTTCTTATCAAAAATTCATTTTTATTTTAATTATTTATTAATGGATATTATATTTTTAATTAAGATTGAAATAAATTTAGTTCAAATATATATATATTTATAATCCAATGATGGAAATTTAAATTATCTTCAAGTTGATATTTTATATAAATCATTTCATGTTATTAGAAATTTTGTCTTTGAAAACTCTCTTTCGCATCATGTTTGTAAGATTAATTTATAACTAAAATTATCCTCTAATAAATATTGGATTTGTAAAAATGAATTTAAAACTCAGAATAAATATAATTTATATCATATAATAAGATCATATTAATTTGTTACCACATTTAATAGTGAATACACCAAAAATTAATTACCATAGTTATGGTAAATATGGTTTTACCTAGATATAAAATAACAAGATAATTATCAACAGACTGAAAAAATTATATAAAATAAATTGGATTTCTATATTAAAACTTAATAATATATATTTCAAAATTTTTAAAAAATGGCCCTTTTTCATTGTGAAAAACTTTGGTACACTTTATTCATTCAGAAAAATTACATCTCCGCCACTAACCTTACTTATTAAAGGTCACCCCATATCATCTCCTCATCACTGAATAATAACATTATTATTCAGAATATAACCACCCAAATTAAATCCAAAATTTTTTAATATCAAAATATATTCCATATTATGTGAGTAAATCAAACATATGAAGGCTTCTGGTGAAAACCTTAGGATTTTACCAGATGAAGAGGTACATTTTTTAATGAGTTATTTTATTTTATTTATTATCCCACCATTATAAAATTTTACTAAACCATGATGATATAACAATGAAAAATATATTTAATATACATAAATTTCATTATGTTAGGTACATTACCAAGAAATATTTCCACATTAATCAAATGAGATATGAAATCAATGCTCGTGTTTAGGCTGGACTAATGCCTTGCGAACCGATGTCATTACATTTTATGTTATCACCTATCATAGTTGTGTATGATGAGGGATATAAAGTATATTTACTATAGTTATAAAATATTTATACCTCTGGAGTCAGTATATTATATATAATTTTTTTTACATTCAATTCCACATGGGATACAATAACTTCATTCGTGTGTACAATAGACTACCATATCATGAAGTGATGTGATACAATTTCTCATACACATTACATGGAAGAGAAATTTGAAAATATATAATAATATATATGATATAAATGAAATAATTTTGAAATTAATTACCAACCATTCATTCAAAAAAGATATAATAACATTTTTCATTCCTTTTTACTCATTGAAATATGTTAACATCATTTGAGTATGTGTGGACTACCACCATCACAATGTGATGTGACTCTAGTTTCATCAAAATACAACATGGATCATATTTTTAAATATATTTAAATAAGAAATATGTTATTTAATATATATTGATAACTATAAAATGATAATATACTACTTACCTCCAATCCATAATTATCATAGAAAAATGGGAATGTTACTCATGAATTTGTATGATAAATCGTCTCAATGATCGTAACATACTTTATTTTTTAAACAACAATTTTCATGATTACTATTAAAAATATAATTGATTTATATGTATGAAAATTATTTAATGAAAATTATTTATGATATTAAAGAACCATGATCATATTAATGAGGATAAAATCAAAAAATCAAAATATATATGAAAAAAAACGTTATTATTACTTGAAACATGAAATTAATATGTAATTAATAAAATGATTAATAAAATAACATAAAATAATAATATATATTAAGATATATAAAACTATGGTTATGTTATTTATTTATAATAAACTTATATTTATAATAAAGGATGTTCAAACATGTAGGAAGGAAGTTTGGAATTCCAGAATGATATTTCTAGTCTCTCTTTTATTTTCAAGAGGCATATGAAATTTCACGACTAGTTCTATTTCTATGGTGTATATACATACACATTGAAATTTTATATCATGAATCCACTCCTTTTCATGATATATAATGTTTCAATTTAGGTTATTATTTTTAAGTAAAAAATATTATCAAACATAGAAATTACATCATTTTTATGAATATTCATTATAATACATAAACACGCATATGAGGACCATAAATGTATAGTATCTTTGGTAATAAGGAAACAGAAAAACAATTTCCATAGGTAATTTATATCATATCCCACTATGATATTAATAACTATAACAATTATTATACCTATAATATATAATATTTTTTTCCATATACTAAGGAAAGGAAACATAATAAAATGAATCCTCAAATGCTCAATAAGAGTTATCTAGCGATATATTTAATAATAACATTAATAAATATGTTTGAGAACTAGATAATAATATTTATAAACTATAATATTCATATAAAAGATCATAATATTGAGTCATAGAATAATTATTGAATGTTCATATGACATAAATCATAAGGTAATCGATGAATTTGATCCATGAGAGCACAACATTGGCATAAAACATTGATTTATGGCACACACAAAGGTATAACAACCCATTTCTATGTTAGTCATGACTCACTGTGAAGGAAATCATAGAGCAATGGTTTCAGTGCAAAAACCATAATAGTAGTAAAGTATCACTCTTATGGCCATCATAGTGAGAAAATTCCCTTACTAAAGTGAGTTCAGTTTCCATTCTACTTATTTCAATATTATGATATATAAATATCTAAAAATTGTAATATATAGTTTGAATATCATAATGAAAACTATATTTATGCCTTCAATATGATTACAAAAAATAAACCCTATCATATCCCATGAAATATAATGGGTTTCAAAAACATTTCCTTTCATAATAGCATATGAAATAGATAAAGGCTTCATAATCAATTCATCATTTCCACATTGCATAACCTAAAGAAAAATAAACATGTATAATAGAAAAATTTCATTGTATAATCCAGGGGTGAGAAACATGTTTCATAAAATTCATTCCATTATAGTCCTAAACCATTAAGTAAAAAAATAATTAAAAAATAATTGATAATTAAAATATTATGGTATTGCTATGATCAAAGGATTCCATCTTCTATGGAAAATGGTTTTGAATGATCATTTAGAACATTTCTTGATGATGATAGCCTATCAAATTTAAATCCCACTTTTTTAAACATTAAATATATTTAAAATAAGTTTCATTGAAAATAAACATGTATAAATATTGAAGATGGTTCAATGATGTTATTTTTCATGATTTCAGAAGATTTTGTTCATGCCGTAAATTTTTAAACAATGATTCCTTCCACCTTTTTAATAAAATAAAAAAAGGGAATTTATTGGAAAATGAAATGAATATTCATTGGAAAATATTTTCAAAAAAAATTAAACGAAAGGAGAAAATGTATTCAAATAATAATTATATAATAGAAAAATATTTTGGAAATTTTTCTTATAAAACATGGATTTAGATGAAAATTGATTTTTGAATGAAGTGTTAAATAATGTTGGATTTTCATAAACCATTCAATCAAAATTAATTTAGTCTAAAAAAGTGCAAAATGGAATCATTAAATGGAAATATAATGAATTAATAGATTTGAATAAAACTAATTTTTTATTTAAAGTTGGTTCAAAAGAGTTTACCATCATAATCATAATCATAAATTACTATAGAAAATGAAGCTATTATTATAAAAAATCAGTTACCATTTGTTATTATTTACACATAAAACCCATGAAGTAATAAAATAAAATAAAACATAAAATATCATGATGATAAATAAGGTTCTGATATTACATGTAAAATGGGGCCTTAGAAACACAATAAAAAAATATAGTTTTACTGACTAATGTAAGATTAAAATAACGTTAATTAAGACAAAAACACCTAACCATATAACATGACATCTATTGTAATAATTATACACTCATATAAAATAAAGATAAGTTCATTATACATCTATTTTATAACTGAATTAATACATATCAAAATATATACAATTTTCTTGTGACATCTTATTACATGTTTATTAAAAATTCTAGTTTAATATCATGATTTATGTAGTAACTACTTTTTTTCCTATATTTTTTGAGATTTTGAATTTTTGGTATTATTAATTAGATAATGGTTTCAAAATATATAAAATTTTAACAATGATATGAAATATAATATACATTCTTTTTATATTTATTATTTTTAATTAATTAAATTTAGTTACAAAAAATTAAATACACCATTCATGGATATAGTGGGTTATACGTAAGCATGGACACTATTATTATTTTATTTTCATATAGAAAGAAATTTTATTTACTGATATATTATAATTATAATATAATTTTTATTTATTATATATCGACTTTTTTATAAAATTTATCTTTATTACATCCCAAATAAAGTATGAATGAAAGAAATCACTTTATGAGGTGTTCGTCCACCGTACACATAAAATTTGTTAATGAGGCGGTAGTCCACCCTATACATGAATGGTGAATTCAAAATCGATCTGAATAATGTGGAGATGGTTGTAGGGTATGACCAATTTTTTTTATAAAATAATTATATTTTAGATACTTATATTATTATATTTTAGTGATATAATATTAATTAATGGATTTCAAAGAAGAAAATAAAAAAATTATTGTTGATGAATGTTATGTACTCTTCGGGTATCCTTTTTTGGTGGCACAAAATCAATAGTATGATGGATTGATATCCAATGTAATAATTGTAGTATTATAGGATGAAATTTAGTAAGTTATTTGGATATTTATTTTTGGAAATAAATGTTTTTAAGGTGCAGATAATAGAAGATAGGGGTGGCCATTTATAAGTGAGATGAGTGTCACAACTATATGTGTTTGAAAAGAAAAAGTGGATTCTTGTTTCCCCAAGAAAATATGGATTCAAAATGGATAAAATTAGAACATTATAAATTATAATATATTAATATTTAATTAATATATATTTACGATAATTTTACTTTTCATTTTAACCCTTACCACTCCAATTTAACCCCCCTGATATATCAATTTACACCGTAACAATAATTAATATTTTTTTCAATTATTACTATTTTTTTGATCCAAAATTATATTAAACTTTTTAGATAATATATATTATTCTGATTCAAAATATTTATTAAACTTTTATAAATTCCACAAATATAAATGTAAATTATAAATTTAAAATTAATACCAATGACGTAATGAGAAAGCATATTTTTAGAGAAGAAATGTTCAAAAGGTGATAATTTCTTATATCAAAATTCAATATAAAATTTATTCCAACAACATCAATTTGATTAATGAATATATAATTAAACTAATCTTAATTCAAAACCAATTGAAAATATATTTTAACATTATAAATAAATCAAATGAAAAGGTAGTTTTCAAATAAAATTTGTTAATTTTCACTATTCATGAAAAAGTAAACATTTCATAAAAATCATGACAATTAAACTGAAGATAAGTTTTACATGATTCTATAAATAAAGAATATTAATTTCCTTAATTGAATGTATACAAGTTAAAACAAATTATTTTTATTATTTTTCTAAATGATAAAAATATTCTTTTTATAATATAGTATTTTCGAGATAGATAAATATTTTACAGAAAATTAAGTATTATGTACCAATAGATATCTGTCATATAAAACCATTATAATTAATATTTATAATTTTTTTATTTCTATATTTTTCATTTTAATTACATGTTTTTAATGTATGTGCATAAATAATTATTATAGTAATATATAATTGTTTTGTTAAAACATACTATTATGTGTAACACAAGCTAACCCAGTGTTGCCTTTTTCTCATTTTTAACATGGTTTTGTGCATAACTAAATATATCAAAAAAGATAAATTATTAGAAAAAAATCATAAAAATGGGGGTTTTTTATTCTACCATCCCATAAAATAAATTTCTATTACAAAATTAGTCATTCTAATACAAAAAATTAGGAAACTTCTACCTTATCACGTCATCGACATCCAACGTAGTTTTCTAAAACTAGGGAATTCATCAAAAAACATTGACCAGGTGAGTATTCTATTCTAATATAAATTTTTTTGTATGGTATCTAATCTCTACTATAACAACCATTCCCTTTATTACACTTTTAATCATTATTTATTAAATAAATTTTCACTTAATACCACCCAGAAGAGAAATAGGTATAGTGTATTTGGGGCTTAGAAAAATTACATGACAACTCAATACCTAAAATAAAACAACATTGTTAAAATATTATTTTACATCACCACAAAATTATTTCATAATTATCATATCATTGGAATACCTGAAGGCCAACATAAGAAAAAGTGAGCTATAAAGTCTATTAAGGGAGTAAAAAAGGTATAACAGGAATAATATAATACATGTTAAGAAATATACATATTAATTAGTCATTAGAGTAAAAAGAATATAAAGTCATGATATAAGATGATTATCATGACATAGAAATATGGTACCAACTTAAAACAATGAATCATTAACATAATGGAATCCTGTAAAAGTTTGTCCTAACATGATGGAAAAAAGAACTATAAAGGAAGAAGGTATGCCCCTATCTCAAAATTATGTATCATGATATTAAAAATTATCCAATTTATTTGAGCGTTATCAGGTTGCCCCATTAATGAATATTTTTATCTCATGATTAAGTGTGCCATATAGACTATATAACATGGATTCATTAAACATAATGATTTTTTCCATGATAATGGAAAGTGGAATAAATTATTGAATGTATAAAATTAATAAGTATATATTAATAAAGTCAAATTTCCTTTATAGGGATGTGGGAATGTTATTCATTGCATGATGATTTTGGCATGAAAATCATTGTGAAACTTCACCAGCATAAAGACACCACATATGCATTCAATAAATGTGTTGATGAGAGAAATTGGGTCTCTCAACAGTTATACACCATCCGATGGCCCAATGGCCTTAATTTTAATATATTTAAAATCTAAAACCCCTTATAAAGGAAGAAGGGGGAAAACCTAATCATACATCAATGACATAAAACAAATCATGACATGAAGGTCATGTGATTCAAACCAAACTAACAACATGGAGCTACCCCTCACCAGCAATAGAATGTTAGAGAGATCTCCATCAGTTCAAGGCTGAACGGCCAGAAAGTGTCATGTGACAAATCATAGGCCCGATCTGATGACAAACATCATACCCTCTCAAACATCCAAATCCATAAAGCATTGAAACGATGAACTACAAGCTCTATAACCACCTCATGAGTATGATCCACATGGTTGAGTCTTGGTGCATCATCGTACCAGCGACCCACACAAATCCTTTCACCATTCCCAGAAACCAAAAGTCCTCCAAAAAAATGTCTTCCTAGACCAACACAAATTTCTCCTTAGACACCCCCGCCACTGCAACCAGAGAATCCTGAAAGGCTGTCCAAAGAACACGGGTTCATGCTATCGTCACATAGGACTAGATGACCTAGTCACCCGTGGTATCATGTCTACAAGAGAGGGATTATTGCAAGTAAAACATGTCTATCATTATTCCAAAATAATAAGGGATGTATGGGGGAGGTGTGAAAACATTCCCCATAATATTAGAAAGAAAAATAAAAGGGTATAACATTATAAGGAAACATGGAAAAAATGTGAAATGAAGGAACCCTTACTTGGATGTGTGATCCCAACAGCTTGGGAGATGGTTCTTTGGAGATTGGGGGAACCAGCGGATGACTCTAAGGAGTAGAGAAATGAGCGAGTACAAGATATAAATAATTTTATTGAAGAGTAATGGGTTATTGGGTGGGTTTATATAGGAATGGCAGGGGAATTATTTATTATTTAGGTTTTCGGCACTACATATTAAAATATTCAAAACCATAATCCAACCCATGGTTTTTTCCCATGGTTTCTAGATAAGTGGATTATAAAACAATATTAAAATAGTAATAGGTGTTAAGATATTAAAATATTATCCTCACTTATGTAGAGGTGAGTCACTTTATTAGTGAAATTAACATAAAATCATAAATATGATATATATTTTTAAGGATAATCTAAGGTATTATAAAATAAGTAAAATAATTATAAAATTACTTAATTTTAAATTTAATTCATATATTTTGTTGACAATTCCATATATGGTTTTAATTACATAACTATTAGGTCATTATGGTTTTCTAAAAGACAATATATTTATATATTATTTAATTTTGAGGAAAAATTCAACAGTCAAAATAAATTATAAAAAATACGCCCTTGGAAAATTTTGACATACTGATTCTTAAATAATATTCATTTTGACTAAATTAATTTATAATCATTTGAATATTTAATTTTAAAATGAAAACAGACATTTGTTGAAAAGTTTTCTGGTTTTGAAAATAACTGTTTTTGAACCATAATAAGAATTTCATTTGACATCATTAAAATTTTATACTCTTTTTTAATTACTAAAAATAATTTTAAAACATTATTTAATTAAAATATTAATTATTTTAGAAGACCCCAAGTGGAAATGTCTATTAACATGAAGTACTCCCACATGAAGTTTCGTTAGAGCTTAACATCTTCAAGATCTACAAGGGTTTGGTCAATAATTAAGCCATGTAACACTACCTTTTTTTAAGCTCTGAAAAATGAACTTCATATGGCCCAAGTATATTGGATGAGGTTATCATCTCATAAGTCTGGGATGAAAGTATTTATTAAAACCTTATATTTATATTACATGTCTAGTAACTATTCATCGGATTTATTATCAATGATAATGTTTATTAATGGTCATTTAATCCCAATAATAAAATAATATTGCATGTGTTTTATATATCCATAATCCATTAAAATAAAGTGAATTTTTTTAATAATTTATCAGGACATTAAAACCATCCCCCCTTAAAAAATTTCACCGTATATATTCCCTTTTCCTGACACTAAATTAGTTAACGGTTACTCTTCCTAATCAGTTCCTCCAATTACCATACTTCTTCTTCATGCTTGTAGTTTTTCTTGGACACGCTGATGAGGGGCCAAATCTTATTTCGTGAAATGTTTTCTCTATGATCTAAAATATTCAATGGCTTCTCTTCATAGGTGAATTCATCTTCTAATGGTACCACCAATAGATTGTGTACATTTGATGGGTCAGGTATGTACATCCTTAAGAGTGATAAATATAATACTTCATGTACTTGAGATTGGTTTGGTGGTAGTGATAGTCGATAGGCCACAACTCCGATGTGAGAAATAATCTCAAAAGGGATGATGTATCTTGGACTAATATTTCCCTTATTTCATTATATCATAACACTCTTACATGGTGATATGCACTAGAAATCATTATCTCCAACATCAAACTGTAGGTCTTGTCAATGGTTTTCAGTATGTATCATTTGTCGACACTAAGAAGATTTGATGTGACACCAGATGGTCTTCACCTTCTCCACCATATCGTTGACAATTTACAGACCAATATGTTTTTTATAAGCATCCGACCATAAAACATTACATAATATTGAATTAAATGAATAATTCACATTGAGGATCTTTTCAAGTATAGAGTTTTAGAGAATTAGGACATAACTATTACATTTCATTTCAAATACAAAGTAGACACTTCTATAAAATTTCTATTTTTTCATAAAATATAAAATCATGAAAAACAAGATTCATGTCTAGTTCCATGTTTAAGACAGCATGAATTTTCCTTTATCCCATCCTTGACCCTATTCCACATTATGTCCTGTGAAAAACATTTCAAAAACATGGGATGAGAATAAAAATTTCAGTAAGGGATACACAAAGAAAATAAATTGTTAGTTTTTCAAAACAATATGTAAACCATGAATACTTTATCCTAAGTAATACTTTTCAACTTTATGAAGTAGTAAATAATCTTCCCTGAATAAAATATCATTACTTACCCTTTTGTAACGAAAATATTACAATAAAACCCATACAAATAACACATAACATATAAAGGTAACTTGGGACATAAATGAAATAACCATATGGCCGACTTCCACAAATATCACTAAATGGAATTTTCATATGGCCGACTTCCATACCCAATTCATTGGAGGTTATAATGTAACCACCCTTCCTAGTATTCATGGCACCACCCGCCATTTTTTTTATCACATAACCACCAGTAAAATGTCCAAGTACCATTATAAAATAATAAGACATAAGACAAATATAAAGGAAAGAAAACATTTCCAAATTTCAATCACAATATATCACATAAATATATTGACATAACAAATCTATTATAAAAACCATTATCAATACCAAAATACATAAAAGAGTATATGGTATTTATTTTCTTTTAAAACAATACGGCTTGTTGAGGAATCCAAAGATCAAATAATACTAACAGTGGCGAAAAAGGTCTTTATTGCCGCGTAGGTTAAAAGAAAAATTATTTTGGTCATATAGTAGAATTATTTGTAGAAAAATATTCCCATTAAAAAGTCAAGGGTGTTTATACAGCTGATAAAAGAATGTCGTGTATTAAAACAAAATGTGCCTCAATGAAAGGAGATTGAGACGAAGTCCCTTACCTCGTGTCCGACTTGACTCGATTGTTCTGTAATATCCTGAATAATAAACTAATGATAATTTATACTTTCTTAGGAATATTTTTCATGTTTTTTATTCCTTTTATATCACTTATTACCATGTTATAATCGTTATTTAATATTTTATGTTAATAACTTTCGTTTTGTCGATATTTGGAACTTGAGTAAAAAATGAACACCTTATATTTAAAAGTTGTCCATGTGATCTATAGTCCATTATATACAGAATTATATTCATGATTTTGATATCATATATATCATATATATCTCGTATATACATGTATTTATAATATTACATAAAATTTAGATGTAAGAATGAAATGCACAGTTCATGGAGACAGTAAGCTGTACGTACGCATGAACGCTACATTCATTTATATTTCTTATTTTAATGAAAATAAAACATAATGATAAATTGGTATATTATAATTCCATTATAATATCATATATAATATCATTAACACTGTCCTTTATACATCCCACATAAGGCATTAATGAATCACATCACTTTGAGGGGGCGGTAGTCTGCACTTTCTCAAATGAGATTATCATATTTACCCACTATGAAAACCATAAAAGGTTGATATAATTGGGAAGTAAAAAACAATAATAAAATCATAAACATAATATATATCATATATAAATACAGTTCCATCATAATGTCTACCATGAGAGGCGGTAGAATATAATCGAATAATCATCATTTCGTGAGGCGTTAGTTTTCCATCCACAGAATCATTATCTTATTCACCCATTAGATGGAGGTGTGTGTATATGTAGTTATAATACTTCACATAACAACATCCTAGTATATTTATTATACTTGATTTGTTACAAAATAATGGAAATAAAATTATTTTAGGGGTTTGAGAAGTAAAATAAAAGAAAGCAATTTAAGAGAATTTGTTACCTTTAATTTGGGAAACTTCCTTTGGTTTGAACCAAAAGGATTTCTTGATGTTTCTTCTGCCTTTGCTAAGTCTTCTAAGTGGAGGAGAAGTATGTTGAGATATTAAATGGGTAGCGTTTGGATGAGACAAATGGCTTGATAGGTGTGTGGAATTGTTTAGAATTGGTCACCTTTTATAAGGGGGAGGAGGGGCTCTTTAGGAAAGTGTGAAACTATTTTTTTGTTATATAATTATATTCGGTTTCTAATGGTCCAAAAATTATTAAAGATGAATATAAGATGACTCATGGTCGAAATAAAATCATCCAATCATAATTGGACATGTTTTGGATAATATTTTCGTCATTATAATCTTATTTATTTAAATCATTTATTAATGAGGTAAATATTGCATCATTATTGTGGCATAAAGAATTTATTTTCATTAATGTATAAAAATTATAAAAAGAATTCCATGATGTAGGATAAATGTTTATATTTCCAAATTAAATTTCTAGTTGAAAATAGGACTTATATAACACCATATGAAAATTATTTACTTAAATGGGTTTTTTATTTCATTTTGGCCTTTATATTAAATTAATTAATCTAAATTGTCCTTATCACAACCAAGTGGATCAAAGGGGTCCCAAAATATACCCAAATATGACCATGGTCTTTAGTGACACAAACAATAAGGTTAAGACAAGTTTTAAGGTAATTTTGAATTATTATAATATTCTTTTAAACATGAATTACCCTATTTACCTTTAATTGCGGTAAATAAAAGTCAAAATTTACTATTCACCAAAAATTATTTTCATCTTAATCAACAAAATTTTACATTTTGATAACAACCATGTATGTCGGATTTTATAAATTCAATCCACAGAAGTGGTTAAATTTCATTTAAATGAAAAAGCCTGTTTTTTTAACTACCACTAATGGTGTCACTATTCATAAAAAATTGATATTTTCCAAAAATATACCAAAAATTAAGCCTAAACATTATTTGATATTCCGAATTCATAATTGAAGTCTTTTTTTCCAAATTCAATACATTGAAGTGGCATTAATTAATTTAAAAATTAATTCTAATTGTTAAAACAAAGAGCGTGTTTTTAATAAACAATAATTATCAAAAGATTGATAGTTCTTTTTGTCCAATTTCAAAGTGAAATTAATTCCAATGACCAAAATTAGATTAAATGGTAAAAATTTATTTCAATTTCACTTTAAAACCAAATAAAATTATAATCTATCCATATAGATAATTTATATTAAATGGCACTTTTGAATTAAAATAGAGTATTTTTCACTATTCATTAAAAAATAAACTTTATCAGAAAAATACCAAAAAATTACCCAACGTAAATTTTGATGTCCCCATTCAAGATAATGATTATATTTGATCATTTAAAATGTATTAAAGTGACCAAAATTATATTTAAATAGGGTTCTCTATTAAAAGGCAGTAAATCGGCCTTTTAATGTAAATTATGCTTAAAATTAGATTCATTCACATTTTAAGCCTCTAACTTTTTATTGGATAATGTAAATACATTTAACAATCATGTATAATCATATTGTGGTTAGTTCCATTCATTCCTGCCAATACAAAGGCTAGGAGTTTTCTACCATTTATAATAGTAATAATATATTATTAGTGTGCTACATAAGATTCCAAAGAAACATGTTGTTGCATATCAGGTACGCTATCGGACATAAAAACCCCGTTAAAGTAAAATTAATTTTTAATTCAAAAATATTAATAAATATGAAATATGTCTTATTATTCATTTACCTAGGTTGTTTCATCCTTCCCCCCTTTTAGGGATTGCGTCCTCTCAATTTTTATTCACTTATCAAAATAAGTGGGGCTATTTATCCCTCATATAATTTTCAGCTTCCTATGTTGCCTCTTCAACCATATAGTTTCTCCATAAAACTTTTACCAGGTAAATTACCTTACTCCACAACACCGTTTCTCTACAGTCAAGAATCTGAACTGGTTGTTCTTCACAATAGAGATTCTCTTCCAACTGAACTACCTCTAGGATTAATACAAGAGATGGATCTATTATATACATTCTCAACATCGAAACATGAAAAACGTTGTGTAACTGAGATAAACGTGGAGGTAAATCCACTCTATACGCAACTGATCCAACTTTATCTTTAATTTCATAAGGTCCAATGAACCTCGGTCTAAACTTTCCCTTATTACAAAAAAACATCACACGTTTCCATGGAGAAACCTTGAGAAATATATGATCTCCTACCTCAAAGGAAAGATCATTTATCTGGTTATCTACAAAACTTTTATTTCTGCTCTAAGCTGTTCTCATGTGCTTCTGAATCAACTGAACTTTCTCTTCCATATCTTCTACCAATTCTGGTCCCATCTTCATCCTTTCAACTACTTTATCCCAAAATTCTCGAGTTCGACACTGCTTTACATAGAATGCCTCAAATGGAGCCATCTGTATACTAGAATGAAAACTATTATTGTAATTAAATTCAACCAAAGAAAGATGGCGGTCCCAACATCCCTGGTAATCCATCGAGCAAGAACATAACATATCCTCCATGGTCTGAATTATTCGTTCTGACTACATATTTGATTGGGGATGAAAGGAGGTACTAAAATTTAATTCATTACCGAATGACCTCTAAAGGACATTCCAAAAGATAGAAGTAAACCTGCGATAACGATCAGATATAATGGAGAGGGGAACTCCATACAACCTGACTATCTCTTCAACATACAACTGAGAAAGTTGATCTAGAGACAAAGTATCTCTAATTTGAAGGAAATGAGCTGATTTAGTCAATCAGTTAACTATAACCCAGATTGCATTATTACATCATTATGTATTTTGTAATCCCACAACAATTTCCATGGATATATTTTCCCTTATCCACTCTGGAACTAGTAAAGGCAGAAGTATTCCTTTCAGTAAATGTTGTTCTGTTTTATCCTACTGACAAGTAAAACACTTAATAGTAAAATCAACAATATCTCTTTTCATTCCATCCCACTAGTAATACTCTCGAAGATCTCTATACATCTTAGTACTACCAGGATGAACTGAAAACATGGAACTATGAGCTTCAGGTAAAAACTCATTCTTTAACTGTGAATCACAAGGTATACATAATCTCTCCAAAATCTCAAAACACAATCATTATCAATGTTAAATTTAGGTAAATTACCCTTCTGAATGAACTCTACCATTTTCTATAACTCACTGTCTTCGTTCTATGCTTGCTTAATTTTGTTCTGATAGAGATGATTTCACTGACACCTGAAACAAAATCTAAGAATTTCTTGCAACAACAAATTATATGCCAAAGATCATCAAATCAAAAACCAAAGGATCTCGTTCCAAACGTATCATGGCTAATGAAGTATTACTTTTTTGACTCAAAGCATCATCCACTTTATTTTCTCTTCCCGGAAGATAAAAGATCATCCAATCATAATCCTTAACTAATTCCAACCATCTCCACTGTCTGTTGTTCAATTATTTCTGAGTGAATATATACTTCAAAATTTTGTGACCAATATATATTTCACACTTCCCTCCATACAAATGATGTCTCCAAATTTTTAAGGTAAAAACAACAGCAGCGAATTCCAAATCATGTGTAGGGTAATTTAACTCACGTGGTTTCAACTGACGTGAAACATAAACATTTACCTGATTAGTTTGCATTAGTACACAACCAAGTACTTTCAACGAAGAATCACTGTAGATTAAAAACTCACCTTTTCTGGAAGTCAGTGCCAAAACTGAAGCATTCACCAATATTCTTTTCAATTATTGAAAACAATCATCACATTGTTTTGTCCAGATGAGCTTAACACCTTTTCGAGATAACATAGACATTGGAATAGATATCCATGAAAAATATTCAATAAACCTCTGGTAATAAACTGCCAAACAAAGAAAACTAGAAATCTTGGTTATATTTGTTGTTCTTGGCCATTCTTCGACAACTTTTTTTTAGAAGGATCATCATTTATGCCATTTTTTTAAACAATGTTTCCAAGGAAAGAAATTTGTTGTAACCAAAACTCAAATTTACTGAATTTCCAAAATAGTTTATTTTCATTTAAGGTTTTGATGAAAACCCTTAAATTACATTCATGTTCCTCCTAACATTTGGAATAAACCAAAATATCATCAATAAACACAACCACCATTTATCACCTGAGTCCACTAATCCATTACCACAAACAACCGTTCAATTCTGAATCTGACCGTTATAGGTTATTGATTTTGAAGGACATTTCCCTCTGTATTACTTCACATCACAACCTCCATGTTTCCTCTACAAAAAACCATTCTCAATAATGAGATATCATTGGTGATGCAACATGGTAATATGTAAATGCTATATCATTTCAATATTAACATAAATAAATTTATGGAAATTAATTTAACGATACCCTAACTCTTAAAGTTATCTAAACTGACCTCTGATTCAAACTATAAGGCCCCGGCCTTAAAACATTACATAATCATCAATTAAATGAATAATTCACATTAAGGATCTTTTTAGGTTTAGAGTTTTAGAGAATTAGGACATAACTATTACATTTCTTTTCAAATACAATGTAGACACTTCTACAAAATTTCCATTTTTTCATAAAATATAAGCTCTTGAAAAACAACAATCATGTCTAGTTCCATCTTTAAGACATCATGACTTTTCCTTCATCCCATCATTGACCCTATTCCACATTATGTCCTGTGAAAAACATTTCAAAAACATGGGATGAGAAAACAAATCTCAGTAAGGGATACACAAAGATGGAAAATTGTTAGTTTTTCAAAACAACAGGTAAACTATGAATAATTCATCATTATTAATAATTTTCACTTTTTTTATGTAGTAAATACTCTTCACTAAAAAAAATATCACTACATACCCTTTGGTAACCAAAAGATTACCATAAAACCCATATAAAGAACACATAACATATAAAGGTAACTTGTGACATACACATACATAAATTGAATAACCATACGGTTGACTTCCACACATATCAAGAAATGGAATATCCATATGGCCGACATCTATAACCAATGCATTGGAGTTTATAACGTAACCACCCGTTTTGGTATTCACGGCCCCACCGGTCATTTGGATTATCACGTAACCACACATCAAATGTCCAAGTACCATTATAGAATCATAATACATAAAACAAATATAAAGGAAAGAAAAAATTTCCACATTTCAATCACAAGATATCACTTCAATATATTGACATAAAAAATCCATTATAAACACCATATTCAATACTAAAATACATAAATGAGTATATGGTATTTATTTTCTTTTAAAATGTTATGGCTTGTTGAGGAAGCCAAAGATCAAATAATACTCAGAGTGACGGAAATGTTCTTTGTAACCACGTACATTAAATGAAACAATCTTTTTTTCATTTAGTAAAATTATTTGTATAAAAATAATATCATTGAAAATTCAAAGGTGTTTATACAACGCATAATATAAAGTCGTGTATTAAAACAAAATTTGCCTCAATGAAAGGAGATTGAGACAAAGTCCCTTACCTCGTGTCCGACTTGACTCAATCATTCTTTAATATCCAGAATAATAAAATAAAGTAAATTTTAACTTTCTTAAGAACCTTTTTGAAGTTTATTATTTATTTTATATCACTTATTACCATGTTATAAACATTATTTAATTTTTTAAGTTAATAACTTTCGTTTTGTCTCTATTTTTTACTTGAGTCAAAAATGAACACCATATATTTACTAGTTGTCCATGTGGTCAATACTCCATTATATCCAGAATTATATTCAGGATTTGGATATCATATATATCATATATATCCACTCTATAAATGTATTTGTATTATTACATAACATTTAGAGGTAAGTAATGAAATGCACAGTTCATGGAGACGGTAATCTATACGTACGCATGAACACAACTTACATTTCTATTTATTATTTTAATGGAAATAAATCACAATGATACATAGGTATATTATAATTACAGTATAATATCATATATAATATCATTAACACTATCCTTTATACATCCCATATAAGGCATTAACGAGTCATATCACTTTGAGGGGGCAGTAGTCCGCACTTCCTCAATTGAGATTATCGTATTTACCCACTATGGAAACCATAAAGGCTTGATATAATTCAGAATTACATAAGAATAATGAAATCATAAACATAATATATATCATATTTAAATATAGTTCCATCATAATGGCCACCATTAGAGGTAGTAAGAGATAATCGAACAATCATCATTTGGGGAGGCGTTAGTTTTCCATCCAGAGAAGCATTATGTTCTTCACCCAATAGATGGAGGTGTGTGTATGTGTAGTTCGAATACATATTATAAAAGCATACTAGTTTATTTAGGATACTAGTTTTCTTACAAAATAAAAAAATAAAAAAGAGTTTATGGGTTGGAGAAGTAAAATCAAAGGAAGCAATTTAAGAGAAATCGTTACCTTTAATTTAGGCAACATCCTTTGGTTTGAACCAAAAGGATTTGTTGAAGTGCCTTCTCATTTAGGTAAGGCTTCTAAGAAGAGGGGGGGGGGATATTTATAGCCTAATGTAGAAGTGTTTGTATGATCCAAATGGCTTGATATGTGTGTGGAATTGGTTAGAAGTGGTCTCTATTTATAAGGGTAAGGAGGGTCTCTTTAGGAAATTGTGAAACTATTAATTTATTATATAATGATATTCGGTTTCTAATGGTCCTAAAATTATTAAATATGAATATAAGATTTCACATTGTCTAAATAAAATCATCCAATCAGAATTGTACATGTCATGGATAATATTTTTGTCATTATAATCTTATTTAATAAATTAATTTATTAATGAGGTAAATATTTCATCATTATAGGGTCATAAATAATTTAATTTATTTGATGAATAAAAATTATTAAAAAAAATACCATGATGTAGGATATCCTTTTATATTTCAATGTAATATTTATAGTCTAAAATAGGACTTATATATCACCATATAAAAATTAATTACTAAACTATTTTTGTTTATGTCATTTTGGCCTTTACTTTAAATTAATTAATCTAAATTGTTGTTATCACTTCCAAGATGATCAAAGGGGTACCAAAATAGACAAAAAGATGTAAACTGTCTTTAATTACTCATCCAATAATGTTAGTACAAGTTTTTAGGTAATTTTGAATTATTATAATATTCTTTTAACCACGAATTTCCCTATTTACCTTTAACCGAAGTAAATAAAAGTCACAAGATACAATTCTCCAAAAATTATTTTCATCTTAATGAATCCCATTTTACTTCTTGATAAAAAACATTTATGCTGGATTTTTGAAATTCAATTCAAAGAAGTGGTAAAATTTAATTTAAATGAATAAGCCAATTTTTTTAACAACCACTAATTGGTGTCACTATTCATCAAAAATTAATGTTTTTCAGAAAAATACCAAAAATTCATCCTAAGAATTATTTGATACTCCGAATTCAAAATTAATGTCTATTTTTTAAAATTAAAAACATAGAAGTGTCATTAATAAATTTTAAAATTAATTCCCATTATTAAAACAAATAGCATGTTTTTAAGAAACAATAACTATCAAAAGATTGATACTTATTTGTCTCTAATTTCAAAGTGAATTTAATTCCGATGACCAACAATGGATTAAATCATAAAAATATATTTCAATTTCACTTTAAACCAACTAAAATGATAATCTAACCATATAACTAAATTATATTAAAAGGCACTTTTGAATTAAAATACAGTATTTTTCATTATTCATTAAAAAATGAACGTTATCATAAAAATACCAAAACATTACCCAAAGTAAATTCTGATGTCCCCATTCTAAATAATGATTATATTTAGTCAATTATAATGTATTAATGTGACCATAACTATACTTAAGGATGGTTTTCCATTAAAAGGATATAAATCTTCCTTTTAAAATAAATTATGCTTAAAATTAGATTCATTCACATTTTAAGCCTGTAAATTTTTATTGGATAATGTAAATACATTTAATAATCATGTATAATAATATTTTAGTTACTTCCATTCATTACCTCTAATACAACGGCTAAGAGTTAACTACAACTTAAATTTATAATATTATATTAATAGTGTGTAATGTAAGATTCCAAAGAAACCTGTTGTTGTGTATCAGGTAAGCTATCGAACATAGCAACCCCTTTAAAGTAAAATTAATATTTAATTCAAAAATATTAATAATTATAAAATATTTCTTATTCTTCATTTACCTGGAATGTTACATTTTTTCTCCACAATATCATACCAACATGCTAATCTTATTCACCTCTTCCCATGAAGGGTTTCATATGGAGACATTTAAGTGCTTGAGTGAAAATCGTTTTCATAAAAGAACTCCAACTAAGGAAGATGTTGGACCCATTATCCTTTGAATAAATTTTATAATTCTCTAAAAATGTACTCAGTTTTCAAGATTATATATTCATAATGGCCATCAGTTTGAGGGTGATAGGTCTTGTTGAAGTTCAACTCTTGCTAAGAGCGTATCAAAGACTCTTCAAGAACATAGATGTGAATTTTGGAACTTGATTGGACACAATCGATAGTGGTAATAGAAGAATCCTTACCACTTCTATGATGTATATCTATGATAGTTGATCCTGTGAGAAATCTTATCAATTTTCAATGATGTGTGAAGTCTTTGTATGATGATCTACAACACCATAGATAACATTGTTTAATTTTTTTGTCTTATAAAGTCTAGTGACAAAGTCCATTGTTGTTTTCTCCAAAATCCTTGTGGCTATGGGTAATGGTTCATCATACCCATATAAATCCTCCACTAAACCTTCACTTTCTGACCTACCCAGAACATTGATGAATATTCAGCGATCTCATTCTTCATGTTATCCCACCAATAATTCTCTTGAAGATCCCAATACATAATTTTGTTTCCTACATTAATTGAAAAATTAAAACTATGTGCATCATCCAAAGGTTAATTATTTATCTCTATATTTGAATGAACAAATATTCTTGACCCAAATCTAAAAATTCATTCTTCATTAACATTGAAATATCATGATTACCCTTTTTTGATAGCTTCCACTTTCTGTTTAATTCTAACATCATCTTTTTAATCATTCTTTAACCATTCCAAAAGATACAGTTGAACAATTATTTACGAAATAATTGATGATGTTATCTTCTTTATGATTCCCATGTCCATCTTCACCTAATATATGAAGATTATATCCATTTTAATTATCATGAATAATAGAGTCATTAGGTTCATTCTAATTTGAGTATCAATCACCTTGTTCCCTTTCCTAGGGTGGTAATGGATTGAGGAGTAATAATCCTTGATGTGCTTTAACCATCTCCATTTGATCATGTTCAACAAATTCTACATTAATATATATTTGAGACTTTTTTCATCTATATATAGTTCACAAATTTCCCAAAAGAGACAATGTTACCATACATTAAACAAAATGATCACAACTACAAACTAAATATAATGAATTGGATAGTTTTTATCATGAATTTTCAACTTCCTTGAGGTATAGGTGTTGAATTTTTCTTCCTACATAAAAAAACAATGTATTCCCTTTTTTGAAGCATCACAAAAGATTACAAAAATCTCCCCACATGTGGTTAGTGTGAGCACTGGGGCAATGGTAAGCCTCTTCTTCAACTACCTGAATCTTTCATCACATTAATCATTAGAAGGAATATTGACTCACATTTGAGATATCTTGGTAAAAGGGATTTAATGACTTGATAAATTTATCACAAACCAGTGATAATATCTTGCTAATCCAATGTTTATATGAATATATGTCACTAATATCGGCCTTGACCATCCCTCACTTTCTATTATTTTGGAAGGATCCATATATAACCTCTTTTTTGTGATTATATTCCCTAAGAATGATATTTACTTGAACCATAACATACACTTTCTATACTATTCATAGAGGTTATCCTTTAGTAAGGTCTTTAGTACAATGATTAGATGATCCTCTTACTCCTCGTTGGTTTTATAGAATATTGGAATATCGTCTATAATGAATACAAAAAAAATTTCTAGGTAATCTCTAATGTCTATATTCATCTTGTAAATGATAATTTTAAGAGCATAAGTGAGTTTGGATGGCAGTAATTTGAATTCATAGTACTCATAACGTGTATAAAAAGAAGTCTTCGGGATATCCTCCTCCTTCACACTTATTTGGTTATATTCGAACCAAAGATCCACCATAGATAAGTATTTCCTCCATGTATATGATCAAACAAGTCATCAATTCGTAGAACATGATACTTGTTCTTTTTCATGATTATATTTACATCATGATAATCATTGAAAATTCACATTTACCCATCTGTCCTCTTGATATTGAGGATTGGTGCACCCCATAGTGAAGATCATGGGTATATAAACCTTTTATCATGATTTTAAAAAAGTTTTTTCTCTATCTTCTCATGCTCCACAAAATCCATTATATATAGATTCTTGGATATTGGGGATGCCCTTGGTATAAGATCAATCAATAATTCAACATTGATTCTTGGCGAGAGACCATGAAATTTCGTAGGAAACACATCAAAAAATTCCATAATAATAAGAATGTATTTGATAAAGGATCCAGACATTGTCCTAATAATATGTGAATGATATGCCTGCATATATGGAATTAATATCCATGCTTGAAATGATAAAACTATAGAATATTCATCCTCCACCATTCAGTTTTATAGAATTGGGGGTCGATTCACCATATGAAGAGTGATTTCCCTCACACAAAAATTTATGTTCACTATATATAGGGAAATCCAATATATGCAAACAATTTCATCAAATTACACTAAGGGATGTATGATGAGGTTATTCGGGGTGTTCAATCCAAAAATTATGATAGTGGAGGATTCATTTTAATTTGGAACAATAATTTCCACGTTTTTCATATTCCCCAAAATATCTACTTTTATTATTTGTGCTGATGTTTGGATAGTTCTACTAAACATTAAAGATATTAAAGAATTCATAAAAACAGAATGAAAATGAACCTTCACTATTCGTGAATGAATAACTAGCATACTTATCCCTAATTTGTTATCCGGATTCGATTCAATAGTAGTGATGTTAAAAGATCACTCATTCTCCCTTTGTGGTTTTTGGTTGCCTAAAAAAACCATATTTTTAGGGAACTGGTTCTCAAATTGCCATGGTTTATAAATTTTTTATAAATGAACAATGAATTAAGGATCGAATTGAGTGTTACATTCATCTTTCATAGTAGCCAGATTTTCTTGTTAGTAATCATTGGCTTAGTGCCCTTTATTTTTGAACCTAAAGCATTTAATCATCTTCATATCAACTATGTGGGAACATTAGAAAACCACCTCATAGTTCCAAATGTTTTGGATCTTGAGGGAATTCTGTAGGCTAGGATTTAGCCCACTTAAGAAGTGGTCAATCCTGAATTAGAGGGTAATGACAAAACTAGAGGTGTATCGGGAAAGTCTAGTGATGTTTGCCTCATATGACCAATGGAATAATCATCCTTTTTCCTTGAGTTCAATGAAATATATTTCCATCATAAGACGAAGTGTGTGAGGAAAATATTTTTTCAAAAACCAATTTTAAAAAATCCTTAAATCCCATCACCTTGATCACTTCCTCAAAATTCACATTTTAAATCAATTTACACCATTGATCAACATCACGATCCATCTGATACGCATCCAGAAGAACCATCTATTCATTGAATCATTGAATTATAGAAAATATTTTCTTAGTATTGTGGATCCATTTTTCGGAGAATGAGGGATCAAATAACCCACTGACAGTAGGAAACCTCTGTGACCAGGAGCTCTCGACTATGATTAGTCTTTCATTGGGGGGGGGGTGTTGGACATTCCACTTGACCCGTGTATATATTCAAATATTCATTTAAATGGGATAGTATTGTGACAATGTTTATGATTCCCTCTCCCATCTAATTGGGAATCTCATTAGAAGAGTCATCTAATTAATCTTTATATCGGGTGTTAGCTCGAGTCCTCATATTATAGGACATTGTCTAGAATAGAATAACATTTAGGGGAATTTATTTAAACCTATTAAAAGCATTAATGGTAGTAAAAGGAAAAAAATGTATTACCTATTAATTAAATTTATTATCCCAACATATAATATGTTATCCATGATCTATATCCCAACCTGTATTCTTATGGGATTTTTTCTTTATCCTTTAATAATTGTTCATACATTGATTATGAATTTACCAAATGATATCCCTCATGAGTGTTTAACAAAATGTTTAGCAAGGAATGTTTTCTTGCACCAGTTCCTGTTCGATTCTGTCTCAGAAGCATTGTTTTTGGGTTTTACCCCTATATACATATGTGCGAGAGTGCCTCTTCATGATTATATCCATATAGGGATTCATTTTCATGATGAACCACTTAATCTAGACTCAACAAAAATATAGGTATGTTCCTATTTTAGTTAGTATTATCCCTTGATATTTTACAAGGGTTTTCTATATCTAATACCTATAATAACTAATACTATCCTTTGATACCAATGATAACATCCCTGCTTTTTATTACACATTTAAACATGATTTATTACATAAAAATGAACTTAATATAACCTAGAAGATCAAGAGGTCATTTTTATTTGGGTCTTATTAACATAAATGAAAAATTAATACATGAAATACAAAATCATTATTGATAACATCTATTACATAACCACATCATTCCATCATACATAGCATTGAAAGGGATAACCTGAGGACATATTTATGAAAAGGTTGAACTATAAGGCCATGTAATGAAGAAAAAGAAGGAATAACATGAAGAATACATTAAATTTTTGGAAATATACATATCAATGGAATTTAAGTGAATCATGAACAAAAAGGTATTATATAACATGAACATCATGACATGGAAATGTGGAAAAACCATAAATATTTCATTATTAACATAAAATTATTATGTAAACCATTATCCCGACATTATAGACAAATGGAAAATAGAGGAATCATGATAATCCATATAAAAAGATGATGTATCATGATACAAAAAATTACCCAATGAATTTGAGCACTATCAGATCACACCCTTCATGAACATTTTAATCCAATGCATATGTGTGCCTCATAGATTATATAAAATATATTAATTCAACATTATCATTTATTCCACGATAAAGGATTGTAGAATAAATATATTAATATCTATAATAAATATGTATATTTGGATAAAGGTTAATACATTTTAATGAAAAATTGGAATGGTATTCACTAAAAGATGATTTTGGCATGGAAAATTACAGGGAAATTTTGGCTGCATGACGACAACACATGGGGAATCATAAAATGACTTGATGAGAGAGAAAGGGGTATCTAATAATTTAGAAATGAAATTTTAAGTAAGTGAATAATTGAGAATAATATTCCAACATATTAAATTAAATTTGAGATTCATAATATAAGTTAAATTCTTGAATGGAAATGAGGATATTGAAATCATTACAGAATTTCAGCATAGTAATAGGTGTACATGGGAGGGATTAATGATAGTGAAAGGGGTATCTCATCCTTATAATATAATAATGGAGGTATGGGAGAGGTGATAAAACATACCACATCATCTGTGAATGAAAAATAGAAAGTTATTAAAATATAAGTAAACACTAAAAAAATAACCGAATGAACCCTTACGTGGATGACTGATACTAAAAGCATGGGAGAGACAACACAAAAGCTGGAGGGAACCATGGAAATACTCTAGGGAGTGGAGAGAAGATTCATGATGATCTTAAATCTATTTTAATTAATATAAATATGTGATGATTTGGGTTTATATAGGAAGGGAGGGGGTTATTTATAATTTATGTTTTAGAGACTACACACTAAATTATTCAAAACCACATACCATCCAATGGTTATAGCTCATGGATTCTGGATAGGGGGAGTGGAAAAAATTATTTTATTAGGAAAGAGGTAAATGATAACAGAATTTTTTCCTTTAATATTAGAACGTGATTCAAATTATAAATTAAATTAACTTAAAATCATAAAATATGCTATACATTATAGATGATACACTAAGGCATTATAAAATAATTCGAATAAATATAAAATTACAGTATATTATATTCAAAACATATATATTTACCAATATATTTTTACTGTATTTATTACATAAATATTGGGTCATTATGCTGTCATAAAATACACTATATTTATATATTATTTAATTTTTAACAAACAATTTGATTGTCTCGGAAAATTATGAGAAATAAACCGTTGGATAATTTTAAAATCCTAATTCAAAAAATAATATTCATTTTATCTAAATAATTTTTAAAATATGCTAAATTTAACTTTTAATATAGAACATATATTTATTGAAAATTTGGTGTATTTTAACAAATGATGTTTTTAAACCATAATTAAAATTACATTTTACTTCATAAAAATTATATACACCATTATAAATAATAGAATTAATTTTAAAATAATATTATATTAAAATATTAATTAATTAAAAAATTCACTAATTCTTGAAAATTAATTCTTGTAAAAAATAGATTTTCTTAACTATATTATAAAATTATAATTCTTTTCAAACTGAACACCTGATCATTTATAGATATAGAATTGATATAATCATAATTTAAAAGAATTTTATTCAGAATATAATTACTAAAGAATGTAATTTATATATTTTTCAAAGGTACCATTTGAACCCAAAAAATAAATTTATCAAATTCGTCATTTTTTTAAAATACTATTCAAATAATCTAATTTATAGAATAATACTTTTATTTTTAGAACATGATTACAAAATATGTTACTAATACCAAGTTACATAACCACTTATAACTCACGTATAAGACCTAAGGGTAAGGTGTGTGATGAAGACATACACTTAGGGAGGCTCAAATTATATCGCCCGAGTGGGAAAATCTTATAACATGAACTTCCCCTCTAGATGTGGCCATTATCTCATTTGTCTATGTAAGAATGATTTGTTAACACATTGACTATATTTTCGTCGTGGGATAACTATTTAATGACCATATTATAAATGGATAAGATATTTAATGGTCATTTAAACCCAATAATAATAATAATAATATTGAATTTATTTTATATATCCATAAGACATTGAAATGAATGGAATTTAATTCAGAAGTGATTGTGTAATTACATCAACTCGTTGTCCCTTATAATAATGATCTTTCTTTAGTAGTATAACCTAAGTGTTTATTAAATGTGATGGGTAGAGTATGTACTTATATATTAGAAATACATGGAATTCATTTTAGACTTCAGAAAAGACCGGTGGAAGAACCAAGTGATTAGATATGATCCTGATAATATTTTGAATTTTAAAGGGACTAATATACCATGGGATCTGTTTCTTTTTCCTCCTAAATCTGATAACATTCTTCCATGGAGAAACTCATCGAAACAAATTGCATAAAAAAATTTCTTGAATATTTTAGTGATTATCAGTATAAATTATCTACCAAATTTGATCTTCCATAATGTGTTTCTTAATGGAATTAACCTACTCTACCATTTAATAATCCATCTAGTGTCCCAATTTCATTATTTATATAACAAAATTCTAGAATTATGGAGCTCTATACTTATTATCTTGGTAAACATCATAATAATCTATTCAAATTATCGAGTAAAATCTATTTTTATACAAAAACTCTACTAGAAGAGGGTGTTGATACCAAACACCTTTTAAATCCATGTAAATAGATCATGACATATCCTTTAGTGTTTCATTTGTTATTTTTAACTTACCATCTAATTGAGGATGATATATAGTGATCGAATTCAACATTGTATTTAGTGTTCTCTTAATTCTTCAACAACAATTTGATGAAAACTTTGGATCCCATTTAGTCCCAAGGGAATGTCTTACACCCTGCATCATTTACGTTTTATTAATGTGAATTTATCAAGATAATATAGAAATATGTATGATTGGATTGTGATGAAGTGTTCAATATTTTAAAGGTGATCATATATAACCCATATTTAATTACGCTTTTAGGTCTTAATAAATGTCCAATAAAAAAAATACATGGGGATGTTTTCTAATTTTTATTCTGGTGTGTGTAATAGATGTAATATCCCATTATATATTTTTTCATCGACCTTAACTTGAAGACATACCATGATCTAAGATAAAAACAATGCGGTATATTTTGACTTTCCATCCCAACAAAAATAATAATTAAAATCTCAAGATAACTTCACGCATCAAGGATGAATAGATAATGAAAAACTTTATCTTCCGATAACATATCATTCGTAAAATATTGTATCGAAAAAATAAAAACATGGTTCCTTAACCTTATCATTCCATCACGATCATGATTAAACTCTGCCACATTTATATCATTCATTTTTAAATCTACATCTTTATTATGTGCCTCTATAATCATAACATAGATAGTTGGTTGTACATTAAAATATGGATGATAATATTTTTCCAATCCTTTAAGATTAAAAAGACACATGATTTTAAAATTTAGAAATATTGGGTCATTTTTTATCCTTATAATGGATAACTAATCATGATCCATTCAACTCAATGAATAATATTCACTATTTTCATTCTTTGGGTTGTAATGTATTGAGAAATATTATATTTAATCATCTCTATCCAAATTAATTGGTACAAGTTAAATTACTTCTATGTGAATATATACTTTAATATTTTTTTATTTGTATATATATCACACTTTTCTCTATAATGATGATTCCTCCATATCATTAACAAAAATATTACATCATCCAACTCTAAATCAAGAGTTAAGTTATTTTCTCATGAAAATTTATTTCTCATGAGTAATATGCTATAAAAATTATTCTCTTCAAGATAAAACATCCCAATCCATTATTGGATGCAACACAAGAGATTTCAAATCCTTATCCATGGTAGTTTAGACAAAGAAAAGGTGTTATGACTAATATTCTCTTCAGTTCCCTGAAATTCTATTAACATTAATCTATTCATAAGAACATGAATCTAATCCATGTTAGTATGGTTAGAGTAATAAATATATTTTTGAAATTATATACAAAACACAAATTTAGCCCATGAAACCAAAAAATATGAATATATATCATCATTGTTGGTCTGGGAAAACATTTCATATACTTTTTATTTTATGGATCTACTAATATACCATATCAAGAGATTATATAACCTAAAAATGAATCCTTGTGTGTTTAAAATCCACACTTTTAAAAAAAATTATATAGTTCCTCCTTTAATAGGGTGTTTAGTAACAATATCATGTGAAATTAATTAACTTATATTCTAAAATTTTATATAAGAATAATATCTATAAATACCCCCACACACTGATCAAGGAAATCATTAAAGTCTCTAATAACTAAATTCATAAATGTAGTGTGTTAATTAGTAAGTCCGAAGGGAATTTTTATAGATTAATAGTGTGTGTACCTTGTGCAGAATTCCATATTTGTTATATTTTAAATATTAAGACTTTATTAGTGATATTCTAAATGAAGCTCAATATTGGAATGGTAACTTGATCCACATATTTGATTTAATAGATCATTAATATGGGTTAGAGAATGTTGTTTACTCGTTATGATCTTTTTCAACTACCAATAATCAAGGAATATTTTCATCGATCAATAATTAATTTTAACAAAATGAATAGATTCACCGCAAGGAGAAAAACATTCCCAAATGAATACTATATCGATATTGTCAAAGGGTTTATTTTTTTATTCCTACAGCTCAATATGGACCATTTTATAGATAGTATTTCATATTGATGATTCACAAGGTATGACTTCTACTCAGAACACAACTTCACATTTTGGTGGAATACTAGGAATATCCACTATAAAGACAACATAAAATTCACATACAATAAGAATATCATCATTTTCATATTACTCTATGACAATTTGAGATAAATAAACTTTCTAAACGATAATTATGATACATTCAATTAATTTGATCTCCATCATATTTTTGTAATTATCGTAACAATGGTTTAGGATCATATGTTAGTTTGGAAAAACAAATGTGACATACCTTCCTTGACAATTGATGTGATATTTATTTAGCGAAATACTAATCCATTCTTAAAATGACATCAAATTACACCAGAGAAAGAATGAAAAGACTTTTTGGAATCACATTCCAATGAACATACACTAGAGTGTATTCATATACTTGAGGTGAGATCCTCATACCATTAGTGGTTTTCATTTCCTATTCTACATCTAACTATGTAGGTTGATTATTGATAACTTGAGAAAATTTGTATGATAAGAATGAATGTTTAGGTTCAATAGACAAAAAAAAATAGAAGATCTAGAGGATATTGTAAGTGTACATTTGATAACGTCATTATCAAATCCCTAAAAATAAATAATGATTTCTTGAGAATTTTAATTTCCCAATATGTTGTCATTTTTGTGGTTTTGGACACCACAATATACCCTTAAATTTTTTGCTACGGTTAAAATAGTACCCACACTCACTGCATTTGAAACAATATAGTGTGGGTGGACTATTTTATATAGCTTTCTCTTTATATTCATCAATAGGTAACATCTTCCCATCACATCGATATTCAATTGACCAATGATATTAATATACACTATAAATAAATTTAATAGTCCCCCAAATATAATTTCCACCATGTTTATTCTCACACTTTTATAATAAAGGAAAGATTATATTTCCTTTTATGGGGATTGTAGAATTTACATTGAACTCAATATACCATTTTGGTTCAAACCCATGATATTGATATGTGAATCCAAATTCCATTTCCATCTATATTTAACATCGAACAATCTCTTCATATCTATGAAATTATTTTTATTTAATACCCTAATATGATGTGGTTTTATTCCACCGAATAATGAATCAACAATACCATATGGTAGGATGATATTACCCAAAGCATACCTTTAATTTCTTGTAAATTCTTCCTAACAGTTACCCCTAATATCTAAATCCATTTTCTATATCATTGTAATCTACAAAAACAACTTCATACAATGAATACAAAGAATGTACTTATAGAAAAATATTTTTGCAAACTCACCCAAATCCATGGATTCTATCTCATCACATTGACTAATATTTCGAAAAAAATTCCTCCATTGATCTTTTTAACCTACTAAATTGTATAAAAATAATGGAAATTTTCATGTTCTTAACTCTCGTGGATGGAAAATATTTTTTTTGTGGTATTGATACATTACAAAATAACTACTAGATCAACATTTTCACTAAAGAACAGTTCAAGTTTTTATCATGAATAACTCAACACAATGTAATTACCATCTTTGTTTGATAAAATGATTATTTTGATTTATGATTTGAGAATGTTATGGGCGCATAGTATTGGTATTTTTATTTCTTTCTTCCAAAACATTTGGATTCCAATGTTGAAAGGAATTTCATTATCTATCACACTCTTCAGTATCACAGTTTCTTGTGGTTCAAAATTTTTTCTAAAATACAAAACAATAGTGAAAGGGATAATAATCATAGTGGATAGACATAAAATCACAAATATTACCTTATTCGATTTCTAAATCTGAGATCCTAAGTTAAATTTTAGGTTACTCATAGTTATAACCTATTCGAATCCTTCATGTGGGTTCATTAATACGTTGTGAGTTTCCAAATCATATCTCCTATGATAGTGAAATCAGGTGTGATGCATGGCCCATTGGCAAGCATGAAGTGACGATTGAGTTTATCTCATTGGGCCCCTTTTGATGTTATTACCCCTAGGTACATATTTTGAAGATTCTCATCAATTTTTAGTATCTAGAAAATTGAATTAATTTCATGGATACCACTATATATATATATATATATATATATATATCAATTTTCAACATTCTAGTACATTTTATGATACTTTTACCCATGTTTGGACTTTTCCATAGACATGACCGTTTGGGTCTCACTAAGATTTTCTCTTCCTAATATCAAATGTTTAACTATTACTATTGTTCAATTATACCTACATTAATGAACTATTATTCACATAAATATATCTTAAATAATTTTTATTACTATTCATTATATTTAATAAAAATTTCTTGAGGACCATGAAAGCTTAGTTTCATTGGAATGATGAAAAAAAGAACCACACTATAATAAAAATAAATAATATCCCACCATGATCAATATTAATAGTACCTTTCTTATACATATCTTGTGTAATACATTTCTTCATTAAATAATTAATGGGAACCTGAAAATGCTAAGCTCAAAAGCTAATTATGGGTAATTAAGGGAGATACAAAAGCATAACCTGATTTTAAATGTATGATAAAAAGTGAAGAATATTTTAAAACCATACCATGCATGTCAGTGGTCGTAATTTGGAGTCTTGTAATAAATATTGGCTAATAATAAGACATGAATTATATGATAATCAAAGAACCTGATCCATGGGTGGTGAAAATTGGGAAAAAACCCAGAATTTTGGCATACCCATAAGCAACAAAAATCATTTCTATGTTTGGAAAGGATAACATCTAATGATATCATAGTTTGATTAGTTAACTCCCCAAACCATTTTAGTTGTCATCTTTGTCTCCCAAAACCATCATAGAGTACAATGTCCTATATCGATATGAGTTCACAACCCATTTTGATCATATTTATCTCATGAGATATAAATCACAAACAATGCATTGGAGGGAGATATAGGTCTCACCCATCTTATACTGATAACCATATTTATTTCAGAGATAATATCATAAAAAAATTCATGATAACCTAAAATATGAAATTATATAGGGTTAATAATTATTCTATCACATAATTACATATGAAAAAGATATATATTTCATAATTATTTTTTCATTTCCTATATCATTAAGTATGGAAAAATAAGCATTTTTCATAAGAATTTTATCATGGTATAACCCATAAAAGAGAAAAACGTTTCATAAAGATAATTCCATCATAAATATAAATCAATTATAGAAATAATAAGAATCATATGATTGAATTATATACCAAGTAGGGATCCTATAATATTAAAAAATTTCAATATAGATGGAAAATTATTTTTAATGATAATTGAAAACATTTCATAAGGAAAATAGAATCAATGATTTTAAGAAAATATTTATAAACATGATAAAATTAGAAAAACAATTCTTTGAAAATAACCTTGAAAACATGTAAAGGTATCATTGAGGAAATGATTAGCCATGACTTAAGAATTTTTTTTCATGACATACACATTAAAATTTATATTTGTTATCAATTTCTATAAAATCCTAATAGTAATTGTTTTAAAATAACATGAATAGTCCTTTCAAGTCATTTTTTAAAATATTGAAACATGAGATTAAATTTAATTTTAAAATTAATAAGATAATAAAAATCATTTTCTAAAATATTTTTAATCAATTTTTTGGAAGAAGACATCTTTCCAACAATAACATTAGAGGATAAAATTCATGTGTTTATTTGGAGTTGAATCATAATATTTCATTATCCCAAACATAATCATAAACAATCACTATAAATGTTGAGATTGTAACATAAAATCATTAACATATTGGTAACAAATAATTATTATCCTCTATAAAAGAATAACATTAAATAACACATAAAATATCATGATTATAAATAAATTCACGTTATAAATTTCAAATTTGTTTCATATATTCTTCATAAAATAGTATTGGTGCATAACATAACATAAGTCACAAAGAAGGAAAATTAATATAACAATCTTTTATATTATGTTTTAACTTCTTTCGTTAACTTTAAATTAATGTTTTTAAAAAATATTATTATATTATAGATATATTATATAACCATATTAATATAAATACCATACCATATATTATTATATTATGACATTTTTTACCTTGATATTATCAATTTCCTGTTATAGTCACGTTTTGTGCAACAACTGCTTTGTTTTTTATTTATATTTTTCTTTTTATTTTTGGTAATATTAATTTCATAATGGTTTCATAATATACAAAATATTATCCATGATTTATGTATTATATATATTAAATATATATATACATTTAGTAGTTCATAAAATTTATTTATTACAAATTAAATTCACAATTCATAGAGATGGTAGGTCATATGCCTGCATGATTATTGTTTCCATTTTTTATTGTGTTGAAAGAATAAAAATTAAATTATTTATATTATCATTAAAAAAAATTATTTTTTGAAATATATTTAATTATTTTTATAAACTCGTCATTAATAAATTCCATGTAAATCGAGAATGAATCAAATTGCTTCCTACGGTGGTAGTCTACAATACAAATGATTTAAATCATCATATTCTCATAAAACAGAGTGTATGAAGATATGTGTGGAAAAATAATTCCATTAAAATAATAAAATTATAAATATCTTCTATAAATAATAAATATATCATTATATTTATCATTGAGAGGTGGTAATTGAAAAATAAATGATATCGGTTCTTGAGACGGTAGTCCAATATACACAAAAATAATTAATTCATATCCCATTTGATGGAAATGGATATGGTTTTAGGAAATTAAGATAAAAGGAAAAAAATCTATGTATATGTATGATACATTATTTTCATGATATACTTATAATTTAAGTATGTGGAGGAAATAATAAAACAATGAAAAGTCACTAATAAACATTACATCTTCTTTGGGTATCCAATTTAGGATTCATCCAAAATCATTACAGGGATAAATTTATATAAAAATTAATGTTTATATTATTAGAGTAGAGAAATTGGGAAGTTTTTTGGTAATTTAATGAAATATTTTTTTTATGGTGTGAATAAGAGAGGATATGGATTTCCTTTTAAAAGTGATGTGAATTTCATAACTTTAATTATTTGGAAAGATAATGTGAACCATCATGTCACACATTCCAAAAGGGTATAAAATGGGGAAAATTAGAATATTATACATTATAACGCCATAATATGTCCACTAAATAATGTTTCTAATATTTTATTGGTCATTTTAACCATTATCGTTTTTAGTGTATACCCTGATAAACCCTTCTTCACATTAATCGCGATAATAGTTTTTACTATATTACTTTTCATATTCGTAAAAAAACTTCATAAATTTTAGATAAAATATTTTTTTGTAATTCCAAATATGGAATCCATTGTATAATGTTTCATAAACAAAATTTTCAAATTTTAATTAAAAATTTACACCACCGATGCAATGAGAATGTTATGTTTTAAAGTGAAAATGTTCAAATGTTTACTGGGGTTTTTCAAGGAAATTCAATATGAAATTGATTAAAATATACCAAATTATACTAATGGATGTATAATGGAACACATTTTACATTAAATATAGTTTAAAATATAATTTAACTTCATTAATACATTAAATAAAAAGGCATTTTTCAAATAAAATTCATCACTGTACAGGATTTTTCAAAAATATTAAATATTTCTATAATTAAAAAAAAATTAACCCCAATATATTTTTTAAATTATGATTTAAAAAATTTAACTTATTTTATAAAATTTAATAAATTAAAGATTGAAAATTAAATTTTATTTAGGTATATAAAAATAAATAAAATTGATTTATTGAAAAAATTGTATTTTTATGGATTATAATGACTTTATCATAAATTAATAACATTAACAACTATTATTACTTAATATAAAACTATTATAATTAAAAGTTAAAATCAAATATTACTATTCATTTTGGAAGTTATAATGTAAATGTGACATAAGAAGTATTTTAATAATTGTAATAATAATATATCATGGGTTTGAAAAAAACATAGTATATTGTGTAACACAAGGTCACTCAGTGTTTTATATTTCCATATATAAATGTGGTGTTGTTTTTAATAAGAAAATAAAAAATATATTAAATTTATTAACAAAAATTATTAAAACTATAGGTTTTGCATTATTTATGTGGGATTATTATTCATATCATTACTAAGGTTGTAATAAATTAAATATTACATGAAACGTCTATGGGAGACATGACATATTCACTAATTATTTATTTTATGTGGTTTATATAAATCCGAAAAATCAATTTTATGATTTTTTTCCAGATAAATACATGTATTCAAAAATAAATTATGTGATCCATATTTCATGTGGTTTAATTTTTAAATTTTATAATGTTTTAATGATTTTTCGTTACACTGTCATCATTTATAGGGATTGGTTATAATTATGTCTTTGATGAAACTTTTATAATACATATTTCATGAAACTCATGTGTTTTTTTCTCCATGGTTATTCTAGATAATTTTAATTAATAGTAAAAATTTTCAATATTTTATACTTAAAATAATTAAAACATTGTTCTATGAAAAATCACCATTATTTATCTCTTCGGTCGAAAACACATTTTCTTCCGTAACCTTATTTTCCAAAACAAATTAACATTATTCCCATGATTTAGAAAATAAATTTTAACCCATTATTGAATTTTAATAATTTATTTTGAAATTAATAATCATTTTATTCCAAAAAAAATGAGTGTTTATATTTTACCAAGTTTTTGATGGGAATATTTGTTTCAATTGATGTGAAACTATAAAAATTCCTATCCACTAAAACAATTATTTTCATTTAAGATTCCATTATTATTTTCCAGGTTTATTTTAAAATAATGAGATTTCTAAAATTTTTATTTTTTTAAATGTGTTTTCAAAAGATAAAAGGATTCATTTCAAAAGAAACGTTTTTAATGATTTTTCATGATCCCTTTATATGTTTTCAAGAATATTTTTAATGAAATTAATTTCCAGAATATTTGATAACATTTTTTTAAAAAATAATAATTGTCTATGCAAAGTTATTTTCCTCATGATATTTTATAAGTGATATATAAAAATTATTTATATATAATATTGAAACCTTTCATTTTACATATGCATTACTAGGGTCACTATTCAATGATACCATCCTTATTATTTATCTAGACGGTTAATTTCACTACTATTGAAATGTTTCTTAAACGATTAATTTTTCATCGGTCACGATATTTCAAATTGATGAAATATGTATGAAACCTATTTTCTTTTAATGGGTTATGATATGATGATATGGTGATAATTTTATGATATTGTGGTATACAGTAGTATGATTTTCATTATGATTGTTTTATGATATTGTGATATATAGTAGTATGATATTAATTTTCATGATTGATTTATCAAAATTTCCCACTCTTATTACCCATGTTTTCTTAAATGATATAGTTTTATGATATGACACATGTTTATTATCCATGATAGGTTTTGTACAAAATTATTTTATTATGATGATGAACATATACCCATATTATTATATTAATATTTACAAAGTTCATAAATTTTAATCTCTTATGTTTATGCTTACAAGGAATTTGTGCTTATCCATTCTTATGTTTCATTCCCCAGGTAATGAAGAAATATTTATGTATGGTATTCTATATAGGTGTTTAATATGAGATTATCTTTTTCGGTGATGTATAAGATCATTCGGCAAATAAAAATATTGTGTTTCTACTCCTCATATGAGATAAAATATCACAGCCCTCGGGTGTGTGTTTGTGTAATGTAATGAATATTTATCTAAAAAGATTAGATATCTATTTATGAGAAGCATGGTTAATTAGAGTGGTAATTAATGTGAATTTTCTTTTATAACATGACAAATAAGATGTTAAAACATTATGGATATCCATATGAATATATATGAGGATATATAGTGGTATTTCACTATGTATAAATCTAACGATGATTCAAATCATAGAAAGATGCCATGGATATTTTTTAAAGGATTTATATAGTGAATTATATCAATCTACATCGATATCTAGATAATATAGATGGATTCATGTTATGAGTAGAGTTACATAGACGTAATAACTCTTAAAGGATGCATTGAGCTATAATCAATCGTCACATGGTTCACAAAAATGGGTCATGCTGCACTCCAGGATTGAAAAAATAAAGGATTACTCATTAGAAATTCACAAACTAATTATAATACATCATAAAGGATTTAAATAGAAAATTTCTATGAATAACTTAGGATAATAATGGTTTGTAATAAGTTTAAAATATGGTCTCATAATTTAGTCAGCCAATATGTGATTTTTCATTATTATGTGGTTTCGAACTATGTTTATTTTAACACAAACTATGATTTCTAATATTAGTAAATACTAGGAACCATAAAGATCACATTCCACATTAAATTGGATGGAGAGTATTTTAAATGATATCTAAATGGGATGATGAATAGTGGGAATTATATAATGATTATTCCAAATCGATTTCCAAAAAATGACTAACAATGTGTAAATTAACCAACTCTTCGACTCACCTAAATATACAATGATAGAGTTCACATAGTATTTGGGTAATGTATACTATTTAAAAAATAATAATTGGTTTCCTTTATGTTTATAATGTAGGATGAAGCATTCAAATGAATGTATCACTAGAATGGTAATATATTTCGAGTGTGTAAAATATGGACAAAAAGACAGTGTTTTAATAGAAAGTTTATATTCAGGAATGAATATAATTAAAATGAAAATAAACCTTAATATGTTACAAATTTTGACATATTTACTTTGGGATAATGATAATAATTATTTTTACAATATAAATTTTTTAGAATTAAATTTCATAGATATGAATATTCATTTTAAAAAAAAAATTAATTTATGCTATAATTTGAAGAGGTTACACTAGTTTTTTAATTTATGAAATATATACAATGATAAATGTTTTATATAAGGAATGATTAATCGTGTAGATTTTTAAAAAATGAGTTATTGTAATTTTAGAATAAATAGAATACATTCTGAAGGTATTTAAAAATTAAGACATACTTAATGTTTTTTGGTGGATTGATGATATGTTCATTTTGAAAATTTAGTGACTTAATTTTCATAGTGCTGGATTAGAATATTTTGGAAATGTAATAAGGATATCCATTTATAAATTTTTTAATAAGATATTTGGATAATAATTTAGATATTAATATATTATGTCACCAGTGAATATCTATCCATAACCTAAAATATCTATTTTTTTAGGGTGATATAAAAATATTGACGGAATGACTTATCATTATATTTATATATTTTATGATCCATTGGGGATTTAGTAATAATAAATTAACATTAATTTCATATAGTAATATATATAGAATAAACATACCATATAAAAATAAATTATATAGATATTTCAAATGAAATGAAATGAAATTACATAAGTATATCATCTTAAGAGAATTATTCTAACATGGGAAAATTTTGTTTAAATAAAATGTTGTTGAATTATCACCCTTTTTTATTATATTAACGAAATTTTCAAAAGCTATTGGGTATATTTTTTTATGGACATTAACCTTATCTAGGTCACCCAATTTATTATAATCAATGGTCTCTATCAATTTTTATAATTAGTTTGGCTTTCCTTTTGTGTGCAAATCTCTACTTCTCACCTATGCTATCTTATACGGAAGCCTCATAATGAGTAACATTAGGTAACAATTATGTATCAAAATTTCCCATTTAAGTTATTTACTATTATTTATTGCTACAATTTGTTTTTAAATGATGTAATTTTCAAATATTAAACATTTTGATTTTCGAGACAAATTCATAGAGGGAAATTCATTTTAAGGGATGTATAATTTAACACAATGAGATTTCATGATATTTTTTTAAATTAACATTTTATTATTGTTATAATACGTTAAATATAACAGTAAGTTTATCATTCATTTCTCACAAAACATATTTGGGATTTTTTTTCACACAATTATGATCATATATTGATTTACACTCTACACTGATTTCATAAGAAGCAAGATATATTATTAAAATATTATTATTTAATATTACAGATATTACCAAAACATTTAAATGGTCAGTATGAATAGGATTTACTAATTTTTGAAAATATATTGTTTAACCATGTATATAAAGTTAATTATATGGTGACCAATTAATTAAAAATAAAAATAAAAACTATTAAAAAATAAATGAAATCATTGTCTGAAAAAATATTTTTTAGAAAATAACACATTTTACCTAAATAATTTAGTCACTCAACTTTTATTGAATGATTTTAATTAAATAAATATATCATATATGTGATAAAATTTTCAAATTTATCACATGTTTTTTGAATATAAATATATGATTAAATCTAACATTATGTTTCAAATTATATTTTTCTAAATAGTAGTGTAGTCCCCTTTTGAAAACTAAAATAAAAATTAATTTTTGAAAATTTATGAATATTTATTTCAAAAAAATAATGTTAAATTTTTAAATCATAATTTAAAAGTTATCTTATGGTTAATTTTTGAGACTTTTCTCAAAAGTGTAATGTTTTGATGAATAATGAAAACTGATCAATTTTAATTGTCAATTATTTGGTTAAATTATATATAATGTAAAATTATATTATAATTTTTTATGAAATAATATTATTTCTATTATATATATTATTCTAATTCAGGTAAATTCAATTAATTTTATATTGTAATTTTATATATAATCATTATAAACATCATATCATTTTTCCTTTAAAAACTTACTTTATCGTCATATCATTGAAAATACAATTAAGTTAATATGCTATAGAAATGAGGATTGATATTGAACAATTGGATTCTATAATTTTAATCATAATTTTTATAATTACATATTATGCTAAAAGTATTTTGTGACAAAAATTATTACTGAAAATTAATTATCACAGTTAATATAAATATGGGTTTATTGACAGTTAAAATATTTATTTAATTCCATAAATACATTTCTTAAAAATATTTATGACCATATTTCAACCCTATAAAAATTGAGGATATTTAATAATACATTATAATAACTTTTGTAATGTGAGAAAATTTATGCACACCTTTTTCGTTTAAAAATTTTCAATAATACCACTCACCTCACTTATAAAAGATCACCCCCTATCATCTCATCTTCACAAAATGAAACTATTTATTTCGTAAAATTCCCAAATAAGTAAATTTAAAACTTATGTAATTTCCTCCCTAAATTATTAATTTTGGAATAAATAAATTATTAGAATTTCTTTTAAAACATAACGATGTTCCCCTGAGTGGAGGTAATGTTTTTCAATGAGCATTTTTAGTATATTACTTCCTCCACGTACTTAAATTATTAATAAATTATTATTATATGATAAAAATATTATCATAAATGTAATATTATTTTTGTTAAGTTACATTCATGACCTAAAACCATATCATATTTCATCAAATGGGTTACAAAAATCATCATTTATGTGTAGGGTGGACTACCACCTCATGAAGTGAGGTCATCCGTTTCCCATAACCACATCTTAAGGTTTGGTATGAAAATGAATATAATATATATAAAATTTTTTTAACATGTAATTACACCTGTGGATTCAATATATCATATATATATTTTTTAATTTATATTCTGTAGGGGATTAAATAACATCATTTGTTTGTTATGTGAATTATAGCTTCACGAAGCAATTTTGTTCATTTTTAGAAATTCATTACATAGAAGAGAGTAAAGATGATATAGACCAACATATAGGATATAAATAAAATAATTATTAAATTAATAAAAAATTTAGTACACATAAAATATTACTAATATTTTCCACTTTTACTTTTTCACACACGGAAATCTTGTCTAGTTGTTCATGTATTTGTGGACTACCACCTTCAAGAAGTTATATGACCCCATTTTTTAAAAAATTCCTCTTGAAATATATTTTACATTATATTTAAATAAAAAATATATTCTAGATGATGTTATTATCATTTTATAAATATATTATATTGTATTTATCCTTTATATAATGATCATTTTCAAATTGAAACGTTATTCACTCATACGTACCACCTAATGTCTCCATGATCACATCATACTTCATTTCTCAAATCCATATTTTATGATTGGTAATAAAATTTTAATATGTGAATAAATCTGATAATTATTTCAAGATTAATATTATTTATATTCTTTAAAATTATCAATTTCAGTGGGTGATAAATAAAAAATAAATAATACATTGAAAACAAAGATATCATTACCAGAAATGGGCATTTAGCATGGAATTATTAATAAACGGGTAAAAAAATAAAGTAATAAAATAATATATTGTATGATATTTTTGTAATATAAATTAATATTTTTATTATAGTATTATATTAATTATATTTGAGGTTTAATAGTGAACTATGTTTCTCAATTATTTATTTTAAGGATTTCTAGTCACCCATTTTTTCTGGGAGACATAAAAATTCACCACTCATTAATGTTTTATCTTGTATATACTAGCCAATATAAATTTAATATCATGAATATAATGAAATTAATTCATTTTATATTTTTATATTATGATATTGTTTATTGGGGCTAACAATTTAAAATATTACTAAAGTAGAATGGAATTTCCATCTCACTTTTTACTTCTAAGAGACACTTACCGTATTAAACACTTATCTTATTTATGTTTTAATTATATTCCCCATGATAAAATTATATTATATATATCTTAAGAATTATTAAGTTTTAATTATCCATTTTAGGATCACTCATTCTTAGTGATTAAATTTATAAGTTACGAACTTGGTAATCATTTTTTGTTACAATGTCATCTTTAATTAATATTGTTTATGAATATGTGTTCAATGATAAAATATTATGATCCATATATAAATTAACTGATAAATATTATTATCCTATGGTTATTTATGATATTTTAAAGTTGTAACACCATTTTCCCACTCATTTATACATAAAAAAACTGAAAAGTCAATTTAATGAAAAATCATATGTATTTATATCTTTGGATGAAAACCCTTTTTCTTCCAAGGGCATGTTTTCTATTAGAATTTTAATTTTTTTTAATCATTTTTCAAATTATTTAATAATGAAAATTTGTACCAATGATTATATTTTAAGTTATTTTTTTCAAGTGAATATTTCTTTCATTTTTAAAAACAATTCCCATTTGTGTTTTACCAAAAAAATATAATGAATATTTATTTTTACATGTATTAAATGAATGTAATTTACCTCCTTCCCGACCATAATATTCATTTAATATTTTTCTATATGTGTTCTATGATATTTCAAATTATGTTTTTTCAATATGGTTTATGTTTTTAAAATATTTTTTCAAATAAGAATGGTTATATTCCTAAAGAAATATTTAAAATGATTCCAAATAAATTTTTATTAATTATTCAAGTATATTTTCCATGAAAATTATTTTCATAATATATATAACATTACTTTTAATTATTTATTTTTAATAAAAAAAGATAATTTCCTTAATTAATGTTAAAAGTAATATTTGAAAAATAATTATCTATTTAAGGTGAAATTTTTTAGTGTAATATATGATTTATTTACGATAATAATGAATGATATAATACATATTCGTTATCTTTATTGTTAATTTTTTGTAAATGAAATATTTATGAATCCCATTAATTATTCATGGATTATTCAATGGTTAACTGATGAAATGATTATGAATCCCTTTTTGTTTTTAAGGTTTACAATATGATGATCTGATGAGTGTTTAATGATATTGTAGAACATATAAGCAGGGTTTTAAAAATGAGATGGGTGGGACCTATATCTCCAGCAAATTCAACCATTTATGAATTATATATATTTTTATAATAATGGGAATCATGTTGACAGGCTTAATCCCCTATAAGAAATATGTGTGTCTTGATACACTATGGGAAGGAGGTGTGTTATAATCTACTTTGGATATATGTGTCTTCTAATCCTTAATGTGAAAAGGTGATAAGTCTTGATCCATGATTTTGATGGTCTTAGTATTTAACCATTACATATGAAATGGTTTTATATATTTATAATGGTGCAACACTTTTATGACATGATATTTTGGTTCTTGATAGATTTATGATGATTTTTTACTCATTTGAATGATTTTTCTGAAATGAAAATGTTTTAAGAGATGAAAATTTTTTATGATACATGAATGTTTGGGTATAAATACTTTATGTCATTTTCATCTTCACATAACCTTATTTTTATATATGTATTTAATATGATCATAGATTATTGCCTCTTTTGTTTTGTAACATCCCAAGTAAATAAAGAATATGACGTTTTTTTATTTATTAATATTTGTTAATTAAATATTAATTTTACATTAATGGTGTAACATCCCATGTAAGTATTGAATAATATATATTCTTATATATGTCGATTAATGAATTATATAGTGTTTTAGATGCTTAAAATGATAATAAATCCAATCTTAAGAATGGAATACATTAATATTTTTAAAAGATTGTTCTACTGCCTTTTGATGGAAAACCATTTCTAAATCAAACTTTTAAAAATTTTATAAGTACTATTTGTAAAAATAAACATATTCATTATGATTGGGACATTGAAATTTACTTTGGGTAAATTTTTTGTATTTTCCAGATAAAGATCATTTTTTTAATGAATAGTGAAAAATGTTTTATTTTAATTCAAAACATCTTTTTAGTCTAATTAATTTATATGATTATATTATCTTTTGAATTGGTTTTAAAGTTAAATTAGAATATATTTTTACCATTTAATCCAATAGTGGTCGTAGAATTAATTTCACATTGAAATCAGACTCAAACTAGTGTCAATCTTTTGATACTTTTTGTTTCATAAAAACACTCTATCTGTTTTGACAGCGGGAATTAATTATCAAATTAATTAATGAAATTTATATGTTTTTAATTTGTTAAAATAGAAATCATTTTCGTATTTGAAATATCAAATATAGCTTAGGGTGGCATTTTGGTATTTTTCTGAAAAACATTATTTTTTGTTGAATAGTGAAACAACTAAGTGGTTCTTAAAAAACTGATTTCTCGTTTAAATGAAATTTTACCACCTATGTATTTTGAATTTCAAAAACCCGACATACATGGTTGTCATTAATAAGTAAAATTTGGTTTAATGGGATTAAAATAATTTTTTTTGAATAGTAACTTTTATGTTTTTAATCGCGATTAGAGGTAATTAGTGTAGTTTAAGGTAAAATTAATGTTTTAATAATATGAAATGAATTTGACATGTGTCCTAAGCTTATTTGATGTGTCATGGCTGAAAAAGAAATTCCATGGGTCAACATGGGGAACCCTTGGAGCCACTTTGGAAGTAAAATGACGTTAATATCTTTTTATTTAATGTTAAAGTAAAAATGTGACAAACATGAGTTGTTTTACTAAAAAAATTAAATGGTGTTATACAAGACATATTTTTTATTATAAATTTTCATTGGATAGATAAAAAGATTTCCTACATCATAGTGTTTCTTTCATAATTTTTAGACATTAAATAAATTAAATAATTTATGACATCATGATGATGCAACGATTACCTCATTAAAAATGATTTAAATAAAATGAAATGATAATGTTAAAGATATGAACTAAACTTGTAAAAAACCTATTGGATGGGTATATTTAGAACCCTTATCATCTTATCCTAGAATTATATCACTCTGGGTTCTTTTAAATCAGAAACTCATTTTAAAATAAAGTAACCTTTCTTTACTTTCCAAGAGTGCCCCTCCTATCCTCTTATAAAATGCCCCCACCTCTACCTCATTACCCACACTTCCAAAGCCTTTTTCTCGGCCAACCCCTACCCATTTTGTCTCTCCACATCCCTATCTAACTCTTAGAAGCCTCACTTTGGGCAGAAGTCTTCCCAATGAAGCCTTTGATCTCAAATCAAAAAGAGTTACATGTTTTTAAGGTAGTGTTTTCTCTTGTGTTATTATGTTTTATTTTGCTTCTCAAACCCTATAACCTCTTTTTATTCCTTTCTTTTGTAACTAAACAAGTATCCTCAAAATACTAGGATGTTTTTATAAGAATTATTTGTGCTACATTTACACACACCTACATATAATTGTTAAAGAACATACTGTATCTGTGGATGGCGAATTTCCACCTCAAGAAACGATGATTGTTCAACACTCATATAACACCTTCAATGGTGACCATTAAGATGTCACTATATTTATATATTATATATATTATGTTTATTATTTACTTAAACTTATATATTTTTCATTTATGGAATACATTTATGGTTACCATTATGGCTAAACGCGGTATCTTCATTTTAGGAAGTGCGGACTACCGCCCCCTCAAAGTGATTTGATTTCGTCAATGCCAAATGTGGGATGTATAAAGGATTGAGTTAATGGTATTATATATGATATTATACCGTAATTATTATATACCTTTATATCATTATTATTCCATTCCATAAAATGCTAAATAGAAATGAAAATAGCGTTCATGCGTACATATGGCTTACCGTCTCTATGAACGGTGCATTTCATTTCTTACCTCTAAACGTTATGTAATATTATAAATGCATGTATATAATGGATATATATGATATATTTGATATATACATCATGAATATAACTCTGGATATAATGGATACATGAACAACTTGTAATTATAGAGAGCATATTTTTTACTCAAGTACCAATGATCGTTACAACGACCGTTATTAACATAAAAAATTACATAGTGTTCATGACATGGTAATAAGTGATATAAAAGGAATAATTAACTTGAACAAAGTTCTTAATAATGTAGAAATTAACTCAAGTTTATTATTCATCAGGTTAAAGAACGATCGAGTCAAGTCGGACCCGAGTTTTGGGACTTCATCTCAATCTCCTTTCATTGAGGAATATTTTGTTTTATGCACAACCTTCTTTTATACAGTGTATAAACCCCTTTAACATTTACGTTTATCCAAAAGAAATCTTTTTTATACGAAGCATTTTACTAAACGAAAAAAGGGAATGTTTTTGTCGTACGTATGCGGCGACAATGACTTCTCTTTCATCGTGACCATAATTTGAGTTTCGGCTTCCTCTACAAGACATACCTCTTTTTTAAAATAAAAATAAATACCATGTTTTAATTTTATTTTATTTTGGTATTGAAAATGGGATTCATAATTTTTTTTATATCAATGTGTTGTAATAATATCTTGTGATTGAAAAGTGGAAATGTTATGTTTCCATTATGCATGTTTTATGCGATATGATTATGTTGTGGTTATTGTGCATTATTACGAAGACGGGTGGTTCCGTGATAAAGTAATGGTGGTGAGCCCGGTAGAGCTCTCTAATGCATTGGGTAACGCGAAGGAGTTAAACGTTGAGGTTTCTTCGAAGATCTTTAGGGAATATACTCTGATGGGTATTCCGAACATAACCAAGTGGGTTACTCCCTACGTAAGAATGTTATGAATGCCTTATGTTACCTTTATGTCTTATGATTTCTATGATTTATTCATAATTTGGATGAGGTATGTTAAAGTGCTTATATTTTATCGGAAAAGTATTATTTCATTCTTATGTATATAGTGTCAAGGAAGTGTCAAGAATGAATCCATGTTTTATTTTAAATATGTTTTCGTTGATGGAAAAAATGAATACTATCTTTATGTAACCAATTTTTTTAAATGTGTAATGTAATGCATGTTTTAAGATCTAATTATCTAAAAATATAAACCTGAAAATATCCTCAATGTGTAATCTTTTAATAACTCAAGATTAAGTAAGGGTTAAGGCGAGGGCCTTATAGTTGGTATCAGAGGTCGGTTTAGATAACATTAAGAGTTATAATTCTATTAAATGATTATCCAAAAATATTTTTTATGGTCAATTTGAAATTATATAGCATTTGAAGATTACCATGTTGCTTCATCTAGGACATTTTTGTTCAGAATGGTTTTCCGCAGAGGAAACAGGGAAGCAGTGCTAGAAAGGCATACAGAAGGAAATAACCTTCCAAATCATCATCCTGAGATGGTCGGAATTGGAACTGAACATTTTGTTGCAGTAATGGCGCAGTTGACTCAAGCAATAAATGGTGGCGGTATCCATGCACAAGATCAGAAAATCAACCGCAGAGGAACATGTCAGTGGTGGACCATTTCATGAGGGAACATCCCCCATCATTCAGAGGATCATCTAACCCTATGCTAGCTAAAGGGTGGATTAAAGCATTAGAGAATATTTTTGATGTCATGGGGTGTTCAGACAATAAAAAGGATAGTCTTTCTATTTACCATTTGGAGGGTGAAACTGATCATTAATGGTCGATGGTTAAAAATATCACGGATGCTGATGAGATTTATGATCCTGATTCGGATGAATTCAAAGGTATGTTTCTTGAGAAGTATTTTCCTAAGGTTTTTGGGCTTAGGATGGAAAAACAATTCCTAGAATTGAGGCAAGAGGAGGACTCAGTGTCTTCATATGATGAAAGGTTCACATGATTGGCAAGGTATGCTCCAAATTTCTTCTGAGACCTCGATAGTATAATCCATCGTTTTTACTCAAGATTAAAGCCAAATTATCGAAGGGCATTGGCTTCTCCTGAGTTTAAAAGTTATGAAAAACTTTCTCGATGTGCTGAGAAGGTGGAAATGGAGTTTGTTGATGATCAAGTGTTCTATAACAACCACCAGAAGAAGAGACCGAGGTGGCAGGATAAAATAATGAATTCTTCAAAAAGGTCTGACAGTAAGAAAACTAAGTTTCTAGTTTGTGATAAATGTGTTAAAAGGCATGATGGGGAATGTCTTCTGAATTCAGGAAAGTGCTACCGATGTGGTAAGATGGGACATAAGGCTTGTGATTGCACTAACAAAGATCAGGGTGATGGTAAGACCAAATTTGATTTACAGTTAGTGAAATGTTGTAAGTGAAATGAGATGGGTCACTATGGAAACGAGTGTCTGAAAAAGAGCTTGAGTGATGGGAAGCAGTTAGACTACATGCAGAAAGGGGTGGTGGAATCCATTGCAACTACTTCAGCAGACGTCGGGCCATCAAATGAAGTTGAATCATGTACTTTGTCTGTTTTTTCAGATTATGCTAGTGTGTTGTTTGATTCAGGGTCTACGCATTCTTTCATCTCTGAAAACATTTCTAGTAAAATGGGAATACCATCTTAAAAAATGACTCCTGAACATGTGGTAAAAACACATGGGGGAAATGTTGAGGCAAAAAGAATTTATAAGAATCTTCCTATCCTTATTTGTGGAAAGAACCTACTTGCGAAACTTATTATTTTACTTATAGTAGTGTTTGATGTTTTCTTGGGTATGGATTGGCTCACTATTTACCATGCTATGATTGACTGTAGAGATAAAGAAGTTTCTTTTCAGAATGACTTTCAGTTTGTGTACAATAATGAACCCTTACTGTTGATAATATATCAAGAGGCTGAGAAACATGTAAAAGATGGAAATGAATGTTACCTTGAACATATTTTTGAAAACAAAGGAACTGTTCAGAATAATGATGTGTCGATGGTAAATGAGTATTCTGATGTTTTTCTTGATGAGTTTCCTGGAATAATACCAGATAGAGAAGTTGAGTTTACTATTTACTTTGTTCCTGATGCTAAGCCAATTTCAAAACCCCCTTATCGAATGGCTCAAACTGAACTTTTAGATTTGAAGGAGCAATTGCAAGATTTATTAGAGAATGGTTTCATTCGACCTAGAAAATCACCATGGGGTGCTCTTGTTTTATTTTTTAAAAATAAAGATGGTTCAATGAGACTTTTCATTGATTTTAGAGCATTGAATAACATTACATTTAAGAAAAAATATCCTTTTCCTCATATCGATGATTTGTTTGATCAGCTCCAGGGAGGGTAGTATTTTTCAAAGATTGAACTGAGATCGGGGTACCATGAGTTGAAGGTAAAGGAAGCAGATATTCCGAAGACCACATTTTGTAAAAAATATGGCCATTTTGAATTTTTAGTAATGCATTTTGGGCTAACTAATGCACCTATTATATTCATGGAATTAATAAATAGAATTTTCCATGAGTTCTTGTATAAGTTTGTGGTTGTTTTCATTGATGATATTTTTGTATTTTATAAAATTAAAGAGGAGCATGAAAGAAATTTAAGGGTTATTTTTGAAACCTTAAAAGAAAAGAAATTTTATGGTAAATTCAACAAGTGTGAGTTTTGGTTGCAACAAATTTCTTTCCTTGGTCACATTGTTTCTAAATATATGATAACTGTTGATCCGGCAAAAACAATGGTTGTTGAAGAATGGCCAAGACCCATAAATGTAACTGAGATTCGTAGCTTCCCTAGTTTGGTAGGATATTACTGAAGGTTTGTTACAAATTTTTCACGGTTATCTATTCCAATGACGAAGCTAACTCGGAAGGGTGTTAAGTTTATCCGGATAAAAGAATGTGATGATTGTTTTCAGGAACTGAAAAAAAGATTAGTGAATGCTCCAGATTTGGCCCTACCATCCAGGAATGGTGAGTTTGTTATCTACAGTGATGCTTCATTGAAAGGAATTGGTTGTGTCCTAATGAAGAATGATCAGGTAATTGCTTATGCTTCATGAATGTTGAAAACTCATGAGGTAAATTACCCTACACATTATTTGGAATTAGCTGCTGTTGTTTTCGCTTTAAAAATTTGGAGGCATCATTTGTATGGAGTAAAGTGTGAAATATATACCGATCACAAAAGTTTAAAGTATATATTCACTCAAAAATAATTGAACATGAGACATATCAGATTGCTAGAATTAATCAAGGATTATGATTGTACAATTCATTACCATCTGGGAAAAGAAAATAATGTGGATGATGTTTTGAGTTGAATAAGTAATGCTTCATTAACAATGATGTGTTTGGAATGTGGTCATTTGGTTAAGGATTTGATGAACTTTGGAATAAATGTTTTTGGTGCAGGATGTTCTTCTATTTTGTTTCAGGTATCTGTGAAATCTTCTCTATCAGACAGAATCAAGCAAGCACAGAAGCAAGACAGTGAGTTTCATAAAATGGTAGAAAAGGTTCAGAAAGGTAAGTTTCCTAAATTCAACATTGATAGTGATTTTGTTTTAAGATTTGGGAATAGATTGTATGTGCCTTGTGATTCACAGTTGAAGAGAGAGTTGGAATGTGAAGCTCATAGTTCTCCGTTTTCAGTTCATCCTGGCAGTACTAAGATGTACAGAGATCTGCGGGAGTATTACTGGTGGGATGGAATAAAAAGAGATATTACTGATTTAACTGTGATGTGTATGACTTTTCAGTAGGTTAAAGCAGAGAGATAGTTACCAAAAGGGATGTTTCAGCCTTTACCAGTGCCAGAGTGGAAATGGGAAAATATATCCATGGACTTCGTTGTGGGATTGCCGAAGACACCTCGAGGTAATAATGCAATCTGGGTTATTGTTGATCTCTTGACTAAATCTGCTCATTTCCTTGCTATACGAGATACTTTTTCCCTAGATCAACTTTTACCTTTGTATCTTATAGTGATAGTCAGGTTACATGGAGTTCCTCTCTCCATTGTATCTGATCATGATCCCATGTTTACTTATAACTTTTGTAAAGGCCTTCAGAAGTCATTGGGTACTGAATTAAATATTAGTACAGCTTTTCATCCTTAATCAGATGGGCAGTCAGAACGAACAATTCAGACTTTGGAAGATATGCTGCGTGCATATTCGATGGATTATCAGTGAAGTTGGGACCAACATCTTTATCTGGTTGAATTTTCATATAATAACAGTTTTCATTCCAGTATACAGATGTCACCATTTGAGGCGTTATATGGGAAGTGGTGTCGAACTCCAGAATTCTTGGATGAAGTGGGTGAAAGGAAGATGATGGGACCAAAATTGGTAAAAGAGTTGGCAGAAAAAGTTCATCTCATACAGAAACACATGAGAACAACTCAGAGCATGCAGAAGATTTATGCGGACAATAGGAGGAAGGATCTCTCTTTTGAGGTTGGTGATCATGTTTTTCTCAAAGTATCACCATGGAAAAGTGTGATGCGATTTGGTAAGAAAGGAATGTTGAGTCCAAGGTTCATCATACGATATGAAATTCTGGAGATAGTTGGATCATTTTCTTACCGAGTGTCTTTACCTCCGAGTTTATCTCAGGTACACAATTTTTTCCATGTTTCAATGTTAAGGAAATGCATACCAGATCCATCTAATGTTTTGATTCCAGAGGTAGTTCAGTTAGAAGAGAATCTATCATATGAGGAACAACCGGTCCAGATTCTTGACCACAGGGAGCTAGTGTTGCGGAATAAGGTGATTCACCAAGTAAAGGTTTTGTGGAAAAACCATATGGTTGAAGAGGCAACATGGGAATCTGAAAATGCTATGAGGGATAAATACTCCCACTTATTCGTTAAGTAAATAAATTACGGGGACGCAATTTTCTAAAGGGGGGAAGGATGTAACATCCCAATTAAGTAATAAATAATAGATATTCTTATCTATGTCTGTTAATGAATTAGATAGTTTTTTAGAGGCTTAAAATGCGAATAAATCCAATCTTAATCGTGGAATACAATAATATTTTTAAAAGATTGTTTTTCTGCCTTTTGATGGAAAATCATTTTTAAATCAAACTTTTGACAATTTTATATGCTCTATTTGTCAAAATGAACTTATTTCTTATGATTGGGTCATCGAAATTTACTTTGGGTAATTTTTTGGTATTTTTCCGATAAAGATCATTTTTAATGAATAGTGAAAATGTTGTATTTTAATTCAAAACCTATTTTTATTATAATTTATTTATATGATTATATTTCCTTTTTAATTGGTTTTAAAGTGAAATTAGAATATATTTTTACCATTTAATCCAATAGTGGTTGTGGAATTATTTTCACTTTGATATCAGACTCAAACTAGTGTCAATCTTTTGATACTTTTTGTTTCATAAAAACACGCTATTTTTTTGACAGCGGGAATTAATTATTAAATTAATTAATGCAACTTTTATTTTTTGAATTTGATAAAATAGACATCATATTTGAATTCAGAATATCAAATATAGCTTAGGGTGAATTTCTGGTATTTTTCTGGAAAACATCAATTTTTGATAAATAGTGAAACCACTAAGTGGTACGTAAAAACTGATTTTTCGTTTAAATGAAATTGTACCACCTCTGGGTTTTGAATTTATAAAAATCCGACATACATGGATTTAATTATGATGTAAAATGTGGTTCAATGGGATTTAAATTATTTTTTGGTGAATAATAACTTTTATGTTTTTAATCGCGATTAGAGGTAATTAGTGCAGTTTAAGATAAAAATAATGTTTTAATAATATGAAATGTATTTGAAACATGTCCTACCATTATTTGATGTGTCATGGACGACCAAGAAAATCCATGGGTAAACATGGGGACCCCATGTATCCACTTTGGAAGTAAAATGACATTAATATCTTTTTATTTAATGTTAAAGTAAAAATGTCACAAACATGAGTCGTTTTACTAAAACAATTTATAAATGGGGTTATACAAGTAATATTTTTTACTATAAATATTAATTGGAAAGATAAAAGTATTTCCTACATAATATTATTTTTTTCATAATTTTTAGACAATAAATAAATTAAATTATTTATGACATCAGGATGATGCAACGGTAACCTCATTAATAAAGGATTTAAATAAAATAAAAATATAATGTTAAAGATATAAACTAACCTAGTCAAAAACCTATTTTATGGGTATATTTCGAACCCTCATCACCTTATACTCGAATTATTTCAATGTGGGACCTTTTAACTGCGAAACGCATTTTTAAATAAAGTAACAATTCTTTACATTCCAAGAGTGCCCCTCCTATCCTCTTATAAAAAGCCCCCACCTCTACCTCCGTACCCATACTTCCGAAGCCTTTGGCTCAGCCAACCCCTTCCCATTATGTCTCTTCACATCCCTATATAACTCTTAGAAGCCTCAATTTGGGCAGAAGTCTTCCCAAGGAAGCCTTTGAGCTCAAATCAAAAAGAGTTACCTGTTTTAAAGGTAGTGTTTTCTCTTATGTTCTTATGTTTTATTTTGCTTCTCCAACCCTATAACCTCTTTTTATTCCTTTTTTTTGTATCAACACCAGTATACTAAATATACTAGGATGTTTTTATAACAATTATTCAAGCTACACTTGCACACACATACATCTAATGGTTAAAGAACATGCTGTTTTTCTAGTTGGAAAATTTCTGCCTCACGAAACGATGATTGTTCAACACTCATATAACACCTTCAAAGGTGGACATAAAGATGTCAATATGTGTATATATTACATATAATATGTTTATGCTTTACTTAGGCTTCAGTATTTTTCATTTATGGAATACCTTTATGGTTACCATTATGGGTAAACGCGATATCTTCATTTTAGGAAGTGCGGACTACCGCCCCCTCAAAGTGATTTGATTTCGTTAATGCCATATGTGTGATGTATAAATGATTTAATTAATGTTATTATATATGATATTATACTGGAATTATAATATACCTTTATATCATTATGATTCCATTCCATAAAATACCAAATAGAAATGAAAGTAGCGTTAATGCGTACGTACGGCTTACCATCTCCATGACCTGTGCATTTCATTTCTTAACACTAATCGTGATGTAATATTATAAATTCATGTATATACTGGATATATATGATATATATTATATATAAATCATGGGTATAACTCAGGATATAATGGATAAATGAAAAACTTGTAATTATAAAGAGCATATTTTTGAATCAAGAACCAATGATCGTTAAAATGACCATTATTAACCTAAATTATTACATAGTGTTCATGACATGGTAATAAGTGATATAAATGGAATAATGAACATGAAAAAGGTTCTTAAGAAATTTGAAATTAATTCAAGTTTATTATTCAGGAGGTTAAAGAATGATAATGTCAAGTCGGACCCGAGGTATGGGACTTCGTCTCAATCTCCTTTCATTGAGGCATATTTTGTTTTATACACAACCTTCTTTTATATGGTGTACAAACCCCTTTGAATTTTATGTTTATCCAAAGAAATCTTTTTTATATGAATCATTTTACTAAATGACAAAAGGGAATGTTTTTGTCATACGTATGAGGCGACAACGACTTCTCCACTGCCATGACCATTATTTGAGTTTCGGCTTCCTCTACAAGCCATACTTTTTTTTAAAAGAAAAATAAATACCATGTTTTACTTTTCTTTTATTTTGGTATTGAAAATGGGTTTCATAATGTTTTTATATCAATGTGTTGTATTAAGATCATGTGATTGAAAAGTGGAAATGTTATGTTTCCTTTATGGATGTTTTATGTGATATGATTATGTTGTGGTTCTTGGGCATTATTATAGAGATGGGTGGTTCCGTGATAAACTAAGGGCGGGTGAGACCGATATAGCTTCCAATGCATTGGGTATCACGAATGAGTTAAAAGTTGAGGTTTCTCCAAAGGGATTTAGGGAACATACTGTGATGGGTATTCCGAACGTAACCAAGAGGGTTACTCCCTACATAAGAATGTTAAGAATGCCTCATGTTACCTTTATGTCTTATGATTTCTAGAATTTATTCATAATTTGGATGAGTTATATTAAAGTGATTATGTTTTATGGGAAAAGTATAATTTCATTCTTATGTATATGTGTACTCATGTTTCCTTTCCATATTTCTATATCCCTTACTGAGCTTTTTATGATCATCCCATGTTTTATGAAATTTTTTTCACATGTCAAGGGAAAGGTACATGATATGATGATTGTGTCAAGGATGTTTCAAGAAAGAATCCATGTTTTATTTTAAATATGTTTCCGTTGATGGGAAAAATGAATACTATCTTTATGTAACCACTTTGTTTAAATATGGAATGTAATGCAATTTATGATCTAATTCTCTAAAACACTATACTTGAAAATATCCTCAATGTGTAATCTTGTAATGACTAAAGATTAAGTAAGATATAAGGTTGGGGCCTTATAAATGGGAATTCCATGTTCTATGGGGTACCTGACATGTAATAATGGGTTTCTCAGAAAACCTTTGGCTATACATAAGGCTGAGTCATACTAAGAAATAATAATCTAATATTATTTGTAATGGTAGTTAACACCTAATCATTGTATTTGTGAGACTGAATAGAACTAGATACAATATGATTATAAATGTTTGTTAAATGATTTTTCATTTAACCAATAAATGTTCGAGCCATAAAATGTGAATGATTCCAATTTTTAGCACAAATAATCTAATATTCTTTAAATGTTTGGTTTATAGCCTTTTGATTGAAAACACTTTTTAATCTACTGTTTTTAACTTTTTTATGTTCTATTTGACAAAATAACTTTTTTTCATTAGAATCTGAACATCAAAATATACTTTGTGTCAAATGTTGGTATTTTTCTAATAATTTTCATTTTTAATTCATATCGAAAAATACTGCATTTTAAATCAAAAAATGTCTTTGAATATAATTTATTTATATGTTTACATTATCCTTTTCATTTGATTTAAATTGTAATTGTGTCTTATTTTTACCATTAAATCCAATTATGTTCATTTCATATAATTTTACTTTAAAATTGGACCTAATCTAGTGTCAATCGTTTGATAGTTATTTTTTCTTAAAGACGCGATTTTAGTTTTGACAACAAGAAATAAAATTTAAATTAATTACAACCACTTTTGTGTTATGAATTTGTAAAAAAGGATTCCATATTTGGAATACATAGATCCAAATTGTGCAAATAGATAACTTTTATTTTTAGACATTATGGATACTTACTTCAGTAATTATTTTATTTACAATGGTTAAAGGGAAAATATTTTAAATAATGATTAAAAATAATATTTTGATAAATTTAAATTACTCATAAACTTGTCCAAACTCATTTAGATGAGATATTTTTTATTAATGCAATCCCCAGGTCGATTTTGGGACCCCATGGAGACACTAGGGAGTCATACCGACATTTTATATTAATTTATTTAAAGTAATGACAAAATTAACATAATTATATATCATTTAGTAATAAAATTATATTGTGTTATATATGTTATCAGTAAGACTATAAATATTAATTTTAAATATAAAAATATTTTATACATTATGGTATTTTATTAATAATTTTTTGTCATTAAATAAATAATCTAATTATAACACAATGGTGATGAAATAATTTCTTCATTAATAAAGGATCCAAATAAATCATATTATAAATTTTAAAGAAAACCAATTTTTATAATGTTATGCCATATATGAATTTTTGGGTTAATATTGAATTTTAATATTTTAATTAATGATGTTTTTTTGAAATAATCAGGTTGTTATAGATTTTTCAAACGTCTTGATGTGAATAATTTAGATATTGACAAAAATGATTTTTTAAAAAAAATAATATTTTTAAAACGATAAAATAATTATCAAAATCAATGATTTAGAAAAATTTCCTAAAAAATGTCACTACTGTCCTAAATGATCCATTTTGGGTAACATGACAGTGGTAAACGTGAATGTTTCTCCTAAGAGATTTAGGGAATATACTATGATAGGTATTCCAAATTCAACTCCCAACATAGTTGTGATAGATACAATGTAAGTATGATATCGATGCCACAATTTAACATTATGATTTATGTTTTCTATGAGTTATTCATAAATATTAAGTTTTTATTATATATATAATAGAGTTTATGTTTTTTATGTATTGATGGAATAATGATTTCATTCATTATTTTATAACCCTGATTGAGCTTTTTATGCTCATATTATGTTTTGAAATGTTTTTCAATGGACATAAAAATGAATACGGTTAATGATTTGATCCAAGAAAATCATGTTTGTCTATAATGTGGAACTAGACATGACACTTTCTTTTCAAAGAGTTTTTATTTTTGGAAATAATGGAATGTGAGTAGAAGTTTATAATTTTTTATTTTGAGATGTAATGTAATAATAATGGCATAATTTTATAAAAAACTTAACTTGAAATGATACTCAATGTGAATTATTCATTTAATTCAATATTATGTAATGTTTAAGGCCGAGTCCTTATAATTTTTCTTTTAACTCGTCTCGATCTATTGAAATAAAATCAGAAACAACATGTTCTATTTGATTATTTTTCTTATTAATCATTATCAAATGTGTTTTTGTTTTCAATACCTCAATTTGTTTTAAAATATTAGACATTGAAACCAAACCATCCTTGAGTTTTATGATTATAATATTAGTGGATTTCAATTCGTTCCTTAATTCAATGTTGTTACTTTTGAGATTTTTAAAATCAATCCTTATAGTAGTGTTGAAGGATTTAATTTTAGAAAAATAAGTGGACCTATTTTCATAATGTACATAATTATGAAAACAAGGAGGTAGTGATCACATAACTAATGAATGAGATCCAATAGAAATATCTATACCCACATCTCTTGTTCTACCTCTAATATTAAGTGATATAGGAATAAATGGATCAACCACTTGAATCTCAAACTAAACATGTTGCACACAATGAGTAGTTTAAATAATCCTTTAAATGGGAACAAAAAAATTTCTAATAGTGGGTGCTTCAAAATAAATAACATTACTGACCTCAACCACTTATGATTCTCATATTTGAGTTGTCTTTACCATTGCAAGACTGGCATTATGTAGTCGTGGATCTGAAATGAAAACCACTTTCTCCTACACCTCCTTATCAAGAACCATCGATGTAGGTTCTACATCAATAGGTGGTGAGTTTTGTGATGTCTCCCCCATATCCAAACATTTTAGGACAATAATTTTAATGAATTAAAATTTGTATCTACGTAGTATCGAATATTCATTGAAATAAATATAAAGATGGAATTACTTATATTAATATTCACTAACTATCCCTATTTAATATAAAACTCATTATTAATTATTCCTATATAAATAATACTACAAAAGGGTTGATATTTTAGCATATCTATTCCTTTACAGCACAAAATCGTATAACAGATCACATACAAATGTATATATATCTTTAGAATGTTGATCTTTATATTTAATATATATATATCCTAAAATTATTCATTTTCCAAATCATCACATTTCTAGGACACCCCTTTATGAATTAAATTAGAAATGACCTTGCTTTTATGTTCCTCGTCCTTCAATTTCTACTTCTAAAAAAATTGAACAATAAATTTAAAACATTTCTGGGTAACACAAAACATGTTGCTACTATAGTTTATATAAAGTTGAAACCCCCATAATTGGTATAATGAAAATGTTCCCCCAGCTCCAATGATGAAACTATCCCAAATATTCAATTGAAATTTGATGATAGAATATCACATTCTTCACTAAATTGGTTATGAATATTCCCCTTAATTCCATTCAATATCTCCTCAGACTAGAATCATAAATAATTTTCTTTAAAATCTAATACATAACATTAAAAGTGAATGAAATTATTTAATATAATCTATATAGTATTAATACAAACCATATTGATAGAATTTATAGCAATAATAATGTGCAGTGAACATTCTAACTTTTAATTACCAAAAGAAATATATCTACCAATGTCTACATACCTAGAGTTTCCCATGGTAGAATATTAGTTAATGGTAGAGTAGGGATCAAGATGGATGAGAATTTAAAAGAGATATTATTAATATTTTAAGAGAAATGATAAATATTATGGGATAATGGTTGGATTTTTAAATATAATTTTAGTCACATAACAAATTTACCAATGGATTACATACTTGATTTAGAATTTTTCTCCATTTTGTAATAAAAAATAAAATAAAATAAAATGAAAGACTATATTTTCTAAAGAAAAAATATGATTAATTTAAATACAGGTAAAATTAAATTTTAAATAAATTTAAATAAATATAATTCATTTATTTTAAGAATGTTTAGAAAAAAAATTAATAAAATAAAAAAATCTAAAATTAAATATTAATAAAAAATTTTAAACACACAATAAATATAAAAAGGTAAGTTAACTTTTGATAAAATAAAAACAGTCACACACAAGGTTGTTAGTGTATATATATACATAAGAACTATTTCTCAATTTTTATAAATTCAATAGTAATATAACATTTTTGAGTGTTATATCTCATGAAGTGATACCTAAAATCATATTTTTCATTATTTAATTATTTATTAGATTATTTTTAAATGTTTATAGAACTAGTGTTCTCCCAATTGAGTGATACTTTATTATAATTGAATCCCAAATCCATTGTGGATTATTTTTTCCACAGTACCTATGAATAATAACAACCATTATTAATATATTTTTCTTCAGATGTAGATAATGAAAAAATAATTTTTCTCTTACTATACTAGGATTATAGAGATTTAACAACAGAATGGAAGGTTCCTATAGTAATCTTCCCAACTATTGTAAAACTAATAGTCATTCAGTTTGAATATGATGATAGATTAAAATATGATGTTTTTGGATAATAATAGGCAGATTTTTCCTTTTACGTATCATAAATTATTTTCACTAATTTTAATAATATTTGTTATTATTTTAATGTAATATTATACATAAAATATCTAAAAACATAATATCTTTTATACAATAGTCAAATATAATAATATCTTATTTTCTCCTCAATATAGCCTCATAGAAAATGGTTTCCAATTTTAATCCAAGTTATTATTTTCATTATAATTCATTAATGTTTTATGTACATTACCTCATTCAATCGAAAACCATTTATGTTTGTATAGTATCAATTTTCCTTGATATAGAATATTCACAGAGGAATTTTGATAAATTTATAAAATTGTAAAATAATTTAATTCAACTTTCATCTTTATTTCAAATTTTACTTCAATGAGTTTTTTAAATTAATTACACATTTTTTTCTTCTAGAAAAAATTACATCATCAATATTTATATAAATAATTAAAATAAATTAACATATGATTTCATAAATATATATGGATTTACCAATTCTTTTAAAAAACTATTTAATAATATATTGTAATTGAATTGTTTAGACCAGACTATACTGATTTTTTATAATATAAGGATATTTGGTATGTTTGGAAACAAATTTTTGAATGTGAGGATTATCAAAACATAGTAGTTGATCAACCAAACATATTCGTTTGGAAAACTGGTTAATAAAGTTGATTTAATATCGAACTTATATAATTTAAAAAATTTAGGTGATTCATAGGCTAGGAGAATCCTAGTGGATTCCAACCCTTCTATGGGTGAAAATAACTCTACATAATATATACATTATTATTTTTTATTATATTTATCTTATAGTCCAGTCTAATTCCTTGTGATAACCCCATGATCATATTGTTTATTCGTCAAAACCCATTTATTTCATATAATAGGATATGTTTAGGTTATATTAACTAATTCTTATACCTTATTCATATTCAGCTAGTTTACTTAATATTGGTTTCTTAAAACCCAAATATCAACAACACTTACTTCTTTCATTGTCTTGGGTTCTAGTGGATGTAGAAAGGATGAAAATCTTAAAAGATTATCAAGGATCCATCAATCATAAACCCTTTATCTGAATTCCATATTAATATTTCTATGGGATGATTCTAATTTTTTATAAGATGTCTAGGCTGCACACATTTTGGTTCACTAGTATCCATCCTTTTGAAGTTTGGATCAGGAAAATAAAATAACTACACATCATTATTCTAATTTTTAATGATTGGTTCATGTATTATGTTTTCAAATGAACCACTTATTTCATCAAATGCATTAATTTTGTTATTAAAATGATTAATTACAAAAATAAATCACCTGATTATATTATTCAATAGTTAATTACCTTTTGTTTAGAACTATATAATCTTTTGAAGTAATAGAACAACAACACTAGATTATGTCATCAGCCATTAGAACAAATTTATAAAGTTGTACTTGGTGTTTAGAATGATAATGTTTAATCCAAATAATTTAATATATCTTACATTTTGATTTCTATTATACTATGATTCATAAGGGTTTTTATTCAAAATAGTCATCATTAATACTCTATTTATGAAATAACATGTTTTATTTATAGCTTCACCCCAAAAAGGGCTGGGAAATTTATTATCACACAACATTATTCTATAAATATATTACAAAATTTCTATTCCTCATTTTAAAAAAACTATTCTATTAGTTATGAAAAACATATCAGATTATTAAGAATAATATACTAAGAAGATTTATCTCATTGTCCTAAAATTCTAGATATCCCAATAATATAATCATAATTGAGTTCTAGATGTTTAGAAGTGGAAAAATCATTAATTTGTTGAATAGTAACATGGTATTACTTTAAATTTGGTATTAATCTTAATTATTATTTTTTCAATCAATGAGAAGGATAATATGAAACAATGTTTTTATATAATTTCCATTTAAAATATACATTATAATAACCCAATATTCTATATCAAATTCAAGAATCATTTTTTCAGCATTTAAACAGTTCAATTTATGCTAAATAATATTTTTATGATATATAGTATAGTAATTTACCATTTATGTGGACTTAAATTTATTAATGTTGCATTTAAAAATAGAATGTGACATATTAGAAAAATTAAAAAAACAACCTTCATCATAGATTTGTGAAATACTTGTCAGATTGTGATTTGAACCTTCTATGTAAATATTTTTTTAATGAGGGATGAGTATGGATTGAAAAATAAACCAACTCTTATAATCACGCCCTTATTATTTTCACTTATTATAACATAACCCCCATCAATTTTTGATAAAGAGTAAATAATTGATAAATATAAGATCTAATTCCATATGAATCCACTATCTATATACTAATTATAATTGGTCCTATTATTAATATTTATATAAAAAAATAAAACATGAAAAATTGTTAGTACCCATTTTCACTTAGGTTACAAATTCTAGTAACTAATTATTTTGGAGACAAATCGATTTCTGCTCTCTATAAATTCTATCACATAGAATGAAAATATATTTTTTAAATAAAATTGATGGCCTATAAAAAATGTGATCCACTGAATATAACATTATTATTATAGTTCACTAATTATCATTAGTGAAAAATAAAATTTTAGAGTTTTTCATGTTCATATAGTTAATGAAAAATAGATTTTATAAGGCATAGTTTTCTTACCTTGAATTTCTATACCATGATTTTTTTTATCGTTATTATTTCAACGAATTTTATTATTATTTTTCACTCCACTTCTGAAAAACATGAAGCATATATAAATTATTTAACTTTATTTAGTAATCATTCAATCTTCTCAACATGTTCAATACAAGATGAAACAATTTTTTCTAGCTTCATTTACAAATCCAAAATCATTTAATTTATGTTTTCATTTTCAATTACCAGAAAATTATAGGATATTTAATGAATTTTATTATTATACTTCATTTATTAACTATTTTTAATACAATTGTTCTTTATAAATGTAATTATTTAAAATAAAACCATTCATTAATTTTTTGATTTAGATTCATGGATAGAATAAATCTGTGAGTGTACCCCATTTGAATGTTCTATAAAAAATGTTATCCTTTTTATTACAGTGTTATTCATTTCATTTTGAAAATATTACATAAATAGAATTGTAAAATCCCTCAATGTTCCTTTCATGGATTTCTTCTTCTATAAATCTTTATTAAATTATTATTTTCTGATTTCTGGGTGTCTTGTAATGGGTGAACATTTTTTAGGAACTGCATGAGCTTCTAAAACAAATAAAATCATACATATTTAGTTTTTCCACATTATACAAGAACGTTTTGATAGATTTCTTGGAACAACTTATCTTGTTATAAATTTTTTTGAACATTCTCACAAAGGGATAATTCTTATTGCATGAAGCAGAACTATTTGAGGTGTATTAATCAGATTTCCCAGTCATTGGTATATAATTTATGTTCTCTATAAGATTTGATTTTAAAAACTATAGAGAAGAATTATACTTATTAACAAATCTATGTTCTATGGCTTTAGATTCCATCTCTTCATCGCACTTAATAAGAATTATTATGAGATCTCTTATATAAATCTTTGAACTATATATATATATATATATTTGTTATTGGAATCTATGTTTCTATTCCATATGGTATGTATAATTCTATGTAATTCCAAATTTTGATCTACTTCTTTAGTAGGTCCTTTAAAAGAAGAATCATTATTTATAATCTCAGTAAGTATACTATTAAATTGGGTGATGATCAAATCATCTATCATTATCAAATTACTGAATGTAATCAATCTACTTTTATAACTGGTGGCTGGTATTTTTTTTGATCCTTCATAAGCTAATGATAAATAAGTCCACATATAATGATCTATTTGACTTTCAAAATCTTGTTTAAAATCATCTATAATGTGAACCTATATTATAACAACCATAGATTTATATAATAGACCAAAAATTGATTTATAATTACCATTGAATGTTTCAGGATGTATATTTGGTATTTTTTTGGATTTAAGACTATATGATAAACTATCAAACTTGGATTATTAAAATATATTATCATCTGTGCATTCCAAAAATCCATAATTGAAACCATTAAATTATGGAGATCCAAAAATTAATGTAGACTATATTTTTAAATTTAGATAATCTATTCTAAAGAAAATATTTATAATTCAATGATTCATTGATAATAAATCAAATAAATGAGAAGACTTTGATACCCATTGTTCTTTAAAGTGACATCATCATGAATAATGATTAAGGAGTGAATATAGTTCTCTATATTTTCATTTCATAAAAAATGAACCTCATTAAAGATATTATTACCTAGGATCCTTTATAATTAAATAAAAATAGTTTAAAAACCACATAGATAATATTTTATAATTATATATTTATAATGGTTTAGTGTACATGAATACCCTTATCCACTCCATTAAAGCTCAACTCAAAAACAATGGTTATTTTCACTAGACTAGTCCTTTTATGAGGCACTTCCAGTCCTTTTCCCATGGACTACAGGACCTAGTGAAAGTAGTGGATAGTTAATATAATAGTAGTATCTTTAATCAAAGCTCCAATAAGTATTTACAAATAACATCCATCATGTTTCTTTTTCCAAGATCCTTAAAAGTGCGAATTAAAGGATTAAAAATGTGGTCATAGATGAGGCTCATGTCCTTAAGATATAATTTGTAGAAGAGATGAAATATTTATCACATATGATAAGAATAAAATTTAATAAAATTATTTCTACTAAATAAACAAAACTAACTAATATTGTGATTGAAAATCAATTGAAAATGAAGGTTCTTTTTCTTTGTTTGAAAAAAACTGAAAAGTATAAACCAATCATTGAGATAGGGAGAGTATAAAAATTATAGTGGATGATATTTTTATTCTATATTTTCATCATTTCACATAAGAAATCATGAAATACTTATGATATAATAAAACACAAAATTATCCATAAAATATGGGATTAGAATTTAAATTTTACACATAATTTTCCTAGAAGAACCTCAGCAATAGTACTCTATTATAACTTTTAATTATAATATCTTCTCTTCTCAATAGACATAAGTTATTAAAATCATTTTTACCTTAACGGGTTATTCATAAATATTATAAATATAATTATTTCAATAATTCACATTTAATATGAAAAGATGGTAAAAAAATATAATGTTATACAATGACATAACCAATTGTGGATCACAAGATAGCCAAATTCTACAGATTTTAATACTTGTAGCTGAATGATCCAAATAGATTTTATTAACATAGAAGATTAATCCAAATATCCAAAAAAGTCACATATCTAGTATTTATGTAGAAAATTTAGTTCAAATAATATTCTTTCTAACATATTTGATTAATCCACCTAACAAAATTTCATAATCCTTCTTCATACTGGTGAATTTCATCACATTGTTATTATAGATCAAATATCCCATATTGACATATCAGAGTGAAGTATGATTCATTTTGGGATAACATATCAAATTTAACAATGAATCAAAATCACATTTATAATTACTATATATAATTAATTAATTTAAATGATTGATTTTTCTAATCGATTACTCAAATAGGTGATTCATAAATGTCAGCAATTACCAAATGTGGTTATCATGTATTATCCAATTTACATTATAAAAAACCTCATGTACTTTATTTATGTTTAGAAAACCCATGTATGAATTTAACAGCATTGGAAAATTACTCAGAAAGATGACTTTTGATACATGGATAATTATATCAGAATTCAATAATATTCATTTTAACAGTCATATGTCATGGAAAATTATAGAAACTAATGAAAATATATAATTAAAAAAAATTAGTAACATGTGAAGTGTGTATTAGAATGAAAAAATAATATATATGGGATATATTGGAACATAATTTATAGAAAAACAATGGAGTGGTTCTTTTCCACTAGAAAACTAGTTGGTTATATTTTATTTTTTTTTTAAATTTTGATTTGAAATCATAGAAGATACCCCAACATGAGTTGTGTATTATTTTGGTCCACTATAAATCTTATGAACTATACAAAATATCTAGTGTTATGATTGATATTTTATTCCCACAACTAGACCCCCAATAGAATTAGTTTTTATCTTAATCATGGAAAATGGAATACATATTCTTTTTAAGTGTTGATTCAATGTATTTAAATGATGAATAATTATTAGATTTTAATTAATAATCTACTAAAAACTCAATATGAATTACTATTTTAAACTATTCTACCACTAAAAAACATATAAAATACACCAATACAAACTAAAATATTCCATCCCGGTAAAAATATCAAAATTTATTTTTCCTTCTACACTAATTAAATAAAAGGCCATACATTTTTCAGGTTTTTCTGGACATTAATGATATAAATCATTAAAAAATGACCACTATATAGTCTCATATTCATAAATATTATAAATTAGTATATTTGTACCGAAAACAAAAATAATACATTTTAATACCACTTATATTTCCAAATTACACAATGGATGTGGTCATTAAGTCCACATATGCAGTCTTAACCACATAATTTAATATAAAATATCCAACTCTAATACATAAAACTAATTAGCCATTTCCTAAATGATTTATTTAATACAAATTCCACTAAATAATACATAATCATTCGTGAAAATTGTGGTTTATAACTCCTTCTATACCATAATTCAATAAATATATTAGGACCCACACATTACTTAAAAAAACTTCTCATTTTAGATTTAATAAATTATATTCAGTAACATCACAAACATACATATCTCCATACACTAGAGATCTAATAAATTATTCCATTTTAATCTAAAAACCCCATCATTATAATATATATATATATATGAATATTGACATGAATTTACCTTTTATGCCATAATTATTCTATAAAATTAATTCCTAATTATGTTAATTGGAATGCTCATTAACTCTATATATGTTCTAATGATGTATAAATGAAATATTTTCTAAAAAAAAGGAATCATTGTAATCTCAACCAAAACATTTCAAGAAAACATTTAACATGAACAAGATGAGTATTATAAACACATAAACCAATCTATTTCAATAAAATTCAGGACAGAAAGGTTAAAATAATGAAAAGGTAGTATTATTATCCATATAATACTATTATCTGTATCATCATCCCAAAAATGGTGTTCTAAGAAAAAAAATTATTAAGAAATACTACAGTAAATTTATTATTGTTTGAAAGAATATTGGTGCACTTCATTACAACATCACTCAAAAATAAGTATTACCTCATCGAAAAATAGTAAAAATATTGAATAAATAAATGGGAAAACCTTGAATTAACACAAATGGAAACATTCCTTGAAAAATACCAAAAAAATTATGATAATCAATCACTTTTCAAGATATAAATAATTAAAACCGCAACATCACACACATCCACAAGATGACTAATAGATATTTCCCAAATATAAAATCACATTAAAACAAATACACTCTTTTGGATCATTAAAAAATTATGGGAACACATGGAAAAAAGTTATATATTGTTAAATTATAATTGTAAGATTCTAATTTATGTGTCACAATTTTGGTCGATCCAAATTACAATGAAAGCTATAATTGACCCGATACACCATTCCTAGTACATATTCCCACCTGAATTTCATTTTACTCTTCCATGATATCTATGGTTAAGAAACCTCTCCCATGACATCCAATACATTCATAACCTCCTTTGAGTTGTTATTCCATGAAAAACATATCCAAACACCACAATATTAGGTAGTTGACCCCCTATCAAGGTATATAATGTTTCTTAACTCTTTTCATTAAATGTTTACTTGAATTGAAATATTCACTAAAACTAAATAGTATAATCCATTGCATACATTCTCAATTGAAAATGTTTCATTAACATTAAAAATCATTTAATGATGATCAATCTCATAAAATATTTTTTATAAAATAGAGAATAGATTTGGATCCATTATATCCCTTCATCATTATATTATATCCTATGAGTGTTTTAACATTTTAATTTTAGCCTATAATTTAATTTTTGATAACTACAGTTGTATCTACCTCAATGTATGGATGCATTAAAAGAGGAAGAATGTATTCTCCATCGATTTTTTAAATTTATAGGCCATAAGAAAACAAAAAAATAATGGAAATCCAATATATATAATTTAAGAATGGATAAAACAATATAAAATATTTTTTATAAATACAATGTAAAAGGACACAAAATCTATTTAAATACTTTTGTGTATGGAAATTCTACCAAAAAGAAAACTCTTAAAGATTACTCTAAAATGTCATGTCAGTATCCAATGAAGAGTATTAATAATGAATCATCATTTGATTGTTATTGCAGAATACCATAACAAAAGAGGATTTGGGATGATGATTGGAGAAGATAATCACTTATATAGTAAAGAAAAAATTATTATTCATCCTGGTTTGTACGGCTCTATAACCTAATGCATCATGTAAATCTTCATTAGTGAACATGTTCATGAATTTTGTTACCAGAAATAATTTTCATGCCATTAGATGATAAGTACCCCTCAAAAAATTATTTCAAAGGGGTTAGTATATTGAGTCCAAAATATGGGATTCATAATATTTTATCTTTTTAAACTCATATGTCTTTGTTATAACACCCCAATAGTATATGTTATATTACGTTTAAATAAAGACAATCTATTTGATAGCTTTAGATGCACACAACACAAGGCCTCAATTATTGAAAATGAGCATTAAAATTTACTATGTATAATATGAATAATATTTAGATATTTCCTGGCCCATGGATTTTAATTTGATATGAAGAATACCAATTTTGAACTTACCAGGTCATGATTATCATAGAATGAATTTTTTAAAATTTTACCATAGATATAATTCTTTATGAAATATAAAAAATTATTATTTTGATATTCAATCATTTATTTATAATAATATATTATTATATGTATATATAGAAATTTTTTAACTAAAAATAGGATTGAAATTATTATAATAACCTTCATAGGAACAATGGAATAATATTCATGAAACAAGTAATATTTTAGAAAACAAATTTCATTTAAAATGCATAACGCCCATCTTATTTAGTTAATTAAATTTGTGAATTATTAAAATGGGTCCCACTAAATGGTTCCCCATAATTATGGGACAAATGGATTTATGTGAGCCTTACATTACACAATAGGATGGAAAAAAAAGTGAGGGATTAGGGTCTCTCTATGGGGAGCTTGTGCCATCATGTTTGAGTGTCGAATAACAGATATACATTAACAAGTGGATAAATAATAGTTGAAGAATAATAATGAGTAACAATACTAGATTAATAAGAATAAAAAATAAACTATAAATAATAATATATATTAATATAAATTATATAATATAGAAGATATGATGATATAATGTCATGTCTTTATAAAACATGAAAAAAATGTTCAAAGGGAAGAACCAAATTAATTTTTTTAAAATTGAAATTTTTTAAAAACTATCCATTAATCTTGAGTAATATAATGGTCATCATTTACCAATATTCATCCTAAATTATGCAGTCATTTATTGTTCCCTAGGTGGTATGCTTCACCTTGTCCATACCATTGATCAAATAAATTGATAGTATAACAATAGTTACCCAAATGATCAGTGAGATAAATCTTAGTGGGGTAACACCAATTAATTATATAAAATATTTTCAATGTATATAAAATTAAAATGATAACATTTATATATAAATGTAACTAAATGAAAAATATTAACTCATAACAGCTTCAAACTCAACTAGTAATGTCTTTGAACATTATATCATTTAATTAATTTGTTTATTTTTTAGTTTATACAAATAAATATTGTTAATGTGTAATAAATAGTAAAATAGATCATAATAATAATTTTAAAATAATATCCATGGTATAATAAAAGATTCCATGACCTTCGGGGTCAGCCAAATCATATATGCAACTCATGTAGACTGAAAACTGGGTATTGTGTATAATCTAAGGGGCAGGTCGATAATAGTTCACAAAAAATGAGTACAAGGAATCCTATGAATCTCCTACATAGTAATATAATGATAATAATTACTATCCTAATGGGTTGAATATTTTGCACCATGTGTCAAAATATATACAGTTTGATCCAAGTAGTTTCTCCAAATATCCTAATATACAAAAATATATTGATGTGATCCAATGACATCATGTTGGGAATATTCTAGTAGGGAAGGACCATGTTCCATGGTGGGTATCTCCCATGGTAACTCGATACATGAATTATAATGGAATCGTATGAGTTATCATGGAATTTCTATAGGAATCTAAGGATGTATCGAGTCAAACAACTCTAATAGAGATAAATATTTATATATTTAATTGGGATCATATAAATATTTCATTTTTTAACTGTGTCCATGTAATACTCATTCAATTTAAAAATTCATTTCCTTCAGTATTCCACATTTCACCATTGTGATAATTCTAATCAAGGACATTCAATAGTTAATCACTTTAACTACATAATTGTTGGTTAGGTTTGTTCTATACTCATTCATTGTACTTGAGAAGAAATTATAAGGAAATGAATCAAATTTACATCAACAATAATTAAATATTTCAAGTGAAATATACGAATATAGTTACCATTTAACTATTAAAATATATAGTTCATTATAATGGAACACTCAACTTAACAATGTATTGTACCAAACACACTAAAAAATGTCTTACTAGTAATAAGGAATAACATGGTACTCAAACTATTTGAGTGTACGGACATGAGGTCTCAACCTCTAATGTAATTAGAATTTATAAAAATGGATCAAGAATATGGTCAAATCAAATATAATTACTGATTATTAATTTAATGGTATTTTTTTGTGAAATCATTGTGCACACAATGTGGAAAATTTTTAAATTACAAATATGATTCAGGGAAATGGCATAAACCACCAACCTTGAGCCAATTACACGTTCCTAGTTTAGTATCGACCATTATCTTGGATTTAATAAGAAAAAAATATAATAACAAACAAACACTCTGAAAATAGGTCATATGAATCTATATATCAAAATATAATCATTTTGGAAATAGAAAATGAAAAAAAGAGTCTATAGACTAAATCAATTATTGGGAGGAATCTAATGGGACTTTGGATCTCAAAACGGTGTAAAAAAACAAAATGTTATCAAAACCTAGAAGAGAAATATTTGGAGATATTTTAGGGTAAAATTTAAGCCTCTATCAACTCTAAATGTGAATGTTGTATGAGGGTGACTTAAAATGTTTTTAATGGAAAATGGGTTTTTACCCAAAAATTCTAGGTCATACATTTTCACCGCATGATTAGAAAAATTACACACTAAATATTCATCATTCCATACCTGTAGAGAGGGATCACACATGTTGGCCACGTTGTTTTAGAATTATTTCCCCAATCATGGCATAATATCTACAAATAATTGATAATGATTTTCACATTCATAAAAACTGAGGTTCAAGTGTTAGTGAAAATATTGTGATTTTATTTTCACTTTGATGTTCTCGGAACAATAAAGATAAATCATGTGGGCTGGGCAGAAAAATTTCTATGTAATATGTGGTCATGTTTTTTGTTCCACTTTCTGGGAATAAGAGCTTTGAAAAATCCCTAAAAACTTATAAAACCTTAATGAAATCATTTATAATCTATAATAGGTTAATGATATTGAAGTAACATGAAATTTAACAGATCCATAACTCATATAAAAACTATTCTACACCTATATTCCCTCTCAAAAGAACTCATCCATGAGTTCTCTTCTAAGGGTAGTGAAATGATTTCTTAAAAAAATTCATCCCCTATGAACATCTGTTATCCTCACTCTCTGAGTCCTCATATTATACAGGTTCTTTCTACCCTTGAACCATTATAAAATGATATATTTTCCATATAGGTCCTTCATACTATACTCGAGGATGCTTACAAAATACATCTCAAATTATGCATTAACATAAAACTAAATATCCTTGGGTCAAAAGTGTTAGAATTGTTGGCATGAAAATAGTGATGTTATGAAACATGGAAGACTCCATGCCAGGAATAAAACTGTGGAGGTAGTAGAAACCAATAATCTACTATAATTACTCTTTACATGATCTCAAATGGTATGACATAATGAAATATTGAATTCTTTTTCATCAATATCAATCTATTCCAAATACAGTCTGATTCTCATATTAAAAATTTATTCCAAATCGTAACTCTATAGATTTTCAATGGAGAAAAACATAGGATTAATATCTATGATTACTAGTAGAAATAGGCTTCATGATCAGTTGTTTAAACTCCAAAGTCTCCAAATAGTTTTTATGACCTTTTAGCGATACCACACCTTCCTCTAACAAGCATTGGGATTAATGGAACAAAATACAATTTAAGTACTCTTGCAGATCCATTTTATTATCATATCAAATATTTTATTATTGATAAACTCATTGAGGGGGATATAGTTCTCCTAAGAAATGTTGAATAATTAAGGATACTTTCTTGGAGGATTTCCTCTAAAACCTATTTTTTATTCTGAAGGTCCATCATTATAATAGAGAAAAGCTTTTCTTATAAACACTTTGTGTACCCATGTATATCTATAACCCCTATTCAATCAATTATGTGAATTTAGCATCCCTATTTGTAATGATAGTATGAGAGAAATTGTGTATCCATATGATCACTTGGACATATGGTCATCCATGGTCATCAATTCAGAATGTATCCCACAAAATTAGGATTTTAGATACATTAGTTAGTGAATCCATGATTACACAAACCACATGTCTTCATCCTGGATTCCTCAATTACCCAACTATAATACCCATTGAAATGTCTTCCCATTTCTATTCTGGGACTTGTAATATCTATAATATCTATATAGGATGCTACATATCCACCTTCCCATTTTTAAAGACATACCAACTAGTAATAAAAATTATTATATTATATTTCATCCAAGCCCACAAGTACTAGTCACACATATCATGTTACAACTTTTATATTTCTAAATTAACTAACCACTAGGAAGTATGAAACACTTTTATCATCCCCTAAGTTATTTATATAAGAACCCTTAAAAAAGCATGTATATATAGGATGGAATCCTTATCAATAGACCAATATCGAGGAACATCCCCACTAGAAATAATCTCTCTCAAAACCAATCCCATAGTATCTAAAAACTATCTTCTCATCACAATATCAAGGAGTAAAGAGATAATAATTATGGATATAAGAAAAGGACTTTTGTGACTCTCATGCAACTCTAGATGCAGCATAGAATAGAGGTCAATAAAATTAAATTCATCAATGTATATTTTAGGGACAGTTCCTGAGTCTTTTGGTTCATGTCGCCTACTACTAAACAACCATTTTTATGAATAGTGGGAATATTAATGGAAAAATATTGATTGTATTTACCACAAAATAACTAATTATGATAACCTTCATGTTCTGAAAAGATATATTTGAGTCTCAAGTAGTCTATAAAATCCAAAAAGTTGTCACGCATCAAATAATATATCTAGAGGTGAAAATTATGAATAATTACTTCTTTCTCAAGGTCATGTGTTGGGTAATTTCACTCATGATATCTCAATGGGTGAGACCCATATACAATGAGTCTATCCTACTATATCAATAAAACTCCCATATAAATTCAATATTAACCCTTGAAAAAAATTTATCATCTTCCTTGCTCTAGAAGAATCAAAATTGTCTCTGAATAATGATTTATTTTCAGCACATGTGGGGCCTTTTTACATGCTTCAGACCAAAAGATGTTGAGAACATTCGTAGAATGAATATTAATATGTTACAAAAAGAATTTAATGAATTGTATGAAATTCCAATAATATCCTTCCTAACCCAAAAATCTCTATATATAAAACATGTTCTTGGAACTCTCCTTGGACACAATATATCTAACCTTCTTTATGTCAACTGATATTCTTGATACTTAGATAATATAACCAGAGAGGTGATCCTTGTCAATCCAAAAGAGTCACATGGAAAACATATCATATAGATGATGGTCTACTAGTGTATTAAAAATGATCTTAATATGTGTAGAATTATCTATATGGTTATCAGACTTTACCATGATTTTGACAAAAATACCACGATAATGGAATCTAGATAGGTGTAGAAAAATATATTATCCAATACCAAAAAAACAGAATGTGTGTTTGTGTGACCAAATAAAATTAAAATATTGTCATATAAACTATATATACTACGTAAATCCTTGCATGGTATATCGATAGTCCTGAATAACACATGTGGGTAGACCAATATCATATCAATATTTGAGAAAAACATAGATCTTTTGAGGTGGAAATACATCATATATCCAAGGAAAATGTCCCTAGTTCATAAATGTAGACTCACTCAATAGTATGAAATCCATGTATAGTCTAATGGTGAAATTTTTCATATTAGATAAAACTGTTAGTGAACCACATGACAAAGAACTTGGTTTGTTAAAAAAATTATTTCATAAATAATCCCACTATTTATTGGGATCATGGAGCTCATTATGATCCATCTTGTGTGGAGGAATAAATATTTAATATTTTCTTAGAACAGACACAATTATAAACTCCACCATATCTTAAGAGTTATGGTAGAAAAATCATTGGAAAATATATCCCAAAAATGATCTACTAAGATAAGAAAATCTATCACTTGTATTTTCTAATCATCTATTAAACTAAAATAAAAATATTTGGTAACTCTACCTATCCCATTTTTATATTGTCCAAATCGATTGGATTAGACATTCTAGTCACCCTTGTAGATTTTTGTTCCACCCTACAGAGATGTAAAATAACCCAATGATGATATTATTCTACGTTTGAGTGAATGGGAACTATCATATCCATTATTATAATGACATCAATTCCATTTATCTTGATGATGATGATTTCCCATAAGAGGGGATAACTACTTACCTCAATGGGAATGTCTATGCATTAGGGTATTCCCTCAGACCGCACACCAAATGATGTTTCCATGGTCATATCCCCACGAAAGTACTGAATATCATGCCCAATAATTTCCATGTTCAATATACTGATAAATGAGTGATACAATCCTCGATCATAGAAAACATATACAATAGAATATATTACTATAATATTACCTCTCACTATCAATGATCATTCTACCTGATCCTTGAGTATATTCTATAGGTCATGTAAATGTCATGATCCCTGAATCTAAGATATTACTAGAATAACTTGAGATGGTATTCTCTACAATCATGGATAATCATACGTTTCTCTACCATGGCCATGACCTCATCCTTGACCTATCTAATATATTCCACTCTGAGACCCATACTAATGTTGCGTAGCATATCAAAACTTCTAAACGTCGATGTATTAAAGATACTGTTTCACTCAAAGTAGGTGGAATTGCCCAACAAAATCATTGAAAATATCTAATATGGATTCAATAATGACACTGAAGAGGCTCTCTACAACACTAAGGATTCATATTCAAATTCATTCCATAGTAATATCATATAATAAAGAGTCTAGTGAGGATATTATGGCCCCTAAATCTCTGAAAAGAATAATCAAGGCTATAGTTCCTACTAATAGAAGAACTACAACACTACCATAGCATTGAACCTCTATGCCTAGTATTATTAGCTTAAATCAATAGGTTTTTATTGAGAATAACTATATTAAATATCTCAAAAATGATAGGTAATAAAAATGCATTATCCTATTAGTAAATGGAATAATTGATCCCATCCTAAGAACATCTCTCTTGATATATCTAATAATTATATAGAAGTTGAAGAGGGAGTGGTAAAATAATAAATTGAACTGAATATTGCAGGATGGACATAAAACTATACTCAATGACCGTAAACACCAAATTTCATCCATCTGTAATTATATGTGTAAAAATAAATCATATAAGGATGTCAATAATTCATCTAAGACAATTTTCTGTTGATTACTAACATGAGTAATCATATCCCAATAGTGGTTTACGGAATCATGTAGCATGTAGGCTGGAATATTTTACCTAATATCTAGAGGAGTCATTATATTCTCAATGATACAATGTGTTTACATAATTGAAGAGTCATCAGGTTTACGATCATTATCTCCTAATAATATGTGAGGATTCTACTGCTGGAGCTCTTAGGTCATATTATCTATAATAAGGGTATTTCCAAGACCACCCTACATTGATTAAATCAAATTATACTAAATCTTTTTAAAAATTACCACAAGTTCTATGTTTTTGGAATAGAGATGGTGTCTAAGGTGTCACTACTAGAGGTTTCAATGGGGGATAAGGGTCCACCACCTCCATAGCATCTTCATCACCATGAACCTAGCACATGACTAGAGTATGTTGTGATGAAATAACTATAAAAATTACAACCCAACCCTTAGAACTATATTTAATGAATATAATAGTCCAAGGGGAAGACTAAAAAAATAATAAGGGGTAACTACCCAAGGTACTACCCAAAATATTATCATAGCTGGATATGGTACTGGTAAGTGTTGAAATTTTATTTATAGAGGTTTCAACAGGTGTAGGTCCAATGTCACCTTGTCAATTAATTTACTGAAAACCGTATCATTTTGTAATTTAATATTTAATTATTATTCTATTTTTATATACATATATCGTGTTTTGATTAAATAGATCATTATTCCATTATAATAAATGCATATAAAGGTAATAACATAAACTAACACCCATTTTATTTTATTTACTTATATTTGATTTTATCTTTGAATTTAATGGTTTTTAGTATGACTGATCAACTCAATATATCATCCCTTCTAATTCACAAGGGCCCATAATCCTCAGAAATTGAAACTTGTAGTAACTTAATCATAGACAAAGCCCAATAGATGTATGAAAAGATATATAGAAGTCTTTGTTAGAAACCATATACTTATGATGACACCCTAAATCTTTAAAATAAAACTCTATTAATATTGATGATGAAACTTTAGGAAACCAATTTCTATTCTGTACAAAAAAATATTAGAATCACATGAATATATAAAAATGATGGATCACTAAAAAACCATAAGAATCATGAAAAATTATGACAGTGAAATTCACTTATATAGTAAGTAATATGCATGGAATGTAAATTCTAGGTTCCTATAATGATTAATATATCAACTCTCCATGGCAGTTTAGGATAAAGGTGAAGAATCCACAACTCATATCAAATACCACAATTCTTGTGCATCATCTAATATTTAATGTATATCCAATTTGATAATAAAATTAAACAAAAATAATTTTCCATTTCAAAAAATTTGGTATTTACCCTAAATGAGTATTTTTAACACCAAGAAAAAACCTATAAAAAATTCCCCCATAATCATAATGTTATGTATATATTTTAGAAAATTATGGAAAAATAATTAAAAAGGGATTTGATACCATTTTTGGAAATCCTAATCTACGTTCCACTCAATGTTACCCAGTGTTGGTGGGCCACATCGCTTCAATCCCACCAACCCATACTCTATAGGTTGCTGACTAGTAGCCAGTTCCTAGAGTGTTTGTTTGGTGAGAATATTCCCTCATGTCAGAGTAGTGAAAAATTAATATGTAATACCATGTTGATAAAAAAGAAGGACATCATAATATTGAAAAATATAATTGGGAGAGGAGGTAAAATAATCTTCCATCAATAATAATAAAACCAAAATATAAACAATATATTATGAAAAAGATGATGATGTAATATCATTTATCTAAGAACAATAAAATATGTAGACTTGGAAGTAGGAAATACATAATACAAAATGTCACAAAAGGCTATAAATAATCAAATGATACTGATAACAGACCCATTCATCTATTACCACGCTCCATCCTAAACTAAGAAATTAGTCTATCTGTCCAAATTGGGACACTTCCCATTATTCAACACCTACCATCATATAATCTTCTCGGGTACCAATGGAATCACTGATTTGGGGCTAGATAACACTCATTTTCCCCCGCTGACATCATCTATGCAATGGAATATGTGAATATGAACTGATAGGGTGCACGCAAATATATAAATGTTATGAAATTCCAAATAACAACTCATTCCTCTCTTAACCACAATTGGAAATGCCGTTGATTATGAGATCATTTAATTAACCCAATTATGTTTAATTTAAAAAATTCATATAAATGTGTAATCAACAATAAAATAGATCAAAATAAAAACCCTAATATGATCTATGGTGGAACAAAGGATATTGAACTCATGGGTCAGTCAACTCATAAATGTAAATCATGTAGTCTAAAAAAGGGGGACTAAGTATAGTCCATGGGGATATTCCTTGGAATTACACATTAAATGAGGCTAACTAAATCCATGGATTTCATCCAACAAAATAACTTTCTATATAGGACTAGAAAAAATAGTGTGAATCCATGGAGTTGTGTGTACGAAGATATCAACCTATACCCATGGAGTCTATCAAATGAATCTTAATAAAAAGAAGGATAGTGAAGGAATCCTATAAAGACATGTCAAGAACCTACTGGTATACACAGACCACATACCATAGTTATATAACACTTGGAAACCATATCATTGAATTTTTAATTGTATCCTCTATGCTATAAAGCCACCCCACCAAGAATCCAATGTTGGATGAAGTTTGACAATTCCTATAAATATAAAAAGTCTACATGAAATTATACATATTTAATATTTAATTTAGTTCATTTAAAACTCATTGAATTTAATATGTCATTTGGTTCATTCAATTACCTGTCACCAATTTGATATGGGTAATCCTGGACATAATACCTTATATCACATTAATTATATAACCATTTTTAAGGATCACTATTTAACCTTTCATTATAAATGAATATATGTACTGAGGAAAAGGAACCAATCAATATAGAACTATAATTAACTACGAAAATTGATATCTATAAATATATATTCCATTTAACCTATAAAGTATTCACTTAATTATAATGGAACACTAAAATCAACAAGGACACGTGGAAAAAACACATGAATGGTGTCTAAAATATAAAATTTTGAATAACATTATAGTCATAATAATTATATGGGTGGATTTGAGATCTCAACCTATAACAACATGAACATATATAGAATTGGATCTAGAATACATGAACAATGATTCAAATTAATTAATATGAATTTATGTAGAAATTCTAGATGAAACTAGGATACCTCCAATAATGAAAATACTTTAATGATGATACATTTATATTAAATTCATATATCAAAAACTTCAACCCTCTAGAAATCATAATATTCCAACATTGTCCCTTAATTGTTCTTGGATCGTATGAAAATTAACGAGTAGATGAATGCCCTTAAAATAGAATATATGATCTAGCATCAAAATAACATCATCAAGGGAATGAAAAATTGTGTAACATACTCAGAGGAATCAAATGTGATGATCGAATATAAAATCAGTGTCTAGAAGATGAATGTGGATTAAATATTAAAATAGCAGTCTTGGGATATCTTATGGGAAAAATGCATCCACATTCAATTAGAAATGAGAAAGTGGGTGGAGGGGTGAGTTAAATATTCTTTTTATGAAATATTTTTTTAATATAACCATTCTATAAAATTTATATACGTTTTTATACAATTTTAAATCATATATTTTTGAGTAGCTCTTTTATTAACCATTTTTTGCCTTAACCACGGTAATGAGTTTTTAAACATATATGGATAATATTTTTATTATAAGGTAAAAAAACTCTAACAAATATTAATAGGATAAAATTTATAAAAATTTAGAATCATATTTCTCCTATTTTATGATTTTTGTTCTTTTTAAACCATTTAATAAAATACTATTTTCCATAAAATATCATTATTTTCTATTATACACTAATAATTTAATTTGACATCAACAATAAGAATATTGTAAGAATTTAAATATAATCATGTAACACAATAAAGATATTTTATATTTATCTTTATAATTTTTGGAATATAATAATTCATAAAAATTATATTTCTTCTAATGTTTTTTGAAAACTTTTAAATAATTTTATTCTCTTTGTAGAAATTTTTTTCAGTGATTATATAAGTAATTATATAATTCTTAACTCACTAAAATTTAATAAAACATTATCATCATAAAAATAATTCAGTCGTATTTGATATACAAATATATAATAAAAAATTAAACATTTTTTAGCCACGTCACATCATATTTGTGATATAAAACAAATATAAGTGTCATTTTGGGTCTTGACATTGTTTAAAATAATTTAAATTAGGATATAATAGAAAAATGGATGAATGTATTATTTTAGAATTTTTAATTATTATGGATATAATATATTAATCTAATGAAATAATGAAACATTAATGAATTAATAGTTTTCCTTATAACATTTTTTTAATTATAATTAACTGATTTTATATATTTAATGTTAAAAATAGTAATTATAGATAACTATCAGAATTACCAAAAATATGAGGGGGATATTTACAAAATTTCAATCTCATGATTACTAATATGGGATCCATTTTATCATAATCAATTCCTATATGTACCACAACACATGATAAAAAATAGTTATATAAAAAATTATATTTTAGTATAATATTATTTTAATATCAAAATCATGAAGAATTCTGAACTACATAATATTTTATGAAATATATTTTTTCAATTAAATTTAATTTCGTCTTTAGATTTCATTAGATGAAAACCCATGTATAATTATTCCTTAAGATACAATTAAATGTTTTCTTATCTCATAGTTATTGTAATAGCGGGTTTGACTATGATAACTATATTTTGAAAATATTATGGTTACATTTTTATAAAGTAATTCATCGAGACTTTATATATTGGAGATGAAATATTAAAAAAAATTGAAAATGAAAATAGACGATTTTTTTTTTGAATACATATTTTTGTGCTAATTGTGTTTTTTTCTTAATAAATCAAATTAGTCTTCATACTATTTTTATTTTAATGAAATTTAATTATTATATAATGTGTGAAATTATTTTTTATATATATAATTTTCTTTTCGTGGAATGGGATTAGAATAATAACAATTTTTTGATATATTAATTATTTTTCTAAAAAGAGATTTTGTTTTCTTATTGCATGTATTAATTAAAATTTTTTTCTTCCACGTGAATAATTATACTTGATAAAATTGATTCCTTATATAGAATTATGAGGTTCAAATTAGGTTAATATACCACTTTAGTATAGCACCCCAAAATCATAATGTTTGAACATCATGTTCAGTAGTGTGTAGGACATATATCAACAAGTATAAAATGGTACATATCATCTAAAAACTTTAATACAAATTTACTATTTTAATTAAATTTAATCTATTTCATATCATGCATTACATGATGGACTGGGTTTTACCAAACTAAAATATAATATTTATATTATAATATGAACATTATCAACATTCTATTGTAATTAAATGTATGTAAAGGGAAAAAATATGTTTGGAAACTTTTTTTGAGATATTTATAATTAATTATTTTGTTACTAATAAATTATAAATGAATAAAAAAACCTAATTAACGTAAAATAAATATTTTTAGGTGTAAAAGATTTTCATCATAATAAATTAATATAATTACAATTATTCGACGATATTAATGATATTTTTATATTATATACTGATTTAAATTTTTTACATTCATCTGATAAATTGGATAGGTATAAGATAAGACTAAACATAATATTACAGATAAAAACAAATTCTTTTTAAATGTCGATTTTCTTTTATTAATAGACAAACTTTTTTTAAAACATAATTTTGATATTATTTTATATTTATTTTCAAAAATATAAAATTACATTATAATTTTTTAATTTTAATATTCTTATAGTGATTTTTTTTTTATTTTGACTTTATTCATTTTTTTATGAAATGTGACAAATAAAAAAATTACAATTGACAAGTTACTTTTTTATCTAAATAATATTACGAGTTATATTAATTTTTAATAGTTTTTGAAGATTAATTAGTAAAATTTTAAATATATTAATACAATTTGGGTTACTAGAATACTTTTTATATTTAATTTAAATAAAAAATCAGAGTAATCATTTGAACATTTTCATTTTAATCAACTTCTTTCATATCCAGTTGGTCAAATTCATTTTAAATTAATTTCTATAACTTTTGTGATTTGAATTCGGAAAAATGGATTCCATAAATTTAATAATAAAGATATATTGTTTCAATTCATGTAAAATTAATTTTCTTACCAAAAATATTAGTAAATGGAATTAAAATTAATTACAGTGATTAAGGTAAAAATGAGTATCCATAATGGTTAAATTTTAATCCTAAGGGTCTAAATAACCTATAAACATTATTAAAAGAAATTGTATTGATATATTTCAAACACATTATATTGTTGATAAATTTTTGTTCATTATTGGAGTCATTATATGTAATAAGGTCATCCCAATAAATTTTAACTTTTTATATTTAAAATAATCCCAATCCCATTCCACTATAAATGGGAACTCACTCTATCACTTCATCAAAAATATAAATACTATTTATTTATTCGAAACCAGACAAAATATATCTAAAAAATACTTACCCATATCCAAGAATCCATATATTAGGATGAAATCAAACTAAGGAATGATTATGGTATAAACCAAAAAGAGTTACCCAACGAAGAGGTAATAAAATTCAACGAGCACTTATATTTTGTTTCCTTCTAAATTATATAAATTATTCATATTTAATGTTTATATATTAACTTATTAATCATAAATACACATATATGTTATCATGTTAATGGTACACCCTAAAATTTCACACACTTCTATTAAATGGGATATAGACTCATCGCATGTGTGTATGATGGACTACAGCCTCGTAAACTAGTGTCATGCCACATTCCATTAACACCATTCAATGATGGAAACAATGATTGATCTATTTTTTATATATTATATTAATTATATTGACATTTTATTTACACTTATTTATTTATATAATAACACATAAATTCATGCTTTCCATTTTTGGGGGAAAATGATAATATTATCTGGGGATGTGAGGACTACCACCTCCTCAAAGTGATGTGATTTGATCACATGTTACATGGAATGTATTAATGATTATTATAATAAAAAAATATGTTTTATTGGAAATAAATATTATATCAGAATTATAACATACTGTTATATCATTTATTATTTACTCTTTTAATATGATAAGAAAAAAATAACAACGTATATGCGTGCATACGTCATACCGTAAAATTGATTGGTGTATTTAATTTCTTATCTCCAAATTTTTTGGATTATGTAAATAAATAAATAAATAAATACTATTTTATTTTAATAATTTTATATATTATTGATATGATTGAATAATTATCTAGGTAAGTATAAAAAAATTACCTGTAAAAAAACACTCGAAAAACAAGGAAATTTTCACATGGAATAAACAAAATAATGAATGAAAATTAACAAATAGATGGTATGTTGTTAGAAAATGATAATATATTATTTCATAAATATTAGTATGCTTATTGAATATGTTTTTATCATGATTATGTCTATTATAAATAACTGTAATGGGTGTTTAAATAAAATGTATTTTAAGGTAAGAGGTTTAATAGTCCCACTTTTATTTTTGTGAGACTTATAACATATTCACCACTCATTTCATTAGAGTGGTATATTTACAACCCTATTAAATTTATATATTTAATATTATTTATTATATGGTATTAAATTTTTTAAATTATGTTATTATTTCACAGATCTCATGACACAAAATTTACTCAGTTATTAAATAATTTCATCCGGGATTACATTCCATTCAGACTTATTTGTTACTATGCAAGAAATCACATTGATATGGAATATATACTAATTTTTTTTTTCATTTATAATCATTATTCCCTCATATTTAATGTTGGTTTCTGGCTCAATTTCAATTATTCCATATAAATTATAATATCCCATTACCGATCTATCAAGTATGTCATTGACCGTGTCATTGTTCTCCTTTTTCATGTTGTTTATAGGCGATTTAGAATGAACTGGGATGATACCGATGATAGTGAAGTTATATATTTTTTAGACTCATTTCAGTAAATAATTTTTTTTTAGATTCTAGGGGATTTCATAATGTGTAACTAGATTAAACGATGTGTATGTGTTGATGAGTACATGTCATGAAATACATCACTCTCTCACAGTTTACACATCATGAATGTTTTAAATTATATATTTTCAATATAAGGTGACAGATTTCTTAGTGCACTTAAACACTATGGGATTAATAGTGTGTAACGGAATTACACTTTGTTTAATTATTAAATCCGAGATGCATTAGAGCGCTATGTGGGTTGTTGGTTTCCATTCAGTCATCAATTATTCATTATTCAATCGAACTGAAACTCTTATCCAAAATTTTTTGTAGATTACATTCCTTTTGAATTAATGCACATGACATTGGATCATTATTTACGTTTATCTCTATATTTATGTAATCCTTCCTCTTCTTTATTGCATTTGATCGCAGTAACACCCTTGGGTATTTTTATCAGATCTTCCAGTCTATGTTGGTGATAATTGTTATCATTATCCTAGATCTATTGTGTTACATCACTCTAGAGGTTGTTGTTTTGTTGTTCGTGGTGTGGTTGTCATTAATTGTCGATGTAATGACATTTCCTCTCATACTCGTATAGTTTTTTCTCTATTAAATCGATCCATTGATATGAAGATTAGATTCTTGGGAATTCGTAGATATCATTGGATATTCATGGTTGTTGGATCCCATTACGTTAAAGTGTGATATGAGATTTGAGGGCGGTGGTTCCATATCTAGCTTTTTTTTGATAAACTATATTATTACATTCACGTGAATTGGTTTACAAATAAATTTTTATGAAATTGGAATAATTTTTTGTGTGTGTTGGAATGATATTTTTATTTGATGTGGTTTCACATGGGTTTTAAAAATGGAAAGAAAAGGGGTATTTTTAATAAATTAAATATGGTTTCGAAATGGGTTTTTATTCATTGAAATTGTTTTGAAAATGAGCATATAGGTGACCTTGTGTACTAAGTGGAAGGTCCAACTTGATGTTATAATCCATTAAGGTGGTTCAATTTTTGGGGTGTTATTCTTTTCCAAGAGTGTATATCATTGGTACTAAGAATGTATATGATATTTTATATTCACTTTCTATGGTTTCTCCTTAGTTCTAGATTGTAGATCATTGGATACAAGCACGAGAGTAAACTATTTAATGTATTAATTAGGAAAAGTAGTCTACTTCCTGACTTTTTGTATTCCTTGGTAATATGATTCATGTGACGTTACTATTATTTTTTAGTGTATGGATTTGGACTATTTTATCATGGATATGAATGTTGATTCCTTTTATTTATAATACAGAAATTTTCATTGAAATTGATATACCTACTTTTGTTTTTGAACTGTGATAAAATGATAAATTTTTATCATTTGTTATGTAAAACATTTTTACTTATAATCATGTGATTTTTTATTTAAATTGAGAATACAAGAATTGTTATGCAGAGGCATGTTATGTAACATCTGGTCAGGATCATATTGATCATGTTATATCACACTCTACACACCTCTTCGGTGGTGTGTATACCATTCTTGTCTTAAAATGTAGAGAAATTCATGAAATATTAGTAAGTGAGGTTTGGTGTTAGAAAGGTTAGGTAGACGGTGGTGAGATGGTGGTAGATTACTCATGCCATCATTTGGAGTAGCTTTTTGGTACATGTTCTTTGTAGTTGAACTTGTCTCTTAGATATTTTTCTATGTCTGCATTTTTTTATTTAACTTCAATAGTTATGGAATATTTTCATTATTCATTATATTTTTATATGATTCACACACACACAAACACAAATATATATATATATATATATATTCTAAATTTTTTATTTAGGTTTGGAGAAATCATTCTCTATTTTTTACTGCCCGCTTCCCAGGTGCTTGTCGCCAGTCCATGGGGATATGGAACAACCACTGTGTATGTGAATGAATGGGTCGGGTTATTGGATTTGGGGTAACCATGATCTATTTATTACACAACGGGTTTTAAATTTAAAATATCCATGTAATAAAAGTTATCACTACAATCTATTTTTCTTTTGTGATTGTTAGATTTCACTTGAAATAATCATTCCATTGTAATAATTTTTCATTGGAAATTAAACATCTCCAATATATCAATGACATCTATCGTGGATATGATTATTTCATAAACCATAAAATATATTTACATATGGTTTACACATTCAATGTTATTTGATTAACTCTATAATTATTGATAAATAATTATCAAGTATATATCCAGTTTCACATATTTTTAAATTTTTTAATACATATGGATTTGATTCCATTTAATCATACAAATGTATTAATGTATAGGAATAGATATAGTTAATATGGATCATTGCGCTATAGTTGATATTATATGAGGAATATTATGAGGCATATAAACAATATGTAGAAAATATGTATTATTGAAGATGACATTATGATGGAAATTGAAAACAAATATAGAAGAACATCATACAATTTTGTAAAGATATTGATTATATGGGTACTGAAAAAAATATATCCATTTATAGATATTATAATGTATTGACAAGTTTAATATTGAAGACATGTTAAATGAAATAAACAACAATTTTTAGTATTATGTAATGAGAGTCTACCATGATTTCACAAATATCGGTGAATGTTAATGAACATATATGTTATAATAGAAAATTTTCTTCAACAATAATGGGTTTATGTTTTATAGATATGGGAATAAAATTATTAATAACCATTTGGGTTAAGTTGATCTACAATTAATGTAAAATAAGATTATTCGATTAAATAAAAATGTAGTATTGAAAACCCTAGATCATGTTACTTAATGAATAATTTAATTTCATGGATGTCCATCATATATTATTTTAGATTGTTATAATAATTAAAATAATAAAATTTATAAATAAGAAAAAAAATCATGTCCAGAGACCAGTCATTAAAAAAGGTAAGACATTGGATCTTAAACCGACAACTGAAAGACAATAAGCATTTAACATAAAACAATGAACTAAACGATGTCCTAGTTAATATGAAATTTTTATAGTTATCAATTTTTTAAAAAATATTAACAATTCACCAATAGTAATAATTTTTTGGTTTAGTGATTAATTTATGAAACCTTTTTTTAAATATGGTTAGATTCATCGGTAAAAACATGTTTTCTAGATATTATTATACACTAAAACTCTATTTTAGTGCTTCAATAATAAAAATAATATATTATTTCTTTGATATATATATGTTGTAATAACGGATGACCTATAAATTGATCAAATAACAACAAAAGGATTCAATTTTTTATATTACCCTAAATTCTTATATTTTAAAATAATTACACAACATAATGAAAATGATGTAAATAAATGTTACTATAATTTTTTTTTTTTGAAATGATGGTATTTTAAATCAAAAATGATTCATGGCCTTGAGTCCATTGACATTATGTTTAACATTCACATGTTTGTGACCAAATACATTAAATATTATCTATAATTATTTATGATTTACCTCAAAGATGATATATTCAATTGCAACTAATTGTATCATAATTATAGAAATGGTTATATGTTATCCCATTTGATAATTGAAATTATTATTATAACTTTTTATGATTATATTTTAATAACTTATTTATGATGTGTCTTTTTTAGAAATGATATTTTCATATATCAAACCCTTGAATACAGAGATAATGTTTGAATTTTTAGGATTCTATTTATTAAAAATGGGGAGAATGTAACAAACCAATATTAGAAAATGAGAATATCATATTTGATAGTGTGTATGAAATTGAATAATAACTGTAGGATGTAATATAACATCCCAATACTTTTGAATATATTTAGTACTTAAAATAAATTCAATCTATTTGATAGCTTTCATAATAGGGTAGACTGAGTTTTTGTCATGAACCTGGTCGAGTCTTCATCCGTCCCAACGCCCGACCCGATCCGCGACATGGCCTGAAGGGCGTTCCCAATCCCCACGGACTGGAAACTAGTGCCGGGCATCAAAACAAACCAGTTGGGAACGGTTTGGCCCATGAAAAAGATAAGTAAACATAAACTGATCAAGTATACAAATAATGGAAAACAAACTAAACGACGTGGCAGCAGAAAAAGGAATAAACAAAGAAACGTGACATACCTCAGCTGACCCCGTGGATCACCACGGTACAACAACCACTCACTCCCAAAAGCGATCCAAGACTGAAACCTGAAAATGAAAATTAAAGTTGGCATGAGCTCTGAGATACTCAGTAGGAAAGCCAAAAACAACCACGTCATATGCCTCCGCCTTTATTGAGAAATCCACTATACCAGTTTGGAAATAAGATATAATAAAATAGTGTTTCTCATTTTCACATTCAAGTACCGAGTTTTCATTTTCAGGTAAATCCTTTTACTCCCACGACATTTTCAAAATATGCTTCATGCATGCATTAACATTTTAAAATGAAAAGAAACCAGTTTGGGTTAAAATATTGTTTTCACAAACAAGACATCAAGTATGAAACAGCTGAAAAGAAAGTTACATCATGAGAAGCATGAAAAAAATTAGCACCATGAGTAATCCCTATTGGCACCTAGAACAAGTGAGAACATAAAGACCTCGTACCTCAGTGAAACGTGGCTTAGAAGACCACGACCCTCAGAAAACGTGGCTTAGAAGGACACGACCCTCAGAAAACATGGCTTAGAAGGCCAAGACCCTCAGAAATTCATATGTTTAGTTAGTGTAGTTGCGTCAATCCTGCTAGACAAATCGGGAAGAACCCATGCCATGTCATCTAGCGTACTAGTCCGGGTCACCCACCTAGATACTCGGGGTTTTCCCATTGTGCTCTATTTCAAATGGTGGTGAGTTTTCTTTATCAATCAATCAAACAAGTACATTACACTTTCTTTATCAAAAACTCATTCCAACTTTCACCACTTCACTCCCTACTTAAGTGCATTCCCCCTCTTTACATCACACAATCACGTACAAGACATTACACTAGGCACATATATCACAAAACGCTCATAAACACTTGCATCACATTTTATTTTCAAATTTAGGGGAATGACTAAAAAGGGGTTTTCTATTTTCGCAACTCAAATCTCAAAGTGCCAAACGGGCCCCAATAGTGGTTTTTCTATTTCATAAAACATTATTAATATGCCAAACATGCTTAACTAAAAAAAGGGAACATCTTTTACAATCAACCAGCCAATATGCCAAACACCATTGGAAATACCTCTTACCAATTCAAAACCACTTAAGAAATCCATTTCCCAAGAAATGTCACTTAAGACCAACGGCCTTGAAATACATTTTCAATTTTCCAATACAAGGCATAATAGTTTCTAGCAACCGAAATTAGGTTCCATAGCATGTGTATATAGCATAGTGTAAAACATGTTTTTAAAACAATCAAGCAATTATGAATTTCAAATTAAAAGCTTAGGTATAGGGGAGCTACCTTAACTTGTCGCTATCTGTCAATGGTCAGTCGAACCGACACTTGGCGCACACACGCACATGCATTTATACACATATATATACGCACCCCTAGCTGCATTGCACATATTCCCCGCGCCATTTGGGAATATGTACAAAGAGGGCATATATATATAAATGCCTTACCCTGTGCATGTACGTGTAGGTGTTCCTGACACCCGCAACTTGAAACCATCGTTGCGAGGTCCAACGTACTATACAAATAATTTAATAAAACCATTAAACACTTAAACAATCCATAAAGTGTCTCAAATTAATACATCAAGGGTTTGCACCAAGGACGAGCCACTTACATAACTCATAAAACTCATTGAAAATATTAAAAGAAAAGCACAAAAACAATTTAACCATTTCCAAGGCCATTTCATATCGTCACATAAACCTGAGCCAATTTCAAAACATGCATTCCATTGTTTAAACCATTTCCAAAAAAATTCTTTTTCACCATCCAAACAATTTAAATAAACCATTATGCAATTTATAATACAACCCAAGGAAACACCTCACTGCCTCACACCGAGAAAATACCCAAAATCCCCACTTTAGAAACAAACACACACTAAAAACTTTACAAAATTTAATTAAAACAATTTCGAAACCTTAAAAATTATATAAGGTATCGGTCTAAATTTTCATAATCCAATTTTTTTTAAGAGTATAACACAGCGTTTCATAGAAAACCAACTTCAAACCTCTTTCATTACCACATGCACACAACGCCACATTAAGAACACAATATTTAACATTTATACAAAATAATAAACTAACTACACAAATTACAAAACACTATCAATTGACCCGATAAAAAGTTCTCAATAGAAACACACTCATACCATAATAACACTCCTCCAAACAAAACAAATGCAAACTAAATTATTTTAAAAACTAGTATCACACCAAACAATATTATTAAGGAACCTGAAAATTTAATTTAACATGGTAGCTAATTAATCAATAAACACAATTCGCACAAAAAATAATAATTAAAGAAAATCCTAAAATAATTAAACAAGAAAATTAATTGATAAAACAAAACTTATATGAAGAGACACTTACCATCGGTGTCGAAACTTCGAATTGAGACAAAAAAACATTGATCGTGTGCCAAACAAACTACAAGAACCCACCAATTGACCCTAATTCAAGCATTGGGAACAAAACAACACAATAAAACTGAAAACATCAAAAAAAGAACCAATTATAACACAAAACCCTGTTTATAAAGCCTATCAAAAGGAAACAAAATCTATATGAAGAAGAACGCACATGCGGCTGGGGTGCAGGAAGCTAGATGGAGTTTGAAGGAAGCTGTCAGAGGTACGCCGCACTGGGTAGAGCCTTGCTGGAAGGAGGGTGCGGCCATGGGGTGATGGTTGTGCAGCGCTTATAGAGGGAATGGAGGGAGGCGAGTCGAATGTGCGGAACAAGGGGATCCGAGTGCGGTGAGGGTGGCGGCCGGAGAGGGAGGAGGCGTGGTGAGGGTGGCGGCTTGAGAGGGAGGAGGCGCGGCGAGAGGGAGGCAGCCAGAGAGGGAGGAGGCGCGGCGAGGGCGGTGGCCACAGAGGGAGGAGGCACGGCGAGAGGGCGGCGACCGGAGAGTTAGGAGGCGCGGTGATGCCGGCGGCCGAAGAGGGAGGAGGCACGGCGAGAGGGTGGTGGCCGGAGAGTGAGGAGGCACGGCGAGGGCGGCTGTCGTAGAGGGAGGAGGCGTGGCTATCCAACGGGGGGAAGGGGGTGCGGGTGTAGGGTTCGGCGCTGGGGGGGAAGAGGGGTAGCGCGTCGGGATAGAGGGAGCTGGTGAGGAAGAGGGAGTAAAAAAAAGAGAGGAAAAAAAGGAGAAAATGAAATAGAGAAAAAAAGAAATAAAAGGGGAAAAAATAATAATAAATAAATAATGAAATAGATAATGAAATGAAACTAAAAAACAACCTAGAGTAACCTATACTCAAATCACAAAAATAATGGTAATGTTAATAGTAAGTTAATTATTTTATAATTGGAAGATTAATTTTAATATTAACGTCCAAATCAAAATATTAGCTGAAAAATAATAATTAAAATTATAACTTAATTAAAATAGTAACTTAATTAATATAAATACTAATAATAACACTAAAATAATAAAACCAACCAAAAAAATATCAATCTTAATTGATGTTAAACACTGCACATGGTCGTGTGCGCGGTCGCGCGTCCGGTCGCGTGCACGGTCACACGCCAGGTCACCAGAGCAGTGCACACTCGGTTGCGTGCGCGGTCGCACGCCTTGTTGCGCGGCCATGTAAAAATAAATTTAATAAAATAGAACAGTCTCTTATTAAGAATGAGAACCGACCACAGTCACGGGCAAGGTCGTGTACCCCAATAATGACACATTTAAAAATAAAACATTTTCTAAACGTGATTGGGAGCTACAGACAGTCGCACGTACGGGCGCACACCCATATAAGATCCCAAATCCATTTTAAAATATAACAAATTCAAACCACAACTCAAAATAAAGACCCAAAATAATTATAATGAAGTAAAGCATTGGGTCAGGGTGTGACAATTCTCCCCACCATAAAAACTTTCTACCCCCAGAAAGTCACCCAGCCAAACGAGGAATAAAACTCGAGTTTGAAATTGAATGAGGCCAAAAAAATCACGAACATGGTATGACTTTTCACTCCATCAGTCACAGCCAACCAACTCTGAGGTAAACTGAGAAGAGAAGAACCATCAGGAAAAGAGGAGGGTTCTTCCCAGAACAAGAACCTGACTAACACAACCGACATTTTGACTCTTAGCATGAACTAACTCTGGAACTGCTAACTTGATCCATGAGGGAACCGTCACATAGACCAAACCTCGAAAAAGGAATGACATGATTCATGGTGGGTCTCCCCACCATTTAAGAACTGACCAGCTAAAGCCAATTAGCACAGAATAATACGGGAAACCCAGCACAAACCGACCCATGAACTCTCTGCATAAACCAGACCCCCACCACATGGGGTCATCGACGAAAGACCCCAAACCGAGTAGCGGACCAAACCCCTATTCATTATCTCCCAAGACGCATATGTCTCCAAAATGAGTGCATCCTAAAACACGAATTGGTTACCAATGGAGCTAGCCACATGAGAGAGACAAACTTCAAAACTCATATTTGAGGAGGCAAAACTACTAGAATTACATGAAAAAGTGATCACCACGCATTATTACAACCAAGGTGGGGTATCTAAAGAACAAATACCGTAACGAAAAAAAATAAATTTACACCTCTTACATAAAAATAGAACTTTCAAAGACGGTAGAGCTACAATAGGGAAATTCAGACTGTCCCTATTTCAACATTGGAGAAAAAAATTAGACCAAGGTGCCTCATCCCCAACGATTCCTGACTGCGTGAAGAGCTTCACTCCAAGACATGTGGCTGGAGCTCGGATGTCTTGAAGCATCTACTGCCCTGCAGTCAGGAGCTGATATTCTCCTGTCGAGACTCCTCCTGACGAAGCCGCTAGCAGAGCCTCTCTAAGTTTCCCAAATGGCACACCAACAGCAAGTCTTCGAAGGATAATGACAACACAACTTAAAGTACCCAAACCTAGCACACAAGAAGTGAAGGGGGTCATCCAACTAATAGAAGATGGGATTTACAAGAAGACTTGTCTGATACAGGTTCCTCTGATTCTCACTCGTCAACGGATGGGAAACCTTCCTGAGCACCGAAAAGAAACGGTCCTGGAACCCTGGACAAAAACCACACACAAGAGAAACATTAGCTGATCTACGACGCTACCTCTGGAAAAAATGGAATCAACCCCTTGGCATGTCCCACGTAGGCCTTCACAGCTTGTTGGCCTTAATCGACACCCACTAGTTCTGACACTTTCCTCACCTTCACTTCCTTGGGTATAAACCATCCGACAAGAGTCGTCTTTAACACCTTCGAAGACATACCATCATGCAACGACGCAGGGGTTGTATCCTCCACCAATCCAAAGTTGCACCTTCAAACGGACCTGAACCAACACATACTCTCTTAGCTATGGGAGTTTCCAATAACCTGAAAACACCCACGATTTCACCAAGCCAGTCCACTACCTTCGATAGATCTCGATCACCACATAAGCTGGACAATAACCGAAAAGAATTCAATTACACCACTCCGCTATGAGTCTGGGTAGAACCAAAAACTAGAAGTGACTCACTAGAAACATATGTGTCTTTTCTGGGCAGCATACTCAAAAACAAGGAGCACAAATCCGAATTAAGACTCATCAAAAATCAAAATTCCACACCTCAATCAAAAATGAAAACTCAAACTCAAATCACTATTCTAACCACAATTCAATACATCAAAACCAAGAACTCACGAAAAGGAATACCCAACACGAAAAGAGAACGTTAAAAAATTTCTCACTCACTTTTCTAAACGTTTGAAAAACCCCTTTTGAAAACCTTTTTTCAGCAAACAAAACTACATAGATATCAACCATTGATATCCCATGAATTCTCACACATACATATCCATGTGCTAGCTCAAGCACCCATCCACTCACATCACCAATTTCCCTACTTTCCACATGCTCACCTCAATGTATGTGATCACCCATAGGAATACCAAGGGTCAATTAAAGACACTTCTCATTTTCAAAATAGATCAATCAGCATAAAGCACAAATTCCTAACCAATTTGAAAAAGTAACTTATAATCAAATCAGTACATTTCCAATTTCCAAAACATTTTCCAATTCACATTCCAAAAAAGCGATACTGATATTCCAAAACAACTTCCAAAACACCTCCCATTTTTCCCTTTCAAAACCACACATTCGTTAAAAGAAAACAATTTCCATTTCAGAACCACTTTTCCACTCTAACACCACATTCCCATTTGAAACCACCTTCACAAAAATCAATTTTCATTTTTAAGATCTACTCACACAAGCTAAAATGATGGTCAAACATAACTCACATCAAAATTTCCAAAAATAAGGGACTAGTGGTGATGCCAACCCGGAAACATGGCTTAGCAGACCATGCTCTGAGCAGGTATCCACCGTAGGAAGTATCTCGAACCGTGCACTCGGGCTGTACATGGGTCGCTACTCCATGCAAGTCTGTCGCGTAACATTGGCTCACTTCCTTGGTCATCCCTCATCCACACATACCAATCCAATGAATAAAATTAAAATCCCGGACTACCCCCGGAAACTCTAGTCTCGAGACGGGCAAGGGATCATGACGTCCTTCCCACACCTACCTCTCGAGTCCCGACACACCTAATCACCAAACTACTTGACACCCCAAATAACAAGGCCCCTCTGATACCATGTTGTCACGAACCAGGATGGGTCGTCATCCGACCCAACGCCCGACCCGATCCGAGACATGGCCTGAAGGGCGTTACTGATCCCCACGGGCTGGCAACTAGTGCCGGGCATCAAAACAAACCAGTTAGGAATGGTTTTTCCCATGACAAAGATAAGCAAACATAAACTGAACAAGCCGAAAAATAAAGGAAAACAAACTAAACGACGTGGCAGCAGAAAAAGGAATAAACAAAGAAATGCGACATACCTCAGGTGACCCCGTGGATCACCACAGTACGACAACCACTCACTCCCAATAGCGATCCAAGACTAAAACCTGCAACTGAAAAGTAAAGTAGGTGTGAGCACTGAGATGCTCAGTAGGACAGCCAAAAACAACCACGTCCTATGCCTCCTCCTTTATTAAGAAATCCACTATGCCAGTTTGGAAATAAGATATAATAAAATAATGTTTCTCCTTTTCACATTCAAGTAACTAGTTTTCATTTTCAGGTAAAGACTTTTACTCCCACTACATTTTCAAAATAAGTTTCAAGCATGCATTAACATTTTAAAATGAAAAGAAACCAGTTTGGGTTAAAATATGGTTTTCACAAACAAGACATCAAGTATGAAACAACTGAAAAGAAAGTTACATCGTGAGCAGCATGAAAAAAATTAGCACCATGGGTAATCCCTATAGGGAGCTAGAACAAGTGGGAACCTAAAGGCCTCGTACCTCAGTGAAACGTGGCTTAGAAGACCACGACCCTTAGAAAACGTGGCTTAGAAGGCCACGACCCTCAGAAATTCATATCTTTAGTTAGTGTTGTTGCGTCAATCCTGCTAGACAAACCGGGACGAACCCCTGTCATGTCATCTTGCGTACTAGTCCTAGTCACCCACATAGATACCCGGGGTTTTCCAATTGTGCTCTACTTCAAATGGTGGTGAGTTTTCTTTAACAAACAATCAAACAAAAACATTACACTTTCTTTATCAAAAACTCATTCATCCTTTAACCACCGCACTCCCTACTTAAGTGCATTCCCCCTATTTACATCACACAATAACGCACAAGCCTTTACACTAGGCACATATATCACAAACCGCTCATAAACACATGCATCACATTTTATTTTCAAATATAGGGGAATGACTAAAACGAGGTTTTCTATTTTCGCAACTCAAATCTCAAAGTTCCAAACGAGCCTCAATAGAGGTTTTCCTATTTCATAAAACATTATTAAAATTCCAAACATGCTTAACTACAAAAAGGGAACAACTTTTACAATCAACCGGCCAAAAGGCCGAAAACCTTTGGAAATACCTCTTACCAATTCAAAACCACTTAAGAAATCCATTTCTCAAGAAAAGTCACTTAAGACCAACGGCCTTGAAATACATTTTCAATTTTCCAATACAAGGCATAATAGTTTCTAGCAACCGAAATCAGGTTCCATAGAATGTGTATATAGCATAGTGTAAAACAAGTTTTTAAAACAATCAAGCAATTATGAATTTCAAATTAAATGCTTAGGCATAGGGGACTTACCTCAACTTGTCGCTATCTGTCAAATGGCCACTCGAACCGACACTTGGTGCACACACGCACATCAATTTATACACATATATATACGCACCCCTAGCTGCATTGCACATATTCCCCACACCCTGATGGAATATGTACAAAGAGGGCATATATATATATATATATATATATGCCTTACCCTGTGCATGTATGTGTAGGCGTTCCTGACACCCGCAACATGAAACCATCGTCGCGTGGTCCAACGCACTACACAAATAATTTAATAAAACAATTAAACACTTAAACAATACATAAAGTGTCTCAAATTAATACATCAAGGGTTTTCACCAACGACGCGCCACTTACATAACTCATATAACTCATTGAAAATATTAAAAGAAAAACACAAAAACAATTTAACCATTTCCAAGGCCATTTCAAATCGTCACATAAACCGGAGCCAATTTCAAAACATGCATTCCATTGTTTAAACCATTTCCAAAACAATTTTGTTCACCATCCAAACAATTTAAATATACCGTTATGCAATTTATAAAACAACCCAAGGAAACAACTCACTGCGTCACACCGAGAAAATACCCAAAATCCCCTCTTTAGAAACAAACGCACAATAAAACCTTTAAAAAATTTAATTAAAACAATTTCGCATCATTAAAAATTATTTAAGGTATCGCTCTAAATTTTCATTGACCAATTTTTTTTAAGAGTATACCATAGCTTTGCACAGAAAACCAACTTCAACCCTCTTTCATTACCACATGCACACAACGCCACATTAAGAACACAATATTTACCATTTATAAAAAATAATAAACTAACTACACAACTTAGAAAACACTATAAATTGACCTGATAAAAAGTTCTCAATAGAAACACACTCATAGCATAATAACACGCCGCCAACCAAAACAAACACAAACTAAATTATTTTAAAAACTAGTTTCGCACCAAAGAAAATTATTAAGGGACATGAAAAATTAATTTAACATGGTAGCTAATTCATCAATAAACACAATTCGCACAAAAAATAACAATTAAAGAACATCCTAAAATAATTAAACAAGAAAATTAATTGATCAAACAAAACTTATATGCGGAGACACTTACCATCGGTGTCGAAACATCGAATTCAGACAGAAAACATTGATCGCGTTCCAAACGGACTACAAGCAACCACCAATTGACCCTTATTCAAGCATTGGGACCAAAACAACACAATCAAACTAAAAACATCAGAAAAAAACCAATTAAAACACAAAACCCTAATTCTAAAGCCTATCAAAAGGACAAAAAAACTATACGAAGAAGAATGCACATGCGGCTGGGGTGCGGGAAGCTAGCTGGAGTTTGAAGGAAGTTGTCGAAGGTGCACCGCACCGGGTAGAGCCTTGCTAGAATGAGGGTGCGGCCATGGGGCGATGGTTGTGCAGCGCTTGTAGAGGGAATGGAGGGATGCGAGCCAAAAGTGCGGAACAAGGGGATCCGAGTGCGGCGAGGGTGGCGGCCGGAGAGGGAGGAGGCGTGGCGAGGGCGGCGGCCGGAGAGGGAGGAGGCGTGGCGAAAGGGAGGCGGCCGGAGAGGGAGGAGGCGCGGCGAGGGCGGTGGCCGAAGAGGGAGGAGGCGCGGCAAGAGGGCGGCGGCCGAAGAGGGAGGAGGAGCGGTGAGAGGGCGGCGGCCGGAGAGGGAGGAGGAGCGGCGAGGGCGGCGGCCGTAGAGGGAGGAGGCACAACGATCCGACGGGGAGAAGGGGGTGAGGGCATAGGGTTCGGCGCTGGGGGGTAGAGGGGTAGCTCGTCGGGATAGAGGGAGCGGGTGAGGAAGAGGGAGTAAAAAAAGGAGAGGAAAAAAAATTGAGAAAAAGAAATAGAGAAAAAATGAAATAAAAGGGGGAAAAATAATAATAAATAAATAATGAAATAGATAATGAAATGGAACTTAAAAACAACCTAGAGTAACCTATACACAAATCACAAAATTAATGATAATATTAATAGTAAGTTAATTATTTTATAATTGGATGATTAATTTTAATATTAACGTCCAAATCAAAATATTAGCTGAAAAATAACAATTAAAATTATAACCTAATTAAAATAGTAACTTAATTAATATTAATACTAATAATAAAACTAAAATAATAAAACCAACCAAAATAATATCATTCTTAATTGAAGTTAAACACTACGCATGGTCACGTGCGCGGTCGCGCGTCCGGTCGCGTGCACAGTCACACGACCGGTCACTAGAGCAGTGCGCGCTCGGTTGCGTGCGCAGTCGCACGCCTAGTTGCGCGGCCATGTAAAAATAAATTTAATAAAATAGAACAGTCTCTTATTAAGAAAGGGAACCGACCACAGTCGCGGGAAAGGTCGTGCACCCCAAAAATGACACATTTAATAATAAAACATTGTCTAAACAGGATTGGGTGCTACAGACGGTCGCGCGTACGGGCGCACACCCATATAAGATCCCAAATCCATTTTAAAATAGAACCGATTCAAACCGCAACTCAAAATAAAGACCCAAAATAAGTAAAATTAAGTAAAGCATCGGGTCGGGGTGTGACAGTTTTACTATTCTATAATATACTATTTATATTGGTATTCCATAGTAATTAATAATCCATTTTTGGGACCTAAATCTAAATGATTAAAAGAATTTTGAAAATCTTTTATATTTATCTTTATAAAATTCATTAGGGACAAATTATTTTGAAATAAATATTAAAACCAATAAAATATAAAAGAAATATTTTATGAAAAAAACATTTCTAAATAACTATATTAAATTAATTAATATTTTTGGATTATAATAATTAAATTTAAATGTTATATAATCAATTATTATTTTTAAATTTATCCAATATTTTTTTTTCATAAAATTGGAACAACAAAAAAATTATTAATAAAACGTTATATCTATTCAAACGTAGTTTAATAGACTTTTAGTGATATATTTTTTTAAAAACAAAATTAGGACACATTTATAAATTTCATATGAAAAATAGACTTAATTTTTTTACTTAGGAATTTATAAATTATATAATTTTGAATTTCTGGTATTTTGATATGAAATTTAATTTCTTTATGCATATTAAAAAAATTATAAAATGTAATTGAAAAATATATATTTTTCAAAATAATATATAGTGTTCAATTATATTTTCAACTATTTTTATATATTACATAAATAAATTTTACAAAAAATAATATATTTTACATCATTATAATCACTTTTATATTTAATTGAGATTTAATAAATGTTCTTTTGAACATTTTCAATTTAAAAAACATCATTCAAAACTGGTCTATGGTATTAATTTAATATTGATAACTGCTATATATTTTATTGGAATTTGGAATAATAAATTTCAAATTTAGAAAAAGAATAACTTATAATTTATATTATGTTAATATTTTTAAAAAATAATATTCTATAAATAAATTAAAATTAATTCATCGATTAACGTGAAAATGAGTTTACTATATTGTTAAACTTTATTCTTATCGGTCCAAATAACATAGAATCAATTAAAAACTAAATTTGTATTGAAATATTTTTTCCATATCCAATAATGGATATAATTCGATTCATTATTGGTAGTATTTATGATATGAGATACCTCCGAATATTGTTTACATTTTAATATTTGCAATAACGTCACTCCTCATCCATAATAAAAGGGTACAGTCCCCCTCACTTAATCACAACAATAAAGCATTTTATATCATCCAAAACAATCCCACATATCTATATAACGCCCATTATACCATCATAAAATCCTCATATAAGATATAAATACATCCATTGAAGAATTTATGTATAAACCAATTAGAGTTACCCAAATAAGTGGTAATGATCTTCAATGAGTACTTTTTTTTATTTCATTCTCAACTCATTTAAATATTCTTATTCCATGATGATATAATAGAATATTTATTGTAAATATACGTTTTTTTATGTTATGGTTACTACCTACACATTGATACACTTTCATAAAATGGGAAATAAAATCATCGTATGTGTGTACGGAAAACTACTTCCACATTAACCAATATCATTATTTATTCCATTACCACATTTCAAGGTTGGAAGTAATAGTATATATATATATATATTTATGATATATATATGATATATATATATATATGATATATATATATATATAATATATATATATATATGATATATATATATATATATATATATATATATTATATATATGATATGTTTAATTTATCTTTTCTTATAAAATTACATCACAACACATAGCTTCATTAATTTTTTCAAAATACGATATCATTGTTTTTGGATGGGTTGACTAACACATCCTCAATAAGATAAGATTATTTCACATGTTACAATTAATGTATTAAGCGTTGAATTAAATAAAAATGTTATACATATATGAAATAAATATGATACAAGAATTATAACATATATATAGATATATCATATCATTATTATTTTCTAATACAAATAGAAATTGGAAACATCTATCATGCGTACATATGCCCTAATGTCTCCATGAATGGAGTATTTCATTTCATATCTCAAAATAATATGAATTAATAAAACAATTAATTAATTTATGTCAAATTTAAATCATCTTCCAGAATATAAAGATTATAAAATCATTAACTATATAAGAGGGATTCAAAAATAACATGATAAAACATACTCTAAAACAAAGTAATAAACACCCAAAATAATGAAATTGCCGATATATTATTAAAAAATGGGTGATAATGTGTAATAAAAGGATAATATATGATATCATAAATATTAATATGGTTATGTAATAATTTATAAAAATGTTTAAAAACCATTATTCATGAGTTTTATGGGTGTTTGACAAAAATAGACAGTGATGTAAGGGGATTCCAATTACCACTTTTATTTTTGTGAGACGTTTTTCATATTGTCCATTAATTTAGTTCTGTGTGGTGTATATAATTATCAATTACATGATATATAGTAAATTTAATTAATTTCATTATATCAAATTAATCAAATGATTATATTATTTCATGGATGTCATTATTCAAATGTTATGTGGTATTGAATTTTATCTCATTTTATATTTCATTAAGAATTATTTTTTATTATGAACCACTTTAGTATTATGTGGTGTATGTAATTCCCTTATTTAATTTATTATCATGATTATATTATGCATCCCAATATTTAATGTTTCACTTTGAATTATTCGATCCACTCAGTTTTTACTTTTTAATTATCATGGAGTAAAAGTTATATTTGCAATCTCACATTGTTTGTTGATTATTAAATTTCTCTTCAAAACATTATTATAGTATTATTTTTTAGTTATAATTTAAATTTCTCAAAAATATCCATATCATCTATAATGGATATGATTATTTCCAAAACCGTAAAACATTTTTACATATGGTGTATTCCTTGAAATTAATCTGACTAAATATGGAATTATTGTTAAATATGTATCCTTTAGTCATAACGGTTTATTTATAAGGTTAATTGTTTATTTGTTTAATTTATTATTTTATATATGAGAAATTATTTGGACATGATAGACATAGTATAGAGACTGTTTAATGAAATCCCCTTGATATATAATTAGTCTCATGAGATGAAAATATTTGGTGACAAACCCTTTGAGTTTTCTTCTATAAAAAATTATATGGGCTTCTACCTACAGATATAAATAGTATTTGGTAGATATTGTAATATTATAGTGGTTCATGTTCTAGATACATGACATTTTATAATTTACCATTACCATCATTCGTCATTTTTGTTATGGTTGTATATGATATTCTCAAATGAAAAATAAATTCTTAGGATTAATTTCATTCTATTTTTGTTTACTAAATTGAATGTGTTTTGGATTACACAACTATTCATATTTATTATGGTATATATATTTATTCTAATGAAATTTTTTTCTGTTATTTACCTTTCAATTTTTTCATTTCCTTCTCATTTTATTGATTGTATTGAACATGTGTGCAGTAATTTCCTTTCAGTGTTTGTTATTCACTTCTATTCATTAATTTAGAAGATTTAATTAATCATTACAGAGAAATATCATTCATAAATTTTTTCATTTCACGAGGTTATAAATTAAAATTCCTGGAATAATGTTCATGAATTCAGATAATTTTATTTCATTATATATCCTGTTTTATTTTCAATTCCAAATGTAATATGGGTATCTTATATGTATATAGATTTTAATAATCCTATACTTTTAGATCCTTTAGGATTTTATTACTTATATTCATAAAAATTTATTAAATTATGGATCCATCTCCATTAAAATGTGTTTGAGGCTCTACATTTTATTATTTTAATATGAATAGTAACCATGTTATAATTTATCACCAAAGTAAAGATTATATTATATTAATTTATGATAAAATAAGGGAATATTTAATAATATTTAATCCTAATTCTCATTATAAGAGGTGGATTATACCATTATAACATTATTTGGAAATTTTATTATTTTTTTGAATCATTTCCATGAAAAGGACTGATATAATATTAAAATCAAATAAACATAAAAAATTACGCTCTCTTATATTTAAATATGTCTAATGTCTCATGATAAGGAAATAATTAAGATGTTAATGAACATAAAATTAAATTCAAATTATAAAAAAATAAATTTCTTGTTCCAAATTTATTTCTAATTTTTAGTAATTATATAATTACATTGAATACTTATGAGACACATAGATTTTTTTTTCTGTATTTAATAAAACTATATAGTAAATGATTTTAAAAATAGTAAAAACAATATAACATGTCTATGTTATAGAATTACATAAATTTTATCTATGAATATGATGTATTTTAATTATTTTAAAAGATTAGATTCTAATTAAAACTCAGTATTTATTTTATGTTGGTCAACATAAATTAATTTGGTCAAAATAAAATTTACGATATTTTATCAATATAATATTTTATTTAATTTTTTAAAATTTAAAAATATAATGAAATAGGAAAATTAAGATAATATGTATTATATAATATCATTATTGCTCTATTTTTTATTCAATAGTTACATTATAAAATATATTATAACTATTTATGAAAGAAAAAATTGTTACCATGGTTAATTTATATTATTGTAAACAAAGTGATTATATAAAAAAGACAAGGTTTAGGAAAACACTTAACCTATAAAAATTTTATTTTTGATTGAATTTAAAACACATATTTTCTTATAATCTAATAACATACCTTTTTTATACAATTTTTCTAGAAAATTACTTTATTATAATGTAATCTTTTCGTAAATAAAATATTTCCCTCTATCCTCAATTATAAACAGTCATATCCTCACATCACTTAACAAAATATATTTTATCTTCTATCTAGACCATACCTTATATAAATTAATTATAAATATCAATAAATCCATTCTATATGTGTAGGTATACACAAAATACCTACCTTATGATCCTTAAGATTATATCTAAACTAGTTCTTTCAAAGTAGTGGTAATAACATTAATAGGTGAATTGATTTTTTATTAAATATTTAACTCATATGAATATATTATATAAGTCAATAAATAATAATATAATGAAAAAATATAATTAAATATCATTATGATTATAAAAACAGATTTATTCCCCCTCTTTTCATCAAATGATAAGTGAATGTATATTATATACGTACAGATAACATACCTTTTATATATAGTGATACAATTAAATTCTCTTGAAAAACTTTTCTTAAAAATTATTTTAATTGGATTAATTTTTATATGCAAAAATTAATAAATAATTATACTTATGGAATGATGATTTCATATCATACATTTTTTTATTATCTATTTGGAAATGTTAATGTTCCTTACGTGTACATATGGACTACCACCTCCCGGAAGTGATGTGAATAATTTTAATTTTTTTTACTAGGATGATAATTAAAAATGATTTAATGATTATGTGAAATATATATGATGTAATAATGATTCATTATTATCGAATTATTATTTTCCTTTCATTTTTTTCATCCATCGAAAGTGAAGATAGTGTTTATCCATATATATGACCTACTGTTTCCAGGAATATTATAATTTAGTATTTTATATCTAATTTTATTAATATCACTAAACATGTGTATAATGTATAAAGATGATATTATTTCAATTATTATCATTATTTATATGATATATAAATTATCAAATTACATTGTTTGAATATTCCAAAATAGAATATACATGAAAATCACAACACATATCATTTGGAACAATGATTTTATTAAATAATTATTAACAAAAACATTATAAAATGTTATTAGTAAATCATATATGGTTTGATTTATATGATTATTGTTCGATAATATATTTATAATAAATCTATATTTATTATAAATTATTTTCAAATGTGTATGAAAGATGTGATACCTATAGTAATGGACTTTCATCTCACATTTATTTTAATGAGACACATTCTATATTCAAAACTTTTCATTATTATAAGATGTATAGAATGACCTTAAATATCATTTATGATGTTTTATATAATATATATGGGGATATAAACATTTATATAAGGTTTTTTCATGGGACTAAAGATTCAAATGTTAAAAATTTGAAAATGGTTATATTTTACAGTATTATTATTTATTGATACTATTTATGATTTATTTATTATTATAATACATTACAATATTCCATTCAATATTATCAAAGATATTCTATTCGACTATTTATTTCATTAAAATAAATTTCTACCTTTTATTTTCCTCTCATAAATTACTCAATATTCAGAAAACATTTTTTAAGGAAAATAAAATAATATGTATCTACATGAAAAAAATATTTTCATTTATATACTTGTTTCCTAAAAAAGAAATAATTTTTTCACTATTGTGTTATGAATTTTTTTATTCAATTTTAAAAATTATTTAATGTTTATAAAACTGGTAGAAACACATTTTCATTCTTTTTAATGAATGATGTTCTTTTCGCTTTCATTTTACAAATGTAAAAAAATAATTTTCTCTTTTAAGTTATACATAATGGATGGAATTCAATAAAATCATAACCACAAAAAAATTATAGTGCTCCTTTAAAATTTTATATATTTATTTTGAATGAAAATTCTCTCCATAAAAATTTTATAATTTTATAATTTTAATTAAGTGATCTCAAAATGGGATGTGTAGTTTACTCAAAAATGTTTTAAGGATAATTTTATTTTATTTATATTCATCAAAGAAAATAAGACAATATTTACCTTAGTATTTACTTGGGATATGATCCATGGATACCATCTATATTTTCAATTGAAATTTTTATGTTTATAGTAACATGATGTTTAGAAAACACATTCTTTTTCCATGGGTTATACTATTATGGAATACTGATGTTTTTAGAAGCCAATTTAATTTCATGGGTAACTAAATGATTAAATGATTAAAAAACCAATTTTATTTCTTAGGATCTAATATATATAATTTTTTTTATATTAGTACATATATTTATTATTTTCATTATGTTTCTTTTGGGAATTAAACATCCCACTAATACATTAGATAAATATTGTTATATGTTCAGATAAATTGGACTAGAATGTGGATTTAACCCAACGTTGTAAGGAACACTTTCTGCTTTGATATACTTGGCTGTGAAACATGACTACTATGATGTATTGGGGAGTGAACCTAATCCAAAATTATATTATTAATAGTTAACCAAGACTACTACAATGATGTGTGTAGTGAATCCATGAAAATATGATAGTCCTAGAAGGGATTCCGTGATAACTATTGAAATGATTTTAAATGATTTTATGTATCACACAATTCAATATCTTATACAAATTCTGTACTCTAAGGGATCATATTATTGGTTCATTTTTTATTGACGACTTAAATGTATCCTATATTTACATAATCAATCATGTTTATGATATAATATTTATAGGTTATGTATTTCAAATGTTATGATCATATTCTCTTACCCGTATACACATTTCATTCATATATGATCCTTGATATATTTCATGAACCATGATGGTGTTCCATCTAACCAAATACCCGACCCAGCATGTTGTATCATGAAAAGGATGATCCCATTCCTCACAAGATGGTAACTAGGGCCCAAGTATCAATAAAATACATTGGGAATGATATCACCTAAATAAATAATCATAAAAAAACTCAGAATAATGGATGACATGATAACCAATCTCCATACCCAAATATTGTGAAACAATTTTCAAATATATTATTTAAAATGTTTACCAAAATATAAAATACTACAAGTAATGTAATACCCAAAAAACACAAAACCTCAATGAAACGTATCAGGAATAACTGTCAATTAACCACTACTAATACCTACAACATGCTTAACACTGAAAACCGGGACTAAATTCATCTCCATGAAACATATTTTCTTTAACATGGTCACACATAACAAATTATACATACCTATAATTTGTTTTATAGTGTGAAAGAAAAAACCCATTACGATTCCACCCCAAAAAAGTATTCCATTCCATTATATCAAGAAATAAATTAATATGCTCATTTATGAAAAATCCTCTGAAACATTTCCAAGAAAACATTTTATATGAATACCATTTCTATAAGATCAATTTTGAAGGTATCATATTTAAATTTAAACATATAATAAAATAAAATTTCATTAAAAAATAAATGTACTGATGGTCCACCATAAGCCCATGGATGGTACCACATTACATGAGTCTCAAGAGATAACATCTTGTGTAAATCCTCGGGGGTAATCGTGATCATGTTAGATTATAGAACATCATTCCTTGGAGAATGGAGTTATAGAAACCCCAATTTTATACTTCCTCATTAATGAGACAATAAGAGGGGACACCCCAATTGCCTAGTGTTCTCTGATCATTATAAATATTTAGTTAGTGTTTTAATTTTCATTACATCTATGTGAAACCATAACTTTCCACTTCCAAATATATTGTGTTTAACGAAAATTCATCCCACCAAGATAAAATTGATTATCTTGTGCTCAAATTCTCATTTCACGCATAACAAAAGAAACTCTTTTCACATACACATTTTACGCTATATAAATACATTTTTTAATCATAATTTTCATTAAACCAAATAGTATTTCATTTTACACATACCAAAACCATTCTCAAGTTCATTTTTCTAATAAAATGAATATTCATAAAACCCTTATGGAATTGTCACATTAAATTCACATTACCAATATGACCTTTTTTATAGGTAAATCCCCTATAAAATCTATAATAAACCAATTTCACATTAAAACATTCTTCCCAATTTTTAGAAAATTAAAAATTCAAATTAAACGTGATCACAAAGAAGATATATTTACAAAAAACACATTATATTTTAAAATTAAAATTTTAAACACATTTTAACCTCATGTGCCTTTAAAAACGATTAACACCATCCATAGAAGCCATAAAAACGATTTCAAGAAACATTATATAGAGAACTACAAAAACTATAATCCTTTTTTATGAAACCCATTTTTATCAAATAACCATGTCAAAAAATTATTAAATACATTTTACACCAATCAATTAAATGATATAACATATTTAAAAATAAAATAAATATATAAAATATCATTTAAAAGTTATAATTCATAGAAAAACCTACAAAAGTATATAAACTTCAATAAATTTGAATGAAACAATATTTGAACCACCACAAGGCCCTAAAAATGAACGATCCTTCCAAAAAACCAATATTGGATCCTAATAAACAAGATTAAAAACAATAGAGTAAACTTATCAATCGTATGATATGAAACCCCATGAAAAAAATAGAAAAGAAACCCTATAATAAAGGGAGAATAATGTGAGAAAAAACTTTTATAGATTTTCCTTGAAGAATCCACATCAAATCCACCAAATGGAGGGAAGAAAAGTACGCTAAGAATAGGAGAGGGAGTTTACATGGGATGTCGAGGCCAAATAGAGAGATCATGGGAATGTTTAGGGATAAATCCAAAGAGAACAAAAATATCATTTACAGATTATTCATGACAAGGGAAAGACACATAGTTTTCCAATATGGTTTTTCAAATCAAGCAGAGGTAGTGCACCCCATACTATATTTTAGAATAATTCGACAAAATTTTCCTATATTTTTTACAATCCATGTTCTACCCAATCATTATCCACTAACAAAAAAATGGCCATTGGCTATATGGTTTCTTGGAGAAAAATACACGTTACCAGAAATTGTGCCCAGACCATGCACCTCATGTTGTAAGGAATAAATTTCCCACTTCTCTAGAAAAACAAAAAAAAAAACAGGTAAAATGTAATGGCCCAGACATCTCCGGTCCATTACTTTGTGAAAATGTGGTGTTGGATGTGTTCCGAGAGGTCAATGTGACTTATCCCCAACACATTGCCAAATTTCTAGTTCTGTGAACAGTATTTCCAGTTTTATGAACATTATCGGTAGGTGAACAATGTTTTTATCGGTGAGGATCAGTGAACAGTGTTTCTATCGGTGAGGTTCTATCGGTGGACTTCTATCGGTAGGCTTGAATAGTGTTTCCAGAATGGTAACCTTCTTACGGTGACCTTCTATCGGTAGGCTTGAACAGTGTTTCCAGAACGGTAACTTTCTAACGGTGACCTTCTATCGATATTGTTGAACAGTGTTTCCAGAACGGTAACCTTCTAATGGTGACCTTCTATCGGTATGCTTGAACAATGTTTCCAGAATGGTAACCTTCTAACGGTGATCTTCTATCGGAATGCTTGATCATTGTTTCCAGAACGGTACCCTTATAATGGTGACCTTCTATCAGTAGTCTTGAATAGTGTTTCCAGAACGGTAACCTTCTAACAGTGACCTTCTATCGGTAGGCTTGAACAGTGTTTCTAGAATGGTAACCTTCTAACAGTGACCTACTATCGGTAGGCTTGAACAGTGTTTCTAGAACAGTAACCTTCTAACTGTGACTATCTATCGGTGGGCATGAACAGTGTTTCCATAATAGTAACCTTCTAATAGTGACCTTTTCTTTCCTTTTCCAAATTTTGAGTATGTGAACAGTGTTTCCAGCTTCTTATAGTTTTGCACCATTTGACGTTTCCTTTGATGTAAAATACATTTAAAGCCTTGTTTTAAGGACTCTTAAAGCGGATTCAAATTTCATAAATCCTATATTAATCAATCCTAAGGTCGGGATATATTTACATTGTCAAACCGCGTGGGTTAATGTGATCCATTTTTAATGGAGAATTAACCAGATCTTAAACCGTCGCCCCATTAAATCTTCAAAAAGGGATGATATATCATTCTCCCTTGTTCATTTCCCTTTGTTTTCAGCTAAGAGATGATAGAACCTTTCAATCATTCCTTTAGGAGTTTCACAATCAATCATTACTCCTAGGATTGGTTCTGCTCTGTTTTGGATGCAACCGAACTGTGTCGGTCAATCTTCCCAATAAGGTATGTTTTATCGTCGTTCCTTTGGGGATCATCATCTCTTGTTTCTCCCTTCCATATTATACCATGTAATTTCCACGATTCTAATGGGGTTTTCTTGGGGTTGGTTGGTACTGTCATTTTGTGGCATCCTCTGTTGGATGCAGTTGTCGTTAGAGGAGGATTGTGACCTGTTGTGTGGACAAATGACGTCAAAAACTCTTCAAGGTAGGGGATTCATGGCTTCCATAATTTTATATATTCAATCGTAGAATTAGCATGATTTATTCCTTTGTATCACAATGAAATTGACCTAATTAAATACTTGAAATGGATTAAATGAATTGGTTGATCAAATGATGTTGCTTTATACACTGATAACATCTTGCCTCATGTTTTTCTAGATAGAGTGATATCTATGAATTCTTTTATTTTTTGTTGTTCGTTCATGATGGAAATTGTTAATGAATTAAAAGACGGAATTAATTGTTAATTAATTGGATAAAGATAAAGAGGCATGTAAATGAATCTGGTTGATGTCGTAGTTGTTCTAATTTGATGTTAATCATGTTAGGGAAGTAAGAATGGTTGTTTAATTGTGATATCTTACTGATTAGGTATCCCGCAATTGGATCCTACGAATAACTAATCTTCTAATTCAATATGGATTAAAGATCAGATTGTGTGGGAATTTCTAAAAGGGTTCTGAGTTACCCTCTTGTTTGTTTAAGGGTCAAGAGCCCATGGTGGTGATTGTTATTTTCCTGCTTCTTGTGCTGTGATGTGTGCATGGATGGCTATTGTGATATGTGGAGGCATGGAGGCCTTGTGGTTGTGGCAGTAGATGACGCCTAGAGTGGCGAGATGCATCTGTTTATGCATGTGGGTGTCGGGGAGGACACCAGGGGTGGTAGAATGGGATGGATGTGGTTGCTGGGTGCTTGTGGATTCTTTGAATTTTCATCTTCATTGATTTTCACCAATGCTCAAGGCAGCTGGTCTTGATACCCTTCATCCAAAGGAGGCGAAGACGCTCGACGAATTCCTCATGCTTTCCGTGTTTTGCCTCTCGAGGGAGAATGGGTCTATGATATTTCTATAGGCGGAAAAGACTCGACGGGTAGTATATCTACTCACTGTGTTGAGCCTCCATTGTGTTTAGAAGCATATGATTCTTTTCTAGAATTCCTGGGAATATGGAAAAGTAATTATGTAATGAATGTTTGATTAAATGTTGAAAATACACGGTGATGGAGATACTGGAATTTAAAGGTGATGTGAATCTTATAAGGAGAAGTTGATTATTTTATGTGAGGCCATTTCAGATTAATGTGGAATTGTTCACGGTAAATTAATGTCTAATGAATTAATTAAAATATAGTGGAACTGATAAAATAAGAATAGAGTAATCTAATAAACCTCATCAAATGTTTGTGTGCTTATAGGATACCTAGTCTGAGAAGTAGCAGCCCAGAGTCTGAGAGATGATAGCTGCAGTTGTATCTAAGACTAGGAAATTCCCATAGTGTGGATGTGAGTTATATATATATTTTGTACTTTTTGTGTTTCTATATGCTACTCCACCCTGTTGGTAATGGGAACTGACACCCCGGGGATTCTGAGCCCTGGGGGGTGTTTACCCCAACATTCGGATGGGAGGTCGAATGGCTGACTACCCGCTTTGGCCCCGCTCTCTTCTCTTGGTAGATACATGTGCCAACAGGCACAACGGTTAGTTTCCCATATATGTGTGGAGAGGTCTTTAATGTCTTGTGGTTATTTCACACACATATATTCTGGATATAGTATCCTATGGACTACTATAGGTGTAACGTGTATAGGTTGTGATTGCTTGGGGATCCCTACTCAATGTATGGGATATAATGGAATGAGGTATAATACTTGATGAATGATATGCGTTATGCGGGATGTGGTGGCTCCCAAAACTTACCCAGTTACTTTTTGTTGTGAGGATAGTGTGGTGCTTCTCCCCAGGTGTCTGCGGGCAAGACATTGTGTTGAATGAGGTGCAGATTGTAGAGCTTAGCCCAGGTGTCTGCGGGCAAGCCTTTGGAGAGAGATGCACAAGACGTATGTCGTTGGGGCAAACTGGAAAACCAGTGGGGAAGTAGAAGAGGGGTACGCTTGATATTCATTACTATATGCTATATTCTTTTATATGTTACTTGGTGATAGTATCCATGGAGAGGTTGAGAACTTAGTATACCTGTTTAGGTGACGAGTCGGTTTCACTTGTTGTTCACTAGGCTTTAGCATGCTTTCATTACTTTTGCACGAGAGGATTGGGGAGGATCCTACTGAGTATACTATAATACTCTCCCTATGTATATAAACTGTTTTCAGGTCACATGGAGCAGGTTGGAGATCATGATTGTTACTACTAGCTTTTGGTTGGAGGAGGAGCTGTTCGGGCTTGTGGTCGCTGCCGTTTTACTTTCTTTTGGGTACTTTTAGTTTCCCCTTTCAGTTGTAGTACATTTTCATGACATTTAATATATGTAATTGGATTTATTTAATATTTCAGTTCTGAGATGGAGTTGATTGGATTATATTCTATCTCTCTCTTCTGCATGTATTCTCTTAGAGGGTAATGCCTCCCATTTGTATGTTTATTATACCCTCAATGCTAGTCACCAACCCGGGGCCTGCTAGAGGCGGGACTCGGGGTTCATTATCTCTCTTCTCACATTGCCGTCCCAGGAGGGGTACACTTTGTGGGGAGGGGGTCGTTACAGAGTGGTATCAGAGGCAGTTTGTGGGATTGGATAGAGTTTGGAGTTAGGCACAGGTGAGGATGCATGGGATGGTAGGGAAACAGTGTCATTCATGCTTAAGTAGTGGGGTAAACACTAGACACCGGTAGAGACATAGGCGTTTAGGGACCCCTATGATCTGTTTCACAAACCTTTAAGTTTACGATGGATACTAAACATTGTGATACTCGTTGCATGGTAGAGACCTAGGAAAGGATCATGCATCATTCTTCTTTGTGCCTGTGTTTGAATGGGTAGACCTTGGGATAGGTAACCTAAAATTAATAAAACAAAATAATTAATTAATTAATGTTGAGTTTTCCATATTCCAGGATTAGGAGCTCTAACAATGGTTATTTTATAGGTATGGCTCCAGTTCGATGTCCTCGTGAGGTTTGAGCAGAAGATGCCCAGCAGGCTATTCCAGCAGATCGCCACCGGGTAGAGGTTGAAGACGATGACGCTTAGAGGAAGACACACCAAGAGTTTCAGTGCCAGAGTCTACAGAAGTATGAGGGCTCCGTTTCAGATGCTGTCACAGAAGACTGGTTGGAGGAGGTCGAGATAGGCTTCAGTTTGATTCGTACTCGGAAGGAACACTGGGAGTTCTTTGACAACATCATTTGTTTGGGAAGTTGTCAAAGTTTGAGTTTTGTGCTCGAGAAGTTCATTTCCTAGGGAATGTTGTGTCACAAAATGGAGTAGGTTTGGATCCGTTGAAGATAGAAGCAGTGGTGTCCTGGGCAACCCCAAGACCGTGTCAGAGGTGCGAAGATTCCTTGGTCTCTCTGGCTATTATAAGAGGATTGTAGTCATGTTCTCCCATGTTTCGACTCCTCTGACAGCTTTGACTATGAAGGATCAAGCGGTCATATGGACTGATGAGTGTCAGGAAGCTTTTGAGTATCTAAAAGAGATGTTGGTATGTTCTCTTATACTTTCTCATCCTGCAGAGAGAGTCCAGTTTGATGTTTTCTGTGATGCTTCACATCTGGGTCTAGGCTGTGTTCTCATGCAGCATAGGTCAGTTGTTTCTTATTGGTATCGGCAGTTGCATCCCCATGAACTCAACTATGCCACCCATGATATTGAGTTGGAAGTCGTGGTGTTTTCTCTGAAAGTTTAGAGATATTACCTCATTGGTGAGCACTTTGTGGTTCTCACCGATCATAAGAGTTTTAGGTATGTTTTCTGCCAACGTGACTTGAACTTGCGGTAGCATTGGTGGATGGAGTTCTTGCATGAATACGACTTTGAAATATCGTATACACCTGGAAAAGGGAATGTTGTAGCTGATACACTGAGCCGAAAGTCACATAATGATGTTGTGCATGAATCTTGTGATTCCTGGAGAGTAATGGAGGAACTATGAGCTTTTCATCTTGATATGGGAGAATTTGGGGGTAGAGGTTGTCTTTTCCAGATGATAGTGCAGTCATCCTTGATTCATAAGGTGGAAGAGTCTCAGTTGGGTGATCTAGAGGAGGTGGTGAGACTTAAAGGAGTACCTAGGACGATCATTTCTGATCGAGATCCTCGTTTTACCTCCAGGGTGTGGAGAGGTCTCCAGCATGCTATTGTCTCTCAACTGTGCCTTAGCACTACTTTTCATCCTCAAACGGATGGTCAGACAGAGCGAACCATCCAGACTCTTAGATACAAGTTGCGCTCTTGTGTTCTTGATTTTGGAGGTTCATGGATGAAGCACTTACCCTTGGTAGAGTTCTCTTAGAATAATAGGTTCCACTCTACCATCGATATGGTGCCCTTTGAATCCTTGTATGGCCGGCCATGCGTTCTCCGTTGTGCTAGACTGGGGTCGGAGAGTCAGCAATTCTCAAACTAGAACTAGTGCAGAATACCACAGAGATGGTTCAGGTGATCCGTGAGAGGATGAAGATAGCGCAATATCGTCAAAAATCATATGCTGATAAAATAACTAGACCCTTAGAGTTTAATTTTAGGGATAATGTGTTTTTTAAGGTGACTCCCCGTCGTGGGAAGTGAAGGATTGGTCCGGGAAGTAAGCTTTCTCACCAGTTTTTTGGGCCTTTCGAGGTGTTAGCTCATGTTGGAGTTGTGGCGTATCGAGTAGCACTTCCCCTCAGATGAGTTGGATACATGATTTTTTCAATGTATCATAGCTCCGTCGTTATCTTCATGTTAAATCTCATGTTATTAGTGGGGAGAGATCGATATTGATGATGATGCAACATCCAAGGAGCGACCTGTAGAGATCCAATACAACAAGGAGAAGGAGTTGTGTGGGTTTTCTATCCCCTTAGTTTGTGTCTTGTGGCGACAAGGTGGCATGGAGTAGAGTACATGGCAGCGTGAGTCATAGATACATGGTCAGTACCCAGAGTTGTTTAATTATTAACTCCATTCATGTAATGAAGTTATCTTTCTGGTTAGACCTTTCATGTTATATTTATGTACCTTTTATGTGATGTTATTATTGAATAGTTTGGATATGGATTGTTTGTTCCCATACTCTCGGATGTCATAGTTTTGTTCAAGCTTTCGAACAACTCATGGTGGTTTTCCCTTGAGAGGTATCTTATGGGGTGGTTGTTCGGACCCCTCTTTTCATCTGGGTGGGTTTTTAATTCTCAAGGACGAGAATGTTTTGTGAGGTATCTAATGTAATGTCCCGGACCACTCCTGTCCATTACTTTGTGAAAATGTGGTGTTGGAGGTGTTCCGGGAGGTCATGGTGACTTATCCCCAACACTTTTCCAAATTTCTAGTTCTTTGAACAGTGTTTCCAGTTTTATGAATAGTATCGGTAGGTGAACAGTGTTTCTATGGGCGAGGTTCAGTTAACAGTGTTTCTATCGGTGCGGTTCTATCGGTGGACTTCTATCGGTAGGCTTGAACAGTGTTTCCAGAATGGTACCCTTCTAACGGTGACCTTCTATAGGTCGGATTGATCAGTGTTTCCCGAACGGTAACCATCTAACAGTGACCATCTATCGGTAGTCTTGAATAGTGTTTCCAGAACGTAACCTTCTAACGGTGACCTTCTATTGGTAGGCATGAACAGTGTTTCTAGAACGGTGACCTTCTATCGGTTGGCTTGAACAATGTTTCCAGAACGGTAACCTTCTAACATTGACCTTCTATCGGTAGGCTTGAATAGTGTTTCTAGAATGGTAACCTTCTAACGGTGACCTTATATCGGTAGGCTTGAATAGTGTTTCCAAAATGATAACCTTCTAACGGTGACCTTCTATCGGTAGGTTTGAACAGTGTTTCCATAATAGTAACCTTCTAATAGTGACCTTTTCTTTCCTTTTCCAAATTTTTAGTATGTGAACAGTGTTTCAAACTTCCTACAGTTTTTCCCCATTTGACATTTCCTTTGACGTAAAATACATTTAAATCCTTGTTTTGAGGACTCTTAAGGCCGGTTCAAATGTCATAAATCTTATATTAATTATTCCTAAGGCCGCCATGTATTTACTTGGTCTAACCGCATGGGTTAATGCGATCCGTTTTTAATAGAGATTTAACCGGATCTTAAACCATCGCCCCATTAAATCTTCAAAAAGGGATGATATATCATTCTCCCTTGTTCTTTTCCCTTTGTTCTCAGCTAAGAGACGCTAGAACCTTTCAATCATTCACGTAGGAGTTTCACAATCAATCTTTACTCCTAGGATTGGTTCCGCTCTGTTATTGATGCAACTGAACTGTTTCGGTCAATCTTCCAAATAAGGTACTTTTTATTGTCATTCCTTTGGGGATCATCTTATCTTTTTTCTCCCTTCCATATTATACCATGTAATTTCCATGATTTTAATGGGTTTTTCTTGGGGTTGGTTGGTACTGTCATACTATGGCATCCTCTGGTGGATGCAATTGTCGTGAGAGGAGGATTGTGACCTGTTGTGTGGATAAAGGACGTCAAGAACTCTTCGAGGTAGGGTATTCATGGATTATCTAATTGAATATGTGAAATCGTAGGATTAGCATGATTTAGTCCATTGGATCACAATGAAATTGACCTAATTAAATACTTGAACTGGATTAAAAGAATCGGTTGATCACATGTTGTTGCTTTATACCTTGATAACGGTTTTCCTCATGTTTTGCTAGATAGAGTGATGTCTATGATTTCCTTGATTTTATTTTCTTCTTTCATGATGGAAATTGATAATGAATGAAAATCAGGAATTAATTGTTAATTAATTGGCTAAAGATAAAGAGGCATGTAAATTAATTTGGTTGATGTCGTAGTTGTTCTAATTTGATGTTAATCAAGTTAGGGAAGTAAGCATGGTTGTTTAATTGTGGTAGCTTACTGATTAGGTCTCCCTTAATTGGAACCTATGAATAACTAATCTTCTAATTCAATATGGATTAATGAACAGATTGTGTTGGAATTTCTAAAAGGGTTATGATTTAGGATCTTGTTTGTTAAAGGGTCAAGAGAACATGGTTTTCATTGTTGTTTTCTTACAGCTTGTGTTCTGATGTGAGCCTAGATGGCTGTTGTGATATGTGGAGGCATGGAGGACTTCTGGTTGTGGTAGCAGATGATGCCTAGAGTGGCGAGATGCAACAGTTTATGCATGTGGGTGTCGGGGAGGACACTAGGGGTGATGAAATGGGATGGATTTGGTTCCTAGATGCTTGTGGATTCATTGAATGTTTATCTGATTTTCTTTTCATCACTACTCAAGGCAGCTGGTCTTGCTACCCTTATTCCGAAGGAGGTGAAGACGCGCGGGGTATGCCACATGATTTCCGTGATTGGCCTCTCAAGGGAGAATGGGTCTATGATCTTTCTATAGGCGGAAAAGACTCGACGGGTAGTATATCTACTCACAGTGTTGAACCTCCTTTGTGTTTAGAAGCATAGGATGGTTTTCTAGAATGCCTGGGAATATGGAAATATAATTATGTAATGAATGTTTGATTAAATGATAAAAATCCACAGGGATAGAGATACTGTAATTTAAAGGTGATGTGAATCTTAAAAGGAGATGTTGATTATTTTATGAGATGACATTTCAGTTTAATTTGGAATTGTTCATGGTTAATTAATGTTTAATGAATTAATTAATGAACAGTGGAACTGATAAAATGAGAATGAAGTAATCTAATAAATCTCATCAAATGTTTTTGTGCTTATTCGATACCTAGTCTTAGAAGTTGAAGCCTGGAGTCTGAGAGATGTTAGATTTTGTTGTATCTAAGACTAGGTAATTCCCATAGTGTGGATATGAGATATATATATATTTTGTACTTTTTATGCTTCTATATGACACTCCACCTTGTCGGTAAGGGCAACTAACACCCCGGGGATTCTGAGCCCTAGGGGGTGTTTTCCCTAACATTCTGATGGGAGGTCGAATGGCTGACTACCCCCTTTGGCCCCGCTCTCTTCTCTTGGTAGATACATGTGCCAACAAGAACAACTGTTAGTTTCCCATAAATGTGTGTAGAGGGCTATAATGTCTTGTGGTTATTTCACCCACATATATTCTGGATATAGTATCCTATGGACTACTATAGGTGTAATGTGTATAGGCTGTGATGGCTTGAGGATCCCTACTCAGTGTATGGTCTATAATGGTTTGTGGTATAATACCTGATGTATGATACACGTTATGCGGGTTGTGGTGGCTCCTGGAACTTACCCAGTTACTTTTGGTTGTGAGGATGGTGTGGTGCTTCGCCTAGGTGTCTTCGGGTAAGCCTTTGTGGTGAACGAGGTGCAGATTGTAGAGCTTAGCCCAGGTGTCTGTGGGCATGCCTTTGGAGAGAGATGCACAGGACGTATGTCACTGGGGAAAAGTGGAAAACCAGTGGTGATGTAGTAGCGCGGTACCCTTGATAATCTTTACTATATGACATATTCTTGTATGAGTTACTTGGTGAGAGTAGACATGGAGAGGTTGGGAACTTATTATACCTGTTTAAGTGACGAGTCTGTTCCACTTCTTGTAACTGGGATTTAGCATGATTTCATTACTTTTGCACGAGAGGCTTGGGGAGGATTCTACTGAGTATACTGTTATACTATCCCTATTTATATAAACTAATTTTCAGGTCACATGGAGCAGGTTGGAGATCAAGCTGCTTACTAATAGCTTGTGGTTGGAGGAGGAGCTGTTCGGGCTTGTGGTTGCTTCCGTTTTACTTTCTTTTGGGTACTTTTAGTTTCCCATTTCAGTTGTAGTAATTTTGCATGACATTTCATATATGTACATGGATTTCTTTTATATTTCAGTTTTGAGTTAGAGTTGATTGGAGTCTACTGTATCTCTCTCTTCTGCATGTGTTCACTTAGAGGGTAATGCCTTCCATTTGTATGTTTATTATAACCTCGGTTCCAGTCGCCAACCTAGGGCATACTGGAGACAGGAGTCGGGGGTCATTATCTCTCTTCTCACATTGCCGGCCCAGGAGGGTTACACATTGTGGGGATGGGGTCGTGACATAAAATGATATAAAACTACAAATAAAACAATACCAATAAATTCATACATGTCATAATTGGTTTTAGAGTGAAAAATTGAGACCAAAAAATTGACCCAGATCCATATGAGAAAATAAAAACGTAGTTTTCCAATTCTCCCCACCAGAACAAATTCTACACATAGAATTCCACTATACAGTTTGGTCAAAAAAATTGAAACTCCCCCACATGTCAAGTAGATTCATATAAACATAATATTAGAAGAAGGTAATAACACCATGATCAGAAAAAATATGTTCATAAGATTCCACCTGGGAGACTGGAATGGACTCCCCACCATATTTCATTCACCCCTAGAAAGCCACAAAACCTTTAACTGATAATTAAATAGGAAAGTGATTCTCATAATGAAAAATAAAACCTCTCCAGCTAAGAGCACTATAATCATTCCAAAAAAATCATTCCATTTACTGAAAATAAATAAACAAAACCAATATACTTCTCATGAAATACATCCATATCCTTGCTTCAACAAAACTACTAGGAACACTCCCATATCAATGATTTCTCAAGGGAGAGAGTCTATATTAGATAGCTCCAAATGAGAATAATAACTAACAATCCAACACTAGAAAGAAAACTGAATAACAATCATGTGGAGGCCCAAATGGAATCCCCAAAATTTGAATTGATATAGAACTTATTTACTCCAAAAGTAATTCCAACGAGGCAAATGGTTGGTCTCCCAAACACAAGAACCAACCATCTTATGATACTACAACTGAATGATATCGGAACACGACATCAGACAACCTAGGAACTTCTTGAGAACATAAAATTCCCCCATAAGGGGAATGATAAAATAAACTTCAAACTAAATGGGAAACCCGAAAAAATTCTCCATTCCTAGGGGATTCGAGTACTTATAAATGGGAACAACGAAAACCAAAACATATTTACACGGATTACCAAATAGAGACCAACAAGTGTAGATTCACATGTAAAAATACATATCAACTAGTATTTCAATGACTAGAGATCACCACAACTCCTCACAACCAAATATGATATTTCAACCTAAAATGGAGAAAATAAGGAATTAATGTCCACGTGTCACTTTAACCAAAATAGGACAATTAAAAATAAAACAGCAACACAAAGGGAATAAACAATCCCCATTTTCCTAATAGGATAAAAAATATTGAAAAATTTCTCTTATACCATGGGATTCCTAAATTCATAAGAACATTACTTTGAGGGCTTGTGGATAGATTTCTGATGTTTAATAAAAACATTCCTCACAACTAGAAGATAGTGATCCTTGATTATTAAACATTCCTTTTGTTAGAAGAGATACCACACAGCAATCAATCATGAACCAAAGGAACACCAAAAACTATGTAACTCACATCACCTCAAAATTGTACTTCAATGAGACAGGGAATTAGAAAATGAACATGAAATATGCCCACTATCCTCATGTGAGGTAATAAAAAATGAAATAAAAAAATATTCCTTTTAATGTGTTGAAATTTAGAATCTCGAAAAAAAGATAATTCTTATATTAAAATGGATGTAGTCAAAATATTCCACATGACTTCATAACATCACAATCATTAACAATAGCTTCTGGACACCTTATATTACTGGAAATACTTTAACCACTTCTAAGATAAGACTTTAGGCAAACAGATTGAAATTTATCCATTAACGACTCATAAAACTCAAGGAAACTTTATTTTCTTTCAAAGCCATGACATATACTCTTTTTCTTAGATAAGAATTCCATAACTGAGAAATTGGGGTGTATTTTATTCCAGAACTCAAGTATTGAAAGATTACATAGTTCAATTGGAGGTTCTCGCAATGGTGAATCACATGTTCCCACATTGCGAATGTGAATTGATTCTTTGTGGGTTGGTTATTAACTAATAACGTAATGAATAACTCAATCAATGTTGATCCATCTATCAAAAAACCACCACAACTGTCATCAAACACAAAGGGTCTGACTCAAAAGGTCGCCAAAACAATTCTCAAAAGAACCTATTAACCATTATATCAAATCCAACTCATCGAAAAGAACTCAAACGTGAATCAAAATTCAATCATATAGAGTTATAAAACTCAAAAAACCTCATATAAGACATTCTTAAATCACAAGGAGAGACACCACACAACTTCTTGTTATCAAAACATCATGTTTTTCTATTAAAATAATTTTGATTGGAAAATTTCATTGCATGGTTTCATACTCCCTAGAGATGGATTTTGAAACATGTATATTCTCATGAAAAAAACGAGAACATATCAACTCATATCATTAACCACACATATTTTCCAATGGTACCATGAATGCGGAAACTCATTGAAAATCCAAAATTAAAATAAATATATATTAAAAAATAGTCGACACAAGATTTCATCTTCTCAATTTAATTCCCATATTAAAAATTGCTGAATCCTTAAAAAATTATATCATCACCAAATTATAGACCATTTTCAATCTTTACATATTATTCAATTTAATTTTGTGGAAATATGAAAATACATTGATTTTCATTCAAAACTAAAATCATCCAGTTGAAAATTTTTCACAATTTTTACAAATTCAAATAAATCCATAATCATTTTTGTTAAAAAAATTATAATATTTTTTCAAATATTTATCAGCTTTCCCAAAAAAATATTTCATTAATCATGTGATCATTTTTATAAAAATGAATCTTCAATATGTATTTTGTGTTTTAGACCAATGTTCATTTCATAAGAATCCATTTTATTAATGTCTTAATCAAGGTAAATTCTAAAAATCAATCATCATTTATTAAAAGAGTCCTTCTATTCCTACTCTATATTTAGTATTTAAAATTTCAATACAAGGGTTTTAAAATGGATCAGAACCCAATAGTACATAAAAAATTTTACAAGGGGAATGTAGTGTGTGTAGTTGACTTGGACATATAGTTGGAGGAAATATTCCAATCATAGTATCAACACATAGAATCTTCTACGACCATGTCCCATTATCTACATGTCTTTCATGTCCCAGTGAGTTAACAAACACCATTATCCATACTATCATTTCAATTCCCTAACACAAAACAACCTACAAGGATGAAGGAAGAACGATGAAACCTAGATTCCATTCTAAACTCAATTCCCATCCCGAGGTGTGATATCCATGCACCCTAATCATAATTATAACATAATGACCCTAAAATCCTAGCTCTAGTCTACCAAGACTCATCTGTAAATAACATGTCCTGAAAATTGTGTGACTTTCACTGATACCTTTCTGTCATCAACCAAAACGGAGATCCATCCAACATGAATCCTTCCAAGTCATGTGTCACGGACAAAAGGGAATTCCCAATCCCTATGGGCTGGAAACATGGGCCCACATGTCTACAAAATACATTGTGAACAATTTCACACAATTATATAATCATAAAATAATAAAAATATTGGATAACACAACTACCAATATCCACAACCAAACATGGTGAAACAATTTTTAGATTAATGGATTTACAATTTAATCCCAAAACCAAAATATTATATGGAATTGAAGAAATAAACCAAAAAAATCATGTAACATGAGGGGAATCAACCTCTTGCCAACACCACCAATATAATAAACATAAATAACACTAATAACTGGAATCAATGATATCACTAAGACACATCATGCACTTACCTAGGTCATTCAAAATTAATTATTCATACACTAAATAATGTATGTTGGGTGTGATCCAAACCCAAGTATGATTCCTACAAAAGAAAAATACTCCATTCAAAATATTATAGGATATTTTAACATGATCATTAATATGAAATGCATTGAAACGTTTCTCTAAAATGAATTTAATGAAAAAAATATTATACAGAAACATTTAAAGGTAAAATTTAAAAAAAACTTTTATTAAAACAAATTTTCAATAAAAAATAAATGCACTCATTGTACATGTTATTGTGATGGATGTTACCACATTACATAAGTCTCCAGAGAGAGAACCATGGGTAAAACATTAAGGGTAATAAAGATCACGTGAGACACTATAACCACATACCTCAGTGAAATGTTGTATAATAACCACAACAATCACCTTTATCATGAACGAGATACTTGGAATGAAAACCCCATTTTATTAATGGTCTGAAATCACCATAAATATCTATTTATGGTTGATGACTATTACCACATGGGGAATACGTGAAAACCATTTGAAATTATCACATGAAATTCACATAATAAATTTTACTATTTTATGGGAAATACCCTTTAAAATTCATAGACAATCCAATTCCACAGTAATCCATAATTCCCCACATTTAAACAATTCATAAGTCTAAATTAATGTTCCCCTAGAAATCCATCATTCCATAGAAACCCATTTCCCTTTAAAACCATCTATTAATCACATTTTCACCTTAGGTTTCTATATAAATACATATTACACTATTCAAAAAAGTCATAAACCCCCATTAAATAAACATTACAATGTCACTTAAACAAAACCTAACCATTTCATTTATAAAAAAATTATACAACATAAGCATGTCTATAAAAATTTAATACACATTTATCAACAAATTATTAAACCAAATAACACTTTTATAAACTCAAACAAGAAATATAAAATAATCTAAAAATGGTAGTTCATGTAACCACATACCCCAAGTGTAGAAACTCCCATAAATAGGTATGAAACTGCAACCTTAAAACAAAAATAACTTACCATGACATGATATGGACATAAACATAAATATTGAACCATAATAAACAAGATTCAATACATTGATGAAATCCCTAAATTCTATGGATATTAAACCCCAAGAATAAAGATCCAAACCGTGTAATGAAGGGATTATGAAGTGAGATAACACTTACATGGTCTTTTCATGATGAATCCACATAAAATTCAGCAAATGGATGGATACCATGGAAGCCAATAGGTGGATCGGGGGACACCTAGGTCCAGGGAAGCCAAATCAGTTGATAAGGGGTGTTGGTGTCAAATCCCAAGATGGAACACATGTAATTTCTGGATTTTAACTACCTAGAAAAGTCACTTCGATTTCCCCCATGGCATGCTAAAATGTTTTGTGACTATGTCCCCCTTAAGGTCTAAAAGGAACACATTGTAGGTTTAGCTTACTTTGTTTAAAAATAGTGTTCTAGTACAATGATTATATATTATAAAAAAATTAATATGATTCATGATTTCTTATAGGAGGGTTCATAGTCTAATAAACAGTGAACCGAACATGAAACTCATGCTATAAGGCCTAAATTTGACACGTTTCAACAAAAACATATAGAATACCCAAAGGATAAAATATATAACAAATGTATATTATTTGCATAAAAATTAAGACCCTTCACACCCGATTCTTGAGAAAAATATGGAAATCCAGAAATTAATTGGATCAACGAGTGAAAATAAAAATATGAGTGTGAAAATAACTTCCTTTTTTACACTTATTGATAATTGTACCTAACCCTTTCATATGTTTCTTTTCCCTAGTTTATGAAGAATGTTCTAAATAATTCTTTTTCTTTGAAGGATTATAGTTGTGAAGGTATTAGTGGAAGACACTTATGATCTATTTATTTACGTGTCTTTGTTTCCAATGATACATGAACTATATGATTCTGGAATTGACCATTATGATAGGTGGTGAATATTAATATAATAATATAATATATATATATATGAATGTTATGGATTATTATATTTTTTATGAGAAGAAGGTTTTGTTAACATTTGGAAATAAGGATCTGTTGAGTTTAGAGTGACCCTTGGGGATATATATTATTATAAAATTAATTTCAAATGTTTTGATAATGATCATCAATAGAATAGGTTGAACCTATGGTTTCATAGAAGAATGTGTCACGATTATGAAATCTATATAAAAATTCTCATTATTATGTGGTTTTACACAAGGATTACTAATGATCACACGTTTATTTTTTGTTTTAGTCTATGGTTGTAAGTAGAAGGAATTGTATTAATGTTGAATGAGACGGGAAATGAAATTATTATACTCATGATAAAATAATGTATATATGTGATGATGAAATAAAAATATTATTTCTATTCTCACAATGCTTTCAGATGCTTTGAATTATGATGGAAAATAAAATGAGAAAAGGAGATAATATAATTCTTTTGAATCCTACATGAGGCTATATACACCATCTTTTTAATGTTCCATCAATATAAAGGTGTCTGAGGAATGAATTAGTACCAATTAAATGATATTTTCCTCTATATATGTTTGTAACATAACAAATTCACTATAGTTGCCTATTATTTAGAGGGATAAGTATATCAATGGTGGTGTCATATCAAGAATTTCAATAAATAAAAATATATTTATTCTACATAGTGTGATGAGTTTAAGATAATTTTTTCAATATGAAATATCTACATATTAATTTGATGTGATTAATATATAATTATTTATGATACTATAAAAGGATGTGGAATCTGTTGGCACTTACAAGGGAAATTTTACTTGATTTTTAAGGTACACTTATGATATTACCATCAAACCTAAATGTATGGTTTATCGATACATTAATAAAATAATGGTGTATATCCTAATAATTTTATTCATATGGTACATCAGATCTATGATGATTTATTTTTACATTACCTCAAATTGGTGATGGATATTAGTTTTACCCATTAATCTCTGGGTTTTTTACAAAAATTAATGAGGGAATATAATGTAAAATCTAAAAACTATAGAGAGTGAAATATAAAACATATTTTCTGATGAAAATGTGAAAGTATATTTGAAGGATGTTTGGTTATGTGAAAATGTAAATGTATCTAGTGTGGAAGAAATTATCATCAATTATTCAAATTCTTAAATAATGGGAAAAAGATAGGTTATGATCTAAATAGAGAGAAAAAACCACACAATGAACCACCCACACTATACTGTTTTAAAGGAAATCAGTATGGAAGTAATTATAAATAGTGTCCAATTCCACTGGTTAATGATGATGATTGATTTCCATAACCTTATTTTCCAAGATAAAAAGGTAAATATCATGTGATCACTCTTTTTGATGGGGATAAAATAATGAAATTTCGAAAGATGAACAAACAATATAATATAAAAAATATAATGTCCTTTTTTATTATAGACATTCCCACTCAATAGTATATAATGAATTTTCTAATGGTATAATGTATCATCTTTTCCCAAACCAGAAAATCCTAGTTGAATGTTAAATGACCTCGCGCGTGCCTCCCCATACACAAGAGGCAGTCAGTTTGTATTAAGGGTTTGATATTGTATGTAGTGAGATTTTACACTCTAATCATGCCTTAGCATCCATGATAAAAAAATATAAAATTTAATAAATGATAATATTTAACATATATAAACTAAATAATTATAATTAATAACATATATGTAAAAAATTTCCCAATGATCAAACCTATTTAGGGTAAAAGGAAATATTCAATAAATAAATTACAACATTGTGGGGGTCCCCTAGAGTAAGTCTCAATATGCCACATGTTCCATGATCCTTTTCTCATTCATCCACCATATAGACCATTACATTCATCGGATACTTCATAAAATCTACAAGCACACTAAATGTTCTGAGTAGAGTGTCAGAACAAGAGTATGTAGTGCATGAGAGCTATGATAGCACCAGGAAATCACTGTTTAGTGGAACACTATGAGTCCATAAGGTAGTGAAATTATTTTTTTCTATTACATTATATTATATTTATCTTTTTCGATGCATATGATATTGATATGTGATGTTTGAGATTTTAGCACCTATAATGCATCACGACTAAGCATTAAATTCCATTACTCATATTAACATACCAATAGTTATGTTACGTAGTAATCATCCAATTAAATGTATTTATTTGTACTATCTATTCTAGTTATGGTATACCTATATTGCATCATGACAAGGCATGTAGGTCTATTAGGTCTGAAATATGTGATTTATCCTGGGAGTGGAAAATCATTTGCGTGTGTCATGAATTCAGTTGCATCTCATTTAAGTGTAAGGATAATAGGTATCTACATATTTATTTGAAAAAATAATAATTCTTTCTTAATTATTATTACTATTTTTATCTATATGAAATTATAAAAATTTATATTAATTATCAATATTTTTATTGTGTGGGAAATAATAGTTTGGTGAATAATTATTGGTGATAAAAGTAGTAATAGTGATATTAATTCTTCTCCTAACTAAATCCAATTGTGTTTCTAATAAAAAAATTGTTAACAATTATCATAATTGAGTGGAATTTGTGTCTTTAATATTTACAGTGTTAATGATTACATTGATTTAATATTTTTTAGGTTGGGGTGAAGCCTCATATTATTTTTAAATTAATATAAAGACCTATTTAGTGTGAATAAAATACAATATACATGTGGGTGTGTATATATATTGGTTATCGATATAGGTATATATATGTGTTTGGGTTTTTTGGTTTATATATGTATATATGGGTACATATATTTGTATAATGTTATTATATATAGGTTATATACAGGTATATATATGATTAGGATAGTGTGTGTATATTTATAATGAAAGTATATATATATATACATGGATATATTATAATATAAATTTAATGAATGTTTATAGAGATTTAAAAGCATAGAGAAAAAAATAAATATTTTTAGGGGTTATAGAGGTGGTATAGAAAGAGGAAGTCAAGAAAAATGGTCCATACACATTGCTTTGTGGATGTGAAAAATTGATATTTAAAAAAAATAGTGACGCAATTAAATGGAAGCCATAAATGTCAGTTTTAATGAAATAATAAAAAAAGGGAAATTTTGGGAGGCTATAAGAATACATGGATCTACTCACATACCATCCATCTATCTCATATCTTATATTGTTTTTATTATATTATAATTTATTATTATCATCAAATTATATCTTAAAAATATTTTATGATATCACTCATATTTAAATGTTATATGTTCCATTGGGTTCATCATGATGAGAATAAGGTTATTCCTAATTTTTTAAAAAATAAACCAATGATTTTATATTGCAATTGAAATAATATCTCAACACTTTTCATGAAATAATTTTTTTTCAAATGGTAGGAAGGTACATACCATTGGGTATTTGGTTATCACTGATTCCATGTTAGATTTTATGTTTCTAAAAAATTTGATATCTATGACTGATTGTGTTAACTTGTGTGTGTGTAACCACTAAGTTATAAGGATCACCACATTGGGGGAACAACCATTTATTTCATTGTAACACCCCGAGATTTTATGAAAAATATTATTTTAATTTCATTAATGTCTTATGTTGTATTCTACACCAAGATTACCTTGCACTATATGCAACACCGTATTAGCTTGCAGTATACGCAACACTATTCTTGGACCGTGTTACACACAATTTTGATAATAGTTATTCTACGCAACATTGAGTATATATATATATATATATTCAATGTATAAATGAAATATGGTTGGATTCTGTTATACTAAACAATGAAGGATTCTTTCACAACACACAACCCTGACTTGGCTTGCATTACACGCAATCACGACCTTACTCGATAGCGTGTGTTGTACGCAATATCGGGTTTTAATAAACAATGTTATATTATTATAATATTGTCATGAACTAGCCGTTATGAATAGTATTAACTAAATTTTGAATTTTATAACATTATTATTCATCTTACACATTTCTAGAACATGGTATAAGAACAAAATAAATTTTTCGGGTAAAATAAGTATTTTTCAAAAAATGCAGTTTTAACGCCTTTTGATGGGGCACCCACATTAAATATAGTTTTTGACATGTTTATATGTTCAATTTGACAAAATAATATTCTTCTTTTGAATCAGGATATAAAAATTTACATTTGATAAAGTTTTGATATTTTTCTGATAACTTTCATATTTTTATGAATAGTAAAAACACGCTATATTTTAATTAAAAACAACTTTTTTCATCGTAATATCTTATGTGGTTAAATTATAATATTGAATGGTTTTAAAGTATAAATAGAATATATTTTTACCATTTAATATAATGTATGTCATTAGCATTGATTTTACCTTGAATTCGTAGGTTAAATCAATTCAATCTTTTGCAATGTTTTAAAGAAAAACTCATTTTCTTTCGACAATGGGATTAATTTTAATTTAATTTCTGCATCTTTTGTGTATTGAATTTGGAAAAATTTATTCCATATTTCGAATCAGTGGGTCCAAATTATGTTAATAAGCTACTTTTTATTTTTGAGAATTATGAATAGTAACTACGATAAATTTTATTTACCATAGTTAAAGGTAAATCGGGTAATTAAGGGTAAATATAATATTTTAAAATTACCCTAACAAATGTCAAAATCCTATTGGATGACTAAATTTCGACCCATATCACCTAAGGGTCGGATTAGAATCATTTAATGGACATTTTTCCATGAAAATAACTTAATTATTATTAAAACCAAAGAAAGTGACAACATGTCACACTCTTAAATCTTATAAGTATATTAATTTTATTTTAGTGATAAAATTCATGAAACTTCGAAAATTAATAGTCTCCAGAAATCTAATGAAATTATCTACATCATATAAATTTATTTAGAATTTTTAGGGATTAAATAATTATCATTTATTATGACACAAAGATGATGTAGTAATTGTCTTATTAATGAAATATTGACATAATTGATGTTATAAATGCCCAAATAAATGTAATTTGCGACTTTTTATGACTTAAACTAATTTTTTAGGTTAATATGACATGTTATTGTTTATTTAAGTAACTTTTTTCGAACTTATCATTCTGTTATGAATTTCATAAAAATCATGTACCAAATAGTGTCAAAATTGACATAAAATAGTTTTTAAAACAAATATTATATTATTAATTGTTATTTTATTCCTAAAAATCTATGTTTCGGCCAAATTACATAGATAAGATTATATATATTAATAATAAACAACTTGGGGTTCATTTGGAATGTTATAGTAAGTGAATTAACCATATAGTGTAAGAAAACAAAAAGACACGGTAAAAGTTAAATTATTTAACATAGAGTTAAATCTAATTGATAAGGTTAAAATAATAACCTAAACTTGTCTAAATACTATTGTATGATAGTATTTCGACCCATCCCCACTTTAGCTTCGAAATAAGACCCTTTGGAACCATTATAAACCGATTTTGACTTTAATATAAAATAATATTTTGAGATATTCCTAAGGTGCCCCTCTCCTCCCTTATAAAAGGGCACCTCCTCCCCCTCCTCCTCACACCAATTTGAGCACTCAATCTCGGCCAACAACTGTCAAAATCCCTTCTCCACTTCCCTAGTATCATCATAGAGGTCCTGGTCTTCTTCAAAGACCATCCTTAGTTCTTTAAGTGGAGGCTATGAAAAGGCACGTCAAAAAGAGGTAATATCCATTACCGATCTTTTTCAATTTCTTTCTTTTTCAACTTCTTCTTGTTTAGTTGTTTCATGATAAAGTAATAACATCAGTATTTCTTATATACTGATATGTTATTATAAATATGAACCAACTCTAATTAACCATCTATCCATCCTACGGAGAAAGGAAATCACCACGCGTGCATACGTACGGAATACCGTCTCCACGCCGTGGTGTAATCTATTTTACGCCACCACATTAATTGGAAGGGTATAAAGGTGTAATGAGTAACTATATATGATTATTATAAAGTGATATTGATACTGAAATAGTATACATACACTTCAACACAATTCCACGACCATGGGAACGATATCATCGCTCGTGCGTACGTACAGACTACCGTCTCCACGACGCGATGAGATTCATTCTCAATGATTAACCATTCATGAATGATTATAAAGTATATATAATAAGTAATAATGCAATATATGACCTAATAATGATACTGGAATTATTTTTATATATATATATGTCATTTACTTAATTCCATTCAATTCAATAAGGAAACGAAAACAGCGTTCATGCGTACGTACGGACTACCGTCTCCATGAATGGTGTATTTCTTTCCATTTACTGATTTATTATATATGTGTATTATGAATATATATATATATATATAAATCATGTTTTATATTCTGGAATTAATTAATAATGATCTAAGTAATCATATGAATAATTACAAGTTAAAAACACGAACGACAAATGAGACGATTTTTCCCAAAACGCTACTTTAACATGAATTTACTAAAGAACGGGTAATATAAAGTCATAACTGGTCCATACATGATATAATAACAATGAATATGATTCTGGAATAAGTCAATAACATGATTTAAATCATATACAGGAGGTTCGGACACTCACAAAGCAAGTCGGACCTAAGGTAAGGGAAATATCACAATCTCATTTTTATCCGAGATTGTTTATACTTTGGTATTTACTGGGGTGTATTTTATCATCCACATCCATGTTTCATCATTATGTAATATTATTTCCATCCACCTAAAATTGTTTAAATCCATTTTTAACCTTCGAATAGTTTTTAGAAATATGTATGAAAGGAATCTTTTGTCGTTTTTCGTACGAGGTACTTTTTGACTTTTCCGACAAAAGTACGAAGAATGTTTTTTTAACTTATACGGCATTAATGGATTTTTAAAACATTATTTACAAGAAACTTCCTTTACAAGTTTTAAAGTTTATTTTTAATCAACTTCTTTTATTTTAAAGTCGTATGACATGTTATGAAAGGAAAAATGTTTTTGAAGTAGAAAGGATATTTTCCTCAAGAATGGAGTTCAAGTATTTTATCAAAATTATTTTCCATCTAAGATAATAAAAGGGTTCTGTTTTTATCCCTATTATTACATTGGTTTGATTATGTTGTGATGGAAATATTTTTAGGAATTCCTTTATCTTATATGAATTGTTTTATGATGTCATGTTGTTTAAGAATCCCATTTTTATTACATGGGTTACGCTATGATGTATGGTTTATGATTATGTGGCACACATAAGAAAGGATTAATTATAAGATTTGTGGGACCTATATCTCCCTCCAATGCATTGGGTAAATATTTTATATCTCATGAGATAGACATGGCTGTAATGGTAGGTTATACCAGTTCAGTGAAACAGGACTGAAACGAGGGTTACTCGATTCAGAAAGGGACTTTGTCCACTAAGACAGTCTTGGAAATGAGTCTTGACTAACAAGAAATGATTCTCTATGAATATGTGTGAATGCCACAAAGTTTCATGTTTTAAGTTATGATTATTGTGATTACATTTCACTACCATGATTTATCCCATGTTATGAAATTATGCTCTCTTTTGCAGGTTATGATTTCCAAAATGTTATGTTCTTATGAATACGATGTGATTGATAATTCTTTTGTTTACCCTTACTGAGCATTTGAGCTCACCCTTTTATGTTTTATTTTCCCCAAGATATAAAGAATGGTTTTAGGTAAAAAAAAGGAAGATCTTTATGGGAGATGTTGAAGATCATTCACCACGATTAGAAGATTTTATTCCGAGTTTCCAAAGACACTAAACTATTACGATCCTTGTGTGTGTGTTTTTGTTATGTACTAAGTATTCCGCAAAAGTTATGTAATGTCCATGTACGATAAGCATCGGGTCTCTACAGTTGGTATCAGAGGAAAGTTTTAGTCAACCTTTGGAATCTAGGATGCGAAAACGTTAGTGAGATCCCTAGAGATATTTCTAAGGTATGTCTAGGGATGTCCATAATGATAAGTATACGTATAGGATATAATCATAGAACTACGATAACGATCTTATAATTTAACCTAAGATGTTAGATATTAAGGGTACTCCCCCTTTACTATGTTGTTTTCCCTAGCATTATTTTGCCTCTCACACTATTCTGTTTGGGTTTTAGAAAATGGCTGGAAACAAGATGATTCACAATAATGGAGGATATGATGGATAATGGAATGATATTCTTCATGAGCAACCAAATGAAATGGGATTTGGATGTCCAAACATCATTATTATGCCGAATCAGAAATCTCATAATATGATCAATAAAGTAAAATTTGGTATGTTTCCTGACTCGACTAATATGAGAATGATGGAGTTCCATGATGATCATAGAGGAAAGAAAGTTCAATTTCCCCTATGTAAATCATGTGGGAAGAGGCATCAAGGAGAATGTTTCAAGGGAACTGGAAGATGCTTTGGGTGTGGAAAAGGACACAAAGAAAGTAAGTGCAAAGAAAAAGGGTCGGTTAACACCAGGGATGAGGATAATGGTATTGCTACGACATCAAAAATGGTTAAGTGTTTTAAATGTGGAATGTATGGGCATTATGCAATCAAATGCCCTAAGGGAAAGACTCATGAAGAGAATCAGTATGGTCATATGGGTAGTATTTATGTGGATGATGATGAAGAGACTACAAATGATATGTGAGATGAAAGAATTTTTGATGCTCGGTCAATGGTTTAAGAATGTAGTGGAATGATTACATGTTTATCATGTGTAATTTTGTATAAGTAATCTCATGCTACTATGGAATAAAGAGACATCTATGGATTGTTACACTGTTGTCTTTCCTTGTGTTTTGAAAGTGTATGATTAATGTTACCAGTATCCATGAAAGGTTATTCAGATATTTTTGGAATGTAGATGATATGCGCATAATGAATGGATAAGGAGAAAATTAAATGTTTGATAGTATTCACGCGCTCATGATTGATATAAGGACTAAGTGATATCATGGTTTGAGTATATAGAATTTTGAGGATTTTGGTATGTGAAAAGTGTTAACTTTTAACTGCATTCATGTTTTTACTATGGTTCAATGGGTATTCAAGAGAATACATTATTTAGGACTTTGAATGTTTGGAATGTGACAAACAAAACATATCTTATGATATATGGGAATCGACGATGGTGTTAAATCTCTGGTAATCGTTTTCACTATGTTATGAGAGTGGACTGCAGTATTATGGATAAGCCTAAAGATTGGAATGGATTATGTTGGACATAAGTTAGTATTGTTTAAGGATAAAAGTTTTTTTCGATATTATTTATGGGATGTTATAGTAATATAGTTTTAGAAAAAGGACAACCTGCAGGACGGGCGACATCCCATCGTGTCGAATAAGGCTGTATAAATCGAACCCACAACCGAAATGCGACTAGCCTTTATCACCTACCACTGGCCTACAGGAAGTCCCTGTTTAGTAGAAGCTAGTTTTATTATATTAAGCTGTATGACATATGATCTATAAGTCCATTTTAGGAACCATATATGATTAATCTCAATATAGATCGACTTATGTATACAATTTTTTTTGCTAACCTTTTGTTTGAGACAGATGGAATGACCTGTCATTCTATCACATGATCTGCTAACACTTCACGAATAACAAATTCAACTTCATTTATTTAAGATGAAGTAGAAATTGTTAAAGGCACGAACAACAGTGAGATTGTACCAAAATAAATTAAGTATTTATTCTAATTAAAATTCTTTAACTTTATGGAAACGATCTTGAAAACCAAAAATGTTGTCCTAGTGATCTTATATCTGATGAATCAGATGGTACCTTAGATCGTCACAAATTTATTGATTTGTGATTGCTGGATTTTCCATAGCCATGTTCTCTACCACTCTCCATCAGAACATGATGGTTAGATTTCTCTTCCATATCCATATTTTCACCTATGTGGAAACCCAATGATTAGTTTATTTGGGTAACCGTTACGTTTCATACTTTTGTTTTTAATGATAAGTTTTGGTATTCCTTTTTACGATGTGGGTTTCTATCAAAGAAACTTTCAAATAGTAAACAATTTATAACCCCGACGAATTTTGAGGGCGAAATTCATTTTAAGGGGGGTAGAATGTAACACCCCGAGATTTTATGAAAAATATTATTTTAATTTCATTAATGTCTTATGTTGTACTCTACAAAAAGATTACCTTGCGCTATACGCAACACCGTATTTGCTTGCAGTATACACAACACTATTCTTGGGCCGTGTTACACACAATTTTGATAATAGTTATTCTACGCAACATTGAGTATATATATATATATATATATTCAATGTATAAATGAAATATGGTTGGATTCTGTTATACTAAACAACAAAGGATTCTTTCACAACACGCAACCCTGACTTGGCTTGCATTACACGCAATCACGACCTTCCTCGATAGCGTGTGTTGTACGCAATACCGGGTTTTAATAAAAAATGTTATATTATTATAATATTGTCATGAACTAGCCTTTATGAATAGTATTAACTAAATTTTTAATTTTATAACATTATTATTCATCTTACACATTTCTAGAACATGGTATAAGAACAAAATAAATTTTTCGGGTAAAATAAGTATTTTTCAAAAAATGCAGTTTTACCGCCTTTTGATGGTGCACCCAAATTAAATATAGTTTTTGACATGTTTATATGTTCAATTTGACAAAATAATATTCTTCTTTTCAATCAGGATATAAAAATTTACATTAGATAATGTTTTGATATTTTTCCGATAACTTTCATATTTTAATGAATAGTAAAAACACGCTATATTTTAAGTAAAAACAACTTTTTTCATCGTAATATCTTATGTGGTTAAATTATAATATTTAATGGTTTTAAAGTATAAATAGAATATATTTTTACCATTTAATATAATTTATGTCATTAGCATTGATTTTACCTTGAATTCGTAGGTTAATTCAATTCAATCTTTTGCAATGTTTTAAAGAAAAACCCGTTTTCTTTCGACAACGGGATTAATTTTATTTTAATTTATGCATATTTTGGGCATTGAATTTGGAAAAATTGATTCCATATTTGGAATCAGTGGGTCCAAATTATGTTAATAAGCTACTTTTTATTTTTGGGAATTATGAATAGTAACTACGGTAAATTATATTTACCATAGTTAAAGATAAATCGGGTAATTAAGGGTAAATATAATATTTTAAAATTACCCTAACAAATGTAAAAATCCTATTGGATGACTAAAAGTCAACCCATATCACCTAAGGGCCGGATTATTATCATTTAATGGACATTGTTCCATGAAAATAACTTAATTATTATTATTATAACCAAAGAAAGTGACAACATGTCACTCTCTTAAATCTTATAAGTATATTTATTTTAATTTAGTGATAAACTTCATGAAACTTCGAACATGAATAGTCTCCAGAAATATAATGAAATTATATACATCATATAAATTTATTTATAATTTTTAGGGATTAAATAATTATCATTTATTATGACACAAAGATGATGCAGTAATTTTCTTATTAATGAAATATTGACATAATTGATGTTATAAATGCCCAAATAAATGTAATTTGAGACTTTTTATGACTTACATTACTTTTCTAGGTTAATATGAGATGTTATTGTTTATTTAAGTAACTTTTTTTGAACTTATAATCCTGTTATGAATTTCATAAAAATCATGTACCAAATAGTGTCAAAATTGACTTAAAATAGTTTTTAAAAGAAATATTATATTATTAATTGTTATTTTATTCATAAAAATCTATGGTTCGGCCAAATGACTTATTTAATATTATATATATTAATAATAAACAACTCGGGGTTTATTTGGCATTTTATAGTAAGTGTATTAACCATATAGTGTAAGAAAACAAAAAGACACGGTAAAAGTTAAATTATTTAACATAGAGTTAAATCTAATTGATAAGGTTAAAATAATACCCTAAACTTGTCTAGATCCTATTGGATGATAGGATTTCGACCCATACCCACTTTAGCTTCGAAATAAGACCCTTTAGAACCATTATAAACCGATTTTGACTTTAATATAAAATAATATTTTGAGATATTCCTAAGGTGCCCCTCTCCTCCCTTATAAAAGGGCACCTCCTCCCCCTCCTCCTCACACCAATTTGAGCACTCAAGCTCGGAAAAACCCTGCCAAAATCCCTTATCCACTTCCCTAGTATCATCATAGAGGTCCTGGTCATCTTCAAAGACCATCCTTAGTTCTTTAAGTGGAGGCTAAGAAAAGGCGCGTCAAAAATAGGTAATATCCATTACCGATCTTTTTCAATTTCTTTCTTCTTCAACTTCTTCTTATTTAGTTGTTTCATGATAATGTAATAACATCAGTATTTCTTATATACTAATATGTTATTATAAATATGAAACAACTCTAATTAACCTTCTATCCATCCTACAGATAAAGGAAATCATCGCGCGTGCGTATGTACAGAATACCGTCTCCACGCCGTGGTGTAATCTATTTTCCGCCACCACATTAATTGGATGGGTATAAAGGTGTAATGAGAAACTATATATGATTATTATAAAGTGATATTGATACATAAATAGTATACATACACTTCAACACAATTCCACGACCATGGGAACGATATCATCGCTCGTGCGTACGTACGGACTACCGTCTCCACGACGCGATGAGATTCATTCTCAATGATTAACCATTCATGAATGATTATAAAGTATATATAATAAGTAATAATGAAATATATTTCCTAATAATGATACTGGAATTATTTATATATATATATATGTCATCCACTTAATTCCATTCAATTCAATAAGGAAACGAAAACAGCGTTCATGCGTACGTACGGACTACCGTCTCCATGAACTGTGTATTTCTTTCCATTTACTGATTTTTTATATATGTGTATTATGAATATATATATATATAAATCATGTTTTATATTCTGTAATTAATTAATCATGATCTAAGTTATCATATGAATAATTACAAGGTAAAAACACGAACGACAAATGAGACGATTTTACCCAAAACGCTACTTTAACATGAATTTACAAAAGAACGGGTAATATAAAGTCATAAGTGGACCATATATGATATAATAACAATGAATATGATTCTGGAATAAGTCAATAACATGATTTAAATCATATACAGGAGGTTCGGACACTCACAAAGCATGTCGGACCAAAGGTAAGGGAAATATCACAATCTCATTTTTATCCGAGATTGTTTATACTTTGGTATTTACTGGGGTGTATTTTATCATCCACATCCATGTTTCATCAATATGTAATATTATTTCCATCCACCTACAATTGTTTAAATCCATTTTTACCCTTCGAAGAGTTTTTAGTAATATGTATGAAAGGAATCTTTTGTCGTTTTTCGTACGAGGTACTTTTTGACTTTTCCGACAAAAGTACGAAGAATGTTTTTTTAACTTATATGGCATGAATGGATTTTTAAAACATTATTTCCAAGAAACATCCTTTACAAGTTTTCAAGTTTATTTTTAATCAACTTCATTTATTTTAAAGTCGAATGACATGTTATGAAAGGAAAAATGTTTTTGAAGTAGAAAGGATATTTTCCTCAAGAATGGAGTTCAAGTATTTTATCAAAATTATTTTCCATCTATGATAATAAAAGGGTTCTGTTTTTATCCCTATTATTACATTGGTTTGATTATGTTGTGATGGAAATAGTTTTATGAATTCCTTTATCTTATATGAATTATTTTATGATGTCATGTTGTTTAAGAATCCCATTTTTATTACATGGGTTACGCTATGATGTATGGTTTATGATTATGTGGCACACATAAGAAAGGATTCATTATAAGATTGGTGGGACCTATATCTCCCTCCAATGCATTGGGTAAAGATTTTATATCTCATGAGATAGACATGGCTGGAATGGTAAGTTATACCGGTTCAGTGAAACAGGACTGAAACGAGGGTTACTCGATTCAGAAAGGGACTTTGTCCACTAAGATAGTCTTGGCAATGAGTCTTGACTAACAAGAAATGATTCTCTATGAATATGTGTGAATGCCACAATGTTTCATGTTTTAAGTTATGATTATTGTGATTACATTTCACTACCATGATTTATCCCATGTTATGAAATTATGCTCTCTTTTGCAGGTTATGATTTCCAAAATGTTATGTTCTTATGAATACGATGTGATTGATATTTCTTTTGTTTACCATTACTGAGCATTTGAGCTCACCCTTTTATGATTTCTTTTCCCCAGGATATAAAGAAAGGTTTTAGGTAAAAAAAGGAAGATCTTTATGGGAGATTTTTAAGATCTTTCACCACGATTAGAAGATTTTATTCCGAGTTTCCAAAGACACTAAACTATTACGATCCTTGTGTTTGTGTTTTTGTTATGTACTAAGTATTCCGAAAAAGTAATGTAATGTCCATGTACGATAAGCTTCGGGTCTCTACATTCATGTTGTGTCATGAATAATAAAAATGTCTAATTAATTAATTATGGTTTTTTAAAATAAATTAAAAGTATGATTCATAAAAAATTGCAAATGTTATAAGGGATATGTTGGACCTTCTATACTAGATTAATGTATGGACACCAACAGTTCTTTCTTGATCTCAAAATAGTCAAATATAGTATATATACACATTTATATGTGTTTTTAGGATATTTGCGGCCAAGTTCTTTAAGAAAATGTCTGTTGATTTATACCATGTGTATAATTATATATCATGACACAGTATTTTTTATTTTTTTACAACAATTTTATAAGTTCTCACTCATTATGATTTTAATGATCTATTTATATGTTCACTCTTTCATTGATCTGATTCATGTATTGAAATAACATGCTATCTATTCTTGATAGTGATCATAGGTTGTTGAGTGTTTAGCCCAAGTGTCGCTTTTATGATATTATTTCCATGAGTAATCTTCTGATGCTTGAGGGAATGTGATTATAGAAAATCATTGATTTGATTCATGATTTTAATGATCTATTTATATTTTTTTCTGATTTATTTTTGAGGGAATGTGATTATTGAAAATAATTTTATGATCCCATTTATTGAGTTATGTGTTTTAATGGGAATTTATTAACATTCATTAGATAAATCATATATCAATTACTAAGTAAGTGGATTCAAATTTAATATTTTGAATTTACCAATTATCATAAATTATTGAGATGATAACTATGAACTTTTGACAGAAATTACATCCATTATAGTGGTATCGATTCTCATCAAAGAGGGATGCTTATCTCAAATGGTTTGGGAGAAACTCAATTTCAGATATATGGCTGTTGGGAAGGAGTTTATTTATGTCATTGTAAAAAAAATTCAAATCATTCAAAAAATCATAATGTTGAGTTCTCGATTGATCTAAAAAATGGTCTGACACGTATTTCAAAAACCCTATATAGAATGGAATTTATTGAGTTTTAAGAATTAAAGAATGAACTCTTATATAAGCATTAAAATCTATTCTTTCATCGAGGTGTGTAACTATGGAAGAACCAGTTCGTTTTTTAATAATGAAGATGGATTAATGTGTCTCTATAGTGATTATTTAGAATATAACAATATCACATTTAGGGAAAAGTATAATCTACCCCATATTGATGAATTTGTTGTCAAATTGATTTATCTTAATACATTCCATGATTGAAAATCACTTGGATATCATAAATAAATGGTCAACACTAAGGATATACCTACAATAAAATTAAAAAACTGGATAAGAACTACTAATTAAAAGTTATTCAATTTGCTCTTTTTATTTCCCCCGCTATATTAAAGAATACAATGAATGGACTAATTAGATATTATCATTTTATGTTGTTTGTAATCATTTTAAAATATATTATTATCTATTCAATTATAATTCATGAAAATGAATATTCTTTGAAAATTATTCTGGAAACCATGAGGAAGGGTATTGTTTATGAAAAATATTACATGTGTGAGTTATGTGGCTAGAAAGGTTCATCCATGGGTCATATAATGTCAATTTTGGGAAAATAAATAATTATTTCAAGGAAATAAGTGGTTTATCATTGTCCCATACCAACCACTCTAACCAAGATATGTTGTTTTCTTAGTTTGGATGGATACTATTGGTTCTTTGTGGATAATATATCACTTTTATTTAATCTACTCACCTTGTTGACTCATATTTAAGATATGTTCATTTGGAAAGGTGAATAAAAACAAATTTTCTAGGAACTAAATATAAGGTTAGTAATTAAACATATTCTTTCATTACCCTATATTAGAGAAGGTGTTTTAATATATAGTAATGGATCAAAGAAGGGGATGGGATGTGTTCTTGTGCATATTGATATAGTGATAGCTTCTTCCTCACGCCAAGTCAAGTTCCATGAGTAAATTTACCCAAATATTATTTTGAGTTTGCTGTGATAATTTTTGCATTAATGATTTGGTGGAAGTATCCTTATTATAAAAGGTGTGATATATATAGTGCTGAAAAACATTAATATACATTTTCTAACAGAAACTGTTAAATATGTTCCAAAGAATATGGTTGTAGCCAATTAACAAATATATATTCCCAATACATTGCCACCTTAGGAAAGTGAAAGAGATGAAGGATAATCAGATTCAATATTATTACATTATATTATTCATGATGAGGAATTATTTAAATATTTTTTTTGATTTTAAAAGGATAGATATAGAAATATTTAAGAAAGGGGATAGATATTATCTTTATCAAATGAGTGTTCAACCATATATCAATGTTATGATTATCAAGGAGAAAAATAATGATATATATATATATGGTGAATAATTTTAAGAAATTTAATCATGTTTATGAAGGAATGGAAAAATTTACAAACCTCGTATGTGTTCCAACCATAACAGATTTGAAGAAGTGGCTGTTGGATAAGACTCACAACCCATCATTCTGTATTTATCATTGATGTAAAAAGTTTTATAAAGATATAAATGATTATTTTCAGTGGGGGTATATAAAAGGGATATTAAAGAATATATATTTTTAAACATTATATGTTAATTATAGATAATATGAAAAATAATAGGGGCATGTTTCAAGCATTACCCATACTAGAAAAAAAATAAAAATAATCCCCAAGTATTATGTCTTCAGACTCCCTAAAACATTAAAATGATATAATTATATATTGGTTATATTCAATCACATATCAATTTTTGTATACATCATTGAAAATTGATACCAATTAATTTATTAAAAAATTAATATAATTTATATTATTGAAGTGGAAATGTTTCACGGAGTAAACAATCAAATGTATCATATTGATATTTTAGTATTATCTCTAGGTTTTGGAAAATTCTTCAGTATGATCATTATACGAGTCTATATATTCACTATACATATTACAAAAAACTATATACTAATTACAAGAGAACAATTAAAACATTATTGTATATGTTGAGATACTGTTATATTGATTTTAAATCTAGTTGGGATCAACACCCCCCTCTAGTTGAGTTTTTTTACTATAATATCATTCACTCCTGAACTCATATATAACTTTATGGATCCCTATATGGATTGATATATCATTTTTGTGTGTCATTCATTCGGTTACATTGCAAATAAGGTTATTAATAATGGGTATCTAAATATTTATTGGGAATAATAATAAATCTCATATTTTTACATTTACAATATTTATTTAGAAGAAATGATGAAAATTTTTATTCATAATTAATAATTTGTTAGGTGGGTAATACCGGTTGGGTGAATAATTATTGGAGATAAAAGTAATAACAATGATATTATTACATGTCCAAAAAAATCCAATTTTATATATAATAAAAAATTGTTAAATATTATTAGAATTCATTTGAAGTTGGATTTGAAATATTTATAGTGCAAATTATGTCATATATTTAATATTTTTTTAGGTTGGGGACAAAGAATAATTTTATTATGGAAGCATGTAAAATTCCAAATTTTCATGTGATAAAATATAATATATGTGTGGGTGCATATATATATATATATATTGGTTAAATATGTAGGATTATATATATATATAGATAGATTGGTTTCGGTTGGTTTATATATGTACATATGGGTGTGTGTATATGCAAAATGTGAATACATTTGGGTTATATATGGTTGTATAAATGTTTATACCGGTGTGTGTGTATATATTTATAATGATTATAAATACATATATATTCATAGATATTATATATTATATATTTTTTGAATGATTAAATGGATTTAAATGGACGGAGAATAACAAATAAAAAATTCTAGGGAAGAATGGGTGGTATAGTAGGAGGAATGGGGGAAAATATACTTTTCCAAATGCATTTTTAAAGTTTAACATCAATAATATTAAAAAAACTAACAATGATACAAATAAATAAAATACATAAATGATGGATATAAAGAAATATTATAATACGGGAAATATGGGGAGGCTATAGGCATACATGTATCTAAGAACATCTCATCCATCTCTCCCCCTCTCTTATATCGTTTTTATTTTATTCTATTCTATTATTATCTCCAAATTTATATCTTTATAATATTTTGTGATATATGTCTATTTCACATGTTGTATGTTCCATTAGGTTCATCATGATGAGTAAAATTTTTATCATATATTTATTTCAAACATACCAAGGATTTTATGTTGAAATTAAAATCATTTCCCAAAAATTCTCATAATTTTTTTTCAAAAAAGGTAGGAAGTTACAAACCTCTTCGTCTTTTTTTATATATGATTCCATGTATTGTTTTATGTGTTGGAATAATTTTATATCTATGATTGATTGTGATAACTTGTTTTCACAGTCCATGAGATATGAGGTTCACCACTTTGGGTGTATGACAATGAGTTATTGTCATGTCATGAATAATAACATTGAATAATTAATTAATTGGGGTTTACATTTAATTAATGAATGATAAATTTCATAAAAAATTGAAAATGTGCTAAGAGATATAATGTACCTTCTATGAGGGATTATTTTATGGACACCGATAGTTCTGGATTGATCATATATAAGTGAAATAGACTATGTAGACACATTTTGGTGTGTTTTTAGGATATTTTAGACCCATATCCCTATGCGATTGTGTGTTGATTTATTCAATGAGGATTCTTATATATAATTATACACCATGCTCGATTTGTTGTCACATTTTTAGTAGTTATATCTCACAATATTTTAAATCCTATGTTTATATGTAAACTATTATATTAATGTGTTGCATGTATTTGAATAAAATGATGTCCATTCTTTATATAGATTGTCGGTTGGTGAGTTTTTATCCCATGTTTCCATTTATAATTATATTTCCATGAGAACACCTCTGAAGAATGTAATTATATGTTGTATGTTGATTAAATGTGTTAGGTCATTTCAATTAATACTGTTGAATTTATTCAATTGCATTCTTGAAGTGTATAATGTACCACCATTTATGTTACCATGCCTTCAGAAGAACTGTTCTTAGTGCACAAGGAAAGAGGATAACCATGAATGTTTTATCCTTCCGTGGGAGTGTTCACATTTCATGGGATGATAGTTATGATGGAACTATTCACAAGGTGTAAATACACTGATTCCATGTACTTTTCATGCTGAGGGTGTATTCAACACCTAGATACCATCTTCCATTTTATGTTCTACACATTGAAAAACCATGTGGTGCACTCGATGATTTATATTATACATTGAATCATGTTATTCAATTCCCAATGAAATTATTTTATAGTAAGATCGATGCCATGTTTTATGTTGAGAAACATGTTATTCTATGCCCAATGTACTACAGAGTAGTGTGCTCAATGCCTAGTTTTATCTCGAGTTACATGTTGTACTTGATGATTAGAGATTTTTTATTTTTATTATAAGTGTGTTTCAATGAGTATGGAGAGTGACTGATTCACTATCCCCAGGGATAGGTTTTTTAATACTGATATTTTACACAATCTTTTTTCATGGAGTTGTTGCAGTTACGACTGATGTGTGTTGTAGCATAGTTGTTTTTCAGCATCTCAATTTTGTATTTTATATTTATGCCCATTATGAATGTGTTATCATTAATAATATACTTATTATACTTGATAAAATCATGTTAAGGGAACATTTTTGGTATGCTACTGAGTATTGTACTCACTCTGTACATGAAAATATTGGTGTTCACGTATATTTCATGAGTGATCCAGTGAAGGGAAATGTGTATGTGGTGAATCGTTGAACAATGGATCATGGAGTAAGTGATGGACATCATAGGTCCCCTGCCATGCGATTATTATTTTTCTCTACATATTATTAAACTATAAAACCATTCCTTATTATGAGATATTTTTTTATATTATATTAATGATAAATATTTATTTTTTATTATTACTCTATTAATTTTGATTATTATTTATTTCTTATTGTTGATCACATGAAATAATGTCGATGCTATAATATCCCCACTATTGTCTCATAACATATCATCAAGTTAGAATCCTTTAGAATATGAGGAGGAACACATGATTCCATGTAACATATGACTCAGACCTAATGGTTTGGCTGAGGATATAACATATCATTGTACCACCATCTTGACAACGTATTAAATTATCAGTGAAAAATTGCAGTGGTATGATGATGAAATATAATTCTTATGATTCTTATTCTTTTTATTTTGGTAGGAATGTGATCCCATAAATTATTATTATTCTCTTATAGGTTGACATATTTGTTGTAATGGTAATGGAATAAATTTCATTAAATAAATCATACATCATTTGTTGAGTAAGTGGAGTCATATTTTCGATATGGAATCAACCAATTTTCATCAATTAGTCAGATGATAAGTACAAACATATGATTGAAATTACATCCATTTTAGGGGTCATTATTTTGATCCATGAGGTTTGGTTATCTTAAATGGTCTTGGAGAAAATAAATATTTGGGATATGGTAGTTGTGATGGATTTTTTGATGTCATTGTGAATTAATGTTATGATCATCAACAAAATACTATTTTTGAGTGCTCGATTGAAAACATAATAGGTTCGACACATATTTCAATTAACCTATATAGAATGTCCTTGATTGAGTTGCAGAAATTAATAAATCATCTTCAATAGAATCATGAATATGGATTAATTCATCCAAGTGTGACACTACGGGGTGAACCAGTTCCTTTTCAAAGAATGAAGATTGATAAATGTATCTCTATAAATATTATTAAGAATGTAACAGGATCACTATCAGTAACAAGTAATCTATCTCCTATTTTGATGATTTATTTATCAAGTTAATGGATCTAAATACTTTAAGTATTGACCATCTCTAGGATATCATAAATTAATTGTCAAGATGGTGGATATACCTAAGATTAATTTTTTAAAAACTTATAATCTCTTGGAATTAATAGTGACTCAATTTAGTATTTTTAATTCCCCCACTATATTCAGGGATTCAATTAATGGAGTCATTAGATATTATATTGAACAATTAATTGTATACATGATAAAATATATTCTAATTTATTTAATGATAATGGATGAAAATAAGGATTATTTGGGATTTAATCTGAAGATCATGAGGAAGGATAAGTAAATTGAAAAATTAAACAAGCATGAGTTTTGTTTTAGAATGTTTATTTGCTCATGTAATCTCAATGTAGAGTACATATATATAAAATTAAATGATATAAGTTGTTGAACATTTTCCCACCCCAACAACTAGGACCATGATCGGTTTTTTTGTTTGGATAGATACTATTATTTTCTTTTGGATAATATATAGTTGTTATTTAATCCCCTCACAATATTGACTCGAAAGGGAGATATGTTCCATTGGAAATATGAATAAAAAGAAATTTTTATGGAACATAAGATATGTTTAGTCATTTCACCTATTATTTTATTTCCCAATAGTGGAGAAGGTGTTTTAATACATTTTTTTGAATCAATGAAAGATCTGGAATGTGCTATCATTCAAATTGATATGGGGATAACTTCTTCAACACTCCATGTCATGGTTCATTGGAAAAATTTGAAAGCACATTTTTTTGAGTTATCCATGGAAATTTTTTCAATAATTATTTGGGGGTAATATATTTATGATAAAAGGTGAAATATATATAGTGAATAAAAAATAATGTATAATTTAACAAAAATATTGTTAAATATGTTCCAAAGAATATGATTGGAGATAATTAACGAATACAGATTTCGAATACATTACCACCCTATAAAACGTAACATGTTGAAGGATAATCTGAGTCAAAATTATTACATAATATTATCCATGATGTGGATAAAAAATATTTAATATTTTTATATTATAAAAGGATGTATATATAAATATTAATGTCAAGGGATAAATATTATGTTTATCATATTAGTGTTCAAGCATCTATCAATGGTATGATTATCAAGGTGAAGAAATATGATATATAGATAAAAAATGTGAGAGATGTACATTAATTTTACCATGTATATGATGGAATGGAATATTTTACGAACATCATACATGTTCCATTAATACCATATTTGAAGAATGAGCTCTTGTATATGGCTAACAACCCATCAATCTGTATTTATCCTTAATGTAAAAAGTTTCATAAAGATATAATAGATCAATTTTTTATGGGATATATGAAAGGTGATATTATATAATATGGATCTTTATAGTTTATATTTCAGTGAAGGAAAATTTTAAAAATCCTACAGGTATGTTACAACCATTTCCTATAATAGAATAAGAATGAGAAATAATCACTAGAGATTATGTTCGTAGAATCCCTAAAGTGTAAAAATGGAATAATTACCTATAGGTTATATTAAATCACATTTAATAGTTAGTACACATCATTGAAATTAGAAAACATTAATCTATTTATCGAATTAATTGAATATATATTAATGATGTTGAAATTTTTCATGGAGAACAACATTATACAGTATTTGATTGGGATCTGAGGATTACCTCGGTGTTTTGGAAAATTAATCAGTGGGATATTGATATGTAGTTATTGTTTAGATATTAATATCATAAAAAATTGATTTTAAGGCTTTGAGAACCAATGTAAACCTATATAATATTCTATTATATTTTAATATTGATTTTAATGCAATTTTTGAATATAACCATATCTAGTAGAGTTTTCGTACAACAATAACATTCTCTCAAGAAGTTAGATGGATCTTCATGGATCCCTATATGTAATAAAGTTTATAAATCTTTCATTATGGGAATATACTATACAAAGAAAGCTATTGGGACACGATATAGATGTGGAAAAGATATATATAGTTACAACCATTCTTTAGAGCATCAATACAACTCAGACTCAACAGAAATGTTATATGAAAACTTATTAGTGTGAAATAAAATTTGAAGTTGGTAAGAATGTTTTTCTATGAACACCTACATGGAAAAATGTTTTAGGATTAAAAATTATGTGAAATCATAACACTTGGAATATTTTCCATTTTTTGATTCTTCATTGAGTAGGGATAGATTCTTATCACGTGGAACATATAGCAAACCTATATCAATTTGATTTCATGTTTCATGATTCTATTAAGATTTAATACTTACCTGATCAATCACTTATACTAAATTAATAGGTCATACCACTAGAAAATAATAATTCTTATGATGAACAAAAAAAATATTTCTTTGATATTATATATAATGTGCTATGGGACATGACTTCTATCTTGGGAAATGTTATATAGGGAAAATTTTATAAAAAGCTACATGGGAACCAAATGATGTAAAGGAAAAAATATACCATCATTTGATATATTAGTGTTATGAAATAATGGGATGGTGTTAATTATTTTGGTGGTATAATGTAAACACCAATATTTTATTATTTTGTAGAGATATTTAATTTCTATGATAGCTGGGTTGCATCTAACACCGAGTTAAAAAGAACCATGAGCTATTGTTAAATAATATATTTCACATGGCCTCTAAAAAGGAAGGTATGAGTATGACATAATAATTATTAAAAACATTTGTGTATAAATTTATAATTGAATTATTTTTGTATTAATTAATTTCAATTAAATAATATAAATAAAATTTAAAATAAAAGAGTATATTTTCTTCTAGAAAACATTTTTATACACATAATGATTCATTATTTTTAAAATTTTAATTATTCCCTATTGGTTAATTTATTTAATTATTGAAACAAATTATATTATAAATCAATTATTTTATCAAATATAAAATATTTTTCATGTCATGGGATACAAATTAACAATGTTTTATGATTATAAACGCAATTTTCTAAACATAATATATCATTTAACAATACATAGCTAGTTTAATTTTAACTATAATCATATATTAAAAATAAATTTGATAAAATATATTACATATTTGGAATTATATTGTTTAACTAGGATAAATATGCACTTCTTATTTTTGGACGATATCAATAGTAATTGAAGAAAAATTTATCACATTGATGAAGGGTAAATACGATATATCATTGTTAAAACAAAGTGATAATTCCATTAGTATTCATCCAAAATTTTATCCTAGAGTGGTAGTTATACATTGATAACATTAGCATTGATATTTATTTAATTGATAGGTTCTCATGATAGTTACCAATAGAAAATTTTATATAGAGAAAAATACAAAGTGACATTCCTTTTTTTTAAAGTCTCTCATTTTTACACATAGAAAAAAATGAAAGTAGTGAATTAACATAATTATCTATATGGATAAAATACAATTATTTTAAATTTTTAAAATTATATATAATTTTTATTAATTATATAATTACATTCAAATCCTATGAAATACTGGGATTATATTTTGCAGTAATAAAATATTATAATAAGTGATATAAAAAATTTAAAAAGTTTCATAATTTTAGTGTTTTATAGTGTTCTTAATATTATTATATATGAAGATGACATATTTTTATTTTTTTAACAAATTATATTCAAATTCTAACTTTTTCATTATTTTTTCAATTCATATTATATTAATTTTGTCAAAATTTACTTTAATGATATTTTTTTAGGATTATATATTATAAAAATAATTAGAAAATTATAATAATAATTCATGGGGAAAAATAGGATAACATATTATTTCAAATTTTATCCTTTTCCATTTATTATTTATTAGTTACATTCTGTGTAAAATTATAACACAATTTGAGTGAAAAGTATGTTAACATTGTTAATGACAATATGTGATAAGAAAGGAGTTAGAACAGGAAAATAAGATTTAAAACACAACATAAACCAACCCAAATTTAATTATATAGTGTAATGTAATCCCTATAGTATAATAAATTTGAATGAAAATCATTTTGGATTAAGTTGGTTATGATAATGACATCTTTAAATTTTATAATTTTATGAAATTTTAAAACATCTCCCTCCTCGATTATAAAAGGGAACATCCTCCACTCATATATTGAACCCTTTTGAGGCTTATATCTTAATAATAATGTATAAAAATACTAAATTCTTGTAAGAACCTGTTTCTTATTCTTGAGGTATGGGTTTCTTCTTTTCTTCTTTCCTTAAGTGTTTTTGAGAAAATAAGGAAAATGGGGGAAAATTATAACTTTTTTGACTACACGCTGTGTACTTTTCCATATTCCATATACTTTGGACATGTGGGATGAGTACACATGGTCTGTAGTAATGTCGGTGACGAATGGGTAAAAAACGACTACACGCTGTGTAGTTGGTATGTACACGACCTGTAGTCAGTCAGTAGAGAAATAGTAAGGCAGTGGAAGTAGACACTAGATGGGTGACAGTACATGTCATGTAGTCAAGAATACACGTCGTGTACTCATGTCGATGGATGAACAGTTGGGAAATGCCGCTAGGGGAACAGTTAAATGAGGGAAGTACACACCGTGTAGCCAAAATTACATGCCGTGTAGTTTGTTTTTTTCTAATAAAATGGGAAGTAGCCAACCTGGTTCATAGGATTGGCTTAGAACTGGATATAAACATGGGAGAGGTGGTCGAACCTTCGAGGATCAACCGATTGAGCTTCGAGAATCTATTTCTGCTTCCGTCGATCTCGTTAGAACCGATGGGTAAGAGCTTCCTCCTCCTTGAGTGTTTCTTTGTAATTATTCCTCTATGTTAAGTTATTTGAGGTTGAACGAGAATCCTTTTACCTTAGATCTATGACATTAGTGGATGTTTCAGAAGGCGTCGTTCGGGTATATCGATCACGGGTGACTGAGGTAGGTGGCTTTATGTTTAATTCAAATTGTTGTTCGTTTTTGTGTAGCGTTGTGATACGCGCCCATTAATGGGGTGTCGTATGGATGATTCCTTGTTGAATTAAATACCTAGAATTTTTTAGGTAATTGAATATGTTAATAAATTGTTGTTTGAGATCGCGTCATGGATTCAGGACCACCCCGTGGGTGCGTTCATCTATTTATCCATTTATCCACGATACCTAAGGGTGTGACATTATATTAATGATTAAAGAATTTCCATGAGAGGAATCGAATTTGATTTTCATGTTTATTTCATGTTTACATATTGGGCATGGCCTAATTACTTGTTTAGACTGAGGGCAGTGTTGTGATTAGCCTGTGGCCAATATACTACATACCCCATGGGCAACTTATTCCGTGCCTGTGAGAAATAGACTATGTGCCTATGGGAGACCCCTAGTACGCATGTTTGAAATATTCGTTATGCTTGGGGGAAATTACATACGGGTTACATTTATGATTACCTAAGGGTAAGGGTTTCCATGTCTGAGGACCCTTGCTATTTTACATAGAATATTCACAGTAGTGATATCATAAAATGAATGTTTAAAAAAAATAATAAAATGGCAATATAACTTGTAAGGTTAGTTACTTTTTGTACTGATTAGTTTATTACATTTTACTGTTGCACACTATTGCTTCGTATTTTCACACAGTTGGTCACGAGTCTTTGGTGGGTGCCTACTAGGATTTATTTCTCACACCCTTTTTGGGTCATGTCGTCGGCCCAAACAGATTACGTTTCTCCATGTCTGTATAAGGGAAAGTGTCCCTATACATGTACTTGATTGTTGCTGGGAAATAGGGGAGCATGGTACCGGGCATAGGCTCGTGATGCCACTGGCTATTCTGTTTTTCTTTTCCGAACTTATACTTCAGTTGTATTGTATTGCAGTGTAACATGTTTTGGCTGTTTTATAGAATAGTGACATGATGCATTTTCATATATATATGACTGTTAGTTTCCTTGTTATTATCAGTTATCCATTTCTATTATATATTTATTGATTACTGCTTCCGATGTTGTTTTATGTTTTCATTATTCCATTGTGATACACTTTGACAAAAGAGGGCATAGTTTCCCTACTATCAGACATGGGCCCTTAATGCTTCTCGGTAGCCTCTAGCGTTTGGGGAAATGTGCTTCAGGTCATGTGGTGAACTGAGTTCGGGGCACCCATTGAGTGGCACCCGGAATTGGGACATCACAAAGTGGAATCAGAGGACTTTATATTCTTTGACTTACTATTTATAGCCTTAGTTAGGGATTGGACGGGAATGGTAGTTGGTAATAAGCTGTTCCTGAGAGTAGAAAACTCGTATTCAAGGAAAATCCAATTTACCTCGTGTTTCAATTTTATTGATTTGGAAAATTACAGTTGATTTGATTTCATCATCGGGTGACACACTTGTGATTGTGTTGTTATATTTTATTCATGGGTTCTATTTAGTTTCAACCAGATGATATGAGGGTATGCCATCTCATGATTTATTTAGGTACATTCTATAAATCACATACCTGTATAGCGTCCATTCCATGTAGGTGCATTATTAATTGCATTTATTGTTATAGATGTTGTGCTAGTAAAAGCATGATGTTGTTATAGCTGATTAGATTGATATCTTCTATTTGATTGGGTATTATTGTGTCAGCCTGTTTATAGAATGGATGCCTAACATTGGTTTTTGGGGAGTATGGGCCCTCATTGACTGAAATTTGGTGGATCATTGACTGTTTATCTAGTTATGACACATATAAGATCCTAATCATTGATTCGTGGGGAGTATGGGCCCTCACAGATTGCAATTTGGCACTTAGGTGTTTTCTTTTCAGTATTTTCTGGGTTTAGAAGATGTTTCATGAGACATACTGTCTGGAAACCCAGTATACACTCTGTGTGGTACCTTAAACACACCTTGTATGTTCTTCTATTCGGGAAGGAAAGAAATTTTTTTAGTACATGTCGTGTACCCTATGTACATATCATGTAGTCTCTTCCCGTGTCATAGACCATGTGGGCGGGGACACGGGGAAGGGAAATGCTTGGGGTGAGCACATAGTGTACCAGATGTACACTCCATGTAGTGTTGACTTAGAGTATGCCCGTGTAACTTACAAACATAGATTGGGGAGACCTTAAGACATACACACTGTGTCCACTATAGAACACGCCATGTATTTAGAGCCGTGTATTCGGTCGTATAACTAACAAAACTGGTTGGCAAAGCTCGTCTCATACATGTTATGTACCTATGGGACACGCCGTTTAGTTTTGACCAGTGACAGACCGTGTGGACCTGACTGTGTGGCTGGAAAATGGGGTAGTGTACACACCATGTGTGGGTGTAACATGCCATGTAGTGTTAGCCGAGTATTCGGTCATGTCACAAAAGACAAGGGGAGTTGGAAAATTTCACCAGAAATGCCATATATATGATATAAATGTTGTGTAGTTTTGTTCAACAGGAGCCGTGTGGCTCGACCATGTAGAAGGACCCGGGTAGGTGAAGAGAAGTCAGGTAAATGTCGTGTAGTCAGTATACACGTTGTGTAGTATTGTTTTGAAAATATTGAAATGCCTTCTTCATCCTATTCCTTTTTTTGGTTCCTTCATTTTCAGGATCTGATAATATTGATCTAAGGTGTGTGTTTGACCTTGTAGTGTAATGCGGCCGAGACATTCATGTTTTGTTCTTCAGGAGAGCGGCAACAAGTATACTCAGGATATGGTTTTCCATGGGCTACCGGTTGATCCTCTAGTAGAGACAGATGCGACACTTTCCATAATACCGTACATAGGCGCAGAGGCACAGTTCCATGAAGGCACTATGCAGTTAATGTAGACCTTCCAGGGAGCACTACAGCCTGCCACATCTATGGCCGACCTGACTCGTATCTTCCAACAACAACATCCACCTAAATTTTAAGGGGATGGCGAACCACAGGCTGGAGAGTCTTGGCTTAGGTCGATGCAGACTATTTTCGAGCACCTAGAGACGCCTCCAGGGTGGAGGGTCAAGCTCGTGACATATATGCTACGTGATTCTTCCAAGAGGTGGTGGGATGTTACCACACAATCAGAGTATACCAGAGACATGGCATGGGATGATTTCCAGACAGCCTTCTATGACTTTTTCTTCCCAGGGATGCTAATGGTAGATCGAGCTCGAGAGTTCATGATCCTGCAGCAGGGAGCTATATTAGTGATCGATTATTGTACTTTTTTTACCTATTATCAGCGTTTTTCACCCGTTCTGGTAGGCGATGATATGCTGAGATCTAGAAAATTTTGTGTTGGTCTTCGATATGACATCTGAGCACTAGTGAATGTTTTCAGGTTGCCTAAAGTACATGATATTGTGAACCCAGTGCTGATTACAAAGACGAACCTGTGGGAAGCTAGTGGTGTGGGCCAGGGTGGTTCGGCACTAGTTTCTGGTACTATTTCTACTGGTATGATGAAGAGAGTGATGAAATTCTCTCAGGGTGGAAATACCATCCAGAAGAATGTTTCAGGTGGCCAGGTCACGTGCTACTAGTGTGGTAAGGAGGGGCACAAGAGACCGTAGTGTCCACGTGACCTAGTGGAATGGCGAGCTTGCGGAAGGATATGTCATCTGTAGCACTTCTGCAGGGCATTTACACCAGTGGCTAGTGAGAGGGGTTCTGTGTAGACTCCACGTGAGTGGGAAGGACCCTCATCTTCGTACCTGTCGGGAAACTGGATTACGTCAGGGCGTGCATGCAGGGATGGTGGTCATGGTCGTGGTAGCCAGATACTAGGATCTCATAGGCAATAGGGCAGGACATCTCTGGGTAGCTAGTCCAGGTCGTAAGGTCATGGACAGGGCAGACATATGCAGTGCAAAAGACCCAGCAAGAGCATGATCCTGGGCCTTCTACTATCAGAGTTATTATTCTAGGAGATTCTATTTTACCTTTAGTTCTTTTTGATACTGGTGCTACACATAGTTTCATATCTATACCCATTTTGGAGAGTCTTAGGCTCAATGTTTCTACTTCCCCTAATGTTATTACGTTAGACACTCCGTTGGGAACAAGAACTGCTAGTGTGCACCAGTGCAAGGAGTGCCCCCTTGAAGATTGTGGGTGTCACTTTTTTGGGGACCTCTATGTCTTAGAAATGATGAGATATGATGTCATTCTAGGGAAGGAATGGTTGGTTCCCTTATGAGACTTTGTGGATTCCTATCATTGCAGGGTGAGTTTCACGTCACCAGATGGTGGAGTGTTATTATACAAGGGCGAGTGGGATCTTCAGGCGAGTCGAGCTGGACGAGAACATCATGGGCGAGGTGGTATCACAACCTAGATTACGAGCATATATCTAGATGACTAGGGGACTTTTCAAAAGGATTTCTCTGTAGTGGTTGATCATTTTATGGATTTCTTCCTGGACGAATTTTTAGGTCTTCCTCTAGAGCGTGAGGTGGATTTCTCTATTGATCTTGTTCCATGAGCAACATTGATGCCCATTCCTCCTTAGATGATGGCTACACCAAAGTTTCAGGAGCTCAAGAGATAGTTAGAGGAGTTACAGGAAAAGAGTTTTATCTGACCCAGTACTTCCATATGGGGTTATCCTGTCCTCTTTGCGAAGAAGGCGGATGATACTCTCAGTCTCTGTGTATATTATTAGCATTTGAACCATTTGAAGGTTAAGAACTGATATCCCTTTCAAATGATTGATGATATTTTTGATCATCTTAGTGGAGCATGAGTGTTCTTGAAGATTAAAATGAGATCAAGATATCATCAGCTACGTGTTAGACCATCTGATATACCTCTCAAATCTTTTAGGAGTAGGTATGGTCTATATGAGTATACAGTTATGGAGTTCAGACTCACGAACGCACCAGCAGTTTTCATGGCTTGGATGAATCGTGTGTTCCATCCTTACTTGGATTCTTTTGTGGTAGTATTCTTGGACGACATTTTGGTGTACACTCACACTCGACACGACCATGCCACCCATCTTGAGATCGTATTGAGTACACCGAGAGAGCATCGACTATATGCTATGCTCTCAAAGTTCTACTTTTGGGTGGACCAGAAACACTTCATGGGTCATATCAACTCAGAGGCAGGAGTTGCAATAGATCTAGAGAAGGTGAGAGCTATAGTTTCCTAGGTGCAGTCTAAGAACGTGTTTGAAATTCGTAGTTCCATGGGGCTGTCTGGTTACTACAAATGCTTAATTCCGGTCATCTCATGCTTAGACGCGTTGTTTATGGGTTTTACTAAGATTTCTGTGAAGTTCATTTGGTCAGAAGCTTGCGAAACAGCCTTTTAGGAGCTGAAGGGAAAGTTGACATCAGCACTGATCCTGATAATCCCAGAGCAGGGGAAGAGCAATACAGTTTACTGTGATGCATCAAGAATTGGGTAGGAGTTGTGTTGATGCAGGGTGACCGAGTAGTTGTGTATGGGTCTCGCCCGTTAAGCCCACATGAGAGGAATTACCCAACACATGATCTCAAGTTGGCTGCAGTTGTCCATGCGTTGCATTGTTGGAGACATTATCTATTCGGATAAAATTTTGTGGTGTTCACGAACCACTAGAGTCTAAATTACATCTTTAACCAGTGTGACTTGAACCAGAGACATCGAAGGTGGGATGAATACCTTCACTCCTCCGATTTTGATCATGCCTATACACCTAGTAATGGTAATGAAGTAGTTGATGCATTGAGCAGGAATACTCAGATACATGTGGTGTAGGAGGCCAGTGGTGATTAGCAGCTTATGGCTTCGTTCAATGAGATGCATTTGGAGGTTCACGATAGTCAGGGGCAGACCTATATTTCATCATTAGCTGTGACATATATCCTCTTGGATAGAGTGAGGATGAGATAACAATCTGATTCAGAATACATAGTTTTATGGGAGTCTGTGACATGTGAGGACCCTTATCCTGGTTGGACGATATGCGGTGTTGATGTATTGTGTTTCCATGGACGAGTGTGGGTTCCAGGGGATATACACGATGAGGTGATGTGGGAGTTTCATGCTTTAGCATGGGAAGTTCATCCCGGGGATTCCATGATTTACCAAAACTTGTGACGTCAGTACTAGTGGCTGGGAATGAAGAAGGATGTAGCTGGTTTTGTTACCAGGAGTTCTACCTGTCAGCAGGTGAAGGTGGAGCATCAGAGGCCAGCCATGCTTTTGTAGTAGTTGCCCATTCCGGCATGGAAATGGGATGATGTCGCGATGGAATTCATGACTAGGTTTCCGAGGTCACCTCGAGGCAATGATGCCGTATGGGTTGTCGTGGACAGACTCACGAAGGTAGCTCACTTTTTGCCAATCAAGGAGACCATCGGTGTTGATTATCTTGGGAAGTTGTACATCTAATAGGTCATACGTCTTCATGGGATCCCTTGTTCTATAATTTCAAATAGAGACACCCATATTATGTCTCATTTCTGGCAGAACTTTCAGAGAGAACTGGGGACACATGCGATTTTGAGTACAACTTACCACCCTCAGATCGATGGCCAGTCAGAGCGTACGATACAGGTGCCTGAATACAGGTTTCATGCATGCATCATGGATTTTGGGGGCTCTTGGGAGAAGCATATAACACTAGACGAGTTTTCCTATAATAATATATTTCTGGAAACTATTGAGATGGCACCTTATGAGGCATTATATGGTAGGTCATGCTGATCACCCTTGCACTGGATAGAGGCAGGTGATGCAGCTTTACTAGGACCACATCTCGTGTAAGAGACTTTTGAGTAGGTCTATTTTATTCAGAAGCGGATGGCTACCACAGAGTCTTGTCAGAAATATTATGACGATTGCAGTAGATAACACTTGGATTTTGTGGTTGTGGATCAGGTTATCTTTTGTGCTTAACTGAGGTTGGGACATAGGCGGATCAAGAGATATGGTAAACATTCACCGAGGTATGTCGGGCCATTTAGGATTCTAGAGAGAGTCAGACCAGTTGAAAATCATTTGCAGTTAACACAGAGGTACTAGACCATGCATGACGTCTTCCATGTATCTCAGTTGTGTCGCTATCATTAGGACTTGAATCATGTATTTCAGCCCGAGGAGGTTGATATTGAAATAGATGTGTCTTTTAAGGAGCATCTGATTCGTATCATTGATAGGAGTATGAAGGTTCTTCGAGGCCATGCAGTTCCTCTCATACGGGTACTATGGAAGCTTGTCCGAGTGTAGGAAGAAACATTGGAGCGGGAGATCGACATATGTGCTCATTGGCCAGACTTATTCATGGCTATATCTTCACCACCCTTGGAAGGGATATTCGGGGATAAATTTCTTTAAGGGGGGAATTTTTTAAGAACCTGGTTCTTATTCTTGAGGTATGTGTTTCTTCCTTTCTCATTTCCTTAAGTGTTTTTGAAAAAATAAGGAAAATTGGGAAAAATCCTAAATTTTGGGACTACACGCCATGTACTTTTCCACACACCATGTACTTTGTCCGTGTGGGATGAGTACACTTGGTGTGCAGTCATGCCAGAGACGAAGGGTGTGAAAACTGACTATACGCCATGTAGTGGGTATGTACACACCATGTAGTCAGTCGGCAGGGAAATAGTACGACGGTCGAAGCAGACGCTAGCTGGGTGACAGTACACGCCGTGTAGTCAAGAACACACGTTGTGTACTCATGTCGACAGATGAACAATTTGGCGGTGCCGCTAGAAGAATAGTTAAATGAAGGAAGTAGACGTCGTGTATCCAAAATTACATACCATGTAGTTTGTTTTTTTCGCATTAAATGGTCAGTATCCAACCCTGTTCATAGGATTAGCTTAGAATTGGATGGGTACTCGGTAGAGGTGGCTAGACCTTCGAGGATCAACCAAATGAGCATCACGAATCCATTTTCTCTTCTGTCGATCTCATGAGAACCACACGGGTAAGAGCTTCCTTCTACTTGAGTGTTTCTTTTCCATTGTTCTTATATGGTATGTTATTTGAGGTTGAATGAGAATTATTATACCTCATATCTACGACATTCTTGGACGTTTCAGAAGGCTTCATTTGGGTATATCGATCACGGGTGATCGAGGTAGGTGGCTTGGTGATTAAATTCCAACTGTTGTGTGTTTTTGTGTAACGTTGTGTTATGCACCAATGCTTGGGGTGTCTTATGGATGAGGCCATATTGAATTAAATACCTAGAATTTTTTAGGTAATTGTATCGTGATAGTAAACTGTTGTTTGGGATCGCTGCTTGGATCCAGGACCACCCCGGGGGTGTGTTTCTCTATTTAGTCATTTAGCCAGCATACCTGAGGGTATGCCTTTATATTAATGATTGTAGAATTTCCATGAGAGGAATTGCATTTACATTGCATGTATATTTCTTGTGATCAAATTGGGCATGACCCGATTACTTGTTTAGTATGAGGGCAGTGTTGTGATTAGCCTGTGGGAAATGTATTACTTAGCCTGTGGGAAACTTCTTCTGTGCCTATGGGAAATAGGCTCTATGCCTCTAGGTGAATCCTCGTACACCTATGGGCAATATCTATTATGAATGTGGGAAATTACCTACAGGTTACGTTTTTGATTACCTGAGGGTAAGGGTTTTCGTGTTTGAGGACACTGGGTATTTTGGTTAGAATATTCACTATGGTGATATCTTAAATTGAATATTTAAAGAAAAAAAATGGATATATAACTGGTAAAGATAGTTACTTTTGAGTTCTTCTTAGTTTATTACATTTTACTCCTGCAGACTATTGTTGCATATTTTCACACAGTTGGGCATCAGCCTTTGGTGGGTGCCTATTGGGATTTATTTCTTACTCCCTGTTTGGGTCATGTCATCAGCCCAAACTAATTATGTTTCTGCAGGTGTGGATAAGGGAAAGGGTCCCTATATAGGTAATTGATTGTTTCTAGGAAGTAGGAGAGCATGGGACCGGGCTTAGTCTCGTGATGTTGCTGGCTGTTCTGTTTTTCTTTTTCGAACATGTACCTCAACTGTATTGTATTGTAGAGTTACATGCTTTAGATATTTTATAGAATAATGAGAAGCTGCATTTTCATATATATATATATATGTGTCTTCTGGTTTCCTTGATATTATCAATTATCCATTTCAGTTATATATTTATTGTTACCTCCTTCCACTTTTGTTGTATGTTTTTATTATTCCGCTGCAATACACTTTGACAAATGAGGGCATAGTTTCCCCACTATCAGACATGGGCCCTCGCTGCTAGTTGGTAGCCTCTTGCATTTGGGGAAATGCGCTTGAGTTCATGTGGTGAATAGGGTTCAGGGAACCCATTAAGTGGCACCCAGAATTGGGATGTTACAATTTTCATAACTACTCACATTATATTGGTTTTTCCTTCCAATAATATAGACACTAAGATCCATAAGAGGATATCTAAAGGTGTTTTTTCAATGAATGGGTAATTATCTTAGTGATTAAATTTCATTAAATCTCTTTTATCATCTCTTATAAATCAATTATGTTGTTTATAAAATAATAAATTAAGTATGAAATTTTTTTAAAATATTATTAATATTATGAAACCGAACGTATTTACCTTGTTTTTATAAAATATGTAGTGAATGTATCTCTTGTACGTATGTATGACTCACCTTCCCCATATAGTTATACAATTAAATTATCATCACAAAATTTTATAGATGGGAATTATATGGATTTAATTTTTATATATGATATATCCGAATAAATTAATGTTCTATAATGAAAATATCATAACTTCCTTGTTATCTTTAAATACGTTAGGAAATGATAATATCACTTATGCTTACATATGGTCTACCACCTCAATGAATCAATGTGATTAATTATACAATTATATTTTATATAGATGGTAGTAAGTATTAATTTACGGAAATCATATGATATATATGACTTAATAATTATTTGGAAAAGTAAATTACAATTCACAGTTATTTCATTCAATCCATCGAAAAGTGAAGGCATTGTTCATGTGCATGTATGGTGTACCATCTCCAAAAATGGTGTTATTTTTTTATTATATTTATATTTATTAATAACTATAATTATGTAATATCTAAATATATATGAAACTTCAATCATTAGTCTTATTTGAGGGACGATATAACTATGATAAAAATACAAGGGCCAAAACAACCATGGAAAACGTTGAATGTATCCCTCAGAATAATTATTTTATAACAACTATTAATTAACAGGTTACAAAAGAAAAAAATAAATTGTATATGTTATGATATAATTGAGTATTGTTTTTATATGAAATTTAGATATATATTTATAATATAAGAGATTCCAACTTGTATGAATGATGTTAACCCAAAGGTAAGATAAATTTTTCTAACTTTTATATCCATATGACACATTCCATATTCCAAACATGTTTTCTTTTTTGGGTCATTAATACATAAAATGATATTTATTTAATATTTTATTATGAAATTTTTGGGGTTATAAATATACATCAGATTTCATTTCTTTCATGGATATTATGATTCAATTGTTAACAAATAAATGACGGTTTTGTTGTTATAATCACACTAAATATTGGGATTTATTGTGATTAAATTCAGATGATGAAATATTATGATATAACATTCAATATTATCAATAATTTTACAATACTCTGGAAAATTGTATAAATTATAGTTATATAATATATATACCTTTCTTTATTAACTAAAGATACCAAATGATTTTTTTAAATAAAATTTACAGTATTTTTCCCTTCAGTTAAAAAACATTTTTCACCTATATCATTTTTTATTTGAAATTGTTTTAAATAATTTATTTATTATTCCCCTATGAATGTTGAAATTAATTTTTACCAATTATTTACATTTAAAAAAATGTTTTTATGGGAATGATCCTATTGTTTTATAAATTATTTATTCTTCTATTTTTTTTAAAAATATAAAATGTAATATTTTTTTGTAACTTCTATTATATGAGTAGAATTTCTTCATTCCATGACCACTTATTAACTTGAAGCATCCATTAAAATTTCCGATGGTTATCATCAAATAAAATATTTTCCCTAAAATTTTCTAACAATTTTTATTTTAAATATCTAATTTAATCATTTATAGGTTATTTTCATGAAGACTATTTTAATTTATTTATAATGCTATTTCTATTCATAAAATAAAATATCCCATTATCTCCCTAATTATTTAAAGAGGATATGATCAATGTATTCCATCTTTACTATTTATTAGTCTGTTTTATGTTTACGATCAGTTGATTTTTATAAAATCTGTTCTATTTACATTGGTTTTCATTCCCATGGGTTATGATATTATGAGATGTTTATAACAAACATTAATATCTATTATATATGATATGAAAAATGTTTTATAATATTGTGTCCCATGTATTTATGATTTTCATTATGTAATTAATGTGACCAATACCATCATTAATGAATTGAGTAATAATTGACATATCATGTGATATATATGATTGTAATGGGGTGAGAATTCGGTTTAGTAAGGGAAAATATTCAATATGAAAATCTTAGTTGTGAACTCTAACAACTATGATGATATGGGGACAAAATCAAATCCACAATGATTGTCCTGTGAGTGATTCCTGACTACTATGTTGTTTTTTTGGAGTGAACGTAATCCACTAGGGTTGTATTGGTAGTGAACATCTCATTACTATAGAAATGATTTTAAATTATTATGTGTGCGCCATAATTACATGTATTATACCAATTTTATACAATCATGGATCATGTTCTTTGATTACATTATGATTTATGTCTTCTCAACATCCGTTATATTTTTATTATCACTCTTTTTTATGATATATGATATGTATACATTGTATTAAAAATGTTCTGTTCATCTTTTAAAACCCTTCCACTCATGAAAATATTTTGTTAACATTGATATTTCAATTTTTACCCTTATTAGGCTTCTAATGTCACGACCCCCTCCCCAAAAATTGTAACCCTATTGGGACGACAATGTGAGAAGGGAGGTAATGACCCCCGAGTCCCTCCTCCAGTAGGCCCTGGGTTGGCTACTAGCACCGAGGGTATAATAACACACAAATGTGAGGCATTACCCTCTGAGAGAACACATGTGAAAGACAGATATAAGATAGACACCAACAAAATCCAACTCAGATAGAAATATAAATGAAAACGAAAGTACCCATATAATGTTTCATGAAGAAAGTACTACAATGGAAAGGGGAAAACTGAAAGTACCCAAAAAAAATTAAAAACAACAGCAACCACAAGCCCGAATAGCTCCTGCAACCTCATGCTAGTAGAAACTAGATTGATCTCCAACCATCTCCAAGTGACCTGAAAAAATGTTTATATATACATAAGGTGAGTATAATAGTATACTCAGTAGGATCCTCTCTGAAGCCTCCTGTGCAAAAGTAAAGAAAGTATACTAAAGAAAAGTGAACAAAAAGTGAAACTAACTTGTCACCTCAAAAGGTATACTAAGTTCCCAACCACACTATGGCTGCTCTCACCAAGTAATGCATAATTGAAAATATCATATAATATAGAATATCTGGGGAACCCCGCAAGTACATCCCCACTGGTTTTCCGCTTTTCCCCAACATCACACTTCCTTAGAATCTCTCTCGAAAAAATCATTCCCACAGACACCTCGGTGAAGCACCACAATATGAAACTTGTGCAACAAAACCACCATGTTCACTCACCAAAGTAACCAGGTAGTTTCAGGGAGCCACCACATCTCTCATAACATGTATCATACGTTGGGTATTGTACTTCAAGCCAATACAGCCCATACACAGAGTAAGGGTCTTCAATCCATCATAGCCTATTCACATTAAACCTATAGTTGTTCATAGAAAACTATATCCAGAATATATGTGTGTGAATAACCTCAATACATTACTACCCTATAGACACATATATGGGAAAAACTAAAAAATGTGTATGCCATCACAAGTAGATACCAGGAGAAGAGAGGAGGGACAAAGGGGGCAGTCATCCATCCATCCTCCCACCGTAATGTTGGGGAAAATACCCCCCAGGGCTTGGAATCCTTAGGGTGTCAGTTTCCCTTACTGACAGGGAAGAGTATCATATAGAAACACAAAATGTACATAATATACTATAACTCACAACCACACTCTGTGCATAACCTAGTCTTAGACACAACTGCAGCTAACGTCTCTCAGACTATGTACTGCCACTTCTAAGATTAGGTGTCCTATAATCACACAACCATTTAAAGAGCATAATTAGATTACTTCATTCCACTTTTATCAGTTCTACTTTATGTTAATTAATTCTTTAATAATTAATTAACAACGAACAATTCCACATTAAATTTCATTAGCAACACACCCAAAGTCCACTGTTATTTCAAAATAACAACCTCATCATTATGATACATCAACTCCATACCCATGGGTTAATTCCATTTATTCAATTTTTTATTATAGAATTACTTTCCCACATTCCTTGGCATTCTAGAAAAACGTTCTATGTTACCAAACAGAAAGGGGATCAACACGGTGATTAGATATACTACCAGTCGAGTCATTGTAGCTTATAGCTGGATCGTATACTCATCCTTCCTTGAGAACCTAAACATCGAAAGCATGTGGAATACCCCGCGTGTCTTCACCTCTTTTGGATGAAGGGTAAGTAAGACCAGCTACCTTGAGCAGTGGGGAAAAGTAGAATAGATAACTACTAATGAATCAACAAGCACCCAATAATCACATCTATCCCATTCCACCATCCTTGGTGTCCTCCCAAACAACCACATGCATAAAGTGATGCATCTCGCCACTCTAGACATCATCTTCTTCCATAACCAAAAGACTTCATGCCACCACATATAAGAATAGCCATCCAGGATCACATCACAACATAGGTAGTAGGAAAAACAAACATCGCATCAATTGGGAAATTGTCCATTTAACAATCAATAGGGTAACTCAAGAACACTTCAATGAATTATCAAACAAACATTTATTTAATCCATCCTAAATTAACTGATTTATTATACGTAGATTCCACATTCGAGAAACCTAAACAGTAAGATATAAAAAATAAAATTAAACCGGCTTACTATACCATTTTTTTACATTAAAATCATATCAAGAAGAACTGGATTCATTTATATGCCTCTTAATCGTTATCTAAAAAATTATCAATTAATAATTATTTACTTTCTTTACCAATTTCTATCAGGAACTAACAGCAATACGAAGAATGCATAGATATCATACTATCAAGCAAAACAAGAAGCAACAACATATGATCGATATCAATTTATTTATCTGGTTAAAATATTTATTATGTAAATTTGATTGTCATCTAGTGGGATTAAAAATGCTAAAAATACAGTTGCACATAAAAGAAAGAGAATCAATGAATCCCCTACCTCAAACAGTTCCTCACGTTCTTTATCCACACAATGGGTCACGATCCTCCTCTTGCGACAACTGCATCCACCCGAAGATTCCACGGTATGGAAAAACTAACCAAACCCCAAGAATTACACCCAATAAAATCATGGAGATCACATGATATAATATATAAAAGAGAAACATGAGATTATTATTCCCAAATGAATGACAATAAAACATACTTTATATCGAAGATTGATCGATACATCTTGGTTGCATCAAAACAGAGCGGAACCAATCTGAGGAGTGAAGTTTGATTGTGTAACTCCAATGGGAAGGACTAAAAGGTTCTAACATCTCATAGCCAGGAACAAAGAGGAAAAAAAGGGAGGAAGATATCTTTTCTGTTTTTAAGATTTAATGGGGTGATGGTTTAAGAGATGCCTAATTCCCTAATTAAAGAATATCGCATTTACCCACGCAGTTTGACCATGTAAAAAAATCTAGCGCCATTAATATAAGATTTATGGCTTTCGGATCGGCCTTAAGAGTATTTAAAATAAGGAATTAAATTTATTTTACATTAAATGAAATTTCAAATAGGAGAAAGTGTTGGAAGTTGGAAACACTGTTCACAGACTCAATATTTGGGAAAGGAAAAACACTATTCATGAACCTCACCGTTAGAACCTCACCGTTCAGGAAACACTATACACCTACAGATACTGTACACCTACCATTAGAGGTTACTGATAGAGGTTACCAATAGACCTCACCATTCTAGAAAATATGTACACCTACTGATACTATACACCTACTGTTACTGTGAACCTACAGTTAGAGGATTTCGATAGAGGTTCCTGATAGACATCACCATTCTGGAAACAACGTACACCTACCGTTAATATACACCTACCATTAGAGGATACTGATAGAGGTTACCGATAGACCTCATGGTTCTGTAAACCCTATACACCTACCATTAATGTACACCTATTGTTTCTATACTCCTACCGTTAGAGGTTACCGATAGAGGTTACCGATAGACCTCATAGTTCTGAAAACATTGTACACCTACCATTACTATACACCTACCATTACTATACACCTACCATTAGAGGTTTCCAATATAGGTTGCCGATAAACCTCACCATTCTGGAAACATTGTACACCTACCGTAACTGTACACCTACTGTTAGACCTCAACCTTCTAGAAACATTGTACACCTACCATTACTGTACACCTTCCATTAGAATTTTTCCGATAGAGGTTATAGATAGACCTCGCCATTCTAGAAAATTTGTTCACTGAACCTCACAGATAGAACACTGTTCACCTACAATTATTGGTTACCAATAAAAAAATTCACTGATGGAACTGTTCAAAGAATTGTAAATTTGGAAAAGTGTTGGGGATAAGTGACCTTGACCACCCAAAACACCTCAAACACTACATTTTCACAAGGTAATGGACCGGAGAGGTCCGGGACATTACATCCATTACCTCTCTATAAATTCCCATCCTTGAGAAATCAAAACCCACCTGAAGAGAATAAAATTAATGGGGTTCGAACTACCACCCATCGAGATACCTCTCAAAAGAGAGAATCTCACAAAAGAAAAAAATGAAATTCATAAATAGAACATTAAATTTATAACCACAAAGGGAACATCGTTACATAAAAATGGTTAAACATCAAAAAACTCTAGGTACTAAGCACTTATATGTGACTCACATTCCCAGGTACTCTCCTCCATGCCACCATGTCACCATATGACATGAACCAAGGGAATAAAATGCTCACGCAAAACATTTTCTTTGCGGTCCTGGATCTCCAAAGGTCGCTCCTCAAAGGTCGGATGATCATTAACATCGATCTCTCCCCAATTGATGATGTGAGAGTTATCATGAAGATAATGAAAGAGCTTTGATACATGGAAAAAATATTGTATCTGAATCATCTATGGGGGAAGTGAAACTCGATACGCCACACCTCCAACATGAACTAACACCTCGAATGGCCCAAGAAACTGGGGAAAAAGATTACATCCACGACCAAACCTTCGCTGCCCACGACGGGTAGTCAAATATTGAAACATGTGATCCCCAAAATTAAACTCTAAGGGTCTCTTTCTTTTATAAATATATTATTTTTGACGATCATAAGATGTCTTCATCCTCTCACGAATCACCGTGACTATCTCTATTGTATTCTGCACTAGTTCTGGTTCGAGAATTGCTGACTCTCGGATCCCGGTCCAGAATAATGGAGAATGGGAAGGCCGACTATATAGGGATTCAAACGGCGCCATACCGATGGTGGGGTGAAAACTATTATTGTATGTGAACTCGACCAAGGGTATGTGCCTCATCCTTGAACCTCCAAAATCAAGTACACAAGAGTGTAACATGTCTTCAAGAGTCTGGATGGTTTGCTCTGTCTGACCATCCATTTGTGGATAAAAACTAGTGCTAAGGTATAGTTGTGAACCGAAAGCTTGTTGGAGACCTCTCCACACCCTGGAGGTAAAACAAGGATCTCGATCAGAAATGATCGTCTTAGGGGATCCATGATGTCTCACCACATCCTCTAGAAATTCCTTGATAAATATTCCACTGAAATCGACTCTTTGATCGTTGTGAAGTGGGCTGATTTTGATAAACAATTCACTGCCACCCAAATAGCCTCATGTCCTCCTGTAGCTCGAGTTAAACCAGTAACAAAGTCCATTGAGATGTCCTCCCACTTCAATAGAGGAATGGATAATGGCTAGAGAAGACCATAAGTGACACGATGTTTGACCATCACCTTTTGGTGGACTAAACATCAAGACACAAACTACCCAACTGCATGCTTTAGCCCTGGCCACCAAAACTGGATCTTCAATGCTCGGTACATCATTTTCATGCCAGGATGCACTGCTAAAGGATAACTTTGAAACTCTCTAAGAACCATATCGTTCATCATCAAAGGAACAAAAATACATCCATGATACCACACTCGGTATTGTTCATATTCAGTCCAACCATCAGGGTCCTCACTATAAACAACTCGGTCTCTCCAAACCTCTTCCTCAAGATCCCCCAACTGGAACTCGTCCACCTTCTTCATCAGGGATGACTATACCATCATCTGAAAAAGAAATCCTCTACCCCCAGCTTCTCCCATATCAATATGTAGTGCTGAAAGTTCATCCATTACCCTCCAAGAATCACCAGATACATGCACAACATCACTGCCTGAATTTTGGCTCAACAAATCAGCTACAACATTCCCTTTTATAGGTTTATATGATATTTCGAAGTCATATTCCTGAAAAAACTACAACCACTAACACTGTCATAAGTTAACGTCACACTGGGAAAAAACATACCACAAACTCCTATGATTGGTGAAAACCACAAAGTCCTCACCAATGAGGTAATGTATCCATAACATCAGAGAAAACACCATAGATTCCAACTCAATATTGTGAGTGGAATAGTTATGTTCATGGGTGTGTAACTGCTGAGAGCCATAAGAAACAACTAACCCCTACTGCATGAGAACACAGCCTAACCCCCGATGTAAAGTGTCACAGAAAACATCAAATTGAAATCCCTCAACTGGAAGATAAAGAAAGGGAGCACTTACTAACTTCTTCTTTAGATACTCGAAAGATTCCTGATCTGGATCATTCCATATGAATTCCAGATCATTACTGGAAAAAGCTGTCAGAGTAGTCGTAACTCATGATAAATTGGCTATGAACCTCTTGTAGTAGCCTACGAGACCAAGGAAACATCACACATTTGAAACTATCTTGGGGGTTGTCCAAGAAACAACTACTTCTATCTTCAATGTATCCACAACTACTCCCTGTTGGGACACAACATGCCCCATGAAACTGACTTTTCTTTCCCAAAATTCACACTTAGATAACTTCCCAAATAGATGATGTCGACAAGGGATCCCAAAATGGCTTGTATATGCTCTGTATGATCCTCTTCTGATGTGGAGTACACAAGTATTTCGTCGATGAAAACTACCACGAACTTGTCCAGGAACTCAATGAACACAACATTCATCAACCCCATGAATATAGAAGTAGAATTCTTTATGCCAAACGGCATTACAACAAACTCTTAATTCCCATGAAGACAACGAAAATCATTCTTCAGGATATCATCATTCTTTACATGCATCTGATGATATACTGACCTCAAGGCGATCTTTGAGAACCAAATTTCACCCTTCACTTGATTGAATAAATCCTCAATCATCGAAATAGGATAGAAATTCTTTATTGTCAATTTTTTTACGTGATGATTATCGACACAAAACCACAAACTTCTATCAGCATTCTTCACTAATAAAACTAGTGCTCCCCATGACAGCACACTTTGACGAACAAAACCACACTTTAACAGACCATAAAGCTGTATACATTTCTACTATAACTCAGAAGGGGCCATACTATATGGAGACATAGAGATATTAGATGATCCTGGTTTTAGCTTGATCCCAAATTCGATCACTCATCGAGGGGGTAATCCTAAAAACACTTCTGGGAATACATCGGGGTACTCTACTACGACCCTAGGAAGCAAAAACTATTGAAACTCTAAAGAACAACACATTATCTCATCCATCATGGATGATAATAACGGAAAACACTTATGACCCATCTAAGGATATTTCTTGCCAAGAAACACCACTGTATCTCTTTCTGCAACAATGAAAATGTCCTTCTTCCTGAAGTAATCCATGATATCCTGCACCAAATTCAACCAATCCATTCCAAGGATGAAATCATATGGTTGTATTAGTACACATAGGAAATATCCCTAAGAGTGGTGTTGCCCTAACACTAGCTCACAGTCTCTAAATTCATCAAACAAGTCAGCTTGACCTCCAACTGGTGTAGTTAGTGCCAAGGGAACTGGAAGCCTCTATACCTCAAGTCCAAAAGCATGGATAGTTGTAGGTGATATGATGGAGTGTGTTGATCTTGAATCAAATAGGGCATACACCAAGGTAAAAAAGAAGAAAGGGTTCCTTGAAAAATGTCTATCTCACCTTGAGCTGGCAACGCTAGAGCATGAAGCTGACCACGACCTCTTCTATGGCCTCTCTGACGCTGATGATGACCACCCCCATAGTAGTGCTCTGCTCTCTGGGGACAGGGAGTGTCATGTGTTGTACTCTACCTGCCCCATCTACACTATGATGATCTAAAGCTGGTGCAACTAGATGCTAATTCTTTGTTTGGAACTCCCTCAATGGAGGAACCTCAATCATATAAAATGTTGCATGATTACTGATCTGAAATGTTGGGAACTCCCAGTACTGATGACCATGACCACCACATGAAAAACAAGCGCCTGATCCCTTTTTATAAGCCTGAGAGTTTCTGCCTCTAGAGAAATGAGATATGAAGGGCTGAGACCTACCCTCGACTGAACGGAAACTCATATGACCTAAAAACAAAGAACCTTGGACCACAACTCTACTTCATTATGAATCATTCTGATCCCTCTCTCATGATGATCCGGTCCAGGACAAAGTGCTCTCAACAACATTTGTCCTCTCCATCACCTCAAGATATGTTTTCATCATAAATGGGGTGACCTGGAACTGGATCTCTGGATGCAAATCCTCCTCTAAATGCCTCACCCTGGCCTCCTCATCTGGCAGCAGGTCTGAAGCATTTCGTAAAATGTTATTGAAATTGATTCCAAACGCTCAAACATTGGAGCTCCCTTGTCGAATGGTATGGATATCATGGCGAATGGACGCCTTCATAGTCGAAGAAAGAAACTCGAATCTAAACATGTCTTGAAAATCTTCCTATGAGATCACTGACTCATCACGATCCCCTATGAACAATAACCACCACATCCTCACTGCTCTACACAACATCGTCACAATCAAGGACACACAGTGCACCTCCTGAGCATGAATCAAACTAAAGCTGATCTCAACCTCCTCAAACTAGTCCTCTGTGACTACATCTGAAACGGGGCCCTCGTACTTCTGTAGACTCCGGTGTTGAAACTCTCAGAGTGACTTCCTCCAAGTGTCATTGTCGTCAACCCCTACCTTGCGACGATCTGCTAGAATAGACTGCTAGTCATTTTCTATACAAACCTGATGAGTGAGTTGACCGGGAGCCATAGGTATAAAAAAACAAACTGTTAGAGATCATAAAACTAGAATATGAAAGACTCAATGTTAATTAATTATTTTTTTTCTTTTATTAATTTTATGTTATCCTATCCAGTGTCCTACCTATTAAAACAAAGGGACAAAGAAAAATGATGCATGATCCTTTCCTAGGACTCTACACTGCAATTAGTACCACCTTGTTTAGTAGCCATTGTAAAATTAAAGGTCTGTACATAAGATCATAGCAGGACATAATTGCCTATCTCTTAGCCATTATCCATTGTTTACCTCACTTGGTAAACATGAATGATACCATTTACCTACCATCCCATGTAGCCTCACCTGTGCCTAACTCCAAAATCCATCATATCCCTCCATCAAATGTCTAATAAAACTCTGTCATGACCCCTCCCCACAAATTTTACTGCTCATGGGCCGACAATGTGAGAAAGGAGATAATTTCCCCCGATTCCCACCTCCTGTACTCCCCAGGTTGGTGACTAGAATCGAGGGTATAATAACACACAAATGGGAGGCATTACCCTTTAAGAGAACACATGCGAAAGAGATAGATCAGATAAACACCAACCAACTCCAACTCAGATAGCAATATAAATGAAAACCAAAGTACACATATGAAATTTCATGAAAAAGTACTACAAATGAATGGTAAAAAACTGAATGTAACCAAAAGAATGTTAAAATATTAGCAACCACAAGCCCGAACAACTCTTGCAACCTCAAGATAATAAAAAGAAGCATGGTTTCCAACCTGCTCCAACTGACCTAAAAAACATTTTATATATTTGTTGGGTGAGTATAGCAGTATACACAGTGGGATCCTCCCCAAAGCCTCTCATAAAAAAGTAAATAAATTATGCTAAAGAATAGTGAAAACAAGTGAAAATAACTCATCATCTAAACAGGTATACTAAGTTCCCAACCTCACCATGGATACTCTCACCAAGTAATGAATTAAAGAAAATATCATATAATAAATAATATCAAGCGTACCCTGCTACTACTTCCCAACTGGTTTTCCACTTTTCCCCAACGTCGCACGCCCTGAGCATCCCTCTCCAAAAAGGATTTCTCATAGACACCTGGGAGAAGGACCACAATATGCACCTCATACAACAAAACAACCACGTCTACACACCAAAGTAACAAAGTAGTTTTTGGGATCCACCACAGCTCGCATAACATGTATGATACGTCAGAGATCATACATCAAGACATTGCATCCCATACACTGAGTATGGATCTTTAAGAAATCACAAACTATACACGTTACACCTATATTAGTCCATAGAAAACTATATCCAGAATATATATGTGTGAATAAACAAAATCCATAACATCCCTCTACAAAAATATCTGGGAAAAACTAACCAATGTGCCTACCAGCACAAGTAACTACCAGGAGAAGAGAGCGGGGCCGATGGGGGTAGTCATTCATCCATCCCCCACTAGAATGTTGGAAAAGGCACCCCCCATGACTTAGAATCGCTGGGCTATTAGTTTACCTTACTGATAAGGTGGAGTAGTGTATAGTAACAAAAAAAATACAGAATATACTATAACTCACAACCACACTCTGGGCATAACCTATTTATAGACACAACTACATCTATCATCTCTAAGAATATGGGATACTACTTCTAAGATTAGGTATCCTATAAGCACACAACCATTTAAAGAGATTGATTAGATTACTTCATTACCTTTTTATCTGTTCCACTTTACGTTAACTAATTCTTTAAACATTATTTAACCGCAAACAATTCCACATTAAATTTCATTAGCATCACACCCAACATACATTGTTCCTTCAAAATTTCAATCTCAATATTATGTTCAAGCAACTACATCCACATGGGTTAACACCATTTATTGAATTACTCGTTATAGAATTACTTTCCATCATTCACAGGAATTTTAGAAAAACATTCAATGATAATAAACACAAGGGGGCTCAACACGGTGATTAGATGTACTACCAGTAGATTATTTTCCACTTATAGAATGAGTATATACCCATACTTCCTTGAGAACCATAACATGGAAGGTGGGTGTCATACCCCGAGTGTCTTCACCTCTTTCAGAATATGGGTATGTAAGACCTTCTTTCGTGAGTAGTGGGGGAAATTAAAGTAGATAACAACCAAAGAATGAGAAAGCATCCAAAAATCACATCCATCCCATTCCATCACCCCTGGTATCCTCCCCGACTCCCATATGCATAAACAGATAAATCTCGCCACTCTAGGTATCATCTGCTACCACAACCAAAATCCTCTATGCCCCCACAGATCTCAATGGCCATCCGGGATCACATCACAACACATGCAGCAGGAAAAACAAAAATCACAACAATTGGGCGATTGGCCATTTATTAATCAAGTGGGTAACTCAGAACCCTTCAAGGAATTATCAAAAAATCATTTCTTTAATCCATATTGAATTAACCGATTTATTATACGTAGGCTCCACCTTTGGAAAACCTAAATAGTATGTTATCACAAATAAAATGAAACATTATTACTACACCATTTTGGTTAACATCAAAATTACAACAAGAAGAACCAGATTCATTTACATACCTCTTAATCTTTAGACAAACAAGTATCAATTAATCCCTATTTACGTTTTTTACCAATTTATATCAAGAATGAACAGCTACATGAAGCAAGCATAGATATCACACTATCTAGAAAAACAAGGGGCAATAACATACGATCGATATCAATTTATTTATCTGGTTAAAATATTTATTATGTCAATTACATTATCATCCAGTGGGATTAAACATGCTAACAGTACAGTTGCACATTAAATAAAGAGAAGAAATGAATCCCCTACCTAAATAGTTCTACACGTTCTTTATCCACACAATGGGTCACGATCCTCCTCTCTCGACAACTGCATCCACCCGAGGATTCCACAGCACGACCACACCAACGAAACCCCAAGAAGAAATTCATTAGAATCATGGTGATTACATTATATAAAATGTATAGGCGAAACAGGAGAAGATGATCCCCAATGGAATGATGATAAAACATACATTATATCGAAGATTGATCAATATATCTTGGTTGCATCAAAACATAGCGGAACCGATATGATCAGTGAAGTTTTATTATGTAACTCATATGGGATAAATTGAAAAGATCTAGAGTCTCATAGCTGAGAACAATGAGTAAGAACAAGGGAAGAAGATATCTTGTCCCTTTTGAAGATTTAATGGCGTGACAGTTTATGATACGCTTAATTACCCATTTAAAGAGGATCGAATTATCCCATGCGGTTTGACCATGTTAGAACACCCAGAGCCATTAATATAGGATTTATGGCCTTTGAATCGGCCTTAAGAGTCCTTAAAATAAGGCATTAAATTTATTTTACGTCAAAGGAAATGTAAAAGGGGAGAAACTGTAGGAATCTGGAAACACTGTTCACATACCCAAAATTTGGAAAAGGAAAAACAATGTTCATGAACCATACCAATAGAACCTCACCATTATGGAAACACTATACACCTACCATTATTGTAAACCTACCTTTAGAGGTTACCGATAGAGCTATGCTTTCTGGAAACATTGTACACCAACCGTTTCTGTAATCCTACTGTTACTGTACACCTACAGTTAGAGGTTACTGATAGAGGTTATCGATAGACCTCTCAATCCTGAAAACGTTGCACACCTACCGTTGTTGTACACATTCCTTTAGAGGTTACCTATAGTGGTTTCCGATAGACCTCAACGTTCTAGAAACTCTATACACCTACTGTTACTGTAAACCTACCATTAGAGGTTACCAATTGAGGTTAAGGATAGACCTCACTATTCTGGAAACACCGTACACCTACCATTACTATACACCTACCATTAGAGGTTACTGATAGAGTTTAAGGATAGACCTCACCGTTCTAGAAACACTGTACACCTACCATTATTGTACACCTACCATTATTGTACACCTACCGTTAGAGTTTACCAATAGAGGTTTCCAATAGACCTCACCATTCTGGAAACACTATACACCTTCTGTTACTGTACACCTACTGTTAATGTACACACACCATTAGACCTCACCGTTCTGGAAACACTATACACCTACCGTTATTGTACACCTACTGTTAGAGGATAGCAATAAAGGTTACAGATATATCATGCCGTTCTGGAAACACTGTTCACTAAACCTCACTGATAGAACCCTTTTCACCGACCTTTATAGGTTTCCAATAGAACTGTTCACCAATGAAACTTTTCACAGTATTGGAAATTTGTCAAATTGTTGGGGATAAGTCACCTTGAGCTCTAGGAACACCTCAAACACCACATTTTCACAATGTAATGGACCGGAGAGGTCTGGGCCATTACATCTATGATTAAAATTTCTAATGATTCTATTGCCAAGGATATTTTGAAAGGTTTTTGGAATGATATTTATAGGAATGATTCTTGTTATGAAGTACTTAATGGGACAATCTAGTGAATTAGTTGTTTATGTTCCTAGGATTCAATGACAAAAATCTACATTTTTATAGTGTTGAACATTATGTTATGTAATTAATATTTATATAATAGGATATAATATGTATTGATAAAAATAATTGTATTTTGTGATTTATATTTAATGATATGAAATTTTTTATTTTAATATAATACATGTAACTAAATTTTAATAATAAAAAAAATTAAGGTTTGTTTGTGAGTATATAAAAATAATATATTTATTTCAATAAAATAGATATTTTTCATTATTCAATTAAAAATATTTATTATAAAAAATTGTCAAAATATTCCATTTAAGGTAAATTATTTACAATGATTTAAAAAAAATATTCACTTTTTAAAATATTAATTTTAAATGTAATAAACTTCAATTATAACATCTACACCTAAAATAAAATAATGTTAATTTTTAGTAAGTCATTTTTTTGAATTATAATATTATATTAGTGAATATTTATCACTTATTTATTATGAATTAATAAATAAATTTTAACTATATAAAACTTATATAGATAAATTTCATAATGTGGAAATTACTATTCATACATAGATATTCAATGGATAAGTTATAATGATTAAATTTAGAAAATATTTTTTCATAGAAGTATAAATTATTTGTAGCATTTACAATATAATACAGACCATAGTTTTATTTTTAAAAGATAAAATAATCTTTAATATTTGACTATTACATGAAATTTCTAGTGTTCCATTTTTATTGGAATTTGATTAGGGTTTATAGGACATTCATTTATTTATTACATTTTTATATTTATGCTACTTAACCCTTGAGGAAAAAAGTCACCATATTATGTACAGTATATACTGCACTTATGGTTCAGATATGATATTTAAATTATATTTTTTTGAGAAACTATTTCCTATGGAATATTCCCTTATACCTAGGCACCATTTACTAACCCATGAGGATTGTGAACTCCCATGGGGTCATGTTTTTGACAAATATGATTTCCTAGGTAAGGGGTGGAATAGGTTTTTTTTGGAAAGTTTCACCTATAACATATATATATGATCATTAAATATTTATCAATATAATCATACATAATATTTGATCTTATAAAATTTATATTTATGTTTTATTGTGGAAATATCATTTATATAATTTAAAATCACAAAATAAATTAGATTTTATTTCAATCATTATTTATTATCCTCTATTACCATTTGGATCTACATAATAAATGTGATTACGTGAATATATAATGTAATGAAATAGTGATCTAAAATACTGGTATATAGTGATATAATATGAATGTATATGAGATATGAATGAAATTTATTATATAGGATATAATTATCATAAAAATCATGTCAGAATACCAGTATCTTCTTAATGAGTAAATGGAAATACTTTTATAGAGACATGGAATATTTCAATGAAAATGGTGAAACATAATAAACACATATAAATACATACTATAATGACATCATCACATTATGGGAAAAATAACCTTAATATCGTCACTCATCTCATTAACGACCAAGATAACTACATTTTGTATATGAATAATGATCTCATTAAATATGAAAATTTACCAAATTCACTATTAGGATATAAAACAATATTCTTTAAAATACATCATATTGAGATAATAATAATTCATAAAACATAGGAAATATATATATATAATGGATAAATATAAAATATACTAATGGTAAAGGATGTGGTTTCATAATTACCCCATATATCATTAGAGAATTTATATGCTTTTTAAATCCCAAAAAAAGAAGGAAAACATAATTTTATATAATAAAATGTATTATAATGTAAAATATTATCATTTATGATGATATAATAAAACCACATGGCAAAAAGCATTGAGAAACATCATTAATACGGTCAATAATAGTAATAAATTAATTTTATCTAATAATATAATACATTGAACTGGAAACATTTATATTCCTTAAAGTTATATTTTAAAAATATAAAAATATATAATTGAAAATGTTTTTAGATGGATAATAAGTGAATGAGTGTGATAGTGGGTAGTGAAACCAAATGAAATGTGAATAGTTGAGAGCCCGAACCTCATGATTTATTTTGTTTCATCGTTTTTTATCATCATATATAATCATAATATGATTGGTAAAAAAATAATCATTTTATTATCAATTATAACCACTGCAATAATATTTACTTTAATTAGTTGATGTAATTAATGTTTAAAATACAAGCTTCATAAAATATTATCTATTTATTGTGATTTCATATTTTCTATTAATTATTAGTTATTTATTATATATTTTAACTATAGATAAATACAAATACATAAAATCATAGACACATACAAATATATATATATATCAAACAATCAAAAAACCTATAAATTATGCTTTTTATAATTATGAAAATTGTATCATCAACTATGGTGGAAAACTAAGATTTAATTATATTTTTAAAAAATAGGGGGGGAGAGATAACACAAACACATTATAAATGATTTATAATAACTATAAATTATCATAATAAAATTTATTTACATATATATAATCTAATCAAAACATAAAATTTTTTAGTGATAAACAATTAATTAACAACATCCTTATCTGTAGTAAACTGGATAAAAATAATAATTTTAAAAAAAGAAGGGGGAAGATTTATATATGTATATATTTATGTGTACGTGTATCTATGTGGTTCTGTAATCGACAACTTATCAAAATACTAAATAGTATTCATATATAATTTTTAATAAATTAGTTTATAATTATTAAAAAATGAAAATAGAATTGGTGAATATCAGGTTGAGAATGAAATTTAGTGGATAGTGTAGTTACCAATTCTTTTATTTTTAATATTGTTATTTCTTAGTAATTCCTAGCGATATTAGATTTAGATGAAAATAAAATGTTGCCATGGATCTAATATGTCTAGTTATAATTAAATTGTAAATATCAAAGGGAATTAAAAGTATCATTGATGTGTTTTTTCAATAGGTAGTGAGAGTGGATATATAAACTAGAATCATAAATTTATTTTTATATAAAATAATTTCTGAAATATTAATACAGGGGTAGAAAAAAATAATTGTTTTATTCAAGAATAAGATTTCTATTTGATGAAATATATATGTTTTTATAAGATTTAAACCAAAAAACAAAATAATTAATTAGTTTATAGAAAAAAATAATGAAAATTAAAAAATATATCTTTATGGTTATAGTTAATTATTTATGTAATGGTAAATGGTGTTTTATGTTTATAAATTATATTAATTATTTAACCATTAATTATATATCTTATAATAACTATTTTTAGTATATATATTTTAAAAAAATAACTGGGACATTATTTTATACAAATTAAGTAATAAAACATGTGTTATTTGATATGTTTTTTACATCTTTATAAAAATCAATTCCTTTCATAAAAATACTGAAAAATAATTCATATAAAATTTAATTTTTCTCATTTAAAAATAAAATAAAATATATCAAAATAATTTTCAATCAATGTTAATTATATAACATGAATATTAATATTAAATTTTTTTTTGTAAAATTTTTCATAAATTACTTTTAAAATGTATTCATAGACTAGATTTGAGTTTTATAATTCAAATAGATATTTATGTGTATTAAAATCACTATATTTCCTTATTAAATTATTTTGGAATAATATTATTTTTCTTTTTATTAACTCAATTTTCAAGTAACTGTTATCAAGATCATATTACTATTTCAATAGAAATTAATATTTGAATAATTATATTTATTATTTTATTGGTCATATTATACATTTACATCCATTAAATTCCATATATTTCATAAATTAATAATTCAACTTTTATTTTCTTATGTTTTCTATATATTTTAAACAATTAATACAATATTTCTTATTTTTTTATATATTTTTTCTATTTTTCACATTTTTGATATTTCCAAGTGACCACAAGAAAATGGACTTCCATATTCTACTAATGTTTTCTTTTATATTATTCTATTTTACATGTTACAATTTTTCATTTTTATTTATCATTGAAATGAAATTTTATATATTAATGAAGTAATCAGTTTTTGGTTTTTATTGAGATTCCATTATATTTTATATAACAACATGTGTATCAATATAACGCATGAATGAATTCAGAATAGAAATATCTTTAATAAATGTATCTATCATTATATTCAACAAATCATTTGATATAACATCCATAAAATTTAAAATCCTATTTTTAGTTTAGAGTAAATAGGTTAAAATCTATTTCATATCATCATAACGTGTCCATGTGACCTTTTTACATTTATGGTTCATCTAAACTACATTGAGTTGGTGAGTTATTTTTTACAAAAAATAGTCTCTCTAAAATCAATGAATTTCCATGGTTCCCCCTATTAAAAGAGTTTATTATCCATTTATACCACCTCTAGAGTCAGTGTATTTATAGGGCTGAGAATATACATCCTTGGGAGAAGCATATACCCCTAGACGAGTTTTCCTATAATAATATATTTTAGGAAACTATTGAGATGGCACCTTATGAGGAATTGTATGGTAGGTCGTGCTGATCACCCTTGCACTGGATAGAGGCAGGTGATGCAGCTTTACTAGGACCACATCTCGTGTAGGAGACTTTTGAGTAGGTCTATTTTATTTAGTAGTGGATGGCTACCACAGAGTCTCATCAGAAATATTATGACGATTGCAGCAGATAACCCTTGGATTTTGTGGTTGTGGATCAGGTTATCTTTTGTGCTTCACCGAGGTTGGGACACAGGCGGATCAGGAGATATGGTAAACATTCACCGAGGTATGTCGGGCCATTTAGGATTCTAGAGAGAGTCAGACCAGTTGCAAATCATTTGCAGTTAACACAGAGGTACTAGGCTATGCATGAGGTCTTCCATGTATCTTAGTTGTGTCGCTATCATTCAGACTTGTCTCGTGTATTTCAGACTGAGGAGGTTGATCTTGAAATAGATGTTTCTTTTAAGGAGCATCTGATTCATATCATTGATAAGAGTATGAAGGTTCTTCGAGGCCATGTAGTTCCTCTCATACGGGTACTATTGAAGCTTGTCTGAGTGTAGGAAGAAACATTGGAGCGGGAGATCGACATATGTGCTCAGTGGCCAGACTTATTCACGGCTATATCTTCACCACCCTTGGAAGGGATATTCAGAGATGAATTTCTTTAAGGGGGGAATTTTTTAAGAACCTGGTTCTTATTCATGAGGTATGTGTTTCTTCCTTTCTCCTTTCCTTAAGTGTTTTTGACAAAATAAGGAAAATTGGGAAAAATCCTAAATTTTGGGACTACACGCCATGTACTTTTCCACACACCATGTACTTTGTCCGTGTGGGATGAGTACACTTGGTGTGCAGTCATGCCAGTGACGAAGGGTGGGAAAACTGACTATACGCCATGTAGTGGGTATGTACACACCGTGTAGTCAGTCAGCAGGGAAATAGTACGGTGGTCGAAGAAGACGCTAGCTGGGTGACAGTACACGCCGTGTAGTCAAGAATACACGCTGTGTACTCATGTCGACAGATGAACAATTTGGCGGTATCGCTAGTAGAACAGTTAAATGAAAGAAGTAGACGCCGTGTAGCCAAAATTACACGCCATGTAGTTTGTTTTTTTCGCATTAAATGGTCAGTAGCCAACCCTATTCATAGGATTAGCTTAGAACCGGATGGGTACTCGGGAGAGGTGGCTAGACCTTCGAGGATCAACCGAATGAGCATCGAGAATCCATTTTCTCTTCTGTCGATCTCATGGGAACCACATGGGTAAGAGCTTCCTTCTCCTTGAGTTTTTCTTTTCCATTCTTCTTATATGGTATGTTATTTGAGGTTGAACGATAATTATTATACCTCATATCTACGACATTCTTGGACATTTCAGAAGGCTTCGTTTGGGTATATCGATCACGAGTGATCGAGGAAGGTGGCTTGGTGATTAAATTCAAACTGTTGTGTGTTTTTGTGTAACGTTGTGATACGCGCTCATGCTTGGGGTGTCTTATGGATGATGACATATTGAATTAAATACCTAGAATTTTTTAGGTAATTGTATCGTGATAATAAACTGTTGTTTGGGATCGCTGCTTGGATCCAGGACCACCCCGGGGGTGTGTTTCTCTATTTAGTCATTTAGCCAGCATACCTGAGGGTATGCCTTTATATTAATGATTATATAATTACCATGAGAGTAATTTCATTTACATTTCGTGTATATTTCTTGTGATCAAATTTTGCATGACCCGATTACTTGTTTAGCCTGAGGGCAGTGTTGTGATTAGCCTGTGGGAAATGTATTACTTAGCCCATGGGCAACTTCTTCTGTTCCTATGGGAAATAGGCTCTATGCCTCTAGGTGACACCTCGTACACCTGTGGGAAATATCTATTATGCATGTGGGAAATTACCTACATGTTACGTTTTTGATTACCCGAGGGTAAGGGTTTTCGTGTTTGGGGGCACTGGGTATTTTGGTTAGAATATTCACAATGGTGATATCTTAAATTGATTATTTAAAGAAATATAAAATGGAGAAATAACTATTAAAGATAGTTACTTTTGAGTTCTTCTTAGTTGATTAAATTTTACTCTTGCAGACTATTGTTTCATATTTTCACACAGTTGGGCATGAGCCTTTGGTGGGTTCCTACTGGGATTTATTTCTTACACCCTGTTTGGGTCATGTCATCATCCCAAACTAATTACGTTTCTATAGGTGTGGATAAGGGAAAGGGTCCCTATATAGGTAATTTATTGTTTCTAGGAAGTAGGAGAGCATGGGACCGGGCTTAGGCTCGGGATGTTGCTGGTAGTTCTGTTTTTCTTTTCCGAACATGTACCTCAACTGTATTGTATTGTAGATTAACATGCTTTAGATATTTTATAGAATAGTGAGAAGCTGCATTTTCATATACATATGTCTTTTGGTTTCCTTGATATTAGCAATTATCCATTTCAGTTATATATTTATTGTTTCCTCCTTCCACTTTTGTTGTATGTTTTTATTATTCCGCTGCAATACACTTTGAAAAATGAGGGCATAGTTTCCCCACTATCAGACATGGGTCCTCGCTGCTAGTTGGTAGCCTCTTGCATTTGGGGAAATGCGCTTGAAGTCATGTGGTGAACAGGGTTCAGGGAACCCATTAAGTGGCACCCAGAACTGGGATGTTACAATTTTCATAACTACTCACATTATATAGGTTTTTCCTTCCAATAATATAGACACTAAGATCCATTAGAGGATATCTAAAGGCGTTTTTTCAATGAATGGGTAATTATCTTAGTGATTAAATTTCATTAAATCTCTTTTATCATCTCTTATAAATCAATTATGTTGTTTATAAAATAATAAATTAAGTATGAAATTTTTTTAAAATATTATTAATATTATGAAACCAAACGTATTTAACTTGTTTTTATAAAATTTGTAGTGAATGTATTGCTTGTACGTATGTATGACTCACCTTCCCCATATAGTTATACAATTAAATTATCATCACAAAAATTTATAGATGGGAATTATATGGATTTAATTTTTATATATGATATATCCGAATAAATTAATGTTCTATAATGAAAATATCATAACTTCCTTGTTATCATTAAATACATTAGGAAATGATAATATCACTTATGCTTACATATGGTCTACCACCTCAATGAATCGATGTGATTAATTATACAATTATATTTTATATAGATGGTAGTAAGTATTAATTTACGGAAATCATAGGATATATATGACTTAATAATTATTTGGAAAGGTAAATTATAATTCACATTTATTTCATTTAATCCATCGAAAAGTGAAGGCATTGTTCATGTGCATGTATGGTGTACCGTCTCCAAGAATAGTGTTATTTTTTTATTATATTTATATTTATTAATAACTATAATTATGTAATATCTAAATATATATGAAACTTCAATCATTAGTCTTATTTGAGGGATGATATAACTATGATAAAAATACAAGGGCCAAAAAAACCATGGAAAACGTTGAATGTATCCCTCAGAATAATTATTTTATTACAACTATTAATTAACATGTTACAAAAGAAAATAAATAAATTGTATATGTTATGATATAATTCAGTATTGTTTTTATATGAAATTTAGATATATATTTATAATATAAGAGATTCTAACTTGTATGAATGATGTTAACCCAAAGGTAAGATAAATTTTTCTAACTTTTATATCCATATAACACATGCCATATTCCAAACATGTTTTCTTTTTTGGGTCATTAATACATAAAATGTTATTTATTTTATATTTTATTATGAAATTTTTGGGGTTATAAATATACATCATATTTTATTTCTTTCATGGGTATTATGATTCAATTTTTAACAAATAAATGACGGTTTTGTTGTTATAATCGCACTAATTAATGGGATTTATTGTGATTAAATTCAGATGATAAAATATAATGATATAACATTCAATATTATCAATAATTTTACAATACTCTAGAAAATTGTATAAATTATATTTATATAATATATATACCTTTGTTTATTAACTAAAGATACCAAATGATTTTTTTAAATAAAATTTACAGTATTTTTCCCTTCAGTTAAAAAACATTTTTCACCTATATCCATTTTTATTTGAAATTATTTTAAATAATTTATTTTTAATTCCCCTATGAATGTTGAAATTAATTTTTACCAAATATTTACATCTAAAAATATGTTTTTATATGAATGATCCTATTGTTTTATAAATTATTTATTCTTATATTTTTTTAAAAAAAGATAAAATGTAATATTTTTTTGTAACTTGTATTATATGAGTAGAATTTCTTCATTCCATGACCACTTATTAACTTGAAGCATCCATTAAAATTTCCGATGGTTATCATCAAATAAAATATTTTCCCTAAAATTTTCTAACAATTTTTATATTAAATATCTAATTTAATCATTTATACGTTATTTTCATGAAGACTATTTTAATTTATTTATAATGCTATTTCTATTCATAAAATAAAATATCCCATTACCTCCCTAGTTCTTTAAAGAGGATATGATCAAAGTATTCCATCTTTACTATTTCTTAGTCTGTTTTATGTTTGCGATCAGTTGATTTTTATAAAATCTGTTCTATTTACATTGGTTTTCATTCCCATGGGTTATGATATTATGAGATGTTTATAACAACCATTAATATCTATTATATATGATATGAAAAATGTTTTATAATATTGTGTCCCACGTATTTATGATTTTCATTATGTAATTAATGTGACCAATACCATCATTAATGAATTGAGTAATAATTGACAGATCATGTGATATATATGATTGTAATGGGGTGAGAATTCGGTTTAGTAAAGGGAAAATATTCAATATGAAAATATTAGTTGTGAACTCTAACAACTATGATGATATGAGGACAAAATCAAATCCACAATGATTGTCCTGTGAGTGATTCCTGACTACTATGTTGTTTTTTCGGATTGAACATAATCCACTAGGGTTGTATTGGTAGTGAAAATCTCATTACTATAGAAATGATTTTAAATTATTATAATTGCTCCATAATTACATGTATTATACCAATTTTATACAATCATGGATCATGTGCTTTGATTACATTGTGATTTATGTCTTCTCAACATCCGTTATATTTTTATTATCACTCTAGTTTATGATATATGATTTGTAGACATTGTATTAAAAATGTTCGGTTCATCTTTTAAAACCCTTAAACTCATGAAAAGATTTTGTTAACATTGATATTTCAATTTTTACCCTTATTAGGCTTCTAATGTCATGAACCCCCCACAAAAAAAAATTGTAACCCTATTGGGACGAAAATGTGAGAAGGGAGATAATGACCCCTGAGTCCCTCTTCCAGTAGGCCCTGTGTTGGCTACTAGCACCGAGGGTATAATAACACACAAATGTGAGGCATTACCCTCTGAGAGAACACATGTGAAAGACAGATATAAGATAGACACCAAAAAAATCCAACTCAGATAGAAATATAAATGAAAACCAAAGTACCCATATGATGTTTCATGAAGAAAGTACTACAAAGGAAAGGGGAAAACTGCAAGTACCCAAAAGAAATTAAAAACAGCAGCAACCACAAGCCCGAATAGCTCCTGCGACCTCGTGCTAGTAGAAACTAGATTGATCTCCAACCATCTCCAAGTGACCTGAAAAAAAGTTTATATATACATAAGGTGAGTATAATAGTATACTCAGTAGGATCCTTTCTGAAGCCTACTGTGCAAAAGTAAATAAATTATACTAAAGAAAAGTGAACAAAAAGTGAAACTAACTTGTCACCTCAAAAGGTATACTATGTTCCCAACCACACCATGGCTGCTCTCACCAAGTAATGCATAATTGAAAATATCATATAATATAGAATATCAGGGGTACCCCGAAAGTACATCACCACTGGTTTGCCGCTTTTCCCCAACATCGCACTTCTTGAGAATCTCTCTCGAAAAAATCATTCCCACAGACACCTCGGTGAAGCACCACAATATGAAACTCGTGCAACAAAACCACCACATTCACTCACCAAAGTAACCAGGTAGTTTCAAGGAGCCACCACATCTTTCATAACATGTATCATACATTGGTTATTGTACTTCAAGCCAATACAGCCCATACACAGAGTAAGGGTCTTCAATCCATCATAGCCTATTCACATTACACCTATAGTTGTTCGTAGACATCTATATCCAGAATATATGTGTGTGAATAACCTCAATACATTACTTCCCTCTACACACATATATGGGAAAAACTAACAAATGTGTATTCCATCACAAGTAGCTACCAGGAGAAGAGAGTAGGGCCAAAGGGGGCAGTCATCCATCCATCCTCCCACCGTAATGTTGGGGAAAATACCCCCCAGGGCTTGGAATCCTTAGGGTGTCAGTTTCCCTTACTGACAGGGAAGAGTATCATATAGAAACACAAAATGTACATAATATACTATAACTCACAACCACACTCTGTGCATAACCTAGCCTTAGACACAACTGCAGCTAACGTCTCTCAGACTCTGTACTGCCACTTCTAAGATTAGGTGTCCTATAATCACACAACCATTTAAAGAGAATAATTAGATTACGTCATTCCACTTTTATCAGTTCTACTTTATGTTAATTAATTCTTTAATAAATAATTAACCACAAACAATTCCACATTAAATTTCATTAGCATCACACCCAAAGTCCACTGTTATTTAAAAATAACAACCTCATAATTATGATACATCAACTCCATACCCATGGGTTAATTCCATTTATTCAATTTTTCATTATAGAATTACTTTCCCACATTCCTTGGCATTCCAGAAAAATGTTCTATGTTACCAAACAGAAGGGGGATCAACACGGTGAGTAGATATACTACCAGTCGAGTCATTGCAGCTTATAGCTGGATCATATACTTATCCTTCCTTGAGAACCTAAACACCAAAAGCATGTGGAATACCCCGCGTGTCTTCACCTCTTTTGGATGAAGGGTAAGTAAGACCAGCTGCCTTGAGCAGTGGGGAAAAGTAAAATAGATAACTACTAATGAATCAACAAGAACCCAATAATCACATCTATCCCATTCCATCATCCTTGGTGTCCTCCCAAACAACCACATGCATAAAGTGATGCATCTCTCCACTCTAGGCATCATCTTATGCCATAACCAAAAGACTTTATTCCACCACATATAAGAATAGCCATCCAGGATCACATCACAACATAGGCAGTTGGAAAAACAATCATCTCATCAATTTGGAAATTGGCCCTTTAACAATCAACAGGGTAACTCAAGAACACTTCAATGAATTATCAAACAAACATTTATTTAATCCATCCTAAATTAAGTGATTTATTATACGTAGCTTCCACATTCAAGATACCTAAAAATTATGATATAACAAATAAAATTAAACAGGCTTACTGTACCATTTTTTTTACATTAAAATCATATCAAGAAGAAATGGATTCATTTATATGCCTCTTAATCGTTATCTAAACAATTATCAATTAATAATTATTTACGTTCTTTACCAATTTCTATCAGGAACTAACATCTATACGAAGAAATCATAGATATCATACTATCAAGCAAAACAAGAAGAAACAACATATGATCAATATCAATTTATTTATCTGGTTAAAATATTTATTATGTAAATTCGATTGTCATCTAGTGGGATTAAACATGCTAAAAATACAGTTGCACATAAAAGAAAGAGAATCAATTAATCCCCTACTTCAAACAGTTCCTCATGTTCTTTATCCACACAACGGGTCCCGATCCTCCTCTTGTGAAAACTGCATCCACCCGAAGATTCCACGGTATGGTAAAACTAACCAAACCCTAAGAATTACACCCATTAAAATCATGGAGAGCACATGATATAATATATAAAAGAGAAACATGAGATTATTATTCCCAAATGAATGACAATAAAACATATTTTATATCGAAGATTGATCGATACATCTTGGTTGCATCAAAACAGAGCGGAACCAATCTGAGGAGTGAAGTTTGATTGTGCAACTCCTACGGGAAGGACAGAAAGGTTCTAACATCTCAAAGCCAGGAACAAAGAGGAAAAAAAGGGAGGAAGATATCTTCTCTGTTTTTAAGATTTAATGGGGTGATGGTTTAATAGATGCCTAATTCCCCAATTAAAGAAGATCTCATTAACCCACGCGGTTTGACAATGTAAAAAAATATAGCGCCATTAATATAAGATTTATGGCTTTCAGATCGGCCTTAAGAGTATTTAAAATAAGGAATTAAATGTATTTTGCATCAAATGATATTTCAAATAGGAGAAAGTGTTGGAAGTTGGAAACACTGTTCACAAACTCAATATTTGGCAAAGGAAAAACACTATTCATGAACCTCACCGTTAGAACCTCACCGTTCAGGAAACATTATACACCTACAGACACTGTACACCTACCATTAGAGGTTACCGATAGAGGTTACCAATAGACTTCACCATTCTAGAAAATATGTACACCTACTGATACTATACACCTACTGTTACTGTGCACCTACAGTTAGAGGATTTCGATAGAGGTTCCTCATAGACCTCACCATTCTGGAAACAATGTACACCTACCGTTAATATACACCTACCATTAGAGGATACTGATAGAGGTTACTGACAGACCTCATGGTTATGGAAACCCTATACACCTACCATTACTGTACACCTACTGTTTCTATACTATTACCGTTAGAGGTTACCGATAGAGGTTACCGATAGACCTCATGGTTTTTAAAACATTGTACACCTACCATTACTATACACCTATCGTTACTATAGACCTACCGTTAGAGGTTTCCAATAGAGGTTGCCGATAAACCTCACCATTCTGGAAACACTGTACACCTACCGTAACTGTACACCTACTATTAGACCTCAAACTTCTAGAAACATTGTACACCTACCATTACTGTACACCTTCCATTAGAATTTTACCGATAGAGGTTATAGATAGACCTCACCATTCTAGAAAATTTGTTCACTGAACCTCACAGATAGAACACTGTTAACCTACCATTATTGGTTACCAATAAAAATATTCACTGATGGAACTGTTCAATGAATTGTAAATTTGGAAAAGTGTTGGGGATAAGTGACCTTGACCACCCAGAACACCTCAAACACTACATTTTCACAAAGTAATGGACCGGAGAGGTCCGGGCCATTATATCAATTACCGCTCTATAAATTCTCATCCTAGAGAAATCAAAACCCACTTTAAGAGAATAAAATTAATGGGGTTCGAACTACCACCCATCGAGATTCCTCTCAAAAGAGAGAATCTCACAAAAGAAACAAAAGAAATTCATAAATAGAACATTAAATGTATAACCACAAAGGCAACATCGTTGAATGAAAATGTTTAAACATCAAAAAACTCTAGGTACTAAGCACGTATATGTGACTCACATTTATAGGTACTCTCCTCCTTGCCACCATGTCGCCATAAGACACGAACCAAGGGAATAAAATGCTCACGAAAAACATTTTCTTTGTGGTCCTGGATCTCCAAAGGTCGCTCCTCAAAGGTCGCATCATCATTAACATCGATCTCTCCCCAATTGATGATGTGAGAGTTATCATGAAGATAACGACAGAGCTTTGATACATGGAAAACATCTTGTATCTAAATCATCTATGGGGGAAGTGAAACTCGATACGCCACACCTCCAACAAGAACTAAAACCTCGAAAGGCCCAAGAAACTGGGGAGAAAGATTACATCCACGACCAAACCTTCGCTTCCCACGACGGGTAGTCAACTATTGAAACATATGATCCCCAACATTAAACTCTAAGGGTCTCTTTATTTTATCAATATGTTATTTTTGAAGATCATAAGATGTCTTCATCCTCTCACGAATCACCTTGACTATCTCTATTGTATTCTGCACTAGTTCTGGTTTGAGAATTGCTGACTCTCGGATCCCAGTCCAGAATAATGGAGATTGGGAAGGCCGACCATATAAGGATTCAAACGGTGCCATACCGATGGTGGGGTGAAAACTATTATTGTATGTGAACTCGACCAAGGGTATGTGCCTCATCCTTGAACCTCCAAAATCAAGAACACAAGAGTGTAACATGTCTTCAAGAGTCTGGATGGTTCGCTCTGTCTGACCATCCATTTGTGGATAAAAACTAGTGCTAAGGTATAGTTGTGAACCGAAAGCTTGTTCGAGACCTCTCCACACCCTGGAGGTAAAACAAGGATCTCGATCAGAAATGATCATCTTAGGGGATCCATGATGTCTCACCACATCCTCTAGAAATTCCTTGATAAATATTCCACTGAAATCGACTCTTTGATCGTTGTGAAGTGGGCTGATTTTAATAAACAATCCACTGCCACCCAAATAGCCTCATGTCCTCCTGTAGCTCAAGATAAACCAGTAACAAATTCCATTGAGATGTCCTCCCACTTCAACAGAGGAATGGATAATGGCTAGACAAGACCATAAGGGACACGATGTTTGACCATCACCTTTTGGTGGACTAAACATCGAGACACAAACTACCCAACTTCATGCTTTAGCCCTGGCCACCAAAACTAGATCTTCAATTATCGGTACATCATTTTCATGCCAAGATGCACCGCTAAATGATAACTATGAAACTATCTAAGAACCATATCGTGCATCGTCAAAGGAACAAAAAACCTTCCATGATACAACACTCGGTATTGTTCATATTCAGTCCAACCATGAGGGTCCTCACTATAAACAACTCGGTCTCTCCAGACCTCGTCTTTAAGATCCCCTGACTGGCACTCGTCCACCTTCTTCATCAGGGATGGCTATACTATCATCTGAAAAAGACAACCTCTACCCCCAGCATCTCCCATATCAAAATGTAATGCTGACAGTTCATCCATTACCCTCCAAGAATCACCATATACATGCACAACATCACTGCGTGACTTTTGGCTCAACAAATCAGCTACAACATTCCCTTTTATAGGTTTATATGATATTTCGAAGTCATATTCCTGAAAACACTCCAACCACTGACACTGTCATAAGTTAACGTCACACTGGGAAAAAACATACCACAAACTCCTATGATTGGTGAAAACCAAAAAGTGCTCACCAATGAGGTAATGTAACCATAACATCAGAGAAAACACCATAGATTCCAACTCAATATCGTGAGTGGAATAGTTATGTTCATGGGTGTGTAACTACTGAGAGCCATAAGACACAACTAACCCCTACTACATGAGAACACAGCCTAACCCCCGAAGTAAAGTGTCACAAAAAACATCAAATTGAAATCCCTCAACTAGAAGATAAAGAAAGGGAGCACTTACTAACTTCTTCTTTAGATACTCGAAAGATGCCTAATGTGGATCATTCCATATGAATGCCTGATCATTACTGGAAAAAGCTGTCAGATTAGTCGTAACTCATGATAAATTGGCTACGAACCTCTTGTAGTAGTCTACGAGACCAAGGAAACATCACACATTTGAAACTATCTTGGGGGTTGTCTAAGAAACAACTACTTCTATCTTCAATGTATTCACAACTACTCCCTGTTGGGACACAACATGCCCCATGAAACTGACTTCTCGAGCCCAAAATTCACACTTAGATAACTTCCCAAATAGCTGATGTCGACAAGGGATCCCAAAATGGCTTGTATATACTCTGCATGATCATGTCTAGATGTGGAGTACACAAGGATTTCGTCGATGAAAACTACCACGAACTTGTCCAGGAACTAAAGGAACACAAAATTCATCAACCCCATGAATATAGCCGGAGAATTCATTATGACAAGTGGCATTACAACAAACTCTTAATTCCCATGACAACAACGAAAAGCATTCTTCGGGATATCGTCATTCTTTACATGCATCTGATGATATACTGACCTCAAGCCGATCTTTGAGAACCAAATTTCACCCTTCACTTGATTGAATAAATCTTCAATCATCGAAATAGGATAGAAATTCTTTATTGTCAATTTTTTTACGTGATGATTATCGACACAAAACCACAAACTGACATCAGCCTTCTGCACTAATAAAACTAGTGCTCCCCATGATGGCACACTTTGACGAACAAAACCACACTTTAACAGACCATAAAGCTGTATACATTTCTACTATAACTCAGAATGGGCCATACTATATGGAGACATAGAGATATGATATGATCCTGGTTTTAGCTTGATCCCAAATTCGATCACTCATCGAGGGGGTAATCCTAAAAACACTTCTGGGAAGACATCAGGGTACTCTACTACGACCCTAGGAAACAAAAACTATTGAAACTCTAAAGAACAACACATCATCTCATCCATCATGGATGATAAGAACGGAACACACCTATGACCCATCTAAGGATATTTCTTGCCAAGAATCACCACCGTATATCCTTCTGCAACAATGAAAATGACCTTCTTCCTGAAGCAATCCATGATATCCTGCACCAAATTCAACCAATCCATTCCAAGGATGAAATCATATGGTTATATTCGTACACATAGGAAATATCCCTAAGATTGGTGTTTCCCTAACACTAGCTCAAAGTCTCTACATTCATCAAACAAGTCAGCTTGACCTCCAACTAGTTTAGTTAGTGCCAAGGGAACTGGAAGCCACTATACCTCAAGTCCCAAAGCATGGATAGTGGTAGGTGATATGAAGGAGTGTGTTGATCTTGAATCAAATAGGGCATACACCAAGGTAAAAAAGAAGAAAAGGGTACCTTGAACAATGTCTAGCTCGCCTTGAGCTGGCAACGCTAGAGCATGAAGCTGACCACGACCTCCTCTATGGCCTCTCTGACGCTGATGATGACCACCCCCATAGTAGTGCTCTGCTCGATGGGGACGGGGAGCATCATGTGTTGTACTCTACTTGCCCCATCTACCCTATGATGATCTAAAGCTGGTGCAACCAGATGCTAATTCCTTGTTTGGAACTCCCTCAATGGAGGAACCTCAATCATATAAAATGTTGCATGATTATTGATCTGAAATGTTGGGAACTCCCAGTACTGATGACCATGACCACCACAAGAAAAACAAGCACTTGATCCCTTTTTATAAGCCTGAGAGTTTCTGCCTCTAGAGAAATGAGATGTGAAGGGCTGGGACCTACCCCCGACTGAACGGAAACTCATATGACCTAAAAACAAAGAACCTTGGACCACAACTCCACTTCATGATGAATAATTCTGATCCCCCTCTCATGATGATCAGGTCCAGGACAAAGTTCTCTCAACAACCTTTGTCCTCTCCATCACCTCAATATATGTTTTCTTCATAAATGGGGTGACCTGGAACTGGATATCTGGAAGCAAATCCTCCTCAAAATGCCTCACCCTGGCCTCCTCATCTGGCAGCAGGTCTGAAGCATTTCGTAAAATGATATTGAAATTGATTCCAAACTCTCGAACATTGGAGCTCCCTTGTCGAATGGTATGGATATCATGGCGAATGGATGCCTTCATAGTCGAAGAAAGAAACTCGAATCTAATCATGTTCGAAACTCTTCCTATGAGATCGCTGACTCATCACGATCCCCTATGAACAAGAACCACCACATCCTCGCTACTCCACACAACATCGTCACAACCAAGGACACACAGTGCACCTTCTGAGCATGAATCAAACTAAATTCGATCTCAACCTCCTCAAACTAGTCCTCTGTGAGTACATCTGAAACGGGGCCCTCGTACTTCTGTAGACTCCGGTGTTGAAACTCTCAGAGTGACTTCCTCCAAGTGTCGTTGTCGTCATCCTCTACCTTGCGATGATCTGCTAGAATAGACTTCTAGACATTTTTTGCACAAACCTGATGAGTGAGTTTACCGGGAGACATAGGTATAAAAAAACAAATCGTTAGAGATCATAAAACTAGAATATAAAAGACTCAATGTTAATTAATTATTTTTTTTCATTTATTCATTTTATGTTATCCTATCCAGTGTCCTACCTATTAAAACAAAGGGACAAAGAAAAATGATGAATGATCCTTTCCTAGGACTCTACACTACAATTAGTACCACCTTGTTTAGTAGCCATTGTAAAATTAAAGGTTCGTACATCAGATCATAGCAGGCCCTAAATACCTATCTCTTAGCCATTATCCATTGTTTACCTCACTTGGTAAACATGAATGATACCATTTACCTACCCACACATGTAGCCTCACCTGTTCCTAACTCCAAAATCCATCATATCCCTCCATCAAACGACTAATAAAACTCTGTCATGACCCCTCCCCACAAATTGTACCGCTCATGGGCCGACAATGTGAGAAGGGAGATAATTTCCCCCGATTCCCACCTCCTGTACTCCCTAGGTTGGTGACTAGAATCGAGGGTATAGTAACACACAAATGGGAGGAATTACCCTTTAAGAGAACACATGCGAAAGAGATAGATCAGATAAACACCAACCAACTCCAACTCAGATAGCAATATAAATGAAAACCCAAGTACAAATATGAAATTTCATGAAAAAGTACTACAAATGAATGGTAAAAAACTGCAAGTACCCAAAAGAATGTTAAAATATTATCAACCACAAGCCCGAACAACTCTTGCAATCCCAAGTTAATAAAAAGAAGCATGATTTCCAACCTGCTCCGACTGACCTAAAAAACATTTTATATATTTGTTGGGTGAGTGTAGCATTATACACTGTAGGATCCTCCCCAAAGCCTCTCATAAAAAAGTAAATAAATTATGCTAAAGAATAGTGAAAACAAGTGAAACTAACTCATCACCTAAATAGGTATACTAAGTTCCCTACCTCACCATGGATACTCTCACCAAGTAATGCATACAAGAAAATATCATATAATAAATAATATCAAGGGTACCCTGCTACTACTTCCCCACTGGTTTGCCACTTTGCCCCAACATCGCACGCCCTGAGCATCCCTCTCCAAAAGGCTTTCTCATAGACACCTGGGAGAAGCACCACAATATGCACCTCATTCAACAAAACAACCACGTCTACACACCAAAGTAACAAAGTGGTTTTTGGGATCCACCACAGCTCGCATAACATGTATCATAAGTCAGGGATCATACATCAAGACATTGCATCCCATACACTGAGTATGGATCTTTAAGAAATCACAAAATATACACGTTACACCTATATTAGTCCATAGAAAACTATATCCAGAATATATATGTGTGAATAAACAAAAGCCATTACATCCCTCTACACAAATATCTGGGAAAAACTAACCAATGTGCCTACCAGCACAAGTAACTACCAGGAGAAGAGAGCGGGGCCGATGGGGGTAGTCATTCATCCATCCCCCCACTAGAATGTTGGAAAAGACACCCCCATGACTTAGAATTGCTGAGGTGTTAGTTTCCCTTACTGATAAGGTGGAGTGGCGTATAGTAAAAAAAATACAGAATATACTATAACTCACAACCACACTCTGGGAATAACCTATTTATGGACACAACTACATCTATCATCTCTAAGAATATGGGCTGCTACTTCTAATATTAGGTATCATATAAGCACACAACCATTTAAAGAGATTGATTAGATTACTTCATTACCTTTTTATCTGTTCCACTTTACGATAACTACTTCTTTAAACATTAATTAACCGCAAACAATTCCACATTAAATTTCATTAGCATCACACCCAAAATACATTGTTCCTTAAAAATTTCTACCTCAACATTATGTTCTAGAAACTCCATCCACATGGGTTAAGACCATTTATTTAATTACTCATTATAGAATTACTTTCCTTTATTCACAGGAATTTTTGAAAAACATTCAATGATAATAAACACAAGGGGGATCAACACGGTGATTAGATGTAATACCAGTAGATTATTTTCCTCTTATAGAAAGAGTATATACCCATCCTTACATGAGAACCATAACATGGAAGGTGGGTGTCAAACCCCAAGTGTCTTCACCTATTTCAGAATATGGGTATGTAAGACCTTCTATCGTGAGTAGTGGCGGAAATTAATGCAGATAACAACCAAAGAATCAGAAAGCATCCGAAAATCACATCTATCCCATTCCATCATCCCTGGTATCCTCCCCGACTCCCATATGCATAAACAGATAATTCTCGCCACTCTAGGTATCATCTGCTACCACAACCAAAATCCTCTATGCCCCCACAGATCTCAATGGCCATCCGGGATCACATCACAACACAAGCAGCAGGAAAAACAAACATCACAACAATTGGGCTATTGGCCCTTTATTAATCAAGTGGGTAACTCAAAACCCTTCAAGGAATTATCAAAAAATCATTTCTTTAATCCATATTGAATTACCCGATTTATTATACGTAGACTCCACCTTTGGGAAACCTAAACAGTATGTTATCACAAAAAAAATCAAACATTATTACAACACCATTTTGGTTAACATAAAAATTACAACAAGAAGAACCATATTCATTTACATACCTCTGAATCTTTAGCCAAACAAGTATCAATTAATCCCTATTTACGTTCTTTACCAATTTATATCAAGAATGAACAGCTACATGAAGCAAGCATAGATATCACACTATCTAGAAAAACAAGGGGCAATAACATACGATCAATATCAATTTATTTATCTGGTTAAAATATTTATTATGTCAATTACATTATCATACAGTGGGATTTAACATGCTAACAGTACAGTTGCACATTAAATAAAGAGATGAAATGAATCCCCTACCTAAATAGTTCTACACGTTCTTTATCCAAACAATGGGTCACGATCCTCTTCTCTCGACAACTGCATCCACCCGAGGATTCCACAGCACGACCACACCAACAAAACCCCAAGAAGAAACTCATTATAATCATGGTGATTACATTCTATAATATGTATAGGCGAAACAGGAGAAGATGATCCCCAATGGAATGATGATAAAACATAGCTTATATCGAAGATTGATCGATATAGCTTGGTTGCATCAAAACATAGCGCAACCGATATGATCAGTGATGTTTTATTATGTTACTCATATGGGATAAATTGAAAAGATCTAGAGTCTCATAGCTGAGAACAATGAGTAAGAACAAGGTAAGAAGATATCTTGTCCCTTTTGAAGATTTAATGGCGCGACAGTTTATGATACGCTTAATTACCCATTTAAAGAGGATCTAATTATCACCTGCGGTTTGACCATGTTAGAACACCCAGAGCCTTTAATATAGGACTTATGGCCTTTGAATCGGCCTTAAGAGTCCTTAAAATAAGGTTTTAAATTTATTTTACGTCAAAGGAAACATCAAAGGGGAGAAACTGTAGGAATCTGGAAACACTGTTCACATACCCAAATTTTGGCAAAGGAAAAACAATGTTCATGAACCTTACCAATAGAACCTCACCATTATGGAAACACTATACACCTAACGTTATTGTACACCTACCTTTAGAGGTTACCGATAGACCTATGATTTCTGGAAACATTGTACACCAACCGTTTCTGTAATCCTACTGTTACTGTACACCTACCGTTAGAGGTTACTGATAGAGGTTATCGATAGACCTCTCAATCCTGAAAACATTGTACACCTACCGTTGTTGTACACATTCCTTTAGAGGTTACCTATAGTGGTTTCCGATAGACCTCAACGTTCTGGAAACACTATACACCTACTGTTAATGTAAACCTACCATTAGAGGTTACCAATTGAGGTTAATGATAGACCTCACTATGCTGGAAACACCGTACACCTACCATTACTATACACCTACCATTAGAGGTTACTGATAGAGGTTAAGGATATACCTCACCGTTCTAGAAACACTGTACACCTACCATTACTGTACACCTACCGTTATTGTACACCTACCCTTAGAGTTTACCAATAAAGGTTTCCAATAGACCTCACCATTGTGGAAACACTATACACCTTCTGTTACTGTACACCTACTGTTAATGTACACACACCATTAGACCTCACCGTTCTGGAAACACTGTACACCTACCGTTATTGTACACCTACTGTTAGAGGATACCAATAAAGGTTACCGATATACCATACCGTTCTGGAAACACTGTTCACTAAAATGATATTAGTAAGTCATTTTTTTGAATAATAAAATGATATTAGTGAATATTTATCACTTATTTATTATGAATTAATAGATAAATTTTAACTATATAAAACTTATATAGATAAATTTCATAATGTGGAAATTACTATTCATACATAGATATTTAATGGATAAGTTATAATGATTAAATTTAGAGAATATTTTTTCATAGAATTATAAATTATTTGTAGCATTTACAATATAATACAGACCATAGTTTTATTTTTAAAAGATAAAATAATCTTTAATATTTGACTATTACATGAAATTTATAGTGTTCCATTTTTATTGGAATTTTATTAGGGTTTATAGGACATTCATTTATTTATTACATTTTTTATATTTATTCTACATAACCCTTGAGGAAAAAACTTACCATGTTATGTACAGTATATACGGCACTTTTGGTTTGGATATGATATTTAAATTATATTTTTTGAGAAATTATTTTTTATGGAATATTCCCTTATACCTAGGCACCAGTTACTAACCCATGAGGATTGTGAACTCCCATGGGGTCATGTTTTTGACAAACATGATTTCCTAGGTAAGGGGTGGATATAGTTTTTTTTGGAATGTTTCACCTATAACATATATATATGATCATTAAATATTTATCAATATAATCATACATAATATTTGATCTTATAAAATTTATATTTATGTTTTATTGTGGAAATATCATTTATATAATTTAAAATCACAAAATAATTTAGATTTTATTTCAATCATTCTTTATTATCCTCTATTACCATTTGGATCTACATAGTAAATGTGATTACATGAATATATAATGTAATGATATAGTGATCTAAAATACTGGTATATAGTGATATAATAGGAATGTATAAGAGATATGAATGAAATTTATTATATATGATATAATTATCATAATAATCATGTCAGAATACCAGTATCTTCTTAATGAGTAAATGGAAATACTTTTATAGAGACATGGAATATTTCCATGAAAATGGTGAAACATAATAAACACATATAAATACATACTATAATGACATCATCACATTATGGGAAAAATAACCTTAATATCTTCACTCATCCCATTAACGACCAAGATAACTACATTTTGTATATGAATAATGATCTCATTAAATATGAAAATTTACCAAATTCACTATTAGGATATAAAACAATATTCTTTAAAATACATCATATTGGGATAATAATAATTCATAAAACATAGGAAATATATATATATATAATGGATAAATATAAAATATACTAATGGTAAAGGATGTGGTTTCATAATTACCCCATATATCATTAGAGAATTTATATGCTTTTTAAATCCCAAAAAAAGAAGGAAAACATAATTTTATATAATAAAATGTATTATAATGTAAAATATTATCATTTATGATGATATAATGAAACCACATGGCAAAAAGCAATGAGAAACATCATTAATACGGTCAATAATAGTAATAAATTAATTTTATCTAATAATACAATACATTGAATTGGAATCATTTATATTCCTTAAATTAATATTTTAAAAATATAAAAATATATAATTGAAAATGTTTTTAGATGGATAATAAGTGAATGAGGGTGATGGTGGGTAGTGAAACCAAATGAAATGTGAATAGTTGAGAGCCCGAACCTTATGATTTATTTTGTTTCATTGTTTTTTATCATCATATATAATCATAATATGATTGGTAAAAAAATAATCATTTTATTATCAATTATAACCACTGCAATAATATTTACTTTAATTAGTTGATATAATTAATGTTTAATATACAATCTTCATAAAATATTATTTATTTATTGTGATTTCAAATTTTTTATTCATTATTATTTATTTATTATATACTTTAACTATAGATAAATACAAATACATAAAATCATAGACACATACAAATATAAATATATATCAAAAAATCAAAAAACCTATAAATTATGATTTTTATAATTATTAAAATTGTATCATCAACTATGTTGGAAAACTAAGAGTTAATTATATTTTTAAAAAATAGGGGGAGAGAGATAACACAAACACATTATAAATGATTTATAATAACTATAAATTATCATAATAAAATTTATATACATATATATAATCTTATCAAAACATAAAATTTTTTAGTGATAAAAAATTAATTAACAACATCCTTATCTGTAGTAAACTGGATAAAAATAATAATTTTAAAAAAAGAAGGGGGAAGATTTATATATGTATATATTTATGTGTACGTGTATCTATGTGGTTCTATAATCGAGAGCTTATCAAAATACTAAATAGTATTCATATATAATTTTTAATAAATTAGATTATAATTATTAATAAATGAAAACAGAATTGGTGAATATCAGGTTGAGAATGAAATTTAGTGGATAGTGTAGTTACCAATTCTTTTATTTTTAATATTGTTATTTCATAGAAATTCCTAGCGATATTAGATTTAGATGCAAATAAAATGTTACCATGGATTTAATATGTCTTGTTATAATTAAATTGTAAATATCAATGGGAATTAAAAGTCTCATTGATGTGTTTTTTCAATAGGTAGTGAGAGTGGATATATAAACTAGAATAATAAATTTATTTTTATATAAAATAATTTCTAATATATTAATATTGGGGTAGAAAAAAAATAATTGTTTTATTCAACAATAATATTTCTATTTGATGAAATATATATGTTTTTATTAGATTTAAACGAAAAAAAAGTAATTAATTAGTTTATACAAAAAATAATGAAAATTAAAAAATGTATCATTATGGTTATAGTTAATTATTTATGTAATTGTAAATGTTTTTTATGTTTATAAATTATATTAATTATTTAACCATTAATTATATATCTTATAATAACTTTTTTTAGTATATATATTTTAAAAAAATAACTGGGACATTATTTTATACAAATTAAGTAATAAAACATGTGTTATTTGATATATTTTTTACATCTTCATAAAAATTAATTCCTTTCATAAAAATACTGAAAAAAAATTCATTTAAAATTTAATTTTTCTCATTTAAAAATAAAATAAATTATATCAAAAAAAATTTCAATCAATGTTAATTATATAACATGAATATTAACAATAAATTTTTTGTTTTTGTAAAATTTTTCATAAATTACTTTTAAAATGTATTCATAGACTAGATTTGAGTTTTATAATTCAAATAGATATTTATGTGTATTGAAATCACTATATTTCCTAATTAAATTATTTTGGAATAATATTATTTTTCATTTTATTAACTCAATTTTCAAGAAACTGTTATGAAGATCATATTACTATTTCAATAGAAATTAATATCTGAATAATTATATTTATTATTTTATTGGTCATAATATACATTTACATCCATTAAATTCTATATATTTCATAAATTAATAATTCAACTTTTATTTTTTATATTTTCTATATATTTTAAACAATTAATACAATATTTCTTATTTTTTAATTTATTTTTTCTATTTTCACATTTTTGATATTTCCAAGTGACCACAAGAAAATGGACTTCCATATTCTACTAATGTTTTCTTTTATATTATTCTATTTTACATGTTACAATTTTTCATTTTTATTTATCATTGAAATGAAATTTTATATATTAATGAAGTAATCAGTTTTTGGTTTTTATTGTGATTCCATTAAATTTTATATAACAACATGTGTATAAATATAACGCATGAATGAATTCAGAAGGGAAATATCTTTAATTAATGTATCTATCGTTATATTCAACAAATCATTTGATATAACATCCATAAAATTTCAAATCCTATTATTAGTTTAGAGTAAATATGGTAAAATCTATTTCATTTCATCATAAAGTGTCCATGTGACCTTTTCACATTTATGGTTCATCTAAACTACATTTAGTTGGTGAGTTATTTTTTACAAAAAATAGTCTCTCTAAAATCAATGAATTTCCATGGTTCCCCCTCTTAAAAGCGTTTATTATCCATTTATACCACCTCTAGAGTCAGTGTATTTATAGGGCTGAGAATATACATCCTTGGGAGAGATATTTGGAGCACATTATGCAACAGAGATGGGTTTAGTGTATGTTCATATTATAAGGACCTGGAATATTCATGGAAAAGTTTTTCTTAAATACATGGCAATTTTACGAGTCCGCGAAAATTTACGGCTGATGTTTCCAAGGCCCGGAGTGCCCGAAATAAATTTCTAAACATTTGTTTGGGTACGTTCAGTAAATGCACGAGCATGATTTTATAACATTTGAAGCAGTGCTAGGAACTAAAATCTGAGGGAACTGTTGAACTCGCAGTGCCAGTATTCATTTAAGAAGACTTTCACTGCGATGGCAGTCGATTGACAATTGAAGTTCGTTTTTGGTTTTTCATAAAATTATAATAATATAATGTTAAATAACACATTATTTTATTGAGCTACCATGTGGGCGAGTGGTAGTTAAAACCTCCTCTTGGGAGTTGGAGGAGGGACCACAACACCTTAACCGCCCATGAGAGGTTGTGGTGGTGGTTCCCACCAGAACAAAACCTCCTGCAAGATGTTTAGGACGTGGGGTCCGCACGGGGATTAACCCTTATTGATGGAGGAGGATGAATCCTCTCAACTCTCCCACATTAATGAGGGAGATCCTTTTGACCTATACTAATAAATTTGTGACAACCATATGCATTAATTAGGTGGATCCACTTAATTTATTTCTCCAAATTGAATTGTTATGCCAACTCCACCCCATTAATTAAATGAGTCATCTCATTTAATTAAATCAATAAATTTGAATTTACTCCAATAAATATAGTAGATCCTAATCTATTATTTGTCTATGATTTCATTTTTGGTGGAGTGGAGAGAAAGGAGGAACTTGGGAGAAATATTGGGAGAAGGCTCCCAACGAAGAATGCTTCAAACGAAGAACACCTTCGAAAAATAAGAATGATCTTTATCAACACTCTTCCTCGGAACCCCCTTTGATGCGGGATGTATTCGAGCGATCCCCCCTCATCCTTGTCGTCAATGAACAGACGCACAATCTTTAATTGGAAGTGTGTAGAGAACACGACGAATGATGACAAGATTTTCTTTTTTCCATGACTTCATCGTCGAGAAACGATCAAAGGTATGGGGTTTACATTGAGTGTTATTCCATTCCTTTTTCTCATCTTCGTTTAAAAAGAATCATTGCTCTGTATTTTAAACAATTGTTGTTCAACTTTTTTCCTCTTTGTTGAACCAATTTTTATCATCCCAAAACGTGGAGGATGCGGGCCAAACTAACATGGCCTGACTCCCTCTGCCGATCTCTTTGTAAAGTTTCTATCGGCATGGCGATGAAGCGGCAACGCAACGACGAAGGAGCTGATGAAAAAGGCCATGCTACCTACAGCCTCCGTGAACCGCGCTACCCCACAATGTACCATTTCTCCTAGAAAAACATCGTCAGCCCGCACCGAACCGAGCCGTGTCGAACCGGCCTGACCGGCCACCACTGGTCGCCGACCCGCCTTCCTGCCAGCTTGCCCATGCGCTGCCCGATGCCCCGCCGGTCTCCCCACGTGCCCCGCCAGTCTGCCCTCATGTGGCCTTATGCCTCGCCATCCTGCCCGCACACTGCACACATTCCCGACATCCTTCCTGCACCCCGCACGGCCTCTCAGCACCCTACCAGCATCCTTCTGGCGCCCTATCAACGTCCCACAATGAGCTGCGCCCCTCACGGCGTTGGATGAACTAGCACCGGCCTCCTGGCCGAGCAGCCTACGTGGCGACCTTCGGGCTGAACCGCCCTCGCAGTCCGCTGTGTCGGTCCCCACGGACGGGGCTAAACCTCACGGTCGGACCAGTTCGACCCCAAACAGGTGGACCCAGACTGGCTCAGCTCAGTCTGGGCTGGGGGGAGTCATCCCGACCTAGTCGGACTGGGCCCATGCCCATTAGCGACCCCTTTACATCCTTGGAAAATATTTTTGGCACCAGATGACTGTTTGACGAATCATCAACGGTGCTAGTTTTCTTGGTATGTGAAAATACCTTTGAGTATACCCCACTAGAGTTCGGGGTAATTTTGAGATATGATCGGGTTGGATTGTACACAAATTCAACTGGGCCCTTGAGACTAAAAATATTAAAACTCATAGACTGGGTGTTCGATTGACATGCGGTCAGTTTCCTTGAGATCTCTTTGATGAGGCCGACATTTGAGATACTTTTACATGGGACTTCGTGATAGTTGGAGTATCGACCTTCAGATCATGGAGCAGATTTTCCTAGAGACGAGCGAGTATAGCATAGAGACATAGTATCTGGATGAGCCTCAATGATTGTTTATCGATTCGACTCGGAGTGACTCAAATAGTTGAGTTGGGAGCGCCGTGGTGTCGCGGCAGACCCATGGTGGGGAGCACCTCAGTGTGACGCGGTAGTCCCATAGTACCCAACATGTGGTGTACCTCAGCAGTCTATGAGGGAGAGCGCCTTTGTGTGGAAGGGCAGACCCACTATGGGGAACGCCTCTGTGTGACGCAGTAGACCACCGATACTCGATAGGAGGAGTACCTCCGCAGTCCAAGGATAGTGGGAAGTACCTCCGTGGGACGCGACATGCCCACTGTACTCGATATAAGAGGAATACTCCATTATCCGTGGTTCCGAAAATTTGACTTGGGATGTTACTTGATACTACCACTAGAATAGAGTAATGCTTGAGCTTTTTCAGTAACTTTGTGGTTTTCTCATGATTGATATGGATTACATGGTATCTCAGGTATATATGTATGGGAATATACCTAAGTATGGTTATCTGTTTATTTCATAAATTGTCTATTATCCTAGTTGGATTTTGTGAGACCTTAAGGGTCTTGTGGAACCGACTATGTTTCATTATACGCACCACTGCACGAGCTATTCCGGCACCTCGTTGTGTTTTTATCAGACGATAGAAAGGGCAGACTGGGGATCAGAGTAGCAGGACTAGACGGTACTCAGAGTTGGAGCTTATGACGAGTTAGTAAATGAAGAATTCAAAGTGATGTATAGTGCTATGGAGGCTATCTATAACTACCCTCTTGGTAGAAAAGCTCATATGACGACCTAGTATCTGCTTTACTTTTTTTCAGTTGTACTTTCTTTTCAGTTGTACTTGTACTTTTCATTTGGGCTTGTATTTCCGGGTCTTTTTCATTTCAGCACTCCTTTTTGTATATAGTTTTTACATATTGTTTACTTCTAGTTGTACTCTGATTGACTATGATTACAATTTATAAAGGTAATTCCTTCCTAGATGAGGTATTTACGCCTTTGGTGCTAGTCACCAGCCCCTGGCCTATGGAAGGCAGACTTCAGGTAGTCACGACACGGGTCCCGATGATAGGTCGTGAAAAATTGGTATCAAAGGAGTCAGTTCTATCGCAGAACATATGACTCTGATCATTATTTTCGATGAAGCAATAATGTTACGGGTACTATGTGTGGTTTCAGTTCAGGGAGTCCAGTGTTGTTGGGGCCACTGACGTATCCATTCACTAAGACCCTAACTCCTGATTTCTGACTCAGTGCACGAAAACACTGATTGCTTGTGTGTTTTCAAAAGTTTTTCTTTAAGTCATCTCAAATGGGTCATCTCACCAAGTATAAATCTTTTGACCGTGTCGCATCTGTTTCTTTCAGGATGCCTCCTCCCAGATGAACAGTTTGATCCCTAAGAGTTGTATGCACATATAGCCCTCCGAGCGATGAGTTCTCAGTTAAGGTCCCTCTTCTAGTGGAGGCAGCAGCGGTACCACTACCCGTTGGCCCACTGACGCCACCAGTCCCAACTGCAGAAAATGCACACCGCTTGAGAGTGTTTCAAAAGTTCCAGAGCCAGAGGCCACCTAGGTTCAAGGGAGAGATGATCCACAATCGGCTGAGGATTGTGTGGAAGCTGGGTTGCATGCGTTTAGACTGATAGGGACACTAACTGACATTATAATAATCCTTGTCGCGAGTCTCCTTCAAGTAGTAGTAGGCATATGGTGGAGTCTGATGCTCTAGGATCATGATTATACGACACAACTATAAACAGACATCTTGATCCTGTTACGGGTGAATTTCTTCCCAGCCACCCTTCGTGTGGTCGGATACAAGAGCTACTGCATCTATAGTAGGGTGGCATGAAGGTATCTCAGTACTCAGCGAGATTCACTGACCTGTCCCACTACTCCACATATATAGTATGAGACCCATTTTGCAGGGCCTAGACATCTGAGTAGGGGCTCAGGAAGGTGATCAAAGCTTCAATGATCTCACTCAGCATCCTGACACAAGCGGGGGTGCTAGAGAGAGTCCTCCTAGTGGAGAGTTTCATTGCTGAGCAATCTCATGCAGTGAGACCCAGCACTAGTTGATATGCATCAATGTATTCTGTACCTGGAAGTAGACAAATGAAGTAGAGGTCTACAAGGACCAGACCTACAGGAGGATGACCACATGACTTAGGATCAGCTGCGTGGGGAACCCGGGGCAGTGACATACATGCCAGGATCAGACAATGTTACACTTGAAGGAGGCAGGGTCCCATGGCTCATGACTATCCAACCCACCATTCAGATGATCAGTAGACAGTTTAGGGGCCTCCCAAGAAAAGGTATAGGTTCAATCGAGGAAGCCCGTAGAGAGGAGCCAGACGTGGAAGAGGAGTTGGTCGTGTAGATGGTGGTGGATGATGTTTTAGGTGTTAACGCAACCACCACCAGGAGGTCCACCCTGACCATAGGGAGACGGTGGACAGTGGAGAGCTCATATCCAGGCAGCTAAGTATTACGATCACGACTATCTGTAGATGATTCAAGGTATTATCTGTGTCTACTCCACCATAGCTGCACTTCATATAGACACATGTTCAAGTCACTCTTTCATTTCCACTTCCCTCATTTAGATCTCAGAGATTACAACAGATACGTTGGCTCAATCCTTACAACTAGAGACTCCAACAATTGTTGACTCAATGTTTATGCACTGGTGCTGGCAGTGTGATCTTAATCTAGGAGGCGAGTGCTTCGGCTGGGATCTTTTCGTAGAAGCATCGATGTCGTACGACGTCATCTTGGGTATTAACTGGTTATCTACAGTCCATGCTCTAATCGACTTTATTTAGTGAAAAGTGCAGTGTGTCTGCATGGATGGTACCAAGTTCACATTCACCGGTGAGAAGGGTTCTTTTGAATCGTAGGATAGACTTACTCGGTGGTGGGTGTAGCCGATCACTCATCAGTTGGACCGCCTTACCCTCAGAGCAGTAGATGTGGAGAGTTATAGGTATCCAGTAGTGATGGACCAACACACAGATGTTGTCCCAGACGATGTTCCATGACTAAATTCTTGAAGAGTGGTGGACGTTAACATTGACATGTACCACAAAACCACAATAATATCTACTAAAGCAAATCAGATAGCACTTGGTGAGCTTCGTGAGATGTGGGTACAACTGCAGGACTTTTAGGCGAATGGATTCACTCGTCCCAGGGTTTCTCCCGGGGCAGCCCCAATTCTGTTGGCCAATAAGGCAGATGGGATCTTGAGGCTTTGTGTCGACCACCATCACCAGAACCAGGTGATCGTGATGAACAAGTATCCACTCTCAAGGATTGAAGTCCTTTTTCATCATCTGAATGAAGAAAAATGGTTCTCGAAGATAGACATCAGATTAGGATATAACCAAATCAGAGTTCAAGACAAGGATATATGGAAGTTGTTGTTATGTTGTCAGTACAACCACTACGAGTTCTGGGTTATGCCATTCAGAGTAACCAACACTCCATCATTGTTCATGAGAGTCATGAAAAATATCTTCCATCCATACCTCGATCGCTTTGTCATAGTCTTCATTGACAACATTCTAATCTTGTCTACTACTGAGGAGGAGGATGCCTACCAATTGTGGGTAGTACTGTACACACATTGAGAGCAACATCATTATTGTAAGATCTTGATGTTCCAGTTCTGGTTCTGAGAGGTTCACATTCTAGGTCATGTAATCTCGGAGGCTATAGTTGCAGTGGATCTAGAATAGAATGAGGTCGTACTTGTTTGGGAACCACCCTGGAGTGTGGCGGAGGTACGAAGCTTCATTAGTTTGGCTGGTTATTACCAGAGGTTCATACCAGACTACTCCATAGTTGTAGCACCACTATCAGACTTGACAAAGAAGGGGCAACCATTCGTGTGTTCGGATAGATTCCAGAAGATCATTCAGGAGATGAGGTAGATAATGAATAGTTCCCCCAAAATGAGGCTTCCAGAGGAAGGAATACGGTATGTATTTTACTACAACTCATCAAGGACAAGACTCTGGTGTGTCTTGAGGCAAGACAGAGCATGGATCATGTATGGTTCTCAGAAGCTGAGACAGCATGAGCAGAACTACGCTACCCATGACCCAAGGATAGCATTAGTGGTCACCTCCTTGATGATTTGGTGACACTATCTGATGGGAGAATGTTTTATAATATACTCCAATCACAATATACTCAGGTATATATTTTCAAAAAAGTACCTGAACCTGAGACAACGATGTTATATTGAGTTCTTTTAGTACTATGACTTCAAGATAGTCTACAATTATGGGAAGGGGAACGTTGTTGCAGATGCGCTTATCAAGAAATCTAGTATAACGCTTCTAGGAGAGGTGATAGAGCAGGTGAATGCTTTATAGATATCCTTTGTGGATAGAGATAGAGAAGACTTCCTTCTATTTCATACCATCACTCCTCCACTTTTTTAGCAAGTTAGAGAGGCACAACATGGTGACACTGACTGCGAGACATGACGAGCTCAGATTTCCACAGTGTCAGAACATGATGGATTCTCTGAAGGTGGGTAGCATGCCAGCCTCTTCATAGGACGTACTATGGTGCCAGTGTCACTTTAGGAGGAAGTTTTGAGGAAGTTACACACATCCCCTCTAGTGGTACATCTAGGTGTTGATAATATGTATTAGGAAATTCGAAGATAGCACTGGTGGATAGGTATGAAGAAGGTAGTAGCGGAATTTGTCACTCAATCCCTCACTTATCTGGAACTGAAGGTGGAGGACCAGGTACAAGCAGGCTTGGTTCAGCCTTTAGTGGTCCAAGAGTTAACGTGGGATGGTATATCCATGGATTTTGTGAGGGGGATTCCACAGACATCTAGGGTTCAAGACTCGATATGGGTGATTATTTACCGACTCACCATGTCGGCCCACTTCCTATCTATTAGATATAATGGTTCAGTAGAGAGTGTGGGATGCCTTTATGTGCAAGAGATTGTGCGTTTACATGGTATAACTTCAATGTTTATCTCTGATCGTGACAGAAAGTTTGCTTCCCAGCTATGGAAGGGGTTATAAGAGGTTTTTGGGATGCAACTTCGTCTCAGCACCACCTTCCATCCTCATACAGATGGTCAAACTAAGCAGACCATTCATACTCTCAAGGACATGCTCTGTGAATGTGTCCTCAACTTGTTCACTGTTTAGAGGATCACTTACGCTTGGTGGATATTTCCTACAACAACAGCTATCATTCCACCATAGGGATGACACCTTCTAAGGCATTATACGGGCGCCCTTGCAGATCACCTTTGTGCTGGACTGACCCATGGGATTTATAACTTGTGGGAACATAGATGGTACGATATACCACGAAGAAGGTGCAGATCATCCAGGAGTAGATAATGATAGCATATAGCAGACAAAAGTCGTATTCTGACAAGACACAGAGGCATCTGAAGTTCAACGATAGCAATCATGTCTTCTGACGGGTCTCACCTCGACAAGGTCTACGGGGAATTGGCCGAGGCATCATGTCATCTCTGAGATTCATCGGACCTTTCTAGTTCCTCGGCAGAGTATGTGAGGTGCCTTACTGCCTGGATCTTCCATATCAGTTTCACCAGGTGCACGATGTTGTAAGAACCCATTTTTTTCTATAAAATACATTGTAATTTTTCTTGATATTATTCCAGAGCAGAGCCTTCAGACAGCATACGATTCTGAGCCCCGGTGTGGCCGAAATTAAATTTTTAGTTCTTTCACACTGTGCACACCAAATAAATAGGATAACTCGTAAACAATGTTCCGGATCAAAAATATGAGTGCATGAGTGGGTCCAAAATTGAGTTTTTACCCAAGGAATGACATAAAGCATGTCAGTGTGGGACGTTGGGACCCCTTGCATGTTAACAAAATGTTAAACGAATAAATAAAATAATTAATTTACTCGTTTAATTGTTAAAATCAACATTCTCTTAAATGATTGCTTTGATGGGAAAACTGAGGGCAATGTTGAGTCTTGAGTGTGTCGTTTACCCTAGTAGGGGTGTAATTTTCACAGGCGCGACTATTCTATGGAAAATTTCCCCAGTGGCGTTTCTGTAATTTAGCGGCCTCAAGCATTAAGCTTTGTAACCTTTTAACAGGTCATATAATTAAAATTTCGAGACCTCCATTGTTCTTGAGAGGTGGTGTTTACCCTAGAGGAGGTTTAATCTTGACCCCACCAAGATTTTCAGATGTTGGTCAATTTGGGGTGTTTAAAAATTAATTTAAATTTTAATTAGTATTTCATTACTTAAACCAAACCCTCCACCTCACCTATTCCCCATTGATAATCCACTAGTAGATGCTCTCTCGACTTATGAGACCTCCTATCAACCTCAAGCACCTCTCCTCTCCAAGTCGTTTGCGGTTCCGGCTCCGGCGGTCCGCTCGTGAAGCGACGGGCTATGCCCAATAGGTAGGCATCATTTTGTTTTGTATCTTGTTTCAAAACCCTCTTTGATTTTGATTCATGGTGTCAAATTATAGTTATGTTGTCGATAGAATCAGATATATGAGTAGTTTTTTTCTTATACTTTCTGATGCATTTTTTTGTTTGATTTATGGAGTCCGAGGGTACCCGGGGTCGCCCCGGGAATATTTCTGGCCAAAACCCCTAGTCTTCGGTGCTCTGGGACAACAGAAGGAGGTGGAGCGTGCTCCAGGATGGTTGCAGCAGGTAGTGAGGGCTCTATGCAGAGTAATGGGCAGTGGCTAGGGTCGAGGGTCTCGGCGCGAGTGGGTAGCGGCTGGCAGCCGGACTTCGGCTGCGGGTGAGGTCGAAGGCGCCGGGGCGCAACGACGAGGGGGGTCACAACGTGCGACCCCGCATGGGAGACTGAGACCCACACTCAGCGGGTCTCTGTGCAAGACCATGACCAGACCCTCGTGTCTGGTGAGTGCGTGGTTTACCGCGGGTTCACGTCTTGGCCTGCGGCTGTTCCGCGGGCCGGCACTGCGAGCCAGGCTGGCCCAGGCCGGTCCTAGCCTATAGGGGTTTGTCCCCTTGTCCTCGGACACCCGTAACTTTCACTACAGGTGTCCGTTTCGCATGTCGTCTATGGAAGTGAAAACCTTGGCTCGAGGTGGGGAATATGAGATGTTTTTTTGGGTTTTAAATCCTGAGATGTGGGCCTTGGTGGCGTGACATGCCCATTAACTAGATTGGCATTTTTTTGGGAGATCATGTTTTGGATTACGCAAACACATACGTTGTCCTTTTTGAGCGCCATCAGCAGAATTGTGACCCTAGGGTCAAGGAGGAGATTTCTGGTGTGGTTTCAGGCATTGTAGTTGGAGTTGAGATGTGGGCCCTATGGGACATCTTTTATACTGTGAGTAGCATTTAGAATCTTTTTTATTGGAAGTCTTTTTAGGGTGAGTGATCAGTCAACTCTGGGTATTTTCCATGGGTATTTCAAAGGCACAATGCACCCACTATAATTAGGCATGATGGTCCGGGGCCCATGATGTCTATTTGGGAGTTTGCGGTGATTTCTGTCATTATCACTGGGTGTCTGTTTTGAACAAATGGATAGTCAATCTTGTGTACTTTTTCAAGAGGATCGCGATGGTGCAATCCATTCGTTGTGCTTCGGGACCGAGATGTGGGACCCATGAGGCACTGCTCATGTGCGGTATGATGAAATGCATCTTTCTATCTGGATATTCATTGCACTAAAGTGAGAAGTAAATTTGACGTGATTTCCCGAGGGGATCGCAATAGTGGGATGCACCTGACTGTTTTTGGGGCTGAGGCTCTAGACTAGAGGACACCGTTTGGGCGTAAAGGAGTGTTGAAATAATTTTACGTCATATGTCTATTGGACAAAAGTAAATAGTCGATCATGAATGTTTTTCTGTGATTATTACAATTGTATGATCTGTTTGGATGTGCCGAGTGTCTTTCAAGATCTCATTGAATGTGGAAGCATGAAAGGTGTACTGATGGTGGTTCTTCCTACGGTGTTTCTAGGGAACCCTTGGCATGTGATTGTGTTCGCTCCTATTAGAGTGAATTTAGTGTTTAAAGAGGTATGGATGTCTGTGTTAGGGCCGTGGAAGAAGCAGGTTGGATAAATTAAATTTTCACCCTTCGCGCTGACTTTGGGTGCCATGTGTTCGATAGCCTTTGGGCTAGAGATGTGATATACATTGGGAGTAAACGAGAATAATGGGAAGTAAATTTTTAGTTGTACTCAGGAACGTTTGTGTTTGTGGTTTGGAGATGAGTTTGGGCCACATGTTGTGCGGGCCCCATGTGTGCACCGAGTTCTACATTACGTACATTTGACCTCTCACGATGTAGAGGGTCCTCTTGTTCTCGATTGTTTCGATTAGCAGGGTTGAGTGGGTCCCCTGGTTCTATTTTTGATGGTTTGACTGGAAGAGTTATTTTGGTTCCCCTATTCTCTCTAGTGAGGGGGTTTTCAGTAATGTGTCTATTTCATAGGACTGCGACATTGTTTACGGCTACGTGCGTTCGTACAGTGTGGGTGTGCTCCCACTTTCTGGAGTGAGTTGTCTCGATTTACTTCGATAGTCAACTCAGCAGATTAAAACATGTATCATCTCAAGAGGACCTGGGAGATCCTCATTCTCATCAGTGTTCCCTCGTAGGTTTCTTTGTGAATCAGTGTGACCAACACATTACGCGGGCATCGATCCTATACCCAGGAGGTTGTTTCCAATAGGGCACAAAGCCCCAAGTGAGCCTTGGGCCCAGACTCCCTATATGTGTATCGAGATCATATCTTCCTTCTGTGATATATCATAACGTGTTTCCCACTACGTGTTATGGTTACCAGGGAGGTACTATATAGCAGGGATGGCCAGTGTTGTACCATTCAGCAGGTATGGCTAGGGCGGTACCATCCAGCAGGAATGGATAGTGGGGTACAATCCAGCAGGGATGGCCCGTGCAGATCCGGGTTTACCTCCAGCGAGGTTGAGAAGTGGTACCTAATGATGGTTCCAGGCCTCCCTCTAGTATATCACCCTTTGAAAAGCCTTGGTATTGGGACCCGTCGATTACTTTTGTCAGGTCTCCCTCCAGCGGATTACCATTTCACGGGGTTGGGCAGTGGGAACCCGCCTACTTTGAGTAGACCTATCGACTGTGGGATAATGATGAGGTGTGGGTTTACATTCCCCAAAACTCTCAAGTACGAGGGGAAAATTCCCCTCCAATATTTGTCCTTGTGACGTGACCTAAAACCGTGCGGGTGAGTCAGTGCCGCCCAGAGAAGATAGTGTCGAGGTGTGGTGATGTGAGCCCCTTGAAATGCAGTTTGGGGAAGATGTACAGATAATGGGCATCAATGGTGTATAATTCTAGGACTGTTGGCTACACACTTTCTTAGGCTGACCTACGGGATAGAGACCCCCTTACGATATTGTGTGGGTTTCTTGATAGAGGATATATATATTTATGCATACGTTTTTGCAGTACCCACTCCTTGGGGTTGGATACTCTCCTTCTAGGAGAGGCAATGATGCGCGGGGTGTGCCACATACTTTCCATGTCTAACTTTTCGTTCATGGAGAGTCTACTCTCCTACTATAGGTAGTGAAGACTCGATGAGAAATTTTTTCTTCTCACTGTTTCTAGCTCCATGTGTTTGAATGAGTCTACTTACTTTCTCATGTTCGGTTGAGCCGATACTCTATTGTACACTTTACTACACTCTTGGTTGTAATCATTTAATTTTCCATGTTCTCTCTAATGCTCACCTCTTCAGTACCTTGTTTGTTTCTCCCTTGAGACATAGGGGAATCCTACTGAGTTTTCATTATACTCACCCCTACTTGGGCTTTTCCCACATTTGGTGTGCCCTTGCAGACGATATATAGGTTGGTCGTGACATCAGTGGATCTTAGGAGTTTAGAAGCTTGGACAACATGTTGTGGTCATTGTCGGGTTCTAGGTGTTGGACTCTCCTAGCTTTTTACTTTTTTTACCTATTTCCAGGTTGTGGCACTTTTCTGGTTGGGCACGTGTTTTTCCAATTTCATTTCAGTTTACCTTCAGCACTTGCATTGTACTACATAGAGGTCGATGCACTTTCTATGGTTGTTTATAGTGCCTGGTACATTAAATTCTATTTTACTCTTCACTATTGCATCTTTTGGGATATGTATGTGTGTATAGGTACTTAGGAAAAGGCCTCCCCGAGTTGATTAGCCTTCGGTGCTTGTCGCCAGCCCCTGTCCTATGGATGAGGTCTTGGGGTAGTTGCTTCTTGAGCCCGGGTAGGGTCTGGTCATGGAAAAGTTGTATCAGAGTTGGTTTGTTCATTGGGACGTTGTTCAGATGTCCATAAAAAGGAATTGGTTGGGATTTAAGGAAATAGTGTCAAAGTTTCTTGAGAGCAGCTCTCAGGCCAGGGAGTCCAGTGATGGTGCGGCGACTGATGTATCCATTTACCAGGACCCCGATAACCCGTTTGTCAACTCGGTATGCTAAGACACCCATTGTAGGGAAAATTTGTTGGTGCATCACATTGGATTGAGTCTTTGACTGTCCTTCTTGAGTCATCTCCCCATTTTTGTTACTGTTATATACCAACATGCTCCTCTGACCGCGACACTCCTTGATAACATTTAGGATGTCTTCGTGAAGATAACTAGCCAGGAAGCCTGATTTGGTTTTTGATGACAACCTTGTGAGCTACGAGGCCTCAGTTCAGAACCCATCATGTGATCCCCTTTTTATGGGTGGGCCGGTAGTAGCACCCCCACCAGGTGAGCAGCAAACAACTCCAGTAGAGTAGATGGAGCTTGAGCGGAGCTTGAGCACGCTCCATGAGTTCCAGCGACAAAGACCGATGAGGTTCAGTGGTGAGCCAAACCCTTAGGTAGCAGAGGTTTGGCTAGAGATAGTGTTTCCCCTATTCAGACTTGTGAAGACACCAAAAGATCAGACGGTGGCTTTGGAAGCCATCCTTTTCCACGGATTAGCTGGGCGTTGGTGGAGTCTGGTGATCCAGTTACTTGATGAGTCGTCGCTTTCGTGGGGTGAATTTCAGATGTTGTTCCATGAAGATTTTTTCCCCTCTTTCTTACGCTCCGTTCAGATCCATGAACTCCTGTAGTTTTAGAAGGGAAGGATGATAGTGATTGAGTATGTGCTTAGGTTCTCGGACCGTGCACGTTTTTACAGGGACTTGGTCCATGATGGAAACTTCCGAGGGCGGAAGTTTGAGCTGGGTATTCACATAGATATTCATGATGTCATAGTACCCTTGTGCATTTCCACTTATGATGAGGTACTATAGTAGGCGATGGTGATAGAGATTTTCTAGCCATACATTACAGTTGGTGGTGGAAGTAGGTAGGACGGAGCTGAGATGTCTTCCGCAACTAGCATTCGTTGGCTGAATGAATCTCAACGTAGGTGGGTTTCCGATAACCGGACTCAGGGGTGTGTTCATACACCACACTGGGGAAGGAGGGCACCAGGGCAGCCTGGAGAGCATTGGGGCAATGCTTGCGATGGGCGAAGTCACCTGCTGCGGGACGTCCCGACTAGGCACTCTGAGAATATCAGGCAAGCAGCAGGTGCACCACCATGGTAGAGGCAGCATCGTGATCGGAGTAGCTCCCAAAGAAGTGGTTCTTGTAGAGGAGAAGGAGGATATGGAAGTGTAGGATGACCTTAAGAGGTCTTCCCATCACCACTTGGTGGTCCACGTCAGGATCTAGGAGCTGACAGTTGGGACAGTGAATAATCGCGAGCTTTGGATGTCTACTATCATGTGGAGCATGAGGTGGCAAGAGGTACAATTTAAGACTCTTCTACTTTTTGAAGTAGAATTTTTAGACTCTCTGTGTGAAATGATTTTCTCCATTCTCAATGCTTGAGTTGATACCAGGGTTATGTGGGGCGTTGGTGTATCCCTGTGTTGGTAGAGTAAAAGGCATGGAACCTTTTTCTTTAGTCAATGGTGTTGAATCCTTCACATTTCGAGTGTGTAAGTGAGTCAGGGTCGTGGGACATTGGCTATGAAATATTATGTGACTAGATATCCTTGTGTGTTTCACCATATTAATATTCTGAAGGATGGAATCACCGGGATTTGTCCCTAGTCCAAATAATGATTCTAGTCGCAGCGTGTGACATGGGGGTTCGACCGGGGAGGTAAGCTACCCCTGAGGGCCTTCGGGCCATTTGAGACCGTGCGATGGGATGGAGAGGTTCCCTAACGCCTTCCCCTAACCCAATGGTCGCGAGTGGGTGCAAGAAGTATCCCAAATGACTCACCCTAGAATAAGTCTGTGGGCTCCTATGCACGTCATCGGCAAGGGAAGACCTCGAGTGAACAGATCAAATCCTTTGGCCTCTGTGCGTTGACACGGGACTGTGCAAGAGTTCTTCTGGATACGGGAGACGCTGGTGTGTGATTATTACCCTTAGTTTTTCCCTGGATTTTCTTTTTCGGGAAGAAAATCTTGAAGGAGGGAATGCGGTAAAAACCCGGTTTTTTCAATAAAAACATTGGAAATTTTCTTATTGTTACCCTAGAGCAGTGCCTTCAGATGATGTGCGATTCCAAGCCCCAGTGTGGACGAAATTAAATTTTCATTACGTTCTACATTGGGCATGAAAAATAAATAGGATAACTTCTAAATAGATATCTGGATCAGATATTTGAGTTCATGTGTGAGTCTGAAATTGGATTTTTACCCTAGGAACAACATAAAGAATTTCAGGGCGGGATGTTGCGACCGCTCACCCATTAACAGAACATTAAACAAATAAATAAAATAATTATTTTGTTCGTTTAATTGTTAATATCATGTTTCCCTTAAACAGTTTCTCTTATGGAAAAAACGAGGGCACCATTGGGTTCGGAGCCTGCCGTTTACCCTAAGAGGGGTGTAATTTTCGCTGGTGCGACTCTTCTGTGGAAAACGCCCCCAGGGGCGTTTTCATAATTTAGCGTCCTCGAGCATTATGTTTTATAACATTGCAATGGGGCCTCAGATTAATATTCTATGACCGCTGTTGTGATCGGGGGGTGTTTTTTACCCTAGGTAAGGTTTAATCTTGACCCTTCCAAGAGTTTTGGATGCAGGTTAATTTGGGGTGTTTAAAAATTAATTAAAATTTTAATTAGTTTTTAATTACATAACCCAAACCCACCACCTCACCTATTCCCATTTAATAATCATCTGGCGGATGCTCTGTCAACCAAGGAGCCTCGGTTCAACCTCAATCCCATCTCCTCTCCAAGACGTTTGTGGATCCGGCTCCGTCGGGCCGCTCGTGAAGCGACGGGCTACGCCCAACAGGTAGGCATCGTTTTGTTTCGTATTATTTTTTTTGAACCTTGTTTGATCATGATTCATGGTGTCAAATTTCCGTTATTTTATCCAGATAATCCAGTAGATGAGTAGGATTTGTTCTATCCTTTCTGACGTATTTTTTTGTTTGAATTTTAGAGTCCCGGGGTACCCGGGGTGGCCCTAGAAAGATTTCCGGCTAAGAACCCTTGTTTCTGGCACTCCGATATGGTGGAAGCAGGCGGCATGGGCTCCGGGATGGTGGCAGTAGGTGGCGTAGGCTACAGGAGGCGGCGCGGGCGGTGGCCGGGGTCGAGGGATTTGGCATGAGCAGGCAGCAGCTGGCGGACGGGCCGCAACGACAGGCGAGGTCGAAGGCGCTGGGGCACGATGACGAGGGGGGTCGCGGCATGCGACCCCGCATGGGAGACTGAGACCCACGCTCAGTGGGTCTCCACACAAGACCAAGACCTACACCATGGGTCTGATCGATTCATGGTGGACCGTGGGTCCACAGACAGGCCCGAGGATGAGCCGCGGGCTGGTGCGGGCCGGCCTAGGCCCGACGGACAAGCCAGACCATGCCGGTCCAGCCCAAGGGGCGTTCGTCCCCTCGACCTCGGAAACCCATAACATTCATTAAAAGTGTTCATTTCACATGATGTCTATGGAAGTGTGAACATTGGCTCGAGGCGGGGAATAGTTTTGGGGGTTTTAACTCCTGAGACGGGGGCCTCAGTGGTGCGACATGCCCATTAAATGAATTGGCGTTTTTTTTGGGAGTTAATGTTTTGGATGCCGCAGACACATACGATGGCCATTTTGAGCGCCATAAGCGGAACTAAAACCCTGGCATTGAGGCAGAGATTTCTTGTGTGGTTTCGAGCGTTGCAGTCGAAGATGAGACGTGGGCCCTAGGAGCCGTCTTTAAAGTTGTGAGCAGCGTTTAACAACTTTTTCATCGGATGTCCATTTGGGGTGTGCGAGCAGTAGAATCTGAGTGGTTTACCAAGTGTATTGCAAAGGAACAATCCACCCTCTTTCATTCTACACGATGGTGTGGGCCCCATGAGGGCCATTTTGGGAGTTGGTGGTAATTTCTCTCTTTATCATCAAGAGTCCATTTTGGACAAATTTATAGTCAATCTTGTGTACTTTTTTGAGAGGATCGCAACAGTGTGATCCGTTGGTTGCGCTTCGGGGACAAGATGTGGGTCCCACGAAGAACCGTTTCTATGCGGTATGATGAAATGCATCTTTTTCCTTGGATATTTGTCGCACTCATGTAATCGTCAATTTGACATGTTTTCCCGAGTGCATCGCAATGGTGCGATGCGCCCGACTATTTTGGGGCTGAGGCTTGGGACCACTGGACACCATTCAGGCGTAAAGTAGTGTTGAACGAATATTACTTCGGATATTTATTGGTGGCGAGTAAATAGTCGATCTGACATGTTTTTTCATGAGGAATAAAATGGTACAATCAGTTTGGATGTGTAGAGTCTCTTTCAAGATCTAATTAAATGTGAAAGCATGAAAGGTGTACCGGTGGGGGTTCTTCCGGTGGTGTTTGTAGGGAACCCTTGGAGTGTGACCGCGTTCACTCTTATGAGAGTTATGTTAGTGTATAATGATGTATGGTTGGCCGTTCTTGGGCTGTGGTGGATGTAGGTTGCCGAAATTGCATTTTTCTTCCTTCACGCTAACTTTGGGTGGCATGTGTTCGATAGCCTTTGGGATAGATATGTGATATACTCTAGGAGTATATGTGAATGTTGGGAGGTTCATTTTGTAGTTGTACCCGGGAATGTATGTGTTTGTGGTTTGGAGATGAGTTTGGGCCACATGTCGTGTGGGCCTCATGTGCGCACCATGTTCTACTTTACGTACCTTTGACCTCTCGCGACATAGAGGATCCTTCTGTTCTCGATGGTTTTGACCAATAGGGTTGAGTGGGTCCCCTAGTTCGGTTTTTGATGGTTTGACTAGAAGATATTTTTTGGTTCCCATGTTATTTCAGCTGAGGGGGTTTTCAGTGTTGTGTCCCTTTCACAAGACTGTGACATTGTTTTCAACTACATGTTTTCATACAATGTGTGTGTACTCCAACTTTCTAGAGTGAGTTGTCTCAGTCCGCTTCGACAGTAGACTCAGCGGATTGGAGTATGTATCACCCTGAGAGGCCCGGGGATATCCCCACATCCCTTCATGTTCCCCAGCAGGGTTCTTTGGGTATCGGTGTGACAAACACATTTCGTGATCCCCGATCCTCTACCAAGAAGGTTGTTTCCAGTAGTTTACAGAGCCAACAGTGATCCTTGGGTATAGAATACCTATATGTGTGTAACACCCCAGGTTAATAAAGAATATGAAATTTTTATACTTAACCCTATTTGTGAATAAAATTTCAGTATTAATTTAAAGGGAACGCTATGCTCGATGGCTTACCCAATACCCAACAACGAGTTCCTTTGAAATCATACGTTGCACTCTAATAATAAAATAATATTATTTTAAATCGTAGTTAACAAATATCTGTTGTATTAAAAGGAATGAATAGAAATAAATAAAATATTATTATATATGTTTGTTAAATGTTTTTACTTTTATCCAATAAATTTTAGAGGCTTAAAATACAAATGAATCCAATCTTAAGCATTGAATACTCAAGTATTTTTTAAAGATTTTTTTACTACCTTTTGATGGCAAACCATTTTTTAAATAAAAAATTTGACAATTTTATAAGCTCTATTTTTCGAAATAAACATATTATTTATGATTGGGACATTGAAATTTACCTTGGGTTAATTTTTGGTATTTTTCTAACAATGTTCATTTTTTAATGAATAGTGAGAAATACTGCATTTTACATCAAAACTGCTTTTTTCATATAATTTAATTATATGGTTATATTATCTTTTTAATTTGTTTTAAAGTTTAATTAGAATATATTTTTACCAATTAAATCAATTATGGACATTGGGATTAATTTCACTTTGGAATTAGGCATAAACAAGTGCCAAACTTTTCATTATTATTGTTTCTAAAAAACACACTATTTGTTTTGACAACGAGAAGTATTTATTAAATTAATTATTGAAATTTATGTGTTTGTAATTTGGTAAAATGGATTACATATTTGGAATCAGAATATCAAAATTATGTAATTATGACTCTTTTGTTTTTGGACATTATGAATAGTAACGACGGTAATTATCTTTAATTATCTTGATTAATTAGTAATCAGGTAGTTAAAGATAATAAGATAATATCATAATAAGAAAAAATGACCACAAAATGTGTCCTAAGGATACTGGTTGTCTCATGGCCGACCATGGGATGCCTTGTGCCAATCTTGGGGGGCCCATGGAATCACTTTTGTGAGAAAGTGACTTTTTATCTTTTTATTTTTAAAGAATGTTAAATGTAACAAAGAATGTATATCCTAAGTAAAATATTTTTAATTTTGTCTAAATAAATGATCGTTTTGACTATAAATAGTCATTGGAATGATAAAAAGATTTTCTACATCACAGTATTTTTCTATAATTTTTAGACATTAAATAAATTAAATTATTTATAACATCATAATGATGCAGCGATGACCTCACTATTTAACGATTTAAATAAAATGGAATGATAATGTAAAATCTAAGACCTACACATGTCCGAAACCTATTATATGGGTGGATTTCGAACCCTTATCACCTTATCCTCTAAACACATCAATTTGGGACCATTAAAATCCGAAAATCATTCTAAAATAAAGTAAAATTTCTTTACTTTCCCAGAGTGCCCCTCCTCTCCTATTATTAATGGACCCCACCTTTACCACCTTACCCACACTTCCAAAGCCATTGGCTCGGCCATCCCTTTCCCATTTTATATCTCCACTTCCCTCTAAAACTCCTTGAAGCCTCACTTTGGTCAGAAGACTTCCCAAGTAAGCCTTTGAGCTCAAACCAAAGGTTGTTACTCGATTTTAAGGTAATGTCTTCACTTGTGTCCTTTTGTTTTATTTTGCTTCTCCAACCCCCTAAACACTTTTTATTCATTTATTTTGTAACAAATACAGTATCTTAAATATTCTAGGATGTTTTTATAATATGGATTCGAGCTACACTTATACACACCTACATCTAATGGTTATAGAACATAGTGTTTCTGTGGATGGCGAATTACTTCCTCACGAATCAAAGATTGTTCAATATTCTCTTAACACCTTTCATGGTGGCCATTAAGATGTAAATAAATTTATATATGATATATAATATGTTTATTTGATCCTCAAGATTATGTATTTTTCATTTATATCATACCGTTATGGCTTCCATTATGGGTATACGTGATATTTTCATTTAAGGAAGTGCGGACTATTGCCCCCTCAAAGTGATTTGATTCGTTAATACCATATGTGGTACGTATAAAGGATATATTTAATGATATTATATATTATACCATACTGGAATTAAAATACTATTATGTATCATTATGTTTTAATTCCATTAAATATGAAATTGAAATGGAAGTAGCGTTCATGCGTACGTACGGCTTACCGTCTCCATGAACGGTACATTTCATTTCTTATCTCAAAATGTTATGTACTATTACAAGTAAATATATATAATGAATATATATGTAATATATTAAATATAAATTATGGATATCATTCTGGAATTATAACATATATATATATCATTTTGTTTTAATTCCATTAATATGACAAAAAATGAATGTAGAGTTCATGCGTACGTACGGCCTACCATCTCCATGAACTGTGCTTTTAATTTTTGTCTCCAAATGATATGGAATAGAATAAAATGAATATATACTGGATATATATGATATTTAAAACATCAATATCATTCTGGATATGATGTACCTATAACTACATGGAAAATTATTTTCCAACAAGTTCAATTTTTGACTCAAGTACCAATGATCGTTTAAACGACCATTATTAACTAAAATAAATACATAGTGTTCATGACATGGTAATAAGAGATTTAAAAGGAATAATTAACTGGAAAAGGGTTATTAAGGAAGTAGAAATTAACTCAAGTTTATTATTCAAGAGATTAAATAACGATCGAGTCAAGTCGGACCCGAGGTAAGGGATCTTACTCCTCTCTTTCATTTTAAGTACACTATTTTATGTCATTCCTTTTAAGCTCAAGTTTATTATGATCGGGGTGTTATTTTATATTACTCTAACTGTAATTTTTATGTTCATATGATTAGAGACCCTATTCTCTTTCATCAATCCATTTTGGATGTTTTGAGTGGCGCCGTTAGGCTGTCGAATTTTCGTAAGAGATCTAACCTCTCTCTTTATTTTTAAGTACTCTCTTTTATGACATTTAATTTAATCTCATCTTTCTTATGTTTGGGTATATCATTTTATATTCCTCATACTGTAATTCTTATGGTCATATTATGAGAGACCCTATTTTATCTCATAAATCCATTTTTAGATGTTTTAAGTGGCGTTGTTAGGCTGCCAAGTTTTCGTAAGGGATTTTTCATCTCACTTTTATTCCCGTGAGATTTATGCTACATTTGCCACAATTTCCTTTGAGTGGTGTATGTAATACCCATTATTATACTCTTTGTGTAATATACTTCTATTTATGAGTATTTACATCAATGATGTATTGTCCTTCTTTCATGGGGTGTATGTTTCGAAAGATACCCAAGTCTGTAAGGGAACCTTTCACCCTACGCTTTTTAAAAGACTTCTTTTCTTGGGTATTTTAATTTATATATTTTTATGTTGGGATATGTTCTCATATATCCTTATTGATGTAAGTTTTATGTCCAAGTGACGAGATACCTTTTTTTATCTCTCATCAACTCATTTTGATGTGACGATGTTAGGCTGTCAAGGGAACTTTTTAACCCAATTTCAATTTCATTGGGTTCAACTTGTAGTTATTGAATATGTCATCCTTTGAATATGTGTGAATGACCTTTGATTATTTTACACTCAATATCCACTTATAATTGGGGTATTCGTTTGTCAAACATAATTATGTAATTGATTTATCCTTAATCCAAGGATACCGTCTTTGTATGGGACTTCGTCTCAATCTCTTTTCATTGAAGAATATCTTTTTTTATACACAACATTCTTTTATACAGTGTATAAACCCCTTTGACTCATAATTTTATTCAGAAGGAATCTTTTTTATACGAAGAATTTACTAAACGACAAAAGGGAATGTTTTTGTCTTACGTATGCGGCGACAACGACTTCTTCGCCGCCGTGACCATTATTTGAGTTTAGGCTTCCTCTACAGACCATACCTTCTTTTTAAAAGAAAAATAAGTACCATGTTTTAATTTTCTTTTATTTTGGTATTGAATATGGTTTTCATAATTTTTTTATATCAAAGTGATGTATTGATATCTTGTTATTGAAAGGTGGAAATGTTATGTTTCCTTTATGCATGTTTTATGTGATAAGATTATGTTATGGTTCTTGGGCATTGTTATAAAGACGGGTGGTTCCGTGGTAAACTAAGGGTGGGTGAGCCCGATATAGCTCTCCAATGCATTGGGTAACGCGAAGGAGTGAAATGTTATGGTTTCTCCGAAGAGATTTAGGTAATATACTGTGATGTGTATTCCAAACGTAACCAAGAGGGTTACTCCCTACATAAGAATGTTATGAATGCCTCATGTTACCTTCAATGTCTTATGATTTCTATGATTTATTCATGATTTGATGAGGTATGTTAAAGTGCCTATGTTTTAGGGGTAAAGTATTATTTCATTCTTATGTATATATGAACTCATGATTCCTTTCCATATTTTTATAACCCTTATTGAGCTTTTTATGCTCATCCCATGTTTTTTTGAACTGTTTTTCACATGTCAAGGGAAAGGTACATGTTATGATGATAGTGTCAAGGAAGTGTCAAGAAAGAATCCATGTTTTATTTTAAATATGTTTCTGTTGATGGGAAGAATGAATACTGTCTTTTATGTAACCAAATTGTTTAAATGTGGAATGTAATGCAAGATTCATGATCTAATTCTCTAAAACACTAAACCTGAAAAGATCCTCAATGTGTAATCATGTAATAACTCAAGATTAAGTAAGGTTTAAGGCTGGGGCCTTATAGTTGGTATCAAAGGTCGGTTTAGACAACTTTAGGGATTAGGAGTTTTTGTTAGACTTATGATTAGTCCATATATCTATTATTTCAGTTAAATCCTTGTTTTATAACTTTTTTAGGTCATGTAAAGTCGGTTACGAATGGAAGGAGAAGGATCTCAAATGACATTCCTATCTATTCCTGATGAAATGTTTGCAATAATTATTGAAAAGTCATGTTCGGATGATTGTGAAACTTTTTCTAGCATACAACTCACTTGCAAGAAGTTGTTTGAGATATCAAACACCTCCACTATACCTCGTTATCATCGTGGATCATGGGTTGTTTTTAGACAAATACTATTTTCACAATATTCTCATATTTCCAAGAAAGGTAAATATTATAAAGGTATTTTCAAATATTTTACCTTATCACAAGAATTTGAAGCATATTATGATTTTAAAAATGGTTCTGAGGAAGGAGACCCTTGCGCAAACTATTTATATTTTATTTTAAAATATAGTCTCTCAGCACATACATAAGGTATTTTAAAAGGAACAATAATAGAAAGTTTCAACACAAATTCTGTCTGACTATTTTATAGAAATCATGGTTTATTAGATGTTTAGGAATTATAGGTCATACATGATTATTTTCCAAAACAGTTTTTCTATGAACACCCATATGACCCTTGTTGTACAAGGTGTATTTGGATGGAAGAAGCGAATGATTTTGAAGGATATCTAAATCATTTTTGTAATGCATGGGACTACTACCTACGTGAGCAGGATGACGATGAAACTGAGTGGACGCCATGAACAAGGTATGATGTTAATCATTTTGGGAATCATTTTATTTTGTCTTATGGTGGTGAAATAAGACTTCAGGAATTAAGATTTTGGGACCATAATGAATTTGGATGAAAATGAGATATATAAGTAAACTATTAAGTTTAAAACATGTTAGGGTTATTTTTTGAGTTTTATAAAAATGACAACATGCTGACCGGGTGACAACACGTCGCGTCAGACAATGTTGTGGGAATCGAACCCACAACCAAAGTGAAACTTGTATTTATCGCCTACCACTAGACTACGTGAAGTCCCTGGTTAGTTTAACTAATTATTTTTAGTTAGATGATCTTATGAATCTATAATGAGCTGATTTTGGGTTATCTATGGAGGATATGTGATTAGGGTAATTACTTTTCAATAGGAGACTTTAGGAGAAACTGATGTTGTTTAGAGATAAATGTTACGATTTAACATGGAAGACTATGTGACAAAATCCTTCAACTATTTGGGTTTCAATCCTAGTTTGGTCTACTTTGAAGAATTCTATGGATAAATTGTTTATTGAATGGTCCTTGTTGAACTTTGGGTTTTGTTGGACAAATTTTGGAGATTAAGCATAGATTTTCTTTTTATAAAGGGTTATCCTTTTCTGGTTTATCTGATCTTGTACTAAACTTTTTGGTTTTGGTTTTGGTTAAAGTCTAAAAGCATGGGAAGTATATAGATCTATTTTTTGGATTAGGTGATTCTCTAGAAGTTGATTATAGTACTCTTAATGTGAACAAGTCTTCCTAAATACTCGTCTTTGGGAGAAAATATGAGTTTGTGTAAGGAATCTAATAAATATTGAAAGTCAACATTATAATTGATTATGTTTCCTTATGAATAAAATCCTCAATAAAAAGTAACTTAAAACAAAAAATTTTTCTATTAACTTTTCCTACTGGGGAATAAAATAACGTTTAACCCATCATATGTTTGTGATTTTCTTGAGGTTATCTTTCTCCTAAACATGTTTTCTATCACTATCCATCAGAACACGACCCTATGTTTTCTCCTCCATGTCCATGTTTTTCTATATGTAATCCTATTATGGGTTAACTCGGGTGACCTCTATACTTATCCTCCTTTATTTTAAAGTGATTGTTTTACTGACTCTTGTTCCGATGTGGGACTTTCAAGGATGTTTCCAAGCTCAATTTTAAAATTGTGAGGACGAAATTCCCAAAAGGTGGGAAGGATGTAACACCCTAGGTAAATAAAGAATATGAAATTTTTATATGTATCCCTATTTTTGAATAAAATGTCAATATTAATTTAAAGGTAATGCTATGCTCGATGGCTTACCCAATACCCAACAACGAGTTCCTCTAAAATCATAAGTTGCACTCTAATAAAAAAATAATATTATTTTAAATGGTAGTTAACACATAGCCGTTGTATTGACAGGAATGAATATAAATAACTAAAATATGATTATATATGTTTGTTAAATGTTTTTAATTTTATCCAATAAATTTTAGAGTCTTAAAATACAAATGAATCCAATCATAAGCATTGAATACACTGGTATTTTTAAAAGATTGTGTTACTACATTTTGATGGAAAACCATTTTTTAAATCAAACTTTGGAAAATTTTATAAGCTCTATTTTTAAAAATAAACATATTATTTATTATTGGGACATTGAAATTTACATTGGGTTAATTTTTGGTATTTTTCGGACAATGTTCATTTTAAATGAATAGTGAAAAATACAGCATTTTACAACAAAACTGCTTTTTCATATATTTTAATTATATGGTTATATTATATATTTAATTTGTTTTAAAGTGTAATTAGAATATATTTTTACCATGTAATTCAATGATGGACATTGGGATTAATTTCACTTTGTAATTAGGCATAAACAAGTGCCAAACTTTTCATAAATATTGTTTCTAAAAAACCCGCTATTTGTTTTGGCAACTGGAAGTTTTTTTTAAATTAATTATTGCAATTTATGTGTTTGGAATTTGGTAAAATGTATTAAATATTTGTAATCATAAGGTCTAAATTATGTAATTGAGACTCTTGTGTTTTTGGACATTATGAATAGTAACGACGGTAATTATCTTTAATTATCTTGATTAATGAGTAATCGGGTAGTTAATTACAATAAGATAATGTCATAAAAATAAAAAATGACCACAACATGTGTAATAAGGCTACTGGTTGTCTCATGGCCGACCATGGGATGCCTTGTTCCAAACATGGGGGCCCCATGGAATCACTTTTGTGAGAATGTGACTTTTTATATTTTTATTTTTAAAGAATGTTAAATGTAACAAAGAATGTATCACCTAAGTAAAATATTTTTAATTTGTTATAAATATATGATATTTTAGAATATAAATAGTCATTGGAAATCTAAAAATATTTTCTACATCATAGTATTTTGTTTTATAATTTTTAGACATTAAATATATTAAATTATGTATGACATCATAATGATGCAGCGATGACCTCATTATTTAACGATTTAAATAAAATGGAAAGATAATGTAATATCCAATACCTACACATGTAGAAAACCTATTTTATGGGTTTATTTCTAACCCTTATAACCATTTCCTCGAAACACATCAAGTTGGGACCATTAAAATCCGAAAATCATTCTAAAAATAAGTAAAATTTCATTAATTTCCAAGAGTGCCTCTCCTCTCCTCTTATAAAAGGACCCCAACTCTACCACCTTACCCACACTTCCAAAGCCTTTGGCTCGGCCAACCACTACCCATTTTATCTCTCCACATCCCTCTCTAACTCCTTGAAGTCTCACATTGGGAAGAAGCCTTCCCAAGGAAGCCTTTGAGATCAAACCAAAGGGAGTTACCCGATTTTAAGGTAATGTCTTCACTTGTGTCCTTTTGTTTTATTTTGCTTCTCCAACCCCATAAAATCTTTTTATTCATTTATTTTTTAACAAATCCAGTATCTTCAATATACTAGGATGTTTTTATAATAATAATTTGAGCTACACTTACACACACCTACATCTAATTGTTAAAGAACATATTGTTTCTATGGATGGCGAATTACTGCCTCACGAAACGATGATTGTTCAATCTTTTCTTAACACCTATCATGGTGGCCATTTAGATTTCACTATATTTATATATGATATATAATATGTTTATCTTTTCCTCAAGATTATGTATTTTTCATTTATGGCATACCTTTATGGCTTCCATTATGGGTATACATGATATCTTCACTTAAGGAAGTGCGGACTACCGCCCCCTCAAAGTGAGTTGATTCGTTAATACCATATGTGGTAAGTATAAAGGATATATTTAATTATATTATATATGATACCATAGTGTAATCAAAATACTATTATTTATCATTATATTTTAATTCCATTAAATAGGAAATAGAAATGGAAGTAGCGTTCATGTGTACGTACGGCTTACCGTCTCCATGAACGGTACATTTCATTTCTTATCTCAAAATGTTATGTACTATTATAAGTACATATATATAATGGATATATATTAAAAATATTACATCTAAATTATGGATATCATTCTGGAATTATAACATATATATATATATCAATTTTTTTAATTCCATTAATATGACAAAAAAATGAAAGTAGCGTTCGTGCGTACGTATGACCTACCATCTCCGTGAACAGTGCTTTTAATTTTTATCTCCAAATGCTATGGAATAGTATAAAATGAATATATACTGGATATATATGATATTTAAAACATCAATACTATTCTGGATATGATGTACCTATAACTACATGGAAATTTGTTTTCCAACAAGTTCAATTTTTGACTCAAGTATCAATGATTGTTTAATCGACCGTTATTAACTAAAATAATTACATAGTGTTCATGACATGGTAATAAGTGATATAAAAGGATTAATGAACTTGAAAAAGGTTCTTAAGGAATTATAAATTAACTCATGTTTATTATTCAGCAGATTAAAGAACGATCAAGTCAAGTCGGACCCGAGGTAAGGGATCTTACTCCTCTCTTTCTTTTTAAGTGCACTCTTTTATGTAATTCCTTTTAAGCTCATATTTATTGTGATTGGGATGTTTTTTTATATTACACATACTGTAATTTTTATGTTAATATGATGAGAGACCATATTCTCTATCATCAATCCATTGTGTATGTTTTGAGAGGTGCCGTTACGATGCCGAATTTTCGTAAGAGATCTAACCTCTCTCTTTATTATTAAGTACACTCTTTTATGAAATTTAATTTAAGATAATCTTTCTTATGTTTGGGGATATTGTTTTATATTCCTCATACTGTAATTCTTGTGTTCATATTATGAGAGACCCTATTTGATCTCATAAATCCATTTTTGGAAGTTTTATGTGGTGCTGTTAGGCTGCCGAGTTTTCGTAAGGGATTTTTCATCTCACATTTATTCCCGTGATATTTATGCACCATTTGCCACAATTTCCTTTTAGTGGTGTATGTACTACCCATTATTGTACTCTTTTTGTCATATAATTCCGTTTATGAGTATTTACATCAATGATGTGTTGTCCTTCATTCATGGGGTGTATGTTTCGAAAGATACCCAAGTCAGCTAGGGAACCTTTCACCCTCATCTTTTTAAAAGACTTCTTTTGTTGGGTATTTTAATTTACATATTGTTATGTTGGGATATGTTCTCATATATCCTTATTGATGTAAATTTTATGTCCAAGTGATGAGATACCTTTTTTTATCTCTCATCAACTCATTTTGATGTGACACTGTTAGGCTGTCAAGGGAACTTCTTAACCCAATTTTGATATCATTGGGTTCCACATTTGTTATTGAATATGTCATACTTTGAATATGTGTGAATGACCTTTGATTATTTTACACTCAATATCCACTTATATTTGGTGTATTTGTTTGTCACACATAATTATGTAAATGATTTATCCTTAATCCAAGGATATCGTCGTTGTATGGGACTTCGTCTCAATCTCCTTTCATTGAGGAATATTTTGTTTTATACACAACTATTTTTATACAGTGTATAAACCCCTTTGACATTTACGTTTATTAAAAAGTAATCTTTTTTATAAGAATCCTTTACTAAATGAAAAAAGTGAATATTTTTGTCATACGTATGCGGCGACAACGACTTCCCTGCCGCCGTGACCATTATTTAAGTTTCGGCTTCCTCTACAAACAATACCTTCTTTTTAAATGAAAAATAAATACCATGTTTTACTTTTATTTTATTTTTTGTATTGAATATGGTTTTCATAATGTTTTTATATTAATGTGTTGTATTGATATCTTGTTATTGAAAGGTGGAAATGTTATGTTTCCTTTATGCATGTTTTATGTGATAAGATTATGTTATGGTTCTTGGGAATTGTTATGAAGATGGGTGGTTCCGTGATAAACTAAGCGCGGGTGAGCCCGATATAGCTCTCCAATGCATTGGGTAATGCGAAGTAGTGAACCGTTAAGGTTTCTCCGAAGAGATTTAGGGAATATACTATGATGGGTATTCCAAACGTAACCAAGAGGGTTACTCCCTACATAAGAATGATATGAATGCCTCAAGTTACCTTCTATGTCTTATGATTTCTATGATTATTTCATGATTTGATGATGTATGTTAATGTGCCTATGTTTTATGGGTAAAGTATGATTTCATTTTTATGTATATATGAACTCATGTTTCCTTCCCATATTTTTATAACCGTTACTGAGCTTTTAATGCTTATCCCAAGTTTTTTTGAAATGTTTTTCACAGGTCAAGGGAAAGGTACATGTTATGATGATAGTGTCATGGAAGTGTCAAGAAAGAATCCTTGTTTTATTTTAAATATGTTTCCGTTGATGGGAAGAATGAATACTATCTTTTATGTAAACACTCTGTTTAAATGTGGAATGCAATGAAAGATTCATGATCTAATTCTCTAAAACTCTAAACCTGAAAAGATCCTCAATGTGTAATCTTGTAATAACTCAAGATTAAGTAAGGTTTATGGATGGGTCCATATAATGTGTATCGAGATCATGTCTTCCTTCTGCAATATATCATGACGTGTTTTCCACTAAGTGTTCCAGTTACCAGTGATGTACCATCCAGCAGGGATGGCCAGTGCGGTACCATCCAGCAAGGATGGCCAGTGGGGCACCATCCAGCCGGGATAGCCAGAGAAGATTCAGGTTTACCTCCAGAGTGGCTGGGAAGTGGTCCCTGATGGCAGTTTCGGGCCTCACTATAGTAGATCACCCTATCACAGGGCTGAACATTGAAATAGGTCGATGAAATTATCTGGGTGACCCTCCAACAGATTACCCTTTTGCTGGGCTTGGTTGTGGGAACCCGTCGAATTTGAGCAATCCTCTCGACTGTGGGACACTGACGAGGAGTGGTTTGACTTTCCCCAGAACACTCAAATACGAGGGTCACATTTCCCACCAATACGTGTCCTTGTGACATGACCTAAAACCATGTGGGCGAGTCAGTGTCGCCCAAAGCGGATAATGTCAAGGTGCGGTGATTTGAGATCCTTGACTTGCAGTTCGGGGCAGACATATGGATTCTAGGCATCAATGGTGTTTAACTATAGGACTATTGGCTACTCACTTTCTTGGGCTGAGCTACGGGACTGATATCCCCTTACAATCTTGTTCGGGTTTTTTGATTGAGCATATATATATATATATGTATACTTTGTTCCAGTACCCACTCCTTGGGTTTAGTTACTCACTTTCCAGGAGAGGCATAGACATGCAGGGTATGCCAAATGATTTTTTTGTCTAACTTCTTATGATTGGATGAGTCTACTATCCTATTATATGTAGCGTAGTGTCTACAAGAAGTTTCATCTTCTCATCATTTCTAGCTCCTTGTGTTTGGACGAGTCTACTTTTTTCTCTTGTTGGGATGAGCTGATACTCTATAGTACTTTTTACTGCACTCTCATTTGTACTCCTTTACTTTTCCTTGTTCGATCTACAGATCACCTCTTCAGTACCTCCTTTGTTACCCCCTCGAGCCATCACGGCATCCTATTGAGTATTTTTATACTCGCCCCTTCTTGGGATTTTCCATCACTTAGTGTGCCCTTGCAGACGACAACCATGTTTGTCATGACATCAGTGGAGCTTAGGAGTTCGATAGTTTGGACTATGTGTGGTAGTCATAGTCATGTTCTAGGTGTGGGACTCTCCCAGCTGTTTACTATTTTTACCTATTTCCTGGTTGTGGGACATTTCAGTTTGGTCGCATGTTTTTCCCTTTAATTTTTTTGTTTACCTTCAGTACTTGCTTTGTACTATTTAGAGGTCGATTCACTTTTTGTGTTTTCTTATAGAAGTTGGTACTTTAATTTCTCTTTTACTCTACACTATTGCTTCCAGTGGGATGCGTGTCTATGTACAGGTAGTTAGGAAAAGAGCTCCCCAAGTTTTTTAGACTTCGACGCTTGTCACCAGCCCCTGACCTATGGTGGAATGATTGGGGTAGTTGCGGCTCGAGCGCATGTACGGTCAGGTCATGACAGAAGTCTTCCACGTATCTCAGCTGAGGAGATACGTGCATGACCCTCCCCACAGCATCGACCATGGAGAGGTGGACATCGATGATGGGGCGAATATCACGATGGTTCTAGTGGAGATTGATGATTGACAGGAGCGAGTCCTACATGGAAGGTTGATACCTCTGGTGTGTGTTCTCTAGCAGCACGAGAACCTCCAGGAGAGTAAAAGGGAGTTGGAGGCTCAGATGCGTGCTCAGTACTCTCTTTTCTTCACTTAGTTTGAGTTGTAGATTATGGGGATGTATATCCCTGAGGTGGGGAGAATGTAAAGAGCCAGATATTCTATGGAAATTTTTTTCTTAAATACACGGGAATTTTACGAGCCCAAAAACATTTACGGTGCATGATTCTGAGGCCCGATGTGCTCGGAATAAATTTTTTAAGTTTTGTTCGGGTACGTTCAGCAAACGTACAAGCAGGATTTAATGACTTTTGAACCATTGCTCGGAACTGAAATCCAAGGGCACCGTGGAACTCGCAGTTTCGGTATTCACTTAAAAGGACTTTCACATCGATGGATGTTGGTTGAGAATTGATGTTTTTTTCTGGGTTTTCCTAAAAAAATTACAAAATAAAGTGAGCTAACACTTTATTTTATTGAGCTTCCATGTGGGTGACTGGTAGTTAAAACCACCTCATGGGAGATGGATGTTGGACCACCACACTTTAACCTCACATGAGAGGTTATGGTGGCGGGGCCCAACCGAACATTACCTCATTCAAGAGGTTACGACGTGAGGTCTACACAGGGCATAACCCCTATTGATGGAGGAGGATAAAACCTCTCAACTATACCCCATTAATGAGGGAAAGCCTCTTGACCTCCCCTAATCAATCTGTGACAACTCCCATGCATTAATTAGGTGGATCCACTTAATTTAATTCTCCAAATTTAATTTTTATACCAACTCCACAAAATTAATTAAATGAGTCATCTCATTTAATTAAATAACTCAATTTTAATTTATGACAACGAACATAATAGATCCTAATCTATTATTTGGGTACAATTTCATTTTGGGTGGAGTGGAGAGAATCTAAGAAATCGGGAGAAATATTGGGAGAAGGCTAACAATGAAGAACACATCCAACGGAGAAAAACCTTGAAAACAAGGAACCGTATTCCACGAAATTATTCCATGGACCCCCCTTGATGCTGGACGTCTTCAACCAATATTTCCTCTTCATCGTCATCAATGAACCAACACTTGATCTTAGTATGTGGAGGAAGCGATGAATGATTACAACATTGCCTTTTTCCTGTAACTTCATCATCGAGAACCGATCAAAGGTAGGGAGTTTACATTGAGTGGTATTCATTCATTTTTCACATCATCGTTTAAACGGAATCGATGCGATTTATTGTAAACAATATTTGTTCATCCGTCTTCCTCTTTGTTGAACCAATTGTTATCATCCCTAAACACAGAGGGTGCTGGACAAACTAACATGGCCAAACTCCCTCCACTGACCTCTTTGTAATGTTTCTTTCCGCATGGTGACGAAGTGCCAACGAGTCAATGAAGGCACCGATGACAAAGGTCGCGCTACTCGCGACCTTTGTGAACCGCACCGCCTCTACGGCGCACTGGTGTTCCCGGTCAAACATCGCTGGCCCGCGTTGTGCCAAACTGGCCTGCCCTGTTGCCATCGGTCGCTGGCACGCCTGCTCGTCGGCCAACCCACGTGCTTCCTGGTCCCCCACTAGCATGCCCGTGCACTTCTTGGCTCCCCACTGGCTAGTCCGCGCCCCGTGCGGCCTCTCGAAGCCCTACCGGTGCCCGACCAACCTCCTGGGCCGAGCTGCCGAGAAGCACCCCTCGCGGCATGGGATGAACATGCCTTGACCTCCAGACCAAGCCGCCTACATGGTGACCTCCAGGCCGAACTGCCCCCGCAGTCCGCTAGGCCGGGCACAATGTATCGAGCCAAAACTAGCAGGATCACCGGGTTGACCCAAATCGGGTCGGCCCAGTCTGGGTTGGGCCGAGTTGGTCCGACCGGGTCAGATCGAGCCCCGACCCATTACTAACACCTTTAATTCCTTGAGCAATATCATTGGCATCAAACGACCGTTTGAAGAACCGTCAGTGGCACTGGTTTACTTGGTATGAGATAGTCCCCTTTAGTATACCTTACTAGTGTTCGGGTTAATGATGAGATATGGTCAAGTTGGATCATAGAGGAATCCAACCGGGCACCCGAAACCGAAAAGCTTATAACTCAATGATTTTGTGTCCGATTGATGCATCGTCAGTTGCGTTGAGACCTCAATCACAAGGTAGACATTTGAGATACTTCTACGTGGGACTTCATGACAGTTGGAGTATCGACCTGCAAATCGTGGAGCAGATTCTCTAGGAGACGAGCGAGCATAGTGTAGAGACCTAGTAACTGATTAAGACCTAATGAATGTTGACTGATTTGACATGTAGTGACTTGACTAGCCCAAAGGGGAGCGCCTTAGTGTCGTGGTAGACCCATGGTGGGGAGGGCCTCTATGTGACGTGGCATACCGATGGTACTTGACACATGGAGTGGTTCATTAGTCTATGAGGGGGAGAACCTCATTGTGACACGGTAGAGCCATGGAGGGTAGCGCCACTGTGTGACATAGAAGACCCATGGTTCTTGACAGGAGGAGTTCTTAAGTAGTCCAAGGATTGTGGGAAGTGCTTTTGTGTTATGTGGCAGGCCCACTATACCTGATAGAAGATGACTAATTCATTTGTCGAGGTTCCGAAAATGTGACTGGGGATGTTACTTGATACGACCCCTAGAATAAAATCTTGGTGGAGTTGAGTCAGTAAATTTGTGTCATTTTTGTGATTGAGAAGGATTACTTGTTACCATAGTTATATATATGGGCATATAACTAAGTGATGTTATATTTTGATTTCATAATTTCTGTTGTATCCTTGTTGGATTTTGTGAGACCATAAGGGTCTCGGGGTCTCTACTGTGTATCATTATACTCACCCATGAATGACCTATGCCCACACCTCATTTTGTTGGTTTCAGAAGATGATCAATGCTGACTGAAGATCAAGGTAGCAGGACAGGAAGGTACAAAGAGGTGGACCTTAAGATGAGTCGGTACACGGAGGAAATTGACCGACTTAGAGTGCTGAGGAGGCTCTCTATACCTACCCTTCAGGTAGGAAACCCTGGAGGATGACCTAGTAGCTGATGTTATTCTCTTCAGTTTTACATTCTTCTCAATTGTACTTGTACTTTCCTGTTGGGTTTCTATTTTCGACACTTTTTCTTTTCAGCACTCATTTTTGTATACAGTTTTTAGTTAGTGTTTTCTTCCAGTTATACTCTGATTGTGTGTATTTGAATTTGATAAAGGAAATGCATTCCTATATTAAGTATTTACACCTTTGGTGCTACACTCCACCCTCTGGCCTATGGAAGGCGGGCTTGGGGTAGTCACGGCACGGGTCCCAAGGACAGTTCGTGACACATATCAATATGACACAACTAATTCATGAACTGGTATCCTAAATTTAAGAAAATACATATTCTAAAACTCTAGTCTCTATTCTATAAGAATATGAAAATGAAACGTTTTTTCCTGAAATCAAACTCTACATACCCTTATAATAATCTATATGGTATTTATAGTAATTTTGGTATACATTTATGTACATTTAAATGGATTGAAATTTAACAATAATTTCTCACAGATGAATGGTTTCTATCGTCTTATATCCGTAAGCATAACCCATAAATATTATATCTCTACAAATATTACTATATTCTTATTCATATAGGTATATTGGAATGTTCTAGTAGAAATTTTAGTTGGATGAAAACATGAGTAGTGGATGATGTTGATATAACCTCTTTTTCAAACCATTGATTTAGATGATGACATATCAGTAAGTTCATGTATGGTCCATTAAGGTTAACCGTATTCCTAAGGGTGATATGTCATTATAATTATTAATATTGAACTCAAGTCTTTTTGAATACTCTTATATAAGATAGAGGTAAGCCTATGATGTCGTTATGATATGATAATAAGTGGTTACCCATATTACCTCACCAATTCATAATAATATATCATTTGAACATTATCCTGTAAAAAACATTCCATATATGAATGTGTGGGTGTGTATTTTGTCTATGTAAACCATGATCTATATATAATTATATATTTAAATTTTTTTAAATACCTATGATAAAGTTAATGATTTTTTATCCAATTTTCATATCGGTACAAGAAATGGATACATCATCCCCATGGACTAGTATTGTTATAAAATAAATATGTCGAATATAATAGAATATTATGTGTAGTTTAAAATCTCAAACATGAAATCATCCCTCTATAAGTTCATTCAATGATTTTAGTACATCATATTATATAATGGATAGTTAATGAATGATGACCTATGTGCATTATCCCATAACTCATAATTTATCCATGATTTTAGGGAATGGTAAAGTTTTCTCCCAAAAAAATGAATCCCTATTTATAAATATTATGTTCATAAAGATTCATTTTCATGGTTTGTATAACCTTTTTTCGAATCATTATTTTATCCCTTTGTTGATTCTTAGTTTTCTACTTGATAAATATTGTTAAATATTATTTGAGAAAGGTTTGATGTGTTTTCTAACATTATGATTTCTAGATATATACCTCATTTATCATTTTTGACAAGGTCTTTTTCAGTCCTCATCATAAAAATGGAAATAGGTTCGTTTCTACTGATATTATAAATGACCAAATTATATTTCTTTTGATGGTACAATAACCCATTTTTTCAATTGTTGATATTTTATTATAATGGATGAAAATTCAATATTTTATATAAATACATAGTAGTGGACCATGAAGGTATGTTGTTTTCATAAAGATGATAAAAATCATCTTATTTCATGATATATGTTAAAAATATTCCACAGGGACCTCACACATATTACTCTTCATAGAAATTTATACACAAAAACATTCTTAATAGGTTAGGAATGGAAACATAATAAATGACGAGCATATATTATCATGAAGGGATAAAAGGGTGATATAAGTGATAAATTAATAATAGCTTGACTCTAACGGTATTCTTATATGTGTCTACCATTATAAAATCCACACCCATCATATCGTATATCATAATATTGTATAAGCGAAAAAAACCAATGTCTTTTACATGATATGAATGAAAATTTAATCAAATAAGAATATACATATTAGAATGACATTTTTTTAATAATTAATTTATTGTAAAAAAAATAATCATTTGAAATTATTTCATTAATCAAGGATAATTTAAAAGTATATTATCAAGGATTGGGTTCACTCCGTATTCTATCATGTCATTATTAATACTTCAATCACAAGACTATCATACAATATAGATTCAGTTAGTTAACTATGTTCACTCATCATTCAAGTAATCACTATCTCATCACATATCCTTAATTACTAAATGTGTTGAAGGGTAATATAATTTCATACCCATGATTTTCATAATAATAATAAATTTGTATGAGTTGTAGAATATCATAAAAATTCCAAAAATATCAGAACCCATAAAAAGGTTAGAGGTTTAATAAATATATTAATAGTTCAGCATAGCTTAATCTAGGAAAAATAACAATGTTTCATAAACATTTCATCATCATAATAATAAAATATAAAGGAAAAGAAAAAATATGGTATCATTGGATTATATTCCTAGTAAATAATGAGAAATATTAAATATTTTTATAATTAATAAAATTTTATTTAAATGATCACATGGAATATTTCTTAAGGGAAAATACATTTATGAATTTAGAATCAAATTTTTCAAATATATAAATTTCCAAAATGTGATAAAAAAATTTATTTTAAAATAACTGACGAAAAATGTATATGGATATTCCAATATTTGAGTGGTCATGATAGTTGGAAATTCAGTTTACGTTACATATTTCAAAACAATGATTTCATTAACTTTTTTGAAAAATAGTCAACAATCTCTCTTTTAGAAAATGACCACAATATAAATTATAAACCATATTATAAATAGTAAAACATGTCTGAAAATGAAATTAAATACACATAAGATATTATTAAAAAGATTTTTTATGATGATATAAATTAAACATATGCATCGATGAAAGAAACATTAATCCCAAGAATAAATGATATTTATTTTTCTTAAAAAAAATTTATCAGTCATTTTATTTAACAAATGAGAGGAAAATATTAATAATAATTTATAATTACTTGAATAGAAAAAGGATAACAAATATAATGATATTATTATTTGGTATATCTAGAAATTTCATCACATAAATCCATAAAAAAATTTAGATTTAAACATAAAACCATTGCCTCATGTTTGATTTGATTTTAATGTTAACTATCCTTCTGTATAATAAATTTATTATTTTTTAATTTTATGAAAGAATCATAATGATACCTATAATATGATATATGAACCACTTAAAAAATTCATACGCCCATTTGTTAACAAATGCCTATTAAAATCATTGTTTTTCAGTGTTAACTGTTTTGTTTTACATGAGATTTTTAGTATGGAAATTATAGTCTTTCGAATTTGATCATGGTTCCATAATATCATTATTTTTAATGAAGATATATATATATATATATATATATATTTATTTTTAGTGTAATATCCAATGTTATTAATAATTACTTTTTATTTTCGATTGTTTATGAAATACACAAAACCAAGCAGAAACAAACAACCTAAAATTAGTATTTAAATATAAATATTGTAAATTAGCAATTAAATTTGTGGGTATGAATTGAATTAAATAATAATTGAATTATTTTTATGGAATTAATTATCAAATATGTATTCATTGTTTATTAGGATATAATAACTCATTTTTTAGTTATTTCATTTTATTCCTCACCAATATGTTTTCTTCAAAATATATATTCATCTAATTTTGTGAATGAATATTAAAATTATTTTTAGGAACAATTTGAAGTAATATTTGTTTAAATATTTATTTAAATCAAAATTTAAATGTTATATTTGGGTTAAAACTATGAATTTTCCCAATAAATTTACATTCTAGTAAACAGTGAAAATAGAGATTATTATTGATAACAATATTTTCATTCGAATTATTTTCAAAGTAAAATTTTATAATATCAGGATATTAATTTATTTAATTTTTAATATAAAAAATTACAAATATGGTTTTTGATATTAAAATTACACTCGAATTTTTTATAAAATCATATTCTATTTATAAGGGCATTTTACTCAAAAAACAAATTTTCGTCAAATTTTCTGAATTTTATTTCAAAATTAAAATCTTTTAATTTTTTGTTTTTACTTATTAAATATGGATTCCAAATTTTGAATAATTATTTAAATTTTTTTAAATATATAAAATATAAATTTTTTCAATAATAATTATCACCATAGTAATTATTGTAACATTAGTAATGGGTAAATATGGTAATTAACGGTTAAACATAATATTATAAGGATTAAAAATTCCCCTAAAAACTGTAATTTTATTTTATGAGTAAATAAATTCTGTATACATACAATATTGTATCATATTGAATTTTTTCATTTTTATATCATTAAATCCTTTTTAATATTATTTTTATTAAAAAAATTCCATATTATTGTTTTTTATAATTATTTTACCTTTTAAGAATGTTTAAAAAGAAACCATGTTAATTTAAAAATATTCCATGTAAAGATAAATGAATTATATTTATCATGCTAATTTATTTTGACTTCTTGGAAAATAAATTATCATCTTAAAAATTTACACAACGTTGTTTTAGTTATTATTCAATTAATGAAAATATCAAATAAATGATATTAATTATATTAAATGTAATATAATTTTACATATTTAATGTTATAAATAATTTATTATATTGAATTAAAATGAGAGAAATTTTATAAAATATTTTTCTCAAATGTTTACATTTTTCATGAAGTCATTAAAATTGAATCATTGATATGTTCTAAATCATTAAATTAATTATATGTTATAATAAATAATATTTTTTTAAATAAATAAAAATTCCAAAAAAATTAAATTTAAAAAATTAATTATTATATGCTTTATAATATAATAAATGGTTTTTAGTATTTTTTCCATTTTTAGTAACTATATTGATCCACAATGTGAAAAAAAATTTGTTTTCATTTTATGTGTGAAAGTAGTAAATGTGGTGTTAAAAAATAAAATTATAAAAATCTGTTCTAAATATATTTAATTATTTTATTTTGAGTTTATTTAAATACATAATAATTATATAATATATATAACTTATTTTTGGGTTATTTGGGATTTATAACTAATTTATATTAATTAAATATTTTTCGAAAATCTAAGAGTATCCCACCCCTCTCTTATAAATAGAATTCCATTTCCCTTTACATCGCACCAAAAACCCATTATTATCATCCATTATCTTCATAAATATCTTGAAAAAATCTATCCCCAAATTCTAGAGTTCATATTTACGGCATGATACCATCCTTATTGGTTTAAAGGTGTTAAAAAAACCGGTTGTCCGAAGAACATATATTTTTTTAATATAGCGCTACTATTTTAATTCTTATTCTACCTCTTAAATGTATTATTTAAAAATAATTATGTAATTACATAAGTAAAATAAATAATTTATGTTTTTTATTCTTTAAACAACCTCTATCCATCTTAAGTTCCATCAAATGGGAAACCAAATCGTAGTTCGTGTGTATAAATAATAACAACCGCAAGAATTGATGTAATTAATTTTCAATGAACATAAAACATAGATATATAATAATAATGGATTTAATGTTTATATATGAAATTAATTACATATTTTAAATTATTAATTGATAATATATCATTTATATTCTTACCATTCATTTAACAGAATATGGATTATGTCGTTCGTGCATACGTATGTCATACAACCTCCACGAAGCAATGCAATTTATTTTTCAAAACCACATCCCAAGGATTCAATATATAATTATATTTTAATATGTAATATTATATTTATTATATTATTATAATTATGTAATTATAATATAATTTATACCTTCATTCCATTAATCAATGAAAAATGTAAAAGTTACTCATGGGTATGTTCGACGTACCATCTTCAAGATTGTAATGTATAAAATTTTTCATAACCATATTTATTTAGTGTATATAAAATGTTAATTTATGTATAAATATAATAATTCTTTAATTATAATTATTATTGATATGAGGGAATAATGGCCTATTTTACCTTAGTCAATATAATGAATCTATTTTGATTTTATGAACCAAACACCGTAAAAAAAGGCGACACATGCATTACTGATTAGATAATAAATATTTAATTATGTTAAATGAAATAAATAGTTTAGTATAATATATTTTAATTATAAAATAATACAAATAAATAAAATATATTTTATTATTTTATTATACATGACATAATGAATATATATGGAATGTGTGGACTCGATTTACGGAATTTCATCTCAATTTAATTTCATAAACGAATGTTTTTTTTATATGAATATAATTACTTTTATATGTTATATATAATTCTGTATTTTATGTTATATCCTGAATAATTAATACTTCGTGATATTTTATGTTTAAATTATAATTATTTCTTGTATGGATACGTTCTATTAATTTAAATGTGTGGTAATTGGTCTACTAACTCAATTGTTTTGTCTAGTTTATAACTATTTTTTTGAATTTGTATGAAATTATTATAAATGAAATGATATATAAATTATTTTTTTCTCTATTTCAAAATTATTCAATGGTTTTAAATTTTTAAAAATAATAACTCCCCTGACTAATTCTCAAATAAGAGATATTCTCATTTAAAATGCAATTTTTTATAAAATTTATTTCATTATGTTATATATTTATGATATTCACATATATAATTTTACAAATATTATAAAAGTCATATCTAAAATTTAATATCATGATTATTGTTAACTTCATGAGTTTTAATGTTACATTTTATTTTATCATTTCATGGGAAAATGATTGAAGAGTTACCAATGTGGTGAAGTCATTAACTTATAATCACTTTTCCTTTCAGGATTATTTCTCTTCAAGGTTCCATATAAGAAAATAATATGATATTATTTTCATGAACAACTTATATTTTATTCCGCTCTAGTTATTAAGGTGGTGTGGTTGTTTGTCTTCCATTTCCTCCACCATGAATTAATATATAATAATCCCAAAAATTCATTGTCTGTTATATCTATCATCTATCATTTTTTTGGCCCAGAAAATTTTCACTCCAAATAAAAGATTTCTATTTTTTTCAAAAGTAATAATTTATAAAAATTAGTGATTTATTAACTAATTTAACATTGAATTTTACAATATTTTAAATATTTTAATATAAAATTTCAAACTGTATTCCAAATGACTTACTTATGAATACTATTTTAATCTATTTCCAAAACAATTTATATTTTTAATAATTAAATCATGTATAGATTTTTCCACCATTATAACTATTATTTTCTATGAATCATACATTATATAATAAATTTTGTTTTAAATTAAAAATAATTTTAATTTTATTTTATATTTTTTTTATATTCAATTTCAAAATAAAAAAATACTTTTCCTGAAAAATGATTTTAATAAAAAGTTAATTCTATTTTCATTAATGAATATCAAGAACCCATGATTACAATCATTCTATACTGTATATTTTTTAATTTATACCATCTGCATTCGTTCTCTGGATAGATTATTATTTTTTAAATGTGACTAAAATGAAACTTGTTTGTATTACATGTGTTAATCATGTTAATAATGGATGTCTACATTATAATGTATATGGAGAAGAAAAATTCTTCCAATATAGTATTTATTTTATTATTTTATACCCATATAATATTTAATAATTTATTTAACAAATAATTCCCCACCATTTATATAAGTGATTTTTTTGAAACGAGATTTTAAATGGAATTGTTATTTTTGATATCTAAATGCTTTATTCTTATGAGTTTAAAAGATTTTTTCTAGGTCATTATTATTGATATGGTCTTTTGAATTTTTTTTAAATGGTTCATCCCCATTATTTTTAATAGGTATGACTAATATATCGTATACAATATGTTTTCATAGATACTATTTGGTTATCCTATTATAACTTATATGATGGGTTCACACAAATAACACTCAAATGGATTGGGAAATGATTATGTTTTCCATATAATTATATTTAATGTTATTTATATTATTTTACCAATCATAATGGAATTTTAAGTTTCTAATGATTATGATTTCCAAAGGCATTAACATGCATTCATTAATATTCATATTGGTTAATTTTTTTCCTTTGACCAAAGTGTACATTTAATTTCTCATGATGATATATTCTTATGATTCTTTCTCCCATGTTAATTTTCTTTCATAGATCACGATTGGCGATGCATGTTCTGATTTGTAAAAATTATCTTATGTTATGGTTATGAACATTTATTATGCAATCATATAATCATGCTAATCCTAATGACACTAATGAAATTAAATTTTTAATGGTCATGATTTCCCTTTATGAGGATTTGTGATCATCTTACTATAATTTCATATTTCTTATTTCATGAAGAATGATTTTGAATGACTTGATTATTGAATGGTTTAATATCTATAAAAATGGGTGGATATGTTGAAGAAAAATGTATGAATATGAAAAAAGGGTTAAATTGATTATGATATTAAGAGAAATCATGAATTAAAAAACATTCCAATTATTCAATTTATACCACCTCATTAAGATAAATAGTAAACAATTATTTCTTTACAGATATATGGAACACATTAAACTTCCATTGATAATAATTTAAAATAAATATTATGGTACTTTCATGATTTTCATTATGAAAAAATGTGTCATAAATGTCATACTCTCATCATTATATAATCTTGTCTATACAAGATAATATTAATTCAATTATATGTCTTTAATTTCATTGATATATTACTCAAATTACCATTTTATACCTATCAATCTACATTATATAGAATATCACATTAAATCTGAGGATTCCTAATATTATTTCTAATTGATCACATATTTAATTTATAATATCCAAATGTAATGTTACAGTTCCTATTTATATCTTTTTAGTTTAATTTGTTAAATAAAGATTATGTAATTCAAAAGTATTAGGAATACATATTATTCTACAACATTTCTACTATTGGGAATGCGTTTTTATGATAAAAAATTATTCTATGTATATTAAACATACATCATCATTGAAATACCCTATTACAGTAACTATAAATTGTAAAATCATCATATAAATTTTGAAAATCTATTATGAACTAAAATATTCTCTAAGATAACCAATTAATTATACTAAAACAACATCAATATCATCATATATTATTATTAATGTTTTATATGATAATTTATCTTATGAATTAATAAAAATATATAAATATATAACTTTCTATATATTTGTTTTAAAACACCTATAACACATCCCATTTAATGTATATCCAAAGAAGTAGCCCTCTAACATCTTTCACCACACATTTCTAATTGTATTCATTATATATTTATTTAACATCATCTAATGTTTTCCATATGTATTTTCACATTTTTTTTAAACATCATATCATATGTTTTATTAAGGGATTATGTTTTTATTATGAACCAATTGAGAATATAAATAGAAACATTTTAGGTCAATCCCAAAAATTATTGAGGTGAAACACTCCAGAAACATTATAACCAAACTAAGGTTCTTCAGTTATTCTAATAAACTTTTTAGTGTATTTTATAGTGAACATTCATCATAGATTATTGAATTATACAAAAGATCTAAATGAAATTATGTATTCATATATTCAAGGAATTTATTAAAAAACAAACTTCTGATTTCACATCACGTTTTATTTTTTGAACACTTCTACATAGTCTTAATCATATCTAAAATAATGTAATTATATAAAGTAAAATTTGAATGATACATATGTGTACATAAATTAAAAAAATTAATTAAATACTTTTCTATAGAATATGATATCATGCCCATATTACCGCAAACAATCACACTATATCAAATCAATAGGATTTTTTATTTTGATCCTCATTGAATTTAAACTCTTGAAATAAATTGTGACATTCTTATGTGGGACACATGTATCTATTATTACATAAATAATATTCCTTAAATTCCTCAAATATTCATATTTTGAAATATTATCATTGTTATTTTCACCTAGACAACATTCTTTTTTATGCCTATGCCAAATCACCTCTTTAGAACTCTAAAAAAACAATTATTATTTAAAATTAGGAATAAGTATCCAGAAGATCACTATCCATTCAAAATAAAAATTTAGTACTTCTATATAATTATAATAAATCAATTTTTGTAAAACATCACCTCATACCTATTTTCAATATGTTATAAAAATAATGATATTATACCGCAGCCCATCAAAAAAAGGAATATAATCACATTCATGTTTCTTATTACTAGTTTTTGATTTTACAACTAAATTTACATTGTGTGATATATCATTTTTAAATGTAATTACTTCTATTTAAGTATTTATAAATAATTTATTAAATATTATTTAATTGGTGTGATATAATATACTTATGTCTTGTATCCATAGCCTTCCACTATTAACTTCATTTTACATAACCATGATAACCAACTAATTTTTAATATATCTTACCATATTAGTATATTTAGAGGTGTTATATTACATAAATTTATGAAAGAGAATTGTGAGATATGTTGGTGGTGTGTTTTTATTTGTAAAACTCTGAATAGTATGATTAAGAGAATTAAAATAGCAATTCAATAAAAACTTTTTATTCAAATTTTGGATCAACATTACCATAGAAAATTTATGTCGACTTCCCATAAATTAATTACATCTCCTTGACATAGGTAGTGGTAGATTATAATGAAAAAAATAAAATTTCTATACCAATAATTTATTTCCCCAAAAATATCAATAAAAGTAATATGTAATCTTTTGGAAATATGTTGTAACAAAAACTACTAATTGTTATTTCATTTAACTTTAAATATTTTGAATCATTTTAACATCATAATTACATAATTCATCCCCTTTTATTTTTTCTTCTCCACTGGGCTTATCCATAGTATTTTACATGTCCCAAAACTCAATGTTTTTTGGTTTTTTTAGAATTACCAATTGACATACCAATGGTTATCACATACATTTTAGGGGATGTGATCATGTTTATTACAATGTAGTTATTGTTCGATCAATATTTATTATATGTTTAATAATATAAAATATTTAATCAAATGAAATTTTTTAAATTTCTTAATCGCATAAAAATACTTCCTAATGGATTTATAACATTCAATAAATTTATGAATCTACTTTGGAATCTTGATGTGAGTATTCTTCATCAAATTCTCAATGTCAAACAATAACAACATATGTGTAGTCACCTCTTCATTATTAGAAATGAAAATTAATATAGTATACTACAGAAAAAAATAATTGATATATTTATTTAATTGAGATTAACTATATTCCATTCAATTTCCACATCAATCTCATTAATATCATTTAATATTGATGAATTAAAATAAATGTTAAGTGGTAAATTCTATTACTATATAATTTATTAATATATTTCATGTTTCATTATTTATTTGAAACATATAAAATGATTTTTTTGGTTTTTTGATAATATTATAGAAACTTAATTCTTTTATATCCACATTAAATGCCCCTAATTCACTATAGGGTACATTGTGATATTTTTAAAATATATAATATTTTTATTTGATCGAAAATTAACCCTTCTTCCTCTTTTTGACATTCTTAACTATAAGAGGTGTCATCTTATTTTGAGAAAAAATCCATTTTATATAAAAAATAGAAATTTATTTTACGTTAAAGGATTTTCTAACATTATTATGACATGACACCTTACCACTACTTGATGATCATTGATATTTATCATTGCTATAATATTTTTTATTAATATAAAGGAAACTAGACGATAAATTTCAAATATTGTCATAATTTAAAAATAAAATTTACTTTTACCCCAATACTTATTTGTTCCTCAATTTCTATATTTTGAACATAATGATACTAAATCAATAACATTGTTGTAATTATATTTTACATCATTTTCCTCTTAATGAAACCTATTCTATTTAATTTGATTCAAATATTATATATGCAATGACCCAATAATATGTATATAATGTTCCTAACCCTTTGTTATCAATGATTTTTTATAATGATAACATAGAATGACTATTATATTACATAATAACATTACGTAATATGAATTCATATTGAATTTATGTCCTAGAAAGGATAGAGTGATATAAAAAAATGAAATTATAAACACTAATAATATGTCAATACGCAGGAAGAATATAATGATGATTGTAGAAACTATAATATGAGAAAAAAATTATTAGAGTTATGAATATTATATAAAAAATCAAGTGAACTATAAAAATTTAAGATGTGAAATATTGAATGCATATAAATGAGAACTGTGGAGTGTATATTAGGTAAATGGGAAAGTGAATGCACACCATATGCCATGGGAATCTTATAGTTTATCGAGGGGTTATGTATATAAACCTTACTCAAATTTTAATTTATAAAATGTAATAGTTGTTTCTATAATTCCACTTGAATTTCTATATTATTTATTACTAAACACATGAATATAAGTTAAATATGAAAAATTGATTTTTTACAAATTAAACATAATTTTTTTTTTGGAAAATAAAAGAAATATTTACTTAAATGATAAATTTATATCATTTATATAATATTTTATTTCATTAAACATTTTTACAAAACAATATTTTTTAAATATAAATGAATATATAATATTATAATGTCTTGGGTCATATTAAAAATGAATAAAATACAATTTATTTTATAAAAAACTAATATTTTTAAACAAATAATTATTTTTATTGTAATGTTAAATTTCTATAATTAAAAAAATTATTTTGATACAATAAAAATTTATTTATGAAATTAACATGTTGAAATAATGTTACTTTGTTTTAATTTTAAAAAAATCATTAGTTTTCAGTGAATAATAAAAATTCATTTTTATGTTTTGGGTGCGTTTAATGAATTTGTAAAAATATACTAATGGTGAAAAATTTAATAAAACTAATACCATGAGAAAATTATGTTACTAAGTTAATAAACATTAGTTTCATTAATTAAAATTAATTTCCAAATATATAATTATCTTTTAAAAGTCTATAAATAAATCTATCGTTTAAAAAACATAATTTTTTGGAAATATTGTTTAACAATGCCCAATGTAATTTAAATGTTTTATATTCGGTATTTAAACTAAAATATTTTAGTAAAACCATTCTAAATTTAATAATACATTAGAAAAAATCATTAGTACGCCAATGGTTTTGTAAATTGTACAACATAGATTTCCAAGGCCTATTTTTAAAAAATAAAACAATCCCCCCATATTTTCAATAAATACCCACCTATATACTCTATTAGAACGAATAAATTACATAAGGAACAAATTATTCCTTATTTTTTTTAGAGACATTACATGGATATTTAATGTTATTAGTAATTATCCTCTTGTATCAAGAATCTATATCGCACTGTAAGGGATTCTCTTCCTTTTAATTTTAAACTAGTACTTCCTTTGTTTTTAGTATTCCAATTTCATATTTAATATGATTTCATGCTCTTATTATCATTCAAATTATATCTAAATATCATCATATTAATGATAGTCTTATATTGTCTCTCGTTAATTTCATTCCATAGCACCCATTGTATAATCGTTATGATTATTAAGTCATTATTTGACTTTACATGCCTCCCTTTATACACTGTTAATACATAAAGAAAGTGATATTAGTGGGAATTATTATTATTTTAATTACACTTATTCTTATGTGGATTTCCATGTTTGAGACCCATATGCCCAAATTATGGTAATAAAATGTTGAAAATATCATTTCTTTAACACCAATGTTCTCAATGATATATTGTGAAACTGATTTTCTATTTTTCATTTTTTATTGAGGAAAAACTATATTATAATCGATGTGGTACACATAAAATAATGAATATGAAGGGTGAACCTTAATATACCTCTATTTAATTGGGAAATAATTAATAACAAGACGTGACAAGTTTTCAATTCCTTGGTGAATATATGTGTAATATGTTTTATGTTATCTTGGTGATAAAACATTTTGATATTCTTATGAAAATAAATTTTTTATATAGTATTCATATTTCAATACTTTTTATCATATACATATGATAATTCTCTCATATTAAGGGTATTATTTTATCTACGCTGATCACTTATGTTCCATATCATTTTTTTCAACATAATGGGATTTATGATATTCATTTTCTGTGGATGTATTTCCCTATGAAATCACATGTTATGAGGTGAACTATGATGGTATAATAAAGGTTCGTTAATGAGTATTAGATATAATTTATGCATTTTTATTGTAAATAATTAATTATATACCTAGTTTATAAGATATTAATCCTTAAAAGGACCTTGAATTTATTAATTTAATATTTCCTTATATAATTCAGTTAACAATCACATATTAAAAAATAAGTTATCCCTAGTAAGTATAATTGGACATGTTAATTTATTTTTTTATAAATAAGGAATATAATCATTAGTAAGAAATATGATCATAAGTGTTTATATTGGAAAAAATAATTCAAATATTCTTCACACAAAAAGTTAGAGGTTTCCAAAAATTAAATCCCTATATGGACACTACATATAGTTATAATTCATTCATATTTTAGAATTAGGGTAATAATCCAAAAAAAAGATGATTAGGAATTTATTTGATTTTCATTAATTGAATCAAAAAGTGTATTTTTTACACACCATATTATACACTCCATGTTTACTATCATTAGTAAACAATATAATTATAAAATAAAATTATGAAGGATATTTAGTGAATTTAATTCTTATATAGACATATAACATTTTAGAATAGTTTTATTACAATATAAATTGATTATAATATTTTTTTTATAATTATTATAAGATCTAAATTACATAAAATTTAGTCATTTTAATTTTATTATTCTTTAAAATGGAATGAAATTGGACAAGTTGGGTAAATAACTAATGTAATAGACAATACACTAGTAACAATTCCAATATGGGGGAGACAATGACAAAAAGTCCTAATGATACTGAATTTTATATCTCATGTTATGAATAACAACCTATACAATGTGTCATATCTGAATTCACTAAGGAAAAATATCTATTGAATATATCATGTGTCAATAAACACAAATTTTTAGTAAAACAACTAATCCACTGATTATGAAACAGTTGGTTCACAATATTTAAATGATATTTTTCGTTCTCTATTATTATGGGATAGAGAGAATTACGATGTATATTTAGTTAAGAATGGATGAAATTAATTTGTAAAGAAAACTGTTCAAGAACCTATCACCAAATAAAGATGATGAATTCATAGAGTACGAAGAATTTAGAAAATTCTTTTAAGATATTCATTTTCAACAGACACTTTTTATTATAATGGATTCTGAGTTTATTATGTTAAAAAGGAATATAAACTTGTTTGGAAATGTTAGATGAATATTATGAGTCATGCATGATATGATTCATTCATTTTTATTACTTCTCGTGCGATTATTAACCAGTTATTTATTTTACTGATACCCCAAACAAAGAGATCATTAAAAATATGAGTCTTCAAGAGTATTGAGGAGATAATAATATCATCTCTCAATGTTGGAAGGGATTTTGAATATTTAAAATTGACTCTTTTATATAAATGCTATAAGATAGGTACATATAATTTTTTTTAATGATTCTAATCCATGAAAGGGTACTGAAAAAACTAGATCAAAAAATCTGAAATACATATGGAAAAACAATTGTGGAATTGTCTTCATGTCAGTAGAATGATCTAAATATATGGAATATATATCCATATAAATTTACACCATCATGGATATGTAAAGCCTCAACATCTTAATACCAATGAAAATTAATGATTTTTTATGTACAATGATTCAATAGTGGGGATGTAGGATATTTCTATAATGGTTTTCTAAATAAATGTATAATGTGTAGTAAAAAAATTACTCTAATTGATCCATGGTGATCCAATATGTGATTTCAAAATTACAGTGTTTGTAACAAAGACACCATATGATGTTATAGTAGGTACACTCAATATATAAATCAATGATAGAAGGTCTATTATATGAGTTCAGTTCATTGAATTCATTTATTTCTTATAATTTTTAAAGTGAATCATATTTAACTCTAATCATCTAGTGGTGTAGATATCTATTAAAAATATAGAAGTGACAATTATAGAATCAATTATATATTGGGATTACCATATTAAATTTGGTTATTAAATATACCTATGCAACACTGGTTGTCATTTAAATAGATTACTTGGACATAATACTTTGGGTGGATTGGTTTTCAATGTATAATTCAAATATCCACCATTTATGAATGAAAATATTTGTTTTCAAACAGATAAGTATTATATTTCTTCCAAAAGAAGAGATATCCCAGCCCGAGTCATTATAAGAAACTAATTATATTTTCTTCTATATAAAAATGATGACAGAACAAGAATAACAAAGAGAAAGTGTAAAATTTATTGATGTACCCACCATCCACAAGGACATTACTGTATTCCCTAAAGTGTTACATAGACCATCCCTTGAAAGAGTGGTAGAGTTCATAATATAACTCATAGATAGATTATTTAAAATATCAAATTCCCTATACCGAATGGAATATTTGGACTTTGAGGAATAAAATATATATATTTATGATCCATTACAAAATGGTTGTATTTGAAACTTTTAATATCCTTGCATGAATCCATTCATATTTATAAAAAATGTTAGATAAATAAATCATTGTATAGATTTGAGATAAATAAATTGGATCACGGTGATAAAAAATATCCACTTCCATGGAAGGAAATTTTTTAGGCAAGTTTATAGGGAATCAATTATTCTCCAATATTGATATTCATTTAGGGTATTATCAGCCCATGTAAAGAAAGATGATATCCCAAATCATTCTTTCATAAAAGATATTTATATTAAAATCCTTTTATTCCCTTTTTATTTCCTAATGATTTATCCATATTTATGTTTTTTATGAAAAGATTATTTAGTATCTACAATGATAAATTTGTAGGATATTTATTAACGATATTATAATATATAAAACATTTAAATATGACCATGTTGATCATCTAAGGGTTATAGTACAAAATATAATGTAAGATAAATTTTTTTATAAATTCTTGAAATATTAGTTTTGGTAAAATAAAATTTCATTTTGTGTACACATTATGACTATTTATGTTATATCAATTGATTTATCAAAGAAAAAGGTCTCTAGGGAGTGTCCATATACTTTAATAATTACTATGACTTTCAGTTTACTTGGAATAATATGATAATATAAAAGGTTCTTGACAAAAATTCTTATATTTCTACTCAATATGAAAATTTACTTCACAAGGGGGTTATGGGTATCTAGATAGAGAAGTGGGCATAATTATTCCAGGAGTTAATAATAATCATGTTTATTACACAAATGCTATAATTTCCCTCTAATGAGTAAGTATTATTCATTTATAATATAAAATAATAGAAATATGTAACCCCAAAAAAATCCACTAATGTAGTAATTTCGATAATACATCTCTGAAAATAGTCACCCAACCAATTTACATAATTCTATATTGTCAAAAAATTATCTTTAAAAACAAATTATTTTACAAAAATTACAATAATTTCATCACAATAAGGTTTATATAGACCATTTATATACATATCACATGATATAATCATCTTTATTACTCATGAAACATAATAATAAAAATAGGGTGAGTTTCGATTTCCTATAACTGAGAAACTTATTTTAATTCATTAGATCATAAAATAAACGATAACATGAGGTATACATAAATAAATGAACAAAATATAAAATGTATGAAGATAAGAATCATAAAAATGATACAGAAAAATAAAATGATAACTATATTGTTAATATAATCAAAACATTAGGACATGGATCAAAATACAAAACAATATTCACTGAAAATGTGTGTTTGTATAAACATGTGAAATAAATCAAAAATAGGGTATTATAATGAAATAATTGAAATTTATTTGAATTAAATGAAACTTTAAAAAAATTTATATGTTGAATGATAAAATTGAAATGTGAAACAACTAAATGAATAGGAAAATATTTTTAAGAAAACCAATTTTCACATGCCTATACAGTGGAACAATTTTTTTCTATTCATGAAAATGTGGGAAAAGACTAATTCTCGTAATAAGATAAAAAACTCATTTTTTACATGCTAGACTACCTCATGAGATTTAAAAAGAAACCATTTAATAATATATAACTATGTTACCCCATACATCAACATTCATACATATGTTTTCTATTTAAATGTGGTCATCTTTATATTATAAAGAACCCATAAAAATTATTTTTTTTTCTAAAAAACAATTCATTATCTATTCATTAATAAACCATGTAAATAAATTGAGTTTTATAAAACATCCAAACCATAATAAATACCATCCTAAATTAAATTGTTTGGTATTAAATAATTTATCACAATAAATAAACACATAAAAAAGAAAATATTTGATGAAATTGGAATCATAACAACATTAAATATCGATCATTTAAATATATTTAATTCTAAATATTGGAATTATATTTTCAAACCATTTTAAATGCATTATTATAAATGTTACAAGAACTAGTGTATTTTATAAAATTATCCCCTATTTTTGATAAAAACACACTGAAAATATATAATTTCATCAAAAAGGGATTTAAATAAAAACACTTTTTTCAAGAAATAAAGATACAAAATAATCAAAAATTTAAAAATTAATGAGAATATTTATATATAAATAAATAAAAACGAGATAATTTGTAGGAATAAATTTGAGTTTCCAATTCCCTTACATTTAACCTTGATTTCCATGGAAGTTCCTTAACATCATTTATAAAAATAGTAAAAATTTTAATTTTTTATTTCAAAACATTTTAATCTGATTATAAATTTATAATCATTATTAATAAAAATTATCTTGATGTATTAATTAGTTGAAATAACTTTTCAATTATGTGATTTAATAATTATGGATGTTTTGAACATTGTTATTTGATGTGTGGTTGATCATTGTTTTTCTATAAAACATGATTATTTCATAAACAATAATTATACTATAATTGATGTTTAATAAATTCCTATAAGGTTTTAATTCAACTAAATTAGAGTTTTAGTCATATTTTATTGAAACACAAATTAAATTGAACTACTTTTGGATCATTTTCTAAAATATATTGTTCACCTTATAATAATAATATTTTGATTTCAAAATGACCATATTGATGTTATTTATTACACATATATTTATCATATATTCTTATTAAATATAAACTAAATATTCAATGATAGAGGTAGTGAAAAATTGAATGAATCATTACATGGATGTATAAGTCTCGACATCCGAGTGGAAGATGGTTTCATTTTTTGAATGGAGGAAGAATGAAGACTTATTGTTTACCATTTTAATAGCCCAAATAATATATATACAAATGAAAAATTATTAATCAAAACTAATTTTGGATCTGATTTTTTTGATGAATAAAAATACCTAGGGTCATAAAAAAAGTAGTCCACAAAACAATTTGTTTACATTAGTTTTCTTAAGAAAAAATCATAGGATTTTAAATTCGTCTAAAATAATTATAATAACATACTAGTATAATAATGATATTTATATTATTATATTGAATTGGAGAAATGATATTTTAGGAATTATAAATGAACATAATTAAATATAAAATATAGAGGATAAGTTAGAAAAGTATACATTACAAATTGGATTATCTCATTCAATAATAAGGTTTAAAATTTGAGTGATGGTGTATTTAGAAGACCCAATCCTCATTTGAGGTGTCCTGTTGGTTTTAGGAGAGGTTCACATAGGTTATGGTTTGAATATATGGTGTTTATTAAGAGGAATGTTGAGGAAAGGAGTTCCCTTTTATAAGTTATATCTTTTGAGATTTTTCTAAATTCTAATTACATTTCAATAATTGGTATTACAAATAAATAAAAAGATTAAAAAATTTATTAATCATAGAGAGACGAATATATAAGGTTGATCCACACTTCGAACATAGTCTCATTTCTTATCAGCATACACCTTTCTTCTATTTAGTTATCCACTAACCTAAAATGTTTTTACATATGCAATTTAGCCTTTATGTAAAAAAACGTTTATCACTATATTGAATAAATTTTTCATAATGAATAAAAATATACATTAATTTTTTTTGAATCTATTTTTCTATTTGAATTAAATAATTTTGAAATACAAGATGTAAAAAATAATTTTTTTTTTGAAAACGGGTGACTTAAATTATAAAAAGTCAAATATGGTTTTAGAAAATTAATAGAACAATAAATTATAACACATATATATATATATACAATGGTTTAAGTAATTTAATAATTCATACTTATATATTAATATTGTTATAAAATCTATTTATGTATACAAATTGTAATTTTTACCATTGAACTAAAAAATATGTTTTAAGGTATCCTAGAAATTAATCATATAACAATATTTTCATGATAAAGCTAAAAATTAAGAAAAAATTTACATATTCACTTCCTAAATTATTTTATTTTATTTAAAAAATAATGTCATAATATATCATGAAATATGTATTATAATAAATCAGTTTTTAGTATATTAATCACTCGTCTAAATTTAGTTCTAATAATTAACATATTAATCATACAAAATTGTTTCTTTTAAAATAAACTATAATATTTAAAATATTTTTAATCTGATTCATAGTTCTATTGATTGAGTAGATATTTAATGAGTGTTTCATTTTATTTTGTCCTTGTTATATAAATATATCATAATTTTTTTATCAATTTTTACAACTCATTTGATGGATACCATGAAATAGTCATTGTGCATTTTTTCTTAGTGTTGGGTTTGGAGAAATATATTTAACGTTGTTTTTATATAAGGAACAAATAAATTTTTCATAATGTATCACATTAAAAATATTTTCTTCCTCTAAATTTTATTACATCTAAGAATAAATGTGAGGGTAATTTTCTCTAATCACATCCCCAACCTCCCATGTAACCCCCTTAAACATGTTATTTCACAATAGAACATTAAATATACAGGTGGAATTATTTATTATAATCATTTCTTTTTGATCCACTTTTTTCAAAGTTTGTTTTTATAAGAAAGGTGATGTTTCTGTTGAATATATTCTATCCTCAGTATAGAAGATATATATTGTTTTTAATTACTAAAAAATTATACATGGAACACATCGTTAAATGATAAGTAATTTTTAAGGAGTGATAATGTAACCCCAATTATTTAATTAAATATTTCTCTTTGAAAAATTTAACGCCTTACATTATACAAAACACCAAGTTTATGATAACAAAAATATAAATATTATTATATAATATAACATCTATCTCATAGATGTATAATTAGATGGTATAAATAAATTGTCTAAATTAAATAATTTACAATTATTTTTTTAAATGAATTCAATTAGAATTATATTTTTTTTAGAAATTTAAAAAACAATTGAATGAAATTGATGTTTTCATTAAAAAATTGTTTTTATGTGAGCAATTATATATATATATATATAACAAATAAAAATATATTGACTAATTATATTAATTAAATGATTATATAGAATATTTAATAAAATATTTTAATATTAATCAATTATTTAATATATGAAATGGAATGAAGTGAAACATATTTTTATAAACAAAAATGATTTTTAATAAAGTTGGATTTGTTCTATTTTGAGCACTAATTTTAAAATTAATTACTATAAATTATAGAAATTAATAATATTAAATTATTTTTACATTTTTAATTTGAAAAAATTATAAAATATAATATAATCTCCATATTTTTTTATGAGAAATAGAAATAACAAAAAAAATCAATGAGGTTTATGTATGAAACATGTTTTCCAAGGCAGGAGGGTTAACCAAAGTTATATGATATAAATTATTAAAAAAATAATTATTTTATTAATTGATAGGATTTATTGAAAATAATTAATATGGTAGATTATTTAGAATTTTTGAGATACTTTAGTAGATTTCAAACATTATATATTTTTTTCTTTTAAAAAATTCCAGTGTGACATCCCCCACTTGTATTATGTGATATGAAATATCCTCCCTTATTTACTGATTGTGGTACTTTAATCTGAAAAATAACAGAACTTATATATTCCTAAAATCACTACACACATCATAGAGGTCATCTTTGGATAAAAATAGCAACCATTTACCTATAAAGTGTATGAAAAATGTTGTTTTTAAATAAATATTCATAACAATTATCGGAGAACATTAAATATTATTTATTATTCTAAATAAAGTGACCCTAACCCCAATAACCCTTAAATATTGCCTTATATTAATTCATTGGAATATATAAATAACTTGAATCTTAAAAGACCAATATGTTTAATAGTTATGGAAACTAGATTACATAAATAAACATTAAATTAAATCATTAATGGAAAAAAACAACATATAACTCCATCGGTAACATAGAAAAATTCATTGATTTACTGTGTATGTCATTGATAATATTCATCATAATATCCTAGGGAAAAATAAAACATATGAAATGGGTGAGCTTAGATACTTAGTAAGGGTATGTAACACAACAAAAAATAATATAAAAAATAAGTCATGGTGAATCACTAAAAGAACAATCCATTAGAACATAATAATGAAAATGATATGGAAAAGATAAAAACTAAATAAACATTTCAATAAAAATAATCACATGAGAAATAATCATAACTATGGATACTTTACATGATGAATATTAACATGGATAATCAATTACTAATATCATTATGAAGTATTAAATACTTTAGATATCATAAACTAACTATCAAGGCCTTAGGTAAGACATATGAAAATTATTAAGGCCTCATCCAGAACCATATTGGTAATTGTGCTAGGTATCAACCATGTCTATATCAGTTTGGTCTCATGAGACATACTAATGCATACAGGGGAAATAGGGGGAACTTATAATAAATTTATATATAATATTAATTACTAATTTGAATGGGTTAAAACAAAATATACTTATGAAATTTAAATAAAATTACCCAATCTATTAACAGAATAAACAAGCATTATCTGTAATATAGTGAATGGTGTGAAGATAGTAAATCAATAGTGAAACATATCATAAACCATTTTATAAAATATGACGGATATAAATAATAGGATATCATTTTATATAATGAATAAAACTAAATATTGATAATGAAAAATATTAAAATACACAAATAAATCATTGAGGAATTCATAAGAGAAATATCATTTTTTATTTTCAATGATATATTATTTTAGAAAGAAAATATTTAATGGTTATAAATGTTTTTATAAAACATGAAATGAACAAATATTTGTTCTCATGAAAAAATAAACTATTTTATAAAAATAATTTTTCATAAAATAAACTAGGGATAGTACATGAAAAATGGTTAAGAGATCAATACATTCCCAATAATAGAGCTTGTGTATCGAGAAGAATCGAGAAGGAAACATTATAAAAAATATACTTTCTACAAATTAATTATGAAATGATAAGAATATATGAGTTATTATCATATAATATGAATTTATGAGAATTAAATAAAATGAAAATATAAATACATTTGTGTATAGTTGGAGATAAGAATACCTAAATGATGATGGAGAATCGGGAAAAAACCATTACCTTATGCCTGATTGTGTTCTCCATTTTAACATAATGAACTGGATAATAAAATTATTACAATTAATTATTAAATTTTATAACATTTATACAAGTATTTTTTTAATTATTTTTTTATTTAATAATTTAGGATCACATTTATGTGTTATAATTTACAATTTTATCGTTTCAGAGACTTTATATTCATGGTTTTCATGATCAATGTGCTTGTTTATATGTAATCAATTTCATGTAAAATGTGTATTATTGCAAATAACTGGAGTTATTTTTTATTAATAAACATACAGGATATTTAATGGTCTTATATATTAACTTCTATCCATATATGAGGATGATTAATTACATAGAACTCTAATGACAATCATTTAGAACAATTTTATGGTTTATCATTCGTTACGATATAGTTTTATCCTATTAATTACTATCATGAATATATACTGGATTAAAAATACAAAATAACTTATTATATGAATATTAAAATCAATTTTCCTTATATTTATGGTTTTATGACCGTCCTTTATTGTGTTAATGGAAAATGAAAATGCATATTCCATGATGTCTGTAAATTGATATATCATGAATGATGTTTTCATATCTAGAATAAAAGAGGGAGATTCAATGTTGATTATAGTTCATTCATAACATGATATAATAGCATTATATAAATGATAATAGATTTATAATTTCTCCTAGTACATGAGAGGTTAGTAAAGGCTATGAAAATAATATAAATAGAATGAAAATAATGAAAAAGTTAAAGGATTTTTTCTCATGAATTATCTTCCTTGAGAACCTCCATAAATAATTTTTTTGACTTTTTATTAGACCAAGATATATTTAAAGTGAGGTAGGGTGTTGGAAATTTTATTTGGTAATATTTATATAGAGATAAAGGCTTTGATGGTTCGAGGAAAAGAGGGAGTGGGGTGATTTTTATAGTCGATGTGAGGGGAATTTTTTAACTATATTTTTATCATTTATTTCTTCCATGAAAATAATAGTAATTATTATTTTGAATAAATTGAGTAATTAGTGCATTTTACTTCAAACCAGTGGTTACTTATATCATCCATGACACAAGAAGGACTCAAAAGATCATTTAATTATGTATAATTTAAATTACCCTATTTGACTATTCAAAACAATTTATGTAGTTTAAAAAAATAGAAAAAAAACTCATTCTATTTTCTGAAATTTATAATTAAAAAAAGAACTCCAACTTAATAAAGTAATTTTCTAAATAAGATAAATTTAATTTTTAATAAGCATCTTAATTTACTAGAAAAATACTCTTTTTAGAATTATAAAATATTTTATAACACTATTAAAAAATAATTATGGTCTCGTAAAATAATTTTAATATCATATGACAAAAAGTTATAAATTTATAAATAATGTTTAAAAAAATAATTTTTTTTATTTCTATTTATTAAATATAATGTTATCATTAAATAAATACGAATTATAAAAATACCAATATTATATTAATTATTTTTTAATTATTTCATTAATTACACAATAATATAATTATATAATAGTTTAATTTATTATATTTCTAAATAATATTAATACTTTTATGGGTGATGTTATTATTCATTAGGTCGGTTTACTATTCATATGGTTCATATTTTTATTCCTATAGTCAGATTATCATTTCATCAATATAAAAATTTTAACATCTAGGAATACCTCATATTTCATTAATTATTCATTTATAATGTTTTTATTTTGTTATCTACGTACTTTTTTGTCATTTATACTACGTAAACTAAATATAAGAAGGAAAAATTCATTGATATAATTTGGGTGATTAAATTCTCCCCATATAATAATTTTTTCATCAATATTTTCATAATATATCCTCATAAAACTGTACAAGTAGTTATTCATAAGAATTTCTTCTAGATATAATGTCACCTCTTAAATTTTATGAAATTTCATAATTTTATTTACCATCTGTGTCAACGGATTCCTCATCAACTATTCATTAGTGTCTAGAATCTGGATTGGCTTTTCATAGTATGATAAATCATGCTCAAAATTCATTCCTTCAGAATGTGAGGGCATGTGTTGGGTTTGGATTGTATATCCTTAACAAAGGGATGCAGATCTCGTGTATTTTATAAATGATATTCAGCATGTACAAATGACAAGACATGACTCCAAAAAACTCTAGGATTTTAAAAGATCCAATGTACCTATGGATTAGTTCTATTTTAATCGTAAATCTTATAATTTCATTCCATGGCGATACATTCATAAAAACATGACCTATTACTTGAAATTTTAATTATTTCCCTGGATCATAAGCATATATTATTTTCCTATATTGAGCATATTTGATATGGTTTTGAATATTCTTTAATTTTTTTTCCACCATAATATATTGGCCCATAAGATTCTTATCACCAACTTCAACCCAACAAGTTGGTGTATGACATATTTTTCCACATAATGATTCATATGGTTCACTTCAAATATAGTAATGAGAGATTTTTTTGTTGGAAAACAAGAAAAATTATAAATATTGATCTAGAATTCCCTGAAATTTAGTTGGTCATGATCTCAATATGTCATCTAATGTTTATATCATCATTTCGGAATGCATATTTGTTTATAGGTGATATGTATTACTGAAATAAATCTCATTATCCAATTATTTTTTAATAATTTTCCATAATATTTATGTAAATAAAGGAACACCATAAATGAAAATTGAAAGAGTTGTTCCATTGTGTCTTAATATTATTAATATAATGTTATTCAGGGCTTTTTAGTTAAAAATCATTCCTTATAGAGAAAACAATTGTACATTTTTTATGTATATCAAAAATTACCCATATTTCCTCATTCATTTGATGTGTTTTTGTTTAAATAGTGAAAAAATACATAATAATTTCATCCCATTTACATCTATTAATGGTTTGAGGATTTATAAATCCTCTAGTAATTTTTCATTCATCCTTCATATATTGATAGACTACAAACTTTTATTCATAATTTTCAATTTCACGCTTCATCTTATCCCACCATTTGTGTCACATAAAATCACTAGAAATATTATTTCTCTAAGGGAGTATAGGGAAATTTGAGCTCTGGGAAACATCCAATAACACATTTATTAACTCAAGTATATGAAAAAAACATATCCTCCTCCCAAATTTTAGAATTTCATCATCATACACATTGTCTTCTATATTCCCCTCATTATTTTAATTTACTTTATTTAAAATATCCTCATTATTAGATTGAGATATTTTAATACATTATAGTAAATAAGGTTAGAAAAAAAAATAAAAAGTAATAATTTTGCACATTCCTTGATAATTTGCACATCCATCATTTCTATATACATATACATACAATCCTTTTCAATCACCATTGTTTTTGGAACTCTATGATTTTTCATTCTCATTGCATTTTCTATTTTATTTGTCTTCCCTAGGTATTGATATATTAAATAATAATAGTAAATAAATAGCTCAATCTATATCCTATTCCTCAAGTTGAGTTATTTATGAGAGAATAAATATTTTAAACTTTTATTATTATTATTTATCTCACATATTTTATCATAGAGGTAGTGTCTCTATATCTTTAGAGAAATGATTACTGCTCCTAAATAAAGATCATGAGTTAGATAGTTCTGTTCATTTGTTTTTATCTTCAATTATGGATACGAAAAAACTCTATCATTCTACATTTGGATATAAAAAATTCATTTCATTGATGGACGACTATAAATCACCAAACCACTATCTCTCGATGGTAGAGCCAATATCAGATCATTCACCAATCTTTGATTACATCATTCACAACATTATTCACATTCTATTATCCATAAAAACATAAACCCTTTATAAGTATAATTGTTTAATGGGTAAAATAATTGGAAAAACTATAAATGAAATGCCTTTAGTAACTTTCTAAACCAATGAAACAATGTAACTTGTTTATGTTTTTTGTTGTAGGATATTCTTGAAAAACCTTTGTCTTCAAATGATCAATTATGATTACATCCACATTGTAAACATGGACATGAAATAAACTTATTGTAGCAAAAATCTACAAATTACAAACATTTGATATAATTCATTTATACAAAGAGTCTTCAAAAGGATTTATATGTGATTATAATTACCTTTTTAACTCTTTGATTATACAATGAAATCATAAATAAAAATCTCCTCAAAGTCATCAAGATATTACTTGAAAAAAAAATTCATTAGATACATGAAAATATATGGTGTAATGGTCAGTGCAAATGAAATAACATTAAACTCATAATGTCTATAGCTAGTTAAGAATGTTGTCATTGGAATATTTCCTTCCACACATGCAATTGATGATATCCTGATCAATGGTCAATGTTAGAGAAAATATTTGGACATGTATTGATGATTAAATATATAATTTATGTGAGCTAGGGGATACATGTTCTTTATTGTAATATAATTTATTACTATATAGTCCATGGAATTCCACATGGTTCTTTCTGTTTTTATTCTAATGATAACAAGGGCTCCCCATGAGGAAACACTACGGAGAATAAATCCCTTGTAACTCAATTCTGTTGGTTTTTTCCTCAACACCACTAATTCCAAAGTGGCCATTATTTATAGAGTCTTTGATATCTGTCTTGCACTAAAATTTAAATCAATATATAACTCAACTTCTCACTCTAGAGGATATCTATATAAATTTTTTGTAAATACATTAAAATATTATTTCACAATTGTTACATCTTAAATTTAATGGTTTCTATCCTCATCAATTGATGATGTTTTCTATTCCTCACCAATATTTTTATTTTTAAGTATTATAGTATGTGGATATATATTTTACCCATATGATGATGTTTCTTCTATAAAGATAACGGATTTTACACCTTCCTCACCAATCCAAATTTCATTCTTCATGCAATATATTATCACATCATAATTTGAAGTTGAGTCCATACAAAGGATTATATTAAAGTACATCAAAGGTATGATGATAAGGTTAGATAATAATTAAAATTTATGGGTATCAAAGGGGATTAAACAACACATATTTATTTCATGGAAATTTCCCCAAGTATTTTTGATAGAAAAATCCTTTTTTAAATAAAAAGAGAAATAACTAATTTTCTTTGTAAACTAAGATGTTATAAATTTTTATTCCCAAAACTGTATAATGAAATGGATAATTTTTATAAAATGATAAAATTATATCCCACCGTATCATTAGGAAATTCAACCTCTTTAGTTGTGATAACATAATAATGGCCTGTCGCCTTTGTCCTTTTCTAGGGAATTTTTCCTTGAGGATTTGGACACTTATTTTTAGTGTTTCCAATATTTTAATAATTATAGAAACAATTATCATGTAATAGGTTACTCCATCTCCAATGTAGGACACCATGGATGATTTTTTATATCTAGGAACATATGTGCTACAACCACATCACTATGTAGCCTTCAAACAATGATTAATTTATTGAATACCCACAAATTTTATACCTTTCCAAAATTTTAGGATGTTATTCTATACCTATCCTCAAATCTGATCTTAGTTTTATATTCCCAAATATATTTTTTATAAATCTAATTTCCATGTATTCTTTTAAAATTATTCTAATAACACCTATAGAGACCCAAACCCTAATACCCCATTGTTAATGCCTTATATTAATTCATTGGAATAGATACAAGAATCGAATCCCAAAAGAGAGATTAATTTTCTAGTTTTGGAATATATATTACATAGTTGTATAATAAATTTCATCTTAAAAAAAATATATAACTCCATTGGTAACACCAAAAAATTCTATATTACCTCTCCAGGTCAATCATAGCATTTATGTTCAGATCTATGGGATAATAAACCATTATAAAGGGTGATCTCAAATTATTATTAAGGTCATGTAAAAAATTTAAATCTAATATACATAATAGATCAGGTTTAATGAAAAACAATTTCTATTACAATATAATATTGATCATTATTTGTGATAGATAAAATCAAAATAAATATTTTCATATAGATAATAACATGAGAAAAAATATTATCCATGGATATTCTACTAGTAAAATATTAACCTGGATAATAAAAAGCTACTATCATTATGTAGGAATCAATATTTTTTACATATGAAACATTCCATCGAGACCTCAGCTAAGACATCTAATCATTTTTAAGTCCTAGAAAAAAACTATATCTAAAAATGGGTAAGGACACAACCAAGTACATATCTGTTTTTTCCAAAGAGTCATAAAAATGCATCACATGCCTATAGTGGGGCCCAAAAATCACATAATAGGTCCAATTAATTCCTAATATAAATGGTTTTAATTTAAATGCACATATGAAATGTAAATAACATTCTGCTATCTGTAATAAAAATAATTAGGCATTTTAAGTATCATAGTAAATGGTATCATGATTTCACATCCATAGTCAAAATGGTCATAAAACATTTAATAATATAGGGTAAATGATATTCATAGAATATAAATATAAATAATGAATAAAATAAAAAATTTGATGTTTAAATTTATTTAAACACACTAATAAATCATTGAGGACCTCTTGAGAGAAATTTTTCTTTTTTTTTCTTTTCAAAGAAGAGTTATTTTATAAAAAATCATTATAATTGTCGTATTTTTTTTATAAAACTATAAATGAAAAATATAGTATCCCATGACAAATTTAGTGATATATTAAATATAATGGTGTCTTAAAATAGATTAGCGATGGTACATGAAAAATTAGTAAATAGTTAAGATGTTCCCTTTAGTCTGTCTTGGGTATTAGGACGAATTGGGAATTGGACATTGTAAAACAATTATTTTCACCAAAAGAAAGATGATAAGATCCGAATACATAAAATTGGGACATATAATTTTAATTTCTATGAATTTTAAAAAATAAATTAATTATTATATTTCTTTATATATGGATAACTGAAATTTATATTCTAGAGGAAATCTCATACTCTTCGACTGAATGTGTTCATCACATGAATTTATTTTCATTCATAATAAAATGAAATCCATCAATTGATTAATTTATAACAATTTTGAATTTATATTATTAATTATATGTTTATTAATTTCATTTATGGTTTTTTATGAGTTATATGTAACAATTTTTATCATTATAGAGTGTTCATTATCTTGGTTTTAGAATTTTTATTTATATGTAACAAAGTTCATGTAAAATGGTTATAATTCCACAAAATTTTAAAAATATTTTATTAATAAAAATAAATAATATTTAATGGTATTATATAATTTTCTATATATGAGGATGATTCAATTTATAGAACATTAATGATAATCATTTAGATCATTTTGGATGTTTTTTTATCTTCAAGAAATAGTGTTTTCATATTTATTGATATAATGAATATATACTGGTTACAGATTAAAAAATTACCTATAATATGTTTAATAAAATATTTCTTAATTATATTTATGGCCTAATTTACATCCTTAAAGGTGTAAATGGGATATTAAAATACATTATTGTTGATGTCGTTGAAATGACACATCAAAGGTGATGTTTTCATTTATTATGTACAATAGATAAATAAATGAGTTTGATGATGTAAATTTCATTAACGTGATATAATTGTAGTATATAAATGATAATGTGATATCATGTCTCCTAGTACAGGGGTGGTGTGATAGAATTATATGATAATAAATGAAAATGAATGAAAATAAAATAAAAGAGAGACTATTTTTACCTCTTGAATTATTCTCCTCGATAACATATGTAAAAGGATATGTTTTTGTATTTTTATTTGACCAAGAGATCCTAGATGTGTGGGATGATATTGGAATGTGTATTTGGTAGAATTTAGATAAGGCACAAGGACTATTTGTATAAGGAGAAGAGGTGGTGAGTGGTGGTATTTATAGTGTAGGAGAGGGGTTCATTTTTCAATATTTTATTCATTTTTAATTATTTGGCTAAAGATAAAAATAGTTATGATTTTGGTGACTAAATATTGTAATTAGTGCATTTGAGTTCTAACCAATGGTCACAAACATCATCCATGAAACATAAATGACCCAAATATTTATTTATTTACTTATTTTCAAAATTATCGTATTTATTATTCAACAAAATTTCATGTATTTAAGAAAAATCCAAAACATTCAACCTAACCATTTTTCAATAAAAATAATTCAAAATTTAACATTATTTTATGAAAATAATTTTCCATATATGATAAAAGTATTTTTCATTTGATATTTAAATATATTATTAAAATATATTTCTTCAAATTATAACTTATGTTAAATCATTTAGAAAAATTCACTAAGGTGTCACAAAATTATCTTAAAATTTTTAGACCAAAAAAATTTAATATATGAAATTAAATATTATTTTTAAAATAATTTATTAATTTTAAAATAGTAATTAAATATTAATGTTTATAAAAATACCAACATCTAATAAATCGTTTAAAAAAAATTTAATTACGTATATTATGATAAAATTATTTCTTAATAAACTTACAATATTCCTAAATATTATTTATACATTCATTTATGAGGCTACAAATCATTTAGCTAGTTTACTCTTCATATATGTCATATTAATATTATTATGGTCGTGTAACTATTTCCTTGGCAAGGATCCTAAATATATAGTACTACCTTATAATAAATTCATTATTTTATTATAAAGATTTCATTGTCTTTTCTATGTTATTTTATCTGATTTATACAAGAAGAAATATTTTTAAGACGAGATATTTAATTATTGAAATCATGGGAATTAAATTTAATCATCCAAATATTTATGAAAAATTGTCAGATATTGAAACTAATATATCCAACACAATACACTATGATTATTATTATGTATTATCCATTATATACCCCAATCCAATAAAATATAAAATGAATGTATAAGTCATCTGATTGTGTTGACTATCATCGACAAAAAGAAACACAATTTATTTTCCATCGACATTAGTTATGGTTCATTTTTATGATGAAGTTAATGTATCTATATTATATTTAAGATATAATTTATCTTCATGAATTATAATATATTATATAAATTTTTTCTTGAAAATTCATTGCAAAAATGTAACACTGCTCATGTGTATATGTTGACTACCACCTCTATGATTTAATGTGATTTTTTTCAGAAGTTTTTAATATGAATAAAAAAAATAATTAAGATTAATTAACATGATACTAATGTAAAAATTAATATTCTAGTCATGATGAAAAAGTGAACAATGTTAATGTATCAGAATCATCTAACTATAACATGCAATGGAAACATACTTATTTTCACCTGAATGACTATCTTAATGATGAGATTGTAAATAAAATAATATTTGGAAATTATAAATCAAAGTTACAGTAAAATTTATTTTTTAATTTTATTATATAATATATGTACAATAAAAATATATTTATTATATAAGAAATATGGACACATAATATATAGGACAAAACTAGTGGAATGAGGTTAATGTTATGATCATATTTGATTTCGGGATTTTCTATTCTAAATCACCAATGAGGGAAACTACATGGATGATAACCTTTAAATACCATATATTTTATTCTTATATTTTATTTTATAATTTATTATTAGTATAATTATATTCTATTCATTACTCCAAGTAATTGAGTAAGAATTTTCGAATAAATAACAACCTCCTCCCTCTTTGGTGGACATAAAATTATTTATGTTCGCATTCAATAATAAAGGTTTGTTAAATATTCATACGTAGAAATGAAATGGGTTAAATAGTTTATTTCCCAACCTTTAAATTTATTAGTAATGTATTGAAAATTAATCTTCATTATATGTTTTAAGTACCATTTTTTTACTTTTACAAATGATAGAATGGAATTTTTTATTTCAAGGTATATGAATTTGAATGAATTTTCATGTCATCTTGAATGTTATATTAATTGAATCTTCGTAGGTTATTTTCAAATTAAAATATATTATGAAAATTTTGGTAATTTCTTATTAAAATTATATCAACATAAAAATATATTTTGACAAATTTAATACAAATGATCAAATGATCCTTTAATGTTCTTTTTTAATATATATCACTATATTCTATGGATTATTATATTTCATTGTTGATATGATATTATAATACCATCCAATTTCATTATTTGTATTTAATATGATAATGATGGTATAATGATTATTGTATGAAACTCATTTCTTTCCCATGGGTATGTTATAATATGATGAATGGTTTATGAAATCCATTTTATTTCTATGGGTTGTTCTATGTTTAAATGATGACATTATTACGAAACACATTTCATCTATATGAGTGGTTATATGATTATATGATAAATATATATGATATTATAGAGAGAATATATATGTTTTTCACTATGATATGTATTGGATCATAATGTTATATCCCATTAAATCACTTTTTAATGATTGAAATCTCATTTTATAATAGGGAATGGAAAGAAGAGTGAACTATGATAAAAAAATATGTTATGTCCACTCTGATTATCTTGGGAGTGAATAATAGATATGGAAATAACGGAATAAGGATAAAACTAAATTTTCTAGGATAGAATGGTAAGGGATACATGTATATGGAAATGATTTTCTATGGATATATTTATGTCCAAAACTAATTTCATATGCTTATGATATGATCTCATGGATTATGATTTATTATCTATGATGTAGAGAAAATTGAATTATAAAATTTATTTTAAAAAAATTATCAGTCCTTGATTTATAATTAATTATATATTACTAATTATGTTTGAATATTTTTCTGGTTATGTTTTTATACACTTATAGATAACTTCTTCTCACTTATGATCATTTATTGATATCCATTAGGTTTATCATTATGAACCTTTGATCTCACCCTTTCTCATGTTTACCATTCATGGTTATGAATCAATATTTTTTATGGTATGTATATGATTTTTACTACGTGATAATATATTTTATTGATAAGTGTATGATAATTAATGAAAAAATATGATTATGTTAATATTTCGTAAAGACTCTATGAATTTCTGGATCTTTGTAATGTATAAATATGAGATATATTAAAAATTAACCTAAAATTATGTCATTCATATATAATAATTTTTTAACATTGTTCAAATCAGTTCAAGTGTTATTTAATTTAAATATTATTAATGGAGAACAATTTTGAAAACCCTAGGGATATGTCTATGTATACGAATAAATCAAATAACATTGGTAAAATATATATTATCTGGGTTTCCTAAAAAATACATCATTTATTATGCATGTGAATGTGTATTGAAATATATAATAGTTGAACATGTGGGTAATATCTTTTAATGGGGTGGATTGGGTATTATCACTACCACCACTGATGAAATATTTGTGGGATAAAGACTACATACCTTGTTAAACAATCCTTAGGGACATACATGGAATAATTCACTATTTTTTATAAAAAATTATAATGGATTTGAATAGGTGATGAATATGAATAACATTGGTAAAGAATAATGAGTAATATATAAAAAATAAATGTTTAGGATATAAACATCCAACGATAAATTTTTAGAGATTAAATTATTTCTCACTATGATATTTATTTCTCATAGTATTCATTCTTGTCGCAGTAAATTCCTATCATAAGAATAGATAATATTAATTAATATTGTGATGATAATTAAATGACCAACCTCAAGAGAATGAAAAATAAAATGGGATCTGGGTTGTGAAATCATATAACTACACTCATTAAACTCTCTATATAAATGAATTTAAATCTAAAACATCTGAATCTTCATAAAGGGCAAAGGGAGGTACAAAAGAATATTGATTCTTTTATGTAGGATAATTTTTCATATTTTAGTGGTCACTGTAATCAAATAATAAATGATAAATGTGTTATTAAAATTGAAATGTTATTTTCCATTATTTAGAGTTTGGAACCTGAAAAAGTTATATTGTTAGTGTATCGATTTCATGGAGATACAAATCAATGGTAATATCTTATGAAGAATACAAGGAAAGATAAAGATATTAGCTCCATGGTATGATGAGAGTCTAAGAATGTAATATCAATAATTATTTTCCTAAACTATTCCATTGAAATTGGAATGGGAAATTCAAAAATGAAATACGTAGGGTGAATGATCCCTCAGTACCTATGGGGAATATATTATCAAATATTCAAGTAATGGTTTATATTATTTCATCAATACTTAAATTAATGTTGATCAATTCATTACATGATTAAGAAAAAAACCATTGAAATGAATTGTATATAGAATCATTAATCTATATGAATAAACTATTCAATGTTGTTTCAGGTTTTAAATGTAAATAGGATAATCTCAATGTTCACATTATGTTCGGGAAAAATAGGGGAAATAAAATTTCAATTAAAATACTATAAAAACACCAATGAATGAAATAAATATAATTTTATTTCATGTCATATTTCTAGTATGAATTGTGTTGTAGAATTCATTATAGGTACTTTTAAGTATTTTAATTATTGAAAATAAGGCCATCAGGCTACAAAATGCCAAAGTGATATGAAGTTACCATCCAATTAATGGATTGGTTAAATACAATAAACAAAATGTGACACCCAAAATCATTAACTATAATTTCATTGAATATGGATATTATTCCAACAATTTCAGGAATCAGAGGGTTTATGATGAAACATACATTAAAACACACTTAATCCATGAGAAAATGTAAATTATTATTCCATCATAATAGAACATGCAGCCAATGTGAATGAATTTGTAATATGTATACATATAATTAACTCTATAACTTAATGTAACATATTTGATTATAGATATAGACAATATTTTATATATGTTTAATTTTATAAGAGTATCATGTAACCCACTCATTGACTATATGTGGATTTACTATTATAAATTACCAATTGTATGATGATCACTAATCATGTCTATAGCTCATCAGTTGTTGAAATTTGTGCGAAGGTTCTTCCTAAATAAATCATGGTTATCACTCATGTCTAAATTCATGGGATCTTGGGGATGAATTGGCTCTCTCAATAGAAAGCCCCAACTAATTTCAAATATGTGAATTCACTGTTTATATACTTAATCATCCAATAATCATATTTTAGCTTGAGGGTAAACATGAACCCTTAATATAATTTCAATCTAACATATATATAATAATACTTATTCATTATTGATATTAATCTCAAATGTATAGGGAGAAACTCAAAATAAAATATATTTCTATTGTTCATGATTATGAATATATATTTCCAAAAGAAATTCCTAGACATGAAAAAAATTATAAGATTTTGTTTTCAATAGAATTTATACATGGTGATGCAACTACTTAAAATTCATTTTATAGAATGGACTTGATTGAGTTGATAGAATTTGAGATTCAATCCAAGGCAAATCAGGATAAAATATTCCATCACCCTAGTGTACCACTATGGTGTGAACCTATATTTTTGTCTCAGAATAACGACTGGTGATCTCATTTTTTGGTTATTATGGGAAATATAACAAGATTACTATACATTAAAAGTAATTTATATAATATTTTTGTGAATTGTTTTATTAATTTCATGATGGTCACTACATTTTCCTGATTGAATTTAATTATACATATTATTAATTATTGATAAATGACGTTGATATATATAACACATTCTTCCATATGAGGTATAATTAATTGGAATTTATATTAATGTCATTCAGACGTATAAATACCCATTATATTATCTTTGATTTATGGAATATAGTCATTAAATTTTACATTGATTAGTTTATATTAGTTTTTTTATAAAAAAAATTAGGCATTTTGTGATAAAGTATCATATTGTAGATCATTTGAATATTGTATTTAGGTAACTAATGAAGGTTATTTTGTTTGATAAATGTCATAAAATTTAATTTTGGATACACATGGTTTTATTATTGGGTTTTTAAATCTAATGTAGAGGTATATTAATAGATAATACAATGATGTCTGTTTTTTCCTAATTGGATAGACTCACAAAAGTTACTAAGATCTTTACATTTCATTGATTTTAGTGATACAAAAGAGTCATTGAAAAGGTTTTTTTATAACTATCTACCATGCTATCAATGATTACATGGAAGAGAGACATGTTAATATGAATAGATTAATGTGATGAAATTTTCATAGAGTTGAATAGAAGGTTGTACAACACACTTGTTCATACACTACAATGTAGTAGAGAAGAATTTTTTATATATAGTGATTCATTAAATAAGGGACTAGGTAGAATCCTCATGTATAAATATATGGGGATAACCTATTCCTCATGGATTTTAAAATTGAAGTGTAGAAACACCAAAATCTTGAATTAATGATGGAATTAATTATTTTTACATTGTAAAAATTGAAAAACTATAATAACAGTGAATGATTGGAAATATATACTTATAATAAAATCATGATTTATATAATTACATAAGAATATATTAATGTGAAATATTGTAAAATGAGGTAATTTGTTAATTATTATTAATTCACAACACACTACCACCATAAGAAGGTGATTAGGGTATCAAATACTCTAATTTAGAAAAGCTATGTATTTTTTCACTGATTATTTTTGAAAGAGAACTAATATTTAATGATTAATAAAATGAAGACCTTGAAATCAGGAATAAAGAGGGCATATCATATCCTTCATAGAGGAATATTCTACATCTCATACATATGGGAATTAAAGAGCATGTGGAAGAAGATTTTGAACTACATAAGAAGGATTGAAATGATTATAATATAAATAATTATTTTTATGAAATAATAGAGTTCAGTAATGATGTTATTATCTCCTCAATAAAAGGAATGAAAAAGGATTGTAATAATGAATCTCATAGTTTATCATATCAAATTCATACCAAATGTATGAACATATATAGATATTAGAATCAATATTTCTAATGTAATAACATTAAAATGATATCATATATTATATAAAAAATATTCTCCTTTTCTCAAGTTAATTATTAGGTAAATAATTTAAAATTTATTTTTTAAAAATTAATAATACTAGAATTTAAATGTGAAAACATAAACATGGATTTCATAGTATAACTACACAAAACCTCTAAAAGAAAAATAAAATTTGGGTTATTGTAAATGTCAATATGAATTCAACAATGAAAATTTATATTAGAGAATATTTCTCCCATTTTCATCAATCCATTAATAAAAATAAATAAGTGGTGGTATTACATGTATTAACACACTCAATTATATCATATGTGTATTTGGGGTTTGGCTTGATGTTCTAGAGATGTCTTCAATGAGATCTGCTTATAGAATTGTAGTTCAATAATAAATATTACCTTTAGAAATATAGTTAGTTATAGTGGATTATTTAGAAATTTAGTATAGGTTTGGTGAAAGCATTATTAATGTTAATGTTTTTTGGGATCACAATATTTCTATGATGGAATTTCAAAACAAAAGCATCTTTCAATTGATATAACGACTCCGCATTATAAATACCTATATGAAAAGTGGTGTAGATCCAATTTTTTGTGAAAAATTTATAGAAATAATTATATTAGGATATAATATAGATAAATAATTGGTACGTATTGTTTTATTTATTAATTAGTGAATCAATGTAGTTTAGAGTTGATTGAAAAACAATGTGGGTAATTGTCGATGAGGTATTATTCCCAAAATGGTGAGAAGGTATAAGTATAAATTTAACCATGGAATATGTTTATTAGATATATAAATAGGGGATATTTAATCGCGAAATATATATATCCCTTTGAAATAAATGATCATATATAGAAATTTTCTTATCTATTGTTACTTTTATAAAATCTCTCTCATGTACATCATGTTTTCCTTATATTTTTATTTTGGAAGTATATATATGATACTTAATGTGTAATAAAATTAGTGGTTATTTCACTAGGTCAATATAACTCTTATGAGAAACAATAGGTTGATATTATGGATCCTATTCAGAAAACATTGTGGAATAAGACCACTAACATGGTTAATTTTTCGTAGAGAAACAATAAATTTTATGAAGTTATATGGGAACACAATGATGTTTTTTAAAATATGTATCCTCAACTGTTTGTCATATATAGATTATATATTGAGAGTGAAAATCTCAAAATGTGGTAAAATTCAATACCTAATGAATTTAAGTTATATTTTAATTTAACTAAATTAGATATCTTTCTTCATATGCAACATCGTGTTTATAGAAACTATGATAAAACTATTTTTTTATTGTGATAATTATTTAATAGAAATTTTATTAGTTGTTTTGAAAAATATGTTATAAAATAATGAAACATTATTTTTTACTTATTTATAAAATTATTTCATTAGTTTTTAATTATGTATAAATTAAAAAAAACATTTTATGCTAAAAACTTATTTTTTCTAAAAAGGCTCTTTAAGAGAAAACTGTGTTTTTTTCATCATAAATTAAATTAACATCTAATGGTAAAATAATTGAGTAAAACTTACAGAATTTTTATTTAATCAATTTTTTCATCATATATCTAATTGGTTTACATGGAAATTAATGAAGGGAAACTCATTTGTATGCTAAAAATTCATTTGGCTAAAAAACAATTCTTGCATTTTTGTCACATATTTTAAAAAACATTTCATCAACTTATAGAAAATAAATCATATATAATAAATTCAATATTTTATTTATTAATGAATAATTTAATTCATTAAGGTCAACATAATATTATGTATTATTTAATCTTATAAATAGTAATATATTTTCAATGGAGTTATCTTTAAAACTAGTTTACTAGGTAGTGGTTATTATAAGAGATAAAATTTTAAATATAACCAAACATTTTGGTTATAATTATTTTTTTAATGTAATATAGACCCCATAATTCCACCATATATTAATTTTGAATTAAGTTCCCATTTTATTGATAAATAAATTATCGTATTTAATTTTTTTTTTAAAAAAATCCAAGGATTACAGCCCCCTTCAAATGGATACAATTTATCATCTCTTACTCGCAAATTATGTGGATTCTATCACATCCTAGGAAATGACTAATAAATTACTAACATCAATCCACATATCGTAGAGGTCCTGGTTTTTTTACAATACTGCCTTTTTAATGCTTAATTTGTGGGATACTGGAGGTCTATAAATGAAGATGTATAAATCATAAGTGAGTAATTACAATTTTATATCTTCTTGTACTTATTCTAAATATATGGTATCAATTTTAACATAATTAATTTTTTATATTAAATATATATATCTTTTTTCAAAGTATCTTTAATCAATTTTACACCACATTTCTATCAAATTGGATATGAATGTATCACTTATGCGTATATATAGACTATAACATCTACGTATTAATATGATTTATTTTCCATCATCGTCATTTATATATAGTTATTATAATGGATTGATAGTTTATATATGAAATTTATAAAATTATTATTATTTTATATTTATAAAATCTAACATTCCTTATTACTATATAATTCATTGGAAAACAATAGTCGCGTTCATGAATATGTGTAGAGTACCTCCTTCACGTAGTTTTGTGATTCCTCATTTTTCCCCTATTTATATAATTATGAATAAATTTTTATATGATGAAAAAGTAATTTAACAGTTTCTTAACTAATATTCTCTAAAAGGCCATACCATTTCTATGTTGAATACACTCAAACCATTTAATCAAAACATACATTGTTAATAAACCAGTATTCAACCAAATGGTCTATTTAATGAAGAAATAGTTAAAAAATAATTAGACACTATAAAGGAATGAAACATTATAGGTTATGTTTCTATATTGATTTAAATATATTTACAATAAATATTTTTTATAGATGATATTTGAACATCATTGAAATTGGAAACAATTTCATTTATGGGGTTTTTGTTACAATCAAATTTCATTTTAGTATTACATATAATAAATATCAAATGTGGGGAATTAAATAGATCATAACATTAGAAAACATATATTCTAATATACAGTTTTTATTTTTTATGTTTTTACTCTTACCATTTTTGTAACTCACTAATATTCTAAAAGAAATTTATTTTAAATACCATATACAACATTGAACACCGAGCTAAATGAAAGAAAAAAATATAATTATATAAATATTTCATTAATAGACTATTCATTGAATTTTTTTGAAAGACTAGTAATAAATGAATTATGAAACATATATATACAAAGGACCTCCTCAATAAAATTTAGTTGTGTGACATTTAAGAAATAATAAATCAATTTTTAATAAATTTATTTTTTGTTTTAGAGTTACGCTTCCATCAAAAATGATTTTTAAAAAATATATAAAATTAAAAAATGTTTAAATTATATAAATATATATTTTTAGAAAAATATAATAATTTCTGAAATAAGTACCTTATGAAAATCATAGGTTGATATTATTAGATATTTTTTTCAAAAAAAATTTGATTTTTCAATGAATATTAAAAAAGTTTATATTTTTATAGAAAAATGTATATTTTTCAAAAATATATACTACCTCATTTTGATATATATATTTATTTGAAATTAAAATTATTTCATTTATATGATTAATATTTAAATAATGTTCTTTATAATTAATTTTATTGTTTAAATTTGTATAAAAACGTTTGTATACATAAAGATACAATTTTTTGAAATACTTATTATCCTTATATTTTGGTATTTTTATTTTAAATTAATTATTTATATTTAATGTGATTAAATCCTGTATAATTAATTTCATATTTGATTTTTTTTCAATTTTTATGAATATACATGTTTTATTTTTGGTCATTATTAACTATACCCATAATAAATAATTGTCAAAAATATAATCGTTAATTAGGTGACTATAATTGAAAATAATATGATAAAAAATGAAAACGAAAATAAATATTTCAGTAATTTAAATGGATGAAATTATTTCATCCATACTGACCCAATTGTTGCATATATGATTTTTTTTCAATTTCGGTGGTATTTTTATCTTTATATTATATTATTTTATTAATTGTCAAAAATGTCATTCTCTTTTTTTGTTATTTATATTAATTTTACATTAGGATAAATATATAATATATATAGTTTTAAATTGTTTTTGAAATATTAATAATAATTTCATAACGTCAATTTATATATATATTTAATGATAAAATAATTTACAGTAAATCTTGTTCAATTTTGACAAAACATTTATTTAATATATATAAAAACAGATGAATTTAAAAATAATAAAATGGGATATAATTTGAATTAATTTATTTATACGATAAAGTATCATGAAATATATGTTATATTAGGGATGTGTAAACAAAATATATTGGAAGTCCCACTTTTTCATGATGTATTTAATGTCATACATAATGAATTGTGTCAAAATTGATATCGATGATATATTATAATATGTAATATATTTTAATATCATTTAAAATTAATAAAAATATTATATTCCTAAATTTTTTGAAATTTGGATGAAAAAATCAACCACGGTCCATTAATGGATATTTTTAATATTTATGATAAAAGTTGTGACATTTTAATTATAACAAAACCTTAAAATTGTGGTAATTGTCGAAAGGGTTAATGAGGAGTAACGACAAAAATGTAACGGTGAAAAAGTATATAAAACATATCACAATTTTATTTTAAGATATGATTTAGAATCCAACTCTTTATATATTTTAATTATTGAATGTTTTTCCATTTGGACATGAAATAAATTTACAGTAAAAAATCGATTTATGAAATTAATATAATGTCCCCATAATAACATATAAAAGGAAACATATTGAATATTTTATTTGCACCTCACTGTGTAACCATACTATAAAATCCTCCACCCATTTATCTTCTCCAAATATTTATTCATGTTAAATTTATTAGGACCTTCCAAAAGGCATGGTCTGTGTCTTTTAAGAATATATCTGAAGAAACTCTACTAAAGAAGAGGTAATCATCTTTATTGAGTATTTCAATGTTATTACTACTAATAATTCCTATTGATGTTTCATAATTTTCATAAGGAAATAAGTCTAGTATCATAATTATATTGAGATGTTATTATTAATATGTGAAATGATATTCTATCACTTTATCATCTTTTAAAAACCAAAAACATCATTCATGCGTATAGAAGACGTAACATCTCATCATAGAAGTACAGTTCATTTATCATCACCACTCTATATGGATGGTTATAATAATTGAATTAATGGATATATATAATATTTATGAAATTATTATTATTCAAAAATAGTTAATTATTATTTCTCATTTATTGTTCCGTTAATCAAAAAATGAAATAAACAATCATGTGTATGCATGACCTTCTATCTCTATGAATGGTGTAATTCACATTTATATCAATATTTTTTTAATAGTAATAAATATCAATATTTTTAATTTATATCATATTTATATATTATTCAAATTCTATAGAATCTGTTACCATGGTAACTATGAATGGTCTGAGACTATCAAATAAAAATACACTTTTAAAACAAAGTAGTAAATGCCCAAAATATTGATTATAATAAATGTTTATGAAAAAATTGGTGATAAAACATAATAAATTGATCATATATGATATATTAGTTATTAATATTTTTCTGTTCTGTCGTTATAGTTACATTAAATTTTTTTATGTGGTATGTTACGACACTTACGATACACGTTGAACAATTGGTAAGGGGGTTCACAACTGAACATCTGTTCATTGGGTTGTATTTATTCATAATTTTGATTTATGTGATTAGATTAGGTGTTTAATGAAATATAAATATTTTATATTTTAATTCCATTCTATTTTTTGTATTAATTTTTTTCACACATAATAAATTCATTGATTAAATTCTCACCTCAATAGTACAATCATTATAATGTATTTCTTATAAATTTCTATTCAATAGAGTTATATTTAGTATTATGTAAATATTTTCTTTTTGGTGGTGTATATATTTTTCAATTTAGTTATTAATTTTTAATAACATTTAATTCATGATTATTAATGACACAATTCATATTACTCTTTCAATTATATTATTTGAAGGAATGTTGATCATATTTCTCTTTAAGGTTTATTCTTTTTTTTCTATATGCATATTGTTTAAAACAATTATGACAATACATTTAATTTACAAAGATGATATACATATATATATATATATTAGTCATACCTTCAAATTTCCAATGGTATTAATGGAAATATTTTAATTTTCCCCCTTAAGAAGTCATTTCTGAATAATTTTCCAAAAACAAAGTATTTGTTTAATTATTCGGTATTTATATACCATCCCATCATCATATGAATTTTTCAATCAGTATATTCCTATATAATAATTAAATTTTATAAAAATGATAACAATCTTGAAAAAAGTATATCATACAGTTGAATTAATATTCATGAAAGAATGAATTTAATTAAAATCTACTATTTCTACTTAAATGAATATAATATTTTTTAATCTTATGTTTTAATCATTATATTGTAAACTCACTTATGATCATTGGACAATTAATTTATAATAAATTTACTTATTTTATATTATCATGGATATGACTATTTATTAAACAATATAAAATTTCTTATTTTTTATTTTATTTTAACATTATTTGACTAGCCGGGGAAATTTTTTTATTTGTCATTATATACTCAATATGGATATTTACTGATTTTTCATATTGTTAATAAATTATATAAATAATTACATATATTTGCAATTAATTTTACATGATGTGATGGGTGGGACCATTTATCATATATCCCCTTGATTTTTCGACATGTATTATAAGACAAATTAGTTGGCCAAATTAAATTGTTCATTCCCCGTAGTTTTAAACACCCTTATCAGAAGTTATCAATAGTATATATATCATGATTTTCAAGATCCTAAATTCCAATGATATGAATTTCCATCCTAAAGAATTTAGTTATTATAATCCATGGTATTATTGAATTGAAATTATCAATAGATTCATTTAATCCCCATATAATTGATTACATCAAATCTTTTTAGTTATTTTCCGTTCTACGCTAAAGATTCCTATATGATTCCATTAATTATAACTTGAATGTTATCCTAATTATGTATTAGAGACATCCCTTTAATTTTTTGTTTTCTTCATGATGTGGAGAAGGATATCATGAATTATATAAATTATTTAGTAATTATTTTTCTGGCAATGTAATTATTATTACCAATGTAATATGGGTATCTTGTATTAATATTTTTCATCAAGTATTCTAAACTTCTCATTCATTAACTATTAGAAATATTGGGATACTCGATATTTTGTTGTTGTAGTTGATATTAGAGAATGTTTAGTAGAAACTATGGGTAATATATTTTAAATAAAAATACATAACGTGATAAATATGATAATTCATTACTGTATTAGAGAACATATAGCCTTAGAGGGGTTTTATTTTCTAGATCAATATTTATGATGACTCTAATCTAAAATAGTGTGTTATGTTATTTAGTTATTATGAGTAAACAAGGAAATGAAATCAATTCCCATAGACTATATAGGTATTTTCCTACTAAGAAATCCAAAACAACATATATTATAACTGAGAAGATCATGGCCATATTATGTTAGCCATTTCAATTTATGAAAACTATAATTTTTAGTATAGAAATTCCTCATTCCATATATGTGATTATCCTATGTTGGATCGCTTCAAGTGAAAAATTTATCTATCATTTACTTCAACTACTAGCGTAGTGGTAATTGAAAAATGTATTAAATATCTTGAAAAAATATTCTTTTCATTGAGATGTAATGAATGTGAATAAGTTATTCTGGATATGTATTGTATGATTATAGATGTAAATATAAGGTGATCATTGATCCATAAAACTAAAGAGTAAAAAATAGAATTAATGGATGGAAAACACTTTAAAGTTATTTTTGTTTATAAATTATTCCATCAAGAATGATGAGATAAAATAGAGATCATGTTCACTAAATTAAAGTCAAATGAGAAATATAACAGGGTGAAATATATGGAAATCCTCACAATAATAAATAGTGATGACTTAGAATACATAAATAATATGAAAATCAAGAATAACAACTTCGTTTATTGGATTATTTTGAATATCTAAAGGGTAGTGGTTTCTCAATTTGTTTTCATAAAATGATGATATCGTTTTACGTGTCATTAATAAGGGGAAAGAATTATCTATATCCTATATAATCAAGGGAAATCACGAGATGGAGATGTTAAATTAGTAGTAGAATAAATGGAATACATCAATTAAGAAGAAGAATATTTGTAATTTTAATAACGTAATAATTATTGAAAGAAACATCATGGTAAATTATTGAGGGGTATGAGAAATTTTTACAAATGTAAAGATAAGGTTTATGTGGCTAATGACAGAAATGAAAATAATGAATCATTTATAATGTGGTTATAAAACTATAATTATATGGGGAAATATTTAAAAAATTTACCAATCATTATTGGAATATAACATTAAATAATCTAGTAGGAGAAGTCAATCCTTAAGCATTTACAACCACCAATGATGAATTATTAAATTTCTTATGTATTTGCATACAATTATAAATGTATTTTATAAATAAAATTTATAATATAAGAATAATGAAACATATAAGGTTTATACTATTGTTTTTTCTTTATGGTTATGAAAGAATATGGGGATTGAGAAAAAATTCATAGAAATGTGAGTTAATTGTATGGTGATATTTTGAGGAAAACACATTATTAGTATAAATATAACCAATAATATTTTCCAAATTTTAATATAATAATCATTAGTTTTGATAAATAAATGATTTAATATATTTATTTAAATGAGGTAGTATTGGTATCTTTTAAAATTTTTAGACAGTTAATGAAAATATAATTTATGAAGTATTTTACAATTTTTTTATTGACGAAATATATTTAAAAATAAGGGATATTATTCATGTAATAATTGAAAAGGTAAATATTTGGAAGTAATGTTATTTTTATTTTTGTTTTATACTTAATCGGAACGTTTTGATGTATTATGATAATAAGTGGTCAAAGTATTTATATGATTGGTTTGTGATATTATGGTCTAGTTTAGGTTTTCTAGGTATTATTTTTTATACAATAATGTATATCACAAGTATTTATCTCTATGATTTTCTCATTGAGCCATGGTGGTTGTGTGTTATTCAAAAAATAAGAGTTATTTTCGTGAAAATGACATAATTTATAGGTATTTTTAATTTCCAAGAACCCATTGGTATTCAATTGACATGACATGAAAATTCTCTACATATATTTTTTGGAAATTTCTATATAAAACATCCCAAACACATTTTAAATATCCTCAATTTACCATGAACCCATTAAAATCTCTAGAAACATTTATACCCAACCACTATTTCACAAGTATGTATCTCTACGAGTTTTTCAATGAGCCATGGTGGCTATATATTGTTTGAAAACGAGTAAATATTTTTGGGAAAATGACATAAATTACAAGGATATTTGTGGATTGAATTAATAGAGGATGGGTATGAATGTTTCAAGAGATATCAATGGGTTCTTGGTATATTGATGATATTTAGAATGGTTTTGGGTTGTTCAATAAAGAAATTTCCAAAAAACAATTATAAGTAGAACATTTACATGTTATGTCAATGAAATAAATATCATAAAATTTTTAGGTGTTTTAATAAAATATTTGTAGGTCATAGGTTTTTGAACCTATACATTAAAAAATATTTACACAATTTGTAATTATGTTACATGCTTTCTAATTAAAATACCCTCTATTTTATTGTATGTTGTTTGGATAGTTTTTATAATATTATTATATAACCTTCGCTTCTCAATACTAGGGAATCATTCTTGTGATTTTGGAGTACCAATATCTTTTTAGGGCATACCGTTTGTGCGTGAAATCCCAGGTAAGTATTTCTGGGTAGTTTATTTCCTTCTATCACAAATTTCACTAACCATTTAAGTTAAATCAATAGAAAATTTGTGGTTTTGTTTTGATCTTGATCAGTTTTCTCAAGAAAACACATTGAGATCATCTACACCTTCTACCTCATGGGTGTCTTCCATTGAAATTATTGATTTTTCACTAGTTATGGTTGGGGTCTAAATATTAATCATATTTTTTGATAATTTATAATTATCTTAAATTTTTTTATTTTGCAAAATTGACACATGCCTAAGATAATTAAATGATGAATGCGACTAATTTTTGGGGTCTTTTGGGTTAAATTGGATAATCACTTGGCTTATAGCTACCATTTGGGTGAGTAAAACCTACATATAATTTAATTTGATAATTGATTGAAGTTTATTTTGGAATGACACAAGTCCTTAATTAATTTCTTGATAAATAATTTTTAGAAGCCCAAGATTTTATGGTATGTATATATTTCAATTTAATATCTTTGATAACATACATTCCAAGCAACACTGAGCTTCAACAAACCACAATAAAATATTAATATTATTATTTATAATGAAATTATATGCTTTTAGGTAAATTAGTGGTCAGGAATAACATTAAATAAATTATGAAAAATATTATTAGATTCAGTTTTTTCAATAAAATTAAAAATAAATATAAAAACTAATTTATTATAATGAATATGTTTTTATAAAAAAAAATTATATGGTAACATGTCTATTTTATACAAAAACAATTTTTGATTATATGAATGATATATAAATATATTTTTAAATATATTTTTTTAACATAAATCCAAATTATTATCAAGAAAATATATTAGATGAAATCAAGTTTTATGTATAAAAGTTGTATTTTTATAAAAGGATAATTATTACCACCTTTTTATGGTGCCCTTATTTTTTATCTAGTTTTTGAAACTATTATAAATTCAATATGAAAAAATAATCAACTTTTTATATATTTAATTATATATAATTACCTTGGATTAGTTTTTTAAAAAATATTAGTAGGGTTCAAATTTTGATGAATATTGATTAAATATTCCATTTATTTTGAAAATATTTTTTCATTTAATGAATTGTAGTATAAAATTGTAATTTTTATTTTTTATGAAATATTTCTATAATTTTTTTAGTAAACCTAATTTATATCATTTTAATAAGTTTCACATTTAATTAGGGCATAAAAAATTCATTTTGTTGAATATTATTAAGTTAAAAAATCTTTTTCTCATTTTGTGAATCATATTAATTTCAAATTTATTTTATCCAAATCAGTGTTTTGTAATTTCAAAATTACATTGCTTATTTATAACTAGGATGTAAAAACATTTTAAATAGTTAAATTTTATTTATTTATAACATGAGTAGAATGTTTTTTAATATTTTTAATTACCACGGTTAAGGGTAATTAAGGTAATTAAGAGTAAAAATAATATTATATGTATTATAAAATTACCATAACACTTTTCATAATTTTATTGGAATTATTGTGTCGACAAAAACATCAATGGGAATATTTTATGGACCCTCGAATTCACTTTTATGTATTTAATCAATTTTTAAAATTTTATTCAATGGAAATTCCAATATGACATTCTCATGTTTTTATTGAGTGCTAAATTTTTTGCATAAGGTTATTCAAGAGATAACATCAACTATAAAGAATAAATCAAAGTCAAACATTTTTATAATCATGATGATTATTTTTTAAATTTTTTAATAAATAGGTAATTATATAATTTTCATTCATAATGATGATGTAATAATTGTTTAAATAATTGACATGTCAAATAAATGTTATGAAAAAATATTAAAATAAATATTATATTATGTAATTAATGTCATTCATGATTATTCTAGATTAAATTGAAATATTATATATTCATTAAAGGGATTTTTTTGATGTTATATTATGTATAGTTTATTTTATATGTCAAACTAATTTATAGTATTAATATTGACATTAATGGTATTTTAAAGTTGACAATAATTTATTAAATGATTTAAAATTAATAGAATATAAAATTCAGCCAACTCTGTGTTATAATGTAAAAATACTATTCAATGGTCTACTTCTATATAGTTTCTAATTTTATTGTAATTATATTATCCTTTAATGAGTAAAATCACTTGTTGACACGGAAAGTTATAAAGGGTTTAATAAGGTTAAATCCAAAATATAAGGATAAGAATCTCACATACACTTGTCTAAAAATATTTTATAAAGGGTATTCATCCATTTTCAGATTAATATTGAATTTTAGATTGTAATGGACCATTTTCCATTAAAATTACTTGTATATTATTTAAATCCATGATAGTTACATAATGTAACTCTCTTTGAATTATGTATCATTTTTGTGTCCATGTAGTGATAAATTCTAGATATTAATGCACCTAAATTTCTATTATGATCATAATGAAATTTCATTTATTATATAAAATTATTTTGAATTGGTAGAAATTATAAAATTAACCTAAATTCTTTTTTAGGGAAAATACAATATTTATTTAATTAACATAAAAATAAAATTATTTATTTTAAAAATATATATTTTTAATATTTTGGTTGTGTTGATGTGTATAATGAATTTTATAGATATATAAGGATCATTAGAGATATATTAATGTATTCTATTATTATTACCGCTTTTTCTTTAAGTTTTTGAATTCAAATTATTTAAATAGGATCAAATTTTGTTATAATGATATTTTATTGAATTAATATAATATTATTTTAATTAAAAATAAAAATAAAATGTTCGCTAATAATATGGGGATAAGATAATTTATAAAATGTATTATCAATGTAATGTATAGTTTATTTTTTATGTTGAAAGATCTATAGTATTTTTGTTTGATTTTAATATTTTGATTATATCAAGAAGCACCCATAAACTCTATTATAAAAGGGAACCATTCCCTCACATCCTCACACGAATTTGAGAAATCAATCATACCATAACAATCCCATTTCTCTTCTCAACATCCTTATTTATGTTATAGAGGATATGGTATTTACAAAATACCTACCTTATTTCACTAATATTTTTATGGAATACTACCGAAGAAGAGGATGTTGAACAATATTCAATTAAAGGAACGCACACGTTAAGGGTTATCACATATCACTTTTACTTCCTTGAGTTATAATCCTTGTTCATGAATTTATTCCTCATATACAGTACGTATAATTAACATTGACATATATTATCATGAATATCCCTATTTTCTTAATATTATATGATTCATATAATGTTATTCCTTAATAAAGATTATAATTTAAACATTTCAATGTTGTTTGAGACACTTTGGAATGTTTAAATATTATTTTTCTCAATCATTATTGAATAGTATCATTTAACAGTTTCTTCATCTATGTCATAATAATTTTTTGAATAATTTACATTGCTTTGGTTTATCTATTATGATACAATATATTATATATTATTTAAGGGGTTATGATTATTCTGACTGTGGATGTGATATTTTGATAGCATTCATCATTTATGGTTAAGGTATTCAAATATCATATATATTTTTTTCAATACGATTGATTATTTTTTTATGCCTCACCCATTTTATATATGGAATGTATTGTATTTATTATGTGATGGGTGGGGATTTCACTATCCCCATGATGCATTAGTGAGTCTCATGGTGTAAAGAAAATATATATTTGGCTGAGGCCTTACCCATTTATTTTCAGATGTCTTGGATAAGGCCTCAATGGTATGTTTCATATTTATAGAATTATTCATTCCATCATTATTATATTTTTTATGATATTAGATATAATTTTTATACAAAAATAATATCAATTTTTAATTTTTATATCTCATGTTATTATTTTAACGGATTCTGTTTTAGTTATTTACCTTGCTATATTTTTATGTCATATTTACTCATAGCTTATTCTGTATGAATAAACCTACTAATAATTTTATATCACACCATTAATATGTTTCAATTTTTTCCTAGGATTCATAGATGTATAATATTACTGGTATGTAGGGTCACATAATGGGTAAATCATGTCAAACCCAATGATTTTTTCTTTCATTTTTTAAAATATAACATTTATTTCATGTATATATCTGGATTACCAAGAAAACCAAACTATTGGTACTTTGGCATAAAATTACTTATATGCTTTTATAATTCAATAATTTAAGACACCAAATATGTGATACTAGGGTTATTTCATTTTATTTTTAATTAGATAAATGTTAGAAGAAACCACAAGAACTGGATTTTGGAAATCATGGATAATATATCATAACCCTAATAATGACATTGAGGAAAAGTATATATATAGGATATCATTCTATATATTTAGAAATATTATGAATAACAAAGGTTAAACATAAGGATCAATATATTTAGAAACATTCAAGATTTATAAATCATATAAATTATTCGTCACAACTATATTACAATGATTAGTGTTGATCACATTTTAAATATGAATTTGGTCAATGGTAAGAATATACAATGTTATATAGGTAATTTTTATATTGTGGTTATTCAATATTCTAAAAAATACAAATTAATGGAAAAAAATATTAAGGAATAAGAGGATTAAATGTATTTAATGGTTTATAAAATATCTAGATTGATTAAAATCCTTTTGTATTTGAATTCATGAATTATTTCTTCAATAGAGCTCCAATAATAAGAATAATAGGAAATATATGGATTACATTAGAATACTCCTTCATTAATAATTTTTATGCACGGACATTATAATTACATTTTTAATGTGATCCAATATTTTGTATGTAACAATAATCAGTACATTATATTTTTTGTGGAATCTGATGATAAGATTGATTTTTGAAATTTAGAGACATTTTTGGACTATGAATTTGGACCATAGTATTTATGATGAGTCTTATGGTTTGAATGGATTAAGATCAAAATTAGATATTAATTTTTTAAGATAATGTATGATTTATGATATGCATTTTTATAAATTTTAGTGTTTCTATAAATACTTAGTGGTTGAAGGAAATACTTTTAAAACATATGATTCAATAAAAGTTTTTGAGGAATAAAAATTCATCTTGAATATCCATCTCAAGGTGAAAAAAATTTAGTGAATGTTGGTCCAAGATCAATCAATGGATTCTATTATGATATAGAATGAAATCATGTATGTTTTATTTGGAATTATATATATATATTCAATGAATCAATTAACTTTATGAAAATGATTTTGAAATAAAAATGTGACCCGATTATTTTGCATACTTTGAAATCAATGTCCTTTTTACTGATCACAATATTTTCTAATTTTTAAGGATAACATTATAATGAACATGTTATATATAACTATCCATCAGAATATAATAGGTATTTTTCTCTTATATGGCCATGTTTTCACATCCAACAAACTTTATCCTATTTGACCACCTCATTTTGGTGTGGCCCTCAAATCTCCCTTTCTATATAATTAAAGAGATTTTTTATCAATCATATTTCCATAGCGGGTTTTCCACATAATAATTTTCATGTATAACCTTATTATTATTGAAATAAATTTAAAATTGATAAGATTCAATAAATTAAAGGTGTGTTGTTTTAACACCACATGATTTTACGGTATGTATATTTTTATATTTATTCTCTTTGATAACTTATGTTTCATGAAACACTAATCTTAAAGGAACCATGATACACTATTAATATTATTATATAAAGTTAAATAATATCATAGATCGTAAATTTGTTTTTTAATAGGGTCAACTATCTTATAAAAATATATTATTTAATTCATTGGAAACCAATTAATTAAAAATAAATATGAAAACCAATTTAATATACAAAACCTTTGGGTAAAAACTATTTAAATGCACACATGTGTGTTCTATGATAATAAAATAAATAAAACCCATTTTTTTATTATAAAAATTAAATTTAAAAAATATATTAAATGGCATTTTTAACATTAATTATATGTGTTTTATGAACAATTTATATCCAAAAGATGATTTATTTGTTAGGAATATATGTCTAAAAATGACTATTTTACAACATTTTGATGGAAAAATTGTTTTAAATCTTATTATTTACACTTTTATAAATTTAATTTGAGAAAATAAACTTCATCATTTAATGAATAATATTGCAATTTACATTGTTTTATTTTTTTCCCACTTTTCATATATTTTTCATGTTTTGATGAATTGTGATAAAATATTTAATTTTGATTTATTTTTTTCTATATAATTTATAGTTTGACCATTTATCATTAGTTGGTTTTGATGTATAATTATATAAAAAAATTTATCATTTATTTTAATGTAGGTCATTGGAATAAATTTTACTTGGAATTTTCTAATAAAAATAATTCAATCTTTTGAATGTTTTCACATTAAACATCATGTTTTACATTCAATCAAGGATATTAGTTTTTAATTTATTTTATACAATTATCTGTTTGGAATTTTGGAAAATTATTTCCATATTTTAGATTTTATAGTCAAAATTTCTTAAATAATTAATTATAATTTTGGTCAATATTAATAAAAACATGATTATTTTCTTAATTTCTAGAGTTAACGGTAAATCATGAAATTGGGGGTAAAAATAATGTTTTTATTATTATAAAATTAGCCTAAAAGATTTTAAAATTTTATTTTATGAGTTTTAATTTTCTAAATTTTTCCTTGGGAATATTTCATAGTCTCTGGAATCCAAAATGAATTCATTAAGTCTTTTTAATTTTATTCTATGGAAATTCTAATATATCATACTTTACTTTTATTCAGTGCCCCATTTTTATATGGTTATTCCAAATATAAAATTGAATATAAATAGTAATTTAAATTATCAAATACCTATCTTCATCATCACAATTTATATTAAATTTTATACAAGAAATAAATAAAATAAATGCTTGCACAATGATGTAGTGATTGTTTACATAATAAACATATGAAAAAATATTATTAAAAATACTAAAAAAATTGATCAATTTAATTTAATTTATGAATTAAATGAATGAACATGTCATAATACTATTGCATTAATGGTTTTTTTCAATGTTATCATGTGTATAGATATTTTGACATTTTCAAATTAATAAATAGTGACATAATTAGTATCAATTCCTTTTTAAAATAAATATTATTTTATTAAATAATAATAAATTTATATCAATCTATACATTGGATAAATTACTTGTAAAATATTTAATATTTCATCAAGGATCCATTTATAGTTCATTTTTAATTTTATTGTAACTATATTAACAGTTAATGATTAAAAACATGTGTTGACATGGTAAGAGTTAAAGAGTTTAAATAACTGTTAAAGCCAAAATATATGGGTATGAATGCGACATAAACTTCTACAAAAATTATTGTATGAAGTGAATTAAAATATTATCATCTTAAGATATATTTCTAGTTTTTAATAGAAGTATTTTTGTAAATAATAAATTATATATAATTTATATCAATGATAGTTTAAAAATTTCACTCTATTTGTATTTAATATCATTTATGTGTGCACATAGTTGCAAATAGAATATAAAAATGATCCAAAAGGACCAAATTGATCTTATTGAAATTATATTCATTATATAATTTTATATTGAATTTTATTGAAAATTTATAATTACATTAAATTATTCTTCAATAAAAAATAAATATTTATATATTTAATAGAAAAATAATATAATTAATAACCAAAATATTATTTTTGATATATTTTGGATGATTTAATGTGTATAATGATTTTTATAAATCTATATGATGTTTTAACGATATTTGAAACAATTATATTTTATTTCCCACTTTTTTATTGATGTATATGAAGTCAAATTTATTAAATAGTATAAAATTTGAATATAATGATATTTTATTGGATTAAAATATTATTAAAAAAATTTAAAAATCACATAATCTTTTAAATAATCACAAATGTGATAATATATGGTACAAAATGTATTCTCCTAGTAATTTATAGTCTAATTTTGATTTGATGGCTCTATAATAGCCTAATTATATATTAAATTTTTTGGGATTTTCAAAGGTGCCCCTCAACTTAATTAGAAAAAGAAACCCCCTCCCACACATACATAGATCGATTTGAGCTATATAACCCAACCAAATCCTTCCTATTTCTCTTCTCAACATCCACAATTATGTTTTATAGGTTCTTGGTCCATCCAAAATACCTACCAGAGATCACATACGAATAGGTTTATGGAAGACTATTGAAAATATGGAGGTTAAAGAACACTAAAATAGAGGACATCACAAGGTAAGAATTTTCTTATCATAATTTAACTATTGTGAAATATATTCCGTGTTCAGCACCTATTTATTATGTTTTGTGTATGTACTACACATTGATTTATCATGTCATTATTCTATATATTTTCTTTATTTTCTATGTTTTATTTAATGTCATTCCTTCATAGGGATTATGATTTAAATGTTTCAATGTGGTATGGGACACTTTGGAAATATTAAAGATTTGTTTACTCAAGAATATTTCTATGGTATCATCTAAATGTATCCTAATGTACATCAACATCCATTGTTGAATCATATATGACATTGATGATTATCCCTTATAATACCATCTATCATATGTTATTTAATAGTTTATTAACAGTATGACTATGGATGTTTATTTTGATATAATTCATGGTTTATGGTTAATGTATTCAGATTTTGTTTCCTAGTTTTTGAATATGAATTTTTCATATTTGTTAATTCTCACAACATTCATATGAGGAATGTGTTGGAATAATTAATTGATAAGAAAGACCCACTACAGCCACATAATTCATTAGATGGTATAATGAGTCAAAATAGATATGGGATTGGCTTAGTCCATACAAATTTATTATTATATGTCTAACATCATGCCTTATATCATTATGATAATAATTATTGATTTTTCATGTTATTATTTAACTTGTATATTATATTTGGTTATGTTTTTTATCCCATGATTATATTTAAATGGAATGGGTTTCTGTTATATATCATTCCATGTTTTTTATTTCATGTTTACTCATAGATTCCACTGTACGCTAATCATTTCTAAGAATTCAATCTCACCCCTTTCATATGATTAAATTTTTTCATAGGATGCCACGATGTATATTATGATTGATTTTTACAGTTACAAAAGGGGGTAATAATGGAATACCAATTGAAAAAGATTAAATTTATGTTTTAAAATGTAATGTGGATTTCTATTATGTATTTAATTTACCAAGACTACTGAACTATTTGGTCATTTGGGATGTGATTGTTTGTTTCATATTCTAATTTAATAAATTAAGAATCCAACAATAGGCTATTGTGGTCATGTTAACGGTTAAATCCATAAGTTATATATTACTATATATTAATTTTTTTATAGATCAATTATGATATAAATCAAAGAGAAAATTGAAGTAAAAATGGTAATACACATAATTAACCATTGAAGGGATTGATTTGATATTGTGATATACATTCTATTTTGATATTAATATTCTCATTAATTAAATGATTATATATAGTGTGTGTCCATGAAACATGAACACTTATAGGCTATAATACTGATATAGAGCAGGCTCAGCCCAATACCATGATTTAATTCTTATAGTGAGAAGACTTAGCATTGTCCAATATTGCAATGATTGTATGAAATTTACCTAAATACTGAAATTCATATAGGACATTGAAAATGACCTTCATTATGATTTCCTGTTTATGGTTTTGGTCAAAAATTTTATGACACATTATCAGAGATATTCCATCATGGTGTTGAATCAAGATATTTTACCGTGGTAATATTGTTGTGATTGGAATGGTTGGGATACATGCCTCAAGATAATCATGAATGACACCCGAAAATGTTATATTACCACATTTATATGGTTGTGGATTGAATGGTTGTGATAAATTCCCAAAGATAATACATCAAAGATCTAATGTATGTTATTGTCGTATTTTATTAATTATTGAAATAATTAACACACATGCTTATCAATTTAATTTAAACAATTCATACTACATGTGTTTTTCTAAACATGTTGGTGTTGTCCTAATGAATTATACTCATACCCTATTCATGTTTCTATTTTCAACATGATAAAATTACATGGATTCAGGATTGATCAAGAATAAAAGAATTTGATGTGGATTGTTTACTTTATAGATGGGCTGGAGTTTGGAGGCAGAGCAATGTGTGATTTAGGTATATTTGATTTTGTTTCTTTATTGATTCTTATAATCATTTATTTTTATTGTTCCTTTAATTAAATATTGATACTATATATATTGTCATTACATATGCCTTTTATTATTTATATTATTATTTAGTTTGATTTTTATTATCATATTCATCTATGCATATAATCCAATTGATTCTGTTTATATAGATTATTTATTATTTTATGAAACGTCTAACCATGGGTTATAGCCTCCCCACCATACTTATCACACCACCAATACATTTTTACATCCTATAGGATACGTGGATGATAGATTTATGTATCGTAACTAACCCTTCTTGTACATGTGAGATGGTGCAAGATCCATAGACATTACAATGTGGAATTAGATGGGCGAGTTTTCTTTTATTTTTCATTAATATTTGGAAATGCGTCAAAGGTGAATAGGAGGCATCAAGACATGGTAATAACCAGTTTTATATGAATAGTAAACCTTTGTAAGGTGAAAAATCTGATTTTCCATGGATAATATTTTTTTCAATGTTGTTCCCTTATTACAATTGACACAATTTCAATGAGAGTGATTCACATATTGTGTGATGATCTTATTTGTTGTGTTGTTTACTCATTTAGTGATATGGAATGAGATATATATGCATGAATCATGGTTGTAACATTGGGATATAATTAAATTTATTGTTCATGAAGTGTACTTTTTTATTTTTCATGTGATTTATAATTTCCTATTGAATTCGGATCTAAGATATTAGTTATATTTAAGAAATGAAAACAATGAATTGTTATGCCATACTAAAACACTTTTAATCTATGTTAAGACAGACAAAAAGATAGTGGTTCTCTTTTGGAGTCATCTACTGAGGTCAAAATTATTATCCAATTCTCAATGGTTTGTGTTCGTATAATAGATATAATGTGTGATCGTCTTTATTGATTTGAGAGTTGGGAGAGTGAAAATCAGCACACTCTTAACACACCTGAATCAGATATTCCTATTATCATTGAGGATTAAATTGATTTACGATTCATGACATCTCATTGAGGTTCATTTGATCCATGGAAAGGGAAATCATTCAAACATTGAATTTGATGTTTGGGATGAAAATAGAGTTTCATCTACAGCATCCACCTATATTCATTAGGAATGGAGGTATATAGAAAGCCAAGATTGGGATTGATACAATCCAGACAATCTTCAAGAATATTTCGAAACCCATGGATATAAATGTGACAATTGGTACATATATTCTTTGAGGAAATTATAGGTTTTGGTCGGATATTTTGGATGAATTTATCCGGCATGATGAGTTATCTAAGAAGGAAATCAAGATGAAGTTCTTGATGTATTTATACATCAACTAGTTATTGGATGAAAATAAATTTGAGTTACTAAAGATATTGAAGGTCCATGTTATTACCATGATATATTAGATGATTCAATGACATAAAATGATTTTCCCCATCTTTTTTAGCTGCTGATATATCTACACTTAAACATTTTTAAAATGGTATATATTATGATATCATGGTACATGTGAATGTTTATTGTTTAAGAAGTATTGGGGACATGATAAACAAGGAAATCATCCCATATGGAAATACTAGGGAGGCCCCTTGTTTCATATAAAATGTTTCAGTAGGGAGAACTATGAGCACATATATATGTAGTAGTAATCACTATTACAATAATATTCTCCTTGGATATAGTAGGAAGATAAGTATGTGCAGTGAAAAACCATCTTAGGATTTTATTCTTTTGTAGTGCTATCAGTGTGGCATGTTTGACCACACAAACCCACATTGTCCTTAAATCAATGTATGTATCTTATCTATGGAATAATGTGTATAATGATTTTTATAAATCTATATGATTTTTTAACGATATTTGAAACAATTATATTCTATTTCCCACTTTTTTATTGATGTATTTGAAGTCAAATTTATTAAATAGTATAAAATTTGAATATAATGATATTTTATTGGATTAAAATATTATTAAAAAATTTAAAAATCACATAATCTTTTAAATAATCACAAATGTGATAATATATGGTACAAAATGTATTCTCCTAGTAATTTATAGTCTAATTTCGATTTGATGGCTCTATAATAGCCTAATTATATATTAAATTTTTTGGGATTTTCAAAGGTGCCCCTCAAATCAATTAGAAAAAGAAACCCCCTCCCACACATACATAGATCGATTTGAGCTATATAACCCAACCAAATCCTTCCTATTTCTCTTCTCAACATCCACAGTTATGTTTTATAGGTTCTTGGTCCTTCCAAAATACCTACCATAGATCACATACGAATAGGTTTATGGAAGACTATTGAAAATATGGAGGTTAAAGAACATTAAAATAGAGGACATCACAAGGTAAGAATTTTCTTATCATAATTTAACTATTTTGAAATATATTCCTTGTTCATCACCTATTTATTATGTTTTGTGTATGTACTACACATTGATTTATCATGTCATTATTCTATATATTTTCTTTATTTTCTATGTTTTATTTAATGTCTTTCCTTCATAGGGATTATGATTTAAATGTTTCAATGTGGTATGGGACACTTTTGAAATATTAAAGATTAGTTTACTCAAGAATATTTCTATGGTATCATCTAAATGTATCCTAATGTACATCAACATCCATTGTTGAATCATATATGACATTGATGATTATCCCTTATGATACCATCTATCGTATGTTATTTAATAGTTTATTAACATTATGACTATGGATGTTTATTTTGATATAATTCATGGTTTATGGTTAATGTATTCAGATTTTGTATCCTAGTTTTTGAATATGAATTTTTCATATTTGTTAATTTTCACAACTTTCATATGGGGAATGTGTTGGAATAATTAATTGATAAGAAAGACCCACTACAGCCACATAATTCATTGGATGGTATAATGTGTCAAAATAGATACGGGATTGGCTTAGTCCATACAAATTTATTATTATATGTCTAACATCATGCCTTATATCATTATGATAATAATTATTGATATTTCATGTTATTATTTAACTTGTATATTATATTTGGTTATGTTTTTTATCCCATGATTATATTTAAATGGAATGGGTTTCTGTTATATATCATTCCATGTTTTTTATTTCATGTTTACTCATAGATTCCACTGTACGCTAATCCTTTCTAAGAATTCAATCTCACCCCTTTCATATGATTTAATTTTTTCATAGGATACCACGATGTATATTATGATTGATTTTTACAGTTACAAAAGGGGGTAATAATGGAATACCAATTGAAAAAGATTAAATTTATGTTTTAAAATGTAATGTGGATTTCTATTATGTATTTAATTTACCAAGACTACTGAACTATTTGGTCATTTGGGATGTGATTGTGTGTTTCATATTCTAATTTAATAAATTAAGAATCCAACAATAGGCTATTGTGGTCATGTTAACGGTTAAATCCATAAGTTATATATTACTATATATTAATTTTTTTATAGATCAATTATGATATAAATCAAAGAGAAAATTGAAGTAAAAATGGTAATACACATAATTAACCATTGAAGGGATTGATTTGATATTGTGATATACATTCTATTTTGATATTAATATTCTCATTAATTAAATGATTATATATAGTGTGTGTCCATGAAACATGAACACTTATAGGCTATAATACTGATATAGAGAAGGCTCAGCCAAATACCATGATTTAATTCTTATAGTGAGAAGACTTAGCATTGTCCAATATTGCAATGATTGTATGAAATTTACATAAATACTGAAATTCATATAGGACATTGAAAACGACCTTCATTATGATTTCATGTTTATGGTTTTGGTCAAAAAATTTATGACACGTTCTCAGAGATATTCCATCATGGTGTTGAATCAAGATATTTTACTGTGGTAATATTGTTGTGATTGGAATGGTTGGGATACATGCCTCAAGATAATCATGAATGACACCCAAAAATGTTATATTACCACATTTATATGGTTGTGGATTGAATGGTTGTGATAAATTCCCAGAGATAATACATCAAAGATCTAATGTATGTTATTGTCGTTTTTTATTAATTATTGAAATAATTAACACACATGCTTATCAATTTAATTCAAACAATTCATACCAGATGTGTTTTTCTAAACATGTTGGTGTTGTCCTAATGAATTATACTCATACCCTATTCATGTTTCTATTTTCAACCTGATAAAATTACATGGATTCAGGATTGATCAAGAATAAAAGAATTTGATGTGGATTGTTTACTTTATAGATGGGCTGGAGTTTGGAGGCAGAGCAATGTGTGATTTAGGTATATTTGATTTTGTTTCTTTATTGATTCTTATAATCATTTATTTTTATTGTTCCTTTAATTAAATATTGATACTATATATATTGTCATTACATATGCCTTTTATTATTTATATTATTATTTAGTTTGATTTTTATTATCATATTCATCTATGCATATAATCCAATTGATTCTGTTTATATTGATTATTTATTATTTTATGAAACGTCTAACCATGGGTTATAGCCTCCCCACCATACTTATCACACCACCAATACATTTTTACATCCTATAGGATACGTGGATGATAGATTTATGTATCGTAACTAACCCTTCTTGTACATGTGAGATGGTGCCAGATCCATAGACATTACAATGTGGAATTAGATGGGCGAGTTTTCTTTTATTTTTCATTAATATTTGGAAATGCGTCAAAGGTGAATAGGATGCATCAAGACATGGTAATAACTGTTTTTATATGAATAGTAAACCTTTGTAAGGTGAAAAATCTGATTTCCCATGGATAAGATTTTTTTCAATGTTGTCCCCTTATTACAATTGACACAATTTCAATGAGAGTGATTCACATATTGTGTGATGATCTTATTTGTTGTGTTTTTTACTCATTTAGTGATATGGAATGAGATATATATGCATGAATCATGGTTGTAACATTGGGATATAATTAAATATATTGTTCATGAAGTGTACTTTTTTATTTTTCATGTGATTTATAATTTCCTATTGAATTCGGATCTGAGATATTAGTTATATTTATGAAATGAAAACAATGAATTGTTATGCCATACTAAAACACTTTTAATCTATGTTAAGAGAGACAAAAAGATAGTGGTTCTCTTTTGGAGTCATCTACTGAGGTCAAAATTATTATCCAGTTCTCAATGGTTTGTGTTCGTATAATAGATATAATGTGTGATCGTCATTATTGATTTGAGAGTTGGGAGAGTGAAAATCAGCACACTCTTAACACACCTCAATCAGATATTCCTATTATCATTGAGGATTAAATTGATTTACGATTCATGACATCTCATTGAGGTTCATTTGATCCATGGAAAGGGAAATCATTCAAACATTGAATTTGATGATTGGGATGAAAATAGAGTTTCATCTACAGCATCCACCTATATTCATTAGGAATGGAGGTCTATAGAAAGCCAAGATTGGGATTGATTCAATCCAGACAATCTTCAAGAATATTTCGAAACCCATGGATATAAATTTGACAATTGGTACATCTATTCTTTGAGGAAATTATAGGTTTTGGTCGGATATTTTGGATGAATTTATCCGGCATGATGAGTTATCTAAGAAGGAAATCAAGATGAAGTTCATGATGTATTTATACATCAACTAGTTGTTGGATGAAAATGAATGTGAGTTACTAAACATATTGTAGGGCCATGTTATTACCATGATATATTAGATGATTCAATGACATAAAATGATTTTCCCCATCTTTTTTAGCTGCTGATATATCTACACTTAGACATTTTCAAAATGGTACATATTATGATATCATGGTACATGTGAATGTTTATTGTTTAAGAAGTATTGGGGACATGATAAACAAGGAAATCATCCCATATGGAAATACTAGGGAGGCCCCTTGTTTCATATAAAATGTTTCAGTAGGGAGAACTATGAGCACATATATATGTAGTAGTAATCACTATTACAATAATATTCTCCTTGGATATAGTAGGAAGATGAGTATATGCCGTGAAAAACCATCTTAGGATTTTATTCTTTTGTAGTGCTATCAGTGTGGCATGTTTGACAACACAAACCCACATAGTCCTTAAATCAATGTATGTATCTTATCTATGGAATAATGTGTTATCTATTTTGGTTTTGTGTGATATTTCCATAGAAGAACAATTGTGTGGATCATGACATACACCTGATTTAAGATAGGGATCAATAATCCCATAGATGTTTGGTTGCAGTAATTCCACAATCCATTCAGGGTGAGGCAGGGGATGTGGTACCCCAGTGTTGGAGTGACACTACAGGGTATGAAAAATATATTTTGGTATTTACATTAGATCCTAGGGAATATGGACATCTATGTTGCACATTAATCTTACTAGTCATTCTATCGCGTATTCAAGTCAATCATCCATCAGAGTCCTGAATCTTATATCACATACCATAAATTCCATTTATTTTTTATAAATAAGAATCAAATTATTTTGTAGCTAATATTTCTGAAAATACTTTGGGCTTAGATGTATAAATTATGGATGATTATTTGACCATAGAAATTATATATGGAGTGTGGTTAAAGAATATCCAATGTTTCATGACGTGTTGTCTAGAAATTGGTGATTACCATTTCTGTTGAAAATTATTCATGCTAGAAATAAAATAATTCTACAAGATTATTATTATGGATTAGATAGTTCTATACCAATCTCATATTGACTTGTAACGAAGGTGAGTTACCATTCAATCTCTATAAGGTTGCTGCTATTCCAACTATGGTTAGTGGGATCATTGGGATGGTCTTGAATGATGAATTTAGTGCTTATTTGATTGGGTCAAGTATCAAATATCTTGTATTTATATATATTATGGTTTTATTTAAAAGGATTATATTATTTTAAAGGTAAATTCATTAAATTATTCATATCCTGATGAGTTATATAACATAACACCCTAGAGACAGATCGTGTTCACAACTGAGTCGGTGCTGAGAGTAGAGCCAGTTTCTATCCCACCTTATTGAATGGAACTAGATGAGCATCATGAGTGGAAAGTTTCATAGAATGATCAAGAATCTAAATGTTTTCAAAATCTTATTTCATCTCATTAGTGTTCTCAAATTCACTTTTCCCGAAAGGATTACAGGACTTTTCTCGTCTGTATAGGTTATCAGAGGATGATCAAGGTGATGGTCATGAAACGATATCCCCTTATGCACAGTTATCAAATTATTTATTTTTTGTGGGGTTATATTATCTCCTCCATGATTTATTTGAGATCATTTTACCAACATTTAAATGTGATTTAATCACACATACATCAAACAACTTTTAGTAATATATGTGGAATGTATGAGTCCATAGTGATGTCGTTTGGTTTGAAAATGAACATTTGGTATTCATGGCTTTCATAAATATGGAATTCTACCTATTTATTGATAGGTTTTTGTGATTTCATGGACAAATATTTTTGTAATTCCATTCAAAATATGATCATATCCATAATCTTGAAATCATAATTTGTACGTTGATATAGTATTAACATTACTCAAAGATAATGAAATACATTTTCTAGATCAATAATGTGCCCTTCATGGGGCATGCCATCTCATAAGAAGTTGTTTTATTGGACCCTGTTAATGTTTTAGCAATATTATCTAGAAAAAAATACAAATAATGTCTTATGGATTTGAATATATTTTTGTTTATTAAGTTATTATTTCAACATTAACCAGGATTTCACCTATTTGACAACATTAATTTTTGGGCAAACAAATAAAGGAGTGATGTTTGTTTCATAGGATTCATGGAAGAGAGATTTTTAGGAGTTGAAAAAAATATATTATTATAACTAATAATCAATTATAAAATGTATGGTAAAAACTATACTAGGTACTATTAGGGATCCGTAGATGGACTCATAGTTGTTTTTATGTAGGAAGATCGTGTGGTTGTTTATGGCAATAGATAACAAAAAATACATGAGAGGAATTACCATACTAACTATTCGGTTAGATAAATAGTATTACATTACCTGACATGATATAGAAAATATCTCACATGTGATCGGATTGTTTTTTATAGGGACCATAAGATCCTCAGGCACTTCTTTTCATATAGTGACATGACCCTTTAACAGATGATGTGTGTCGAGTATTTGATGTTGTTCGACATTGTGTTAGATTATACAATGTTAAGGGCAATTTATTTTCCAATAATTTTATTTTAATGACACAAATAGTGGTATTACAGGAGTTTTATTATGAGTGGAAGATAATGGATCTCTTTGTTATCATGTATTTTGATGTTCAAGGGTCCCAGGGTAAAATAACTATTGCTTTGAAAATTGATATACTCGTTCATTTAGACAAGATCAAGGATGATTATTTTTCAGAACCTGATGGATAATATCTAAGAGACATATTATATGGTTGGGAGTCACCTTCAGTATGGTCTCTTGTATGTGGGAATTATTATTCTTTCTATAGATTAGTGTGGATTCTGATGGGTTTTCATGAGGAGATGATGAGGGGGTTTATGCTTCTAGACTCAATTTACATCCTAGTTATAAAAATAAGTATCATGTCATTTGTATAAAATATTGGATGTATGTAATGATGAAATTTATGGTTGTATACATGGATAGATTCCTCACATGTCAGTCAGTGTAAGACTATCATCATATGGTAGTTTGGAATTTGTAGCCTTTTCCCATTATAGAGTGGAAATGGGATGATTTCACTGTGGATTTTATGATAGGACTACCTAGAAAAAAAAATTGGAATGAATATATATGAGTTATTTTTGATTTAATGATGACGTTATCCTCATATTAACTATCAGGTAGACCTTCACATTTGATGATCTGGTCAGTCTTTACTTGCGTGTAGTTTGGTTGCATAGTGTTTTGAGAAGTAACATTTTTTACAAGATATTTTTTCATGACATATTTATATTAAGGTCTTAATAATGATATGAAATTATAGGTTATTTTTAGAAAAACCAATCATACTCAAAATGATGGTCAATCAGAGAAGACTATTAAGTTTACGGATGATATATTTTGAGCATGTGTTTGGGATTTTTATTTTTTCATGTGAGAAGCATATGGAACTCATGAATATTTTGTATAATAACAACTTATAGTAATTGATCCAAACAGAATATTTTATGGATTTTTTTGAAAATATGTATTGATCACCATTTTGGTGGCCATTGATAGGTGTCTCAGGACTTTTTGGGACTAGTATAGTTCTAGAAAAGTGTGCACAATTTTAGTTTAACAGAGAATATTGGGTGACCCTATAGAAGAGGAAAAAATATTTTTTATCCATTAGCTTTGATCAATGTAATTCTTTTTGTAACTCGTGATTTATTTTTTGTGTCACCTATGTTTCGACAACATTGTATCGGGAAACATGAAACATTAATGCCATGGTTTTCCTGCCATTTTAGATTGTGCTAAAACTTAGTCTATTATCATATAATTTTCTCCATCCATATCAATAAATTTCAATGCATGATTTGTTTGAAATATTAGATCATTAAAGGCATAAACCAAAAATTTCCCATATAATAGACATTATAGACACCTATTATGATGCATCTTTTGAGTAGAATATGATAAATTCCATGGATCATAGTGAAATATATCTTTGGGATAGAACTATACCATTGGTTCAAGTATAGTGGTATCATGAGGGTGTTCAGGAATTGACTAGGTAGAGGGAGTCCAATATTTTAAAATTGACTCCATATATATTCACTAAAACACCACAATGATTCTTGGATAACCTTAGGAATGAGTTGTTATATTGTGATGAGGTTGAATGATCCCATATTTAATCAGGTATGTCTCTCCCTATATTTTTGATTTAGCTAGAGTGGTCATGGCTTGTTGATGATTGGAGATAAATTTTTTGGGGAGAATGATCATTTTTATTAGGATGTATGTTGTTTTATTAAATAAAATCTTGTTAAAAATGGATCATGAGTCACAAATGGTTTCTTGGAAAGTTTAGAATCGTTAATAGTGTTCTGCCTTCGATAATTAAGAATTGGTCTGAAGAAACTCTCTCAGAAACTTTTAGAACATTTTAAATGGATTACACATTTCCTTATTTCCATTTTTTAATAAAATATTTTAAGTGGACTAGAATCTTGGGTTATCCCATTACAAATATCTACATTATGTGAAACTACAATACATGTCGTGTTATTCTCCAACCAAATATTTCAAATTATTTTGTGTTCCTAAATTTTATTTTATTCCACTAGAGTCTTATCCCCCAAACAATTGCATATCATCAAGAAAATTCTTTAGTTAAAAACACCCTTCTAGAAATCCCATTTTTGAGAAATTCTTGGAATGTATTTTTGGTTAGTTGTTTTGTTTCTATCACTTTGATCACTAACTATTTCAATAAAATCTAGTTTATAAGTGTGTTTATGGATTTGATCTCGATCAATTTTGATCTACTAACCTATTTTTGATCATCTTACCATTCTTACTTTTCATAAATTTCTATTAGAAGCATTATGTTCTTCATGGATCAATGTAGGGGGTCTGGATCATAACCTTTTGGTTCAGTAATTTCCAAATATACACAATATGGGGATTACACCAATTTGATATGGTATTCAATTAATTAAATGTAGAATTTTATTATCCATGGAATCAATTGGATTCAATTAGATATCTACCTTTCTTATCGCAACATGTTGGGTGAGTAAACAATGAATATAATTTAATTGGCTAATGGTTTAATGTGTGTTTAGCATGACCTGGAACCATATGTTATTTTATGATATAACAATACTTTGTTAAATAATTATGCTTATTTGTTTTTATATATTTACATTGTTATATAATTGAAAGAGTAAATTTATATACAATTGGTAATTCAAATAATTAACCATTGATCTTATTGATGTGATATTGTAAAGTCTATGGTGTTTGGACATGCCTTGTGTTACTTTCTAAAATTATTATATATCATACCTGACAATGGAACATGAACACTTATATGTTTTAATGATGATATCGATAATGCTCATCCCTATCGCTTGTTGTACTGATTATAATGGGTGGGATCAGCCGCGTACCATTCTATAATGATGATAGGGATTTGACCCAGATTCTGCAATGCATGTAGAATATTAATCTAGATTTTTGTAATGATTATTTATTTATGGTTGTGGTTTGAATGGTATTGATACATACTTAGAGATATTCTTGTATTCCACTGAAGATAATTATTTTACCCATGTTATTTAACCTCGGTTATATTGTTGTGGTCAGCAGGGTTGCTAGAAATGTCCAATGATATTCTAGCATGATTATTAAAATATTTATGTTAACATGGTTTTATGGTTGTGGTTGGAATAGATGTGAGACATTCGTATATATATTTATGTAAGGATTCGTATAATTTTTTCTTTTTTATTAAATTTTTAATTAATTATTACGTTTATTTATCATTTTATTGTATCCAAACCTTATCAAAGTAGTTCGTTTTGGACATGTGTATTTTATCCACTATGTTATACTCTCACACTTTTTTCGATTATTTTATAGCTGAGTAGATTTTGTGGTTGTATGTTTGGACTAGGGAAAATTACCTTACTGTTTATTGAATACATGATGGATTTACTGATGTTTGGAGGTATAACTAATGTGGGGTTTGAGATTGAGTGATTTTTTGTCATTTTTGAGTCTTATACTATTTTATATCCATTGTTTCTTCCATGTGATTTAGTTACATTCCACAATGTCATTAAATTATTCCTTTATTATTTATTGGATTATTAAGTTCACATTAATTCATGGTTTTCAGTATGTCTTAGCGAGATTTCAATTTTTTATATGCCTTATTTATTCTGCTATGCCACTTCATACCATGGAGTATTATCACATTACCACATATAGAACACCCCTATTTTTGGTCAAAAACAACTAGTGTATAGAGTGTCATGTTTGAGGTCTTTTAACTACCCTTTCAGGCCTTGTGAGAGAGTTCTGAATTGGGGGATGATATATGTTTCTATAAAATATTTGTTATTTTTGTGTTATGAATTTCGTAAAATATTTTTTAAAGAGTATTGTGGTTAAATATCAATGAAAAGGATTAATATTTACATTGGGAGATCTTTTAGTTTTTATGGATTAATTTATCAATGGATAACTTGTTATTAAAATTTTTGTTTTTTAAAATAACAAGATATTGGAGGAATAGATTTCACATCATTCATGGATCATATGATTTCGTAAAATATAATTTTAGTGCTTCAAACATAAAAATATTCATCAAGAATAATCATTTCTTAGAGATAGAATGAGGTAGTGTATAAATTTACTAATGGTTGAAATATAATTTTCAACCAAGTATATTTTATTATTTTATTAACATATAATGTAATTCCTCTCCCAAACGTAAGGATAATGATATTCAAAACAATGTTATCCTCTTACGATCGTTTTTTATGACTTGGTGATCTTATAAACCATCACAGTATTATGGATTTTTTTATTCATTAACAGTATATTAACCATGTTTTCTATCAATCACTGTTATAAATTGCATGTTATATTTATTTTTAGTGTCTAAAATTTCACTACATGATAATGTTGTAATATTTTAATCCTATTTCTTGTCACATTTTTTACTTCATTTTACCAGTTTTTTGATGATTTCTTAGTAAGATTTTTTATGATGCGGATCTTCAAAAATGAATATTAAAATGAGAAACCCTTTATTAAAGGGAAAATGTTTAAATTCCAAGTTCAAATTTATTTAATGTGGGGGAGTGTGTGACACGCTAGTTTTTTAAAATAATAATATGCTCTATTTTATATAAAATATACAAGGAAAAGCTTAGATAAACATTAAAATATTCTTATTTAAATATGTTCTATATATACTAGTCATTGAATATATAGTAAAAAAATATTATATGAATTAAAATATATATATTAATAATTACTAACTCAATAAAAATTCACCGATTAATTTTTTGTAAATTATTACTCAATTTTCAGTAAAGTTAATTTATGATTTAGAAATATGTAGTCTTAAAATATTATATTTATTAATAAAATATGGAAAATATTATCTCTAATTTCAAGGTAATATAGAAATACTATTCTATAATAATAATATTAATTTTTAAATTATAATTTTGAAATGTGATTAGGGTGATATTCCAGAAGTTATTTGAAAAAGTTTCATTTTTTATTGAACAGTGAAAAGTTTGGATTTAATTTGAACTGTGTATTTTTTATTCATGAATTTAAAAATATTAATTTTATTAAAAATGATTAAAATATAATATTAGATTTATAGTTTTATTAATAGTTTAATTTAGTTTATTTTAACTAATTTCATGACTGGGTTTAATAAAAAAATTAATCAAAAAAAGTTATTTTTTTTAAATACATATTTTGTTTCATTTTTTGTATTGATTTTAAAATTGTTAATACAACATAAAGAAAGTGAATCTATAAAAATGAATTCTATATTTTTAATTATGAGGTTAAAATTTTGTATATATTCATCTTTTATTAATTTTGAATGTTAACATTAGAAAATAATTCCTACCACAATAATGGTAAATCAAGAAATAAATGTTAAAAATAAGATGATAAGGAATAAAAAATGACCCTAATACATTGATTAATTTCATTGGATGAAATTATTACATCAATTATTGTCTAATATTATAATATATAATAATTTGTATTATATTGTTTTTGTATTGAGCTTCATTTCATTAATTGAAAGAAAGTAAAAAATGACAATCTATTTGTTTCATTAACAGTAATTTTATTACATTATGATAAATAGAGAATGTTTTTTTAGAAATAGTTATTATTAGAATAGTATATTATTTTTCCATTATGGAAATTTATTTCTAATTTTAATTTATTAAATACATACCTTAAATTATTACCCAACAACAATAAAAAATTTACATATATAATAGAATCATAAAATAAATGATTATAATTGTATTAAAAATGATTTAATATAATTGAATTAATATCTCCACTAACTATTATAGCTATATATGACTTTTTATGTATGTTTTAATATATTATATTCAAATTTATCTTTTTTTCATTGTTTAATTTCAAGTTAAATGAATACTATAAAAAAGACATCAATGATATTTTATATTAAATTATTTTATATTAAAATATTTTTAAATTATAAAAAAATTTAGTGAAGAAAAAATTAACTCTATATGGTTGAAAACATTAACCATAATCCATATATGGATAATTTTCTCTTACCTTTTTATATTATTGACCATGAATTAATAGACTACTTGAATATATTCGTAATTGTAAAAATGGAGAATGAGTTGTTAAAACTAAAATATTTGGGTGAAAAACAACTCTCAAATTCCTAAATACTATTTCATGAGATTATTTCAACTCATCCTAATATTATCTTCAATATATAACAATTTTGATATATATGGTGAAGAAATTAAATTTATATTAATTTAATACTTTATGAAAATCCATGAATGGGCCTCCCCTAGCATAATAAAGGACACATTATCTTTGTTTTATTTACATCACATAGAGAATCATATATATAACAAACTATTAGAATTTATATTATAATTATACTTATAGAACTTCATGTTTTTCTTTAACATTCTAAATTCTTATCCTATGTTACATAAGAAGTTATCTAATGGATTTTTACCGAAGAAGACTTAATCATCTTATCAAGAATTTAATGTTTATTTATTCTTCAACCAAATCATAATTTATTGTACCCATCCAAATATAATAAATTTTATTTCATGATACTATTTATATGTCATTATTACTTTGGTACAACCATATACCATGAATTTTATATCATTGAAAATGATAAACCAGTGGTCATGTGTATGAACGGTTTATCGTCTCCATGCAGTGGTGTAATTTTTTCCATTACCACTACTTATAGATGATAATAAAGATAAAAATAATGAATATATATAATATATTAGACAAAATAAATTTTCATTAATGGTCAATTATTTTTGATATTTCATTTTTCTATGAATCATAAAATAACAATAGTGTCCGTGTATACATATGTAATATTGTAACAGCCCCTACCTAGAAGCCACTAAACCGGTGCTCCGAGCCGGGTGTTTACATGACCTTAAGCGTGCCTCCCGAACGCCAAAGGCTTCCGACTATCAGCGGTGGTCTATGGGGTCAGGTGGGGATACTATACCCCCTTTTTATCAGAGTAAGCCCAAACAAAATAACTAAATGGAGGAATCAATAACCAATAAACAACGAACATGTATAACAACCATTTCAAATAAATATGCCATGTCATACTATGGTGAAAGAGTGAAAAAAAGCCCAAAAATAAAGACACGAACAAAAATCCCAAAATGGTCACGAATCCAAGCACGGATCCTTCACCAAAAGCTATCCATTTTCACTCAGCTAACTAGAAAGGACCATTTCCCATGTCATGACCTGCAAACATGAAGTTTGCTTAGGTACCCAATGACGGCCACAAAAGGGTGTCAATACAACTCAGTTGGACACCACCAACAGTGTCTACAAAATATTCTGTATAAACAGATAGTTCATAAAAGAGAAATAATATTTATAATTTCCATGTAACTATTTAAGGTAACATTAACCAGTTTAGAGCCAATCCATTTCCACAACCATTATCATTCATTACACACCCATTATCATGATTTACCATTTCATAATATTTCCATGGGATAATCACATACATTATGTCACATGGGTCTCAGGACAAAAATCACATGAATGAGGGAAAAGAAATCATTATACTCTCTATGACTAACTCCCTCATAGAAACCATATCCTCACCTCAAAGCCTCAATCTGAGTGGATACAACCATTAAAAGAATAGACACTCAGTCCCCTTTCCTAACCCATGCATTTATGGTGGAGTTAGAACCTCAGTCTTCAAACGACCTGTGGGCGTAGATCCTCAGGTCATACCCCACACTACCAATCCATGTGTACATCCTTATATATAAGTAACCATCAACCTTCCAACCATTTCCCATCGGCAACCATCATTCACAACAACCCACATAGGAAACCACATCATGCCTAAACCCATTAACACATTACCATTTAACCTCATTTAACCATTCACCCAATCCCCATATGTTATGCCTATCTCACTAGGCATTGAACATTTAACCCATAATCTATCCCATTATGGTCTTTAATCAGTTTACACATTAACCCATTTAACCAGTTCATCATTCCCATGAATCATCCATTTAACTCATTCCACTTTAACACTTAGTTTATTGAAATGTCTAGGTGCATCACCTTAACTCTATTCCATGTTCATACAAATATTCCAACATATTTATCAAGGGTTCTACAATTCATTATAACAAGGTCACTTGTTTAATATCAAACCCTAATCCGGGAAAAGCTAGCACATCCCATGGATGGCCCAATTAGTTCAAGTTAATCCCAACACATCCCACGGGGATTGCGAGGGTTTCCATCTTCCATTTTAGACACCAATATTACAAAATATGCCTAGGTTATTCAAAACATAACCAAGGGAAAACAAGAGCACAAGTAAACATTCAAAAAACCCTAAATAAACATGGGATATAACTTGTAGACCACCTACCTCATATCTTCGGTTGAACACACCCTCAATCGGGCCCTTAGACCTCGATTCGACCAACCCTTGGATATTCAACATAGATTTCACCCAAAAGATTGGGTTTTAGGGTTTTAGAACAAGATGGAGAGAAGACATAAACCCTAAACCCAGAAAAGAACCAAGGAATATATTAGCCTTACCCGGAGCTTCAATCTGGAACCAACAACACCAAAAACGACTTAGAAATGAAGAGGATTGATCTCTTGGATCCCTTGGGTGTTTTGGTTCGTTCCAAGGTAGAAGGAGTAGGAATGTGAGGAAAATATCAAGTTGGGGTTACAAAGCCCAGAGTGGAAATTTTTTAAAGTTTTCAACTTTATGGGGCCACACGGTTGAGCCGCACGGTTTGGAAAACCATGCGCAAACCATGTGCACACCACTGACTGGAGGAGGGGGAGTCACACCATTTAGCCACACGGTTTGGAAAACTGTGTGAAAACCATGTGCTCGCTTCTTTCCAAAGGAGGGAAGGTTGCATGACTTAGTCTGGGCAGGCCACACGGTTTAGTTGTCTGTTCGCAGGTCGTACGCCTTGGTCTTCTTTTCCTAGACATCCCTTCTTCCATACCCCGATCCCCAAGAACACCCCCAAGGCCTCTCACACTTCCAAGAATCCTTTTAATGCCCCAAAATAAAAGGGTTCAACCCAAAACACAACAAAACATACCTTTCCAAAAAATAGGATCTTATAACCTTCCCACCTTATAATGGCTCGTACTTGAGCCGAGCTTCCAAGCCTTATTTCTCTACCGAAGAGAAGAGTCCGGGCCACTGAGCCCCCATATCTATTCTTGCTCCCAAGTTTCTTCTTGAACACTCCCATTCTTCCATAGTACTCGCACTAATGGTACATCCATGCCTCAAAATACCTTTTTCACATGATCCACCACATGAACCAGATGCTCCTCAAAGGACGCATCAACCTAAAGATCCACATCCCCAACATCAACAACATGAGATGTGTCAGGGTTATACCATCGAAGTTGTGACACATGAATCACACCACACATCCCAACATACCGTTGACGAAGATACAATCAGTAGCCACTGGTAAGATCCTCTCCATAATCTCAAAAGGTCCCATATACCAGGGCGTCAACATACCCTGCATCTGAATCCATCTGTGACCCAACAATGGCGACACCTGAAGGAACACGTTATCATCCACCTCAAACTCAAGAGGTCTATGCCTCTGATATGCTTACGAATTCTACCTAATATAAGCCGTAGCCATTCGCTTCCTGATCAACTGAACTCCCTCTGAAGTCTCATGCACGAGGCTTGGCCCCAACAACTCAGATTCAACGGTCTCTAGGTAACACAACAGAGATCAACATGGTTTCCCATAAAGTGCCTCAAATGGTTCCATCTGAATTGTGGCCAGAAAACTGTTGTTTTAGGAAAACTCAACCAATGATAATTGCCTCTCCCAAGAACCACCAAAGTCCAAGACACAATCTCTCAACATGTCTTCCAACACAGGGATCATACGCTCTGACTGCCTGTCCGTCTGTGGGTGGAAATCCGTACTAAAAAACACCTGCATACCAAGCACCTTCTGAAACCCTTGACCGAAGCATGATGTAAAATATGGATCTCAATTTGAAACTATGGTCTGCGGTACCCCATGCAAACGTACTATCTCCCGAACATACATCTCACCCATCTGGTCGGCTGTATAGGTCACCTGAATCGGTAATAAATAATCAACTTTTGTTAACCGATCCAAAACTACCTAGATTTCATTATTCTTCTGCATCATCCTCGGAAGATCAATGACAAAATTTATCGTCACGTTGTCCCACTTCTATTTTGGAATGGGAATGGATTCAAAAAATAGTCTAGGCATTGATACTCAGCTTTCACCTGATGAGAGGTAAGACATCGTGCCACAAAGCTCGCAACTTCCTTCTTTATTCCATGCCACCAAAACTGTCTTTGGAGTACCCAGTACATCGTGGTCAAACTAGGATGCACTACCCACATTAATGCATGGAACTCATGCATCAACTCTTCCCAGAAACACATGGGCAGAACCACATGATGACGAACGCGAACAACACATTCCGCGTCGACGGACCAACCAGAAGGTAGCTCCCTACCTTTAAGCTTTTCCTTCATGTCCAAACACTCAGGATCATCAATCTGACCTTCCTTAACTCAACTCAAAAGCATCGACTCCATCGTTAAGAAATAAAGAGTGAACTGACCACTTTCCTCCTGAACCTCCAGGTGCAACTCTACAAACAAAGCAATCACCCTCCACTCGACATTGGACTCCCGAAATTCTTAATTCTGAATCTTCCTGCTCAGAGAATCAGCAACATTGTTCCCCTTTCCTGACATGTATACCAACTCAATGTCAAAAGGCTGGAGACATTCAACCCATCTCTGCTGCCGAAGATTCAGATCCTGTTGTGAGAAGATGTACTTTAAGATCGTATGTTCCGTAAACATGGTAAAACTTTCCCCCAACATATAGTGCCTCCAGCACTTCAAGGAATACACCACTGTAGCCAACTCAAGATCATGAGTGGGATAGTTCTGCTCATGGGGTCACAACTGCCTTGACCCATAAGCCACAACCCGCTCATCCAGCATCAACACATCCCCAAGTCCAATTCCAGACGGATCACAAAACACTATATACTTCTTACCCGGCTCAGGTAAGATCCATATAGGTGTGGTCGTCATCTGTATCTTCAACTCTTGGAAAGCATTCTCGCAAGCCCCAGACCACTCGAACCTAATTCCATTATTGGTTAAGCCCGAGAGTTGTGCTGCCAAGCGAGAGAAATCCAGAATGAACCTTCAGTAATACCCGACCAAACCCAGAAAACTCAGAACATCAGAAACACACTTGGGGTGCTCCAAAGATACGACTGCCTGGACATTCTCTGGATCCACTGACACACCAGCCTCTGAGATGATTTGAACTAGAAAATGTACCTCACCTTTCCAGAATTGACACTTTGATAGATTGGAGTATAGCCGGTTCTTTTTTAGTGTACCCAAGATGATGTCCAGATGTTGGTTTTTATCGTCGTGAGTTTTCGAGTACACTAAGATATCGTCAAAGAAGACAAAAAAATGATCTAGATAGGCATGAAAGATCCGGTTCATCAATGCCATAAACACCACCGATGAATTTTTCAAGCCGAAAGGCATTACCACAAACTCAAACTACCCGTACTGACTCTGGAAAGATGTCTATGGTACGTCAGAATACCTCACTCTTAACTGGTGGTAACCTCACCTCAGATCAATCTTAGAAAACACTGATGCCCCATCAACTGATCAAAAAGGTCATCAATTCTAGGAAGAGGGTACTGATTTTTTAACGTCATCTGATTCAACTTCTGATAGTCAACACACAACCTTAATGACCCATCAGCCTTATTTGAAAAAAGCACGGGAGATCCCCATGGAGACATACTATGACGGATAAACCCGTTACGCTCTAACTCCTCAAGCTGATCCATCAGTTCCTAGAGTTCTGTCGGTGCCATTAGGTATGGAGGAATAGAAACTGGCTCCGCTCCCATTAGCAACTCGATCGTGAACTCAACATCTCTCTCAGGTCGCAACCCCATGTAATCCTCCGGAAACACATCTCGGAATCGTTCCACCATAAGAGGAAAAACATGTTTCCCCTCTTTCATCGTCATCAAGCATGAGACATGCCACTTGGGTCATGAGTCCACTCATTTGTTGACAAAACGGCCCCGAACGCCCTACTCGAACATCCCATTCACCATGGTGAATGTAAGCGTCACCCTCAAGCAACCTAAACGATACTCTGCGACGATAAGAGTCTATGTGTGCTTGGTACAACACCAACCAATCCATTCCCATGATTAGGTCAAATCCTAACATCTAGATAATGATTAAATTCCACATAAAATTACACCCACTAACATCCAAGGCACATCCCATTCACTGTTTGATATCCTCAACCCGCACTCCCAACAGGGTGTCAATTAACATAACTCCACACACCATTTCCACAGGTAAACCCAGCAATACCATAATTTTAGAAGAGGTAAAAGAGTGTATGGAACATGTGTCAAACAACACACTAGAAAATGTAGAGGCTACAAGGATCGTACCTTGAACAGTCAACTGTCCGACCTCGCCATCAATAGGCGCAAACTGAACTACTTGCAGCTGACATGCCCCTCTACCCTAGGCTCCATCCTAAACGCCCTGCGCTGCACTGCCATGATGGAGTGAGAGATCTTGGCCAAGATTTCCACGTCCACCACCCCTACCAGTACGGCATGTGGAGCTATAGGTGCCTGCCTGATACGGGACAACTGATCCCCTTCCCGTATCTGGTATCTTCCTTCCACCATCATGCCCACCTGCCTGCCGAGGATTCGTGTAGAACCTCTGCACATGTCACTTCCTCCCACACGAACGACACTCAACTAGAGGTCGAGGACAGTGACCATGCATGTGCCCCGACCTATCGCACTGATAGAAAAACACCTGATCCCCACTCTTAGAGGTGGACCCTCTCTTCCATCTACTTTGCACACTTCCACCATACGGCAAGCCCCATGGTGTCTCTTACGACCCTCAGTTGTTGTACTACTCTTCTGCCCCACTGGAACCACTAGCCCAATACCTGAATCTCCCTTGTGGTTTCCTTATGTGATCAATTCATGATCCACTACCTCTATGAACCTCTTCAAGTGGAAGATATTTACTTGAGACCTAATCTCATGCCTCAGCCCATCCTGGAAATGTCTTGCCACCGCTGCCACATCCCCTGCTTACACTGGGAAAATGCGTATCAAATCAGTGAAGTGACTAGCATAGTATATTACAGACAACTATCCCTGAGTCGGGCTCATAAACTCTGCATCCCACTCTTGCCTCAATGTCTCTGGGTAGAAATGCACCATAATATTTTCTTGAAAAACCTTCCATGACATTCCCTCTTCCTGCTTGATTTGAGCCTTAATGTCCCACTAACTCCTAGCCTGGCCCCATAGAATATAAGTGACCAGCTTCACTCGCTTTTCAACTGGAGTCTCCAGATGATCTAGTATCGTCTGGACAGACTCTAACTATAACTTCACTTCCTCTAGCCCACCCTCTCCAGTGAAAGTCGGAGGGTGCTACAGCAGAAATTCCCTGGTCAGCTCAAACATATTTTGTGCAACCAACCGTGGGTCCCGATCCATCATCTGCATAAGGTGAACCATGTTCTCTCAGAACTGTTCATCTCTAACTTCATTGATTACATCATTTTCATGCCCCTGTACTAGAGGAGTTTTCTCAGGAACATCCTCCCATTTCCCAACTAGAAATCGACGTCATGGTGTCATCTCTCTATAATTCCAAGCACGAGATTTAGAATGCGTAGCATAAAACATCACAACTACAACAAAAGATCTCCACTAGCTACAACAGCCCCAACCATCCCTACCACTTCCAATGGTCTATATGGGGTAAATAAACATGCACTACCACCAAACTCACACAACACTTTGCACAACATTTTCTACTTCATTTCAAACCCTTAGGTTTCATTAAACGTACTTTACCCACTTGTTTTATTCATTTTTCTCATTATTTCTTGGTTTCCTGAAATGTATAATGCACCCTAATTTCTTGCCTCACACACCCACATTGTGCGTGTGTCTCATACTATGAATGTCACCTATCTCCCTAGGTTCCAATAATGATGCATGAATGCCAATCCTCATGCTGTTAAGGCCACCGGACAAATATCACAAAAAAAACATCAAACCACATGTGCATCACCCAACGGTGAAATATCATAAACTGTAACAACACAAAACTAAGAACAACATTTCCCACCCTGGGGTGACTTGGGATTTCCTTCGTACCTGGGTTAGCTACTCCCAAGCACGAGCTCATTTCCAAGGCCCGACACATCTTAACACTTGGCTATCAATCCCAAATAACAAGACCTTAGAGAAGGAGAAGAAATACCCCATTTTATACCACATTGTAACGTCCCCAAACCGGAAGCCACTAAACCAGTTCTCCGAGCCGGGTGGTTACATGACCTTAAGCATGCCTCCATGTACGCCAAAGTCTACAAACTACAGTGAGGGTCTATGGGGTCAAGTGGGGAGACTATACACCCTTTTTATTAGAGTAAGACAAAACAGAATCACCAAATAGCGAAAACAATAACCAATAAACATGGAACATGTACAAAAACAATTCAAATAAATATGCTAGGTCATACTACAGTGAAATAGTGAAAAACATCACAAAAATAAAGACAATAACCAAAATCCCAAAATGGTACCGACTCCAAGCCCGTATCCTCCACCAAGAGCTACTCATGTCCACTCAACTAACTAGCAAGGACCCTTACCCTTGTCCTGACCTGCAAACATGAATTCTGCCCGGGTACCCAATGATGGCCCGAGCAGGGTGTGTGTATTACTCAGTAGGCCACCACCAACAGTGTCTACACAATATCCTGTATAAACAAATAGTGCATGTAAGAGAAATATGAATGATAATTTCCATGTTCTATTTAAGGTACCATTATCCAGTTTTGAGCCAAGCCATTTCCACATCCATTATCATTCATTACACACCCATTATCAATATTTACCATTTCATCACATTTCCATGGGTTAATCACATACATTATGTTACATGGTTCTCAGGCCAAAAATCACATGCAAGAGGGAAAACACATTGTTAACCTATCTCACTAGGACTAACTCCCTCATAGCAACCATATCCTCACCTCGAAGCCTCAGTCCTGGTGGATGCAACTATTATGAGAGTAGACCCTAAGTCCTCTTTCCTAACCCGTGCATTTAGAGTGGAGTTAGATCCTCAGTCTTCACTCGACCTGTGGGCATAGATCATCAAGTCATACACCACACTACTAAGCCATGTGCGCATGCTTATATATATGTAACCATCAACCATCCAACCATTACCCATTAGCAACCATCATTAACAACAACCCACATGGGAAACCACATCATTAATTAACCCATTAACACATTACCATTTCACTTCATTTAACCATTAAACCAATTCACAAATGTTATGCCTATCTCACTAAGCATTCAACATTAAACCCATAATCTATCCCATTATGGTCTTTAATCAGTTTACACATAAACCCATTTAACCCATTCATCATTCCCATGAATCAACCATTTAACTCATTCCACTTTAAAACATAGTTTATTGAGAAGTCTAAGTGCCTCACCTAACTTATATTCCAAGTTCAACAAAACATGCCAACATAGTTATCAAGGCTTCTACAATTCATTATTCCAAGGTCACTTGTTTAATATAAAACCCTAATCTGGAAAAAGCCGGCACATCCCATGGATGGCCCAATTAGATCAAGTCAATCCCAACACATCCCACGGGGATAGCGAGGGTTTCCATTTTCCATTTCAGACACCTATATTACCAAATAAGCCTAGGGTATTCAAATCATAACCAATGGAAAACAAGATCACAAGTAAACATGCATAAAACACTAAATAACTATGGGATATAACTTATAGACCACCTACCTCGAATTCGTAGCTGAAAGCACCCTCAATCGATCCCTTAGACCTTGATTCGACCAAACCATGGAGCTTCAACCTAGAAATCACACAAAAGAAAGGGTTTTAGGGTTTCAGAACAAGAGGGAGAGAAGACACAAACCCTTATCCCACAAAATTACCAAGGAAGAGATTAGCCTTACTCGAAGCTTCAATCCAAAACCAATGGCACCAAAAAATCCATAGAAACAAGGGAGATTGATCTCATGGAGCCCTTAGGTGTTTTGGTTCGTTCCAAGGGATAAGGAGGAGGAATGGGAGGAAAATCCTGCGTTGTGGATATAAATCCCAGAGCGGCAATTTTGAAAATTTTCCAACTTTATTTGGCCGCACGTTTTAGCCCCACGGTTTGGAAAATCGTGAGAAACTCGTCCGCATGCCACTGCCCGGAGGAGGGCGGTCACACGATTTAGTCGCACGTTATTGCAAACCATGCGCAAACCGTGCACTGGCTTCTGTCTAGAGGAGTGAGGGTCACATGGCTTAGTCTGGGCAGGCTGCACGGTTTGGCCGTCCATGCGCAGGCCGTACGACTTTGTCTGCTTTGCCCAGACTTCCCTTCTTCCGTGCCATGAGCCCCCAAAACACCCCCAAGGCCTCTCACACTTCCAAGAAACCTTTAAAAGCCCCAAAATCAAAGGGTTCAACCCAATACACAACAAAACATACTTTTCTGAAAACCAGGATCTTACAAATATTTTCTCAATGAACTGTGCAATACATTTTCTATATCATTATTTTATAAATCATTCTAAATATATATTTATTGAATTTATATTACATTTTAATAATTAATAAAAAAATATGATATAATAATTAGAAATTCTGAATTAAAACATACTTGAAAAACAAAGTACTTGTTTCCCTAAATAAGGATAACAATAAAATATTTGTTATAAACAGTTGATAAAATTTTGTAAATGGATCATATATGATAATATATATATATATGAATTTTTTTTGATAAGTAATGAAATTAAATGAAAATTCATTATATAATTTTTTTATTACTTATGATGCATCCCAACTTCAGGTAATGTGTTTTATAATAAAATTTTATTTCATAGGGATATATTACTTATTCATTGAATTTTATATTATAATATTTTGTAAATAATGATAAATTGTTGTTTTATGTTGTATTTTATCTTTTTTCAAGAGTTAAATTTCTCACACATAATGACTTCATTTATTATATTCTCACTTTAATGATATGATTTTTATAAGATTTTATCCCAATATCAATTCTATTAAGTCATATTTGATGATATGAACCTATTTAATTTCATATTCTCTATATATTCACCCATTTATTTATTTAAAATTAATATATATATATATTTATAATTATTAGTGATTCAATTCAATTTAACCAGAAAAAAAGAGTTTTTAAATAATTATTAATTCATATATCTCTTCATGTTCAGGTATATGTTTATTGATAAAATGTTTTACAACAACCCATTTCATTCACAAAATAACTTTATAAAAAATATTTTATGATATATATGACTATTTCATGTTATAAAATAACAGTTTATAATGTTTTATTTAATGTTATCATTTTCATCTTTCTTTATAAAATACCAAAAACCAATTTCTTAAACATATAATATGTTTATAGAACATCCCATTGTCATAACACATTTACACTCTCAAGATTCATCTACAACATTTCAAAGTTATTACAAAGAAATGAATTGTGAAAATTTTTTATCTCATTATTTTGTTTGTGACCTGAAATACATGAGTTTATTTCCAATCCATTCCTTATAATGAATTAAAGGTTATATTTTATTAATTTTGTTAAAATAACCTTCTCTATAATCATTATATTTTGTGTGATATGTTAACATTAAATTACCCATAAATATCCATATTATTTGTATCATGTATTTAAAAATTTCTTAAAACAAATACCATATCAAGATAATTTATTTTAAATTGAATGTTATTTTACTGAATAGTGAATTTTTGATTTCATTTATTCATTTTTTAACAAAAATTTTTTTTTATAACAATATTGTTCATGAATTAAACCAATCATTCAATATATAATGAATTAATTGGACATATAATAATGGGTTATTTAAAAAAAATATTCACTATATTAATCTATTGGTATCATTATATAAATTAATTATCATAATTTAATAGTGTAATACCCATAGTTTCGAAATGTCTTGGTGTATGTTCATTAAGTTAATGATGTCATGTTTCCTGAGATAAAGATGTCTAATAATATTCATTTCTATGTTGAAGGATTAAATTACTACTATCCATGAGATTATTACATTGATATTTTCTGTGGATTCATTTATTCCACAAGATATTTTTTAACATGACTTGTGTTTTCAGTAATATAGCTTGCTATATTGATTATGAATTAATGATTCACAATAACTTATATTATTCCTAAAAATTACTGAGAATATGATCTCACCATTTTATGTGTTTTATTTTCCCCTATATATGTATAAGTATATTAGGAATATATTAAGGAAAAAAGAATTAATATTAATAATTTTATATTATATTTTTTATGTAATATAGGATTCATTTTTGCATCTATCTTATCAATATGAAGGAAATGATCAATCATCATGGATTAAGACCTTTGTATCTATGCCCTTGAAATGAAGTAGACACTAACTTTGGGTAACTGGATTTGGAGTTGTTATGATTTTTCTCTTATTAGTACTAAAAATTAATTGAAATGTTTTTAAAAAAATCATCCTTATATCATATTTATTCAAGAAACACTTTATTTTATATCAAAACACCTCAATATACACTTATTAATGTTAATACCTATACAATAATTATTTTAGAATACTCATTTTCTCTATATTTAAATTTATTTTTAATGGAAAAATTTGTTATTTCTAATGTTTTCCTAAACAAGTAGTTTTTTAATTTGATAAAAATGTGAAGTAAATATTTTTTGATGTATATGGAATGAAATTAATCCCCATAATGCCAGAAAATAATTGGATTTTATGATGTTGAATTACATATTTCATTCTTTTTTCCATATAATAAGTTATTTTCTCAATATAATAGGATTTTATGGATTTTCTAACAAAAGAAGAGGATATAGAATGTCATTATTAATGAAAGGTCACGATTATAATTTAAAGGTATTTTTTAATTTATAACTACATATTTTAAGGATATTAATGCATAACTTGGGATGTGATCTTATCTTACCATCCAAATTATTTATATGGATTGATTTTATGGTTAACATTTTAAGAATGATTACAAGAAACCTGTTTCATTCACATGAGTTAATTAAGTTTAGATGAATCCCTTATGAAACCTATTTATTTTCTATGGGTTCTGCTATGATAAAATGATGATATGTTTCTCAAACCCATTTCCATTTGTATTGATTATGATTTAAGGTTATGATGATTTGACAAATGTTTTATAATATATTTTATCACATAATTATGGTTTCAATTATTTGATGGCTGGACCAAAAATTATATAGACCCCATATACATAGTTTAATGATGAATATATCATTATATAATATGTACCAAAATTGGGTGTGAAACTAGTTTCGTAAAGAAGTTATTTTATTATGATATTATCTGAATTAAACATTCACCAATGAAATTATTGATCTGGGAGTGATCCAAATCCATTATGAAAGCCTTGGTAGTAATCCATGAAAAAGGAAATTTTTATTTGGATTATGTTTTTTGAAAAAATATTTTGCTTATTCTTATGAAATGTTCTCAATGCAAATTATTGAATATTAATGATTCCACCTACATATTACTTATGTATTTTGTTTTGAAAAATTGATATTCTATTATTTATGATCAATATTTTTTAATAAATTATTTGTGATTAATGTAATATCTTGTTATGTTAATATACTTTTATGCATATCTTTTATTCACTTGTTATAAGTGAAAGTTATACCCTATATTTACCCTTAATAAGAATCATAGAAAATCCTCTCATATGTTTTGTTTCACAAGCTTATGAAGAAATTTTTAATTATGATATCCTTAAGACATGTACTATGTGTCAAAAATATTTATGGGATATGTTGGAGATCATTCATGAAATAAGATGATTGTTTATCTAGACTCTAAAGACACTAGTACTTTATTTTTCTATGGTGTATTTAATTCATATATATATTGAATTTTCATTACAAATGATTTATTTTGTAAGTACATAATTTTCTTGTTTCCTTAGCTAGGATATTGTCTACCACCCTTGAATGATGAAGTATATCTAAGGGATTAAATTTTCTAAGGATTAGTTTCCATTTTCTAATAAAAATAATAACCTACATCCATGGATATAAATGAATTAACCACGTGTTAAAAACATCAAAATCAACATCCCTTCAATGATTATCTTCATAACACTTCCATAAAAATTATTATTTTATTATATGTTACCTAATAGGTTGTACATTATCTATTATTTATTACACAAGTTTAAGCCCGATTATATTAATCTATCAATAATTATCATGAAATGTTGGTGTCTTATATAATTTATTATATATATATATCCTCATATGGTTTATTTAGAATGAAAGAATAAATTTGTTTTTTGGAACTCTATTAGATAAAGGTTTTTATCCCAATATCATTATAAATTCCTCAATAATGATCACACTCAAACCTATAGAGTTTTAATTAACCTCTTAGACTAAACACATGTCCAAAGATGATATGAAGCTCTAAAAAATACCTCTATATATAATGATATCTGAATAATTATACTAAAAATTGAGGTAAACATCAGAACCCTGACAAATATAATGTATAATAGTACTCCTTACAAACCTACCACTTCACTGGTGTCTATCTTGATTATTTGGTTAAAGGAGAAACTATTTGGATGAAAAAATAATCTAATAACTACATTAGGAAATTGACTACAACCAAAAGAACATTATAATATTTTGATATTTGAATGAATCCTATGATAAAAAACATGGTGATTTTTTCCAATTTTCATAATATTATGTATAAGGACAATGAAAATACATAAAGTTTGTTCTTTTTTATCCTTAGCTTTTTGGAATATAGAGCTTTGATATTCAAGATATATAATGTCTATCATCATAATATGAGATCAAGAAGTTTTTTTAGTTTTCTATACATCAGCATACTTCATAGATGTATAGATTAGATTGATCTATATGAATAATAAAAAATTATAATATTTAATTTTGGATCTTATAGGATACATATAATATTTAAAAACCTTATAACTCCATCTTTTTTCAACATGATCATTAGAATATTCACAACCTATTTCCTTACCACTACATCAACTTTCTAGGATTCTTACATCATTATATTAAAGGAATTTGGAAAATTTAGTTTCTCATGATATTATTTATTTCATTCCAGTATGATTTTAAGATTTATCCTATGAAAACCAATGATTTTTTGGTCCTTTAAAATATTTTCAATGAACAAATTTGCATTTAATTTTCATGTTAGAGAGTCAGCAAACATATTTTCCTTTTCCAAGGGATAGTTTATTATCCCGTCAAAATATTTTATTATTTCAGAACATATACGTTAACATAATTACATTATCATATCTTTGAAAATAAATATCTCATAATCTAATGATGGGTCTTTATATATATTACTCTCTCTTCTTTATCTACTGAAATAACATATCAAATTCATTAATGAAAAGATCACTACATATAGCTTTAAGTCTGGTTTTAGGTAATTTTTTTCAAGATAGTTTTTTTGGAATTAGGCATTAGAAAATACCTTATCAATATATATAAATACAAAAAACCATATTACAATGATTTGAAATATGTTAAATACCCTTAACAACTATATTTTAATATAATTATAGTAGTAGTGACCCACTAATTTTTTAGTTTTGTGAATCCTTCTTCATAGTATTTTATCCAAATGAAAATGACAACCTTCTATGCTAAAATGGATTAAGGAATATATATATCCTAGTAAATTCTCACAATGAGTCGATAATATCATGTTCAACCAAGAAAAATAATCATCGCTGTTGTAGTGTGTTTTAATCGATTTCTCAAAAACACAAATCCTTGAATGATCTATAGATATTTCATTTCATCAGATTACAAGACATAGTAACGAATCTTTCTAAAACAATAATTCATACATGAACACTTTTTTAGAAATTTTTTCATTTCTAAAGGTATTTAAAAATGTAAAAAAATAATCATCATGCACTTCCATTAACATTGAATATATAATAATATTGTCTATAAGGACTCCAAAAAAATCATCATGGAAATAAATAGTCAGTCTTTTAATTTGATCATTGATGATTATGGGACGATTTATATGTCCAAATGGAATAAAAAAAAATTCATTAAATTGATACTATGTACCGAATTTTATGTTTGAAATATACACCCTTTTAATCAATTAATAATGATATCTTGAACAATAATATATCACCGATAAGAATATAGATTCTTTGAGTTGATAAAATTAATCAATAACATAAGGTAGATGGTACATGTTAACATATTATGATTTTATTATTCTCATCATAATCAATTTAATTATGCATTGATCCATCATTCTTCTTGAAGAAAATTAATGGAAAAACCCATGGTGAAGTACTATTGTATATAAAACCCGTTTATAAATTCTCTTAAATATTTTTATGTAACTTCTCTAATCCAATCTGGGCCATTTTATATGGTCTCCCTGATATATGATAGGATCTTCATTTATGTTAAAATGAAATATCAGCATCATTGTATTGGGGAAGACCATCAATTTCACCCAGAAATTCATTTGGCGATTCTTATACAATAATAATTTCATTAATGTTGACTTCCTCCCACAATAATTTGAGTCAAATGTGTCTTATTTATTGGTATCACATTTAAAATTATTTAATTTGATTACCTAGTGAATATAAAATCATTTAAAAATTATTACATTATAATAGGATGATTTGTCTTGTGAACTGAGATTTTTTATCTCAAATGTTGTTACACAATTTATCTATGAATGTTAATCCAATGAAATATTTTATTAATTTTATCCAATGGAAGAATAATTTGATCTATAAGAATTTTTCTCCAAAAAATATAAATAAGATTATATTTTTCTATAAAAAATGTGATCATTTTTCCACCATGTTTTTAATAATAATTCATTATCCTGTTCATGTTTTAGAGATTCCACATTATTATAAAACATGTGTCATATAAAATAATTTTGTGTTCTTATGATTTTATGATTACTAAGGGAAATATATAAGACTAGATATAGTAACATATAAGTGATGTGTATACCCTTAATTATAAAGTCATAGTATTCAAAATAGGTTATTTGTGGTCATTTTTGAATTGGGAACTAAAATGAAAAATGTAGAAACCCATCCTAGAAGCATGATCCCAGTGTGTGCTGTATATTATATTGGCATGATTTCAAGGAGTCCAGATGCAAAGGACTGATCAGTTTAGTTATCATGGTAAACCAGATACATAAATGAGTCTTGTATTATAACTTACTACACTAATTCTACCATTTTCCTTCTTATTTATAAACTAAAAAATAATTATTTCATGTGTAACTATAATCCATTTTTTAAATCAATTCATATATTTCATATTACTCTTTTTGGATACCTTGGGAAATAAAAAAAATAAGTGTGTGATGAAATGTTCAGTATGTGTATGTAAATCTGAATTAGTAATGAATCAACGAGAATAGTCAATATGGAATAGTAAATAATTGAACACACATGGAATATAATAAATAAATTGAATGGGATTTTGTGAACAATATGGAATGTTAATAAATGGAAACACATTCCACTAACATAACTATATAAAGAAAACATTTATGTGGAATGTTAATAAACTCAAACACATGGAATCTATTTAACATGATATTAAATGAATCCATAGAAATATCAATACAAAATCTCATGGAAGAATATTTATTAAATATAAATGAGGGAAGTTCTTAATTTTTAGATTTTATGTTTCATAGGAATGTGATGCATTTACGATCAAGATACTGTTTAATATTTTACAATTTTCATGACTAATTCATCCAATGAGACTACCAATGGATCGAGGGGCTTTGTTTATGTGACTCCAAACCTATAGAGCTTGTAGTAACTATTATCTAACCCATATAACTTGAATTCACTAGTCCCCAACAAGTATAATAAAAGTAAAAATAATTTAAATAAAAAATGTAACTAATAAAATACATTTATAGAATAAATTACATGGGTTTATCAATATTTCCCCCAACACTTTTGTAACATTAAATGTAACCACCATATGAAAAAATTTATGGTTCCAACAATAATCATATCCATGATATATTATATGTATATTTAAGGAAGATTCAATGTTAGATGATCATGGAAAATTGAATATATCATGGGGATAAAAATAAATCCATGAAGTTAATGTGCATATTATCTTTCTCCAAATGAATCAGAAACTATCCCGAACATGAATAAGGATGGTATCAATTCAAAAAAACCAAAATGGAGTTAAAATATACTATTTTTTTCTATGATGAAATTAATGATTAACTCTTAAAATTTTCTTGAAAGAAATATCCTTTTATTTTGAAAAACCATTTGAAAATATTTTTCCTTCAAAATATATTTTAAATAAATTCATAAAAAATTAACATTTTAATCATGAAATATATGCTTTAAATAAATGATGTCAATTAAATCTATACACGTCCTCTGAGGTTAATTGAAAATACTTTTGAACAGATAAAATGTTTTGAAAAATACATTATTTGGAAAGGGACAAGAAGATTAATTTGAAAAAATTGGGCAAATAAAAAAATGGTAATTATTTCATTAACACATTATTATAAATAAAATTTAGAAATTTTAATAAAACATTTTTTTAGAATAAAATAGGTTCTTTTAAACGAGAGAGAAATAATGTATTGTTTTTATAAAAACATTTTATAAAGAACATTTAATATCAAAGAGTGGGAAAATGTTAATAATAATTTATAATGTTTATAAATAACTAGAGAATAATTAATGGTTTTCTTGAATAATGGAAATATAATTTCCTAAAATAGAAATACCATAAAAATATATTTAATTCTATTATTGTGGAAAATAATAATTAAACATTCCAAAGTGTCACATTTCACATTAAAACATTTTTTTTCATAATCCTCATGAATGAATAATGTTAAATATAATCCTTAAATACACTAAATATAATGAACTTCATGATATAATATAAAAAAATGGGCAGTACATAAACCACACAAAATAAATAATTAGCGAACACCACATTTATTTCCTATATGTAAAAAACGAGAAGAGAATCCATTACATTTGAATCTAAAGACCGAAAAGTTATAATAATCAATTGAAACATCTAGATACCATTAAGATAATAAAATTAATGATATTACAGGACAATCTGATATCATGTACACCATATATATGGAATCATGTTCGAAATAAAAAATAAATCTTCATGGAATGAAAAGAAATACGGGGTTCCATTAACTTTTGTTAAATTTAGAGTGAAAATATTTTAAATTCTTGCATCATAAACATATTTTAGATTACCACATTCCTGATAAAAACTTTCATGTTTATTTTTTCATTTTTTTCACATAATAACATGTTTTATACTAATACTAACACAACTATGTTTACATTGTGTGCTTTCCCAAATATGATTTATGTTTACAAAACAACTTTGGTAGGTCAACTATGGTCAAAGGATTCAATATATAACATATACAGAACAATATTAATGAGATATTTATCATATTTATTCATCAATAATACTTTAAAAACCATTCATTAATTATTGAAATGAAAAATTAACCAAAATTATTATCATGGAGATGGAAGGGCGTACATGCGCATGAGTAACATTCTTATTTATCAATGATCGTTATGGAAAAAAAATATGAAGAATTATATCATTCTAAAAATATTATAATAAGAATAATTAAAATTTATATAGTCATATATAATTATATATAAAATTCTCATTATGTAAACTGAATCACATACTGTTGAGGAAGTAATCGTCCACTTGTCCACGACCGACATTATCACTTTTTAGTATGTGAAAGGATAATAAATAAAATGAGAGAAATATATACATATATAGATATTTAAATAAATTTAGTTATTTATTTTATATCATATTGATATTATTAATGTCTCATATGTTCAATTATAATCATCCTTTATACATTCCATAGATCGTGCGATCGAATCACATCACTTTGAGTGGGTGTTAGTCCACACATCCTCAGACGATTTTATCTTATTAACATAAAATGGGAAGTATGATGGTATGTGATGTAAAATAATTAAATAATATTCCATAAATAATAAATATCAAGTAAAATTTATAAAACATTATGTTCATCATAATGGCCAACCATGAATGTTGGAAATGTAGAAATGAACAATCATCATTTTATGAGGCAGTAGTTCACCATAAAAATAAATAGTATGGGCATTAATCAGTAGATTGTGGATTTTGTGTGTTTAGGATTAAATATTAGCATAAATATGTTATAGTATTTTTCTAATGCTGGTTATTTAATGTATGAAAAAAATAAAAAGAATATAGGTGATGAACAATGGAAATAAATCTAACAAATATGAGAGAAGATGTTACCTCTTAAACGATTATATACTTCTATTTTGGAACTAATGAATCATTGGGTATCCTTCTTCCCAAGTGGGGGATTATAGGACAAGAGAAAGTATTTTTTAAGGCTACATAGGTAGAGGTTTTATGGGCCAATGTGTAATGATAGGTGTGAGGTAGGGGGATTTGATGGTCTTTATAGGGAAAGAAAACGACTCACTTGAAATTTTTGGAAATAGATTATGTGTACACTTGTTTAACAAAATTTAGCTGTAAAAACCCAACAAAATTTATAAATTTAATTCTAATTAACAAATTATGGACATAAAATTAGTTTTAAACATATTTCTAGGTCATTTGGTCCCTTAAATATAAGGCTTAGTCCATTTTAAAGTCAAAGTACACTTTAATATCTGTAATTAATTCTAATCACTTTCACAAATTATTTTGGTGAAAAATAAGTTCGTATTATTAGAATAAAAATATCATCTTAATTAAAAAAATTTATGTACAATTTTTGATATTCAAATCATTGAAGTAGAAAAAATAATATTAATACAAATCTGGCAGTTATACTGTTTAACTTCTTTCTGTAGAAAAATTTTCAAAATATTATTGAGTTTTTATATTCAATTTCATTGTTAAATTGATTATAATAAAATAAATTTATTATTATTTTTATTATTGATATAATTTGATTTATAAAAAATTAATATATAATTTAACATTAATAATTATTACAAAAAATAAGTCTTTAATTAAATTTCACTATCAATCACTTTTCATAAAAAAATCGATGTTTCAAAAAAAATTACCAATAACTAACTGTAGAATAGTTTGGAAATTCCTAATTAAAAAATGAATTTTATTTTATAAATTTCAAATATTTATAGTGTATAAATTAATATTTATAATTTTTTCTCTAATAAATGGATGCAAAATTTCCAATATAAAAATACATATTTTTGTGTGAAATATGGTTTTTTCTAATCTTATGAATATCAAACATAATTGATAAACATAAAAAAGTATTATTGAAAATTTAAAATATATTTTGCATTAAAATAATTCAATAATTGTGATTACATATTTTTATTATGGTAAAAATATGTTGGAATAATAAAAATAAAAATATTATGTTTTATATTGAATTAGTTCTTATTTTCAGTTCTCAATAATTGATTATGAATTAATTTATATTATAATGGTGTAAGAAATATTTGTTATAAGTTAGTCAATTCTACTATTTAAAACAAATTTAATGGATAGTTTATATAACATTATATTTAATAATAATATTTTATTAATACAGTTTTATTTGGAAAAACACTATCTTGATTGTAATGAATGTAATCTATGAAGGTATCTCATGTTTGTAATAGAATCTATTGATTAATGTCTCCCTTGTGTATAATGAAAGATAACACGGTGTTTCATGAATTGAAATATATAGAATATATTTTAAATAGTAAACATATTATAATTTATTTGGATGTTAGAGTACCATATGTTCATGGTGTAGCGTGTCATACATTATATCAAATAAAAGGGTCTAATTTTAGAATATTGGGGCATCAAATTCTCCCCATATTTTTCAAATTGTATCCTCCCAATTAATACATAAACATGGAGATATATTATTTGATGTTTCCTATTTTTAAATCACACATCGTGAGAAGGGTTCATAAAACATCCACTAGAAAAGAGAGAATGAGATAAAGAAAGGTCACATGGACATCCATAAAATTGTGCCTCTAAGTAGGAGTACATAAATTGAAAGTAGGAAGAAATATTTATCTGAAAAGATTAATTATTTATAGGGACTGAATGAAATCATCAAAAAATACCAAGTGAATAATAAATTGAAAACCGAGGGCCTCAAATCCCTAAATTTGTGATGATTTAAGAGGCCATCATATCAAAATATATAAAGGTATTAACACAATAATTTATTTCTAATTAATTATTTTAATTATGAAAAATTATTTTATAGCATAAAATATAAGATATATTAATACTTGATAGGTTTCAATTTCATATGAATATTATTATCTTTTTGTTATTCTTCAATAAAATTTTAATTCATCACAGTAGTCATTGAAATTAATTATCAATAATGATTTTTTATTTCCTAGTGAACTAAAATAAACATTTAACGGATTTTATACCCTATAAAATAGTGGCACCTCTAACTATTTGTCTCTAACTATAATTCAAAACAATTTTTTTAATTGATTAATATGTAATCCCTAGAAGTGATACTACTCATTCAACATTATCATTTATTCATAAATATGTTTAAATAAAAATAATGAAAAAGTAACCATGACATTGAGTAGTTAACTGGTTTTCAGGAAACCCATAACAACCTTTGGTCAAGGGTTCAAGACCCACTTCATTTTTGGATTTGATTGGTTGTCACCTGGTATATTGGTTTTTCTTTTCTAAATCCTTGTATATAAAATTTCCAAAATAAATTTCACATAAATGCTTAAAATAAATTTTATAACTAAATATCATTTTCAAAAATGGTTTTAAATTCTACAATAATACTTAAATACTAAATCCATTTATTTACACATATGTCCTTCATTGGTCTATGTTTTATCCAAAATATCATTTATATGATTTATAAATCATGAAACATTATCTTCAAAATAGAACACCTTTTTTATCAATGTTTGTTCATTGTCAAAATCATTATTATTGGTATTTAATGAAAATGGTGATTTTTCTAAGGATATCCCCAAGGAGTGTCAAATCAGGTGAACATAAGGGACGTTATTGTGTTCCATGTCTCACAACGTCAGGACCAAAACACCTAGTTGTAGTTATTACTCATAGGAACATATGTCCATAACCATGTCCACTTGTAATATATAGAGAGGGATATACATCTATGAATACCCATAAAATCTCTACCTTAGTAAAAGTACAAGATGTTCCACTACACATAGCCTTAATTTATACTATAGGGATATATTCTCTAATATATGTTTATCAAAATCTACTTCCCAAGTTTGCTACTAAATATCATTTGATTCCAACTGTAGTGACTTGACCAACAATCTCAGACCCGGTGTCTACTATCAATTGCATTGGAATGATTACAAGGAATCATTCCTTGAAGGACCAATCAGTTTTGTATTCATAGTAATATGATACATAAATGATTTCTGTCATAAAAATGACTACTCTAGTTACAAAATTTTTTTTATTCTTTCTAAAATATAAATTAATAACTACGAGTTTAAATCCAATCCATTTTTCAAATCCTTGTATAACTTTATTACTACATATATTGGATACATAGGGAATGAAAAATATTAAAGGAGAGCTCAAATTATATGTAAAGATCAGTGAAGAAGTTTAAATATTGAATCAATTAGAATAATTAATTTTTAATGTTAAATAATTGAACCCACATTCCATATAATCAATAAACTGAATGGATGTGCCTAATTAATATGGAAATTTAATAACTAGGATCACATGCCAATCCAATAAAAGATATGGGAAAATATATATGTGGCACAACATGGAAAAAACATTCAATATATTTAAAAAAATATTAAATGTATCTATAGATTTGTTGATGAAAAATTACATTGATGAATATTAATTGAAACTAAACATGGGAAATTCTAGAATATTGGAAGTCATGTTTCCAAGGAACATGAAACCTTAAATATTAATAGATAGTTTAAAATTTTGAAATCTTTAAAAAAATTCACCTCATAAGACTATTGATTCATCTAGGGTCATTCATTCAATAGTCCTAATCCTATAGAGCTTCCATTAATCAATCTCTAATAAGTAATTGATGCATTAACCGGTCCAGAACATTTATAGTGTATTTCCAATGCATTTAAATAAATATGGTTCCCTATAAAATATCTATATTCAATAACTGATATATTTTTATCAATATTTCCACATATAATCAAATTACATTCAAATTAATCACCATATAAAAAGTGGTAAACAGTTCCAGAAATAATCATATCCATGTAAATTGATATGGATTTTTAGCGGAAATTCAACGTTGAATTTTTATTTTAAATTTAATTTTTTATGGGGATTGAAATAATTCAAGTATGTCAATGTGAATACTATCATTTTCCAAATGAATTATAATTTATACATGTGATGAATAAGGATGTTATCACTAAAAATAATCCCTTGTGGATTTAAAATATAGTTTTCTTTTCATTGAGGAAATGAAAAAATAACATTTAAAAATATTCTTGAGGATAATATCCTTATAGTTTGAACAAACTTTTAGAAATACTTTTATTTGAAAATTGTTTTTAAACCCATTTCTTTTATAAATTTAGATATTTTTCATGAAAATTAAGAGTCAATGAATTGATGTTATTTAAATATGTCAATTTTGTTTCAGGTAAAATAACATTCATCTTGAATTGTAAAATTAATTGAAAAATACATTGTCCAGAAAAAGACTAGAACATTCCTTTGAAAAAAATGTAAAAATAAAAAAGGGTAAAAATTTGTATACCTAATCAGTTTAAAATAATTTTTTAAAATATTTTTACAAAACATGGCATGTAGAAGAATACTAGTTATCTCACAAAAAAGAGAAATATAGTCAAGGTTTTTAATAATATTTATCAAAGAATGTTAAATTCTAAATAGTGGGAAAATGGTACTAATACCTGAGAATGGTAAAAAATAACAATAAAATAATTTACATTTTAATATGAAATGGTAATCTAGTTTCATCAAATGGAAGTACCATTGAAAGATTATTTCAGTTATTATTGAGGAAAATAATCCATCAACATTACATAGTGTCCCATAAAACAATAAAAAAACCTAAATCATAAACATAATGATAGAATAATTATAATTAAAATCATTAAATACCCTGAAAAAAATAAAATTCATAATATAATATATAATATTGGTCCATTGATACAACACACAAACGATGATAGTTGTGAACATTACATTTATCCCACAGAAGAAAAAATTGAGATGAGAATACCTTAAATATTAATAAAAATACCCTGACATAATAATAATAAATAGAAAAATCTAAATACCATAATGATAATGATATTCATGATATAACATTTTAATGTGACAGTATTTACATCATATATATGAAATTAGGTGCACAAAAATAAATTATGCCTCATTGATTGAAAAGTATGAAAATTGTCCCCAACCATGTGTTTCGTTTTGTGTGAAGATAACTAAACATCATGTATCTTAAACTTATATTACTTATCAAATTTATTTATAGCCTCTATTATCATTTATCAATACAATTATTTACCTTATTTCCATGATGTACACAACTACGTAAACAATTATGTTTACATCGGGTGTTTTGACCAAATTCGTTTTAGGTGTCAAAAATAACTTTGGTCGGTCAAATATGGTCTAAGGGGAAAATAAATACCTCCTCAGTAATAATTATCACGATATAATTACCATATTTATTCAAAAATTACACTTTTAAAATAAATTATTCAATATGGTTATGAAAAATGAACATGTGGTACAATCATGTAGATTGTAGGTCGTACGTATGTATGAGTAACGATCTCATTTTTCAATGATCGTAACGGAAAAAAGGATTGTAGAATATATCATTATAAAATGATAATAATATCATTATGTCAATAATATTAACTCATATATATTTATATATAAAATTATAATGATCTAAAAGGAATCACATCTAGTAGAGGAGGTAGTAGTCCACAGTTCCACAACCGGCATTGTCACTTTTTGATGTGTGAAAGGATTATAAAGAAAATGAAATATATATATATGTATGTGGGTGGGTGGGTGGGTTTCCTTCTAGATAAATAATTATTTAATGAATATCACATATCTGTTTTTTATTTCTCATATGTTAAATTATAATCATCATTTATACTTCCCATGGATTGTGTGAATAAATAACATCCCTTTGAGGGGTGGTTTTCTACACATCCCCGAACGATGTTATCATATTAAAAAATGATATGTATAAGGGTAAGTGATATTAAATATTTAATGAAACATATATAAATAATAAATATCATATATAATATATATAAACAATGTGTTAATCATATTTTCCAACTATGAAAGTTGTAAATTGAAAAATTGACAATCATCTATTCATGAGGTAATAGTTCACCGTATAAAGAAATGGAATGTTTGTTAGATATTAGATGGAGTTGTGTGTGAGTGTATGGATAATGAATAACATAAAAACATAAAAGTATATTTATAGTATTGGTTTTTTTATGTAATAATAAAATAATTATAGTATTGGGGTTGAATAATAAGAATGAATCAAAAAAGTTTGAGAGAGGATGTCACCTCTTATTCAGGTAATAAATTTTAATTTAAACCAAAAACTTCCCTGGATTGCTTTATGACTGAGAGGGAAGTTTATATGATCATTGGAGGGTTGAAGGATGTCTACATGGGTAGATTTTGGATGATCCAATGTTTTTAGATAGGTGTGAGTAATGAGGATTGGTGGTGGCCTTTTATTGGGAATGAAAATGACTCAACAGGAATTTTTGGAAACATGTTATGTGTGCACATGTGAATTAAAAAAATAATCCATAAGAAATAGAAAAAAAACACAATAATGGAACATTCATGCAAGAGTTATGGACATCCAATGGGTGTCGGACAAGCGTCATAGTTATTTGAATCCTCAAATATTAGGTTTAGTCCATTTTTAGCCAAATTACACATAAATCACTACAATTAATTTTAATCACATTCAATAATCATTTTGGTAATAAAATAATTTTATATTATTTGAATCAAAATATAATACTAATTAAAATTGTGCATGATCCTTTTATTATCTTGGATCATAGAATATAAAAAATTAGGATTTATGCAAATATTGCAGATAGACAATTTTATTAGTTTTAGTAGAAAAATGTTCAAAATAATGTTGAGTTTTTTTATTCAGTTTCAATGTCATATTGATTCTAAAAAACGAAATTGAATTAATAAATTAATTATTGATCTAATTTTACTTTATAAAAAATAAAAAAAATTAATAATTATATTAACTGAATGTCAGTTTTAATCCAAAATGCAGTATATGACAGTGTTTATCAAATAAATATGTCTCTCAAAAAAATAAAAAAAATTCCCCTAGGAAATTTTTTGAATTATGAATTCAATAATGAAGATTATTTTATCAAATTCAATATATAATAGTGTAAAAACTTTGATTTATAATAATCTCTCTAGTAAATTGCCGAAAAAATTGCCTTTATAAAAATACAGTTTCATCTATGGGAAATAGGGTTTATTCATATAAAATGCATATCAAAACTAATGTTCAATATTGAAAATATTTCATTGAAAATATAAAATATATGTTTCATTGAAATCATTAAATAAATGTAATTAGTTTTATTGATTAAGGTGAAACACCTTTGGAAGCATAAAAAATAATATTTCTTTTTTATTTCTAATTGGTTCTTATATTCATTTCACATAAATTGTTATCCATTGAATTCATATAATTTTAGTGAAAATCATAATTTTCATATATTTTTTATTACTATTCATAAAAACAAATTTATCGATCATTTTTATCATAATATATTAAATAATAAAATTTTAATAATACATTTAAATTTTGTGAACTCAGTTTTTCATGTAACCAAAACTATCAAGAAAGTTATCTCTTGTATTTAACATTATATATTGAATAAGGTCACTCTTGAATGTAACTGATGCTATATTAGTGTTTTGTTCCTTGAAGTAAATAGAATATATTTTAAATATTATATATATTATAATGTCTCTGGATATTATATTACCTTGTGCACTTAGTGTAGCATGTCAGGCACACTACCAAGTACTAGGTTTATAGTTTAAATTTTTTGGGCATTAAAAAACCAAATTCAATTCCATCATATTTGTTTATTATGTGAATCTCTATTATGTATATAAAATCCCATTGGATTTTTTCCCCGGTGTGTAGTTAGGCATTTTTGTTTGTCCAGGGGTGAAAAATGAGTCAATAATATTTTCCTCTAGAACACCTCCCCCCAAATATATTAAAATTAGACGATATAGATTGTGAAATTCTATGTAAAACATCTTAAATGCCCCATGTTGGTGACATGCATTTAGGGTATAAGAAGAATACAAATTGGAGGCTTTTCCCTCAAAAAGAAAATACAGAAGACAAATATAAGATAGATATAAATAACAATACCTAACCAGATATATATATTATGAATGCTTAGCTAATTCATACAATATATTAATTTACTATGAAAACTGAAATGAAAACAACTTTTAATAATAGTTAATGATTATTGTGAGCATGAAACCCAAATGGCTCTGGAAAAACAACAATCTAGTAATATCCATCCCAATCTCCATCATTATCTTACTAACCTAAAGAAGATTATATATATGTAAGTCTAGAATAATAGTATACTTAGTAAGATCAACCACAAATTCTCTCATTCAAAAGTGAAATAATGAAGGTTATAGAATAGTGAACAATAGTGAAACTAACCCATACACTAAAAATGTATATTTGGTTTTCTAACACTCTATGGATAACATTCCCAAATTATCATATAAAAGAGATCATATTTTATATTAATGGAACATCAATGGTACTTCTCCACCTCTTCTTTACTAGTTTTATATTATTCTCTTTCATCTCATGTCCTAAGTAACATCACTCAAAAATATCCAATTAGAAGACACGTGGGAAACGAATCACAACATTTTCCTCATGAATTACATAATCATGTAATCCCAACAATAATTCCATATAGTAACCATGTAGTCATTTGGTACCACCAAAACTCATATTTCATGTAACAAACATCAAGTGTTTTACCTCAATCCATCAAAACCCATAGACTGTGTATGTATATCATGTCATCATAGCCTATACATGCCATATCTATAATAACACTTTTTATAGTACATCCAATAACACATTTGTGTGAAATAAACACAATCTATAACATCCATACAAACACAAATATTGGAAAACTAAACACCATACACAAAAACCCCAGTAAATAAAAAATGAATATAGAAGGGTAGTGATGGTAGTATTCCATCTATCCTCCTATTTGGATGTTAGGGAAAACACCCTCTAAGAGTCCACAATGTGTTAGAATTTCTAATAGAAATTAGTGGGAAAAAATATGATATCACATAATATAGAAGATATTATTTAGATCACACAAAAATATATTGGTAAAACCTTGACTTTGACTCACCTATAACTAATTACATTTGGATTCCAAACATCCACAACTATTACCAGATGTCCTATAAGAAGAAAAAAAATTAAATCATGTATATTATTCATTTATTTTCATGTAATCATTATGTTTTGTAATTAAATAATTATAAATTAATTAACCTCTCTCATTATTTTTCATTACAATATAGTAAACATTAGTTTATATTCTATTCCCTCAATGAATAATCCATTCTCAGTCTATGATTTATCAATATTAATATATTATTTTAATATCAACATCAAACAACCGAAATGGATAAAAATAAATTAATATTTATTAGAGATCATAATTTAGGTACTTTTGGAAAACCATCATCGGTTAAAATCTATATGAAATATGTAATAAAAGACAAATTGATGCCTCAAACAGTGAGGAATGGAATTATACTAAAATAAGAAATCCATCCATTAACCAGTAAATTTATTCTTAAGTGAGCAATCCAGCTCTCATTATCACATGATCAATAATTAAGCCTAGAGTTAAACCATTATATTACCTCTTCTTTAATCATTGACACCCTAATGCATATTCTGATGTATCCCACAATCATAGTAGTCAACTATAGCCACATTATATAGTCCTCCCCACCAACATATGACATCATCAATAATTAGATCGACTATCATGGGCTCAAAAAACATTTGGGCCTTCCATCAACATACCAAGTCATCCATACTAGGATCTTCAATATAAAGATCAGTTTACAATTCTCATATATAATGAACATTAGAAAGGATGTATTTACAATCAAGAATAATCTATAGGGAAACATGGACATCAAAACAAGGCATTTATCCTTCACATAATAATGATCTCACAATCTCCCATCCCAAGGAACATCATACTTAAAATAAAATTATACTCTATGAAAAAATGAATATCCTTCATCACAACAAAAAATATAATTCCAACTAGAATTAAATAAATCATTATTCAAAGTATCCAATTGTGGTTTTCCTAAGGCCTGATGTTTAAAAAAGATATCAAAAGCTAAACATGATCTATATTATTTAAACTTCTTTCATCTAACAATGTGACATATCATTAATATTAAGATTCCTTAAATTATTTTTATCTAATATCATTATAATGATCCAAATTATTTATTAATTCCATTTAACACAAGGATGATTTACTTTATTTAAATGTGTTCACATATCAATTTGGTGAACATAAAATTAAAATAAAAACTATACTCAAACATTTATTTCCATTAGTTATTAAGATAATTAATTATATATTAATTTAATATTTAACTTCTATACCAATTTCAACATGCTAATCCAAGCATAACAACATACCAAAAAAGGATAACATTGATTTCACACAAACTAAAAAAACAATAGGTAACCAACTATCATGTTTTAAAGCATCGACATGTGACATGTAACCGTTATCAAATTAATATTAATCCATAAAAACAATTATTTGGTTAATTTCAATAAATTAAAAATGGATAGACCATGATTTATTTATGATTTCACATAAATAAATGTGAATAAAATAATTTCATTCCATAATATCATCAAATTTTTAAGGATTTGACTAATCTTATGGATCTCTAATATCCTCTTCGACATTAAGATGCATAAATCCATATATACCATTACACAACCCCACCAGATAACAACCCGGAAAAATATATTAAATATTTCGACATGATCCACCATCATATTATGGGAAGAAGAATGAGGATTATGTTTGTTGTAACAGAAGAGAAGAGTTAAAAAAATCCCATTGATTACTAAGAATCAATGATTGGGTGCGAACAATCACTCCCTGGTGAAGGATTCCCACAACACAAAAGGGAGGTTCACTTGATCTCATGAGATCAAGAGACATATTTAGGTTTTTAGAAATAATTATATACCCTATATTTTATAGGTGTTCTGTATAGGACATTTATATAGTGTGTAACAATTACAAGTTATGTAAATGAAGGGTTTTACTTATTGTTGAAAAATGTTTTTCCTATGGTCATAAAATTTTGATTTATTATACATCATGTAACAACCAGTGAGACATCCTCCATAATACATGGACCTCATATATATTATTTTTAACCATTTCAGGTCATGAATTCTCACATTTTATATCCTCTTTATAGTAGACCACCCACAATGTTATTCGAGGCCTCCTACGAGGATCATGGGATTTTCTAACATTCAATGGGTTGGAATACAAGGATATAGTCCCTCACATTAGATAACTCTCAATATATTTTCATCCTCAATAATCTCAAATAAAACCAATAGGGAAATTGAAAATGATTCATCAAAAAAGCCACATCATGAGATACCACTAAAATATCTATCCATCTTAGGAGCTCACCCACCTAAACATAAGGAAAAGAGACAAAACCAAAAATAGAAAAAGTAGCTCATAAAACAAAAATATAAATATCCAAAAATATAAAAATGAAATAATAAAATAAATAAAAATTAAAACTCATGGGGAACTCAGTGAAAATATTTGACTCATGTTTCCAGGTACTCCCCTCTACACCAGTGTTCCACCATAATACACGATCCAAGGGAAACAAATTACTATGAAACACATTCCCATAGGATTAAGAGATCAAAATAGGTTACATATCAAAGGTATCATCATCATCATAAATATATATGTCAACCTACTCGATGAAATGAGAGTCATCATGATGATAATGATGGGGTGGTGACCCATTAACAACACTATGTACATGCCTCATCTATAGGGAATGTTATATCATATATTTCATGGCTCCAACATGAGACAAAACCTCAAAAAGCCCAAAAAAATTGATAAAGCATACTAACATGAAGAAACCATATATTCTTTTTTAGATGATTTACCTTAAAAAATAAAAGATCTCCAGCAGAAAACACCATAGGTACCATTCTATGATCGACATAGGACTTCTGATGATATAGTGATGACTTCAACCTCTCATTAATTACCTAAACCATCATTGTTATATTATAAAAATGCTATGGCCCAATATTTTGTGCCACTATGATTTCTGTCCAACTCAATGGTGAATGAAATTTTTGTCTATAAAAATCTCCAAACAACACCACAAAAGTTGTAATTTGAACTCATATTATTCGAAATATCAACCAAGGGAATGTGCCTCATCAACGATCGTCCAAAATCTAGGACATAATATCAAAAAAAATTATGGAAAATTATGGAAGGTCCATTCGGTTTGAATGTCCAAATATTGAAGAAAAGTTATTCTATGATAAAATAGACATCATAATACATGATGGGGTCCTCTAGCATCCTAGAGGTAAAATGAGGAACTTGATCAAAGATAATAATCCTTAAGAGTATAGGGATTCTTATTACCTACTCCAAATGCATCCTTGAAAAACATCCAATGGGATAAACTCCCTTATCATTATTAAGTGGGGTAATTTTATCAAATGATCAACTATCACTCATATAAAATCATCAGATCATATATATCATGGATAATTAGTAATTAAGTTCATCAATATGTTCTATAACTTACAATAGGGAATATCTAATGGAAATATAAAACCAATTGGAACACATTGATTGATATTCACTATTTAGAAGACCAAACATCAAGAAAAAACTCTATAATTACATGATCAACCTAGACCACCAAAACTAACCAATAAAATCTCAGTAAATATTTTTTATCCCATAATGTACCACTAATGGGGATATTTGTAACTCATGGATAACCATCATATGCAAAAGTAATGTGATGAAAATGAATGTCTTAAAACAACACCTGGTGTTGCCCATCCTCATACCAAACAATATGTCCATCCTTAAAAACAAAATTCTACCCTAAAAAATCCACCTCAGAATTTCATAAATAGGAATAATTGATAGAAAATTTTATTTTTTTGATTTTTTGAATAAAATGAAATTCACTGACTGATATAATTTCACGATACACCATGGTAAGAATTCTTTGAACACAACACCATGTTAAGCTTGTGCTAAAAGAAAAACCTGTGTTTATCTTATGGTACATGAAACAATGAATTTGGGTTTTGATTCATGAAATAAAAAAATTCATTTCCTTACATGAAACACCATAATAATATTTCATTACACACAACATCACACTAAGGTTGTTTTTCACACAACATATAGTTTAAATAAAATGTGTCAAATTATTAAAATATTTGTTTTATTATCAACCAACCATTGGGATAGTGGGTTTGAAAAAAAATAAAAAAAAATATGAAAATATCGTTTATTCATTTTTTAAAAATTAATTAATTTGTGAAATAAATAATTATAATTGAAATTAATAATTATTTTAAAATAATGATATTAAGTTTCTAGTAAAACTAATTCCCACTTCCCAAATAGTTTATATATCTATAAATTAAAGAAAACAAGAGTTAATTTTTTTTGTAATGATATATATATATATATATTATATTAAAAAAATATAACATTCATTTTATGTGTATTCAAGAAAAAAGATAAGAATAAATCCAATTTTATGCGTAAAATATTTATTTTTCTATATATTAGTTTTACCACTCTTTAATTAAGAACATGTTTCTTATATATTTTTTGGACACATTTATAAATTATGATCAACAATATAAACGTTATTTTTGAAATCATAATTTCAAAATTATCTTAGGGTGACTTTATGAGAATTGTTTTCAAGAATAGATTCATTATTTATGAATATGGTAAATAATTAATTTTAATTTAAACAATCCTTTTAATCCAATTTATTAATAGATCGATATATTTTCAATTTGATTTATTGTATATTTAGCTAAATTATCGATATTAAATCATTTATGATCATTAAAATTTGTTTTCAATAGAAATTGTATACATAAACATTTCAAAAATTTGTAATTTTTCACGTTAAAAAGATGTTCCCTCTCCCCGTGAGTGGGATTAAATTATAAATTAATTTAAACCACTTCTATGATTGGTATTTGAGAAAATGGTTAAAATATTTTGAATAAAAATAGTTTATAATTTCAAATAAGTTCAAATTTTTACAAAACTATTTTGTGAAAATTCTAAAATTAATTATAATAATTAAGTGAAAATTGATTTTACCAAGGGAATAAAATTTATTCTTAAGGGAAAAATACCATAAAACATATCCAGAACCCATTTTCTAACCATATTTTTACCACTTCCTTTCATGGATAGAATTGTGTGCATTATTGAAGGCTTTAATAAAATGAAAAATGGTATCACCAAAGTTTCTTTTAAAAAATTCCACGTATATTATATCCCACAATTATAAAAGGAAAAAACTATTCTAATATCATTGGAACATAAAACCCTATTAGATCATTCATGATCTGACTAATTCACATAGTTTGTGTGTATGGTAGACTTCTTCATCAGGATGTATTTGGATTCATTCTTGCATTACATGGAATTATTTAAGGATGTTTTTAACAAAAAATGTAATATGAATGACATTAATATGATTTATAACTATAATATCTAATTTAAATTGATTTATTTCAATTCAAATATAAAATAATAATATCTTTCATGTATACAAATGACAAACCGTCTCCTTGAACAATGAATTTTATTTTCTACCTATATTTTTTATAAATCACTATAAATTCAAATATAATGAATATATATGATTTTTGTAACATTTTTATCATTATGGATATTATTAAATAATTATAAAAATAATAGTACAACAAATATCACAAAGTAAAAGAAATATTAAATACAAAGAATTTGTTACCCCAAAGGTAGCCTGAAAATGGAATTGTTAACAAACGAGTGGTAAAAGTTCAAAATAATATAATATATGATATTTTATATATGAATATGGTCTTTAATGTATTTATAGAAAATTAATATATATTATACCATAATTTTGAATGAGTTTGACGAAATTAAAAACATAAGGTATGGGATTTCAATCTCACTTTTATTATCTATGAGACATAAGTCGTGTTCACTATGTAGTTCCTGTATGTGGTGTGTATACCACACATAAATTTACTTTTTAGTATTATAACTATTTTAAATGGGATTTAAATATCAATTTTATAATATCTGTTTATTAGGGTTTACAATTTATATGTTACCAAATATGTAAGGTAATATTGTCTCAATTGGAGTACATATAGAATTTGTTTTGTGGTGAATCTATTTTATTTTGAGGGGGTATATTGTACCCATTATTTAGGTTATATAATGAATCATTTTAATTAAATTATATTTTTCATACTAATGTAATTTTATTCTTTCATGGGTATTTTGATTCATAGTTACCAATGTTGTTGGAGTTTATTGCACCAGTCTCATGGTTTTCAGATTTTGATTATGGTTATTCATCATTTACGAAATATTATGATATATCTACTAATAATTCTCATGAATTTTATTATCAAATTTTATTATGGATATCTATAAGTTACTAAACCATTTTATTCACATTAGTACTTTAGATAAAAAATAATTGTTTTTAAAAAATGAATTTTTTCATTTTCGGTAGAATTTTATATTTTAATGATGTTATATATAAAAGCCTTCATTTTATATGAAAATGATATTTTATTAAATTTACATTGAAAATGATTTTAATATTTTTTATTTTTTAAATATATTTTAAAATGGTTTTCAAATGTTTTATTATATGTTTTTGGGGTTATTTTCCATGAATTTTTTCCATTTTTTTAAAAAAAAATTTCAAAGAGCAGAGGATTTTTTTATTAATAATTATTTCAATTGAATTTTTATCATAATTCAAATTTTTTTTAATGTTACATTCATAGAAAATAATTTTGAAAATTATATATTTCTTAAAAATGATTTTCACTAAAATATAATTTTATATAAGAAAATATACATGTCATCTTCAAAATTCCTCATCTATTTAGGATAACATACATTGAAATAGTTAACAGCATACTAGGGAAATATTCCATGTAAAAAATTATTTTCCATTCTTTGAATTATTTATGTTAATGATTATTTTTAATGAAACATGTATCTTATCAATGATTAATACTATGATAATATGATTTTAAAACCATTGTTACTTTACTATTTATACTATGATGAAAATATTATGAAACCTTCAACATTTCTATGCGATATGATATGATGAAATGTTTTTTATACACATTTTATTTCAGGGGTAATGATATGATTTTTTTGAAAACCATATTTGTATATATGTTATGATATGATGAATGTTTTTATGATCTTGAGGAACAAAAATATAAGATTTAATTATGTGATAGGTGGATCCTATATCAACCTTAAATTTATTGTTTAAATAATTACATATCATGTGATAGGAATGATTATAAAGGGAAGAGAACTCAGTTTTGTAATATAGGTCATGGCTAGGAATTGAAACTGGTTAAGGATTAAAGGGCTGCAAGGTAATGTAAACTCATTTTTGTAATACGGGACTAGAGAATGATGAAAACCTAGTTCAGTAAAGGATTTTTTCCCACATGATGTTCTTGGTAGTCATACATGAATATAATGGAAATTATGTCCTATCATTATGTTTATTTAAAAAATTGTAGGTCTTGTGCTTTCATAACCCATCTTATTTTATTCCCTTCTGATTAATTTCTTATGATCATATGGTCATAATTACATGACTCTATATTATTATATTTGACATGAAAACATGATTTTATAATGTTATGATCATGTTCTCATACACTTATGTTCATGATTATACTATATTTATCCCCCTTATTTACCCTTACTGAGCATTTATGACCACCATTTATTTAGTTTCCATTCCCCAGTTCGTGAAGATATGTATAATGTGTTCTCTTTCTATGAACAGTTATACTCATTAAGAACCTTGGGGTATATTTTTTTTCTCACTTATGAAACATGGATTATATTTACAAATTTCAAAAGGGACTAATATATTAAAATTACCGGGTATAAGATGATGTAATGTAACAATATTTTCACAAAAATGGGGAAATTAAAACATATGAAACACCTAGTTAGTTATAGTGGGTATCATAAAAATTTGTTTAGTTATTCTTTTCAAACTTTTATAAGAAAAATTTAATCAGATACCTAGGGATATTTATGATGATATGTCTAGTTATGTCTCTAATGATAAGTCTAGTGTTTATTTAATGAATTGGAATATTTCCTTGAAAATTGGTAATTGATAGAGAGAGTGATTTCAAAGAAACACATCTAGGTATAGATACTAATTATTGATGAGGCTTAGGTATAGATGTATGTAGTGGTGAAAACTGCTAAAACTCCATGTTGAGATAAACTCAATCAAAAAATGGTGCATGACAAAGGGAATTTTGGCACACCTAGTTTGAAAATCCTAGAGGATATGATATGGAAAATAAAAAACTATGTATAAACCATCTTGAAGTATTTAAATATATGTTCACCATGAATTTCATAGATAAACTAACAGTTCCTTAGATTATATATGTTGGTGTCGTTAAATGGATATCATATAATTTATTTTTCATGAATATGTGGTTTTAAACTGTGAAAATTGTTTTTTACACTATGGTTTATAGTTTTATTCAATAGTTGGAACCAGAAGGAACTCATGTAACATTTAATATGATATCCAATTTTATGATGAGGGGTAAAATAGGTTAATTAATTAAATTATTGAATTTGTGATTATACCTAATTATGTTTCATGTAACATGATTTTAAAATTGTTCCATAACAAACTTATAAACATATAAAACATGGGATGGAAAGAGTTGACTATGAGTTTTGGTAGTAGAGACCGTAGATGAATGAATATTTAGTTTCCTACATATTCATAAAATGGGAAGTATAACCCCTATGGATTTCGCATAGCGAATGGAAGACGATTTCATTCTGGAGAATAATAACACTAAGTATGTAACTAAAAAAATGAACTGTTCAAATAATTCCATGAATGTGTATATTTTTCTTCTGATGGTTTTATCAATAAATGAGTTTTAAAAATGTGGAATGGATTGGATTTATTCAAATCAATGTCCTAATGGGAAAACTTATTAAGAGAATCAGAAAAAGGTGGAATGGGTAATGGTTATATTGATGATGGTAAAAAGACAAAAAAAACATTTCAAATGAAATATTTTTTAATGAATAAGAAGAAAAAGCTTTGTAAATTATTTGAGAATGATATTGGATGAATGAAGTATTTTTTTTGAATTCCTATATTTTCATATCTACATATTGAGATAAATTAGGATTTTTTAGAATAAATTTTTTAAAGGATATCAAATAGTATGATAAAGGTTACTTATGATAAATAATATTTATTTAATGGAATGGATATATTTATTTAGAAAAATTATTATTGGATTGTAACACATAAAATGTTTATCACATTGAGAAAACAATTTTTATTTTTGATAATGATATATTGGATAATTATAATGTAAATTTGAAAATACTTATTACCTTGGAAATAGAGTAATGTTTTTTTGGAAAATTGGTATATGATATAATGGAAGGATTATAAAACGATTTTGGATTTAAGGAATAAATCAAATAATATTTATAATAAAGAAGAACAAATGATTTAAAGAAGGATTTATGCTAATTCATGATATTTCTATGTTTGAAGAGAATACCAGATAGCGATATTCACATGTTTGTTATGTGACATGAGTGATATACATTATTATATAGGGTGGTTCAATGTTAAGAGGATTTTGATAAATTTCGTGACTTTATTTCATAATTTCTTTTTATTTTAATATATCAGAAGGGATACAGGGATACCGATTTGTGAAATGGATAATGTTAATCACTAGATGTGGTTTAAGAGACTAATATATAATCACCAAATTTGAGGATTTATTCATATTGGATAACCTATGATAAAAAAAATTCTACAATGATAAATAATGATAGATATAAGGAATTATCAACCATTATGGATATCAAGCTCTATTCGTGCTTCACGGATGAAATATACACTTCTATTTATTAGAGTAAGAGGTGAAGTTGAAATTGATCAATGCACAACTAAAGTGTGTGAATATGAATATTAAATGAAACAAAATCATGTATGAATATATTACTTTGAATAAAAAATATACCTCAAAAAAAGTATATTGAAATAAAAATTTGATTCCAATATATTAATTTCCTAATAATCAAAATTTCTTTGAGATCATCACATACATACGGTTTTTTAATCATTAATATTCTTTAGATCAGACAATTTTTTATCATTAATGATCTCAATCACACTCTATAATTATTTATGCTTTTATTCTATGTCCAAAAACTCACTTTACATATATATTCTTTTATTTGGGAATGTAGATATGAGTTAATTTCAGAACCTTTATGTTTATAATATTCCATTTTAATGTAATTTTTAGTATTAATATTTATGATGTGGTTTTCTATGAATGGGACATTTATATATTAAAAACTAATGATCCAGATGAATTTTCTTGGTGAAAATTAATTTCATGGGGGTATAATATAACACCACTAGTTTTTATGAATTTGTTGAATAAATTATAATTTTCTAATGGATTTAATTCCATTCTACCCCATAGTAATAAATCTTTATATATAACACTATAATAATATTCTGAATCACAAAAAAATGAGTTCATCTTACAATACAAACAACATAGTTTTTGGATTATGTTACAGGAAATTACATGATGACATTCAGTTATACAAAACTACCTGATTATATTTCATTACATGCAAAAACGAGCTTACCATGCATTACAAGACACACTGACATTAAATGAAATGTGTCATATTAATAATATATTATTATAGTTATCAAATATCAATTATAATGGTGGGTATTATATGTTCTAAATAAACTATGAGCACATAGTTTATGCATGTTTACAAAATCAATTTTTTGGAAAAATATTAATTTTAAATCATCTGTGAACTACTTGAAAATAATGAAATTCTTTGGAGTCAATATATTTTTCTATTCATGAACATGACTTATATAAATATATTAAATAATCCACATTTGATGAATAATTTTAGCAATATATATATTATATTAAATCATCTATTTAATATTTATTATATGTTTTTTTAGAAAAAATATAAGAATAACTATAATATTATGAATACAAACATGTATTTTCATAAAGGTTATTTTACCACAATTAAATGATTCACTTTTTTTAAATACACTTTTTGAAAATTTTCGAAATTATTTTTGAAAATATTAAAATCTTTTTTTAAATAGTATTTTCAAAATCATCTTATGGTTCATTATTAGGATTTTTTTTCTGAAACGTTTTATTTTTTTTATAAAGAGTAAATTATTATGAATTCAAATTGAAAACTGAAATTTTGTTAAATATATTTATATAGTAAATTTTAATATTAATTAGGTTATAATGTATATTTAAACAATATATATATTAATACAATTTTGGATATTTAATCAATCTCACATTGAAATGAGATATAAATTTTTTTCGATATAATAAAAATTATCCCTTTAAAAACACATTTCCCCATGCTATATATGGGATTATATTTTTAATTAATTAATTCCATTTATGTTAGTGAATTTTTTATGAAATTCATTTCAAAATTTTAATCAGATAAAAAATTATGATGGATAATAAAATGAACATAATTTATCACAAAAAATATTAGTAAAAAAAAGTTAAAATTATTCATTTAATTTAAGATAATAACAAATATACAAATGGAATGAAAATTATGAATAGGGTGAAAGTTGACGCCGATAAATTTAGAAACCATATTTTCTTTATTTAACATACCAATTCACTGATTGAATATAGTTTACAATTAAATCCTATTGTTATGAAAAACTTGGGTACACCTCAATATATTTTGAAAAATGCCCTAACTGTCCTCTAACCCACTAATAAAAGGACACCACCACATCCCATTTCATCACATCTTCAAACCAAATTGGATCAGATAACCCATACTATAATATCTTCTCCACTTTCCTCTATTCATCATATAATCCTATATTTGGGTAAAAGCCATCAAATTCATGCGATGAAAACTGAAAAAAATTCCCGATGAAGATGTAACATTCATCAAAAAATGTTTTAATTTTATTTCATTTTCAAATCTATTAAATAATTTTTATATCATGCTTATAAAATAAACACAATATTTTAAATATAAACTGATTTTTTCATGTTCTGGTTACAACCTATATCGTTATAAAATTCAATAAAATTAGATACGCAATCATTGTTCTTGTGTACGGTAGACTATATCCTTAGAAGATATGATATATTTTTTACATTATTACCTTCCAAGGTTGGGAATAATGATGGATTTATTATTTATATGTAATGTCCTAACACGGGGTCCAATTAACCCTGGGCCTAAGCTGATGGGTCATATGACGTCAAGTGCACCACCCCATATGCTAGTGGCTAATGACTAGAAAAGACATTGTAGTGGTTATATTAGTGAGACATTATACCCTCATATCAGAGTTGAAATACCAGGATAACAATAATCATAAAACATTATTTAATGTAAATATAAAAAGTCAAAAGTATAAATCATTAGAAGAGTAAATAACTGAACAACTATGTAATAAAATCAAAAGCCTTTACGGTAGTGCCAATCCATGAATGCATGGCATGGTAATATACGAAATGGGAATCATGGGACATGCATTCAATCCCACTTTAAAAATGAAAAAATCAACAAATTAAGTATAAATTATCATCTTTAGCGTATTACATGTCCTCAGATCCTAAAATCAAATTATATGTAAAATATATCAACAACTAGTTTATTGTCATTTTCTTTTATATGAACATAGAAAGAAATATTCTTATTAGGTACCAAAAGTATCTTGAGTAGTATGTGAGATAAAATATCATTATTCCAACACAAAAAACCACTAGAAATAATCAATTTAGTTCTCATAACAAAACATTGTGTAAGTATAAATGAATAAATTAACAAATAGAATAAATAAAAAATATCTTGGTTGGGTTCCTAAAGGATACCTAGCTAATATACCAACTATGGATCAATTCAAGAAGGAAGTTTCTAATCAGTAACATTATATATATTAATAATATACTTATATTACATTTTTATATTGAATACACCACTATGAACCATGTTTATGTAGATGTATGTTGTCGTATACCTAGAATAAAACCTGCTGGCTGGATCAAGGCATAACTCAAACATCTAAGACGAGTACAATAAGGATATAACATAAGAAATAAGGTAAATTCTATTCATCTCATATATAGTTCGATACATCATTCATGTCACTTGAGATGGTGAGAGTTCTTTTATGTCAATACTTTAATAAGGGGCAAGCCATGTAAAGACAAATAACCAACTAGTTAAAATTTGTGTGATGTCATGCTGATCAACATATGTAAGGGGTGTGATGAAATCATCCTCAAATAGAACCATTCCATTGTACCAAAACAATAACAAGGTGTAATTATATTTATACAATTTACTTTGAGGAAAGACCTCTCATGTATACTTGTAGTCAATACCATTATAATAAAGGGATTATAATTCATATAATCAAGTTCCCTACTATGAAATATGATTTGTGGACATGAAACCCTTATATTCTATTAGATTTAACATTTTATGTTATTTGAGGAAAAGAAAACCAATATGTAATAACTATCCCACATAAGCAAAACTGTTTAATTCTATAAATATGGAATTTCAATTTATATGTTTCACTGGGTAACATATGAGGTGGCATGGTTAGATTAAGATATTTATTACATGGGAAATTCCATTTATAATCTATGATGAATGCTAAATAGGAATTCCTAGAGTATGGAACATTTATCCTAAAGAAGAAATTCATGGGTCACACCTAATAGTTTTATATAGATTGGGTCAAAATATTATTAACCATTAAATAATTATCTAAGGGGATGTTTCATTGTGTGATGATCAATTTGATTTGGGAAAATCATTAAAAAGGGTTCACTCAACAAAATATTAGTTGAAAAACAACGACATAGCTACGAGACAACAAAACATATGGAAAACCAATGATACCACCTACCTCAAGGTTTTACATGACTCGTCGCTCGATATCAACATCATATTCACGGTAGGTAGAAAGAGATATTTGAAACGGTCCAACGAAAAAAATATAGTGAAAGTGTGATTTAACCATAATAATGTGATATACTCAATGATAAAATTATATAGGATGGTATAGGATTTGATAGCTGACCATAATGAATCAAATTCCTTTGTTAAAAACCAAAATGGACACGAGATACATGAGTTATCTTAAAGACAAATCTGTTGAGTTCTAAAATCAATAAGAGAAGATAAACAAAAACATCCATAGGAAAATAGAAGGTGGAAAAAAATTGGTTATAGAATTATGTGAGCGGTAAAATGTAATTTCACATTAAAACACAAAGTCACATGGTTACCCAAACCCTAAAACATCCACATGCTTCATAATTCTTAAATGTGTCACATCACATGGTTTTGTGCATCATTATTACAACCATTCAATGATTTTATAAATGTGATATTTTAAAAAAATTATCAACACAACATAATGATGTGCCACAACACTCTTGGTTGTAGGCAAATCATGCAGCCCTTAGGTGCCTATTGTTTTCTACTGCACGATATGGGGAAACCATGCAGTCTATGAAGAACAATTTTTCATAAAAATGTATCCTGGTATTTTCTTTCCATTCCAAGGCTTCGAGATCTGATCTAGCCACGAACGCACTTGGTACCACCTTGAATTGATTAAAAATATTTATTAGGGTTGTTTAATGTATTGTAAAACAAAAAAATGTCGTTTAAACCTTAATGAAAGGATGGTTCATTAACACCTACCATCCATAACACAACTCCTCCTGAAGTTGGCCTTCTAATGGTAAAGATTTATCATCAGAAATGTGTTCTAACAATATGGTTTGTAACTTATCATCCCATTAATAGGTCCAATATTGTACTAAAGAATGTTATGATATGACCCTTACTGAAGGAAATAACCTTAATCAAAGTGAATTTATAATCAAATACCAAATATAGTATGTTTTCTCATAGAAGAAATCATATACATCGTTCTCTTCATCATCTGGGTGGAATACATGGGACATGTATGGTACTTGTGAAGTTGATATATAAGAAAGATATCATCCATAAACTATAATCTTTGAGAAATTTCTATCCAGTACGTCATTGGTGTGGTTTTTTTCAAATCCTTGAAGGATCCAATGAACCTTCGTGATAACTTACACTACCAAAGATTACGCCTATGGCCCATCGTAGGTGAATCATGTAAAAAAACACTATCTCTGACCACAATATGGAGATGTCATCGATGTCTATTCGTATACGACATTGGTTTGGACTAGGCTGTCACCATGTTTTTTCGTATTAGCTGGACCTGGTCTATATCCTTCTACATGAGACGTGGTCTAAGAATGACAAACTACTATCTATCTAACTAACATATAGTAGAATGAAAATTCCTACCATATAATGCTTGATAATGAACCTTCTCTATTATAGACTAAAATATGTTATTATAATAGAAATCAATGAGGGGAGTGTGTCTTTACTTGGTACCCCCAAAGTCAAGGAATCATTCAAAGAGCATGTCCTCAATCCCCTAAATTATATGCTCAATCAATCCATTAATTTGTTGGAGATAGTTTTTGTGTAGAATCAGCTGTGTACCCAATTATTTATGTAACCCCTACCAAATCTGTGATTCCATAAGAGTGTCTCTCTAATAAATTCTAGAATGTGAAGATCCATGATGACATATGACTTCCCTAACATACATCTTTCTTATATAGTATACTAAAAATTTCTCTCACATAGGTATGAAGTGTCTAACCTACAACAAATGATCAATAAAACCCCAAATTGTATCATTTCTACATGGTCATAAGGGTATACTAGTCATGGAATACATTGAAACATCATCCCATATCACATTGGGAATGGAAAATGGATATAAAACCCCATCCAAACACTGATTCTATAACTTTAATTACTGATAGGTGGATCACCAAGTGATGAATCCAGCAATCTAACATCTTATACAAACCGACCAACAATTTTACTATAGATCCTTTTATATTTGGGTGAAAACGGGGAGAATCACCCATACTGAGGTGTGGAATTCCCACATTAGCTAATCTATAATGTCTAATGGGTCCCAAAAATGCGCAGTGATTAGTAATGTATCATCCAAATTCATGATCCAACCTGAATATTCTTCATCATCTAAGAAACTTTCCCTATGTACAAGGCCTTCAGGATAAGATAGTTGACTCGTCATTACTCATTACAAATGTTTATAGATCACAACTATGACTGAGAGGATATTTGAACCATGGTAGTGTAGAATATCAATGTGAATCTCATTGAATTAGTACATGAGATTCTATTATCTACTTGAATTTTGAATCAACTCAATTGTTAATGATCATCTAAGAGCATCATCTATTGAAGTTAATTACTAGGAATGTGTGAAATATCAAAATAACATGACTATAGGTACTTAGACCACATTAACCACTTGAGATGGAGATCTTACTGTATAAATTTATAATTTAGGAATTTTTTATCAGAGAATACCACAAAACACCCTCCAATTGTATACTGTTTCTAACCACATAAGGTATACCCATCAGTATTATTCTCAAGGTTGTGTCTATGGTATTTCTACACATGAGGAATCAAATGAAGAGGCTTAAATATGAAAATTCAATCATCTTGTATTAGAACATCTCCAAGCATGTTACTTGATGTGTCATAGTGTATACTATAGATCTATTAGAGCTCTAGGGAAATCAGTGTTCATGTTGACGTCGACAATTCCATCAACATTTAAAAGTATTTTTCAAAATCTTCTGACAATAATAATTTTACAAATTTCTTTAACAAACCATAATTAATGTTACAATAAATGAGAAATCATTGTTGAATCATCTGTAATATCTAACTATTCCCAAGAAAATCTATATTTCAAAGATGTTCTAGTGATTCTCCCAAAAAACTATAACTCTTACATTCTCTGGGACTAATAAAAGTAATGACTCTAAGATATTATTACCTAGGAATTGGACGATGCTTTTCCAAAAGTGTCATTTATACAGCTTACAATAATGTTGATATTTTATCTATGTGTACTCAATAAGATATTTGTATGGTTTTAATGGTTGTGTCTCTAGTGAAAATACACTATGATATCATCAACAATTTACACCATTAATGGATCTATATATGATTGGAATACCCAAATCATAAGATCCATGAATACTAAAAGTTGATTCATGAGTCAGAAATACGTAACTGGGTACTCTTATATACTATAACTACTTCTGAATATGTTGTATTCTTGGTCTAAGCACCTAATATGCACTTAATGATAGTCGAGCCTAATTTATATCTTTGAGAAGAATCACATTCACCAGAGTTTGTTACATAGGTTGTCTATTCATAGACATTGATACAAATTATTTATTATGATGTAGGTTAATCTATGGTAATCAACTCAGAGCCTGAGGGTACCATCCAAATTCATGCAAAAAATAATGGGTGAACCCCAAGGAGATGTGTTGGGGGGATAAAGGCTTTTTATATAATATCTACTTGTTGATTCATAATTTAAAAAATCATTTCAAGTTCCATTTATAATGTATAATGGTCATTGGGGATTCTCCTACTACTACCTCAATTTTTTATTCTACATCTTCGACTGGAGGTACACTAGAGAAACCCTTAAAAAATACTTCTCAAAATGATCCAATATGTAAGGAAATATTGAGGATCACAACCAATGGTCATCAAAGAAAGGACTAGATATATATTTCATCACACTACTCTTCAAATTCTTTTTTATTCTTGAAGGTATATCATACAATTCAATTCTTCCATATGCATGTGGATAACTCCCTCTGGTGATGTAAGCATCACCCTACGATGATCGTACTCAATATGGTATTGATATAGGATTAACCAGTCCGTCCATATGATTTCATTAAAATCAATCATGTGAACAAAATAACCATATGAAAATTATCCACTTATTTAGACGGGATAATACTTACTATGATGAAAAACCTCTATGAAGATACATAACGGGGTATCTAGCATCCTAAATCTCTGAAATTGTTTAGTATCAAAGACCCTAATACGTATAATGGTCTCAAATATAAATGAGCGAGAAGTTCATGTGTCGAATAATTGATACACTAATGTAGAGGATATATATAATATTACCTCAAACTATATAATATCTAGAACGCATCTCCAATGTCATTGGCTGTACTACATGTAACTGGATTATTTTTATATCCCTGGGTGAGTACATGACTAAACTAAGAAAGCCCTCTCTAATGGTACTGATAATTATAATATTTAATAAACCACCCTCTACCACCACCTTACTCCAATTGGACAATGGTAATATAGATGTCTTCCTAACACGGTATTACTAGATCCACTCTTGATCATTGAGTATGAGTTGATTTTTCTCTTTATGAACAAAAGGGAATGCCATGTAAAAGTATTAAATAGTCTCTATCCCACCACAACCTCTACAACTGACTATATCACCCAAGAATTGAGTCTTTATATGTCATAGCTTCCAATATTGGTAACATATATGAATGTTATAAACATGAGAAGAATGACTATTAAAACCTCCATGAAGAACCTCAAAACAAATCATTCACACAGAAGAGGAAAAACTAGTTGGTTTAGGTTCTGAACTGCCCTTATTCACAACATCAACATACCTCAATATTCATTATATATCAAGGTCCTGGGTTTTAATTTCAAAAATTAATTTCAGCCCTAACAGGTTTACCAATGATCAATGGGCATATACCAGCCCATCATTGAAATAATCTATGGTCGTAAGGTCACCACTCACTAGAGTTGAAGAGAAATAATCCAACTCATTAAAATGAAAAGCATAATATATAACTGAAATGCTATACTAATATAGATTAACAAATTATCTATCTCTATGAGCCCTCAGAGTCTATGGAATCAAAAATTCAAATAATATCCTTTTAAAATCCACTAAGATCATATTATGAAGTTGATATTCGTGGGTTGTAAAACCCCACCACCTCTTGGTATAATCATGTATCATATATGCATCTAGTGTGACTCTCCCCAATGGAGGTGTCCCCATATACTCAAATATATCTAGGAGGGATTTGACTAATGAATCAATAGTTTGTGGTCTTCTAGTACACAAAATGATAGGATGATTATACTACTAGAATTAATGATTCAACTCTACCATGTTCAAAGTTGGTCTCACAATACCTTACATATTTTGTAGTCATCGATGAATCCATATCAAAACTAGGAATATGTTCCCATATCAATAATAGGATGTTCTTATAATGGTTAAAATAAAGACGGAATCCATTTCGGATCAAGGCCATCCCCCTCAAGTGAACGATTGTCATCACCTTCATAGAGTGCGACTGAAGTATATCATTGTGGCATAAAACTACAATGATAAACACATATATCAATAAATATTTATGAAACATAAAATATTGGGGATATAAAAATAGTACAATAATAAATAACTAGTATATAAATGATCACCCCTCTCTTCATGATAAGAAATACAAGTCTTGGTGAGAGAATAGTCCATAACATGACATAATAATGCAAGATAAAACAGAAAACCCACTATTATGGATGGGTTTGTGTTTAGGAATCTATTTCACATGTATAGGATATATAATTTCAATTTAAAAATGATTTTCAGGATAAAATTATTCTTTTTCAAAAAATAAAACAACTATAAAATGGTTATATTAGATAGTTTACCATTAAATTTCTATAAGGGACCCATACTCTCTATCAACCTAAATATGGAATATACATAATCCACACAATAACATGTTCAATAACATGAAACAAACTTTCCAGCGTTCATCATTCCATAATTGAAAATTTATGTTATCTTAATTAACCTATTTATGAAAAGAATCTTAGGTTAAGGAATGCACATTATGTTTCAATTGTGTTTTCCAATACCTTCAAAATGTTTCAAATCAATTTACTATGTATTTACGGCTCTTGAATGTAGAAAAATTAAATTAATGTTGAAAGTATATTTCACAGAGGGGGAATTCATGGAATATAATCCGTATTTCTCATATGATGATGTCTATACATATTCAAATCCTTCTTTTCATGAAATATAAGTAAAAGAAATCATGACATCAATAATACTAATAATGATAACATAATAAGACATGTATGTTACCCAATGGTGATGTCATGTAACTATAAATAGAATAATCAATAAATACAATTACCCATCCTTGGAAATTTGGGTTTCTATTATACATGGGTTAGCTACGTCCAATAAAAAGTTCAATTCCAAATCACATGAACTTATAGTCTCTTATCTAGGTCTCCAACAACAAGATTAAAAAAGTATGGCTCTGATACCACTTTGTAACATCCATACCTAGGGTTCACATAACCTGTTCCCCAAGCCAGTGATTCACATGGCCTCGAAAGAAACTCCCCATATGCCAAAGGATTTCGATAAGAAGTGCAGGTGTAAATGTGTTCATATGGGAACTATACCCTCATATCATGGTGGAACACCATATATCACAATAAACATTAAATAGTAGAAGAAGTATATATAAATTTTCATATTTGTAAATTAGCAGAATTCTAAATTACTGAATATCTGAGTAAAAATATCATAACCAACTATGGTTATGTTAATACATTGATGAATTTCTTGACTATATGAAAATAGGTGAACATTGTAACTCCCTGACCCCAGTTACCCAGAGTCAGTGCATTATTACGTAACATTGACATGATCACAAGAAATATCCAATCTCAAAAGACCGATTAGTTTAGTATACTTGGATACACTAGATATATTCATAAAGTTTTACATTACATCATAAAAATGAAAACTACAAAAAAATAGTCTCCATATTCCACACTCTTATCCCCTCATACTATCCATGCAGGTCATTCATAATTTACTTCTTCATATCCTAAGAAAAATAAAACATAGAAAAGGGGTGAGCTCAAATGCCCAGTAAGAATAAGAATATTTTAGAAACTTTCATAAATAAGAATATTAATTTAAGGCAATGTATATCTAAAAAAAACTTTTAAACATGATCATCAACATATCATGGAAAAAATAAAATGATATAATTTCTATTTACTTATTCACGTGGATATTCTACTAATTGAATAATCACATGCAATATCAATAACCACTTTCATAATGATGGAATGTATAATGCCAGACTATCATAACCACATAGCCAAGGACTCGTTCCAAGACTAAAAATAAGATTTTGTCAAGGCCTTGTGCCAAGAAACTAGTTTGTCTCATGAGACCTATCGATTCATCGAGGAGCTATAGCAGGCTTCACCCGTCACATATTATGTCCAATGCAATCCTCATATCAACAGGTTTAAACCTAACATAAACATTCATATTAAAACATGTATAAAAAATGTCAATACTTACTCCATAAACCATGAATGGTATAAAAATAACACATCCACAGTCAAACATATCACAAAACCTTAAATACAATATGGATGTTTTGTATCATAATAAATCAACTTCAAAAGAACTTAAAATCCATCAATGGATGTTGACATAGATGAAATCAAAACTCTTTTTAGAGAAATATCTCTATCTATTTTGAAATCATTTAAGAGTCATATATTTTTAAAATAAAACATTTTCTTTGAAAATATTCTTATATTCTTATAAGTTATGCTTCAAATATTTTATAACGGCGGAAAATAGCCGCACCCTCCATATATGTCAAAAAACATTCTTACCTTAATTCTATCGAAAATGATAAAAATGACCTTGTTTGGAAAACAACGGAAAGATTCTTTTATAAAACTCTTATAAAATTCAACAAGTGTATAAATGACTTTAACCCATATTCTAGTAAATATTAAAAATGTTTTGAAATACATTTTTAAGAAACATGGATGTGGATGATAAAGAAATCCCAGTAGATTATTACTTATAAACTATCTTAGATAATGATTAGATTGAAAAATAAACCATTAACTTGTACTTTTCCTTGGTTGAGGGTAGGTTAACCTCCTATATAATGGTGAAATAATTGTTATTAAATTATACAATAATAATATACATTAATATCATATCATATATGATATTTTAACATTGCTTTGTTAATAATATCTTCGAATTATCGTCGTTTCGGTGTTAACTTACTCATTTTATTTTATATGTTTTGTTACATAATCCATGTTTGTTATGGATAGGTTGTATCATCTTCATATCCAAGATTATATCATTTCCATAAACATTATTTTTAATAATCATATTAGAATTATACTTTAATGGATACGATGGAGAATTAATCTCATCGCGTTCATGGAGACGGTAGTCCGTACGTATGCACGAGCAACAATATCATTCTTTTCATATTAAAATAATATAAACATTAATGTTATATCACATATACAGAATCATTATCATGTTATATTTATTATTTACATGAATTAAACATCATTATTATACCCATCTAGATAATAATGTTTTGAATAACAATTACACCACGACATGAAGACGGTAAGTCGTACGTACGCATGTATGGTGACATGCCATTCAAAGGATGGATAAAATACTAAAATATGGTTGTAAAATTTTTATAATAACATCAATGTATATATAATATACTTGAGTTGTTATTTTAGAATGGTAATAACGAAGAAAAAAGATGTTGACGAAGAAAGGATCTTGAAAGAGGGTGGTGAAAACATTACCTCTTCTTCGGGTTATTCCTTTTGATTTGATCAAAAAGGAACCATAGGTTGGCTTTCTGACTAAAGTAAGGCCTCTAGGATGAATTTAGGGAAGTCGAGAGAGTATTTGGTCAGGGTTTTCTGAATTAAAAGGCATTGAAGGTGTGAATTAATGAGAAGGGGGAGTTCCCTTTTATAAGAGGGGTGAGAGCATCTTTGGAAAAGATAGAAATATTATTTTATAATACATTCATAATTAGTTTATAGTGACTCCAAAGTAGATTATTTAAAGTTTAATATGGGTATAGGTCTAAAACAACTCAACCAATATAATTTTGTTAGGTTTGGGTCACTATATTAACCTTATCATTAAGTATTAACTCTCAGTTAATTTGTTTCACTTTTACAATGTCTCTTTGTATTTTTATATTATATTGTTAATAACCATAATATATACATCCAAGAGACCCCCAAGTGGTCCATTAATGATAAACCTATCATGATATATGTATCTTGGAAGAGCCATAGATTTTTTGAAATTTAATATCAATTAATAATATAATATTTTTTAAGAACACTTTTATGTCAATTTTGACACTATTAAATAATTTAATTTTTTAAAACTCATAATAGAATAATTACTTCGAAAAAAGTAAATTAAATAAATCATAACATTAAATATTAATGTAGAAAATTATTGTAATTTATTAAAAATCTCAATTTAAATTTATTTGGGTATTTATAATATTAAAAATTTCTTAACTTTTCACTATTATGGTAATTACCGCATCACGATTGTGTCATAAATAAATTAAATTATGTAATGTCTAAAAAATATAAATAAAATACCATTATGTATTAAATCTTATTATATTTATAATTAATATTTATAGCCGAAAATCCAACATACATAACCTTATGTAAAAATTGTTTTGCTAATAGATATATGTTTGTGTCATTTTTGTATTTATTATAACTTATTTAAAATAAAGTGTCCATATCACCTACAAGTGGCTCCATGGGGTCGAAAAATAGACCCAAAGATGCTAATTGTCGGACATGTATCCACCAATAAGTTTAGGACACGTTTCAGGGTGATTTAGAATTATTATAATATTATTTTTTAACCCTTATTTACCGGATTTACCCTTTAACCATGGTAAATAAAATATTTACCGAAATAATTATTCAAAATGTCTAAAAATAAAAGGTACCTATTTAAACAATTTGGAATCCTAATTCCAAATATCGAATCCATTTTTCCAAATTCAAAACATAGAATTGGCATAATTTAATTTGAAATTAATTCGCCTTTCTCAAAACAAAAACAAACGTGTTTTTAAGATATAATAACTATCAAAAGATGGTCCCTTGTTTTTGTTCGGTTTAATTGTGAAATTATGTAGAATGAAAAATATTGTATTAAATGGTAAACATATATTCTATATATACTTGAAACCACTAAAATTCATAATTTATCAATACTAATCATTTTTATTAAAAAAGTTGTTTTTAATTAAAATGTAGTAATTTTCACTATTCATCAAAATATAAAAGTTATCTAAAAAGTGCCAAAATTTTACCCTAGGCTAAATTCAATATTCCAAATCCAAAAATGTATTCCATTTTGAGATATAAAATTTATAAAATTTTAAAAAGTAGGTATTACTATTCATTACGGCTAGTTTGATTGGTTGTAGTGTGTGTTAGAACTCGAAGTTGCATACAACACACGCTATTGTATTATTCAAAGAGAAGCGTACCGTGGAATCCTAGGGTGTTACATTGTAAATTTTTGATGTCCCAATTCTAAATAATAAATTATTTAGTCAAATTGAATATATAAAAGTTTAAAATATTGGATTTAAAAAGTGTTCACTATTAAAGTTGGTAAAAGTTCATTTTTGAAAAATAATTATTTTATCTGAAAAAAATGAATTTGTTCTTACATTATGTCTGTGAAACACATAATACATATTCTAAAATTATAAGAATTATATAAGGTTAAAAATTTTGTTAGTACTATTCATAAAATCTTTTGAACAGCTTGTTTGGTAAGTCATGGTGCGGTTGAAATCGGTGTTACGTGTAGTGCAAGTTATTGAATTATTTTGAAGAAATAACACACTATGAAATCTTGGGGTGTTAAATTCTCCCCTCCTTCAAAAAATTACATCCTCAAAAATTGAAATTGTTTTTCGAGAATAAATGGTTGAAAATAGAAAATATATTTGTGGGAAACCCCACATCGGAAAGTGGGTTAATAAAATTTAGTCATAATAAAAGGAAAAGAGAAATTAAAGGGTCATCACCAAATTATGATATCTATTCGGAGAAAATTGGTGGAAATTAGAGACATATAATTGGAGGAAAACATAACTATTTATAGGTAGTGATTGAGGTCATCAATCACAACCAAGTGTAAAATTGAGGGCCTTAAATTCATCAATCTATGATGATTTAAAATACCATCGGTTCAGCAAAACATATGGTATTAGAATAACACATTTTTTGTTTTAAGTTCCCTTTACTAAATTATAAGAACTAATTTCTTCATTAAATACGAGAAGAAGAAAAATATGTACTTGACATGTAGAGTCTCATCCTTTAAGTATGTTCTACCACAAACTCATCTTTCATTCTTAAAGAATATAGAACTTAAAAATAATATTCTATTTATCCTATTAATATAGGGTTGAAAAATGAATTTATAATTCATCTAGAAGAACCATTAAAAAAATACATTATACAATCTAGGACATCATGTGAGTCTGTGGTATGTGATACACCCCTGTCTCCCTTCGGTTGTGGGTTCAAGTCTCGTGACCTTGCCGGACGCGACGGGTTGCCACCCGACCTCCGGGTTGTCCATTTATGGAAATCCATAAATAATCCAAACTAGAACTATCTAAAATAATTTAGTCTATCATTTATAAGGAATGTAAACAAAATGAAGATCCTTTTTTCCGCGTAATAACATGTGAACACCTTCATCATGTATTCTTTTAAAACACTACAACATCCTGAATTACCATAAAACCATATTGATTACATTCATGATCCCTTATTCCTTAAAGAATAATGTATATACTCTTTCAATCCAAAATTGTTGTAAACCCCGTGAATGATAAAATATTCAAATCGATAATCAGTTTCAAGGAAGTCAAGAATATCAAATATAATTTATCCAAATCAATCATTTATTATTCTAAAATCACTACCTCAGTATCAGAACCATATTATGGTTAATCATTCTCTCAATCATATATTTTCCAAAAATTTAACCTGCTAGTGAGTCACTTTTCTTTTTTCGATACAATCTCAAGTCCTTAATGAAATAGTACAACAGTAAAATCCTTATATACTCCATATTTATTATAACAAGTAAATTTTTGATACAACACTCAAATGACATAATCAACATAAGAACTCTAATCATTCCTCTTTATCTGTGGTAGTTTCATAACTTGATTATTATCCAATAACATCATTTTTGGCATAGTCTGATGACTGGTACATAGGTTAATGTAGTGTCCAAACTCCTTGCAAATGAAGCATTGCACATTTGAAACCATTTTCTTACCCTTACAGTCACGTACTTTGTGCCCCTTTCCTCCACACTTATAACCAACTCCCAATCCTTTCAGGCAAGTTTGGGGGTGTTTCTTCCCATAGTTATCACATATGGGAAAATTCTTCTTTTCCCTCTTCTCTTTATCCATCTTCCACTATTCCATCCTTTTCTTATCTTGCTTCCCTTCAAAGCCATAGGACTCAGTAAACACTTTACTTATCTTATCAACACATGATATTATTTCTTCATATGATGATAATATATGGGAGACTATTTTCCTTATAAATTCTGGCTTAAGACCATGAAATATATGATCCTTCTTTCTCTTTGGATCATGTGCATTTCTGGAGTTCTCATTCCTTATACTTGGCACCATTTCTAAACAATGGATTACACTAGATTAGATTATGAATAACAATACCTAATACCAAACTTGAAAAACACATAAGATAAATTAAATAGTTTTATGGATATAATCCATAATCATAAAGATGTCTCTTTGAGGAAGTATATACTCATAAAACCTTCATAATGGTTTGTAAAGAAAATGAGAATTATCCTAAGCATATCCCCCAGGAGTGTCGTAACCAGGAGTGCAGCAGGGCCCGTTGTCGTGTACCAGTTCCTGTTCGAGTCCAACTCAAAGTGGTGTTTTCGGGTTTTACCCCTAGGTTGATCTGTGCTAGAGCCGCCTCTACCTGCTCGTATCCAGACAGGGATGTATTGCTCGGAAAACTCACAAAATCTACACAATACCAAAATTCTAGGAAGTTATTCTATACTAATCCCCAAAGTCATCTTAAATCTATGTGGCATAATCATAGATTATCTAAATCTAGCTTCCAAGGTTTGTTCTAAACATCCTCTGATACCAACTGTAATGCCCTGAACCTAGTTACCTAGAGTCAGTGCTTTATTACATAACATCGGTATGATCACAAGAAAGATCATATCTCTAAAGATGGATTATTTTAGTAGCTTTGAACACACTATATATATTAATAAATTTTACATTACATCATAAAAATGAAAACTACATCAACATTGTCTCCATATTCCACAATCTTATCCCCTCATACTATCCCTGTAGGTCATTAATAATTTACTTCTTCAAATCCTGGGAAAAATAAAACATAGAAAAGAGGTGATCTCAAATGCCCAGTAAGGATAATAATATAGTGGAAACATTCATAAATAAGAATAAAAATTTAAGGAAATGTATAACTAAAACAAAAAAAATTTAAACATGAACTTCAACATAACATGGAAACAGTAAAATGAAATAATTTCCATTTACTCATTCACATGGATATTCTATTAATCTAATAATCACATGAAATTTCAATAACCACTTTCATAATGATGGAATGCATAATGCCAGACTATCATAACCACATAGCCAAGGCCTCATTCCAAGACTACAAATAATATTTTTTCAACGACTTGTGCCAAGACACAAGTTTGTCTGATAAGACCTACTGATGCATCAAGGATCTATAGTAGGCTCCACCCTTCACATATTAAGTCCAATGCATTCCTCATATGAACAGTTTTAAACATAACATAAACATTCGTATTAGAACTACCATACAAAATGTTAATACTTCCTCCATAAAACATGAATGGTATAAAACTAAAGCATCCATAGTCAATCATATCACAAAACCTTAAATACAATATGGATGTTTTGTATCATATTAAATAAACTTCAAATAAGATTGAAATCCATCAAAGGATGTTGACATAGATGAAATAAAAAACTCTTTTTAGAGAAATATCTCTTTCTATTTTGAAATCATTTAAGAGTCATATATTTATAAAATAAAACATTTTCTTTGAAAATATTCTTATAAGCATGTAAGGGATGCTTCATAGATTTTATAATAGCCGAAAAAAGCCGCACCCACCGTATAAGTTAAAAAATCATTCTTACCTTAATTCTGTCAAAATGGTTAAAAATGACCTTGTATGGAAACGACAGATAGATTCCTTTATAAACCACTTATAAAAGTCATCAAGGGTATAAATGACTGTAACCCATATTCTAGTAAATAGTAAAAATGTTTTTAAATAAATTTTTAAGAAACATGGATGTGGATGATAAAGAAATCCCAGTAGATTATTACGTATAAACAATATCAAATAATGAAGAGATTGAGAAATAAAACCATACAGTGTACTTTTCCTTGGTTAAGGGTAGGTTAACCTCCTATATAATGGTGAAATAATTTTTTCTAAATTATACATGAATCATATACATTAATATGATATCATATATGATCTTTTATCATTTCATTGTTAATAATATCTTTGAATTATCGTCGTTTCGGTGTTAACTTACTCGTTTTCCTTTATATGTTTTGTTACATAAGCCATGTTTGTTATGGATAGGTTGTATCTTATTCATATTCAGAATTATATCATTTCCTTATACATTATTTTTAATCATCAAATGATAATTCTACATGAATGGATACGATGGAGAATGAATCTCATCGCGTTCGTGGAGACGGTAGTCCGTACGTACACACGAGCGAGAATATCATTCATTTGATATTAAAATAATATATAATTGGATGTTATATCATATATTCAGAATAATTATCATGTTATATTTATTATTTACATGAATTACACATCATTATTATACCCATCCAAACAATAATGTTTTGAATAACAATTACACCACAACGTGGATACGGTAAGCCATACATAAGCACGTATGGTGACGTGTCATTCAAAGGATCGATAGAATACTGAAATATGGTTGTAACAAGTTTATAATAATATCAATGTATATATAATATACTGTATTTGTTATTTTAGAATGTTAATAACAAAGAAATAAGGAGTTGAAGAAGAAAGGAACTTGAAATATGGTGGTGAAAACATTACCTCTTCTTCGGGTTCTTCCTTTTGATTTGATCAAAAGGGCTCCTTAAGATGGCTTTCAGACGAATGTAAGGCCTTTAGTATGAAGTGAGGGAAGTTTAGAGAGTATTTGGGTAGGTTTTGACTGATCAAAAAGGCCTTGAAGTTGTGACTTAATGAGAAGGGCGGGTTCCCTTTTATAAGAGGGGTGAGGGGCACCTTTGGAAAATCTAGTAATATTATTTTATAATAAATTCATATTTGGTTTATAATGGCTCCAAAGTATATTATTTAAAGGTTAAGGTGGGTATAGGTCGAAAACCACTCAACCAATAGAATATGGACAGTTTTGGGTCACTATATTAACCTTATCTTTAAGTATTAACTCTCAGTTAATTCGTTTCACTTTTAAAATGTCTCTTTGTATTTTCTTTATTATATGGTTAATAAACTTACTATATACATCCTAGCGACCAGAAAGTGGTCCTTTAATGATACACCTATCAGGATATATGTCTCATGGCCGAGACTTATATTTTTATAAATTTAATATCAATTAATAATATAATATTTTTTTTAAAAACTCTTTTATGTCAATTTTGACACTATTCAATAATTGATTTTTGTAAAACTCCTAACAGAATGATTACTCTGAAAAAATTTAATTAAATCAATCCTAACGTTCCATATTAATCTATAAAATTATTTTTATTTATAAAAAATCTCATATTAAATTTATTTGGGTATTTATAATATCAATTATTCTAATTTTTCACTTTATGGTAATTATAGCATCACCTTTGTGTCATAAATAAATTAACTTATTTAATGTCTAAAAATTATAAATAAAATATCATTATGTATAATTTTTTTATATTTCTAATTAATATTTATAGTCTAAAATCCAAAATACATAACCCTATGTAATTTTTTTTTTTCAAAAATATATATGCTTATGTCATTTTTGTATTTATTTTAACTTAATAAAAATAAAGTGTTCCTATCACCTACAGGTTGCTCCATGGGGTCCAAAAATCAACCCAAAAATGATCATGGTCAGAAATGTATCCAAAAATATGGTTAGGACACATTTTAGGGTAATTAAGTATTATTATAATATTATTTTTTAACCCTTATTTACCGGATTTACCCTTTAACCATGGTAAATAAAATATTTACCGAAATAATTATTCAAAATTTCTTAAAATAAAAGTTACCTATTTAAAAAATTTGGAAATCCTGATTCCAAATATTGAATCCATTTTTTCAAATTAAAAACATAGAAGTGGTAGAAATTAATTTAAAATTAATTCTCGTGTTCAAAACAAAAAAACGCGTTTTTAAGATATTATAACTATAAAAAGATGGTCACTTGTTTATGTCCGGTTTAATTGTAAAATTATGTCCAATTTCCAACATTGTATTAAATGGTAAAAATATATTCTAAATATACTTTAAAACCACTCAAATTCATAATTTATCACTACTAATTATTTTGAATAAAAATTTTGTTTGTAATTAAAATTTAGTAATTTTCACAATTCATCAAAACAGAAAACAAATCTGAAAAGTACCAAAATTTCACCCTAGGATAAATTTGATATTCCAAATCCAAAAATGAAGTCCATTTTGAGAGATAAATTTTATATAATTTTAAAAAGTATGTATTACTATTCATTACTTCTAGTTTGATTGGTTGTAGTGTGTGTTAGAACTCGAAGTTGCGTACAACACACGATACTGTATTATTGAAAGAGAAGCGTACTGTGGAAGATTGGGGAGTTACATTGTAAATTTTTTATTTCCCAATTCTATAGAATACATTTATATAGTCAAATTGAATATATAAAAGTTTAAAATATTTGATTTCAAAAAGGTTCACTATTAATGATTGTAAAAGTGCATTTTTAAAAAATACTTCTTTTATATGAAAAAAATGAATTTGTTCTTAAATTATGTCTAAGAAACTCATAATATGGATTCTATAATTATATGGATTATATAAGGATACAAATTTAGTTAAAACTATTCATAACCACTTTTGAACGGTGTGTTTTGTAAGTCATGGTGCACTTGAACACGGTGTTACGTGTAATGCACATTATTGAATTATTTTGAAGAAATAACACACTATGAAGGCTTGGGGTGTTACAAACATGGAACATGCTTTTAATATTCTTATGTAAAAATTAAAATATAAAAAAATTATAATCATCAGGTATCTTGTGAATATGATCGATCTTCTTCCATGAACCTCTAAATTTATGTTAAATGAATTGAAAACTGGTAAAATTTCCATTCCCTTATATGAACAAGTTGTACAATAATCTTCTCAGGTACATATGGCTTTTTTAGTAGGGTGTTATATAAAATATTAGTAGAGGAAAAAAATTATTTCTAGAATTAAACAAATTAATGATTCCATATTAACAATATATATGCATAAATGAATTAATTATAAAATATACCAAATAGACAACATTCCACTCTGGTTTTTAAATGACACCCAACTGTTCTACCTATATTAGTTCTGGTCCAGTAGGAATGGTTTGATCAATTAATATATATATTTTAATATACATATATATGTATATATTATTTTTTTATATTTAATCCACCTACATGTTCCAAATATGTGTGGATGTAAGTGGAATTACACACAAAATTCTAAGTGCTGGTAGACTGGGGCTATTCTTAGACATAAAAAATGTGCCTTAAATTCCTACAAGGTCAACAAATAGCATATATGACAATCATCTCATTGTGAGTGGTAGAATTAATTCTATTCACTTTAGATAGTGAGTGTTCCATTATTTCATCACTCTAATAGGGGATATACATCATATTTCACGCCATCCAAATAGTGTCAATGGTGTGACATATCATGGTAAAAACTGGTATATTGGAATATGACACTATCATCTTAAACATAACCCTTACCATCATACCAAATCCAAAACAAGACATTATTTTATTTATAAAATTTATCGTGAGGAAAAACATATCATGTATACCAATAGTAAATACCATTATAAGAAATGCATTACAATACATATAAACTTGTTTACTATTATAAATGATGTTGTCTGACATTTCCACCATTATAGTTCATTACATTTAACACAATTATGTCATTTAATGTAAATAAACCCATAATTTATTGTCATCCGTTGTATTATAGTTTATTTAATTCTATAAACATTTTATTTATTTTATAAGGACCATATAGTCTCTTAGTGGGTGACATGGTAAAATAAAGGTTTTTCTTAAATAGGAATATCCATTTGTAATCTAAACTGAAAGATAAATTAGCATTCTAGAAATTTGGATCATTTAACCATAAGGGAAAATTCAATAGGTATTCCCAAGGGGTTTTAATATGTGAGTAAAACATGCACTAAACCACAAAAACTGATCAAATGTGGTTTATAATGGTTCAATGATTGATTTGTTATTAAGATATCATTAAAAATGGATGTTTGAAAATATCTGGAATGTAGATCAAAGAAATAGATGAGAGAATTAGAAACATATAGGAAAAATTATAACACCACCTACCAAAATTATATAGGACACTCCACTATTGATATAGGACTTAGATTCAGGGTAGTTTAGAAGAGATCTTTATAATGGTCCAATAACCTAAAAAAATAGCCTAGAACCTTAATTGCACAACTGATTCAATGATAATATTAGATATAAAGGTAGATGATTCAAGATATTAATTTAATGAATCAAAATAGTTCAACAGAATATGAATTGAACAAAATACATAAGAGTTAACCCAAATCCATGTTTGAGGAGTTTCAAAATCTATTGCCAATCAAAAAATAGGACATTTTTGTCCAAGGGTATGAGGTGATGAAAAAAGGGATTTAATATGATGTGATAGAAAAAATAAATTTCAACTCAAATCACAAAGTTGAATAGTCTTTCAAACCATGATCTAATCGGGTACTAGTTTCGGCTTAAATGGAGATCATCACATGGTTTGGTGCACGTTAAATCTAACAAGACACAGACCATGTGAATTGGATCTATCCAAAATCGTGTTGCATCGCATGATCATACGACCTAGGTCAAATGATTACATACAAACCATGCAGCCCCCAGTACTGACATTCTAAAACCGTATGATTTTGAGAAACATTGTGGGATTGGTGGAGCTGTTTCTTCTAACTATGAATCCTTGTATTCTCTTCCAAATTTGGTGCTCTAGACTTTGAATGAGTCTTGAAAGCACCTGAGACCTCCTTGACTTGATTAAGAGTCATTATTGGGGTTGTTTAAAAGAATCTATAGAAAGAACATGATTAGTAACTTCTTGAAATGATGGGTCATCAAATTATATAAGCTTTTTTTTACATTTTATGGCATTTGATTAAATATTTTTGATATCCCTGATACAATTTTGATTTCTATTTTTTGGGAATACAATACCATCATTCATGTGAAAGAAGAACGACAACATTACAAAGAGATGTGATACTTTCAAGATTGACATAGAATGTATTAAGGATATGTTTAATAAAAATATGTGATATATATGAAATTAAAATGACTATGGGATGATAATATATCATATTCTTTTTTATTAAATCTAACAATAATACTGACACAAAATTCATATGCACATTCAACATATCGTCTCAAAGAATGATGTATTTTATTTTCTACCTCTAACTTTGAGGAATCACTATAAATAAAAATATAAAAAATATATTTTGTATTTTTACCATGTTTAAATTTTTGATATTATTAAATAATGAGGAATGTAAGAGGGAAAAAATGTAACAATTTATATCTTATATGAAAAAAAAAGTTATTACTGTAAATCATAACTATAACAAAGAATTTTTAATAAATGGGTCATAAAACACATTATAAATTCATATATGATATGATATATATGAATATTTTTCTTTTATGTTAGTATAAAATACTTATATAAATTATACATGAAGTCTTAATTTTTACAATGAATGTGAAGACTTAGGGTAAGGGATTTCAGTCTAACTTTTATTTTATGTGTGACACAATCCATGTTGACAACCATTTTAATGATTGGGGTGTGTATAATTCTAATGGATGTATTTTTAACTATAATTTATTAAATTATTGGGTTTTACATATCCAATTTAGGAACATTCTTTAATGTGGTTTTCTGTTAAATCGTTACCAAATCGGTTACATAACTTTTCCTCAATTTTCCATCATTAAGATAGATGTTATGTGATGCACCTATATTATTTTACGATGTGAATACAATACCAAATTGACATGTTATTTAATTAATCTACTTAATTTCATGATAATATTGTTATTATTTTTGATTTTATACCTTCATGGGTTATTTAATTCAATAGAACAAAATTGTTATGATTTATTTCTGCAGTCTCATCATATAACAAGATTATTTAAGATTGTGCATCTATAGATGAAATATTTTATTAAATATAAAAACAATATCAATTATTTTTAATAATTTATAGTAAGTAAATAATTTTTTATGTAATGGTAGCATTGTTCCACTCATTGGTACAAAATGTAGTTTGTATTTTTTATGAAAATTTATCTTTATTTATCAACTCAACTGGAATTATTTTTTCTAAAAAAATAGTATTCAAAAAAGGTTTTCAAAATTAATTTTAAATGTCCATTTAATATAATTTTTTTGTGTAAAATTCTTATAAAATCATTTTTATGTTTTTAGAAATTTTATATAAATTTGTTTGAATGAATCTGTTATAAGTGATCGTTTCAATTTTAAATAAAAATGGTTTTAATTTTTTTTTGTTACTATATAATGTTTATTTCAAAGATGAAATGATATATCACTCAATAACTAGTTTATGTTATAATTAAATATTTATTTATATTTTTTCATAGTGGATTTCTAGGAATAAAATTTTGAATCTATTCTTTATCTTTAAAAATTTATTTTTAATGGACTGTTTTTTTCCTTAAGAAATGAACCATGTGATATTTCAATATCCATCTCCATAAAAGATGAAATAATTTATTGAAGTTTACTATTTACTATAAATATTTTCTGAGGGAACCATACCTATTTTTTATTTTCATGGTATATATTTATGATGATAAGTTATTTATGAATCTTTTTTTAGTTTAGTGAGTTATACTAAGACAAAACTCATATGAAACCGACATTATATCATGGGATATTCAACGATTAAATAATTAAGAAAATTATCACATTTCCATAGGAAATTAGATGATAAATTGTTAATGATAGCTATTAAATTTCATGGGATGTGATATGATTTTTATGAACGCCATCTACTTTAAGGGTTCATGATGTGGGAAATTTGTTATTAACTTCTAGGACACATTTTTAAGATTTCATTATGTGTTGGGTGAGACTAATTTCTCACAATAATGAATTGGATAATTATTTATATTGCATGTCTTAGACACACCTATAACATGAATTGAACATGGATCAATAATATAGAGCTGTAATTAGAAGTGAATTTTATCTAGTGAAACATATATTGATTTAAAAGTGTACTCAGTTTAGAGATTCAAGGTTGTAATGGGTTGTGAATCGAGTTTATTAAAAGAAATTATCCACTATATGGTCTTAGAAGATATCTATGAGGGATATAGAAATTGTTTTCTAGGAATATGTGTATGCCAAAAATTCCATATTTTATTCATTCATGGCTTCTGTTTTTCTATTCCCTTATGATTCAAATCTTATAAACATCAATCATTACTAAATGATTATTTATTAAAGTCATTTATAGGCATTGAATGATTTTTTATTATAATAATCATGTTATCATACTCGTATGTTCATGAATATTCTTAGATATCTCCCTTGTTTACCATTACCGAGCAACTGATCTCACTATTTCCTATGTTTCTTTCCCCATGTTAATGAAGATATGTATTTTGTATGACGTGTCAATGAAGTGTGCTAGTCCTGGAGAACCTTGTTAGATATTATATATCTCACTTGTGTACCAGTTTTTTGGTTTCCATGATTCCAAAGGCACTAAAATATTATTCTTATCGGGCATGTGTTTTTATAATGTAATAAATATTCCAGCAAAATGATGAAACACACACACACACAGATATATATATATATATGAAAATCATAGATCGTTACACCCCTATAGGTTTTTCACTAAAGATAAGTACCATTTCATTTGATAAATACAACCCCTACTCCACCCTCTCCCACTGATCAAAACATCATTATTAGGTATTCCATTACTCTTTAGGAATATTCATATTCACACATGTAATCACTATGTGACTTTCAGCTCAGCTCACCAGCTACAACATTTCCCCAATCTAGGAGATATGAAATCATAAACTTGTAATCACACATGAATTCCACCTAATGATTCTGGGAAAGTACATGTCACATTAGAAGAATTCATAACTCAAGAACATATTTTTATTGAAATAAATAAATTATCATCGATGATGTATTTTTTCTAGATCAATAATTGAAATAAAAACAAGCACCAACTAAAGAACATTGGTTGAATAGTTACACTTATCGGAATGGAACTAACAAAACCCATAAGAAACTATTGATATCTATTAAATCAAAATATAACCAACGAAAATACATAAATCATAACATAAATCCTCAAACACAAATCTTTCAATTTGAAAACAAAGAACTAGAGCACTTTCCAACATATTATTTGGCAACACAAACTTTTCTTACAATAGTCAGTCAGTAATAATATGTGATCCTTCTGAGTCAAGTATTTTAGATTAGTTACAACCCATGAGAATTCATTTATAAAGATCCTATAATATCCTATCGTACTATGAAAACTATACCCCACTTAAACTATCATAGTGTCCTACCAAGACACAACTGAATTTATCTTAAAAATATCTTAAGATACTTCATGTAGGGGAATAACATGGCCTAATAAATGTAATTGAACATCCCAAAATCACACTTAAAATTTTTCAAAAGAGTTACTCTTGATAATTAACTCCTAAAACAACACATGAATACTTATATTTATTCTCCTTATATATTGATTGTTCAAGGATCTCACTGATTAAAATAACAATAAACATATCTAGGAACTATTTAGAAATTGTATTCATCAACCAAATGAACTCATCTGGAGGGATTTTTAATCCAAATAATATCACAAGGAACACATAATTCCTATTATAAAAATGAAGATCAGGTTTTGGAATATTATCATCATACACATGAATATAATGATATCCTGATAATAAAATTATTTTTGATAGCCAAATTTATTCTTTTAGATGATAAAATAAATAATAAATCAACATAATAGGATATTATTTCTTCACAATGAGTTGAATTAAGAAAATATAGTCAATTCAAATACACAAACTACCATCCTCATTTTCCAAAAATATAACTAGTTCACCCCATGGTGACACATTCATCCGGAAAAACCATAGTACACTAGATTATTATGTTTTACATTCATGTATTTCCACTAAGACAGAACCATCATATATAAAGAAGTCATGATATGGAACATTCATAACTATAACTGAATCCCAAAATGAACCTCCCATAAAGGATGTAACAATACAACCTCTATCAGACTAAAGTTATGAAAATCATCCAAAACCCTTGGAAACCGTAACACTTCATCTTCTGAAAAATTATTATTAACATTAGGATGAAAGATGAAAAGGTTGTAACACTCCTCAGACCAATCCAAGGGTTTCACTCACCCAAAATATCACAAGATCTCCATTAATATTATAGAAAAAAACCATCCTAAAAAATATATTTGTGATATCCTACACCAAATAAAACAATTATATGTTAAGGATGATGTCAAATGAATGTATTAGTAACTATAGTATGTAAACCCAGGAGCGGTGATACCCCATAACTAGCTCGCGTCCTCTATATACATTATAAATTTAAACTCTACCTCTAACTATCCTAGTCAATAACTAACGATTTACATTTCACTCTACCATAATTCTTAAATAATGGATAACGGGAGATGATATAAATAAGTGGACCACATTTGAATCAAACAAATAATTCAACCACATAAGTAAAAAACAAATGGTACATTGAAAAACATCAAGGTCACCTAATAATGTAAAAGAAAAATACAACTGTTAACCATTACATACTACCTAAACTCTAATTCATTTTTATTACCACATAAATTGATATCCATTAATATTTTAGGATAAGTAGAATCTATATATTGTGCTCTTATTTCCACATCCCATCAATTATAATCCCAAATAGGATAACCCTACTGCTACTACCTCAGCAGAATCATTTAAAATGGAGGAACCAAATTTAAAAGTCCTGGAATATACCGATTTCTTATAATTTCAATGATATCACACCACTAACTATGTCATCCTCTTTAAAAAAATAACATCTACAATCTATTTTCAAAGTTCTGTGAGTAACCAACCATATAGAAATGATATCAAGATGGTAGGGACCTACTATTATATTACCACACACTCTTATATCTAATAATCTAGTAACCCCACACCACAACTATTCTTTATATGTAATCTTGGTAACTCCATTCTCTTGGTGTTCTATTTCGGAAAAACATCCTCTAAATAACATATGTTGTTGCCCACACCAAAAGACATACCCTCATCATCAATGGGTTTACATAGCACTTTATCTCTCTATTAAATGCCTCTTCAAAACACCTCTCTCTATCCTCATTATAATGATATAGGAATGAAGTATATTGTCGAGGGGTCCAAAAATAGAACCTAATCTCTCGAATGATATAAATCACCTTTAAAATGGTAACATGGTCATAGATAATAACCTCTTTATTGTTATAATAATAAAATTTATCTTGTAACTAGTCTTGGAATATCTACCATGAAAATTCCGACCCTTTAATACCCCTCAAGAATATAATCCAACATTGCATATATGCTCTACTAAGCTTTAACATAACCAATGATAACTAGTACTTCCTCTAAGAATGAATCAAATAGAGAGCTAAATCAAACTCTTATATCTAGTCTACTGAAACTAAATCGGAAAAAAAAGAACTCATACATCTATAAAAATAGTCATTGAACCTCTTGGAGTGTCCTCATATATGTGTCTTGATCATCAACCTCCACATCACGGTGATCTACTAAAAGACCTGAATAGTAATAATTGCTGAAAAACTCATAAGGATTTAAACCTAGAATAATTCCCAAAGAAAGAAAAAAAATTGAGAACTACTAAACCTAGAATACATAATATTAAACATTACATAACTAACTATTAATTATATTGGTTACTATTTTAATATATTCGGATGTCTACCTATATCAAACACTGGTATAAAAAAGAAGGATGAATGATACTTTACAAAGACTCCATCCTACAACTAGTATTATTTCATTTAGTAGGATCAATAATATTAAATATCATTTAATTTGATCTTGTGGGGCCAAAATACACATGTGTCAACTAGTCTACAATGTTTACATTTCGTAGTAATCATAGAAGAAGTTGTATCCCTACCAACCCATGAAACCACAATAGTAACTAATTACAAATTCAAATGTATCCCTCATACCTCCCATTGAAAATAATTTTTCATGATACCCTCGACACAATGACACACAATGAGGAGAGAGATATGGTCATTTTACACATCATACCTCCTATAAAATCCAATTTGGTGACTATAATAGAAGGTATAAAAGCATATATGTACGGGTCGATTTATAGTCTAATAAAATAAGATGCAAATAGATATAATACAAATACACCAATAAATAACTACTTATATATATATATAATACATACCATATGTATATATTCAATGATATACCATACTATAAAAACTAAATAGGAAACTACAAGTACCAAAAATGATAAGACATTACTGAAAAAGAAGACCAAATTGATCCGAAAAAAACTGTAGCTAATAATGTCCAGCTCAATCTATAATTGGATTGTACAAACCTCTAAAAAAAGTGTATATTTATATTTTTTGAGCATAAAATTATACATAGAATGATACTCCATACCACCTCTTATGAAAAAATTCAATTAAATCATTGTAAAGAAATGTGACATTAGAAAAACTAAATCATAACATATCCAAATATACTATATTCCCAACATCACTATGGATAACTCTCACAATGTATCACATATAAGAGAACATTTACCTTAATAATGAAACATTAGGGATACCTTTATCAATCTTATAACCTAGTTTTTCACTCTTCCCCATCGTTATACGTCCTGAACCATCACACTCTGAGATAATCAAGGACAATTAAACCTAAGAGTGGTGTCACAACAAGCACATCATACATCACATCATCACATACACAAATATAATTTGTAAATAAGAAATAACTAGGATCCCCCCTATCCTGTATGACTTGTATCAAACATTTATTATTATGACTCAATACCTAACAACCCACACATTGAGTAAGCACATCATTCCATAATAGTCTATACATGCCATACATATAATAATACTTTGGATTCTAGATATGGTAATAAAAGTGTGTGAAATGACCCCATGGTAACCCAACCCTCTACACACATAATGAAAAACTAACCACCATACATACCCGCAAAAGTAACTACCAATACATGATAATTAGGCCAGAGGGGTAGTTATCAACTATCCTCCAACTAGAATTTTATGGAAATCATCCACCCAGAGTCCATAGGGTGTGAGTATCTCTAACCAACATGGTGGGAAAGTGTATGTAGAAAATTAATATAGAAATATATTATAGATCCCAACCACACTATGTGTAAAAATGAGTCCTAGACATAACAACCTCTAACACCGATCAGGATCCCAACTATCACTATTATGATTAGATTACCCATAAGCACACAACCATGAAAATGAGATATATTAATAACATCATATCTTATTTATCTTTACCTTAGTTAATTAATTATTTATCCATTAACTAAAAATTTTCATTATTACAAATTAAATTACATTAAAAATAATATTAAATCCCATTCCCTCCTGGAATAATCCAAACTGAGTCCATAGTATATTAAGAATACCAAATCATTATCACTATAGCTTCATCCAACCCCACGGGTTAAACATTTGTATTTCATTATTACATTTTGTATTCATGGATATATAGTAAAACCATCGTATTCTACCACTAAGAGGAAAACTAAAACCAGAAACACCAAGAAAACATGTGTTGTGGTAATAGAATGTCCATAGAAAAACAAACCCACCTATCTACAATTAATCTTATTCATAAGTGAGCATTCCTAATATCATAATTACATGATAAATGATTATGAAGTGATTTAAAAAATTATATCACATCATATTCCATCCATGATAACCTCATACATATATATATATTCATCTATCCATGAAAGATGTTAACTACTAATACATCATTTGGGCCTCCCCATACACATATAACATAATCAACCCCATTCATATCCATCCATGTCTCATCAAACCTTTCAAAATTCTCACCCCATACAATCCATCCATCTATGTCTTGGTCATATGAGGGTCATATGAAAAGGGTTGTATCCAGAGAACATTAAAAAAACATTAGATAAAAATAAGCATAACCACATGGAAAATGGACGCGAAAAAATGAAATTTTCCACCACATTGAAAAAATATCTCATAGATCTAGACTCAAGGGACTTCAACAAAAAAAAGAATATTAGATACATAAGCCCCATAAATTCCATTAATCGCATAATTTGTTCTAATTTCATAATGAATTAATAAATGCATTATTAACATATTCCAAATATAGGAAACATAATTCATCCTTCTATATAACTATATCAAACTACAAGCCTTCTCTCTAGAATTTAAACTACTTTCATGAAAAAGTGAGTATTAAAAAAAACAATAACGTGCTTTTTATTATTTTCATCGATAAAGATTACCATTATTCACATTATTTATTAATTATATTAATCAAATCCAAGAGCATTTTTTCATTAAAAATGTTAATTTCATGAATTTGATCTGTATCAAATTACATGAAACTTGATATACAAAAAGTAACTGTCATTCTTCCATAATCCAAATAATCCTCAATTAATTTAGTATTTACATTAATTACCAATTTAAACATAAAACTTAAATCATAAAAACATGAAAATAATGTAAATAAAAAAGATATCACACTCTTTTGAAAGAATGGGGTAACCAATTATCAGCGTGTAAAGTATCAACACGCAACATGAAATCACGATCCAAATCATGTTAATATTATTAAAAAAATATTATTAAAATTTTCCAATGTTGAATATGGATCAAATGTGTTTAATTTTTGACTGCCCAAAAATAAATGTTGGGAGAATAATACCCTACCAAAATTTGGTTAATATTATTCCTATGGTACTGAACAAAAGTTATGAATCTATGATCACCTCTCCCGTATTAAGATGAATCCCTCCATAGACACCATATGATAACAACATAAAAAACCAACAGATATCCATTATAAATATTTATATGATATACCATCCCATTGAATTTATATGTTATAGGAATGAGATTTAAAGGCCATTAGAGAAGGGGAAGAATTTACTTAATATTATCAATAATCAAAGAATGGAATCCCTATATTGACCACCGATGAAGAAATACCATAGATTCTAAGTGAGGGTCACCAGATCTCTTTGAATTAGGAGAAATCAATAATTTTTGGATAAAGCTAATGACCCTAAAACCTTTATATTTTTTATGCACATGACACATTCAATATCAATATCCAATACACATCGTGTAAATTTTTTGGTAAAGGGTTATTCTGAAAAACAAATCCCCTATAATGACTAAATAAGGATTAATTACACCCTGTGTAACACCATGTGAACCATCGTTCAGATGAACAAAATTACACATACATGACATGAAACCATTACACATCATGTATTCTAAAATTTTACATTATTTTTAGATATGAATAGCTATATACTTATTCAAGGTCTATGTTGACCATCATGATAATAAGAAACACGCAATGGGCATGTATACTCAGATATGAATCCTTACAAAACCACCCCTTATGGGGTTATTACCTCTTTTTACATCTCTTATTGAGCCTACATTCAAATATATTATCCATAAGGTGTTTTAATTTCTAATGTAACTTCATAATATAACATTAACTATAATTATAGGATTTTATCCCATATTTACACATATCAGTTATAAATTTATTTTGGGTTATTCAAATGTTTTTCTAAATTAATATCATATAATAATAAATATGTCATTCCGATAACAAGTAATGATACCAATTATCAACATGACATAAACTGTGTATTGTTCACCTGAATTAGATAATGTATCTCCCATGTAGTCATATAACATAGAATCATAATGGGTTTCATAAATATTAGATACATAAGCTTCTTATTTAAAAAAACATGAAAAAAATTACCCTGAATACAATTACTATAGAAACATCATATAATAATCACATGATATAATAATATTGAGAAAAAATGGAATATAATGAAACAAAAGGGGTGGGACAAAATTAATATAAAGGGAAAACCATATCATAATCTGTGAGATCATACACTTAAATAATTAAGAGAGGAATACATTGAAATATAATAAAATATCCTAAGACCATATATAAAAAACATAAAATATCATAGAGAAACATAAGATAATAACAAGATCAATAAATATGTATAAATAATTAAGAAATGTATCAACGTAAAAATCAATAATAATAAAACATGAAGTCCTGATATAAAATTTTATCATAAAATAAAAAAAATGTTTTACATGAAACCAAAGAATTTTAGGGAAATGAAATAAATCATTAAAAGTTACAACAACGTGAGAGATGAAACATAAATAGTTCTTGACCATATTCATATGAAAAACATTATGATTAATAACATTATAATGACACATAAGTTAAAAAATCATCTACTTCCAGATGAAAAATTGTGTTCAATTCCATGATAATCTTGCATATTGGAAGAAAATATTTATAACTACACATATATATCTCAAGAGATAAGAACATAAAATATAGAATTATAGGTATTTATATAACCCCAACATTCATCATCCATAAATTAGAGTGATACTAAAAATCAATCATACCCATATCTAAAATAACCAATGGAAGTAGAATTGGATTATTAAGATTCCAAATGAAAAACCATTCACATTAAACAATGAACCGATGGAAATAAAATAGGTATAAAAAACAATCAATTAGTGTAAAATAACATCATATATTAAATTTTTTGATAAAAAAAACATAATCACCAAAAATAACTACATAATAAAAGAAAATATCATGTCTACCATAAAACTTAAATCCATTAAAGATATATAATTTGATGATAATAAATAAAAAATCATGAAATGAACTTGTTGAAAACATTCTGCACTCATTTTTGAAAAATGTATAAATTGGTGTATCTTTTAAAAAATTATACTTTGTTTTTATTAGAAAATAATGAAAAAATAAATTCATAGATACTGATTTACATAAAAATATATTTTCCCCATAAATAAGGAATGATATTTATTTAAATTAGAAACTGTAGTGATGATTGGGGATAAAAATAAATGAGAATGCATATAACTAAATGGTAGAAATATATAATACAAATTCTTGTACATATAAAATTAATTTCCATGAATTTGACATAAATCCTTTAATTGTACACCAAAAAATTTGTATCACCCCAACCCATGAAGCTCGGAGATTGCGAATTACATTATAACATTTGAATAGATATAATATTTGAAACCCAAAAGAACTAACCAATGTAGTATTTTTGGATATCCAGATTAAATACATGATACCAATAATAATTTAATAAAATAAAACAAGTCAAATTATAACAATTAACATATTCCATTAAACTCATTCAAAATATTCCTCTTCATAACATAATGAATGGGAATATAATAAGGGTTATCTCAAAATATTAGTATGGGTATATACACTATATAAAGTGAATCTATAAAAATAAATCAAGTAAGAATGATAAATAATTGAAAAAACATTTCATTTAAAAAATTTATAATGAAAATTTAATATAGAAATATAAATGACTGAAATAAAAATCCATTTAAAGAATAGGATGCGACGTAATAACTATGACAAGGTTTATAACTGTAACAGATGCCATATAATCAACTAACTGAGAAAGAAATGAATCCATAGATTTTATCATATGAGAATCTCATGGATAATAATAGTAAGAACTAAAATATATTTCAATAATATTCTTATTTATCATACACCATGTTTGAGGTAAATTAAAACCTATACAATCATGACAAGTAACATTATGGTTTAATTCTACATGTAGAAATACATTTAATTTAGGAATTTTATTTGTATCATGTGAAACTGTCTATGCCTCGAGAAGATAAATATATATATCAGGACCCGCCCATCACTTATTAGGAATAAAATTCATTATATTAGGAAATCTATTTAATAAAATTTATACATTATAAAATATTTGTGTTGAAAAAATAATAATGATTTCTCAATATTTTCCCGCATAATCAATTTATTGTCAAATAAAAGAGAATATGTAAATATATTATACGGTTTATGAAATAATAATATCTATCGTCAAATAATGTTATTATTTAATAAAATTTATAATTAAAAATGATTATAATTAACTGAATGTTTCAAGATAAAGTCAAAAATCACAAAAAATATTGAGATGGCTATGATATATTTTTCAACTTGTTAATTTTTATGATAATCCAATTTGGTGAGATAATTTGAATAGAAACGTAATATACTTTTAATTATGAGTAAATAATTATATTTAATGAAATATTGGTAGTATATACACCACATTAAGAAGATTTAGTGATATAAAACAATCCAGTCACAAAATAATGTAAATTGAGAAAAATCTCTTACCTCCGAATGTACCTTAAAATCATATATAATTATTTTAATAATGTTATTAAATTATAAACAAACAACAATATATTAATAATATCATATATTAAATTCTTATAATATCTTATTACTTGGTTATTTCCAATCCTCCATTATTATCACTATTCTGGGTGCTAAGTGACTTGTTTTTCAAGTATGTTTTGACCTAAAATGTGTTTATTTTTAATTAGATCAAGACCTAATAATATAAATAATTTAAAACATTGATTAAATATCATATATATCCAGAACATATATAATTAGAATTATATATAATAGTTTGGAATCAGAAATGAAATTAAACGTTCATGGCGACGATATGTCATACGTATGCATGAACACCACTTCCCTTTCATATCCATATTAAAAATTTTAAAAGTAAATGATATATATGTATATTATAATTATTGTATCATATCTAATTATAATAATTCCTCTATATTTGTTAAAAAAATTATTCATACATGCCTTGTATATATTGAAAGAACACATCTCTTTGAGGAGGCGATAGTCCACTTGCCCACTGATAATTCTATCGTATTCCATCAAATAGTGATTATAAAGGTATGTGTTATATAAAAATACAATAGGAATAAATAAAATAAAAATAATAAAAATAATATATAAATTATAAATCAATCATTACGCCAAACCATGAAAGGTCATAAATCGATGAACGCACAACATATGTTCAAGAGCCGGTAGTTCATCTTACACACAAACGATGATTGTGTATCCCATTTGATAAATGTGTGGAAAGTTAAGGTTGAAAAATATAGAATAAATAAATCTAATTATATTTAAATTAATTATTTCATTATATAATAATGATGTAAAATTAATTTATGGGATGGGTTAATAAATGAAACAAAAGTTATTGTTGAAGATTATTACCTCTTATTCAGATAACTCCATTTATGTTATATCAAATGATTTCATTAGATATATTTATGAAAAATGTAAGAATTATAAGAGAATAAAAAGGATGTTGGGATACTATTTTTTCCCATATTTTTTATCATCCAAATACAGTTATAGATGTAATTAAGTATGAGGTATGTATTTTTATTATAGTGGATGCGGTGTGGTATTCATATTAATCAAAAAAGTAAAAATATTTGAGAGAATTCCCATAAAAGTTTTTCCAAAAATTATGAAAAAAATAAAAAAAAGGAATATTTTTTATAAATATTTCTGTAAAATAGTTTTCTTACGTGTTTATAGGTCAATTGGACCTTATGTATAATGTTTAGTCCCTTTAGGATCATAATTTTACGTTAATTGTCGTAATGAATTTTAAATGCATTCACAAATATTTTTGGCAAAAAATTATGTTGATATTATTTGAAATTTTAAATTATTCTAATTCCAAATATTGAATCAATTTTTCTATATTCCATTCAAATATGTGAAAAAAAAACTCGTTTAAAATGAATATTGACCATAAGGCAGCAATGTAATGTTTTTATGAAAAATTGATCAAAAGTATGAGTTTTTTATATAGAATTTAAACGTGAAATTGAATCGAATAAGATTAAATGAATTCATATTTTTACAATTTATCTAATTAAACATTATTACCTATTGAAAATATAATTTAAACCTATTAATTTTTTTAGATGAAAAATAATTTTTAATTAAAATCCAATATTTTCCAATATTCATCATTCAAACGAAACTTCACAGAAAAATTCCAAAAAAATAACTCAAATAATTATTTATTATTTTATTTCAAAAATTATGTTAATTATTAAATATAATATTTTTAAATATTCCAAAAATGAATTTAAAACAGGTTCTCTAATAAAATAGAGTAAAACTACCTTTATAAAAATATAGATTTTTAGGCATAGTGGTGGGTTTGTTATAATATTATCTATATCAAATATACAAGATGAATATAGAAAACATTTTATAGAATATTTAATATATATTAAATTTATATCATTAAATTATAGAAATTAGTTTATGTTATTTTAATTACACACTTTTAAAAGAATAAAAGTAGTTATTTTTTAAAATATTTCATATATATTAATTTTGTTTTCATATTCAATTATATTTAGCTTCAAAAAAATGAATTAAAAAATATATTTACATACTATAGTTAACACTATTCAAAACCATTTATGTAACATCTATGTTTTATCATATTATATAAATTTATTTAAAATTTTAAATATATCTCAATATATTTGGATGATATATTCCTTTCTAAACATTGTATTCCATGTCATACATGCTATTAAATATAGTGTTATAACATTAGAAATTTGGGTTGTCATATTCGGTCACCTTAGTTAATCTATGTCATCTCAATTTTAACTTGATCATAGTAATAATGGGTTTGATATCTAAAATAATATTGTTGAAATACCCACATTTTGAATATGGATAGTAACACACCTTCTTAATGGGAAGGTAATGTAATTGTTAAGGTCACCGCAAATGTAGGCATTAAATATGAGAACATTAATAAAAACATGGAGATGAAATAAAAATATAACCATCACATTCATACGGATATGGATAGAGAAAATTTTCATCAGAATTTTTTTACCACAAAATTTATACTGGTGGTTCGAATAAATTTCATTAATATCACTAAAAATGATGACAATATGACAAATTTTTTTCAAGAATCTTTTTTCATTGGGTTGAGGAATCCTTTCACTCTATAAAAATTTATGTAAAAATATATTCTATTTATGTTCATATTTCATAAGATACATATTATCCTTTGGTTGTGTCGTGAACTATTTATACTTCATATCATCATATGAATTTCATCATAAGATTGATTAATATATCATTCTCTAAAACCATATCCAAATTTAAACATAAACCATTTCATAAATAGGTAATATTTTCAGAATATTATGATCCAAAACATTAAAATAATTTCAATGGTAGTTAGTAGTTTCCAATTTGGTTTATCTATATCAATTATTTCATTATATAAACATCAATGTATCATCATCGGAAACATATTGAGGATTTATATTCAGTCAACCATGTACATTACCAAAAATATAATTATATAATAATCAATTTTTGGGGTGCCATTTAACATATGTTCTCAAGTAATAAATTAAAAGGATAAATATTACAATAATTATATATCACATAACTAATATCTTGAGATCGTCATAAAATAAAAATATATTTAAAACACTTTCATAAATCATAATATATAATAAAGTATGTCTTTCCACATCATTTTTTAAACGTATTCTTGAACTTGATCACTTATTTTCATCTAAGGTATATTCAGCAGATTCCTGGGACATTCATTTTCATAGTTCCCAAACTCCTTATTGTTTTGACACTGAATAAAAAATTTTACTTTCTTCTTTTTTCAATGTTTTTTCTAGTGACCCTATTCTCTATGAATATAACAAAATATCAATCCTTCCATGAATTTCCCATGGTGATTGTTTCTAAAGTTATCAAATTTTAAAAAATCCATAATTCCCATTTCCCCATTATCTATTATTTTCTATTTTGTACACTTACTATAATTCATATAATTAAATCCATCTGATTTTGAAAAATATTTCCCTATGTTAATATAACAAAAAACTACATCACCATATTAATAAATTATTTAATAAATTATAAACCATCATAGAAATAAATTAATACCACTAAATAAAAAATCAATATTGTACTATTTTTTGTATGAAATCTATTTTATACCTTTCTAAACATTGTGAAGGTGGATTTAGTCTCTAAAAAACATTGTTCTTATTTTTTGTTTAAATTAAGGAAATTCATCTTCACCTTTGTTTTTTATTTTTGAAGGAAATATTTATAGAATAAATTAGTTTTAAAAATTATCCATTCCATGAGTTATATATATTTTTTCATTATTATTTTTTTAGATTAAAAAACCATTGACCAGCATCACTATTGTGACAATACTTTGAAAGTGAAAACATTTCCTTTTCACCACATCATAATTCCATAAATGTATTTTCCACTGACATTTCTATCTATCATATACAATAGGATTAGTAGTCCCACTAAATGACGAGACCTATGTTGAATAAAGTGATCCAACATCCTTAAATCTTATTATAGAATAGGTTCATCCAACTTTTCATAGTTATGTGTCATTACCTGATTACGCTACCGTAATCTATTCATAACATTCCCAGTTCTAGTACTAGCTATATCATCTATCATAATAGGGAATCGTATACATTTTCAACATGTATTAATATAATTATTTTTCCTGGGATAGATTTTTACTAATGAAATATATTAGATTAAATCATGAAATTATTATATATAATGTATAATCCCAAAATAAAATAAATAGAAAAAAAATTGAAAATTTATGTGTATGTTATTTCATTATTGTAAACATGGTTTCTTTCACAGTATAGTTTCATTCAAATCATCTATAATAGTTCTGAATAAAATGTGACTTATTCTAAACATATCCACATGAAGTGTGTAAAATGATGCATAGTAAGGCTCATTATTGTGTATTGTCTTACACTCATGTTAGTATAAATGAACCTTTTCAGATTTAATACCCCTACGTAATCTATTTGAGAACTATGTCCACTTGTTTAATATAGAAAATTATGTATTTCTCATAAGACACATATAATCAATACCTTACAAAAAATGTAGTATGTTCTTTAAAATTATTACTCAATGTTTATCTTATAATTCTGTTTCCATATCTAGGTTTAATAAATATATTTTTAAAATTTTCTACTAAACATGCTCTATTAACAACTACAATGGCACAACCCTGAAATATCTAATTCAGTGTATTACTTTATACATTTCAATTGAAATAATATTCATATCAAAATATAATGAATACTATAGTAGTTTGTGAAAATTATAATAAATAAAATATAAAAAAAATAAATTGAAAAATAAATAAATTATAACACATGTAAAATAACATAATCATTTAAAATCAATAAACGGATTCCTCGCCATCTCGATGGGAAAACAAATATAATGAGTGTTAACTAAAATAATCTATTAGGGTAAGTACATAGGAACCAATAATGATTCAATTCAAATAAATTAATATGGAATGGTAAATAATGGAGAATACATTCCAGTAAAATTAATTTATATGTACTAATCTATATGGATTGTTAAAAATCAGAAATAGATCCCATTTGAACAATTTTATAAATCATAATCAATATTCTAGGTAAATAACTAAAACATGTGCCATTTAATAAACAAATTGATAATATAATGAATGTATATATTTTACTCTATTAAAATATCATTGATAAAAAAATTAGTAACTGAAAAATATACAATGAATATTTATACTTACTCAGCATCTTTTTTATGACACATGAAAACACATACCATTACAACTATTCAAACGGTGATTTAAAAACTATGGGTAGAAAACCATTTAATTTGTCCATGTGATTTATCCCATGAGAAAATTTTAATGTGTAGAGGCAATATATAATGTACAATACCCACCCATCTCATCCATTCCAATGAATTTATCATATCGAATAATAAATTCAATAAAAAATATGCCTTACCAAATATCTATTTTGAAAGATGAATACATTTTTTTTATATTTCCCAAGAAAATGAAATTATTTTTAAAGTTAAAACCATTTGTAAAAATGGTATATCATTTTAGAAATAATAATTCCCCTATCCTTATAATGTGAATAGTTAAGTAATTTTCCATTGAGAAACTATTACAATAATGTTATTATTTTAGGAGAGAGTTAACGATCACAAAATAAAGTGATATTGAAAAGATTACTATTTCCTCATGGTAATTATTATTATTAGACATTTGGATGAGATAATTAAAACAGAATCCTAAAATATAATAACGTTTGAGTAAATCGTTATATTAAATGACCATTTGGATGTATATACACCACATTAAAGTGAATTTTTTCAAATGAAAAAATGAGTCACAATGGAATGTAATTTCAGACGATATCCATTGCATTGCATTTACTTTATGGAAAAAATATGTTAAACTCTTGTATAATAGTTTAATGAAATAACTTAACTTTTAATAGAACACTAAATATATTTATAATATTGTATAATTTATTCTTATAATATCTTATTACACATAGGTTAACAATATACTTTAATTTAAACTATTTCTGTGTTAATTGACTAGTTTTTTATTATTTTTTGAGTTATTAAATTTTTTTCCTATTTATTATATCATTATTTCATCATTTATAGAATGTAAAAAAAATATTTATATATCCTAAATATATATTACAATTTTCATCAGAATAATATATAGTATTTGGATAAAATAAATTAAATGCACTACATGTGGATATGGTATACTATACATATTTATAAACACTAATTTTATTTCATTTCCTTACTAAAAGAAAAAATGCTATATAATATATATGTCTATTATAATAAAAATATCATATATATATATATATATATATTTGTCATATATGTCACTAATATTTATTAAAATCATACTAGAAACATTTTACATATATTTTGAATGAGTCACATCACTTTGAGGAGGTGGTAGTTCACACGTCCATAAATGATGTTATCATATTCCCACAAATGTAGTGCATAAACGAATTCATTTCATAAAAATAATCGAAGAATAAATAAATTATAAATACTATATATATCATATTAAAAATATAAATCCATAATTATTTCAAACCGTGATAGGTGTTAATTGGGTGAACAAACGACATCGGTTCACTAGACGGTAGTCCTCTATACTCAAGATCGATGATTATATATTCCATTTATCTAATGTATGTGAAATTTTTGTTTGAAAATTTTCAAAAAAACATATCCTTATATCAAAAAATTTTTGGTAGTTGCATAATAATAATATAAAAATAATTTATCTGGTGGATATGTAAATGAAACAAGAGAGATCATCTAAGAATGTTACGTCTTAAACAAAAAACTCTTTTTGGTTTCTACTAAAATAATTAATTTTTTGGCCTTATTCCAAATGTGAGATCCTAAATGTAAGTTAGTAATTTTGGGATCTTACTTTTCTATAGTTATGATGAGCCAATGGTCTTTATAAGTGTGATTATAATGAAGGTATGCGTACCTTTTTATAGTAGATGAGTGACATTCTTGTAAATATACAAAGATAAACATGACTAATAGGTCTCCCCTATATCTCATTACTCCTATTATAGAAAAATTCAATGAAGGTATAATATTGTCAAAATATTTCTATACAACTGGTTCTTTACTTGGGCATAATTGTTTTTAAAAAAAAATTTAGTCCCTAGTTAATCATAATTTATCCAAAATCATTATAAATAATTATAACTCTATTTATTAACATTTCCGGTCAAAAAATTTGGTTACATTAATATAAATTATAAATTACAATTATTAGAAATATAGAATAAATTTTTCCAAAATACAATCACATAATTTGTGGAAATTAATTGAATATTTATCCCACAGATTGGACGAAAATGGTATTTTTTAAATAAAAAAATGCTTAAATGCTTGGGATAGTTTGATATAAAATTTCATTGTAAAATTAATTCCAATTACGTAAATTTTATTAATTTATGTGTAATTTCTATACTAATAATTTCAATCTAATAAAAAAATTTATTTAACCCTATAAATTATTTATATTAAAAATATTTTTTCAAATAAATTTGAGTATTTTTCACTATACATAAAAAAATGAAAAGTCACAAAAATACCAAAAATTAACCATATTATAACTTTTATGATAATAATTATAATAAAATATTTATTTTTAAATAAAAAATTTATTGATGTTCTAGAAATATTTTTTAAAATTGGTACTCCATTAAAAGGAGGTAAAGATACCATTATATAAATATAAATTCTTTAACGTAATATTGGGTTTGTTTTTATCTTATGCCTATAAAATATACATGGTCAATATAAAAAATATTTTACCAAATATATGATATATATATATATATTAATATTATTAACTAATAGAAACTAATATTATTTTTTATGATAAAATTCTTATGGATGGAAAAAAATGTTCTTTATAAAAATAATTTATTTATATTAAATTAGTATTGATATTAATTTATACATAGTTTTTATCATAAGAATTAAAAACATATTTACATATGTTTTTTAATCCAATTCATAATGAAAACAATAATGGCTAGGTGGTATATTATTTTATTAAATAATTGATATGTTAATAGTATATTATTTTTGGGTAAAACTAGGTCTTCAGTATATTACAAACAACGAAAAAACCCACATGGTAACAAAGTTTTTGCTGGGGTAGAATCAATAGAAAATATTTTTTTAAATTATTAAATATATCAAAAAATCTCGGGTTCTTATATTCCATTATTGGTTTGGTGTTGTGTGACATAGATATTATAAAATACAATCTTCTTAAATTATAGTTTTGTTGTTAAAAAAAATTACCAATTTCAGAATATTATATATATATATATATATTAATCGAACCATTTAAAAAAATCTCATCAGAAATTAGGCCTTCAATTTTTTATTAATTTTTGATAACCCTCCTTTCAGGGGACGAGGGATAACCCTTACAAGACCCATAGATACAGAGATTAAATCGCCCAGAGGCTTAGGAGATTACATAACCTGGAGGTCTTAGGGAATTCACCAGACTATATATAAGGAACTGCCCCTCCCCAGCATCGGCATCATTATAGCAGCTCTCCACCTTCAACTGGACGTCTGGCTAGGCTTCATGTGCAAGCACAGGATGGTCCCGATGGAAAAACCATACCCACTCATTCTGACAAATCAATATGGTTCTGCTCTGGTGAGTGCACTTGTCTTAAAATCATATACTAGGGATGCTCCTTTTTTATAGTGTGTCCGGGGAAACAACATGTGTCCCAAAGGCCATGAGGTATCCCGAAAGCCTTAAATGTGGCCTGAAAGCCCTATTGACTCGAAGTCCGGGGTGGCTCAAAATCCTTAAGGACACCATGCCCAAATCAGTGGCCTAAGTTAAATAATTCCAGCTGCTACAGTACCGAATATTACCTACTATAGGAACTATTACAGTGTCTAATACAGAAGCCGCATTCTGTATAGTTCTACTACAGTACCTGTACAGTTTAATGTTCTGTTACAGTACCTGGACAGTGTACAATCATCCTAAAGTGCTACTACAGTGCCTGTTATAGTACGGCTACAGTACCCTCGCATAGTGTACAGTCATTCTACGTTTCTGCTACAATGCCTACTAAAATGGATCATATTTTTTGAAACATTAATCATACTATAACTGATATTTTATAATGAACTATAATGTTATAATTACGTTAAATTGAATTTTTTATAATCTTTTCAATTATAGATTGATTGCCTCGTAACAGTCATTACATTTTGTGTTATTCAAAAAAACATTAACAATATATATTATATAAATAAATAAAATATATGTCTACAAAATATATAGACATCAAATGTAAATTAGAAATAACCATGATAGTTGTTGTGTAAAATAGAATCCATCATCTATGGAGGTGATTGTCTTCTCAAAGGCATGGATAATAATTTCCTACTTTGATGGTACATATAATGATGTAACATAGTTTATCATTTTATGAATTGAGATATGGATTATATATAATAACAATTTACTTAATTCCACTTTTTTACCAGCCAAGCTTGGAGGCGATGGAAAATGAGACATGTTTCTTTGTTGATTTGATATTCCACACAATTAATGATTCACATTATAGAATTTATTAATGAAAATGAGGAGGGTGATTAATTATTGAACCATTTTTATATAACATTCTTGTATTACAATGATACTTATTTTATCATTTTTTATGGTGAAATTAAATTAGGGGATGAAGAAATAAATTTTAATAAATATAAGAGGGAAGAGCGGTTAAAAAAATATAACATGCTACTTGGATTGTTTACTTTCGAGAGGGGGTGACAAGTAGGGATTATATTTTAAGAAAAAAAAATATAATGATGATGTTATGTATGAGTTTTTATGAGATGGTTAGTTATATTTGGGGGAAAAAATTATTTTATTTTTATGTTAATTTGTGAAGTAAAATTCCGCATTTATATGTGAAAATTGGTGGAATTTCTTTAAAAACCTAAATCAAATCAATAATGGGATGTTAAAATTAAGGAATCTCAGTAAAATTTTTTGAAATAATGAGGATTATAAGACATATGTCCTATAATCACTACAATCACCCATTTAAGAAACATTATTGAAACACCACATGAGTTTATCATATTTTTCTATTAAATAAATTTAATATTTTCAATTGGTTACGTTACACACAACACAAAGCCTAAAAGAAATATAATATATAATTAGGATATTAATATGTGACCATTTTAACCATGAGAATAAAATATTAGGTTATGTATAGGAATAACTAAATTATGGAACTAATAATTTATACACATTAATAAAACAATTCATCAGTTATCAACATAAATGAAAATAATTTGAAATTAAAAATCAGATTTTTTTAAAAAACTACTTTTACTTGTGTGAAATTTATTAGATATATTATAAATCCATATTAATGAATTAATTTAATTAAAACTATATATTTTTTGTTGAATCATATTTTTTAAAATTTATTTATCATTTTTACTATACAAAAGATAAAAAGAAGTTCGTTTTTATGCACAAAAACAATGTTTTTTTTAGAATTTTGTTTTCATTGTATTATGTAGTATTATTCTAAAATTATATTATAAAATTTATGGAAATATAATTATCAATGATATATTATATATTTTTTTTCTATGTTCTAATATGGTAAATCGGTCCCTTTAATTTTTTATCATTATGAATAGTAAATGTGGAAAATTTTTTGAACTCAATAATGTGTAAAATAAAATAATATCAGTTAAAACAATGATATAAGGTTATAATAATTCATATAAATTAATATTTGATGAATTAAATTAGTCTCAAATCCCCTTCACGTTGAAAATGATATGTTTAATGGACAATTGTCAGGGTAAATTACAAATTTAATGTTAACATCAATGAAAGCTAAAAAATGTCATTTTTTAAATTTATAAAATAAATTATCTATCCATATAGTGAAAAATAATATGTTTGAATCAATATTATTTCCAAATAAATACATTAATTTCTATCTTCATGATTGTATTTTTTTTTGTAAATTTAAGTGATTTTATAATTACCCAAAATTCTTGTGTTACACTAATATGATATTTATTCAGTTAATAGAGAAAAAATATGAAATAATTTTTAAAAGTGATGTCATTTTAGTGAATTAAAGTTTAATAAATAATTATTATATGAATATTAAGTATTAGTTATGTGTAAATTAATTATATTAAAATTAAATATTCTACATGATGTTTTCGATGTCAAATTAATTGAACAGGTTCAAAATGACATTAATGAGAATTTATCAGAATAATATTTTATAAAATATTATAAAAATAATTATATAAATATAATAGGGCAAGGGAAGTATGAAATGAGTTAATATAAATTATTTTCTATTAATGATGCAATAGTTTCATAATATGAAAAATCATAACATTTTAATATTGAAAAATATGTTACCACAATTAGGTTCAAATATGGTATCTATAAGGCTTAACCAAAAGGTATTATTTAAAAAAAAAAAAGTATCCAGACAGTATTGTATAATTATATTTCAACCATATCATAATATATGATCTAATCCCTATCTATTTGGATCTATTTTAATATTGAATAATCATATTATATTTTAATTTTTTATGAAATATTAAATGGTCACTTAACTTTAATTATAAAATGGCACACATTCCTACACTGGTTTATAAACAATTTCCCAAAATAGATGTAAAAATACCTAAAACATTTCTTATACACAGTAATTTCTAAGTTCTATATGATTTGGTCCATCTATTATACCAACCATAAGTCAATTATGGAGAGATCTAATGGATGTCAGCCAAAGAATATGTAATCGTCTTTATGAAGATCTTCAAACCTATTTAATATTTACTAAGTATTTAAGTGTTTTAATAATTCCAATATAATAAAACAATTGTAATAAATACATTTATAATTTATTATTATTTCATGAAAACCATATTCTATTTACTTTCAATCAAATGAAAAGTGAAAAAAAAGTTTCTGCATACGTATGGAATACCATCTCCACATGAATGTGTAATTTAGTTTTCATCAAATGATTAAATTTTTTGTTATGAAGATATAAATAAATATTATATATGATATTAATGAAGTAAATATGATTATTTAATTAAAAATATCATAAAATCATTCTTACACTCATAGTCATTTGAAAAAAATCCTGATCATGAGTTTGTAGGGACTACAACATCTAGGAGATAATGTGATTTGTTTTTCATTTATGTGTTCCAAGAATGAAAATAATGCGAGATTTAATTACTTTAATATATATATATATGATATTATAATTATTCAATAATTATTAATTATTATTCATGTTTTAATCTTTTTGTCCATCAAAAACTGAACACAACATTGACGTGTATTTACGACCTATAATCTAAATGAATAGTGTAATTGAATTTTAGATCTGCGTCTTGATTCGATTTATTTAAATAAATTTAAATTTAATAAATATGATATTTTTTAAATTATGAAAATTATATAGATGATGGAACCATAATATAAGTACAAGGACATGAACTATATAATCAAAACATATAAAAAACCATTTGACACTTGAAATAATCATAATAGTAAAATGTTCTATATCAAACGGGTCGTAAAATATTATATATAGATCATAAATAAAATTTTAGGTATTTTAGTGTTTTAGGTATATATTTATAATAAATCTAAATTTATTATACATTTAGTTAAACTCACTTACAAGGAATGTCGATTGTGAGATAAGTGATTTCATCTCAATTACCTCGCTAGTTAGCTATATATGGAAATATGATCCTATTTATTTTTCTGTTGTGAATATACACGCATTTTTAGATAATTTACATGAATATATATATATATATATATATATATATTAATGATTATTCTATTTTATTTTATGTTCAATTTTGTTAATATTTTCCAAACTTTTTTATTTCATTCCCTGTATTTGGAACTTAAATAAGTGAATTAAATGGTTAGAATACAAACTAATATAATTTCAATTTTGATTTGATATATTTTTATTCCATATAGTTATTTATAAAAAATTAATTTTTAAACTCCCAAAATAATTTATCCAAATAAATTGTTTCCGATGTATTATCTTTTATAATATGATTTGAAAGGAATATTTTTATCATTTTTCAAACTAGGAACATTGTGACTTTTTTGAAATAAATAATCAGAGTAATGTATTTTGAACATATATTTCATATGTGTTATTTAATTTCATAACATAAAATATTTGATTTTAATTTTTCTTTACATGTTTTAAGGTTATATTCAAAGTAATTTATTTAATTTATAATTATTATGTTTTTTTAAAGTATGTGATTTAAAAAAACGTTATTTTACAGATGAATTTATTTGTGTTGTTTTAATGGAATTTCTAATCATCAATGAAAAGATTATTTTTTTACTTATTCCTCACATTGGTTATATTTTAATGATACAATCCATTGAAACATTAACCTTATTTTTATCATTTGATATTAAATTTATCTTAAATAACAATATTATTTGTATTATTGATATGCTTATTTAATAAACCATTTTCCATTTATATGTATTGTGTTATATTTTAAATGTTTTTTATTTACTAGGGAATTACTGTTAAATTAGTATTATTTAGTCAATATGGATATTTTTGGAAAAGGAAACTTGGTCAGGAATTAAAGTGATCATTTCAAATATGAGGTATAAATTAGAGATGAAGTGACTAGTAGGGTATATTATTATATATCACCTAGATCCATAGAAAGGTTTAATGATAATAATAAAATGTTCAAATTAAATGGCTCTTAAGCAATATTATTTAGTATTATTTCTATAAGGACTTGATGGTGTACATACCAATATGTATGAGATCATTAAATCTAATTTTAAGAATTTACTTCATTGATTATTCAGTTTTCATTATAATTAATTAGATTAATACATTTATAATTTCCATGGATGCATATTTTATTTATTTATTAATAAAATGGTATTTGATTATATTTATATACCTTTTCTGATTTATTATTCCATAATTACTCATGATACCTTCATCTTTTTGTATCTATTATTGAGAATTTGAGACCAAACTATTTTTTACCAAGTTTATGAATAATAAATAAATAAATTAATTTCTAGGATAAATAACTTTTACTTCTTTCATATCTATATTTTAAATTACAATGTTTATTTGGTGAAAACAATTGTTTCTAATTTATTAAGTCAAAAACATTGATCAATCCATCAAGGTGAAGTCAATTATATATATGAAAATATAATAATTTATACACCATATCTAGATTAATGAGTTCTAATTGTTACATTTTGTAATAAAAAATGTTTAGTAGAAACCATGTGATCTAAATTTTTACGAATCATATCTAACATTAGATATTTTATAATAAATTTTATAATGTATTAATTTTTAACATTTAACTGAATTTATTTTATTGATTAATATTCATGACTATTTAGTTATAACATATTGAGTTACACTATTCAGTGAAAACTCCTAATGTTTGGTAGAAAGTTAATACATGTGTTTAATGTAGGGATTTCCCCAATTGGAATTCCAATATATATGTTGTTGGAGTGGAGCTGATCATGACCATATTAGTGAGTCTGGATTATATTATGTATAATAAACTCAAACATATTTATCATTATTTTGTTTCATGACTTCATATAACGATTTTAAATATTTTTATATGAAATAATTTTGTATAATTCAGTGGAATTTCAAATATTATGGTTGTTTATACATGGATCAAATCTATTGAAATGAAATTTCTCACTATGGGATGGAACGAAAGAGAATAGTTTGTGCTAGTAGTGAATTATCTTAGTGGTGATGCTGAAAAATGTTGTTCATTGGTCAAACATATTATTGAGGAAGAATAAATAAGAAATAATTATTATATATCTTTACATGTAATATTTTTTTATAACGATTTCCCTCGTGAGAAAAAAACGAAGTTAGATATAAAGTTCCTCAACATAAATAAATAGGATGAGGATGTTTTACAGAGTGTAATGATACCTTTACAAGAATATCCATGTATGGTGTAGTTTATATATGTAATCTAGAATGAAATATTGGTCATTTCTTTTAAGGATATTATCAGAACATCTTACATGTACTGGTTTCACAAAAATTCACAAAATATAATGAAATAGTATAATGTTTCATCTAAATAGAGAATTATTTTGAAATTTCTTATATATTTCAAGGATATCAGTAGAATGATTTGATATAAGATAAATATGAAAAGGGTAAAGAATAAATTAAAAATAATGGAAAAAACTAAAACCAAACATTTGAATTTTTTTGATAAGATGTATATGAATATGCATCAAGTGAAGGGGTGTTTGTTTCATGTGAAGAAATAAGGTTTATCTATCCATTGAATGAAAGGGGAATAAATAAATAAATAGCGTATTATAAATAATATGTGGATAAATGAGGAATTATTCAACAATGTTTCCCTAGTATTAAGGTAACATACCATTGAGGAGGATGGGAAGTGAAGGCCAAGCATATGTGATTAGTACAATAGTAGTTTCTGTACCAAATTATATGGTTGAAGGTAAATTAATCACATCACAGAAGTAAGATAATTATATATTTTATATTTTGACTATACACTCTTTTATATCTACCATATTTTATAAGAAGTTTATAAATTTTCTGAACACTATAATAAAAGAGTTATAAGTTTAAACTCCTGGTGGAAATCTCATCGCAACAAAATTGTGTCAGTCAATAACTATAATCAAAATAAAATGGACCTTATGTGTATAATATAAAATTATACTTATGGCTTATTTTAATATATTCATTGATGGGTAATGGATTCCAAAATATGATATACATATTTATTTTTATCATAATACTGTTATGAATCATGATAAAGATGTGGACTTCCTTATCTTTAGAGGGGTGTCAAATCACCTGAATCATATAAAAAACAACTCCAACCAATCGTCTAAATGATATTATTTGGTTTGTAGAGAATAATAAACCAATATAAGTATAAATAAATATTAAAATAGAGAATATTTATAATGCAAAACAATATGTTGACTTATTTCCTAAAGAATCATATATGTATATACAAGAGTGTGATGTTTAGTTTTACATTGATTAAATCCATTATACATGACACGTATAAAAAATTACCTAATTAATGGGAACTGTGGAATTATTGGAGTCAAATAAATAAATTGAGGAGTTTTCAAGTAAACTATTTATACATTCTAGTGTTTCAAATTAGAAAACCTCTGTTATTATCATTAAAATTAATGTTGAACCATTGAGGCATTGCAGTGATTATAGAGAAATAAATTCTATTAGGATAATGAAAAAACAGCATATAATTCCAACTGAATATATATCTTATCAAATTCATGGATATCATTACTATTTAATGATATAAATTTATTCTAGGTATAAACAATTATCAGTAATAGTTGAAGAAATTATGAAGATATTAGTTAAAATGAATTATGGTTATTAAGAAGTCATTGTAATAATATTTTTATTGAATAATATACAATCTTTTTTCATGGATCTAATTAACTTAATTTTCAATAAATATAATGGTAATTTTTTGAGGTATTTAATATTGATATTCTGGAGTAATACTAGTTCTATGAGGGCCATGAGGGCCACTTATGGATTAATCTTTATACTCTTATAATAAAATACTTGTATTAGTGATTTATAAATTTTGAATTATATATTTAAAAAATTCATCTTAATGTAAATATTTCCTTAAAGGATAGAATCTCAATTTTTTATCTAAAAAAAATGAAGAATAATAATTGACTGTACCAGCAAACATAATTGAGGTGCATAGTATCATTGCATTGGATGGTTACTATAGATGATCTAATAAAATTATCCAAAATTGGTTAACCCATTTTCTATGATAACTCATAAAGGGGATATGTTTATATTGAAAATAGAATGTATATAAGGTTTTGAATAATTTAAAAAGATATTGGTCAATAATTCTATTTTGTCATTATAATCAAGAAATGATGGATTTGGGATATATATTGATGAATCAATGAAGGGACCCGTATTTTTCCTTATTCAAAATGATAAATTTATTTTTTATGCATCATATAATTTAAGGAATCATTAAAAAACTAACCATCCTAGGATCTTGAATTAGAAGCTATAATTTTTTCACTAAAGATATGGAGACATTATCTCTACAGTTTGATATGTGAGATACATACATATCACAAGACATTGAAATACTTATTATCCCGGAAATATATTAGTATGATGAAAACACAATGGATCAATTTATAAAAGTATTTTTATTGTTTTGTAAACTACCTATATGGAATGGAAAAAAGTAATGGATGCACTATTGAAGACATATCATTGACTTATGACAAAAATTAAGATTGAAAAGAATCATATGTTCATGGAGTTAGTAAATATTTATTTGGGTTTTATTAGAGAATGGGAAAGAAGTATAATTTTTCTATTTGTTACCAAAAATTATATATTGGAAATGTTATTAATTTCTTAGAATGATGAATGGAATTATCATTAGAAAATAAATTTTTGAATGATGTGAAATTTTCAGATGTCACATATGAGGGTGATATTATAAATGATGGAAAGAGGTTATGTATTCTATATATACCTAAAAAAGAATTGAATTATTAGATTATTTTAATATATATAATATCAATAAAAAAAATGGAAACATAAATATTTTATATATTTTAAAGATCCTATTTTTTGGGATAATATAAAAATGAAAATCAGATATTAGGTGTCGAGATATTTGGTTGGTCAAAAAGTGATGGTTGAGATACAACAGTGAGAGGATTTATTCAACCTCTTAATATTACTATAAATATATGGAATGAAATTACTAGGAACATTTTAATTGGATTACCAAATATTAATTGAAAGAACAATGTGATATGTGTTATTTTTTATCATATTAACAAATTATCACATTTAGTTTTTATAATATAATTGTTTCTACTAGGGAAACATGGAAAAATATATTTTAACAATGATGTAATAAATAATGATTCCCCTATTTATATTTTTCTGATCATGATCCATGATTAATGTCAACAATCATTCAAATGGTTCATAAAAATCGTAATTTCATTCTTCATTTTAGCACTAAATATCATCCTCTAACAGACAGGTGGTCAAATAATAGTATCCAAACCCAAGATGACATATTGAGGTCATTTTAAATTGCCATTAAATGTATGTTGGATAATTATTTACATTTGGTAAAAAATTAATATAACTATATATTTAATTAGTTTAATAAAAATATGAACATGAAATATTATATAGAAATAAATGTTGTACTTAAACATGTTGGGATGATGTTGGTGAATAAAATATTATAGGATGAGAACATGTGGATAATAAAATTGAAAATGTAATGAATCTTTAAACCAATACAAAATTATATTAAATAAGGGATTGAGGTATGTTTATAATAGAATGAAAAATATGAAATATTATGTTGTAGATCTCATTTTATTAATGATATCAAAATGTAAGGCTTTTATTAGAATCAATAAGTATGGAAAACTGAGCAACAAATAACTTATACCTTTTGAAATCCTATATTGAATTGGATCTGAGGAATACAATTTTGAAATTCCATTTAGCCTCTCTATTGTGGTTGATGTGTGGCATATATAATGGTAAATAAACTATATTCTATTAATAACACATGCGATTATATCCAAATATATAGAATTGGAATCTAATTTAACTTATTATGAATATTCTTACATAATTCTATAATCTAGAGAACATGTATTGATGAATAATTAAAAATTTATGGTAAAAATGCATTATTTAAATTATAAGATAAGATAGGAGATGTGGGAACTTGATGAAATTATGATGAAGAATTACCAAAAATATATTCATAAGCTGACATTCTAGAAATTTATTTGAAAAAAAAATTGGAAGTGGGAAGGATTTAAAACTAAATGATTTTATCGAATGTTTCTTTTTAAATAAATTTATTCTGTTCAAAATCATGCATTGCATGCCAGATGAAGTCCAAATAAGAAAAAATATATTGTTAAAAATTATTATTATACCATTATTACATATCTATTTAAATTGGTGGGTATTAATACAACTAACAAGAATATGAAATGTGTTTGTCTTAAAATATTATAAAATAAATTTAATGATTATAAAAAATTGAATGTAAAAGATATGTTTCAATGAAAAAAAAATTATGTAGGAATAATTTGTTTTTAGGAATTAAATAAATCCCTATTAGAGAATATTTTTTATGAAATATAAATATTACATATTCAATAAATCTTTTTATCATTCATTTATTTTTCTTACTAGGAATAATATAAGAATAATTATATTATTATGTTTAAAAGTTGTATTTCACCAAAAAGTTATTTCCATCATGTTTTTCACAATTATTTTAATATTTTATTTTTAAAAAATATAAAATGAATAATGAATTTTTCATTCCATATTAAGAACCAAAAGATTCATATTTGGTAAAGAGTTTCAACATTTTTGTCAAAATGAGTAGTTACTATGAGAAAATATATCACCTTGGTAAGAATATATCTGGTATATCCATGTAAAATCTATGTGATAATGTAATTATATTTAATTTCAATTCATATTTTATGACCTTAATTAGACCATTATCACCTTTGGCTCATAATTTATATGTTTATGGAAAATTGTTTCACGAAAATGAACAATATAATATTTTAATCAAAGAAGGATACAAAATTTTAATCTCATAATTTTCCAAATTAATTGATTTTCTATATAATGGAAAAAGAAAATTATGAACAACTCTAAAAGTCAGTTTTTTGATAATGAAATTATTTTCATGATTTATAATTTTTTTCTAATTTGTAGATATTATATTATCACATTAAATTATTCCTAAATTATAATTCAATATTTATCTAAAAAATGAATCAAAAGATATAAAAAACACAAAAAGTGATTTTATTTGAGAGATTTTTTGTGTTACATTAATTTTTTAGTCGAATTTTAAAAATTTACAATGTTTAACACAACTATATTTGAAATCATGCTTTTTATTGATGTATTTCAAGTCAACCAAAATGGATATTATCAAAATTTACATTAATGATAATATATAAAAATAATTTTTAAATAATTATTCAAAAATTCATAAAATTTATTAAATAGGATTAAAAGGAGAATATACAGTCTAAAATCATACCCTATTTCAATTTATGTGTTAATAGTTACCTTATTGTAAATTTACAACCCTATAGCACTAAAAAATTTGTTACTACAATTAATGCTAAAATAGATTAATTAAGGGCCTAAACAAAAAGATATGTTTTAAAAAAATTACCCAAATTTATTTTATAATTGTATTTTATAAATACACTACCCTAGGAATTAATTACTATACATTTGGTTTCATTTGGATCTAGAATATTCTTATTAAATTTTAACTCATTATGGAAACTCCCAAAGCGCCCCTCACCTCAAATAAACTAATTCCCCGTGTTTCTCACATAATTGAACTAGATTGAGCCATATTTATCAAACAAACCCTAACTATTTCTGCCATAAACATCAATATCAATGTTCCAGAAGTTTAATTCATTAAAAAATATTTATCTTATGTAGCATAAAATAGATCTAAATGAATTCCTATAAGGAATAGTTAATATTTCTACCCAGTCCTTCAACTCTATTTTTTATTCAGAATACTTATTAATTGTTGTGGATAATCTAATATAATAAATATAATATCATTTAAACACTATTATGTTATTATTATTGTTGGTAAACATTTAATACCCCTTTTATATGATTTGATAAAAGTAAAAATCACTTGTGAATACGTATCTATTTCCATATTTAAATAGATATGTAATTAATTTCAATCAGAAATTTAATTGAGTAGTTATAGAGTTTGAAATTATGAGGTCATATAAAATTTAAGGAATATGTATTATTTTAAAAAAAATTAAAATTTTAAAATTTTATCTTATTAACATTTTGAAAATGATAACGTCATTCATTACTAAGTGTTAACTACAAAATCTATGGAGTGATGTGATCTATTATTCATTTATGTTATACATGTACAGTAGAATATATATATTTATTGAATATAAATGACAAATATGATACAATAATGATTTTATAAAGAATAATTTAGGTAAATATTTTTTTATTTCACCCTCTAAAAAGTGAAAATAAATTTCAAGCGTACTTACGACCTACCACCATTATGAAAAGTGAAATTCATTTCGATATATATATTTGATGGATGACACCAAATATTTAAATATATATGTATATTGAATATAAAATATATTTATACCATGAAAATATTTTCATATATGATGAAACCCTAATAATATTACAGGGAGTACAACTACCAAATCAAAACATAAATGGGAAATAATGAAGTTTATATTCAAAATAATGATAACACATAAAATATTAAAAACAAAATAGTTATAAAATTTTATAAATTAATCATAATAAAAATTATATATATAATTTTGTTTATATTTTACATGAATAATGAATATTAATTTATTATATAGGATGATAGGATAACTTATGGGGGTATTCAAAAGTGACATATAGGGTTTGGTCTTAGTTTCTACTCAATTGAGACATATTTGGTAATATGCTCATGTTAATTATTTTGTATTGTGTATTCTAGCACATAGTGGTATTTAATGATTATATATTTATTAATGATTATAAATTTTCATTTCAATTTTAATAATATAAATATTTTTAATAGTTTCTTAAAATATTTCTTTTTTTCATGGAACTTGAATCAAGAAAATAAACGATCAAAAGAAAAATTGATGTTATTTTTGTTTTATAAGATGATTTATCTATCCCTTTTGTCGAAAATTTATTTTTTTGAAAAATGATTATACACATATATAATTATTTATAATAATTCAATTTAAGACATGTTCAACCTTTAAAAAAATGGTATACATGGAATCATCTATTCATTTTCCAAATGAGGTATTTGGTGACATTCCAACTAAACTATTGACGAAATATTAGTTTTGCATACATTGAACAGATTTATTATCTCTAAAACATTACTAATTTTTTATCATAATCCTAATTAATAATTTTATATTGTTATTATAAATTGAAATATTTTACTTCATAATTGGGATTTTTTATTAAATGATTCCCAAAAAATTGAAAGGTTATTTTCTTCAAGAATGTTTTAAAATATTTTTAATGTTATTTTTATTCACAATTTTATAAAACACTATATTTATATTATTATTAATGGTGTATATGTCCTATTTATACCATCAATGGGTACATTGACCTTCTTATGGCAATTTGATGATATAGTTTTCTTAAATATTCATACACTTTTTGTTATGAATATGATTATTTCCTAACCAGTATAGCATTTCTAAAAAAGGAGTTATACGTTAATATTATCTCGTTTACTTGGGAATTATTATAAATTCATAGTATTTATTCAATACGACTATTATTTATACTAAATTTTTTTAGGAATTAAACATATAATTTGATATTAGAGGAAAACATTAAGCATTCAGTGACAAGTGGGGCCCATATTTTATGTCTCGACTATGTGATTGCTATTATTTACATAAATATATTAACTATTTCAATATTTAATAATTATATATTTATTTTCACATAATCATTAATTGGTATTTTAGTATACCCTTGTTTTTTTCATATCACATGGTTATGAAGAACACATTTTGGAATGAGTTTCAAAGATGAAAAAAATGTACTTTTATTATATTTATATTTTATAATTTCAATGTAATGTGGGATTCAAGTATGTACCTACATTACCAAGACCACTAAAATGATCTATAATTCTGGATGATATCACTTTTATATAGTATTATTTAAAAAATTATACAATATATTTAAATTACTCGAGTGGGGTGGTTACATCATTTTAAAATTTTAGACCTGCTAAAATTATGTTTAGTTAGTTTTACAATTATATCCACCGCAATAAAAAAATTCCCAGGAAATTTTTCATTTATTCAAAAAAATAAATTTGTCAAAATAATATTATTTGGACATAGGGATTCAGATTTCTATTTAAATTATATTTTATTTAATTTTTAATATAAATACAAACTTACATTAAATCTTAAATGTATGATTCTTTAATAAAATAAAATAAAATTAAATCTAAATGAAAAAATATGTTTATGAGTTAAACCTCACATTATTAAAATTATAAATTCACATTTAAAATACATATTTTTACATCAAAATGACTTTCTTGAAATTTTCAATTCATACATGAATATAAATAATATAATAAAATTGATGTTGATTTTGAAAGATATAGTTTTTACAGTAAACCCAAAACGTTATCATTTTATAAAATTACAAAAATTCATCATAAATTTATATTTAATCTGTAAATCAAAATATGAAATAATTTTTTCCAAATTCACATCATAATATTTCTATATTTTAATCTAAAATAAAATCATTACATATAATGAGAAACTAATTTAAATGGAAAATAATTTTTTGTTTTTTTCTTTTATATATATATCATTTTTACATTACAGCTATATGTGTCTAACAATTTTGTGCCTCCATTCTAAATGAATATAATTTATTGGTCTTTGTGTTGTGCTTAGAGAAGTATATTTAAAAATATATATTTATAAGAAGAAGAAAAACATTTCATTACACTAAATGTATATATAGATATATACTTAGGGAGAATTGAAAAATTGTTTACCTACTCTTCATGACCGTTAAACCCTCATGAACAAAATTATCCTACCCATGATTTGGAGATATATATAATTGTAAATAAATTATATATATTGAGACACTATATTTCTTGGGATAAATTTGTTATAAATACCTACCGCTTCACTTGAATTATTTATTCACACATTTTTTAAGTAAAAATGAGACAAAGGGGATGGAAATTTATAAGAGCTACGATTATTTTGTGCATAATCATGCATTAAAAGGTGAAAATGCTATTAATGTGTTATTTTAGATAGACAGTATAGTTATTTAAGTTATGGGGATTAAATTAGACTCACTAATGAGGGTCCACATAAATGTTGGGATAGATTTCATAAGTGAAGAGACATCATTAATCATATCTAAAAGGATTTCCAAATCATCCTTACTATATAATATCAACAAAAAATGGGTGATATTATGTTACAAAAGAATATAGTTATTTGAAAAATTCTAATTTTTTTTGAGTTTACTGTTTATAATTATGGATTATAGTTATTTGTTAAATGGATATGTATCCCATTTGACAAAAAGATAGACATAGAACTTATGGATGAATCTTGAAACTATATATTCTCTATATTTCCTAAAATAACAATAATTTATTGAGTTTTGTAAGATCCTTATTAGTGGAATAAAATGAAATGGGAGACATATTTCTATGATAAACATTTATTAGTATGTCATAAAGTGATGGTTGAATGAAAACAACAAAATAGATTGCTGCAAACACAACACATAAATTTATCAAAGTAGGAAAACACATGTATTGTATTTGTTACCACATTTTTATGACATCCAATGGAAATAATACCAAATAATTAATTGTTGTATTATTAAAAAAAATTCTCATTTTATCACTATATGATAGGATTTATCTTTTGATATCATTTCACTTCTTTATATTCTTAATGTAATGAGACTTCAATGGGAACTAATATCAATTATTTTAAACTATTCTCTATGATTTACTTCCATGTTCTCTAGGATCCTTCAAAAGTATATGAATATCAATGTAATTAATATCACAACCTATCAATATCATTCTAATAGGTGGTATTATTTGACTATTTATGCATTGGAAGCCATGTTATTGGCTAGCTCAATTAATTTTATAGGGAATTTATGTCAAAATATTGCACTTAATATATTATAGAATAACAAATGTTATCTGCAGAATATTCAGATGGATAGTTATGAATATATTTATACAAAGAGGTATAGAGTTTGAAAATTTGGAGATGATGTTTAGGGAGGAAAACTATTGGGAATAGACATTGTGAATGATGATATAGATAATTTTACATATGATTAAAAAACACATCATGGATCCTCATGGATAATTAAAGTGTTATAATGATAGAAAAATAGAAGAAATTATAGTATATTATTGGTGGTCCTCTATTACAAATAAAAAAATCATTAAAGGGGTAATGTAGTTTAGAACGAATAGAAAACTATGTCTATAGTACATTTAACAATTATAGATTGTTGTTTGTGTTGGAGAATTTACATAACAAAGCAAGAATACCTTAGAATTCATCCAATACCCTTATATCTTTCACTTATCATTGAAAAGAAAATATATATTTTACAAAAAAAATATACTTGAAAACACTGGTATGGAATTGGAAATTGTTTTAACATGTGATTATTAAAAAATCCAAATTATTTAAAAAACAAAACAAGTAATGGGGAAAAGGAAAAGTCAAAATGTTAAGTATTTACAGAGATATCCAATGTCAATAAATAATCATGGATAATGAAAGAATCAATGATTGGGAAATAACTCCTTTTATTTCTCTGATCAAAGGATGTTTTGGATGAAATTTCATAATGTGTTTGAATTTAATGACCAATGAATTATCTATTTTTATTAGTTACATTTAATTTTACAATGGAACAATAATTATTAACACAATCAAAAAAAGTTATTTATTATATAAATAATAAATATAGTGAATTAATATTGATCATAATATTTATAAATAATACCTAGTGGTAAAAAAATAACAACTAACCATCTAATATTTATTACATATGATTGAATAGACCATTGAAGGTCACTTCTATTATAAAAGATCTAAAAAAATATAGAGTTATTAATAATATGGAATACATTATAAGAGGACGTATAAAAACTTCTTTAGTAGAATGAGTTAATGACATGAAATGATAATGGTGAAGTACATCTAATGTATATTGGGAAAAGTTATTTTAGGGTCTTAAAATTACCTAAACATTGATGAGTATTATGTGGACATTATAATGGTTGGTCAATATGGTATTTGGGAATCCCGACCACTCATGATAATGTATCCTTTAGAATTATTGTATATCATAAATATTGAAATCTTATTAGTGATTAATATGGGAGAAATATTTTCCTCAACCAAGAAAATGATTCTTTTTTAATACCATTTATCAAAACCTAATATGGAGGTAACAAAATAGAGTTTCACTATTTAAAATATACCTGAAGAGCCTCAATAAGTTATGATAGAGAGGAATTGAATACATGATAAATTCTATTTTTGGGATATAACCACTAGGTAATGTTATTTAAGAAACCCAAAGAATGTACCACCGTTCGACACTCCTTTCCCTCAAGTCATATGATGGTGTAAAAATGGGTTATAATTATAGATTGTAGTTTTCTAAAAGAAAAATTTCAATATTTGAAATAAAATACTTGCATAATTAATTGAATTTTTGATATTATTTTATATAAAAAACACACAAGAATATAAGATAAATATATTAGATAAAAGTTTTGATATAAATATTAAAATTGAATTTTTTTGGTAATATATTTAAATTACATTTTCATGGTAAATTTATGTATTTTTTTAAAATGTTAATATTATCAAATATTCTTATGTGACACTATTTTTTATTATAAATGTTAATATGATTTTATAATATCTTTCTTAATTTTTTATAAGGGTTTGAAATATAATTATGTCATAAAATTATAATATATTAATTAATTATTTTGGTAAATATTATAATTATCATATTCAAAATATTATTTATAAAGAATATACATTATTTTTTAAATCATAACATCAATATTATGCTAGTATTAATTTTTTCCAGATTTATTAAATTACTTTATTCTTTAGTGAATTGAAATGAAATGTCATAACTATTTTATTTTAAAATAAAATTTAAAAATAATACATAATATCATACATAAACATTAATTTGGTAATTATAATCCATCAAAGAGTGATGGTGATAGAATGTGAATTAAATCAGTTCAAGTGGCATTTGTCAATTATAAGCATGTACACTGGTCTCATTTAAATGTTTACTGAAGATTAGACAAATGTATGTTTTTTAATTTACCTAAAAAACACATCATTATATAAAAGATATTGTTATTTTTACATAGTCATGGTTATATAATATTTTTAGGACACAAAATAAGAAATAATAAGAAACACTTGATTGAAAATTGTACACATTCATCAATGAACATGATTTTCATAACAAATTCAGACCACTATGGCTACTTTTAATTACCTATATATGTCTACTAAAATGAGGAGAGGGATGTTAGGTAGGTATTTTGGTTGATATTATCTAATCCATATGTGTGTTAAAATATCATGTAAATGGACGAATATGATCTTATTTATATTATAGGGAAGGGGAACTTATGAAATTTATCAAAATATATAATAAATATAATTTATTATTTATTTCTAATGGGATGAAAAAATATTTAATTCCAAAAATAGTATAAGGATTGTTCAAAATAATATCTTTGAAAAAAAATATTTTCTATTATTTATCATTCTTTTATGATTATCAAATTTTTCACCCCCTTGTTATCCCCTTTCACACTTACTATGAAAATTAAGATCATTATTATCTGAGAGTCAATAGAGTTACTATAAATATGAAAATTGACCATTAATAGACCATGGTTGAAATGATAATAAATATCCTAATCACAAGGCCTAATATAATATTATATGTTATGTTATATAATTTGATATATTATTATTTATTATAAAATATCAATGATGCCAATTTTTTTAACTATTCATTACATTCATCGTAATAACATCAATAAAAATTCAATTTGAACCAAATATTTTATTTTATACATACGTGTCGTCTAAATATATGAAAACAATGTATAATATTAATTACCATAAATTATATTTCTAATAATATTTTCAGTATAATTTATTTTAGTTTCCATTTTTGAGAAATTACTATGTCAGCATTGCATAAACATTTCAAGTTATTAATTTTCAACTAAAATTGAAAAATAAATTACCATAATGAAGATAAAGGTTGTTTAATTCAATATAATTTTAAAAAATTAACATATCATTAGGTTATCAATTTTTTTAAAATATCATAGTAATTAAAAACTAGAGTGTGCCATTTTTTAATTTTATTTTAAAAAAAATTATAAATTTTATAATCACATCCATGTTGATAAAAAAACTAATTATACATAATGTAGTATTCATATTGTTTAAATTAAATTTTAAAATAATGTATTTCCAATGTAATGGCCATTTTCAAGTTCATATCATTTATTATATTAAATAACTAATTTACACTTTTACTTTGGAAAAAAAATCTATTGTTAATACTAATACTAAATATATAAAAGATTTTTTTTTTGGAATTTGGAATAATTTTTCCAAATATGAAATCCATTTTTTAAAATTTATGTCTCTTAATTATTTAAAATTAATTTGAAATAAAACATGTAAAATGCTGTGAAAATTCGTTTTTATAAAATTCAATTTTTAAATTAAAAATGATTTTACACTAAATTAAAGTGTAAAATTAAAGTAAAAACTATAATTGTAATATTTTAAATCCAAATAATTCAATAATTGGTTATGTAATATAAAAAATTGATTTTTTTCGTTGAAAAAACATTGAAAAAAATAGTTTTTTATAATAACAAAAAATGTTTCACTATTTACGAAACATTTAAAAAATCATGATTTATAATTTTCAAATAATTATTTCAAAAATTAATTATATTTTTTAAAATCAAAATTCCATAATATTAAAATTAAAATTTTAATAAAAATATTGTAATGAAATAATTTAATAAAACATATTTATTTTTTTATGTTAAATATTAATTATTATATTTATGATGAATATGAAAATTTATCTTATTAAAAATGAAATTATTTATTCTATAATTAATTATAATGTTTTATTCCCACCCACTTCTTAAATAATTTCCACAGTATATTATTCACTTATTAGAAATTCTGGGATATGTTTCCCTCTTATAATTGTCAGATTCCATCGTTGCTACTTCAACTATTTTGTTTTTCCAAAAACCAAAAAAATAGTGAATTACCTTGGTCAAAATACATAATTTATATGGTAAAGAATATAATCATGTTGTTCCTAATTATATAGGTTATCTTCTAACAGAACTACATTAGGACTCAAAATGTGAGGGGGGTCTGGAATATGATTTCAGAACATCGATACATGGAAAACATTGGGTACATGGGAATAACATTGATTCATGGAAACTCAGTTGGTAAACAATCAAACATTCTCTAAGATTTAATATGGTCTAACAAACCATGGACATATGTTTCCCTTTTTAAAAGAATACATATTTGTTTTCCACATAGAAGCATTAGGAAAAACATGATCACCTACCTCAATAGAAATATCATTCATCTGGTTATCTGTAGAACATGTATTGGTGTTCTACTTTTTACTTATATTTCTCTGAATTAAATTCACTATATAAACATTTTCTTATACCTCTTTTCTTCGCATAATCTTCCTCTCACATACTTCATCCAAAATAGCATGTTTATAACATTTCTTTTGATAAAACACCTCTAACGGATCTATCTTTATAATGGAATAAATAATATTTTTATAAGGAAAAAATCCAAGAAATATATTGATCCCAAAATACTTGTAAATCAATAATACAATAACAATTAAGTCCTTCTAATGTTTGAACCATTTTCTCAGACTGTACATTACACTATCAATGAAATGTTGTTTTGGAATTCAATTCATTAACAAATAACTATTGATGTCCATTACAAATCCTAGAACTGATCATAGGATCATGGTATGTTATAATGGAGATAGGAACTCAATGTAGCTTAACTATTAAATATACATATTATTTTTCACATTTCCACCATAGCATTTACTTGGGTTGTAGTATACTTATTGTCAACTTCTATTCATCTTTATTATATTAAATTGTCAAAAATTTAATTTTGTTGTCATCGATATCTTTTTTCCATATATTCCATCAGTAATACTACTAATGGTATCTATAAATATTTATACTAATAAGATTACTGAAAAATAGAAAACAATGAGCTTCACTCAATAATTCATTATTTAATTAAGAATCAAAAGTCTTAGATAATCTTTCTACATATCTAAAAACATATCATTATTCAAATTCAAATTCACTCAGGATATTCTAGAAAATAAATTCTACTATTTCCAATAACTTACATTCATTATTATGAAAAATATTAAATCTTCATAAGAGTGGTGATTTTTTGGTGATGTGAAACAATAAAATGGTTATTATGATATGAATAATATCATGGAATAAAATCATAAAATATTTATCCAATGTTTATTGTTGAAAATGTAACATGATTAATGTTGCATTATTTTTCTGATACATGGAATTATATACATTTTCTTCTCTCAATAATAGGAATGAATCATGGAATCATAATCCATTATCAATTTCAATAATCTTTTTTAATTCATTTTAAACTCTTTCCATGTGAACATTTACATAGACATTTTGTTATTACATATTATCCCACAATTGAAACCTTATAATTGTTGACTCCAAAATTTTAAATAAAAAACCACAAAATGTTATTCCTTATCATGTGTAAAATAACTTATCTATGTATGTTTTAGATACCAAGTTGTTTAAAAAATAACTTCAATTAAAAAAACTCACCCCATTATTTATATCCAATTCCCAATTATTGGATATTTAATAACACTTTTCATTATAATATAACACCATATGAACAAATATACCTCAACAATAACATGTTTTAGTATATATAAAATATTTTTTCAAATGTAATTTAACACACTTGGGATGTTTTGGGAGATCTATTATAGAAATATTTAATAGATAATTCTCTATATCCTTTCACTATAACCATTTCTTAATCATTTAATCATGAGGAACATATGTATTAGGAAAATAATGCCAACATTATCAGTATAAGGAATAACATTATCATAAAATATAATTTATCATATGGACAAATATCTTTTTATACATGGTTTTTACGAAGAGAAATCATTATTAATTTTACTATTAATTTCACAAATAAAATATAATCCGTATTGGAAAAGTGCTTTGATATTTTCAATTTATAAAGCCACATAATCTATATTTTTTTCAGGACAATGAATTGATTTTACATCTAGAGTTTAAAATCATTTTGAACATATTTCTCAATGAATCGATTATTAAATTTATCACCTCCCATTTTGTCAAGAATACTTATCTATGTAAGTTTTTTTAATCCAAATACAACCACTAATATGCAGGAAAATAAAAATGATAAATGGAAATGGTTTTATTATGATGTTCATAACACCGCAACAATTTATATGTCATATCATTGGAATTAATCCATCCTTAGCCTACCTCTATGTCAGAATATCCATAGAACACCATAATATTGTGTTTCATAAATACTACATATTAATAATAACACTATTTAGTATCTCTAGTTTCTATCTATGATGGATTGAAAAATAATTTACATCTAGTTTCTACTGATCCATCACAATAAAAAACTAGTTTGTTTCAATTATTACCATTCTGGGCTATGATTTAGAAGGTATCATTCTCATTGTTCCTTCCCATTATAAACACCAATTTTTTTTCTATAGAAAACTATAATGATAGAATATAGTCCATTCAAAGAAACAATGAAATCCTCAAATGATATATCATTTCTCTTTAAACATTAGATTACATAATTATTTGGTATTTATTATTCATTATAAAAAACACTAACATTGTCTAAACAACGATAAGGTACTAACTGTTGAAAAAAACATGTGTTTTGGTTATATATTTTTTAATAGAAAAATATGAAGAATATTTTTTAAAGAGAATTAAATCACATAACTTTGTAATAGTTGGTTATTATAGTCCTCATCTTAATAAGAACATCAAATCAAAAATGTAAAATTATGAATAAACTCCACCAGGTTATGAAAACGTTTTCTATGTCAAAAGGTTCATTGTGAAAATATTATTTCCAAAATGAATTTCCTCATCCTAAAAAATAAGTGTATTGGAGTTTTAATGGATCTTATCTATATATAGTGACTCTATTATATTTTATAATTCAAAAAATTCAAAGATTTTTTGAGCAAATTCTGATGCAATTATTATGATGGAAAGAGAGATGACATGTGATATTAATAAATTTTAAGCTTGGTTAAGAAAGAAGGATGATGTTAGAAGTATGTGAATTTATAATAAATTCCAATGAATTTCATATGATGCTACGCCGATAATATAGGTTATAAATTTTTTATTAATTCACGAAACAACGTACAATTTTGTGGAAGAATGGTGTTGATGATGTCCAATATTTCTTGTCATAGTTCACCTGTGTGATATCATCAAAAAGATAATGAAATGCAGGCTATGATGTTTTGATTGAAATGTGAGAAAATGAAGTATCTGATATTTAGTCAGTACAAAAATACACAAGATTCAAATCATTTGAGAAATTATTTTTTAAGAAAATAATTATCTACAAACACTAGTCCAACAGACACTATATTCCATTGATTACCATTATGATATAGAAAACAATCATTAAAGATGTGATGGATACATAATATAATTCACATTTGAAATGTTTTTTATAAGATTAGCCTATTTTGATTACTACGACCGATGAGAATGTAGGAGTGGGGATAAATGAAAAAATGGGATCACAGACCAATAAACAATTATTTAACCATTTTCATCTGATTGAATATTTTTATTTGGTTCTGGGTAAAACAACAAAAATATTTGGTCTTTAGCTAATGGGGCATGTAACACCCTGAGATTTTATGAAAAATATTATTTTCATTAATGTCTTTTGTTGTACACTACACCAAAAGGAGCTTTCACAACACGCATCCTTTACTTGCCTTGCATTACACGCAATCGTGACCTTCCTCAATAGCGTGTGTTGTACGCAATACCGAGTTTCACTAAAAAACGATATGCTATTAAAATATTATTAAAACTAGTTGTTATGAATAGTAATAACCACCTTTTAAAATTTTAGAAATTATATCTCTCAAAATGGAATTTATTTTTTTTTTTGATTCGGAGTATCGAATTTAGCCTAAGGTGAAATTTTGGTACTTTTCGGATAATTTTCATATTCTAATGAATAGTGAAAATTACTAAATTTTAATTAAAAACAAATTTTTTAATCGAAATAATTAATAGTGATAAATTATTCATTTGAGTGGTTTTAAACTATATTTAGAATATATTTTTAAAATTTAATACAATGTTGGTCATTGGATGTAATTTCACATTGAAACCAGTTATAAACAAGTGTCAATCTTTTGATAGTTATTATCTCTTAAAAACACGCAATTTGTTTTGACGACAGGAATTAATTTTTAAATTAGTGAATGTAACTGATATGTTTTGAATTTGTTAAAATAGACATCATTTTTTAATTCATAATATCAAATATAACTTAGGCCTAATTTTTGGTATTTTTATGGAAACTTTCATTTTTTGATGAATAGTGAAACCACTAAGTGGTAGTTAAAAAAATGAATTTTTCATAAAACATAATTTTACCGCTTCTGTGAGTGGAATTTCAAAAATCCCTGAGACACGGTTAATGTCAGTAAGTATAATGTGGTTCAATGAGATGAAAATAATATTTGGTGAATAGTAACTTTTTACTTTTTTTTACCACGGTTAAAAGTAAATAGGGTAATTAAGGGTAAAAATGATATTACTATTTCCCTAACACATATCTTAATTCTATTGTACAAGTGTAATTCGACCAAAAACAATCTTAGGAAAAAAATATGACCATTTAGGCCCACTTGGATTAGATTAGGACATTTATTATTAATTTATTTAAAGAAGGGTTAAAATAGTTAAAATCAAAGTTTAATAAGTAGATCATTTTTAATATGGGGTTATACATAAGATAAATTCGACTATAAATATTAATTATAAGGCTAAAAATATTTCCTACATAATGGTATTTTATTTGTAATTTTTAGACATTAAAAAATTTAATTTATTTATGACACAAAGATGATACAGTAATTATCTTATTAATGGAATATTGACATAATTGATGTTATAAACACAAATATAAATGCAATTTTACACTTTTTATGAATTACACTAATTTTCTAGGTTAATATGACATGTTATTATTGATTTAATTAACTTTTTTCGAACTTATAATTCTTTTATAAGTTTCACAAAAATCAATTACTAAATAGTGTCAAAATTGGCATAAAATAGTTTTTAAAACAAATATTATATTATTAATTTTTATTTTATTCCTAAAAATATTAGGTTAGTCCAAATGACTTATATAAGGTTATATATATTAATAATAAACAACTTGGGGTTCGTTTGGCTTGATATAGTATGTTTATGAACCTTATAGTATAAGAACACAAGAAGACACAGTAAAAGTAAAATTATTTAACTTAATGTTAAATCTACATGATAAGGTTAAAATAGGAACCTAAACTTGTATAAATTATATTGGATGAGAGTATTTCGACCCATACCCACCATATTTTCGAAATAAATCAATTTGGATCTATTTAAAACCGAATTGGACTTTATAATAAAATAATATGTTTAGTAATTCTAAAGATACCCCTCTCCTCCCTTATAAAAGGGCACCTCCTCCCTCTCTTCCTCACACCACTTTGATCCTTCAAGCTCGGCCAAACCCTTCCTCTTTCTTCTCTCCACTTCCCTAGAGACATCCTAGAGGTTCTGGTCATCTTCAAAGACCTATTTTAGTGCTCTAAAAGGAGGTCTCAAAGAAGCACTTCAAAGAAGAGGTAATGTTTGTTACCGATTCTTTCATCTTTATTTCTTCTTCCACTTATTATTATTTAGTTTTTTCATTATGAAGTAATAAAATCAGTATCACTCATATACTGATATGTAATTATAAGTATGAAACAACCCTATTTCACCATCTATCCATCCTACAGAAAAAGAAATCACCGTGCGTGCGTACGTACGGAATACCGTCTCCACGCCGTGGTGTAATCTATTTTCCACCACCACCTTACTTGGAAGGGTATAATGGTGTAAATAATGACAACATATGACTATTATAATGTGATATTGATTCTTAAATAGTATACATACACTCCAATACAATTCCACGATCATAGGAACGATATCATCTCTCGTGCGTACGTACGGAATACCGTCTCCATGATGTGATGCGACTCGTTCTACATGATCTTCATTTCCTAATGATTATATAAATGAATTGAATGAATTAATATGATATATATTACACTAATACCATTTTGGAAATGAGGTATCTATAACCTAGAGATAAGAATAAGTATTTATTCGACAAAACAAGCATAAGAACAAAATGATATAAACACCCGAATAACAAGTAGCAATGAAATATTACTACTAAGAATCTAAGAATATGACCAAATATGATATCATAAAAATAAGTATGATTATGGTATAAGTCAATAACATTATTTAAATCATTATATAGGAGGTTCGGACACGTACTAAGCATATCGGACCTAAGGTAAGGGAAAATATCACAATCTCATTTTATCCGAGATTGTTTATACTTTGCTATTTACTGGGGTGTATTTTATCATCCACATCCATGTTTCCTCAATATGTAATATTATTTCCATCCACCTACAATTTTTTAAATCTAATTTTACCCTTCGGTGAGTTTCTAGTAAAAGATATGAAAGGAATCTTTTGTCGTTTTTTGTACGAGGTACTTTTTGACTTTTCCGTTAAAAGTACGAAGAATGTTTTTTTAACTTATACGGCATGACTGTATTTTTAAAACATTATTTCCAAGATGATTCCTTTAAAATTTTTCACGTTTATTTTTAATCAACTTCTTTTAGTTTATAATTATACGGCATGTTAAGAAAGGAAATGTGTTTTTGAAGCAGAAAGGATATTTTCCTCAAGAATGGAGTTCAAGTGTTTTATCAAAATTATTTTCCATCTAAGATAATATAGGGTTCTGTTTCTATCCCTATTATTACATGTATTTGATTATGTTGTGATGGAAATATTTTTATTAATTCCTTTATCTTATATGAATTGTTTTATGTTGGCATGTTGTTTAAGAATCCCATTTTTATTATATGGGTTATGCAATGATGTTTGATTTATGAATTTGTGGCACACATAAGAATGGTATCATTATGAGATGGGTGGGCCTATATCTCCCTCCAATGCATTGGGTAAAGATTTTATATCTCATGATATAGACATGGCTGGAATGGTAGGTTATACCGGTTCAGTGAAACAGGACTGAAATGAGGGTGACTCGGTTCAGAAATGGACATTGTTTACTAAGATAGTCTCGGCAATGGGTCTTGACTAATAAGATATGATTCTCTATGATTATGTGTGTATGCCACAATGCTTCATTTTTTATGTTATAATTATTGGGATTTCATTTCACTACTATGATTTATCCCATGTTATGAAATTATTCTCTCTTTTGCAGGTTAAGATTTCCAAAATGTTATGTTCTTATGAATTTGATGTGATTGATATTTCTTTTGTTTACCCTTACTGAGCATTTGAGCTCACCCTTTTATGTTTTTTTCCCCAGGATATAAAGAAAGTTTTTTGGTAGAAAATTAGGAAGATCTTTGTGGGAGATTTTGCAGATCATTCACCACGATTAGAAGATTATATTCTGAGTTTCCAAAGACACTAAACTATTACGGTCCTTGTGTGTGTGTTTTTGTTATGAACTAAGTATTCTGCAAAACTAATGTAATGTATATGTACGTTATGCTTCGGGTACCTACAGTTGGTATCAGAGGAAAGTTTTAGTCAACCATTGGAAACTAGGATGTGATAACTTTAGGGAGATCCATAGAGATATTTCTAAGGTATGTCTAGGGATGTCCCTAAAGTTAAGTATACATATAGGTTATAGTCCAAGAATTACGATAACTATCATATAATTAATCCTAAGATGTTAGATATTGAAGTTACTCCCCCTTTATTATGATTTTTGCCTCTCACACTATTCTTTTTGGGTTTTAGAAAATGGATGGAAACAAGATGATTCCCGATAATTGAGGATATGATGGACAATGGAATGATATTCTTCACGAGCAACCAAATGAAATGGGATTTGGAAGTCTAACCATCATTATTATGCCGAATCAGAAATCTCATAATATGATCAATAAAGTAAAATTTGGTACGTTTCCTGACTCGGCTAATAAGAGAAAGATGGAGTTTCATGATGATAATAGAGGAAAGAAAGTTCAATTTCCCCTATGTAAATCATTTGGGAAGAGGCATAAAGGAGAATGTTTCAAAGGAACTGGAAGATGCTTTGGGTGTGGAAAAGAAGGACACAAAGCCTGTAAGTGCAAAGGAAAAGGTTCAGTTAACACTAGGGATGAGGATAATGGTATTGCTATGACATCACCAATAGTTAAATGTTTTAAATGCAGAATGTACGGGCATTATGAAATCCAAATCCCTAAGGTAAAGTCTCATGAAGAGAATCAGTACGGTCGTATAGGTAGTATTTATGTTGATGATGATGAAGAGACTACAAATGATATATGAGATGAAAGAATAGTTGAAGCTCGGTCAATGGTTTAAGAATGTAGTGGAATGATTACATGTTTATCAAGTGTAATTTTGTATAAGTAATCACATGGTACTATGGAATAAAGAGACATCTAAGGATTGTTACACTGTTGTCTTTCCTTGAGTTTTGAAAGTGTATGATTAATGGTACCTGTATCCATGAAAGGTTATTCAGATATTTTTGGAATGTAGATGATATGCGCATAATGAAGGGATAAGGAGAAAATTAAAATTTTGATAGTATTCATGAGCACATGACTGATATAAGGAGAAGGTTATATCATGGTTTGAGTATATAGAATTTTTGGATTTTGTTATGAGTTAAATTTTTGCAGCATTCATGTTTTCACTAAGGTTTAATGGGTATTCATTTTTCAAGAGAATACATGATTAAGGTATTCACATGATTGGAATGTGACCAACAAGATATATGGGGGATAAATGATGGTATTAACATGCTTGGTTAACGATATTTCAAGTAATCATTTTCTTCATACTATGAGCTTGGACCGAAGTATTTTGGATAACCCTGAAGATTGGAATGGATTATGTTGGACATAAGTTTGTACTGTTTAAGGGTAAAAGTTTTTTCGATATCATTTATGGGATGTTATAGTAATGTAGTTTTAGAAAAAGGATAACCTGCAGGACGGGCGATAGCCCATCGCGTCGGACAAGGCTGTGGGAATCGAACCCACAACCGAAGTGCGACTGGCCTTTATCGCCTACCACTGGCCTACAGGAAGTTCCTGTTTAGTAGAAACTAGTTTTATTATATTAAGCAGTATGATATATGAACTATAAGTCCATTTTAGGAACTATATATGATTAATATCACTATAGATGGACTTATGTATTTTTTGATAACTTTTCTAACCTTTTGTTTGAGACAGATGGAATGAACCATCATTCTATCACATGATCTGCTAACACATCACAAATGACAAATTAAACTTCATTTCTTTAAGAGATGAAGTGGAAATTTTCCAAAGAACGACAAAGGGTTAGACTATACCAAAATCACGAAAGTATTTCTTCTAATTCCAATTTCAACAACTTTAGGGAAACGATCTTGAAAAAAAAATGTTTTCCTAGTGCTCTTATATCTGATGAATCTGATGGTACCTTAGATCGTCAAAATTTTATGGCTTTGTGATTGCTGGCTTTTCCATAGCCATGTTCTCTACCACTCTCCATCAGAACATGATGGTTAGATTTCTCTTCCATATCCATATTTCCACCTATGTGGAAACCCAGTGATTAGTTTATTTGGGTAACTGTTACGTTTCATACTTTTGTTTTTAAATATTGGTTTTGGAATTCCTTTTTACGATGTGGGTTTCTATCAAAGAAACTTTCGAATAGTAAACCATTTATAACCCCGACGAATTTTGAGGGCGAAATTCATTTTAAGGGGGGTAGAATGTAACACCCTGAGATTTTGTGAAAAATATTCTTTTCATTAATGTCTTGTGTTATACGCTACACCAAAAAGAGCTTGCACAACACGCATCCCTGACTTGCCTTGCATTACATGCAATCGCGACCTTCCTCGATATCGTGTGTGGTACACAATACCGAGTTTCACTAAACAACGATATGCTATTAAAATATTATTAAAATTAGCCGTTATGAATAGTAATAACCTCCTTTTAAAATTTTAAAAAATTTGTCTCTGAAAATGGAGTTTATTTACTTTATTTGGAGTATCGAATTTAGCCTAAGGTGAAATTTTGGTACTTTTCGGATAACTTTCATATTCTAATGAATAGTGAAAATTACTAAATTTTAATTAAAAATAACTTTTTTAATCGAAATAATTAATAGTGATAAATTATTAATTTGAGTGGTTTTAAATTATATTTAGAATATATTTTTACAATTTAATACAATGTTGGTCATTGGATGTAATTTCACATTTAAACCAGCTATAAACAAGTGTCAATCTTTTGATAGTTATTATCTCTTAAAAACACACCATTTGTTTTGACGAAGGGAATTAATTTTTAAATTAGTTAATGTAACTGATATGTTTTGAATTTGGTAAACTAGACATCATTTTTGAATTCATAATATCAAATATAGCTTAGGCCTAATTTTTGGTATTTTTCTGGACACTTTCATTTTTTGATGAATAGTGAAACCATTAAGTGGTAGTTTAAAAAATGAATTTTTCATAAAACTTAATTTTACCGCTTCTGTGAGTGGAATTTAAAAAATTCGAGAGATACAGTTAATGTCTGTAAGTAAAATGTGGTTCAATGAGATGAAAATAATTTTTGGTGAATAGTAACTTTTTACTTTTTTTAACCACGGTTAAAAGTAAATAGGGTAATTCAGGGTAAAAATGATATTACTATTACCCTAATACATGTCCTAATTCTATTGGACAAGTTTAATTCGACCGAAAACAACCTTAGGAATAACATATGACCATTTAGGCCCACTTGGATTAGATTAGGACATTTATTATTAATTTATTTAAAGAAGGGTTAAAATAGTTAAAATCAATGTTTAATAAGTAAATCATTTTTAATATGGATTTATACATAAGATAAATTCGACTATAAATATTAATTAGAAAGATAAAAATATTTCCTACATAATGGTATTTTATTTTTAATTTTTAGAAATTAAATAATTTATTTTATTTATGTCACAAATATGATGCAGTAATTTTCTTATTAATGAAATATTGACATAATTGTTGTTATAAACACAAAAATAAATGTAATTTGACACTTTTTATTAATTAGACTAATTTTTTATGTTAATATGATGTGTTATTATTGATTTAATTAACTATTTTAGAACTTATTATTCTGTTATGAGTTTCACAAAAATCAATTACTAAATACTATGAAAATTGACATAAAATAGTTTTTAAACAAAAATATTATATTATTAATTGTTATTTAATTCCTAAAAATCTAAGGTTCAGCCAAATGACTTAGATAAGGTTATATATATTATAATAAACAACTTGGGGTTCTTTTGGCTTGATATAGTAAGTTTATTAACCCTATAGTATAAGAACACAAGAAGACACGGTAAAAGAAAAATTATTTAACTTAATGTTAAATCTACAAGATAAGGTTAAAATAGGAACCTAAACTTGTCTAAATTCTATTGGATGAGAGTATTTTGACCCATCCCCACATTATCCTCGAAATAAATCAATTTGGAGCTATTTAAAACCGAACTTTACTTTATAATAAAATAATATTTTTTGTTATTCCAAAGGTGCCCCTCTCCACCCTTTGAGCCTTCAAGATCGGCCAAACCCTGCCACTTTCTCTTCTCCACTTCCCTAGAGACATCCTAGAGGTTCTGGTCTTTTTCAAAGACCTATTTTAGTTCCCTAAAAGGAGGTCTCAAAGAAGCACTTCAAAGAAGAGGTAATGTCCGTTACAGATTCTTTCATCTTTATTTCTTCTTCCATTTCTACATATTTAGTTTTTTAATTATGAAGTAATAACATCAGTATCACTCATATACTTATATGTTATTATAAGTATGAAACAACCCTATTTCACCATCTATCCATCGTACGGAAAATGAAATCACCGCGCGTGCGTACGTACAGAATACTGTCTCCACGCCGTGGTGTAATCTATTTTCCACCACCACCTTACATGGAAGGGTATAATGGTGTACATAATGACTAAATATGACTATAATAATGTGATACTGATTGTTAAATATTATACACACACTCCAATACAATTCCATGATCATAGGAACGATATCATCACTCGTGCGTACGTACGGAATACCGTCTCCACGATGTGATGCGACTCGTTCTACATGATCTTCATTTTCTAATGATTATATAAATGAATTGAATGAATGAATATGATATATATTACAATAATACCATTCTGGAAATGAGGTATCTATAACCTAATGAGATGAATAAGAATTTATTCGCCAAAACACGCATAAGAACAAAAAGTTATACACACCCGAATAACAAGTATCAATGAAATATTACTACTAAGAAGATAAGAATATGACCAAATATGATATCATAAAAATAAGTATGATTCTGGAATAAGTCAATAACATTATTTAAATCATTATACAGGAGTTTCGGACACGTACAAAGCATATCGGACCTAAGGTAAGGGAAAATATCACAATCTCATTTTATCTAAGATTGTTTATACTTTGGTATTTACTGGGGTGTATTTTATCATCCACATCCATGATTCCTCAATATGTAATATTATTTCCATCCTCCTACAATTTTTTAAATCTAATTTTACCCTTCGGTGAGTTTTTTGTAAAAGATATGAAAGGAATCTTTTGTTGTTTTTCGTACGAGGTACTTTTTGACTTTTCCGACAAAAGTACGAAAAATGTTTTTTTTAACTTATATGGCATGAATGGATTTTTAAAACATTATATCCTAGAATCTTCCTTTAAAAGTTTTAATGTTTATTTTTAATCAACTTCTTTTGGTTTATAATTGTACAACATGTTAAGAAAGGAAAAGTGTATTTGAAGCAGAAAGGATATTTTCCTCAAGAATGGAGTTCAAGTGTTTTATCAAAATTATTTTCCATCTAAGATAATATAGGGTTCTATTTATATCCCTATTATTACATGGATTTGATTATATTGTGATGGAAATATTTTTATGAATTCCTTTATCTTATATGAATTGTTTTATGATGGCATGTTTTTTAAGAATCCCATTTTTATTACATGGGTTATGCAATGATGTATGATTTATGAATTTGTGGCACACATAAGAATGGTATCATTATGAGATGGGTGGGACCTATATCTCCCTCCAATGCATTGGGTAAAGATTTTATATCTCATGAGATAGACATGGCTGGAACGGTAGGTTATACCGGTTCAGTGAAACAGGACTGAAACGAGGGTGACTCAATTCAGAAATGGACTTTGTCCACTAAGATAGTCTCGGCAATGAGTCTTGAATAATAAGATATGATTCTATATAATTATGTGTGTATTCCAAAAAGCTTCATGTTTTATGTTATGATTATTGGTATTTCATTTCACTACTATGATTTATCCCATGTTATGAAATTATGCTCTCTTTTGCAGGTTAAGATTTCCAAAATGTTATGTTCTTATGAATATGATGTAATTGATATTTCTTTTGTTTACCCTTACTAAGCATTTGAGTTCACCCTTTTATGTTATCTTTTCCCCAGGATGTAAAGAAATGTTTTAGGTAAAAAATGGAAGATCTTTATGGGAGATTTTGAAGATCTTTCACCACGATTAGAAGATTATATTCCGAGTTTCCAAAGACACTAAACTATTACGGTCCTTGTGTGTCTGTTTTTGTTATGTACTAAGTATTCCGCAAAAGTAATGTAATGTATATGTACTTTAAGCTTCGGGTATCTTCATGGAATGACTCATAAAACAACATGTTGGGATGGAGATCTAATGAGAGGTGACATTGATCCATTCAAATGCGATACAAAATGATTAATCAAGCCTAGAATTCACCCTATAATAGTTTTTTCATGAACTAGACTTCATCAGACACATGATCATCAGTCTATGAAAGTGAATAGAAGGTGAATTGTTTGAATAAATTTTAAAAGTATTTATCATAGTGTTTTTGAAGATGATGTTTCAATGATTTTATGATGTGATAATATTTTTAGAATCTATTAATATTATTATGAGGAAAAAAATGGAAACATAACTCTAATTAATTGTAACCAATATATATGAAAGAATTATTGGATTCTTTGAATTTTTTTATTGGAATATAGTTAAATAATTTAGAAATTGGATGTCTTATGTTTGATTTCGTATGTGTTTTTAAATTTCCCCTTTTATTTTTGTGAGAAATTGGATGTTTGGGTGGTATTTTTTCCTATATAATGTTTTGATAAATTTATTTGAAACATGTTTTGGATTTTTTGTGTGAAATGTCGTGATTTCCTCGGTTATGGATTGGTGTTTGTCTAAAAATGGACTTCTGGATTATGAACATGTGTGTTATTTTATAAGTGAGTGATATGTGTGTTTTTTGGATGAAAAAATGCATATTTATGAAATTTGATTTCAAATGTTTTGGTTGGTTTTAATATCATCCTCTTGTTTTGGCCCGGTTGTCCTAGGAAACAAGCTAGGGTGAGTAGTTCAAAAATAAATGGGGCACTTGTTTTCGGGGGGTGTTTTGGTGAATTTGGAAGCCAAAACCTATATGGAACCTTCTTAGGTGTTGTTATTTTATCTTGACATAAATTGAACTTGGGCATGATTTGGAGAATAATTGATTTAAGGGACCATTTGGAAACTTTGTAAAAAAGATGGTAATTTTGGTTATTTTTTAATAGGTTAATAAATGCATTGATAAAAGGATGAGGTTTAGGAAGCTAGAGGCTCGTTTGGAATTTTATATTGGAAGTTCAAAAAAGGTTTTGATACGTGTGAAATGTATGGGGCACATTTGTCATCTTTTAAACTGTATGTTTGGAAAACCCCTACATTGTTAGGCCCCTTGCCTCATCTATTGATCATGTGACAGGAGGGTCCTCGGTATGGGTCAACTTTTGAGAATATTTTATTAAGGTATGGGACTAACCTTGAGGTGGATAGGGTGGTTCCAGATTGTGTCACATTCATGATAACATATATATGGATTGTTATTTGAATGTGTGTCACACCTATTTGTGAAAATATCATAGGAACAAAGCATAACAAAGGGGTTTACTAAGAATGATTGCAGAAATAGTTTGGATTACACACTAGCTAGGGGCCCATAGTAGAGAGATGTTATGTTATAATTATTTCTAGGGGATTGGTCCCCTCAACTCGGCCAGGTCGGGAGATGGTCGGGTGTTTGGGCGTTATGATGTCATCAAGAGTTGGCATTCCTGTAGGATAAGTCACAATTATAGTATGTTTTGGTCTTCCTCTGAGTTCCTAGGTTTTATGTGATCCATTGGTATGAGCATTATTAAAACCATTTCCATTTTTGTGTGTGTAATCATACCTTTGAACATGGTTTTGGTGTTTTCATGGAAACGTTTTGGGAGTATGGTTGGTTTTAAAATACACTTTAAAGTAGCTGTTTTTTATAAGTTTGTCTGATCCCCTCTTTGTTATTCATTTTCCTATTTTTCCATTATTAGAGCAATAGATTTTGGATTGATTGTTTTCAAAATGTTGTGTAAATAAAAAAAATCTTATTTTTTTATAACTGTAGTTCAAACTTGTATTTTTGGACTATTTTGGAATTGGAAAATTCATGGATTTTGTGGCTCATTTTTGGGATCCCTACTAAGTATCTAAGTGCTCAAGCCTATTATATCTTTCTAGTTGTAGGTTCAGTTTCTTGTTTAGGTTTCGGGTTCAGCTACTCAATCTTGGAGCTGACTTGGATTTGAGTTTGGTTTTGACATGATGGGTCACAAGAAGGTATGCACATTTATTTTCTTTCTACTACTAATTTTATTTCATCATTATCAGTCTTAATTTTTTTCAATTGATCATGGGACAAATCATTTCCAACTATTAGATTGTGATGCCCGACACTAGTTTCTAGCCTGTGGGGATTGGGAATGCCACATGCGCCATACTGTAGGCCTCCTCAGGTGACCGTTCATGTTGGATCAGAGATGGTTCTCAATAATAATGTTTCAAAGGAGTCCCTTGTTATTTTGGGTGTCTTGTAGAAGGATATTAGTACTATTAGGGATCTAGAGGTTGGTTACAGGTTGGTGCCTGATCACCACCACTCTCCATGAGACTTAAGATACACGGGGAAGTCTGGGATTTGAGTATTTTTTCTTTGGTTATTTTGGAATGTGGGATAACAATGGGGGTGAATTGGTTCACATTGTGGCCACACATGGGGTGGTGACCCATGTGGAGTGCAAGTAGTTGGTTTAATATTTTTTAGTGTTATGTCTTTCATGGGTTATGGCTCACCACCATGTGTCATGTCAGGAATAGACACTAGTTCCTAATTCCGATGTTTTATAGATGTTGGTGTTTCATTTTGAACTCATTTGATGTGAGTGTGTATTAAAAAAAAATAAAGTGATACGAACAATGGGGTTTCTTCTAAATTGTTTTTGAAATTATTAATGTTGGTTTTTTTGAGAAAATGATTCGGTTTGGAAAAACATGTTATGTGTAAGGATTTGGTAAGGAAAATAATTGTTTGAACCTTAGAACTCCTTATAGAGGGTCACATGTGTGTGGGTATGTCTGAAGAGTTCATGGGGGAACTTTTTAATAGATGATGTCAGCGTGATTGGATGAGCACAAATGTGACGGTTCATAAGGTTCCATAGGTGAGTATTAAAATTATAAAGAAATAGTGGTTTTGAAATGTGACTTTTTCTTATGTTCGTAAATGTTTGGATTATGGCCATGTTTTACAAAGAATGTATTGTTTATTTGATTGATTTGTGTATTGATTACTAGTTTTGATGGCAGTTTTCATGTTGTTATGAGTATTCATCCTAGAAAGACTCCAAAATCTGTTAATTACTTATGCTGTGTTCCTAGTTCTTTTTGTGTGTTGCCTACATATTGAGTTAATTGAAGTATATTAGAGGCATTTTTATAGTTCGTAAATATGGTGTTCTATCAGGTTGTTTGGAAATCCCAGGGTAGTTATGGTTCATAACTTCTTAGAGTTATTTGAGTGTTCAGTTCTAGACGAGTAAAGGTGGGATTTCACATCATCATTAGAGTCATGGGTGTTGCTGGTGAGGGTTGGCACTTGCAAAGGTTCCCCATCCGGCAAGGATCATTGCCTGTACTTACTCCTCTTCTGTTTGACCATTCTCTTGCATGCGACTAGTCTGGTCGGGTCAGGCATTCTAAGCCACCTTGTCGCATCCCTCTGAAGTATTTCTACCATGTTAATATTTAGGCCACCAGGGATAGTTCTAAAATAAGAGTCATTCGTGAGAAAGTAGTTAAGGACTGTAGGATGAAAATTATTTACTATTAGTTCAGAGATGCTTCAGCCACCAAGGACCCCACCACATGTCTCGGGGTGAAGCTCGTGCACAGTCAGGAGTTGTTGACGGTGAGGGGAACGTCGGTCCAGATAATGATTTCAGACATGGGATTGAAATATAAAAATATTCCTTGTTCTATTCTCGTCTCTGCATAAGTTCATCCTTGTTGTGGATGAATGATGGGCTCATTCCACCAAATCAAAGAAGACATATCTGATCTTAGTGTGAATTCCAGATCATTCAGATTCCTTGAAGGGAGTTGGTCCCATGAATAAATGGACCCATTTTAATTTAGTGTTAGTCTCAGTTGTGTTCATTTGGGGGATATTTTATTTCATGAAATTTATTGGTTGTGTTTAGTTAATTTCTAATCTCAAGTTGTTGGGTTGTTTTGTAGCAATATTTACTTCAAAGTCTCATGTGTGATGTTCAGTCCCTATGGGGAAAATGAATGAGTTTGTTTTGGGAGTTTCTAGTGTTTCCCATATCCCCCGGGGGGGATGTTCGGGTTTCCAGGGATTGTGTATTAGTGAAATATTTTGGTGGGGAGAACTCACTCGTGTTCTCCCCTCAATATCGGGCAGTGGTTTTCCCTGAATTGGTCGGGTGTGATGTTTATGGGGGATGGTCACCCTAAGGCTCTCAGTTATCTATTATTTTGTCTGGGCATGGACTCCAGATGTGTCAACTACTAGTTTGGTGACTTTATAGGGGCAGAAAGTGTCTGTGGTTGGATAAATTGTCACACCCTGACCACAAATACCTATTATTTAATTCTTTTTCTTTTCTCTCATCATTTGGATGAGGTTTAGTTGGGTCTAGGTTTTGATTTTTTTCAATGTTAGAAGTTTTTGGTGGGTTTCAGGCGGGTGCGTGATCACCGTATCATTAGCGATGCCCATGCATTTAGTCCTGGTGTGTGCGCAGTTACTGATAGGTTAAACAAAGAAATTAAGTTGATTGAAAAGTAATGTTAAATGCAAATTTACAACGACAAAAACTAGTTTAATGTTTAAATAATAATAATGAGAATATTATTGTGCAAATGGTTTTATTATTATTATTTAATTTTCTAATAATACTTTTATAATTAAAATGTTTTAAATATAATTATTATAAAAAATTATATGTATCAAAATCATAATTTTAATTATAATTAAGTTTTTTTATTAATTTTTTTTAATACCATTATTATCTTTTATTATTAATATTATAAATATTATTATTAATGTAACATTGATATTTTTATTATTATTAAATAAAATAAAATAGATAATAATTAATTATTATTATTTTATTTATAATTATTGATTGGTTTTCTTATTATTATTGTTATTATTATTATTATTATATTTCATTATTACTTTTTTAAATCCTAAATCTACCCATTCTAGTCGCCCCCCCCCCCCTTCCCAGTTCACGATCCAGCCATCCCCCCCCCCTTCCATATCACCGTTCCAGGCCCCCAGACCCTTTCCCAATCCCTCTACTCATGTCGGTCTTCCATTTCTGGCATGCCCTTCATCTGGTGTCTCTCCCCCTCTCAATCTAGAACGACCTCTATCGTCCTGGGCAGCCCCCCCTCCCCCACCTCTTGGTCTGGTGCGACCTTCCCTCCTAGTCCAGCATGACCTCCCCCATTAGGTGTGACATCCCCATCTGTTCGACTTCTAACCGTCACCTTCCTCTCACTGTCCCATGCTCCGACCAGCCTCCTCTAGCCTATCGCCTGACCGACTAGCGTGATCCCATCATTTTCCAACAACAATCTGCTATGGTATTTTTTCTTATTTTTTGGTTTTTTTTTCAAGATAACAAAACTCTATTATTATGGTTTGTAGTTCGCACATTTTTCTCATTGTCTAGAGAATTATTTTGGTCCATATAGCAGTGATCTTACATTGATTGAGGTTTCGTTGCGTTTTCATACATTGGGGTGGGTGAATACACACATTTTTTATGGTCTAATCCCCTAATGCTAGTGCTCTTTCTTTTATTTTTAAAACTTGTTTACCATAATTATTATGCCCTTAATTACCATTATATAGTGTTCTTAAATTTTTATAATTTGTTGAAAATATGTTTTGAGTTAGTTACAAGTTCACGTCTACATGTTTATGTGATGATTTCTTTTAGGTACGAAATCTAGTTTTGATAAATTTTAAAATATAATTTACATCCCAATCGTTTTCTCGTATAACATTTTGTGATGATTTTGCATTGATGGAATTGTAAAAAATTTGTCCTCAACATTATTCTTTAATTATTTTTATGTGTTTATACACTTGGGGTGTTGATAAAATGTGATATGATCTTTTAAAATAGATTGATGTGATTTTGAGGGAGTTGCCATAGTTTTTTTTAAACGATAAAACTGTGATTTGGGTTTTACATGTGAAATTTGTAATTTTAATAGAGTTGGTTTTGGAATTTTATCTTCATTTCATTGGTTGGATTAAATTATATTGTAGGGATTTTTGCGTGTTTTTTGAGAGCTGAGGATCTATCGTAGTGAGTTTCATTTTGTTTCGAAGGTGTGCATAAATGCTCCCAGGTTTGGGTATGTATAGAAATATATACGATTTCTGAGTTCATGTTCCCTCATGGAGCGGGGAACATGTGAATCAGTTTAAAGGTGTGTGTGTGTGTGTGTTTATGGATGTGTGTTTGTGTGTGTTCGAGTGGGTTGTTGTTTGGGTTATACATCTTCGGCATGACTTCCTTGAGGTAAGCAAATCCTTTCATTTCCTTTTCATGTCTTGTCCTTAATGATTGATGTTTTCATTAATTTATTATCTTGATACGCATCTCCATGGTACCTCTTTAAATATTTTTATGGTGTTCTAATGTTTTCTAATGTTGTTAAATATAGGTTTTTACATGAAACATGGTTAATGCATTGTGTTTGATGCCTTAGGTGTTTCTAAATTTCCACTTAATGTTTTTGGGTGAAATCTGATTTTTGGGTGGGTTTTGTTCCCATAGTAATGTTTTGTGAAATTTGTCTGAAACATGTTTTGTATTTTTTTAGTGAAATGTAATGATTAACATGGTTACGTTTTAGTGTTTTTTATAAAAATGGGAATTTGGTTTATAAACATTTGTGGTTTTTTATGAGTGATATGGGCGTTTTGGGGTGAAAAAAATAGTGTACTTATGAAATTTGGTTTCAATTGTTTTGGTTAGTTTTAGAGTGTTCCTCTTGGTTTGGCCTAGTGGGCCATGGAAACAAGCTAGGGTGAGTTGTTGGAAAATGAAGGGTGAGTATGTTTTTTGGGGTGTGTTTGGGTGAATATGAAATCCAATGCTCATATGGCACCTTCATAGGTGTTGTTGTTTTAACTTTACATAAAGGGAACATGAGCATGTTTTATTAAATGTTGGATTTAAGGGACCATTTTTTCAATTTGGTATAAATATGGTATTTGGGGTTGTTTTTGAATTTGTTAATATATGTTTTGATAAAATGATGAGTTTTGTGAATAAAAAGTCTTATTTGGCATTTCAGATTGGTTGTTTACGAAAGGTTTGATATGTGTGAATTTTAGGACGCCTGTTTGGCATATTTGAAACTGTATGTTTGGAAAACCCCTACTAGGTTAAGCCCCTCACCTTGTATGTCAATAATGTGAAAGAGGGTCCCTAGTAGGGGTCTCCGTTTGAGAATATTTATTTTAAGGAATGGGAATAGACTTGATGTGGTCGGGGTGGTACCAAATTAGGTCGCGTGCTTGACTAAATATATATAGATTGTCATTTGAATGTGTAGAACACCTATCTGTTATCATAGCACAAAAACCTAGCACAACTAAAGAGTTTACTGAGAATGATTACTACACTATTTTAGATAACATACTAGTTAGTGGCCCATAGCAGAGAGATGTTTTGTTATAATTATTGCATTATGATTTTTCCCTCATCCAGGCCAGGTAGGGTAATGGTTGGGCATTAGAGAGTTATGAAATCATTGAGAGTAGACTTTCCTTCAGGATGAGTCCCATGTGTCGTACGTTTTGGTCTTCCTCCAAGTTCCTAGGTTATATGTGATCCTTTTGTACAAGAAATATTAGTACCATTTCCCATGTTGTGTGTGAAATCATACCCTTGAACATGGTTTTTGTGTTTTCATGGAAGGTTTTGTGTGTATGGTTGGTTATAAAATCAAAATAAAAGTACTTATTTTGGAAATGTTTGTGTGAGCCCCTCTTTATTTTTCTTTTCCTTGTTTTTGAACTATAAGGGCGATTGAATTGTGGTTGTTGGATTTCATAATACCTTTTAAATATGAAAACAATATTATTTTTCTAACTATAGTTCAAAATAGTATTGTTGGACCCTTTTGGAATTCGAAAATGCGTGGATTCTATGGTTCATTTTTAGCATCCCTACATTTCATCTTGGTGATCAGGCCTATTATATCATTCCAATTTCATGTTCATTTTCTTGTTTTGTTTTCTTGATCAGCCACTCAATGTTGGATCATACATATTTCTGATCTGGGTGGTGATGTGAAGGGTCATAAAGAGGTATGTACATTTATATTAATTTTTCTTATAGTTTTATTTTCTCCTCTTCAATCATTATTTATTTGGTTATCTTTTTTTCTTGGGAAAAATCATTCCCAAAAGTTAGATTTTGATTCCCAGAACTAGTTGCTATCATGTGGGGATAAGGAACACCCCTCGGGCCAGGCCGTGGGCCGGTTCGGGTTACCAGTTCAGGGTTGACCCAGGATGGTTCATGACATTATTGATTTTGTTGTGTTTCTATTTTTGTTTCAACCTAATTATAAGATGGTATTCCATCTAAGGAAACATATAGGTTCTTGTTTGAAATCACATTCCCTGTATTCCTTCCATGCCATTTAGATTCCATTAATAATTTAATGTCAGTGTGATATATGTCATGCTAGATATGAATGTTGTTTTTATGGGTACCGTGATAGATATAATTTCATATGAGGTAGGTGTATTGATATGTGTAATTGTTCAAATTGTAAGGATGTCGAGATTTGATCCCTGAAGCATATGGGACCTCATCGCTCTAAATTTGGTGGATCATGTTTCAAACATAAATTGATTTTGATGTGATATATGTGGATGACATGATTTGTATCATAGGGAGTATGGTCCCACACTAATCATAATTTGGTATACCATTGGCATAAATAACAATAAACAGAATTTGAATTGGTTGGTTTAGAGTTTTACTACCTAGAAACATAGATAACAACTAATGTGATGATATGAACATACACATTGTGTTCTTTTTTTGGAAGGATTCTTCTTTTATGTACACACCATGTACTATGGGTACACGCCATGTTGTAAATGACTGTGTGTCTAGATGTGTGAGGAGAAACATAGAATAAAAATGGGTTTGAATAGTGAATGCCATGTACATTATGTACACATCGAGTCATGTAACACAGGTTTACCCCACATGGCTCTCGCCATGTAAAAGAACATGGCTAGGAGGGAAGACTCGAGAAGACACAATATTCCAGCCTGAGACACCATGTTCCTTGGGTGGCTAAACTCACCGACCGGGGGAAGTACATGACCATGTATAAGCTTGAGGGTACACGTCATTTATGGTTTCTAAACACAATGGACTCCCCTTATTATAAACTTTGAGTGTTTTTTCCCATTTTTAGTAATTTAACGCTTGAACAGAGGTGTTTTTTGACCTTATATAGTCAGGCCTCTATGAACCATTTTGTTGAATTCTAGGAGAGTATAATTGATCGTGTTTTAGAGGCAGTTGGCCATGGACTACCACTGGATCCCCTATTTGTTCCAATTATGGCACCAGTGGAAATAATGGGTGCAGTTAATGATGAAAAATTATATGATGTAAATATGTGGATTATGAAAACCATTTAGGGAGCATCACACCCTGCCACATTTATGGAAAAGATGAAGTAAGTGTCCCAAATATAGTATCTTCAATCTTTTCATGGGATGGCGGAACACAATCTATAGAGTAATGGATAGAGGCCATGTTATCGATCACATAGAATCTTGAGATGCTTCATGGGTACAGGGGCATTCTTTCAACATATATGATGCATGATTCTACAAAAAGATGGTAGGATATTATCACATAGATGAAACTTATTCGGGATATGTATTGGGATGAATTTAATAAATTCTTCTATGGTTACTTATATCTTGAGATGTCGATGGATGATAATGCCTAAGAGCATATGCTTCTATAGTAGGTCATATTATCAGTTATGGATTTCTACTCCAGATTTAATGAGATCTAAATTTCTACATGTTTATAATGGTTGATGATGATTTTCCAAAGGATGGATGTTTTTTTATGGTCTTAGGTACAATATCTGATCGATGTTAAATATCTTCTAGCTGACTATTGTATCATTTATAGTGAATTATTGGATGATTACTGAACATAAGCTAAGAGAATATGAATGTGTGAGCTAGGTTGGTTCAGCTCTAATATCATGTACTGAATCAATAGTTGGTTGGAATCATCATCTTGATCTTTCTCAAGGAGATTATAGTAGTTATGATGTATCATCAGGTATCCAATTGTAGTGCTACCAATGTGGCTGAATTGGGGATACAAAACCACATTCTCCGATGGACCCAGTCGAGTGCTAATCATGCAGCATGATGAGACATTGAAAGATCTTCTGCATGAAATTTATACCAGTATCTATTGAGAGTGGATCTGCATCGACTCCACATTCAGGAGTAGGGTTTGCATTTTCTCTTCATTCAGAGAACATGAATGCATAAGGCCATTTAGGTCAATGGGGTGGTTGTGGGCATTGTAACTAGAACCCAGGTTCTTAGCAACAATAGGGTAGATCATCTCGGGGTAGGAAAGTAGTGTCAAAGGTCTGTGGTACAGGTCAGACTTATGCAATGTAATAGAATCAACAAAAGTAGGATCTTGGACCCTCTATTGTTAGAGGTGTTATTCTAGTCTCTTGAATTTAAGAATCCTTACTTTTTTATAATGGGGCATCACATAACATCATATTTTTTCTCATTATGGAGATTCTACAGTTTTTTTACTTCTAATTATGTTGTAAAACTAGACACTCCATTATGGACTAGAATCGTAGGTCCACATCAGTGCATGCAATTGCCCCTCGAGGTTGGTGGGTGTACATCCTATGGGACCTCTACAACTTAGAGATGACATGATTTTATGTCATTCTCAAAATGGACCACTTGGTCTCTATTAAATACTTTATCATTTTTTGTCATCATAGGGTGATATTTACATCACCAGATGGTTCATTGTTACTACAAAAGGGTGAATGGGAAGTCCCGGTGAGATGAGATGGGATGGAGAATAATGGGTTGGGTGGTATTATTGTCCAAATAGAGATATTATATTTTGATGACCAGGGAACATGTCATATGGATTCCTCTCCAATATTTGATCGTTTTAGGGACCTCTTCACCATTGAAATTTTAGGCCTACCTCCAGTGAGAGAGGTATAGTTCTCTATCATGCAAGTTCTATGGGCTACACTAGTATCAATTCCTATTTATAGGATGTATACAAAAAAGCTGCCAGAGGACAATAGGCGGTTAGAGGATTTATAAGCAAATGGTTTCATCCGACCTAGTACTACACCTTGGGGTTTTCTCATCCTTTTGAGAAATATCCGTACGGTACCCTCATGCTAGGAGTGGATGACCAAAAATTACAACTCTATACCCGTAAGAATTTTTATCCTCTACCATGAATAGATGACCTCTTTGATCAGCTCCAAGGAGCTCGAGTTTTCTCTAAGATACATATGATATCTGGTTATTATCATTTGTAGGATAGATCATTATACATACCTCTCATATCCTTTCAGAGTATGTATGGTCTATATGAGGTCATGTCATTCATTATCAATAATTTCCTATCAGTTGTTATGGCACTAATGAACCATGTGTTCTGTCGAATTCTTGAATCATTCATTGTGGTTCTCATTGATGATAACATTGTGTATTCATACAATCGATATGACCAAGAATAACATCTTATTATCATTTTATGTACATTGAGGGAGCATTATTTATATGATATTCTCAAAAAGTGTCAATTCTAGATAGATCATATTCACTTCCTAGGTCACATTAGCTTTGTTATAAGAGTATTACAGGAACCAGAAAAAGTGAGAGCAGTAGTTTTCTAGGGGAATCCCATGAACATCTTGGAGGTATGATGATTCAGGGGGTTTTCTAGTTACTATAATAATTTCATACAAGTTATATCATTCTTTGTATTGCAGTAATCATTCAAGACTAAAAAGGATGTGAAATATGTTTGGATAGATTCTTGTGTGATGGAATTTTTTGAATTAAATGTTAGATTGAATTTACCTCTAAAACTGATTTTTTTGGAGCCGTGAAAGAGTTACAAAATATATTGTGATGGATATGGTATAGGGCTATGATTAGTTCATATGTAAGGGGATTGAGTTGTTTCATACGTAACTCTTCATTTAATGATTCATGATTGGAATTACCTAACACATGATCTCATGTTAGTTGATGTTTTTAATGTTTTATGCTATTTGAGTAATTACATACTAAGAGATAATTTTTTGGGGTACACAGACCAAAATATCATCTTATATATATTTACGCTGTGTGATCTAAATCTAATGTAGAAAAGGTGGGTGGAACACATTTTTCCCATCGACATCAAGATTCCATAGAAGTCAGGTATGAAAAATATAGTGTATGATGACTTGATCACGATGACTCGGATAGAGGTAGTGCATTTAACTTGTAGCGAGTGGAAGTATAGGTCATTGTTATATGAGATGTAATTGGAGGTGAAAAATTGTTAGGGATAGACTATTATTTTATCTTTATATTTTAATTCAATAATAATAAATATAGTGATGATGAGGATGCTATCAGATTATGAACTCCTAGTTATAGGGGAGGGTGTGGAAGGAGGTGACCCTTCTCCTGGTAGGACCATTGGTGAGGATGAAGTTATTTTGTTTCATGGTCTCATATGTGTTTTAGAAGACATGAACAACGATCTGATGTGGGAAATTATTGTCTCTATATGGGATGTGCATCTTGGTGTCACCATGATGTTTTAGGATTTACATCATCAGTATTGGTGTCCAGGTATGAAAAGGGATGTAGTTAGTTTTTTAATTAGATATTACACCTATCAGTAGGTGAAGGTAGATCACCACGGACCAGCCATAATTTTATAGAATTTACCTATTTCCGAGAGAAAATGGGATTATGTCGCGATTGATTTTGTGACCGGTTTATGAAGATCTCTTTGATTTAATGATGGTGTATTAGTTTTTATAGGATTATGAAGGTTTCTAATTTCATTACAATCAAGGAAAAATTCAATTTGGATTTCATTATGATGTTGTATATATGAGACATGGTAAAACCACATGGGGTATAACACTCTATCATTCCAAATTGGGATGCTTGTTTTACATTCCATTGCAGCCAGGTTATTCAAAAGGAGAAGGGTATATTGGATCTTCTGAGAACAATATACCACCCTCATACAGATTGTAATTTAATATGTATGTTACAGGTGCTAGAGGACATTCTATGAGCATGCATCCATCATTTTTATGGCTCTTGGGGGAATCAAATTCCCCTAGTTTAATTAGTCTATAATAATAGTTATCATCTGACCATACAGATAGATCCATATGATTCTTTATCTGGTAGGCCATGTGATTCTAACATGTGATGGTTTGAGGTAGGTGAGGTAGTTTTACTGGGACTACGTCTTGTGCTGGTTACTTCGAGCAGGTCCTGTTGATTCAGAAGAAAATGGCCACTATATAGTCATTTAATAAATCTTATGTGAATTTCCACATATCATCCCTAGTGTTCATGTTAGGGGATCAGTTTTTTTTTCAGGTTTCACCATGGTTGGGAAATAGGTTAATATAAAGACAAGTTAAGATTTCACCAATATATGTCAAGATATTCGAGATTCTGAACAGATACTATGTAGTTTCTTATTGGTTTCAGTTACCATAGAGGTATCGAGGAATTCATGTTGTCTCCCATGTATCTCTGCTAATCCATAATCACTCAGACTCATCACACTATTTTTAACTAGAGGAGTATGACCTTCATGTTGATGCATTCATTCATTGGAATCTAATACATTTAGTTGTAAGGACGATGAAAGTACCTCGAGGATGGAAAATTCCTCTAGTATGGGTTTTATGGACGCATGACCATTTATCGGATGAGACATAGGATCGAGAGTCTGACTTAAGTGCTCAGTGGATATATTTTTTCCTAGATGAATCTTTTCCTCCATAGTAATGGGAATTGGGGGATCAATTACTTAAGGGGGATGTTTATCAGATCTCGGTTCTTTTGTTGAGGTAAAAATCATTCCTTCTCAATTTGTTCTTATGGAAATGGAGGAAAACCAGTCAAGGCATGGATGTGGGCCTATTACATAGCATAACTGGGTGTTAAACGCCGTGTCCATTCCAAAAAAATTTGTTTAATATTTTAACATGCTATTAATTTCCCTGCACAAACCATGTAATGATCTTTCTTGAATCTGTATGCACATAGTGTGTAGTTTCCAGTAAAAACCAAGTACTTTTTTCATTAAATCGGGCAGTTGTGTCATTTTTTTAAAAAAAAACTGAACTAACTGCTCTTCGTTGAACAACGTACCCAGGAGACCCACGAATAGAGTGGCCCCCCATTTTTTCATATAATCACTGATTCAAACAACTATGGATGCATTGGATTCATCTCGGTATGTTCTTGATTCACATTGAGTCATTCGTTATGATTTCCCCTCATTACCTAGTTATCAAGGCTTGAGAATTAATGTACTTTTTGTAGATCTACTCCATTATAAATCAAAATAGAGTACTTCACTGGAACATGATATTCATATGAGTATTAGCTAGGTGGTCTCATGAATTTGGCTATTTGTCATGTTGAATATATGTTCCAGAATTCAACACATCCATTTTTAGGGTGTCTCTTTGAATGAATTTTGTCTATTATTATTGCCTATTGTTATTTTGGTAATTTATTAAGGGTTTTAAAGCATGTTTAGGGGGTTTTAACATTATTAATGGCCACTCCACTAGTGTGTTTCCCACGAATGACCATCTATGTCCATTTGGAAAATGATGCAAATGAGGAATGCATTAAATTTCCTTCCTAGGTTGTTTAAAATGATGTTGATTAATTGATAATACATGTAATAGTTTAAAATACTTGTGTTTCTTGTGTGATTAATTTACTACTTGATTTATTGATGTCAAAACCATGTAATAGGTTAATTTACATGTGCTTTTTCTTATCAAAAAGGATAAAGGAGGAAATATCAATGGAAAATCCAAATCCTCGGGTTAAAAGGAAAGGTTGGGATCATATGATAATTGAACCTTATACCTTGGATGAACCATGACATGGTAAAAAGTACATGGATGGACTGAAAGAGGGTATTACCATGAAATGTCATGAGTGATCCATAGATGGAACTGTTGGGCTCATGGAGACTTTAATTTAAATGTTGAGTGATCCATGAATATAATGAGGGATTCCATGTTTAGGCTCTATTATTACGTTTATATATGTAATGATTTAACATTTACATATAATTTTCATATTGAAATGGGATGACATAAGACACATAGTCCAACCCAAATAACAATATTATGTAGGACTTCTCTTGTAATTATTTAGATGGAAAGCTAAGATATCTATTTTACTTACCGTAATACTTGGATAATCAGGCTCATTATAGATCCCAAAAATTATATAATTCATGGTAATTAAAATGATAATGAAACTAAAATGAATGTAACTGAAAACCAATACTTGTAGGACTATTTAATATTGAGTATATCCTATTTTACTTTTTTCTATATTGCAAACTAACTATTATAAATATTCATTGTTCAATTAGAAAACACCATGGGTTGTTTCTTACTGTGATTTAGTCTGACACCATTTTAGGGTAGTACTTTTGAGTCCAAAAATATTATTTTGTATCATGTGTCGATAAGGGAATGTTCCCTTCTATAGGTACTTGATTTCTGTTTTAGAAGAGGAGATCATGGGACAATGCCAATTCTTGTGATGCTTCTATGTTTATTTTTTTTGTTGGTACTTATATTTTTTATTACAATTATGTAACCTTTTTTTCAATTTTCAATGAACATGTAACATGTGTCATCTAATTTGTATACTATGACATATGGTTAATTATATTATTAGTCCTCTACTATTTTCTTCTGTTGTATGGTATAACTGTGTCATCTATTTGTTAATTATTTTATTTTTTATACTATGTCAATGAGGGAATAGTATCTCATTGATCTTCACATCGGCCCTCAATGATAGTCTGTATCCACTGGCATTTGGGGAGATGCGCTTTTGGCCATGTGGACAACCCGAATTGTAGCACTGTTAGGTGGGATACACACCTGGTATGTTACACCAAGGGTCTTCAGGATGTGATTTTATTTGGGTCCCAACTATGTGAAGGTGGTATGTGATGTGGTATGTGGCACATGTGTGTATAGGAAGTGTGGGATGTGTTATGGGGCCCAAGAGTATTGGGGCAGGTTGTGATGGGGTACTTTCAGAAGTGGATGGATTTCTAGGATGATGGTTTTTTCAGTTTGAGAGAAGATAATCACTGGAAAAGTGGTGTGGGATACACAATAATCAATGTTATTATAATGTTACATTACATGACATTCAATATCTGGTATGTTTTCCTTGGTGAGGATGAAATTCCATTTAAACTTTTTTAGATGATTTTTGGTTCTTCTATTCTCTCATAGAAGCACTAGTATGGTTCTCCCACGTGTGGATGATATGCATTTGGTTTCCTAATGAGTATAATTGTATGATAAACATAGGTTATATATCACATTTCAAGTATTCCAGAGGACTATGTGGACTCTTATGGGTGTTATAAGCTCGGATGATGGTATACTTGGTGAGTCACTACATCAAATTTATTTTCATATATTACATTAGAGTTTCTGTTGTATGGTATTAGTTATATTTTAATCATGCATGTGGGATGTATTTTGGATTTCATATATATATATATAAATCTTGGAGTTATTTTTTAGTTGAATCATCTTATCTCATACACATATTTCATTATAGGGGAAATGCATCTCATTTTGTGAGATTTTATACCCTGGGTGATGTTTCCCACTACAGGGCCTATAGGAAGTGAGACATAAGGGAAATTATCTCTCTATATCCATTTATAGCTCTTGAGGGGGAGGGGGGTTAAAAGTCATAATGGTATCATAGTTTATGGTTCAGAGATATGATGGAGTTTGGAGGTATAAAAGATAGGCTTTCAGGGGTTGGTCAGGGAATAATGTTATGTGATCATTTTGTGTGGCATATTCTTGGGATGATCGGCTAGGACACATGATTAATCCCCCCATAATCTGATTTTATGACACTAATCTTTTTGAACGAACATTTGAGACTACTCCATTTGAATGGTAAAAGACCCTAGAAATGTTATATGCATCATAATGAAATGTGTTGTTGCTTGAAAGGGTTTTTGTAAATTTTAAAATAATAAGGATTTAAAGGGGGTGATTTTTTTAATAAAAACAATATACTATTTGGGATTAGGTATTCCTTGTTTACCTTTTTAGTTATGTTTCCCGATCATCATCTGTGTGTGGATCAAGTGGTTGAGGGCTATTTGGATGATCTAACTGATCTGCGCAGGGTTATTCAATTTGAAGAGGATGACTAGTGGAATATAATTTTAAATTATTTCCCAAAATATTTATTGTGAATGTAAGATGAAAGGTTTTTATATGTGGATATGGAGAGTTGGATCTAGGATCTTGAGATCACCTTCTATTTTATTGAGGATTTGACAGAGTATTAGGTTCCATTGGCAGTGATCCATATGTGGGGATCTACACATTAGTAGTGGAAACTATACCAGTGGGAGAGGATGAAGGATTATGAATTTTCGATAAAATTTTATAAGGAGTTCTTTTTTGTAATTCCATTCATCAACAATGAGGATGATAATAAGAAAAATTATACCATCCCTTCAATGGGGTCGTATGTCAGTGTTTGTGATGGGGATTATTTAATGGATATCTTCATTTTTTTCTAGATCGCTTTTTAGATGAGGAATGTTGTGTGAGATATCTAGAGGAGTCACTCCATCTTTCTATATTGTACATGGTTACTACCATTATATTTCTGATGTATATAGAGGCTCATAAGAAGGTGGAAGTCATTTTGAAGATCCACACATGAGGGGCTCTACAATGAGATGAGATACAATAGGGTTATTAGAGTTATTGTGTCACTATCAATTGGTATCAAATACTAGGGCCTTCATGGTTCCGACTGGATAGGATTTGACATCATCAATTTATGTTTCATCATTATGGTCCTTATGAATTTCATATGGTCTTGAGGATAATGTGTTTCCCCTATTGTGTTTGCATCCATCTCTAGAATCATTATCTATTGGTCATCCTAGCTTCATATTGTGGATGAATATGGGTCCTTTTCCTGCCTCAGTATGGGATTATATGTATAATATTTTAGTAATAGGGGCTAGAGGCACATTCTCCAATGAGGGGAGATGGGGCTGGTAGAGGCAGACCCCAATGTGTTCCTCAATGACCTCAACCTAGGCTTGGTCATGTTAGTGGTATTCAATATAGGGGTAGAGTAGTTGGGAGTAGTCAATTTCATGTAGAAGAATATGTAGCTTTAGTAGGGATAAATGTCATTAGAGTCATTCTAATCTTTCTTACTATCCTTTATTATTATTTGTTTGATGTAGGAGCTTCGAACTCCTTTGTTTCACACAGTTTAGGCCATGCCCTAGGACTTGATTTACAGAGGCTCACATTCCCATTGTGTTGAGCATTCTAGTTGGAGGTCAGACCAACATGTTTGATGTGTGCTAAGGATGTACCAAATAATAAGACGACATTAGTCCCATGAAGATCTTTTCTAGCTATAAATGATGTCATACAATGTTATTTTCGGTATCAACATGATTTATTCTCTACATGATGTTCTCAAATTTTTCTGGTGGATGGTAATTTTTTTAGATGAGGTTTTCACGCACTTGATTTTCATTAGATATTAGATATGTATGGTGGAAAACATCATGTATAGAATATCCTTTATTTCTTAGTTGAGTTGTTAATGGAATCTGTAGGTGATGGGATGGTGGAGGCTTCTAGAGTCGTTGGGGAGTTCCATGTTTTTTCTTTATGAGGTTGTGACTCTACCCCCTTGATGAAATTTTGAGTTCAAGATATATATATAGATTAATACTTCTCTTATCATAAAGTCTACATATCGGATGAAAGACACTATGTTATGGGAGTTGTGGATTGAGATTCATGACCTTCTTATGAAGGGATATATAATTTCAAGTGCATTACCTTGGGATTCTATAGTGTTTTTTGTAATGAAGGTAGTCAGTGGTCTGATGTTGTGCATAGAATGCCGAAGGATGAGCCATGTAGTGGTAAACAACCTTTAACCCCCTCTAATGATAGCAGAACTTTTTGAAAAACTGATATCTGAAAGTTGGTAATCAATGATCGGTATGTAGTCTGGATATAAATAGTTGATGGTGAAAGAGGGTGATATCATGAAGACTGATTTCAAATTCAGGTATGTGAACTTTTAGTTTGCAGTAATGTACTTCTATGTTAAGAACACACCGGTGGACCTCATGGGGCTTATGAACTATATATTTCATGATTTCTTGTACCTGTTTTTCATTATATTCATTAATGATATCTTAATATACTACATGTTAAATGAGAATCATGATGATTGTCTTAGAACACTCCTAAATTTTTTAGATCACACCATAAATATAGAATGTTGTCCAATTGAATGTTCTAGACCTATAACTACACTTCCTTGGGAATGTGGTGTCACAACAAGGTGTACTAGATTACCTGTCAAATGTTGAAGGGGTTGATTCTTGGGCAGCACCCATGAATGTTGAAGAACATCACCATTTTCGTGGTCATTATATCTATTAGCAGAGGTTTGTACCATATTTCTCCCTAACTGTATGTCCTTTTATAGCCTTGAAAAAAATGACCAATATTATGAGTGGATCGATTAGTGTGAGGTTGTGTTAGGCTATCTGAATGGGAAGTAGGTGAGTGCTCTAATGCTCTGGTTTCCCATCTAAGGGGTGATGATCGAGGTTTTTTGTGATACTTTCCATTAATATGTCGTATTTTTACTAATGTGGTAGTGAAGATTTATAAATTAATGGTCTAGGAAGTTACATCCCCACAAACATAACTATTCAACCCATTATATAAAGATGACACTGGTTATGTTTGTGCTAATGTTGTGGTGGAATTACATCATTAGTAAGTGCTTTTGGTTCTTAACATATCTCTAGATTTTATGTTATATCTTTTCCCAGAAAAATTTTAACATGTGTTAGTGGAGGTGGATGGTTTTTCTCATGGAATAAGATTTTGGGATCACCTACACCATGGGAAAGATGAATTTCATTGATGATTCTTTGAGCATAATGTCTCATAAAGAGGTTGTTCAAGAATCTGCCAACACATGGAATGTGATAGTGGATTTTGCATCCAGACATATAGGTGAAGTAATTGAAGGTGGTAGGGAATTATTATTAAATATTATTATGTCTGCATCTCTAATGAAGTGGGTAGAGGATTCGAAGTGGGGAGACATGGAGGTAGAGGTGTTTCATGACCATATTAGCTGTGGTGATTCCTTGAAAGGATGGTCAAAATCTGATGATGTTTCCCATAAGGATGTATTTTATAGTGGATATTCATGAGGGTGTACTCAAATTGTCTTATTTCTCACCTATAGTGGAACTACCATAAGTTTCAATGATGTATTGTGCCTTGATGGTGATGTTTTGGTGGCCCTGGATGAAATATGGTGTTGTGGATTTTATAGAAAATTCATTATGTTATAGAATGTGAATACTGAGACTCATGTTTTTGGTGGTTTTTAGCATCCCTTGGATGTACCTTGATGGAAGTGGGAGGAAATTTGGTTGGATTTTATCACAATGTTACCCATGTCTCAGAGAGGCTGCAATGCTATCAGTGTAATATTGGATCGATAGATAAAATCATACCACTTATCAGTGATTAAGGAGTCGGGTTTAGTGGATCCCTTGGAAAAGTGGTATACTGATATGTTTGTGTGGATACATAGAGTTACAAGATCTATTTCATCATAGTGGGATACATGGTTCACCAAACGTGTCTAGAAGTGATTATTGCATCACTTTAGAACTCAGTTATACCTCAACACTGAATACCATCCTCAGATAGATAGAAATATGGAATAGACTATCTTGCGAATGAATGATATTTTGCGATCATTAATGTGGTATATTGGATGATCTTTGGTATGAAAGTGGACATTGAAAGAGTTCAACTACAATAATATCTATCTCTCTACCATTGGCATGGATCCATTTGAGTCATTGTATGGGACACAATTTCATTCTCCATTATGTGTGACATAGGTGGACGAGAAATCAATTTTTGGCCTTAACGCCATGAAGAGCATGAAAACAAATTTTTAGATTGATTTTGAGAGTATCAATGTATTAAAACACTATCATAGGTTGTATAATGATATTAGGAGGTGGCACATGGAGTTTGAGGTTTGGAAAAACTTTTTCATAAAGGTTTTCCCTTGATGTAAGAAGCATTGGTTTGGAAGTGGGAGAAATACTTCTCCCATGTTTCTTAGGACCTTAAAAGTGTTTGGGGGTAGTTATAGAAGTGGCATATCTATTGGTGTTTCCAACATAGTACAAGAAGGTCCAAAATGTATTTCACATCCCAAGTCTTTGTCTGTATCGACTTTATGACTCCCACATCTTTGACTTTAATGATTTGGATATCAAACATGACCAAATATTCAATGAACAACCATTAGAGATCCATGATCCTCATGATAATGTTTTTTATGGATATACCATTCCCTTGGAACACATTTCGTAGAGGCATGGTGACCACTATGAGAGTACCTAAGAATGAGAAATGCATATGTGTGCCCAATACCCAGAGTTGTTTTGAGTTTTTCCATCATCATTTTTGTTTTGAAATGTCATGTTTGATCATTGATTACAATGAGATGGGTCGTTTACTTGTTCCCTAATTTCTTACATTGTTCCCATAAATGAAAGTGAATGAAATATTTTCCTAATCAAGATCAAGTAACTGAGATTTGATTAAACCCTTACAGGTTAGTCAATGCCATCCAGAGCGGATACTATCTTAACAAGAAAAATGGAACTCCATAATATATGTGATTGAGATCAAATGGTTTTTATACTTTTATAGTGTGACTCTATGTTGTTTGAGTTAGTGGATGTCTGAGGAGGTGTTTTTCGATAATGAGGTTCCACTCCACCTTTAAAACAACAAAAGGGGGTTTAGCATTTATCTTTTTTGTGTTTATTTGGTAGAAATGTTTCTAGTGTAATGGGATCTTTAAGAGGTGTCTCACGAGGTGGTTGTTCGCACCACTATTTATTATGGTATTGTTTTTGGATTTTCAAGAACAAGAATAGATTGAGATGTATCTAATGTAATAGACCAGTCCTCCTATGTCTATTACATTGTGAAAATATGGTGTTTTAGGTATTCTAGATGGTTTGGGAGACTTAATCCAACAATTTTCAATTCGTCTAGTTTTCCAAAAGTTGGTGCTAATGGTTGGCACAAAAATGACTCAATATGGGGGGTCATGATGGTGAATCACACTGATGGCTTGCAATGGTGAGTCAGGTCAAACGAGCTAGGATCAAAATGTCCAAATTGTGACTCACATCAGTTATATGTAATGTTGTGTCATGACGTTGTGTCGTTGACGATAGATTGAAATGGTAGGTATCCAGCGGTGACTCGACCAATAGTGAATCATACACCAGTAGATTTTCCAACATTGAGTCACATTGGTGATTGTCACATGTGACTCCCATTAGTTTCTCACCCAATAGCGAGTCATATCCAACATTTTTTCAAATTTCAAATTTTCCAGCAGTTTTTCATGCTTTTCCCCATTGATGTTTCTTTTGAAAATAAACGATTCAAATACCATATCTAATGGTTATTGGAGCCATTTTGAACCATATAAACCTTTTAAAACTATTATATTCCATTCACCTTCCAAAACACATGGTCTTCGTTATGATCCACATTTAATGGAGTTAATTTTTTTCCCTTCTGTTGATTAAGGATCTGGACAGTCTAATGCCAATATCAACTCCTAATTGTCCACCATTGTTTTCTTTTTTTTGTGACCAGAACCACTCTTATAGTAAAAATATTATGTTTAAGTTTTATCAATTGAAGATAATTTTCCCAGGAGGTTTACCATGATGAATGCACACCCCCCTTTTTTTGCATTATGAAATTTATGATCTTTTCTTCCTCCATGTTGGGCTTTCTTTTTATATATATTATTCATCAATCATGTGGGGTGGGTGAATGATTTTTTGCAGTATAAATACAGTCAAATGTAAATTGAATATTGATTATTGAATCAAGAAAAATTAATCTTATATGTGATATGAATACATTATTTATGTTATGCATAATATTTATTCTATTTGTTATTGTGATTGTATGGGATATATGCACATAGAAAATTGCGGTCGTCGGTGTTCTTTGATTGTGCACTGAGTAATTATTATAGAATTCATGATGTTTGGTTTTTGCAGAAAAATCATTATGGAATTGGTTAACCTCATATATTCAGTAAAAATAAATGTATTCATTGGGACTGAAATATTCATTAATAAACAAAGAATTTAAATTAAAAATTAATTAAAGGGCTTCACTGTTGAATGTGAATGTATATTTCATTTTTTTTGTGGTGGTATGCTATGTGTGGAATTTTTTCTTATTATAGTGGGTTGTGGAAATGGCTATGTGATGTGGGGTGGTACGAGTAGTGTAATGGAATCTCAAGTTGAGAGATTTTTTGTTTGTGGAATGGATGAGTAGTGTTATATAGTGGGGCTACAAATACTGGTTTTTGTGGAGTGTGTAGATGGTTGTGATTTTGAGTTGGTGGTTTTCAGTGTTGTGGGGATAGGTTGGTTGGAATTTCATTGATTATTAATGATGGAAGAATTTTTAATTGTTAATTCTCTATGTGTATATCCAGGGGTACTAAGAGAATATAATAATTCAATGGATTTGGATAGGTACATTGTATATGCATGAATGGGTTATAATATAGTAAAAATATCAAGAGTGTGAAACTAACAGTCACATCCCCTTCTAAATTGAGTATGATGGTTTGGACCATTTTACTATGTTTATTGTAGCTTTTTGTTGTATATGTTACATTGTTTCCTAGGTAGGGATTGAATAACTAAATTAGTTCCAATTAATGTTAAAATGAATTATTGTTTATGGGGAGGAGCTTTATGAAGTGGAATTCATTTATCAACTTTTGATGTGACTATTACGGGATCTAATAAATGATTGTAGAGGTAGTAGTAGTGTTGGAAGTGTTATGGGGTGGTTGGTTGTTTGAAAACTCATAGGTTGGGATGAGTGTTTCGTTTATATAAGTATATTCTTGTTTTTAAATGTTAGTCTAGATCATCTTATTTAGATTGTGATTTAATTATTTTCCGAATATATAATAAGGAAAGAAAAATTAATATATATATATATATATATTCACTATATAAATATTAGTAAAAATAAATAATATATGAAAGTATGAAATTGAATAAACCTTTCAAAGAGACAGTAGATCGTACGTACAACAAAATGTTGTATCTGATTTCTTGTATTGTTCATAGATAGAAAGATAATGATAATATATATATATATATGTATGTATTTATATATATATTATCATTATAGTAGAATTATTATTTCAAAAATATCTTAAAAATTTACTTATACCATCCTTAATACATTCCATGTGAAGTATAATAAATCACATATCTTGAAGGGGAGGTAGTCCACACATCAACAAATGGGGATATCATATTTACAAAAAAATGGAATTCATGAAGGATTGTTTTATATAATAATTTTGGAACAAAAAATACATAAAAAATATAATATATATCATATAAAAAAATTACATCATAATTACCCACCATTAGTGGTCATGAAGGAAAACCAAACGTCTATGTTTACAAGGCTCTAGTCCGTCAAACACACGAAAGATATGGATATCACCCATTTGTTGCATTATTGTGTTGGTTTAGGTTAGAACCTTAAAATTGATGGATATAATATTATTTAATATATTTACATCATTATATAATCATGGAATTATAATAACTAAAACAATGTATAACGAAATAAACCCGATTTATACATTGATGAAAATTACCTCTTTTTTGGGTAATTTTTTTTGGTTTACACCAAGAGAATACTTGGTTGGATTCCATCCAAAAGTGATGATTCTGTTTAATGATACGGGAAATTTGGAGACTATTTTAAGGGGATTTATTATCCAATATGGCATGATAGATGCGAGTGGTGGTGGTGGGGGTGAGTACCATTTTTTTATCAAAAGTGAAGTGAAATTCATGTAAATATAAAATGGTAAACAATATTAAGGGGTATACCATAAATCATGTGTCTCCTATAATTTTCTATTTTATAAAAAATAGAATATATAAGATATAGATTTTAAAAAAATGTGTTTTGGTCATGTTTAAATGTTATTCATACACTTTTTTTATAGTTAAACTAGAAATTAAACATGTGTTTTTCTTAATCATTGTAATTAATTTTATTTGTTTTCAATGATATATTTTGTAAAAAATATGTTGAACATATTTAAATTTATTAATAATTATTATTCGGAATATTTAATTTATATCTATATATTCAAATCACAGAAATGGGAAAATCAATTTAAAATTATTCCCACAGTCGTGATGGTATAGAACGTTTTTAAAGTAAAAAGGTTAAAAGTTTAATTTTATTTGTATCTAATTTCAAGGTATAAATTGGATCCAATGATGTAAATTTGTTTAAATTATGTATAACTAATCTTAATATATGTTAAACCCAATTTAAAATTTAATTTTTCTATTTAGATAAATTAAATGAAAAGGCAGTTTATAAGGAAAAATTAGCGTTTTTCACTATTTATCAAAATATAAAACATCATTGAAAAATAAAAAATCATGACCCCAAGTAAATTTTTATATTAATAGCAAAAAAATCAATATTACTCAATCAAATAAAAATTATTAAAGTGATCAGATATTGGATTTAAAATATAAATATTATTAAAACGTGGAAAATTTTTCTTGTAGAAAAATCCCTCTCCATATTCCTATATTTGTATTTATTCTTTCCAAATGCCTATAAAATATATTGAATGAGTATAAAAACTATTTATTTAGTATTATATATATATTTATTTAGATTAATTGATTCATTGAGATTGACATATTTAATTTTTTTAGATAATCTTGTGGTTGTACATAAAAAATAGTTTTCTCATAAAAGTAGTTTCTTTTTTTAAATAGTTCATACATTATTATATAACTAATTGGTAAAAAAGGATTAATTTTATATTCAAGTGTAAATCATTTTTTCAAAATTTTTTAATATTATAAATAACATTCAATATAATGGATTGGTCATAGCTATAATATTATTTTAATAACAACATTAATAACATATTTTTTAGGTAAAACAAGACCTTCAGTGTAATTCACACTATCGACTAATATCATAATTGAGTGTAATATAATCCAAAAATAGTTTTGATTTCACCACAAACTAATATATGGGATTATTATAGTGAAAAAAATAACATGGTGTTGCGCGAAATCAATGAAAACATTGTTCTTTTATATAATAAAAGTTATATTCAGTGTTATGTGAAGTGAAAAATATCAAAATGATAAAATTAATTCAAAAAAATAAACAAAATTTTAGGGTGTTACATTTGACTTGCAATTAAAATGAATCTATAATATAAAATTAATTTGGGTTAAAAATGTGTTAATACTTGGATGATTGATTTATATAACCCCATATCATAAAAATGAATACTAAAATTTTCATTATAATGGTAATGATAGAATCAAAACATTTTCCAAATTAACTAATAGTATACTTTCTACATATTACCACATAAGTGGAAAATGAAAACAGGGTCCTGGAAGATAAATATAACTATGATGTTATGATGTAGAGCGATTGAGCATTGGGTTTTCAAGAATGTTAATTATCACATAGACATAACCCCAATATGCATGAAAAAGGACATTGATATCATAAAAATGATGATAATAAGACAAAATTTTATTTGAAGTCCCTTTTCCTAAAGTTGAATACATTTCATGAGAAGATATACACACATTATTTTAGGGAAACCATACCCTTTTCTATGCCTTGATCCATTTACATATAATCTATAATTTAAATAATTGAATGAAGTTTTTTAATTCATAAATAATCATCAGATCAACCAATATATAAATAGAATTTTTGGTCAGTCCATCTATTTTTATCATAAAAAATTGGTGAGAACATTTTATCTAATATGAATAAATTCTCAACTGGTGATATAATACCTTAATATCTAAAACCTTATCTGATGATTATCATAAAATGTAAAGACTCGGAATTTCAATGTAATTTTTTTAAATATATGGGAATTTTACGAGTCCGTGAAAATTGACAGTGCGTGATTCCAAGTCCTAGAGTTCCCATAATAAATTTCTGAATTTTCATTTCTGCTGTGTTCAGAATGCGTACGACCAGGTTTTTCTAACTTTTTAACTAGCGATTGCAATTGAAATTCAAGGGCACCGTTGAACTCGCAGCGCCGATTTTTCATGGAAATAATAAAATAAAATAAACAGATGATTTAGTTTATTTTTTTGTTACCAACCACCATGTGGATGTTCATGGGTGGGGTCTACCAGAACTAAACCTTTTAATAGATATTTATTATGTTTGGGACCTCCCTAGATCTCAAAAACTCCAAATATGAATTTGGGGGTGGTGACTAACCTAACCCAATTAATGGGGGGAGAGGATGAATTTTCAAACCCCCCCCCCCCATTAATGTGGAGGCGCCTCTTGAATTCCTCGACATTAATTGTGCCAACACACATACCTTTAATTGTTCCAACCCTCATGCTTTATATATGCCACCCACCATAATTAATTAATCTTTTTTATTTCTACCAAAAAAAGAATATATTGCATAATCGATTAATTTGGAACACCTTTCATTTTGGTGGATCCTTGTGAGAAAATCTCTCCAATGAAGAACTAATTCTCCGAACGAAGAATGTTTTCTTCCAATGAAGAACTTCGACCCTGACTTTGACCATCTTCTTCGATACTACCTCCGATATAGGACGTCGTTGACTATAACGAACCAACATCCATCTTTTCCCAACGATGTTTATTCTTCCCCGTGACTTAGTCAACATATCAACATGATTTAGGGGGTTTATTTGTGAGACAATACATTCCATGATTTCTTTTACAGTTTGGGAAACAAAAACTATGGAGGTTGTAAAATTTTATGTCATTGTTTTTCATTCTTGTTGAGCCAAACGCTACCAACCTAAAAGCGCAGTGTTCCAGACAAAACATTAGGGCCCGACCCCCCGCCATTCTTCTTTGGTATACTCTTTGAAATAGATTAAGGCAACAAAGATGAAGAAGATGACACAGGCAATCACACCGCCACCCACGACCACCGTGACCCGTAGCGCTCCAGCCTCCCCGGCCGCTGCCTACTGGCTGAGCCACCCCGTCTGTACCTTCTTCCAGCCATGCCGCCCACCTGACCTGTCCCCAATGAACGCGCCCCCATTCGTTCATGCCCCCCACGACCCTCCGAGAGACCCAAAAGCATCGTCAACTCGTGGCACCCTCTACGGCTGAGCCAGCCTCGCGGATCGTCGTGGCCCCTCGCGGCCTGCTTGGCTGGACCCAGCAGGCCGGGCGGAACCCAATGGGTTTGGCTAGACCCAATAGTTCTGGCTGGGTCGACCCGAACCTGGTCGGCCTAAGCCGGGTTGGGCTGGGTCGGTTCGACTAGGTCATATTGGACCCGGGAGCACTATTCCAATTTACTTTTTTTCCATATCTTTTACACCGGATGTCCTTTTGATGAACCGTCTATGGCACTAGAAATCTTGGATCAAGACATTCCCTTTGCGTATACTCTACTATAGATTTATATTTTGATGGAAAACAGTCAGGTTGGATTGACCACGAATCAAACCGCGCCCCCGGGACTAAAAGGAAAATAACCCATAGACCGAGCGTCCGTTTGATGCCTCGTCTATTGTGTTAAGACCCCTATGATGTGGAAGACCTTTGAGATACATATTATTGGGACTTTTTTAAAGTTGGTGTATTGACCAGTAGCTCAGGGAGCGGATCCTCCCATAGACGAGCGAGCATAGTGTGGAGACCTAGTAGCTGGCTGAGACCTGACGGCTGCAGATCGTTTCGACTCAAAGTGACTTAACTAGACAAGTGGGGAGTTCCTTGGTGACACGGCAGACCTATAGTGGGGAGCGTCTTGGTGTTTCCGAAGACCCATGGTACTCGATAAGAATATTATATCAGCATGCTACTAGGGGGAGCATGCTTGGTAATGCGGTATAAACACGGTGGGGAGAGCGCTTGGTGACGTGTCAGATCCATGTTACTCGATAGGAGGAGTACATCAGCAGTCCAAGGTTTGTGGGAAGCCTGTTTGCTATCGCGGCAGGCCCACTACAATCAACATAGGAGGAGTTCTCTAGCAGCCGAGGTTTCAAAAATGTGGCGGGGGTTGTTACCTGATATTAACCCCTAAAATAAAATCCTAGATTGAGTTGAGTCAGTTTTTCTATGTTTTCCTCATGATTGAGATGCATTACTTTATAACATAAGTATACGTATGGGCATATACCTAAGTAGGGTTATCTGTTGATTTCATTATTTTTGGTTTATCATTGGTGGATTTTGTGAGACCATGAGGGTCTCGGGGTCCGAAATGAATATCGTTATACTCACCGCTACACAGGCTATGCCCGTACCACGTTGTGTTCGATGTAGACAAAGAACAACACTAATTGAGGCAGAGAGTACCAGGATTAGACAGTGCCTGGAGGTGGACCATACAGCGAGTCTGTACACAGAGAAGATGGTCAGACTTGGAGTGCTGAGGAGGCGATCTGTACCTACCCTAATGGTTTGAACCCCAGAACAAGATCTGATAGCTGTCTTCCCTTATCTTTCAGTTTTATTGTATCATAGTTGTACTTGTAATTTCCAATTGGGCTTGTATTCTGGACCATTTTACTTTCAGAACACTTTTGTTATATAGTTTACTTGGTGTTTCGTATCCAGCTGTGTGCTTTCTTGTGTGTGTGTGTTTACATGTTATAAATGAAATGCCTTCCAAGTTTCAGGTAATTCTACTTTGGTTCTAGTCACCATCCCTTAGACTATGGAATGCGGGCTTCGGGTAGTCACAACATGGGTCCTGAGGGACAGGTCATGAAAAATTGGTATCGAAAGAGTCAGTTCTATCATAGAAATTAGGACTCTAATCTTAAAAGTTAAGATATATTGTTAAGTGTAGTGAGTGCGGTTTTCGGTTCAGGGAGTCCTATATTGGTGGGGTGTCTGATGTATCCTTACACCAGGACCCTGATTTCTGATTTCTATGTTAGTGCATGAAAACATGGATTAAGTGTGTCATTTAAAATGTTTTCTTTATGTTAGCTCACCAGTTCAACACACAAGGTATAAATTTTAACCATAGTGCCCCTATTTCTTTTCAGGATGCCTCTACACAGAAAGTCAGCTAGAGATCCGAGATTTGTATACCCAGATAGCCCACTGAGAAGCAAGGCCTCGGTGTAGGGCCCTCATCTAGTAGCAGCATCATGAGATCCACCAATAGTACCATTCCCCATTGGGCCACTGATGCCACTAGCTCCGGCAGTAGATGGTGCATGCCACTTGAGCACATTGCACGAGTTCCAGAATCAGAGGCCACCTTGATTTAGGGGGAGATAGAACCACATGGAGGTGATGATTGGGTGGAGGCTGTGGTGAGAGTCTTATGAAAAGTAGGGACACCAATCGATCTCATTGTGATCTTTGTTTCCATCCTTCTATAGGAAGTATCTGATAGATGGTGGAGCTTTATGGACCAGGACCACAACGAGGTGAGGCTTCTTTGGGCAGACTTCGAGAAAATGTTTTGGGCAATGTTTTTCCCAGCAACTCTTCACGCATTCTGAATAGGGGATCTACTTCATCTGAAGTAGGGTTGCATGACTGTAGCTCAGTACTTAGAGAGTCTCACATACCTATCACGCTACTCCACAGATATGGTGAGAGTCCCCTTTTTTAGGTCTCTGACCTTCAAGCAGGGACTCAGGTGGGAGATAAGGGATTTAGTGATCTCACTTAGCATTCTGATGTAGGAATGGGTGTTAAAGAGAGCCCTATTTGAAGAGAGTTTTCTTGCAGAGCAGTCACCAGCATTGAGACCCACTACTAGTAATCATGTAGAGAAGCCTTCTGCAGCAGGAAGTTAAAAGATGTCACAGAGGACCAAGAGGAACAGACCTATAAGTAGACGACCGCATGACTAAAGATCAATTGTGCAGGGCACCAGAAGTGGAGACAGACATGTTAGGAGGGGGCAGTGTTTCACATCTGGCAGGCAGGATAACATGAATTGTGACAGTCTGACCCGCCGATCGAATGATCAGCAGACAGAAGAAGGACTGCCCGGGAAGAGATAGAGATTTGATCGATGTGGTCTATAGGGAGCAGGCGGACGTGGAAGAGGATCTAGTCATGTAGCTGGTGATGGGTGAAAATTCGAGATATTATTTCCACCACAACCATGAGGTTCACCCCCGACCGTAGGGAGATGGAGGAAATAGGAGAGCACAGCTCTAGGTAGCTGAGGATTAATATCATGGCGCTCTAGAGATGATATGAGATACAGTCTGTGTCTATTCCACCATTGATGTAGTACATATATATTGAGGTTCCAGTAATTTTTGCATTACCACTTCCCTCATTCAGATCTCGGAGATTCCGACAGAGCTGTTTACTCAATCTTTACATCTAGAGACTCGTACGGGAGTAGATTCAACGATTACGCACTGGTGACTACATTGCGAGCTTACTACAGGTGGTGAGATCTTGGGCTGGGATCTCCTATTAGCAGCATCGAGGCCTTATTACATCATCTTGGATATGTACTGGGTATCTATAGTCCATTCTTAGATATATTGTATTAGGTGCAATGTGCAGTGTGTCTACATGAATGGGATCTGGTTTACCATCACCAATGAGAATGCACACTTTTCGTCATAGGATAGATTTTTTTGGTTGAGAGTGCAGCCAATCACTCATCTGTTGGCTAGCCTTTCTCTTAGAGATGTTGATGTGGAGTGTCTGAGTTTACATGTAGTAGCGGACCTGTACACAGTTTTTTCCCTAATGATGTCCCAGGTCTATCTTTCCATAGAGAGGTGAAATTTTTCATTGACTTGCTCCCCCGGACGACATCGATATCTAAACCAGTATATCAGATGGATCCCACGGATCTTCGTGAGCTGCGATTATAGCTGGAGGACATGCAGGGGAATGGATTCTTTATGCCTAGTGTTTCTACCGGGGTAGCCATGATTCTATTCACCAATAGGGAGAATGGGAGCTTGAGGCTTTGTGATGACTATCAGTGCCTGAACCTGGGGTCTATGAAGAACAAGTACCCACTCATGAGGATTGATGACCTCTTTGATCAGCTGAAGAGAGCACGATATTTTTAGAAGATTGACCTCAGATCTGGCTATAACCAGCTCAGTGTATGAGATTAGGATGTATAAAACATTCCATTCAGGTTTCGGTATAACCATTAAGATTTATTGGTTATTATATTTGGTTTAACCAACATTCCATTAGTGTTCATGGGTCTCATGAAATTGCTCTTTCAGCCATACCTTGATCTCTTTGTCATAGTCATAATCGATGACATTCTGATCTACACGACTACTGAGGAGGAGCATGAGAATCTTTTGAAGGTAGTACTGGACACACTCATAGAGAACCAACATTATGGTAAGCTTTCAAAGTTCCAGTTTTGGATCTGGTAGGATCACTTTCTAAGAAATGTCATCGCAGAGGCTACAGTTGATGTAGATCAAGGAAAGATTAAGGTGATACATTCTTGGGATCCACCAAGGATTTTGATAGAGGTAGTAAGTTTTTTTGGGTTTGGTAGGATATTACCAGAGGTTTGTGACATACTTCCCTAGAGTAAAAACACCAAAATCAGCATTGAATAAGAAGGGGAAACCATTTGTGTTTTCGGAGAGATTCCAGCCGAGTTTTTTGGAGCTGGGGCAGAGGCTGGTTAGTGGCCCCATCATGAGGCTTCTAGAGGAACACGTAGGGTACATAGTCTTCTAAGACGCATCAGGGACTGGAATGAGATGTGTCCTGATGCAGGAGTGAGTAGTGATCACATATGGTTCTCCATAGCTGGGACATCATGAGAAGAACTACGTAACCCTTGACCCGGAGTTAGAAACAGTAGTTTTTTCCATGAAGATGTGGAGGCACAATCTTATTGGTGAGCGTTTTATTATGTACTCTGGTCAAAAAAGTCTCAGGTATATATTCTCCCAGAAGGTCCAGAACCTGAGACAATGATGTTGTCTTGAGTCCTCTGAGACTATGACTTCAAGATAGTCTATACTCCTGGGATGGGGAACGTTGTTGCAGATGAACTCAGTAGGAGAACTGGTATACAGCTTATTGGTGACGCGACGAAGCAGCTGGCTGGTTAGCTAATATACTTTTTGGATAATGATGGAGCTACTTTTATTCAGTCTCTTATAGTCAGTCCCCAACTTCTTTAGTGATTCAGGGAGGTGCAGCTTGCAGACGCTGACTGTGAGACACGATGTTCTCAGATATCAAAAATACATGCACCTGATTAATTTTTTGAAGGTGGGAGCATGTCATCCTCTTCAGTGGATAAACCATGGTACCAGTGTCACTTCACGTGGATTTTTTCATGGATATCCACATATCCAATACATAGGGACATCCATAAGTGGCGATGATATAACATGAACTCTGATGATTGCACTAGTGGCCCGGAACGAAGAAGGAAATAGTAGCGTTTTTCCCTTGGTGCCTCACATGTCAGCAAGTGAAGATGGAGCATCAAGTACCAGTAGGCTTAGTTTAGCCTTTAAAAGTCCCAGAGTGGAAGTGGGATGGGATATCCATGGACATCGTGATAGGTCTTCCACGTACATCTAGGGGACATGACTCAATTTGGGTGATCGTCAACCGACTCACCATGTCGGCCCACTTCCTACCTATCAAAAAGTAGGGTTCTGTGGGGAGCTTGGGATGCCTCTATGTGAAGAAGATTGAACAGCTACAAGGAATACCCAAGAATATTGTCTCCGATCGTGATACACGTTTTACTTCCCGACTATAGAAGGGGTTATAGGACGCATTCCAGATACATCTTCATTTAGGTAATACCTTCCATCCCCAGACAGAGGGTCAGACTGAGCGGACCTTTCAGACACTCGAGGATAGGTTGTGTTCTTGTGTCCTCAACTTTGTTCTCATCTGGGAGGATCTCTTCCATTTATTGAGTTTTCGTACATCAACAAATATCACTCCACCATTGGAATGACACCTTTTGATATATTATACGAGTGACCTTGTAGATCACCTTTGTACTGGACTAACCAAGGGGAGTCAACACTAGTGGAACCAGATATGGTACGGGTTACCAATCAGATGGTGCAGATGATCCAAGAGTGGATGAAGACTGCACAGAACAGAAATAATTCTTATACTGATAGAATACGATGACCTCTGTAGTTTGAGGATGGTGACCACGTCTTTATACGGGTCTCACCTCGATGTGTTTTACAATGATTTGGCTTAGGAGGGAAGTTATCTTTAAGATTCATTGAACCTTTTTAGGTCCACAACAGAGTTAGCAAGGTGGAACCCTGCTTATCTTTTCCACCTCATTTTCACTAGGTGCATGAATTATTCCATGTATCATAGCAGAGGAAATATGTGCATGACCTTTCTCACATCATCGACCATGGTGATCTGGATGTTGATGATGGGGAGACATTTATCGATGTTCTAGTAGATATTGAGGATCGACATGAGCGGATCCTTCGTGGATGGTCAATACCTCTGGTGCATGTTCTTTGGCAGCACGGGATCCCCCAAGAGAGTACATGGAAGCGGGAGGCTCAGATGCGTTCTTAGTACCACCACTTTTTCTATTATATTTATTTGAGGATTATTGGGATGTGAAGCATGGGGGTGGGGGAGAATGTGAAGACCCAGAATTTCCATGTAATTTCTTTTAAATATATGATAATTTTACAAGTTTGAAAAAATTGGTGGGACATGATTTCGAGGCCTAGAGTACCCAAACTGACTTTCTGAGATTTATTTCATGTTTTTTTAGCTATCGTGCGAGTGGTTTTTTCTATCTTTCGAACCAGTGCTTGGAATTGAATTCTGAAGGCACCGTTGATCTCACAGCGTCAGTTTTCGCGTAAGGAGACTTTCACCTAGACAACAGATGGCCGAGGGTGAATGTTAGTATTTGGGTATCTAGTGTAAATAATAAAATAAAATAAACACATGATTTATTTTATTTTTTGTAAACACCCACCATGTAGACGTTCATGGGTGGGGTCCTCTGGAACAAAACCTTTTCTTCTAGATTTATTATGGTGGGGACCACCCGAGTTCTCAAAACCAACCAATTTGAAATTGGGGGTGGGGAATTCTGGACCCCTATTAATGGGGAGGAATACTCTCAACCCCCGACATTAATGTGGGGGAGCCCCTTGACTACCTCCACATTAATTGTGCCAACACACGTACCTTTAATTGTTCCAACACTCATGCTTTATTTATGCAACTAACCATAATTAATGAATCTTTTTAATTCTACAAACCAAATAATAGATGTAGTATTCTATTATTTTGTAACACTTTTCATTTTGGTGGTTCTATGGGAGGAAATCTCTCCAATGAAGAACTACTTCTTCGAATGAAGAACTTGTTATTCCAACGAAGAATGCCAATGAAGAACGCCGACCCCGACTTCTACCTTCTTCCTCGAGACTTCCACTGACATAGGACGTCTTCAACTATGATGAACCGACGTCCATCATTTACTAATGATTCACCTTATTCCCTATGACTCTGTCGATGTATCAACAAGAGGTAGGGGATTATTTGCGAGATAATAATTTCCATGATTTTTTTGATGCTTGAGAATGAAATGTTGCGAAGGATGTAAAATTTGAAGTTAATCGTTATTCTTTCATATTTAGTCAAATGAAACCACCCAAATAATGAAGGTTGTGGGCCAAAAAAGCATGTTTTGTCCCTTATATCTTTCTTATATGGTGTACACTTCAAAATAGTGTAAGGTGACAAAGATGACGAAGGAGACGAAGGCCACGGTGCTGCCCCTCGTAGCCACCTAGACCCGCGACGCCCCTACGGAGCTCCACCCTCCCCAGTCACGCTGCCCGCCAGCCTTACCACCCGCTGGCTCAGCCACCCCGATCGTGCCCCACGTCGTCCATGCCGCCCTCGTCTGTAGTTCCCTCTAAAAGGCTTACTACCCGCGAACCTCTGAGCCGCCCCCGCTCATGCTGCCCACGCCCCTCCGAGTAGCCCCTGCTCGTACCACCTGCGGCCCTCTGACCCGCTCTGCGTAGTCGTGTCCTTGTGGAACCCTCTGCGGCCAAGCTATCCTCATGGATCTCCATAACCCTCACAACCTACTAGGCTAGACACAGTGGGCCAGACCGAACCCAATGGCTCAGGCCCACTACACCACCTTACTTTTTTTTGGTTATATATTTGACACCGGATGTCCATTTGACAAACCTTCAGCGGCACTAGAAATCATGGAGTGAGATAGTCCCTTTGAGTATACTCTACTAAATTTTTGGATTGAGATTGGAAATAGTAAGGTTGGATCGAGCACGAATCCAAATCATCCCATGGGAATAAAATGCTTATAACTCACATATCAGGCATCCGTTTAATGTGTTTTCTATTGTGTTGAGACACCTATGTCATGGAGGACTATTAGATACTTCTTCTTGTGACTTCTTGAGAATTGTAGTATCGACTTGTAGCTCATGGAGAAGATCCTCCTAGAGACGAGTGAGCATAATGTGGAGACCCAATAACTGGCTGAGACCTGACAACTAATAATCGTTTCGACTCAGAGTGACTTGACTAGCACAATGGGGAGTGACTTGCTGTCACGGTAGTCCCACATTGGGGAGCACCTTGGTGTCACAGTAGACCCACGGTACTCATAATGAGAAGTACCTCAGAAGGATACGAGGGGGAGCACATTGGGTGACGTGGCAGACCCATGGTGGGGAGCGCACTCGGTGACATGGTAGATACATGGTACTCTACAAGAGAAGTACCTCAGTAGTCCATGGTTATTGGGAAGTGCACTTGGTATCACGACATGCCCATTGTAATCGATAGAGGAGGAGCTCTCCAGCAGGTGAGGTTTCAACAATGTGACTGGGGATGTTTCTTGATACTGCCACTGGAATAAAATCTTGTTTGAGCTGAGTCAGTTTTTCTGTGTTTTACTCATGATAGAGATGGATCACTTGATAACTTAGGTATATGTATAGGCATATATCTAAGTAGGGTTATCTGTTGATTTCATTGTTTGGGGGTTATCCTTGGTGGATTTTTAGGCCTTGAGGGTCTCAGGGTCCCTACTAAGTATCATTATACTCACCCCTCCACAATCTATGCCCCAACGTGTTGTGTTGGATGCAGATGAAAGACATTGCTGACTGAGGATAAGAGTACCATTACTGGACGGTACCTGGAGGTGGACCATACAACAATTCGGTACACAGTGGATATGGTTGGACATGGAATTCTGAAGAGGTGATATGTACCTATCCTTTTGGTATGAACCCTGGAGGATGATCCAGTACATGTATTCTCTTATATTTCAATTGTATTTAATCACAGTTGTACTTTTATTTTAAAATTGGGCTGGTGTTCTGGCCCAATTAACATTCCACGCTCTTTTTTTATATAGTTTTCTTGGGTTTTTGTATCCAGTTGTGTTCTTGCTTGTTTGTGTGTTTACAGGTTATAAAGGAAATTCCATACCATTTTCAAGGAATACACCGTTCGTGCTAGTCTCCAGCCTCTGACCTATAGAAGGCGGGCTTTGGGTAGTCATGGCACCAGCCACGGGGGTCTGGTTGTGACATAAACCATTCAATATATGCTTAACCATATCCCCTGTCAAAAATATGAATTTCCAAATCATTAGAAATGATAACACAAAACTTCCCAAAAAAATTAATAATCATTGATCCCCTATATATCATAATTTATCTCTTATATGTCACACAAATAACATGTGAATACCTTTATCAAGTATTCCAATAAAACATTTTAATAAAATTTATTTTCAAATTATTTTGAGAAAGAATACATGTTTTCTTATTATAATTTTTATCTTTCATATTCCTTAAATCAATAATTTTGTTAGCTTCAACCATGATAACGTATAAAAATGTGTAGAAAAATCCTTAATCAGTTACAAGGAAATAAATCCCATATATTATAACTTTTCATGTCCAAATATCATTATCCAAATATTATAATATCAAAATTCCGAAAATATTAAGGGTTATATTTCACTTAATCTTATGTTTTCCATTAATTTTACATTTCCATTACATCAATTATATAGTCCATCAAAACCATTAATTATATTATTATAAATCTGTAGTGAAAAACATAAAATGAACAATCTATAAATATTATGGAATTCATAAATATTGAATACAAATAAATATACATCTCGATTACATCATCCTGAAGCGAATAATAGGGATACATTATACTATTACATAATGCCGCCTTCCATTCACATTTCAACTATAGTCTCATCATCATCAGGAATATAAACATTACTATTACCCACATTATGATTGTATTCATGAGCTTTCCACTTTGGAAAATTATTTTAATAATTCTGATTCATTCAATGTCTAATGAATTCCACAATCTGTTATGTCATAGGTAGGTAATTTTTAGGATCCATTATGTTAATCGAACACTTCGTTTTTACATTTTTGTTAGTTTCATTGTGTGCTCCATTTTCACCGTCAATACATCTTTTAATTCCACTAATATTATCTCTTGTGTACTTATTAGACATTTATGGAACAAAGGAAACCAATTATTGTCTCTGCTATTGTCATCAATACTTAAACTATTAATAAAATCATTCTTTCGATTCATTGGTGATTATTTGTTTTGGTTAATGAACACATTATTAAACAAGATTAATAAAAATTTATTATTCATGAACATAACATCCTTCCCTCTAGTGAACCTTTTATTTGACTTCTCATTACAAAATTTCCCATTCCATTCAATGATAAACATGTTTCTTATTTCTCCTCTATTTTTTTAAATCTAGGAATTATTCTGTTAGTTTAAATTATCCTTGTAAAAATCCAAATATTCAATAAAAATCACTTATCAGATTACTAAATCATGAAACCTAATTTTAACTCTATAAAACCTATGTATTATCCATAGGTAAATCCCTAAATTATCTTTATAAATATCCCTAGGGGTCTTAGTAACATTTTATCACCAAATTTCCCAAATGATGAGTAAAAAATTCCATTTTAATAAACTATACAGACCTAGGCATAACATAAATGGATATTAAATCAATTTAGATTTATATTCAGAAAAATACAAAAGTAAATTCCCGACGACTGTAATAGTTTATTACCATTTGAAACATGGAAATATAATTTTCTATATTGGTGAAAATTATCATCGTATCACATATGGTTCATTCCCTTAACAACTCCTAATTAAATCCTTTCATCATAACAGGGCTATAGAAAACAAAAATAATGGGTGAGGTCAGGGTTTTATTATCTGTAAACAAGGGATATATATATTCATTACATGATAATAATTGTATTAAAATATGATCATAAAATTATAATACCAATCCCCTAATATCAAAATTCATAATGATGACTCATGACATAAATATTGGCATTTTAGAAGACATGGATCATAGGGGATAGAGTATCATATTCAATGAATAATAGCATAGGTGAAAGAAATGTAATTTTTATAAGAAGAATAAATGTTTAAAATAAATTCATAATCCAAGTATCATTGCCCAAACTCTTATGGGAACATTATTTGGGGTAATCCTTCTGGGCGGGACACACCTACATCCCCATCTGTAGTCCCTTATTTATAGAATATGATTTCTCCTCTTTTCACACAGTGGATAATTCCCATCGACTAGTTCCCATAATTATATTGTTATATATTAATTTCTGAAAATGTAATTGGAGAAACATATAATTCCTACCCTTTTTTCCGATATAACATGCTTACTAGTCTCTATCTTAGCCACCCCCATCGAATAATCTATAATGGAATAAACTAATTCTTTCTAGGAAACACCAAAACATAATCTATTATATTCATGAATAATATTATCTTTCCCACCCCATTTTATAATCTAAAATTTTATTACATAACTCTGTCTAATAAACCCCATCATATAAGTTGTAACCGGTTTATCTATTTCTATATGGGTCACCTCAACATATAACGTATAATGGGATTATCTATTGCTATCTGGGAAACCCAATCGCATAAGCTGTAATTTGTTAATGAAATGTCATCCTTTCAAACACATCATATATTACATGTCCATGAACCACAACATAATGAAAGCACAAATATTATCCATATCTTCATAAAAACACATAAAAAAATTATATATTCATAAAAGGATTAATCTACATAAAAGAAATGTGTTTAATATCAGTCAACATAAAATGTGATTATACCTTTTCAAACAATTGGTTTTAATAATAATCTATTCAATGAAGTTTTTTACCCTCCGAAATTATATAGCTTCCATAAGCATTATTCCCTCAAAACATAAAACATTCATAGAAATAACATAACTTTTATCCTTGAAAAATATTATTATTAATGCCTAAACAATATCAAAGGATTTCATCAGATATGGAAAGGGATTTTGGATGTTCCTTGGAACATATCTTTTCATTAAAAATCACATTGAAAACACAAAAAAGTAATCAATAAAAATCATTAAAAAATTATGATGAAAATATTATTTCTGATTCTAAAATATATTTTTAATTCATATATATTTTTTTTAAATATTTTAATTTGAAAATAAAAATAAAAAAAGTAATGTCAATAATATTATAAAATCATATATTTCTAAAAAAATTTGTAAACTTTAAAATGATGCTTGAATTACATAAATTTCATGACGGTTGGAAAATCTGTACATTTCGAACATCCATTTTTGTTGTATAAATTTTGAAAAATTACCTTGATAGAAATATTCATTTTAAAAATAATTTTGAATAAAAAAACATTGTAAAATGTTTCTTCTAAAAACAAGATAAAGTTATATTTGTAAACATTTTTATAAAATATGTTTTTGGAAGAACGCATATCTATGACCGAAAGGAGGAAAGAAGTTTGATTTAATAAAAACAATTCATAATTATCTTACGTAAGAAATATTAAAAAATGATACATTAAAATGAATATATAATTAATAAATATAGGATAAGATGATTCATAGGTATTATAGAGATATAGATAATAATATTTAATCAAAATAAACATAATCATATCAATCCTAATATAATATGATATTATAGTAGTAAATCCATACCAAAATGGTAGCTTTGAATAATAATCCCCATGAAATTATAAATATAAATTAATACTATAATAACATAAAAAGAAAAATATTCATGATATTACTTGTCAATGGGATACATATACACATTATTTAAAAATATAGGGGCATAACATGACATGTATCTTAAAAAAGGATAATTGTGAAAAATTTAATTTACCAATTTGGTAACATATAAATCATAAAACCCATGAAATAAATTAACTCAAAAGGATATAAAAATAAAAATATATCCATTTATAATAATAATATAATAAATTTATGTGTAGTATATATTAACTACAAAATATATGATTGGTGAATTAGGAATAACTCTCATAGAAATGAATGTGTTATGAGAAAAGCCTTACATTATGTCTTGAATCTATTCATAAAAAGGCAAATATCAAGTATAATTAGTAAAATGTTATTAAAAAATCAACCAAATAAAAATATTATTATATATAATACAATATTTTATTTAATAATGACGTTTAAATAAATGTTTTCATTGAATATTCTATGTGAATTTTACATTTCTGGTTATGTCTTCTTTATTTTTTGTATATGATTGGACTTGTTATTATTGATAATATTATATTTATAATGATTTAATTATTCTAAACTTTTTTATAATTATATAAATATCATATATATCCAATAAATAAATATTTTTAAAAATTGGTAAAATATAGAAATATGTAATGGAATACACAGTTCATGGGGATGGAAGGTTGTACAAATGCCTGACTGATGTTTCTATTTTCGTGATTTTATTAAAAATTAATGTAAATGAAATAAATTTATATATATTATACATTATTTATTATATAATTTCATACATATTATATAAATTTATTAAACTCATACTAAATTCATTCCATGAAATGTGTGAAGAAATAACATCACTTTGAGGATGTGGTAGTCTACACATCCACAAACGAAGTTATCATACATACACAAAATGAAACACACGAAGGTATGTTTTATATAATAATTATATAATATTAATGAAATGAGGAATATCATAAATATAATATAAAAACATTATTTCCATTTAAATTCTAATCTATGAGTCATGGTAAAGGAAAAATGAATGGAATTGTTTCTTGAGGCACTATTCTTTCATAAACACAAATAATATGTTCACTATCCATTTCATGGAAGTGTGTGTATTTGTAGGATGACCAATTAGAAATAAAAAAAATATATTTAGGATACTTATGTTATTTTATAATCTATTAATAATTTTAACTGAATGGGTGGAGAATTAATTAATAATGGAATGCATGCTGATGAAAATTAACAGTTTATTTCAGGTAATTCCACTTTCATTAAACCAAAGAGATTCATCAGTTGGATTTATTCCCAAGTTGAGGCTTATAAGATTAGATGAGATTTTTTTAGAGATTATTTATTTCGGGTTTATAATATAGAAGGTTGACTGATAGGTGTGATGAAGTGATGGGGGGGGGGGGGTATGCCTATTTTTAGTAGAGGAGGAGTAACATTCCTATAATTATAAAAATGTAATCAATATGGAGAGTTATCCACTATTTAATGTCTTTATAATAATGGAAACTATTATAAAAAATGATTTATTTGGTAAAAATAATTGTATAATTTGTATTCTAAATATTTATCTTGGTTATTTGGATTGATATGTGAAGGATTAATCACTAAATAAATTCATTTTTAACATTAACAATATAATTAGTTTTAATTACATTTAATTATTTTTGTCGTATAAAAAAAGTTGATAATTTTAAAATTATATATTTTTCTTATTCTATATATTTAATCAATTTTTTAAAATTCCAATTATTGAATTACCATAAATTAATTTTAAATTAACCTCCTTGGTGTGATCGGAAAGATGGGGTTTCAAAGTGAATAGATCAAATTATTGAAGTGTTGTTATATCAAATATAAATGAGAATGTGGTTATAATTAAATATAACTGATTAATTTATTTATAATTGATCTAAAAACCAAATATAACAATTTTAACATTAAATTTTACTATATAAGTAAATTAAATGAAAAATCAGTTTTCTAATAAAATACTTTATTTTTTCACTATTAATCAAAATATGAAACATATATGAAACGTAAAAAAATTCACCCAATGTATATTTTGGTATTTTTATTTAATAAATAATGTTTATTTTTTCACATCAAAATAATTAATTTGCGTAAAATCATTTTTGAAATATGTTCTCTATTAAAAGGTGGTAAAATTATCTTTAAAAAAATTAACACTCTTTATTCATATAATTGGACATTTTCTTCATTTATTCCTATAGAATATATATTATGAGTATCAAAATTATTTATTTAATATATATATATAATAACATTTTAATGAAAAATTTAATAAAAACTAATTTTTTGATTTATTGAGATAAATTTGTGTTTGTATATAGGAAAATAGTTCTTTAAAAAAGTGATTTCATTAATTTTCAAATAGTTTTTAACATCAATAATAAATAATTGAAAACAAATAAAATAATTTTATATGCATGTGAAAATAAAATTTGGAAAAAAATTAAATCATTTTCCTAACTTATATTCCAACAGCTAGGTTTTAACACCCCGAAATTCAAATGTACAACATTTATTCAATAGTGTTTAAGACACACAACACCAAGTGTAAAAAGGAAACATATTTACCTAATATATTATAATAATAAATAAATTCAAAATATTATATAGTATTATTTTCCTTAAAATATATGTTATATTGTATCACATGCAAGAGTTACCTTCCTCGATAGAATCTGTTGCATGCATGATCGAGTTTCACTAAATAACAGTGTATTGTCAGAATAATATTATTGAATATAATATGATAAAAATTATTAATTATGTTAAGGGGTATGAATAGTATTATCTACCTCAAGAAAATATATGATTTATATGTTTATATAATAAATTCATTAGTTATAAATTATTGAGAAATTAAAATAAAAACCACGTAGAAATAAACATAATAATAATTATTTTTATGATTCGAAATGAGTTTTTCTAAATAAATATATTTAATCACAAATATTGAGTTATTTTATTAAAATATTTATTTTATATATTCAATCAAATATTTTTGAAAGTCATCCATTTGGTTTCATTGAAACAAGATAAAAATATTCCAAATCTCAGATAGAAAAACTTATATTTTTTTAAATGTAATTTTACCATCTTTTAATGGAGAACCCATTTGAAATCTCAATTTTGACACATTAATATATTTAATATAACAAAATACACTTAATATGTGAAATAGATACCTAAAAATATGTTTGGTAATTTTTTTGTATTTTTCTGTAATGTCTCATATTTTAATGAATTGATAAAAATAATGAATTTTATTTCAAAACTGATTTTTCATAAAATTTATTTATAATGGTAAATTGTAATTTTACGTTGTTTTAATGTTTAATTAGATCATATTTTTGATAATTTATATAATTTATTCCTTTTTAATAAATTTTACTTTGAATTTGACTATAAAAACAATGCAATCTTTCGAATGTTTTTTTCTACAACAATATGTATTGTCGACCCACCGGTGGGATTAAATTTAAATCAATTTATTCCACTTATATGATTTAAATTATTAACAAGTGATTCAATATATTTAATAATAATAATTTTTAATTTTTAATAACGACAAGTTTATTTAATACCAAAATGATTAGTTAAGGTGATTAAAATTAATGACAAAAAATAACATTTAATAAGATTAATAAGACACTAAAACATTCCCTTAATTCCAAAAATGACCAATAAACATTTCCAAGAAATATTTTATGTCTATATTTTTCCTATATAGTCTATTTTATCTATATTTTGATATTATTTTATCCAAATGGAAAATTAAAAGTGTGTTAGGAATTTATTTTTCATATTATTACAAGTGTGACACTCCTTCAATATAAAAGGAAACCACCTCTATCCATTAATAAAAAATAAAAATATAATTATAATTGGAAATGAAATTAAAAAAATCATCCAAAAATTTGTCCCCAAAACACTTAATTTTCCATTTAGGATCAAATATTTCCATGTAATCCCTTTGATATAATCTAAAATGAGTCACCTTTGAGCTTCCCATTACTTATTTTACTATATTACATTTTATAAACCCTTATCACTATATTTTATTTCAAGGTAGTAAATATCATTTAATATAATACCCAGGCCATGTTTATGTTGCGAGGAAACAATATAATTGAGGCGAGAGAATGTAACACACATAAATTCCAAAGTAAAACATTGAATTCTATAGTGATCTCAAATCACAAAACCCAGTGTTGAAATAGAATATATTAACCCAATACTTTACAATATTAAATAAATATAATATTTTTTTTATCTCTTGATTCATTTTATACTATATTATCTTTAATTTAATTCAATAAAAGAATTCATCAATATGTTTCATTACACACAATACCAGGTTTCACCCAATAAAAATAAATTATAAAAATATTATTATTCAATATAATATGAAATAAACAATCCATTTTGTTAGTGGTTTTGAATATTTTGATCAATGTTTTGAAAATTAACGGTTTTAATAAATAAAAAATGAATTTGTTGGTTACCAATTAATGAGCGGTGAAAATAAGAACAAATAGCTTTTAAAAGGAAATATTTTTTTGCTTCAAAAGGTTTTTTCACCTAATTAACATAAATAATACCAACTAGTGAATAATTTTAAAAATATACACACACACACACATATATATATATATTATTGTCGAATATATTTTTGATGTTCATAAATTAGGTTTAATAGACATAATATCATAACAATCCCAATTTCACACATAAAACCAATATTTTTTAAAGGAAATTTTAACTCCTTTTAAGGGAGAACCCCAAATAAATATGAATTTATACAACTTTATTGATTTAATATGTCAAAATAATATTCATTTTTGAAATGTAAACATTAAAATTAGGTTTTTTTAGGTTTTTCTTTTTTTTCTAATGTTTTTTTTAAATGAAAAGTTAAAAATCCTGATGTTTAGTTCAAAATTACATTTTCATATAATATATTTATGGGTTTAAAATAGACTTATATTTGTTTTTTATGTTTAATAAGATAAATTATTTATCAATTAACAGAGTTTATGTATTTCGAAACAATTTTACTGTCAAAATGTTTAAGAAAACATAACATACATTCAGACGTTTCTAATTTAAAACCCATCATTACCATCCCGCATGTGGGATTTAATATAAACCAATTTCTACCAAATCTGTGATAAGAATTTTGAAATTTTGATTCAATATTTTGAATCTAAATAATATATATCGGATAATAATATGTATTTTTTTTAAGAAAATATATTAGTGAAATTTATTTAAACTAGTTAAAATGATTAAGGTTATATTATTATTAAAAGGGATATAACTGTTACCCTAAAACCCAAAATTACCACTAAATATGAAAAAATGATTTAATAAGGCCATATATTAACCCTATAATCTCTTTTATTGAAATTTTACCTTAATTTGAACCACAATAAAATTTAAAAATATAGTTGAAATTCCATTGTCAGAAAATTACAAGAGTGGGACTCCTCCTTCAATATAAAAGGACACAACTTCTACACATTACATACACATCTAAAAAAAATTTGATGACAAAAAATATTTCCAAATATTTTCTGAATATACATCCCATTAACCTTAATGCCATTTTTTTTATAAAAACTTCCATGGAATCCCTTTGGTAAAGATAAAAATGTGTTACCCAATTTTAGTGTAACGTTTATCAATAATCTATTTACATTAATTTACATATCCAACCATTATGTAATTTATAAATAATGATTATATGATAAAAAATAGTATCCTAAATAAATTATTTTGTTGTTTTATTAATTATTTGACCTATACTCACACAAACATCTATCTGATGGGTAAAGAATATACTGTTTATGTGTACGATGAACTATCGACTCAAGAAATGATGATTGCTAATTATTTCATTACCACCCGTCATTGAAGAAATTATGATTGAAAAATTGTTTATATATTTTATATATGATATTTATATTTTATTTAATTTTTTTTAATTTTTTTCTAATATAAACCCTTATACTTTTCATTTTTGGTAAATTTGATAACATTGTTTATGAAAGTGTGGACTACTGCTCCCTCAAAGTGATGTGATTCGTTCAAACTATACAGAGATCACAAAATGGATAGTTTTAATTTAGAATACATACCCTAAAATAGATATATATCATATTAATTAAATAATTTCTCTTATTTAAATATTATATGTATCAATTTTTTATTACAATTTCACTTGCTTAAAAAGTTATAATGTCAATTTTGGAAAAGTAGACTACCACCACCTCGACATGATTTGATTAATTTTTCATCACAATATTTATATATATAAGTATATATGACTAATAAATATGCTATTTATTATATAATTATCATTATTTAATTGTTTAATTTAATTACAGTTTTTTAATAACTATCATTAAAAAAATGAAACGTTACTCATTTGTATATACGACATAACCTCTCCATGATTGAAAATTTTGAATATTTTTCAAAATAATATTTAATAAAATATTTTGAAAGAATAATTGATATATAAATATGATAATTATTTCGTTATTATTATTTTATGTATGTTATATAATTAACAGTTTTACAATAATTAACATACTTATGTTTGTGTAACACTTGAATCAAATTTATTCAAAAAACTAGACGTAAAAAAATTGTTAAGTATTTGTATACTACATTGTAATATGTGAAACAAATATAATAATAAACATGTAAATTTTGGTCAATAAATTAAATAATTAACATAATTTTATTATACATTATGTTGATGGATATACATATAAAGGGAAACATATGTTAAGGTAGGTTGTATAAATTTATATTCCATTTAATCTTATTTGTTTTTATGCACCTAGTTTTTATTATATGGTGTATATACATCACTTTTACATTATATAACCGGACCCACCTTACTATCATGATCATATAAAAAGCATTTAATTTTATTCATTCATGTTTTGTAAGATATAAAATGATTAAATTTGGTATGGGACACTTTTGATTGTTTAAGGATTATTTCCCACAATAATAACATTAATGATAATTAAATGGTACATAAAATTGAAGAAATAATTAGTTCTTTTACAAAAAAATAATTAATTTTTATATCCTATGATAATTAATGACCTTTTTCATTTGTTATTACCTTATTTACACTCTTTGGTAGTAAAGGTGTTTTCAAAAAAGTTTTTATGAAATCCATTTTTCATTTTATTGTTTAGTTGCAGAACATTTTTTCTACTAAAAACCATGTATTATTATGTTGTTTCCAAAAATGTTTCTGAATTGATTTGTAAATATATTTTGTACACATTTTCTCCTTTTATCAATTCATAAAATGGAATCTCTTTATCACCTTACAAAAAAGAAATTTTTCAATTCATTTTACCATTAAAAGGGAATGTTCTTTTTTACCTTGTTTGACATGTACAGATTTACCGACCATCATTCATTTAAAGAATGATTTTTATTTTTAAAAGGATAATTTTTACATAAATATCTTTTAAAATTTATTCTCAATGAATTTTTTTGATATGTTTTTCTAAACAAGCATATATTTTCATCAATAAATTTTTTAATAAATATTTTCATAATATTTACATTAGTGAATTGAAATAATCCTTTATTTTACACCAATAGGGATATATTTTATTTATATCATCATTAAAATACCTTTTAATGGTTTATGATTTATTTGGATAAGTATAATATTCACTTACACTAACTTTATTCCTTTTATCATATTGAAATATTCAATTTTATATGATCATTGAAAATTGAATTTCCCTTATTTTACCATATAATTTATCATGGATATGTTCAATTTATAAGACATATATCATTTTTATATGGTGTTCACTTTAAATGGTTTTTAATTATTTGGGTAAATATTGATAAATATATATCTGTTACTTCATATGGATGTTTGATAAGGCACATTATTAAATAAATTATATCATATATGATAAATGTTTTAGATTGGAATGATATGAGTGGGTCTCAGTTATAGATTTCCCTTGAAGAAAATGTAGTCTCATGGGAAAATTCATTTAGATAGTCTCTTATTACACTATATATTATAAATTGTATTATAAAGGATCTTGATGGTAAAGGTATAATGTACCTAAGAAAAATAGAATAAAAAAATGAAGCATTATAGTCATTTAGTTTTCGTTTTTATTCATATATATGATTCATGCATTCACATATATATGGATAAATTTTACTTTATATTATTCAGATAGAATGTGTTTCAATTTCTAACCATTCCATATTTATTTTTCTTTATCTACTCAACTTAGTGGAACATTATTCTAGTCATTAATTTTCATAATTTTTTACGTAATTCCATTTAGTTTATTGATTACATGGATTTTGTTTCATTTATCTACCTTTCCATGTTGAATATTCTCATTGTTTCGTTGTTGAATCATTAATATTTTTATCTTACTAAGATTTTTATCACACCATAATTCTGTTACTATCCCAAAGAATACAACAATAAAAATATGAATTATATGTGGTGATTCACTAGGGGGATTAATGATATCCTTGCACTAATTTATTCAGATAGAAAAATATTGTTTTATAGTTAGTGTTGTCATTTGAAATACAAGACTCATTTATGTAATTTATTTACCAAGACAACTAAAATATTCTGTCTTTTTATATTTGGTATCCTATAATCATGCCAATGTAATTGATAGTGGGAATAAGATCTAAGAATTATGCGGCTGAGAAGCTACATTGGTGGAAAATTATAATAATATTTTAATAACAATATTAATAGTATATTTGGGTTTAGAAAAACTGTACAATGGGTGTAACTCAAGCTATCAAAGAAACACTAAATTTTGTGTGACACAATTAAAACATAGGACTGTGTCTACTAGAAGCTAATCGATGTATTGTGTATAGTTAATATATAACTCAGTGTTACATGAAACACAAGTCAAACATAGCACATTCATTTAACATAAGCTATATTCAATTTTGTATAAATTGAAAATATTAAACATATTAGACAAATTAGAAATAAAATATTAAAATATTACAGTGTTACAATCTGTGTAATGTTCACTTATTAATATTCAGAAAGCCTAATTTATGTACTTGTTACCCTAATTTACAATGATAAATAATTGATCATAATAAATTTCATATTACTTAAAATATAAGGAAAATCTTACACCTAATTTTTAAAATTTTTAATATGTATTTGGGACCCCTTAAATATAATTCAATATTTAATGATTATAATAATAACATATATATTAATAAATAAGATACACAATAATTTATTATCTGTAGGAATATCTCTACTTATTCAAAAAGTAATATTAAACTAATTTTATATCATATTTAAATTAAAATATTATGAATATATTATTCAATTGGAAAAATATATTTATCACCATTTAATATTCACATATTTGGTTTCTCTAAATAATTATAATTCACAGGACCTATAGATAATTTTTCAAAAAAGTAAATTTATATCATAAAATGACCTTATTTGTAATTTATCTACAATAATTCATTTTTTTCAAAGAATAAGTATTAAAAAATAAATTTAATTATAGATATAATGTTAATTTAATTCTATTAATATGCATCAATTAGATTTCTAAATTATAGTTGTATTATTTAATACTTATAATACTATCGTAATAAAATTTATCACATTTTAATTTTAGTTTAGTGTTTTTTTGAAATAATATAGTAAATATAGTGTCTATTTAAAGGATAATTACATAACTAAATCCCACATTGTTACATTTAGAGCCCGAAAACATAACTAGGTAATATTAACTTTATACTATGGGTTAAAATATATAGTTTGAACTTTAATTTGGACATTATTATATGTTTCCATGTCCATTTCATGTGTTTATACTAGTTCTATCCTAGTTAAATTTAACCAATCATGAATTACCATGGACTAATTGGACATTTTGAATAAAATATGAGAAATATTTATTTATATGTATTGTTACACCAGACTCAATCTGAATGGAGTTACCCTTCCCTATATATTTAAATATTTAATCATAAATCAATCAAAACCATATAAACTATCAAAAAATCATCAAAATTAATGAATGAGGGTGGGGAATCCATAAAATGAAAAACAGACACACTAATATTTTGTCACCCAACATTAAACCTAACATTAATAGTGTCATATCATATGAAAAAAATTAGTGGATTGAAATATATATCTCATGTATAAATGAGAATATTTTTTTTGTTGGAATTTGGGTAGAAATTGTTAGGATTAGCAAATAAGAAAAAGGTTGAATGAAAAGTGATATATGTAAAGACCTGAAATTTTGAATAAATCTTGTTTCCTAATATTGTGTGTTATTTTATTTTTATAATCAACAAAACTATTTCATTTTTTAACATGAGTATAATTAAAATGAGAATGTTGGGTTTTGACTATTATATGACCATTGGTCAATATGACCACTGGAAACTAAATTTTTCGATTATTGTATCTAAATACAAGTGATCTTGGTTAATTAATATAGAAATGATATTCTATGGCCTCACCCAGTAGTCGTGGACCGATCAATACCCATCTAACAGAACTTGGGAAGGAGGTAGCACCACTGGGCTTTGCTCTGGACCAAACCCAAGCCGAACTTCATCGTGTGAAGCTAGAATCGAATCGCCTTCGTGAGAAGTTCAAACTGATAGAAATTACTACTCGTGTGATGTTTTTTGAGCCGCCCTCAGGTTCGGTCACCTTAGAACACCTTACACTTAGGTCCTATTATAAGGCCCCAGCCTTAATCCTTACTTAATAATGAATTAAATGAATAATTCACATTGAGGATCTTTTCAGGTTTAGAGTTTTAGATAGTTAGAACATGACTAGTACATCTCAAAAGATTACAAAGTAGAAACTTATACTAATTTTCCATAAAATAAAAACTCTTGAAAAGAAACATGTCTTGTTCCATGTTTTAGGTAGCATGACTTTCCCTTGATCCCATCCTTGACCCTATTATGCGTTATGTCCCGTGAAAAACATTTCAAAAAAGTGGGATGAGCATAAAATCCTCAGTAAGGGATACACAAAGAATGAAAACTGTTAGTTTTTCAAAACAACAAGTAAACCATGTATACTTTATCAAAGTAATACTTTTCAGCTTTTCTAAGTAGTAAAAAAACTCTTTAATGAATAAAAGATCATTACATACCCTTTTGTAACCAAAAGATTACCATAAAACCCATATAAAGAACACATAACATAAAAAGGTAACTTGGGACATAAACATACTTGAATGTAATAACCATACGTTAAAATTCCACACGTAGCCATACGGCCGACTTCCACACATACTTAATGGAATATCCATACGCCCAACTTCCATACCCAATGCATTGGAGGTTGTAACGTAACCACCTGTCCTAGTATTCGTGACACCACCCGTCATATGGTTTATCACGTAACCACCCGTAAAATGTCCAAGTACCATAATTACACATAAAATATTGAAAATATAAACATTTCAATAACAACATTTCATTTTCAATCACAATAAGTAATTCCCAGATATTGAATTAATCAATCCATTTTCAAAAACCATTTAAAAGAAATTTTTGAATCAAAGTGTCCCATACCACTTTGAAGCTTTTAATGGAATTATAATTTTAAAACATTAATGTCCATATAAATAAATAATGAAAACCAATATTAAAACATGGAAATTAAAGATAATGATTTAGAATAATAAATCATTAAAACATTTAAAACGATATTTTTGTTAAATAGTTTTTAACAAAACTAGAGACTCTTGAATACAAATAATAGTGGAATAACATTTAATCCGAACATTATAATATCATGAGAATAAAGGGATTCATGATATAATATATCAAAGGACTGTATACACACCATATAAGAGTGAATTGGTGCATAACAATAATGTTGTCTCAAAAGAAATGTAAAATGAGATGAAATCCATTATAATGAAGGTATCCTTAAATTAAGGATAAATCAATCTCATAATTATGTGTGAAAAATATAAATACACCCAATATAAGTGGATATTAAGTGTAAAACAATCAAATTTTATTCACACATATTCAAAGGATGACATATTCAATAACTACATGTTGAACCGAAAGAAATCGAAATTGGGTTAAGAAGTTCCCTTGGTAAAATTCGACAGCCTAACGGCGTCACATAAAATTTTACAAAAAGGGTAGATGAGAGAGATAAAGGGGATATCATCACTTGGACATAAAATTAACATAAATATGGATATATAAGAACATATCCCAACATAATATTATGTGAATTAAAATACATAACAAAAGAAATCTTTTAAAAAAAGGAGGGTGAAAGGTCCCCTTCCCGAGTTGGGTAACATTTGAAAAGTACACCCCATGGAAGAAGGGTCATAAAATGAAGATTTAAATACCCATAAATAAAATTATACTACACAAAGTGTATAATAATGGGCAGTAAATACACCACTCAAATGATATAGTGGAAAATGTAGCATAAATGTCACTAGAATAAAAGTGAGATGAAAAATCACTTACGAAAACTCGACAGCCTAACGGCACCACTTAAAACTTCCTAAAATGGATTTATGAGATCAAATAGTGTCTCCCATAATATGAAAATAAAAAGTAAAGTATGAAGAATATAAAAGAACATCCCCAAACATAATAAAGACGGGCTTAAAATAAATGACATAAATGAGAGTACTTAAAAGGAAATAGAGAGGTTGGATCCCTTACCTCGGGTCCGACATGACTCGATCGTTCTTTAACGTCCTGAATAATATAGTTGAGTTATTTTCTACTTGATTAATAACCTTAATCAATTTCATTATTACTTTTATATCACTTATTACCATGTTATAAATATTATGTAATCATTTAAGTTAATAATTATTATTTTGTCGACATTTGGTTCTTAAGTTGAAAGTGGACTTCTTACAATTACATGTTGTTCATGTAGTCAAAGGTTCATTATATCCAGAATGATATTCATGATTTGGTTATCATATATATCATATATATCCAGAATATATATGTATTTATAATATTACATAGTCATTTAGGGGTAAGAAATGAAATGCACCGTTCATGGAGACGGTAAGCCGTACGTACTCATGAATGCTACTTTCATTTCTATTTTGTATTTTATAGAATGGAATCATAATGATATAAATGTATATTATAATTCCAGTATAATATAATATATAATACAATTAATTACATCCTTTATACGTCCCACATATGGCATTAACGAATCAAATCACTTTGAGGGGGCTGTAGTCCGCACTTCCTAAAATGAAGATATCGCATTTACTCATAATGGTAACCATAAAGGATATTCCATAAATGAAAAATAAAGAATCTTAAGTAAAAAATAAACATATTATATATAATATATAAATATAGTGACATCTTAATGGCCACCTTTGAAGGTGTTAAAAGAATATGGAACAATCATCATTTCGTGAGGCAGAAAATCGCCAATCACAGAAACAGTATGTTATTTAACCATTAGAAGAAGGTGTGTGTAAGTGTAGCTCAAATCCTTGTTATAACAACATCCTAGTATATTTAAGATACTTTATTTGTTAACAAATAAATCAATAAAAAGAGTTTAGGGGGTTGGAGAAGCAAAATAAAACAAAAGGACTCAAGTGAAGACATTACCTTAAAATCGGGTAACACCCTTTGGTTTGAGCTCAAAGGCTTCCTTGGGATGACTTCTGCCCAAAGTGAGGCTTCGAGGAGTTATATAGGGATGTGGAGATACAAAATGGGTAGGGTTTTTCCGAGCCATAGGCTTTGGAATTGTGGGTAAGGTGGTAGAGGTGGGGGCCTTTTATAAGAGAAGAGGAGGGGCACTCTTGGAATGTAAAGAAATGTTACATTATGTTAGAATGAGTTTCGGATTTTAATGGTCCCACATTGATGTGTTTCTAGGATAAGGTGATAAGGGTTATAAATACAACCATCCAATAGGTTTTTGACATGTTTAGGTCTTATATTTTACATTATCTTTCCATTTTATTTAAATTGTTAAATAATGAGGTAATCGCTGCATCATCATAGTGTCAGAAATAATTTAATTTAGTTAATGTCTAATTTTTTTAAAAAAAATACTATGATGTAGGAAATATTTTTATATTTCCAATTAATATTTATAGTCAAAAATCTGACTTGTATTACCCCATGTAAAAATGGTTTTAGTAAAACAACTCATGTTTGTGACATTTTAATTTTAACATTAAATAAAAAGGTATTAATGACATTTTCCAACCAAAGTGGCTCCATGGGGTCCCCAATTTGACCCATGGATTGTATTGGTCGGCCATGAGACATACAATAAGGTTAGGACATGTGTAATGTTCATTTCATATTATTAAAATATTATTTTTACCTTAAACTACACTAATTACCTCTAACCGTGATTAATAAACGTAAAAGTTACTATTCACCAAAAAATTATTTTAATCCCATTGAACCACATTTTAATTATTAATGACAACCATGTATGTCGGATTTTTAAAATTCAAAACACAATGGTGGTAAAATTTCATTTAAACGGAAAATCAATTTTTATAAGTACCACTTAGTGGTTTCACTATTCATCAAAAATTGAAGTTTTTCATAAAATTACCAAAAAAATCACCCTAAGCTATATTTGGTATTCCAAATTCAAAAATGATGTCTATTTTAAAAAATTCATAACATATAATTTTCATTAATTAATTTAAAAATTAATTCCCGCTGTCAAAACAAATAGCGTGTTTTTATGAAACAAAATGTATCAAAAGATTGACAGTAGTTTAAGTCAAATTTCAAAGTGAAATTAATTCCAATGACCCCTATTTGATTAAATAGTAAAAATATATTCTAATTTCACTTTAAAATCAATTAAAAAGATAATATAATCATATAAATAAATTAGATAAAAAAGTGGTTTTGAATTAATATACAACATTTTTCACTATTCATTAAAAATTGATCTTTTTCGGAAAATACCAAAAATTTACACAATGTAAATATTGATATCCCGATTCTAAAGAAGAATTTTATTTTGTAAAATATAACACATAAAATTGTCAAAAAGTGGATTTAAAAGAGGTTCTCCATCAAAAGGCGATTAATCGACCTTTTAATGAATATTAGAATGTTTACGCTTAAAATTGGATCCATTCGCATTTTTAATCCTCTAACATTTATTGTAAAAAGTAAAAATATTTGACAAACATATATTATCATTTTATAGTTAGTTCTATTCATTCCCGCCATCACAACAGCTCAGTGTTAACTTCCATTTAAAATAATATTAATTTATTATTAGAGTGCAACGTAAGATTTCCAAGAAACTCGTTGTTGTGTGTTGGGTACGCCATTGATCATAGAGTCCGCTTTGAAGTTATATTAATATTTTATTCACAAATATGGATAATTGTGAAAATTTCATCTTCTTTATTTAACTGGGGTGTTACATCCTTCCCCTCTTTTGGGAATTGCGTCCTCGCAATTTTAAAATTGGGCTTGGAAACTTCCTTGAAAATCCCACATCGGAACAAGAGTTAGTAAAAAAATCACTTTAAAATAAAGAAAGATAAGTACAAAGGTCACCCGAGTTAACCCATACTAGGATTCCAAGTATGAAACTATGGATATGGAGGAGAAAACAAAGAGTCATGTTTTGTTGGAGATTGATAGTAAACATGTCTAGGAGAAAGTTAACCACAAGAAAATCACAAAATTGTGATGGGTTAAACGGTATTCGATTCCCCAGTAGGAAAAGTTAACAGACAACATTTTTTTTAACATACTTTTCATTGTGGAATTTATTTTTGAGCTTAAACTAAATCATAATGAAACATACTTACTTGTCATGTAGACTTTCAACTTTTACTAGATTCCTTAATCAAACTCATATTTTCTCCAATGAAGAGTATTTAAGATGACTTGTTCTCATTAAGAGTACTATAATTAAATTCTAGAGAATCACCAAATCCACAAAAGAGAACTATATATTTCCAATGTCTTTAGAACCTTACCAAAACCAAAATTGTTAGAACAATATGAGATAATCCAAAATAGGATAACCCTTTATAAAAAGAAAATCTATTCTTAATCTCCAAAATTTGTCCAACAAAACCCAAAGTTCAACGAAGACCATTCGATAAACAATTTTTCCACAACATTCTTCAATATAAACCAAACTAAGATTGAAACCCAAATATTTTAAGGATTTATTCACATAGTCTTCCAAGGTACAAATTAACTTTTTTTCTCCAAATAACATCAGTTGCTCTTAAATTCTCATATTGAAAATTAATTAACCTAATCACATATCCTCAATGATAGTTTAATAAATTTCCATAGATAACCCAAAATCAGCTTACTCTTAATTCATAAAATCATCTAACTAAAATGAATTAGTCAAACTAACCAGGGACATCACGTAGTCCAGTGGTAGGCGATAAATACCAGTTGCACTTTGGTTGGGGGTTCGATTCCCGCAGCTCTGTCCGACGCGACGGGTTGTCACATGGTCTGCGTGTTGTCGTTTTTCCAAAACTATATAACTCTTAAAACATTCCCCAAAACGAGATAAAATCTTCAAAAATAATAATAACATATTTTATCATTGAGATTATCTCATGCCTTTAATTTTCTATCATATCATAGAGTAACCCATAATTACCTAAAATGTAAGGATCATATAAACCCTAATGGTTACCTTAATAATTATTACCTGAAATTCCACATCAATTGGTCATCTTGTACATGATGCATTACAGAACCAACCAAGGTTCTAGTGGATGATCATGACTCCTTTATAGTTGGTTTAGAACAACCACGAGTTTCCTCGTTGAATACCTCATTTCATCCAGTCCCTTCATTAGAGAACCACCACAGTTTCCTTCAAACCTATTGTCACTTTGGTGACTGTTAGATCCATCCATTCACTAAAAACAAAAATTTTAGTGTGACTATATCAACAAAACCATCATGTACTAATGAGGAAGATAACCACTAAGATATACTTACTCATTCACTTTATTTAAAACTAGGACTCTTTCTGAAATCCTATCCATTATGGTACTGTCACATATCCTTAGAGAATACCCTATCCTCTAAATTTATCTAAACCAACCTCTGATACCAACTATATGGCCTCGGCCTTAAACCTTACTTAATATTGAATTTAATGAATAATTCACATTGAGGATCTTTGCAGGTTTAGACTTTTAGAGAATTATGACACAACTATTACATCTCTAAAGATTAAAAAGTAGAAAATTCTACTAATATTCCATTAAATAAAAACTCTTAAAAAGAAACATTTCTTTTTCCATGTTTTAGGTAGCATGACTTTCCCTTGTTCCCATCCTTGACCCTATTATGTGTTAAGTCCTGTGAAAAACAAATTCAAAAACATGGTATGAGCATAAAATGCTCAGTAAGGGATACACAAAGAATGAAAACTATTAGTTTTTCAAAACAACAAGTAAACCATGTATACTTTATCTAAGTAATACCTTTCACCATTTCGAAGTAGTAAAAAGAACTCTTAAATGAATAAAAGATCATTACTTACCCTTTTGTAACCAAAAGATTACCATAAAACCCATATAAAGAACACATAACATAAAAATGTAACTTGGGACATAAACATACATGAATGGAATAACCATATTTTCCACTTCCACACATACTTAATGGAATAACCATACGGCCGACATCCACACATACTTAATAAACTAGCCATACGGCCGACTTCCATACCCAATGCATTAGAGGTTATAACATAACCACCCGTCCTGGTATTCACGACACCACCCGTCATATGGTTTATCACGTTACCACCCGTAAAATGTCCAAGTACCATCATTACACATAAAATATTGAAAATATAAACATTTCAATAACAACATTTCATTTTCAATCACAATAAGTAATTCCCAGATATTGAATTAATCAATCCATTTTCAAAAACCATTTAAAAGTTATTTTTGAATCAAAGTGTCCCATACCACTTTGAAGATTTTAATGGAATTATAATTTTAAAACATTAATGCCCATATAAATAAATACTGAAAACCATTTTGAAAAAATGGACATTTAAGATAATTATTTAGAATAATAAATCTTTAAAACATTTAAAATTATATTTTTGTTAAATATTTTTTAACAAAATGAGAGACTCTTGAATACAAATAATAGCGGAATAACATTTAATCCGAACTTTATAATATTAGGAGAATAAATGGATTCATGATATAATAGGTCAAAGGACAGTATACACACCATATAAAAGTGAATTGGTGCATAACAACAATGAATACTCAAAAGAAATGTAAAATGAGATGAAATCCATTATAAAGAAGGTATCCTTAAATTAAGGATAAATCAATCTCATAATTATGTGTGAAAAATATAAATACACCCAATATAAGTGGATATTAAGTGTAAAACAATCAAAGCTTATTCACACATATTCAAAGGATGACATATTCAATAACTACATGTTGAACCCAAGGAAATCGAAATTGGGTTAAGCTGTTCCCTTGGTAAAATTCGACAGCCTAACGACGTCACATAAAATTTTACAAAAAGGGTTGATGACAAAGATAAAGGGGATATCATCACTTGGACATAAAATTTACATAAATAAGGATATATAAGAACATATCCCAACATAATAGTATGTGAATTAAAATACATAACAAAAGAAGACTTTTAAAAAAAGGAGGGTGAAATGTCCCCTTACCTAGTTGGGTAACTTTCGAAAAGTACACCCCAAGGAAGAAGGGTCACACAATGAAGATGTAAATACCCATAAATGAAATTATACTACAAAAAGTGTATAATAATTGGATATACATACACCACTCAATGTAAATAGTGGAAAATGTAGCATAAATGTCACGGGAATAAAAGTGAGATGAAAAATCCCTTACGAAAACTCGACAGCCAAACGGCGCCACTTAAAACTTCTAAAAATGGATTTATGAGATCAAATAGGGTCTCCCATAATATGAACGTAAAAATTAAAGTATGAGGAATATAAAATAACATACCCAAACATAATAAAGATGGGCTTAAAAGAAATGACATAAATGAGAGTACTTAAAAGGAAATAGAGAGGTTGGATCCCTTACCTCGGGTCCGACTTCACTCGATCATTCTTTAACGTCCTGAATAATAAACTTGAGTTAATTTATACTTTCTTAAGAACGTTTTTCAAGTTCATTAATACTTTTATATCACTTATTACCATGTTATAAACATTATTTAATCATTTATGTTACTAATGTTTGTTTTGTCGACATTTGGTTCTTAAGTCGAAAATGGACTTCTTACAATTACATGTTGTTCATTTGGTCAAAGGTTCATTATATACATAATGATATTAATGATTTGGGTATCATATATATCATATATATCCAGAATATACACATATTTATAATATTACATAATCATTTAGGGGTAAGAAATGAAATGCACCGCTAATGGAGACGGTAAGCCGTACGTACGCATGAACGCTACTTTCATTTCTATTTCGTATTTTATAGAATGTATTCATAATGATATAAATGTATATTATAATTCCAGTATAATATCATATATAATAACATTAATTACATCCTTTATACATCCCACATTTGGCATTAACGTATCAAATCACTTTGAGGGGGCTGTAGTCCGCACTTCCTAAAATGAAGATATCTTGTTTACTCATAATGGTAACCATAAAAGATATTCCATAAATTAAAAATACAGAATTGTAAGTAAAACATAAACATATTATATATAATATATAAATATAGTGAAATATTAATGGCCACCTTTGAAGGTGTTAAAAGAATATGAAACAATCATCGTTTCGTGAGGTAGAAAATCGCCAATCACAGAAACATCATGTTCTTTAACCATTAGATGAAGGTGTGTGTAAGTTTAGATAAAAATTTTCTTATAAAAACATCCTAGTATATTTAATATACTGTTTTTGTTACAAAATAAATGAATAAAAATAGTTTAGGGGGTTGTAGAAGAAAAATAAAACAAAAGGACTCAAGTGAATACATTACCTTAAAATCGGGTAACACCCTTTGGTTTGAGCTCAAAGGCTTCCTTGGGAAGACTTATGCCTACAGTTAAGCTTAAAGGAGTTATAGAGGGATGTGGAGAGAAACAATTGGCAGGTTTTTACCAAGAAAAAGGCTTTGGAAGTGTGGGTAAGGAGGTAGAGGTGGGGGCCTTTTATAAGAGGAGAGGAGGGGCACTATTGGAATGTAAAGAAATGTAACTTTATTTTAGAATGAGTTTCGGATTTTAATGGTCCCACATTGATTTGTTTCAAGGATAAGGTGATAAGGGTTCTAAAACCACCCATCCAATAGGTTTTGGACATGTTTAGGTCTTAGAGTTTACATTATCTTTCAATTTTATTTAAATCGTTAAATAATGAGATAATCGCTGCATCATCATGGTGTCATAAATAATTTAATTTAGTTAATTTTTAAAAATTATAAAAAAATATTATGATGTAGGAAATAGTTTTATCTTTAAAATGAATATTTATAGTAAAAAATCTGACTTATATAACCCCATGTAAAAATTGTTTTAGTAAAACAACTCATGTTTGTGAGATTTTAAATTTAACATTAAATATAAAGGTATTAACGTCATTTTCCAACCAATGTGGCTCCATGGGGTCCCCAAGTTGACCCATGGATTTTTTTTGTTCGGCCATGATACATCCAATAAGGTTAGGACATGTTAAAATTTCATTTCATATTATTAAAATATTATTTTTACCTTAAACTACACTAATTACCTCTAATCGCGATCAATGAACATAAAAGTTACTATTCACCAAAAAATTATTTTAATCCCATTGAACCACATTTTACTTCTTAATGAAAACCATCTATGTCAGATTTTTGAAATTCAAAACACAATGGTGGTAAAATTTCATTTAAACAGAAAATCAGTTTTTATAAGTACCACTTAGTGGTTTCACTATTCATCAAAAATTGAAGTTTTTCAGAAAATTACAAAAAATTCACCCTAGGCTATATTTGATATTCCGAAAACAAAAATGATTTATATTTTAAAAAATTCTTAACATATAATTTTCATTAATTAATTTAAAAATTAATTCCTGCTGTCAAAACAAATAGCGTGTTTTTATGAAACAAAATGTATCAAAAGATTGACACTAGTTTAAGTCAAATTTCAAAGTGAAATTATTTCCAATGACCACTATTTGATTAAATGGGAAAAATATATTCTAATTTCACTTTAAAACCAATTAAAAAGATAATCTAATCATATAAATAAAATAGATTAAAAAGTGGTTTTGAATTAAAATACAACATTTTTCACTATTCATTAAAAAATTGAACTTTTTTGGAAAAAAACCAAAAATTTACACAAAGTAAATATTGATGTCCTGATTCTAAAGAAGAATTTTATTTTGTCAAATATAACACATAAAATTTTCAAAATGTGGATTTAAAAAAGTTTCTCCATCAAAAGGTGGTTAATCGACCTTTTAAAGATTATTAGAATGTTTACGCTTAAAATTAGATTCATTCGAATTTTTAATCCTATATAATTTATTGTAAAAAGTAAAAATATTTGACAAATATATATAATCATTTTGTAATTAGTTCTATTCATTCCCGCCAGCACAACAGCTAGGCGTTAACTACCATTTAAAATAATATTATTTTATTATTGGAGTGCAAAGTAAGATTTCCAAGAAACTCGTTGTTGCGTGATGGGTACGCCATCGAGCATAGAATCACCTTTAAAGTTATATTAATATTATATTCTCAAATATGGATAAATGTGAAAATGTCATCTTCTTTATTTACCTGGGGTGTTACACCTATGCTGGGGTTATAAGGGGCTATGTAAGGAGACCGCAACAACCTTGTGTAATCCTTTGTTTTAAATAAAAAAAGGGATTTCTTCTTATGATGACGTTTATGAATTTTTAAATTACTGGATAAATATAGTATGCATATTTTTGATGAATTTTAGAAAAAGGATATTTTTAAAATATTTAAGTAAACCATAGATAACTAATTATGTGTAATGATTTTTAAAAATGCTCTTCTACAATTATGTTCAGTACGAAATTTAGATTCTAATAAGATCAATTTTTTTTTGATGAATAGTAAATTATGAATACTGATTTAATTCTTAGGATTAGTAATCTGACCAAATGGATTAGTAATCTTACTTAAAGAAAGTATTAATATAATCTAGGCACCTTGATTAAGTAATGTGATTCAATAAAATGGTTAAATAACTGTTTCGTAAATTATTATTCAAGTAATAGTTTTTTCAGGGGAATAGTGTTTTTAAATTAAAAATTAAATTAAAAATATTTAGAAAAATATTTTTATAAAATGGATTTCATTTTTGAACTCATAGCATCGATATTATGTTAAGGTAATTTTTGAAGAGTTTTCTAAAAAATGAATTGTCAGTGAATAGTGTATTTATTTAAAAATTAAATTAAAAATATTTAGAAAACTATTTTTATAAAATGGAGTTCATTTTTGAAATAAGAGCATCGATATTTGGTTAAGGTTAAATTTTCGGATTTTTCTGAGAAAGCTGAATTTTCGATGAATAGTGAAAATACAGTTTTTAAGTTACAGGTGTTTAATGACATCATTAAATGATGTATTAAGTATGCTATCACTATTTTTGACTTATGAATAGTATGATAGGGTATGAGGTGTCCCAAGTGGCCAATACCATGGGAAAATACCATGGGAAAGCCCATGGTTTTTCCAAAACCCCTAATGAGGTGTCCCTTGTCTATTAATGCCTTGTCCCCTCACTTTTCTTATAAATACCAAGCCATCCTCTCATAAATTCGACTAACAACTCTCCCCGAATGAATTTGTGGTCACATTACCTCCCAAGGAGTCCTCGTAGGATTTCCCCAATCCCTCAAGGACCCAAACATTGAGTTTTAAGAGTAACGTTTGAAGGTAAGGGATCTTTCCTCTCTCTTTCATTCAAGTAATCTCTTTTATGTCATTTTTTTATGCTCCATTCTCTTATGTTGGAATATGTTATTTTATATTACTCTTACATTCTTTTTCATGATCATTTGATGAGATACCCCCTCTTGCTCTCATCAATTCGTTTTAAGAATGTTTAAGTGGCACCGTTAGGCTGCCGAATTTTTAAGGGATTCTTTCACCTTTGTCATTTTTCAAAGTTCTACTTTCATGTCAAGTCCTTCAAGTTCCTTTTTATTATGTTGGGGTATGATCTCTATATCTATAATAGTTATAATTTATGTTCATATGATGAGAGGCCCTGTTTTATCTCGTCAATTCATTTTTGTTGAAGTTTAAGTGACACCATTAGGCTACCGAATTTTCCTAAGAGAAATCGTATTTTTGTCTTCCTTTAATGTTCTTCATTTCATATGGTATATCATTAATATTTTATTACCATGTTCTTAAATGCTTTATATTCTATTCCCTACTATTTTATGGATCATTTATGAGTGGGTTACCCATTTCCCCTCTATTTTTTATATTTTCTAAAAGTCTGTAACATAGCTGTTATGCTACAGAATTTTCCTCTCAAAATTCCTCTCCCCTTTTCTGAAATTATTTTATTTAATAAAGTGAATACTCAAATCTCTTTATTCAATAGGGGTATTCACATATATATCAAAATTTTATATTTTAAATTCTGGGATTTATATACATGAAACTCGCCTTCCTTTTTCTGTGGGTTTAAAGTGACATAAGGATCATGTCTTTAAAGCAGTTTTTAAAAACGTTAGGATTATGAAAGGAAACCCATTTCTTTTATGCTATATGGGTTATTTATGAAATTTTTTATGCTGGTATATGTGGCTCACATGATAATAAAGAAAAATTAAAGGGTTATCCCTAATATCGCTCCAATGCATTGGGTAAAGACTTAATCTCTAGAGATGACCATTTAGACTGATACCTTGGTGAATAACCTTGGTAATGTTTATTGACACCTTGGGGATCGACCTTGGTGAAACGGAAATGATTGTCTTGGTAAAATGTGGTAGCCACATCTTCATGTTATGAAATACGTTATTTTTATTATGATATGCCTCATGATTTCTTTCTCATGCCTTAAAGTTCTCTTTCATGACTTTATTGATGTATCTCATGTTCACATGTTAAATGTTTACCTTATTTCCCTTACTGATCCTTTTTCTCACCCTTTCCTTTGAGGATTCTCCTAGGATCTGAGATGTTGTAATGAACATAGGATGAAAAAATGTAGAAGCCTTTCAAGTGTTTAAGAAGAATGTTTTTTTCATGTAATAAGTTCCTGGTTTCCAAGACACTAAACCTTAAAGATCCTCGGTTTTGTAAAATGTAATGAAAATTTATGTTACAAAATGGCGGGATGATATAGTTGGTATCAAAGATTGGATTAGTTATTTTTGGGAATTAGGATATGAAAACTTTAGGAAGAAGCCTATATAAAATTTTATATATAGGAAATCTTCCTTGTATTTTGGTGAGTATTGAGTAAGGGGTTACTGAGCAAATACATCTCTGTCTGGATACGAGAAGGTAGAGGTAGCTCTCGCACAGATGTACATAGGGGTAAAACCCGAAAATAGCGCTTTGAGCTACACTCAAACGGGAATTGGTACACGACTATGGGCCTTGCTGCACTCTTGGTTACGACAGTCCTAGGGGATATGTTTTGGTAAATTCATAAGCTTAGTATGAACCATTATTAAAGGAACAATGATAAAATAAAATAAATATTCACATAAGAATATATGATCATGGATATCCTCTATTGGAACCTATGGGATCACAAGTTAGGGTATACTTTCCTTCTACTTGTTTATCCTTCTATGTTTAAAGTTTTCTTTTTAATGATTATTGGCTAAGTATTGAAGCCCCTAACTATACTTTCATTTCTTAGTTAATGGCGGGAAATGGAAGAACATGTCCCAATAACCAATGTGATAGGAAATGTGATGATTTCCCTATTGATATGACATAGATAACAAGAGATCAAGTTGAACATATTGTTATTATTCCAAACCAGCTATCAAAAATCACAATTAATAATTGGTACCTAGTTGAATGCCCAAATTCATTATGGAAGAAGAAGACAAAGACTCAAGGATTTTCATCTAATAAAGTTGATAAGGGAAAGAAGACCCAATTTCCGTTGTGCAAAAAGTGTGGAAAGGGGCAGAAAGGAGAATGTCCCAAAGGAACCGGGAGATGTTTTAAGTGTGGTAATATAGGGCATAAAGTATCCAATTTCATTAAAAAATGGATAATATGATGAATGGGGATAAGGTTCGATCTAATGTACCTTATACATTTCGATGTCGTAAATGTGGAGAAGTTAGACATTATCCAAGTAAATTCTCTCTTGGAATGGGTGAGAAGCATTTTGATCATCAATAATCTTCAAGGACAAGGGAACAATGCATGTCCTATGCTGAGATGGACCATGATGACTGAAGTACATGTAACTTCTTCGTAATAATTGTCTATGTCATGTTTTATTTTAGTTCATGCTTCATGAGAATATCTTTAATGATTTCTAAGAACATCTAGTCACTACCTAATATGGTTTTATATCATTAATGAAAACATCTATTGTTATGTACCACATGTTGATATATTTAATCTATTCTTCTTAAAAAAGGGGTGATTACGGGATTAAAAGATGATTATTATTTTGGAAGACGTTCACTATTTTGGGAACCCTATTTGATTGAGGTAAATAGATTACAAAGGTATTTTCTTTTTGGAGTAAAGGTTGACTTATATTTTGATGAATCGATGAATTTAAGGCAAACTTATAGTAATTTCGGTTACATATGGAAATGATTAACCTATCTTTGGGAAAATGTGATTAGGTTAGTTACTTTTGTAATAAGATGATAAGAGTGGTTGATGTTTTTTGGAGATGAACGATAAAATCTATCATGGAAGACTATGTAATGATATCATTCTTTTAATTGGGTTTCAATCTTAGTTTCGTTTATTTTGAGGAATTTTAACGATAGTTATTTATGGAATGGTCTATGATGATCTTTGGGTAGTACCATGGAACTTCGAATATTTAAAAGTAGTTTCCCTTCCTATGGGATTCTTTATTTTTGAAGAGTTTTTTTGTATTAACCTTTATGTTTTGGGGATAATGTTTAAAGATAGAAAAAATTGATAGTTAATCTTTTGTGGATTATGTGACTCTCAAAAATATGATTCTTGTGTTTTGATGATATTAATTTTTTTAGAATGCTCATCGTTTGGAGAAAATATTAGTTTTGGAAGAAACTTATTAAAGGATGAAACTCTACTTGAACTTAGGTATATTTCATTATGATTTTATTCTATGTAGTAAATCAATTCCTCCAAATTATGAAAAGGAATGTAAAACAAAAATGTTGTTGGTTTACGTTTCGTACTAGGTAATCAATGACCATTTACACACATCATAAGTTTCTGATTTTCTCATGGTTAACTTTCTCCTAATCATGTTTTCTATCACTCTCCCTCAGAACATGACCCTTTGTTTTCTCCTCCATATCCATGTTTTTCTATATGGAATCCTAGTGTGGGTTTACTCGGGTGACATTTGTACTTCCCTGTCTTTATTTTAAAGTAATTTTTTTACTGAATCCTTTTCCGATGTGGGACTTTCGATGAAATTTCAAAACCCAATTTTAAAAATTGCGAGGACGCAATTTCAGGATGGGGGAAGATTATAACGACCCGACATTTTGAATAAATCTTGTCTCCTAATTTTGTGTGTTATTTTATTTTTATACTCAACAAAACTGTTTCATTTGATAACATGAGTATAATTAAAATGAGACTGTTGGGTCTTGACTGTTATATGACCAATTGTCAAAATGACCAATGGAAACTAAACGTTTCAATTATTATCTGTAAATACAAGTGATCTTGGTTAATTAATATAGAAAGATGATTTGATAGCCTCACCCAGTAGTCTTTGACTGATCGAAGCCCATCTAACAGAACGTTGGAAATAGGTAGCACCACTAGGCTTTGCTCTGGACCAAACCCAAGCTGAACATCATCGTGTGAGGCTAGAATAGATTCGGCATCGCAAGAAGTTCAAACTGATAAAAATTACTAGTCGTGTGATGTTAGCCGAGCCGCCCTCAGATTCTCTCACCTTAGCACACCTTACACTTAGGTCTTATGCTGTGGTTATAAGGGGCTCTGTAAGGAGACCATAACTGCGTTGTGTAATCCTTTGTTTAAAATAAAAATTGGGATTTAATCTTATGATGAAGTTTATGAATTTTCAAATGACTGGATAAATATAGTATGCATATTTTTGATGAATTTTAGAAAAATGTTATTTTTAAAATGATTATGTAAACATTAGATAACTAATTATGTGTAATGATTTTCAAAAAATGGTCTTCTAAAATTATGTTCTATAAAAAATATAGAGTCTAATAAGATCAACATAATTTTTGATTAATAGTAAATTATGAATAGTGATTTTTTTCTTAGGATTAGTAATGTGACCAAATGGATTAGTAATCTCACTTAAAGAAAGTAATAATATAATCTAGGCACCTTGATTAAGTAATGTGATTCAATAAAATGGTTAAATAACATTTTCATAAATTATGAGTCAAGTATTAGTTTTTCTAGTGAATAGTGTTTTTAATTAAAAATTAAATTAAAAATATTAAAAATATTATTTTTATAAAATGGATTTCATTTTTGAACTCAGAGAATCGAAATTATTTTAATGTAATTTTTGGATATTTTTCTAAAAAATGAATTTTAAGTGAATAGTGTATTTATTTAAAAATTAAATTAAAAATATTTAGAAAAATATTTTATTAAAATTGAGTTCATTTTTGAAATCAGAGCATCGATATTTGGTTAAGGTTAAATTTTGGTATTTTTCTGAGAAAGTTGAATTTTCAAAGAATAGTGAAAATACAGTTTTTAAGTTACGGGTGTTTAATGACATCATTAAATGATGTATTAAGTATTTAATCAATATGTTTGACTTATAAATAGTAATATAAGGTATTAGGTGTCCCAAGTGGCCAATACCATGGGAAAATACCATGGGCAAGCCCATGGTTTTTCCAAAACCACAATTGAGGTGTCCCTTGGCCATTAATGCCTTGTCCCCTCACTTTCCCAATAAATACCAAGCCATCCTCTCATCCATTTGACTCCCAACTCTCCCCCAATGAAGCTATGGTCACATTACCTCCCAAAGAGTCCTCCCAAGGTTCCCCCAATCCCTCAAGGTCCCAACCTTTGAGTTTTAAGAGTTACGTTTTAAGGTAAGGGATCATACCTCTCTCTTTCTTTCAAGTAATCTCTTTTATGTCATTTCTTTTATGATACATGATCTTATCTTGGAATATGTTCTTTTATATTCCCCTTAATTCACATTACATTTTCATATGATGAGATACCCCCTCTTTCTCTCATCATTTCGTTTTAAGAATGTTTAAGTGGCGTCGTTAGGCTACCGAATTTTTAATGGATTCTTTCACCTTTGTCATTTTTCAATGTTCTACTTTCATGTCAATTCTTTCAAGTTACTTTTTATTATGTTGGGGGATGATATCTATATCTATAATAATTATATATTTTTTCATATGATGAGAGACCCTATTTTATCTCTTCAATTCATTTTTGTTAAAGTTTAAGTGACGTCATTAGGCTGCTGAATTTTCATAAGAGAAATCTTATTTTTGTCTTCCTTTCATGTTCTTCATTTCATATGGTATATCTTTCAAATTTCATTAACATGTTCTTAAATCCATTATATTTTGTCCACCTACTGTTTTATGGATCATTTTTGATTGGGTTAGCCATGTCCCCTCTCTTTTTAATATTTTCTAAAACCCTGTAACATAGCTGTTATGTTGTAAAATTTTCATCTCAAAATGCCTCTCCCTTTTTCTCAAATTCATTTATTTTATTAAGTGAATACTCAATGATAATTATTCTAAATGGGTATTCACATATATATAAAAATTTTCTATTTTAAAATCTCATATTTATAGACATAAAACCCGCTTTCCTTTTTCCGTGGGCATAAGGTGACGTAAAGATCATGTCTTTAATGCAGTTTTTAAAAATGTTATGATTATGAAAGGAAACCCATTTCTTTTATTCTATATGGGTTATTTATGAAATGTTTGATTATGATATATGTGTCTCACATGATAATAAATGAAAATTTAAGGGGGCACCCTGATAGCGCTCCCATGCATTGGGTAAAGACTTAATCTCTAGAGATGACCATTTAGACTGATACCTTGGTGAATAACCTTGGTAATTTTTATTGACAACTTATTGATGGACCTTGGTGAAACGAAAATTATTTTCTTTGTAAAATGTTGTAGCCACATCTTCAAGTTATGAAATACGTTATTTTTATTATGATAGGCCTCATGATTTCTTTCTCATGCCTTAAAGTTCTTTTTGATGACATTATTGATATATCTCATGTTCACATGTTAAATGTTTCCCTTGTTTCCCTTACTGAGACTTTTCCTCACCCTTTCCATTGACGTATGCTCCTAGGTTATGAGATGTTGTAATTAACATAGGATGAAAAAATGAATAAGCCATTCAAGTGTTTAAGAAGAATGTTTTTTTTTTCATTTAATAAGTTCCTGGTTTCCAAGACGCTAAACCTTAATGATCTTCAGTTTTGTAAAATGTAATGAAACGTTATGATACAAAAAGGCGGGATGCTATAAGATATTTGTAAAATTATTATTCAAATTTATAGATGTTTTAGTTACAGAATATTGTATTTAAGGATTCTAATACAGTTTAGTGGGTTTTTGGATCATTGGTTCCCAACACATGACAGTAGTTGAAGAAGATGCATATACACAATGGACTCCAAAACTATGATTTCCTTCCACCTAGATTTTAGTGGTTTTCAAAGAGGCCTAACTACTATGATTAAATTAATCATCTATTAAAAACAAATATTTTCATTTTATTTCCCCAAAATATTATCTAAATCCTCTATAAAAATAATAAAAATCTCATTAGAAAAACTCCATACAAATCATAATTTCCCTTTTCAAAATATCTATTGGCTCCAATTTTATTAAATAATATCATATTTTGTGATTTCGTATAATTAAATGATATTCGTTATTACTAATCTCATTTATATAATCCCCTAATATTATTTTATTATAAAATAGTTGAAAATAAAGAACTCAAATAAATCAAATCTGTATACTCATCACGTTGGATTTTGTTAACAAATTCATAATTAATAATTAATTAATGATAGCCCCGATTAAATTTAAAATAATTAAAACATATATTATTAAATTTATTTTCCATTGTGATTTAAATTAATAGAAATATCAAATAATTTCACACATGTAAAATTATATAACATATTTAGGAAGATTCCAAAACACCACAATAGAGCCACATTAAAATTTTAATTCATAAGAAAATAAATAAATATGTCAAATCAACCCTATACTTGTAGGAAACATGACATTATAATATAATAGTTTTAGATATTAATATTTATTGGTTACATATAAATTATCAGTTTTTCTATATACAGTATATAAATATTATAGAATTATAATTAAAAAAACTAATAAATTTTTTAACATCATGACATGATTCACACTATAGTAATAAGAACATTTTCCATGAGTCGATAGGAACTCCCCCACATAAGATTGTGGTTCAAAAATAGATGTGATGTTTTATGGTGTTACTATGGCTAGACTAAACTCTCTTATAAGAGATAAATAATAAAAACATCCAAAATAAACCAATAATAGTGTTCATGAGTAATAAATTATTCCATTCCATTTCAATTTCATTTTGATATAAAATTTCATTAATTCTAGTAGATCTCACACCAATATGAAAATGTGTAAAAACTAAATGAGAATTAAATATATCAATCCATACTATCATAATTGATTTTGTTCTCATCTTGGTCAGCTAATCCCCATCTAGGTGCTAAATCTTGATCAGGAAATTATTGGTCTTTTGATAGTATACAAAATTGGTATTGTTTCATGAGATGGGTCAGAGTAAAACCAAAAATAGAACCAACAATTAAATTTATGACATAACAAATATTGATGTTCATCAACTTATAATATTCTCATAATAAAAATAGGACATGTATAAAAAATAATCATAGTTAATTCCATGGGTTTTCAATAAAACACATTGGTGACTATACCGGCTTCGTCCAACACCATATTTATTTAAACTTTTTGAATATGATCCAAATTTTTTCACAATAACCATCATATAATAACCTTATATGTTTATAAAATCACACATATTGATTATAACCCTTTCATAGATCAAATCATATGTTGTTTTAATTAGGGAACATCATGCTCTACCCATCTATCTCATGATATAATCATATATTATTGGAGGCAGTTCATCTAACCAATCGATATCATATTTTTATATTTTATTCTAATAACATTATCATAGGGAACATTAATTTCATCCAATCATATTTTATGTGTAATAACTAGATCATACTGAGCAATGTATGAATCCTATAGATTATCATCTGTAAACACTGAACTGTAGGAATCATCCTTGGAATTATAAGGAATATCATGTAAAATAATTAAAGAATAGAAAACATCCTAGGAATCCCATATAGATTTAGATAGGAAACATCATATGAATAAAATATAATATTTTATTATAAAAATTATATCCTAGGAAATATACATTAATATTATACTTGAAAATCAAGTGGAAATGAACACCACATTGAAATCTCAGTTAATGTCATGAATTTGTAATTCAGGGGGCACTAGGGTGAAACCATGTAAGGCCCCAACCCTAGTTACGCAGATTCAGTGCATTATTAAATAACATTGTAATGATCACAAGAATGGTCAAATCTCGAAAGACCGATTTGTTTAGTAGCCTTGGAAACACAAGTTATATTCATAAAGTTTTACATTATATCATAAAGTGAAAACTACTACTACAACATAATGTCTCTATAGTATACACTAGTATCCCCTCATAATATCCCTACAGGTCATTCATAATTTACTTCTTCACATCCTGGAAAAAATAAAACATAGAAAAGGGGTGAGATCAAATGCCCAGTAAGGATAACAATATAGCGGAAACATTCAAAAATAATAATAAACATTTAAGGAAATGTATAACTAAAACAAAATCCATTTAAACATGAACTTAAAAATAGTATGGAAAATGTAAAATGATATAATTCCATTTACTTATTCACATGGATATTCTACTAATCAAATAATCACATGAAATATCAATAACCACTTTCATAATGAAGGAATGCATAATGCCAGACTATCATAACCACATAGCCAAGTCCTCGTGCCAAGACTAAAAATAAGATTTTGCCAAGGACTTGTTCCAAGACACTAGTTTGTCTCATGAGACCTACCGATGCATCGAGGAGATATAGCGGGCTCCACCTGTCACATATTAAGTCCAATGCATTCCCATATGAAAATGTGTAAACATAACATAAACATTCGTATTAAAACTAGCATACGAAATGTCAATACTTTCACCATAAACTATTAATGGTATAAAAATATCACATCCATAGTCAAACATATGACAAGACCTTCAATACAATATAGAAGTTTTGTATCATAATAAATCAACTTCAAATAAGTGTAAAATCCATCAAAAGATGTTGACATAGATGAAATCAAAACTCTTTTTAGAGAAATATCTCTTTCTATTTTGAAATAATTTAAGAGTCATATATTTATAAAATAAAACATTTTCTTTGAAAATATTCTTATAAGCTTGTAAGGGAAGCTTTGACAATTTTATAACGGCGGAAAATAGCCACACCTGCCATATAAGTTAAAAAACATTCTTACCTTAATTTTTTCGAAAAGGTTAAAAAGCACCTAGTTTGGAAAATGACAGAAGGATTCCTTTATAAAACTCTTATAAAAAGTCAAAAAAGGGTATATATGACTTTAACCCATATTATTTTAAATAGTAAAAATGTTTTTAAATTCATTTTTAAGAAACATGGATGTGGATGATAAAGATATCCCAGTAGATTATTACGTATAAACAACCTCGGATAATGAAGAGATTGTGAAATAACCCTTACCTTGTACTTTTCCTTGGTTGGGGTAGGTTAACCTCCTGTATAATAGTGAAATAATTTTTATTAAATATACAAGAATTATATATATTCATATGATATCATATATGATCTGTTAACATTGCTTTGTTATTAATATCTTAGTATTATCGTCGTTTCGGGTGTTAACTTTCTCGTTTTCCTTTATATGTTTTGTTACACAAGCCATGTTTGTCATGTATAGGTTGTATATTATTCATATACATAATTATATCATGTCCTTGGATACTATTATTAATCCTCAGATGAGAATTATACTTAAATGGATACGATGGAGAATTAATCTCATCGCGTTCGTGGAGACGGTAGTCCGTACGTACGCACGAGTGACAATATCATTATTTTGATATTAAAATAATATATAATTGGATGGTATATCATATATACAGAATCATTATCATGTTATATTTATTATTTACATGAGTTACACATCATTATTATACTCATCCAAATAATAATATATTGAATAATAATTACACCACGACGTGGAGACGGTAAACCGTACGTACACACGTATGGTGACATGTTATTCAAAAGATGGATAGAATACTGAATATGGTTGTACCATATTTATTATAACATCATAGTAAATATATGATACTGGAGTTATTATTTTAGAATGGTAATATCAAAGGAAGAATATGTGGAAGAAAAAATGAACTTGAAAACGGGTGGTGAAATCATTACCTCTTCTTCGGGTTCTTTCTTTTGATTTGATCAAAAGGGCTTTTTATGTTGGATTTATGATCCAAATAATACATCTAGGTTGTAGTGAGGGTAGTTTAGAGAGTATTTGGTCAGGGTTTGGCCGATCCAAAAGTCTTTGTAGGTGTGAAGAAATGAGAAGGAGGAGTTCCCTTTTATAAGAGGGGTGAGGGGCACCTTTGGAAAAGCTAGAAATATTAATTTATAATAAATTAATATTCGGTTTCTAATGGCTCAAAAGTTGATTATTTAAATTTTAAGGTGGGGATGGGTCTAAAAACACCCAACCAATATAATTTAGACAGGTTTGGGTACTTATATTAACCATATCTTTAAGTATTAACTCAAAGTTAATTAGTTTCACTTTTACAATGCCTCTTTGTATTTTTATATTATATGATTAATAAACATACCATATACATCCAAGAAACCCCCAAGTGGTCCATTAATGATACAAATATCATGATATATGTCTCTTTTCCAATCCTTAGATTTTTAGTAATTTACTATCAATTAATAATATAATACTTGTTTTAAAATCTCTTTTATGTCAATTTTGAAACTATTCAATAGTTGATTTTTGTGAAACTCATAACAGAATGATTAATTCAAATAAAGTTAATTAAATAAATACTAATATGTCATATTACCCTGAAAATTTATTTTAATTCATTAAATGTCTCAAATTATATTTATTTGTGTATTTATAATATCAATTATTTTAAATTTTTACTATTATGGTAATTACTGCATCATCTTTGTGTCATAAATAAATTAAATTATGTAATATTTAAAAATTATAAATAAAATATCATTATGTATGAAATCGTTTTAAATTTCTAATGAATATTTATAGTCGAAAATCCAACTTATATAACACTATGTAAAAATTGTTTTGCTAAAAGATATATGCTTGTGTCATTTTTGTATTCATGTTTACTTAATTAAAATAAAGTGTCCCTATCACCTACAAGTGGCTCCATGGGGTCAAAAAATCAACACAAAGATGCCTATGGTCGAACATGTATCAACCAATAAGTATAGGACACGTTTTAGGATAATTTAGTATTATTATAATATTATTTTTTAACCCTTATTTACCAGATTACCAATAACCATGGTAAATAAAATATTTACAGCAGTAATTATTCAAAATGTCAAATAATAAAAGTTACCAATTTACACAATTTTAACATCCTGATTCCGAATATGGAATCCATTTTTCCAAATTCAAACCACAGAAGTGGAAGAAATTAATTTAAAATTAATTCCCGCTGTCAAAACAAAAAGCGTGTTTTTAAGATATAATAACTATCAAAAGATTGATACTTGTTTATGTTCGGTTTAATTGTGAAATTATGTAAAATGACCAACATTGTATTATATTGTAAGAATATATTCTAAATATACTTTAAAATCACCCAAATTCATAATTTATCACTATTAATAATTTTGATTAAAAAAGTTGTTTTTTATTAAAATTTAGTAATTTTCACTATTCATCAAAATATGAAAGTTATCCGAAAACTGCCAAAATTTTACCCTAGGATAATTTCGATATTCCTAATCAAAAACTTAAGTCCATTTTGAGAGATAAAGTTTATGAAATTTCAAAAATTATGTATTACTATTCATAACGGCTAGTTTGATTTGTTGTGGTGTGTGTTAGAACTCGATGTTGCGTACAACACATGCTAATGTATTATTAAAAGAGAAGTGTACCGTAGAATCTTGGGATGTTTCATTGTAAATTTTTGATGTCCCCAAAGTAAATTTATTTAGTCAAATCGAATATATAAAAGTTTAAAATATTAGATTTAAAAAGGGTACACTATTAAAAGGTGGTAAATGTGCACTACTGAAAATGAATTTGTTCCTACATTATGTCTAAGAAACTCAAAATATGGATTCTAAAATTATAAGGATTATATAAAGTTTAAAATTTAGTTAATACTATTCATAACATCTTTTGAATGGCTTGTTTGGTAAGTCGTGGTGCGCTTGGACTCGGTGTTGCATGTAGTGCAAGTTATTGAATTATTTTAAAGAAATAACACACTATGAAATCTTGTGGTGTTACATTCTCCCCACCTTCAATAAATTGCGTCCTCGCAATTTGAAATTGATCTTTGAAAATAAAAGGTTGAATATATAAAATATATTTGTGGGAAAACCCACATTGGAAATTGGGTTGTAAAATTTAGTCTTAATAAGTGGAAGAGAGAAATGAAAGGGTCCCCACCAAATTATGATGTCTATTCAGAGAACATTGGTGGAAATTAGAGACATATAATTGGAGGAAAATGTAAATATTTATTTGTAGTGATAGAGGTCATCAATCACAAAAAGTGTAAATTTGAGGGCCTTAAATTCATCAATCTATGATGATTTAAAATACCATCGGTTCAGCAAAACATATGGTATTAGGATAACACATTTTTTTTTGATTTAATATACCTTCACTAAAGTATAAGAATTATTTTATTCATTTTAATAAGAGAAGAATAAAAATATATACATGAAAAGTAGAGTCTCATCCTTTAGCTAAGTTCTACCACAAACTCATCTTTCACTCTAAAAGATAATAGAACATAAAAATAATATTCTGTTTATCCTATTCGTATAGGGTTAAAAAATAAATTTATAATTAATCTAGCAGAACCATTAAAAAACGACATTATTCAATCCAAGACATCATGTGTGTTACTGGTAGGTGATACACCCTTGTCGCCCTTCGGTTGTGGGTTCATGTCTCACGGCCATTCCGGATGCGACGGGTTGCCGCCCGACCTCCGGGTTATCCTTTTATGGAATTCCAAAATAATCCAAACTAGAACTATCCAAAATACTTCAGTCCATAATTTATAAGGAAGGTAGACACAATGAAGATCCTTTTTCCGTGTAATAACATGTGTTCACCTTCATCATATATTCTTTTAAAACACAGCAACATCCTGAATTACCATAAAACCTTATTGATTACCATCATCATCCCTTATTACTTAAAGAATAATAGATATACTCCTTCAATAAAAAAATGTTGTAAACCCCAAAAATGATGGAATATATAAATCATTAATCAGTTTCAAGGTAGTCAAGAATATCCAATATAATTTATCCAAATCAATCATGTATTATTCTAAAATCACTACCTCGGTATCAGAACCATATAATGGTTTATCTTTCTCTCAACCATATATTTTCCAAAAATTTAACCTGCTATTGAGTCACTTTTCATTGTTCCACACAATCTCAAGTCCCTAAAGAAATAGTACTGTAGTAAATTCCGTATATACTCCATTATTACAATAACAAGTACATTGTTGATACAACACTCGAATGAAATAACCAACATAAGAACTCTAATCATTCCTCTTCATCTGTGGTAGTATCATAACTTGTTTATTATCCAATAGCATCATTTGTGGCATAGTCTGATGACTGGTACAAAGGTTTTCATAGTGTCCAAACTCCCTTCAAATGAAGAATTGTACATTTGAAACCATTTTATTACCCTTGCAGTCACGTACTTTGTGCCCTTTTCCTCCACACTTATAACAATGTCCCATTCCGTTCAGGCAAGTTCCAGGATGTTTCTTCCCACAGTTATCACATATGGGAAAATTCTTCTTTTCCCTCTTCCCTTTATACATATTTCTATCGTCCATCCTTTTCTTCTCTTGCTTCCCTTCAAAGCCACAGGACTCAGTTAACTCTTTACTTATCTTATCAACACATGATATTATATCTTCATATGATGATAATACATGGGAGACTATTTCTCTTATAAATTCTTGCTTAAGACCATGAAAGATAAGATCATTCTTTCGGTTTGGATCATGTGCATTGATGGAGTTCTCATTCCTTCTACTGGGTGCCGTTTCTAAACAATGTCATACAGTAGATTAGTTTATGAATAACAATACCTAATCCCAAACTTGTGAAACACATTAACATAAATTAAATAGTTTATGGATATAATCCATAATCATAAAAATGTCTCTATTGAGGAAGTATATGCTCATAAACCCTTCATAATGATTTGTAAAGAAAATGAGAGTTATCCTAAGCATATCCCCCGGGAGTGTCGTAACCAAGAGTGCATCAAGGCCCGTTTTCATGCACCAGTTCCCGTTCGAGTCTAGCTCAAAGCGGTGTTTTTGTGTTTTACCCCTAGGTACATCTGTGCCAGAGCCACCTCTACCTGCTCATATCCAGACAGGGATGTATTTCTCAGAAAACTCACAAAATCTCTATAATACCAAAATTCTTGGATGATCTTCTATACTAATCCCCAAAGTTCATCTTAGGTCTACATACTCTAATCAGAGTTTATCTAAATATAGCTTCCAAGGTTTGTAATAAACTTACTCTGATACCAACTGTAACGCCCCGACCCCAGTTACCTAGAGTTGGTGCATTATTAAATAACATTAGCATGATCACAAGAAAGATCAAATCTCGAAAGACCGATTGGTTTAGTAGCCTTGGAAACACTAGATATATTCATAATGTTTTACATTACATTATAATGTGAAAAACTAATACAACAACATAATGTCTCCATAGTCTACACTATTATCCCCTCATAATATCCCTACAGGTCATTCATTATTTACTTCTTCACATCCTGGAAAAAATAAATCTTAGAAAAGGGGTGAGCTCAATTGCCCAGTAAGGATTACAATATAGCAGAAACATTCAAAAATAAGCATAAACATTTAAGGCAATGTATAACTAAAACAAAAGCCTTTTAAACTTGAACTTAAACATAGTATGGAAAAACTAAAATGAAATAATGCCATTTACTTATTCACATGGATATTCTACTAATCAAATAATCATATGCAATATCAATAACCACTTTCATAATGATGGAATGCATAATGCCAGAGAATCATAACCACATAGCCAAGGCCTCGTACCAAGACAACAAATAAGATTTTGCCAAGGCCTTGTGCCAAGACACTAGATTGTCTCATGAGACCTACCAATGGATCGAGGAGCTATAGCGGGCTCCACCTGTCACATATTAAGTCCAATGCATTCCCATATGAAAAGGTTTAAACATAACATAAACATTAGTATTAAAACTAGCATACGAAATGTCAATACTTTCACCATAAACCATGAATGGTAGAAAAATTCCACATCCACATTCAAACATATCACAAAACCTTCTATACGATATAGAAGTTTTGTATCATAATAAATCAACATCAAATAAGCGTAAAATCCATCAAAGGATGTTGACATAGATGAAATCAAAACTCTTTTTAGAGAAATATCTCTTTATATTTTGAAATCATTTAAGAGTCATATATTTATAAAATAAAACATTTTCTATGAAAATATTCTTATAAGCTTGTAAGGGAAGATTTGAAAATTTTATAACAGTGGAAAATAGCCACACCTGCCGTATAAGTTAAAAAAACATTCTTACCTTAATTTTGTCGAAAAGGTTAAAAAGCACCTAGTTTGGAAAATGATAGAAATATTACTTATAAAACTCTTATAAAAAGTCAAACAAGGGTATAAATGACTTTAACCCATATTCTTTTAAATAGTAATAATGTTATGAAATTCATTTTTAAGAAACATGGATGTGGATGATAAAAAGATCCCAGTAGATTATTACGTATAATCAACCTCGGATAATGAAGAGATTGTGAAATAACCTTTACCATGTACTTTTCCTTGGTTGGGGTAGGTTAACCTCCTGTATTATAGTTAAATAATTGTTATTAAATATACAATTATTATATACATTCATATGATATCATATATGATCTTTTAACATTTCTTTGTTTAATAATATCTTAGTATTATCGTCGTTTCGGGTGTTAACTTACTCGTTTTCCTTTATATGTTTCGTTACAGAAGCCATGCTTGTCATGGATAGGTTGTATATTATTCATATAAAGAATGATATAAAGTCCTTAGATACTATTATTAATCATCAAATGAGAATTATACTTCAATGGATACGATGGAGAATGAATCTCATCACATTTGTGGAGACGGTAGTCCGTACGTACGCACGAGCGACAATATCATTATTTTGATATTAAAATAATATACAATTAGATGTTATATCATATATAAATAATCATTATAATGTTATATTTATTATTTACTTGATTTACACATCATTATTATACCCATCCAAATAATAATATATTGAATAACAATTACACCACGACGTGAAGACGGTAAGCCATACATACGCATGTATGGTGACATGTTATTCAAAGGATGGATAGAATACTGAATATTGTTGTACCATAATTATAATAACATCACATTATATATATGATACTTGATTTAATATTTTAGAATGGTAAAAACAAAGGAAGAAAAAGTGGAAGAAGAAAGGAACTTGAAAAAGGGTGGTGAAATCATTACCTCTTCTTCGGGTTCTTCCTTTTGATTTGATCAAAAGGGCTCCTTAGGTTGGATTTATGATCCAAATAAGTTCACTAGGTTGTATTGAGGGAATTTTATAGAGTATTTGGGTAGGGTTTGGAAGAACCAAAAGTCTTTGAAGGTTTGAAGAAATGAGAAGGAGGAGTGCCCTTTTATAAGAGGGGTGAGGGGCACCTTTGGAAATGCTAGAAATGTTAATTTATAATAAATACATATTCGGTTTATAATGGCTCCAAAGTGGATTATTTAAACTTTATGGTGGGGATGGGTTGAAAACCACTCAACCAATATAATTTAGACAGGTTTGGGTACTTCTATTAACCTTAACTTTAAGTATTAACTCTAAGTTAATTAGTTTCAGTTTTACAATGTCTGTTTGTATTTTTATATTATATGGTTAATAAACATACCATGTACATCCAAGATACCCCCAAGTGGTCCATTAATGATACAAATATCCTGATATAAGTCTCTTGTCCGATCCTTATATTTTTTGGAATTTAATATCAATTAATAATATAATATTTGTTTTGAAAACTCTTTTATGTCAATTTTGACACTATTCAATAGTTGATTTTTGTGAAACTTATAACAGAATGATTACTTCGAAAAAAGTAAATTAAATCAATACTAATATGTCATATTATCCTATAAAATTATTTTAATTCATTAAAAATATAAAATTATATTTATTTGGGTATTAATAATATCAATTATTTTAAATTTTCACTATTATGGTAATTACTGCATCATCATTGTGTCATAAATAAATTAAATTATGTAATCTATAAAAATTATAAATAAAATATCATTATGTAGGAAATCGTTTTATATTTCTAATGAATATTTATAGTAGAATATACAACATATATAACCCTATGTAAAAATAGTTTTGCTAAAAGATATACGCTTGTGTCATTTCTGTATTCATGTTAACTTAATTAAAATAAAGTGTCCCTATCACCTACAAGTGGCTCCATGGGGTCACAAAATCGACCCAAAGATTCCTATGGTCGAACATGCATCAACCAATAAGGCTTAGTACACGTTTTATGGTAATTTAGTATTATTATAATATTATTTTTTAACCCTTATTTACCGGATTTACCCTTAACCATGGTCAATAAAATATTTACAGCAGTAATTATTCAAAATGTCTAAAAATAAAAGATACCTATTTAAAAAATTTGAACATCTTGATTCCAAATATGGAATCCATTTCTCCAAATTCAAAACACAGAAGTGGAAGAAATTAATTTAAAATTAATTCTCACTATCAAAACAAAAAGCGTGTTTTTAAGATATAAAAACTATCAAAAGATTGATACTTGTTTATGTTCGGTTTAATTGTGAAATTATGTAAAATGACAAAAATTTTATTAAATGGTAAAAATATATTCTATATAATCTTTTAAACCACTCAAATTTATAATTTATCACTATTAATTATTTTTATTAAAAAAGTTGTTTTTAATTAAAATTTAGTAATTTTCACTATTCATCAAAATATGAAAGTTATCTGAAAAGTACCAAAATTTCACCCTAGGATAATTTCGATATTAAGAATCCAAAAATGAAGTCCATTTTGAGAGATAGAATTTATAAAATTTCAACAAGTATGTATTACTATTCATAACGGCTAGTTTGATTGGTTGTGGTGTGTGTTAGAACTCGATGTTGCGTACAACACACGCTATTGCATTATTCAAAGAGAAGCGTAACGTAGAATCTTGGGATGTTTCATTGTAAATTTTTGATGTCCCCAAAGTAAATTTATTTAGTCAAATCGAGTATATAAAAGTTTAAAATATTGGATTTAAAAAGGGTACACTATTAAAAGTGGTAAAAGTGCCCTACTGAAAATGAATTTGTTCTTACATTATGTCTAAGAAACTCATAATATAGATTCTAAAATTATAAGGATTATATAAAGTTTAAAATTTAGTTGATACTATTCATAACCTCTTTTTAATGGCTTGTTTGGTAAGTAATGGTGTGCTTGGACTCGGTGTTGCATGTAGTGCAAGTTATTGAATTATTTTAAAGAAATAACAAACTATGAAATCTTGGGGTGTGACAAACCATGTTAAAGAAAAATCATTATATCAAATTTTCCAATTGTGTCATCAATGTATAATAAGACATTTAAAATATAATAAATGGAAAATAATGTACACAATCATTTAAAAATTATATATATAAAAGGATATCTCATTCCATTCTCCCTACACTTAGCGTCCATAGAGTCTTTATAAGGATGGGGAACACAGTGAGGTCCCCAAACCTAAAACACAATTTAGAGACAATAAATTTATTCTTTATCTATCTTTCCAAATCTATGTTCGATATCCATAACATTAATTTAGTAATGATTTTCAAAATCATGATTTCCACATAACAACATCACTAGTATTTACATGAGAATGAAAAACGGGTCACTCTATTCAGATGTATTTGTTCTATATTCCCCTTAAATTCATAGGTTGGTTCCTTCACATCAATAATAACATAATTCCACACAATTTATGTTGACCTATGTAATCATGTGTTTATTGGAGAGGATAAATTATTCTATAATCTAATCAAATAACCTGAACGATATATGGCAGATCACTGTTCATTGTATCATATTCATAGGCCACCTATCCCAAACAATTAAAATCTTATTCATGGAGCCCATATAGGGATCTATCCCATGGTCCATTATTAATTATATATTTTATTAAATTTAGAAGACATTGGGGTCGTTGTATATTATATCTCAGGCTTATGGTTGAGACCTTGGCTATTAGAGTTAGAGGAACATCGTTATTTATCATGTGTGAATCATATCCCGTCACACATCATCTATCATCAGTTGCCCTAATTGAAGTAAACAATTTATCTAATTTAAATATTTTTCCTCCCATTGTGGAAAGTTATTATATAAAATCCCACATAAAACACATATATATAAATATGCAAAGGGATATGTACATGGGACTAACTACTTTATATTGAGTTATCATCCTTTAATCGAAGCTTCGACACACTTTCCATAGATCAAACAAGCCTCTTATCATATCCTCAGATCCTATCTCACATCATCATATGTAATTGATTAATTATAAATAATTATTAGGATTTATATAATTTAATGTAATAAATAATAATGGAATATGAACCACCCTTGTGAAATAATGATGTTATAATCATCAAAAATAGGACGTGGCATACTCTAAACACAGATGAATAACAAAACAACACAAAATCCATATTTATAAACCTGATTCAATGGTCATGTTTCATAAAATTACATATAAAACCTATATAAATTTAGTTAATGAAAAACCTAAATTGAAATGGGGAAAAAATGTCTGAACATCCGATTAGGTAATTCAATAATGATGTCACACAAAAGGACTATCATTAGTGTACAATTCCATATTCGTAAGGTAGAATCATTAAAAAAATAATATTTTTGAGAAAAATAGAATAATATATTGATGGAAAAGAGAAACAATATGAATAAATAGGGAAGACTCATTACTATTTCCATACCAATCCATCCTAAAAAACCCCATATAAAGGGGGATAAAATTAATAATGGAAATGGTATAATCCCCTAGTATGTCCATGAGGGGGGGGGGAGGGGGAAGAGATACATAAAATTGAGAGGAGAAATGGTAAAATAACTATTTTAATGAAATATAAGGGGTTTCAAGATTTTTTTCACATGATTTAAAAAACATTGTCCCAACAATGTGGTTCTCACTTTCTCAAGTCATAACCTCTCATATGGTATGGATGCATGGTTTTCCAAATCATGTGAGATACTTAAATAAATGTCTATGTAATTGAATAATGAGGTGACTTTTCCAAAATGGTTATAGGAAACCCATTATATGTCTTCAACCGACCCCATGTGAATCCAACCCCACATAGTTTCACCTAGAGTTCCATATACATTTCCAAATTTTCTCAGTAACTATGCACAAAGGGATACTGCAATATGAAATCATAATCATCAAATATATTTTTTAACAATTTTTTTGAACACAAAACCTCCTAAATTTCTTGATAAATATCTACAATAATTTATATGGAATATTTTATCTCTTAGAATTCCAATTTCAATTATATTATTAAAAAAACACAATCTGCAGTAATAAAAAATTCAAATTTCTCTTAAATTTCACAACCCATAAAAACAGAGGGCATCACATAATGATCATATTCTTTAAATCCCCTCATAAACATGAATATAAAAATAATTTGAAACAAAACAAAACCACAATACCACTCTTTAATCCCAAGATTATAGAAACATACACCTCCAGTTAACATAATAATTTTTGGAGTGATTTCATATCTAATAGACGCTTAAATAATAATCATAAATCATAAATGATTAGAAATAATTATAAAAATAAAAAATTTCAAAATCCTATAATTTTAATCTCAAATAATATATATTCCCATGTAAAATAAATTTATAAAATATATAAAACCAAAAAATAAATCAAAAAGTAATGATTTATCTAAATCCTTTATAATATCATCAAATTAACCAATATCAAAATTCTATATGCATATATTATATCAACAACCCGTATTGAACCAATACCCTTACCTATATCATGTGACATAAAATGTGTATGTATTGAATATTTATACAATTGGGATGTGAGGATACACTATTAGCAGTATTGAACTAATGTCATGAAACAATTCCTATAACACAAATACTTTTATATATGTAATAATGTAATTTGATAATTCAAATCTAGAATTCAATAAATAAGTAATTAAAGCAACACATTTAAATATATATCTCAAATAATCCAATCAAATATTCTTATATCATTCCATAACACATGATTACTCATAACAAATCACATTTTATTTTATAATTTATTCATTTTTATCATATATTTTCATATTTCTATGTTCACAAATAAGGTAATTCAAATTATATTACAATGACACTTCCACACACATGGTGAAACCTAGAATTTATGAACATTAAATAAATTCATACAACTATTATTTATCATTAACTCATTGATCAAAACTGCTATTATATCATATTTTTCACTTGAAATCACAATACCATTATATCACTATTAACTCATTATTTAACATAGACATATCATTCCCTAATTGTTAAATGAATAACATGACTGTTGTTAATATTATTATAGTAATCAAGGAATATCACATCTCCTAAATATACCCATTCGTATGTAATCATATATTATACATAGTCAATAATAAATTTTAGCAAACATAAATTTATATTTTTAACTACTAAATGATTAGGGAAAAAGATTCACATATTAAACTAGTATATATAAACTAATTTTATCTTTTTTTATAAAATTATAAAATATTTAAAATATTTAAAATGAAAAAAATGAAATATTATAAATCCAATAATAATCAATATAAAATTTATATCACATTAATTATGATATTAAAATGTCATCTAAAAATATTATTCACATTAAATACCTAATAATTTTTTTTTATATTTTTGGATCAATCATAATATGTATTCCAAAATACATCAATAATTTATTCTGAAAAATTTATTTATTTACTTCATTACCATCCAATATGTCAATTCAGACATGAAATAATCAAAATTTAAACAGTAATAGCGATTAAATCAAAAAAATGTACAAAGGTGACTACACCACTTAGAAAAAAAATATTTTATATAAATGAAAAAATTATTTATCAATGATATGTACTAAAAAATATTTATATATAATAAATAGAACAATATTAGTTTATGTAATAAAAATAGTTTATTATTTATTAAAACCCCATTGGTTTTACATAGAACATTATTTATGGAAATCAATGTAAAACATTGATTAATGTTACATTAAATATTATGGATATTATTGAAGAAGTAAAAAAATATAGGAATGTGTTAAAGTACCCACAAATAGACATTTATTAGTATAATAAATTACAGGTTAGAAAAATATCTTGACAGATAATATTCAAAAATTTATAAATAAAAAATTTAGTTAGTGTAGCCAACTGATTTATAATTTTTCCTCACATATTTTTTGGTCATATTACTATGATTATTGTCATTACTATAACCATGAAATTACTTAAGTCTGCAAACTAGATTCCCAAATAGTATCGAGTTGTTCTTAGGGGCTTACAAAATAAATCATATAAGAGTTAATTAGCTATCAATATTGATATTTAATTACCCCCTTCTTCTTCATCTGTATAAATATGTACTCAAATAGTTAAATATATCCATGAATATTAAAAACATAAAATTCCAAAAAAACATATAGATATTGAAATCAAAAAGGAAAAAAAATAAAAAAACACCGCTTCAGGGGGAATATAACACTAAAAAATGCACAAAATATATGAAACCAATTCAAAATCTCAAATGATATTATAAAGATAATAAAATAAACACATAAATATCATTGAGTAAAATATTAAAATATCTGTGTTAAAAATAGGATTTAAAAAAAATTAATAATTATGAAAAATTGGGTTTCCAAAATAGAAATAAAATAATATATTACAAATCATTTAGGAAAAAAATTATGTATTATAGAAATGATTTTTATTTTTCCAAGACATTCTTTATCAAAATGAGTTATGAAAAAAATTTATTAGTGCTTGTTTCATGTATAATATAAATAAATATTCAGGGGACTATATTTATAATTGAATAATATAATAATATATTTAATATATGTGATTATGTTAAAATTATTTGGAATTATCAATTATTTTAATATATTTTCAAGATAAATATTCATGATTTAAAATAATATACTAAAAAATTTGGTTTGTTATAAATTATTAATATATCATTTTGAGAAACATATGTGCCTAAAACAAAATAATTTCATCTAATTTAAATTTAAATATTTTATTAGTAAGGAATATTTGGAAATAATTCAATAACACAATTACTTGTTTTATATATGGTTCATAATCAGTTAATGATGGTACGAATCAATATATATTTTTTAAAATTTTGGTAATATTAAAAAATATTTTTAATTTTATTATTCCAAATTTTTGAATCATAGTTTCTAATTTTTATAGTTTTAATATATTTAAATAATTTCTTTTCTAATCACATCCTTTTATTTTGTTGCAACATCCCTTTTCATTTACTCTATTACATATTTTTATCATTCACCTTAGCGAAGGCTATTATTCTCCACGATATTTTTATAATCATTATTTTAATTTATCATAATTCCATGTGGGGTTATTAATTTTCCCTATATGGGGTATATATTCGTATAAGTAGGTATATTTTTGGGTCAACTGAAAACCAATGAATGGTATTAATATATAAAAAATATTTTTTTATTCAAAATAATGTAATTAAATATTCTATGAAAACACATGATAAATATATACCCTCAAACATTATTAATTTCCATAATTATCCATATAGTTATTTAAATGTCACCAAATATAAATATAAGATTTTAAAAAACATTAAACCATAATCAAAATACTATTTAATTTTAGAATCAATATAAAATCAATGAATATAATACATTAATTTTTGTGATTTTGAATCTTTTAATATAAAACCTCAAGTATCTAATAATGGAGAAATGATGGAATATAAGTAATGTATATAGACATATTGAACAGACATGAAAATTAAACAGCTAATACCTTAAATATTATATAAATATAAATTGAAATAAGAAATGAAATAAAAAATTAAAAAAATTTAAAAAAAATTACAAGATTCTAGATAAAACTTATATATTTTTTTAATAAAAACATATAATAATGTATAACACACAATAATATGTATTCATAAATGAACCATCAAAATAAATAAGTTTTTTTAAAATGTTATGGGTTTTTTATAATTCTCACTATAATGTAAATGTTATTTCTATCTATAATCCTGAAATGTTTCCCTATTCTAATTATACATAATATATTTCTTAATATTCATATTTTTTAATGACCATTATCAATAAAACTCTTAAATTATCATTGGTGTTCCTTGAATTACAGAACCCATTAAATTAGTGGATTTATTTTTCCGTTATCGATTAATGATTTCGGTCATCTAATTTATTTCATGGTTTGATATGAAAACATATATAATTTTTTATATGTTATAACTGATTTGTGTTCCTCAAATAATTTTTAATTCTATTTAATTAGGTAATGAGTTTATTCTATAGAGTAGTTATTTCAGTATTATGTGTCTATCAATTCTTATTATGGTATGAATACATAGAATAACCCTTATATTTAAAAATATTATTTGGATAATATTCTAATTATCTATAAATTGATTCTATTATTTGAATTAAATTTATCATCCTCTAAAGTGTAACATAATTTTTATTAAATTATTATTGTTTATCATGTAATAAATAGTTGTTTTTATCTCTTATATATATGTATATTCTCACTTATATATTATCCCCTATGAAAAAAATAATTATTGATTATTGGATCATATTCAAATTGAGATTCCAATATAATAAGTTAATCTATGAAAAATATAATAAAAACCATACTTATGTACAATTTTTAATTAAAAAATTCCCTATAGGTGTAAATAGTGATTCTTTTATCATATAACTTTTTGTGTAAAAAATTATATAATAGTATAAAACTCAATGAATATATAATAAGAAAGAAAATGATATAATTATGGTAATTTTTGGACATTTTATATATAACATATATGGGTAATCTATTTTCCAAATATAATATTTAAAAAAAATTATCAACACTATTAAAATTATAAAAAATTTCTCCAATAACAAATTTAAAATTTTTACTATAAATTTAAAAAATAACTGAAAATATTTCTTGTAAATAAAAAAAATATTTTCCTTCAAAAAATATCATTAGAAATGAAATTGTTTAGACTATAACATGGTCAATAAGAAATCACTCAATTAGAGGACTATCTAAATATAAATATATTTTTTTAGGCTTCTTCTTATCTCACTATATCAATATATAACTATATTATTATCGGAAGAATAATATTTAAACTATATCTTCATGATTGATGTAATCCATTTATAATCTACAAATCTAGTAACATAGAGCATGTGTCTTAATTATTTTATTGGCACTAAATAAAATAAGTCTCGCCACACATGATCGAATAGTTTAAAATTCATCAAAACCAATATACAAATATGATACACAAGTTACACTAGAAATTAGAAATTTGTAGGAAAAAATCATTTTTATGTCCTTGATATTGTTTATAATAACATTCTTTTTATTTTTGGGAATGGAAATAAAATAATGGGAGTTCTCAGTTTCCTTGTAAGGTTTATGCATAACTAAATATAACATGGGTAAATTAGGAACAATATAAATGGCTATAAAAATGATTGAAAATACATTCCATTTCATCAATATCAAGATCATGAAATTAATTAATGGATAAGATCAATATTGTAATAACAATGAAAAAAAAATAAATACTCAATGAAGTAAATGATTAATGATGAAAATAATGATCTAAAACATCATGATATATTTATTATCATGGAATTATACGGATATAGAGTAATTTAATGATATAGGTACAGTAAACTCATTTAATAATTCTATCAAAGTTGTTTCTCTCATAAAAACCACTAATGCATCAAAGGGATGTGTAATTTTCTCCCTCCATTTATTCGATGTACAATGTATTCATTATATATTAAATTATCAATTCTATACGTAAAAATATTTCTTATTATAAAATATCTACTTGAAGTATGAAATATATACTATCAAAATTTCCACAATCACACAAATAACATTCATAGATAATCTCCATATGTATAAATATAATGTTTTTTTGGAAATAATCATTTCCTTGATTCAAATAATATGTATGTATATATGAAATCTAATTCCTAATAAATAGGATAATTATAAATGGAATGATATTAGATAATTGGAATAAAAACAAAAATAATCAGAGATATACTATGGCCATCGATTAACCAGAATAATATTTTTTTTAAAATCATGTATTTTCATGATTTAACGAAAATGGAAGAAAAAAATTCTAATATTTTTTAATTAACATATTTTATTTGAAAATAATTTAAAACATATAGGTGATTCTAAATATCAAAGAAATGTATTGTTATTATGAAATTCTTTTGACGATGCATATATTAAAAGGAATACATACTGTATACTTTTTTAAAATAAAGTTGAAAAAGACCTCTTAGAAAATTATAAATATTCATTTAAAACCAGGTGGAAGTAAAAACTAACATAAAATGGACTCAATAAATTATTTCAGTAAATGAAAATAAATTACAAAAATTATTATGGAAAAGTTGGTCACAAAAATAAATTATAGCTCACAGAATAATAAAATTGTATCATCTTATCAATCACACATTTTGTTCCTTGATTCAATATCAAAAGATATGTAACGTTGGAATAAAACCTTGAAGTGCGTTAAATATATAGTTTATAATAAAATATATAATTTTTATAAAGTATATATTATGTATATCATTAAATTAAAATTATGACCATCCCATAAAATATTAAGATTGTAAAATAAATTCTATCCTTTTTGGGTATTTAAATATTAATCACTTGTATTATTAATCTTGAATTAAAAAATTTATCATTTTGAATTAGTATTACTAATGTTAATGACACTAATGAGGTAGTATATAAACCACATAAATTTCATTATATTCAGAAAAAAAAATTCATTGGAGTGAAAATTGAGACAACAATCCTTACATAAAGATCAATATAACTCATAAATTATTTTAAATTATTACATTTTTTTAAATTCATAGAAGAACCATATATATATATACATTCATAATGTAGATACATGGTTTTATCTTTTACGACATCGATATATATATATATATATCTAGAGTAAGGCACTGAGACAATGTGTGATTCCGGGGATTAATGTGAAATGATGTAATTATATAACAATATTTAATATGTTTTATATTGAAAGTATGAAACATATTAATGAATGAAGTATAACTATTAAAATAATTTCCAAATAAAAAATTTGATAACACTACTGAGTCCAAAATATAGTTTTTTTCCCAAGGGGCCATAGAAAATGAATTGACATGGGATGTTCTGACCCATCACACATTGGAAGTACATTAAGTGGATTTGTTTATATATTTTATAAATATAACTATTCCAACAACCTAAGCTAAATGGGTTATAAATATATATTTATGGTATTTTTTCCACAGTTGTACTCAAAATCATGTGGTCACTAGTGAGGATCTATCACACTTCCATTGATGAATCCCTTTATAGAATGATGAAAGATCCTTGGATCAATAGGAATCAAATAATGAAAAATGAAACAAATCATACTTATACATTGTAGGATGGACTCTTCATAATTGATCGATCCAAAATCGAGGTAGGAATCATCAATTTTTGTTTTACACAACTGATTAATTTTTTTTTTGCGGATTGATAATTATTCCTTGATCTCTGGTCCTGTTTCAAACTAGTTCATGAACATATTAATTGAGATATTAAGGTTTATCTATTTATTTCTAATCTAAATTTCCCATTCTAGGACTATTGGATATGACATCATGGACTCCATTAATTTAACTTTTTCCTTATTTATTTTATCCATTATTTCATCACATACCAACAATAGATGGATCCCTGCGGTCCCAGTTTGACATTACCATATGGCACCGAGCTTGATTGAGACCCAGAATTCATGGTTGATTAATGAAACAACACTATATTGGCAATATAATAATGGATATGGAATTTTCATAGTATAGGGATGTTTGATTCGATGATTTTGGGATGAATCTTCAAGCATCAAATCTTGATATTCATAAAGAACATGTGACTGAATACTTGATGATGACTAGTGCACATTTACAACAAGTAAAATAATAGATTCAAAATCAACACCCAGATCTGGGAGTTTCATACTGATTTAAGGTAGAATCATATGTAACCTGGAAAGATTTAATCTATAGAGATCATATCTAGAAAACTTCTGAATACTATAATATAAACCTTGTTAAACTAAAAACTCAACACATGTATCCTCTTCTCAGTGGTGGTACTAGTGTTTTGGAAACCACTAGTTATGGAACTACATGTACTACTCTAAACACACTATTTACAATCTATTCTATGTGATTGATCCATGTGATTAATCCCATGACTAGTCACACCCACACCATATTAGGAGTAAAGGGATATATCCATGAAACACCGGTGGAATCATGTGGGGCCCAACATGCCACATATTGTAGTAAAAAAACATGGGGTCCAATTAAACAAACACGACAATAAACACACAACCCAATATCAAGAGAGGTGAGAGACAATGTGTTGTACACCAACACGGTGTGTCTACCACTAAGTAGATGCAAGACATATGCTAGCCAAGAAAACATATAGGCAATGAATTTGGACCTAACACTATTTTGGTCCCAACCACACTATGCACAACTTGATATCTATTAAAAAATCATCCATGTTTTGTAACTCCTTTATTTGAACCCGCATTCTGTCTTGTGTGTATTCTAAAATGAGTGTTTTTTTGCCGATAACATAGTGGTTTCCTTAGTTACAACATTTGAGACTCAATGTTAAATATTCAATGTGTTACACTCTAATTGGTATGGGTAGTGGAGTTTCTTGATGACCTATTTTTGGGAATTACCCTAAATAAAGGTTAGAAAGTGGAGTTACTCGATAACTATTCAAGGATTTACCCTCCAATACATCTTGGTAGTAGAGTTTCCCCTATGACTCTTCTATGAATTAAACTCTATAAGGGCAAGGAGGTGAAGTCCCCTGATAAATATTCACAAATTTACCCTTTAATTGTGTTGGGCAGTGGAGTTCCACGATAAACCTTCTTGTTGTTACCCTCTATAAGGGATGGGAAGTAGAGATCCATGATGACTCTTTTGGATATTTCTCTTTAGCGGGGTGGGGAAACAGAGTTCCTCGATGAGCTCTTATAGAAGATACCCACCAAAAGTTTTGAGAATTGTAGTTTCATGAGGAATTTCCCAAGAATTACCATTCAATGTAGCTGGGTATTGGAGTACCTCAGTGACTATCAGTGTAGCACACTCCAATTGTATTGTGTTATGGGCCCCTTATAGTGTAATTGTGTCCCCATGACTATGTGAAAGAGTGACGAATAATTGTTGGATGTATATTTGGATTCATGAGAAAGAGTGATTATTTCCCCACTGAGACATGTTTTTGTGATGCAACCTATGACCCTATAAGAGATTTAGTGCCACAAAAATCGGATAGTATCATGGTGTGGGGATTTAATTCCTTTGATGTGTGTGTTCAGTGAAGATTCTTTGTATGTTGGGTATCATTCATGAATTTTTTTGACAATTTGATACACTTTATCTTGGTATGATATATGAGATAGAGATCTCCTTACTCCCTTGTTTTTTGATTTATTCAACTGAGCATATATAAATATATATATAGTAATTATATATTCAAATAATGTGTTTAGAAACTCTCGTACAAGGATAAGTTAGGAATAATGTGGTATACCACTTTATTTCCATGTATAGATTCTAGTGGATAGGTGAATCTACTCTACTACTAGAGGTAGATATGTATTGACGATAACTTTATCTAATCACTATTACTAGACCCATTTTCTGATGAGAATACTCTAATACATTGTTGGGTTGAGCTGTAATCATTCATTATACCTTGCGCATCTACTATTATTATTTTCTAATGTTGTATCTCTTACTACAATCCCCTCATATATTTCGGAATTCTTTTAGGTATGTTTATACTCACCTACGCATGGGCTTTTCCTGTACCATTAATTTATTATATAGACGATAAATAGGTTGATTGTGAATATAGATAATAATAGAGATACTAGGTTCATGTACCGTGTATGGGGTCATAGCTTGGGATTTGGGATTTGGGCTCTCTCATTGGTTTATATTTACAATTTCTTGGCATGTTTGGACAGATATATGATTTGGAATGTAATTTTTCCTTTTACATTTCAGTTTACACTAATATACATTTTTAATATATAAAGGATCATGCATGATTGGTTTATTTTATAGTAGTGTGTCATATTTTCTTCTTTCCCTCTACAATTAATCATTGAGTTCGTTGTGTGAATGTGTACATGTTCCTAGGAAATCAAATCTCAAAGATAGCTATGCCTTCTGTTCTTGTTTGCACCCTTAGCCTATGGAGTTAATTTTGGAGTAGTTCTAATAGAGTGCGTCTCTCAGTACAGGGAATCCAGTGATGGTGTAACAGCTAACTTACTATTCAGCTGGTCAATGACTACCTACAGTCCATCTTGACATGCAGATAAATTGTTTTCATGGATAAATGGTACATGCATCATAAATAACTGAGTCATCTATTTTCATTCTAAGTAACATACATGTATTTATTGATATATATATATATATATATATATATATTCTTATATCTACATTTTACTCCTTTTTAACATTTAAGATGCCACAAGGATGGATTCCAGCACTGAAACTAGCTTTGGTTTCTGATTTAAATCATATTAGTGATTAGTTATTAGTTCAAGGTCTATCCTCCAACTAACTTCTTCTACATAGGTTACTTATACCCCCAACACATATAGAGTAGAAAATAATATCAATATAACAATCTTAAGACATAAAAATACAAAGTTAACATGGTGGGTTCAAATATACGAGACCGCTGAGGTTCCACAGTGGGCCTGATCATATGACAACCAAGGATTGGATTGTGTTTGTTGTCTACATCGTAAGGCTTATCTAGACACTAACATATAGATGGTGGTACTATAATGAAACATTTCCATCTAGTAGATGGTCGTTGTTAGGTAATATTTAAAAATATACATGATTTGTCGACACACTCATCGGACGACATCCCAATGTTTTTCTATGAATAGTACTAACCACCATTCTTATGCTCAGTCCGAATTGATGATATTACAAAATGAAGCAGGCATAAATTAATGTGGATGTATATGTAGTGATGTTCACATGCCTTACACTTTACTCCCTTGACATGATCCGAGAACATTACATCTGAGTATGAATGATTACGAATGGTCTAAATATAGAGATTTGAGAAAGCGTTGTTCCCTTGTGCATCCCCACCTATGTAAAGGTGCTGGATAAGAAAATTGTGATAGAAAGAATTTTCTATTAGGGTTTAACGATATTTGGAGCTTGTATTGGGCCTCGTAGAGATAAGTCATCAGTGGTAGCTAGTAAGCATCAGTCGATTAGATCCTGGTGTAGGAGACACATTCGTGAGAAGGCCCAACCACATATAAATATGGGACTAAGGAAGTGCAAATATCTAGGGATTCTCAGAGAGGGGTGGTTCATTATTTGTGATTAGTAAGGTCACATGTAGCCTGACTTACCAACCTAGCGTGCAGATAATCCCACGAAAATGGATTATAGACTACAATGGCAGAGGTAACTCTTTGATCAGTGATCTCCCATGTATGAAGAGGATTGTCTCTAAAGAGGCTGAACTGATAGATTATTAGGTGGAGATATGGGTTATGGATTCCATTATGAGTCCCTTCTACCACCACCACTATGTAGCACACATCAGGCCAAAGGATCTTGCAGCTGGGACTGCGGACAGTTGCATACCTTTGATGTTTACAAACCTGAAACCCTTGAGATAATTTTAGGTACGATCTATTTTTATTTTAAACATTCCTTAGTGTTAATATATGTGGGATCAATTAAATAAATTATCTCTCAACTTCCGGGTGGTATAGAGTGCTCCCAGTAGAGACACAAGCACAACATATTTGTCTTGAAGTTTATACATGGAATGCTTCATATGTATCTTTCATCAGCATGCAATTTGAGTTATCACATGGAGGATAGAGGATCATGGGGGATATTTTGATTATCATGATGGAATTATATGACATGATCCTAATAATGGATTGTATTTCTAGGATCTGAGCCTATATATATTATCACCTAATACTAGTTATATTTCTATGCACTGATGGGATGTAAATATCCTATTCATGGGGAGCGATATCTCATGGCTAGGAAAGTGGATTCTATGAGTCGGAGGTTTCATCTTATCAATCACAATTTGGAATGTGTATCCCTTGTTTTAGAAGGCTCATTATTCATATTGGTTTATTAAATTATGGAGGATTAAGTAGACATATTCCCTGAATATATTATAATACTACCTTCAAGGTGGAAGATGGATGTTTGCATAAAATTACATCCTGGGAAAGCCAAAATATATTCATTGGAATATTTTATGTCACCTATATTGTTTGATAGATATGGATTTAGTTAGATGACCTTTTATAGAATGGTTTCATCATACCTAGTTTGTGCCCCTGGTTTGTTCTAGTTTGTTCATAAAAATGGTTTTTGGGAGCGTATATACTTGATAAATGATCAACAACTGAATGAGGAAATGATATAGATAATATACCCCTCAAAAACTATTGACAACCTCTTTGAGTGGTTTAGAGTCATGAGATGGTTCTTGAGGATCGATCAAAGGTTTTTCTACCACCAGTTATTTGTTTGTGTTGTTGATATTCCAAAAATCTCTTTATAATGTTTCTATGGATTCCATATGTTCATAGTGATTTATTTTGGTTTGATGAATTCCCCACCGTGATTGTGAATTTGATAAAATTGTTATTTGAGAATCACTATGACCAATTTATTTTTGTATTGATCGATGACATGCTCATTTACTCTACAATAGATGAGGGGAATGTAGAGCACTTGAGTAATGTTCTTGACATTCATCGTGATATCCAACATTACAGAAACATCATTAAGTGTCAGTTATGGATTCACGATGAATACATTATAGGACATTCCATTACTCAGCATGGTTTAGCAATGGACTAAGTGAAGACAGAATATGATACCTCTTTGAATACACCTAATAATATGTCAGAGTATTCGAGATTCCTTTTCATAGTTTGTATCAAAAAATATTTGTGGTAGATTTCTCTAGAATCATAGCCTCTTGGATCACACATATGTGGAAATGGTGGGGTTTTACCTATTTTGAGAAGTTATAAAGGTCCTTAGAAGAGTTGAGGTAGAGGGTGAAGAGAGATCCATTGTTTAGAATACAATAGAAGGCTATTGGGTTTGTAGTGTATTTTGATTCCATAGAAGAAGGTAACAACAATATGTTAATTCAGTGATAGATAATTATCACACACGAGTCAAAATAGTTGACATCCAATGAGTATTACTTTACAAACCAGAACCTAGTTCTAGAGTTGGTTGTATTATCCCTATGAATATAGAGACACTACCTTTTTAGGTAGAGATTTTTGGTTTACATAGATCACATAAGTCATATGAAATTTTTAACTCAATGAGACCAAAACTATAGATATTGATTCTAGCAGGAGTTCCTATAGAACTAAAACGACGAAATAGAATATAATACATGGAAGGAAAATGATATAGTAGATTCCCATAGAAGGAGTCCAAGGCACACTTAGAGTAGGATTCTTTGGAGCTGTTATCTTCCCTAATGTTATCTGTGGTTGAGTTGGAGGGTATATCATTTCATTATTCCAGGGTTTTGAATACTTTACACCTCAGTCATGAGAGAGAGTCCCAGCTTGTAGACATCAACTGAGATGTCATACATGATAAAATTTCTAATGAAGATGCACCAAATGGATATTATTAATGGGGATTGTCAACTAGTTTTAGGGGAGAACTATGATTGCAATCATGTTACGAGTAGAGGTTATTCAGGAGTTCCACACATCCCATTTTGTTATACATCATGGTATCGGGAAGTCATAAAATAATCTCAAACAGAAATATTTTTAGCCCAGCATGAGATGATTTACAGATATTTTAGTCTCTCAATGCCTATCATTTCAATAGGTGAAGGGAGACAACCATGTTATTAGTAGTTTTTTATAACCCCTTGACACCACAGAGTAAAAATGGGAGATAATATAAATACAAATTTTCATCATAAATCCACATATTATAAATATACATGACACCATCTGACTGATAGTTGACTGAATCATGGTGTTGACACACATCAATTATTGTAGAGAGAGGAGTTTGGTGGAAATTTAGGGGGAGTTATTTGTATGTGTGATTTTTCTCATTCATTAGGTACCCCTAATGATTTTATTGGATTATGACAAAGGGTTTACATCCAAGTTATAGAGTGGCTTGAATTATACATTTGAGATGCAGTTGCAGATTAATATAGATATTCACCCCTAGACTAATGCGACGATCGAGCGCACTACCTATGAGTAAGAGGATATGTTGAAATATTTTATATTAGACTTGGGAAAGTGTTAGGTGGATAATTTTTCATCAGTATGGTTTCAATAAAATAATTTCTACCACTATACAATTGATATTGTACCTTTTTAGCTCTATACAAGAGACCATGAAGGCCACCCTTTTATTGGAATGAGATTTGAGATTCAAGATTTGCAGGCCTAGAGTTAAAGCATGTAATAATATAGAATGTCTATGTCATTAGTGAGTGGATGATGATGGCATGGATTAGAATGAAATATTATGTAGATTTTTGTCGTAGGCCCATGGTGTTGGAATTGGGAGACCATGATTTGTTGAGAGTATCTTAATGATGAGGAGTAATGTGGTTCATACAATGAGAAAAGCTATCCTTGAGGTTCAATGATCAATTCAATATCATGTTGAGGGTTGGAAAAGGGTTCTTTCTACCTTGAAATAGCCCCATAGCTGTAGTGTGTGCACAAAATATTCCATATGTTTCAATTAAGGAGACACATTCATGACGCTATGCACATCATTGATTAGGGAATGATGGACAATTTGGATTGATCCACCATCGTAGGGAACCAAATGGAGATCTAGGATTGTAATGGGATAACTCTTTGGGAATAGAACATCCCATTGGTCCACCTGTTATTGTATCATAGAAATGTGTGTGAGTGTTGCTGGGATTAGGAGAGCCAATGTGGGCTCAGTATGATGAGTTTATTTACATGTTTTTTCATTTTGGGGACAATAATTATGAAGTAGGTAAAGATATAGAGTCCCAATTTTTTTCATTTAATATGTCAAAGAAATTAAATATTTAATTATAGATAAAGAAATAGGGAAACCATGTGTTCATAAGGACCATTTTACCTAGAATTAATTTTATGAATGTTTTGAATATATTTTAAAATCGCAGAAACACAGCTTTTTAAATAATTATTGATAACTCTTAATTGAATGATCATATTAGAAATCCAATACCACATATGAATTTAATAATTTTTACATAAAAAATAATTTTTATAAAAATGTCAATTTTACATTTTTTCCAGGTTGGTCTCACAATCCTATGATCACTAGTGAAGCTCTCTTACTCCTCCATTAATGAATCCCTTCGATGAATGATAAATAATATATTGATCAGTGTTAACAAAATCCCAATTTATTGAACAAAAATCATTTCGATATTGGTGTATTCATTCTCTATTTTCCTGAATCCAAAAAATTGGCAGGACACATGAATTAGTGCTTTTAATCGTTGATTAAATGTTTATGTGTATCGATGGATATTCTTTATCTATTCCACTATTGTAAATATTAACATGCACCCAATTACTAAAATATTACCTTGTTTTGAATAATTTCGTATCTTATATACTCGTTCTTGATTGATTAACCAAAAATTATTAGCCTTTATCAATTAAACTATGTTCTTTTTTACTTTTATCTCACGTTTCATCACATTCTTCATTGGATATATACCCACAGTCTTAGTTCGATATTGTCGGGTGTCAAATAGGTCGATTGGACTCTGAAATTCACAACAAATCAAAGAAACGATAATAGACTGGATGTAAAAGAATAGATATTGAAGCTTCTTGGTATAGAGATGTTCAACTCTATTATTTGGGACTAGATAATCAAGTGTCTAATATTTGGGTGTTCATAGAATGTGTGAGGAACCCATGATGACGATTGTAGATGATTCTTAGTATGAAACCATTGAGATCTGAAATATAAGACCAGATCTGGGTGTTTGAAACTAATTTAATTAAGAATCAAAGTCATTGTGGATAGATTCAATCCAGAGAAATCAGATCTAGAAAACTAGAAAAACCTCAACTACATGATGTGTTTAATTACAAAAACTTTGCGTGTATTACCTCCAAACTGTAGTCTTAGGGTTTTCAAATACCTTAAGGGTGGAACTCTGTGTACTTGTCTCAATATGACATGTACCATATATTTTGTTTTAGAGAACCACGTGACGAATCTCATTGCTTGGAACACACCATATTCTAAGTACAGAAACATGTACAAAACCCACTTGTGGCATTCCATGGGGCCCAACATGTATTGTATAATACTACAAGACCATAGTCTCAGAGTACATGAACATAGCTAGCAACACATTAACCAGACTTGGGATAAGACGGACCGGATGTGTAGACCGCTAACACAACATGTACCCCTACACAGTTGGGATCCATGTTCTATCTAGAGACACAACCATTCTGTGAAGATGGACCACATTCCATGTTGTTCCCCTCAAATGCGGTGTATTCCTTATTTCCGTTGATTAAACATCCATGTTTCTTATATCCTTGGTTCAAAATAGGATTATGTAATACAAGTGTCTTTCTGCATAGAACTTATACCCATATATAGTTTCTTTCCACATAGAAAATGATCATTTCTTCGGTTTAAGATTTACATGTACGGTTTAAATTATTCTAGGCATGTTCATCCACTAGAAATGGGTAGTGGAGTTCCCTAATAGCCCCTTCTCGGTGTTTCCCAGATGTCGGGTTGGGATGGGGAGTTTGGAATCAACTTTTTTTGGGATTAACCTCTATCAGGGATTGGTAGTGGATTTACCCGACAATTCATAAGACTATTCCCATTGAGTATAGATGGGATGTCGACACCCACAGTGACTCTTTCGGGAATTACCCTCTAGTAGGTCACAGAAGTGGAGTTCCTTGACAACTGTTCCGAGCAATATCATCCCGCAAGGTTGGGTAGTGGAGTTCCCAGATGACTCTTTCATGTGTTACCCCTTAGCAGGGATATGCAATGGAGTTCCCCAATGACCACTTTCGGACATTACTCTATAGAGGGGATGGGAAGTGGAGTTTCCTAATGAATTTACTGATAATTTCCCTACAGGTGGGAATGGAAGGGATGTTTCTTGAAAACAATCATAGTAGGAAACTCCTGTTGTAAAATAGAATGGAAACTATATATAAAAATTTCAACCCCTCGACATTGTGGTGCTTTTTAGATAACCATATTTAATTACCATACGACTCATGAGGAAGAGGGATATTTTCCCAACTATATCACATTTTTGTGAAGTGACCTAAAAACGTGGTAGTGAGTCAATTCCACCCAAAGTGAATAATAATTGTGTTTTGTTAATGATTTTTTTATTATTGTGTGTTCTACATAGATATGTGTTATTTTGGGCATCGTAGACTGAATTTTGTGGCTATTGGAGACTCTTCTTCTTTGTTTGATATGTTATATGGCGGTATCCTTACTCCATTGATTGGTATTTTCTCGATTGAGTATATATATACATAAATCAATATTCTATATCAACTTCATAGATTTTTACACATTCATTATTGGATATGTAATGATATGCAGTACTTCTATGTGATTTTTGTGTTTAGAATCACATATTTTAATAAGTCTTCTCTCCTCCTATACGATGAAACGACTCGATGAATAGTCCATATAATCACCATATCCATCTGGTTGTGTTTGGATGATCTTTCATTCACTCTTTATTGTCTTTAACTATACTCTTTCACTATACCCCATTCATCTAACATCCTTCACTTATATTGTATCTTTTACTACTCCCGCACAAATATTTTGTCATTCTACTGGGTATGTTTATACTCACCCCTACATGTGATTTTCCCGCACGTGTCCTATCATATACAGCCGAGAGAAAGGATTACTGAGACTACAGTGAATCATTTGGATACTAGGCTCATAGACCATAAATAGTGTCTAGATTTTGGGATTTAGGGGTTGGGATCTCTCAACTGTTTAATTTTCTTTTTTATCATTTTAATAAAAGTTTATTGTTGAGCGTGTGTTGTTTCCACATTATTTTTCAGATTTCACAAACATACCTTTATACTACCTGGAGGATCGTGCATTATTGGATTATTTTTTAGTACTATTTTATCTCTACTTCATTCCTTCTTCACATTTTCATTGAGTTGGTTGTGTTCATGTGTAAAATATCTTATGTAATGGCATCCCTGGGTAATTCATGTCGTATACAGTTCTCTCCATCCAATGGACTATATAGGTGGGCTTGGGGTAGTTGAATCTTGAGCCACAAATTTTGTTCTTATTCTGAAATATAATATAATATATTATCCACTAATAATCATTAAACACCTATTTATTAATATTTAATTATTAAAATTGTCATTTCATGGTAGTATGAATTTCATTTTTCTTGAGAATTTCGGTTTAGTGGTTCTAGTAACTATACAATTACTAAAATAAATAATCTAATGACTGTAAATAATTATTTTAACATAATATATATTCAATTAACATACATACATATATGTATATATATATTCATAAATGGTTGTTATATAATAATAAATTACATTGTCCATGGAGTCATAGGTCGTACATACACATTATTGAAATATTCATCTTCCATGGAATGGAATGAAGGAATTGTAAATAATAACTAAACATTCCCAAATCATTAATATATGATATATTCCTTATAGTTTAATTAAATATATCTGTGTTACCATCCATCTAAAATTGAATCTAAAAACATATAACACCTTGTTGTAGAAGTGGTCGTCCACACATACACATGACTGATACTTCCATTTCCCATTTGAGGTAAGATAGAGTTTTTAATGTTGGTTCCATATTAATAATATAATTGAAATATATTAATTATATTTAATGTATTATTTTCTAGTGAATAAAATTCATATAGAGGAGGTAGATGAAGTAATAATTTTTGAAGACTTTGGTTAGAGTCATTTTTTCTATATTGGTTATCCCCATTAGATAATCCTTAAGGACGATTATAAGGGTCATTTTTGAATAATAGAACAAATAATTAGTAGATAAGTAATTTCAGAATATTATTGGTTAGTGTTTGTTCTAGATAGATTCCTCAATATGTTTTCAGTAAAATACGGAAGAGGTGACTGGTTAAATTGGCTAAAAAGGCAACAGTTACAATTTCATAAAATATTAAAATATAAAAATTTCATACACCATAAAAATGATTCCAAATATATTATAATTAGAAATTAGGATATTATTATTTCCAAATATGTCTATAATATAATATTTTGACATTTTTAATTTTCAATCAAACAATTTTCAATCGCTATAATCATCAGTGAACATATTTTAAAAATAAGATCATTAAAAAAAATTCAATATTATGGTGTTATAATTTTATCTATAAGGTTGAAATTTATTTATAAATGGACAATGTGAAATAATATTTAACTATTTTATATAATTTTTACTATTATGTAATTTTTTCATTCTTGAAAATTCAATAGTACACTATTTTTAATAAGTTTTCATTAATGTAATTCTATAATGTATTCCTTTGAATTTAATTTAAATAAATAATAAAAACACTATAATTTTTATACAATAATTTTATCCATCAAATAATAAATTTTTTCTAACTATGAAATTATGTTGGTACCACAATTCCCCATAAAAAATTAGTTATAGTTATTTTAAATTTATTTACGTTATTTTCCCAAATAATTTCCCATCCACTATATCATTATTGAATAAGTTTTAATGGTATTTATAAAAAATCTAAAAATTAATGAAAAATTCAAATAAAAAATCTAGTTAAATTTTTCACAAAATAACATTTAATATTATTTGAAATTTTTTTTATCTATATGATAACATATTATAAAAATTGAAAAGGAAAAATAATGACATTTTATTTTTTGGTACAACAAATAATATAAATATTATTAAGAATTCAAAATAGATAAATAATTGAAATATATTATATTTTATGATTGATATGATTGAATGAATGTAATAAAATAAAAAACAATTTCAAGTGTTCAATCATTTTTTAAGCCTTATCAATTTTTTTTATTAATTACATGATTCACAATTTACTAAAGAATAATATTTAACACCATTATTTTTTATAATTCCTAATAATTAAAGAGAATTTTTTTAAATAAATTAACAAATTTATCAAAAATAAGGAAAACACTTTATTAAATATTATTCCTATAATTTTTAAAAATTAATCTAAAAATAAACATTCTATTTTGGATGAAAAATGTGTTTCTAGATAAATGATCTAAATAACTAAATATAAACTTATATATAAATAATGTAAAATCATGACACTAATGGTATTGATTATATTATATTAAATAAAATTTATTTAATATCACTAAAATACAAAACAAAAAATATTGTGATAATTTTTAAATGATAGGATTTAATGCTGGGAAATGAAAGTTTAAAACAATATGTATTTTTATCCACTCACTAAAAAATATATCATTTTAGAAAAATATAATAACATTTTAATTTATAAAATTAAAAAATGTTTAAAAAAAGATATAATTGTCAGAAATTATAAAATTGAAATTGTTTTATGTTTTTTATAAAAAAATTGGTGTTTCATTTAATGTAATTCAGAAGATAAATTAAATCTATTTAAAGAAAAATATGTCATAAAATAAATCAGTGTTACATTCTACCTATATAAGAATTTCTCCCTACAAATTCGATAACACCCAAAAAAAATAACTACAATTTTTCCCCATCACACCTAATATTTCCCATTTAAATTCCTCAAATTTATGGTTTCATTATAAGACTTTTACAAGATGAGTTGTCTTTTTTTATAACACATTATCCCTAAAATCTATTATTTCTCCTAATTATTCCACAAAGGCATAAATTTTTCTAGGGGTAAATCCTATGAGTTCCATATTTATGAGGGGTTATGTATGAAAGTCATTATAATGGATACATTGAACATAATATAATATTGACTGAAATTCATTAGAATTACCAATCGATAAGTTATTCCCCCGCTATGGTTAGGAATTTCTAAGGGACTGATATATCCATAGCATACCAAATCCTTATTTTAATATTCCAGAGAAATCCATAGATATACTACTAATAATATTTATCCCTAACATTGAACACTAGATCTCACTCAAAATAGTAAATATACTTTTTTCAACTCTGAGAATTATTTTTTATGACATTATATGTATATAAAATTTTCTAATATTTCATCTTCAAGATTATGTGCCAATAGATTTCATACTCAATATTTTTTCCAACAACATTGTATAACACCCCATTCCTGGTCTTCCATATTAAGTGCATAGAAAATCTAGGTATTTTTTTCAAATAAACTGAACAATTACACAACATATTTCACAAATGATGATCTTTTACCTCTATTTCTTATAGATCATTAGACCAAACCTTACATTTATCTGAGTTTATAAAAATAAAAAAAATTACAATGACTCTATGGGTGCTAACACCAAAAGAATCAAGTCCCAATTTAGAACTTCTTTGATTTCAAGGAAACAATTGAAAAAACCAAGGGGTGTGCATTCAATTTCTCTGTAAGGGGTTTAAAAATCGTTGAAATAATTTTTAGAAAATCATTCATGGAAAGTAAAAATAAAAAATTATTTGGATAATAACATAGAATACTTATCAAAATTAATTTTGAAAAACAATCAATGTTACAGACATAGAAATTAATATACCACTTTTTAATTTACTTACGTACAAAAATAGCTTTAAAAGTAATAATGTGATTTTTCTAAAAATACAACACTAGCACTTGAAAACAAAACATTATATCTCGTGGAAATTTGAAACATTAAATTTTATCTTGTGCCTACACACTTGTTAAGGGATTGATTTAACCCTCTAATTCACTTCGATATTTAAAATGTTCATGCACCGATTATTATAAAAACATTTTATGCTTGCTTTATGAATATATTATTTCACTGGATATTTTAATTTTGAAAATAAGTAAGTACAATAAAATATACATTACACACACACACACAGATATATATATATGAAAATGTATATATATTATATTTACGAATATTATTATGTATATATATAAATATATGAAAATTCATTGTATTTCAATTTCAAGATTGGTTCTGACCAAAAATTGTGTCACGTAGTGCTTTCATAAAAATTAATGTACCAAAACATGATATGAAATAAAGGATTTCATATTTAGCTAACTTGAACAATTATTAAAAATAAATATTGAATAAAAACTTCCAATTTTTTTTAATTTCATTTATTCTTGATATAATGACATAAATATATAAAGTAATAGCATTAAGAAACACATGGAAGATATGTCTCACATGAAATTATCAGTACCATTTCATATGAATTCACTTTTTGAGGACAATATATATATATATATTTATGTTTTGAAAATACTCACTTCAACAAGAACATATATAAACTTATAAGTACAAAATCATAGTAATAAATTGAGAGAGAAATGATATCGAATGTCGAATAAATCATTTATTATGTTTGATTAATATATACCCATGTATTTTATTCTCATCTCAAATATGAATATGATTTAATCAACGTGAAAATAATAACTCTCAGTATGAATATATATATATATATATATTTACATAGTTATATTTATTTATAGAATAAAATTTTAAATAAAAAAATTCAATTCATGAACAACAAATTTGGACTTGGATTTTATTCCAATATAAAACAAGCATGTATTGTAACATACAAAAAATCAATCATTTTCATAAATGACATATCCAATTATTGGTTTTTCCCATTGCTCTAATATTATTTAATTCTAAATATATGGATGTTTTAATAAATTTAACTCTCTAAAATAAAACATCAAAATTGAAAAATAACAATTTAAAAATGCCTTTAGTATGATTAATTCATCTTTAACACACACATATATATATAAGAAAACTAAAATATATTTTGAAACAAATATATTTTACTAACATTTATTGTAGTTTTAAAACAAAAAAACCTATAGATTGGAAATTTAGGTATCTAATAAACCAAAACATAGAAGATGTAATTTTTCTGTTTTCAATTGATGATTATGAAATTGTAACTGAAAAAAATATATCCCATGCACAAAATCATAAAATATATTATATAATCATAACATTTATAAAATTAATTGGTTAAAAATTATATAAGTAGGTTGAAATCCATCCACTCCTCCCGTTTTCCACCGTAAGTCTCTCATCTATCATACTCTCAAAACCACTAAACATAGAAGATCATGGAATTCATACTCCTTTCCTGAATACATCTTCAATTTATAACCTTAGAATGGCTTAATATTATAAAATTTAAACTAATTTATTGATCTATTTATCTTTTTTGAAATGTAATTATTGAGATGCATATATTAATTACTTCAATGAATATGTTTTTTAACATGAAAAACATAAGAAACGAAAAGGAAAATACACTTAATAGAAAATAAAGGTACTGAATCCATAAAAATCATTGATACTAAGTGAGAAAACTAATTTATAAATTTTTTTCCATCTTTATAATCAAAATTGATGAAAATATCGACACAAAAAATGAGAGATAAGGACTAAAATGTGATTGAGTAACAAGTTGATGAAAAATTGGTTTCATTCCTGAAAATGATTGTAGGAGAAGGGGTTAGACAACAAGATCACTATTCTGAAATCGAATAATATTCATAATTTGAAACACAATATTCTACTAAATTTCAATACACTAACATGAAGAAGAAGTCAAAAAGGTTGTTATCTGAATTAAGAATCCAATCATTGTAATTCTATTCCATATGTTCTTGGATCTCCAACTCACTCAGATCAGGAATCTTGGATGCTCATTAGTGTTCCAACTTCCAACTGGGATTACCATCATCCCCAGATTCATACAACTTCTACTCCATGAACAACGTTGACTTCATATACGAAGAAAAAAACATAAAATCGGCCTCCTGAACACACTAGAACAACTCACCACCTGGTCCTTCTCATCAACTCGATCTCTGAAATTCTATTTATTCTTCAACTCGGGCTCTCCCCAAAACAAATATAACGAAACCCTTTAACCCTGATTTCAATTTTGTTTTTATCTCATTTTTAGTTTTTTTATTTTAGTTTTTTTATTATTTATTTATCAATATACTTATCAAAATTAATATATATATATATATAATTCAATATAACTCTCTTATATATTTGTCTTATATTTCCTAATTTTTTTAATGAAAATTTATTATAAATTAATTATTTTATTTCTAATATATTTACTATCTTTTTCATAATTATTATTCTAATTTAGTAAATTTAATGTCCAAACATAATTATAAATAAAAATATATATACTATATTTTCAATAAAATTGTATTGATATTATAATTATAGAAATCCAAAACATAATTAAAGATTACATAATTCGTTAGTATTTCATTATAAATATAATATATTTTATAAAAAACAATTATTAACATTTATATAACATCTTAATCATGATATAATGGTTGTATATTTAAAATTTCAATATTTTAAATAAAATTAATCATTGATAATAATACTGAAATACAATTAATACTTTTTACTAATGTATTTAAAAAGATAACACCCCTTTTTTATTTATAAATCATCTCATTTTTATGAAATCCTATTAATATTTATTTTAATTAAATAAAAAGAATCATTGTAACACCCCGTGATTTCATAGTATGTTATTTATTCAAAATAATTCAATAACTTGCACTACACGCAACACCGAGATCAAGCGCACCATGACTTACAAAACAAGTTGTTCAAAAGATGTTATGAATAGTATTAACTAAATTTTGAACTTTGTATAATCCTTATAATTTTATAATACATGTTATGTGTTTTTTAGACATAATGTAAGAACAAATTCATTTTCAGTATTACACTTTTACCAACTTTTAATAGTGAACCCTTTTAAAATCCAATATTATAAACTTTATTATATTCAATTTGACTAAATAAATTTACTTTTTAGAATGGGGACATAAAAAATTTACAATGAAACACCCCAGGATTCCACGGTACGCTTCTCTTTGAATAAAATAGTAGCGCGTGTTGTACACAACTTCGAGTTATAACACACACCACAACCAATCAAACTAGCTGTTATGAATAGTAATACCTAATTTTTGAAATTTTATAAATTTTATCTATCAAAATGGACTTCATTTTTGGAATCGAAATATCGAATTAAGCCTAGGGTAAAATTTTGGAACTTTTCGGATAACTTTTATATTTTGATGAATAGTGAAAATTACTAAATTTTAATTAAAAACAACATTTGTAATCAAAATAATCAATAGTGATAAACTATGAATTTGAGTGGTTTTAAATTATATTTAGAATATATTTTTACCATTTAATACAATATTGGTCATTGTACATAATTTCACAATTAAACCATACATAAACAAGTGTCAATCTTTTGATAGTTATTATCTCTTAAAGACACGATTTTTGTTTTAACAATGGAAATTAATTTTAAATTAATTTCTGCCACATTTGTGTTTTGAATTTTGAAAAATGTATTCCATATTTGGGATCAGTATGTTCAAATTGTGTAAATAGGTAACTTTTATTTTTAGACATTTTGAATAATTACTTTGGAAAATATTTTATTTACCATGGTTAAAGGGTAAATCCTATAAATAAGGGTTAAAAAATAATATTATAATAACAACAAATTACCCTAAAACGTGTCCAAACCTTATTGGTTGATTCATGTCAGACAATTGGCATCATTGGGTTGATTTTGGGTCCCCATTGAGCCACATGTCAGTGATAGGGCCACTTTATTTTAATTATGTTAAAATAAATACAAAAATGACATAAGCATATATGTTTTAGCAAAAAAAAATTACATAAGGTTATGTATGTTGGGTTTCCAACTATAAATATTAATTAGAAATGTGAATAAAATTCTTACATAATGGTATTTAATTTATAATTTTTAGACATTAAATAATTTAATTTATTTATTACACAATAGTGATGCAGTAATTACCATAATAGTGAAAAATTAGAATAATTGATATTATAAATACCCAAATAAATTAAATTTGAGACATTGTATAAATATGAATAATTTTCTAGGTTAATATGGAATTTTAGGATTGATTTAATCAACTTAGTTCGAAGTAATCATTCTGTTATGAGTTTTAGAAAAATCAATTATTGAATAGTGTCAAAATTGACATAAAAGAGTTTTTAAAACAAATATTATATTATTAATTGAAAATAAATTTCTAAAAATATACGGTTTGGCCAAGAGACTTATATCATAATATTTGAATCATTAATGGACCACTTGGGGGGTCTCTTGGAGGTATATAGTAATTTTATTAACCATATAATTTAGAAATACAAAGATACATTGTAAAAGTGAAACTAATTAACTAATAGATAATACATAAAGATAAGGTTAATATAGTAACCCAAAAATGTCTAAATTCAATTGGATGAGTGGTTTTCGACCTATCCACATCGTATCCTTTAAATAATCCAATTTGGATCCATTTTAAACCGAATATGAATTTATTATAAAATAATATTTCTAGCTTTTCCAAAGGTGCCCCTCACCCCTCTTATAAAAGGGCACTCCCCCATCTCATTAATTAATACCTTCAAAGCATTTTCGTTTGGCCAAACCATGCCCAAATACTCTCTGAAATTCCTTAACTACAGCATAGAGGCCTTATTTAGACCAGAAAGCCATCCCAAGGAGCCCTTTTGATCAAATCAAAAGAAAGAACCCAAAGAAGAGGTAATGTTTTCACCACCTTTTTTCAAATTCATTTCTTATTAAACAACTTCATTCTATTTTATTACCATTATAAAATAATGAATCCAGTATCTCCTATATACTGTAATATTATTATAAATATGGTACATCCATATTCAGTATTCTATCCATCCTTTGAATTACATGTCACCATATGTGCGTACGTACGACTTACCGTCTCCACGTCGTGGTGTAATTGTTATTAAATATATTATTATTTCGATGGGTATAATAATTATTTTCAATTCATGTAAATAATAAATATAAAATGATAATGATTCTTTATATATGAAATACCATCCAATTAAATATTATTTTAATATCAAAATAATGATGTTGTCGCTCGTGCGTACGTACGGACTACCGACTCCACGAACGGGATGAGATTTCTTCTCTATCGTATCCATCCAAGTATAATTCTCATTTGATGAATAACAATAGTATCTCAGGACTTGATATCATTCTGGATATTAATAAGATACAACTTATCCCTGACAAACACGTCTTATGTAACAAAACATATAAAAGAAAACGAGTAAGTAAACACCCGAAACAATGATAATACTAAGATATTATTAACAAATAAATGTTAAAACATCATAATTATATCATATTAATGTATATGATTCATGTATAATTTAATAAAAATTATTTAACCATTATACAGGAGGTTAACCTACCCACAACCATGGAAAAGTACAATGTAAGGGTTACTTCACAATCTCTTCATTATCTGAGGTTGTTTATATGTAATTATCTACTGGGACCTCTTTATCATCCATATCCATGTTTCTTTAAAATTTATTTCAAAAAATTCTTGATATTTTATAGAATAAGGGTTGAATTCATTTATACCCCTTTTTACTTTTTATAAGAGGGTCATAAAGGAATATTTTCTTCGTTTTCCAAACATGTTCCTTTTTAACCTTTTCAACATAATTAAGGTAAGAATGTTTTTTTAACTTATCCAGTGGGTGAAACTATTTTCCACAGTTATAAAATCCTAGAAGCTTCCCTTACAAGCTTATAAAGATATTTTCAATGTAAATTTTTTTTATACTTATGTGACTTTTAAATGATTTCAAAAAATATATATTTCTCTAAAATAGGTTTGATTTCATCTATGTCAACATCCTTTGATGGATTTTTAATCTTATTTGAAGTTGATTTATTATGATACAAAACATTCATATTGTATTGAAGGTTTTGTGATATGTTTGACTGTGGATGTGTTATTTTTATACCATTCATGATTTATGGTGCAATTATTGACATTTCGTATTCTAGTTTTAATATGAATGTTTATGTTATGTTGAAACCTATTCATATGAGGAATGCATTGGACTTAATAAGTGACGGGTGGAGCCCACTATAGCTCAGTGATGCCTCGGTAGGTCCCATGAGACAAACTAGTGTCTTGGCACAAGACTGTGACAAAATCTTATTTTTAGTCTTGGCACGAGGCCTTGGAAATGTTGTTATTATAGTTTGGAATTATCCATTCCATCATTATGAAAGTGGTTATTGATATTGCATGTGATTATTTTATTAGTAGAATATCCATGTGAATAATTAAATGGAATTATTTCATTTTACTTTTTCCATACTATGTTGAAGTTCAAGTTTAAAAGGATTTTTTTTGTTATACATTGCCTTAAATGTTTATTCTTAATTATGATGGTTTCTGTTATATTGTTATCCTTACTGGGCATTTGAGCTCACCCCTTTTCTATGTTTTATTTTTTCCAGGATATGAAGAAGTAAATTATTAATGACCTGCAGGGATAGTATGAGTGAATAAGAGTGTTGACTATGGAGACTATATTGTTGTAGTTTTCATTTTATGATGTAATGTAAACTTTATTAAGGTATCTAGTTATTCCAAGGCTATTAAACTAATCAGTCTTTCGAGATTTGATCTTTCTTGTGATCATGCCAATGTTATGTAATAATGCACCGAATCTGGGTAACTGGGGTCGAGGCGTTACAACCATCATAAAAAAATTCACAATACATAATAATCTTGAGATCTTACATTATTTCCCCTTTAAAAGAACAGTGTCCTCACAATTCATTTTGTTGAACAAAAAACAATTCTAAATTTCCATATTCAGTATTATAAAAAACTAGGTTTAGTAATCTTCTAAAATCGACTACATCTGATCTCCAATATTTCCTACACTATTCCTCTGACACAAATTAAAAATCCTTGAGCCCGCACTTCTAGACTCTGCGCTTAAAAATGTTGTGTAATTTATATATAAAATAAAATGAACTATTACACAACAGATAACACAAATGAGGACGTTTTACCAGTCTAGGTACTAGAGGTTTTGGAAAAACCTTACATTTATCATAGTTGAAAATAATAAAATAAATTTCTACTATGCTTCCAGGAGCACTAAAACCAATTGCACCGAAGCCCAATTTAGAACATCTATGATTCAGGTGAATGACATTTAAAAACAAAAGTATGAGAATTAAATTTCCCCGTAAGGGGTTTGTAAATAATTGAAATAATTATTAGAAATTAATTCCTTGAATATAAAATTCTAAATGGTTATTTGTATAAAAATAAAAAATACATTTTAAAATACTGTATTAAAAAATATTCGAAGATACATACATAGAAATTAATATACCACGTTTAAATTTTCTTATGTTAAAAAAAATTACATTAAAAGTTATGTAGTGATTTTTCACAAAATTATATATTATCTCTTAAGAAATAGTGGCTTATAGAAACATGAGTCATTGAAGGATATCTCAGTCCTACCCACTTGTTGGGGTATTGGGTTCACTTCACAGTTCCCTACCATATTTTCAATGTTCAAGCAATGAATTTTATAAAAACTTTTTAATAATTCTTTACATATATATAATTTCACTAGATATTTTAATCTTGAAAACGAATTACTACATTAAAATAAACATTTAAATTATATTTTTATATATGATTTTGTATATTATATATATATGAGTATGTATATTTAAAAATAATTAATCATCCATTGAATTTATCTTTCATGTTTTCTTCTGAACAAAACTATTGTCACGTAGACCATTCCTAAAAATTAATGTACCCAAACATGATATGAAATAAATGATATCCTATTTTTATGACTTAAAAAGTTTTTAAAACTCAATATTGAATAAAAACTTCCAATTACATAATTGTTTAATTACTTTTATCCATGAAATAATTACATGAATATATAAATTAATAACAATAATAATCATATGAAATTTATATGCCTCACTTGAAATTATCAGTACCATTTCATATGAATTTACTATTTCATGAAGATATATATATATATATGTTTTGAATAACGTAACACAAAAAGAGCATTTATAATATTATAAATACAAAATCATAGAAGTGATGTTAGAGGGTAATCATCATGAATGTCTAATAAATAATTTTTTAGTGTTTGATTAATATGTATCCATTTATTTTATACCCCTATAAGTTATTTATATTATTTATTAAAATAAAAAAATAACTCTCAATATCGATACATATATATATATATGGCATAAAAATTTAAAAAAAAATATTCAATTAATGGAATAAAAATATAGTCTATGATTTTATGCATGTATAAAAAAGGCATGTATAAGCATATACTTCAATTTTATGAATTTATTAAACGATATATAAAATTTCTAGGTATACCCATTCCTCTAATATTCATGAATTCTAAATAAAATAATTTTTTAATAAATTTATCTTTCAAAAATAAAACATCAAAATTTTACAGTAACAATTTATAAATTCCTTTAGAATGATTAATCCACCATTAACATATATATATATATATATATATTAAAACATAATTAATTTTTGAATAAAATATCCTTTACATAAATTTATCAACATTTTAAAACTGAAAAACATGTTGATTAAAAATTTAGTAATTTAAAATATCATTGTAGATATATGTTTTCTCTTTTTATTTGATGATTAAAAAATAGTAATAGATATAATTTCATCCCGTTCACCAACTAAAAAATATAGTTTATTATAATGAAATAAATAAGAAAGCATCCCTTTTAAATGATCTAATTTTGATGAAATATTTATACTCCTCCCATTTTCCACCACTAGACTCTCATCTTTTTTACTCTCAAAACAACAAAAATTTGTAGACCATGAAATTTTAACTCATTTCCTCACAACATCTTCAATTTATACACATAGAATGGAATAATATTATAATATTTTAAATTGTTTATTGATCTGTTTAGCATGTTGTAAACATGATAATTGTGCTGTACATATAAAAGTCTTCATTGACTACAAAATTTAATATGAAAAAGATAAGAAACAAATTGTAAAAAGCACTAAATGTAAACTCAATCTACCAAATCAAGATGATTACATGATAAGAAGTTAGAAAATTATTTTATAAATTATTATTTACATCATTCTAGTTGAAATTGATAGAAATATAAAAATATTAAAACAAATGTGAGATACGTACAAAATGGTGATTAAAAAACATGTGGATAAAAATTGGTTTGATACATTAAAATGATGGTAGGATAAGTGTTTAGACAAAAACATCACTATTATGAATTCAGATAAGATTCAGATTTCAAAACACAATAAAATATAGATTTTCAGTACACTTACCCAAGAAGATGAAAACATAGTAATTATCTAAAATCATAATCCTATCATAGTTGTTATCCACCATATATTCATGGATCTACAACTCCCACAAATTTGGAATTATTGAATCCCATCGGTGTTCAAACCTCCAATAGAGCATATCTTCATCCTCAGTCTCCTTCGGCTTCAACTCAATGAACGACGTCGACTTCAGATTCGATGAAAAAAACCAAAATCAGCCTCTTGATGGCAATTGACCTCCTCACCACCTATTTCTAATCAACCTCAAGATCTCTTGGTTTTTCCTTCTTTTTCATCTCGGGCTCTCCCGAAAAAATATATATCTAATCCCTTTAATCCATACTTAAATTTCAATTTTTTATTTATCTAATTTTAATTTTTTTTAATAGATATTCATTTTTAATATTATTTATTTATTATTATACTTATAAAAATTAATATATATATATATATAATTAAATATAAATATTATATGTATTTGTATTATATTTCACTAACTTTTTTAATATAAATTATTTATGAATTATTTCTTTAATTTTTGATAAATTTAATATCATTTTCATAAATATCATTCTAATTTAGTTAATTTAATAACCAAGAATAATTATAAAACAAATACATATACTATATAGACAATAAAATAATATTTATATTATAAGTATATAAAACCAAAACATAATTGAAAATTACATAGTTCATTAATATTTCAATATAGATATATTTTATTGTTTTAAAATGATTTCTAAAATTTATATAAAATCGTAATCTTAAAATAATAATGATATATTTTAAATTTAAATTTATTATATAATATTTATGATTAATATTAATACTCAAATACATATAATACTTTTTATTAAAAAAATTAAATGTTATAAACCCTTTTCTATTTAAAAATCATCTCACTTTTTAAAAATTCTGTTAATATATATTTATATTAAATAAAAAGAATAATAATTAAATATAATCACTTTACATAAGAGTTTTGGGATGTTATATTTGGAGTTCTAAACATTATTCATTTGATGGATTCATAATCATTCATCTAAATTGTCAATTAATGTATATTTTTTTATGAAATTTATAAAAAAGTTACTCATTGACCCCAACAAATATTGAAATCAATGTAATATGTTATTAAAATGTTTTATATATTTTTAAGGATTATATTATATTGCAATTCTAATTGATGACTATATATAGTACTAAAACTAAACTCTATATAAAAAACTCAATGAAGGCTTCTCTAAAACATCATGGAAAACCTCAGATCTTGCTATCATGTAAGTAGTCAGACTTAATCAAAAATATTATATAATATTAATAAAATTATAGAATGGTAACATAGTTTTATATTAAATGAAAAATATTATATAATATTAACATAGTTTTATATTAAATGAAAAATATTATATAATATTAATAAAATTATGCTATCATGTAAGTAGTCAGACTTAATCAAAAATACCATTAATCCCATAAGACATACATGGGATTTTGATGATGAAACGTATGGTAATATTTATTAATTTCCATTTCAATATAGGTAATGTTTAAAACAACCCCTTATAATTATATCTCTCAACCATAACAAGATTACACATTAGTAACAAACATACATACATTGTAATATCCATTTTCATGTTATCCTACTATAAATACTGTTTTCGATATGAAATCATATTTTTTGTATCAGAATATGTTGATAATGATGAATAATGATATTCATCCAATAGCTCCATCTAAATGTATGGTATTGATTTAATATATACTATATTTTATATCTAAATCATTTCAACATGATCATGGTTGAATTTAAGAAAATTATTCAAATTCTTCTATAATCCCACGTCCTCATTATGTGCATTCTTAATCCACATAAGGATTAATGGTTGAACATTCATCTTATAAGTAAAATATTTTCCAAATTAAAAAAATATCATTATCCATATTCACACATCCATAATTACATGATATCATTATAACCTTGTCATGAATGTACTAGCATGTTATTTTCTATATTAGTGATTCAACCACCATATTTACCTTCTCAAGATGGTATGTTATTTAACAATCATAATATTTGACCAAATCTAACCAGATTATCCTCTAAATATTCAATTATTTATGAGTAAATATTTAATATTTTATATTATAATGAGTTTACATATTATGAATTAGACCATATATATAATCCATCTATATCATTAATACAAAAAATTGAACTTCCAGATCCCAATATTGAGTTGGGTAATATTATTCATGAATTTTAAATTTAAAATGGGGGTAATCAAGCACCATATCATTTTTTATAAAGATAAATCCCAATAATCTCATTTATTAATTAATATATATCACATATACTTCGTTACTACAGTGTATTGTTAGCCCAAATGCACTGAACAAACTTCTCTTTAGTTCATTGAAATTATTATACCATTCATCAATCTGTAAGAACACATCTACCTTTTGGGTCAACATAGTATGTAGGTAATATATTATTGATAAATCTTTAAAACATTGAGTATAGTATCCATCCATCCTATGAAAAATACATTTATTTTACTTTTTGGTTGTTCCAATAAATTAATCATATAATTTCATATTTACAAGACCCATTGATATACCCCAACATGTAATTATATAAGCTATGAATATGATTCATTGTTTCCAAGATTCCCATCTGGTAATTTTTCCATATATCATGTCCCTCCTCAGAGTGATTGGCCGAATACAAAAATGTTATTCAGGATCTTCCTTTCTCTTCAGACAGATTATAATATTCTTTAACATATATACATGAACTAATCATTGTAATCACTAAAGAATCTATTCATTATATCCCTGAAGAAGGATTGAGATTTTTTTCATCCTAATGGAATTATATAATTTCATAATTTCCATATATAATAGGAAATTAATTGATGGGTATTTTATCCATAAAGATACATATATAATGAAATCAATATTGAGGATAAATCATTGAAAAATATTGATTTCCCCATACTTGATCAAAAAGAAGATCGATACAGCGTATATGATACATGTTTTTAATAGTGATTTTTTTAGTTCTGGATATTAAATTGATATATGAAATGATCCATTTTCTTCAAAAAAAAATGTAAAGGATATCATAATGGTCATGAAATATGCCAAATGAATCCCTGGTCTAGATTATCTTATATATTTTTCTTCTAGTCATATTACTCAGTTGGTTGCATTCAATTTGGATTCTTTAAAATAGGGTTAAAACTGTGTATGGGATCTATTTAAAAAATCTTTAAAGGAATACTATAAAACACTTCTATAATTTCATAATAAAAACACTTGTAAAATAGGAATATTATCAATGTCGAGTTTCATCTCAAAAAATGAGATAAATAAAAATCATTAATATTTAGTAAAACCCATTTTATGAAAGTAATTTCCCTTCGGTGTTAATAATAATTATTGCACTAGTAGACAATCACATGTTGAATTATAATATATAATGTATGTTCCCTAATGAAAAATTTATATCAGATTTATTCTTAGAGTTCCATTACATGACTATAATTTCATTAAATTCAACTAGTGGAAGATCAACAAAATCATGAAGGGCATTCCAAAAAAACATCTATCGAAGTGGATCTCTATACTTGATATACGATCAACATATAATTATGAGTTTTGGATTCCAAATCAGAATCTAATCATTGAGCTTTTGATATGATACCAATAAAATTTTATTTATATAATAAAGAGTCTACCAATCCTAAATCAAATAAATTATATTCATTTATACTTTTGATTAAAAGTGAATCATTTTTTAAATTACATAAAAAATCCTCAATAGATGTAGTAATTCATTTTTTTCATTCCCCATTGTCTTCAATTATGGTATGTTCTATTTATTATTGTGGAACTAGTTTTAGTTATGTTTTTTCTCATTATATTGGAATCATTGGATCTAAAAGGTGTCTTTATTTGTCTTACATTCATTTTTAGACTATCCTCGTCATCACAATAATAAAAATAAATCATTCTATTCAAAGGTATTCTTTGAAATTTATTTCAACATTTTTTATATTATATATAATGCCACTTTACCCTATTAATATTTGACATGATCCAATTTTAATGGTTCTTATCAAAACTCTTATTATCATTATTTACCTTGAATATATATTATATAAAAAACTATCACTTGTTTAAGGAAAAAGGAATTTTTTTTATCAAAATATGAAGACCTATGAGATTATTACGACCATTATAGTCAAGTATTGTTCACATTAATGAAAATTTCAATTGTTTTTTATGTATTACATATGTAGCCTGAAACATTCATAGAGGATCTTATAATTATTCCCTCATAAAATAACACACATGATTGTTCCTTTTTCACTATACTAATAAACATCCTCTCCATGTCGACTCAATATTCTCAGGGGAATTATTTATTAATTAATATCTCAGAAAAAGATATTCATTTCCTGATTTCGATTTATTCAACCTCTTTAGTGTTTTGGATGATATACCCCAATTAATCAAAATGTATTTTCATATAATAAAATTTATTATTTGACTTTTCAATTTCATAAATTCCTAAATCCTGGAATATATTTTTGTAGGCCAAAATCAATATCTCATGAATAATCCTATCAGTAGTTATATAGAAATTTTGTTGATTCCATTGCATAAGTTGATCTAATATATGTAAATAAATCAATAAAATAATAGGATCCTCTCAAAATTAATGGTTATTCCTGATAACATGATTTAACAATCCAAATATAGACATGTTATTATATGTTGAAATAGTTGCTATATAGGTTTTTCATTAGGTTAATCCCTATAATTTAAATAATTGTTGATTCCATTTCTTTACATTGGTGTATCACTATATAACGACACACTTTGAGTTATCTTATAATCAACCTTGATATTGATCAAAATAATAAAAATACCTATACTGGTAAATATTCTAAAATACTTAAAAGGATTGTCATAATTATAATTTTTTTTTATTTATAATCTAGTTCCCATGTATTATACTAATATTTCATTGATACTAATATTAATGGCCAAAATTGAGTACCCTAGAGCTAATTTTTTTATTACAAAATTGGTAAAGGAAATATAAGACCCCACAATACATGAACAATTAGTTATATTGATTTGAAAAATGAGATAAATATCAGTTTCAAATATAACATTTGAAATATAAAATAAAATGTAAAAAAACATTCTCACACCATTAGTATTATTCATATTATCAATCTTCATATCAATGGGAAAGGATAAAAAAATATAGGGTGTGATCCAATTCTTAGTAAGTGTTACATAAAATTGAAGCTATCTTGAGTTCATATAAAATAATCCATATGAAATATTATGTAACTTAAAAATCATGATTTCTTTACCTTCAATTTCTTGCATCATGATAGTTTAATCGATGGGTAGTTAGATATCAAAAAACATATAGTATAAATTTACAAATGTTTTATCTCAAGAGACCTATTGATGCATCGAGGGGCTATGTAATTCCCAAACCCACTCACCACCACGTGTCAAATGAATTCATGATATAATTAATAATCAATCTTAATTATATATATATTTTTTATCATTACATATCCATATTGAGTAAATGATTAAAATTATCAATATTTACCTTATGAATAAAATATAATTCATAACAAAACAACACCTGTTTAAATGATAACGAATTTAGAAAATTATAAAATCCCTAATAAAAAGAATAAAAATATTTATTTTAAGTGAACTTTTAAATGAAATATTATCACATGAATGTGAATTTTTTATGAGAAATTTAATTTCTGTAAAATTAATAAGTGATAAATTAATCCCAAAAAAATATAAAAAATATATGTTTTTAACAAATTTAAATATATTGGAGTTTAATAAATAATTGAAATATTACCTCCAAATAACTATTCATTACTCATTCTTATTTTCAAATCAATTGCAAAATTATTGATGAGTCTCAATATCATTTAACTTTTATGGAATTGGATAAGTCTATTAACACAACATATATTAAAAAACATTCATTTTATGTATTTTAAAAAATATAAAAAATAGACTATTTAATTTTATTACAGATTATACTTAAACATTGTAAAAAATCCATAATATCAAAAATTTCTTAAAAAATATCATTTATGAATATAAAAAACACATTTTAATACAATTTTAAAAATTATTTATTCGTTGAAAAATATACCCAATCCAAAATAAAAATAATAAAAAAATTGTTTTAATCATTTAATTACTTCATTCATGTTCCAAAAAAATGTAATATTATGAATAAAATTGGAAATTATTATAAAAAATATTTTATAATAAAATATGTGGAGTTTATAAAGGATATATTTTAATATTTGTTCTGTATAAATAAGAGTAATCCCCCAATAAATGAAACCACATAATAAATTCATACGTCTTTGAATAATTTAAATTGTATTCCCATAAACGAGTAAAGTTAAATTGAAACATTAATCATAATTAATATATATATATATATATTTTAAATGCATCAAATGTTCACTATATAAACCATATAAAGATATGTTATTAAATAATAAATATCATGTCCCATTGGAGTGATAATTAGGTTAAAATTTATTTCATCATGTTCAATATTCAACCTAAGTGATTTCAACATCATATATAATTAATTAAAATTTTTATATTTACATTATAGATTAATAATGATATCCATAATATCATATACAATACATTTATAATATCTCAAAATTATTTGTTTTATTATTCCTTATTGAAATCAACATTTCTCAGTGTTAACTATTTTATTTTAAAATAGAGTATCAGTTTATTATTTATAATCCTTGTAAATTTATAAAGTTAACATCATCTAAATTTTATTAAATTATATTGATCATAAAAGTATTAATTAAATATATTTATAGTTGTAAATAAATTAATGAGTGATAAAAATGAATTACACAATTTATGGTGATGGAATGCCTTACCAACTCATGAACATTGTTTTCACTTTATTATTGATGTGAACAATGAAAAATATATAATAATAAGATGTTCTATAATAAAAATTATACAATATATTTCATATATATTCATTAAATATATCCTTATTACCATCATTTTTAGATGAAATGAAAAAATGTCACATCACATCATAGATGTGGTTGTCTACACATATGAATGTGTTCTACATTCACTATCCATTTGATAGAAAATGGAAAATATTTATGGGTAAACAATAAGGATAAAATTTAAATATATTTATGAGAATTAATTTCTCATTTTAAAATAAATAACAAAAAAATAAAGGGGTAATGGTTTATAATTTGAAAGATTTATGGTAGAATTTTTGGCACTCACACATTTGGCCTCCTACGCATCCTTTATTAAGGACAAATTAAATTAAAATATAATATTATTAGAAACATTAATTCATGTTCAGTCAATATGGAAGGAAACTATTGTAATATTTGGTCAAGAAATATTTATCCACATGGTGAAATGCATAAATCGAATGGGTATAATTTTAAAATAGAGGGAAAGTACTTTCTTTGATTTTCATAATAGATTAAAATAAATTATTGTCAAAATCACGAAAAAGTAATCTAATTGGATAAATAGTCAATGGTGGGAAATGATGAGGTATATATACACCAAAAAAATAATTTATTCAAGTGTAGTTGAAATAATTAACATTATCTATTGGACTACCCCTAGTAAACCTTTTTATACAATAACTACATTGATAAGTTTTTCAATATTAAAGGGATATAATATTAAATATAATTTATAATGGTTATTATAATTGATAATTTAATTAAATTTTATACAATTTATCATCATTATTTTCATAGTAAACTATTTTTATTATTTTTATTTTATATACTAAAAAATTACATTTCTTGAAATATCATTAATCTCTCGTTGACTATATTCATATATATAATATTTAAAGACATCATGGAAAAATAGGAATTATAATAAAATCATCATAAAAATAAATAATAAATTATTATTATGTATAATTTTTTTATGGAATTAATATTTCTTCAATAAATATTATTTTTCAATTTTTTATAAATATTTATAGTAATTTTTCAATAGCATGAAAATACATTTTGTATCATTGTGTAATAGTTTAGAGTAATAATATTATCACTAAAAATTAGAATTATATTTGAACAAAAATAAATTAAAATTTTAATAAAATAAACATTAACATTCTTCCAAAACATATTTTTATCCATATGTGATCATATATGAGAAATTTTAACCCAATAGAGTGAAATTTTGTATTTTCATTACATAATATAACATAAATGTCATTATTAAAGGAAAATAAAACCTAAATTGTATATATATGATTTTTGGAAGGATATGATATAACTATTCTCCATCAATAAAAAAAATTAAATTGTTGAATATATTTTTTATTCATTATCATGTTATATTTAACATTAATTACTTGATTAAGACTTTACTGTCCGAATAAATTTTACCGGAGTTGTAATTAATATTACATAAAAATAAAATTGAAATATTTAAAAAACATTAACTTTATAATTCCACATATTGAATCTATATTTTCAAAAAAAATCTTATATATTACGAAAAATAATTTAAAAATACCCACAAAATGTGATGACTGTCAATTTTTTTTGTAAAATATGATTTACTATTTATAATGATCATGTATAACAATATTCAAATTTACAATAATAATAGAATTAATTAGAATATGTAAAATCAAATGGATTTTAAATCACATTAATAAAAAATGTCTAATATAATCATAAATTTTAAATTAATTTACTGAATGAAATTAAAAGAATGTTTTACACAAATTGGCACTTTTCATTTTTCATAGAAAAGATAGATCTTTTCAAAAAAATCAAAAAATCATCCCTATATATTTATTTCATCATGATTAATATTATTTAATTTTCACATGATAATATTTTATTATTTTTAGGGTTCCTATAATCATGATTTTGTGTGTAATGTATGCTATCAAAATTTATTTAAACATAAATTCTCAAAATATAAATTTATTTTATATAATTTTCCAATTCACATAGTCTCAATAACCATAATTAATTTTAATATGTTCAATTACAAAGTATAAATGATATATTATCATTAATTATTTTCCCCAAATGGTTTATTATCGAGAGAATTCCGCAGGGGTGAATGGGGTAATCTGGCTAGGTGACCTGTTTCATGTTTCACCACAGAAACTAAAACTGTTACAATACAAAGATTTCATGAACACAGTTTTTGTACAGTAAGTTTTATGTTGGTATAGAAATGGTGATTTAATTTATTATACAATTATAATAAAATTAAATACACATGATCAATTACATTTAAGTAACATTACACATATTAACATCACATAAAGTATATGTAAATCATACATTGATGAAAAAATTATTTTACTCTTTTCACTAACACATGAATACATTAAAGGTGAACTAGCCAACATTGTGTCATTATGCAAAAATTAAATAATATTCTCAATATCAATGGAATCCATTATATTTCCCATGTCACTTCATTCCATGATCTATTCATTTACAATATTTGGAGTGAGATCACATTCCATTGTGGTCTACAACCCTTCACATGTCATAATTATCTGCAAACTTAAACAATGTTTTCACACTACTCCTCTTGAAGATTATTTTATATTTTTGAAATATTTCATTTTTGAGCCACTTATTTTTTAGAGTTCAAAAAAGTTACAATTTCATCCATGATTTAATATACACTCTTCCCAAACATTTATTTTTAATAACACTCTCTAATGAGTAATTTTTGTTCATATATACTACTAACCCCGAACAACCCTACACATACGAAAACTCCAATGTTGTTCTACAAACTTGAACTTTTGTAATTTTGTTCCCCACAAATACCACTAAAAAATTCTCCAAATGATATCTCCCCATGTTACCATGCTTCATGAACTACTAATTAATGAATTCATGAGGTACCCCGTGAATTATATATTAACCACTAAGAAGTTAAAAATTATAAATGGCTCTACAAACCCCATTTTTGCATAATGAACTACCATTGTGATATTTAATGTGAACTCATATGTTATTATATCTAAACATTAAAAATAATTCATCTAATAAACATCTCATAGTGAAACTCTATTAGTATAATTATATTAGATATCTTTAATTAGAACTGTAATCATAGTTATAAGGTAATATATTTTCCTTAACAAGGGATCATATCCTTACTATGAAAAGATTTTTTTACAAAGAAAGAAACAATCTTTTGTGAATTTGATGTGGATATTCATATTTCATACATTATGTACACACATAACTTATAATAAAAAATACTATTATGTTATCCACATGCTTACTATGTGATCACATACTTACTAAGTGATCTTCTTTCTTAATATGTGATCAAAGAACCTTACTATGTGATATATTTAATAACCACATGAAAAAAAATCCACTACTAAATTTCGAAACTAGATTCATATAAAATATTTCAGAACATCATTTAAAATCTTTTTTTTTCTACAAACACATTGGAACATAATAAAATAAAATTTTCAATAAAAAAACATCCAAAAAACACATAATCATTATCTTGAAATTTTTTTTCAAAATAATATGACATGATAATGAAAATTGATAATCATTTGAAATAATTGAACTGAAATATTTGTAATTATAAATAATTTGATTAAATGCCTTTATGAATTGTGTTTGAAATTGTTCATAAAAATTGGGACAAGGTGATACCCCATAAAAAATATTACTATTTTAGAAAATATAATTGTAAATATTTTATAGTTTAATAAACCCATATTTAAATAAAATCAATACAAACTCAAAGAAAAGTGACATAATGATATTATTTTTAAAACATATTTTCATCATATATATTTGTATGATTTTTTATTAGTTTTAAATAGTTGAATCATAACCATGAATTTTTTATTTTAATATTTTAAAAAGTACAACATTTAAGTATTTATTGTGTTAATATTACAATTACATGATACATATAGTGATCTGTAATAATTTTTTGGAGTTTATTGTGTTTTATAGTTATTTAGGGCATTTTATTTAAGAATTTGTAATTATAACCGTGAAATTTAATTAAAATCAATTATATTATCCCAAAATTGATCTTATAGGTTACTAATTCCCATAAGGTTTGTTTTAAATTTACACTAATAGTGTTTATTTTTTCGAAAATCATTTTGTACTCATTTTTTAGTGAATAAAAATTATATAATATTGAAATATAATAGTACAAGTGTAATCTATTTATGTGATTTAAATTCTCACACTATAAAATCCTATTTTCAAAATATATATTTTGAAAATAATATATGATTAAAATAATAAATTATAGAGGGGCCTTTTGATATCATTATATACCTATTTGAAAACCTCCTTTGATAATTGGATAATTTTTTATCTTCTAAATCATGGATTTTTACCCTTAATATATCCAGCATTAAGTCATCATTATATTTCAACTAATTTATCTATAATTTAATTTAAAAACTTATATTTATGATTTTGTAATTAATTGTCATTTATGAAATTATTGATTCATATTAAATGAAAATCTATGTTTGATTAAAAAAATTAAAATAATATTTAATAAATATTATAATTTTATAATATATTCATATACATGAATTTTTATTCCTTATTTTTGTACTAAATATTCTAATTGAGTAATTATACATATACGTTTGTTTATTATATTATCACCCACCTTAACATAAAATAATTTAGGGTTATAATTTATTGAATTATTTTATATTTATTTAATATTATATAGAAAAATTACTTTATAACCTATAATTAGGGTACCGAGTCTAGTTTATACAAATAATAGATAAAATTATATATTTTTAATCGGAATAAAATGGTTATGTACTTTAATTTTATCTATTTAAAATGGTGGGATCCAAATTGTTTTCACAATTGATTATAATGACCTATACTTAGATACATTGCACCCAAATAGATTTGATAACAATAATAATGATATTTTGGTTCTTGTGAAAACCTAGTGAAATTAAGAACAGTCACAACACCCAACCGCAATGGAAAGTAAAATTTATGGCCATAGGGATTTATTTCATAATATTAATATTATTTCATATTGATAATTGAGAAATTTAAAATTTAATATTAAATTATCAAATAAATTTTATTATGTAAACGATTAACTTGTTTTTAATATAATAATTTATTAATTGATGTTCAGTAACTGATAAAATTTATCATTGGTTATAGAGAGTCTAAATAATATTAATGTAATATCAATAGAAAATGTTTTATTTAAGTTCAAATATTTATTATTTTTATTTAATGGTATTCATTGTGATCCATAATTTGTTACTATCTATATGTATTAAATTTTATTTAGTTGTTTATGTTTACATTGTTTGAATCATAAATAATTATTTAACTCATTTCAATAGAATCAAATATTAACATGTTATCATGGTTTAATTATGATTTTATGAAAATTAATTTGATTCTATTTGATATAATATTTTTAATATAATCTACTTAATATTTCATTTAGCTATATTTATGCAAATGTAAATGATAATGTTTTTGTCTTCTAATTCAAATTATACTCGAAGATGAGAGAAAACAAAAATAATCAACTGTATTAATAAAAAGAATATTTCATATATTACTTATTTATTATGGTTTAATATTTTTATTTTAATATATCATCAATGGTTTTTTTACTATAGACATTTTATGTATGATATTATGATATAAATTTTTTACATAATAATGAATTATGGATTAATTATTATGGAATCAAAACTAACAGATTTCTTGTAGATTTCCTTGAACTATGGTTTTGTATCAATTTGATAATTTTATATTTTTAGTTTTTATCTATATTAGAGGTTATGTGATTTTTTCAATTATATTGTAATTTTTTTATTTTAAATGTTTTTTTGAATTGTGTGTAACCAAAACATGATATTATGGTGGTATGTAGACCAATTTAAACGGACTATGAATAATTCTTTTCCCTTGTAGTGTACGATATATCCAAAAAACCCTATTCTAATTGTTTTTTGGTAAGGGGTTGGAATATTTTATTCGAGATCCTGTCAAGTGGGAATTGGATTGTGGGATTATATCCTCAGACGAAATATAAAGTCTTTCTTCCACAAAAGACTATTTTAGTACTTTTGTGTATTATTATTTGGTGTAACTACAAATAGTTATTTTTAGAGAACTGTTATTTTTTCAGTATTTATGGAATTTGTGAAAATTTGTTTCTTTTATCCAGATCATAAAAATGGTAGTGTATTTTTCATGGAGTATAATGTGGATATCATTAATATGAATTATTTAAAATGAACATTTTGTGTGATCGATTTATTATGGTAATAACCAATTACAAATAATCTAGACGGATTTCAAAGTAGTATTTGGATTTATTTCTCATTATAATTAAATAACATAATAGTGATCATTTTTATAACTTTTTATAAATATTTCACTAGTTGAGATCTCTATTAGTGATGACCACACAATAAAAATTACAGACTATATATATGAATATATGTTTCATTTGGTTCTTGTTTCAATGATATATTATAGACCACCTTGATAGAGGGATTATTAATTAATGGTTTGTGAATTTTATCCTATTTTTTTAATTGAAAAATTCCATATTATACTTTTATAAGTTATTTACATGGGGTTTTGGTTCCCAATTACATTTTTTCCATTTTGATAACCTAAAATATTTTTCTGAATTTTTAGTATTTATTTAATTGTAAAAATATTTAGGGATTCTAGATATAAATACATATTTTATTAGTATTATCATTCGTGGATTGTATTTATATCATTTAATATATATTATTTTTACTTTATATAATATTTAATTATATGTTATTTGTTATGTAAGGGTAAGTAATTACATTTTTCTGAAAATATCATCAACAAATATTCTCTATAGTGAATCTATTGAAGGAATTCATTGGGTTTCTAAAACTCAGTAATTTCATTTACCCATGTAGGATTCTAGTGAAATAAGGGGAATAATCCTAAATGTATAATAGTAAATAGTTTTTAATATTTTTTTATTTATTATTAATATGAAATTAATTAATATTCAAAAGATCTTTGAGGTAATTAAGATGCAAATATGAATATACATCTCAATAAAATCTATCATGTGTATCTGCATCAGGGGAGTTTGGATGTATCCAAATATATTATTTCATTTATATATAAATGAATAGACCCTAGACTATAAACATATAAATAAGATGATTTATTACAATAATGAATTTGAAAATCAATAATTCACTTATAAGTGTAAATTGGAAAATAATTTTATATAAAATATTCATTAGGTTTTGGTATATATTTTTTTAGTGATTTATATATAGGTGATATTTTTATAAGATTTTATGGTTTTTAGGGATAATAAAAATATATCATCAAAAGAGTTTTATTTAAAAATGTTATGTTTGTTTATAATATAAGGGAAATAATTAGAGTATACTGAATGATAATTAAGTAAGGTCTTTAAATCCATTAATGAAACAATATAAATACATATCTATGAAAATATTATACACTGATATCCAAAATTTTATGTAATTAATGAAAATGTAAATATTCAACATTGAAGATATAAATAAATATTTTCATATTAGGACGTATAGATTTGTTTTAAAAAAGTGATACTATGTTATGTAATAGAAGGTTAAATGTTTTATCGAAAAAGAGCTATACTATTTTTAATAATCATAAGGATTAAATAGTTAGAACATTCTTAAAACACTACATTTATAATCATTAGAATGGTGTAATTTATGGTACTCACAAAATTAATATTTTCTATATAATTAATCTACATTACTGATTTTATATTAACATTAGTAAATGATAAGATATGTTTAAAAATTGAAAAAATAAGAAGGTTATAGAATAATTCATAAAAAATTGGAAAAAGATAATGGATTTAATATATATATATATATAAACCAATAGATCAGATGATAATATTATAAAAATTATAAATTTAATTGAATAATTCATAATTCATGTAATGAATTATAAAAAATAATCATCAATATTTTGTTTAGTGACTAATGAATAATGAATATGGGCTAAAATGTTCAAATAAAATATATATAAACTTATAGCCATGTATGGACTCCTACTAAATTATATTAAACATCAATGATTCACTTTCATATCGAATATTTAATCAGTTTATACTACTCTAAATTATGTTTATAAATGAATTGTGATGTATTTGTAATAACATTAATTTTTCTCCAAAAGTAACATAGTTAAATGCTGAAGGATATATATAAATAATATAATCCTATATCATATATAAAATAATAAACTCAAATTTATATTTATATCCTAGAGTTTATTCCATTAATTAATTGATAAATAAATTAATTTAAATATATTTAAAACCAATATAATAAAATAATAACACTAAAAATATGATGAGTTAAACAAAGATATTTTTTTATATCTTATAATTTCAATATCAAAATATCAAATAACAAAAATTCGATAAATTATATTAAATGAAATATAAATTAATTAATAAAATATTTTTTAATGATGAATCCTTAAAAAAAATTATTAAATTAATGAATTACCTTAGATGAGGACCAGATAACTATAGAAGCCATATTAGAAGTGGATATATGAGAAACCATGCTAGAAGAGCCAATGGTAATTTTATAAATTTTTTGATTCAAACTATTTATATGGACCCATGAGTGCTCAAAATTTATTTTTTCATGAAGAGAAATTATGTATTTTATATTTTCAAGTGGTTGGGAATTTCTAGAATCTTAGATGATTATATTCCTTATGACAGCATCCACAATGTTTTATTATTATATTTTATAGAGAAAGATTACTCATTTTGGGTTTCCATTTCATTCTCTACAACCAATATTTTCCATTCCATATGATTATTTAATTATATAAAAACTAAACAAGGGAGACCTACATAATATCTAAGCCATTATTACAATAATGTGAATATCAATTCAGAACTAATGAGGGGGACTTACACCCTAAAAATCATTGAGTAATGATGGGTAGAGGAAATCAATAATTTTATTTCATGATTAATATGGAATATATATATAGGATAATGATTATTCATCTCATTAATATGTGGTAATTTATTATAATGAAAAATATTCAAATCCTAACATATGATCCTCTAGACAGAAGAAGTTATATTTGATGATATTTTAATGAATGTGAACAAAACATTGTTTAAAAATAATGAACATAGAGACATATTAACATTAACCCCATTATCAATTCTTATATTCGATTCTTAAAAACATTAATAACTATTTTCATTTTATTTTTTATATTTTCAATTCTCAAATTTTAGTTAAATTTATTATCCTTTTGAGTATGGTCTTGTTGGGAAAGAAATCTATCAAGTTTTAATTTTTGAGTTTTTCAATGTTGTGTTTTTAAAAAATATTATTTTTCATAGTTATACCAAATTTACTAACTAATGATATTGATTGGTGTTTGGATAACTAAAAATAAAATTTGTGGTGTTTTATATTGTTTTCAAAATATTATGGTGTTAAATTATAGTGGAAGATCAAAGTGTTTTTCTTGGAAGTGGTATGATTATTGTGAAAAATCCAAGGGTATAGTGTAATGTTAATGTGAATAAACATAGAGGGATCATGTTAATTGAAAAATCATGTAAAAATTATATGGAAACTGAAAAGAATATTATATATTATTTTTTTCAATGTAGGATCTTACTTGTAGAGGGTCTTCATTAGAAAGTCCACATTAAATGATTTTAATGGTAATATTGGGAAATCCATATATAAGTTCTCATATAGAGGACCCTAATGGAAATACAGTGAATTTAGTTATAGAAGGGGGCTCATATATCTGAAAAGGTTGTTCACACAATGGATTTAATGAATGATTTAACAATATTTTCATGATAATAACATTTTTCACATTTTTTTGACTATATCAGGACCCATTAATCACATCATTATGTTGAGTAAAAAGTTATCTCAATATATTAATGTGGTAAAATTTAAAAATACAAGACTTGTGTTCATGGAGATACGCTATATTGATAGAATAAATTCTACGAAGAAAAAAAGGAAAATTCATAAAGTGGGGTACACAAAGAAACTAGTCTTCTATGACAGAATGTTAATTAATTCACATGAAGAAATATATGAATGATATTATTTTGAGGTAGTTCATAATTTAGGTTTATTAAAAAATAATATCATGAATGTAATCTGGTGAAAATATTATGTGGTGAACATTACAGTTCCACAAAATGGATCAGTGAATAGTACCCCTCTAATATAGTTCACATTCAAAAGTGTTCTTTTATTTTATTTTTTTATAAAGAATATTATGGAGAAGTATTTTTTAATTCAATATTTCATCGATTATAAAATATAGTAATAACATTTATTTGATGTCAATAATTAATATAGAGATTTATATCATAACCATTATTGTGTTAAAACCGCATAGTTGATAATTACCATCAAAAGTATCTCATGTATGATTATTACGTTCACCTTAATTTAGGAGATAATGAGATCTAATGTGTTAAATGATGTAAACTAATAAGGATATTGTGTTATCTAAGAAATTTTATCAATAGTTCACTTTAGTGATGATGATATATAGACATAATTTCTTTTTATTATACATAGAATCACTTTGTTTTGGAGAACTTAGTGAAGTTTCCTTGTCTATTGTGCGATTTTATTTTAGTTTATATATTGTTTTGATAATAATATATATTATTTTTTTAGATAAATCGTTATAAAAAGAAAAAAAATTTCAAATTTAAAAAAACCCATATACACCAACCTCTTAGGGTATTAAACATATTGGGTCTAATATATCAATAATAAAGAGACATTCAATACAATTTCCCCATAATTAATTATACCATTGTATAAAATATTTTATCCTTACTATAGTATCAAATTTTAAAAAAAATTTGATAAATTACAACATTAGAATCATATTAAAATATCTATAATTTAATTTAATCAATAGAATATTTACCTCTAATACCCGAAAACATCTTATTTATCTTTTTTTCACACTTCACTTCTTCCACTATATAAATTAATATTCTTCATTTATTTATTATAATTCATGAATTTTTTATTAATAGTTGGTTCATATATTGCAATTTTAATTCACACCTGCAGGATTTTTCCTTTGTGGAACCATTCTCTTCTAAATATAATAGATTAATACATTCTATAATATAAAAATACTAAAATATAATACATTAAAATCTCCAATAACAAAATGAGTAATTATCCTATAATAAAATATATAATTGGAATTCCATTTTATCAAATATCATGTTATACAATGTATTTGATTTTTAATCGATGTTTTCATGTAGTTATTTGGCATCAAATAATTAAATTTAAGGACATTACCATTTCATATCAAATAAAATTTTTAGAAAAGATCCATTTGGAAATTAAATTCAAGAAAATAATTTCCTTTTACCCATTAATATCTATTAACATTAGAACCATCCCTTAAAACACATTCTTAATTTCATATTTTCATCCTACCATTTTTTATGTAATGGATTATTTATATAATAAGTACTTGAGGAAATAATTATTTATATCTCCACACATACGTAGTTGTGTAATTATTCATCTAAACTATTCTATTATAATGATATACATACCAAATTTAAAATTCAAAATTGAATTGTTCTATTCAAAATATTTTATACATTAGTTTGAGTAGTGGTGTTAAAACATTTATTTTATCTAATTTAAATTTAAATCTCATCTAAAATTTTCCTGAAATTATCTTTCATAGAAATCAATAAAGGACCAATAGAAAAAAAATATTGATATGAATTTAAAAATAATACTAAGTGTTATACCACATATGAATATTAAGAAATACAAGATGGAGATTAAATGGATTGTTTTTAAATCATCACATAGAGAATGTTTCAATCATGAAATTTCAATCACATTATTCATAATATTTAGTACTAAATGATAGTGGAGATCATACAACTCATAGTGAATAATGATTAGGGAAAATTTCATCTTATTTTAAACCCTTTGGAGAAAAATATTAGTAGCTTAAAGTGGATGTTCAGATAGATTTAACTATAGGTAATATTTAGACAGTAATAATAGATTATCAGAGTCATATATTTAATATTCATCACATAATGAAGTATATGAAGAAACATTCTTTTGATTGTATAAGCATAGTATCCACATACAGTAAATAATATCAAACCAAAATAAGTTCAAAAAATTAGCATATTTTTATGACATACTTAAAACGATTAGTTGATAAGGTGAATAAACATTATACTAAATTAAAAACAGCTCCTTCCAATTGACCCTCCACTTTTCTAAATGATATATATGAACATACATTCATTGTAAAATTATTTATGGATCATAATGTATAAATAATAATGTATAAAATCAAATATAAAAACTATTGTCTTGTAATAAATATATAAATTAAAATATTTAATATTATAATTTGTATACCATAATCAACTAAATAACTAATATTTTTAATATAATGATAATTAGTAGTGAAAAAAAATTCTATCATGAGTTCAAACATGAATGCAAAATTCTATGTAAGATGAGATGATTTTCTAATGAAGAGAAACAAATAATATATATATATTGTAAATGAGTATTATTCCATAATATCCATATTAATGAATTTATTTAATCCAAAATCCCTCTATACTATCCAATATAATAAATATTCATTCTATTGGGAAATATACACTTTCCCACTGAATCAACATTATAATTACACAATGATAAATTCTCTATATTTTTTTTGAAATGGAAAAATAAATATTTTGTGATTAGTAAAACATAACTTATTTTATCTCACCCAAATTTTGAAGAATATAATATATTTTATTTGAAAAAAACACATGTTTTAATATTACTATTCATATTTACCATTGAATCATTTAAGATGGAATTAAATTGCAATATGTTTTATATGATTTTCCCTCAATTTAATTATTCACTTCTTATTTTCTGTTGGGATATAATTATAAATACTATAAATTCCAAGTCATCATTAATTATACTTACTCATTAAGATAATATATCTATATATTTTCCTAAAATTTTATTATGTGTTTCCCTCTATTTAATTCATTATTAAATATCCCATTCAATAAATTATTTATACATGTAACATTTTTTGCTGAAATATCATTCCCTTTATAAATGTATCTATATCATTCCTTTTGACACTAATGAAATGGGTTGGTTAGGATAATTAATGTAAATGTATAATGATCTAACTTGATGAAAACATTAATGATGATTTTTATATGAGTGTATGAATCTTTTTCTATATCAAAATTTATATTTATTTTCATATGAAATTTATATATCTGTAAATGGATATGGATTAGAGAACCTTTACTTCATCTACATTGCATTCATTTTAATCAAATAGAAAATGATTATCAATTTTGTATATGAAGTAGTTATGTTGTTTTATAAAATTTTATATCAAATTAATTCTAGAAATATATTAGTATGAAGGGATAGTGGAGATAAGCACAAGAAAAATGGACAAGAATAGTTAAAATTGATGATTTTATTTTAAATTTCTTATTTTATTGAAAAATTAAATCACTCAATTATCCAGGAAATTTTATTCAGTAGAATTGTATTTTTGATAAGTTAAAAATGCATTATCTTTTATATTTATTCCCACTAATATCCCAGAACAAATGCATTGGAGATTTTAGAATTTTATTCTTTTATAAATATGATATTGACTCATTATTTGAACAAAAATGATAAAATTAGTCATTCTAAAAAATGATACTAAAATTCCATAACAATATTTTAAATATATGAATCAAGTAAAAATTTATATATTTTCTAGACATTATAATAATTAATGATTTAGAAATTGAAATAATTTAAAAAATAAATACAATTCGGAATAATTTAAAGACTTAAATTTAATTATATATGAGACTATGAATAATGGAATATTTAATCCAATATTTCATATATTAGAATATTAGTTTCAAAATATACTATATTTCTATATAAATTCATTCCTATTTGGTGTTATAATGTATAACATAGAACATAAATAACATAAATGAATCATGATATATAGATCCAATACACTAAGCCATGTATCCTGATACACAGGATTTATATAAAAAATGAGGCTATTAGAGGTCGTTGTTATAACACTACATACATATATATAAATAAATTAAAAAATAACTATAAATCATGAAAATAAATCAACATAAACCCAAAATATTCATGAAATATACAATATTATATAGTAAATAAGTAACATAAATTTCACAACATCCATTCATTTGTAACCTAGATTAGCCATTTACAGATCATAAAGGGAAAGGAATAAAACAGTTAAAAAACTATGTCCCACCATAGAGGAACTACAATGTAAAACTATAGAAACAATTACCAATACATATATCTATCCACGAATCCTCTATCATTCAAGAAAAAACTCACTGACCCATTACCATTTTCTATGTTTTCACCTATAAATATTTCATGCATTTTCAATGGTCATGCAAGGGTGTGGATTTTGACTCATTGGACCCCACTACCGTAGTCCCTATATATTATATATACATATAATGTCTTTTGAAGAAGTTAAATAAACATATTCAATATAATGTCACAACTAAATTTACACCTTTATTGTGATTACACGAGTTAGTACATTGCCATATTTAGCTAGTTTTTGTGTTGGATGATGTTCCCACAGTATTTCTCAATACGATCTCCCATCACCTTATATGAAATTCCATACCACCTAAAGATACCAAAACATTAGAAATTAATATTTCTATTATAAGACAGTATAATTTATGACCCAAACAAACACCAATAAACTATACATCTTGTTCTAACGTAAAATGATCCTTATAAGAATGGTAAAATATATTTTCTAATAAATACCTTTCAAGATGAGAAACCAATCCCATATGATAATTTCAATAACCACCCATTTTATATGGAAACACCTATAGATTTTCCCCCTTTAATATTTTTTCTCAAAATAATCCATCATAATCCTCTCATCTATGAAGTACAACATTAATCAAGTAGCATTAAAAAACCTCTTCGGACATATCCTTTGGGGAAATGAGACTAATAGCCTTAATTTAAAGAGAATAATAATATTTCTCAACTATTTATATCATGATTTGGTTGTGAAATATCCCTAATGGATTTCCCCACCCCATGTGAAGAAATAAAAGTGATTTGTTAGCAGGAACTACCGTTGAGAATTAAATTTCCAGAAATAACATTAAAATGTACTGTCGAAAATAAATATGCTGACATGGAAAAAATAATAGATCATGTGAAAATATATATAAAATGGTTAAAATATCCATAAAACAACCAAAGTACATAAAATTTTTTAAATCAAATATCTATGTGACATGATTTCATTTATAGACTCCCAAAACATATTACAAAAAACATTACTTAAAGAAGCTGTTTTTCCCTTATATACATTAGATAAAAAAATATATATATAAAATAAATGTGTGTGAAGGGAGTGAGAAAAACGGATGATCATCATACTATCATGTGTTTGATTTAGAGAAATTACAAAAGAAACGAATTACAATAAACTAATATAAAAAAATATGAGATATTTGTTAATCAAAAATAATTACAAAATCACTAATTCAATAATGTAATATATCATACTAATAGACAACATTCCAAAACATTTTAGAAAGAATATAATTATGTGATTCATGGATAATCACTTGATAAAACAAGACCATGGTATCAATATTTATTTATTAATAAAGATATTTATAACATTATAAAAATCAGTAATCCACCTCATCTTAACATTACCCTATAGGAATAGGTATCGGGTGAATGAAGTGACTTCGAATTGTTTATCCATTGAAAACTAGGAAACCATGTGCCCACATTATCATAGTAGAGTAGGTTTAATAATAAAGAGTTTATAGCTATGTACATCTTCATACTTCAACATCAGTCACATTAATGTTTATCGAATTATAGTCATTTAATGGTATTTCATTTTTAAAACCACAATAAAATTATTAAAAGATTTATTATTAAAAATAAAAATTAGGAAATATAATTTCCAAACCATAATCAATCATTTTTATCAAAACTTGTTCATGACATCAATGAGTTTTTTATATTAATTATAATTTAATAATTAAACGGTTCAACTAAAAAAAATATTATGAAACCACATACACTGAAAAAATGGAATATAAATTACCATAGGTAAATGAAAAGAAATAAAAAACAAAGGGACTTGGGAAATAATTATGGGAACCTATATTAAGAATTTACAATAATAATAATCTATATTGACATGTTCTATAGTGAAGATACCCAATTCAACACATACCACCACAATTTTATGATAACTCACTACGTGGATAAAATATCTACCTAATACACATTAATTAAGTAGTAAATTTGATTTTAATACAATTAGAAACTAATATCTAACAATTATTAGCATTGAAAAATAAGGTATATAGAGATAAACTACTATAATTATTAAGAGAATGATTTACTAGGTCAAACATGAGATCAAAATACAAAGATAGGACTACTGATTAAATTATTAATTTATGCTAATAAAGAATTTGGTGTAAAAATAGAATTGGGTACAATGATTGGACTACTAATTCAATTAGTAATTAATGATGATATAATTAACGCAAAAATATTTATTTCCGGCCCTAAAATTCAATGTGTAATTATCTCAATATAGATGAGTCCATTTCGAACTCAGCATAGACACTCAATCCAAGGACATTTGAGAATTATCAAACTGAAAACAAAATTTTAAATAAAATTTTTTACATTACACATAGAAAATTTACATCATAATAAACAAACTAAAGCGTTTCCTTAGTCACAGATATATGGGGTTCTATGTGATGGTATTATTAATTATAATCATGATATAGGTCTTGAAAATACATTTTCGGTTAAGGAACATTGATGATGTTGTAAAATAAGAAAACTATATATGTATAACCAAGAGATATGACACATTTATATGCTATTCAATGTCCTATAATTATCCCACATTCCAAAGAGTGAGGTTACAATTCTTTACAAGCCATAAGTGTATCGACCCTAGAGAGATGTTCAAGAAAACATCATCACCAAATAATGACTATAAAGGATGAGGATGTTATCCCACATAAAACATATAATATCCTAAATCCACCACCATTGTCTGAATAATAAAATGGATATTTCATATTTTTAATTGAACCAAAATTTTTTCAAACAAGTATGAGTCATTAATATGAGACAAATAGAAAAAATAGTTATATTGAAATCCATATAAATCCACAGAGGGATCCATTCGAAAAGAAAATGTATTTTTTATTATAATAAAAATAATCCTTCCCTATATGTATATTAGTTAACCTAAAAAATTCCAAAACCTATGTAAGAATAATATATTTGATTATTTTACTTTTCAATTATATTTTCCCATCCATTTGAGAATGATGTAATGTGATCAACCTAAACTAGGTTCTAATTGACTCTTTGGGACCCCTGAAAACCTATAAGGTAAAATTACTTTCCCTCATAGAGAAAATATCCATATAGATCCCATGAATACTAATAATTTATTTAACCTGAAAAATCATTAGTTCCTCCACTTTTTTGGGGTACAAATTGATATGAAATGAGATAATATATCAATCCAATTGATCACCACCCATATGAAATTATTACCTTATAGATATATAGGTTATCCATCCATGATATCCACTGATATTTAATTCCACTTCAATGATGGAATGAGAAGTATATGAATTACCTCAAAATGATTATTCTTCTCACAATTAATCTATTAGAATGTCTAACATATAAATATATAATGTTAAATTAGTTTCATTTCTAATCAGGACCCTAAAAGTGATAGTACATGTCATAAAAATTAATATTTGTTTCATGGTATATTTACCAAATGGATTGATGATGATATACTAAAATTCTATTATTGTAGATAATGGGGAAATTTATTGGTTCAAAATGTAACAATAAGATTTTAAGAGATGGACCACTCATCGATTGTCTACCAACCATATAAAAAATCCTATATACTATAGAAAAATTAATAATTTGTAGTTCTAGAAATCACTTCTTAAGTATTGTGGTTGTCAAAATAATTCTTACCAGAGTAATACTCAACACATAATCCAAAAATTTTATTTGCATCTAGAATAAATGATCAATCATGTCACATTCACCCTTCTCATAATTTATATCTTGATAATGAAACATCTAATAATGTAGATTATTGAATATGTTATATTTTCATCATTTATTGGAGTTTATAATTTTAAATATATACTTTTATTCTACACATCACCTCTTCCAGATGTACATGTCCCCTTGTGAAATGATATAACCAAAACATTTTCTGTTAGTGTATCTGATCATATTGTTCAAAATAAAATCATAATACCAATTTTTTTAAAAATTAAAATAAAATAAAATATCAAAATGATTTTTTGATATTTAATTTAATTAGATAATGCTTATTGGATTCATCAACCACTATATTATATCCTTACCCAAGGACACAACCCAAACCTACCCTCGAAGCATCACAAAAAATAAAAATTCTCTAACTGAACTCTGGTGATGTAATAATCATTTATAGGGTAAATTACACCTTATTTCAACAAAATATGTCTTACACTACTATTCAAAAATAATTTTACCCCCTTTTATGTGAGAGAGGTAAAATGTGAATCAAAATTCTTGAAATAATTTACAAACCCAAAATTTTATCCCACCAAACCCTAGAAGCTACATATGTATATAAAACCTCATGAATATTAAAATTCATGAAATATATATATTTTATTTAGATCAAATGAGATGTGATTTTTTATATCATGTTTACTAATAATATAATTTCTCAGATCCAAAAAATGGTTCAACGATAATTTGGAAAAATGATGGTGATCCCTCAAAATTCCCAACACATTACTTGTGAAACACGCATGATCATATTCGATCTTATATTAAATTAAAATATCAACCCATAAACTCAAGAAAAATAATTCATTTACTACTTGAAAATATATTTCATCAATTCCATAAATACATAAGGATTATTAAATTTCCCAAAATTAATCACAAGGTTCTAAAAATAACCATATAAAATTTTGATTGTGGTCATTAAAATATCCAACTCCATGAATCTATGTTGAAAATACTAGACTAATGATCATTTTCAGAAAACCACATGTACTATTTTAACTAGATTATTAAGTAACAAATGTAAAAAAATGAAAATATTTTATTGAATACTACTCAATTGATATTTTGATAATTGTCACATAAGAGGATAGTTTCATTAGTCATCATGTAGAAAATATAAGGGATGATAAAGGTGACACACATGGTCATCAAAATACCTTATCTCACAAAACACTATATTGTATTCTCACCTCCTTGAACTCAAAAATATATATATGGTAATATTACATCAATATATGTTTTGATTTGGGAATAATTAAAATAGATAAATCATAGTTCTACTCTATCAGAAAACCAAAGAGGTCATTAAAAAAAATTAGAAATTATTTTAATACATTTCAAAAGATAACTATATAATATTCCTTTCACAGTTTAACTGTAGACAATGGTATAAACATGCTATTATCTAGATTAAAGGGAAATTTCCAAATGGACTTTGGATCCCATTCCCCTTAAAATACATTAAAAATATAATCGGAAAAACTGATGAAACCCCACAGATAAAAATAATAAATTTATCCATTATGTGAAATAAAAAAAACCATTTCTATATTAAAATCAATTTAGTACAATTTGAGAACCCGAAGTTCCCAAACATGATACACATCAAACATATTTAATGAGAATTAGGCAATATAGAAACCCTACAAATTGAACAATCATGGAGATATTTCCAATTACATAAATAATGGCATGATATCTTTTGGATGTTTTATTATATCTAATATACAAGTTGATTCAATGGAGTGAGAGGAATTTTTTCAAGTAATGTATTAAATAAGCTAGATATAATAGAAGTGGTGCGTCTCACAGCAAAATACCTTCAATAACTTTTATAAAAACTTCTTCCACTACATGTAACTTATTTATTATGGATAATTGTGTCTAGAACACTATAGACCATGAATCATCTAACAACCTAGTAGATCAACCATGTAACTAAGATTCTATACTAGATGCTGGAATATAGAGAGCCTTAGAAAACCATTGTAAGTGATCATGACACCCACATGAGTGAAGAACATTAGATTCATGGGGGAAATAACATTATGTGTATTTTATAGTGACATTTTTATCATTTAAAGAAATTATCAACAGATAATGGTGGAGTAAATGACCTACATTATGAAAAAAAAATTTCCTCAATGAAAATCAATCTAATTCCTATTTCTATTATAAGATCTACTAGTACTTCAACGAGGTAAAAATGGGCCTTTGGTTAATAATAACACACCCACCATGTTAATCTCTACCATAAATACCCATTAAATTATCTCAAGATAGGTATTCAATATTTGAATGATGTATTATGATTTTATATCACATCAAAGACTCATTGTAACCCTCCAATCCATCATATTATCATTAGGTACAACCTCAATAGAAAACATACCAAACTGGGTGAAATGATTAGTGTTATCCATCATTTATTACTTCCCTCACTCAAGGATGATAAACTCCATAAATCACAATATGGTAATTATTTCATGGATTATTTTCATGGTGAAAATGCAATTTATCCTCTTCCAGATAAAACCCATATTCTTAAAACATAATAAAATTATGTCCCACCACTTTCTACTTGGTACATGAAGCCTAATGAAAGAAGAACTCACATTTTCTGAATCATGAGGTTTCAGTAATTGAAAAAGAATTCAATTTTTTAGAACCAATATTACACCTTATTTAGATTACTTTTACAATGAAAATTTGGATGCATATAGTGAATAATATCTTAGGTTGGATTCTAGCCTTATCTGTTCGAGGATCCCCTTCAAAATTCTAAATAGGGGTTGTCGCCACACCTTGGTCTATATATTAGAGAATAAAAACACATCATCGACTATATTCATATAAATTTAACAGTTTCCCTAATATGGTTCATTTTAAGAACACTCATACAATATATCTAGAATTCTTCAATTTTTAATTCTACTAAACATCAATAGAAAAAGTGATACAGGAACATGAGATTTAGGAATAAAATGTTAGTTAATATAATATATTTCCACAATAAATTTATGAATACTTGATAAATCATATACTCGTATAATAAAAACCTAAACTATAAAGACACATTTTCAAACCACCCATGGTTAATAAATGCTTGTCATGAAGAGAGATTCCCACGAAAACTCTCATAACACACGACTTTCTATCCCAAAATTTAAATCCCTAAGAATTAGGAATTTAATTTTTTTTAAAAAAAAATAGGAATAGAATAACACCCACACCTTTGATAGAAATATTACATTAACAAACTAACACTAAAAATTAATCTATAAACTGATCTACTCTTCAAATGGTCCCAAGGGAATTTGGGTTCCCTATATGTAGGATAAACGAACATTGGTATCGAAATCAACCATTGGTAATTATTTTTTAAAAAAACCCTAAAACAAATAAATATTGATTAAAAATTTTCCTAATTAAAATTATCTGTATTATAGGTGGAATGTTACGAAATTTAGTTACATTAAATGTTGTGATCCATTAAAAAATATTTTACACCAAAAATGGTAATTTCTAACACCCTCTGATCTTATGTCACCTCCCTACTCACACACCTTACTTCTGAACTAACCTTCCTTCTTCCTGTAGATCCATTCTCATACATTCATTAGTTAACACACAAACTAAAAACATCTGATGTTTTATGATGGGGTATTTTAAAAATTACCTATTATGATCTGATTTCATACGTAGGATTTATGATATAAAAAACATGTGATCAAATTATTTTGAAAATAAGTAATGTATTAATGTTTAATACAAATCATGATTACATATTCCTTTTAAATTTAATTAATCATATCACCATAAATATTTCCAAAAAAATATAAAAAAATAGTAATAAATTGAACTTGGTTCCACAAATTGGTACATTGATATGGTGAGTCACATGACCTCATCCATGTCTCCCCATAAGGCATGGGTTACTATCTAATAGTAAGGATCAAATATATAACATGGGGAGACTATAAATTCTTTGTCAACAAAATATAATAGGATAAATAAATAAAAAGTGGAAACTAGGAAATAACAATAACCTACATCAAACTAGAATCAGCAGAGAAAAATAAACATATGATGACACAAAATATGGAATATAATATCGATACTAATGAAGTATATATTTCATTAAATATATGATTCTTGTTTTTAAATGAGAAACCATAATAATTACACATTAAGACCTCATGTGGGTCCGGAGTCTGGTTTCCTCATCCAGGCACCATCCTGACTCATCCATCCAACATAGGGATCCTACCCTTGTCATGTCTGTCAGTATTGATGTATATTTAGGTACCGAACACATAGCTCAAATATTGTCTGATCTCAAGAAAAGAGGCCACCACCAAAAAATATAAAAAATCAGCAATTCATTAATACATTATGTAGTTATATAAAAAAATTAATTAAAATTCATAAAGTAAATAATTTTTACCATTCATTATCCATTAATTAAGATAAAAATTTCCCAAGTTCACAAGGAATCCAATACTATCAATACCTACATTGGCCCATGCGGGAGTCCAATCTAACAAAATGGGATGTTACATATCAAAGTACCATAGTTATCATTTATATTTTCATTTCTATTTTTATCATGGCCATTTGGAACCATAGTATAATTCTAATCTCACCTTCTTAGAATGTAGTTTCAACAACCTTGGGGGTATTTCATGCATTCTTTCCTATCTAACAACTCTATGTTAATGGTGTAATTAGATCCTTAGTCCCTATTCTAAACATTCAGTCACATATGGGTATCTAGATCCTTGGTCACTTTCTCAAACTCATTTATCATATACAATCATTTGGGTCTATAATTCCCCCTTTAACACCCCATGGGTACATAATGCTAAATTCAATTATCCACAATCCATTTATCTTAAAATCACATATATCACATAAATAACATATATCACACTTAACAAGGGAAATCAACATTATCCTTTTATCAAAATTTCACATCATTTTACACCATTTAAATTATTAATGAACAATTTTTAATTAAATAATTCATTAACAATTATAGGTTAATACAAAAACCCCTTCATTACCATTATTCCACCAATTTAACATTCAATTCATCGAATAAATTATATAACCCAATAAATTTAAAAATTACATTACCCCATTATCAAATCTATTTAATAATCATGATTCAACAAATTTGAATTACCCCCATCCATAAAAATTCATTATCACTTGGAAATTTAAATTAATCAATCCAATTTATATTAAATTTCCCAATCAAAGAAATTTCAACATCAAAACTAATACAATTAGTTAAATAAAGACTTTGAGATTTACAATTTAGACCATTTAACTTATGATTGATGATGAGTGGACACTAAGGTCAGTCAATAATTTATTTAGAACAAAAAAGTTCATTTAAATGAATGAAGTCTTGATTCAAAATCTAGAGAGATGTATATTATCCAATATGGTCATGTAATCATCAAGAATGATGTTTTATAGCCCATTTAATTCATTCAAGATCCTCCCAGCTCTATAGAAAAAGTGTTAGTCTGAGCTGGGACAAATAGAAGTTAATGTTAGTTTGTTTGGGATATTAAAATATATTTTTTGTAAAAATAATCTTCTACACAAAATTTTCTAGGAGAGGTCACATGGTTTTCCCTAATCATGTTCCCAATTGTGCCCTTATTTCCAAGGATCATGCGGTTATTAATATGAGGATACATAGTTCGAAAAAATGCTCACCGACCATATGAATGCAGTCTATTTTGACTCTAACAATTTTTAAGCCTAGGAACTAAATTTGGGAAAACTATATACCAACCATGCAGTTCCCAAATTCCTTCAAATGTTTTCTAATTTCACTAAAGAACACCACAATTTAAAACTAAACCATGATACACTAAAAATGATAAAAGAGTAAATTAAAATTAGAATGTGACAATTCCCTAAAATGTCAGGATCTTACAATATTCCCACAATATAACTACTCATCCTTGAGATTTATTCCTCAGAATATCTATGATTATAGAGTAAAATAATCAGACCATTGAGCCCTCATATCTGATTAGCTATGTATTGTTTCCACATAGTCGTTCCTATTTTTTCCACAATTAATGAAATAGCGTTATATAGTTTCCCTACAACACACTATCAGTTTGAAACAAAATGAGTATTGGATGCTACTTAAAGAAAACTTCTATCTCAACATGAACTCCATCCACATCAATCACATGATAAAGGTGAGAGTGATATTGTAGAATTTTTGACACATGAAAAACATAATGGATATCACTGTACCTCTCTATATAATCTAATTGGTATACCAGTATCCTGATTTACTAAAAACCCTCGAAAATTACAAAAAATGTGGGTTCCAACTTTACCTACCTCCTAACCCAACAGTGACCCAATCTAGGTGGCACCCAAAAGAACAAATTGACACCCTATAAAAACATTAGGGTTCATTGATCTCTATCATCATAAGACGTCGACCTACTATGAGTCAGAACCATAATATTTTGTATTAGATGACCCTCCTCTGACATAATTCTCGTGAGACTCGGTCACAACGACTCTGTCTCACCCGCCTCCTTCCAACATAGAGTAGATGTCAATAGACTACCATAAAAATAATCATATGCTCCCATATTATAGTATCCTAATAACAATTATGATTGGAAAACTCAACCACTGATATGTTATTCTACAAAAAACTCCCAATGTCGTGGAATCATTCTTATAGCATTTCCCCAATCACTCAAATACTACACTCTGATAGCGCACTTGTTGGTGGGTGGACATTTACACTCAGAAATAACTATGTACTAGTATTATTCTGTAATATGGGTAAGAAACATGAATTAAAACATTATTCATGGTGTAAAAAATAATTTAGGGCACCCTATGAAGTCATAATATCTATTTAATGTATGTATCTCACAACTGGTCCATTGATAAATATTCAGAATTTGGATTAAATATGTTACATTAATCAGTATTTCCACAAAAACCTAAATTATAGAATTTTTGTATTGATTACTTGGGAGTCCAACCAAAAAAATTCCATGTATCTTCATCGTACTTCCATTCTAGAATGGTCAATGGATGTAGTGAACCACCAGGTCATTGATGTCCAACCTTCTCTTATTGACAGATGTAGCATCATGTCATCAACCATAAAATATACATTTTCTTGTTTGGAGACCAATATTTCACACATAGGTTAAGGCGACTTTTGTTAAAACCTGTATATAGTAATTAATTTTAAAATTGATATTCACATATATGCACATCCCACTTAATTATAGTAATAAAAAACTATTCCCAAACATAGATTATCTTATCCCCATCTATGGTCCAATATGACGGTTCCTTTAATCCTTTAAGGATGTATATCAAGGAAAAATATTCAAGATCATTCTATTGGTGTTTCAATATCTAGTTAAGAGGTATACACTCTTATAAAACTGATCTTATAGACATAATATTATTATCCAACTAAAATAGGAACATGAATCTCATCTACAAAAGTCATCATCTTCCACAAAAATCTGGACTATTTAACTTCATGTGTCTTTATTTTCCTCCACATAGTGTTAATATCAACATTTACCTACTGAGGATTATAATCCCTCTCAAAATCCAAAGGCATCATATAATCAAACCACCACAACTATCAATGATTCAAATAACTATAATAAAAGGCTTACATTAAACAATATTGGTTTGTATAGAAAGTGATATTTTTTCCAGTCAAAAATGCCACCAACAATTCAAATCATAAATCACTATAGTTAAATTGATGTCATGAATAGGGTAATTCCATTTATGTGGCCTCAACTTCTATAAACATACACAAAAAAACCAAGATTCATTCATCAACCCTACTCCAATTATTATCCTAGAAGGATCACAAAACACCATATAATCTTTCCCTACATTGAGTTGGATCAAGATTTGTGTCCTTGTCAAGTTAATCAAAAACACCTTTAGATAATTATCCCATGGTATAAAACATTCAAACATCAATACATTATTATTAAATACATAAAGCGGTGCTACCAATTTGGTAATGTCTTGGATGATCTTCTGATAATAATACACCAACCCCAGGATACTATGGTTATCAAAACAATTACTACTAGGATCACCTAGGAAACCACCACCTAAAACCTTTATGGGTCCAACAACACACATTCATAAAAAATTATGTAACCCAAGAAAAATACTTGATTAATATAAAATTGAAACTTTTAATTTCATATATCCAATTTTTTTTGTCATACTCAGGATGATTTAATGATATTAGAATTGATGATCATGAGTTTTGGTGGACACCATGATGTCATCCACAACCAACACCACAAAATGATCTAGGTAAAGATTGAAAATTTGGTTCATCAATTTTATAAGAATTTATTGTGAGTTCTCTCATGTGAACATCATAAAAAACTAATGGAAGCCATATCATATTCTAAATGCTTTCTTAGGTAGGTTAGAAGGAAATTATATAAAATGACGATACCCTAATGTGATTTAGATATTGATGAAAACAATATATACCCTCAACTATTCAAAGAAATCATTGATACACAAAAGAGAATACAGGTTCATAACATTCATCCAGTTAATCATTCATTAATAAACACAAAAGTGAAATCTCTCTTCAATATTATTTCAAAAAAAATCTGCAGAACACCAAGGAAATGTACTCAGACTGGTAAAAACATTTTCCATCAAACCCTTCCATCTGATTCATGAGATTATTAAGTTCTAATAGTGATATATTATAAGGTTTTTTTTTGAAATCATCTCATCCATTCAAAGAAGATCAATCCTGAATTTCACACCTCAATCAGGTGGAAGACATAGGATGTCTTTAGATAACACAACCTAGGACCAATCTACTTTGGATGGAATGACATGAGTCCTAAGACATCTATCATCTAGTAATATACTTTCAAAACTGTTTGTGGGATCCACCATTTTTTGATGAATCATCCCAAAATGGGATCTCATGATATCCCACTCTACATGAAGAAAATAATTGTCTCCCCCAAGAGGCATAGACCTCACTCTCCTTCGATCATAATTATGGTGGTATCTGTAAACCATTAACCATTCCATACCGATAATTAGGACGAATACCGACTTTTAAGAATTAAATATACCTTGGAAAATGATACTCTACAATAGTGAGATAACACACCTTATTTAAATTGATATCCCTCAATAGTAATCCTAGTGGTATTTGCATCGTTTTCAACTTTAATAGAAAATAAACTCTCAGTATCAACACATTCACATGTTCTTTAGTTATAATGTAATGATAATCACTAGTATAAAATAAGGAGATATAACGATTTTATGAAACAAAAATATTTTATCTAACTGTCAATGGTCCATCCTCATTATTGACTTGTTTCGGATAAACTACATGAAACCTTATAACCCCTCTTCCCTATTTATTATTGTGATTCCATTTATTAGCATCATTATACTGATACATGAACTCTTTCCAAGATTTACCTAATCTACTACCTTGACCTTAATGCTAATGAAACTCCATCTTCTAGACTGATATGGTATAGAACACCCCCTTCCGGTACTCCATCTTTATCCAGATACTGTACCACTACCAATCTATTACTTGTTCGGATAGAACCACTGTATATGTGTTGTCATGTAGTAGGCTATAAATGGACATGGTGGTTGAGTAAAATGTCTTTGAATGCGACTCATCCTACTATAATAGTGGTATAACACTCTAGTAATATCATGTAGATTGAACCTTCTCTATAGCCAACCTACATTCCACAAATCTGGAAAAAATTATCAAAACTATACTTCATTACCTCGAAATATGTACCATTAGGTTGTCTAGAAGAATCCATTTATCCTTCACTGGACGCCTTCTTTAGGTTCCCCTCATATATGGGTTCATGATCCACCACATCAAAAAAAATATATATAACCAAAATATGTTATCTTATGACTTAAAATAACATTCAAGTCTAGCATGGAAACATATTCACACCATTGTATCAGCCCCTTATAGTGATGGAGAAATGAATTTAAGTTAGTAAATCTTCCATAATATTCCATTAACGATATAATCTACTAAACCAACAACATGAACTCCTCTACCCTGTCTTTTATTAGTACCTCTATAAAAAAACTTCTCCAATAGGTTCACTAAAATTTCATTTCATACCATACCATCATTCTACCTAGTCTAAGCCTAATCTTCCAACTAGTGATTTTATAATCCTTGAAACACATAAGCATCCAAAATGACCATCTTCTTGGAACGTGTCTCTAAAAGATAAATATTAATCTAGATGGCCTCATTCCAAAGCTCATTTTCCTTAGGTCAACCCTCTTATATAAATGATTATGGGTTCTATAACTTAAAATGTTGTTTCAAGTCAGAAAAATGTTCACAAAAAGATATGTGCCCCTATAAAAAACTGAATTATGATGGACATTTTCACTAAAATGTACTTTATATCAATTTCACACATCACTATTGGGGCCTTAGGTTCCACTGCTAGAGTAATTTTTCTATCAATATCCTCCTATCATCATTTCAACATTCATCTTTATGGAGGATTATGACTACAATTAATAACACACATGTTAGGAACCATAAAAAAACATAAACACAATTAATAAGAGGAATTAATGTAATTATATAAAAGTTAATCCCAATTTTCCCTCATTTTAGTAATACATAAGGAACTAATACTACACTTAACAACCTATATCTAGGTAATTGTTAAAAAAAATAAAAACACACTTTTAAAACCCAATTTTCTCATTATACACTGATATAAACCATTTTTCATCATTTAAAGATGTACCATTTCTGTATAAGGTTCCTTTTTTAATTAAAAAATCAAAGAAAAATATTTCAATTTCAGCAAAATACCTAAAACCTACTCTTCTATGAATGCATTAAAATGAATCATGTCAGAACAAAAAGTCATTTCCTATAATGATTTATTCACAATCAACACTTCTTCCATGCTGATCACCAAGTAAAATCATAAAAAATCTTATACGAATTATGAAAATCATACAACATTTTATTCACCCAATGATAACTATCATCCAACTATAATCACATACATCAATAATTAATATCCCACCTTTGGTACATTGTTTTTATATTATACATGGGATAGTTACTACAATGTAAGGGCTCATATATAACGATCGACACTTCAATGTCTCTTGTTTACAATTAAAAAAGTAATATAACAGAAAATAACCTCGTGTAATACAACTTTGTAACATCCCATCCCAGCTGCCACACACTAATTCCCTGATCGGGTTAGTCACAAGGCATCAAGGACACCTCCTCATTTTCTAGAGGATGGTAAAAGGTAGTGACGGTAAATTATATAAATGGTAATTCTATACCCTATTTATCAAAGTATTGCAATTGTGGAAATAATGAAATAATTGAAAACTAGTTATAGAAACATCCTATAGACAACTAAAATCGTTACCAGACCAACCATCTCATAGTGATACAAACTAAATAAGAAGTTATGTCATGTCGTATATGTATCATGTTTCTAATAGAAAAATATAAATAAGTAAAAACCAATACTCCAAGAAAGGACTACATACCTTGTCAGGTTACCTCCAATGGTCTCCATCATGAAACATCCATCCATCATAGGGCTCTTTCCTTTATCTTGTTCAGTAATCATGGTGTCTATTAGCGTACCAATAAGACATTACAAATAGGGCATGAGTAATATTGTATAGGACACCACCAACAGGGTCTAAAACAATATCCATTAAATAATATTGTTTTCATTTATATAAATAATGTTGGACAATGAATAATGTAAATTGTTACCTCATTTCTTTATCCATTAATTAATAACAAAAATTCAAAGGTTCTTAATGACAAAAATAATATAAATACATTCTTCAGCCCATTGTATAGTTGTAACTATCCCCTAGGGATGTCACATATCAAAATTCAATTTTTACCATTTTTTTCCATTTCAATTCATATCATAGCCAATTAGAGCCGTAGTTCAGTACCAACAGCAAGGGCATAAAACATTTCTTCTAACACCTCGAATGGTATTTGGAGCCTTACTTATTATCCCTCACCATAATCTCACATGCGTATTTGGAGCCTTAGTCCATCCATCAAAACATCATATGTCAAATTAGTAAATGGATCCCTTGAACCTATCCCACACTAACTTATCTCATACATTAATTTGGGTCTTTCACTCCATTTCTAGCACCTCATGGGTAATTGAATCCTTAATATCTATCCTACACCTTGTTTATCAAAGAGTAACATATACCACATTTTACATGTTTAATAAACATTAAACCTCTAATTAAAATTTTTCATGAAGGTATATCATTTAAATTATCAAAAAATTGTTTCAATATTTTAATCACTTGTAAAAATATGACCAATTAACTATTAACCCAATTATAAACCATTAGTCAAATAATTCAATAACCCTTCTAGTATAACCCAAAACAACACATTTATTCTAATTAAAACACCAATTAAACATTAAATAAATTGAAAAATTACAAAATCATATCTATTTAACAATTACATGTTCCCATAATCCCATATAATTAATTATCATGAGTAAAACAATTACAATTTCTCCAATTCAACACATTTTAATACCACAAGGATATTTAATTTATTCAATCTAATTTCAGATGAAAGTATCCAATCCAAGAATATTAAATTTCCCAATTACAAAAACATAATTTTATCATGACTATTTTATTAAAATTTAGATTACCTAACTCATGATCTATATGAATTCTCACCAGTGAAAATCCCTAATTGAAGCAGAACAATGAAGATCACAAAAAACAAAATATATCTCGATATAAATTAAAAAAGGTGAAGATTAATTAATATGGTATTAAAATAGTCGTGAATGGTGTTTTAGAACCCAATGAATCCATATAGTAAATACCATTGTTTATGGATAACATGTAAGGGAGATCTAAGTCAAAATTGGGTTAAATCTTTGGGGTTTGTGATTTATGAATAATTTTTTTGTAGAAAATATTCATATACAATTGGTTTCCTTAGAAGGAGAGAACATTTTTTTACAAAACATGTTTATAACTATAAATCACATTCTAGGGGTTTGTTGGTCTCTACTAGTGAGAGGCATAGTTTAAAAATTTCTGTTCAAATCATGTGAAACCCCTCTGTTTGGGTTCACAAGATTTGTTTTCGAGTTTCATTGTTTGGGAAAACCACATTCTAACTATGAACTACACCATATCCTTCCAAATTTATTTTATTTCCACCAAAATCTCCCAAAAAAATAAAAAAAAACTAATTTATGTGTAATGGGGTTCCTATAAATTAGCCCGATCCATCTCCGAAAAATGTCAAGATCTTACCAAATCCAAAATATTCATTTCAATGTTAATCATTTCGCAAAAAATCCCATGCTGCCAATAGGTATTTTTCAATGAGGATACTTGTAACATTATCATGATGAATTAGACCACCCATGGTGCATAATAAAACAATAGAATAGGTATACGAGGTAAGAGTTCACACCTTCTGTGGGAGCCTTTACAAATTTTATGAAATGTGGTACACACATTACCATAATATAAAATGTTAATGGTGGAAACGTTAATCCTAGAATATTACTCCTTGCCTCATCATCAATCACATCGATTATTATCAATTTATTTTAACTAATGTTAATATTATCATTAAAATAACACAAATCAAGATTTAATATCATTGAAATTAATAACATTATTGGGAAATCCATTTCCAAAACCACAACCAAAACCACCACGTGTTATAAAAAATCATGCATTTAATTGTTTTTAGAAATCAATTTCAAAGAAAAAAATCAGTGTGGTTAATAATAAAACTCTATATTATGATCTCACCTACCCTGACACAAATTTAATTTGAACACCCAAGGGAAATAATAACAATTGTTATGTTATAGGTCATTGGAATAATTTGATGGGACAATATTAAGAAGTAATAATCATAAATCTCTAAATTGAAATGTTGTATAGAAAAAATAACAAAATGGAACACTTGCCATAAAATTAATCAACAAATCACCTTGAGGAATGATGATACAAACAAAAAACAATCATTTAAATAATGGATCTAAAAGAAATAATATTTAAATCATGGATCCTACAATTCCCATTTCTGAAAAAAAGTTCATCAATAGAGGTAAATAGGATTATTTAAAATAATAATGAGTTCCAAGACCAAAATGAATAATAATATTCCATGAGTGGTCTATGTAACCAATTTTTTCTTAAATATGCTATGGAATTTGTTAGCGGAATCAATACATTCGTCAAGAGTTCCACTAGGATTATGAAAATGGAATTAGGGTCATGGGAAGTAGATGATGTACATAAAAGATAGTTTTAGGTGGATTTAAATCTCATAGAATTCTTGTACCATAGGAATTCCCACTAGATGGCTGATGGAATGCATATAGCTATATAATCTATAAAATATTTAATCATCTAGTTTTGGTAATTCTTTTTGGAAACCCATTTTTCAATCATTCTGTGGATGGTCGATGTTCCTCACTTGTGAGATAGTGGAATCCTATAGTATTTTCATTATATAGATCTATGAATACCCTAAAGCAATAGATTATTAAAACATTGGACAAATCAGACACAAACTAATACCACACTGTGATCCGAGTTTGTAACTAAAAAACACCAAAAACCAAATTAATGAATCAGAAATGAAAAAAGCATGGAAAAAAATAACATGAGAAATGTATTAAAATAAATAAATAAGGGGATGTAAAAAATACCTACCCCATGTGAGAGGAATAAAAATCAAACTATGACATAGGAACACTTTTAAGACATGCAATTTGTTTAGCTATATTTTTTTCAATAATTCATAAGATAGAATCTATGAAATAAATATTTTTTTTAATGATTATTAATATTATTTATAACCCAATAATGTTTATGAGAGAAATAATTAGTTCCCAAGATATGTTCTATTGCATATTGAGTTTCCAATATTTCCAAATGATTATAGAAACGCCATGTAACATAGATGTAAACATGTTTTAATACTCAAAAGGGATATGATGTTCAAATATTATAAATTATTGGAGTCGTATTCAAATAAAAAATGTTATTAAATGTTTTTCTTGATTTTATTTATAATATTTCATATAGAATAAAAATAGAAAAATTATTAATGGTCGGTTCCTTGGTAAATAATATGTATATACCATTTCATTAGATTTAAAAATGGTTTTTAGAATTGAAGTGTTTTTAATGTTTTGAGTTGTCCCATGGATCATAAAAAATGACAAATTTTATAGCAAAATAAATAATATAATATTTCCCTTGTGGAGTTTTTTCATTATAAGAATCATGATTTATAAGTGGTAAATCATATTTAAATTTACATGTGTGATGTTTGATGAATATTACTTACTGAAAACGTAGTTTAACATCATTGAAATACTCTAATGGGGGTTTATATGCTAAATAAAACATTGTATTTATTAATTTATTTTCTAATAATGACTTTAAGTTATTAAAAAATGTTTTAAATAATTTTAGTTGTATTGAAAAAATTTAAGTATCTAGAATAAATGATCCATATCATAATAGATGAAATAAATTAATAAGAAGAATATGGTTAGTCAAATTATAATATATTCCTATAGAAAATTGAAATGGGAATAATCACTTTAGGATATGTAAATACTTTTTAGGATGACTAAATTGAAAAGATAAGAGTTAAACTGTGATAGTAAATATTCTCATAGAAAAACAGGATCTATTCTCAACATCTATGAATTTGAAAAGAAATGAATGAATTTCTCCGTACACATAATAAGTAATATTTTATATATATGATTAATTTTTTAATGAATAATGAAAGAACAATATTAAAAAATATGTAATAGTAACTATGTTTTATATTATATTCCTACTATATTTCAAAAAAAATTATACCAACTAAATCATGTTCTATGAAATAATATCAAACATACCATGATGATATTTCAATGCTGTCATGGCTATGAAATAAAAAAAATAATACTAACCACACTATAGTAGTAGCTATAGTGTTTATAAAAATTGAGAAAAATGTTGGCCATTCCAAGAAAAAATTATTAGAGGTTGTGAGTTAATTTGAATACATATAGTTATTCTATGGATACACCGTAATACATGATGATGTGGATTTTCATTGGAGATTCACAACATGATTTCAATATACGAATGTCTAGAATTTTTTGTGATGTATATTTTATCTATATAAAAATTGGACTTTGGAAAGACATATTTTTTCACAGTTAGCTTTGATCAAGGATAATGATTAAATATTTCTATGGGATAAGGCATATAATGGCCATAAGTGAGGTATAACAATAGTAAATACATGATTCTGGAAATTTCTTTAACCATTAATGAATATGTAGTTTATTTCCTGTGATAAGGTTTCTGGAAAGATCCTACGACCACATAAACATGTAATAAATTACATAGGCTCATAGTCCGAAATATACTACCACTGTCATTCTCAAAATGTGGTTATAAGATATAGAATGATTAATATGGTCACATTAACATGCCAATGGTGTCTGTGAAGCCTTCTCCAAGGGACAATTGTAGTAGTTAGGGGCCAACCATGTCCATAAATAGGTTATGGTCATGGTCATCTATGGACACAATATTTAGTATATATTTATACATATAGAAGATTTTAATATTTGAGTCCTTTCATATAAATAATTAGATATTGTTGGGAGATAATCAATTCCCAAAATAAATCATTAATATAAAATGTAGCTATAACCACTATCACTGACAATTGATATACATTTTAATGAGGATTAAACCATATCTCATTTCCATCACCATGGTGTGGTTGACCATGATCCTATCCCAATTCCATGTTCATGTTTCTTATATACATGGTCCCCAACCATGAAAATGTGCGAATTACCTTTTAGTTCTTTGACTTTTTCATGTTTTAAAAATATTTTCTATGAATCCAATATGAAAATAATGAAATAAGATTCCTTATTAATGATTCATTTGGTTCTTGAAAAAATCACAAGATAATTATTCAATCATACATATAGTTTAATTTACATTTGGTTTTTATATAATATTAATTGACGGATAAGGAAATTATAATTTCACCTATCATCTGTAGGTCAATTGAGTTTAAATTAGTATTTTTGTACTAGAATAATAGTGATTATATATACTAAAATATATTTTTTAAAATTGTAAATATATTTGAACTATATTTTTAGAAGAAAACAGTAAACAAATAAATAGATGAAGTCAGAAAAGATAACTATTGAATATATAGAACTCACACTACATTCCATGATTAGATATATGTATCAATTTTTAAGAGAACTAATTGTCATAATTGTGAGACCATTTTTTTCTAATAGATGGATATCCAATAAAATGTTTTAGTAGAAAATTATAATCCATTTATATATAATAATAATAGATATATACATTCATTTATATCTAGTTTTTATCATTATGGAAAATGAAGACGAAATGAAATAAATCAATATGTGTAATCCTTAAACAATATAGATGATTTCCTATGATATCCTTATATTATTAAGATATAAATAACCTTCTGATTTCTCTATGAGTAAGCCATTTGTATTCCTCTATTTTGAGAAGGATATCATATCCTTTTTTTAGTGGAGAATCAGGATACAATTATGATCAAACAATTAGAGATGAATCCTAGATCCTATAATTGATATATAAAATTGTATATTCTAAAATAAAAAATAGTAGATTAGTGCATATATGGTAACATATTGGTGTATGGAATTTCCTTCTAAGGATAAACCATCCTCAAATATTTTACTTAATAATAAGTGGGTTATTATGAGATTTTCAGACAACACTGAATATACAGTGGGTATCTATTTATATATCATGAAAGATAAACACGTTAATTAATATCAGTAATCATGATTTTTTATACTTCATGTTTATGATTTCACGAATTCAAACCATCGGTGAGAATGTTGTAAAGATCTATTCTACAAATATGCACGTACATGAGAGTGTTGAGAAATTTATTATTGTTAATAAATGACACACACTAATTCACCAACCCCCTCATTTTATTTCTTGTACAATGTGACCATTAGAATAGATATCATAGTTTAATGCATTGCTTCAACTGGTTTTTTAACAAATTATTTTTTAATGATTTGTTGTTATTTTGGTCTCTCCATCAGTGGACTAATAGATTTTATATCTGAAGAATAATATGAGTTCTCTATTATAGAATATATGGAAGGAATATTACTATGACATTGAATAAATAGAAGTATAAGGTGATAAAAATAATGTTTATAGAATTCCACAAATGAAAATATGAAGATTATTAATATTTTTTTTCAAACTAAGTTAAATAAATCACAGACGGGTATGAAATGATAGATGAATATACTATAATGATGTATTAAAATACATCAACATTATATGGATTAAAAGATCTATATGGGTAGGTGATAAAAAACCACATTCCATGGCTATTTTATAAAACAAAAAATTAGTTTTGGTGATTATCATAACATGGTGTAATTATGTAGACATTTATATTTTATTGATGAAGGAAAAAAATATTCTTGATGTATGTGAATTTTTTGTTTATGGATATTTTAATGAATTGTAGGTGAATATAAACAATATTGTAGAAAAAGATTTCTTGATAGAGTAATAAAATTTATAAAAATAAATTATATACATTCATATTACAAAACATTATAATTCCAAGAGTGATTGGATTATCGAGAATCAAGAAATTTTTTCTAAATTTAATATGGATTGGTTTGATGACATCCAAGATAATAAATAATCCATATAAGGGATTGAGGTAATATTCCTGGAATTGGGTTAAAAAATAAAATCCCGCAGTGATGTAATAAATTCTCAACTATTGATCAATGAAGATAAGATAAAAGTACATAATAATTTTCTATAAGATAACAATAGCATTATTAATTATAATATTGTGAATTTGTGTAATTAATGAGGGAAAATGATAAATATTTTGGAGGTTAAAAAAAACGTCTCCATATTATATTTTTTCATTAGAGGTTAAATTGATAAATCTAGATTTCACATACCTAGATTCTTAATAATAAAATGAGTGAATATAAAATACCATACATTATTCTTGGGATGATCATTGTGTTGAAGGTTTTATATCTTTTAGAATAGAGAGAATGGATATTATAAATATTAATATATATTAGGATCAATAAAAACATACTAATTTTTATAGATTTATGTTTTAAAGTTATGTTTCTCCATACAATGTTGGTATTAAATTAAAATTACAATAAATGTTAATTTTGATAAATGGTGAGAAACCCACTACTAGATCTATGGTGTATATACTTAAAAAATCATATATTTCCCAAATCATAAATAAATGTGGGTATTTATATAAAAATATCATTTTTTTCATTCTATATAGTCTACTACTCAGCATAATTGATCAATATTGGTCGGATAGTACATAAGTTGTCGAATGTTTGAAAAAAATAATATTGATTTATTTCATAATTTATCGGTTTATATAGTACAATGGAAGTCTATATAATATATGAAAAATAATTATATAATGAAATTTTTTAAAAAAATTCTACAATATGTCTTTCTCAAATATATTTGATGGACTTCAATCTATCAAAGAAATTTTTAATCAATGTGTTCACGATGAGGACGGGTTCTTATTTTAATAAACAAATCATATAAGAAAATTATATAAAGAATGAAAATTATTAATGTTGACAAATGATATGTATAACAAGGAAATAAATAAAAATAAATTTCTTGAAAATAATATTCACATGATGTTTTAGAAAAATGTTTCACGAAATTTAAATTACAATTTTTTAATCTAAAAAGATTTGAAATTTTGTAATGCATATTTCATTGGGGGATAAAATATGGAATATAAAGGAATATAAATCCAATAGGAAAAAAATAATTATATATATAATGTAATTTAATAGAAAACATGTGGATGTTACATGAATGATATTTATATTATAAATGATTCAATAGTTCTTTTTGAAGTACAATTGAAAATTTAAAGGAAGACTAAAAATATATAATAGAATGAAAATAATATGTTGTTACAACTATCATGATGAAGTAATATTAATTTAGGAGTGGCTAATTAAATAATATTTGTTTAGATCTCTTTAGAATCTATGTGGTGATGAAATCAAGATAGTTATTCATCATTGGATTGCCTAATAATCCTACCAACTAAAGGGGAAATGATATAGAAGATAAATAAAATAGTAATGGAGTATATTATTTAATGTATAATGTTAATTTAGAGAACTCACACATTATGAATATTTAGTAGATCATGTATAATTCTATTCATTAGGATATTATATATTTTAAAACCAAAGTGTTAGAATTATGAGTCCACTAAAAGATAGATCTTATATGTAATGTGTTTCTTGGATGAGATCTAAATATCAACATTGTTTTTATCACTAAAGAGATATAGAGTCCAATAATATTCCAAATTATTTTTGTATTTAAATATTATTGAAATGAACATATATTTTTTTAGATAACATCAAATAAAATTATACTCTCAAAACTAGATAATATAACATAGATGTTTTTGTCTGATTTCATCACTTTATATATTTGATTTCATTAGATGAATAGATAATTACTGAATAAGTGAATATAAATTTTCTCACACCCTAACCCTAGTTCTACCTAGATATTACCAAATTGTTTAGTCTTTTATATCCCATTTAATAATGTATTTAGTTGTTTTGAGAGATTATTTAGTTGAATAAACTATATATAGTCAGAGAGTACATTGAGAGATTGAATTTCATGCCATTAATTATAATTCTAGTGAATGATGAATTGTTTTGATTCCCTCACTCCATGATGGGTGATTCATTGATTAAAATGATTGAGAGATTAACTTTTACACCATAAAGCCATGAATCACTTCTTAAATATTTTTTGGTAAACAATATATCATTTTGAATTTTTTTATCTTTTCCACCTTCATGACTTACCAATTGTTTGGTTACATAATAATCTGTTAAATTCATCCCATACATGATAGAATCACTCAATATTTTCCATTTCACACAAGTGATAATTGGGATTATTCGTCATTTAGATATTATTCCTCAATGTATAATCTATTTGACCTTCATATATCATCTTTTACATGAATAATATTATTGTTTCCATTCATTGGATGATATCTATGAATTTATTGTTCCTGACACTAAAATTTTTATGGTTTCTATTTTGGTATTTTGTTTATCTTTTCCTCTATGAGTTATTTGGATATCATTGAGGTGGTTATGAACTCTGGTCCTTAGATGTGATTATTTCTCGATATTTGTTTCAATTCAATTACATTTAATAAAAAAACGTGATGTAAATTATGTTTCCAAGATTCATATTTTTCAAAATTCCAATATTTGTTAATTAAAAATGTACTTTTGAATAGTTAGGATTTAATGGTTTAAAAAAAGAGGGTTTTAAAGGATTTTGAAATGATTTTTCCTTAGTGTTGATGTATATTTTTGTTCTTTGTTTTATAAAATGACAAATATTCCTTGAAAATGAATTTTTGTTTTCAATGATGATTGGTCTTTATTATTAAAAATGGTTATTCTTGATGTTTTAGTCTTTCTTTGTTGAGGGTCATATTTGTTTGTGAGACTTGAAGTTCCAATATTCATTAAAACAATTTGGTTCATAATAAATATCTGTATTTATATATATATAAATTTAAATGTTTACATATATATGTATGAATTATTATATATATATATATATGAATAATTATATAAATTCCATAGTATTCCTTAATTAAATATTTTTTCATCTAAAATGGTATGTGGATTTCCAAAAAAAAATCATAATGAAATTTTGATTCCATGTCTCCAGAAAATTATAAGAGGATTCTTTATAACATTTATTGTGTTTTTTAAATAATTATATGGTGTTTTAAAATTAATTTAATACCCCATGTTCTTTATAGAATATTAAAAATAGATTAAAATTTGATGTACCAGTTGGTAACTTGAAATGAATTTTCATTAAATCTATACACCAACCATGAAATACATATCCACTAGTTATTTCGAAAGGTTGTCATTTATTTTTAATAAGGGGTTTCTTATGTATGGGTGTATGAGTTTGTTGTAAGATGATGTGATTTTATTAGGTTTATTCTTGACTAATATGATTTTTGTAAACTCTTTCTCACATCACCAGAATATCTGAATGGGGATCCTAGGAATATTATTTGGGGATGAAATACAGTAAATATTTGGTCCCTTTTTAAAATATTAGATTGAGTATTTCATATCTAATTGGGGAATAAAATAGTAGATACTAGGTTATATAATCATATTTTTTATAATCCTGAAAATTCATCATTATGTTCAATGATTTTATAAAATTAGTAAATATTGTATTTTTTTCATAGTTTGTTTAATAATTTGTCATTATTAACTATATTTTAATATTTCTTGTATACTATACATTGGTCAATTCATTCCTTAAATGATAAGTCCATACATTTACTTATTACTCTTGAATTTTTTATTGCCTTTATTTTATAGATTTCATTCTTAGTATAGTTAATTTATCTAGTAGATGAATCTACTAGGAACATTTCATGATCATTGATATATTGTTAAAATGTTTTTTTTAATTTTTAATTTTCAGAGCTTGTATTTATATAAAAAATAATTGTTGCAAGGTTTATATAAAAATAATTAGTAAAAATAACAGCTTCTATGAAATATTATAGTAGTTTTTTTCCATGATATAAAGTTATTCTCTACCCATATTTTCAAGCGTGAAAGTGTTGGTCATTTTTCATAATGATGTTAGTGTGCTCTATGGTTAATATAACTATTATTTATCATTCTCGGACCATATTTTATTCACAAAAATTCTATATACTCGAGGATTTTTATATGTCTAGGGTCGTGTCTTATTTTTTAATATAAATAGTATGATTTGTGAAGGATATTGACATTTTATGTTTCAATGGGATAATTTGTGGAATTTACTTTTATTTTTGTACCATGGATGTATCATCCAAATTATACATCATGATATAAAATTCAACCTCATTTCATATTAATTTTTTATGGTTATATGTATTCTTACTTTTTATGTTCCCTATAAAGATTTGCGTTGAATGTATTTTTATATATTTTTTTAGAATATATGGGATATGTTTAGAGGATTCATGTAATAATTTTATTATAATTCCATTGTTTTGATATTATTATTCATCATGAATAATTTTTTCCATTAGATATACATTTATTCACTTTGAACTAATTTATAGTCCATAGAAATTAGAAAGGAACATCACATATATTATGGAAAATTCATAGTTATCATATTAGGGGTAGAAATAAGATTGTTCAACTAATATAATTTCAAAAACTATTTTTATAAGAGGACACATGATTATATATTCATTATATTATTTATTGTTTCTTTAATACATGAGTTATGGTTATTGGAGGTCAAGAGAAAATTTCTATGAGATTTTTCCTCGATCTTTCTCATCCTAAGCCACAATATTTCATTAGAATTCAGGTTTTATATATGAATTATGCATTTTCATTATTGGTTTATTGTGAATTTTTTTTAATATTGTATTATTGTTTGGTTAAATGATTAATATTTTTGTTGGATGAAATTTTGTTTCTATATAGAGTGAAAAATGAGTTCAAACGGCCTAGTTAACTATTTAATGCAAACTGAATGGTTATTAATGACATATAGTAGTTTTTAAATTAATGGAACATAGTCTTATAATCCATTTTTCCTTGTTAATAAAAACCATTGGTCCATCCTAATAAATCGTTGGTGTCTTGTTCTGTTATTTCTTAGATTTTGTTTGGATTTTGGAGATATAATATTTTGTTTCTAAAAAACATATTTGTTTTCTTTGGAAATTGATAAATGTATTTTAGAATGAAAAATTGATTTTTAAAGTGAAATAATGAATGTTAAGAATACCTTTCATAAAATGATATAAAATAAATTTAATTTTATGGAAATTAATAAATTATTTTAATAAATGAACAATTTTTATTTTAAAATGGTTATCTAATGATATTAATAAGGGAGTTTTAAAAATATGAATTTTTATTTAATTTTTATTATGATTACTTGTATTGGGATTTGAATTTATTCTAATGGATCCATAATATCCCTTATTTTTTCAATTATTATATAAATATACTATATGCAATTAATTTGTGACCAGGAGATAAGACAGCGTCCGATTATATGGTCGAGGGTGCGGGAAATAAATTTTTGTAATATATTATTATATTAAATGGCATGTGTGAACTATTTTCCCAAAAAAATTGAATAAAATTGAAATGGGTTGTCAGATCAGAAATCCTAGGGCACTGTTGAATTTAGAGTACTTTTTGTTCCCAATTCGAGGCATAACATAGGCCGACTCAAGTCAATTGTGATGTGTATTTTTCAACATTTTCAATGAAAAAAATTGAAAATATTATTTTATTTTAATATTTTTTCGACTCATAAATGGTTTATTTTAATAACCATATAGTAATAGATCAATGGTGAAGTACATAACCGTATAATTCACTGGTTTCTCTAGAGAGAAACCCATGAAAATTCTCTCAATGAAGAAAAATGATGAAACCTTGTATCAGTAATAGAAAGACACCTATCATGAAGGATATTGCGAATTACAACGATGCAATAACTGATGTATTTTACGGATCTATCAAAATCAAATTTAAGATGTTTTTTTTTGGATCTCTATTACCCATTAGTAAATTCGATGATCTATTAAAAACAACCAAAGAACATGTTGATCTGTGGTTCAATCATTCTTCTTGGATGTGCTTATATTGGGGGATTTATTGAGGTTTTATGTTGACATTATTTTGATGTATTGATAATTATATATGAATGGATCAAGGCCAGAAAAAAATTTCCAAGACATGTTCATTGGGTTGTTCTTTGTGATGTTTCATCCCAGTTATATTATTTCTTTTTCTTCATTATTCAGTGTTTATGAATGAACAATCATTGCACCTTCAATCCTTGGTGAAATGATCCAAAATTGAAGATAATGAATCATGGTTCTCTAGAGGAGGTGAGAAGATGGTGGTGATGGGAGACAAGGTCTAGACTTGACATTATCAGTTCAGGAAAGTCGAGATGTTCATATTACATCAACTATCAGTCCTAGTACCTTAATTTTTTTAGGTTAGACTTTTTAGTTTATATACTTATATTTGGTGGGATTGTATTCTAGCCCATTTTAATTTAAACAACATAACTACCTATCATACTCTGTTGGTTGGGATAGAGGTATGCATCAATTTTTTTTCTTTTTGTTTTTTACATTTCATATTTTGTGAACTTGAAGATGTGTGACTGTGTATAGATACATAGGAAATTCCTCCCATGATAGTTATATGAATACATAGATCTAGTCACCAACCCATATCCTATTGGTGGTGGTCATGGGGAGTCATGGAATGGTCCCCACTATCACGGTCATGATAGGATCGGTTTATTTATTTTATGTTTTATTTTCATTTGGGTATGATTTAATGATATTATTATAATCCCTTTTACGTTATATAATCATGTTATGTTGTCTATGAAACCCATAAATCAACCAATATATCATGAGGGGCCTATCTCGTAGAGTGTTTATTCCATTCATTCTACAAATAACTCTACCCATACTCTGAGTTGGGTGGTATATATTTACCAATATCGGTGATTTACTATTTATTAGTGATCCCATGTTATAATAAGCTATATAGTGGCTTGAAAAATCAAAGGGTATCATCAATATCTATGAAATCCTAGAGCCTTGAGATTGGATGTTTTTTGGGGTTTGTTCAGGGGATTCGATCTAGATCTATTGAATTATATTATAACACTCCCCTTAAAAGGTCATGTTACATGGGATTTTTTTATGACAAAATTTGTTTAGGGGTTTCTTATTAATGAATTTATGATCATGTAGATGGAAAAGGTTATGGTTCTTCCGTAAGGAGAATGAATATAGATGGAGTATGTTAACCACATCCATGAGATTATTTGTTTTTCATTGATGATGGTGTCATGCAATTTGTTTGCAGATTTAATCTATGTAAATAACCTTTATTTAGTGCATAAAATTTTAGTTCATTTATTTGATTCATCCTTTTTTTAATGACACATGGGATTAAGGTTTCATAACAACATTGGCATCTAGAGGGAGGCCAATAATGGTTGTCATCCATACTTACAATAGTTATAATAATTCTTAAACAAAATTTGAGGAGTGGAATTAAGATGAGGAAAATTTGTGGAAATATTCATCATTTTCTAAATATTTTCAAGGAATATTTTACCCCATATAATTTCAATGTGTATGGTTATAAAAATCCATGACACCTAACAATAGTTTACTATAGTAAATTCACAATTATTGTTAACTGGAAGGTCATAAAAAATTATATGGATGCAGATCACTATAGAGGGATATATATTCTTTGTTGAATCTGAAATCAATATCATTGTTTGATGTGATATTATAAAGTTGTCATCAGTTGATTTTCATTCGTAATCTCTATTTTATTTCCAAATTCATTTCTTAAGATTGACCTATAGGTTTAATTTTGGGTAGTTCAATACCATGTTCTAGGTTTGAGTGATCAGAGCATTGTAGAATACTGTATTGGGCTATAATTTGGTTTTTTAATGATTTCTATTTGTTGAATGATAATGTATATTTTGTTAATGGTTTTTCTATGTGATTTGTCTTGTTGAACATCCATGATTGTAAGTCCAAAGATAGTGGGAAGACCCAATATGGGTCTCAACGTTAATGTTCCACCTTAGATGTGTGTGGTGTGACTTATGACGTATAGAGAGAATAAATTTAGTGTAGTTTCATTTTCTATTGAATTGTTTATAGTTATATTTGGGTTTTTTCCTTCTTTCTAGGTTGAGAGACCATCATGATTTTATATGTTTTGAATTCAATGACATTAAAGGTGTATAAAATAGTATTCTAGGGTGAATTTTCACACCTTCATCTTATTAATATGTATATTTTTCTATTTAATGGGTGATTATACTTACTCTTATAATTTCAGGGGTGCTTCATAGTTCTTTAACATGATATATTCTTTAAAATGAAAAACAACAATTTGTTCATCACATGACATATGGTGGCACAGTGTGAACCACCCTTCTAGTGGAATCAATGGTTCAATTAGATTCACTCATTCTATGAAGAATGATTGATGGACTAAATTGTTTGGGAGATGAAAATTAACACCATGAACCCCTATTGATTTATGTGAATCATTTTCGGTAGACATAATTTTTTATAATGCTATCTATTTTACTCTATCATAATTTATCCCATTAGGGGATCTGTTTCCTAAATTTCATGGTTTTCATCTATGGTTGGAGCTCCCAATGTTTTAATACACCTCTATCATTATGATTTGATTCGTCACCTATAATTTTAGTTTCTCAATGTTAGTCCCTCTGAATCATTTCCTATCTTCATCTCCTTCCATATTATTCTTGTTTTTATCCCAATTGAGGTATTAGATACCTAATACTATAAGTACATTAAAATTTTATCTGTTTTATTTTATTTTTTGTTCTCTATTGACCTATTTGGTGTTTTGAAAGCTTTTTGAGATGGTTTTGAACTACTATGTTGAGGAGAAATGAGTATAAATTTTTTATATCCATTTATTTTTATCTATAAGAATCCAAGAAATGATTTTTTTCATAAATGGTTTTTAAAAAATTTCTTTTTTTAGTATATAATGTTATTTTCATTCATTATGAGTTAATGTATTAAAAAAATTTATTTTAACCTATTTTACAAATTATTTTGGAATTGTGTTAATGTTTATGTATGGTATGTGCAAAATAAAATAACTATGTGACCTTTTTAAATAATTTAAGGGTCTTAAATGACCATTTCTCTTTAATGTTTTTTTCTTGATATTTTAATGGTTTTATGTAGAGGTTATTTTGTTAATAACATTGATTCTGTCTCATAATTCATTTATTTGGATTTCTATATGAATATATATATATATATGCATGGGGGTGTTTATATATATATATTCTTGTATTTATAAAATAATTTTAAAGGACATATTTCCCTAATTTACTATTGGTTTTAAAAATTATTTCTGAAATAGATTTCAAATCTATATTTTCAATTAATGTGTTATATTCATGTTTTAATCCTTTATAGTGTATATTGATTCTTATAATTGATTTTTGAATTTAATTAAATGAATGAGGTTTTAATTTTATATTTATAATTATTTTCAATTATAATACATGGTGGGTAATTTGAATTTGGTTTTCATTAAAAGTGTTCACCATCCAAAGAATACAACCCCAGTAGACTTGTTGAGATATAATGGATTATTTTTTATTAAGTTATCTATTTGGATTAATGTAAGGGCTATTATAAGATGTTTTTTTTGTCCGTGCTAATTCATGATCATTCTATTTAATATCATGGAAACCTCACCTCACATTAATATGTTCAGGGGGATCCATGTTGTCTTAATGATGGATGATATATGTTTATTATCATATACCTATTATGTGGAAAACATTTTTTATTATAAAAAATTAAATAAGATAATTTCAAGCAGGAGGAAAGATTAGTATATCGTATTTCTTATAAACTTAAGAATTCTTCAATAGTCCAACATATGGATTCAAACTGAGTGCACATTGGGTCATGTTAAGGGATTCCTAAGAATTTCCCAGCATAAAATATCTTTTAATGTTTCTTATATACTACATTATAATTTTGTCTACTGTTTATTGTATTTCTTATAATTTAATTGTTATTATAACATATGACTACTATATAATTATCACATAGTTATTGGTTCCATTAATTTATCTACTGGATGTTTTCCATTTATTCCAATTATTTCATTATCATATGGACATAAAATGTAGTTGAAATTAGTGTTTTAAAGGGTGAGATATAATAAAAAATGAATGGTTTAAAAATTTGTTAAAAACAAGATTTATAAAAAAGTCATGTTTTTTAATAAATTTATAGTGATTTTTCTACCGATCATAAAAAAACTCGTTTTATGTATTTTTTTGAATATAAATTAATTTTTTGTTTTTAGAAAGAAAAAACATAGAATCAATTGACCAAACATTCAATTTTTTTATTCTCACACTCAACCTCTTCCTATCATTTTCAAATGGCCAATGTTTGTGTTGTTGGATCTTGATCAGTTCTTAGACGCTCACAATGATAGTTCATTTTGGGGATTCGTGGTGACATTGTAGATCACAAGATGGTGATTTCATGTATTTTGAATGATTTTGGTACCAATGATGTATCTTTTAAATATACTATCCTATATAATATTCAGAAAAACAATTTAGATTACATTTTTTTCTATATTGATGTTAACAACTAATTTTCTTGTTTGGATTTACGATAAAATGGTTTTAACATATTTTTGTGGAATATAAGTTTGATCTCAATTTATCATTTGTTGGAATTAAATACAAATTTTATATGTGTCTATACTGTCACAACCCGACCACGGGGCCCGTGTCGTGACTACCCCAAGCCCGCCTTCCATAGGCCAGGGGCTGGCGACTAGCACCAAGGCGTAAAATCCCGGTAAACAGGGAAGGCATTGCCTTTATAAGTAACAACCACCACAGAGTCAGCAAGCGGAAAGTAACTACAAAGTGCAGAAAGGTAAAGGGGTCCGGAATACAAGCCCAACTGAAAGTACAACTGAAAAAGGTAAAGAACAGAAACTGAAGAAAAGACGGCGGCCTCGTGTCGTCCACTGGCAATCCCACCTGAAGGGTGGGTACAGATAGCCTCCAGGCTCCTCGGGTCCCATGTCCGCTCCGAGCACGTCCCACCCAGTGGTCCACCTCCAGGTACCGTCCTGCTCCACGCCCCAACCGTGATCAGCGCTGTCCGTCGTCTGCATCCAACACAACAAGGTGCGGGCATAGCCCGTGCAGGGGTGAGTATAAGCTACTCAGTAAGGACCCCGAGACCCCCGAAGGTCTCGCGAAATCCACAAAGGATATAGCACAAAAGAAAGGTGCAATCACGAAATAACATCTGACTCGACTTAGGTATATGCCCATACATATGCCTAAGTCCCCAATTCTAGCTCTGCTCACGAGCTCAAGAACAACTCAATCCACACAAGAAAGCAAGACTCAAATCCACAAAGGGGAGTAAACAGTAAATCCACCTAGGATAGTTCAACACAATCCACAAAGGAGAGTAACATAAGATTCAGCTCAACCAGGTATACTTTTTCAGATGACGTCAAAGATGATCACTGATCCATCTAAGTCGTCGGACCCACGAAGGATCGATAGGTACTAACCCCCGCAAAAGACCCACACAGGATCGGGCTCACACAGAACCTGTAGGCAGTGGCTCACACAGAACCGGTAGTGAGGACCCACACAGGATCGGGCCCACACAGGACCTGTAGCACTGATCCACGTAGGATCGCTGAGTGCAGTAGTCGACGCAGTCCACTGAGGATCTCCGCACAGTCGTCGCCGCAGTCCACGAAGGATCTCTGCTCTGTCGTCATCGCAGTCCACGGAGGATCTATGCTCTGTCGTCGTCGCAGTCCACGGAGGATCTCTGCTCTGTCGTCGAAGTCACAACCAGCACTAGGGTTCCCGCACACAGCGAGCTCGTTTAGGAGGGTCCGCTCCACGAGCCGAGAGGCTGATACATCAACTGACACGTAGTCCGAAGTTGATGTATCCAAAAGTTCCGTATCGACAACAGGATCTCAACGCAACAGACGGCGCGTCAATCGGACGCCCGGTCTGAGAGTTATTGGCATTTTCGGCCCAGGGGCCCGGTTGGTTTTTAGGGCAAAACCAACCCGACCGTACTCCGCCTGTGTCCGATCCTCGGGCGGAGTATGCCAAAAGTTCCGTCTCACTTAGAGGAAACTACCACAGCTGACGGTACGTCGATCGGACGTTCGTAGCTCAAGTTATGAGCGTTTCCGCTCCGAGGGCCCGGTTGGTTTCGTGTACTAACCAACCCGGCCGAACCCAAAGTCTTCCGAAACCTTGAGTATAATATACCGAAACGACCGTATCAATCCAAGGATCGCGTAGCCGCTGACGGTTCGTCAATCGGAGGTCCCAGGCCCAAGATATAGGCAAAAGATCAAAGAGGGCCCGAAAACGGGGGTTCTGGGGCCGGGGCGACCCGGCCCGAACCACCCCTGGGTCGGCCGAACCGGGTCATCCCGAACCGGGTCGACCTGACCCCCGCCCGACCGGACCGGCCGGCTCGGCTTCGGCCGAGCGGCCGAAGGGAACCGCCGCGGGTTTGACCCGCGGCTTGGAGGAACGCGGCCCGCGCGGGCCGCGTGCTGGGTGGCCGGACCGCGGACGCGGTCCGGCGGTTCGCCGCCGCCGCGGCCGAGCCGCGGCGGATTCCTCCAGCGGCGCGCCGGGCGCCGCCGCCGCCTTCCGCGGGCCGCCGGAGTTGCTCCGGTGGCCCATTTTGCCTCCTGTCTGCGCCATAGCTCCTCCCGGGGGCCGATCTTCACTGCGGGATCAACGGATCGCCCCTGCCGCACGGTTCGTCGTCGTCCGCCAAATCCGCACAACAAAAAGATCGGCGGAGGGTTGCCGGGTCTTGTTCGTTAGATCCGCACCCTCCGCGTTAGTCATAAAATCAACGGGAGGAAAAGAAATAACCAATCAACAATTTTAAATAAATTAAAATTGTTCCGTGATCGGGTTCTTTATTTTAAAAGAATAAACACGGGAAATAAAATATTCCAACAACCCCTACCTCGAAGTCGCCGTCGGACGTGAGGTCGTCGCGGAATCGCTCGTCGCGGAAGGAGGGGATCGTCACGTCGTCGCGGAAGAGACGTTCGTCGCACCGCGGGAAAAACGTCGCGCCGACGATCTCCGAATCTAGAACAAACGAATTTAATTAATTAAATCCGTTGTCATTGAAATTAAAAAGGGATAATTAAACGATCCGTTTCTCACCTTAGTTGCCGAACGAGGATCGGCCGCGGAAAAAGAGGCGTCGCCGAAGAACGTCGCGGGTAGAGCTCGTCGACGTCGCAGATCACGATGTGCGTCGTCGAATTCCGGTCGCCGGCGTTCTTCGCGTTCTTCACGTTCTTCGCGTTCTTCGCGAGGAGGGTGGAGGTTTAGAGGATCTCGCACAACAGGAGGATCCTTCAAAATAGACAAGTTTGTCTATTTTATTATTTTGCCAACGAACGCAAACGCGTAAGTAACGACCCATTAAATTCGTTGAATTAATTCAACGAATGAAACAGCCCATTTAATTCACGAAATAAACCACCCAATTAAATGGTCTGTTAAGAAATTAAAGAAAACGCGTCGGTTGACTTTTCAGTTACTTTGACGGGTTTCCGCGGGTGCGTTACTTAGTGAAAGAAACGGCGGGGCTCGTGCGGGCCCCACCGCACAAATATCCTACCAAGAGGGTAGGATATTTCCGGATAGCACCCTATCCGCTTTAACTCAGCTCAAGTGGCTTTCAAGTGACTTCCAAGCAGCTTAAGTGAAATAAAATAAAGTTGTCGCACAAATTTTATTTTATTTCTGACTTAAAGCCCCAAAATTTAAAAACCACGTCTGAGAAAACGCAACTCCGGAAGAGGCGTTTCTAAGCAAATACCGGCGCTGCGATTTCATCGGTGCCCTCAGAATTCGATTCCGGGCACCGGTTCAAAAGATAGAAAAACCCGCTCGTCCGTTCACTGAACGTACCCGAGCCAAACTTCGGAATTTGATTCCGGGCACACCGGGCCTTGGAATCAGGTGCCGTCTGAAGCTGCGCTCTTGTAAAATTCCAAAGAAAATTAAGAAAAAAATTTCCTTGAAATTTGTTGGTCTTTACATATACGTATTATTATGAAAAATCAGTCCCATTTGGAAGGCATTTTTTAAATGTCTCTAGTCCGGGATAAAGATGAATGTTTCTCTGGTGTGTCATGGACATATGTTGGTGCCTAGTTCAAGGATGTTCCTAAGTTTGTTCTTGAAATCTACTATCCATTGAGGGGAAATTTTTTGAGAATGTCAAACTACATCTATTGAACAAAAATAAATAATTTACAATGTAGTTTAAAAGATGTCATGAAAAGGTATGTATGCTTAAATATCACATTCCCTTTTTAAATAATATAATCTATTATTAAGATGAAGAATTTATATTTATTAGTGTCATAGAGAAAAAAAAATTATTTTATGAAAGTAATTTTAAAATTTAAAAATATCATTTTTAGGTGAATATATATATTTTCTATTTTCAATGTCCATTTTTTGTAATTAAAATAAAAATTCATAAAACATTGTTTTTTATTTAAATTTTTATTCCCATTATTTATTTGATTTTATTTACAAAACATTTTTTTCTACTAAAGATAGAAACAATTATTAAATATAGGGTTACAAAAATTTATTATCATAATTAATTTCAATAGTACTAACCTAGTATCCCATCTATCATATTGATATATTGTCTTTTCCATTAGACTGAATCGCCATCCTATTTAAACATTTGACCTAGTGTCTTATCCATAAGACATAACTACCATTATATGCATCAAACTGAGAAATTATTTTTGATCAGACTAATGATGATCATTTCATCATACTAACAACACAATAGTCCATCGAACTAAAAGTTTTTAATAATGTGATTTTTTAAATCATCTCAATTAGATATATAACATAAAATTATTATGATGATGCTGGAATAGGTTGTTGGGTGGACATTTATAGTCCATTCATAGCTTTTAATAATAAATATTATTATATTCCTTTGTAACCAAAATTGAAAAAAAGAAAAAAAAAATATTTCGAGATATTCATATATATATGAGTGAATTAAAAGAGATGGGAGATGTTAAATAATTAACACAACACATCATAAGAGTACTCTTCTTGAACATTTCATTATCAAGCTTTGGGGAACTGTTTTGGGCCTTTGGTTAATCAAAGGCCTTCAGGGCATAGATAACATGGAGGTTCTCAGTTCCCACATTCCATGCCCTAGAAGAGGACCATCTAAACAATAGTAGAAGTCACTAGAAGTAGAGATTACCAGATTGGATGAATTAGAGAGTATGGTAATCTCTATAAGTAATAGGAATTGTGAGATTTTATATTGGTCAATGCTTGCCGATCAGTAATGCATGGTGGGGATCTAGGTTATCAATTATGCAGATGATGGTGAGTGGTAGTTATGGAGGATTGGGCCTATGGGTCATGGAATGGGAATAATATGACTTTGGGTTTTTGGTTCATGTATTAGTCTTTGAGCCATGATGGGCCTTTTTCCTTGGGACTATGGGCCATGTAAGGATTCCCCTTCAACCCATAAAAGGGGACTTGTCCGTAATAAAATAAAAAAGATGTCCTTCTGGACATTTGGGAGATATATTTTTATTCTATGGAATCCCTGTCAATAAAGATTCCATAGAACATTTTTTCATCTGTATAATATTTGATATAAATTCAAGATTAAAGGATTCTATGGATCGAATGAATTCTGATATAGATTATGAATATCGAGGGATGATATGGTATAAGAATTAATAGCCAATACTGATCATCGAAATGATGGATTTAATGGTAATGAAATGAATACATTGTAATAATTTTGAAAACTATGTATTTTATAAAATAGGATTCATGAATTCATTCTATAATAAATATAAATAGTATAAAATGATTTAGAACGATTATAATTAATTATAAGAATATTTGAAACAATTATTTTAAATTGTTCTATCAATTTGTTATTACACTATGTATTTATGTTATAATGTTTTATTATATTAATCTCTTCAAATATCATAGTTATCCTGTGGTGTTTATGCCTTATTTAATTACTATTATTTATTGAGAAAACATATGATTATGATTCACATTAATTTATTATCAGAAAAGTTCAACTTCTTATCAATATAACAATCGATGTATGGGGTTTATGTTAGTTTAATTTTTTGACCATCAATTCACACCAGTTGTGGTTTTTATTTTATATTGATTCAAAAATTGAAATCTAAGAACATTGTATTTCTTATACACGATGAGTTTTTACATTTTCTGAAATTTTCATATTTTGAATTTTGTTGAATTTTTTTATAAATTGTTATTACACTAACTTTTGAAGTTTATAATGTTTTTTGTTTCATATAAAATGTCATAGTTAAAAGATATAACAATTTACAATATGAATTTCTGTAGAAATTCACTATTTTATTATAAAACATATATGAATTTGTGAGATGGATGAATGGTGTTCGCTATAAATACTAGTGTGGACATTTTTGTTTTGTTGACTAAAATTTATAATATTCACAAGAAACAAGTTTTTTAATTTACAGACAAAGATAATATATAATATAAATTGAAATTTAGGATAAATAATAATATATTCCGTACTATTAATATAAACATATATGGTAATGTATTTAGATTTCATTCCACTAATATTATTGGGAATAAATTAGATGTTACAAATATGTAAATTTCAAAAGTTATTGAATCATTAAGAGATAATATTATATGTAACTATTAAGACTTTGACATTTTATCTCACATATATGTTATAATGATAAAATAAAGGTTTTTGGAAATAATATAGAGTTTAAAATCATTTTGTAGGAAAGATATTAATAACACTATTTCAATGTAAAATATTATCAAAATCATGCCCAAATAATGAGAGTCTAAGAGGACATAATTAGGTGATACATGGAGGATTAAAAATTTAACATTAAATGACCATATTGGTTCTCGTATGCAATTTTATGAAATATTGGAAAGAGATGAAAAAAGTAAAAAAAAACGAATTGGGGGTTTTTTTCCTCAATATCAGTTTTGTCTAATCATTCCATGTTAGGTGAGAATGTTTCAATATCTTCATGAAAGAAAAATGTTATAATAACCTCAAAAAATAATTCATCTCTAATTTTTAAAAATTAATTACAACATAAATCAAAAAGGAAGATTTAGATAGGTGAAATGAATTTTTTTTGAATATAGATAGAAGAATATTCACATCGATACAGGTGATAAAAATGATTATTAACAACACTTCTATAATTATTGTAAAAAAGAAAAAACATTTGACTTGATTGTAAAATGTTTGAATGAAAATATATAAATGTTAAAAATTATTAATGAAATTATTAGAATTTATATATGTTCATGACGTAGAATAGTATAAAAGATTTATATAATTTGAATGGGAGTGGTGGAGATAGTTTTTTAAATAATTCATCAAATTTAGGATGTGATTAAAATAATAATATTATATTATATGTTGGGATCCAAATTATTATAAACTTCTTCATAGTAAAGCTAAATTTTTAGTATTTTAGAAATACTGCTTTAAATAAATTCATACTCAATAACGGTAAAAATAGTTATAAATATTTTTATGAGGACTACTTTTCATAAAAATAAATGAACATTATACCTAGATTTGAATAGTTAACTAGATTTTAAAAAGTTTTGGTAAGTGGGAACTGTAAAATATCTAAAATACATGATAGCACTCAAGAGAAATTTTGAAATAAAACTCAAGTAATTTTAAACGTACTAATGAGATATCCTATCATTATAAATATAATTATCAAACTATGCTTAAAATATAATAATTTTAAACAACTAGAGAAATAAAATTTTGATAGAAAATTTTTATCTAAAGATTTATAAAATAACATTTACAATACAATAAATGTTGAGGATAAGAATATAGTTATAAAACTAAACACCTAAATAACTATTTTTAAAATTTATAAATCAATGTTTACTACAAGTAATGAATACTTTTATAAGGTTTAGAATAACATTACACCTCACTGTGATTTATCAAGAATTAGTATTAATAATAATAATAATTTAAAATAATTAATTTTTTAGATAAATGATAATTTTTTTTACATAATATGAAATTGCTGGTTATTGGAAGAATAAATTTTCATTAAATAAGGTCCAATAATATTTATTCATAAGTAATGCCTTTATAAATAATTCACATTTCCATAAAAATTTATAGTTGAAAAAATCTAGATTCAATGAAACATACAACTAATTAATACCGGACCCAAACATGTGTTGATTCCGAAAACAGATCATTTTTTATCTAAAAGATAATATGTGTACATGTAAAAATATTTGGTTGAAGGATAGTGGTTATATGATAAAAATGAATATCAAAAAATAATTCTATAATAATGTTATAAATATTTTAAGATTGTAAAGTAATTATTTGAGATTATTTTCAAGGATAAATTATCAGTTTAGGTAACAATTTTCTTCTTAGTAATACCTTTATTTTAGTTCTTTTTTTTGTTTAAAGTCATAAGAAAAATATTATTACCATGGGTAAATTATGGAATGAAGGATATAATGTGAACTTATAGAATTAAAAATGTATTATTCATAGTTTAAATGATGAATTTATTCTTTATTCCAATCGATATGAGAATGTTTAAACACTAAACATATAAGACCATAATAGTTATTACATTCATCTCCATAGTGTAATATATGATCAATTTTTTCTATGGAATAGAATACTAGACCATTGTAATGATACAATATTAGAAAAAGTATGTATATAAATATTTGTTAATGATATACTAGAAATAATGATTTGTACTTAAAAAGATTATGATTCCTATCAATTTGGATAATACCTATGTAATATTTTTAGTTATATTACTTATGTATCATCTTAGGATGCTTTAAATATTGTGAATATTTATTTTTTTGGTACTAAATAAACTATATTTATGTGTAAATGTTTAAATTTCTATGTTTTAGTTGATGATTAATATACATATACATTAGATTATTTTCTAATAATATTTTTTGAACCATAAATTATATTAATATTTTTTTACCAGAGATAAAATTAAGAAAACATATCCTTCATAACCATTCAAAAGGATCATGGAAAGAAATTATTAAATTTGATTTTTTAAAATTTATATAGTAAAATATTTAATATACAAAAAAATTATTCACATAGAACTCTAGATTATATTTGTGTATTTGAAATAAGAAATAAAATTCATCAAGTAGTTATTATAACAATGATGAGAGAAAACTCTATTACTAATCATTTTTGGGATGAAGTAGTTAATATTTACTGTTACACTCAAAATCATGTTTTGAGAAGTCATTTTAATAATATTACACCATATTAGTTATGGAATGGAAAAAAACATTATTATTTCAATTTATTTGGTTTAAAACTACCCATATTAAAAAATAAATATAATTTAAATATTTTTTCTCAAAAATCCTATGACGAAATATTTTTAAGCCATTATAAAACTAGAATGGCATATTATGTTTTTTAGAAAAAATTGATTTAATTTTGAGGAAATAATATGTGTTACAGTTGATGAAATTGATCCATTTCTTTTTAAACATCCTCATTCTAAATCTCCATATATTATTTAAAAAATTGTATTTCATCAAATTTTAAAAATATTTACTTGTGAGATAATAAATCAAGAAAATGATTCTAAAGTGTTACCTCAAAAATATTATGAACATGTCATTAAAGAATAGAGTATTGTAACTCCAAAGGAATCAGTTTATTATAAGGGATCATCATAGTGATCATATCATTTGTGCTATAGATAAAATTATTAGAAATATAAGTTTATTAATAAATAAAGTTGGAAATTATGCATTTTTAACAAAAATATATCCAAAGACTCCAGAAGAGGCATTAGATGATTAATATTGAATAAATTAAAAGGGATTATATTTAATTTTTATGGGACAATCCAATATTATTTAACATAAAAATGAATTACATGTAAGATGAACATAATAAATTTTAAAGGAAACTTGTTTATAAATTGGTTAAAGTGCCTAAAAACACATAAATAATTGTTTTGAAATTTGTTTTCTAGAATAATTATGAGGAAAATTAAATTAAAAAAAGAAATAATGGAATACATGTTTCAAAGGGTTATAATAAAAATAAATTCAATGTCTAAAATGAAAATATTTATTTGTTAAAATAATTGAAACCATTTATTTTCTTCCAGCCTATGCTGAATTTCTTAATTTGAATCATTTTCAAATCAATGTTAATGAAGATATTCTTAACATATATGTAAATATTGATGTTTATGTAGAAAAAATACCTATCATTTAAAATAAAAATGATCATGATCATGTTTTAAATAATTAAAATTAATTTTTTGGACTTTATCATGATCCTAGAGCTTGTTATGAATGATTAATTGGATTTTTGTTACAAAAATATTTCTTAAGTGATATATAGATCTAACACTTTTTTAATAGATGTTTCTAAAAAATCATCACCATTCAAATTTATTTTGATTAACATAGATTTGGATCAAAAAATTCAATAACAAGTTCCTTTGTAGGTACTAATATTTCTAGGTTTGAAATGAGTCTAATATGAGAACATTTTATTTTTCTAGGAACTATAATGTCAATAGAAACAAGAAGGAAATTACATATATACATAAATATATAGAATATATTATAATGAAATTTTGATATGAAATTAACTGAATAATTAAATCTCTTATCAATACCTCAAACACATTAAATATTGATGAATCTAGAAAAATATGTGATCAAATCATATTTAGATAAATGATTATATGTTTAATATATTTAATGTCTATTCATTCATATTATTTTTATTTTATTTTATCCTATGACCAAGATAACAATAAAATCCTAAATAGTCTAATATAATAGAACTAAAAAGGATTTTTGGTTCCCTAAATTGAACTATGGACTTGTGGTTGTTTTACACTTTTGGAAATGAGTTTTAATTAAAATTCATTATAGATAATAATAGTAATGGTTATAAAATTGATTGAAAAAGTTATACAAAAACATTTCATTTCAATTTATAATCTTTACAGTCTCGTTATTCATTGAAAATAATACAATGTAGCACTTCCCACTACTGAATTTGAATAATTAGTAGTTTGATGTTTTTGATCTCACTTCTTGTGGATGTAAGACATACTCACTGACTTAGGAATGAGTTTTAATAAAAAAAATATTATATGTTAATACAAATGTGTCATTAAATTTAGTAAAAACCAAAAAAAATAACTCATAAGAAAATAAAATAGATATAAGAAACTATTTCTTTTTGGATCACTTAAAAAAGATATCATTTTATTATTTATCAGAACATAAGAAGTTATTTAAAATTTTTAGAAAACCTAAATTCTAATAGATTTTAATACAATAATCATAAGGTAGGAATGATCAATTGAAAATTATAGTACAGATCTAATTTATTTTAATAATAACCTTACATTAATGAATTTAATTTCAAGAGGGGATATATATGTAATTTCATTTCTCTAAAAAACTATAGTTTTATTTTAAATTTTTTTTTTAAAGATTTTATTTCTTTAAAAAAATTTGTTCTTATTTTAATGACTATTATTTAAAACAATTTAATTTTCTAAATATTTTTTATGATAATATTATGGTAACTATTATGATATTTAATATGTTTTATAAAAACCATGATGAATTAGTTATCTTATAAAACCATCATACATAATGATAATTGTTTACTTCTAGAGGTATTCTGTTAATATTTCATTTCTAAAATTATCTGTTAAGTTTAAATTTCTATTATTTTTTACATATTCATTACATTTTACACACATTATGTTGGTCACAAATATTAATATTTATGTAATTGAAAAAAAAAATCTCCATTGTATATTTTTTCATATAATTTTAAAAAATTAGGAGTTCAAAATATTTGATAAACTATTGGAGGATGAATCTTAACAATATGTTCCGAATAAATTTTTAATTTTTGTTGATTGATATCTGAAATTTTAGAAGTAACTCCACAAGAATTTACAATTCCATCATAATTAATTCACACACTAGCTCATATATTTTATTATCAAGTCTCGACACACCGTTTTTCATTTCAATCCAAAATTTTGGAAATATTCAATTATCTGCTTCAGTAAAAATTTCTCTTGTCATCATCTTTCTTAATACGATCACATAATCAATTTTTTTATCAATACATGAGGTTTTGATAGAATGTATCATTTAAAAAAAATTGTACAATTGGTATATGTTTACCTTAAAAATAATATCATATCAGAGATTCGTATATATTTGTAAATATCTATAGAATAATCGTCATTGATTTTTTATTCTAAGAAAATAACAAAAATATTTCGTATGACTCTAACCTCCGGATTTTATACATTGGGAATAAAAGAATATTTAATTCTATGTATGTAGGATTATGACATTGTAATCATTACAAATATCTTCATATTGAATTTTATAATTTATATGTGAATAAAAAATTTGGTAAATTTTCTTGTTTCTGATTGTTTATGATATAATAAAAACCAAAATGAAGTCAATAATTTTAATGTTTAGTTGTTTCATTTTTAAAATGAAGGAAATTTGAATGTCGGTTATGAAGACAATAAATCATATGATGGAGATCTGTTAATTTTTTACGTTGGTGAAAATACTATGGAAAATATTACATATGTTTTTATTACAAGATTGAAAATCATAATGGATAAATCAAACAACAAATTGTTTTATTATTGAGAATCATATAATAAAAAAAAGAAATTAAAAAAAATTAAGAAAGACGAATTCTCTACTATAAAGGAAAAATTATAAAAATCAATAAATATCTAAGGGGGAATTTGGAGACAATATTGAACATAAGGCACAGAAATTCATTAACAACCATAGATCATTATAGCCAAAATATAATCATTAAAATAAAAGACAATAATGGATGATGATATAAATGAAGAACAAAAAAACATGAAAAATAAAAATATTGACCAAAATATTGTTATAAAAATTTTCTTAAAGGAGTTGAAAATGATTTATCCAATTTTTCTTTATCAATATCACCGTTGTTTTTGGTATAACAAGATCATGGTTCTCGGGAAAATTTTGTTATTGATCAGACATTTCTGTATCCATCAACACCATATAATTAAAAAATTTAGAAATTTTAAATTATTAAGTTAATATTTATAAGGATAAAGATAAATATTATTATGTTTAATCCCATGTTGAAAATTCCATTAAGAAATAACTAAAAAAACTTGTTAAAATATAGATTTGAAATTGTTTCAATAAAATGTTCACAAGAACAAAAAAAATATGATAAATCTAATATGATCTAATTATTGAAAGATCTTATGGAATTAGAATAAAATGTTGAAGGTGAAGAAGAATAATAATAAGAAGAATCAATAGAACAAAATTATTCAAAGGAATCATCATCATCATTAATTATTTTTTAAGTCCAAAAAAAATTTAACATAAATGCTTCGTTGCAAAAAAAATTATGAAGCATGATGAAGATAAAATAGCCTAGACCCAAAAAAAACTATCGCAAAATTCTATGTCCAGTTAATAAGATTATGATATTAATGTTTAAGAGGATTTTGATGATAAATAAATAGAATAGAAACATATTGGAGCATCACATTAACATATTTATGTTGAGTGATTGGAATAATCAAATAGATCTGAGACTAAGTTTCAGAAATTGGGTTTTTCAACCATAGTTTGATAGATATTATTGATTCTTTTCTCTATCATCATAATATATAATTTTAGTTGATGAAAATACAAGAGATTTTGAATAAAAAATAGATTTCATTAATGATTTTGAAAGATTATATTGTTCAAAATGAAGATGCAATAAGTTGATTCAAACATAAATTTAAGGAACTGAAAATGATATTTAATAAAATGGTCAAGTGGGTGGGAATTATAGATGGGTATTTAAAAAACATTATGAAATGTTTGAGGATTTTAATAAATTATATTTTAATATATAATATCAATCTGTGAAGGTATTATCATATGTTTCTAATAGATTAATTTTTGTACTAAAAGAAGAAATTAAGAAGCTCAAAGAAGGAAATTCTATAATAAAATATTTTGAAGAGGATTTTCCTAATATGTAATAAGAGAACAATAATATTTGGATTCTTGAGTATGAATTTTTCAGAATAAATGATGATAATTGAAAGTTCAAAAACATGGATGAAAAGTTATAGAATATTTTTTATATTATATTTGATAATGAAAATTACAAGAGGAGTTCATAAATATGATGGTGATCATGAATAAGTTAACCATAAATAATGTACATTTTATTTCTAAACAAATGATGTATATAAAATATATATTTTTTGAATGAATAATTCCCCATTTGAATGATTTATTCTCAAAATACATCATGTTTGAATTTCTCCAAATATTACTTGGTTGAGTGTTTTTCTTCTTGGAAGAATATTTATTAAAAAATATTTTTTTATTATACTTTTTAACAGTTCTGGATAATATTTTACTTTCAATTTTTATTTTTGAATATCATTATTGTGGAGATATTCTAAAATGGTGAAATTTAAAGAGTGGGAGTGTTTTATAAAAATGATATATGAAATTAAAGGGTAGAATATGATATGTTATAATTTATTGTTATTTTTCCAAAATAATAATATTATCTATTGGATGAATAATTTTTATCCAACGTATGATGTCCTAAAAGAATAAATTATTATATGAAAATGAGAAATATTTGTTTCTATGAAAAAATTTTATGGTCTTACATATTAAGTGTGTTGTTAGTTTTTTAAAGTTAATAATTATTCGTTACACATTTCATGTTTTATGATTTTTAAAGAGGGAAATATTAAAGATAAGAATGCCTTTAAATTTTCTATTCTTGTGATTTATTTTAGAAAACACAAAAAAATTATTAAAACACTATTTTTTCTGTAACATTATATATCCCATGCTTTATCGAAGTTTTTTTAGAAAAAATACTATTTCTAACGAACATAGAAATCATCCATAAAAAAATGAATTATATTCTCAATTTATTTTCATGGGACTAACCTAGAGTCATTTCATTCAAACTATATTAGTGTTTTATCCATTGGGCTGATCTGGAATCATGTCAATCAGACTGACATGGAATCTTATCAATCATGAAAAGCATGTATCTAGTCCATTATAATAATAAAAAACCTTTCCACAAGAATGAAAAAGATTCCATTATAAGAAAAAAAAATTATATAGTTCATCATACTGAAAAATGATTATAATCATAGTGTTGTAACTATTTCTATCAGATAGATAAAATAATAAGATTCTGATTATGAAATAAGACAACAGTACATAGAGATATACAAATCATTCTTAGATGTCAATCCTAGAGCTCATAAGATCCCTTTACAACCAAATTCTAGATTCATGGAAATGTGACAGTTATATATATTCTTATAAATAAGAGTGTATTTTAGGATCTAGGAGATTTTCAATTTGAAACTCAATAGTTTTGATGATTTTTCTTCCTGAATATCTTATTATCACTCTTTCTAGTATTTCTAAGAGTTTTCTTTTATAGAATACTTTTTTAGTATTGTAAATTCCGTTGATCCTCTTTAAAATGTATCATCTGTTGAATATGAGTTTATTATTGGGGTATTTTGAGATTTAGAAAACTAATGATAATGATCAGGTCGATCAAGTGATTCTAGGGAAATAGTTTACAACGATATACAAATAGGGGTCCTTCCTAGTATGGAATGATTGAACAAAATGTTATGTAGAATGCAATGAATATCTGAAGTCACCATTTATTATTTACATATTATATAAGGATAAATAGTAGATAATATTTTATAAATATTTTAATCCATTCTTACTTTTTTGGCAATGATCGTAACTTATTTAATAATACATTTTATCCAATGTTAATTTATATAAAAATGTTTTCATTTTCTAAAATTTTCAAATATAGTGGTTATCATACAATATATTATAATTATTTAATTACGATGATTTACTTTACCCCCTATGTGTCTGACTCCAATTCATTGATCATTGGACATATTTTAGGTCTGATCAATAGAACACATGAGGATTGGGTTTTTTTAAGTATCATTTTAAAAAAAAATTCATTCCTTGTTGTTGTTTTTACCCTCTATCAATCCAACCTAACCTACATTCAATTTTTAAATATTTTTAATCTATGTTTTAGGATGTATTTGGTTATTTATGATGATAAAATATTGGGTGAATATGATTAATATTTGGTAAAATACGAAAAATATTTGAGCATCCCCAAATATCTTTTTATGAATTTGTATCATATTTTGATTGGATTACAAAACACATCGTCATCATAAATTGAAAAACTTTATTCTGCACTGATAATGTATCACATATATTTAGTGTGTAATATTAATGTTCTTGTTTCGTTTTTTTAATTTTGACAATAAACCATGATGAAATTATTTTATAGGATGATATACATTTTCTATTGAATATAATTCAATTCAGTAATAATGGGATCTTGAAAAATAGAACATGGTTTGAGAATCATAATTTTCAAACTAATTAATATTTATGATATTTTTTTATAGTATATATTTTTTCCTTTTCCTATATATATAGTCCTAAATTTTTTTTATTGTTAGATGATGCATGGATTGTGCAACTTATTTCTATGTGGACTGGTATAGAGGCTTCTATGAAGTGGATCACTATTGTTGATGGGGTAGTGGTTTTTTCTCCAATTCATTTTAGGGTGTACATCACAAGAAATTTTCAAAATTTCATGCTTTGACCAACCTCTTAGTTTGAATTAAATTTTTTTTCTTTTATCTAATGGTTTTTATTGTCACTGTTTTTTCATAATTTCGTATATTCCATGATTTTATATTGACTTTGTGGGGGTTATCAGGCTTGAAGAATCTTCCCGCTAAATTAATTTGACAATGGTTATGTAACTATATTTTTAAATGGAATAAATTGCACATTCTTATAAATTAAAACCATCATATATAGAATTTATTTTTATTCATATTAAATAATGGTAATAGAAAGGAGAATTAAAAAATGTCCATCTAGATATGAATTTTCTATAATCATATTGAAATAAAATACAATAGGAATGATTTTTAGGCACACTTTGTGTTGATTTGTTTTTATATTAATTATAAATGTAAAAATAAGGAATTCATTATTTTTTGATGAATAATATATTAAATGATGATAAAAATACTTAAACCTTTTTATATGAAGAATAGGTGGTTCCATGTAAGGTCACATTCCTTATTAAGTTTTGGATATTTTGTGAATATTTTATAAAAAATAGATATTGACAGGGAGACTCTATAGCTATTCAAATAAAAAACATCATTCAACGGATCTTATTAAAGTTCATTTCACAAGTAAATGGTAAATATCTGTTTAGGTTTGAATATTTATATTATTACCTAAATAATCGTCTTATAAAATATATTTGAAGCCGACTAATTTGTATTTTTTATAGATAATATTGTTTTATATAATTTTAATGGATATTGTCTATTTGTAATGTATTTTAGTGTTGCGTCTCAAACCCAAATTTTCAATTCCATGCTTTATTTCAAGTCTTCTTTTGGATCATAGCTTTTTCTCGGTTTATGTGTGTTCTCGTTTTGTAATTTTTGTTATCTCGTGTGTTGTTGATCTAGGACCATAGTATTGGGTGTATTTTATAGTACTTGGAATCATATTTTATTAAAGGAATTGTTTGAGGTTTTGTTGTTTTAAAGGTAGAATTGTGACCCTCGTCGTGGATCCACGTATGTGGTAAGTTGTTGAGGATGTTTGTACCCTTGAGTTGGATGAGTTTTGGGATGAGGATAATACCTTGTTTTTTGAATACTTATCCCCTATAATTGGCCTATTTTATCCCATTGGATTCCCCCTTAGAACCCCCTTAAATTGGTGGTAAAAAAAATTACTTTTTGGGTTTCCAGAATAGGCCACGCGGTTTGTCCGCATGACTTGTAACATCCCGGATAAATGAAGAATATGAAATTTCATATTTATTAATATTTGTGAATTAAATATTAATTTTACTTTAAATGGGTTGCTATCTTCGATAGCGTACCTGATACGCAACAACGGGTTTCTTTGAAATCTTACGTTGCACAATAAAAATATAATATTATTATTTTAAATCATAGTTGACTCCTATGTTTTTTATGGGTGGGAATGAATAAAAACAACTATAATATGATTATACATGTTTTTTAAAATTATTTACATTTTTCCAATAAAAATTGGAGGCTTAAAATGAGAATGAATCTAATTTTAAGCATAATTTACATTGAAATGTCGATTTACAGCCTTTTAATGGAGAACCCTCATTAAATCTAATTTTTTCACTTTACTACATTCTATTTGAAAAAAAAAATCTTTCTTTAGAATGAGGATATCAAAATTTAATTTGTGTAAATTTTTTGAATTTTTCTGTTAAAGTTCATTTTCTAATGAATAGTGAAAAATATTCTGTTTTAATTCAAAATTGTGTTTCAATCTATTATTTATATGTTTAGATTATCTTTTTAATTGTTTTTAATGTGTAATTATAATATATTTTTACCATTTAATCAAATGATGGTCATTAGAATTAATTTAACTTTCAAATTGGACATAAACAAGTATCAATATTTGGATAGTTATTGTTTCATAAAAATATGCTATTTGTTTTGATAACAGGAATTAAATTTAAAATAAATTATTACCACTTCTATGTTTTGAATATGGAAACATAGACATCATTTTTTAATTCCGAATATCAAATATAGCTTAGGCATAATTTTTGGTATTTTTCTAAAAAAATGATAATTTTTGATGAATAGTGAAACCACTTAGTGGTAGTTAAAAAAACTAACTTTTTCATTTAAATTAAATATTACTACTTCTGTGAATTGAATTTAAAAAATATGAAATACATTTTTTTTATCAAGAAGTAAAACATGGTTCATTAAGATGAAAATTACAATTGGTGAATAGTAAATTTTGACTTTTATTTACTGCGGTTAAAGTTCAATAGGTTAATTCAAGGTAAAAATAATATTATAATAATTCAAAATTACCTTACCACTTGTCCAAACTTTATTGGTTGAGTCATTAATGACCATGGTCATCTTTGGGTCGATTTTGGGACCCCATTGAGCCATATGGGTGTAATAATGACAATTTAGATTAATTAATTTTATGTAAAGACAAAATTGACTTTAACAAAGATCTTTTAGTAATTAATTTTTATATGTTGTTATGTAAGTCTTATTTTCAACTATAAATTATCATTCTAAATCTAAAAATATTTCATATATCATAGTATTTTACAATAATTTTTAGACAACAAATAAATTAAATTATTTATGACATAATAATGATGCAGTATTTACCTCATTAATACATCATTTAAATAAATAAGATTATAAAGATTAAAATAATATCCCAAACATGTCAAATTCTTATTGGATGATTTTATTTAGACCATGAGTTTTCATATCTTCATCTTCAATTATTTTTAGACCATTATAAATTGAATATAATTATATAATAAAATAATAATTTCACACATTCCTAAAGAGCCCCTCCTCCCCCTTATAAAAGAAGACCACTTATAACCAATTTCTCACACATCTTAAGCCATTTGGCTCGTCCAAACTCTGACCAATTAAGTTCCCTACATCCTTATCCACCCCTAGAATCCATACCTTAGGCATAAGGTACTTAAATAAGTCCTTTTGGTCCAAACTAAAGGAATTTACTCAAATTAAAGGTAACAGTTTCTCTTAAATTGTTTCCTTTTATTTTACTTCTCAACACCTAAATTCTTTTTATTCCTTTCTTTTGTAACAAAATCAGTATCCTCAATATACTATTATGTTTTTATGAGAATGATTCGAGATAAACTTACACACACCTCCATCAAATGGATGAAGAACATAATGTTTCTGTGGATGGAAAACTAACGGCTCATGAAACGATGATTGTTCAAATATCTCCAACCACCTCTAGTGGTGGCCATTATACTGGAAATATATTTATATATGTTATATATTATGTTTATGTTTTTTTATGCTTTGGTATTATCTATTTATAGCACGCCTGTATGGTTTACATAGGGGGTAAATACGATAATTTCATTTAAGGAAGTGCGGACTATCGCCCCTTAAGGTGATTTGATTCGTTAATGCCTTGTTTTTTATGTATAAAGGAAAGAGATAATGATATTATATATGATATTATACTGGATTTATAATATAATTATGTATAATTATGTTTTATTTCCATTAAAATAAGAAATAGAAACGAATGTAGTGTTCATGCGTACATAGGGCTTACCGACTCCATAAACGGTGCATTTCATTTCATACCTCTAAATGTTATGTACAATTATAATTACATGTATATTCTTGATATATATGATATATATGATATATAAATCATGAATATCATTCTGTATATAATTAACCATTGACCATATGAACAACATGTTATTATAAGAAGTCTATTTTTGACTCTAGTACCAAATATCGACAAAATGGACGTTATTAACATAAATGATTAAATAATGATTATAACATGGTAATAAGTGATATAAAAGGAATAATAAACTCGAAATAGGTGCTTATGCAAGTATAAATTAACTTTAGTTCATTATTTAGGAGATTAAAGAATGATCGAGTCATGTCGGACACGAGGTAAGGGATCTGACCTCTCTATTTCTTTTCAAGTACTCTATTTTATGTCATTTCTTTTAAGCTTCATGTTCTTATGTTAGAGGATGTCATTTTATTTAAACTATAATGTAATTTTTATTTTAATATGATGATATACCCCCTATTTCTCTTATTAATTTATTTTAATAATTTTTATGTGGCGTCGTTAGGCTGCTGAATTTTTGTAAGAGATTTTCTTATCTCACATTCAATTTTGTGAGATTTCCATTATCTTCGACTAATTTATTGAATGTGGTGTATTGTGTACTAAAAATTGATATATATTATCATAATTTTCTTTATATTCATGTTATTATATGAATAATTTTGGGGATATTAACTTTTGGTCGTACGGCTCAGTTGATTACAACGTGGTAAAGGGTTTCATCTCACTTTTTATTCCCGTGAGATTAATGCTATATTTGAAACTATTTCTTTTTATGTTGTGTATGTACTGCCAATGATTTTACACTTTGTGTAACATAAATTCATTTTTGAGTATTAACTTATTCCTTGTATGATCCTTCTTTCATGTGGCATATGTTTGCTAAGTTACCAAATCGTTGAGGGAACCTTTCACCATTCTCTTTTTAAAAGACTTTTTTGTAATGTCTTTTATTTTACTTCTTATTTTGTTGGGATATATTATTATATATACTTATTGATTTCAAATTTATTTCCAAGTGTTGAGATTCCCTTTTTATCTCATCAACTAATATTATGAATTTTAAAGTGATGTCGGTAGGATGTCGAAATATTACAAGGGAACTTCTTAACCCAATTTTGATTTCATTGGGTTCAACTTGTAGTTATTGAATATGTCATCCAATGAATATGTGTGAATGAAATCTTATTGGTTTACACTTATTATCCACTTATATTGGTTGTATTTATATTTTCCACACATAATTATGAGATTGATTTATCCTTAATTTAAGGATACCATCATTATAAGTGATTTCATCTCAATTTACATTTCCATTGAGACTTCATTTTTGTTATGCACCAAATCCACTCTTATATGGTTTATATACTATCCTTTGACATATTATATCATGAATCCCATTAATCTCATGATATTTTAAATTTCTTATTAAATTATATTTCGCAATTATTTGTATTCAAGAGTCACTGATTTGGATAAAAACTCTTTAACAAAAATATGATTTTTAAAATGTTTTAAAGATTTATCATTATAAATCTTTATCTTTAATTTCCATGTTTTAAAAATTGTTTTGAGTATTTATATATATAAAAATTAATGTTATAAAATTATAATTCCATTAAAATCTTCAAATTGGTATGGGACACTTTGATTCAAAAATCGTTTTTCTAAATAGTTTTTGAAAATAGATTGATTATTTCAATATCTTAAAATTACTTATTGTGATTGAAACAGAAATGTTATTGGAGAAATTTTTATAATTGACATATTTTATGTGTCATGATGGTACATGGACATTTTACGGGTGCTTACTTGATAATCCATATGATGGGTGGTGTCGTGAACACCAGGACGGGTGTTTATGTTATAACCTCTAATGCATTGGGTATGGAATTAGGTCATATGGCTATTCCATTTAGTGATATGTGTGGAAGTCGGCTGTATGGTTATTCCATTAAAATATGTTTATGTCCCAATTTACCTTTATAAGTGATGTGTTCTTTATATGGGTTTTATGGTAATATTTTGGTTACAAAAGTTTAAGTAATTATATTTTATTCAGTGAAGAGTATTTACTACTTCATAAAGGTAAAAAGTATTACTTATGTTAAAGTATTCATGGTTTATTTGTTGTTTTGGAAAACTAACAGTTTTACTTCTTTTTGTATCCCTTACTTATATTTTTATGCTCATCCCATGTTTTGGAAATGTTTTTCACAGGACATAATGTAGAATATGGTCAAGGATGGTATCAAGGAAAATTCATGTTGTCTTAAACATGGAACTAGAAATGATATTTTTTTCAAGAGTTCATGTTTTGTAAAAAAATGGATATTGGGTAGAATTTTCTACATTGTAATACTTTGAAATGTAATAGTTATGGCATAACTCTCTAAAACTCTAAACTTGATAAATATCCTCAATGTGAATTATTCATTTAATTAATGATTATGTAATGTTTTAAGGTTGGGTCCTCATAATTGGTATCAGAGGTCGGTTTAGACAACTTTAGAGGTTTGGGTGTTATCTAATCATATGTAACATAACCATAATGGTTAGAATATTAGAAAGATTTTTAGTTATTTTGAATGAGTTTAAGATAACATGAAGAACTATTTACCCTCCTCATAAGATATTATATGATTATATTACTGATATACTCAAACTAAACTTTTTGGTTTTAGTAAATGGATGGATCTTGCAGGAACCAATGTAAAAGTGGATGTGTAGAAAACGCTGATGGTTTTATGAATGAGCAACTAAATGAAATGAGAAATTAAATGAGAACTGTTGTGGTTATTCTCAACCGACTATCTTGAGTCATGATTGAAAATATGAAACTTGGTTATTTTTATAAGGCATCGTATATTCGAGAAAAAAATCCATACAAAATTTCAGGTAATAATCATAAAAGTAAGTATGTTAAAAAGCATATGTTTCAAGGATGTGGAAAGAAACACCTAGGAAAATGCTTCAAAGGGATGGTAATATGCTATTAATGTGGGAATGGAGGTCATAAATCAAGAATCTAGCATGGAAAAAGGAAACATCCAGTTGACTCTAGGAAAGGGAAAGAAGTTATTTTTGAGGGAACAATTGAATGTTTTAATTGTGGGGTGCATGCGTATTATAAAAATAGGTGTCCTGTGAAGATGTTTCAGGAATGGGATCACCAGGATCGTAAAAATATTTGTTTACCAATACCTAATTCCATTCCGATTTAGGATGAAGAAACTGACAATGACCAATGAAATGTATGGATTATTTCGTACCATATGTTTTGATATTATTGAATCTTAAGATTTGATTCATGATTCTGTTTGTAGGAAGGAATTATTTTAGAATAAGTTGAAATTGAATGGTTAATGGGTCATGAAGAATGTTGAACGTGTATGAATTCAACATATAAGGGATTCAATAGTTATGGTAGATTTTAGGATGGTGAAATTCTTATAAGTATCAAGGATCTTTTGATGATGGGAATTACATAAGAAGACTTTTAATAGTATGTGTAACCCTAAAGTATAAAATATGAAAATTTTAATCATGGAATAATTATATTTATTTGTGGATGTAGTTATAATGAACCATTTCAGTTTACATGATCTATAAATTTGTGCAAATTATAGGTTAATACATTCTTTGGGATGAAAAATAAATGTTATTAGAAAACCTTCGTTGTAAAAAAATGCTATGGTTATTTTTGATAACTTTCTCTATTTTTGGGAATGTTAGAAAATTATATAGTTTTTGAAAAGAGACAACATGCAGACCATGTGTTAAACCGTCATGTCGGAAGAAGCTATGGGAATCGAACCGACAACAAATGTGCGACCGGTATTTATCGCCTACCACTGGACTACGTGAAGTCCCTGGTTTTTTGAACTAATTATTTTTAGTTAGATGATTTTATGAATCCATAATAAGTTTATTTTAGGTAATCTATGGAAATGATTAACCTATCTTGGAGAATATTTGATTAGGTTACTTGCTTTTCAATATGAGATTTTAAGAGTGACTGATGTTATTTGGAGATAAATGTTAATATTTATCTTGGAAGACTATATGAATAAATAATATAGATATTTTGGTTTCAATCTTAGTTTGGATTACTTTGAATAATTTTAAGGACAACTTTTTAATGAATGTTCTTTGTTGAACTTTGGGTTTTGTTAGACAAATTTTGGAGACTAAGAGTAGTTTTTCATTATGTAAAAGTTTATTCTTTTTTGGGGATTATTTGAACTTGTACAAAACGTTATGGTATTAGTTAATATATAAAGACATGGGAAATATATAGTTCATATTTTTTGGATTATTTGATTCTCTTTAAGTTTATTATATAATTTTTAATGTAAAAAATGTCATCCTCAATACTCATCATTTGGAGAAAATATGAGTTTGTGTTAGATATCTAGTAAAAGATGAATGTCTATATGACAAGTAAGTATATTTCCTTATGTTTTTAGTTAATCTCATAAATAAATTCCTCAATGAAATGTAACTAAAAACAAAAACCTTTTATGTTATCTTTTCATACTGGGGAATCAAAGAATGTTTAACCCATCACAAGTTTGTGAATTTATAGTGGTTAACTTTATCCTAAACATGTTTTCTATCACCCTCCATCAGAACATGAAGGTTTTTTTCTCCTCTATATCCATGTTTTCATGTAATCGTTGTATCTGTTTTCTAGGGTAACTGTTGTACTTATCTTAGTTTAATTTAATGTGATAGTTTTATTGACTCTTTTTTGTCGATATGGGGATTTCAATGAAGTTCCTGATTCCAATTTTTAAAATGCGAGGACACAATTCCCAAAAGGGGGGAAGGATATGATATCCTAGATAAATGAAGAATATGACATTTTAATATTTATTAATATTTTTGAATTAAATATTAATTTTACTTTAAATGGGTTTCTGTGTTTGATAGCGTAACTGATACGCAACCACGTGTTTCTTTGAAATCTTACGTTGCACACTAATAATATAATATTATTATTTTTAATCATAGTTGACTCTTAGATGTTTTATTGGTGGGAATGAATAAAACAAACTAAAATAGGATTATACATGTTTGTTAAAAGTATTTACATTTATCCAATAAAATTTAGAGGCTTAAAATATGAATGAACCTAATTTTAAGCATAATTTACATTGAAAGGCCGATTTACCACCTTTCAATGGATAACCCTCATTAAATCTAATTTTGGTCACTTTGATACATTATATTTGAAAAAATAAAATCTTCCATTATAATAGGGACATAAAAATTTACTTTGTGTTAATTTTTGTAATTTTTCTGATAAAGTTCATTTTCTAATGAATTGTGAAAAATATTGTATTTTAATTCCAAATTGTGTTTTAATATAATTTATTTATATGGTTAGATTATCGTTTTAATTGTTTTTAAATTTTAATTAGAATATATTTTTACCATTTAATCCAATGTTGTTTATTGTATTTAATTTCACTTTGAAATTCGACATAAATAAGTATCAATCTTTTGATAGTTATTCTTTCTTTAAAACACGCAATTTTTTTTGATAACGGGAATTAATTTTAAAATTAATTAATTCCTCTTCTATGTTTTGAATTTGGAATAATATAAATAATTATTTAATTCAGAATATCAAATATAGATTAGGCTGAATTCTATGTATTTTTCTAAAAAACATCAATTTTTGATGAATAGTGAAACCACTTAGTGGTAGTAAAAAAACTGACTTTTTCATTTAAATGAAATTTTAACACTTATGTGAATTTAATATAAAAAATCCAACATACATGGTTATTATAAAAAAATAAAAAAAATTTTATTATGATGAAAATAATTTTTTCTGTATAGTAACTTTTGCCTTTTAATTACCGCGATTAAAGTTAAATAGGTTAATTCAAGGTAAAAAGAATATTATAATAATTCAAAATTACCTTAAAACTTATCCAAAAGTTTTTTATGAGTCACTAACGACCATTGGAATCATTGGGTAGATTTGGGGACCTTATTGAGCCACTTGGGTGTGATAATTACAATTTATATTACTTATTTTAATGTAAAGACAAAATTGACTTTAACAAAAATCTTGTATTAATTAATTTTTATATGGTGTTATATAAGTCATATTTTAACCTATAAATTTTTATTGGAAATATAAATATATTTCCTACATCATATTATTTATTCTATAATTTTTAGACAACAAATAAATTAAATCATTTATGACTTAATAATGACGCAGTATTTACCTCATTAATAAATCATTTAAATAAATAAGATTATAATGATTTAAATAATATCCAAAGATGTCAAATTCTGATTAAAAGATTTTATTTCTACCATGATTCATCTTATATTCATCTTTATTTAGTTTTGGACCATTATAAACTGAATATAATTATATAATAAAATAATAGTTTCACACTTTCCTAAAGAGCCCCTCCACCCCCTTATAAAAGTAGACCACTTCTAACCAATTCCTAACTCCTCTCAAGCGACTTGGATTGTCTAAAATATGCCTAATTAAGCTCCCTACATCCCTCTCGTCCCCATAGAATCCTTACCTTAGGCATAAGGCACTTAAAAATGTCCATTTGGTTCAAACCAAAAGAAGTTACCCATATTAAAGGTAACAGTTTCTCTTAAACTGTTTTCTTTTATTTTACATTTCCAACCCCTAAACACTTTTTATTCCATTATTTTATAACAACATAAGTATCCTAAATATACAAGGATGTTGTTATTAGAATTATTCGAGCTACACTTACACACACCTCCATCTAATGGATGAAGAACATAATGTTTCTGTGGATGGCAAACTAACGCCTCATGAAATGATGATTATTCAAGTATCTCCAAACGCCTCTCATGGTGGCCATTATAATGGAACTATATTTATATATGATATATATTATGTTTATGTTTTTATGCTTCTTTATTTTTCATTTATATCATGCCTTTATGGTTTCCATAGTTTGTAAATATGATAATCTCATTTGAGGATGTACGGACTACCGCCCCCTTAAAGTGATTTGATTCATTAATGCCTTATGTGGGATGTATAAAGGATAGATTTAATGATATTATATATGATATTATACTGGAATTATAACAAACCTATGTATAATTATGTTTTATTTCCATTAAAGAAAGAAATATAAATGAAAGTAGCGTTCATGCATACGTACGACTTACCGTCTCCATGAATGGGGCATTTCATTTATTACCTCTAAATGTTATGTAATATTATAAATAAATGTATATACTGGATAAATATGATATATATGATATCCAAATCATGAATATAATTATGGATATAATGAAATATTGACCACATGAATAACATGTTATTATAAGAGGTCCATTTCTGACTCCAGTACCTAATATAGAAAAAATGGACGTTATTAACTTAATTGATTACATAATATTTATAACATGGTACTAAGTGATATAAAATTAATAATAAACTTGAAAAATTTTCTTGATCAAGTATAAATTAACTTCAAAATATTATTCAGGAGATTAAAGAATGATCGATTCAAGTCGGACACGAGGTAAGGGATCTGTCGTCTCTCTTCCTTTTCATGTACACTCTATTATGTCATTTCTTTTGTGTAATATAATTTCATTTATGAGTATTTACGTATTCATTATATGATCCTTCTTACATGTGCCGTATGTTTGGGAAGTTACCAAATTGTTGAGGGAACCTTCCACCCTTCTATTTTTAAAATACCTTTTTTGTTATGTCTGTTAATTTACATTTTATTTTGTTGGGATATATTCTTATATATCCTTATTGATTTAAAATTAATTTCCAACTTTTGTGATAACCTTTTTATCTCCTCAACACATTTTCTGAATTTTAATGTGATGTCGTTAGGCTGTCGATATTTTACAATGGAACTTCTTAACCCAATTTTGATTTCGTTGGGTTCAACTTGTAGTTATTGAATATGTCATCCTATGAATATGTGTGAATGAACTCTGATTGTTTTACACTTAATATTCACTTATATTGGGTGTATTTATATTTTTCACACATAATTATGAGATTTATTTATCCTTAATTTAAGGATACCATCATTATAAGTGATTTCATCTCAATTTACATTTCCATTGAGACATCATTTCTTTTATGCACCAAATCCACTATTATATGGTGTATATACTGTCCTTTGACATATTATATCAGGAATCCCATTATTCTAATGATATTTTAAATTTCTGATTAAATTTTATTCCGCAATTATATGTATTCAAGAGTCTCTCATTTTGATAAAAACTCTTTAACAAAAATATCATTTTTAAAATGTTTTAAAGATTTATCGTTATAAATATTTATCTTTAATTTCCATGTTATAAAAATGGTTTAAAGTATTTATTTATATTAACATTAATGTTTTAAAATTATAATTCCATTGAAAGCTTCAATGTGGAATGGGAAACTTTGATTCAAAAATCGTATTTCTAAATGGTTTTTTAAAATGGATTGATTATTTCAATATCTTGAAATTACTTCTTGTGATTTAAACTAAAATGTTATTAGAGAAATGCTTATATTTGAAATATTTTAGGTGTTATGATGGTACTTGGACATTTGACGGATGGTTATGTGATAAACCATATGACGGGTGGTGTCGTGAATACCAGGACGGGTGGTTACGTTAAAACCTCCAATGCATTGGGTATGGAAGTTGGTCATATGGCTATTCCATTTAGTGATATGTGTGGAAGTCGGACGTATGGTTACTCCATTTAAGTATATTTATGTCCCAATTTACCTTTATAAGTTATGTGTTCTTTGTATGGGTTTTATGTTACTATTTTGGTTACCAAAGGGTATGTAATGATATTTTATTCGGTGAAGAGTATTTACTACTTCATAAAGGTGAAAAGTATTACTTATGTCAAATTATTCATGGTTTATTTGTTTCTTTGGAAAACTAACAGTTTTACTTCGTAGTGTATCCCATACTGAGCTTTTAATGCTCATCCAATGTTTTTGAAATGTTTTTCACAGGACATAATGTTGAATATGTTCAAGGATGGGATCAAGGAAAATTCATGTTTTCTAAAACATGGTACTAGACCAGACATTTTTTTTCAAGAGTTCATGTTTTGTAAAAAAATGGATATTGGGTAGAATTGTCTACTTTGTAATACATTGAAATGTTATATTTATGGCCTAAATCTCTAAAACTCTAAACATGAAAATATCCTCAATGTGAATTATTCATTAAATTGGTGATTATGTAATATTTTATGGTTGGGTCCTTATAGTTGGTATCAGAGGTCAGTTTAGGAAACTTTAGAGGTTAGGGTGTTATCTAATCATAAGTAACATAACCATAATGGTTAGTATATTAGAAAGAACTGTAGTTATTTTGAATGAGTTTAAGATAACATGAGTAACTATTTACCCTCCTCATAAGATATTATATGATGATATTACTAATATACTCAAACTGAACATTTTGGTTTTAGTAAATGGCTGGATCTTGCAGGCACCAAAGTAACAGTGGATGTGAAGAAAACGATGACAGATTTCAGAACGAGCTACTAAATGAAATGAGAGATGCAATGAGAACTCTTGTGGTTATTCTCAACCAACTATCTGGAGTCATGATTGGATACATGAAACTTGGTGATTTTTATAAGGCATCGTATAGTCGAGAAAAAAATCCATACAAGATTTCAGGTAATAATCATAAAGGTAAGTATGTTAAATAACATATGTTTCAAGGATGTGGAAAGAAACATCAAGGAAAATGCTTCAAAGGGACGGGAATATGCTATTAATGTTGGAATGAAGGTCATAAAGAAAGAACCTAGCATGAAAAAAGGAAGCATCTAGTTGACTCTAGGAAAGGGAAAGAAGTTACATCTGAAGGAAAAATTGACTGTTTTAATTGTGGGGTGCATGGGTATTATAAAAATAGGTGTCCTGTGAAGATGTTTCAGGAATGGGATCACCAGGATCGTAAAAATATTTTTTACCAATACCTAATGCCATTCCGATTGAGGATGAAGAAACTGACAACGACCATTGAATGATATGGATTATTTTGTGACATATGTTTTGATATTATTGAATCTTAAGATATGATTCAAGATTCTGTTTGTAGGAAAGAAGTATTTTAGAATAAGTTGAAAAGGAATGGTTAATGGGTCATGAAGAATGTTGAACGTGTATGAATTCAACTTATAAGGGATTCAAGAGTTATGGTAGATTTTAGGATTGTGAAATGCTTATAATTATAAAGGATCTTTTGATGATGGGAATTACATTAGAAGACTATTAATAGTATGTGTAACCCTAAAGTATGAAATATGAAAATTTTAATCAAGGAATAATTATATTTTTTTGTGGATGTATTTATTATGAACCATTTCGGTTTACATGATACTTAAATTTGTGGAAATTATAGGTTAATACATTTTTTGTGATGCAAAATAAAAGTTATTAGAAAACCTTCATGGTTAAAATATTCTATTGTTATTTTTGATAAATATATCTCTTTTTGGGAATGTTTTAAAATTATATATATTTTGAAAAGAGACACCATGTAGATCATTTGTTAACCCATCACGTCGGAAAAAGCTATGGGAATTGAACCGACAACCAATGTGCGACCAGAATTTATCGCCTACCACTGGACTACGTGAAGTCCCTGGTTTTTTGACTAATTATTTTTAGTTAGATGATTTTATGAATCCATAATAAGTTTATTTTGGGTTATCTATGGAAATGATAATCCTATCTTGGAGAATATTTGATTAGGTTACTTGCATTTCAATATGAGATTTTAAGAGTAACTGATGTTATTTGGAGATAAATGTTAAGATTTATCTTGGAAGACTATATGAATAAATCCTACAGGGATTTTGGTTTCAATATTATCTTGGATTACTTTGAATAATTGTAATGAGAACTTTTTATTTATTGTTCTTTATTGAACTTTGGGTTTTGTTTGACAAATTTTGGAGACTAAGAGTTGTTTTCATTATGTAAATTTTTTTTTCTTTGGGGGATTATCTGATCTTGTACTAAATGTTTTGGTTTTAGTAAATATCTAATGACATGGGAAATATATAGTTCAACTTTTGTGGATTATTTGATTCTATTGAAGTTGTTTATAGAATTTTTAATGAAAAAAAAGCCATCCTGAATACTCATCGTTTGGATAAAATACAAGTTTGTGTTAGAAATCTAGTAAAATATGAATGTCTATATGACAAGTAAGTATATTTCCTTATGTTTTTAGTTGATCTCATAAATAATTTCTCAATGAAAAGTATCATAAAACAAAAAACTTTTATGTTATCTTTTCATACTGGGGAATCAAATAATGTTTAACCCATCACAAGTTTGTGAATTTCTAGTGGTTAACTTTCTCCTAAACATGTTTTTTATCACTCTCCATCAGAACATGAAAGTTTTTTTCTCCTCCATATCCATGTTTTCATGGAATAATAGAATCTGTTTTCTAGGGTAACAGTTGTACTTCTCTTTGTTAAATTTAAAGTGATAGTTTAATTAACTCTTTTTTGTCGATATGGGGCTTTCAATGATGTTCATGAGCCTAATTTTTAAAATACGAGGGTGAAATTCACAAAAGGGGGGAAGGATGTGACATCCCAGATAAATGACGAATATGAAATTTTAATATTTATTAATATTTGTGAATTAAATATTAATTTTACTTTAAATGGGTTTCTATGTTCGATAGCGTAACTGATACGCAACAACGAGTTTCTTTGAAATCATACGTTGCACACTAATAATATAATATTATTATTTTAAATCATAGTTGACTCATAGTTGTTTTATTGGTGAGAATGAGTAAAACAAACAACAATATGATTATACATGTTGGTTAAAAGTATTTACATTTATCCAATAAAAGTTATAGGCTCAAAATACGAATGAATCTAATTTTAAGCACGATTTACATTGAAAGGCTGGTTTACCACCTTTTAATGGCGAACCATAATTAAATCTAATTTTGGTAACTTTAATACATTCTATTTTAATAAATAAAATTCTCATTTAGAATGTGGACATACAAATTTACTTTGTGTAATTTTTTTGAATTTTTCCGATAAAGTTCATTTTCTAATAAATAGTGAAAAATATTGTATTTTAATTCAACAATTTGTTTTAATATAATGTATTTATATGGTTAGATTATCTTTTTAATTGGTTTTAAAGTGTAATTAGAATATATTTTTACCATTTAATCTAATGTCGTTCATTTTAATTAATTTCACTTTGATATTTGACATAAACAAGTATCAATCTTTTGGTAGTTATTGTTTCTTAAAAGCACGCTATTTGTTTTGATAACGGGAATTAATTTTAAAATTAATTAATTCCACTTCTATGTTTTTAAATTTTAATAATAGAACTAATCTTTTAATTCAGAATATCAAATATATCTTAGGCTGAATTTTAGGTATTTTTTTGAAAAACATCAATTTTTGATGAATAGTGAAACCACGTAGTGGTAGTAAAATAACTTTCTTTTTCATTTAAATGAAATTTTACCACTTCTATGAATTGAATATAAAAAATCCTACATACATGGTTTTAATCAAGAAGTAAAATTTTTTTTATTATGCTGAAAATAATTTTTGGTGTATAGTAACTTTTGACTTTTATTTACCGCAGTTAAAGTTAAATTGGTTAATTCAAGCTAAAAAGAATATTATAATAATTCAAAATTACCTTAATACTTATCCAAACATTATTTTATGAGTCCCTAATTACCATGAGCATCTTTCGGTTGATTTTAGGACCCCATTTAGCCATGTGGGTGTGATAATTACAATTTAGATTAATTATTTTAATGTAAAGAGAAAATTGACTTTAACAAAAATGTTTTAGAAATTAATTTTTATATGGTGTTATATAAGTCATATTTTGACCTATAAATTTTTATTGGAAATATAAAATTATTTCCTACATCATAGTATTTTTTTCTATAATTTTTAGACAAATAAATTAAATTACTTATGACATAATAATGATGCAGTATTTACCTCATTAATAAATCATTTAAATAAATAAGATTATAATGATTAAAATAATATCCAAAACATGTCAAAATATGATTAAAAGATTTTATTTCGACCATTATTCATCTTATATTCATCTTTAATTAGTTTTGGAGCATTATAAACAGAATATAATTATATAATAAAATAATAGTTTTACACTTTCCTAAAGAGCCCCTCCCCCCTTATAAAAGGAGACCATTTCTAACCAATTCTTCACACCTCTCAAACGATTTGGATCATCTAAATTCTTCTCAATTAATCTCCCTACATGCCTCTAGTCCCCCTTGAATCCTTACCTTAGGCAAGAAGGCACTTAAAAAAGTCCATTTGGTTTAAACCCAAGGAAGTTACCCATATTAAAGGTAACATTTTCTCTTAAACTATTTTCTTTTATTTTACATCTCCAACCCCTAATCTCTTTTTATTACTCTATTTTATAACAAAATAAGTATCCTAAATATACAAGTATGTTTTTATGAGAAGTATTCCAGCTACACTTACACACAACTCTATCTAATGGACGAAGAATATAATGTTTATGTGGATGGAAAACTAACACCTCAGGAAAAGATGATTGTTTAAATATATCCAACCTCCTCTCATGGTGGAAATAATGATGGCACTATATTTATATATGATATATATTATTATTATTACTTGTATTCTTCTTTATTTTCCATTTATAACATACCTTTATGGTTTCCATAGTTGGTAAATACGATAATCTCATTTGAGGAAGTGCGGACTACCACCCCCTTAAAGTGATTTGATTTGTTAATGCCTTATGTGGGATGTATAAAGGATGGATTTAATGATATTATGTATGATATTATACTGTAATTCTAATATACCTATGTATAGTTATGTTTTATTTCCATTAAAATAAGAAATAGAAATGAATGCTGCGTTCATGTGTACGTACGACTTACCGTCTCCAGGAACGGTGCATTTCATTTCTTATCTCTAATGTTATGTGCTATTATAAATACATGAATATACTGGATAAATATGATATACATCATATCCAAATCATGAATATAATTCTGGATATAATGAAATATTGACAACATGAATAACATGTTAATATAATAAGTCCATTTTTGACTCCAGTACCAAATATCGACAAAATGGACGTTGTTAACTTAATTGATTACATAATTTTTATCACATGGTAATAAGTGATATAAAAGGAATAATAAACTTGAATATTTTTTTTAATCAATTATAAATAAAATTTAGTATATTATTCAGGAGATTAAAGAATGATCGAGTCAAGTCGGACATGAGGTAAGGGATTGGACCTCTCCCTTTCTTTTCAAGTACTCTCTTTTATGTCATTTATTTTATGATACATGTTCTTATTTTGGAGGATCTTATTTTATATTCACCATACTTTAAATTTTATTTTCATATGATGAGATACCCCATATTACTCTCAATAATTCATTTAATGAATTTTTAAGTGGCGTCGTTAGGCTGCAAAATTTATGTAAGGGATTTTCTTATCTCACTTTCAATTCCGTGAAATTTCCATTGTTCGCCACTAATTTATTGAATGTGGTGTATTTTGTACTGCCAATTGATATATATTATCATAATTCTCTTTATATTCATGTTATTCTGTGAATCATTTGGTGGTTATTAACTTTTTTTCATACAACTTAGTTGATTACAGTGTGGTAAAGGGTTTCATCTCACTTTTTATTCTCGTGAGATTCATGCTATATTTCCCACTATTTCTTTTTGTGTAGAGTATGTACTCCCAATTATTGTAATATTTTAGTAATATAATTTAATTTATGAGTTTTTACATATTCATTGTATGATCCTTCTTTCATGTGTCATATGTTTGGTAAGTTACCAAATCTGTATGGGAACCTTTCACCCTTCTCTTTTTAAAATACATCTTTTTGTTATATCTTTTAATTGACTTCTTATTATCTTGGGATATATTCTTATATATCCTTATTGATGTAAAATTTATTTCCAAGTGATTAGATACCCTTTTTCTCTAATCATCTCATTTTCCAAATTTTAATGTGACGTCGTTAGGCTGGAGAAATATTACACGGGAACTTCTTAACCCAATTTTGATTTCATTGGGTTCAACTTGTAGTTGTTGAATATGTCATACTATGAATATGTGTGAATGACCTATGATTGTTTTACACTTAATATCTACTTATATTGGGTGTATTTATATTTTTCATACATAATTATGAGATTTATTTATCCTTAATTTTTAGATACAATCATTATAAGGGATTTCATCTCAATTTACATTTCCATTGAGACTTCATTTTTGTTATGCACCAAATCCACTATTATATGGTGTATATACTGTCCGTTGACATATTATATCAGGAATCCCTTTATTATAATTATATTGTAATGTTCTGATTAAATGTTATTCCACAGTTATTTCTTTTTCAAGAGTCTCTCATTTTGTTAAAAAATCTTTAACAAAAATATCATTTTTAAAATGTTTTAAGCATTTATCATTATAAATCTTTATCATTAATGTCCTTGTTTTAAATATGGTTTGGTGTATTTATATATATTGAAATTCATGTTTTAAAATTATAATTCCATTAAAATCTTCTAAGTGGTATGGGACACTTTGATTCAAAAATCCTTTTTAAATGGTTTTTGAAAATGGATTGATTATTTCAATATCTTAAAATTACATCTTGTGATTGAAAATGAAATATTATTGGTGAAATGTGTATATTTGAAATATTTTATTTGTTATGATTTTACATAGACACTTGACGGGTGGTTACGTGATAAATCATATGACGGTTGGTGCTGTGAATACCAGGATGGATGGTTACGTTATAACCTCCAATGCATTGGGTATGGAAGTTATCTGTATAGATATTCCATTTAGTGATATGTGTGGATGTTGACCGTATGGTTATTCCATTTATGTTTGTTTATGTCCCAAGTAACCTATATAAGTTTTGTGTTCTTTATATGGGTTTTATGGTAATCTTTTGATTACAAAAGGGTAAGTAATGATCTTTTATTCAGTAAAGAGTATTTACTACTTCATAAAGCTGAAAAGTATTACTTATGTTAAAGTATTCATTGTTTACTTGTTGTTTTGGAAAACTAACAGATTTACTTCTTTGTGTAACCCTTACTATGATTTTTATGTTCATCCCATATTTTTGAAATGATTTTTATAGGACATAATGTGGAATAGGGTCAAGGATGGGATCAATGAAAAATCATGCTGTCTTAAACATGGAACTAGAAATGACTTTTTTTCAAGAGTTCATGTTTTGTAAAAAAATCGATATTGGGTAGAAGTGCCTACTTTGTAATAATTTAAAATATAATAGTTATGGCCTAACTCTCTAAAACTATAAATATGAAAAGATCCTCAATGTGATTTATCCATTTAATTCAAGATTATGTAATGTTTTAACGTCGGGTCCTTATATGATTTACTAAACTATGGAGGGTGTCCAGCTCATTAAAATTTTGAGTGTTTTTATTCTTTTTTCCATCCGGAAATAAACCAAACCTAACCATATTTTATCCATTTAGTGCCCTAATGTTATGTATATTTTCCAATATCTCCCACCCTCCAATGGACCTAAAATATAAAATGATGATTGAATGGGGAATCATCAAAATCATGCAAATAAGTCATCCTTTATTTTATTTCTTCCCTTTTTCTAGGGTTTCATTCACCCTTTCATGAATTTCTAAAATTTCCAGCATCAAGGGTTCGTACATATGGTTTAAAATCATGTCTTTTGGGTAATATTTTGAGGTTTTTTGGATATTTTGACTCTCTCTTGATGTGGTATTGGTGTGGTTGATGTTTCACCCCATGAATTGAGGGTTTCTTAAACAAAATGTATGTGATTCTTCGTTTAAGAAATAATAACAACCCAGGTATTTATAGAATAATAAATTTTTATTTTTATTAATAATTATAAATAAGATATTAATTTAATGTTCAATGGGACGATTTTTCAGATACTATACTCCAAACGCAACAACAAATTTATCTGAAATCATATATTTCACATAGTGTTGAGTTATACTGAAAAATAATATATTATTATTATTATTATAAATAGTAGTTATGAATAGTCTTTATATTGGTGGGATGAACAGAACTAACTAAAATATTATTACACATGTTTTTTTAAAAGATTTTACATTTATGCAATAAAATTTCGAGGCTTAAAATGTGAATAAATCCAATTTTAAACATAAATACTCTCATATTTTTAAAAAATATCAATTTACCGCCATGTGATGAAGAGAAAAATTTAAATATTTTTTCCACTTTAATATATTCTATTTGAAAATACAAAAAAAATCCTCTAAAATAGGGACATCAAGATTTATTTGGATGAAATTTATCTATTTTCTGATAAAGATCATTTTTAATGAATATTTCAAAATACTGCATTATAATTCAAAACTATAATTTATTATAGTTTTCTTATATGGATAGATTATAATTTTAATTAGTATTAAAGATTAATTACGTTATATATTTTTCATTTTATCCAATTTTGTTTATTATAAGTAATTTTACTTTTAAATTGGATATAAACAAAGGTCAATATTTTTATAGGTATTATTTTATTAAAACACTCTTTTTGGTTTTGCAAACGTGAATTAATTTTAAATTACATTCATCGACTTCATTGTTTTGAATTTGGAAAAATGGATTCAAAATTTTGGAATCAGGAGGTCCAAATTTTGTAAATATTTACTTTTATTTGTAGACATTATAAATATTTTCTTCAGTAATATTTTATTTACAATGGTGAAAGGGTAAATCTGGTAAATAAGCGTAAAAAATAATATTATAATAATATTAAATTACCCATACACTTCTCTTAAAACTATTCAATGAGATATGTTTCACCATAGTAATCCTTGGGTTGATTTTGGGACCCCATGGAGCAACTTGGGAGGTGATAATGACACATTATATTGATTAACATTATGTAGCTACAAAAGTAACATAAACATATATCAATTAGAAAAACAATTTTATATGGGGTTATATTAGTTTTTTATGCAACTATAAATATTCATTTGAAATCTAAAAGGATATACTACATCAATATATTTTATTTATAATTGTAATACATTAAATAATTAAATTTATTTATGACCCAATACTGATGTAGTTATTTCTTAATTAATAATGAATTCAAATAAATGATATTGTAAATATTAAAATAATTATATTTTGATTCTTTTATTCCATACTGGAATTTTTGGGTTAGTAATGACTTGTTATATGTGGATTAATGAATGTTTTTTTAAATAATCTAGTTTATATATATATTTTTAAATTTCTTGGATATGAATAGTTTATAAATTGATATAAAAGAGTTTTTAAAACAATTAATATTTTATTAAATGATAAGATAGTCCTAAAAATCAATGATTCAACAAACTGACATATAATATGTTACAAATGTCATTAATGATACATTTTGGGTCGCATGGTATTTTATTTTAATGATATTATCCATATAGTATGAATATATAAAAGGACAAGGTAAAAGTTAAATAATTTAACAAAGGGTTAAATAAAAAATATAAGGATTAAAAATATCCAAAACCAATAAAATTATTATTGTTTGATTTTATTTTGAGTCATATGTACATTATTTTTGAATTAAATAAGTTTTGTACCTTTTTAAATTGAAAATCATTTTATAATAAAATAAAACATTCAACCTTTTCTAAAGAGCCCGTCCTCCTTCTTATAAAAGGCCACCACCTCTATCCTAGTACACACACCTCTCAATCCCCATGACATGTAGGAAATATGATATAAGTATCTACCAACATACCTATAGTCCTTCTAGAATCCTTATTATAGAGATATTTCTATTAAAGAAATCCTTCTTGTTCAAACCAAAGTGAGTAACCCAATTTAATGGTAACACCATCTCTAAAGTTTTATACATTTATTTTCTTTCTCCAACCCCATAAACACACTATATTACATTATATTAATAAAAAACCAAGTATCCTAATTATACTTGGCTATTTTCATAAAAATCATTCAAACTACACTTCCACAGACAACCATTGAATGGATTTGAACATACTATTCTTGTATACGGTGAACTACTACCTGATGAAACAATTATTGTTCAAATATATCCTACCACCTCTCATGGTGGCCAATATGATAGATCCATATTTATTTTTGATATATATTATTTTTATATTTTCTCTATTTTTCTATATTTTTAATTTATATCATACCATTATGGTTTCCATAATGGGTAATTTCGATAATTTCATTTGAGGAAGTGCAGAATATCGCCCCCTCAAAGTGGTATGACTCCTTCATGCCATACGTGGAATGTATAAATAATGGAGTTAAAAAAATTATATATGTTGTTATAGTCGAATTATAATATAACAATGTGTCATTATGTTTTCATTCCATTAAATTTGAAATAGAAATGAATGTAGAGTTCATGTGTACGTACGACAATCTGTTTCAATTAACGGTGCATTTCATTTCTTATTTCAAAATGTTATGGACAATTCTACATACATATATACATTATATATATGATATATATGATATCTAAATGATGAATGTAAAGACCTATATTTCCAGGTAATGTTTTTAAATTATATATAATTATTTCGATTCTGGAAAAATTAATACCGCGTGATTCCATGGCCAAGAGTGCCAGAATAAATTTCTGATCTTTATTTAAGGTACTTTCAGCAAACAATTTGTGGAATATTATAACTTTTGAATTCTTTCTCAGATTTAAAATATGAGGGAACCATTGAATCAGCAGCTCTTGGATTTTATTAAGGGAGACATTACTCTGACCGCAGTAGTTCTAGAGAAAAAGTTGTATTTTTTAACTTTTAAAACAAATAGAATAAAATAATTTTATTATTTTATTTATATATCATATCCTCTAATGGACAAGTGGAGTGTGGTGCTAGATATGTGTCAAGAAATATAATGTCTTGACCTGTCAATCTTTTGTAATGATGTTGTAGAGGAATTAGGAAGCTTCTTAATTAATGATCCCCCATTAATTCCCCACATCGTTACTTACCGTACTTATCTTATATTTATATAAAGCATAGAGGAGGTACTGGATCTGCTCCTCCAAGCAATGAAGTGCTGAAGGAGTGTTGAGACACTAAATCGTTGTTGGATAGATCCGGTTCAGGAAAGCGGTGGTGAGCGACACTGAAACTCTGAAACGATAGAATATGTGCAAGTAGCATCGCTAGAAGCCTATGTCAGGAATGAATTTTACAAATCCTTGTTCAATTACGGATATTCTTCAATGGGTTATCAAGGTAGGGGATTAATTTATTTTTATTTCAAGTCAATATTTTGAACCACTAAATCCTCATCCTTTGTGATAATGAGCTAATGTGGCGGGCACGAGTCTAACGAACATGGCCCAGACCCTCATTTAACATTATATAATTGTGCCTCCATGGAAGACCATCGGCATGGCGGCACCAACCGGCTAAAAAAGAGGTGGCCCGCCGACGCACGTCGTAAGAGGAGGTTGTGACACAATGATGTGGTGGTCGACAGAGTGGTCAACATAGGCCAGTCACGGAGGAGGTGCAACACACCGTCGCATGCTACCGTTGAACAATGGGTCATAGCTCATCATCCTCAGTGAATGGAGGAGGCAGCCAGCATGATGGTCAGCTAAAGAAGGGGAGGCGGTTCGACTAGTGCGCTGCCCACATACAAGAAGTCACGATTGAAACCACTTCAGAGGCTGAACATGGGCCTCTGACTAGTTCGGCAGAGACCAAGCGGGGGCCACATGGCACCATCTCTTTACAAACTGAATGGCCTCTAGGACATTCAGATGTTCGGGAGATCGATGAGTCACACCCCCCAAGCTGGTTAGGGAGAACCCCACTGCGGCCACTCTCCACCTTGGACCAGACCACACACCCACCATGGTCTAGGTCGCGCTTCACCTCCGAACGGACCATGCCCCAACATGGGTAGGGCCACGCTCCACCTATGCCAAGGCCGAGTGAGCCCAGTGGCCTATTAATCGTGGGGTGGGTCACACGAGCCCAGTGGGACGCCCTTTACTGGTCGCCCTTTACGGCCTGCCCTATATGGGGCGTGTAGCTCTTTGCTAGACGCCCGCCTTTGCGTGCTGAGCCAGACCTCTAACCAGGTGGCCGAGCACACTGTGGCCTAGCCCATAATGGCTTGGGTTGTGTCTTTCCAATAGGGTACTACCAGACCTAGGCCCAACCGGTCCCAGAAACACATAAAGCAACATATCTTGAGAACCGGGTGTCCATTTGATGAACTGTCTACGACGATGGGACCCTTGGATTGATATGGTCCTTTTGGTATAATCCATGTGAGTTTTAGAGATAGATAGAGAATGGTCTAGATGAATCAAATCCAAATCCAACTGGGGCCCCAGAAATAAAATGAATATAACTCACAGATCAGGGAGTCTGATTGATGCACTGCATGTCGCATTGGAACCCTTATGAAATGTAGTTCCTTTGGGTTACCTATTCGTGGAGCTTAGGGACATTTGAGTTATGACCAATATCTCGATGGGTAGATACTACATCACTCTAGTGCACCAAGTGCGAGGAATCTAGTGTCTAACAGTGAGGTGGAAGTTGAAGAAAGTCCATAAAAAAGATAGAACCGAGCGATCATATGTGGGTCATCACTGATCCTTTGTGGTTCAGTGCTCAGTAATCCTGTGTGGGTTGGTGCATTCCAATAATGTGTGGTTCATATCCTGCATGGGTTAGCACACAACGATCTTATGTGGGAAAGCGCATAAAGATCATATGTCGGTCAGATCTTGTGTGGGTCACTATGGGGGTTAGTTACTTATCGATCCTAGGCAGAACTGATTCTATGTGGGTCATTACAGGGGTTAGTACCTATCAATCCTCTGCGGTTCATACTCTTTATGGTAATCATTAGTGCCTTTTGATAGAATAATATTTTCTAGTTTCACGACTAATAATGTGTACTTCTATACTTCAATAAAACCAAGTTTGAGATGAGACATCATTTGAGCTGATAAAACATTTGAGATGTGACACCATTTGAGAAGAGGCTCCATTTGATATGAGACTCAATTTGAGTTGATACATTGTTTGAACTGAGACACCATTTGACATGAGACACCTTGGATATGAGACTCCATTTGAGCTCAAACTTCATTTTCACTGAGACTCCATTTTAGCTGAGACTCAATTTGAGCTGAAAAACAATTTTGGATGAGAATCCATTTGATCTCAGACTCAATTTTAGTTGAGTCTTTTTTGAGTAGAGACTCTTTTTTGAGCAGAGACTCCATTTTAGTTGAGAATCCATTTGAGCTGAGACTCATTTTGAGCTGTGTCTATTTCCATGTGTTTTGTGATTGAGATCATACTTTGTGGTTTTCCTTTTTGGAATTTTGAGAGGATTTTGGGGGTCTCGGTGTCCCTACTGGGTATTGTTATACTCACCCTTGCATGGGCTTCGCCCGCACCTTGTGGTGTCTTGTGTAGATGAATAGCAGCAGGGCTGATGTTTGAAGGAGCCCAGACCGAGCAAGCATAGATTGATGTTGAGGAAATATGTACCTACCCTTCAGGTAGGATCCTCGGTGGATAATCCAAGAGTTTTTTTTCTCCATTTATCTTTACTTGTATCATTCAATTGGGCTTGTATTCTATCCCCCATAGCATTTAGAAAACTTTTTACTTCAACATTTTACTACATAGTTGCTTATTGTTGTGTTCTAGTCTGTGTGTTTGTATAAGTTTACAGGTAATGACATCTTGTTATTGGGATATTCCTTTTCAGGTGCTAGTCACCAGCCCCTATCATATGGAAGGAGGGCTCAGGGTAGTCAAAGCATGGTCCCCGGGTGACGGGTCGTGAAAAAGTTTTATTAGAGGGTTCATTTCTAATAATGAACTAGGAATCTAATATTTTATATAAAGCAATGATGTTATGTGTTATGAGTGTGGTTTTTAGATTAGGGACTTTAGTGTTGGGGTGGTAGACGATGTATCCATACAACAGGACAATGAATTCTTATTTCTGATTGTGTACATGGAAAACAATGATTGTGTGTGTGTTTTAAGAGTTTTTCTTGTGATTTATATGAGTCTGCCCACCAGGAATAACATTTTGACTATGGAACACTATTATTTTTTTTTGAATACCGCCACATAGATAGCTAGCCATGATTTCTGATTGAATACTTGATGACGGCCCACTGAGCGATTACACCTTGGTGTAGCACCCTCATATGATGTTTGTACCTTCGTGTGGTGTACCAACAACACCACTACCTACTGGGAAGCTATTTCTACTAGCCACGTCCGTATAGGATACACAGTTTCTGATCTCATTACACGAGTTCTTGTGGAAGAGGCATCCAATGCTCCGAGGTGCGATGGACTTGTAGGCGGCTGAGCATTGGATGGAGGCTATGCTCAAAGTATTCCACATGGTTTGGACACCAGCTTACCTTATAGTGATCCTAGTAGCTAGTCTTTTCCAGGAAGTAGCAGGGAGATGGGGGAGCATGATACTATAGATGAACGATGAGGTGACCCTAATCTAAGTGGAATTCGTGAGCTTTTTCAGTATAGTGTTCGTCCATGTAACCTTATGTCGTATGCTTATACAAGAGAGGGTGCACTTATAATAGGGCAACGTGAATGTGAACCCGTACTCATAAAGTTTTATCGATATCTCCCGAAACTCCACTGACATGGTACGATACCCTTTTTTCAAGGCCCAGAACTCTACACAGGGTCTTGGATAAGAGATTAAAGCCTCAATTATATCACTTATCATTCTGACATAGACTAGGTTCTAGAGCAAGCACTTTTGTTGGAGAAATTCCAAGCTGAGATGGAACCAACAACAAGACCCACCAACAAGCGACACGTAGTAGATTCCTCTACGGCTGGTTGTAGGAATATGACAATGATGTCTAGGAATACTAGACCTTCTGTTGGATGGGTCCAAGATATAGGTTCGGATGTGTGGGGCCCACGATGTAGAGGAGGTCAGGTGAGAGACAAGAAGTACTACACGTGCGACAAGAAGGGTCACATGGCTTGCGATTACCCGACCCGTCGTACGGACGACAAGAATATTTTTGATGGACATCCAAGGAAAAGTTATAGGTTCATTCGAGAATGTCCGTAGGCACCAGTCGGATGTGGAAGAGGAGTTTGTCGTGCAGCAGGTTGTGGGCGGTGATTGGAGTTTCTAATGCTACCATCACCTGGTGGCCCACCCTGACCATAGAAATCAGGTGGACAGGGATGAGCATAGCTCTAGGAATCTGAGGCCTATGACCACAACACTCTAGAGATGATTAAAATTATGATCTATGTATACTCCACTATAGCTGCATTACATATAGTAATTGGTTCTAGTCAGTCTTTTTGTAACACCCCAGGTAAATAAAGAATATGTCATCTTTATATTTAGCCATATTTGTGAATAAAATATTGAAATGACTTTAAAGGGGACGCTATGCTCGATGGCGTACCCAACACGCAACAACGAGTTTCTTGGGAATCTTAAGTTGCACTCTAATAATAAAATAATATTATTTTAAATGGTAGTTAACATGTAGCCGTTGTATTGGCGGGAATGGATATAAATAACTAAAATATGATTATATATGTTTTTAAATGTTTTTATATATATCCAATAAAAGATAAAGGCTTAAAATATAGAAAGAATTCAATTTTAGGTGTATATGCCCTAATTCTCACTAAAGGTTCACTTATCACCATTTGATGGAGAATCGTCATTAAATATAGTTTTTATCACTCTTATAAATTCTTTTGGACCAAATAAAACTCTTCTTTAGAATCGGGACATTAAATTTTACTTTGTGTAAATTTTTGGTATTTTTCTGATAATGTTCATTTTTTAATGAATAGTGTAAAATGTTGTATTTTAATTCAAAACCTATTTTTAATATAATTTATTTATATGATTAGATTATCTTTTGAATTTTATTTAAAGTGAAATTAGAAAATATTTTTACCATTAAATCCAATAGTGTTCGTTGGAATCAATTTCACTTTGAAATCGGACTTAAACTAGTGTCAATCTTTTGATACTTATTGTTTCATAAAAACACGCTATTTGCTCTGACAGCGGGAATTAATTATTAAATTCATTAATGTGACTTATATGTTTTTAATTTTGTAAAATATACTTCATTTTTGAATTCGTAATACCAAATATATCTTAGGGTGAATTTTTGGTAATTTTCTGAAAAACATCAATTTTTGATGAATAGTGAAACCACTAAGTGGTAATCAAGCAAACTGATTTTTCAGTTAAATGAAAGTTTACCACTAATGTGTATTGAATTTTAAAAATCCCACATGCATGATTGTCATTAGTATGTAAAATGTGGTTCAATGGGATGAAAATAATTTTTTGGTGAATAGCAACTTTTTTTCATTAATCGCGATTAGAGGTAATTAGTGTAGTTTAATGTAAAAATAATGTTTTAATAATATGAAATGAACTTGAAACATGTCCTAACCTCATTGGATGTGTAATGGCCGACCAAGACAAGCCATGGGTCAACTTGGGGACCCCATGGATCCACTTTGGTTGGGAAATGACATAAATTGCATTTTATTTAATGTAAAAGTAAAATTGACACAAACATGATATGTTTTACTAAAAAAAAATTTATGTGGGGTTATACAAGTCATAATTTTTATTATAAATAGTCATTGGAAAGATAAAAAAGATTTCCTACATCATAGTAATTTTTTTATAATTTTTAGACATTAAATAAATTAAATTATTTATGACATAATAATGATGCAGCGATGACATCATTATCTGACGATTTAAATAAAATGGAAAGATAATGTAAAATATATGAACTACACATGTCCAAAACCAATGGTATGAGTGGATTTAGAACCCTTATCACCGTATCCACGAGTTATATCAATGTGGGACCTTTTAAAACCGAAACACATTTTCAAATAAAGTAATATTGATTTACTTTCCAAAAGTGCCCCTCCTCTCCTCTTATAAAAGGCCCCCACCTCTACCTCATTTAACACACTCATCAAGCCTTTGGCTCGGCCAAACCCTGCCCATTTACTCTCTCCACATCCCTCTCCTCATCCTAGAGGATTCCCTTTGGGCATAATCCTTTCAAAGGAAGCCTTTAGGCTCAAATCAAAAGGAGTTACACTTTTAAAGGTAATTCATTCTCTCTTGTTCATTTGTTTTATTTTGCTTCTGAAACCCCCTAAACTCTTTTTATTTACTTCTTTTGTAACAACACCAGTATCTTAAATATACTAGGATGTTGTTATAAGATTTATTTGAGCTACACACTCACACAACTACATCAAATGGTTAAAGAACATACGGTTTCCGTGGATGGAGAAATTCTGCCTCCCGAAACGATGATTGTTCAATACTCATTTAACACCCTCAAAGGTGGCCATTATGATGTCACTATTTTTATATATGATATATAATATGTTTATGTTTTCCTTAAGCTTCTGTTTTTTTCATTTTGGGCATACCATTATGGTTTCCATTATGGGTAAACGCGATATCTTCATTTAAGGAAGTGCGGACTACCGCCCCCTCAAAGTGATTTGATTCGTTAAATACCATATGTGGGACGTATAAAGGATAGAACTATGATATTATATATTATATTATACTGGAATTATAATATACCTTTATATCATTATGATTCCATTCTATAAAATACGAAATATAAATGAAAGTAGCGTTCATGCGTACGTACGGCTTACCGTCTCCATGAACGGTGCATTTCATTTCTTACCTCTAAATGATTATGTAATGTTATAAATACATGAATGTACTGATATATATGACATATATGATATCTACATCATTAATAAAATTCTGTATATAATAAACATTTGGCCACATGAACAACATGTAATTGTAAGAAGTCCACATTTGAATTAAGAACAAAATATCGGCAAAACAAATATTATTAACTTAAATGATTACATAATGTTTATGACATGGTAATAAGTGATATAAAATGAATAATGAACTTGAAAAGGGTTCTTCAGGAAGTAGAAATTAACTCATGTTTATTATTGAGGAGATTAAAGAACGATCTAGTCAAGTCGGACCCGAGGTAAGGGATCCTACAACTCTCTTTCTTTATAAGTACACTCTTTTATGTCATTTCTTTTAAGCTCATATTTCTTATGATTGGGATGTTCTTTTATATTACTCCTACTGTAATTTTTATGTTCATGTGATTAAAGACCCTATTCTCTCTCATCAATCCATTTTGGATGTTTTGAGTGGCGCCGTTAGGCTGCCGAACTTTCGTAAGAGATCTAACCTCTCTCTTTATTTTTAAGTACTCTCCATTATGTCAATTCTTTTAAGCTCCTCTTTGTAATGTTGGGGTATGTTCTTTTATATTCCTCTTTCTGTGCATTTTATTTTAATGTGATGAGATACCCTATTTGATCTCATCAATCCATATTCGGAAGTTTTATATGGTGCCGTTAGGCTGCCGAGTTTTCGTAAGGGATTTTTCATCTCACTTTTATTCCCGTGAGATTTATGCTACATTTGCCACAAATTCCATTGAGTGGTGTATGTACTGCCCATTATTCTACTCTTTGTGTAATATACTTTCGTTTATGAGTATTTACATCAATGATCTATTGTTCTTCTTTCATGGGGTGTATGTTTTGAAAGATACCCAAGTTGGTAAGGGGACCTTTCACCCTCCTCTTTTTTAAAAGACTTCTTTTGTTGGGTCTTTTAATTTACATATTTTTATGTTGGGATATGTTCTCATATATCCTTATTGATGTAAATTTTATTTCCAAGTGATGAGATACACTTTTTATCTCTCATCCACTCATTTTGATGTGATGTCGTTAGGCTATCAAGGGAACTTTTTAACCCAATTTCGATTTCATTGGGTTAAACATGTAGTCATTGAATATGTCATCCATTGAATATGTGTGAATGACCTTTTATTGTTTTACACTTAATATCCACTTATATTGGGTGTATTTATATTTTTCACACTTATTTTTGAGATTGATTTGTCCTTAATTTAAGGATACCTTCTTTATAAGGGATTTCATCACATTTGACATTTCTATTGAGGGTTCATTGTTGTTATGCACCAATTCAGTATTATATGGTGTATATACTGTACTTTGGAGTATTATATCATGAATCCATTTATTCTCATGATATTATAAAGTTCTGACTAAATGTTATTCCTCAATTATTGTATTCAAGTGTCTCTAATTTTGGTAAAACCCCTTTAACCAAAATGTCATTTTAAATGTTTTAATTATTTGTTCTTATTAATATCCACGTTTTAAAAATGGTTTTAAGGATTTATTTATATGGATATTAATGGTTTAAAATTTTAATCTTCAAGGTGGTATGGGACACTTTGATTCAAAAATCTCTTTATTAAATGTTTTAAATGGTTTTGAAAATGGTTTTGATAAAGGATTCTATTATGATATATTGTGATGTTATCATTCATTTATATTGGATTTATGTTTTATGATTTTATATTGGTACTTGGACATTTTAACGGGTGGTTACGTTATAAACCATATGACGGGTGGTGTCGTGAATACCAGGACGGGTGGTTACGTTATAACCTCCAATGCATTGGGTATGGAAGTTGGTCGTATGGCTATTCCATTAAGAATGTATGGAAATTGGCCGTATGGCTATTCCATTAAGTGATAAGTGTGGAAGTAGACCGTATGGTTATTCCACTTAAGTATGTTTATGTCCCAAGTTACCTTTATATATGTTATGTGTTCTTTATATGGGTTTTATGGTCATCCTTTGGTTACAAAAAGGTAAGTAATGATATTTTTTTTCAGTGAAGAGTTTTTACTACTTCATGAAGGTGAAATGTATTACATTGATAAAGTATCCATGGTTTACTTGTTGTTTTGAAAAACTAACAGTTTTCATTCTTTGTGTATCCCTTACTGAGCTTCTTATGCTCATACCAAGTTTTTGAAATGTTTTTCACAGGACTTAGCGTGGAAGAGGGCCAAGGATGGGATCAAGGGAAAGTCATGCTACCTAAAACATGGAACTATACATGTTTCTTTTTAAGAGTTTTTATTTTATGGAAATTTAGTAGAAGCGGCTACTTTGTAATCTTTTGAGATGTAATAGTTATGTCCAAATTCTCTAAAACTCTAAACCTGAAAAGATCCTTAATGTTAATTACTCATTTAATTCAATATTAAGTAAGGTTTAAGGCTGGGGCCTTATAGTTGGTATCAAAGGTCGGTTTAGATAACTTTAGAGGTTAGGGTATTCTCTAAGCACAAGTGACATTACCATAATGGTTAGGATTTCAGAAAGAGTCCTAGTTTTAGATAAAGTTAATGAGTAAGAATATCATAGTGTTTATCTTCCTCATTAGTACATGATGGTTATGTTGATATACTCACACTGAACTTTTTGGTTTTAGTTAATGGCTAGATCTAGCAGGCACCAAAGTGACAATGGGTTTGAAGGAAACTGTGGTGGTTCTATGATTAAGATACTAGATAAAATGGGGGATTCAATGAGGAAACTCGTGGTTGTTCTAAACCAACTATCAAGGAGTCATGATCAACCACTTCAACCTTGGTGAGTTCTCTAATGCATCATGTACGAGATGGCCAACTCAATGTGGAAATTCAGGTAATAATTATTAATGTAACCATTAGGGTTTATATGATACTTAATTTTTAGGTAATTATGGGTTACTCTATGATATGATGGAAAATGAAAGGAATGAGATAAACATGAGGTTAAAATATGTTATGATTATTCTTGAAGATTTTATCTCATTTTGGGGAATGTTTTAAGAATTATATAGTTTTGGAAAAAGGACAACACGCAGACCGTGTGACAACCCGTCGCGTCGGACAAAGCTGCGAGAATTGAACCCACAACCAAAGTGCAACTGGTATTTATAATCTACCACTAGACTATGTGAAGTCCCTGGTTAGTTTGACTGATTCATTCTAGTTATATGATTTTATGAATTAAGTGTAAGTTGATTTTGGGTTATTTATGAAAATGATTAACCTATCATGGAGGATATGTGATTAGGTTAATTACATTTCAATACGGGACTTTAGGAGTAACTGATGTTGTTTGGAGATAAATGTTATGATTTAACTTGGATGACTATGTGACTAAATCCTTCAAATGTTGGGGTTTCAATCTTAGATTGGTTTACTTTGAGGAATTTTTATGGACAAATTTGTTTATCGGATGGTCCTCGTTGAACTTTGGGGTTTGTTGGAAAAATTTTTGAGATTAAGAATAGATTTTCTTTTTATAAAGGGTTATATTTTTTTGGATTATCTGACCTTGTACTAGCCTTTTTGGTTTTGGTTTTAGTTAAAGTCTAAAGACATGGGAAGTATATAGTTCTCTTTTGTGGATTAGGTGATTCTCTAGAAGTTGATTATAGTACTCTTAATTTGAACAAGTCTTCCTTAATACTCTCCTTTTGGAGAAAATATGAGTTTGTGTAAGGAATCTAATAAAAGTTGAGAGTCAACATGATAAGTGATTATGTTTCCTTATGAATAAATTCCTCAATAAATAGTAACTTAAAACAAAAATGTTGTCTATTAACTTTTCCTTCTGGGGAATCGAATACCGTTTAACCCATCACAAGTTTGTGATTTTCTCACTGTTAACTTTCTCCTAAACATGTTTTCTATCACTCTCCATCAGAACATGACCCTATGTTTTCTCCTCCATGACCATGTTTTCATACTTGGAATCCTAGTATGGGTTAACTCAGGTGACCTTTGTACTTATCTTTCTTTATTTTAATGTGATTGTTTTACCGACCCTTGTTCCGATGTGGGACTTTCAAGGATGTTTCCAAGCCCAATTTTAAAATTGCGAGGACGCAATTCCCAAAAGGGGGGAAGGATGTAACACCCCAGGTAAATAAAGAATATTTCATCTTTATATTTATCCATATTTGTGAATAAAATATTGAAATGACTTTAAAGGGGAAGCTATGCTCGATGGAGTACCCAACACGCAACAACGAGTTTCTTTGGAATCTTACGTTGCACTCTAATAATAAAATAATATTATTTTAAATGGTAGTTAACATGTATCTGTTGTATTTGCAGTAATGGATATAAATAACTAAAATATGATTATATATGTTTTTAAATGTTTTTAGATTTATCCAATAAAAGATAAAGGCTTAAAATACAGAAAGAATTCAATTTTAGGCGTATATGCCCTAGTTCTCACTAAAGGTTCACTTATCGCCTTTTGATGGAGAATCATCATTAAATATAGTTTTGATCACTCTTATACATTCTTTTGGACCAAATAAAACTCTTCTTTAGAATCGGGACATTAAATTTTACTTTGTGTAAATTTTTGGTATTTTTCTGATAAAGTTCAATTTTTAATGAATAGTGTAAAATGTTGTATTTTAATTCAAACCCTCTATTTAATATAATTTATTTATATGATTAGATTATATTTTGAATTGGTTTTAAAGTGAAATTATAAAATATTTTTACCATTAAATCCAATAGTGGTCGTTGGAATCAATTTCACTTTGAAATCAGACTTAAACTAGTGTCAATTTTTTGATACTTATTATTTCATAAAAACACGCTATTGGCTCTGACAGCGGGAATTAATTAATAAATTAATTAATGTGAGCTATATGTTTTGAATTTTTTAAAATAGACTTCATTTTTGAATTCGTAATATAAAATATATCTTAGGGTGAATTTTTGGTAATTTTCTGAAAAACCTCAATTTTTGATGAATAGTGAAACCACTAAGTGGTAATCAAGCAAACTGATTTTTCAGTTATATGAAAGTTTACCACCAATGTGTATTGAATTTTTAAAATCCGACATACATGATTGTCATTAGTATGTAAAATGTGGTTCAATGGGATGAAAATAATTTTTTGGTGAATAGTAACTTTTTTTCATTAATCGCGATTAGAGGTAATTAGTGTAGTTTAAGGTAAAAATAATGTTTTAATAATATGAAATGAACTTGAAACATGTCCTAACCTCATTGGATGTGTAATGGAAGATCAAGACAAGCCATGGGTCAACTTGGGGACCCCATGGATCCACTTTGGTTGGGAAATGACATAAATAACATTTTATTTAATGTAAAAGTAAAATTGACACAAACATGATATGTTTTACTAAAACAATTTTTAGGTGGGGTTATAAAAGTCATAATTTTTATTATAAATAGTCATTGGAAAGATAAAAATATTTCCTACATCATAGTAATTTTTTTATAATTTTTAGACATTAAATAAATTAAATTATTTATGACATAATAATGATGCAGCGATGACATCATTATTTGACGATTTAAATAAAATGGAAAGATAATGTATAATCTATGAACTAAACATGTCCAAAACCAATTTTATGAGTGTATTTAGAACCCTTATCACCTTATCCACTAATTCTATCAATGTGGGACCTTTTAAAACCGAAACACATTTTCAAAAGGAGTTACACTTTTAAAGGTAATTCATTCTCTCATGTTCATTTGTTTTATTTTGCTTCTCCAACCCCCTAAACTCTTTTTATTTACTTATTTTGTAACAAAACCAGTATATTAAATATACTAGGATGTTGTTATAAGATTTATTCGAGCTACACTCTCAAAAAACTACATCAAATGGTTAAAGAACATACGGTTTCCGTGGATGGCGAAATTCTGCCTCCCGAAACGATGATTGTTCAATACTCATTTAACACCCTCAAAGGTGGCCATTATGATGACACTATTTTTATATATGATATATAATATGTTTATGTTTTCCTTAAGATTCTGTTTTTTTTCATTTTGGTCATACCTTTATGGTTTCCATTATGGGTAAACGCGATATCTTCATTTAAGGAAGTGCGGACTACCGCCCCCTCAATGTGATTTGATTCGTTAAATACCATATGTGGGACGAATAAAGGATGGAACTATGATATTATATATGATATTATACTGGAATTATAATATACCTTTATATCATTATGATTCTATTCTATAAAATACGAAATATAAATGAAAGTAGCGTTCATGCGTACGTACAGCTTACCGTCTCCATGAACGGTGCATTTCATTTCTTACCTCTAAATGATTATGTAATGTTATAAATACATGAATATACTGGATATATATGAAATATATGATATCTACATCATTAATACAATTCTTTATATAATAAACATTTGGCCACATGAACAACATGTAATTGTAAGAAGTCCACTTTCGAATTAAGAACAAAATATCGGCAAAACAAATATTATTAACTTAAATGATTACATAATGTTTATGACATGGTAATAAGTGATATAAAAGGAATAATGAACTTGAAAAAGGTTCTTGAGGAAGTAGAAATTAAATCATGTTTATTATTCAGGAGATTAAAGAACGATCGAGTCATGTCGGACCCGAGGTAAGGGATCTTACAACTCTCTTTCTTTATAAGTACACTCTTTTATGTCATTTATTTTAAGCTCATATTTCTTATGATTGGGATGTTATTTTATATTAATCCTACTGTAATTTTTATGTTCATGTGATGAGAGACCCTATTCTCTCTCATCAATCCATTTTGGAAGTTTTGAGTGGCGCCGTTAGGCTGCCGAACTTTCGTAAGAGATCTAACCTCTCTATTTCTTTTTAAGTACTCTCCTTTATGTCAATTCTTTTAAGCTCCTTTTTGTAATGTTGGGGTATGTTCTTTTATATTCCTCTTTCTGTACATTTTATTGTAATGTGATGAGATACCCTATTTGATCTCATCAATCCATATTCAGAAGTTTTATGTGGCGCCGTTAGGCTGCCGAGTTTTCGTAAGGGATTTTTCATCTCACTTTTATTCCTGTGATATTTATGCTACATTTGCCACAAATTCCATTGATTGGTGTATGTACTGCACATTATTCTACTCTTTGTGTAATATACTTTCGTTTATGAGTATATACATAAATGATCTATTGTCCTTCTTTCATGGGGTGTATGTTTTGAAAGATACCCAAGTCGGTAAGGGGACCTTTCACCCTCCTCTTTTTTAAAAGACTTCTTTTGTTGGGTCTTTTAATTTACATATTGTTATGTTGGGATATGTTCTCATATATCCTTATTGATGTAAATATTATGTCCAAGTGATGAGATACACTTTTTATCTCTCATCAACTCATTTTGATGTGATGTCGTTAGGCTGTCAAGGGAACGTTTTAACCCAATTTCGATTTCTTTGGGTTCAACATGTAGTCATTGAATATGTCATCCATTGAATATGTGTGAATGACATTTTATTGTTTTACACTTAATATCCACTTATATTGGGTGTATTTATATTTTTCACACATATTTTTGAGATTGATTTGTCCTTAATTTAAGGATACCTTCTTTATAAGGGATTTCATCACATTTGACATTTCTATTGAGGGTTCATTGTAGTTATGCACCAATTCACTATTATATGGTGTATATACTATCCTTTGGAGTTTTATATCATGAATCCATTTATTCTCATGATATTATAAAGTTCTGACTAAATGTTATTCCTCAATTATTGTATTCAAGTGTCTCTAATTTTGGTAAAACCCCTTTAACCAAAATGTCGTTTTAAATGTTTTACTTATTTGTTCTTATTAATATCCACGTTTTAAAAATGCTTTTAAGGATTCATTTATATGGATATTAATGGTTTAATATTTTAAGCTTCAAGGAGGTATGGGACACTTTGATTCAAAAATATCTTTATTAAATGTTTTAAATGGTTTTGAAAATGGTTTTGATAAAGGATTCTATTATGATATATTGTGATGTTATCATTCATTTATATTGGTTTTATGTTTTATGATTTTATATCGGTACATGGACATTTTAACGGGTGGTTACGTTATAAACCATATGACGGGTGGTGTCGTGAATACCAGGACGGTTGGTTACGTTATAACCTCCAATGCATTGGGTATGGAAGTTGTCCGTATGGTTATTCCATTAAGTATGTATGGAAATTGGCCGTATGGCTATTCCATTAAGTTATAAGTGTGGAAGTCGACCGTATGGTTATTCCACCTAAGTATGTTTATGTCCCAAGTTACCTTTATATATGTTATGTGTTATTTATATGGGTTTTATGGTAATCCTTTGGTTACAAAAAGGTAAGTAATGATATTTTTTTTAGTGAAGAGTTTTTACTACTTCATGAAGGTGAAAAGTATTACATTGATAAAGTATCCATGGTTTACTTGTTGTTTTGAAAAACTAACAGTTTTCATTCTTTGTGTATCCCTTACTAAGCTTCTTATGCTCATACCAAGTTTTTGAAATGTTTTTCACAGGACTTAGCATGGAATAGGGCCAAGGATGGGATCAAGGGAAAGTCAGGCTACCTAAAACATGGAACTATACATGTTTATCTTTAAGAGTTTTTATTTTATGGAAATTTAGTAGAAGCAGCTACTTTGTAATCTTTTGAGATGTAATAGTTATGTCTTAATTCTCTAAAACTCTAAACCTGAAAAGATCCTCAATGTGAATTACTCATTTAATTAAATATTAAGTAAGGTTTAAGGCTGGGGCCTTATACTTTTTGTAACACGCCGACCCATGATTCCCATAGTCGATGAATTTTTTTAATACATTGTCATGATTAAAAGGAATCAAGTCTCGAAAGATTGATCAGATTAGCAGTCTTGGAAAATAGATTTCGAACATTATCATTACAATAAACATTCTATCATACAACACACAAAAAAATCTTTTGAGAATGAAATTTTTCTCATAGAATAACATTGCATATCAAACATAAAACACTTCTTGGGATCCTAGGACAATAAAACATAAGAAAGGGGTGATCTCAGATGCTACGTAATGGTAAATAATTTATAAGAAGCTATAAACATTTAATGCAAGATGTTTAATAAAAAACATTTTAATCATAAACATGAACATAATATGGAAAAAATACATCAAATATTTGCATATCAACATGAACATGGATATTATACTATTCGAATAATCACATGTAATAATAAATTTCATAATGAAGGAATGCTTAATGATGGACATCATTACTACATAGCCAAATCCTTATGCCAAGACAACAAATAAAAATTTTGTCAAGGAAAGTTTGTATCATGACACCTAACAATGCATCGAGGAGCTATAGGGAGATCCACTTGTCACTTACTAAGTCCAATACATTCCTCATATGATAATTTTGAAATATAACATAAACATTGGTATTAAAACTAGCTTACAAAATTTCAATACATTAACCTTGAATTATTAGTGGAAAAAAATAACACATTCACAATCAAACATATAATAGCTCATTCAATACAATATGGAAAATTTTATTTATAATAAATAAACCTTAATCAAGAATAATATCCAAAAAGTATGTTGACATAGTTGAAAATAATCATTAAAAACCTTTGAGAAAAATATTCTTTTGTGAAATAATTTAAATGTAATGAATTTATAAAGGAAGTAATTTAATATAGATTTGGAATAAAAGTTTCTCATACCACTTTAAAACTTTGGAAAATAATTATTATTTAAAAAAAATTAAGTCTATATAAATAAATACAAAAATCCAATTTGAAAACATTGATATTAATTAAAAAAAATTGAAAGATAAATCTTTAAAACATTTATAATTCTAATCTTGATAAAGATTACCGATCAAAAATCCTTAAAATATTAATTTTGAAATCATTATTTTGAAAAATGTACATGGATAAAATATGTCCTAATAATTAGTTACACATAAACTATCTCGAATAACAATGAGATTGATGAATTAACCCTTACCTTGCACTTTACTTTAGTCGAGGGTATGTTTAACCTCGTGTATAATGACAATTGTATGTAATTAGATTATACCAGAACCATATTAGTATTTATGTTATCATATGTGATTCATTTATGACGTTATACTATCAATTTAATATTAATAACATTGTTAATTTAACATTTCAGGTAATAATCGCTTTCTTTATCGTACGTGTTTTAACTTGTTTCTCTTGATTATATCACTTAGATCAAGATTTAAATACTTCAAGAATATAAAACATGATTTATATATCATATATATTTAGAATAAAAATATTTATAATTGACATATATATGAAATGGAAAACACCATTTATTGAGACGGTAGTTCGAACGTACACATAAACATTGTTTCCGTTTTCATATCGTATTGTACAGAACTAAGTGAATAAGATATATGTAAGTACACACACACACACACCCACACATATATCTCTAGTAGCCTTATTATTTCATATATTACATACTTAATAATTATATTTATTTTATAATAATCGTTTAATGGTGAACGTGGAAATGAATATCATCGCGCCGTGGAGACGGTAATCCGTATGTACGCACGAGCGACAATATCAATATATTGGTGGAAAAATAGTATGTAATTTGATGGAATATCTATCTATATAATCCTTAAAATGTTATATTTATTATTTACATCAGTTTTACTAATTATTAAACCCATCCAAATGATGAAGTGTTTGAATAACAAACTACACAACGACGTGGAGACGGTAATCTGTACCTACACATGTATAGTGAATTTTTCATTTATTAGATGGATAAAATAGTGAATATTGTTGTACCATTTTTATAATAAAATAAATTTATATAGAAGATACTGGAGTTATAATTTTATAATGTAAAAAAACAATGAATGATGAAGTGGATGGATAAAAGAACTTGAAAGAGAGTAGTGAAATCATTACCGCTTCTTCGGGTTATTCCTTTTGATTTTGATCAAATGGGCTCCATATGTTGGCTTTATGACCAATAAAAGGCCTCTATGATTAAGTTAGCGTAGTTGGGAGGATATTTGGGCAGGGGTTGTCTGAGCCAAATGTCTTTGTAGGTGTTAATTTTAGATAAGGGGAAGATCATTTTTATAAGAGAGGTGAGGGGCACCTTAGGAAAAACATAAAATATTATTTTATAATAAATTCATTTTTGGTTTATAATGGCTCCAATATAAATTATTTAAACTCAAAGGTGTGTATGGGTTGAAAACCTCTCAACCAATATATTTTATATAGGTTTAGTTCACTATATTAACCTTAACATTCAGATTTAACTCTAAGTTGAACATGATTACATTTACCAAGGTACTTTGTATTTTTTATTATATAGTTAATAAACATACTATAAAATGAAAATATAAACCAAATTAGTTAATTAATGTCATATATATTATTATATAAGTATTTTTTCTGAACCTAAAATTTTTAGAAATATTATACAAATTAATAATATAATATTTGTTTTAAAAACTATTTTTTGTCAATTTTGACACTATTTGGTAATTGTATTTTTCTAAAATCATAACAGGAAGATTATTTAGAAAATTTTTTTTGAATAAACCATAAAATTTCATATTAACCTATAAAATTATTTTAATTCATCAAAAGTCTTAAATTACATTTATTTTGGTATTTATAATATCAATTATTGTAATCTTTTATTAATAAGGTAATTATTGCATCATCATTGTATCATAAATAAATTAAATTATTTAATGTCTAAAAATTATAAATAAAACACCAATATATATGAAATGTTTTTATCTTTATAATTAATATTTATAGTCTAATTTATCTTATAAATAATATTATATTAAAAATGTTTTAGTTATAAGAACGTGAATTTAATACTTTTAACTCTTCTTTTAATTAAATAATAAAAAATTTCCTAATCTAATCCAAGTGGACCTAAATGATAATATTTTATTCCAAAGGTTGTTTTTGATCTAATTACCCTTGTCCAATAGAATTAAGCCATGTTTTAGTGTAATAATAATATCATTTTTACCTTTAATTACCCTATTTACTTTTAACCGTGGTAAATAAAAGTCAATAGTTATTGTTCTCCAAAATTTATTTTTATCTTATTGAACCACATTTTACTTACTGATATCAACCATGTCTTTAGTATTTTTGAAATTAAATTCACAAAAGAGGTAAAATTATGTTTTATGCAAATTTGCAAAAGCTCCTAGAAAGTGGGTAAAAGATGATAAAAAGTTCAATAAACTTTTTATATATCTAGAATTAATAAAACATGAATCCAATGAATTACATTGAAATTATATAGGTATTATGTATCTATTTTGTAATAAAATAAATTTAAATAAAATAAATAATTATTCAAATAAAAAGTCGGTTTTAAACAATAATTAAGTCTTTTTCACTATTCATCAAAAATTGATTGTTTTCAAAAAAATACAAAAAATTCACCCTAAGATAATTTTGATATTCTGAATTAAAAAATGATGGTTATTTTACCAAATTCAAAATATATAAGTTTCATTTATTAATTTAAAATATATTACTGTTGTCAAAACCAAAAGGCGTATTTTTAACAAATAATAACTATCCAAAGATTGACACTTGTTTATGTCAAATTTCAAAGTGAAATTACATATAATTAATATAATTAAATTAAATGGTAAAAATATAATCTATTTATACATAAAACCATTAGAATGTATAATTTAACAATATAAATCAATTTTATTGAAAAAAAATTAGTTAAAATATAGTATTTTTCACTATTCACTCAAATATTAAAGTTATCAGAAAAACACAAAAAATTTATTGAAACTAAATTATTATGTCCCGATTATAAAGAAGAAGTTTATTTTGACATATTGAATATATAAATGTCTCAAATATTTAATTTAAAAATGGTTCTCCATTAAAAGGCAGTACAATTGAATTTTTTAAAAAATACTTCTTTTATCTGAAAAACTGTATTTTTTTTTGTCATTATGTCTATGAAATTCATAATATGGATTATAAAATTATAAGGACTATATAAAGTTAAATATTAAGTTAATACTATTCATAAACTCTTTTTAAAGACAAGTTTGGTATGTTGTGGTGTGCTTCAATTCGTTGAAGCGTGTAGTGCAGTTATTGAATTACATTGAAGAAATAACATAATATGAAATAGTGGGGTGTTACATTCTTCCCTAGTTAAATAAATTGAGTCCTAACAATTAGATATTTTTCTTTGAAAATAAATGATTAAAAATAGAAAATCCCTTTGTCGAAAAACCCACTTCGAAAATTGGGTTAATAAAATTTAGTTTTAATTAGAGGAAAAAAATTATATACATATATATACATGACAAGTATAGTTTCATCCTTCAAATAATTCCTACCACAAACTAATCTTTCACTCCCAATGATATCAAAAATATATTCTATTTATCCTAATCGTATAGGGTTCCAAAAATAATGAATTTAAAATTCATTTTCCAGACTATTTAAAAAAACTAAATTATAGAAACTAGTATATCGCGTAGTCCAGTTGTAGGTGATTCTTGTTTGTCGCTCATCGGTTTCGGGTTCAAGTCTTGCGGCCTTTCCGGACACGACTACTTGTCGTCCGACCTCTGGGTTGTCCTTTTTATAATAATCTTAAAATAACTTTAACAATATTATCAAATTTCAAACATAATCCATTCCAACCATTAGACATATCCAAGATACTTCTATACAAACTCTTAGTTCAAAATTTATAAGGAAGTTAATCACAATGAAGATCCTTTTCTCTAGCTAATAACATGTGAACACAATCATCATGTATTTTTTTAAACATTGCAACATCTTGAATTACCATAAAACCTTATTCATTACATTCATTCTCCCTTATTCTTTATAGAATACCATATATACTCCTTCTATCCAAAAATGTTGTATACTCCAACAATTATGGAATGTACAAATCATTAATCAGTTTCAAGGTATTCGAGAATATCAAATATAACTTATCCAAATCAGCCATCTCTTCTTCCAAAATCAATACCTCATTATCAAAACCATATTGTGTTTTATCTTTCTCTCAAATATATCTTTCACAAAAATTTAACCTTCTATTGAGTCACTTTTCTTAGTTCCACACAATCTCAAGTCATTAATAAAATATTATTGCAGTAAAATCATTATATACTCTATAATTTTTATAACATGTACATCCTTAATATAATACTCAAATGACACAATACTTTAATAACAACATAATAAGTCTTAATCGTTTCTCTTCATTTTCGGTAGTATCATAACATGATTATTATCCAATAGCATCATTTGGGATATACTCTAATGATTTTGGCATTGATTTGCGTAGTATCCCAACTCCTTGTTAATGAAGAATTGTATATTTGAAACATTTTTCTAACCCTTGAGATCACGTACATGGTGTCCTTTTTCTCCACAAGTGTAAAAAATTACCATTCCCATCAAGAATTTACCAAAGGTTATTCTTTCCACATTTATCACATATGAAAAAATCCTTATTTATCATCTTCCCTTTATCAATATTTCTCTCTAACATCTTTCTCTTCTCTTTGTTCGCTTTAAATCCATAGGACTTGGAGAATTCTTTAAATATCATATTAACACATTATATTATTTCTTCACATATTCAGAATACGTGGGATACTATTTCCCTTCTAAATGTTGGCTTAATACCAGGAAAGATATGATCCTTTTTACTTTTTGGATCATAGGTATTGCTGGAGTTCTCATTCCTTCTACTATGCGCTATTTATTAAAAATTCAATACACTAGGCCAGTTTATGAATCAAAATTCATAATTCCAAACTTTTAAATTATATAACATAAATTGAACATTTTATTGATATAATCCATAATCATAAAAATGTTTTCTTTGAGAAATTATTTACACTTAAATAATTTATAATAGATTTTAATGAAAATGAGAATTATCCTATGCATATACACCGGGAGTTTCCTAACCAATAGTGCAGCAATGTCCCTTGTCATGCACCAGTTCTCGTTCGAGTCTAGCTCAAATTATTGTTTTAGGGTTTTACCCTTAGGTACATCTATTCCAGATCCACCTCTACCTGGTCATATCCAGACAGTGATGTATTGAATGGAAAAATTACAAAATATCTACCTAACCAAAATTCTAGAATGTTCTTCTATATTAATCCTAAAATTCTATCTTTGGGAAGTGTTCTCTAATCATAGTTTATCTAAATCTATCTCTAGTGTTTTTTAGAAACTTGGTCGGATATCAACTGTAACTCCCCGATCCTAGACTCCCAGAGTCGGTGCATTATTTTAATAAATTGTCTTGATTACAAGGAATCAAGTCCAGAAAGTATGATCAGTTTAGTAGTATTGGAAAATATATTGCATACATGTACATTACATTAAACATTATAACATAAAACACAAAAAAAATCCTTTTAGAATACCATTTTCCCTTAGCTTATCCCTACATCTCAAACAAAAAACACTTCTTGGGATCCTGGGAAAATAAAACATAAGAATGGAGTGATCTCATAAGCTCAGTAAGGGTAATAATTTAGCAGAAAATATAAACTTATAAGGAATGATGTGGAATAAAAAAAGCCTTTTAATCATAAACATAGACATAATATGGACAAAATAAATCAATCATTACCATATAAACATGCACATGCATATTCTCCAACTCTAAAAATCACATGTAATAACTAATTTCATAATGAGGGAATGATTAACGCCTGGCATCATTACCATATAGTCAAGGCCTTGTGTGATGAATACAAATAATTATTTTCAAGGACATGTTCCAAGATAATAGTTTGTCTTAAGAGTCCTACCGATACATCTTGGAGCTATAGAAAGATCCACTCATCACATACTAAATCCACTACATTCCTCATATGAAAATGTTGAAACAAAACATAAACCTTCAAATTAAAACTTGCCTACAAAATGTCAATACATTAACCATAAACCATGATTGGTAAAAAAATAAAACATTCATAGTCAAACATGTCATAGAACATTCAATACAATATTGATGATTTCATTTTTAAGAAATCAACCTCAATCAAGAATAATATCCAAAAATGGTGTTGACATAGTTGAAAATATTCATTAAAAACCTTTGAGAAATATATCATTTATTGTGAAATTTGTAACACCCCAAGATTTTATGAGAAATATGCTTCTTAATTTTATTGATGTCTTATGTTGTACGTTACAACAAAGGAGTCTTGCACAACACGTAACCCTAACTTGGTTGCATTACACGCAAGCACGAACTTCTACGATAGCGTGTGTTGTACGCAATACAGAGTTTCGCTAAACAATGATATGCTATTAAAGTATAATTAAAACTAGCCATTATTAATAGTAATAACCACTTTTTGAAATTTTGTAAATTTTATTCTTCAAAATGGAGTTCATTTTTGGATTTGGAATATCGAAATTATCTTAGAGTGAAATTTTGGTACTTTTCGGATAACTTTCATTTTCTGATGAATAGTGAAAATTACTAAATTTTAATTAAAAACATCCTTTTTAATCGAAAAAATTAATAGTGATAAATTATTAATTTGAGTGGTTTTAAAGTATATTTAGAATATATTTTTACAATTTAATACAATGTTGGTCATTGGATGTAATTTCACATTTAAACAAGACATAAACAAATGTCAATCTTTTGATAGTTATTATCTTTTAAGAACACGCTATTTGTTTTGAAGTCGGGAATTAATTTTTAAATTAATTAATGCAATTGATATGTTTTGAATTTGGTAAAATAGACATCATTTTTCAGTTTGTAATATCAAATATATCTTAGTCCTAATTTTCAGTATTTTTCTGGAAACTTTCATTTTTTGATGAATAGTGAAACCACTAAGTGGTAGTTAAAAAATGAGTTTTTCATAAAACATAATTTTACCACTTCTGTGAGTGTAATTTCAAAAACTTGAGAGACACGGTTGATGTCAGTAAGTAAAATGTGGTTCAATGAGATGAAAATAATTTTTGGTGAATGGTAACTTTTTACATTTTTTACCACGGTTAAATGTAAATAGGGCAATTAAGGGTAAAAATGATATTATTCTTACCCTAACACATTTTCTAATTCTATTGGATAAGTGTAATTCGACCAAAAACAACCTTAGGAATAAAATATGACCATTTAGGCCCAGTTGTTTTAGATTAAGACATTTATTATTAATTTATTTAAAGAAGGGTTCAAATAGTTAAAATCAATGTTTAATATGTATATCATTTTTAATATAGGGTTATACATAAGATATATCCGACTATAAATATTCATTAAAAAGATAAAATGATTTCATACATAATGGTATTTTATTTGTAATTTTTAGACTTTAAATAATTTAATTTATTTATGACACAATGATGATAGAGTAATTATCTTATTAATGGAATATTGACGAAATTGATGTTATAAATACCCAAATAAATGTAATTTGAGACTTTTTATGAATTACACTAATTTTATAGGTTAATATAACATGTTAGTATTGATATAATTAAGGTTTTTCTAACTAATCAATCTGTTATGATTTTCACATAAATCAATTACTAAATAGTGTCAAAATTGACATAAAATAGTTTTTAAATCAAATATTATATTATTAATTGTTAATTTATTCATAAAAATCTATGGTTCGTCCAAATGACTTATATAAGGTTATATATATTAATAATAAACAGCTTGGGGTTCGTTTGGGTTGTTATAGTAAGTTTATTAACCTTATAGTGTAAGAACACAAAAAGACACGGTAAAAGTAAAATTATCTATCTTAAAGTTAAATATAAATGATAAGGTTAAAATAGGAAACTAAACTTGTCTAAATTCTACTGGATTAGAGGATTTCTACCCATCGCCACCTTAGATTCTAAATAAATCAATTTGGAGCTTTTTAAAACTGAATTTGGCTTTATAATAAAATAATATTTTTAGTTATTCCAAAGTTTCCCTCTCCTCCCTTATAAAAGGGCACCTCATCCCTCTCTTCCTCACACCACATTGAGCCTTCATGCTCGGCCAAACCCTGCCAAATTCTCTTCTCAAATTCCCTAGAAACATCCTAGAGGTTCCGGTCTTCCTCAAAGACAAATTTTAGTGCCCTAAAAGGAGATCTCAAAGAGGCGCTTCAAAGAAGAGGTAATGTTTGTAACCAATTCTTTCAAATTTATTTCTTCTTCCACTTCTTCTTCTTAGGTTGTTTCATTATTAAGTAATAACATCAGTATTAATAATATACTGATATGTTATTATATGTATCAAACAACTCTATTTCAACATCTATCCATCCTGCGGAAAATGAAATCACCGCGCGTGCGTACGTATGGAATACCATCTCCACGCCGTGGTGTAATCTATTTTCCACCACCACCTTACTTGGATGGGTATAATGGTGTAAATAATGACTACATATGATTATTTTAATGTGATATTTATTATGAAATAGTATACATACACTCCAATACAATTCCATGATCATGAGAACGATATCATCGCTCGTGCGTACGTACTGACTAACCTCTCCACGACGCGATGAGATTCATTCTCCACATTAACCAGTCATGAATGATTATAAAGTATATATAATAAGTAATCATGAAATATATGACATAATAATGATACTGTATTTATGTTTATATATATGTTTTTCATCTAATTAATTCCATTCAACTCAATAAGTAAAACAAAACAGTTTTCATGCGTACGTACGGTCTACCATCTCCATGAACGGTGTATTTCTTTCCATTTACTCATCTATTATATATATATATATATTCTGAATATATATTATATATAAATCATGTTTTATATTCTGTAATTAAGTAATCATGATCTATGTAATCATATGAATAATTAAAAGTCAAAACACGGATGACAAATGAAATGATTTTACCCAAAACGCACTTTAACATGGAATTTACAAAAGAACGGGAAATATAAAGCCATAAGTGAATCATATATGATATCATAACGATTAGTATGATTATGTAATAAGTCAATGACATTATTTAAATCATTATACAGGAGGTTCAGACACTTACGAAGCAAATCGGACCTAAGGTAAGGGATAATTATTCTAATCGCATTCTTATCCAAGATTGTTTACTCGTATGTATTTACTGGGGGTTTTCTTTATTATACATGTCCATATGCTCTCAAAAAGTTTTCATAAAATGTTTACTTTCCTTCCTTGTATGTTTAAGAAATTTTTTCCCTTTTCTTACTTTTACCACATCGTATGGAAGGAATCTTTCATTTGTTTACCATATGAGGTACTTTTTTACTTTTCTGGCAAAAGTACGAGAAGAATGTTTTTTAACTTATACGGCACAAACAGATTTTTATGGTTTTATAAAGCCTTGTTTTCATGAAGCTTCCTCCAAAATATTTCACGACTATTTTCAACAAAATCCTTTTCTTTTAAAATTGCATGACATTTTGTGAAAAGAAAATGATTTTAAAGAAGAAAGGATATTTTCCTCAAGAATTCATTTCAAGTGTTTTATCAAAAACCCTTTTTCATCTAAGATCAAATTATTTCATATGTGTATGTTTCAAGTATCATGTATCTATTATTTACATGGTTTCACTTTTCTTAATATTAAATGATATCCATTTCTTTTATATGGATTATGTGATGATGGGATGATGTTTATGAAACCCATTTTATTTATTGGGTTATTATGAATGATGTATGTATATTTTGTGGCACAAATAAGAATGATTTAATTATGAGATGGGTGGGACCTATATCTCCCTGCAATGCATTGGTTAAAGATTTTATATCTCATGAGATAGACATGGATGGAATGGCAGGTTATACCGGTTCAGTGAAACGGGACTGAAACGAGGAGTGAACTTGGTACAAAAATGGACATTTTCCACTAAGATAGTCTTAGCAATGAGTCTTGACTAAGAAGAAATTACTCTCTATGATTATGTGTGTATGCCACAAAGTTTCATGTTTTAAGTTATGATTATTGGGATTACATTTCACTACTATGATTTATCCCATGTTATGATATTATGATCTCTTTTGCAGGTTAAGATTTCCAAAATGTTATGTTCTTATGAATATGATGTGATTGATATTTCATTTTTTAACCCTTACTGAGCATTTGAGCTCACCTTTTTATGTTTTCTTTTCCCCAGGATTTAAAGAAATGTTTTAGGTAAAAAAAGAAGATATTTATGGTAGATGTTGAAGATATTTTACCACGATTAGAATATTATATTCCGAGTTTCCAAAAACACTAACCTATTACGGTCCTTGTGTGTGTGTTTTTTATATGTAATAAGTATTCCGAAAAAGTAATGTAATGTCCATGTACATCAAGATTCGGGTCTCTACAGTTGGTATCAGAGGAAAGGTTTAGTCAACCTTTGGAAAATAGGATGCGAAAACGTTAGTGAGATCCCTAGAAATATTTCTAAGGTATGTCTAGGGATATCCCTAAGGATAAGTATACGTATAGGATATAGTCCTAGAACTGCGGTAACGATCCTAGAATTTAACCTAAGATCTTTGATATTGAGGTAACTCCCCCTTTACTATGTTGTTTTCCCTATCATGATTTTTTCCTCTCACAATATTCTTTTTGAGTTTTAGAAAATGGATGGAAACAGGAAGATTCACTATAATGGAGGATATGACAGACAATGGAATGATATTCTTCATGAGAAACCAAATGAAACGGGATCTAGAAGTCCAAACATCGTTATTATGACTAATCAGCAATCTCATAATATGATCAATAATCTCAACTTTGGTAAGTTTCCCAACTCAGATAATAAGATAAAGAGAGAGTTCTATGTTGATCATAGAGGAAAGAAAGTTCAATTTTCCTCATGTAAATCATGTGGGAAGAGGCATCAGGGAGATTGTTTCAAAGGAACTGGAAGATGCTTTGGGTGTGGAAAAGAATGACACATATCCAGTAAGTTAAAAGGAAAAGGTTCAGTTAACACCATGGACAATGATAATGGTATTGCTACAACATCAACAATGATTAGATATTTTACATGTGGAATGTACGGGTATTATGCAAACCAATGCCCTAATGGAAAATCTCATGAAGAGAATCATCTTGGTCATATGGGTAGTATTTATGTGGATGATGATGAGGAGACTACAAATGATATATGAGCTGAAAGAAGTGTTGAAGCTCAGTCAGTTGTATTAGAAGTTAGTGGAATGGTTGTATGTTTATCGAGAGTTATGTTGTATAGTTAATGGTACTATTGAATAAAGAATCATCTAAGGATTGTTACACTATTGTTTTCCCTAAAGTATTTGAAAGTATATGTTGAATGGTACCAGTAACCATGGAAGGTTATTCAGATATTTTTTTAAAGTAGATGATATGCTCATAATGAAGGAATAAGAAGATAATGAGATGTTTGATTGTATTCATGAGCTCATTATTGATATAAGAACTACATGATATCATGGTTTGAGTATATATAATTTTGAGGATTTTGGTATGTGGAAAGTGATAACTTTTAATTGCATTCATGTTTTCACTAAGGTTCAATATGTATTCATTTTTCAAGAGAATACATGATTAAGGCCTTCGAATGTTTGGAATGTGACCAACAAGACGTATCTTATGATATATGGGGATCAATGATGGTATTAAATCTATGGTAATCGTTTTCACTATATTATGAGAGTAGACTGTAGTATTATGGATAAGCCTAAAGATTATAATGGATTATGTTGGACATAAGTTAGTATTGTTTAAGTATAGAAGTTTTTTTGATATTATTGATGGGATGTTATAGTAATATAGTTTTAGAAAAAGGACAACCTACAGGACGGGCGACAGCCCATCGCGTTGGACAAGGCTGTGGGAATCGAACCCATAACCGAAGTGCGACTGGCCTTTATCTCCTACCACTGGCCTACAGGAAGTCCCTGGTTAGTAGAAACTAGTTTTATTTTATTATGCGGTATGATATATGAAGTATAAGTTCATTTTTGGAACCATATACGATTACTCTAACCATAAGATGGACTAATAACTATTGCTAACCTTTTGTTTGAAACAGATGGAATGACCCATCATTCTATCACATGATCTGCTAACACATCACGAATAAAAAATTAAACTTTATTTCTTTACGGGATGAAGTGGAAATTGTTCAATTCACGAACAACAGTGAGATTGTACCAAAATCATGTAAGTATTTCTTTTAATTCATCATCTTTAGGGAAATGATCTTGAAAACCAAAAATGTTGTCCAAGTTCCCTTATATCCAATGAATCAGATGGTACCTTAGACCATCACAAATCTATAGCTTTGTGATTGTTGACTTTTTCATAGACATGTTCTCTACCACTCTCCATCAGAACATGATGGTTAGGTTTCTCTTCCATATCCATATTTTCACCTATGTTCTCCTATGTGGAAACCAAGTGATTAGTTAAATTGGGTAACCGTTATGTTTCATACATTAGTTTTTAAAGAATGGTTTTGGTATTCCTTTTTACGATGTGGGTTTCTATTAAATAAACTTTTGAGTAGTAAACCATATATATAACCCCAACAAATTTCGAGGAAAAAATTAATTTTTAGGGGGGTAGAATGTAACACCCCGAGATTTTATGAGAAATATTCTTTTTAATTTTATTGATGTGTTGTGTTATACATTACAACAAAAAAGTCTTGCACAACACACAACCCAAACTTGGTTTCATTACACGCAAGCACGACCTTCCGCGATAGCGTGTGTTGTACGCAATAACGAGTTTCGCTAAACAATGATATGCTATTAAAGTATAATTAAAACTAGCCATTATTAATAGTAATAACCTCTTTTTGAAATTTTTTAAATTTTATTTTTCAAAATGGAGTTCATTTTTGGATTTGGAATATTGAAATTAGCTTAGGGTGAAATTTTGGTACTTTTCGGATAACTTTCATTTTCTGATGAATAGTGAAAATTACTAAAATTTAATTAAAAACAACATTTTTAATCAAAATAATTAATAGTGATAAATTATTAATTTGAGTGGTTTTAATGTATATTTAGAATATATTTTTAAAATTTAATACAATGTTGTTCATTAGATATAATTTCACATTTAAACCAGACATAAACAAATGTCAATCTTTTGATAGTTATTATCTCTTAAGAACACGCTATTTGTTTTGACGACGATAATTAATTTTTAAATTAAGTAATTCAACTGATATGTTTTGAATTTCGTAAAATAGACATCATTTTTTAGTTCATAATATCAAATATAGATTAGGCCTAATTTTTGGTATTTTTCTGGAAACTTTCATTTTTTGATGAATAGTGAAACCACTATGTGGTAGTTAAAAAAATGAATTTTTCATAAAACATAATTTTACCTATTCTGTGAGTGTAATTTCAAAAATTCGAGAGACACGGTTGATTTTAGTAAGTAAAATGTCATTCAATGAGATGAAAATAATTTTTGGTGAATAGTAACTTTATACTTTTTTTACCATGGTTAAAAGTAAATAGGGTAATTAAGGGTAAAAATGATATTACTATTATCCTAATACATGTCCTAATTCTATTGGATAAGTTTAATTCGACCAAAAACAACCTTATAATAAAATAAGACCATTTAGGCCAACTTGGATTAGATTAGGACATTTATCATTAATTTATTTAAAGAAGGGTTAAAATAGTTAAAATCAAAGTTTAATAAGTATATCATTTTTAATATAGGGTTATACATAAGATAAATTCGACTATAAATATTAATTAGAAATATAAAAAGATTTCCTACATAATGGTATTTTATTTTTAATTTTTAGACTTTAAATAAGTTAATTTATTTATGACACAATGATAATGTTGTAATTACCTTATTAATGAAATATTGACATAATTGATGTTATAAATAACCAAATAAATGTAATTTGAGACTTTTTATGAATTATACTAATTTTCTAGGTTAATATGAAATTTTATTATTGATATAATTAACGCTTTTCGAACTAATCAGTCTGTTATGATTTTCACAAAAAATCAATTACTAAATAGTGTCAAAATTGAGATAAAATAGTTCTTAAAACAAATATTATATTATTATTTGTTATTTTATTCCTAAAAATATAAGGTTCCGCCAAACGACTTAGATAAGGTTATATATAATAATAATAAACAACTTGGTGTCGTTTGGCTTGTTATAGTATGTTTATTAACCTTATAGTGTAAGAACTCAAAAAGACACGGTAAAAGTAAAATTATCTAACTTAAAGTTAAATATAAATGATAAGATTAAAATAGGAACCTAAACTTGTATAAATTCTATTGTATGAGAGGATTTCTACCCATCCCAATTTAGATTCTAAATAAAACAATTTGGAGCTATTTAAAACCGAATTTGGCTTTATAATAAAATAATATGTTTAGTTATTCCAAAGGTGCCCCTCTCCTCCCTTATAAAAGGGAACCTCTTCCCTCTCTTCCTCACACCACATTGAGCCTTCAAGCTCGGCCAACCCCTGAAAAATTCTCTTCTAAACTTCTCTAGAAACATCCTAGAAGTTCTGGTCTTTCTCAAAGACCAACATTAGTGCCCTAAAAGGATATCTCAAAGAGGCGCTTCAGAGAAGAGGTAATGTCCGTTACCAATTATTTCAACTTTATTTCTTCTTCCACTTCTTCTTATTAGGTTTTTTCATTATGAAGTAATAAAATCAGTATCAATCATATACTGATATGTTATTATAAGTATCAAACAACCCCATTTCACCATCTATCAATCCTATGGAAAATGAAATCACCGCGCGTGCGTACGTACGGAATATCGTCTCCACACCGTGGTGTAATCTATTTTCCACCACCACCTTACTTGGATGGGTATAATGGTGTAAATAATGACTATATATGATTATTTTAAAGTGATATTGATTCGGAAATAGTATACATACACTACAATACAATTCCACGATCATGAGAACGATATCATCACTCGTGCGTACGTACGGACTACCGTCTCCACGATGCGATGAGATTCATTCTCCACGTTAACCATTCATGAATGATTATAAAGTATATATAATAAGTAATCATGAAATATATTTCATAATAATGATACTGTAATTATGTGTATATATATATATGTCATCTACTTAATTTCATTCAGCTCAATAAGGAAAATAAAACAGCATTCATCCGTACGTACGGTCTACCGTCTCCATGAACGGTGTATTTCTTTCCATTTACTGATCTATTATATATATATATATTCTGAATATATATTATATATAAATCATGTTTTATATTCTGGTATTAATTAATCATGATCTAAGTATTCATATGAATAATTACAAGTCAAAACACGGACGACAAATGAAACGATTTTACCCAAAACGCTCTTTAACATGGAATTTACAAAAGAACAGGTAATATAAATCCATAAGTGAACCATATATGATATCATAACAATGAGTATGATTCTGGAATAAGTCAATGACATTATTTAAATCATTATACAGATGGTTTGGACTCTTACGAAGAAAATCAGATCTATGGTAAGGGATAATTATTCCAATCTCATTCTTATCCGAGATTGTTTACTCGTAAGTATTTACTGGGGGTTATGTTTATTATCCATTTCCATATGATCTCAAAATGTTTTCATAAAATTTTTACTTTCCTTCCATGTATGTTGAAGACATTTTTACCCTTTTTTTACTTTTACCACATCATTTGGAAGGAATCTTTCTTTTGTTTACCATACAAGATACTTTTTGAATTTTCTGGAAAAAGTACGAGAAGAATGTTTTTTTTAACTTATACGGAATGAACAGATTTTTATGGTTTTTTAAAGCCTTGTTTTCATGATGATTCCTCCAAAAGATTTCATTACTATTTTCAACAAAATCCTTTTCTTTTAAAATTGGATGACATTTTGTGAAAATAAAATGATTTTAAAGAAGAAAGGATATTTTCCTCAATAATTCATTTCAAGTGTTTTATCAAAAACCATTTTTCATCTAAGATGACATTATTTAATATGTGTATGTTTCAAGTATCATGCCTCTATTATTTACATGGTTTCACTTTTCTTATTATTAAATGATATCCATTTCTTTTATATGGATTATGTGATGATGGAATGGTGTTTATGAAACCCATTTTATTTATTGGGTTATTATGAATGATGTATGTTTATTTTGTGGCACAATTAAGAACGATTTCATTATCAGATGGGGGGACCTATATCTCCCTCCAATGCATTAGGTAAAGATTTTATATCTCATGAGATAGACATGGCTAGAACGGAAGGTTATACTAGTTCAGTGAAACATGACTAAAACGAGGAGTGAACTCGGTTCAGAAATGGACTTTGTCCACTAAGATAGTCTTGGAAATGAGTCTTGACTAATTAAAAATGATTCTCTATGATTATATGTGTATGACACAATATTTCATGTTTTATGTTATGATTATTGGTATTACATTTCACTACTATGATTTATCCCATGTTATGATATTATGATCTCTTTTGCAGGTTAAGATTTCCAAAATGTTATGTTCTTATGAATATGATGTGATTGATATTTCTTTTATTTACCCTTACTGAGCATTTGAGCTCACCCTTTTATGTTTTCTTTTCCCCAGGATATAAAGAAAGGTGTTATGTAAAAAAATATGATCTTTATGGGAAATGTTGAAGATCTTTCACCACGATTAGAAGATTATATTCTGAGTTTCCAAAGACACTAAACTATTACGGTCCTTGTGTGTGTGTTTTTTATGTACTAAGTATTCCGGAAAAGTAAAGTAATGGCCATGTACATCATGCTTCGGGTCTCTACAAAATCCATTAAATATAACATATTTATAAAGGAATTCATTTAATAAAGATTTTGGAATCAATGTTTCCCATACCACTTTGAAACTTTTGAGAATAATTATTATTTCAAAAACATTCATGTTTATATAAATAAATACTTAAAGCCATTTTTTGAAACATGGTCATTAATTAGAATGATTTAGAAAGATAAATATTTAAAACATTTAAAAATATGATCTTGATAATGAGTACCTTTCACAAATCCTTAAAATATTAATTTTGAATTCCTTTTTTTAAAAATGGACATGGATGATAAAAATTCCCCAGTATAAACTAACATATAAACAATCTCGGATAATAATGAGATTGAGAAATTAACCTTTACCTTGCACTTTATTTTAGTCATGGGTACTTTTAACCTTCTGTATAATAACCATTGTATGTTATTAAATTATACAAGAACCATATTAATATTTATGTTATCAAACATGATTCATTTATGGATTTATACTACCCATTTAATAATGATTTCTATGTTAGATTAAAATTTCGGGTAATAATCGCTTTCTTTATCGTACATGTTTTAACTTGTTACTCATGATTGTATCACTTAGATAAAGATTTAAATACATCCAGAATATAAAACATTATTTATATTTCACATATATTTAGAATCTAAATAAGTATAATAGAAAAATAAATGAAATAGAAAACACCATTTATGGAGGTAGTAGTCCATACGTACACATAAACGTTGTTTCCTTTTTCATATTGTATTGCACGAAACACAGTGAATAAGATATATGTAAGTATATATATATATATTTATTTATTTATATATCTTTAGTATAATTATTAATATATATATTTCATACTTATTAATGATATATATTTTATAATCATCATTGTATGGTGAACGTGGAAATGAATCTCATCGCATCGTGGAGACGGTAATACGTACGTACGCACGAGTGACAATAGCAATATATTGATGGAAAAAAATTATGTAATTTAATGGTATATTATATTAAAAGAATCATTGACATGATATAATTATTATTCAAATCATTTATACTCATTATTATACCCATCCAAATAATGAAGAGTTCAAATAACAAACTACACCATGACGTGGAGACAGTTATTTGTACGTACGCACGTATGGTGACTTTGTCATTTATAGGATGGATAGAATAATTTATATGGTTATACCATTTTAATAATAACATAAAAGTATATATAAGATATTGTCGTCATTATTTTATAATGTAATCAACAAAAAAAGTGGAAGTGGAAGTATAAAAGAACTTGAAAGATGGTGGTGATATCATTACCTCTTCTTAGGGTTTTTCCCTTTGATTTGATCAAATGGGCTCTTTAAGATGTCTTTCTAAACAATGGAAGGCCTCTAGGAGAAACTAATGGTAGTTGGGAAGGTATTTTTTCTAGGTTTGGCCGAGCCAAATGGATATGGAGAAGTGAATTTGATAGAAGGGGAAGTGCCCTTTTATAAGAGGGGTGAGAGGCACCTTAGGAAAAACTTAAAATATTATATTATAATAAAATCATTTTCGGTTACAAATGGATCCAAAATATATTATTTAAACACTAAGGTGGGTACGGTTCAAAAACCTCTCAACCAATAGGTTTTTGACTGGTTTAGGTCACCATATTAACTTTAACATTCTTATTTAACTCTTAGTTAAATTGTTTGACATTTACCATGTCTCTTTGCATTTTTATATTATATGGTTAATAAAAGTACAATAAAATTACAATAGAACCCCAATTTGTTCATTAATGTCATACATATTATTATATAAGTATTATAGCCCAACCATAGACTTTTAAGTCTAATATATCAATTAATAATATAATATTTGTTTTAAAAACTATTTTATGTCATTTTTGAAACTATTTAGTATTTATTTTCTGATAAAATAATAACAGCTAGAATACATCGAAAAAAATTAATTTATTCAACCATAAAATGTCATATTGTCCTATAAAATTAGTTAAATTCATCATTATTCACAAATTACATTTATTTTTCTATTTATAATATTCATTATTTTAATCATTTAATAATAAGTTAATTACTGCGTCATCATTGTATCATAAATAATTTTAATTATTTAATGTCTAAAAATTATAAATAAAATACTATTATATAGGAAATACTTTTATCTTTATAATTAATATTTATAGTCGAATTTATCTTATGTATAAAAATATATTGAAAAAAATTTAGTTATAAAAACTTGAATTTAACACTTTTACCTATTCTTTTAATTAACTAATAATAAATTTCCTAATATAATAAAAATGGACATAAAGGATCAAATTATATTCTAATGGTTTTTTTGGTAAAATTAAAATCATCCAATAGAATTAGGACATGTTATAGGGTAATATAAATATCATTTTTACCTTTAATTACCCTATTTACTTTTAATCGTGGTAAATAAAAGTCAAAAGTTACTATTCACCAAAAAAAATAATATTATTGAACAAAATTTTACTTATTGATATCAACCGTATCACTGGTATTTTTGAAATTCAATTTAAAGAAGTACTAAAATTAAGTTTTATGCAAATTTGCAAATGCACCTAGGAGGTGGGTAAAAGATGGTAAAAAGTTCAATAAAATTTTTATATATCTGAAATTATTATAAAATGACTCCAATTAATTACATTGATCATATATAGGTATTATGAATCTATTTGTACCTAAATTAAATTTAAATAAAATAAATAATTATTGAAATAAAAATTTGGTTTTAAATAATAAGTTAGTGTTTTTCACTGTTCATCAAAAAAATTGGTTTTTAGAAAAATACAAAAAATTTACCCTAAGATAATTTTGATATTTTGAATTCAAAAATGAACTTTATTTTTTCAAATTAAAAACATATATGTTTCATTTATTAATTTAAAATTAATTCTCATTGTCAAAACAAAAAGGCGTTTTTTAACATATAATAACTATCAATAGATTGACACTTTTTTATGTCCAATTTCAAAGTAAAATTATATACAATGAACAACATTAAATTAAATGGTAAATATATAATATATTTATACTTAAAACCATTAAAATTTATATTTTAACAATATATATTATTTTGATCAAAAAAGTTTGATTTCAATTAAAATATAGTATTTTTCACTATTCCTAAAAATATGATAGTTATCAAAAAAATACAAAAAAGTTATTGAAACTATATTATTATGTCCTGATTCTAAAGAAGATATTTATTTTATCAAATTGAATACATAAAATTTTAAAATATTTTATTTAAAAAGGGTTTTCCATTAAGATACGGTAAAATTTTATTTTTTAAAAAATACTACTTTTATCTATAAAAATTAATTTGTTTTTTTCATTATGTAAAATTAATTCATAATATGGATTATAAAATTATAAGGATTATATAAAGTTCAAAATTTAGTTAATACTATTCATAACCACTTTTGAACAATTAGTCTGGTATGTCGTGGTGCGCTTGATCTCAGTGTTCCGCGTAGTGCATGTTATTTAATTACATTGAAAAAAATAACGTACTATGAAATCATGGGGTGTTACATTCTAACATCCTTAAATAAATTGCATCCTCACAAATTTAAATTGTTCAATGAAAATAAATTATTCAAAATAGAAAATAAATTTGTGGGAAAACCCGCATAAAAAATTAGGTTAATAAAATTTAGTTTTAATAAGAGTAAAAAATTATATACATATATATACTTGACAAGTAGAGTTTCATCCTTCAAATAAATCCTACCACAAACTCATATATCACTCCAAAATATTTCAAAAAATATATATTCTATTTATCCTAATCATATAGGGTTACAAAAATCTGGAATTTATAATTAATTTTCCATACTATTTAAAAAAACTAAATTATACAAACCAGTACATCACGTAGTCTAGTTATAGGCGATGCACCCTTGTCGCTCTTCATTTGCAGTTTCAGGTATCATGGCCTTGTCAGATAGGACTAGTTGTCATCTGACCGTTAGGTTGTCCTTTTTATAAGAAACCAAAAATAACCTTAACAATAGTATCAAATTTCATACATAATCCATTCCATCTTTTACACTTATCCAAAATAAATCTATCCAAACTATTAATGAAAAATTTATAAGGAAGATAAACACAATAGAGAACCTTTTTTCCAGGTAATAAAATGTGAACGCCTTCATCATGTATTCTTTTAGAACACTACAACATCCTGAATTACAAAAAAAACTTTTTTATTACATTTATGGTCCCTTATTACTTATATAATATTAGATATAATCCTTTTATTCAAAAATGATGGAAAATCCAACAATTATGGAATATATAAATCATTAATCAGTTTCAAGGTATTCAATAATATCTAAAATAATTTATCCAAATCAGCCATCTCTTTTCAAAAAATCACTACCTTGTTATCAAAACCATATTATGGTTTATCTTTCTCTCAACTATACATTTCCCAAATATTTAACCTTCTATTGAGTCACTTTTCATGGTTCCACACAATCTCATGTCCTTAATGAAATAGTACCATAGTACAATCCTTATATACTCTATAATGTTTATAACATGTACATAATTAATATAATACTCAAATGAAACAATACTTTAATAACAACATAAGAACTATTAATCATTTTTCTTCATCATTGGTAGTATCATAACTTAATTATTATCCAATAGCATCATTTGGGGTATACTCTGATGATTTGGGCATTGATTCTCGTAGTGTCCCAACTCCTTATAGATGAAGGATTGTATATTTGAAACATTTTTCTCACCCTTTCAGTCAAGTTCTTAATGTCCATTGTCTCCAAACATATAAAAATTTCCAATTCTCTTCAAGCATTTACCAAAGGTGATTCTTTCCACATTTATCACATATGGGAAAATAATTATTTCAGATCTTCCCTTTATCCATCTTTCACTCTACCTTACCTTTCTTCTCTTTCTTCCCTTAAAAGCCATAAGACTTAGAGAATTATTTACTTATCATATTAACACATGATAATATTTCTTCATATGTTGAAAATATGTGGGAGACTATTTTCCTTCTAAATGTTGGAATTATTCTAGGAAAGACAAGATCCTTTTTTTATTTTTGGGTCATAAGTATTATTGTAGTTCTCATTTATTCTACTAGGTGTCATTTCATAAAAATGGAATGCAGAAGGGCAATTTTATGATTCAAAATTAATAATTCCAAACTTGTAAAATTCCTAACATAAATTGAACAGTTTATAGATGTAATCCATAATCAAAAAAATGTTTTCAATGAGAAAGTATTTACTCTAAAATCATTAATAATGGCTTGTAATGTAAATTTGAATTATCCTATGTATATATCCCTCCAGTTTCCTAACCAAAATTGCAACATGGCCAATTATCATGCACCAGTTCTCATTCAAGTCTATCTCAATTCGGTGTTATAGGGTTTTACCCCTAGGAACATCTGGGCCAGATCCACCTCTGCCTTCTCGTATCCAGACAAGGATGTATTGCATTGAAAACTCAAAAAATCTCTACCTTACCAAAATTATAGGATGTTCTTATATACTAATCCTAAAATTCTATCTTATGGCAGCTTCTCTTATCATATTTTATTTAAATCTATATCCATGATAATTTCTAAACATCTTCTTATACCAACTATAACGCCTTAAACCTAGATTCCCAGAGTCAGTGCATTATTTTAAAACATTGGCATGATTACAAGGAATTATGTCCCAAAAGACCAATCAGTTTAGCCATCTTGAAAAAAAATTCATGCATGAACATTATATTACACTTTCTAACATATAACACACAGAAAATCCATTAAGAATTCCATTGTTCCTTTATCTTAACCCTGCAACTCGAACAACAATAACTTCTTGGGATCCTGGGAAAATAAATCATAAGAAATGGGTGAGCTCAGATGCTCAGTAAGGGTAATTAATCTAGCAGAAGCTATAAACTTTTAAGGCAAGATTTGTAATAAAACAAAATCCTTTTAATCATAAACATGAACATAATATAGAAAAAATAAATCAATCATTACCATATAAACATGAACATGGATATTCTACATGTCGAATAATCACATGTAATAAATAATTTCATAATGTGGGAATTCATAATGCCAGACATCATTACCACGTAGTCATGGCCTTGTGCCAAGAAAACAAATAAATTTTTTCCAATGCCTTGTTCAGAGACACTAGTTTGTCTCATGAGACCTACCAATTCAACTAGGGGCGATATCGGGCTCCACCCGTCACTTACTATGTCCATTTCATTCCCCATATGAAAATTCTGAAACATAATATAAACATTCATATTAAAACTATTATACGAAATGTCAATACATTAACTATAAACCATGAATTGTATAAAAATAGAACATTCATATTCAAATATATCATACCTTATTCAATACAGTATTGATGATTTTATTTATAATAAATCAACCTCAATCAAGAATAATATCCAAAAATGATGTAGATATAGTTGAAAATATTCGTTATAATTTTTTGAGAAAAATAATTTTTTTTTGAAATCATTTAAATGTAACACATTTATAAAAGAATTCATTTAAAATTGATTTTGGAATCAAAGTGTCCCATACAACTTTGAAACTTTTTAAAATAATTATTATTTCAAAACATTCATGTCCATATAAATAAATACTTAAAACTATTTTTTTTAAGATAATGACTCTGCCCAGAAAAGTATGACCCCTTTATTTATAAAAAAGAAAGATTACATCTCTCTGAATGTAGGAGATTGACATTGATCCTTCTCAAGGATAGGAATTAATTCATCTGGTACATGATCCTCCCCTTGAGATTCTAGACCATTAAATCCTTTGTCAGCAATCCCATATTCAAAATAGTTCTCCCCATGATAAGAATGAGTGATGATATGTTTCTTAGAGAAGAGAAGATCCACGCACCTTGTCCATCGATTGGTTAACTTCCAAGAATGGTGAGGAGAACATGTCCGAAGAGCCATAACCACAGTCATGGAATCACATTCGATCCATAATTTATTCCAACCCCTCTGATCAGCATGTTCAATAGCCTCCATGACTTCATGCATCTCTGCTTCAAGAGTAGAAGCAAAGCCACACGATCCATATAAACAGCCAAGAACGTACCCATTGTGATCTCTAAAAAACTGCACCAAAGCCTGCAGAACTCGGATTACCTCTCGAGGAACCATCTGAGTTCACCTTAATCCATCCATGAAAGGTAGGTTTCCATACTACATCACGCAAACCAATAGGTGGCATAAATTTCCCTTACCCTCGATCTGAGTTAGAACAGACCATTTATGAAGGGAGTTCAAAGAATACCTGCCTCCTGGAACAGAAACATCACCTGCAGTAGCGAAGAGACCGACCAAGACAATCCCAGCATTAAATGCATGATGTTCATGAAGATCTTTATTCGTGTAAAACTAGATCATATACAACAGTTCCTCAGCAAAATATAAGAAAATTAAAGCAACCTGCGGTGAGAGATTCAGCTCCGGCCAGCACTTGATGAAGTCACCAATTGAATTGACATAGGGAAGATCCACTTCAAAGATGCTAAACAGAACATCCCACATTGCTGAGGCCACAACACATGTAAGGAAAATATTATTTATGTCTTCTCTATTCTGATGACACATAACACACCTTGAGTTAAGAGATATTCCACAATTTTGAATAAATACATTAGTTGGAAGCCTTTTATGGGAAAGCCTCCATGAAAATATGGCTCGAGTATGCATGAGAAATCCCTTGCTCAGGAAAGCCATCAATTGAAAACTAGGCATGTTACCAACAATGTGCTTGTAGAAACACTTAGGAGAAAGGATCCCATTAGTAACCGGCTCCCAAGACCAAAAACATCAATGAGAAGAAAAACAATATTGCTCCACTATGTGACTAACCTGGTTAGTAAGAACATCCATGAATGAAAGTTAATCTTTAATTGAAAAATTAAAATCCAGATTAGAGCTGTCCCTAATTACCATGTCCTCCAATCTGCTACCAGTCTAGTTCAATTTCCAGAAACGAAGAAAATAGTCCCTCGAGACCAAACATCGAGAGTCAGAATCAACTCTGGAGAAGATGCTCTTGATGGAAGGCAAAACCGAGGTGGAGAAGTAATTGAAATTAAATTTTTTAATCCTTTTCATGAATCTGGCCCTGAGAAAGGATAAAGCCTCAGAATTGTTATTCATAAATCTTCGTATAAAACCAGCCGGCATGGAGTCATTGAAGTATCCATGATTACTGATACCCTAGCCCCCTTCATCATAAGGCTTACATAATAAGTTCCAAGAGACTGTTGCAAGCCTCGTCTGCATGACACTACCACTCCAGATAAAATTCTTGATAGATACAATGATACTCTTGAGTAAGGAAATCATCCATTTGTATACCATAAAAGATTATACAAATTTTTATGTAATGCTAGATTTCACAAGACACACTCTTCCTACCATGGATAAAGATTTTACCTTCCATGTTGATAATTTACATCTTATCGAACTGATAATAGCATAGAAATGTCAATATTTTGGTCTTCCACAAAATAGAGTCACCCCAAAGTAAATGAATGGAAGAGCACCCTCCCGAATCCCAATCTTTATGATGTTGTCATTCTTCCTGGGTGAAGAGAGGTTCCATCCAAAATAAACAAACGTCTTATTCCAACTAACCTCTTCTCCAGAAACCATCTCATAATGGAGAATATACCTATTGATATTCCTAATATTTCACTTGTCCCCCTGAGTAAAGAGAATAATATCGTCAGCATAGAACAGATGAGATGGAGTAAACAACCCTCTTCTAGTATGAATAGTCTTCAGCTTCCCATTGCCACCCATAATAGTTATAATTATGCTGAGATAATCTTCAACAGTAGAGAAAATAATAGCTGATAAGGGATCACCCTGCCTTACCCCACTTGAGCTATCAAAGTGTCCCTCGGAGGATCCGTTGATAAGGACTACAACATGGGAAGAACATAAAATAGATTTAATCCAACTGATGAAGACACCAGCAAATCCATACATATCAAGAACCCTACAAATAAAACCCCAATAAATTGTGTCAAAGGATTTCCTGATGTCCAGCATGAGAGCAATGTTTCCACCCCTGATAGTACTTTTGATAAGATTTACACACTCTGAGGCTGTAATTAAACAATCTTGACATGATCTCCTCTTAATGAAACCAAACTAGTTTGCAGAAACAATCTTTCTAGAAATACTTGAATGTCTGATGGAAAGAATTTTACAAATGAATTTGTTAACAATGTTGAATAGAGAAATGGGGCTGAATAGGTGAATTTCATTTTCATTATCCACGTTCGTAATAAGAGCAAGAAACTGGGCATTCAACCCTTTTGGAAGATAACAACCCCTGAAGAAATAAATGACCAACCTACATACATCTTCATGAATGATATCCCAGAAATTTTGAAAAAAGAAATTACCAATTTTATCCATTACAAGATAACTCCCAGGTTTTAGATTGAAGACAACATCCTTTATTTTAGGATGAAGAGGAATAACAGTAAGACTATCATTATCCACTTAATTCACAAGCCTTCTAATCACCCCATCCATGGGATAAGTGGTGGAAGGAGGCCCATTGAAGATACTCTGGATGTAAGGAATGATATGATCAGCGAGAACCTTTCTATTATCAATAATTTTTCCCCATTATTGATAAGAGAGAGGGGCTTGGACAGCCTTCTGATTCTTTGCAGGGCATAGAAAAATATCAAATTCCTATCACTATCCTTTAACCATTTCACATTGAATGAGTCCCTTTTTTAAGGAGTATTTTAAATTAATAATCTTGTTGATTTTGGAGGGTAAATCAGCTTCTTCCAAACACCCATTAGAAAAAGCACTGGACGTATTGAGCTCCTGATGATTATGAAGGGATGTATCAAGAGAAAGAATATCAGAATCATGGGTGCTGAAGCGATCCATACTGCAGAGCCTAAGGTTCCTCTGAAGAATCTTATGCTTCGTAATGGAAGCAAAAACCCCATTCCTTCAATCCATAGATTTACTTATATTCTACATAATGACCCTGCAATCTGGATGTGAGACCCAGGTTTAATTAAACCGAAAGGGAAAAGGAGGCTTGGATTCATTCTCCAACAGATCCATTAGGATCGGATGATGATCGCAATTAAGTCATGCAAGGGTTGAACAAGAGAGAGAGCCCCAAGTATCCAAAGAAATCCCATTATAAAAGGCCATGTCAATTTTTCTAGCAACAAAACTATTTAAATGCTTTTGATACCATGTGTATTTAAAAACAACCAGATTGACCTCAATTAGAACATGTTGATCAATGCATGCTCTGAAATCTCCGGATGATGTGACACTGGTGACAACTCCCATTTTTTCATCCGGATTAAGAATTGCATTAAAATCCCTTAAAATAATCTGAGGACTAGAGATGCAAAAATTCAGAACTCTCAATTACTCTTATAGGACACTACGATCCTGATAAACATTACAAGCATAAACATAGGTACAAAAAAATCATGACCAAGGAAATTAAAGGAGCATGTAACATGTCGCTAGCCTGGAACAACCATTTGAGTGCTGACCACAGATGAGTGAGCCAACACCCATAGTCCCTTCACATTAGATGAACTATTGTTGGTTTTGATTAGAGAGTTTCCAAACTTATCAAAGCTAGAAATACTAAAAATAAAGACCTTTTGGGGTTGGAGAGACCAATTAGGATAGGTTGATGCCTCTGAATAAAAAAGCGTAATGGATTTAATAGCTTCCAGATTCCCTAAGCCTTGAAAGATCCAAAAAATCAAATTCATTTGAACCTAACTTCGAGGATGGGACCCTTTGTTACATTCCCACCTTGTTATTTGAGTGGAATCCCTGCCTTATTTTTGGTTACTTTGGAACATTCTAATATGTCAGAAATATCAGCTATTGTATTTCTTCCAGAATTTCTCATACCCAGAGAATCCTTATGATCAAGATCTGTCTAGATTCCTTGCTCAGAATTGTTAATGATATCAACATGATTGGAGCCATATCCAGGTTGCACATCACTCCCCAGAGACTTTGAAGCTCCATGCTCCTTGCCTTTTAGATGCTGATGTCCAGAGGACATAAATCCAACAATCTCCTCTGACTATATAGGTAAGCTTCCACTAATGTCACCTAACACATGTGCCTCTTCCAATATGAATATTCCCTCTTGTGACTCTTCATTTGTAATCTGTCCAGCCGTTAGACAGAGCAGTCTGCTGATTTCATTGGAATATTCAATAAATATAAATTCATCCTCCACTTCCTGTTGCATTTTCAGAGCCAAGTGGAATATATCATTTGATATTTCACAATCCAGATCATGACTGATCTTGATGTCATTTTCTGCAAGGATGATAGTTGCTGCCTCTTCAGCCACTTCCTCCTCCACCTTGTCTGCCCAGGTTTGTTTCTTATTTTGAGAACCAGATTTTTTTTCCAGGATCATTCATCTGTAAAAAATTTAGAGCCACTGCAGGAATGGTATATTTCTCCTACCGATTCACCAGAATAGTTTAAGAGGGGCCTACTTGATTTTCCGAAGGACCTTCATGATTTTTAGAAACACCCATATTTTTCTCACCATCATTTCCTCCCTTATTTCCCTTGTTAAAAACGTTTCATTACATGTATTTAGAAACATTGACCTTATTCTACAATGTTCTGCAATTGGATATGGAGTTTCCTACCATTTTTTAAACCTCACAGAAAGATGGAAAATTCTCATACTCTATTTTACACTCAGACCTATTTCCATTCGTAGTAAAAGATATTCTATCACGCCTTTTCAATACAAGATTGATATTTACCAACATGCGGGAAAAGAAACCAAGATCCCCCTCCATAGTCCTCTGATCTATGCGAATTGGAGTGCCAAGATAGGAGGCAATATCATTCAATATCTTTGGATGCCAGTACACCCAGTTCAAACCATGTAGCCTTACCCAAATCTGAGCATTGGATTTCTTGAGATTAAATGGGTTAAAATTAATATCCCAATAAGATAATATGAGAATCCCTGTCTTCAGATGCATATTTCCCATACTCCAGTCTTCATTCAATGCCTCCCAGTATTGTAGAACAAAGTAAAAAAACCTCTCCCTATGGGTATAAGCATCCAATCCCAGTTACTCCAACAATGAGATATTTGATTTTTGAGTTCAACATAGGACCAGGGTCTGTATCCTTTTGAGTATATAACATGACATATAATTGAAAACATACATAATTTAATCTACTGCTCAAGGATTTCCAGATCCACCTCAACAAAAAAACCTCCATTACCAAGCCATGTGATATTAGAAGATCTGTTATGATCGTCCTTGACTTGCTATTTGGATCCTGAAAGAGTTTCCACGAAAATCATCAAAATATTCATTTTGAAATAATTTTTATGAATAATGGACATGGATGATAAAAATTTCCCATTAAATAATTCCACATAAACAATCTCAGATGATAATGAGATTGAGGAATTAACCACTACCTTCAACGTTTCTTTGGTCAAGGGTACATTTAATCTATTTTATAATGAACATTGTATGTTATTATATTATAATAGAACCATATAATTATTTATTATATCATACATTATTCATTTATGACCTTATACTACCCATTTAAAAATTATTTCCATGTTAAATTAACATTTCAGTTAATAATCACTTTCTTTATGGTACATGTTTAATCTTGATACTCTTGATTGTATCACTTAGATCAAGATTAAAATACATCCTGAATATAAACCATGATTTATATATCATATATATTTATAATATAAGTATTTATAATAGACATAAATATGAATGGGAAAACACCATTTATGGAGACAGTAGTCCATACGTACGCATAAACGTTGTTTCTATTTTCATATCGTACTCCACGAAACTAATTGAATAAGATATATGTAAGTACATATATATATATATATATATTATAATTATTATTTCATATATTACATACATATAAATGATATATATTTTATAATCATCGTTGAATGGTGAACGTTGAAATGAATCTCATCGCGTCATGGAGACGGTAATCCGTACGTATGCACGAGAGATAATATCAATATATTGATATAAAAATGATATGTAATTTGATGGTATATAATATATAAAGAATAATTAATATTTTCTATTTATTATTTACATCAGTTATACTCATTATTATACCCATCAAAATAATGATGTTTTTGAATAACAAACTACACCATAACATGGAGACGATAATCCGTACGCACGCACGGATTGTGAATTTGTCATTTATAGGATGGATAGAATAATGAATATGGTTGTACCATTTTTATAATAACATAAAAGTATATATAAGATACTGGAGTTATTATTTTAGAATGTTAAACACGAAGAAAGAGGTAGTGGAAGAAAAAAATAACTTGAAAGAGGGTGGTGAAATCATTACTTCTTCTTCAGGTTCTTCCTTTTGATTTGATCAAAATGGCTTCATAAGTTGGATTTTTGACCAATGGAAGGCATATATGATGAATTTAGGGTAGTTGTTAGGATATTTGGGTAGGGGTTGGAAATGTAAAATGGCATTGGAGTTGTGAATTTGAGAGAAGGGGAAGTGCCCTTTTGTAAGAGGGGTGAGGGGAACCTTAGAAAAACATATAATATTATTTTATAATAAATTAATTTTCGGTTTATAATGGCTACATAAAAAATTATTTAAACTTTAAGGTTGGTATTGGTCGAAAAACTCTCAACCTATAGGTTTTAGAGATTCTTAGGTCACCATATTAACCTTAAAATTCAGATTTAATGCTTAGCTAAATAGGTTGACATTTACCATGTCTCTTTGTATTTTTATATTATATAGTTAACAAACATACTATAAAATGCAAATAGAACCCCAATTGTATCATTTATGTCATTTATATTATTATATATGTATTTTGGACGAACCATAGATTTTTAGGACTATTATATCAGTTAATAATATAATATTTTTTTTAAAAAAAATTAATGTCATTTTTGACAATATTTTATATTTGTTTTTTGTTAAAATCATAACAACATGATTACATAGTAATACATCGTTTGAATCAACCCTAACATGTAATATTAACCAATAAAATTAGTTTAATTCATCAGAAATCTAAATTTACAGTTATGTTGGTGTTTATAATTTCAATTATTTTATTCATTACTTAATAAGGTAATTAATGCATCTTCATTGTGTGATAAATAAAATTATTTAGTTAATGTATAAAAATTATAAATAAAATTCAATTATGTAGGAAATAGTTTTATCTTTCTAATGAAAATTTATATTCAAATTTATCTTATAGATATCCCTATATTAAAAATGTTTTAGTTATAAAAACATGAATTAAACACTTTTAACTCTTCTTTTAATAAAAATAATAATAAATGTCCTAATATAATCCATGTGGACCTAAATGATCATATTTTATTTCTAACGTTTTTTTGGTGTAATTAAACTTATCCAATAGAATTAAGGCATGTGTTGGGTAATAATAATATCATTTTTACATTTAATTACCCTATTCACTTTAAACTGTGGTATATAAATTCAAAAGTTACTATTAATCAAAAATTATTTTTATCTTATCGAACCACATTTTACTTACTGATATCAACTGTGTCTCTTGTATTTTTAAAATTCAATTCACAAAAATTGTAAATTCAGTTTTATGCAAATTTGCATATGCTCTTAGGAGGTGGGTAAAAGATGGTAAAAAGTTCAATAAAATTTTTAAATATCTAAACTTATTATAAAATGACTCCAATGAATTAAATTAAATTTATATATGTTTTATGTACTATTTTGACCTAATATAAATTTAAATAAAATAAATAATTATTTAAAAAAAATTATTTTAAACAATAACTCAATGTTTGTCACTATTCATCAAAAATCGAATGATTTCAGAAAAATTACAAAACTTCATCCAAAGATAATTTTGATTTTCAGAATTAGAAAATGAATTATATTTTACCAAATTCAAAACATATATGTTTCATTTATTAATTTAAAATTAATTTCAGTTGTCAAAACCAAAAGGCGTATTTTTAACAAATAATAACTATCCAACGATTTACACTTGTTTATGTCCAATTTCAATGTGAAATTACTTAAAATGACCATAATTGGATGAAATGGTAATAATATAATCTATTTATACTTAGAAACCATTAAAATTTATAGTTGAACAATATAAACTAATTGGATTAAAAGAGTTTTTTTCTGTTAAATTATAGTATATTCACTATTTACCCAAATATGAATGTTATCAGAAAAACACCAAAAATTTATTGAAACAGAATTATTATGTCCCAATTTTAAATAAGAAATTTATTTTTTCATATTGAATATATACAAGTTTCAAATATTGTATTAAAAATGGTTTCACCATTAAAAGGCGATAAAATTGATTTTTTTAAGAAATAGTTCTTTTATCTGGAAAAAATGAATTTGTTTTTTTCATTATGTCTAAAAAACTCATAATATGGATTCTAATATTATATGTATTATATAATGTTCCAAATTTAGGTAATACTATTTATAACCTTTTTGAACGGCTAGTTCGGTAAGTCGTGTTGTGGTTGAACTTGGTGTTGCGTGTAGTGCATGTTATTTAATTATTTTGAAAAAATAACGTACTATAAAATATTGGGGTGTTACACTTTAATTTCCAATTACCTCCTATGAATCTCAGAAATTATGGTCGAGCCATTGTCTCAATCCTTACAGCTAAAGACTCCTTTGAATGAGGATTTCTTTGATTACACAATGTTGTAGGTAGTGTGAGATTACTCTAGGAGGGGAGACCTTCTGCTGGGATCTCATTGTAAGGGCATATAGGCCTCACGACGTCATATTGGGTATGGAAAGGTTATCCACAGTCCATGCTATGATTGGAAGTATTATTCTCAAATTATGATGTGTCTGCACAGATGAGAGATTTTTTTCTTTCACCGATGAGAAGGGAAACTTTTCAGAACGGGATGGACTTACCCAGAGGAGGATGTAGCCAATTACACAAAAGTTTCCTAGCCTTACCAATGGGGTAGTAGATGTTGATAGTCTCAACTATCCTGTAGTGGTTGACCAGTATGCCAATGTCTTCTCTGATGATGTTCACAGACTAAATCCACGCATGGAGGTAGACTTTAACATCGACATTTACCCCGGTATGAAATTTATATCTACACCAGCATATCAGTTGGATACCATGGAGCTTCCTGAGTTATGGGTACATTTTGAGGACTTATAGAGAAAGGGGTTCATAAGGCCTAGTGTTTCTCCATGGGAATCCCCCAATTTTGTTCGCAAAGAAGTAAGGTGGGAATTTGACACTTTGATTGGACAATCTGTGCATGAATGAGGTGACCGTGAAGAACAAGGGTCCTCTTCTGAGGATTGATGATCTTTTCAATCAGCTGAAGGGAGATTGTAGGTTTTCAAAGATAGATCTCTAATCAGGATATCATTACCTAAGGGTATGAGATGAGGATATGCAGAAGATGAACATAATATGCTGGTATGGCCACTATGAGTTCTTGGTTATGTCATTTGGCATGACCAATACCCCAGCAATGTTCACGGGACTCCTAAACTAGATCTTCCATCCATACCTTGATCATTGTGTGGTAATATTAATCGACGACATCTTGATATACCCAGCATCAATAGAGGATCATACCTATCATCTACAGATAGTTCTGGATACAATCTGATAGCACCATCATTATTGTACGCTCTTGAAATTCCATTTCAAGATATAGAGGTCAAAATTCTAGGACACGTAATCTCAGAGGGTGGAGTTACAGTGGATCCAATGTAGTTAGAGGTTGTAAATTCATGGGATCCACCCAAGAGTGTGATCGAGGTGTGAAGTTTCCTGGGGATGGTCGGGTACTACCAGAGATTTGTGCCTGACTCTTCAAGAGTTTTGGAACCCTTTTCCGCATTGATAAAGAATGGAAGACCCTTCGTATGAAGGGAGGGATGCCAATGGAGTTTCCAAGAGCTGAGGCAATGACTCGTGAGTGACCCATCTTGAAACTACCATAAGACGAAATTTGGTATGTATTATACTAAAACGCATTCTGAACTGGACCTGGGTGTGTACCTATGTATGAGAAAGTAGTAATCAGCTATGGATCATGACAGTTGAGGAAAAACGAGTAGAAATATTCTACCCTAACCTGGAATTAGAAGCAAGGGTCTTTTCGCTGAAGATGTGGTGGCACTACTTGATTGGTGAATAGTTTAATGTTTACTCTGATCACGAGAGCCTCAACTACATATTCTCTCAGATGGACCTGAACCTAAGATAGCAGTTATGGCTAGAGTTCCTCCGGGACTATGACCTTGAGATAATCTATTCTCCTAGGATGGAAATGTGGTGAATAATTCACTTAGAAGGAGTTATGGTCTAAAGTTTCTGAGTGAGGAGGTAGATCAGATAGCCGCGTTGCAGATATTCTTTCTGGATAGAGATGGACAAGCATCCCTCCAGTCTATAACTTTTACTCCCCCTCTTCTTTAGGGTGTTTGGGAGGCGCAATAAGGGGACATTGACTGTGAGGATCTATGTGCTCAAATATCTTCATGAAAGGCACCTGATGGATTTTCGGATGGTGGGGAGCATGTCATTTTATTCAGATGGTGTACCATGGTGCCAATGGCACTATAAGAGGAGGTTTTTAGAGAGTTCCATACGTCCCCTCTGGTGGTATATCATTCTGTGGAAATGATGTACTGTAACACCCTAAGATTTTATGAAAAATATTCTTTTAATTTCATTAATGTCTTGTGTTGTATTCTACACCATGATTACCTTGCGCTATACGCAACACCGTATTAGCTTGCAGTATACGCAACACTATTCTTGGATCATGGTACACATAATTTTGATAATAGTTATTCTACGCAACATTGAGTATATATATATATATATATTCAATGTATAAATGAAATATAGTTGGATTCTGTTATACGAATCAACGAAGGATTCGTGCGCAACACGCAACCCTGACTTGGCTTTCATTACATGCAATCGCGACCATCCTCGATAGCGTGTGTTGTACGCAATATCAGGTTTTACTAAACAACAATATATTATTATAATATTATTATGAACTAGCTGTTATGAATAGTATTAACTAAAATTTGAATTTTATAACATTATTGTTCATCTTACAAATATTCTAGAACATGGTATAAGAACAAAATAAATTTTTCGGGTAAAATATGTATTTTTCAAAAAATGCAGTTTTGCCGCCTTTTGATGGCGCACCCACATTAAATCTAGTTTTTTAAATTATTATAAGTTCAATTTGACAAAATAAAATTCTTCTTTGTAATCAAGGAATAAAAATTTATTTTGATAAATATTTCATATTATTCAGGTAACTTTCATATTTTGATGAATAGTAAAAACATGATATATTTTAATTAAAAACAACTTTTTTCATCGCAATAATTTATATGGTTAAATTATAATATTTAATGGTTTTAAAGTATAAATAGAATATATTTTTACCATTTAATATAATATATGTCATTAGCATTGATTTTACAATAAATTCGTAGGTTAAATAAATTCAATCGTTTGCAATGTTTTAAAGAAAAACCCGTTTTCTTTCGACAACAGCATTAATTTTAATTTATTTCTGCAACATTTGTGTATTGAATTTGGAAAAATGGATTCCATATTTGGAATCAGTGGGTCCAAATTATGTTAATAAGCTACTTTTCATTTTTGGGAATTATCAATAGTAACTACGGTAAATTTTATTTACCATAGTTAAAGGTAAATCGGGTAATTAAGGATAAATATAATATTATAAAATTACACTAACACATGCCAAAATTCTATTGGATGGATAAACGTAGACCCATATAACCTAAGGGTCGGTCTAGATTCATTTTATGGACTTTTGACCATGAAAATAATTTAATTATTATTAAAACCAAAGAAAGTGACAACATGTCACTCTATTAAATCTTATAAGTATAATAATTTTAATTTAGTGATAAACATCATAAAACTTTGAACATGAATAGTCTCAAAAAATATAATAAACTTATATACATCATGATTATTTATTTATAATTTTTAGGGATGAAATAATTGTCATTAATGGTGATACATTAATGATACAGAAATTATTTATTAAGTGGAAAATAAGTAATATAGTTTTATTGAAATAATAATACCCATTAAAAGGACCAAAAACCTGACCAAAACTTATTTTTAGTGTATATATACACCTTAATCATCCAATTACCTAATATATAACATTTTGTAGCCTTATAAAACTGATAATGACACTTATATTATTTTATTTTAAATGATTCCAAAGTTGTCACCTTCATAATTTAATAAATATAACAATATACATATTGTGATTTTAAGATTCTAAATTCAATTAAATGTATTATTGTGAAAGTTAATAGATTTATCTTCATCATAGGATTTTATTTTTTATTTTTATGCAACAAATAAGTATATTAAATAATTATACAAAAATGTTGTAGGAATTATTTTATTAAGAGATAAACCAAATAAATGGTTTTACAAATAATAAAATAAATATTATATGACCTGTTTAATATTATCCACTAATTTTATAGACACATATGACCTTTTATGAATCTATTAAAGCTTTTATTTCGAACATATCTTCTGTATATATTTTATTTAAATTAAAATAAATGAATAATGTCAAAATTGAAACTATTGTTATTTTATAAAAATAACATATTATAAAATTGTTTAAAAATCACAAAAATATTTAAAAATTATAAATTTAAATTTATATGGTCTATAATGTTATAACGTAAAACATTATGGAAAATTGACAATAAATAAGTAATAATTTGTTATAATTTTAAATTTAGAATTTTATTACCACAAATAAACTTAAATAGATTAAATAAGGATAAATCAAAATGATAAGGTTTAAAATAAGATCCAAACATGTCTAAATTTGATTGGTTGATGATATTAAAACCATATATCATCTAATATCTGAATATGAGTCTTTTTTGGAGGTTTTTAAGTGGGGTTAGATTTATTATAAATTAATATTTTTAAGAATTCCAAAGGTGCCCCACTCCTCCCTTATAAAAGGGAACCTCCTCCCTCTCTTCCACACACCACTTTGAGCCTTCATTCTCGGCCAAAACATGACCAATTCTCTTCTCCACTTCCCTAGAAACATCCTAGAGGTCCTGGTCTTCTTCAAAGACCAATTTTAGTGCCCTAAGAGGAGGTCTCAAAGAGGCGCTTCAAAGAAGAGGTAATGTCCGTTACCGATTCTTTCAACTTTATTTCTTATTCCATTTATTCTTCTTAGGTTGTTTCATTATGAAGTAATAACATCAGTATCACTCATATACTTATATGCTATTATATGTTTGAAACAACCCTATTTCGCCATCTATCCATCCTACGGAAAAAGAAATCACCGCGCGTGCATACGTACGGAATACCGTCTCCACACCGTGGTGTAATCTATTTTCCACCACCACCTTACATGGATGGGTATAATGGTGTAAATAATAACTATATATGATTATTATAAATTGATATTGATTCTGTAATAGTATACATACACTCCAATAAAATTCGACGATCATGGGAATGATATCATCGCTCGTGCGTACGTACAGAATACCGTCTCCACGACGCGATGAGATTCATTCTCAATGATTAACCATTCATAAATGATTATAAAGTATATATAATAAGTAATCATGAAATATATGACATAATAATACTGTATTTATGTATATATATATATATATATGTATGTCATCCAATTAATTCCATTCAATTCAATGAGGAAACGAAACCAACGTTAATGCATACGTACGGCCTACCGTCTCCATGAACGGTGTATTTCATTCCATTTATAGATATATTAAATATATGTATATTCTGAATATATATTATATATAAATAATGTTTTACATTCTGGATGTATTTAATCATGATCTAAGTAATCATATGAATAATTACAAGTCAAAAAACGGACGACAAATGAAACGATTTTACCCAAAACGCTCTTTAACATGGAATTTACAAAAGACCGTGTAATATAAAGTCATAAGGGAACCATATATGATATAATAACAATTAATATGATTCTTTAATAAGTCAATAAAATTATTTAAATCATTATATAGGAGGTTCAGACACTTACGAAGAAAATCGGACCTAAGGTAAGGGAAATATCACAATCTCATTTTTTTCTGAGATTGTTTATACTTCGGTATTTACTGGGGTGTATTTTATCATCCAAATCCATGTTTCCTAAATATGTAATATTATTTCCATCCACCTAAAATTGTTTAAATCCGATTTTAGCCTTCGGTGAGTTTTTAGTAAAAGATATGAATGGAATCTATTGTGGTTTTTCGTAAGAGGTACTTTTTGACTTTTCCGGAAAAATTACGAAAAGAATGTTTTTTTAACTTATACGGAACAAACGGATTTTTACAGTTTTATAAAGCCTTATTTTCATGAATATTCCTCCAAAATATTTCATGACTATTTTCAACAAAATCTATTACTTTTAAAATTTCATGACGTTTTTTGAAAAGAAATTGATTTTGAAGAAGAAAGGATATTTTCCTCAAGAATTCATTTCAAGTGTTTTATCAAAACCATTTTCCATCTATGATGAAATTATTTCATATTTGTATGTTTCAAGTGTAATGCCTATATGATTTACATGGTTTCACTTTTCTTATTATGAAATGATATCCATTTCTTTTATATGGATTATGTGATGATGGGATGATGTTTATGAAACCCATTTTATTCGTTGGGTTGTTATGAAGGATGTATGTTTATTTTGTGGAACAAGTAATAATGATTTAATTATGAGATGGGTGGGACCTATATCTCCCTCCAATTCATTGGGTAAAGATTTATATCTCATGAGATAGACATGGCTGGAACGGCAGGTTAAACCAGTTCAATAAAACAAGACTGAAACGAGGAGTGAACTAGATTTAGAAATGGACTTTGTCCACTAAGATGGTCTTGACAGCAATGCCATGGATACTATGGAAATCATTACATGTGCTTAATGGATTCCACAATTACATGTTTTATTCTCATGTTATTCTATCATGATTTATGTTCCATTATGGTCTATGCCTTATGTACTTCCATGTTTTATGTCATTTCTCAAGATTTTTAATGTTCATGTTTTTTTTATGTTCAAATGTATATGGTATGTTTTATTTTATCCATGCTTACCCTTACTGAGCATTTTACGTCACCCTTTTTATGTTTTCTTTTCCCAGGATATAAAGAAAGGTTTTAGGTAAGAAAAAAAAGAGGAAAATCTTTATGGGAGATTTTGAAGATCTTTCACCACAATTAGAGGATTACGTTTCAAGTTTCCAAACAGACTAAACTATTACGGTCCTTGTGTGTCTGTTTTTGTTATGTATTAAGTATTCCTAAAAGTAATGTAATTTCCATGTACGTCAAGCTTCCGGTCTCTACAGTTAGTATCAGAGGAAAGGTTTAGTCACCCTTTGTAAACTAGGATGCGAAAACGTTAGTGAGATCCCTAGATATATTTGTATGGTATGTCTAGGGATGTCCCTAAGGATAAGTATACTTATAGGATATAGTCCTAGAACTACGGTAACGATATTAGAATTTAACCTAAGTTGTTAGATATTGAGGGTACTCCCGCTTTACTATTTTGTTTTCACTAGCATGATTTTTTCCTCTCACACTATTCTTTTTGGGTTTTAGAAAATGGTTGGAAACAGGAAGATTCATGATAATGGAGGATATGAAGGACAATGGAATGATATTCATCATGAGAAACCAAATGAAACGGGATTTGGAAGTCCAAACATCGTTATTATGCCTAATCAGCAATCTCATAATATGATCAATAATCCCAACTTTGGTAAGTTTCCCGACTCAGATAATAAGAGAAACATGGAGTTTCATGATGATCATGGAGGAAAGAAAGTTCAATTTTTCTCATGTAAATCATGTGGGAAGAGGCATCGGGGAGATTGTTTCAAAGGAACTGGAAGATGCTTTGGGTGTGGAAAAGAAGGACACAAAGCTAGTAAGTGCAAAGGAAAAGGTTTAGTTAACACCATGGATGAGGATAGTGGTATTGCTACGACATCAATAATGGTTAAATGTTTTAAATGTGGAATGTACGGGCATTATGCAAACCAATGCCCTAATGGAAAATCTCATGAAGAGAATCAGCATGGTCATATGGGTAGTATTTATGTGGTTGATGATGAGGAGACTACAAATGATATATGAGCTGAAAGAAGTGTTGAAGCTTAGTCGGTTGTTTTACAAGGTAGTGGAATGATTGTATGTTTACCGAGAGTTATGTTGTATAGTTAATGGTACTATGGAATAAAGAATGATCTAAGGATTGTAACACTATTGTTTTTTTAAAAAGTATTTGAAAGTATATGTTGAATGGTACCAGTAACCATGGAAGGTTATTCAGATATTTTTTTAAAGTATATGATATGCACATAATGAAGGAATAAGAAGATAATGAGATGTTTGATTGTATTCGTGAGCTCATGATTGATATAAGGACTAAGTGATTTCATGGTTTGAGTATATAGAATTTTGAGGATTTTGGTATGTGGTAAGTGTTAACTTTTAACTGCATTCATGTTTTCACTAAGGTTCTATGGGTATTCATTTTTCAAGAGAATACATGATTAAGGCCTTCGAATGTTTGGAATGTGACCAACAAGACATATATTATGATATATGGGGATCAATGATGGTATTAAATCTCTGGTAATCGTTTTCACTATATTATGAGACTGGATGATAGTATTATGGATAAGCCTAAAGATTGGAAAGGATTATGTTGGACATAAGTTAGTATTGTTTAAGGATAGAATTTTTTTCGATATTATTGATGGGATTTTATAGTAATGTAGTTTTAGAAAAAGGACAACCTCCAGGACGGGCGACAACCCATCGCATCGGACAAGGATGTGGGAATCGAACCCACAACCGAAGTGCGACTGGCCTTTATCGTCTACCACTGGCCTACAGGAAGTCCCTGGTGAGTAGAAACTAGTTTTATTTTATTATGCGGTATGATATATGAAGTATAAGTTCATTTTTGGAACCATATAAGATTAATATAACCATAAGATGGACTTATAACTTTTGCTAACCATTTGTTTGAATGAGATGGAATGACCCATCATTCTATCACATGATCTGCTAACACATCACAAATAACAAATTCAACTTCATTTATTTAAGGGATGAAGTGGAAATTGTTAAATTCGCAAACAATAGTGAGATTGTACCAAAATCATTCAAGTATTTCTTTTAATTCATCAACATTAGAGAAATGATCTTGAAAACCAAAAATTTTTTCCTAGTTCCCTTATATCCGACTAATCAGATGGTACCTTAGATCATCACAAATCAATAGCTTTGTGATTGTTGGCTTCTTCATAGCCATGTTCTCAACCACTCTCCATCAGAACATGATGGTTATATTTTTCTTCCATATCCATATTTTCACCTATGTTCTCCTACGTGGAAACCCCATGATGAGTTAGTTTGAGTAACCATTACATTTCATACTTTAGTTTTTAAAAGCCATATTTTGGTATTCCTTTTTACAATGTGGGTTTCTATTAAACAAACTTTTGAGTAGTAATCCATTTATAACCCCGACAAATTTTGAGGGAAAATTCATTTTAAGGGGGGTAGAATGTTACACCCTGAGATTTTATGAAAAATATTTTTTTAATTTCATTAATGTCTTGTGTTGTATGTTACACCAATATTAACTTGGGCTATACGCAACACAGTATTAGCTTGCAGTATGCGCAACACTATTCTTGGATCGTATTACACACAATTTTGATAATAGTTATTCTACGCAACATTGAGTATATATATATATATATTCAATATATAAATGAAATATGGTTGGATTCTGTTATACGAAACAATGAAGGTTTCTTGCGCAACACACAACCCTGACTTGGCATGCATTATACGCAATCACGACCTTCCTCGATAGCGTGTGTTGTACGCAATACCGGGTTTTTCTAAACAACGATATATTATTATTATATTATTATGAACTAGCCATTATGAATAGTATTAAATAAATTTTTAATTTTATAAAATTATTATTCATCTTAAAAATTTTCTAGAACATTGTATAAGAACAAAATTAATTTTTCGGGTAATATAAGTATTTTTCAAAAAATGCAGATTATCCGCCTTTTGATGGCGCACCCACATTAAATCTAGTTTTTGACATTTTTATAAGTTAAATTTGACAAAATAAAATTCTTCTTTGGAATCAAAAAATAAAAATTTACTTTGGATAAAATTTTCATATTATTCTGGTAACTTTCATATTTTGATGAATAGTAAAAACACGCTAGACATTGATGGTAGAGTGAAATTTGTGGAGGTTTTAACTAGAGATTAAGAATAAAAAATAGTGGGTCCTTCGTGGGCTGTCGATACCTCTATTGTGCATACATTGGTAGCAAGAGAACCTCAAAGAGATCACATTGAAGCGGGTGGATCAGATCCGTGCTCAGTACCACCAATTGTTTCCTTGTTCTATGATGTGGATTTATGGGATGAAAATCCATAATGTGGGGAGAATGTAGTGACCCCAATATTCTAGGTAAATTATATAATTATATGGGATTATTTCGAGTCTATGCAAATTGACGATGCATGATTCGGAGGCCCATAGTTCCTGAAATCCATTTTTGAACTTTTTTAAGGTACCTTCAGTAAACGTGTGAGTGGAATTTTAAAACTTTTCAATCATTGATCAAATTAAAATTCAGAGGGAACAGTTGAATCTACAACGCTGGGATTCACATAAGGAATAATTTATGTTGACTATAGTACGTCTAGAGAATGAGTTATGTTTCGATAATTTTAATAGAAATTGAATAAAATAATTTTATTTTTTTATTTTTCTTTCTTATCATATAATGGATAGGAGGAGTGTGGGGAAATGGATGTGTCAATCCAATTAATTCCTTTAACTATAAATCTTATATAAAAATGTCATTGGGTAATTAAGATGCTTCATAATTAATGATCCACCATTAATTACCCAAGTCATTACATACCCTCCACTACCCATATTTATATGGACCTTGGCGGGATGTACTGGAAAAGCTTTGCCAAGAGACAAAGTGCTAATGGAGTAACAAGATTCCAAACCCTTGGAGGACAGAGCTAGTTCTGGAGAGTGGTGATGAGCGACACTAAAACCCCGAAACGAAGTATGTCGTACAAGTGGCGTTGTTGGAAGCCTATGGAGGAAACAGAGAGCACTAATCCACCTCCATGGATGGACATTCTCCAATGGGTTTTTGAGGTAGTGGTTTTATTTTTGTTTAATTCATGTGAATTTCATGAACCCTTAAATCCTCCCTTGTGATTACGAGCTAATGTGTTAGGTGTGGGTCTAACAAACACGGCATGAACCCTCCTCTAACATTGTATCATTTTGCTTCTGTGGAATATTGTCGGCGCGATAGTACAAACCAGATACAAAGGAGGCGGTGTGCCTACATGCACTGTAAGAGGAGGCTGCGACACAATGCAATGATGGTCGATGGAGCTACCGACATTGGCCGGCAATAGAGAATGTGCAGCATGTTGTCACACAATTCCATTGAAAAAGGGGCCACAAATCATCATCTGAGGAAAATGAAGGAGGCATCATATACGACGGCCATCCACGGAAGGGGTGGCAGTGAGTGTAACACCCCATAGGCTAACAAGAAACCATGTCCGAAGCCGTGGCAGAGGCAGAACCCACACCTATGGCTGGTTCAGTGGCGACCGAGTGGCGCCCACATGGCATCGTCGCTTAGAAAACCAAATGGCATGTGGGCTGTTTGGGTGTTCAGGAGACCGGGGGTCGCCCCCCCCCCCCCCCCCCCCATGTCGGTTTGGGCGGACCCCACAGTGGGTCTCGCTACTCCTAAGACCAGACCGCGCCCCACAATAGGAAAGGTCGTGCTCTATCTCAGACCAGACCATGCCCCTCCTTCGGTAAGGATACACTCCACCTTAGTTCAGGCCACACTAGCCGTGTTGTCCGTGCCATCACGTGGTGGGCCACCTGAGCCTAGCAGGCCGCCCGTTGTGGGGCGCCCTTTACGGCGCGCCCTATACGGGCAGGGCCACCCTGTACGGGACGTGTAACCCTTTTGCGGGACACCCCCCTTTTGTGGGTGGGGCCAGACATCATCACATTGGGTTGAGCACACTATTGCCCAGCCGAGATAGCATTTGGTTTGGTCGGTCCGATAGGGTCGAACCGGACCTGGGCCCAACCAGGCCTAAAAACACATAAATGGTCATATCTTGAGTATCGGGTGTCTGTTTGACGAACCATCCATGTTGATGGCACACTTGGATAGAGAATTCTCTTCTGGTATAATCCACTTGAGTTTTGGTGACAGTTGGAGTATGGCTAGATTATATTGATCCCAAATCTAACTGGGCCCCCATACCTAAAATACATTTAACTCACAGACCGGGCATCTGATATACGCATCGTCTATCGCATTGGAACCCTTATGACAAGACAGTCCTTTGAGTTAATTCTTCATGGAGGTTAGTGTTGGTCAACGTATGAAAAATATCTCGAGGGGAAGATACTACAGTTCTCGAGCGCAATAGGTGTGAGGAACCCAGTGGCTGGTAGTGAGGCAGAGGTTGGAGACATACCATACGAAGGTTAGTACCGAGAGAACCTATGTGGGTCAGCATAGATTCGTTGTGTGTCACAACATAATGATACACTTTGGGGCAGCACATACTGATCTTGTGTGGGATAGATCTTGTGTGGGATAGTGCACGACGATCCTCTATGGGACAGCGCATACTGATCCTGTGTGGGTAAGATCTTGTGTGGGTCATTTTAGGGGTAGGTTACTTATCTATCCTTGGTGGATTAGATCATATGTGGGTCATTTAGGGGGTTATTACCTATCTATATTATGTGGGTTAGACGTTGAATGGTCTAACACAGTGCCTCTTTATAGAATAAGATGATCTAGCTTCGCAACTAATCATCTGTACTTATATACTTAACTGAATCCTGGTTTGAGCAGAGACTCCATTTGAGCTAAGAATCTATTTGAGATGAGACTCCATTTTTGCTGAGACTCCATTTGAGCAAATACACAATTTGATTTGTGACTCTGATTGTGCTGAGACTCCATTTGATCTAATACTCTTTTTGAGATGAGACTTTGTTTGAGCTGAGACTCGATTTAAGATGATACTCTTTTTGACCTGAGACTCCGTTTGAGCAGAGACTCCATTTGAGCTGAGACTCCATTTGAGATGTGACTCCTTTTGAGCTGAGACTACATTTGAGTTGAGACTCTATTTGAGATCAAACTCAATTTGATCTGAGACACCATTAGAGTTCAGACTTCATTCGAGGTGAGACTCCTTTTGAGTTGTGTCTATTTCCTTTTGTTATGTTATTGAGATCATTCTATGTGGCCTTACATTTTGGAATCCTAATTGACCTTCGGAGGTCTCAGGGTCTTTAATAAGGATTTTGAAACTCACCCCTGTATGAGAATATCCCACACATTGTTGTGTCTTGTGTTGATGACGAGCAGTTGTGCCGAGATTTGGGGTAGCTAGGGCTGGGTGGACGTGGAGTGTTATGGAGGATATATGTTCCTACCATTCAAGTAAGATCCTCTTTTGATGATCCATGAGTTGTTTTATCTTTTCATTAGTACTTGTACCTTTAAATTGGGCTTGTATTCTGTCCCCATTTACCTTTAGAACACTTTTTACCACTGCAATTTTCATCAAAATTGCATCTTGTCGTATTCTAGTCTGTGTGTTTGCATAGGTTTATAGGTAATTCCTTCCTGTTTTAGGGATACGCCTTTCTGGTGCTAGTCGCTAAACCCAGGCCTATGGATGGAGGGCTTGGGGTTGTCACCGTACGGGCCCCGGGGGACAGGTCATGACAATGAATATCATTCTGTAGATAATGTACTTTTCATCACATGGACCAATTGTAATTACAACAAATTCTTTTTTTAGCTCCAAACATCGACAAAATTAACAATATGAACTAAAATAATTAATCTTTGTTATATAAAGTTAATATGTGATATAAAAGGAATTATAAAATTAAAAATGGTTATAATAATGAAAAAAATTACATATGTTTTTTATTTTTAAAGAATAAGGACCAAACGAGTCAATTGAGACCTCAGGTAAGGGGTTTTCATGTCACTTTTTATTCCTATGAGATTCATGCCATATTTACCACTATTTTATATTTTTTGGTGTGTGTATAACACATGATTTTATTCATTATGTAATATATATTAATTTATAAGGATTTATATCTGCATTATCTAATCCTTTTTTCTGGTGGTGTAGGTCTCCTAAGTTACCAAATCAGTAGTGGAACCTTTCACTCTCCTCATCTAATCATTGACTTATTTTATGTTATGTCTTTCAAATTTCCATTTTATTATGATGGGATATGTTCTCATATATCTTTTTTTCGTAAATTTTATATCTGTGTAATGAGATACCAATTTTTCTCCCATGAACTGATTTTTTGAATATTTATGTGACTTTGATAGGCTGTCGAATTTTTTTAAGGGATCATCATAACCCAATTTCAGTTATTTGAGTTAAACATATACTTCTTGATTATGTCATGATATAAATATGTGTGAATGATATGTGATTGTTTTATAATAAATATCCATTTATATTGGGTGCATTTATGTTTGTCATACACAAGTTTGTCATTGTTGTATCCTTAATCTAATAGTGCAATATTTGTAAGGGACTTCTTCTCAATCTCCTTTCATAGAGGAATATTTTATTTTATATATGACATTATTTTATACGGTGTATTAAAACCATTAAAAATTAATTACATTAAAATTAAATCATTTTCTACGGGGTGTTTTACTAAATTACAAAAATGAATGTTTCATTTTTACATACATAGAGATAGTGACATTTCTGCAACCGAGGGTATTATTTGATATTTTTCTTCCTTAAAAATTTGAAATTCATTTAAATGAAAAATAAATACTATATACTTCTTTTCATATATTTCCATTGAATAAGGTTATGGTATTGTATGGATTATGTCAATATATTTATATATTATATTGGTATTGCAATGTGGAAATGTTATCTTTCCTATATTCTTGTTCATGTGCTATGATTATTTTATGGTTCTTGGGAAATATTTACATACATGAGTGGATCCATGAAAATCCTATTGCGGGTGAGACCGAATATATTTCCAATAAATATTGTAATTTAACGGAGGTAAACGTTAATGTTTCTTCTAAGAGATTTAGGGAATATACTTTTATGGGTATTCTAAACATAACTCCCTATGTAGCTGTGAAATATACAATGTAAGAATGTTATTTATTCCAAATGTTTCCTTAATGATTTATTATATCTATGTCTTATTCATAAATATTATTATTTTATAAGGTATGTTGACGAACTTGTGATTTGTATTTATAGATGGAATAATGTTATCTTTCGTTATTTTATAACTCTTACTATGCCTTTTATTCTCATCCTATGATTTGAAATTTTTTCCATATGTCTTAAATATGAATAGGGTGAAGTATGGGATCACGGAAAATTTATTCTGTCTAAATGTTGGAAATATACACGTTTACTTTTTAAGTGTTTTTATTATTTGAAAAAATTGAAACTGAGTAGAAGTGTCTACGTTGTAATTTTTGAAATTTAATGTAATAGTTTGGGCATAATTCTCCATAACTCTTAACTTTAAAATATCCTCAATGTGAATTATTGACTTAACTTGATATTATGTAATGTTTAAGTCTAGGGACTTATTGTTGGTATAAAGGGTGGTTTAGAAAACAATAGGGATTATGAGTTTTTATTAAACACATGGTTAGTCCATATGTCTATTATTTCAGTTAAATAACTGTTTTATAACCTTTGCATATCATGGATAGACAGTTACAAATTGAAGGTGGATGATCTAAAAAAATATTCTCATCTCTTCCTGGCGAAATGCTTGAAATAGTTTCTAAAAATTCATATTTATATGATTGTGAAAATTTTTTTATAACTAAACTCACTTAAAAGACGTTGTTTGTGATATCGAACACCTCTACTATAAATTGATATCATTTTGGGTCATGGGTTGTATTTAATAAAATAATATTTCCAAATATTCTCATATTTTCAAGAAAGGTAAATATTATCAAGGAATTTTCATACATTTTACCTTATCATAATATTCAGATGCATATTATGACTTTGAAAAAGGGGATGAAGAAGAGGACCCTTGGAAGAAATATTTATATATTTTTTCAATATAGTCTCCCAGTGCAATTTTTTTGTATTTTATAAGGTCTATTGATTGAAAAATTCAACTCAATCTTGATCTGATTGTTTTATAAAAATAATTTTTTGTTAAATGTTTTGAAATTATATATCATACATGATTATTTTCCGAAAATATTTTTATGAAAACACCCCAATGACGGAAGTGGTATATGGTGTATTTGGATGTAGGATGAAAATGATTTTGAGGAGTCTCTAAATAATTGTAGCAATGCATTGACCTTATACCTACATTAATAAGATGATGATGAAACCACATGGACACCATGATCAAAGTATTATGTTCTTTATATTGGAAATAATTTTATTTTATCATATAAAGGTGACAAAATGGAAATATAAAAGATGTTGAGTTCTTAATTTATTAGGATGAAAATGAAAGGTATATGAAAACTTTCAAGGTTTAAACATGTAGGGGTTACATTTGGAATTTATAAAAAGGATAACCCCTAATATGTGTGAAAATTTGTCATGTCCAGCAAGGCCATAGGAATCAAACCCACAGACGAAGTTCGACCATGGAAAATCACCTACCACTAACCTACATGAAGTCCCAATTTAGTATAACATATTTTTTTGTTGAATGGTTTTGTGGATAAAAACTAATATTATTTTGAGAACATATGTTTTATCAAATTGATATCCTTAATATAAAAAAATTATTTTGGGATTAAGTGATAAAGGTTATTTTAGAAGAAATTTTCTCTTTTGAGAATACTACATGGTTAACAAAAATAGAATACTATGTGATCACATTTATGGTGTAATGGTTTAAATTTTGTTTTGGAAGAATATACGTTTTTAGTGTGGACATATGGATATTTGGGTTATTTATAGAAATGATTGACCTGTCATAGAGAACATGTGATTTGGTTAATTACACATCAGAATTAGACATTATGAGTAGTTGATGTTATATATAGAAAAATGTTATGATTTACTGTGGAAGACTATGTGATTAAATCCTTATGAGTTTTTGGATTAAATCTTAGTTTGGTTTATAATTTATTATTTTAAGGAAAATTGTGTATTCAATGGTCTTTGTTGACCTTTAGGTATTGTTTGTTTAAAATAGGTGATTAAGTGTAGTATTTCTTTTTGTAAAGGATTATCCTTTTTTGGGATTATCTGATCTCGTACTATCCATTTTTTTGGTTGATGTATAAAGACAAAAAACATTTTAGTTCTTCTTTTTTGGATTATGTGATAATCTATATGTTTATTCCATCACTTTTTTTTACCTACCCAGTTTGAATACTAATCATTTGGATAAAATATGAGTTTGTGGTAGGAATTTAGTAAATGATGAAAGTCTACATGACAAGTAAGTATGTTTCCTTATGTTTTTGGTGATTATCATAAATAAATTCTTCCACATTATGAAAAGTAACATAAAACACAGATCTTTTCCTTTAAATTTTCTTACTGGGGAATCTAATTCCATTTAACCCATCACTTGTTTTTGATTTTCTGATGGTTATCTTTCTCAAAATCTTGTTTTCTATCACTCTCTATCAGAACATGATTATTAGTTTCTCTTCCATATCGATATTTTCATGGATTCCTAGTAAGAGTTATCTCGGGTGATCTTTTTACTTATCATTCATTCATTTAATGTGATAGTTTTATGGACTATTTTTCTGATGTGGGTCTTTTAATGATGTTTATGTGCCCAATTTAAAAATTTTAAGGACACAATTCCCAAAAGGGGGAAGGATGTAACAACCCAAGTATTTATTAAATAATACTTTTTTGATATATATTAATTATTATGAATAATATATTAATTTTTTGTTAAAGTAAATGATTTTTATGATATCGTACTATACACACAACAACATATTTCTCTAAAATCATACATTGCACACAACATTGAGTTATAATGAAAACTAATATAATATTATTATTATTTTAAATGATATTTAACTCATAGTCGTTGTATGTACAAAAATATATTAAACTTACTAAAATATGATTAATAATCTTTTTTAAATGTTTTAACATTTATCCAATAATTTTTATAGGCTTAAAATGTGAATGAATCAAATTTTATGTATACATACTTTAATATTCTTTTAATGGTCGATTTACAGTCTTTTGAGGGGGAAAACTTTTAAATCATTATTTTGACACATTAATTGGTTATATTAGACAAAAAAATTATTCTTCAAAATCAGGACCCTGAAATTTACATCGGATGAAGTTGTTGTATTTTTTAGATAAAGTTCATTTTTTAATGAATAGTCCAAACTACTGCATTTTAATTCAAAATTGTCATTTACTCTAATTTATTTATATGATTAAATTCCTTTTTTAATTGGTTTGAAAGTGTAATTAGATTTTATTATTACCATTTAATCCAATTATTGTCATGATATGTAATTTCACTTTGAAATTGGACATAAACAATGGTCAATCTTTTGATAGTTATTTTTTCGAAAAACATGATTTTTGGTTTTGACAACTGGAAAAAAATATAAATTAATTTCCTCCAATTATCATTTTTTAATATGGAAAAATAAACTTCATATTTGGAATAAAGAGGTCAAAATTTTGTAAATACATATCTTATATTTTTAAAAATTATGAATATTTACTTCAGTAAATATTTTAATTATCATGGTTATAGGGTAAATATCGTAAATTAGGGTAATAAAATAATATTATAATAATATTAAATTACCCATAAACTAGTCCTAACCCTATTAGATAGGATATTTCTGACCAAGGTCATTTTTAGGTGGATTTTGGGATCCAATAGAGCCTCATGGTAGTGATAATGACACATTATATTAATTAATTTAAAATAAATCCAAAAGTAACATAAAAATATATCTTTTAGTAAAACAATTTCTATATGGGGTTATATAAGTTATCTCTTAATCTATAAATATTCATATTAAATATAAAAATATATCCTAAATAATGATATTTTATTTATAGTTTTTATACATTAAATAAATAAATCTAATTATGATACAATGGTGATGCTGTAATTGCTTCACTAATAAAGGATTTAAATAAATGATATTATAAATATTAAAATATATTTTTATTCAAACATTTATTCCATCAAATAAATATTGGGAAAATAATGAATATTTATATTTGAATTAGTAATGTTTGTTCAATATAATCCAGTTGTTATAAATATTGAGAGAAATCTTGATATAAATAGTTTATAAATTGACATAAATGAGTTTTTAAAACAATTAATATTTTATTAAATGATAATGGAGACCTGAAATTATAAGATTAGGCCAACTGACATGTATTATGTTAAAAATATCATTAAAGATCCATTTTTGGTCACTTGGAATTATAATTTAAGTACATTAACCATATTGTATGAATATATAAGAGGACATGGTAAAAGTAAAATAAGTTAACCAAGGGTTAAATAAAAAGGATAATGATTAAAAAAATTCCAAAAACTATTAAATTCTAGTTGTATGGTTTTATTTCGACTTATATGCACATTATAGTAGAATTAAATTATTTTTTTACCTTTTTAAACCAAAAATAATTTTATAATAAAATAATACATTCAAACGTTCCTTAAGAGACCCTCCTCTCTCTTATAAATGGCCACCACCTCTAACCAATTGCACAAATCTCTCAAACCCCATTTATCATAAAAATATGCTCCAAGAAACTCTCAACATCCCTCTCATCCTCCTAGAATCCTTTCCCTTGGTAGAATAATATTTCAGAAAGCCTTTTGATTTAATCAAAAGGGAGTTACCCGATTTAAAGGTAACGCCTTCTCTCAAGTTATTTTCTTTTATTTTCTTTCTCCAACCACCTAACCCCTCTATATTAATTTTTTTTTAAAAACCTAGTATAATAAATTTAATAATTTGTTTTTATAATAATTTTTGAAACTAAACTTCAACACACCTCCATCGAATGGATACAAACATACTGTTTCCGTGGATGGTGAACTACTGCCTCAAAAAATGATGATTGTAAAAATATCTTCTACCACCTCTCATGGTGGCCATTATGTTGGATGGATATTTAAATTTGAAATATATTGTATTAATATTGTATTTATTCTTATAAATTTTTCATTTATATCATTTCCTTATGGTTTCCATAATGGGTAATTATGATAATTTCATTTGATGAAGCTCGGAATACCGCCCCCTCAAAGAGATATGACTCATTAATTCCATACATGGAATGTATAAAGGATTGATATAATGAAATTATATATTATATTATATTATAATTATAATATTCCTATGTATAATTATGTTTCAATTCCATTATATACGAAATAGAAATTAATGAAGAGTTTTTCTCTACGTACGACTTACAGTCTCTATGAATGGTGCATTTCATTTTGTATTTCCAAACCTTATGGACTACTCTAGATACATATATACTGGATATATATATATATATGATATCTATTATATCTATTTGGTGATTATTATTCTAGAGATAATGTAATTTTGGCCACGTGGACAAATTTTTATTATATCAAGTTCATTTTTCTGGTTCTTAACATCGAAAAAATGTCTGATATGAAATGAAATAATTAATAAATGTTATATAAAGGTAATAGGTGATATAAATGGAATAATAAAATTGAAAATACTTTTGAATCATGTATATATTTACATGATTTTATATTCTGGAAGAACAGGGAACAAATGTGTCAATTTGGACACGATGTATGTGGTTTTCATCTCACTTTGTATTCCTATGAGATTCATGCTATATTTACCACTATTTCCTTATATGGGGTGTATTTAATTCCCATTATTGGATTAATTATGTAATATACCTTAATTTATTGGTATATATATCTTCATTGTTTGGTCCTTCTTTAATGTGTTGTATGTTTTGTAAGTTACTAAATCGGTAAGAGAACCATTCACTCTCCTCTTCCAATCAAAGACTTCTTTTATGTTATATATTTTAAATCTCCATTTTATTATGTTGGGATATGTTTGTATACATCCTTATATCCATAAAGATTATTTCCATGTTACGAGAGACCTATTTCCATCTCATCAACTCAATTTTGGAATTTTTAAGTTATGCCGTTAGGCTACCGAATTATTGTAAGCGAACTTCTTAAGCCAATTTCAATTATTTGGGTTAAACTTATACTTCATTATTATGTCATGATATGAAACTGTGTGAATGAACTCTTATTATTTGACACGTAATATCCACTTATATTGGGTGTATTTATATTTTTTCACACATAATTATGTCATTTATTTATACAGAATCTAACGGTACAATCATTGTAAAGGAAATCATCTAAATCTCCTTTCATTGAGGAATATTTTGTTTTATACACAACAATATTTTATATGTTTTATAATCACCATTGACTTATAATTTCATTCAAATGGAATTTTTTTTCTCTGGGGATGTTTACTAAATGAAAAAAGGGTTTTTTTTTCTTTTTAACATATGCGGTGACAACAACCTTTCCACCGCTGGGAGTATTATTTGACCATTGAATTATTTTACATGCGGTAATGTTTTTAAAAGGAATATAAATACCATATACTATTTTTACGTATTTTGGTATTGAAAATGGTTTTGATAATGTATTGATTATTTCAATATATTTAAGTGCCATACTATGATTGCAATGTGGAAATGTTATATTTTGTTTTTACTTTTTCATGTGTTATGATTATATTTAGGTTCATGGGAATTTTTTACGCATATGGGTGGTAACATGATAAAACTTTGGTGTGTGATCCAATGATATCTCTCCAATGCATTGGGTAACATGATGGAGGTAAAAATAAATGTTTCTCTAATTAGATTTAGGGAATATTCTATGATGGGTATTCCAAACGTAACTCCCTATGTAGCTGTGAAAGCAATAATGTAAGTATTTTATTTATGCCATAAGATACAATTATGATTTATGATTTCTATGTGTTATTAATATATCATATTTTTTCATGAGGTATGTTAAAAAACTTATGTTTTGTATAAATTTATGGAATAATGTTTTCCTTCAATATTTTATAACCCCTACGGTTCTTTTTATGCTCATCCCATGTTTTGAAATGTTTTTCTCATGAATTAAATATGAAAAATGTAAAGGATGGGATCAAGGGAAATTCATGAAATATAAAACATGGAACTATAATTGTTTCTTTTTTAGATTTTTTATTTTATAAAAAAATTGAAACTGGGTAGAAGTTTTTAATTTATAATATTTGATATGTAATGTAATATTTATACCCTGATAATCTAAAACTCTAAACCTAGGAATATCTTCAATACAAATTCATGACTTTACTCATGATTTTTTAATGTTTATGGCAGGGGACTTATCGAAATTTTTGATGATTTTTCTTTCTTGGATTATTAATTTATCATTTGTTTATCCAATTTTTGTAGTGTGAAAACCATTATTTGTATAAATATTAATGTATTTAGTATTAAAGTTACAATTTTTTGGATCTGTGTATTTTTCAAATGTTACTCATGTGTTATCTCTTATGGTAGTTTTAAAAATTTTGAAAGGGAATTATTAGTTATGGAAAGGGTCTTCCAATTATATTTTGGTAATGTTTTAGTGTCTTGTGGGCCCGAAAAGGGGTTTTTTAATGGGTATTATTTTTAAAACCATGTCTAATCCCTTGAAAGTGTTTAATGAAAATGTATGTTTTTCAAGTGTATCTTTTGTTGTTTTATTTGAGGTAATTTTATTGACCTTGGGATTGGTTTAATAAATGGTGAAAGGGATTCCAATTCTTATTTGGTAGGGTATTTTTGTGACTTTGGCCCTTAAAGAGTGTTTTGAAATATTTTTAGTGTGAAAAACATATTTACATCGCTTGAGATTGTTTTGTAAAAATTATAAATTTTTTAATTGGTCAAACAGAGTGGGAAAAGGGTGTATATGTACTTTTTGGTGAGTGTGTTCACCTAATATCTGTTTTTGAATGGTAATTTGGTTATTTAATATGTAATTCATTTTTATAATGTTTAATATTTTGAAGAAATTATTTATCAATTAGAAATAAGGTGTGAAACACATTTGTGGGCTATTTTGTGTGAGTGTAATGTAAAAAATGAATATTGTTGATGAAATAAGTTTTATGTGATTTGTGTGTGGATTTTTATGTGAGTTAGAATATATTATAAATGAATTATAAAATTTATTAAAGGATTTGTGGGAGTGTTAATGAAATATGAAATGTGTTGTGGGGTATATTTGTGTGAGTATGAATTCAAAATGAATTTGAATGAAAAAGTTTATTATGAATCTTCTGTGATAAACATGTGGACCATTTAATGAATTTGTGATGTGGAAGTGGTATTTTCATTTGAAAATTATATTTCATGGATTTTTGAACATGATTGATCACAAGAGGGAAACTTTGGTATCTAGGTGTGTGGATGTGTACTCGTATGCTAGTCATCGCGTGGGGTTTGGCCTCAGTTTCATGTTGAAAATTGAAGAAGGAAAAAATAACTAAGATATGATGATGATTATGATGATGATGTTGGGGACCAGTATGTTATGGGTATGTTCCCTAGTAGTTAATCATTCAAGGGAACAAATATTGTAATGGTTACTTTCAGCAAGATATAAGGTACCTGGGACCCATAAGGAGCTAGTGCCTAGTGGTTATTTCCTATTTCTTGTTCTCATTGGATTATTTTTGTTTAAAATCATCATTTCGTATGATTTTCTTTAAATATAATTTGGTTTTTTATTTTATGAAAAAGTGTTTATTCATTAAAAAAGACCACTTAAAAACTATTTTTACATAATGTTTAATCCATTAGAATTTGTAACTAGCAGAAATTGTTTTCAAAAAATGAAAGATTTTCACCTTTAAATGTTTATCACATCGAATTTATTATTTGTGATATACTTCTAGGATTTTGATCACACCCTACTTACAACTTTGGGTGTAATTAGTCTTGGTTATTTATTTCATAAGTTTGGGTACAACATTTGTTCCAGGGGTTTGGGTTTTACCGGTAGTTCCTAATGAAGTGTTGTGGATAAGGCTTGAGGATGGTGCTTTATGCCATGATGTGATTCATAGGCAGTAATTTTTGTTTTTTTTCATTTTTTATAGTCATTGATATTTTTTTAAACCATGTAATTTAGTTATGAAATTTTGTAAAATATATTTTGGTTTGAAAATTCCAAATTAGTTTTATTGGATCTGTTTGTTAGAGAATGTTTATAAACATAGGTTAATCCATCCCATTTTTCTTTTATTCATACCCGGAAACTTGTTCCAACCCATGAAGATTGAGAACCAACATCGTTCCTTGTCATAGGATGGTTTTCGTGACGGTTTTAATGGAAACATTATTTAGTATGTGACAAAATGTTATTAAAGAGAGGTTCTCTCTATTTGTGTCATGTTATTTAGCGAAGAGTCATGATTTTCTTGAGCTATGAGTGTATAGACTTGAAATTCTAGTTATGGGTAGTTAGCCAAGCTAGAACATCCCATGATAGGATTCAAGTCTCTAGGGTAAGTTTGGATTTATTTGAGTCCATTGGTTTTTATGGTTTGATGATGATTAGGGGGAATGAAAAAAATGTTTGGTTAATGCACTCAATGAGATTGCAAGGCCTGGAATGACATGAGGAGTAGGGTATATTTCTCTAGAACACTTTCTTTAATAGTGAAGTGATTTGTGTATGGACACCAACCATTTATCAATTTCACCCACTGAAACTAGTTTTCTCTGGCATTGTCTTGTGTTCTTTTGTTTTGAAATATTCGATGTTTAATTTTAAAGAAAATTTGATCAGTTTTTAATAAGTGTAGTGTTTCTATGAAACAGTTTTCTAACAAATATTTAATGGTTTTTTGATGAAATGGTTGATATTAATTTTCATAATTATTATGAAATGGAAATTGGTGTATTTACAACTCGATTGAAATCAAAAACTATGTTAATGTGGGTTTTGAAAAGGTCAGCCCAATAGAATTTTATAAACAATTGAATGGAGTTTTAATGGGATGAGATGTTTGGAAATTGATATTAATGACATGAATGTGACTTCTTTTCTAAATGTTTGTGCCTTTATAAAATGTTTTGTATGTTGTAAACTAGGTTCTGAATTTCATGGTTAGCAGTCTTGAGAAAAAGGAAGTATTGGTTGATCGTTTTGGGTTTGAAATGTGAAAAAAATATACTTCTTAACCTTTGGTATTTCCATGAGAAAACACATGCATGGAGTTATATGGTATGATGTATTGTTAATGAATTGACTTGATGAGTACTAGGATGGATATAAATAGGGTACCTACTGTGGCACAGAAACATGCATGTTTGAGGCCCATGGGGTACCATTGATGGACACACTAACCGCTAAACCATTTGTTGTGAAAGAAAAAATTTTAATGGAAATCATGATGTCATGTGACTAGTTTGGGAGGTTTTTTATTATTTCTTTTTTAATGTTTTTATGTTTTTTGTATGTCTTAAGTCCATGAACACCTACTGTTAGAACGATGTTTGGGGATTGTAATCATTCGGTAATCTTGGATGACGGGATGGTTATTGGTCTCTTCTAAGAAATGATTGTGAATCCTTTATGGTGGTTCCCCTCATCTATTTGGTTATAGTTATTGGAATGTTTTGAGGAACGAACCAGCTTTTTTAGGTCATTGGGTTCTCTATTTGGATAAGGTACGCTCCCATTAAGGGCTATTTCATGATTAAGGTGCATCCCAAATTGTTTTTCGATTGCAAAATGATCTAGTTGATCAATATAAGGAATATATTTCTTGATAATAGATGATTGATTTTACACTATTTCCTTTATTTTATTCTTGGATTCTCTTGTAGTAAGATAATGCTGGTGGAAGGTTGAAATAAACCTTATCATCTTAATTTTCCTGATACGTCAAAGGTGGAAGAGGTTTGAGGTTGTTAGTGAGGATGAGAGTATGGATGGTGTTTAAGAGGTCTACGGGGTCCTTCTATGTCCCATTGAAAGCTGGATTTCACATTAACCCACCTGTATGAGAAATATGGTCTTGAGAGGCTATTATGGACACATCTTGGAGTTGTGTGTTGTTTGGGGACATGGCATAAATTCCCTTTCTATGTGTTGTTTTTATCAGTCACAATGGTCATGTTCTATGATGCCTTTTGATGTTGTGATTTCATTTAACTGTAATGTTGAAGGTCATACATTCCTCTGAGAGTCTCTGTTATGTTGTGAGTATATATCTCTTAGATAAACATCAAAATCCATTGTTTTATAGGATGTTTTTTGTAGTTTTCCTTTCTTTCTGTTGTTTCTCACCCTAAGAGACACAATGTGATGTGTGTGCATCATCTAAACCCTTATTTCATTGAATTTTCAATGTAATTCTATGACTCAATAAGCTTAGAGCCGGTGTATTATTTTAATATATTGTAATTATTTCAAGGAATCAAGTCATGAATGACATATTAGTATAGAAGTCTCGAAAAATAGATTACATATATTAACTATACATTACAATTTAAAAAATAAAAAAGATCATAGATAGTTATTTGAGAACTCCATTATTCCATTTAGATTAAACCTATATGTCAATCATAATACACTTATCTGATTTATGGAAAAACAAAACATATGAAAGGGGTGATCTCAGATTCTCAGTAAGGGTATAAAATTTAGTGGAAGATATCATAAACAATATGCATGTTGAATAATGAAAACCCATTCCATTACAAAAAATAAATATGAAAATCATATGAGAAAATATGAAATGAGTAAATAATTCCATAATAAAACATAGTAATCCGAATTGTACTAGTCAAATTACCACATGAACCATAAATATAATTTTCATAATGAGAGAATGTATAATGCCAGGCATTCTAAAACATTTTGTCAAGGCCTCATCCAAGATGTCTAAAATTTTTTATGGCCTCAGCCAAAACCATATATAAAATTGGGAATGGCCTCAAAAAATTCCACCTCTAATTTTCTCATGAGACCGACTAATGCATCAAATAGCTATAGAGGGCTCCACCCATCACTTACTATGCCCAATACATTCCTCATATGAAAAGGTTGAAGTATAAGATAAACATTATTATAATATCTTTCATATGAAATGACAATACTTTAACCATAAAATATGAATGGTATAAAAATAAAACCTCAACAGTAAAACCTATCAAAAAACCTTCAATAAAATGTGGAAGATTTGTATCATAATACATCAACTTCAAACAAGTTTAAAATCCATCAATGGATGTTGACATAGATAAAAATTATTTGTAAAACTCATTGAGAGAGATATACTTTTTTCATGAAATCATTTACAAGTCACATTATTTATAAAAGAATTCATTTAAAATATAGTGTCGAATCAATCTGTCCCATACCACTATGAATCTTTTGAATGGAATTAACATTTTAAAACATTCTTGTCCATATAAATAAATTCGTAAACCCTTATTGAAAACATGGACTATAATGATAAATGTTTAGAATAATAAATAATTAAATCATTTAAAATGATGTTTTAGTAAAATATTCCATTAAACGTAATCCCTTTGAAAACACTTTTATGAATCATGGACATGGATAATAAATATTCCATAGTAGATACTCATGTAAAAACAACCTTGGATGATAAAGAGATTGTGAAATTGACCCTTACCTTGCACATTCTTATAGTTGATGGTACGTTTAACCTCCTGTAAAATGACAATAGTATGTTATTAAATTATACCTGAACCATATTCAAATTTATTATATCAAAAATGATTCATTTATGACTTTATACTACCCATTTAATAATTATTTCCATGTTAAATTAACTTTTTGGTCATTAATCACTTTCTTTATCTAACATGTTTTAACTTGTTATTCTTGATCATAACATTTAGATCAGGATTTATGTACATTTAGAATATAATCCCTGATTTATATATCATATATATTTAGAATATAAATATTCATAATATATAGATATATGAAATGGAAAGCACCGTTTATGGAGACGGTAGGTCGTACGTACACAAAAATGTTGTTTCTGGTTTCATATCATATTGAATGGATCTATGAAAATAAGATATACGTAACTACATACATACATAAAATTATATCTATTGTAGAATTATTAGGTCATATATTAAATAATTGTTAATAATATATATTTTTATAATTATCGTTGAATAATGAACGTGGGAACGAATGTCATCGCGTCGTGGAGACGGTAGTCCGTACCTACGCACGAGCGACAATATTATTATAATGATGGTCAAGTTGTATGTAATTGGATGATATGTCATATATAAAGAATAATTATCATGTTATATTGACTATTTACATCTGTTATACACATTATTATACCCATCCAAATAATGAAGTGTTTGAATAACAAACTTTTGCACGACGTGCAGACGGTAAGCCGTACATACGTACATATGGTTACTATGTCATTTAGAGGATGTATAGAATAAAAAATATGGCTGTATAATATTTATAATAAAATCATTTCATTTATGAGGTAGAGTATGTATTATATTGGTATGGAAACAACAATTAAAGGGGAAGTGTAAGAAGAAAAGAACATGAAAGTGGGTGGGGAAATTATTACCTCTTCTTCGGGTGTTTCCTTTTGAGTTGTTGAAAAGGGCTCCTTATGTTGTCTTCCTGATCAATGTAAGGACTCTAGGTTGATTATAGGGAAGTTTTTAGGATATTTGGGAAGGGTTTGGATGATCTTAATGTCTATGAGGTTGTGAATTTGAGAGAAGGGGGAGTGCCCTTTTATAAGAGGGGTGAGGGTCACTTTTGGAAAATATAAAAATATTAATTTATTATACAGTAATAATTGTTATATAATGGCTCCAAATGAATTTATTTTGACGCATATGTTGTTATGGGTCTCTAGACTCTCAACCAATAGGTTTTAGACATGTTTGGGTTAAAATTTTTACCTTATCTTTTAGATTTAACTCTTGGATAAATAGTCTAACTTCTATCATGTCTTCTTGTATTATTACACCATATGGTTAATAAAATTTCTCTAAAATTTCTAGAGTACCTAAAGTGGTTCATTAAAGACATATATAATATTATATAAGAGCTTTGTCTGAACTATATATTATTTGGGAAATTAAATCAAACATTAATATAGTATTTGTTTTAAATATTAATTTATGTCAATATTGACACTATTTGGTGTTTTTTTTGACAGTCATAACACCCATATCACATTTAAAAAAATTTATATAATCATACCAAACTTTTCATATTAACCGATAAAATTATTGAAATTCTTCCAATGTATCAATTTACATTTATTTATCTATTTATAATATCAATTATTTTATTATTTCATTAATAAGGTAATTATTGCATCATCATTTTGTCATAAATAAATTAAATTATTTAATATCTAAAAATTATAATTAAAATACCATTATTTGGGAAATATTTTTTTCTTTATAATGATTATTTTCAGTCAAATTTATATTGTGTGAATCCCTATATTAAAATTGGTTTATTTCTTAAACATTGAATTCAAAACTTTTAACTCTTCAATAAAAAAATTAATAATAAATGTCCTAATCTAATACAAGTGGAAAAAATATGACCATATTTTATTCCTATGTTTATTTATGATCTAATTACACTTATCCAATAGAATTTGGACATGTGTTATGGTTATTATAATATCATTTTTACCCTTAATTACCCTATATACTTTTAAATGTGGTAAATAAAAGTCACAAGTTACTATTCATAAAAAATTAATATCATCTTAATAAACCACATTTTATATAATGATGTCTTCTATTTCTTTCGGATTTTTTAAATTCAACTCACAGAAGCAGTAATATTATTTTTCATTCAAATTTGCATATGCTTCTAGAACGTGGGTAAAAGAGGTTAAAAAGTTAAATAAAATTTTATACATCTAAGTTTATTATAAAATGACTAAAATGAATTACATTGAACTTATATAGGTATTATTTATCTATTTTTAATTAAAATAAATTTAAATAAAATAAATAATTATTTAAATAATAACTCAGTTTTAAATAATAACGTAGTGTTTTTCACTATTCATCAAAAATTGAATTTTTTCCGAAAAATACAAAAAATATACCCTAAGCTATATTCTATATAATGATTTAAAAAATGAATGCTATTTAATCGTATTAAATTCATTAAAGTTGCATTTATTAATTTAAAATTACTTCCCATTGTCAAAACTAAAAAGAGAGGTTTTTAATGAGTAAAAACTATCAAAAGATTTACATGTGTTTATGTCAAATTTAAATGTGAAATTAGTCAAACTGTCATACATTGTATAAAATGATAAAAATATAATTTAATTATAATTAAATCATATTCAAATTCATAATTTAACAATATAAATTATTTCGATTAAAAAAGCTGTTTTCAATTAAAACATAGTATTTTTTACTATTCATCAAAATATGAAAGTTATCATAAAATTAACAAAAATTTATCCAAACTAAATATTTATGTCCCGCATATAAATAAGAATTTAATTTCATTAAATTTAATATATATATGTTTAAAATATATGTTTTAAAAAGGGTTCATCATTAAAAGGAGGTAAAATTGCATTTTTTGAAAAATAATTTTTTTATCAAGATAAAAATGAATTTGTTATAATGTTATGTCTATCAAACACATAATATGGATTTTAAGATGATATAGAGTATATATGATTCAAAATTCAGTTAATACTATTCATAACTGCTTTTGAACGGCATGTTTGGTATGTTGTGGTGCGCTCAAACTCATTGTTGTGTGTTGTGCATGTTATTCAATTACTTTGAAGGTATAATGTACTATGAAATCATGGAGTGTTACATTATACCCACCTTCAATAAAATTGAGTGCTTGAAATTTGAAATTGTTCTACAAAAATAAATGGTTAAAAATATAAAAATACCTTTTGTGGACAACCCACATCATAAATTGGGTTAATAAAATTTTGTCTTAATAAGACTAAATTGGAAAATAAAAATTCACCACAAAATTATGATCGTGATTAGGAGAAAATTGGTGTAAATTAGTGAAACATAATTGGAGGGAAAATGTAAATCTTCTTAGGGATTTATTGATGTTTTCAATCACAAAAAAGTGTAATATTGAGGGTCTCAAATCCATATATCTATGATAATTTAAAATATCATTGGTTCAACCAAACATAAGGTATTATGATAACATAACTTTTGGTTTAAAATCCCTTACATAATGTTTATGATTTAATTTATTAATAGAAGAAGAGGAAAAAATATATACTTGATAAGTAGAGTATCATCCCTAAACTAATTCCTACCACAAACTCATCTTTCTCTATAAAAGATTATAGAAATCAAAAATATTGTATTTATCATAATCGTATAGGGTTAAAAAATAGTGAATTTATAATTCTTTTTTAAAAATATTTAAAAAAACTACATTATATAAACCATGACATCACGTATTCATGTGGTAGGGGATCCACCCTTTTCATCGTTTAGTTGTAGTTTCAAGTCATGCGGCCTTACCGGACGTGACGGGATATCGCCCGACCTCTAGGTTTTCCATTTTATGACAATCCAAAAATAATCTCAAGAAATAATTTAACCTTAATAATTGTGTCCAATGTCAAACATAATTGATTCCAACCTTTAGACTTATCCAAAATACATATGTCCAAACTCACAGTCCACAAATTTATAAGGAAGGTAAATGCAATGAAGATACATTTTTTCATGTAATAACATGTCAATACCTTAATCATGTATTATTTTATAACACTTTAACATAGTTAATAAACATAAAACATTATTGATTAAATTAATGTTCTCTTGTACATTATGGAATAATGGATATACTCCTTCTATCAAAAAATGTTGTAAACCTTAACAATGATTTAATATAGAAATCAATAATCAGTTTCAAGGTAGTCAAGAATATCCAATATAATATATCTAAATCAATCATATATTATTCTAAAATCACTACCTCAGTATCAGAACCATATTATGGTTTGTCATTTCCTCACCCATATATTTTCCAAAACAATAACCTACTAGTGTGTCACTTTTCTTGGTTCCACACAGTCTCATGTCCTTAATGAAATAGTACTGCAGTACAATCCTTTTATGCACTATAATTGTTATAACATTTAAATCATTAATACAATACCCAAATGACACAATACATTAATAACAACATAAGAAATCTAATCATTCCTCTTGAACTTCTATATTATTATAAACTGATTATTATCCAATAGCATCATTTGAGGTATACTCTGATGATTTTTACATTGCTTTGCGGAGTGTCCCAACTCTTTGTAGATGAAGCATTGTACATTTGAAACATTTTTCTTACCCTTTAAATCAAGAAAAAGGTGTCTTTTGTCCAAAATTATTACAAACTCCCATTCCCGTCATGCATTTACCAATGTGATTCTTTCCACAGTTATCAAATATGAAAAAATCCTTCTTTCCCCTCATCCCTTTATCCATATTTCTCTCTAACATTCATTTCTTCTCTTTCTTCCCTTCAATACCATAGGACCCAAAGAATTTTTTACATATATTACTAACAGATGATACTATTTCTCCATATGATTAGAATATGTGTGAGACTATCCCCCTTCTAAATTTTGTCTTTATAATTTGAATGATATGATCCTTGAAAATCTTTCTATCATACATATTGTAGGAATTCTCCTTCCTTCAACTATGAACCAATTCTAGGAAATGGAATACAATCACTTAGTTTATCAGTCACAATGCATAATTCTAAACATGTAAAATACCTAACGTATGTTTAATAATTATACATATAATAGAAAATCCTGAAATGTTTTCTTTGGGAAAGTATTTATTCATAAATCCTACATAGTGGCTTGTAATGAAAATATGAATTATCCAAAGCATATCCCGAGGGAGTGTTGTAACCAAGAGTGAAGCAAGGCCCATTTTCATGTACCAGGATCACCTGGGCTAAGCCCGAAACTCTTTGTTGGAGTTTTCACTCTTAGGTACTTCTGTGCCATAGCTGCCTCTACCTGCTCGTATCAAGACATGGATGTATAGCATGGAAAGTACACAAGATCTCATCATTACCAAAATTCTAGAAAATTATTCTAAACTAATCCTCAATGTCTAACTTTGGGTAATGTTCCCTAATTGATTTTTATCTAATTCTAATTCCAAGTATTGTGCTAAAAATCCTCTGATACCAACTATGACACCCTGACCCAAATATCCTGGAGGCAGTGTACTATTTTATGACATTGGCATGATTACAAGGAATCATGTCCCGAAAGACCGATCCGTTTAGTAGTTTTGGAAAATAGGTTACATATATTAACATTACATTACAATTTTTGTCATAATACACATAATAGATAGTTCTTTGTGAATTCCATTATTCAATTTAGCTTACCCTTGCATATCTATCATAATACACTTCTTGTAATCTAGTGAAAATATAACATAATAATTGGTAGAGCTCAGATTTTAATTAAGGGTAAACAATTTAGCGATAGATAACATAAACAATAGGCATGGTGATTAATTGAAAACACATGCCATTACAAATAATAAAAAAGAAAAAATTATTGAAAAAATATTATTTTAGCAAATAATTCCATAATAAAATATAGTCATGGGTATTATACTAGTTGAATAACCACATGAACCATCAATATTATTTTCACAATGAGGGAATGTATAATGTTATACATTCGGAAACATTTTTTCAAGGCCTCATGCAAGACGTCTAAAATAATTAAGGCCTCAGCCAGAACCATATATCAGATTGGGAAAGGACTTGGCCAATTCCATATCTAATTGTCTCATGAGACCTACCGATTCTTCGAGAAGCTATAGCGGGCTACACCTGTAACATACTATGGCCAATACATTTCTCATATGAAAAGGTGAAAATATAACATAAGCTTTCATGTTATAAATAGCATACGAAATGTAAATAATATAACAATAAATTATGAAAAGTATAAATATAACACATCCACAATCAAAAAAATCACAACACCTTCAATACAAATTGGAATATTTTTATTAATAATAAATCAACTTCAAACCGGTTTTAAATCCATCAAAGGATGTTGACATTGATGAAAATGATTTGTAAAACACTTTGAGACAGATATACGTTTTTCATTAAATAATTTCAAAGTCACATAAATTGTAAATGATGTCATTTCAAATATAGTTTTGAATAAAATTTTCCCATAACACATTGAATCTTTTGAAATAAATTAACATTTTAAAATATTCATGTTAATATAAATAAATCATTAAACCCATTTTAAAAACATGTACTTCAATGAGAAATGTTTAGAAGAATAAATTTATAAAAAATTAAAATAATATTCTAGTAAAAGAGTCCCATAAAATACTCCCTTTGAAAAAACTGCTATGAATCATTGACATGGATAATAAATATTCCCCAGTAGATACTCACATAAAAACAACCTCATATATTAAAGAGATTGTGAAGTTAACCATTACCTTGCACGTTTTTTGGTTGAGGGTACGTTAAACCTACTACATAATGATATTGTAAGTTATTAAATTATACAAGTACCATATTCATATTTACTATATCATACATGATTCATTTATGACTTCATACTACCCATTTAAAAATGATTTCAATGTTAAATTAAAATTTTGGGTAATAATAACTTTCATTATCGTACGTGTTTTAACATGTTATTTTTGATTGTATCATTTAGATCATGATTTAAATATTTATAGAATATAAACCTTGATTTATATATCATATATATTTAGAATATAAATAATTATAATTGATTGATATATGAAATGTAATGTAGTGTTTATGGAGACGGTAGGCCGTACGTACGCATAAACGATGTTTGTATTTTCCTATCCAATTGAAGGGAAGTAATTTAATAAAATATTGGTAAGTACATACATACATATATATATATATATCCAATATCATTATTATGTCATATATTACATACTTATTAATATTATATTTTTTTATAATCATCGATGAATGGTGAATGTGGGAATTAATCTCATAGCGCCATGGAGACGGTAATGTGTACGTACGCACGAGTGACAATATCATTATATTGATGAAAAAATCATATGTAATTGGATGGTATATCTTATATATAGAATAATTAACATGTTATATTTATAATTTATTTCAGTTGTACTCATTATTATACCCATCCAAATAATGAAATGTTTGAATAACAAACTACATGACGACATGGAGATGGTAAGTCGTACGTACCCACGTATGGTGACATTGTCATATAGTAGATCGATAAAATGATGAATATGGTTATACCATATTAATAATAACATTACATTATGTATGAGGTACTTGAGTTTTTATTTTTTATGGAAAAAATAAAGAAAGAGGAAGTGGAAGAAGAAAAGAACATGAAAGAGGGTGGTGGAATTATTACCTCTTCTACGGGTGTTTCTTTTGAGTCAATCAAAAGGGCTCCATATGTTGGATTTATGATCAATGTAATGATTATAGGTTTACTTGATGGAAATTTTGAGGATATTTGGGAAGGTTTTGGTCAAGACAAAGGGATTATGAGGTGTGATTTTGAGAAAAGGGGTAGTGCCCTTTTATTAGTGTGGTGCGGGTCACATTAGGAAAATAATAAAATATTAATTTATTATTCAGTCAGATTCGGTTTATAATGGCTCAAAATAAATTTATTTTTAGACTTAGGTGGTTATTGGTATAACCCTCTCAACTAATATGTTTTAATAATGTTTAGGTTAAATTTTTATCCTTGTCTTAATTATTTAACTCGTAGATAAATAGTTTATCTTTTACCATGTCTTCTTGGATTCTTACATCATATGGTTAATAAACATACTCTAATGTTCCCAGAGAACCTAAAGTGGTCCATTAATGATATATATAATATATTATTTATGTATTTTGTGAGAACATTAGATTTTATGAAAAATTATATCAACCAATAATAATATATTTTCTTTAAAAATTAATTTATGTCAATTTTGACACTATTTGGTATTTTGTTTTTATGAAATTCATAACAAACTTATATATTAGAAAAAAATTTATCTAATAAACCATAACATATCTTATTAACCAAAAAAATTATTGGAAGTCATCATAAGTAACAATTTACATTTATTTGGAAATTTATAATATCAATTATTTTAATATTTCATTAATAAGGCAATTACTGCATCATCATTTTGTCATTAATAAATTTAATTATTTAATTTATAAAAATTAAAAACCAAATACCAATATGTAAGAAATAATTTTAGATTTCTAATTAAAATTTTTATTCAAATTTATATTTTGTGTATCCCTATATTAAAAATGGTTTATTTAGTAAACTTTGAATTAAACACTTTTAACTATTCTTTATGTAAAATAATAATAAATATCCTATTCTATTCCAAGTTGACCAATGATGATCATATTGTATTACTATGTTTGTTATAGGTTGAATTACATTTATACAATAGAATTATGATTTAAAGACCCAGAAATTTAAAGGAAATATTTTTCTTAATTTCTTTGAAATTTTACGAGTATGCAGTTTCTGACAGCACCTAATTCCGAGGCCCGGTGTGCCCGGAATCAGTTTCTAAAGATTAGCTTGGGTACGTTCGATGAACAAATTAGCGGGTTTTTCTAACTTTTGAACCGGTGCTCGGAATCGAAATCGGAGGGCATCGATGAAACCGCAGTGCCATAAATTGCTTAGGAACACCTTGTCCAGAGTTGCGTTTACTCAGATGAGGTTATTAAATAAATGGGTTAACTAAAGAATAAAATAAAATATTGTGCTACAATTGTTTTTAAATTCTATGTAGTTTAAACCTACGTATGGAAGTTGGGGTGGGACCCACTAAATCCTAACCCCTCTTGATAGGATATTACTGAGGTGGGACCTCAATGATCCCCACCTATTCAACTTCCTCAAACCTCCCATTAAGTTGGAAAACTCCCGTTAATTTTTGTGTAACACACCCGCACCCCCCTTTTTAAATTCCAAGTCAACACTCGCATTTAATTGGATTGTTAAACGCCTCTTTAATTGGTCAACACACATTAATTAAATTGTGATTTAATTTTGAATTTAAAAAACGGAAGGCATGACAAATAAAATAAGACAAAGCCTTATTTTATTATTGTTGATGTGTTGTGCGAGAAGATTTGGGGAGAAATTACTCTAGTCTTAAAGAACGTTCTTCCTCATTGAAGAAAACGAAGAACGACGAAGAACACCACCTCCGACGAAAGACGGTGAAGAACGCTGGTTCCTCGGAGATCGACAACGTGACGCCGTGTACAACGACGCCGGCGATCCTCTTCTACGTGATGCTGTGTACCGTGACACCCACGATCCTCTTCCTCGATGTTGTCTTCCGCGATGTCTTTTCCCACGGGGTTCCTCGTTCGACATCTTCTTAGAGGTAGGGGGTTTTGGTTTAATTTAATTAATTTATTTTATATCCTCAACATGTCTTTTAATTGTTGGAAGTCATTTTAACCACTAAAGTGGTGGGTGCGGACCAACGAAGAAGTCCGAACTGACCGATTCTCTGTTCTTGATGCGTGGAACGTTGGGTGACGATGGAACGTGGCCGTTGAGCGATTGGAGGTCGTCGTAGTAAACTATGGGTCCCGAGACAACCCCAGGTGTAGACGGGAGCAAGAACGGACCACCAGAGCGGCTCTGGTGGCCGGCAGACTTCACCGGCGGCGCCGGCGGCCGGAGGCGGCGGCGTCCCGGCGCGCCGCCCGGAAGAACCGTTGCGGCTGAAGCTGCGGTGGCAGGTGACCTGGATCCCGCAGTGACGCAGGATCTGGAGGAGGACGCGGCACCCACCACATCAGCAGAGCGCAAAGGAAAGGGGGGGGGGGACTGCGTCCCACAATGCTCGCCGCTGGCCGAACCAGTGTGCCATCCGGCCGGGCCGGGCTGGGTTGCGCGAACCGGACCGGGCCGCGCCCACCGGTCCGGTCCATGCCCTATTGGCAGGTCCATGCCCGATTGGGCTGACTCGGACCTGGGTCGGGTCATCCCAGTTCGGGCCGACCCAGGGGGGGTTGGGCCGGGTCGGACCGGGCCCAGACCCCCCACTTTCGGACCACTTTCGGTCCTTTGACCATAACATGGGATACAGACCTCCGATTGACACAGAGTCAGTTGCATAGCAATCCTTATAATGGGGCAGTCGTTTCGGTATATAATGATCAAGGTTTTAAATAAATTTGGGTATGGATGGGTTGTTTCAAACACGAAACCAACCGGGGCCTCGGAGCGGAAACACTTATAACTTGAGCTCCAGACGTCCAATAGAAATGGCGTCGACTTTTTTGGATTACTCCGCTCGAGGTTTGGACAGATTTGGAGTGCGGTCAGGTTGGTTTTGACTTAAAAACCAACTGGGCACCTGGGATGAAAAGGCTGATAACTCTCAAACTGGGCGTCTGATTGACGCGTCGTCTATCGTGTTGAGTTCCTAATGACGAGACGGAGCATTGGGATACATCAACTCTGGACTACGTGTCAGTTGATGTATCAAACCCTTGGCTCATGGAGTGGACCCTCTTAGAAATGATCATGTTGTGTTCGGGAACCCTAGAGATGGCTGCGATGACGATGACAACCATATTGGAATCCTCCATGGGTTCGACAGTGAAGACTTTCGTACTGGAATCCTCCATGGGTTCGACGATGATAACAACCGTATTGGAATCCTTCGTGGGTATGACGGTGAAGAATTTCGTACTGGAATCCTCCATGGGTTTGACATAAATGACAACCGTATTGGAATCCTCCGTGGGTTCTACGGCGATGAATACTGCACCAAAATCCTCTGTGGGTTCAGAAGTGATGAAAATCGTACTGAAATCCTCCGTGGGTTCGACGGCGATGAAGACTGCACTGAAATCCTTTATGGGTTTGGCAGCGATGAAGACCGTACTGAAATCCTCTGTGGGTTCGACAGCGATGAAGACTGTACTGAAATCCCTTGTGGGTTCGGCAGTGATGACGACCGTACTGAAATCCTCTGTGGGTTCGACGGCGATGACTACTGTTCTTGTATCCTACGTGGGTCTGGTAGTACTACTGTTTGTGTATCCTACGTGGGTCCGACAGTGTTTGACTCTGATCTCGTATACTAGGTGGGTCTGGCAGTGTAGCTGGTTTTTGTATCCTACGTGGGTCCCATCTTTGATGAATCAGTGGCTACATCTGATCATCTTAATCACCTTACGAATAAGTATACATGTGTGATCTGAGTCTTGACTTTAAATCATTATCTTCGATATGATTGACTTGCTTTCTTATGTGGATTGAGTTGTCCATTCTTGTGTGGATTGGGTTGTACTATCCTGTGTGGACGTGATCGAACTTGGGCTCGGATGTTGGAGCCAAACTGGAATTGATGACTTAGGTATATGTATGGTCATATACCTAAGTTGTGTTGGATGTTATTTCGTGATTGTATCATTCCTTTGTGGATTATCCTTTGTGGATTCGTGGAGACCTTCGGGGGTATCAGGGTCCCTATTGAGTAGCGTATACTCACCCATGCACGGGATATACCCGCACTACATTGTGTTACATGCAGACGACAGACAACGCTGATCGTGGTTGAGGCTTGTGGAGTAAGTCGGTACCTGGAGGTGGACCACTGGGCGGGACATACACGGAGCAGACAGCTGGACACGAGGATCTGAGGAGGCAATCTGTACCCACCCTTCAGGAGGGAATCTTAATGGATAGCTCGACGTTGCTGCTTTATGTTCAGTTGTTATTCTTTCTTTCCAGTTGTACCTTACATTCAGTTTCAGTTTGTATTCTGGCCCATTTACTTTCTGCACTTACTATTGTACCAAGTTTTACTCAGTGTATACTTCTACTTGCTTACTCTATGGTGTTTTTTTACTTTATAAAGTCAATGCATTCCCCTTTTTGTCGGGATTTACGCCTTGGTGCTAGTCGCCAGTACCTGGCTTATGCGAGGCGGGCTTGGGGTAGTCACGACACGGGTTCCAAGGATGGGTCGTGACATAGGACATTTTTTAGCGTAATTATAGTTTCATTTTTACCCTTTATTACTATATTTACTTTTAATCATAGTAAACCAAAGTCAAAAGTTACTATTCACCATAAATTATTTTCATCTTATTGAACCAAATTTTACTTACTAATTTCAACCAAGTCTATTTGATTTTTTAAATTCAACTCAAAGAATTGGTAATATTATGTTTTATGAAAATTTACAAATGCTGCTAGAAGATGGGTAAAAGAGGCTAAAAATATCAAAAACAATTTATACATCTAATTTTATTATAAAATCACTCCAATGAATAAAATTGAACATATGTAGGTACTATATATCTATTTTGACTAAAAATAAATTTAAATAAAATAAATAATTATTTAATAAAAATTTCGTTTTTAAATAATAACGCGGTGCTTTTCACTATTCATCAAAAATTGAATGTTTTCAGAAAAATACCAAAAATTCACCTTAAAGTAAATTTGATTTTCAGAATTCACAAATAAAGTCTATTTTACCAATTTCAATACATAGAATATTTATTTGTTAATGTAAAATTAATTCTCACTGCCAAAACCAAAAAAATGGTTTTTAAAAAGTAAAACTATCAAAAGATTGACATGTGTTTATGTCAAATTTAAATGTGAAATTAGTTATAATGACCTAAATTTTATTAAATGATAAAAATATAATTTAATTATACTCCAAACCCAATCAAATTCATAACTTAACACTATAAATAATTTCGATTAAAAATTTGGTTTCAATTAAAACATTATATTTTTTACTATTCATCAAAATATGAATGTTATCAGAAATGTACAAAAATATATCCAAACTAAATTTTTATGTCCTGCATCTATAGATGAATTTAATTTCATTAATTTGAATATATAAAAGTCTCAAATATTGTTTTTAAAAAGGGATTTCAATTAAAAGGTGGTAAAATATCAATTTATGAAAAAAAATTATCTGGAAACAAATAATTTTCTTCATATATTATATCTACGAAACACATAATATGGATGTTAAAATTATATAGAGTATATAAGATTAAAAATGCAGTTAATACTATTCATAACAGCTTTTTGAACGGCTTGTTTGGTTAGTTTTAGTGCCCTCAAACTTGGTGTTGTGTGTAGCACATGTAATTGGATTACATTGAAGAAATAATGTATGATGAGGTCTTGGGGTGTTACATTTTACCATCCTTCAATAAATTGTGTTCTCGCAATTTGAAATTGTTCTTCGAAAATAATAGGTTAAAAATAGAAATATTCCTTTGTGTAAAACCCACATCAGAAATTGGTTTAATAAAATATATTTTTAATAAGAGGGAAAGGGAAATGAAAATGTCACCACAAAACTATGATCTCGATTATGAAAACATTGGTGGCCACTAGAGACACATAATTGGAGGAAAAACAAAAATACTTATACGGAGTGATTGAGGTCATCAATCATAAAATAATGTAAAATTGAGGGCCATAAATCCATATATCTATGATGATTTAAAATATCATCGGTTCAACAAAATATTATGGATTAGGATAACGTATTTTTTGTTTTATAATCCCTTCCCTAAAGTTTAAGAATTAATTAATTAATATAATAAGAGGTATAAAATATACTTGGCAAGTAGAGTATTATCCTTCAACTACTTACTACCACAAACTCATCTTTAACTCCAATATATAATATAATTAAAATATATTCTTCTAATCCTAATCATATAGAGTTCCAAAAATAGTGAATTTATAATTCATTTTTCATAATATTTAAAAAACTACATAATACAAACCCGAACATCGCGTATACTTGTGGTAGGTGATCCACCCATTCTGTCTATCGGTTACGGGTTCTAATCTTGTAGCCTTGCCGGACGTGACGTGTTCTCATCCAACCTTAGGGTTTTACTTTTTATGACAGTCCAAAAACAATCTCATGAAATCATTAAACCTTAACAATGGTGTCCAATGTCAAACTTAATCGATTCCAACCATTATACTTGTCGAAAACACTTCGGTCTAAACTCAAAATCAAAAATCTTAAAGGAAGGTAAACACAATGAAGATACTTTTTTCCATGTAATAACATGTGAATACCTTCACCGTATATTATTTTAAAACACTTTAACACAATGTATTACCATTAAACATTATTGATTATATTCATGATCCTTTATTCCTTATAGAATACTAGATATACTCCTTCTATCCAAAAATGTTGTAAACACCAACATTTATGGAATGTAAAAATCATAAATCATCTTCAATGTTGTCAAGAATATAAAACATAATTTATCCCAATCATATATTATTCTAAAACTATAACCTAAGTATCAGAACCATATTATTCTTTATCTTTCTATCAACCATATATTTTCCAAAAATGTTAACCTAATATTGAGTTTCTTTTATTGGTTCCACACAATCTCAAGTCCTTTAAGAAATAGTACTGCAGTAAAATCCTTTTATACACAATAGTTCTTATAACATTTACATCATTAATACAATACTAAAATGACACAACAATTTAATAACAACACAACAAATCTAAGCATTCATTTTCAACTTCAGTAGTTTATAACTTATTTATTATATAATTGTAGCATTTGAGGTATACTCTGAGGATTTGGAAATTACATTACATAGTGTCCCAACTCTTTTCATATGAAGCATTGTAGATTTGAAACATTTTTCATACCTGTGCAATCACGTACATGGTGTAATTTTACTCCACACTTATAACAAACTCACATTCACTTCAATCATTTACCTAGGTGAGTCGTTCCACAGTTATTACATATGGGAAAATTTGTTTTCACCTTCTTCCCACTATGCATATTTCTCTCTTCCATCCTTTTCTTCTATTACTTTCCTTCAAAGCCATAGGACTCAGAGAATTATATAATTATCTTATTAACACACAATAATATTTCTTCATATGATGAGAATACGAGGGAGACTATTTTTCTTTTCAATGTTGTCTTAATACTATGAGTGATATGATCCAAATTAATCATTCAATCAAGTGTATTTATGGAATTCTCATTCATACTACTATGATATATTTATAAATACTTTCATACACTATGTTATATTATGAATCGCGATGCATAATTCCAAATTTGTAAAATACACAATGTAAGTTGAAATTATTATGTATATAATCTATAGACATAAAATATTTTCATTGGGGAAGTAATTATTCTTATAGCCTTCATAATTTCTTGTAATGAAAATGTGAATTATCCTAAGAATATCCCCCTAGTTGTCTTTTAACCAAGAGTGTAGCAAGTTTCGTTGTCGTGCACCAGGATACCCGTGTCAAACACGAAATTCCGTGTTGTTGTTTTCACTACTAGGTACAATTGTGTCGGAGCTGCCTCTACCTGCTCGTATCAAGATTGAGATGTATTGCTTATAAAGTACACAAAATCTCCACACTAACAAAATTTTATTAAGTTCTTTTATATTAATCTTCAAATTCTATCTTAGGTTAATATTATATAATCATAGTTTATTTAAATCTAGTTTCCCAGGATTGTAATAAACATTCTATGATACCAACTGTTATGCCCTGACCCTTGAAGCCGAGAGCTGGTGAATTATTATAATTCATTATCATGACTACAAGGATTAAATCTTTGAAGGACTTACCTCTTTAGAGGTCTTGGAAAATAGATTACATGTAATAACATTACATTACAATTTCAAACAGAAACCCCATCGTAGATAGTTCCTTGAAAAGGCCATTATTCAATTTAGCTTAATTTTTCATATCAATTATTATACACTTCATGGAATCATGATAATATAAAACAAAAGAAAGGGTTGAGCTCAAGTGCTTAGTATGTTTAAACAATTTAGTGGAAGATAACACAAACAATATGCATCATGAATAATTGAAAACACATTCCAATACAAATAATAAACATGAAAACTTTAGGGAAGAATTATGATCTGAGTAAATAATTCCATAATAAAACATATTCATGGGTATTCTACTTGTTTAATAACCAAACAAACCCTCAATATTATTTTCATAATGAGAGAATTTATAATGGCGGACATTATAAAAATTTTTGTTAATTCCTCGACCAAGGAGTATGAAAATTGTTAAGGCCTCAGCCAAAACTATATATCAAATTGGGAATGTCCTATGACAATTTTATGTCTAATTGTCTCATGAGACATACCGATGCTTCGAGGAGCTATAGTGATCTACCCCCATAACTTACTATGCCTAATGATTTCCACATATAAAAATCTTGAAATATAACAAAAACATTCTTCTTATAACTAGCATACGAAATGTTAATACTTTAACCATAAACAATGAATGGTAAAAAAATAACACATCCATAGTCAAAGATATCTCAAAAACATCAATACAATATAGAAGATTTGTATAATACTAAATCAACTTCAAACATGTTTAAAATTCATCAATGGATGTTAACATAGATGAAAATTATTTGTTAAAATTTTTGACAGTGATATGCCTTTTTCTTGAAATCATTTAAAATTCAAATAAATTATAAAGGAATTAATTTAAAAGATAGTTTTGAATCAATGTGTATCATACCTCTTTGATACTTTTTAAAGGAATTAACATTTTAAAACATTCATTTCCATATAAATAAATACTTAAACCCATTTTGAATACATGGACTTCAAGGGTAAATGTTTAAATGAATAAATCTTTAAAAAAATTTAAATTATGTCTTAGTAAAAGAGTCCCTTAGAATTAATCCCTTTGAAAATGCTTTTATAAAAATATGTACATGGATAATAAATATAACCTAGTAGATACTCACGTAAAAACAACCTCTGATAATTAAGAGATTGTGAAATTAACCCTTACCTTGAACTTTCCTTTGGTTGAAGGTACGTTTAAACTCCGGTATAATGACCATAATATGTTATCAAATTCTTCCAGAACTTTATTCATATTTATTATATCATACATGACTCATTTTTGACATTATATTACTCATTTAATAATGATTTCGATGTTAAATTAACATTTTGGGTGACAATCGCTTTATTTTTGGTAGGTGTTTTAACTTGTCATTCTTGTTGGTATCATTTAGATCATGATTTAAATACATAAAGAATATTAAACATGATTTATGTATCATATATATTCATAATATAAATATTCATAATAGATAGATATATGAAATGGAAGGCACCGTTTATGTATATGGTAGGTCGTACGTACGCATAAACGCTATTTCTGTTTTCATAACATATTGAACGGAAGTAAGATAATAAGATATTTGTAAGTAATTACATACAAACATATATATAGTAAGAAGAATTATTATTTCATATATAACATAATTATGAATAATATATATTTTTATAATCATTATTGAATGGTGAATGTGGTAATGAATCACATCGTGTCGTTGAGATGGTAATCCATACGTACACATGAACGACAATATCGTTATATTGGTGGTAAAATCATATGCAATTCGAAGTTATATCATATATAAATAATCATTAACATATTATATTTATTATTTATATCATTTATACTCATTATTATACCCATAAAAATAGTTAAGTGTTTGAATAACAAACTACACCACGGCGTGGAGACAGTAAACCTTACGTACACACTTATGGTGAATTTTTCATTTAGTGGATGGATAGAATAATGAATATGGTTGTAACATATTTATAATAAAATCACAGTATTTAGGAGGTACTTGAGTTATTATTTTGGTATTGAGACAACAAATTAAGTGGAAGTGGAAGAAGAAAATAACATAAAAGAGGGTGTTGAAATTATTACCTCTTCTTTGGGTGTTTCCATTTGAGTTGTTCAAAATGGATCCATAAGATGGATTTTTGATCTATGTAAGGTGTCTAGGTTGCTGTGAAGGAAACTGTTAGGATATTTGATAAGGGTTTGGTTGAGTCAAATGGCTTGGGAGGTGTGATTTTCTAAGAAGGTGTTGGTCCCCTTTATAAGAGGAGTGAGGGTCACTATAAGAAAAGATTATAATATTAATTTATTATATAATAATATTCTGTTTATAATGGCTCTAAATAAATTTATTTTGAGCCTTAGATAGTTATGGGTCTAAATCCTTTCATCCAATATGATTGATACAATTTTAGGTTTCAATTGTATCCTTATCTTATAGATATAGCGCTTAGATAAATAGTTTAACTTTTACTCTGGCTTCTTGTATTCTTAATTTATATGGTTAATAAACGTAGTCTAAACATCCAAGAGAAACTATACTGGTTCATTAATGAAACATATTATATTATTTAAGACCTTTTCCAAAACCATATATTTTTAAAAATATTATATCAACCAATAATATAGTATTTGTTTTAAAAATTCCTTTATGTCAATTTTAATACTATTTGGTATTTTGTTTTGGTGAAAGACATAAAAACCTTATCATGTAGAAAAAAATATATCTAATCAACCCTAAAATGTCATATAATCCTAAAAAATTTGTGTAATTCATCATAAGTCTAAATTTATATTTATTTGTAAATTTAAAATATTAATTATTTTGATTTTTCATTGATAAGGTAATTAATGCAACATCATTGTGTCATAAATAAATTAAATTATATAATTTTGGAAAATTATAGATAAAATAATGTTATGTATGAAATATTTTTAGCTTTATAATACATATTTTTAGTTTAATTTATATTGTGTGTAACTCTATATTAAATTTTTTTATTTATTAACTTTGAATTTAACACTTTTAACTCTTCTTTACATAAAATAATTATATATGTCATAGTCTTATCCATGTGGACTCAATATGAACATATTTTATTCCTATGTTTTATATTGGTCGAATTACACTTATCCAACAGAATTATGAAATGTGTTAGGGTAATTATAATATCATTTTTACCCTTAATTACCGTATTTACATGTAACCGTGGTAAATAAAAGACAAAAGTTACTACACACCAAAAATTATTTTCATCTTATTGAACCACATTTCACATAAAGATATCAACTATTTCAATTGGATTTTAAAAATTCAACTCATAGATGCATTAATATTATGTTTTATGTGAATTTGCAAATTCTCCTAGACGTCGGGTAAAAAAGGTTAAAATGTTCAATAAACTTTTATACATCAAATTTTATTTTAAAATGACTCCAATGAGTTACATTGAACTTATATAGGTATTAAATATCAAATTTTACATAAAATAAATTGAAATAAGATAAATAAATATTTAAATAAAAAGTACGTTTTAAATAATAACACATTGTTTTTCACTATTCATCAAAAATTGAATGTTTTCAGAAAAATACCAAAAATTCACCATAAGGTAATTTTGATATTATGAATTCAAAAATAAAGTCTATTTAACCAAATTCAATACATATAAGTTTTATTTGTTAATTTAAAATTAATTATGGTTGTCAAAACACAAAATTCGGTTTTTAAAAAGTATAAGCTATCAAAATATTGACATGTGTTTATGTGAAATTTAAATGTGAAATTATTTATAATGACCTACATTATATTAAATTATAAAAATATAATTTAATTATAATTAAACCCATTCAAATGAATAATTTAACATTATCAATTATTTTGATTAAAAATGTTTTTTTCAATTTAAACATTTTATTTTTTTACTGTTCAACAAATTATGAAAGTTAATAGAAAAGTACAAAAAATTTACCCACACTAACTTATTATGTCCTGATTCTAACAAAAAAATTAATTTACATTAATTTAATATATGAAATTGTGAAATATTAGTTTTAAGAAGGGTTATCCATTAAAAGGTTGTAAAATTTCATTTTTTTAAATACTTCTTTTATCTAAAAAAATGAATTTTTTCTTATATTATGTCTATGAAACACATAGTATAGATGTTAAAATTATATGAAGTATATAAGTTTCAAATTGATGTTAATACTATTCACAACTTCTTTTTGAATGGCTATTTTTGTAAGTTGTGGTGTGCTCGAACTCAGTGTTCTGTGTAGCACATGTTAATTAATTACATTGAATATGTAATGTACTATGAAATCTTGGGGTGTTGGAGTCAGGTTTTGGTAATGTTATTTTGGGAGTGTGTTATTCCTTGGTGTATGCATTTGAGATTCTGGGGTAGTTTTCTGTGGCACCAAAAGGAAATGCTATGTTTAGGGGGATTCCAAAGCCTAACTACGAGGTCGAATATTCTTCAAAAATTTGAGATCCCACCATAGGTCTCGTAGAAAAGCTGGAACATTGTCAGGGGAAATCTATGAGTTGTTCAAACCATTTTACATTGTCCTATCTATAGTATTTAAGATGGGAATATTTAAATCCTCTTATATCATTATCTTTCTTATGTGGTTATCGTTCAGTGGAATGAGTTGGAGCGACTCGTTCCCATGTTATCGGCCAACGTCATTCCTTTACCCATTGGTATCAGTCAGGTACATAAAAAAAGGATTGAAATTTTTATAGACAGGTTTAGCACATAGTTTGAGCATGATTAGTACTAATCATGTTCCAGGAAGGCAAGAAGACAAAATGATTCCCACATTTAGTGCATGGTTTCTCAAACTGCAACAACTAACCATGAAACCATCCCAATTTTTTTAAATTTTGGGGTTTTTCTATGATTTCCCATGTTGTTTGGTTGAGATGGTTGGTCCATATACTGGGGATACCCACTATTATTCTCAGGTGATCTCTTATAAAAAAAATTATTCTAAATATACCCCTTGTTTCGGGTAGTCCGTTCGGGCCTCCACCTGTTTGGGCCCTGATCGTATCTCAGTAATATTTGAGTTATCTATTATGGTGGGGATCTATTTTTAACTCCCCATTATGGTAACCCAAGTTTGTCATTGGTCTTTTATTGGCGGTAGGTAGTCTTGTTTGTAGCTATCTGACCACCAACATATTCCTTGGGTAAATGGTGGGATTAGAGAATTCACAATGGTTTGGTTAAAGAAAAGTAAGGGTAACCTTGATTGTTGTTGTTATTTGTTTTAGGTAAATTTCTATAGTCTTTTTAAGAAAGTGTTTTATGGGGTTTGATTTAGATTAATGTCTTTATTTTTATGATTTATTATATAATGTGTTTTATGTTTTGGTTTCTGATAGTATTCCCTTCTTAATTGACCAATAGTGGTGTTTTGGACTTTGGGGGAGAAACGTGGAAAGGGAGTACATCATGGTTTCTCGGTTGGGATTGGATTTTTATTATGAATTTCTATGGATTTATAGGGGGAAAATACATTATGGTGGGTATAATTCTCAAACCATTATTTTCAATTCCATTCTTTGGTTCAAATCCTCTTTCGATCTAAGTTTTATCTTGGTTTCCGGGTGTTCTATGTTTGAAGGTTTGGTGTCTCTTGTGATTTTGATATATGATACTATTCTAAGGGTATAGTATGTTACATTGAATCCCCTTTTTCCAAATGTATATTGTGAGGTTGTGGTGCTTTGGAGTTAGATTAGTGACACTCTATGTGGCACCTCTTATGTGGTAAGTTGTTGAGATGATTTGTACCCATGAGTTTGATGCCTTTTGGGCTGAAGAGAGTACCTTAATTGTTCTCTCCTATAATAGTCTTATCTTTCTACCCTGGTACCCCCTTATAAAACCCAAAAATTTAGGTCAATACATTACGTTTGGGTGGCCAAAATAGGAAAGACGTTGTGGCCACACTGTTTTTTAAACCGTGCCACCAAACTGTGCGGGGTGTCCAGACCATTAAAATTTTGAGTGTTTTGACCCTTTTTACCTTTCATAAATATACCATATACACCCATATATTCACCATTTAATTCCATAACTACATTTACATCCTCTAATACCTCTCACCCTCTCTTGGAACATAGTTTTGAATGGAGATTTGGTGGGTGGAAACATCAAAATCATTCCATTAAGTCTTTCTGTCTTTGATTTCTTCCCATTATTTAAGTTTTATTTCTCCCATTCATGAAGTTATAAAATTTAAACCATATAGGGTTAGTATCAAGGGTTTACCTTCTTAACTATTTGCTTAAATATTGTGGTTTTATGTTTCTTTTAACTCCCTTATGTTGCAGTAGTGGTGCGGTTGATGCTTCGTAAAATGATTTAAGGGTTTTGACTCAAATGATAGGTGTTCCCATGTGTAAAAAATTATTGATTATTTAAGCATCTTTGTTTATTAATATAGAATGTTATTAATCTGTTTTCTGTGGTGAAAACCCCATTTTTTGTAGCAATAGTAAGGCATTCATTATTAAAGTTACATTTTTTCTTGAATTGTGTATTTTTTTAAATTTAACTCATGTGTTATCTCTTGAGGTATTTTTGTTAATTGTGAAATGGATTTATTAGATTTTTAATGTGGCTGGCTTTTTTGGTCTTGTAATTTTTTAGTGTCACGTGGGCCTCAAAAGAAGGTTTTGAAGGGGTGTTATGTTTAAAACCTTATTTCACCCCTTGAAAGTGTAATATGAAAATGTGTATTTTCACATGTATCTTTCGAGGTATTATTTGAGGAAATTTTATATCACTTGATAATAGACTAATAAATTTTGAAAGAGATAAAAATTCATCTTTGGTAGGGTATTCATTTGACTTCTTCATTGAAATATGGTTTTGAAAAGGGTTTTGTGAGCAAAAAAATGTTATACCCCTTGAGATTGTAGTGTAAAAATTGTAAATGTTTTATTTGGTTAAACATATTGGGAAAAGTGTGTATATGTACTGTTTAGATTAGCGTGTTCACCTAATTTGGGTTTTTGAATAGTGGAGGTGTGATTTAAGATGTCAAAAAAAATTAAAATGATTTATAAATTTCTGAAATGTTTTATCAAATGGATAGAGTGGTGTGAAACACATTTGTGAGCTCTTTTATGTGAGTGTGATGTGCTAATATAATTTTGTTCATCAAAGAATTATTATTTGATATGTGTGTAGGATGTTATGTGAGTTATACTATCATAGAAAGGTTTAATAAAAAATATTAGTGGATTTATCGAAGTGTTAAAGAAATGTGAAAATAGTTTGTTGGTTTTTGGGTGAGAGTATGATTTCAAAATGAATTTAATAAAAAAGGGATAATGTTACTTGTGAGACATTCATGTTGTATTTTTGGTTAATGTATGTTGTGTAAGTGGTTTTTTCATGTGAAAATTATATTTCATAACTTGTTGAACTTTTTTTATAATAAGAGGGATACCCGGGTATACAGGTGGGTGGACGTGTACCTGTATCCTATTGATCCCATGGGGTTTGGCCTCAGTTTCATGTATCATGATTGATGATGATAAAAATAACTAAACTATGATGATTATTATGATGATTATGGAGACCATTAGGTTAAGGGTATGTTCCTTACTAGTGGATCATGCATGAGAATAAATATTGTGATGGTTACTTTCACCAAGATACGATGCACTGGGGACCCACATCGAGCTTTTTCCTAGGGGTTATTTCTATTTCTTGCTACCATTGGTTAATTTATGTATACCAATGGAATAATATATGTTTTTAATGAAAATTATGTAGCTTGGGTATTTTATATTAATGTGTTGATTCTTTAAAATATCCCACTAGAAAAGTGTTTTTATTTGAAGTTTCATCCTATAGAAATTTTAACTAGCATTTCTTGTTTACAAAACATTCAATCATTTCATCTTTGAAAGTTTATCACCTAGAATATCTTAATGGTGTTTTCTAAATGGGATTTTTCTCACACCCTACTTACACCTATGGGTGTAATTAGACTTGGTTATTTGCATCGCATGTTTGGGTATAACTTTTCTTCCAATGGTTTGGGGTTTAGAGGTCCTTCAAGTTTCTATGGTGTGGAGATGGATTGAAGGAGGTGCCTCTTTCCATGATGAGGTACTTGGGATATTCATTTTTGTTTCATTAATTTATAAAATTCTTGAGTGTTTTTCTAAAGCATGTAAGTCAGTTCTAAAATTTTGTAAAAGATGTTTTTGTATGAAAAATCCATAATGGTTTTATTAGATTTATTTGTCATGGAATGTTTATAAAAAGATGTAATTCATTCCCAATTTTAATTTATGATACCCAGTAACAATTTTCTAGCCAGTGGGGATCGGGAACACCCCTTGGGAATTATCATGGGGAATGTTTGGTGCTAGTTTTTATGGCGACAAAATTAGGTTCATGATAGTCTGAGTTCTAACATTGAGAGTAAGAAATTTAAAATATCATAACCTTTAAAATAATATTGACATATATAAATGGAGATATATTCTAGTTTTTATAAAGATTTAATAGCTCTATAACCTCTATTAGATTACATGGATTAAATTTGAGGATGAATAAATTTTTTGAAGTTTGTACATTACCATTTAAAGACATTAAGTATACACTAGCTGAATAAATAATTTAAATTGTTTTGTTAGTGATTGATTTTTAATCGGGGTTATTCAAATGTGTTTAAAATTTCTCAGCGGTGTTCATGAATTTCCTTGATATTCATTCTATCATGAGAAAGTTAAAAGTTGATATTTACTTTCCTAAAAAAGATCCTGGTTATTCTATTTGAAATTTCTTGAAGAAATCAACAATGAGAAGAATCAATTTGAGATGCATAATATCAATTTATTAAAAAAATATGGAAATGGTTGATGTTATATTATGATACAAATTATTATATTAAGGGAATACATAAGGTTATGCTAAAATTTTAAAATGGAAAATTCATGGATGAGTCTCCTTATATATGAATGAAATAAAATGTATTATTTATGGTTCATTAGTGTGTAAACAGAACAATGGTATAAAAAATTATTCAATATATAATAGATTGTAAATTATATATAAGTTTCATGAAATTTAATGAAAATTAAAATTTTCAATAAGATAACATGAATGTGAAAAATATTATTATTCAAAATAATAATTTCTAGGAAAATTAAATATGACGATTCAATATTTTTCCATTAGTGATTATAATATTATTATTTCAAATATAATCATGATTCATACCACAATTTTTTTGATGAATAATTGACTAGAAGATCATTATTTCATGATGAATAAAAACACACAATGAATCTTTTTTATGACTTTTAACTAGATAAATATTGTCCTATGAGTCAAGAATCATCCATACTTTGAAGAGAATGCCACCCAATGATATATATGAAATAATTAGATAATAGGTTTCATGCAATAGTAACCGTTTTGGGGCCTCATAAATGTGTACACAATGTAAAACATTCCATAGAAAATGACGTGGTTCCAATGAGTTTTGAGACCAGTATTCAATGAATTGTTAGCACCATTGTGTTATGTGATTAAGTGGATGTTGTAGAGGGATTAATGACGTGATATCATGATATAAATTTTTGAAATCACAGTGTAAGGTGATTACATATTGTATCATTCCCCAACATGAGAAATATGATTATATTATTTTAATATCCTTCGAATCCTTCCTATGAGAGTCAACATATCATGAAAGGATTTATATATGTTATTTAATGATGACATACAGTCTAATGTGAAAATCATTTTTGAAGAGAAGATAAAGGGAAAAAGAATGTTATGAATGTTAAAAATATCATGGTAATATTAAATGTCTATAAATGATTTTTAGGCCAATAATTATAGTGATTTTAATTTCATAGAAATAATGTAATAATTTTATGTTGATGAATAATAGATCGTGTAGAATAGTGATATAAATATATATAATTATACCAAAAATGATGAAAATTGGGGAATCAAAGAGAGATATAACAGATAATAAATTCCATAAGAAATTATATGTATTAAATATAGATATAATGAACAATTATTAATTATATATCTTCTATTTAAATATTGAGGAGATAACTCATTGTGTTTTAAAATATAATTACTATGTTTTAATGGAATATAAGACGAATAAAACAAAGATATATGCATGTTTTTATGATGTTTATCATTCATGAAAAAGAATTTGTGTGACACCACATGACTTAAAAAAAGAGAAATGTGTTTTATAACAAATTTGAATCCTAAAAATGTAATTAGATGAGAATTTTGAAACCTTGAGAAATTATGATATATTTCATTTTAAATTAATATTATATCTTCTATTTCTTGTTGAAAATAAAACTCTAAATCAAAATTAATGGTAACATATTATACCCTTATATCATATCTTTTAAGCTGGAGTCTATTAATAGTGATACATAATTAATGAATAATATATGGTTTATATTTCTATAAATAAATTCATTAGTTATATATTGATTTCAAAAAAATATAATCATTTAAATGAAAATGAATTCTTTCCTATGAAAATATATTTTTCTAAAAGGTTGTTTATTACCTCATTGTGAAAGTGAAATAAAATATATTTTTACCACATTTAGATGTTTTTATAGTAAAAAATATTTTTTAAACCCATATTTAAATATTTTTCCTTTAGTTATTTGTTGATATTATTCTAAAATGATTAGTTTTTTGGGGAATAAAAAAATGCTGATTTTTTAAGAAAAAACACATTTCATTTAAAAAAATTTCAGGGTTAAATTACAGTTCATTTTTTATAAAACATAAATTAATTATTTTAATATTTTTCTAATTTAGGTCATCAAAATAAATTTCTTAAATATTTCTATTATAATTTTTGTATTCTTTTGAAAAAAAATTAAGAAAAATTTTCTTCATTGTGTTAAAAAAATTTAAAAAAATTTGATTCTACCAACACACTAATTTGAGGTTTGAAAAATATGTTATATATTTAGAATAATCGTTATTTATACTATATAATAGGTTTAAATTAAAATTTGAACACCATTAATAGTAAATAAAAAAATTTCTCCATTTTTATGGTCAACAACAAAATTCTATGTGTTAAACTAAAATGATATGTGTTAAAAATTGTCATAAATTTTCACAACACCCATTGGTTAAACATATTTTAAAATTATAACCCCTAAGTTTTGTAATTCTATATTTGGATCCTTTTTCATGTCTAAATTTGGGAATCACTATATCTTTTCATTAACACTTTTTGTATATTCTCCACTACTAATAAAAGAAGACCCCTCTAATCTAGAAATAAAACATAAAATACAACTTATTAAATCTAAAAACAATCCAAATACATTACCCATTACATTGATAAAATCCTAGAGTCATTGGTTTTATCAAAATTACAACCTATAATTGATTTTGCTACAAAAATAAAGGTATTGTCCAAAAAATGGTAAAATTATTAAACAAGTGTTTTTATTTTGTTGCATCCGAAACATGATTCAAAAAAATATCCAACCATTATTATAAAATCATATTAATTCATTGTATATATTGCAATATTATTATCCTATGGGAAATATAATTATCTATCTTCTCTTCTATCCATGGGGAAACAAAACCGTCGATCATGTGTATGGCGTCCAAAAGTCTAACGAATTAATGCAATTTATTTATCACTCACAAAATTCAAGGATGAATATAATGGTAGATTTAATATATATATATATATATATATTATATTAATTATGTTATTACACAACTGGAATTATTATATCATATATATTGTCTTACATTAAATTCTGATTAAAATATTATAATGTCGACTGTGTGTACGGGGAAATGCCGACACACAAGGTGATGTGATTCATTTTTCAAAAATGATTTACATGGAAAGTAATAATGGTAAATATAACGACTCATGAGTCCCTTTTGGCATATATTACTTAATACCCTTCTTCCTGGCCTAGGGAATATAAATCATACAAAATGGTGAGCTCAAATTCTCTGTAATGGTAAACAAAAAATATCAATCATATCATATTCATAAGAACATAACATTTTAAAAATATTAACCTGAAAAAGATATCATAATATCATAACATGGTAAAAATCATAGTAGTGAGATGTAATCCCAATAATCATAACATGAAACATGAAAATTTGTGTCATACACACATAATCATAGAAAATCATTTCATATTAGTTCAGGCTCATTTCCAAGACCATCAGAGTGGACAAAGTCCATTACTGAAACAAGTTCACTCTTCATTCCAGTCCTTTATCACTCAACCAGATTAACTTGTCATTCTTGCCATGCCTATATCATGAGATCAAAATCATTACCCAATGAATTGGATGGATATATATGTCCCCCCCATCTCATAATGAAACAATTCTTATGTGTGCCAGAAAATCATAAATCATATCATAACCCATGTAATAAAAATGGGACTCTTAAACATCATTCCATCATAACATAATCTATATAAGATAAAAGGACATACAAAAATTAATTCCATCATATCATAATCGGATAAATGTAAAAATAGGGATAGAAATAGAACTCTATATTATCTTAGATGGAAAATTATTTTTACAAAACACTTGAACTACATTCTTGAGGAAAATATCCTTTCTACTTCTAAAACATTTTACCGTTCTTAACATGTCATAAAATTTTAAAATAAAATAATATTATTAAAAATAATCATTAAAACATGTAAATAAAGCTTCATGGAAATAATGTTCTATGAAATCATAAAAAACCATTCATGCCTTATAAGTTAAAAAAAGTTTATTCTCATACTTTGGCCTGAAAACTCAAAAAGTACCCCGTACTAAAAACGAAAAAAGATTCATTTCATATCTTTTACTCACCAAAGGGTAAAATTGGATTTAAAAAATAGTAGGAGGAAAGAAATAAAATTTCATATTGAGGAAACATGGATGTGGATGATAAATATTCCACTGTAAATTTTGAAGTATAAACTATCTTGGATAAAAATGAGATTGCAAGATTTTCCCTTACATTAGGTCTGATTTTCTTTGTACGTATCCAAACCTACTGTATAATGACTTAAATAATTTCATTGACTTATTACGAAATCATATTCATTGTTATTATACCATATATGGTCATATTTTTATCTTTATATTAATAATATTTCATTGATACTTGTTATTCGGGTGTTCATTTCTTTATGTTCTTATGCATCATTTGTCGATTAAATTCTTATTTTTATTTTTAAGTTATAGATAACTCATTTATAGAATGGTATTAATGTAATATATATGATATTTTTTCATTAAATTCATTTATATAATCACTATTAATTGAAGATCATGTAGAACGAGTCACATCACATCGTGGAGACGGTAGGCCGTACGTACGCACGAGTGATGATATCATTCCCCTGATCATGGAATTTTATTGAAGTGTATGTATACTATTTCAAAATAAATATAACTTTACAATAATTGTATATATTTATTCTTTACAACATTATACCCATCCAATTATGATGATGGTGGAAAACTGATTACACCACGGCATGGAGATGTTATTCCGTACGTACGCACTCGCGGTGATTTCGTTTTCCGTAAGATGGATAAGAGGTGAAATATGGTTGTTTAATATTTATAATAATATATAATTATATGATTAATAATTATGTTATTACTTCATAATGAAAAAACTAAATAAGAGGAAGTATAAGAATAAGTAAATTTGAAAGAATCAGTAATGGATATCACCTCTTCTTTGACACGCCAATTTTAAACCACCTCTTAGGGCACTAATGTTGGTTTTGAAGAAGACCATGACCTATATAATATTAATAGGGGAGTTTAGAAGAGTAATGGGCAGGTTTTGGCTGAGCATGAATGCTCAATGTTGTGTAAAGAGGATAGGGAGGAGGTGCCCTTTTATAAGGGAGGAGTGAGGTACCTTTGGAAACCTCTAAAATATTAATTTATAATAATCCCTAACCCCACATAAAAAATTCATAAGTGAGTAAAATTCAGATATTATATAATATAGAATTGTAATTTCATAAACCAATTAAATTTATACATGTTTTGATTTTATTTTAAACCTTATCATTTTGATTTATTCTTATTTTATCTATTTAATTTTATTTGTGGAAATAAAGTAATAAATTTTATATGGTTATAAATAATTACTTATGTGTTCTTAGTTATACATAATTTGATACATTATGAAATTTTAGATCTTATAAATTTTAATTTTTAATTTTAAAAATATATTTCTGATTTTTAAACAATTTAATAATATAAAATATCAATAGTGTCAATTTTGACACAATTCATTTATTTTAATTTAAATAAAATCCCCACCGACGATATGTTCGAACCAAAATATTAAATACATTCATATCATATCATATTTATCTATAAAATTGATTTATCGCATTAATTAGGAAATATAATATTTATTTTTATATTTTTAAGACCATTTATTTTATATTTCGATTAATGAAATAATTTCTACATAACTATTATGTCCTCATTAATGAAAATTATGTTATCCCTAAAAATTATATATAATTTCTCATGATGTAGATAATGTTATTATATTTCTTGATACCATTTGTGTTCTAAGTTTCATGATGTTTATCACTAAATTAAAATTATTATACTTATATGGTTTAAGAGAGTGACATGTTGTCACTTTCTTTGGTTTTAATAAAAATTAAATTATTTTAATTGTCAAAAGTCCATAAATTTAATTTATTCTGACCCTTAGGTGATAATTGTTGACTTTTATTCATCCAATAGAATATTATAAGGTGTTATGGTAATTTTATAATCTTATATTTACCCTTAATTACCCGATTTACCTTTAACTTCAGTAAAAAAATTATCGTAGTTACTATTCATAATATTAAAAAAAGTAACCTATTATCATAATTTGGACCCAATAAATTGAATATGGAATCCATTTTTCAAAATTAAAAACACAGATTTTGTAGTAATTAATTTAAAATTAATCCTGTTGTTACGAAAACGGGTTTTAAAAGTAAAAACATTTCCCAAGATTGAAATGTTTTTACCTATGAATTCAATGTAAAATTAATGGTAGCGACATAAATTATATTAAACAGTAAAAAATTATTCTATTTATAATTTAAAACCATTTAATATCATAATTTAACCATATAAATTATTGCGATGAAAAAAGTTGTTTTTAATTTAAATATAGCGTTTTTTTACTATTCATTAAAATATAAAAGTTATAAGAATAATATGAAAATTTTATCCAAAGTAAATTTTTTTATCTTGATTACTAAGACGATGTTTATTTTGTCAAATTGAACTTATAAACTTGTCAAAAACTATATTTAAAGTGGGTGTTCCATCAAAAGGTGATAAAACTACATTTTTTTAAAAATACATATTTTACTCGAAAAATTTATTTTGTTCTCATACCATGATCTAGAATATGTTTAAGATGAATAATAATGTTATAAAATAAATAATTTAGTTAATAATATTCCAAATGGATAGTACATAATAATATTATAATAATATATCATTGTTTAGTGAAACCTGGTATTGTGTACTACAAACGCTATCGAGGAAGGTTGCAATTGCATGTAACACATGCCATGCTAGTGTTGTGTGCAAGGAAACATTACTTTGATGTTTCTTATAACATAATATATAAAAAAATATACTTCTCATAAAATATCAGAGTGTTACCGTAAATTTATTGAATAAATGTAATATATATGAAAATATATTTGTAATTTAAAATATTTGCGTCACCATTATCATTAACCATTTCCCCATTAAAGGAAAGATATTTTTTCTCATGCGTGCATATGATCTACCATCTCCATGAAGTGATACAATTCATTTTCCATTTAAAAAAAAATATAGAATGATTATATAAAAATATAAAATTTCTATATATTTTATTTTAATAATCAATATCACCATGTATATTAAGGATATATATATCCTATGAATAATAACCGAAACTTATTTTATAAAATATGCATCATAAAATAGGGAAATTAACATGATTAAAAAAGATAAAAATGAAATATTATTATTGAATTGTTAATATATTGTTATAATAAGATATAATAAGATATAATGAATATTTATATGCTTCTATAGTATATTAATAACAATTTTATAACAATTACTCAAGATATTATGGTATCTTCCCTCAATTGATAATGATGTTAGGGACCTTATCTCAATTTCACTTGATTGAGGCATATTGTAAGGGTATGAACAAAATTTATTTTATATGTTGTATATAATTACATTTTTTCATATAATACCATTATAAGATCATATTAATAGTAAAATATGTTTTAATTTTATTTATTTCATAAAATTTCATTTTATATAAAAATTAATATGTGGAAAATTATTTTATAAGTAAATTTTTTTTCATTTTTTGATACTACTTATTCATTGTATTTGACATTATAAGAATAATTTTATAATTAATTTTGATGTTATTATGTTTTAATTTATTATTTTTATATGGATTTACATTTGGTATATATAATCGATTCATTGATAAATTATCACATCAATTTTATGATCATTTTAATGGTTTATTTCACAATATAAATTTAATTTAGATTGATTGTGCATGAATTTCTATTGAAGTATATCATTTGATTATTATGTAAAAACCAAATTTTATTTTATGATTATTTTTTTATTTCTAAAAATTTCATTAAATTATAATATATTATTTTCACAAGAACTTAAATTTATTGGGAAATTTTTTTTAGAGAACCCATCTTTAAGTCATTGTCCGATCAAAAGTCCTTTTTTCATCCAAACACATTTTTTCAAAAACCTTATTCAAAGGTTTTTTAGGCATTATGATAACAATTTATGAAAGGAAATTTAATTTCATTTTACAAACAATAACCATAGGTAATTTAAAATTTCACAACCACTCATCTTTTTGAGGATTCCATTATTGTTTTTAATGGGTATATTCAATGAAAATTGTTTTCACAATATTTTATGAATATTTAGTGTTAGAAAAAAAATTTCAATGTTAAAAGGTTATTTTACTCTTGATTTCATTGAAAATAAAATTAGTGTATTCATATTCATAAATTATATCAACCCTTTATTTTACTTATTATAAAATAAGGATATGATGTTTCAATTCAATATTTATTATTTATATGGATGGTTTATGAATAGTTTTACTAGGGAATGTATTTAAATTCAATTACTGAACAGTTAGTGTAATCATTAAATTTACCTTGAATTATTCACTTTTTGGTTATCATTGTAAATTAACTTTATCATAAATGTTGATATTATTTTTCAATTTTATATTTATTTCATAAACTATGCATAATTTATATATATATATATATATGATATTTTACATAGAATTTTATATGATTTATTGGGAAATTATTGTTATTTTAAAATCAGTACTCAATTCCTTCTATGTTTTGATAAGGAATAATTATTATGAATTAAATAAATTATTTTATATATGATGAATGATGTGGATATGATGATTTGGGTGGCTACTTATTATAGATTTACCCAAAACAACATGAGTAGTCTCAGTAGTTGAATTTTTTAGTTATCTATAGACAAATTGGTTTTTGGTGTATACTTACCCATCATTTCTCAACAATCTTGTGAAAGGTATTGAGAGTATAGGTATCATGATGTAATAGATCACGATGTTCAATAATTTCTAATGTCTATAATAATGAATTTAGTTATTATTATCAATTATATTTTCTGAATTATATTACATTTCGATGGATTTTCATTTTTAGTTTATCTATTAAATGGAACATGTATTCAGTTATTCCAATTTCCAAATTGATTTTTTTATTATATATTTATGATAATAATGATATATAAATTGAATGTGGGTTTATTTATTAACCATTACGTATATATTTATTCACGATCATATTATGAAATTCAAGCAATTGATTAAAGGAATATGTGTTCAGATATTCACCATTCTATATTGATAATGGATAGTCTTATCATGGTAGAAATGTAATTGATTAAATTATGTGTCTATTCCGATATTTACCAACCAATATAGATTTATTACTAATCTACTCATCATATTCTAGTAATTTTAATGGAATGTTCATTTAAACATTTAACACACCAATTTGATTATGCTTATTGATTTATGATATATTCATTTTTACTTAACCCATTATGATCATTTTAGTTTCCCATTATGTTGATTCCATTCCCAAGATACGTAGATGTGTACTATAAATGATATAAAAGGGTATTATAGTAGAATAATTATATTCTCATATAAAATTAGTGTATAATTATTATATTAAAATGTAATAAAGGAATCATGTATGTATCTAGTTTGCCTAAAGTACATAACCATTCATTAATTCATGATTTAACCCATCATATATATTCTAATGTAATAATAATAATCTAAACTCTGTATTATTGGTGATAGGGTCACTACACAAGAGATGAGATAAAATTTAGTATCAACCTCGAGAATTTGGTTTTGGAAAACAACGATTAGGGTACATAATCCTATTAACTATTTTGAGGATATGTATAGAAGAACATCCTATTGTTTTGGTATGTTAGAGATTTTATGGTTTTTCATGGAAATATATCTTCATTGAGATACTATGAGTTTATGTGGTCAAAAAATAGTTATAAATATGTTTAATAAAACAAAAAATTGAATATTTTAATAGACATGATTTTAACCTTGGGAATAAAAACATTTCTTATTGTTCATCTAGTCTAATACTCATGGGGGTCGTTCTTTGGATTTTTAGTATTTTCGTTACAAACCAGAAGGATATATTTCATTATATGGTTAAAATGAACGACCATGGTTAAACCAATGGTGTCTTATATTGATAATATGGTTTAGGATTATACATCATATAAAACATTATGTAGTTTTACCACTATGAACAATGATCCCCACACTATGCTTTTTGGGTTTAGTAATTGTTGAAACCAATGGAAGTTGTGTTAGTACTAAATATGAAGAAAAATTTGGTGACTATAATAAAAAATGGGAATATTATAAAGGTAAATGATAACATTATTAGGCCTAAAAATTAATCCAAAAATATTATTCAAAAAATACCTATACCAACTCCCAAAATGACCAAATAATGTAATGATTGAGTTTTCTAAGAGCTCGAGTAATAGAGACCATAGAGTAAGGAATTAATGATTTCCTTCATGTTTGAAATGTGGAAAGAGATTGTTGGAAAATTGTCACAAAGGAATTATAAAATGAATTATTTTTGAAAAAAAATGCATTATACAATTAAATTCCATGAAAAAATTGGAGTATGATTGAAGGAAATAAATTACATTAAATGGATCCATTTACAATTCATTTTGTTAAATATTGAAAACATGGGAACTATTTGAGTTATTTATTTAATTTAATTGTGAACCCCTAGAATATGGATGGAAGTGTGATTATATTAAATGGTTGATGTATTAATTTATTTTGAATTATGAGTACAATTTTAGAATAATTTTTATCTATGGTGTTATAATTATTTTAATAATATAACCTCAATGAATTGTGATAAATTTTTTGTGCATATATGACTTCATTTGTATAAGAGTTATGGATTCAATCACAATGTTATGAGTTTAGTGTGAATCAAATGTTAAATATCTTAAAAATCACTCTTTAAATATTATTTTTTCTTATTATATCAATATTGATGATTATTTTGGAGATATTAAATGAAATATAACTCATTGGTTTAGTTTTTATTTTAGTGAAAAAGTTATTTATTAATGAATTCAATTATTTATTTTGGGAATAAGATTAATGTTATTGGTAACCATTTGGGTTTTTTATATCCGTGATGATATAGTATTTGTAGGATAATAAACATTGAAATATTTATATAATTTATAATAATATAGTTTTTGAAAATGGTATCCCACATACCAGTAAGAATCTTGTCACATCCTGCAAGGCCATTGAACATGAACACATAATCAAAGGATGATAAGGGTTTAACACATGCCCCGAGACTATATGTTTTCATGGATAATATTTCATTGTTTAAGTTAAATTATTGGATGAATTATTATTAACGATGAACTACTATTGTTATTTTTTATATTTATAGAATAATGTTTTATATTGGAAAAATTATTCTAAGCATAATTGGTCCTGAAAACATTTTAGGACAATTAGATATTTTTATTGATCTTCCGATCTGTTAAATGTAAATATTATTTCCTTCGGGAAAAAATAATTTTTTGGATATTTATTTAATGGTGTATGAGATAAAGTGTAAATTATAGAATGAATTATAAAAGGATGAAATTATTCTTAGGAAATTGACAAATATCGTGTGATTAAATTTCCTTATATTTTTAGATAGTTAATCAATTCCAAAAAAATATATGAAATTGATAATAAAAAAAAATTTATACTATATCATTCATATCTAAAAGATAAAATATTGTTTTAAATCATCACAAATATATTGGTTTTATGTTCCTTATCTATCTGTTGATAAAATCACATTCTTGGGATCAATACCCTTTCTCACTCACCACAATTATTTAGGTATTAATTCCCTGTTTATATCTCCACATTCCACTATTATACTCTAATATAGAAACCAATTATGAGTTTTTCCTGTATACAATTTTATGTTATTCTATCTCTTATTAAGAAGAGATTTTATTAACAATATTTTACGATGTGATTTATGATCAAATATAATTTAAAATTTGAAACCCATTATTACCTAAATTAATTATATATAAAATTTATTTCAAGGTGGTTTAATGCATCACCTAATGACTATATTAGTAGAAACTAAAGATTATTAGCTTATATTTCATGAAGAATAGATATTATATGACAATTAAATAGTCTAAGAATTTATGTTATATTTCCATTTAAATAAAATTCTTCTCATTGATATCCTCTAGGGAACCCAAACATGAGTCTAAATGAACTGCAACATTCAATTAAGGTTATAGTGTTGACATTAAATTTGTGGGGTGGGTTGAATGGTATTAAATAAATTATGAAATTATTATAGTTTAAAAGTATATAGAAATTTTTTTGTCATCTATATTCTGTAAATAAAATAAGATTCATTTGAAATAAAAAGAAATATTTTATAAAAAAAATATATTTATTAAAGGAATTTTAGTCTCACTTTGAGCACAAAACGGAAAATAAGTTTTTTACAATTTTATAATATTTTTTAACGGGATTGAAATAATTTTTGAAATCATTATTCTATATTATCATTTGGTTCCATATATATATATATTTAAAAATTTATAATTTTTTATGGATAGTGAAGATAGTAATTTTAAAGGAAAATTGAATATTCATTTAAATTATTTATAAATGTAATTTAATTTAATTTTTTATATATATATTAAAATTAATAATATTATTTTAAAATATAACTAATTTAAGTCATTGGAATTAATTTCATATTTAGTTATGATATAAAAAATTTTAAAAAATTAATGTTCTCTTGCACAAAACTATTTTTTTGAACGTCTTTGCTATTAATAATAAATGGTATTCTACCAGTTTTTTATTTGAATATTGAAAAAGTGATTAAGTATTTATAATTATCATAAATTATATTATCTAATAATGTGTAACACCCCACCCCAACCCCATTGTATTCAGGAGGCGGTGAGTTTTACTAGGCTTAAGCGACGATACCAAGGTGCTAAAGACTAGTAATAAATGCCGAGGGCTTCAAGAACAAATTGGGGAACGATTTTCCCTTTAGAGAAAACCAACCAAACCATCACCAAAAAACATTTAATGATGCATTTCTATAAACCACTCAACCATGTATTCCTAAAAGAAAACCATGATGTTTCACAATAATACCCAAAAACCAATATAAATTTGAGTACTAAGCAGAAGACTAAACACCAAAACACCACGATCCAGGACCCCTACCCCTTCTCCACATGAGGATACAAGCTCTAAGTTCCACCAACATATCCCAAGAATCACTATGAACCACTATCAATTAGATGCCTTACCATTACCTATATCCTGATAAATGACATCTGCAAAGACACCAGAGTTCCAAGGTAGGGGGTGAGTACAACTACTCATTAGGTTTTCCCCAAATGACATCCCTACACACACCACTAGGATAAAACCATAAGCATATTTATATAAACTATTTTATAGAAAAATAATCACACGTGAAACCATTACCATAAGTCAAACACAACCTTAATAATCCATATCACCAAAACCAAACAACCAAGGGAAATCCAAAAAAACATTTCACAAGACATTTCATCATTTACTCAAAGCACAAAATTTTACATTTTGAAAAACAATGCACACAAATCAATCCTATGGGTGGAACTTCTGTCCAACCCATTCATCCATTCACAACTAGCGGTACTTCCCGACCACTTATCTTTTTATGGAGGCCCTTCCGTCCACTATCAATCCATTTTTTATAGTGGTGCATCCCGCCAACATCCGCAAAACATTCCAACCAAGACATAACCAAGAACATAACCCACCATGGTCCTAACAACATGCAATCAACCACTTACATTATTTGTTAACAACTTCAATAAATAACTCATTTATTGAAACCTCCATTAAATCATTTTCCATTCAATTACAAATATTAATAAAACAAAATATTTATTAAAAACCATTTTCACAAATCATTGAAAGCAACCCAATTTAAAAGTTTCATTTAAAAATCCACAACAGGAAACACTTCACCACAAACCAACTTTTTTCCAAAAATCCCCAAAACATCACCCAAGGGATTTCTAACCAAATTAACACATCAAAACACAATTAATTACAATCCAACCAAACTAATTTTAATCAAAACCATTATATCTAATCAACTAGAGTCAAGATAGATTCCAACTAATATTAGGGTTCCTGAGAAATTGACCCACAAGCAACCACTCTTCAAAACCGGCGAATGCACCACCAAAACCTCTATAAATATTCTTCCCTAACATCAAAAAGCCTTAAATTTAACATCCAAGGAAACCACAACCCCAAATCTACACACAATGAGTGTATATATAGAAAATAATGGGAGAGCGAGAAGTTGATCTAGAGGAAAACACAAGTACCCCAAGAGGATAGACATACCGGGGATAAAACAACTTCAATCCACAAAGAAACCCTTTCAAAAAGATTCCAAAATGAGTGGGAGATCACCCTAAACCACTATGAACCTGAAATACTGAGTGAGGCACAAGTGGGAGAGAATTTGGAGAGGAATTAGGCAAGCCTGAGTGGAACCGGATTTTAAAAAACTACTTTTAAGTGGTCGCATGGTTAGCCGGCACGGTTTGGCAACCCGTGCGCTAACCATGTGAACGCTAATTCCTCAAGATAAAGGGTATGCACGGTTCCCTTGTGTAGTTTTTCAAACCATACACAGGCTGTATGAAGCCTACTCTACCCCCCTTCACGGTTTCTTGGAGAACCTGCATGGTTTCCCCTTACCGTGCTCAAACCGTGCTCCCTATGAAAATCATCCAAACATGTCCAAAATCATTCCAAACTCTCCCAACTTCTACCCAACTCATACATTTAAATGTAAACACATAAAAAGGATAAAAAGGATATGTACCTAAAATCGGGGGTACTACATGTTGTTAATTGTTTTACCATTATAATTAGAAAGAAATGTCAAAATTAATTTTGATGCTTAGTGTAAAATGGATTTACTAAAAAGTAAAATAAAAAATATAATGATACGAATGATATAAAACACATCTAAAAAAATTCATGAAATATATATACTTATTCACCTGTATTAGTAGTTCATTATATATTTTATATGACATTTTTCATGAGAAAAATGTGGTTATCAATATATTGTATCATAATTTTCTTATTTTTCCTCCCATACTAATAAGAGACCACACCATATTGTGTCAACATCACACTTCCAAAAACACTTTGCATCAACCAAAAACATCCAAAATCACTTCTATATTCCTTAAATAAGATCCCATAGTACGTTTTTAGATCATAATTCTAACCAATGAATTCTTTTTCTTTACAGGATATGCAGTTGTGATAAGAATAAGAAAGGTTCATTATTGAGAATATTCATTTTGTTTCTTTTTGAAACTACATAAAATATTATTAAACAATGATTATTTAATAATAAAATAATATAACATATAATTATATGTTAATATTAATTTTAATCAATCATATTTATCTCCTCATCGATAAAATGGGAATCAAAACATTCTATCTTTGGTACCGAAGACTATTGTCATGAGAACCAATGTATTTATTTATACTTCACTACCCTTAAAGGGTGGATTTAATTGTGTATTTGTAAAGTGTGTATGATATTTAGTATATTATTTTTATTTTTTAATAATATTATCATATATATCTTCTTGACTTCCATACCATCTATAATACAATAATGTCGCCCGTGTGTAAGGAGGACAACCTCCTTAAAAGTGATGTGACACATTTTTCAATTATGATTTATGTAGAAATTAATATGGGTAAATTTAATTATTATATAAGATATAATGGTTATTATATTTATTTTTAAAATTAATATATCTCCCACCTGTATCAGTATTCACATTCTAGGGAAATAATATCATTTCTCATTCATACATATAACTTATCAGCTGTAAAATGCGATGAAATTCATTTTAGGTATCCAAAAATACAGAAAAGTTATTAAAATATATAAAATGGATAAAAATTATATTTAAAATAGTAATACCATTCTTGAAACAATTGATTTATATTTTAGGAATAATAACTTTTGAAACAACACAGGCATAAGGAAACAGGAAAGTAACACCCGAATGAACGGTAAAAATGAAATATTTTTAATGAATATGTATTTAAATATTTTTATTAGATCTATAAGATATTAAAAATATAAATATGGATCTATTATGAATTAATAAAATTAATGAAGAAAAATTAAAATTGGACAAATAACGTTCACCAAAACGAAGAAAGAGGTAAGGGACTTCCCCTAAACTTCCATATATTGAGTCATATTGTAATGTTTTCCACCTAATCTTATATATAAAGTGAATATTCCTTCCATTTTTAATTTAATATAACTAAATAAATATAATTCATTTTATTTACTGATTTGATTTGAAATATTTCAATTTAATGTTTTTATACTAGAAAATCACCAAGTGGTAATGAATTTAAAAACTCACCATCTTTTCATTGGGTCGTATTAGTTACTCATTTACATTGATATATATATATATTATGACTTTATTTAAATTTTCATATTTTTTTTAATTTTAATAATTTTATTTGGAATTATATTCAATACACATAATAGATACATCCATTAATTTTCATTTAAACACTATCATATTTTTAATGGTTTATTTCAAAATCTCATCTTAATAAGGATTTTTATGCATGCATTTCAATTGATGTAAATAATTTGATTTTCTTCTAATAATAACATTTTAATTTATTTAACATTGTTTATTCTAGTTTTTTTAGAGAATATTACAATTTTCATCTATTTTTTACATAAAATTATTGATATTTTTTAAAAAAAATTAACTTTTTATCTCTCATCGATTAAAATTTGTATTCATCCATGTCGATGTTTAGTAAAAATGTTTTCATAAATTTTTCCTCATTAACCATATTAATTTTTAACTAAAATTTCACACATTATTTAATTTTTACAAAAATATATGAAAGGAATTTTCATTTCGTTTTCAAAACTAGGCCCATTTTGATTTGACAAATAATTGTGAAACGAATCATTATTTTAAAATGAATGAAATATATTAAATTTGTATGATCATTTCCACCCAATAATTTAATTATAAATTTATTATTTTCCATTTTTATATAAAAATAATTATATTCAAAATGTTTTGTTATATTTTAGTTTTTAAAATATTTTTTCATGTTTAAAAAGATATTTCCTCAAAAATATTTTTGATAAAAAAATTTGTATTTATATTCTTCAATGAAATCATCCATTTGTTATAATTTTGATACAATGTGGATATTTTTTATTGATACCATTTTTATTTTATCTTTGGATGGTTTATGATAAGTTTAACTATTGAAAGTATTAAAAATATATTTTTAGAGTAATTTATGTAATCATTAACTTCCGTATGAAATATTCACATTCTTCTTTTCGTTGTAAATTCACATTATCCTAAACAATAATACTATTTTTCATGGTCATACTTATTACATTAATATTATATAATTTTCGCATATGGTTCTTTACATTTAACGTTATATAAATGAATGATGAATTATTTTTAAGTATATATTCCTTACATGATATAAATATTAATGATAAGGAATATTTTTTATGAATAAAATTTATAATTTGGAAAATGGGTAATTATATGGACGTGAAACAATAGGTGGGGTTCAATTATAGAGACCCCATCATTTTATCAGTATTCTAATGAGTCAAATCATCAAGCTCACCTTTATTAAATAGATTTCTGGTGCATACCTACCCATTATTTTTAATATTTATTACGAATTTGTATGATAGTTGATGTATCATGATTCTTGTGATATGAAATCCAATAATATAGAATTTCTTTAATCAACAATTTATTTTTTATTATTCATGATCATTTTTTAATGCCATTGTCTGTGGATTCATTTTCATTATCAGTTTATTTATTAAATCAGACGTGATTTCAACTATTTAACATTCCATATTGATTTGTTACTTATTTATTCATGATAATCAAGATATTTTAAGGGAATGTGTGTTCATTTGTTTACCATCCCATATTTATTTTTTCATTATCTAATTCTGATATTCCAAAAATTATTAAAATGAACATGTGTTCAAAAAATCATGTTTCCATATATATCATGAATTTTATTTTCATGATATTTTTTTATTGATTAAATTAAATTTGAGTTATGAAATCTACCTTTCCTAGTTCATTATTCCCTATATAATCTGGATGGTCAATATAGTTAAAGGGAATTTTCATTCAATTATTTAACATTACTTGTTGATTTTGGATATTGATCTATAATAGCTTCCACAATACCTTACCCTTCCAAAAACTATGAGGCAATCATTATTATTTTAATTTCTGAGGAATCATGTATGTTTACTATGACTAATATGCAATGGACTACTAGATGAATAATGAAATAATAGAGAAATTTATGTTTTAGAATTTTTAATTGAAATTAAATGTTAGAAGAGTTTATGTATATTGTTTACCAATAATATTAATCTATTTAGTCTTTCAGGATTTGACATATTATATCAATGGAAATGTAATAAATAAGACACCTGCTCTGGGTTATTGTTGTTGGGTTATTAAAATATTAATAAATATAATATAAGCTAAATATATATAAATAAATATACCGTATGTATTTAAGATGATGTTATTATTATATTTTATGGATGGAGACAACACAATGATGGTTTTTTGAGACAACCCATAAGATTTCTACATTCTGATAAAGTTGATTCAATCTAGTCAGTCATGGGATGAATAAGGATTATTCGATGATATGAATACAAGGGGAGTATTCCCAATATAATAACTACTATATAATTTTATATTTGGTTCAACATCCATATAAAAAATGTTAGTGCATACATTATATGATGATGGATGAGTAATTATGGGTCATAGTATATAAACATTCTCAATATGTCAGTTGATAATATTAATGATATTTTGTGTGTGTATGGGATAATAACAACCATTCCACAAGGATGTAGTCATATATATTATTAAGAAACCCTTTTTATCAATTCCAATTATTAATTGTGTTGTTTTATATTGATTTATGATTTCATGAATATATTATAATGGTGTGGATGCTGCGAGAGATCCATTCTCTGAATAGGTGAAATGGTAAAAGAGAGTATAATTTTCAAATTGGTAAAAAGTAAAACACACTAATTTAACCCCATATTAGTGTGATGTACATCAAATATAAATCATAATATCACTAATCCATTTTATCACCATATTTAGTGATCAAAATATCTCCCATTAAACTGGAATATACCAAAAAAACTCAAATCTTTTCTCCATATAAATCAAAAGTTTCTAAGCCGATATATACCTTCTAGATCATGACATCCCATTAAAATCAATTGTCCAATGAAAAATAACACTAATTCTATTTAATTGATCTCGTCCCACAACCATGATCAACTAACCTATAAAAAAATAAACCCCCAAAAACCCCATATAGGATAGCTAGTATTAATTTTTTAGACCCTCACATATCCCTGCACATTCTTATCATGTACATGGTGCATATATACAATTATAAAAAAATAATTTTGGGTAATACATTTGTGGTATTTTGAGATACATGTATTTTAAATCTCACATTATATTTTGAACTGTAGTGGAAGGGATCATATGGCTTTGAAAAATCAATAAAATAGAGATTTAATATGATACCCAACATAATGTTTGATAAACATGAATCAGATGACGAATAATTCACTTATTACCCCAAAGAGACTCCCTTAATCAAACTGATCAAAGGATAAATCAAAAAAATTATAAATCCCATATTGGAAGGGATAAACGTTGAAGGAATGAAAATTTGATTCCTCTAAATTATAAGAATAAATTTGTTATATAAATTAATATAAAATGAAACAATATTAATTAATTTAATTAAAAACATAATATGTACCAACTAGTTACTTGATCACATCCCTTAGTTACCCAATACCCACTATGTGCCTATCTAAATTCCACTGAAAGGACAAGGGACCTCAAACAGACACCAACATTTTATTAGGACCACTAGGTACTCAGTTGTAGTATATTTGACACCCAAGGGAATCTAACTTCCGTATTGATGTTTAGACACTCAGACCTAATTTCAAAAACATACCCTGAAGCCATCACTAACATCTCTAACATCTAAAAAAGAAAACAAATGTCAGGGTATTGCTAAACACACACTCAATATAAAATTATTTTAATTTATAAGACCATAAACAACCCCATTTTATTAAAACTAATCCTTGATAGATATTTATTAACAAAACTAAACAACTATAACTCAGGACCTTGTACCTAAATCCCAACACTCTAAAAATACAATTTTAATATTGAAAATGTCTTCCAATACTAAATTAATTTGGTTTAAAAACACACTGGATTGATTAAAATTATGGGCAATCCTCATGATTAGAATTTTTTACATAACTTCATCATTACAAGATTATTTAACATAATGATATAGTGATATTAACCACAAAAAAAATTCAATACATATTAACCACAATATAAGGAAATACCCGTATAACTAATTCCCAAAAATAAAAAACAACTAGTTATTCCATTTAAAAATTGAATTCATCATACACAAGTACCCATAATCAAAAAATGACAAACCAATATTCACATAATAAATATTTGGCTATTAACATATTATTAAACTACTATAACAATTGATCTTGTCATGTGTAGCTGACCCATAACCTAATTTCCCTAAACATGAACTAAATATAGAGTGAAAATGGTGTTATTAACTACCATATGTACAGGGTATCCTATCACTTTTCAAATAATTATTATGTATATGAATCCTTGCTAGAACACCCTAATACATTATTTAGTCTTTCCATTGATGTCAAAAATTAACCAAACAACCATCCTTAGAGATACTGTAAGACTGTCTATAACAATCCACATAAAATCATACTTTATACTAGTTATGGAAACCCTAAACTTGGAAATAATGAGAGTGAGTGGTTTTGAGTTAGGGTACTTAATGAATTAAAATTTCTCTTATCTTTTATCCCCTAGGATATATGAATATTGATCCCTCAATGGAAACAATATTTCCAATATCTAACAGTATATAAAATTCAAGCCCACACAATTTTAAATATTATACGTGAAATTGAATTTAACATGAAAGCATACATTCTATATGGTCCTCATAATGGGATAATCCAATGAATATACACATAGTGATGTTTGATCATACTAAAATCTTGTGTACTCACATTCGAGAAATGCATGTTTTTAGGTAAAATTTACTCCATACATTGTTTATCTATGTTTCCATGGTTTGAAAGAGTCTTAGTATTGATCCAAGGAAAAATACATATTTTTATCCACAATTGAATTCAATTTTTAATGGATAAAAAATTTATTCACATAATTCCATTTTTATAATCAACATGTACAATTTCAATTTTCTATGTCATAACTTAATAATCTAATATTATTTGTATTCCACTATCACCACAATTAAAATCCTTGAGGACCTAAAGGGATCAAATTTTTGATGTTATGTGTAAGACACTATCATCCATAAAACATAACATTAGACATATCCTCTTACAAATGAAGGTTTATCCCTTCTGGTACAATTTTACTTACCCTTTAATTCAACAACTATATATTGTAGTGTAAAATATATAAACATATTCATCATTAAAAAAAGAGTATAAAATCAATTGAATTATTTGTATATATCTTTAATCTTCTGAATAATAATTTAATCATGTATATAAATTTGTTAAACCATCATCTCTCCCAATATAATTTCATTAATTTCAATAATTTTTTTTATAGACCATCAAAAAATCACACCTAGATCGGAGGATTACAATCAACTAATTCATCCACAATACCCTATGGCAATTCACTCTGTAAAACAACATATTGTGTTCAAAAAAAGGAATTAAACTTCTATCTGACCACCTATGTTCATTAATTCATCCACAATACCCATGTTTAACACTGAGTATGACGCAGGTTTAACATCTAGTGGAGATGGATCATACTAATCTGAACACTTACTAGAGTGGATCAGATGGGTGTAATCCCAAGAGGGAACACTGATGTCGGGGTTAATGCATGATTAGTTACTTGGTTACAGCTAGGTGCAGCGATGTGGTGAATTGGCATGATCCCACCGATATGTGCCAGCGCAGGTAATAATCAAGGTAGATAATGGATTGTTAAATGATGTCATTGGAGAATGAGATGGAGTCAGCTCGAGGGCGATGGTGATGTTGGGTTTGAGCCTTGATAAAACTTCTTACATGTCCATGTGGTAGGGAATCAATGTCCACATAGTTTAAGATGGTGTATAGGATTAGGGTGTGCATAGAGGATGATGACTTGATGATTTATTGGGGCTTACACATGGTTAGTAGCCTGATGTTGGTTTTATGCCACTGGGACTAACAAGAGATATAGGTCCCAATGGAAGGGAGTTCAATGGATTACCATAAGGTTACGGTTGAAAAAGTATTACCCCTTAATGGTGATCACAACAACTTACCTCTACAGGAGGTTCACAATGGCTTGTCATAGGGTAGCAGAACACAACGGCTTACTGTTGTGTGATGTTCACAACAGCTTGCTGCTGAAGGGGGTTTACAATGGTTTATATCTTGATAGGGGTACAATGGCTTACCACTGGATGGGGGACAGTTTAGTGTCATATGGGACAAAAAGAGAATACAGTATAACATCATGTAGGACAGGGGAGAACCGACATAGAGATGGTTCAAACCAATGGGTTTGGGGATGGAACCTTAGAAATGATTCATAGGTACCTTGTCATGGAAATGATCAAAGTCCATGTAGTTCAAGATGGTGGGAACCAACGTGAAGGGGGTCGGAACAAAGGGATGGTAAGATTGAACCTCAGAGAGCCTTTTTACATACCTTGCCTTGTCATGGATCAAGGTCCATGATGTTCCAAATGGTGGGAACCGATAAGAAGGGGGGGTTAGAACGAATGGATGGAGGGATTGAACCTCCGGGGGGATTCCTACGTACCTTTCTATGGCATGGATCAAAGTCCATGTATTTCTAGATTGTGGGTACCGATGTGAGGGGGGTGGAACCAATTGATGGTTGGCATGAATGTCAGGGAGGCTTCCTACGTACCTTTCTATAGTAAGGATCAAAGTCCACGTAGCTACAAGACGGTGGGAACTGATGTAAAGGGGGGGTCAGAAACAATGGATGGTGGGCCTGGACTGTAACACCAGAGACTTTTATGTTATATAAATCATGAAAGGAATCTTTTTCTACACAACACTTTCTTGGCTTGCTTTACACGCAATCACGACCTTCCTCGATAGCTTGCGTTGTACGCAATACCGAGTTTCACTAAACGACGATATGCTATTAAAATATTATTTAAAATAGCCGTTATGAATTGTAATAACCACTTTTTGAAATTTTATCTTTCAAAATGGACCTTATTTTTGGATTCGGAATACCGAAATTAGCCTAGGGTGAAATTTTGGTATTTTTCTGAAAACTTTCAATTTTTGATGAAAGTGAAACCACTAAGTGGTAGGTTAAAAACTGAATTTTGCATAAAACATAATTTTACCGCTTCTGTGAATGGAATTTCTAAAATCCGGCAGACACGGTTGATATCAGTAAGTAAAATGTGGTTCAATAATATAAAAATAATTTTATGGTGAATAGTAACTTTTTACTTTTTTTTAACACGGTTAATAGTAAATAGGGTAACTAAGGGTAAATATGATATTACTATTACCCTAACACATGTCCTAATTCTATTGGATAAGTTTAATTCGACCGAAAACAACCTTATGAATATAATATGACCATTTACGTCCACTTGTATTAGATTATGAAAATTAATATTATTTTATTTAATGAATAGTTAAAATAGTTAAAATAAATGTTTAATAAATAAAACATTTTTAATATGGGTTTATACATAAGATAAATTCGATTATAAATATTCATTAGAAATATAAAAAGATTTCCTACATAATGATATTTTATTTATAATTTTCAGACTTTAAATTAATTAATTTATTTATGACACAACGATGATGCAGTAATTACCCTTTTAAGGAAATGTTAACATAATTGATGTTATAAATGCCCAAATAAATATAATTTGAGACTTTTTACGAATTCCAATAATTTTATAGGTTACTATGATATATTAGTGTTGATTTAATCAACTTGGTTTGGACATATAATTCTGTTATGACTTTTACAAAAATCATATATCATATAGTGACAAAATTGACACAAAATAGTTTTTAAATAAAATATTATATTATTAATTGTAATATTATTCCTAAAAATCTATGTCTCGGCCAAATGACTTAGATAAGGATATATATATTAATAATAAATAACTTGGGGTTCGTTTGGCATGTTATAGTAAGTGTATTAACCATATTGTGTAAGAAAACAAAAAGACACGGTAAAAGTTAAATTATTTAACTTAGAGTTAAATCTAATTGATAAGGTTAAAATAATAACCTAAACTTGTATAAATCCTCTTGGTTGATAGGATTTCGACCCATCCCCACTTTAACTTCTAAATAAGACCCTTTTTAACCATTATAAACTGATTTTGACTTTAATATAAAATAATATTTTGAGATATTCCTAAGGTGCCCCTCTCCCCCCTTATAAAAGGGGACCTCCTCCCCCTCCTCCTCACACCAATTTGAGCACTCAAGCTCAGACAACCCCTGCCAAAATCCCTTCTCCACTTCCCTAGAATAATCCTAGTGGTCCTGGTCTTCTTCAAAGACCAATCTTAGTTCCCTTAGTGGAGGATTCAAAGAGGCGTTTCAAAGAAGAGGTAATATCCATAACCGATCTTTTCAATTTCATTCTTCTTCAACTTCTACTTCTTTAGTTGTTTCATGATAAAGTAATAAAATCATTATTACTTACATACTGATATGTTATTATAAATATGAAACAACCCTATTTCACCTTCTATCCATCCTATGGAAAAATGAAATCACCGCGCGTGTGTACGTACGGAATACCGTCTCCACGCCGTGGTGTAATCTATTTTCCACCATCACCTTACAAGGATGGGTATAATGGTGTAATGAGTAACTATATATTATTATTATAAAGTGATATTGATACTGAAATATTATAAATACACTTAAATACAATTGCACGATCATGGGAATAATATCATCGCTTGTGCGTACGTACGGAATACCGTCACCACGATGTGATGTGACTCGTTCAACATGATCATCATTACATAGTAATTATATAAATGAATTGAATGAATAAATATGATATATGTTACACTGATACGATTCTGGATATAATGTATCTATAACCTTAAAATAAGAATAAGAATTTATTCGAAAAAACACGCATAAGAACAAAAGGCAATAAAGACCCGAGTAACAAGTAACAATGAAATATTACTAATATGAAGCTAAGAATATGACCATATATGATATCATATCAATATGTATGATTCTAGAATAAGTCAATAACATTATTTAAACCATTATACAGGAGCTTCGGACACGTACAAAGCAAATCGGACATAAGGTAAGGGAAATATCACAATCTCATTTTTATCAGAGATTGTTTATACTTTTGTATTTACTGGGGTGTATTTTATCATCCAAATCCATGTTTCCTCAATATGTAAAATTTTTCCATCCAACAAAAATTTTTTAAATCCAATTTTACCCTTCGGTGAGTTTTTAGTAAAAGATATGAAAGAAATCTTTTGTCGTTTTTCGTACGAGGTACTTTTTTTGACTTTTCCGACAAAATTACGAAGAATTTTTTTTTTAACTTATACGGCAAGAATGGATTTTTAAAACATTATTTCCAAGAATCTTCCTTTGTAAGTTTTCAAGTATATTTTTAATCAACTTATTTTCGTTTATAATTGTATGACATGTTATGAAAAGAAAAGTGTTTTTGAAGTAGAAAAGATATTTTCCTCAAGAATGGAGTTCAAATGTTTTATCAAGATTATTTTCCATCTAAGATAATATAGGGTTCTGTTTTTATACCTATTATTACACTGATATGATTATGTTGTGATGGAATTATTTTTATGAAGTCATTTACCTTATATGATTTGATTTATGATGTCATGATATTTCATGAATCCCATTTTTGTTACATGTGTTATGCGATGATGTATGATTTATGATTATGTGGCACACATAAGAAATGATTCATTATAAGATGGGTGGGACCTATATCTCCCTTCAATGCATTGGGTAAAGATTTATATCTCATGAGATAGACATGGCTGGAATAGAAGGTTATTTCGGTTCAGTGATACAGGACTGAAACGATGAGTGAACTCGGTTTAGAAATGGACTTTGTCCGCTAAGATAGTCTTGGAAATGAGTCATGACTAACAAGAAATGATTTTCCATGATTATTTGTGCATGCCACAAAGTTTCAAGTTTTATCTTATGATTATGGGGATCTCATTTTCACTTCTATGATTTATTCCATGTTAAGATATTATGATCTCTTTTGCAGGTTTTGATTTTCAAAAAAATATGATATGATTTTTATTTCCTTTATTTGCCCTTGCTGAGCATTTGAGCTCACCCTTTTTTTGTATGTTTTCTTTTCCCCAGGTCAGGAAGATGGATATTAAGTAGAATATGCTAAAATGGACCCTAGATATGATGAAATAAATGGGAGACACTGTAGAAGATTTATGAACCAGTTGTTTATGTTTCCCAGTTTCTAAAGACATTATACCTATACGGTCCTTTGTGGTTTTGTCATATGTTGTAATAAGTGTGCTTCAATTTTGATGTATTAACAATGTATGTAAAGTATGGGTCGTTATAGTTGGTATTGTAGGAATGGTATAGTTAACCTTTGGAAACTAGGATGTGAAAGCCTTAGTAAGAACCCTAAGGATATGTCTAAGCATAGAACACAATCTTAGTGTTTTAGAAATGGCCATGAATAACCTAGGATAAGACCTTAAGCGTGAAAATTTTATTCTTGAATTATGTGGTTTTCCTATTATAAATAGTTTTGCTCACACTATTTTTCTTGGTTTTAGTCAATGGCTGGAACCCGAAGGAACCGTGTTAATGCGGAATGCGATGGGAAATGCAATGATTGTCCCCCTGAGCAACCAAACGATATGAGAACTGGAATGCAAAATCTTTTAGCCATGCTCACACAACTTTCTCAAGCTATGAATCAGGCTGGACTTCCAAACGAGCAAAGGAAGGAGCAACATTCTGTTGAATCCTTCATGAGGCAGAGTCCAACTTCTTTCAGCGGGTCTACTGATCCATTAGTTGATGAACAATGGATTAGTACTATTGAAAAGATATTTTCAGATCTTCAATGTTCTAAACATGATAAATTCATCCTAGCAATGTATCATTTGGAAGGAGATGCTGATCAATGGTGGAATCTTATTAAGAATACGAGGTAAAGGGATGAAATTGAGTCCATGGAATGGGACGAGTTCAAGAAATTATTTTTCAATAAGAACTTCCCTCGTATTCTCCGAACAAAGATGGAGAAAGAGTTTCTTGAACTGAAGCAAAGGGATGATGAATCTGTTGGTACCTATGAAGCAAATTTTACAAGACTTGCAAGGTACGCTTCTGGTATTATTATCCAACCTAAGAGTAAGATCGATCAATTCTTTAGTGGCTTAAAACCAAGTCTTCGAAGGGCGTTAACCATAAGGGACTTCAATAGCTACGAGGAAATCGTTCGATGTGCTCTCAAAGTCGAGTTGGAGATTAGAGTAACCCATCAGTCATATGGGTTTGATAAGAAGAGGAAAATGGAATTCAAAGGAAAATCTAAAGAGCACACTGAAAAGAAGATGAGCTTTCCCTTATGCTCAAAGTGTGGAAAGAAACATGGAGTGAGTTGTCTTAAAGGGACAAGTAAATGTTTCAAATGTGGAAAGGAAGGTCATCGGGCATTTGAATGCCGCGATAATGGGAAGAAGATGTCTAATGATGCAAATAAAGGAAGGGATACACAGAATGAACCTACTACACTTCAATGTTTCATGTGCAATGAGATGGGGCATTATGCCAATCAATGCCCAAATCCAAGGGTTGATGATGATGGTCGACGTCAACAAACTCTTAAGGATAAAGACAAAGGAAAGTCACATGCAATTTCTATCAGCGATGTGGAGTACGATAATGAAGTGGTGAAAGGTACACTTACCATCCACTCTAAAGTAGCAAATGTTTTATTTGATTCTGGATCCACCCACTCTTTTATTTCTGAAGAATTTTCTAAGGGTATCACCGTCTTACCTCAACAATTATATGTTGAGTTAGCTGTGACAACACCTAATGGCACATCAATCGCATCAAAAGTTTATAATTCTTCTCCAATTGACGTTTGTGGGAAAGTGATTCCTGCAAATCTTGTGATCCTTCCTTTAGTGGAATTCGATATGATTCTTGGCATGGATTGGATTTCTTTATACGGAGCTCATATCAATTGCCAAAGAAGGGAAGTCACATTTCATATTCCAGATCAATCTATGATCGTCTATCAATGCAAGGATGAACATAACCTTCCAGTAGAAATTTCTTCCATTTTATGGGTATTGATTTTACTAAATGAAGGTTATTTATCTCAAAGGGTTGGTGAGAAACTCATGATTAAGAATATGCCCATCGTACGGGAGTTTGATGATGTCTTTCCGGAGGAATTACCGGGTCTACCACCAAATCATGAAGTTGAGTTTTCAATAGAACTCGTACCGGGTGGTTTGCCTATTTCAAAGACACCTTATAGAATGGCCCCAACTGAGTTGCAGGAATTGAAGAAGCAACTCCAAGAGAATCTTGATAAGGGATTAATACGCCCTAGTGCGTCACCTTGGGGAGCACATGTTCTATTTGTTAAGAAGAAAGATGGATCAATGAGACTTTGCATTGATTATCGAGAACTTAACAAGATCACTATCAAGAACAAATATCCTCTCCCACGCATTAATGACTTATTTGACCAACTATGCGGAGCTCAATACTTTTCCAAGATTAATCTTTGTTTAGGGTATCATCAATTAAGGGTCAAAAGGGAGGATATACCAAAGAAGGCTTTCCGTACAAGGTATGGACACTATGAATTTATAGTGATTCCATTTGGTCTTACTAATGCTCCTGCTATCTTCGTGGATCTAATGAATAGAGTCTTTAGAGGATATCTTGATCAATTTGAGGTTGTCTTTATAGATGATATTCTTGTCTATTCAAAGAGCAAGGAAGTGCATGAAGATCACTTGAGAATTATATTGAAGACCCTGAGAAAGGAGAAGCTTTATGCCAAATTTAACAAGTGTGAATTTTGGCTTCAAAAAGATTCATTTTTGGGTCACATAATCTCAAAATAGGGGATATCTGTGGATCCGGCAAAGATAGAGGTTATCGAAAGATGGTCGAGACCAACAACAGTAACTGAGATCTGAAGTTTTCTTGGTTTGGCTGGATATTATCGACGTTTTGTGAACGATTTTTCACGATTATATAATCCACTCACCAAGTTGACTCGGAAAGGAGTTACGTTTGTTTGGACAAAGGAATGTGAAGAGAATTTCAAAGAGTTGAAAAGAAGGTTATCCAGTGCACCTATGCTCACACTTCCTCGTAGTGGAGAAAGGTTTGTGATCTACAGTGATTCATCCAAGAAGGGATTGGGGTGTGTTCTTATGAAAAATGATATGGTGATAGCTTATGCCTCACGATAGTTGAAAATCCATGAGCAAAATTACCAAACACATGATTTGTAGTTAGCTGCGGTAATCATTGCATTAAAGATTTGGAGGCATTACCTTTATGGTGAAAGGTGTGATATTTATACTGATCATAAAAGTTTAAAGTATATTTTCACACAAAAGGAGCTGAATATGAGTCAAAGAAGATGGTCGGAGCTGATTAGGGATTATGACTGCTCAATCCATTACCACCCTGGGAATGAAAACAAGGTGGCAGATGCATTAAATCGACAAGACCATGCTAGTTTATCCATGATGAGGATCACAAAAGATCCAATATTTATGGATTTACAAAGGATAGATCTTGGAATTATAATGGAAGCGGAAAAATATTATCTTTCTCAAATTAATGTTCAACCATCTATACATGTGAAGATTAAAGAGGCACAGAAAGAAGATGTCGAGTTACAAAAGAAGGTGAGAAATGTTCCTGAATTCAACCTTGATTGTGATGGGATAATAAAGTTCAGGAATCGGGTTTGTGTTCCTCCCATCCCCGAATTAAAGGAGCTGCTGGATGAGGCTCCTAGTTCTTTATTCCCTATTCATCCTGGAAGCACGAAGATGTATAGGGACCTGAAAGAGTACTTCTGGTGGGATGGCATGAAAAGAGATGTTGCTGAATATGTCTCTCTATGCTTGGTTTGTCAACAAGTTAAAGCTGAGATACAGAAGTCTAAGGGGATGTTACAACCATTACCCATACCTGAATGGAAATGGGAAAATATCACTATGGACTTTGTCACAGGACATCCTAAAACATCCAAAGGCAATAATGCTATCTGGGTCATAGTTGATCGTCTTACAAAGTATGCACACTTCATTGCTATTAGAGAGGATTTCTCTCTAGATCAGCTTGCCAGGATATATGTAAAGGAAGTGGTAAGATTGCATGGAGTACCACTTTCTATTATATCTGATCGGGATCCGAGATTTACCTCGAAGTTCTGGTGAAGTCTTCAGCATACTCTGGATATAGAGTTGAGTTTCAGCACTGCTTATCATCCTCAGACAGACGGTCAGTCTGAGAGAACAATTAAAACCCTAGAAAGATATGTTGAGAGCTTGCTCTATGGATTTCAAATGAGGTTGGGATCAACACCTACATTTGGTGGAATTTTCTTATAATAATATCTTTCACTCCAGTATTCAGATGGCTCCTTATGAAGCTCTCTATGGAATGAAATGCAGGACTCCAACTTGCTGGGATGAAGTTGGGGAAAGAAACCTATTAGGACCTGATCTCGTTGATGAAATGGCAGAAATGGTCAGATCTATTCAACAACACATAAGAGCAGCTCAGAGTCGACAGAAAAGTTATGCCGACAACCGAAGAAAAGACCTAGAGTTTGAAGTGGGTGATAAAGTGTTCTTACGGATATCTCCCTGGAAGAGAGTCATGAGATTTGGAAATAAGGAGAAGTTGAGCCCTAGATATATCGATCCTTTCGAAATACTGGATCGTGTTGGGAAGGTAGCTTACCGATGGGCGCTTACACTGAATCTCTCTCAAGTTCACGATGTGTTCCATGTATCTCTCCTGAGAAAGTACATACCTGATCCTTCACATGTACTCAGCTCAGAAGTTGTACCGCTAGAGCAAGATCTTTATTATGAAGAACAACCGATAGAGATTCAGGATCGTAGCGAAAAAGTCCTACAAAACAAGACCACTCGATTGGTGAAAGTTTTATGGAGGAACCACCAACTTGAAGAAGCTACATGGGAGCTTGAAGATATGATGAGGGAGAAGTATCCTCATCTGTTTGTTACAAAGTGACGAATTTCGAGGGCGAAATTATTTTTAAGGGGGGTAGAATGTAACACCCGAGACTTTTATGTTATATAAATCATCAAAGAAATCTTTTTCTACACAACACTTTCTTGGCTTGCTTTACACGCAATCGCGACCTTCCTCGATAGCTTGCGTTGTACGCAATACCGAGTTTCACTAAACGATGATATGCTATTAAAATATTATTTAAAATAGCCATTATGAATAGTAATAACCACTTTTTGAAATTTTATCTTTCAAAATGGACCTCATTTTTGGATTCGGAATACCGAAATTAGCCTAGGGTGAAATTTTGGTATTTTTCTGAATACTTTCAATTTTTGATGAATAGTGAAACCACTAAGTGGTAGGTTAAAAACTGAATTTTGCATAAAACTTAATTTTACCGGTTCTTTGAATGAAATTCGAAAATCCGACAGACATGGTTGATATCATTAAGTAAATTGTGGTTCAATGAGATAAAAATAATTTTTTGGTGAATAGTAACTTTTTACTTTTTTTACCACGGTTAATAGTAAATAGGGTAACTAAGGGTAAATATGATATTACTATTACCCTAACACATGTCCAAATTCTATTGGATAAGTGTAATTCGACCAAAAACAACCTTATGAATATAATATGACCATTTAGGTCCACTTGGATTAGATTATGACATTTAATATTATTTTATTTAATGAATAGTTAAAATAGTTAAAATCAATGTTTAATAACTAAAACATTTTTAATATGGGTTTATACATAAGATAAATTCGATTATAAATATTCATTAGAAAGATAAAATGATTTCCTACATAATGATATTTTATTTATAATTTTTAGACTTTAAATAAATTAATTTATTTATGACACAACGATGACGCAGTAATTACCCTTTTAAGGAAATGTTAACATAATTGATGTTATAAATGCCCTAATAAATGTAATTTGAGACTTTTTATGAATTAAAATAATTTTCTAGGTTACTATGATATATTAATGTTGATTTAATCAACTTGGTTCAAACATATAATTCTGTTATGACTTTCACAAAAATCATATATCAAATAGTGACAAAATTGACAAAAAATAGTTTTTAAATCAAATATTATATTAGTAATTGTTATTTTATTCATAAAAATCTAAGGTTCGGCCAAATGACTTAGATACGGATATATATATTAATAATAAACAACTTTTGGTTCGTTTGGCATGTTATAGTAAGTGTATTAACCAAATTGTGTATGAAAACAAAAAGACACGGTAAAAGTTAAATTATTTAACTTAGAGTTAAATCTAATTGATAAGGTTAAAATAATAACCTTAACTTGTCTAAATCCTATTGGTTGATAGGATTTCGACCCATCCCAACTTTAACTTATAAATAAGACCCTTTGGAACCATTCTAAACCGATTTTGACTTTAATATAAAATAATATTTTGAGATATTCCTAAGGTGTCCATCTCCTCCCTTATAAAAGGGGACCTCCTCCCCCTCCTCCTCACACCAATTTGAGCACTCAAGCTCAGACAAACCCTGCCAAAATCCCTTCTCCACTTCCCTATAATAATCCTAGAGGTCCTGGTCTTCTTCAAAGACTAATCTTAGTTCCCTTAGTGGAGGATTCAAAGAGCCGTTTCAAAGAAGAGGTAATATCCATTACTGATCTTTTCAATTTCTTTCTTCTTCAACTTCTTCTTATTTTTTTGTTTCATGATAAAGTAATAAAATCAGTATTAATTACATACTGATATGTTATTATAAATATGAAACAACCCTAATTCAGCTTCTATCCATCCTACGGAAAAATGAAATCACCGCGCGTGCGTACGTACGGAATACCGTCTCCACGCCGTTGTGTAATCTATTTTCCACCATCACCTTACAAGGATGGGTATAATGGTGTAATGAGTAACTATATATGATTATTATAAAGTGATATTGATACTGAAATAGTATAAATACACATAAATTCAATTCCACAATCATGGGAACAATATCATCGCTCGTGCGTACGTACGGAATACCGTCTCCACGATGTGATGCGACTCGTTCTACATGATCATCATTACATAGTAATTATATAAATTAATTGAATGAATAAATATGATATATGTTACACTAATACTATTCTTGATATAAGGTATCTATAACGTTAAAATAAGAATAAGAATTTATTCAGCAAAACACGCATAAGAACAAAAGGCAATAAAGACCCTAGTAACAAGTAACATTGAAATATTACTAATAAGAAGCTAAGAATATGACCATATATGATATCATATCAATATGTATGATTCTGGAATAAGTTAATAACATTATCTAAACCATTATACAGGAGCTTCGGACACGTACAATGCAAATCAGACCTAAGGTAAGGGAAATATCACAATCTCATTTTTATCCGAGATTGTTTATACTTTGGTATTTACTGGGGTGTATTTTATCATCCAAATCCATGTTTCCTCAATATTTAATATTATTTCCATCCACCTACAATTGTTTAAATCCAATTTTACCCTTCAGTGAGTTTTTAGTAAAAGATGTGAAGGAAATCTTTTGTCGTTTTTCGTACGAGGTACTTTTTTTGACTTTTCCGACAAAAGTACGAAGAATGTTTTTTTTAACATATACGGAAAGAATGGATTTATAAAACATTATTTCCAAGAATCTTCCTTTATAAGTTTTCAGGTTTATTTTTAATCAACTTCTTTAATTTATAATTGTATGACATGTTAAGAAAAGAAAAGTGTTTTTGAAGTAGAAAGGATATTTTCCTCAAGAATGGAGTTCAAATGTTTTATCAAAATTATTTTCCATCTAAGATAATATAGGGTTCTGTTTTTATCCCTATTATTACATTGATTTGATTATGTTGTGAGGGAATTATTTTTATGAAGTCATTTACCTTATATGATTTGTTTTATGATGTCATGATGTTTCAAGAATCCCATTTTTGTTACATGTGTTATGCGATGATGTATGATTTATGATTATGTGGCACACATAAGAAAGAATTCATTATAAGATGGGTGGGACCTATATCTCCCTTCAATGCATTGGGTAAAGATTTATATCTCATGAGATAGACATGGCTAGAACGGAAGTTTATTTCGGTTCAGTGATACAGGACTGAAACGAGGAGTGAACTCGGTTCAGAAATGGACTTTTTCCGCTAAGATAGTCTTGGCAATGAGTCATGACTAACAAGAAATGATTTTCCATGATTATGTGTGCATTACACAAAGTTTCAAGTTTTATTTTTTTATTATGGGGATCTCAATTTCACTTCTATGATTTATTCCATGTTATGATATTATGATCTCTTTTGCAGGTTATGATTTTCAAAAAGATATGATATGATTTTTATTTCCTTTATTTTCCCTTGCTGAGCATTTGAGCTCACACTTTTTTGTATGTTTTCTTTTCCCCAGGTCAGGAAGATGGATATTAAGTAGAATATGCTAAAAGGGACCCTAGATATGATGAAATAAATGGGAGACACAGTAGAAGATTTATGAACCAGTTGTTTATGTTTCCCAGTTTCTAAAGACAATATACCTATACGGTCCTTTGTGGTTTTGTCATATGTTATAATAATTGTGATTCAATTTTGAAGTATTAACAATGTATGTAATGTATGGGTCGTTATATGGACCTTAGTGAGGCTTCATACGTACCTTTCCTTGGAAAGGATAAAATTCTGCATGGTTCCAGATGGTGGGAACGGACGTGAAGTGGGGTCAGAACCAATGGTAGTGTGGTTGAACCTTAGGGAGGCTTCTTACGTACCTTACCTTAGAAAAGATAAATGTCCACGTAGTTCTATAAGGTGGGAACCAACATGAAGGGGGTCATAAAAAATTTTTGGTGGCTTGAACCTCAGGGAGGATTCCTACGTACCTTGCCTTGGCAAGGATCAATGTCTACATAGTTCTTTATAGTGGGAAACGATGTGAAGGGGTTCAAAACCAATGTATGGTGGTCCTGAACCATAGGGAGGCTTCTAACATACCTTAACTTGGTAAGGATCAAAGTCTATTTCATTCTAGGATGGTGGGAACTGATGTTACGGGGGGTCAAAAACAATGTTTGGGTATCTAGAACCTCTGAAAGGATTTCTACATACCTTGCCTTGGTAAGGCTGAAAGTCCAAGTAGTTCCAGATAGTGGGAACCGAAGTAAAGGAAGGGTCTGAACCAATGGATGGTGGGATTGAACTTTAGGGAGGCTTCCTACGTACCATTCCTTGGCATGGATCAAAGTCCACGTAGTTCCAGGATGGTGGGAACCAATGTGACAGGGGGTTGGAACCAATGGAATGGGTGGCATGAACCTCATGAAGGCTTCCTACGTACCTTTAATTCGCAAGGATCAAAGTCGTCATAGTTCCAGATTGTGGGAACTGATGTGAAGCGGGGTGGGGGGTTCGGGAATAATTTATGGTGGTCTTGAACCTCATGGAGGCTTCCTACGTACCTTTCCTTGGCATGGATGAGAGTCCATGATGTTGTCGCAAGAATACTCACGGAGGATTCCTATGTACCATGCCTTAACAAGGATCAAAGTCCACATAGTTTTAGATGTTGGGAACTGACGTAAGGGGGGATAAATTGAAGGTGGGATTGAACCTCAGGGAGGCTTCCAATATACCTTTCCTTGGAAAGGAATAAAGTCCTCTTTGTTCCAGGATGATGGAAATCAACATGAAGGGGGTTAGAATCCATGGATGATGGGATTTAACCTCATGGATGCTTCCTACATACCTTAACATTGAAACGATCAATGTACACATTGTTCCAGATGTTGGGAACCTTTGTGATGGGTGATCAGAACCAAGTTATAGTGGGTTGGAACGTCAGAGAGGCTTCTTAAGTTCCATTCCATGGAAAAGATCAAAGTCCACATTGTTCATGATGGTTGTAACCAAGGTAAAGGTGGGGTTGTAACCAATGGAAGGTGGTCCTGAACCTCGGGGAGTCTTCCTACGTACCCTTCCTTGGTAGGGATCATAGTCCATGTTTTCTAGGATAGTGATGGATTGGGGATTACGCTCTATGTTAGGCAAAGAAGGATTCTATGGTTTTTTCTTAATCTATACCATCTTGAGTCATGCTCGTTGGGAAAGAATACACGTTGCATTTTGTCAAAATTGTGAAGCTTCCCACCTCCATGCTCCGCGGTGGGTTTGTAAACGTTAAACGGGATCATAGAGCCTCCATCCTTTTTGCTCTGTGGTAGGTTTTCAAATGTCAATGGGGATCATGGAGCCTCCCACCACCTTGCTCTAGAGTGAGTTCTCAAATGTAGAGGAGGCTCGCAGAACCTCCCCCACATTCCTCTGTGATGGGATCACAAACGTCAAGGGGGCTTGCGGAGCCTCCCGCCTCCTTGATCCCTGGTGAGTGCACAAAGTTCATAGGGGTTCTCAGAACCTCCCGCCTCCCTGATTCGTGGTGCCTTCATAGATCTGATGCTTCTCTCTTACAGCGGGGCTATGAGGGCTCTACGAACAAGATTTACCAAGAATCCCTTAAGGATTTATAATTGTTCGTTTTCTTCCCTAAATTTGGTGGAAACAATTTCCCCCCTGAGACTGGGAACTAAGGGGAAAGAGTGGGTCAATGTATGAGGTTAAATCACAATAATTCCATATCCAATCCCGAAGATGACATGAGAAGAAGGCTCAGGAAGCGGAGGGGAAACGTACAGGCTGACCACACCACGAATCTTGCCTCGGTCGGACGTGCTGCGATGCACCAGGGGTCCTCACCTATAAATAGGAGAGGCTAACATTTATTTTATCATTTCCATCTTCGTGGTTTTTGGAATTTATAATTCACAATTCAAGAACTTCCACATACTCCATGATTGCTCTCTGTGAATCAGGCATTCTACTTCCCGGTGCACAACGAGTTTTTTGACATCGCGGCAGTGCGCTCCGCTGCATGCATCTAAAGGCTGGGCAAGGCTCCATGAACAGTCTTCTAGAACTAACTCAGCAAACAAGATCCACAAAAGAGCTTTGTGAACCAAAAACAAACAATGATCAAATCAAAAACTAAATGGATCAACAAGAGGCTGCCTGGGGGTCCTTCAGGATGCTGCCCAGAGGGAGGAGATAGTAGATAGCTCTAGTATTAGGAGTTATTGTGGAGTCATTCCAACCATAATTCTCTAGTGGAGATGTTTTCATAATGCTAAAAGAACTATCTACTATGTAAGATGCTTCCTTTATGTGGCTTTGGACTGAGGGATGATGTCTTCATCTCTGATGTGAGCATGGATGTGCTAATTTACTGGATTAGGGGCATGTAGTGCCAACGTTAATGGTTCAAGGCGGCTGACGACCATGCATGAAAGGACTTCATGCCACTTCAACACTGACTGTGTGTACTATAATATAACCAAAGTTGACAGGAAGGAACTACACCCGGAGACACCCCCCCCCCCCCACACACACATATGTGTCACACCATCATAAAGGAAGCCCTAGGTAACCTGGGAAAGGAGTGGTCTGATGAGTTGGATTTGTGCGAGGGTGGAATCTTCACATGTGACTAGGCCTGTGCCTACTTGGTAGGTGCCTTGTGTGAGGAATTTGGGGAAAAAATGAGATGACTAGGCCTGTATGAGGTTTCTTGGGCATCTAAATTCCATATCTATCAGCAGAAGCAGCTGATGCTAGAGTTGCTGAGAAGATGGCCATCGTGGACCCATACCTTCCATTTGCACCTTAGAGAGGATGCCATTTGTTTATGTGATGTGCATCAGATCTCGGGGGGTCCAAATACATGGGACGATGTATGATGAGTTCCTCTATATTATGGGTGTGTGGGAGGACCCGGAGAAAATGCCACCACGGGCGATGGCATTGATGATCCTAGTACCTAGAGAGGACAAGAAGTCTGTGAGGTATGTCCACTTCAAATGGTGGTTCAATCAGTTCCTGAGCTTTCTGGAAGATAAGCAGTTTCTGATGAGGCGTCAAACTTCCCAATGGGGGGCCCAATGCGAAAAGGAGCACTCGTACTGGAGGCTCTTAGTGGACAACCAGTGAAAAAACTAGGGATTCAGCATCAGCACTGAGAAAAAACCGATATTTAGGTTGGCTACATTAATTGCGGAACTCATATGCGGTGGTTGCATGCCGGTGAGAAATATAAACATGGTCATGTGACCAAGAACATTTATCTTTGTGTCCATGCTACCCTAATGAGGATGGGTCAACCTTGGTATCTCGATGCTCACGATGTTTTACAAGATAATGTGGAACATCAGTGAAGGGAAAAATCCCCAATGAATATGTGTCCCATTCCACCTCATGTATGGGAGGATATCAGTGCATGTCAGAGGCACCTGTGAGTATCAAAAACTGATCTCCCCTCAAGAATCAAATTTTCGCCTAGATATTGTGAACGCTTTAGGGATCATTCTTACCAAGACAATGGTTAAGGAAGTACTGAAATGGGTCGGTAAGGTATAGGAGTTCAATTTTCACCTGTTCCCATTTCCAACAGGTTCATTCACTGATGATGGCCTTGGAATGGGGGAGTATCAGTCCCATCTCCTGGCCATTCGGGGTGGACTGTTGGTGGGGTGGGTGTACTGCAAGTCCCACTATGTACCATACACTCTTCACCAATATGCAATTCAATCCTGGTGTATGCATCAATTGAACTTGTGGGTCTAATTGGGGGTGCACTACGAAGAACACCCATGCGTGATGAGTTAGATGTGGCTCCTGTTCACACAGAATGATGGATAGATGCGGAAGAATATTCCTACGCCCAAACCCATCATCGGGTTAGTTATAGAGTATGCTAAAAGGTGGGATGCATACTACCTGGGGGATATTTTGAAGCAACCAACCCTTCGGGCCAGTGATGGTGTGCCATCCCAACCTCGAGGTCAGGGCTGGATGGCGGAAAGGACATCTCGCGGTGGTGAGGCTTCCATGGGTGTGAGGCCCTCACCGACTGAGGGGGAGGAAGCGGTATCAGAACCCATAGTCCTAGAAGCATAGGGTTATCCAGAGGGGAGGCCGCCAAGAGGATTCCAATAAATATCCACCCAAGAACTATTAATGAGGTTTCTCCATATAGAAATGACAGAAAATGATGTCTTCCCAGAGGCCTGGGACATCAAGGATGTCAGCAGGCAATTCCTCAGCCTATCTAAGAAGTAGAAACACTTGAACCATATCATTATGGATTTGCTGGGGATAGGCCCTATCAGGGCCGACCTAGCAGTATCCCACGAGGAGGTGGAGCAAGACCTGGCATGGTTGGAGGACTTCATGCACTCCCGAGGTGCCCAACATTTGATAAAAGTCTGGGTGAATGTGTTGTTGGATCAAACAGATCCTCTATATTTTTCAACTGTAGAATTAAGTGACCAGTTCCCTTTGCATGAAGAATTAGACGAGTCCTCATGGAGGAGGAGGCTGATATTGGGATCTCATTAAATGAGGGTGAATTCATTGAATCACTCCTAGAGAATGAATATTTCGTAGAGGCTCTTGAGGTTAAGACATTAGTCCCTTCCCTAGGATCATCTCTGATGCTACATTTGACCTCATCAAAAATATTTAAATTGTACAGAAGGAACTCATACGTATAACATGTTTTGTCTCCTAAATAGATGAACCTATGGGTCCCTCATGATCTATGCATGCGGTAATGACAATTACTACGTCCAACGGGGCCAAGACATCCGAGACGGTTCCCCTAGAGTCTTTAGGCATCCCTACAATATACGGAGGGCCGCACCTTGGGATCCCAATGGAAACAAACCAAGAGATAGACTTTCTATTTGATCTCTGTAAGTCACCATGAAATAGAATTAAACCATGCCACCCATTAATCAGTTTACTAACATCTAGGAACTTCTTGGTTTGTTGTGTTCTCCAGTGGCCTGGGCTCCCTTGGCGAGGCTAGTTGGTTCTCCCGACGGTGCCTTTTCCAGGGGAATTCATGTGTTTGTGGATTTGGATATTCAGACCGACCAAGATGTGGTGATCTTGATCATCGGTGGGATAGTTAGTGCGGATGATCATGGGATTGTTGTGGTGGGATCCGATGTTAATGATCAATAGGATAGAGTGACTCCTTCCATTACCAATCAGACATCAGATGCAGTTCTTACTGATGATTTTGTGGTGGTGTTCCCCACATATGAACATTCCAACCCCACGAACTGGGACGAGATAACCTCTGATAAAGAGGAGAACAAGATATTCCACTACCGGTCATGGATTTTGATCAAGCGCTTTATCGATGACACCACTCAAGCATAATGGAATGACCAAATTGAGAGGATTTTTTTGTGACTGCATGAACTATGTGTTCGGGGAGTGGATTCCCAACATCCCAACATGCTCATCTGAGATCTCATGGGGAATAATATCCATGATTATGACCGTGGTCTTGGTGTGGGTTGGTAGTGGAGAAAAGAAGTGAACATCAAGAGGCTTTGGGAGGCTGAAAATGAGATTCAGAAGATACACATCTAGGAAGAAGAACATTCGTATTCCCTCAACAAACAGTTGGAGATTATATCAGTACATAAGGCCCTACATGCGGAGGATGAAGAGGGAATGAGGCTATCCTATAAAGAGATGACCATATTCCAAACCAACGAGGAGAGGGCCCGAATCGTAGCTGACGAACTATGCCCCATCTCTTCTGAGGAGGGTAGGGAACTAAACAGGTGACATAAGATCTTGGACTCCACAAGCCAGAGGGTGGCTGAGCTACAACACTATTTTGACATGGTCTACCCATCCATGGGAGGGGTCGTTATTCAGGTACTGTGATGCATGTAACTTTTGACCTCATATTCATGATTTAATTATTCATGCTAGATGCAGGAAAGAATTCTGTTATTCATTTCTAGTCTACTACACTTCTGTTATATTCTTGGAACATCCAGTGATCAGTCCCTAATCTCATGTGGTTTGGGCCTGATGTGAGAAACAAGGGATGACCACCTTGTCATTCTATCCGGATATAAGAGTGCCAACAATGCTTCAGGCATTTGGGTATTGAACAACCAATCTAGATTTCCTAGAAGAAAGGGAGAGGCCAGAATGAAGGATGAAGACCTCAAAACATTCAATGTGTCGTCTTCCCAATGTGCTCTAGTGCATGAGCATGGTAATGCGAGGGTCATTTGAAATCAACATGAACATAAGGGAGTGAAAAGTATGAATCACGATACCCCATATATGAAACAATGTGGGGTCGGAGTGGCAATGATGGATGACTACTGAACATAATGGAAATGCAGTATCCTTATTGTGTTAGCCAAAAATAGAGATAACAAATGAGGGATGACCATTGACCATATTGGAAACACAGTGCCTACCTGAAAACATCATCAATTGGTCTTCCCAAACATTGACCAATGACAGTAGGTGAGGCACAGGCCGAGCATCCAAACTATAAGGGAGTTCATTTAGACGTGAAATAGGATGAGGGTCCAAATAAAGGTCATGTAAAGCATGGAGTTTGGAGAGATGGGTTGTTTGGATGGAGTCCAAAACTATTGAAATCAATCCACTGTGGTGTTAACGAATTAGGTGGGCATATCTATCTAATCATGAATCAAACATACTTCTGAGGAGGACCTCTTGTGTAAGGACCTGAAATGCATTGTATTTTCACATCATAATTATTTGGATGATAGGCACATAGTTTAATCTTTGTACGGTGAGGACCATGCACATAGATTAAAGAACTTTTATTCAGGACCAGGATTTGGGACTGAGGTGCCAAAAGGGTTATTGACCTTGGTTCTGGGCCCAAGGAAAAACGTCTGGGAGTCACTACGTATCCCATGAGGGTGAGAATCAAACCAAATATAGTTTTTGAGAGTGATGTTTAACATCATGATAGATTTGGAAAGTTATTTTTTTCATCGATACGCCAACACACATCATACCAAAACTACTAGCCATGCGTGAGTCATGCTCGATGTGGGAAACAAGAAGTAGTGATGGGACATTTCTAGCACATAAAGGAACATTTTAGGGGTGATTGGATGCTAGGTGAATGACATCCAATAATTCCAACCTGCATACATGACACACAAAGATGCACGAAGGTGTAAAGCTGATTATGTTGGAATTCCACTTGAACACAAGGATGTGGAAATATGTGAATCATGATGCTCGATATCTAGACCACAGTGATGGTGTTGTGACGATTGGGAGTAACTATTGACCATGTTCAAAACACAGTATCTGTTTCACGTTATCCTAAAATGGGGACATAAAAATGATGGTTTTACCACTGACCATGTTCAAAACACGAGACCTGTTGCAAATGTCATCTGGGGTCCTCAGGGACGTTGGCCCAAGATGATAGGTAATCCAATTTGGCATGAGCCCAGGCCGTAATAGGGGCCCCTTTAGAAGTGTATGAGGATGAGGATCCAAATAATAGGCTCATGAAGATTTCCCATGGAATGAGGGAATGTCCCCATGAAAATTACACACTTTAATTTTTTTTTCACAAAGCATCTGAGTATGACAGAAAAGACATAACAGATAAAGGGAGTCATTTCCCTATCCATGGACAATAGTCCTGGGGCATCACGATTCCAACATAATGGTCATAGGATGAGCCATTAAGGGGGAATTCATTTAATGGATTGTGAATAGGTTGGAAAAGTGCCCAAAACATGGCGTGCAGTTCCCATAGGGAGATCTTAGTTTAGGGTCATAGAACTTGGACCAAGTTGAAAACCACAAGGGAGGTACATGGTGTGTCTATTGAAAAAACCCAACAGGAATGAGAAACCATGAGGTAATCACTGCACCACATGTTCCCAAAATGGTTTGGGCCAAGGGGTTAAAAGAGATCGAATGTGATTTTAGATTCACGGTGTTGGACCTAGTTATAAGATGTTTGGGCATTCCTACGGATCCGAGGAGGAGGGGAATCATGTTTTATGGAGTTCTGGGAGATGTTGTGAAGTTTAATGTCGTGTGGAATGTACATAAAGTGGTCTTAGTTTATTTTTTTAGAGCATAGAACTTTTTGGAATTGAATAAGGGAGACACACAGTGAAATAATTACTCAGCCCAACTTTAACAAAGGCAATAGAAGTCTATATTATCATAATGGGCTCCTCGGAAAACTTTTAGATCAGGGGACCAAAAGTGAATGTTAGGATGGGCTCAAGGAAAAGTCCTTGAGCATTCTTAAGTACACCATGAAGCTGATAATTAAGCCATACATAATTCTAATGGTGGAATGGTAAGATATGGGTGCCATAGATAATAAGTGTGTGTGGGTCAAGCTTTTAAACCAAAAGAAGTGGAATCTAATAGAACTTGTTTTTCCTTTAAGATGAAAGTTTTTTTCGGTGACAGACCTAGGGTACAAATCCCTGGAATCTCTACATGAATAAATCCATATTCATGCATTGAAAAATGGTATGGTGGGTGACCGATACTATACATGATTTCCCCTCAAGCGAGGAAACCATGATGTAGGGACATTTTTCTTCATCCCGCCTGGACAATAATATCATAGTTTAGGGTCATGTGAAGGTACCAACCATGCTCTTTAATGTCATTTAGTATAGATGTTATATTTTTATGTCATGTGGGACTATCCATCAATGTTTATAGTCATATGGATCAGGAATATATAGTAGATATGAGGATCAAGAGGAAATGTGCACAGTGTGACAATGAATACCCTACGTGAAGGAGGATGAGACCCACATAACACCATGTGCTATTCCCAGATAGAAAACTATTGCTGAGGGGTGGGGAAATGATAGAAAATATGGGGAATTAGATACTAGCTTTCAGTTGATCTGGTCCCAAGGATGAGATATCTGAGTGTTCCTACGCATCCCATGAAGATAGGAATTAAGCCATACATAATTCTAGAATGTGAAATTTAACTTCATGCAGGACAACGTACTGTTTAATGTCTAGTGTGGCATCATGCAGTTTAATGTAATGCTTGATATAAGGTAGGAGGGACTGGAACCTTCTAGGGGATTACATGGTGCGGCTATTATAAACCTGACGTGAACGAAGCCATATGCCCACATATGCCACACCACGCGGTCCTATAAGTATCAGGGCATAAACGACAGTATAGAATATATAAATTAGTGGATATCGAGCTAGACCCAAAGATGAGATATCGGGGTATTTCTGAATATTCTATATTGATGGTAATCTTGAGAAACTTATTTCTAAAGAGGGGATGTATGAAGAGATCTTAGATTATGTTTTTAGTGCTCAGACCATGTAGAATAGGAACTCTTCCAAGTAGACGCAGACCTCGATACAATCCCTAATCAAATGTGAGTCAAACTCGATAGGGAAAACAAGGACTAAAGAGTTCCTTTCATCAAATGGAATACATGTAAAGGGGTCGTTAGTGTAGATCCCCGAACGATGCCTCACTATGGCTTTGTCCACCTAATGAGAAAATGTGCACTGAGGGATTTTACCCAGAGTGTAAAATTCCATTTTCTAATAAAGGGATGGAAAATGATGTGAATTTTGTTAATTAAATTTAAGTCTTGAATGGGTTGGCGTGATGATGGGGAATGACTGTTAGCCATTTTCAAAACACAGCATCTATACCGTGTGGCCTGAAATGGGAACCAAAAAATGATCATCAACCATTGACTGTATTCGCAAAGTGGGACTTGTATCAATTTTTTGTTCGAAACCCAGATGGATGTTGTCATGTATTCTTAAAAGATACCTTGGCATGAGCATCCACGCCATTTGGGGTTCCCTTTAGATGTAAAAGATAATGAAAGCCCAAATCAATGGGAAAATGAAGCCTGAAAAACAAATTGGTGAAATCATGTCCAGGTAGAATCTGACATTCCAGGCTCTGAACTAGATTACTCCTGGGCACATTGGTGAATCACTGATGATGGTTGTGGGGCCCAACATAAGAGAAGATGGCTCGACAAGATGATTTTAGGAAAAGGGAGTGAAGGGCACTCAAGAGAGAGAGGTGTGTGGCGTGGTTGTTATAATCGTGATTATAATGGGTATTTAAGACTATACCACACCATATACCCCTCTCCAGGAAGAATGCATGGAATGGAGCCAAGATGATAGGGTGTTTTCTATGATATGGGGATGGACCTGAAGAATAGTTGTTCGGGCAGTCCTACGTCTCCAATAAATATTGGAATCGCGCCATACATAGTTCTGATTATGATGTTGTGTAGATTATCATCGTTACGCATGGATGATGGATCTTATTGTTTAAGGTCTTAGGGCTCGGACTGTAGATTCCTAGTTTAATGTTATATGTGTGGGACATATGAGTAAAGATGGGGAATCATTTTTTCTGTGGAAAACCACAAAATGGTGATGATGATAGCAGATATTCGTTGACCATGTTCGCAACAAAATATTCAAATCTATGTGACCAAAAGGTTAGGGAAAACAATTGAGTTTTGAACATTGACCATATTCACAACACGAGGCTTGTATCAATTTTTTCCTCACAATCCTCATGGGAATTATCCCATAATGGTAGGACAGCCCTTGGGCCGACCATCCATGCCATTCGAGGGCCCTTTTGGATATAGAAGATGATGGAAACCCTAATGTTGGGGCTCGTGAAGCATGGAAGGGGTTGTGCTTGTGGAAAGGCCGATAATTGGATGGATGTCTGAAAAGGGGTATTTACGGTGTGTCTAAATAGCTTGATGTGAATAAGGACGTGAGTCCATAACACACCGCCCACTCTTAAATGGGAACTCGATTCCAGGGTCTGAATGGGTCGAGGGACCTAAGGCTGGGTGTCTTGACCAAATGTAGCCAAATTAGCTGTCATTTGAGTATTAACTTACCTCTACTCATAAGCCTATGTGAGCAATGATTAGTTTTGGGAAAATGAGTATGACTAGGCTCTTCCCATCATATAAGTGTCTGACAGTAAGATTCAAACTCCTACACAAGGAATACCGAAATTTGATGAGACAATGAGGTAGAATGAGCCACTACAGTACATTTTTGGGACATATGGGGCTGATAAAAACAAAAAAGGATAGCTATTGACCTGATTCGAAACCCAACATCCATATAGTTTGACATGAAATGGGAAAAAAATAAGCATCGACTACTGACCATATTCGCAACATAAGATTTGTATCAATTTGGTGTTCGAAATCCTTGAGGGGTTTCACCCAAAATGATATGAGATCCTTTAGGCTATGTATTGATAACATTCGAGGGACCATTCAGATGTGAATGATAATGAAAACCCAGATGATGGAGTGTGAGGAGAATATATATTCCCATTCAACATAAAGTCAAGCTGAATAGTAGAAGTGGTAGGGTTCTTTGGGGATGATGGATACATGATACAGTCATGATGAACCTTCCATGGATGAGGGAAAAATCCTATACCACACCATGCAATTAGACCCAATGTTAGGTCCCGAAGTTTGGGGATGGGCCATCAGATGAAATGTACGAGAATTCATACATATCTCATAAGGATAAGAAGCAAGTTGTATGTAGTTCTGTAGGCCATTTGGTTTAATGTCTTGCGGTGAGGATATGGTAGGAGAAAAGAACAATGGAGTGCACATGGTTCGATCTACGCATTCATGACATGTGTGGGGCCAATGAAGAATATATGAAACCATGTGGGATCTTCCAAGAGAACTATACCCCATGGGGATATTCGAAGGGGACACTGGGGCTGGACTCAAGATGTGGTGTCTGAGCATTCCTATGTATCCCATGAGGATGGGAATCATGTCATATGTTTTTTTGGCGGTTTAACGTGTCGTTGGGCGATACACAGCTTAACAACATGTGGGATGACATACAGTTTATCATCATGTAGGATGACATAGATTTTTCCACCATACGGGACGACATACAGTTTAACGTCATGCAGGATGATATACAACGTTGTGTCATGTGGGATGTCATACAATTTAAATTCATGTGGGACAACATATAATTTAACATCAGGCGGGACATTTTACCATTTAAGGGAATGTAAAACCAGACAGTTTATGGTCATGTAGGACCCCAATTTTTAAGGTCTTGTAGGGCCAGAAATCTGTTTGGGGTCATGCATGACCATGCAGTTTATGGTTGAGAGGGACCATGTGACTCAGGAAATGTATTGCTCGAAGAACATGGTATTGGTTGGAGGAGATATATGCTCCCTTTCCATGGTAACTTGGGATAATTCACTATAATAATAAAACTTGTGATTGTTTTATGGTTCTTCCCATTTGGACTCCCACTTGGGTTGTTTTCTACCAGGTATCATTGGTGTTCTTGGGGCCACACCAAGTTGCCTTGCAAGAAGGAAAGGAGGCAATCATTCTTCCTTAAAGCACTACTTATCTTGTTTTGATGCCTTTGTAGATTGTGCAGGGCACAAAGCCTATTCTCGTAGAGTGCTTCCAACTCAGCCAAATGGATTTAACCTACTTTATATTATGCTTTCTAATCATAAATAGTTGTGCGCAATGAGGGAAACAGAATCTCTATGGGTAGAACGACCTCCATTCCATTAAATAGAGAATATGTGGTCAACTGCATTGAATTACTGGTCGACGTTTGATAATCCTAGAGGGCATTGGGGTGATTTTCCGGCCAACTCTTCTTGTTATGTCCAATCATTCTCTCCATAATTTTGGAGATGGGTTTGTTTAAATCATTGATATTTCCATTTTTTAGCATGAAAGTGGGTTGTGTGGTTAGAATGGATGTTGTAATTAGCGTACAGCTTCAGAAGCTCAGATTCCTGGATGATTGTGACGTTATCAATGAGGACATAGTGAGGGATTCCATATAGGTAAATGATGTTGGATTTCACAATGTCAATAATAGAATGGTCCCTGTACTCCTTCAGCGGAGATGCCTCTTCCCACATGGAGAAGAAATCTGTAGCAGTCATGATGAACGTGCACTAGAGAGATGTCATCGATTGATATGGTGCAACGACATCGAGTCCACATAACTTAAATGTCCGAGAGTAATTAGTAGTGTAGAAAGTCTCTTGTGGTTGATGCATAATGTTGGAATGAATTTGGCATGGATGGCACCTTTTAGGGAACTCGATGCAGTCATGGATCATGGAGGGATAATAATATCCCAGTCTTTGGATCGAGAGAGAGTGCTTTTGCTCGGTCTAATGAGCCCCACAGGTACCGGTATGAACCTCCTAAATTACATGGAAAATCACAACCCCTTGAATGCAAAAGGGGGAGAACCCCATCAAACCCATGATTATAGAGGATCTGCTCACGACCCGGACCATGCTGGAGGGTAAACTATAATGCATGACTTTGAATTTTCTTATGCTTGGCCCAATATATTGGGAGATTACCACTTTGGAGGTACTCAACCAAGGTCGTTCTCAAGTCATGAGTCACATCAATCCCTGCATCTGGGGAACCTGGTTATCTTATCATGGAGGCATCGACGATAAGGTGGATTCCCTATGGGGTTTCACTATCATCTAGAGTGATGGGAGTCATGACTCTCTGATGTGACATGTGGATAATTAGATCCTATTTTTTGGGTTCTACAAGTGATGTATCTTGGATGGCTAGTGCATCAGCTTGTTCATTTTAAGATCGAGGGACTAGAGTTACTTCTGGTTGAGATGGAAACTGGGCCATTAGCTAGATAGAGCATTCCAACAAAGGTACGATCTCTGGATTTCAGATAAAATAGACATTGTTGATCAGCTTGATGACAAGTTAGAAGAACCCTTTAACATGTAAATGGGGTACGTCAATCTCTAGGTCCATATCGAGGCCTGTAATGAGAGTTTGATACTCCACCTCATTGTTGGTGTATCCTTATGACAATAGGAATGAATATGGATGAATGGATTATGGTGGGGTAATGAAGACAATACCTTGGTCAACTATGTTGAGTCTGGGGTCATTAAACCTTCTACCGGTAGGGCTCTGGGATGATCTATCAAAGTGCATTTTTCTGCAATACATGGCATGGTCCACATGAGAGGATAATTTCATTGGAAAAAATAATGTCCAGAGACTAGTCTGCGAGTTCTAGATAGGTAGAAAAGATGTCTTACAATGATTTCACATTAATAGCATTCAGAGGGAAAAAGTTTAAGTTGAACTACTAGAGAATCACTGCCCACAAGGCTAGAAGGCCTTTCAACATGGGGTGGTTCAGGATGTTCTTCATCATATATACCTGGGACACTAGTGGAACCTCATGCTGCTAGAGGTAATTCCTCAATTTATGTACCACGAATATCACCACAAGGAATCTATTCTATATAGGGGAGTATCTAGTATCAATAATTAGTATCATGAAGATGAGGTAGTATGGGTTGTTATCCATGACCTCATTGTTCTTCGTGGTGACAAGGGTGCCGAGAGACCATTCCAGGGAAGTCAAGTAAAAGACCAGTAGCCTTCTGGAGACTGGTGGCATTAAGAATGGAGGCTTGAGAAAGTATTTCTTGATTTCCTCGAAAGAAATCGGACATTCTTCATCCCACTCATAGAAATTGCCTTTCATCATGACCCGAGAAAAGAGCATACCCTTTCTAGACAGATTCTTAATGAATCATTTAATGTAGTCCAAGTAACCATGGAAGCCTCAAAGATCCCAAATATTATATGGGGAAGACATCTGGTTGATGGACTTAATCTTCTCCTGGTTAATCATGATGCCCCTATATCTAACAACGAAGCAGAGAAACATTCCAGAGGTGACATCGAAGGCACACTTCAATGGGTATATCATCAGTTGATGGGAACAGAGGAAGCCAATCAATTTATCAAGGTCATTGAGATGGTCATGAAACTGGTGATATTTGACCACCAGATCATCCAGGTAACATTCCACCAATATTGCAAGGATCATATTTAATATGCGATGCATATCCCCCATATATGTGGAACCTTTATTTTTTAAAACTAAATGACATGACATGGTAAAAAAAATTCATTTTGGTGCCTTGAAGGCTGTCTAATATTCATCCATGAGGGGCATTCGGATCTATTTAAAACAAGAGTACCCATCCATGAAGTAGAGTATACGGAACCCAGTTGTAGCGTCGATCAACATTTCTGTCATAGGAAGGGGAAATCATTCTTTAGATAGTGATGGTTTTGATCCTAAAAGTTGATGCAGGCTCTGATATGTCTATTCCTCTCACTAAATGGTACGATGTTGGAAATCCATTTGGGGTACTTAACCTCCTTAATGAAATTGGATCTGATTATCTTATCAGCTTCTGCCTCAACCCTGAAACTGTGAGAAGGGTACATCTTTTTGGGAGGCTTCTTGAACCTGTGATGATTTTCCTGGAGACTGAGGTAGTGGATTTATACCTAAGGATCAATTCCTATAATATCATCATAACCTTAATAAAATACAACATGATTATTTTTATAAATTTCTATGTACTATTGTTTCTCCTCGAGGGGCATAGTAGAACCGATCAATGTGGGTTTTGGATCTTCCTCACTAAAAAGGTTCACATGTACCAATTCATTGATCATGGAAAAGATTCACTCATCAAATTCATGGGGAGAATCCTCCAAATACTATACTTTATTTATGTAAGAGGGATAATTGACGGGAAGAGTTTATTGTGAGTCGACAGATCCTAATGGGAGGCTGGTACAAGCCTGAGAGACAGTGGGCACTACATCACGGAGCTCCTGTGCTGCCAAAACCATAACGTTGAAGGCTATTGATATGATCCCATCTAGTCTTCGACCCAAGGGGAAATTCATGATGATATCGAAGAAATAGTGGAACATTATCTTGATCACGTTAATTTTTTCCTGGCCAAAAAAACAAGTATGATGTATTTTAATTACCAGGGGTAGACATCCCGATACCTTATGCGAGTAGGAGGCTTCAGGATCACCTCATCCAGATTTGTGTAGGAGTATGAGGTGGTCATTTGGAATTGATTATACTTAGGAATAAGTTCCCCTTTGTTCAAAAAAAACAATCATTATCCCATGCCTGAAGATGTAGCCTCCAATCGATGGATTAGAAAGATGTTGGCGTCATCTAGATCTATCCATGGGCTGGTCGCAGCTGTGGCATGCTTAAACTCATTATCCAGAATCAGCATGTTTTTTCTCTTGTCATAGTCGAAATCCATATAATGGGCTTCACAAGAGGCAAAGGGTATGCATCACCTTGAATTACTACCACTCATCCATTAAGGGTGTAATTAAGGCACTATTGATACGATGAGGGAACCAATGCATGCAGGAAGAGACATGGCCTTCCCATAAACTCATTGTAGGCGGTGTCATGGGAGACCACCATAAACTCGGTGCTGGAAACTAGACTATGGAACTGGGTCTTCAAATGAATATTGTTAACCAGTTTCCATTCCTTCCTATAATAACCTTGGATTCTTAGGTTAGTGAACTTTGATCACCCACAGAGAATCCATGTTTTTGCAGTGTCTGAGTTGGGATTAGGTTGATTCTGGAGCCCGTGTCAACAAGATTGCGACGGACCTCCAAACCATTGAACTGGTCAATGATGTACAATGGGTGAATGTTCCCTTCTATGGGAGACACTCCATCTTCCCCAAATAATGATATGATGGCATGGAATTCATCATTCTTGACAAACTCACCATGAAAGGCTTTTGTGGCTGCTACCTCTATCTCAAACTGGAGGGGTCTTCGTAATGCCACGATGAAGGCCTCACGCATATCTGATGATACCCGAAGGGACTCAAGGATGGAGAGAATTATTGGAATTCTGGAATGATGTTTTAGAATATCATACTTCATTTATATGCATGAACATCTACATACAAGAGGTATATCTATGATAGGATGTATGGTTGGGCCTACTGACTAGGCTAGTGGCTAATTGGTTCTAGAAATATCCCACTACTGTCTAGTTGAAGTCTAGGAGTGACCACCGGATGAGGTCCAGATGATTAAAACTATCCTATAGAAATGTTTTTCTAGTCAGGACATGGTCAAGTAATCTTTTCCTAATCCAAAAATACAAATGACGAAGAAGGTGGACCTGATGTCACCAGATGTGAGGGTCGTGTATGGCGAGCTCTATGCTGGGCCTGCTGCCTGGTTTTGGTCACGTGCATAGCCTGGATGGATTTAATGAATGAGGAACATTGACAGCCCATATAGACATGGCTCCATTGACGTAGAGGACAGGTAGGGACATTGGGAGGATCCGTGTAGCACTCCTCATTGTTAGGAATCATGTAGGGGTTTACCAGCTCTATGGTATGAATCGAGATGTACCCTTCACCATTACTCAAAGAGTCATCCACTGTTGGATGGATTCTGGGAGGAATTTTCTTTCACTAGGGCATGAAATCATCAAGAGTATGGGAGGACAGTGGAATTGGTGGGGGACTTTGTATTCCCTTGCGTCACGGGTGTTTTCTCTTCTCAGAAGGGGACAATTGAGACGATGATAGAGAAGTAGTAGATGCATCTTCTTGAGGCTCTGGTCAATTCTGGAATGCACAAATAACACCATGGGAATGGGCGAGAATTTTACAATATATCCAGTCCTCATACATCTAAGACACATGGTTGGAAACCTGATTCCACTCTACTTCATTGTCACTGCTGTTGTCTGGCCTCACGAAGACACTTGCCACCTGTGTCGAAGCTAGGCCTAACCAATATATGTAGTTATCCAATTGGTCTTGAAGCCAGTCTTTAAACACATAGAACTGATTGAGGGAGTACCCTAGGATCTAGTGGTAGGGGAAGTAATTTAGTTGATCAGTGAGGTTCACCTCTTTTAGACTCTAGCACTAAGGTAAACGTACAATCCCATGCACCAAGGCACTATGGATGTATCCAGAGACCTTGGCCTCATTGAATGAGTAAGTGTGGTTCCTTCTGTCCAAGAAGGGTTCATTGGAACCTCACCATGATAAGGGGATAGAGGGGCCTGTTAGGGAGGTAGAGTCTGGTTGTCTTGTCTAGTGGTGGCATCGAATTGAGTAAGAGAACCTCCCGATTCTGGGGATGGAACTGTTGGGACGAAGGCTACTCAATATGAGGAGGGCCTCTGCAAGGATGTGGAGGTAGATCCACAGGAAACAACTCTAGTTGTAATGGGGCCTCTATTTGTTCCACTTTGGCAGGCTCGACCCTGGAGGTCGTTCTCACGGGGATTGTAGAAGGCATGGTATGTGCTTGCCTAACCTGATGTAAGGCTTCTTATAGGCACTAGGGACTTATCAGAGAAGCCTCAGAACTCCTCATGATAGATCTAGGTGATCAAATAGGGGACCAATTCTATCTTTATGCTTCCTACGCCCATCGTCAGCAGTTTCTAATGAGTCAACAGCGTGTCAAGGGAGTACATGAGCCCTTTCCGCCAAGCGACAAAGTCTGCAACACACTCATCAGATATCTTCTTGAATTGAAGATTTCTGTGATACTCATCTTCTGAGTGATAGAACTAAACCAATAGAGTAATTTCCTACAGTGGTCTTCCCATTCAGCTAATAATCTGATGGGGAGATGGTTGTACAAAAATAATGGTTGACCCTTTAATGATTGTATGGAACACCAGAGTTTGGTGGCCTCCTACTGCACTGGAGTTCCCAACATAGCCCCACACCTTGAGATAAAGTGGTCCAGGTGGTGCATAGGGACCCTTGTTCCATTTAAGGGAGAAAAGGTGGGATTTCCAAAACTCATGGGTGTTGGCATATCATCCACTCATGCGAGATATGGCTTTCCATCAGGTGGAATTTCCACCTGTCGAGTATCTAATGATTTGAGGTGGGTGATGAGTGGTTCCATTAGATCATCTAGGCGGGGATTTCTTTCTTGAGGGAGATCCCTGAAAACTATTGCAATGATGGGTTCTTCAACATGATAAGCAGGCCCAGTGACTCGTGTGGCAGCTGGTGGAATAACATGTTGAGGAGCTAAGAGAACCTGAGCTAGGCCTTGAGGATTGTCACACTATTCAAGAGGATTTCGAGACACATACTATGCCCTATTTCCATAAGTTCCCACCACAACCTTGTTTATGTGGGCAGGATGGTCAAGGTCACCTAGAGGAGGTCTACAAGGAGAAGTTGTGCCTACCTCTTCTACCCCGACCAAGGTTCACCGTAATTCGGTTGTCACTCCGTAGCGAGTTCAACAAAGAGGCCGTCAACCATCTTCTTGTGTTAGGAGAGTTTCTGACACAACACAACTTCTTAGGTATTGTCTTATTCCTTCTATACTGAGCCAGATAGGTCGAAGGGTTTGACGGCTCTGAGAAATTCCTTTTCTTTTTTGGTATTCCAGCTGAGAACTAGTGTCTTGGTGGTCATGGGCAGGCCCAGTCGATTTCTATATTGGAAAATGACCCTATCCAATGGGTCTAATAGCAGAAGCACTCTCTCAGGGGGTAAGTACCCTTCAAGGATCTCAAACTCATTCTCTCCATCTGATAGCTCATCTTATCAATCGTTATCCTTCCTAGATTCATATCATATATATCGCCTAAAAAATCTGGATGGCTACGGATGGAACTGAAATGGAGGGTCACATACTACCCCCATCCATGGATTTTCACATGGATAGAATCCTCCTTGATTTATCTACGTATATAATTAATGCTCTGGAAAAATAATTGTTGGAGGGTCCTATGTCATCTTGGTGACTACTGGCACTAGGCCATGGGGAGTGCTGCTAAATCGACCAAACAACATTGTTGGATAATGTCATCAAAGTGTTCCAGACCCTTGGGGTAGGCCACTCATTGATGGAAAATACTGAAATGAGTCACCTAGAGGGTCTGAATGATGGACTCGACATATTCTTTGGTGAACGATTCTGGTACCTTGAAATTTTGTGCAGCAACTGGCGAGAACATCTCTGGGAAATGGTCTGCTGCTAAAATATCCCACAAACTCCTTGGTCCTGATTCAGGGTCTCGCCCTCCATTTCCCACACTCATCTACTAGATGTGGATCTGGTACTGAAATTGGTACTTATTCAGACTGTTGAGTGAGTAGGCTGGCCAACGGAGAATACGGAGAACGCATTGACAAGATGACGCATCTCGAGCTATCCTCCAAAGAGCGGAGTTACTTATCCACCACATCACAGTAATATGGGTTGTCAACCACAATTTATATCTTAAGTACTACGGATACCGTTGATGGACCACACTGCCGCTCATCCCCCATTGGTCCCCAAAATAGCTCTATGTGATCTCTAGTCAAGGTAGTGGGTGATTCTGGCTATATTGTTGAATATTGAACGACCATAACCTATAGAGTTTCCAAATTGTTTCCCTCCTGGATATAACTACTAATGGAGGTGTAAATCTGATGGACCTCACATTCTGGAAGTATGAGGCTAATGTGACTTGTTCGTGCCCTAACCCTTCAAAGAGAGGATCTAGGAGAGGGTTCCATTGCTATGTCGTATTCTTCCTCAGAATCTATGAAGAGGACTTGTTTGATATTTTTATGAAACTCCATGATATTCATTTTATGGAGGTTACCACCCACCCTCATACCTCAGGATGGATCTTCGATATATGGTGGATTTTCGGTACTAGGACGACCATCGGCTGTATTAGTGATGGGGAGAAGATGATTTCCACCTAGGTGAGCGAGGGTGTGAGGAGAACCTAGGAAAATATCATAGGAACACAAGGATGAACTTTGTGTCCACTGACTGATGTGTGGAGGGAATCTTGTAAAGAAACACTATAGAGGGTAGGACCTTTGTGGGAGCCAATGGGAGCACGGGTAAGGCCTCCACGTTTGTTTCCTCTGGAAACATCAACACATAGAGGGTACTTGTACTGGTCAAGCTGAAAATGGGTAGGACCTACCTGATTGTTGCTAGTTAAGAGAATCTAACATTCACTCCTTGATAGCTGAGGTGAGGAGGAGCTTCTCCAGCTACTTCAAGGAAATGGGGAAGACCCACATTCTGGAGATTGACCGGGTGCATAACATCTCCATATTAGCGGTCTGTGGAAGGAGGAATGACCTCATACCAGACATATTGAGTGAGGGAGAGACTTCTTGTACTGAGTTTCACTGCTATGGGGTAGACCTTGATTTGGATTAATGGTGGCACATGGCAGAGCTCCATGCCAAACATGGAAGCTGGGAGGACCTATGTTGTTCATGGTAACAGTACGGGGAGGACCTATGTGCTATGATTCAGTATTGTGGGTTGGTCCACGATGGTCACTACCTACACCAGCGATGAGAAGAGTTGACATAGCCTTCCCATGGGGTGGTTGAGGCCTTGATCTGGGTAGGTTATTTATGTTCCCTTGCTCAGTGTACACATAGAAATAATGATACATTATAGTGGTGGCCCGAGCCACATTAGTTTTCGACATTTAAAACCCTTTACGTGTGTCATCCTCAGCATGTGCCAAATGTTGGTGTCAGGTTATCCAGATTGTGGTCGGTATTGTAGGTGCATCGCCTACCTACCCCTCTACTCGTGGGTCCAGGTGGCGGCATTTTCATGACCTAGTTAGACCCCTCATTGGGATACCCTAAAGAGGGATCCCAGTCGAGCTGGCCCAGACATCCCCTACCTCATCGGCATAGGGGAAGGAATCATCGGTGCAATTCGTGGAGAGGCTCTCGAAATGATTTTATGATGGATTGGGGAGTCTTGGCTCCCTACACGAACCTTGGAGGGCAGTGGTGATGAAGTGGCACAGATGCCTCTAAATCAAGGCTGGCCATATATCGAGTTGGGATAATCTCATACTCCTCGTATCAGTGTATGAAGTCACTTAACACCCTTCATTGTAGGAATTTAGAAGAGGATATGTGGTGTGGGAGACCAGTAGTTGTGGGTGTGAAAGCTGTCGTAGACATGGTGGATCCACGTAGGATTACCGCATTGGCATTTCCCCTACCCTTGCATTAGTGGGCTAGTGGCGATCGGATTCTTGGTGTAACAGCTTGGTTTGTGGAAAGCAGGGAGATTAATCCATTAACTCTGAATGAAATAAATCAATTCCTAGTTTCCCATTTCCATTCTGACTTCTATGGCTTCTATGAGGGATCCACAGTAACAATGTAGTAAACTGAGATTCCCAATGTTTTGACTGCCCCTTCATCTGGTGAGTTCAAATCCCGGCCTACTATTTTCATGGAAGGACCCGGTGCCAGATAACTGGATCTAGTGGCATGATAATCCACTAATGTCTCGAACGCTACTAATATTCACATTGAGGAGTAGAAAATCACATTGAGTTCACCATTTCACTTTCTGATGCTTTCCACGAGGCGCCCGTATCTGTCTATTTGAGGACAATGATTATGCGCTGGATATTTCCCTTCATTCCATCTTTCCAAATTCGGGCGGCATCCGTTACATATTTAGGGAGTTTTTCTCCTTGAACGAAACAAGATTATGGGATATCGGTTCCTCCTTATGTGGATTCCTCCTTGAAACTCGTCACCTTGTACGGGTCTCTAATATAGATTAAGATTTTGTTCGTGAAACTCCTCCCAGTGTCATATCATCAAGGATGATGTTTAATTACACTAATTCCATAATTACATTCCAAGGGGTCTATTCGGGGCAACAATCATCAGTAGGGGGAGTAGTCACATTGGACATAATTGACGTGTCTAGACCCCAAAACACTAGCACATCTCGGTTTCTTCCCCTTATAATAGGTATTTTCAATGGAGATTATACCCGAGGCATCCCATGTCTAATGTAGGTAATTCTATGCCATAGGCATGTCTTAGAGGTTTTCATCAGCTTCCCATGCTTATCACAGGGTATACCGCAGGTTTAAAATCTAGTGGAGACAGATCGTACTGATCGGAACACTAACTATATTGGATCATATGGGTGAAATAAATGGATGGAACACTGATGGTGGGTCTAACACATGGTCAGTGACTTGTTTATTGCTAGAAGAAATAAAGTGGTTAATTGAAATGATTGCAACGGGATGTGGATTCCAAGGTAAGAATCATGTAGGATAATGGATGGTTAAATGATGTGGATGAAGTATGAGTTGTAGTCGACTCAACGGTGATAGTGATGTTGGGCTTGATCATCGAAGAGACTTCTTATGTATCCCTGTGGCATGGAATCAAAGTCCACATATTTAAAGATGGGACATAAGATTGGGGTGTGGATAGAAGACTATGAACTGATGATGTACTGAGGCTTACGCGTGTTTAGTATCCCAATGTTGGTCTGATGCCATGGGGACATACCAAAGATAGGGTCCCAACGAAAGGGACGACAACGACATACTGTTGTGTCTTGGTTGATAGCGGCTTACAACTAGATGAGGATCACAATATCTTAATGCTATGTGAGGTTCTAAATGTCTTACCATCGGGTAAGAGATCATAATTTCCTACTACTATATGGGGTTTATAATGGCTTAACGTTGGATGGGGAAAAAAATATTACAGCTGGATGGGGGAAAATTTAGTGTCATGTTAGATAGATGGGGCATAATATTTAAAGTTAGGTAGGACGAGGGATAACCGACATGGAGATGGCCAGGACCAATGAGTGTTGGTATTGCTGCTCAGGTAGTCTTCTTACGTACATTGCCTTTGAAAGGGTCACAGTCCATGTAGATGAGGATGTTGGGAACCAATGTGACGGGGGGGATCAGAACCAATGGATGGTGGTATTTAACATTACAGATGCATATTACATACTATTCCTTGGCAATAATCAATGTCAACTTATTTTCAGATGGTGATAACCGACGTTAGTGGGTGGGGGGTGTTCGAAACCATTAGATGGTGAGAATGAAATTTAGGGAGGCTCCCTACGTACATTTCCCTATGAAATATTAAACTTCATATAGTCTCAAATGGTGGGAACCGACGTGAAGGGGGGGGGGGGGGTCGGAACCAATGGATGTTGGACATGAACCTCAGGGAGACATATTATGTACATACCCCTGACTTGGATAAAATTCCACGTAGTTACAGGATGGTGGGAACCTATGTAAAGGGGGTTCGAAACCAATTGATGGTAGGCCTGAATCTCAGGGAGGCATCCTATGAAGTTTTTCTTGGTAGGGATCAAAGTCTTTGTAGTTCCAGATGGTGCGAACTAATGTAAGGGGGGGGGGGGGGTCGAAACCAATAGATATTGGGCATGAACCTCAGGGAAACTTCCTACATACCTTTATTTTTAAAGGATAAAAGTCCACGTAGTCTCAGATGGTGGGAACCGAAATTAAGGGGGTTCAGAACTAATGAATGATGGGAATGGACCTTGGGGAGGATTCCTACATACCTTGTCATGGAAAGGATCAAATTCTGCATAGTTTAGGATGGTGGGAACTGACATGGAGGTGTGGGACCAATGGATGGTGGAATTGAACCTCAAGGAGGCTTCCTACATACCTTTCCTTGATAAGGATCAATGTCCACATAGTTCCAGGACGGTGGGAGAAAATGTGAAGGGGGGTCAGATCCAATGTATGGTGGGAATGATCCTCAGGAAGGCATTCTATGTACCTTACCATATCATGGATAAAATTCCATGTAGTTCTAGATTTTGGGAACTGACGTGAAGGGGGGGAAGAAAAAATGTATGGGGGGCTTGAAACTTGGGGATGCTTCTTACATACCTTTCCTTGGAACAGATCAAAGTCTACGTAGTTCTAGGATGGTGGTAATCGATGTGAATTGGGGTTAGAACCAATGAATGCAGGTCTTATACCTCATATAGGAATCCTACACACCTTGCCATGGAAATGATCAATATCCATGTATTTATAGATGGTGGGAACCGACAGGAAGGGGGTCGGAACGAAATGATGGTGGGCTTGAACCTCTGGAAGGCTTCCTACGTACCTTGCCTCAAAAAGGATCAATGTCCATGTAGTTCCAGGATAGTGTCAGCTTGAAACACATGGAGGTTTCTTACATACCTTTCCTTGGAAATTATCAATTTCCATATACATCCAGTTGGTGGAAATTGATGCGGGGGGGGGGGGGGTCGGAACCAATGGATGGTGGTATTGAACCTCAGGGAGGAATCCTACGTTCCATTCCATCCATGGAATGAATGAAAGTCCATATAGTTCCAGGATGTTTGGAACTGAAGTGAAGGGGGGGTGGAACAATGGATAGTGGGGTTGAACACCAGGGTGCCTTCATACATACCTTGCCTTTGTAAGGATCAAAGTCCACATAGTTCTAGATTGTGGGAACCAATTTGAAGTTGGGGTCAAAACCAATGGATGGTGGGCTTGGACCATTGGAATGATTCTTACGTACCTTTCCTGGGAAAGGATCAATGTCCACGTAGTTCATGGTGGTGGGAACCGACGTGAAGGGGGGTCAGAAGTAATAGATGGTGGGATTGAACCCCAGGGAGACTTCCTACATACCTTTCCATGGAATGGATCAAAGTCCACATTGTTCCCAGATAGTTTTGGATTAGGTATTACAATCTAAGTTGGGCCAGGAATGATGCCCTTGTTAGTTCATACTCTAATCGTAGTTGAGTCAAGCTTAGTGTTATAAAAAAGAGGCTGTAGAGACCTGATGATCACGTCGATAAAGGTGCACCAAGGGAAGTGGAATGGTGTTGACATATAATCCGTATCCAAAAATGGAAATTGGGGCATACATGTGGTTAGAAGCCTAAGTAGATAGAGATTGGGACTTACTCGTGGGTGGAGGCTCGGTGGAGAAAAATCCAAATTGGGAGGGATTTAGCCTAGAAGAGCGGACGGATCAGGTGCCCATCCCCCCACTCTAGTATTTGTCCATGAAAAATATAGTAGGAGCATTGATGATGCCACCCACTTGAAAGGCTATTGGAATACACCAATATTATTTCCCTTTCCCCACAGAAAAAACCGCTTCAATAAAGCGGATCTCATTCCATGTAAGGAATAATGTCACTCTAGTGGAGACTAGTGGGCATAGAGAATGTTCAAGACGGGAAACCTACGTATGATGCACAGGGTGGGGTCATAGATTAATGTCATGTGGTGAATTTGATGGTGAATGGATGTTTAACATCCTATATCTCGGGAAAAGTGGGTTCACTCCACACCCCTAGGACTTAGAAAACTAATACCTGCCCACCCTCGAATAAGGGAAGGCATCAGTAATGCCATGATGAAGGGGGTTATGGAGTGTTTCATTGAGAGTTCCATGATATCATTGACATGTGTTGAAGCAATAGTCATTATACTTCATATTTGAAGAAGATTGAGTTGAATAAACTCCACAAGAAGTACCACCCTTGGGATCAGGAAATTACTTCATGAAAACATGGAGGGTCACATAAGAAATGTAGTTGTGGTGAAAAGTGGTTCATAAGTGGAAGCCTCATGAAGCTCTAGTACTCCATGAAGTAGAGGGTATTAAAGAAGGGTTATGCATTTTGATGTTACATGGCCTATCCAATGAATAAAACATTGGTGTACATGGAAGGTGCTTCGTGAAGTGGAAAGGCATTCATAGAGCAGTGTTTCACGAGGCAAGGGTGAACGACGAAGCATAGAATTATGAAGCTACATTCTTCAAAGAGCACAGTAACCTCACCTTAGCATGTGGATCACATGTTCATGGAGGGTACTTCATGAGGAATAGGTTATCCTTTAAGAAAAGAGTCCCCTTGGAAATCCCCTTCCTTCGCGGAGGCCTGTGGGATCCAAAAGGGCATCCCTCTTTGAAGTGGGGCTGAATTCAACCCAAGGGAAAGGTACTTCACAAAACTAAATACATTGAGGAGATCATGGTTAACATATTAGAATTTTCTAGATGGTTAGATAGATATGAAATAGAAAGGTTTAAGGATCTTTCCTTTGGGATCGAGGGGAACATGATTTTTATAGGCATGAGGCACCTTGAAAAAGATTTCATTGGGCACGCAGACACATTGCATTTTTTCGGAATAGTGATGCCTCCAACCTCCTTGATCCGTGTCTGGTTGGAAATTGTAAAAGGGGATCATGGATCCTCTCACACCCTTTCTCTGTTGTTGGTTCACAAACATCAAAGGGGCTCACAGTGCCTCCCACCACCTTGCTCTGTGGCAGGTTCAAAAACGTCAAAGGGATGGCGGTGCCTCCCTCCTCCATGATCAACGACGTTTTCACAGACGTTAAAGGGGCTCAGGTCGACTGTCGCCTCCTTTCTCCAGGTAGAGTGTGAAAATGACAATGGGGGTCACGGATCCTCTCACCTCCTTGCTCCGTGGTTCCTTCAAAGAGGGGAAGATTTTCAACGGTCGTAGGGCTGGGAGGGATATGCGAACAAGATTTGTGAAGTAGCACTTAAGGATTTATGTTAGTTCCTATTCATCATTAATTTTGGATCCAAAAGTATGAACAATTTATTTAGGAGAGTATCCTCCCAGAATCAAGTGTACTAGGTGCTAGAATCCAGTGGACGAAAATGACGTGAAGAATGTGTATATTTCCTTTGTGGGTCAACACCAGGGAATCATGTGTGTGTTAGCACCTCGAGAACTTGTGTGGGTCATCTCTTAGAGACCCTATGTGGATCAAAATCAAAGCCTATATATAGAATAAGAATATATATCTCCATGTGTATTCATATTTACTTCTATACATATGTTATATATGCTGTTGGATGATAATTTTACTATGTTCTATGTGTTTGAGATAATTCATGGTGGAATTACCTCTGTGATATTTCTCATTATAGTGTTTTCATTTGTAGATTTTCGAGAGACCTTATGGGGACTTTGTGTCTTTACAGAGTATTTTTATACTCACCGCTACATGGGTTTGGCCCACATCTGTTTTGTTTTGTGCTGATGACGAAAAATTTTGATTGGGTCTTCTGGGAGCTAGGACTAGACAGTACTCAGAGGTGGGTTGATAGATGTGGTGTTCTACAATGACATCTGACAGAGATAAATACATAAACATTAGGAATGATCTTTTTCATATGACCAATGGAGCATGAACTTCTTTCGATGTAGTTTCCTCTCAATTGGGCTTGTATTCTGGGACCATTACATTCATTTTACACACTTTACTCTTAGTTGTGAAACATTGTGGTGTTTATAATACATGCTTTCATTTGTGGTTTTCTTTTCATGGTATTAATTTTCTTTTTGTGTACAGGTTTGAGGGAAATTCCTTTTCTTTTTTGGATATTCCTTTCTTATTCTTGTCATCATTCCCTAGCCTAAGGAAGGAAATCTTTGGGTAGACATGACACAGGCCCTAGGGGACATGTCGTGACAAAGTGGTATCAGATGGAGTTTGGTTCTACCCGAATAACATATAGTTAGTATTTTCAATGGGGTAAATGGTTTCATGTTTCTTGAGTTTAAATTTAATTTCATGGAGTCTAGGGTGGGTGTAGTGGTGGACATATCCATAAACCGTGACCATGAATTATTTTATCCAACTCAGTACATGAAAACACTACTGTCACTTGTTTTGGAAATGTTTTTCTCTTGATCTATTTATGTCTACTCACCTGTTATAAAATATTGACCAAGGAAAATATGTTTCTCTATAGGATTCCTCTATGAAAAGTGATTTCTAGGATTCTAGGGGGTCGATCATGATGATGGCCCCCTGAGCAATGAGGCATTGGTGCATGGACCACATACATCGATATCAACTTTTTGGGTTGTTTACCAGTAGCAGTAGCACCCAAAGAGCATCAATTTTTACTAGCCCCACCACCACATAGTTAAATCCATCTAATTGTGCCGCATGAGATACATAAACATAGGCCTATGAGGTTTTGATGTGAGAGATTCTCTTGGGAGGAGTTCATACCAACGACATTATGCTCAGTCTGTATTGAGAAGTTAATACACCTACTACAGGGTAGCCTGAATATGGTCTATTTCTCAGTGAGATTTACTGACCTATACATCTATTTCAATAACATGTATGGGACCCTTTATTTCAGACCCAAATCTTTGAGCATGGGATTTGAAGGGTGATTTGTGCATCAAATATTTCACTCAGCATCCTGATGGATGCCACATTGATTGAGAGATCCCTACTGGTGGAGAGATTCCTAGCTGAGTATGCACTGATAGTGGGAGTCACCACCAGATTATAGGTGGTTGGGTGATCTGTAGTAGGTAGTAGGCAGACAACACAGAGGCCCAAATGGGGCAGTCCCTCCGGAGTATGACCCAATGACACATGGCTGGTGGTCCTGAGTTTGCGAGGTATAGGATTTCATCTGAGGGATAACATTTGTTACTCTTTCAGAAGACTGGGTAACATGGATCATGACTCTTTGAATCCCCTTACAGATGACCATTAGGCAGTCGAGGTACCGCTGAGGCAATGATAGAGGTTCGAGCGAGAAGGTCCACAAGGTGGCTGACGTGGAATAAGAGAAGGCTTAGGGGTAAGCGGTGGACGATCGATCAAGGTACTACCCTCACCACTCCCAAGAAATCTATGATGATTTCTGACAGTTGGTGGATAAGGGTGAGACTAGCATCATGTGATGAAGGCCTATGACCACATTGCTCCTGATAGGATTTGAGGTATTCTCTATGTATACTCCCCCATAGTTAATGTTCTTATAGAAACAAGTGCCAGTCTCACATTCCTTGACAGGATCCTCGTTTGAGGATATGATATTCTAAGGGAGCTATTTTATTTATCCTTACGATTAGAGACTCCTATTGTAGGGGATTCAACTATATCACCCTGATGCTGGTGGTGTGAGCATAATCTATTAGGCGAATCGATGGCTAGTATCTCCTAGTTGTAGCGTCGAGGCCTTACGACGTCATATAGGGTATAAACTAGTTGTCCAAATTCCATGCTTATATTGACTATTTTAGGCACAAAATATCATGTTTCTGTGAGGATGGGACTAGGTTTTCCTTCACCAGTGAGAAGGGAACCTTTGAAGCACGTGATGGACATTATATGGGGAGGGTCTAACTGATGGCTCACTAGTTGGATAGCCTCAACCTTGGTATAGTGGATGAGGGGAGTCTGAGAATTCTTATAGTGGTGCATGAGTATGAGGATGTCTTTCCAGAAGATGTCCCTTGAAAATCTCCTCACAAATAGGTAGACTTAGGCATTGACTTGTGTCTGTGGATGTCACTAATATCTAAATATTCATATTATATTACCCTTGTAGAGCTTTTTGAGTTGAGGTAACAGCTGGAGGACATGTAGTGTGATGGGTTTTCAAGTCCTAGTGTTCAACCATTGGAAGCCCCAGTATTGTTTTCCATGAAGTAAGATGGGATCATGAGGTTATGCATGAAACTATGGTTCCTAAAGTAGGTTACTGTGATGGAAAAGTATCCAATGCTAATGATTGATGATCTATTTGATCAGCTGAAGGGATCAAGGTTGTAGAGACCCGAAGCTTATCGTACATGGACATTACATTACTTTTGCGGAATACTTAGTACATAACAAAAACACACACACGAGGATCGTAATAGTTTAGTGTCTTTGGAAACTCAGAATAAAATCTTCTAATTGTGGTGAAAGATCTTCAACATCTCCCATAAAGATCTTCCTTTTTTTTACCTAAAACCTTTCTTTATATCCTGGGGAAAAGAAAACATAAAAGGGTGAGCTCAAATGCTCAGTAAGGGTAAACAAAAGAAATATCAATCACATCGTATTCATAAGAACATAACATTTTGGAAATCATAACCTGCAAAAGAGAGCATAATTTCATAACATGGGATAAATCATGGTAGTGAAATGTAATCACAATAATCATAACTTAAAACATGAAACTTTGTGTCATTCACACATATTCATAGAGAATCATTTCTTGTTAGTCAAGACTCATTGCCAAGACTATCTTAGTGGACAAAGTCCCTTTCTGAATCGAGTAACCCTCGTTTCAGTCCTGTTTCACTGAACCGGTATAACCTACCATTCCAGCCATGTCTATCTCATGAGATATAAAATCTTTACCCAATGCATTGGAGTGAGATATAGGTCCCACCCATCTTATAATGAATCCTTTCTTATGTGTGCCACATAATCATAAACCATACATCATAGCGTAACCCATGTAATGAAAATGGGATTCTTAAACAACATGACATCATAAAACAATTCATATAAGATAAAGGAATTCATAAAACTATTTCCATCACAACATAATCAAACCAATGTAATAATAGGGATAAAAACAGAACCCTTTTATTATCTTAGATGGAAAATAATTTTGATAAAATACTTGAACTCCATTCTTGAGGAAAATATCCTTTCTACTTCAAAATTTTTTTTCCTTTCATCACATGTCATACGACTTTAAAATAAAATAAGTTGATTAAAAATAAACATGAAAACTTGTAAAGGAAGTTTCTTGGACATAATGTTTTAAAAATCCATTCATGCCGTATAAGTTAAAAAAACATTCTTCGTACTTTTGTCGGAAAAGTCAAAAAGTACCTCGTACGAAAAACGACAAAAGATTCCTTTCATACATATTACTAAAAACTCTTCTAAGGGTAAAAATGGATTTAAACAATTGTAGGTGGATGGAAAAATATTACATATTGATGAAACATGGATGTGGATGATAAAATACACCCCAGTAAATACCAAAGTATAAACAATCTCGGATAAAAATGAGATTGTAATATTTCCCTTACCTTAGGTCCGACTTGCTTTGTGAGTGTCCGAACCTCCTGTATATGATTTAAATCATGTTATTGACTTATTCCAGAATCATATTCATTGTTATTATATCATATATGGTCCACTTATGACTTTATATTACCCGTTCTTTTGTAAATTCATGTTAAAGTAGCGTTTTGGGTAAAATCGTCTCATTTGTCGTTCGTGTTTTTAACTTGTAATTATTCATATGATTACTTAGATCATGATTAATTAATTCCAGAATATAAAACATGATTTATATATATATATTCATAATACACATATATAATAAATCAGTAAATGGAAATAAATACACCGTTCATGGAGACGGTAGTCCGTACGTACGCATGAACGATGTTTTCGTTTCCTTATTGAATTGAATGGAATTAAGTAGATGAAATATATATATATATATATATATAATTCCAGTATCATTATTAGGTTATATATTGCATTATTACTTATTATATATACTTTATAATCATTCATGAATGGTTAATCATTGAGAATGAATCTCATCGCGTCGTGGAGACGGTAGTCCATACGTACGCACGAGCGATGATATCGTTCCCATGGTCGTGGAATTGTGTTGAAGTGTATGTATACTATTTCAGTATCAATATAACTTTATAATAATCATATATAGTTACTCATTACACCTTTATACCCATCCAATTAATGTGGTGGCGGAAAATAGATTACACCACGGCGTGGAGACGGTATTCCGTACGTACGCACGCGCGGTGATTTCCTTTCTCCGTAGGATGGATAGAAGGTTAATTAGAGTTGTTTCATATTTATAATAACATATCAGTATATAAGAAATATTGATGTTATTACTTTATCATGAAACAACTAAAGAAGAAGAAGTTGAAGAAGAAAGAAATTGAAAAAGATTGGTAATGGATATTACCTCTTTTTGACGCGCCTTTTCTTAGCCTCCACTTAAAGAACTAAGGATAGTCTTTGAAGAAGACCAGGACCTCTATGATGATACTAGGAAAGTGGAGAAGGGATTTTTTCAGGGTTTGGATGAGATTTAGTGCTCAAATTGGTGTGAGGAGGAGGGGGAGGAGGTTCCCTTTTATAAGGGAGGAGAGGGGCACCTTAGGAATATCTCAAAATATTATTTTATATTAAAGTCAAAATCGGTTTATAATGGTTCCAAAGGGTCTTATTTAGAAGCTAAAGTGGGGATGGGTCGAAATCCTATCATCCAATAGGATTTAGACAAGTTTAGGGTATTATTTTAACCTTATCAATTAGATTTAACTCTATGTTAAATAATTTAACTTTTACCTTGTCTTTTTGTTTTCTTACACTATATGGTTAATACACTTACTATAACATGCCAAATGAACCCCATGTTGTTTATTATTAATATATATAATCTTATATAAGTCATTAGGCCGAAACTTAGATTTTTAGGAATAATATAACAATTAATAATATAATATTTGTTTTAAAAACTATTTTATGTCAATTTTGACACTATTTGGTACATGATTTTTATGAAATTCATAACAGAATGATAAGTTCAAATAAAGTTACTTAAATCAACAATAACATGTCATATTAACCTATAAAATTAGTTTATGTCATAAAAAGTATCAAATTACATTTATTTGGGCATTTATAACATCAATTATGTCAATATTTCATTAATAAGACAATTACTGCATCATCTTTGTGTCATAATAAATGATAATTATTTAATCTTTAAAAATTCTAAATAAATTTATATGATGTAGATAATTTCATTATATTTTTTTAGAATATTCATTTTCGAAGTTTCATGAAGTTTATCACTAAATTAAAATTAATATACTTATAATATTTAAGAGAGTGACATGTTGTCACTTTCTTTGGTTTTAATAATAATTAAGTTATTTTCGTGGAAAAATGTCCATTAAATAATTATAATCCGACCCTTAGGTGATATGGGTCGACTTTTAGTCATCCAATTGGATTTTGACATTTTTAGGGTAACTTTAAAATATTATATTTACCCTTAATTACCCGATTTACCTTTAACTATGGTAAATAAAATTTACCGTAGTTAATATTCATAATTCCCAAAAATAAAAAGTAGCTTATTAACATAATTTGGACCCACTGATTCCAAATATGGAATCAATTTTTCCAAATTCAATACACAAAAGATTCAGAAATTAAATTAAAATTAATCCCGTTGTCGAAAGAAAACGGGTTTTTCTTTAAAACATTGCAAAAGATTGAATTGATTTAACCAACGAATTCAAGGTACAATCAATGCTAATGACATACATTATATTAAATGGTAAAAATATATTATATTTATACTTTAAAACCATTCAATATTATAATTTAACCACATAATATATTACGATGAAAAAAGATGTTTTTAATTAAAATATAGCGTGTTTTTACTATTCATTAAAATATGAAAGTTATCGGAAAAATATCAAAATTTTATCTAATGTAAATTTTTATATCCTGATTCAAAAGAAGAATATTATTTTCTCAAATTGAACATATAAACATGTAAAAAACTATATTTAAAGTGGGTACGCCATCAATAGGCGGTAAAATAGCATTTTTTGAAAAATACTTATTTTACCCGAAAAATTTATTTTGTTCTTATACCATGTTCTAGAAATGTGTAAGATGAATAATAATGTTATAAAATTCAAAATTTAGTTAATACTATTCATAACGGCTAGTTCATGACAATATTATAATAATATAACATTGTTTATTAAAACCCGGTATTGCGTACAACAAACGCTATCGAGGAAGGTCGCGATTGCGTGTAATGCAAGCCAAGTCAGGGTTGTGTGTTGCACAAGAATCCTTCGTTGTTTAGTATAACAGAATCCAACAATATTTCATTTATACATTGAATATATATATATATATATACAATGTTGCGTAGAATAACTATTATCAAAATTGTGTGTAACACGGTCCAAGAATAGTGTTGCGTATACTGCAAGCTAATACGGTGTTGCGTATAGCGCAAGGTAATCTTGGTGTAGAATACAAAATAAGACATTAATGAAATTAAAATAATATTTTTCATAAAATCTCGGGGTGTTACATTCTACCCCCCTTAAAATGAATTTCGCCCTTGAAATTCGTCGGGGTTATAAATTGTTTACTATTTGAAAGTTTCTTTGATAGAAACCCACATCGTAAAAAAAAACACCAAAACTTATCTTTAAAAACAAAAGTATGAAACGTAACAGTTACCCAAATAAACTAATCACTGGGTTTCCACATAGGTGAAAATATGGATATGGAAGAGAAATCTAACCATCATGTTCTGATGGAGAGTGGTAGAGAACATGGCTATGGAAAATCCAGCAATCACAAAGCCATAAATTTGTGACGATCTAAGGTACCATCTGATTCATCAGATATAAGATCACTAGGACAACATTTTTGGTTTTCAAGATCGTTTCCCTAAAGTTAAAGAAATTGAATTAGAATAAATACTTACTTTATTTTGGTACAATCTCACTGTTGTTCGTGCCTTTAACAATTTCCACTTCATCTTAAATAAATGAAATTGAATTTGTTATTCGTGAAGTGTTAGCAGATCATGTGATAGAATGACGGGTCATTCCATCTGTCTCAAACAAAAGGTTAGCAAAAAAATTGTATACATAAGTCGATCTATAGTGAGATTAATCATATATGGTTCTTAAAATGGACTTATAGATCATATGTCATACAGATTAATATAATAAAACTAGTTTCTACTAAACAGGGACTTCCTGTAGGCCAGTGGTAGGCGATAAAGGCTAGTCGCATTTCGGTCGTGGGTTCGATTTCCACAGCCTTGTCCGACGTGATGGGATGTCTCTCGTCCTGCGGGTTGTCCTTTTTCTAAAACTATATTACTATAACATCCCATCAATAATATCGAAAAAAACTTTTATCCTTAAACAATACTAACTTATGTCCAACATAATCCATTCCAATCTTTAGGCTTATCCATAATACTGCAGTCCACTCTCATAACATAGTGAAAATGATTACCAGAGATTTAACACCATCGTCGATTCCCATATATCATAAGATATGTTTTGTTTGTCACATTCCAAACATTCAAACTCCTTAATAATCTATTCTCTTGAATACCCATTGAACCATAGTGAAAACATGAATGCAGTTAAAAGTTAATACTTTACACATACCAAAATCCTCAAAATTCTATATACTCAAACCATGATATCACTTAGTCCTTATATCAATCATGAGCTCGTGAATACTATAATACATTTAATTTTCTCCTTATCCCTTCATTATGCGCATATCATCTACATTCCAAAAATATCTGAATAACCTTTCATGGATACTGGTAAGATTAATCATACACTTTCAAAACACAAGGAAAGACAACAGTGTAACAATCCATAGATGTCTCTTTATTCCATAGTAGCATGAGATTACTTATACAAAATTACACATGATAAACATGTAATCATTCCACTACATTCTTAAACCATTGACCGAGCTTCAAAAATTCTTTCATCTCACATATCATTTGTAGTCTCTTCATCATCATCCACATAAATACTACCCATATGACCATACTGATTCTCTTCATGAGTCTTTCCCTTAGGGCATTTGTTTGCATAATGCCCATACATTCCACATTTAAAACACTTAACCATTTTTGATGTCGTAGCAATACCATTATCCTTATCCATGGTGTTAACCGACCCCTTTCCTTTGCACTTACTTGCTTTGTGTCCTTCTTTTCCACACCCAAAGCATGTTCCAGTTCCCTTGAAACATTCTCCTTGATGCCTCTTCCCACATGATTTACATAGGGGAAATTGAACTTTCTTACCTCTATGATCATCATGGAACTCCATCTTTCTCTTATTAGTCGAGTCAGGAAACTTACCAAATTTTACTTTATTGATCATATTATGAGATTGCTGATTCAGCATAATAATGATGTTTGGACATCCAAATCCCATTTCATTTGGTTGCTCATGAAGAATATCATTCCATTGTCCATCATATCCTCTATTATTGTGAATCATCTTGTTTCCAGCCATTTTCTAAAACCCAAACAGAATAGTGTGAGAGGCAAAATACTGCTAGGGAAAACAACATAGTAAAGGGGGAGTACCCTTAATATATAACATCTTAGGTTAAATTATAAGATCGTTATCGTAGTTCTAGGATTATATCCTATACGTATACTTATCCTTATGGACATCCCTAGACATACCTTAGAAATATCTCTAGGGATCTCACTAACATTTTCGCATCCTAGTTTCCAAAGGTTGACTAAACCTTTCCTCTGATACCAACTGTAGAGACCCGAAGCTTATCATACATGGACATTACATTACTTTTTCGGAATACTTAGTACATAACAAAAACACACACACAAGGATCGTAATAGTTTAGTGTCTTTGGAAACTCCGAATAACATCTTCTAATCGTGGTGAAAGATCTTCAACATCTCCCATAAAGATCTTCCTTTTTTTTACCTAAAACCTTTCTTTATATCCTGGGGAAAAGAAAACATAAAAGGGTGAGCTCAAATGCTCAGTAAGGGTAAACAAAAGAAATATCAATAACATCGTATTCATAAGAACATAACATTTTGGAAATCATAACCTGCAAAAGAGAGCATAATTTCATAACATGGGATAAATCATGGTAGTGAAATATAATCACAATAATCATAACATAAAACATGAAACCTTGTGGCATTCACACATATTCATAGAGAATCATTTCTTGTTAGTCAAGACTCATTGCCAAGACTATCTTAGTGGACAAAGTCCCTTTCTGAATCGAGTAACCCTCATTTCAGTCATGTTTCACTGAACCGGTATAACCTACCATTCCAGCCATGTCTATCTCATGAGATATAAAATCTTTACCCAATGCATTGGAGGGAGATATAGGTCCCACCCATCTTATAATGAATCCTTTCTTATGTGTGCCACATAATCATAAACCATACATCATAGCGTAACCCATGTAATAAAAATGGGATTCTTAAACAACATGACATCATAAAACAATTCATATAAGATAAAGGAATTCATAAAACTATTTCCATCACAACATAATCAAACCAATGTAATAATAGGGATAAAAACAGAACCCTTTTATTATCTTAGATGGAAAATAATTTTGATAAAATACTTGAACTCCATTCTTGAGGAAAATATCCTTTCTACTTCAAAAACATTTTTCCTTTCATAACATGTCATACGACTTTAAAATAAATTAAGTTGATTAAAATTAAACTTGAAAACTTTTAAAGGAAGTTTCTTGGAAATAATGATTTAAAAATCCCTTCATGCCGTATAAGTTAAAAAAATATTCTTTGTACTTTTGTCGGAAAAGTCAAAAAGTACCTCGTACGAAAAACGACAAAAGATTCCTTTCATACATATTACTAAAAACTCTTTGAAGGGTAAAAATGGATTTAAACAATTGTATGTGGATGGAAATAATATTACATATTGATGAAACATGGATGTGGATGATAAAATACACCCCAGTAAATACCAAAGTATAAACAATCTCAGATAAAAATGAGATTCTGATATTTCCCTTACCTTAGGTCCGACATGCTTTGTGAGTGTCCGAGCCTCCTGTATATGATTTAAATCATGTTATTGACTTATTCAAGAATCATATTCATTGTTATTATATCATATATGGTCCACTTATGACTTTATATTACCCGTTCTTTTGTAAATTCATGTTAATGTAGCGTTTTGGGTAAAATCATCTCATTTGTCGTTCGTGTTTTTAACTTGTAATTATTCATATGATTACTTAGATCATGATTAATTAATTCAAGAATATAAAACAGGATTTATATATATATTCATAATAAACATATATAATAAATCAGTAAATGGAAAGAAATACACCGTTCATGGAGACGGTAGTCCGTACGTACGCATGAACGCTGTTTTCGTTTCCTTATTGAATTGAATGGAATTAAGTAGATGACACATATATATATATATATATATAAATAATTCCAGTATCATTATTAGGTAATATATTTCATTTTTACTTATTATATATACTTTATAATCATTCATTAATGGTTAATCATTGAGACTGAATCTCATCGCGTCGTGGAGACGGTAGTCCGTACGTATGCACGAGCGATGATATCGTTCCCATGGTCGTGGAATTGTGTTGAAGTGTATGTATACTATTTCAGTATCAATATCACTTTATAATAATCATATATAGTTACTCATTACACCTTTATACCCATCCAATTAATGAGGTGGTGGAAAATAGATTACACCACGGCGTGGAGACTGTATTCCGTACGTACGCACGCGCGGTGATTTCCTTCTTCCGTAGGATGGATAGAAGGTTAATTAGAGTTGTTTCATATTTATAATAACATATCAGTATATAATAAATGATGATGTTATTACTTTATCATGAAACAACTAAAGAAGAAGAAGTTGAAGAAGAAAGAAATTGAAAAAGATCGGTAATGGATATTACCTCTTTTTGACGCGCCTTTTCTTATCCTCCACTTAAAGAACTAAGGATGGTCTTTGAAGAAAACCAGGACCTCTATGATGATACTAGGGAAGTGAAGAAGGGATTTTGGCAGGGGTTGGCCGAGCTTGAGTGCTCAAATTGGTGTGAGGAGGAGGGGGAGGAGGTGCCCTTTTATAAGGGAGGAGAGGGGCACCTTAGGAATATCTCAAAATATTATTTTATATTAAAGTAAAAATCAGTTTATAATGGTTCCAAAGGGTCTTATTTCAAAGATAAAGTGGGGATGGGTCGAAATCCTATCATCCAATAGGATTTAGACATGTTTAGGGTATTATTTTAACCTTCTCAATTATATTTAACTCTATGTTAAATAATTTAACTTTTACCGTGTCTTTTTGTTTTCTTACACTATATGGTTAATACACTTACTATAACATGCCAAATGAAACCCAAGTTGTTTATTATTAATATATATAATCTTATCTAAGTCATTTGGCCTAACCTTAGATTTTTAGGAATAAAATAACAATTAATAATATAATATTTGTTTTAAAAACTATTTTATGTCAATTTTGACACTATTTGGTACATGATTTTTATGAAATTTATAACAGAATGATAAGTTCAAAAAAAGTTACTTAAATCAACAATAACATGTCATATTAACCTATAAAATTAGTGTAAGTCATAAAAAGTCTCAAATTACATTTATTTGGGCATTTATAACATCAATTATGTCAATATTTCATTAATAAGACAATTACTGCATCATCTTTGTGTCATAATAAATGATAATTATTTAATCCCTAAAAATTCAAAATAAATTTATATGATGTAGATAATTTCATTAGATTTATGGATAATATTCATGTTCAAAGTTTCATGACGTTTATCACTAAATTAAAATTAATATACTTATAAGATTTAAGAGAGTGACATGTTGTCACTTTCTTTGGTTTTAATAATAAATAAGTTATTTTCATGGACAAATGTCCATTAAATGATTCTAATCCGACCCTTAGGTGATATGGGTCGACTTTAAGTCATCCAATAGGATTTTTACATTTGTTAGGGTAATTTTAAAATATTATATTTACCCTTAATTACCCGATTTACCTTTAACTATGGTAAATAAAATTTACCGTAGTTACTATTCATAATTCCCAAAAATAAAAAGTATCTTATTAACATAATTTGGACCCACTGATTCCAAATATGGAATCAATTTTTCCAAATTCAATACACAAAAGATGCAGAAATTAAATTAAAATTAATCCCGTTGTCGAAAGAAAATGGGTTTTTCTTTAAAACATTGCAAAAGATTGAATTGATTTAACCTACGAATTCAAGGTAAAATCAATGCTAATGACATACATTATATTAAATAGTAAAAATATATTCTATTTATACTTTAAAATAATTCAATATTATAATTTAACCACATAAGATATTATGATGAAAAAAGTTGTTTTTAATTAAAATACATTGTGTTTTTACTATTCATTAAAATATGAAAGTTATCGGAAAAATATCAAAACATTATCTAATGTAAATTTATATATCCTGATTCAAAAGAAGAATATTATTTTGTCAAATTTAACATATAAACATGGCAAAAACTATATTTAAAGTGGGTGCTCCATCAAAAGGCGGTAAAACTGCATTTTTTGAAAAATACTTATTTTACCCGAAAAATTTATTTTGTTCTTATACCATGTTCTAGAAATGTGTAAGATGAATAATAATGTTATAAAATTAAAAATTTAGTTAATAATATTCATAACGGCTAGTTCATGACAATATTATAATAATATAACATTGTTTATTAAAACCCGGTATTGCGTACAACACACGCTATCGAGGAAGGTCGTGATTGCGTGTAATGCAGGCCAAGTCAGGGTTGCGTGTTGTGAAAGAATACTTCGTTGTTTAGTATAACAGAATCCAACCATATTTCATTTATACATTGAATATATATATATACTCAATGTTGCGTAGAATAACTATTATCAAAATTGTGTGTAACACGGTCCAAGAATAGTGTTGCGTATACTGCAAGCTAATACGGTGTTGCGTATAGCGCAAGGTAATCTTGGTGTAAAATACAACATAAGACATTAATGAAATTAAAATAATATTTTTCATAAAATCTCGGGGTGTTACAAAGGTTCTTCTCGAAGATCGACCTCAGATAATGCTATCATCTTCTTTCATTCATGGGATGAATATGTACCGAAGTCAGCCTTTTGATGTCGGTATGACCAATATATGCTTTTTGTTATGCCTTTCGGTGTCACCGATGCCCCATCAGTGTTCATGGGACTCATGAACAAGATATTCTTTCATAACATTTATGGTTTTGTGATAGTCTTCATTGATGACATCATGGTGTACTCAAAGTCAGAAGAGGAGAACACTTACAGCTAAAGGGTCGTCCAAGAATCACTCTAAGAGCACTAGATTTGTGGTAATCTCATGATATTCTACTTCTGGATTCCGTAATTCTACATTCTAAGACACCTCATCTCAGATGTGGGAGTTGTATTTGATCAGGCGGAGATAGAGGTAGTTTTTTCTTGGGAGCCACCTAGGAACATGACTGAGGTGTCGAGTTTCATGCGGTTGCCTAGGTACTTATGAAGGTTCGTACTCGACATTTCCAATGTAGCAGCACCATTTTTATCATTGAAAACAAGGGATAACCCTGTTGTGGTAGAATAGGTGCATGAAGAGTTTTCAGTAGATGAGGTGGAAACTGATGAGTTCCTCCGGATTGAGACTACGATAAGAGGTCATTTGGTATGTAGTATACGATGATATATTAGGGACCAAACTGTCTTGTGTCCTAATTTATGATTGAAAAGATATTGCTTGAGGCTCATAGTAGTTGTGGAAGCATGAGTAGAACTACGTGACCGATTACCTAGAGTTTATAGTAGTGGTATTTTCCTTGAATATGTGTTGGAACTACTTGATAGGTGAAGAATTTACCATCTACATTGACCACAATAGCCTCAGGTATATCTTCTCACAGAAGGAACTAGTCAAGATATAGTGGTGATGGATCACGTTCCTCCTGGACAATGACATTGAGTGAGACTGTACTCCTTCAAAGGGGATGTTGGTGGCTGAAACACTCAGTAGGAGGTTTGTTTTTGAGCTGCTAAGTGAGGCAACAAGGAAGTTAGCAGCGATGAAGACATCCTTCATGGATAGTGATAGAGCATCTTACCACCATTTTATGACTTCCACTCCCCCACTATTGTAGTGAGTTATGGAGGTCCATATTGTGGATGTTGACTGTGAGTCCCGATGTGCTTTGATATCCTCTAAATGCTCTTGATGTATTTTCAATAAGTGGGGAGAACATGAAACTTTTTAGAGGACACAACATAGTACTAGTGACATTGCAGGAGGAGTTGTTGAGGGAGTTCCATACATTACCTTTGTCTGTATGTCGTAGTGTGGTAAAGATGTTACAAGACCACTGATGTCTGTACAAGAGTTCATGGATGAAAAAGTAGTGGCAGAGTTTGTTTCTTAATGCCTCACTTGTCAACAAGTGAAGGATGAGCATCGGGTCCTGTGAGACCTGACACAACCACTTGAGGTACCAGAGTGGAAGTGGGATGATATCTCAATGGACATTGTGATGGGGTTACCAAGCACATCCATGGGGCACAATTTTAACTGGGGGATCATTGAATGAGACACAATGTTAGATCACATGCTACCCATCTGAGAGCAGGGATCAGTAAATGGCTTGAGATACCTCTACGCTTAGCAGATAGTGTTACTTCATAGGGTTCCTTCAAATATCATCTCGGACCATGATGCACGCTTGAAAACCTAGTTGTGGAAGGGGTTGTAGGAAGCGTTCGGGACTCAACTACACTTGATAAAAACTTTTCACCCCAGATGGATGGTCAGACGGAGTGGACCATACAGACCATTGAAGAAACACATCATGCATGTGTCCTAGATTTTGGTCACATTTGGGAGGAACACGTACCACTGGTGGATTTTTCACAAAAAAATATACCAATTTACCATTGTCATGACGTAGTTTAAAGCCTTGTATGGGCAGCCTTGCAGATCACCCCTATGCTGGACAGACCCGTGGAGTTGGTAAACATGGGTCCATAGGTATTACAAGATACCACTGAGAAGGTGCAGATCATCTAAGAGTGGATGAGGACTGCATATACATGGCATAAGTTTTATGTCGATAGGAGACGGAGACCCTTGGATTTTGAGGAGGGTGAACATGTATTCCTTTGGGTCTCACCACGATGAGGATTATAGTGATTTAGATGTGGTAACTAGCAATCTCAATATTTCATTGGAGCATTTTAGATATTGAGCAGAGTCAACGAGGTGGAATATCACCAAGTTCTTCCCCTATAGAAGCACCATATACATGATGTTTTTCAAGTGACACAAATGATGAGGTATGTGTATGATCAATCAAACATCATCGACTGGGGGTAGATGAATATTGACTGCAGGGAAACATTGGTAGAGTTCCCGGTGGAGATTGATGATTGGAATAAGTGGGTCCATTATAGAAGGTTGATTCCTCTAGTGTGTGTTCAGTGGAAGCACATGAACCTCTTAAAGAGAACATAAGATTGAGATTCTCAGATTCATGCTCAATACCCCACTTGTTTGATTATCCCTTATTTTTGATTTTGTGGTTGTATAGCCCAAAGATTGTGATAATGTAATGTCTCAAAATTTTAGTGTCATTTTTTTATTTTATGGAATTATTTTGATACTACACTCTTTGAAGGAATGTGATTCTGAGGCCTGGTGAGCCGAGAATGTATTTTTTAACTTTTTTTAAAGTACCTTCATTAATCTTGCCTACATTATTTTTCTATCTTTTAGACCTATGCTTGGATAAAAATATGAGGGAAATATTGAACTCGTAATGTCAGGATTCACCTAGAAAGGACATCACATCAAATGAAAAGGGGATGATGGAAAAGATAAAATTTGGGACATTTCAGAAAATTGTTAAAATAAATATAAATTTTTTTATATATTTTGTTCACACAGTTGAGTGGCGGACATCGACACTGTGCTGTAGTAACAAGATAATGACGATGAACAATTAAGGTAGACATGTAATGGATCGTTATGAAATTTTAACCACTATGCTGTTTCAAAAATGAAATAGTCTAATGATGCAATGTTGCAACATAACAAAAAAGATGCAACATGTTTAATTTTATTAAACTAGCGCGTTGGAGAGTAGATTATTAAACTGCAAGGATTCTCTGAGGAACTACTGACAAATGTCAAACATCATTGACTCACCTCGCTGAATGGAGTTGAAAGCGATAAACAAAGTCGACGTCTGGAATCCTCGAGGATGTAATGCTGTAAAAAAATATATAAAAAAGGGAGGGGTTTAATTAGTGAATGTGCATCCCAATTCTTATTCTAGAAATGATGAATTTAGATCAAAACACAAATAGGTTGATACTTGAATCATGCATTTATAAACGAGGGTGGCTTTTTGGGGGTTATTATATGGGATTAGTTTTTATCTAGTTTGATTGAGCCACAATCCTAGAGACTCCCCATAATTATAAACTTCTAACAAGGAGGGTGAGGGATGACACGAACAAGGAACAAGCCACTCTAAATGTGCGCTCATTGTGAAATGATTTTTTGAATCGACAAAAAGTTGGATTTGCGACCATCATGGGGAAATGATCGCTCCCTAAAGGGCGTAGGCAGGGGGCAGTGCAATGAACGGACCACAAGAGAATGTCCAGTGGTTCACTAAAATATCTGTTGGCGCACCTGTGCCGACCACAGTAGTTGCAGTGGAACACGACTATACTAGAAACATAGTGGACGATGGGAAAAAATACCATTAGTCGTGCTGGTGATTAGGAGGATTGGCACGCCCTTTGGCGGGCCATGGATTTTGTGGGGAGACACAGTTCCTATGTGGCACAACGTGGAGGGACGAACCAATTCCAGGCCACTCGGGAAACTAGAGGGTAGAAGTCCCTCGACTGTGGTAGGAGGGCCATGCGAATCTGCAAGGCATCTGAGGCAAAATCTGGCAGTAGACTGTGTCACAGCTGGATAGCACATAGTATGCCGCCTTTGCGACCGGGGTTCATGCCAGCCAGGATGACATTCCCTCAGTAGGCCAGTCATATTTCAAGTGGGTTGGACCCTCGCAGAAAAGCCAGACCCATGCCCTTTGGGTCCGGCCTGACAAGACTAGGTCACAAGGCAACATAGCGTGCTAGACCTAAGGAAAAATAATGCTACGTCTATTGGGTCCAGTTTGGCTTGGCCCATTGGCCAGGCGAGACTTAGCTGAACCAAATATGAACAGGATCTGGTTGAGTCGGTCAAATTAAAATCGGGTATGTGGGACTCCCAAGATGGGTCGACCGGGTTAGTTTGATCAGTCATAAATGTAACCATCTCTTGTTTATAAAAATCCATGTATCTGTCAAACCATGCATCCGATTGAACAAATGTTAGTGGAATTGGGACCCATGCAATGAGGAGGTAATTTTGAGATACTCTACATGAGTTTTGGAATAAGTTGGTATATGAGTAGGTTGTATCAGAATCAAATCCAACTAATCCCTTTTTATAAAAAATCCCATATCTTATAGACTGTGTGATCATTCGATGCTATTTTTGTAGAGTTGGGAGCCTTACGACAAGACATTCTTTTGAGGTTACTCTATGCAGTACTTCATGGAAGTTCATGTACAACCAATGGAATGTGGTGTGAATCCATCCAGAATCTATCATGTTATGTTCATGAATCTAGTGGCAAGATATGTTGTGAAAAATGACTAACGATCCTGTGTGGGTCAGCACCTACCAATCCTATGTCGGTAAACACCTAGAAATACTGTGCGGGTCATCACCTAGCGATCATCTATGTGTTAGCACCTAGCGATCATGTGTGGGTCATAACCAAACGACCCTGTGTGGATCAACATCAGATCCTTTCAATAGTATAAGATAATGTCTCTTTATGACTAATATTATTAACTTCAATATATAAGTTATACCTTGTTTGAGCTGTGTATTTTACTTTGGGCTAAATTCTTGAGATATTTAATGGTGTTATTAACTCAGTTTTATTTTCTATCATGGTGTTTTCTTTTGTGGAATACAGAGAGACCTTCAGGGGGCTTGGGTTTCATACTGAGTATTGTTATACTCAACCTGGTACGTGCTTCCCCTGCACCTATTATGTCATGGGAAGATGAAAAAAAACATTGACTGAGATATTGGGTATCCAAGACTAGATGGTGCTTGGAGGTGGGTTGATAGGGATGGAGGGATATAGTGACTTCTGAAAAATACTTTTACATACCCTTCATGTAGGATCCTTTTCAGACGACCTCCAATGATTCTACATATTTTTCTATACTTTCCTTTTAGTTGGGGTTATATTCTCGACCCATTATATCAGGTTTACACACATTAATCTCATAATAGATAAAATGTGGTGGGTGTAATACTTTATTTATTTTGTGTCTTTCATTTTGATGTATGACATGTCTCTGGGTAAAGGCAATACCTTCCCTTTTTTGGATATAATTTACACGTTCTAGTCAGTAGCCCCTGGCCTTTGGAAGGCATGATTGCGGTACTCACCGCATCGGCCCTGAGGGACGGGTCATGATATATATCTTATTCATTCCTCTAATGACTATAGATTATATTAAAACTAATGTTTTAAGGATTTTTATAATCTCAATTTCTTTTATGGGATTAAACTTATTCTTCTTGGAATCTCTTCTTAGAATATTAGTTTTTATAAGTATACTATATGAAATGTAATTTTATTTTCATGTATATATTAAAATTCATCTTAATTATTATCTTTTACCTTCATAAAATTTTCAATACAAAAAATATTATATCATCTAGAATATTTTCCATTTTCATTAACATCTTATTAACCTCATTGTACATATTTTCATTACCAGTAATATTCAGCATTATATCATGTAACTGAATTATGTAATATCTCAAGTAACTATATTATTTTATTTTTCTTATTTTAAAAATGATTGTTTCATATATCTTTTTATGATATCTACTTTCAGTAGAGGTATTATAGAATAAATTTCATTACAATGAATAAAAACTAATTTTTTGATCTTCCACCTTACATTCCAATTTAATCTCCACAACAAATTTTCATGGATATATTATTGATTCGTATTTTTAAAATTAAATATAGTGTTTAATGTTTTCAGTTTATATTTTCTGAAATAATATTGAATGTGATCCATAACATCATCTTTTATGAAAATGATATGAACATTTTGTAGACACTATTATATTCTCTATTTATTTTTTATCAATATTATTTAATGATTTATTTCCAAATATAATATAATTTATTAATTACCATATAAATTACCCTGTACTATATTTTGGAATTAAACTCAAGAAAATCCATTACTACATTTTTCTTACCAGGACATTGAGTGTTTATGAATATTTATAAAATAATTATTTTAATATGAACACTCTATATTCTATTGAATTAATTTAATTGTCTCCATCAAGATTCCAAGAATTTTATTACTACAAAAATTAATGACTTTTCCTATTACCCTTTACCGATATAGTGTAAATCCCATATTCTCTATAATAATAAATGAAGGTTATTTACATTAAAATTTACTTATTGTCAGCATATCAAAATAATTTCCATCATTTTATCAGGTTATTAATTTTTTTTGGAATTGAGAATAAAATCATTAAGTGAATCCATGTTAATAGGATATGAATATCATTATTTATGTTTTTTCTCTACGATTTGATGATCAAAATCCATTTTCATTCCATGGGATCATTATGATGTGATGAATGATTAAATGCTTTATATTTTAGTTATATATATTTGTGACGACATGTAGGGTCCCAAAACACCCTAAAATTCATTTTATAAAAATAATATCACATGGGATATTGATATGAGGAAATAAACATATTATTTTCTGACTAATACAATTGTCATCAATCGATTTGTCTAAAATATAAATTGTGTATATATCTTGGTTTTTCTATAATGTGTTACTATATTTATTTTTCTATGTAGTTATCCAATTTTTTCTAAAGACTATTATTTCCTAATGGAAAATGTTTATGGAGTCATGTTTTGAAAACATATATTTCATTTATGAGGGTTATTCTATTCTATCTTCTATGAATCATAAAATATTATTCGTAGGGTATATCTTTATTATAAAACCCAATAATACCCATATTCTCATCTAATACTCAGTTATGATCTTTTAATTTTGTCACATGTTATTTCACATAATCTATATCTATGATCACATATATCTTATATATTCATTTACTTAGGTTATGATGAAAATTAATATATATGATGATCCTAGAAGAGTATACTATTTGTAGAATTTATAGAACAGTTTGATGTAATGTTAAAGATTAAATAGTCTCTCCTGTAATGTAATAGTTTTACATAATTTTTAAAATATAAATGTGTTTTGATAATTTTTCCATAATTATCTAGAAAGATAGAACAATAATAAATCAATAATGTAATGTAATGAAACATTTTCACTATTTCATATCCATGAGATGCTCATGTTCCTGGGGAATCACGGTTTCTATCAGGACTACTTTTAGATAACATCGGTGTTTAGGTTATTATTTTTGGATAATTTAATGGTTGATAATTATATATGATAATAAATAAATTTTATTTAATTACCCCTCACCATAGTTAATGTATTATTGAATATTTTCTGTTGTTTAGTGATTATAATTAGAGATATTATATAAAAACCATTGAAATAAGTCTATGGGGTAATTTTAAAAGAAATGAATAAATATAGGATAATAGTCCGATGTTTTATTAATGTTGATATTATGTGGTTATACTAGAAAGTATATTGTTATATAGACACCAGAATGTGGATTTGTATATTGTAAGGATACACCTATTCGTGATCACTATGAAAAATTCTAGTTGATTATCATCTGTGTCTTCAATATGATGCATGATGAATAGGCCAGAAACTACATAGATGTCAGGGCAATACCCAAGGATATGACTTTGTTAATCACAATATATTTACCTGAAATTATTATGGATTTATAATATTATGGTATTGGTTTAATAAATTATAAATAATCCAATATAATGTAACCTATATTTCTACAAGAGTAAAATAGGGTGAACTCCAATCTAATATAATTTTTTAAATAGGAAATAAATTTTGTGGTAGTATTTTTCATATAATTATCATATAATAAGTTCATTATTATTTTAATAATTTATTACTTGTGATTAACACCTTTTGGTTTTAGGAATGGATAATGCTGGATGGAACCAATTTAATGATATAATACATTGGAAATGCGTACAGTTTTCATGTAATACATTGAGATTTTAAATAATGAACATCATGATCGATATAATATTATACTTGAAACACCAAAAATATAATTTAATATAATACCATGAGACATTATGATACTTTTGTTTTTATATTAATTCAATTTCTTCAATACTATTCATTCTACAAAAGATGTCTGTTGAGTTTGACTGGAGCATTACCATGTATAAGACAATGGTCCTTACTACCGAATTGGGTGGACACCCCTTGGTATTATTCATAGTCAAATTATATTTTTCATTACAAACCAATATGAACAGTTATAAAATAATTTCATGATTTGAAATCCTTCCCAATAAATTTATTGATTATTAGATTACCAATACATAATTTTTTATTTTTTATTAATTATTTCATTATTATTGGGATTATACAATATATTTCAGAATGTGATGATATGATCTAGTGTATTCCATTGTTTTGAATTGGAAACTAGTGGAAGGAATGGGACCATATCAATAAATGTAACCCTTATATGGACTTCCCTCCAATGAAGGATAATGAATTTGGAGCTAGAGATGTATATGGAATAGTATAACTTATAACCATATAGGGGTATCTCGCTTAGGAAATGAGTATCATCCTTTCCTATATGGAGTATAATGATAATAAACCATATGATGTATCAATTTTAGGCTACTTCATGAATCATAAATCTATATCATTGAGTTGTGATACGAATCCATTTGTAACTAAGAAATGTATATGTTCTATAGAAACATATTTCTTTTCTTGTTGAAGCGATGAAATATATGATGTTTTTATAGTATTTTATCATCTGTCTAGAGATTCATATAAATGGTCCTCATTAATTCAAAACACTAAAGATGATGAAGAATAAAAAACCAGGATTTTAGTTTTTTTTAAAGTAGTATTATCAAAAAATATATTTCTTCATGAGTAATGAGATGAAATGAAGAGACAATTCCAAATTCTAGAAAAAATATATAAAATTATTACAATGTATGAATCCATCATTATAGGGATAAAATTAAATTTTGGGGTCTATTTATTTAATACAATGTGAATGATTAACTATTTCTTTGGTGGTAATAATCTAATTCATTGAAGGGGGCTATTCAGTAAATCAATAACATTAAATTAGGACACAATATCATGTGGTATAATGGTAATGAAATTATTCTACAGGTATTATAGATTCTATGATATGTAATAGAATAAAATGAAGGTTGAGAACAAGATATATAATGTGTATAATAGTTAATATTAATTCCCTCATGTCATAATTGTGAAGAAAAACACTATTGTACATGTATGATGGGAATAATGTCTCCAAATTTGTAGAGAAAGTCAACCATTCATGTAATTGAAAGGTAATGAATGATGTTTAAATTTTTCAATCAATTAACTATAAGTATATGAGGGAGTATAAAAACTTATTTCCTATGAATCAAGGGAATATACCTTTTAAGAAGAAAATGGATCATGTAATAGCTTATATTGTTAATATATATGAAGAGGAAAGATTAATGTTCTAGTTTTTTAATTAAATAATTATTTTATAGTAGTATCATTATAAATCATATTCATGTTATGTTAATTATTAAATGTATTTGGATTGAAATGAAATACATTTTCTATTAGTATTTTAGAGAATATGTTGAATGTTACCAGTAACCCGAAAAACCAATTTAGCGTAAAATGGAACATCTTGGAAAAAAGATAAATGAGGGAGGATAAAATATAGTATGTTCTTTATGTTGAGATAATAAGGATAATTATATCATTATTATGGTTTTCTGACCATTAAATTGGTTAGTTATTTTATGTTTTATGTTATCTTTTCTAGAGTTTACTACAAGTTCAGATTTATGAAATATATTAAAAAATATAAGATTTTATATTATGTATTTATGGGGAAGAATTAACATATTTTGATTTATTGGAATTACTTTAATTTTTCTGGACATCAAATTTGATTATAAATCTTATGTAATTGTATTGAGGATAACTATTTTTCAAATGTATTATGTTGAAATTTACTTGTTTTTGGATAAATTGTGATAACCATTTCATTTTTTTTGAAATATCATATGAATTATATTTTAGTATTTTATGGATCTAATAACCCCCTAAATTTTATTTTTAGTACTTATGACAAGATTAATTACCATTGAATACTCATTATTTGGAGAAAAATAAAAAAATATAGTGAAAATTGATTCAGGAATGAAATAATACATGTAAATTATGTTTATTTGTCATGATATTTCTATTTATGGTAAATGAGTACCTCATATATAGGAAAATTATCTTGAAGCAAAATTATTTTATAATAATCATTTCTGAGGAATCAAATAGTCGATTAACTCATTGTAATTTATGGATGAATAGTTATTAAATTTTCTAGATAATTCAGTTTATTGTGATATATGACCTGAATCAATTTCCCTAAATATTTTTCTATTCTTCCATATCCATATATTAACATAAATCTAATGATCTCTTATTTCAAATCCTAGTATATGTTATTCTAGATGACTAATGTACTTCACTTTTTCACTTACCAGGACAATGTTTTATTAACACTTTTATAATGATTATTTCCAAAAATAGAATTTTTAAAAATCCAGATACTTTATAAATGAAATCAATTTTAAATTTTTAGGATATAATTAATTTAAATGGTTTAGAATGTAACATCCAATTATTTTGAAATGGGAACACATGTTCAATAGCGTGCATGACCCATAACACAAAGATTATGAAAAAATCTAACACCCTAAGAATTTATGATATATATATTCTTAATTAAATTCAATCTCTTTGATATGTTTTAATGCATAAAACAATAGGTTTTAATGAAATAAGAAACTCCATTAATATATTATAATATAAACATGAGCATTCGATAGTAAGACATTAAAATTCTCAAATAATGATACATTATTATATAGCCTGTATGAAATAGAACAACAATCGTAGAAGGGAATATATCATCCTGTGATGTTAAAATATTATTAATATTTTTAATAAAATTAAAAATTTTTATATAAATACACAAAATAATTATCTAGCTTGTGTGGCATGCAAAAACATGTTTCTTCAATACTTTGCATTACACAAAATACCGGCCTTTTCAGAACAACAATAAATTATTAAAATATTATTTTATGTTATAACATAGATGTTAAATTAGAGGTTATTAAAATTATTAAATAATATATATAAATATATTATTGAATTCATTGGTTTATAATTAATTAGAAATTGTTATTAGAACTAATTTAATAAAAATTGATTCTTTTATAAAACAACTATTTTGTATACACTAATGCAGTTCTATAAAATTAATTTAAAATAACCAATATTAGGAAACTATATCAAAAAAATTAATATATTACATGTTCAACTTAATTTTTTCACATTCATAAAATATATTTCATTGGTATTTAATAAGAAAAAATCCAATTATATGCCAAAAAACTGCAATTTTAAAAAGAAAAATATCCACCTTTTAATGAAGTATTTGTATTAAAATTAAAATTTGAAACATTTATAAATATTTTGTAAAAAGAATATTCATTTCATAAATTAAAATTTCATAACTATGTTGGTATTTTCTTGATATGTTTCATTTTTTCACGAACAATCAATTATACTTAATATTAATTAACAATCAAAATTTCTTCTAAAAAATTTATAAGCTAAAAGTATTTTTTTATTTATTTTAATGATTAATTAGATATAATAATCTTCTATTAAACCAATTAATATAATTTTAATAATTTTTACAGAAGAAATTATATATAAAAACATAGTGAACTATTTAACATTTGTACATTAAAGCATTACTTCTTCGTTATGTGAGTGGGATTAATTTTAAATTAATTTCTTAAAATTATATGTTTGTAATTTGGAAAAATGAATTTCGTATTTTGATTCATCAAAACATATAATTTAAATTATATTAAATTTGTTTTTTGTCAAAAGTTATTACTTAATGAAATTAAAATTAATTACTACGATTAGGGTGAGAATGAGATTACTTAGTTGTCAATCATTAATTTGATGGGACCAATTGTCCTAAAATGTTATCCAAAACCCATTTTAAACACATTATTCTACCATATACTATTTTTTATTTAGTTTTTTCATTATTTTATAAATAGTATATTGTGAACTGGGCTTGACACACATGTATATTACATCATTTTAGATATATATTAAGTACATTACAAAAATTATTACCTGAGGTCCATAATGTTATAGTGTATATGGGAATTGGGAATTTAAATAATTATTCATGCGGAAAGATATTAATCATCCCCCATAAATATCTTCACCTTTATTATTTCTCCCTAGAACATTTCTTTATATCCTCGAGAACAGAATCATTAGAAATTGGAGAACTCTAATGCTAAGTATGGGTAATTAATAGAGATATTTAAGCATAATTGTTAGCATGAGGGTTTGAGAACACGATCAGGAAAATAGAATATAATACCATACATATAATGATCGTATACAAAAAATATTTTAGTTCATAAGATGTGAATCATTTGAAAATAATGAACATAATCCATGAAAGAAAAACAAAGGAATGAAACATGGAAATTTTGGAAAACACATAATCATATAAAATTTATTTTCATAGTAGTGAAGGCATTTCTTCCATGGCCATATTTTTGAATCAAATCCTATACTGAACCATGGACACAACCTGTTTTAGCCCTATGTTACTGAATCGAGTTCACACCTTAATCCGACCATGTATTAATAATCCATGTTCACTCCTTATTCAGGACCTATAATAATGAACCAATTTCATTTCTCATTCCATCCATATACTACCAAACCATGTTCATTTATTGTTCTCTCTATGTATATATCATGATATATAAATCATTACCCAATGTATTTGAGGGAGATATATGTCCCACACCTCTGATAATTATATTGTTCATACATATACCACAATATCATAATTATTCATATGAATACCAATGTAATTGAAAGGGTATTATAAACATGTCAACATCTCATATCCTTTGAAAAAAGATACCAGTTTCATAACTATATAATTAAACTAATAACCCATTAGAGATAAATTGGTTTGATAAAAATATATCCACTGAAGGATAAACCGATTTCCATAACAAATAACCCATTAAATTGATATATCTTTCATAAACATATATCATGTGAAAGAGAAATAGCTTTCATAAACATTATATCCATGAAAGGGAATTAGGATTCATATATATATAACCCATGAAATAGAAACATGTTTGATAATTCCACAACATTAAACATAACTTATTAATAGAAAGTGTTTGAATGGAACTATTAGATCATTTCATATAAGGTAATGAGAAACTCCAATAGATGTGATCTGAGATGAAAAATATTTGTGAAATATCATTAAAAATTTTCCTTGATGAAAATATCCTTTCTTCTAAGATAATGGAATTCTAAAATATATAACCATTTTAAAATATCATTCTATGAATATACCATGAAAAATATTAAATAATAATTAAAATTATTTTTATATCCTTTTTCCATGAAAGGTTATAAATTAAGCTTCATAACATTTTAAAAATTATTCTCTTTGAAAAAACATTAAACAGATTTGAAGAAATTTTGAAATTTTTTAAAAAAAATTTTACTTAAAACTATAAAACAAATCATAATTTGTTTTTGAAACCATTTCTTATAAAATACATGGAGAAGTTTTAAACACGGCTTAAAAAAATTTTAAAAATACTTTTCTTTGACAACATATAAATGAATAATAATATAATAAAAAATCATTGAAAAAAAGAAGCTTTAAATCATTTTGAAAATTGTTTTTATTGAAATTACTTACAAAAAATAAAAAAGTAATATTTTAAGAAAGTAATCGAATCATCAATGAAATAATGGCAGGTAAATACGTACATTCCAAACAAGGTAAAAATAACATTCCTTATTTATAGTAAAAAGGAAAATAAAATTTCTTTGTTTATAAAGAGACATGAATATTCCTTTTAATATATTGGTAAAAGACAAAAAGGGTAATATTTTTTAATGATTATAGGATTGTGGTTTAATATTCATGGAACCATTTTAAAAGATCATATATTTTCGAATGAAGAGAGGGTAAAGTCATAATTTCATAAAAACTGATTCTTAGTATTCATATGCACCAAATAGTGGAACAAATGGTACCAATTTATGAATAAATCCTTAGTCACTTGAGGAGAATAAATTTTATTATTTTTCTTGTGAGATTGATAATTTGATTTATTCAAAGGAAGTATAAACACAAACAAACATGTAAAGTGATGTGATTTTATCAATAAACTCTTATAACATGGTAGAATGGGATCATACTCTCCAGGTAAGAAAAGGAAATTTATTTAAGTTTAAAAAAATTTAAAATAATTAAATTAATCATATAGTATGTGAAATTGAATTATATAAACTTCTAAAGATAATTTAGGAGTATAAAAAAGATTGAGTCTCAAAGAATGAAAATTGAAACAAAACTAATTCACCTATTTGTTATCATTTTAAAGTTATACACCATGAAGTAATGTTCATAACATTGATATGGAATACCCATAAATTTATTAATTATAAGAATATGATACATTTATGGGTAATACATACTCCACACAAAAGGAATGCGGGTATAATATAAGATGTATCTCACAGAAATAAAAAGTGTGTTTAAATAACCTTACCTTGTCAATTTACTCTCTTCGTACTAATTCAAATTACATTTATTATAAAGATGAATATATTATACATCATTAAAAGAATCATATTATTATATATATGGTTTTATTAAGACCCTATATTACCCTTTTGTTAACAATACTATGTTAAGGATTCAATTTGGGTAATATTTGTTTCATTCTTCGCATGTGTCTTAATTTGATATAATATTGGAATTTATACATTATATCACGAATTTGAGAAATTGAAAAATTATATAAATATAATTTATATAAATTATAAGTGTATAATGATATTTTATACATATCATAGTTACGAAATTGAATACTCCATTAATGGAGACGGTAAGTCGTACGTACCTACAAACACTTTTTCGTTTAATATTCATCTTGAATTAAAGAATGTAAAATATATATATATATATATATATCATTACTACATTAGATTTATGATATAATATAGGTCTTATATATTCTCTAAAACTATCCTTGATACAATTCATGTACTATTTGAAAGAATCAAATTGCTTTAATGGGTTGTAGTCCACACTTCCTCAAACGAAATTACCATATTGACACCAAATAGAACGTAAAATTTAAATGTATTTTAAAAGTAACTTAGATGATAAAAGTAATGATAAATATAACAGATTATATAGAAATAATATTTTCCATCATAATTTAAATCATGAGAGGTGGTAATGAAAAAATGACCAATAATCATTTTTTGAGGTGGTAGTTCCCCATACACATAAACAGTGTGTTAATTATCCATTTGATGGTTTAGCGTGTATGTTTGCATTGAAACACTAGCATAATAACATCCTATTATATTTAATAAATTATTATTTTTATACAATCATGGGAAAAATAAACTATCTTGGGTGGTGAGAGAAATTAAAAGAAAAAATGTGAGGGAAGGCATTACCTCTTAATCGGGTAACTCTTTATAGTTTGTGCGAAAAGACTTCCTTGGATTTCCTTCATCCAATGTGAATGATTCTATGGGGAAGGGAGGAATTATATAATTTTAATTGGTTATATCTTTTCCATACCTGCTATTTTTATATGTGTGAGGATGTGGGAGAGGTGTTCCCTTTTTATATGGAAGGTAAATGACTAACTTGGAATTTATGAAAACTTGTTAGGTGTACTAATGTTCATACCTAAAAATAGTCAAAAAAATAATAATAATTCATTAATGGATGATTTATGACCTAATTATATCTAAAATATGGGTTTTGTAAAAGTTTCCATGTCATTTTGCCCCCTAATATTCTGGTTTAGTCCCTAACTAATCTTAATTTGACCATAATCATTAATTTTAATTTTAATCACATTTACTATTAAATATAGTCAATTAATTTGTTGATATTATAATAACATAAATATAATATGAATTATAATGGTTTATATTATTTTTTCAAAATTGAATTCACAAAATCAGAATAATTAAGATTGATGTTAATCTTGTAGACAAGATGATATTATGGGTTTTAACGTTAGAAATAAATTAATAAGACTATTGAGTTTTTTTTTTCAATTTCAAAGTGAAATTGATTTTAATGAATTTAGTTTTATTAATAGATGTATAATTGATCTAATGTGATATTAAAAAAAATTGAGAATATAATTTACAACTAATAATTATTTAATCAAAATTGAATTTTTTAACTAAAAAGTAGCATTTTTCACTATTTATCAAGAGATGGAATATCTTAAAAAAATACCAAAAATTTACCATATGATAATTTTGAAGCTATAAATTAAAAAATGAATTATTTTTTATTAAATTAAATTCATAAATGTTCCTATAATTATTTTCATTATTAAAATCAATTCATAAAAGAAAATGATATTTTTAATCCTAAAAGGACTTTACCTAATATTAAATCTTTCAATATCAATATTTTTAATTTATATAAATCCATTAAAAAAATATATAATTTTTTTATTAATATTCATATCATTTTGTTTACTGTAAATGTCATAATTTATTCATTTAAAAAATTATAACAAAATAATGCTTACAAAAACATTGTGTTGCATATAATGAAATCCAACTCAGTGTTGTGTGTAGTCAAGTGAAATCAAAATTGAATGTAGTGAAAGCCATACTGACATTGCATATAGTGAAAGCCATATTGGTGCCATGTGAAGTAAATGTTTGAAGTATACATTTAATATATATATATATATATATTTCCATTGTCACGTGAAATGAAGAATATCAAAAAGTTAAATTATTTCCAAAAAAATCAAAAAATCATAGGGAGCTACATTCTACCCCCCTTAACATGAATTTCACCTAATAAATTTTTCTGGTTTACTAAATGTTTAATACATGAATGTTTAATTCATATAAACCCACATAAATAATATCCATACAAAAACCTTGTTTTAAAAAAATACTTTTAGAAATATAGTTCTTATTAAAATTGACATATAATTAGGTTTCCACATAGAAGAACATATATGGGTAGTGAAAAAATATACATGAATGTAAAATAAAAATATCATGTTCTAAAAGAGAGTGATAGAGATAAAGGTCAAGAAAAATATATTAATTATAAAGACATAAATATATAATGGATTATGGGACTATCTGATTCACCAATAATTGATGAACTGGGAAATTTTATTTTCTTCAAGAAACTTTTTCATAAAGATAAATAAATTTCTTGAAAATATTTACTTGCATAATTTTTTTAAAACCATAACATTTTTAGTTCATTTATCCACATCACCCCACTATCTAAAAATGAAGGTGATTTTTTCTTTCTTGATGCAGTAATAGATCATACAATCCAATATATGTCATCCTATTTTTCATCATTAATCATTAACACCATATTTTTAAAATATGATATCGAACATGAATAAATCCTCATTGGGGTAAGATAATAATTTATTCTCACAAACTTCATCCAAATTATAACTTAATATTTCTATAAATGGTTTAACATATAACCCTTATCATATATAAAAATAAAAAAAATTTCAACGAGATTCATGAAATTAGATAAACATTTATCCCCATATGCCACAATGTATTTATGGTTGTGACATAGCAACCATGTGGATACACTTGTGCTAAATACTCTTGTGACATGGTAAAAACAGAAATTACCATAAATATTTATTCAAAAAAAATCATCCCTCTTTATTCCATATATTACTGGATTGTTTTTGAAACAGGGAGAAGTTGGAAACTTCATCCATGATTTCATTAACTACTTTTAAACATTCCCTTAATTAGTTCTAATGTAATAATTACAAAAAAAAAATACTTAATCATAACATCATTATCTTAACATAATTAACATACTAAGGGTAACCTTACCTTAATCAAAATATCACCTTGTCATTAAATCACTTCAGCATTACAATGAAAACAATCAACATGCACTTATAAATATTGTGAAAAACAATAATTCTAACAATCCTAGTATATATCATAATTTATATATAATTATTTTTATTCCAAAAACATAAAAACATTTTATTATTCCATGTCATCCATATTCCATTAAGAGGCTACCTCATCATATATCACAATATTTCATTCCATTCACAATCCATCTATTGTCTTTTCCTCATCATAAAAGTATCCATTAATCACACCAACCTGTTACTTTTCATAAGGAGATTTCATCTTGGGATATTGAGATTCATAATGACTATTTACTCCACACTAAAAACTGTGATTATTTGATGATGTTGTTGAGAGACCAACATTATCAATCATTTTTAACCAATCTTACATTTTTTTCTTGTAGTAACTTTTTTAGTGTCCCTATTTTCCATAGAGAAAAAACTTATTGATTATGTAATAAAATAATTTAGGATATTCATTCATCAATATTGAAATAATTGAAATAGAATCTACATTCTTCCATAGACTCTATTACATGAAGTCATACTTAACTCCTTTTTGCATCCATGGTGACTCTGATAATTGGTTGTGGCACACATTGTTATTCGTGTTACTTTAAGAATTATTAGTAATGATCACATAATATTTAACACTAGTGATCATCCCACATAACTACTCATCAGTAAATCATCTATCAAATTCAACATTAATCTAATTTTTCTTGGTTCCCTCCATTAACTGAAACAAAAATCATAGTGTGAGGATTACTTCTCATAGTAGAAAGCCACAGAGTCATGAATATAATTAATTATTAGATATCATATTATAAAACCTTCCTTAATCCTTGACACCCCATGTTCATCCTATCTTATTCACAACCAATTTATTTTTAAATCCTTCATGATTGTTTGTGAATAGTTTGTGAATTTCAAAATAATATCCCCTAGGAGTGTCAAATCAGGTGGGAAACAATTCCCATTATCATGTACCAGATTACCCCATGTTAGGTCTAGAACAACTTTTTCGAGTTGATACCCCTATGTACATGTGTTCCAAAGCCACATCAACTTATAATATATTGATAGAGGTGTATTTCAAGGAAACCAATCACTCTAGACATTAACAAAATTAAAGGAAATTTTCATAAATATAGAATAATATGTATACTTATCCATAGATAAATCTCTATAAATATCCTTAGAAATATTACAAGGGATATCTCTTATTATTTTTCATGTTAGTGTCCAATGGGTGACTTATCCTTCCCTATGATACCAACTACATCAACCCAGGCTTAACAAACAAGGATATTACATCATATTAGATGTATTAGTATTCAAACCTATGAAATTTTACATGATGTATTATTAAGATTTATTTAATGAGAAATTAGATATACTACACAATAAAATAAAATAAATTCTTGAATGAAATAACTAAAATGACAGAATATGTTACATTGAGTTAGTCTCCTCCTTTGAAAACCAAAATTGAAAGGTAGATGAAAATCAAAATGAAATATTTCAGTCACTTGAAATACAATTGTCAATAGTACAATTCAAGATGCATATATCAAGATAAAAAACATAAAATAGTAAAAAAACACAACGAAGTGATTTCAATAAGAACATCAGCAGACCATATATCTTCGCAACGCACAAAAAATAATAATTAGTCACCTATCTAGAATATAATTCAGTCAAACCTACAAAAATATTTCCATACACTTTAGTTAAAAAAGTATGAAGAAGTAAAAATTCAATTACAATACTGAAGTGTAAGATAGATTAGACCACACATAAGGTAATTCCATTATTATATAATTTATTTTTAATAATATTTTATTGATGATGATAGATTCATAATGCTAAATGGTTTTTTATAAATTCAGAAAATAAAATATAATCGAAAATGAACTTGAATGGAATTTCTAGTAAAAATTTATAGAACTATCGTCTAATTTTTAAAAAATTTCTTATCTATTAATATTACACCCTAAATAACTATATGAGATAGCTAATAATATAATAATCTATATAAAATTTCAATAGCGTACTCCACATTAATTTTATGTTCATTGTAGTAAAAAATATTAAATAATTGTACAATTACTCCAAAACAGTAACATGAATAACTTCATGTGTAAACTAAATTGTACATAAAAATTGGAAATTAAATGTTTTTCGTCTCACAAATTCCACAATAGATAATATATAGGAATAATGTTTTTATTGTTGATTATTTTTATTAAATATATAATTAAATTTATTTTATTTTTGAAATCAATATATAAATTATGATTAGTTAAATTTGTAAAACATACAATAATTTATATAAATCTTTACATTTCTACAACTAAAAACCCATGACTGTTCTCAATGTATATAAACTATCATATGAGTTAAATTACATATTATATCTTATCTAGTGTAGATATGATGAAATTATTAATCATTAATATGTTTCTTATTGGGTACAATGTTCCTCTTCCAAAGATAATTATCCACCACATTTAGATAAATTATAGAAATTAAACTATAAATAATTTTATTTAAATAAAATAAATAAATAAGTGTCAGAAGATTACATTGAAAAATATGAATATTTCTGATGAAAAAAGTGAAACATATAAAATTGTTTCAATAAGAAACAAAAAATATTATAAAATTATTAAAGATATATAACCTCATTGTAAGAGTCAGTCTATCTTCATATATTTTATCTTCTTTGTAATTCAACTTAATGATAAATCAATTAGAAGCTCGTAGTTATCTATTATTGAACACTCAATGTTTGTTACACTTATTTCTCATTCGAGGTTGTCAAATTTTTCAAATACATAATTCAAAATTTTCAACACATAAAATAGTTATTATCATTAGGCAATGCCTCTATAAAATATTTCTATAATATATATTTTAGAATAATCATAAATACATTATATATACCAAACTTCTTGATGTTTAAGAAACATCAAATTTTAATAGATATTATAATGTTTTATCGATGTTACAGTAGTGGGAGGATACATGTCAACATTTTTAGGAATTATATATTATATACATGAAAATAAAACATGGTCCACCTCAAATATATAATCATTGAATTAAAAAAATTAACTAATAAATATATTTTTTATTCCTCTTAAATAATTTATGAATTCATTTGTAAAAAATTTATAATGAGGTATTTGTATTCATATGTTATTTTGTAATGTAAAAGTGTAATATTAATTAATGAAATGGAATATGTAATGTAATAGTTAAAAATAATTCAAACAAAAGAACATTTTTGTATGGATGACTATACCAAACTATCATATCAGTTATATCCAATGTATAAAAATGTTCCTTGAATAATTTTTTTCACATGTTTGATTTCTTTTGTAGATATTGTAATCTAAATCCCCAATAGTCATGAAAAATTACTTAGGTTTGAATACATTCAGTTAAGCTGGATAACCAAAATCATTATTTTTCTATAGTAAATAAATATTTGTTAAGAAGGAACTTAAAAAGGGTATGATTTATATATAAAAAATTACTATTTATTTATATGGATAATGTTTTTCAAAGATTAGTAATTAAGTTTGGTACAAATTGAATAACTTGTTTCTCAAAGAGTACAACAGAAAAATATCAAGTATTTTTAATGAAAAATTCCTATAGTAGGTATCTATAATAATAAATAATGTAGTTAGCACATATATTTTATAATATAATGTATTTTTAAAATTTCAATATCATTTTATGTGTTTTATTATAGTACAAAACACTGTGATTTTTTTTCAAAATAAAAAGTAACAGCAGGATGTCTACTATTCTAGAGATGTTATACATAACAATAATGAAAATATTAAAATGAATTACTTACATTAATCACATAAATGGAAAATATTCTTATTCTCATAATTTTTTACTAAGAATTATTACCTTGTCAAAGACAATAGAGTATGTACACCACCATTTTGACCATTATCCTTACCATTGATGAAGTATGACATCTTTTTGATAGAATTAAATGATTAAAAATACCATTTGTAATGAATTTTATTATTTTAACAGTGTTTATTACTTTATATTTTGTTACATATTGTTTAATTGTAATGAAATTGAAGTTAAAATCTTTTAATTTTTTTATAGAGGTCTATAGAGAGTATAATTCCCTTTAGATATAATTAGCATACATTACCTCACTACATGAAGTAATTTCTATAATGATTCTCTTGTCTATGAAAGATAGACCTAACTATCAATACGTTAAATCTTCCCTATAACTCTCAAAAATTTATTCCTTTGTATTATTTTATCGGAGTTCCCAGCATACTATAAAGTATTTAAAGATATTATTATAAACACTATTTTTATAACTGAACAGTACTATAAGAGTAATATTATGTTATGAAAATAGAATAGAAAAATGAATAAATACTAAAATATTTATAATATAAAATATATGAACCAACAATCATAGATTACAATGTTTAAATTCACAAAAACAACATCCATTAAATTATATAGTTGGACAACCTATTTTTAAGGGACTTTACAGTAGAATGAATCTAGATTAATGAGTATCATTGTGGCATTGAAACTCATGGTAATAATAATTTGTTCTAAATGTCAAAATAATTAAAGTGGTAATTTTAATACATAGAGATATTTGTATATTAATACAGTATTTTTTGGTAATTTATTTATGTGAAAACATATTGGACAACCATTTTTCATAGACAAGATATGGAACTAGAATTTTATTTGTTGTTTCATTTAAAAAACTAAACTGATATGATTATAATATTAATCCCACAACGCACAGCTCTGGGATTTTTTTACTATAAGAGACAAATAGGAAGTGTAATGTTGTAGTATGTTTCACGGGTTACATGTTTTAGTTTATTAAATACATCAATTAATATTACTTGGAATATAGAAAGGTAATGAAAATTATTCTACTTTAGTTTTCATAATGTTTTTGAGTGTCATATTTATGAACCATCCTGACAATATCTGTTTCACATATAGAAAAAAATTATAAAAATATATTTAAAAAATCAGGTTTTAGTATCTTTTATTATATAGTATGTGTTATCATTTTATTAAAACTATAATAAAATACATATATAAAAATCATCTAAAACCATTCCCTCTTATATATCTTGAAAAAAACTAAAATTGAATATAAATATAAGGAAAGGTTCATCTGAATGTCATATATGTGTGCTCATGTTAAATAATAATATGTACCTATGATGACCTGCTAAATATTTTCCTTTATTCTCAATGAATTGAAAATTTTGAATTACATAATAGATTCCTTCATTAAACAACTATTTTTAAATTGAAAGGAGTTTTTGGAATATAATAGTTTTCTGAATCATTCTTTTCTAATAGTGAATTTCTCCATCATTTTATTGTTAACAATGACAATACAGATGTTTATATTGAATTACACTATGCAGAATAAACTATCAAATAATTTTTTTACTATCATTAGTGAATAACACAATTGAGTAATGGATTACATTTAAAATGGATGAATCAATATTGACATATTAAAAAACTAATTAAACTAGAATTATTGTTACATCTACAAGAAGTACTTCAATGGATATTATGCCATCATTAATTTTGTTTCCTTACAAGGAAAAATCGTATTTAATGTACATGAATTTTCTATGTCTCATAAACATTATTTCATATTTTCTTTAACTCGGTAAAAAATATCTTATTATAATGTTGTATTATGGGAATCCAAAAAATACCTCATTATTAATTAACAAAATAACAATTAAATTACAAAAGATAGAATAAAATCCAAATGAAAACATATATATATATATATATATATATGTCAATAATACAATTTTAATTATACATAGAACATGTTTTTAATAAATTTTTTTAAACAATAATTTTAGTACCGCTGTTAACTACATTTAAATTATTATATATGAAACCATTTATGATATTTTTTATTGAAACTATTGAAAATACAACATGAAAATTACCATGATATAAGAAAGATTACAATAATATAATCCCAAAAAATGATATATATTGGTCCTATCATTTATTAATATTTATTGCACATGATATGGTCGAAGGATATTTTCTTTAATGAAGCTTGGAAGGCCAACTTGAATCTAAATGTATCGTACTAATCATTGATATAAAAACTTATGACATGAATGAGTTTCTGCTATAATTTCTACTCTAATAAAATGATTTCCCTTAAAGGTGACGATAAAACATGTCCCATAGAAAAGTAAAAAAGACCGGTAAACATTCCTTAGCAACAGAACCAACACCCCTACGTTTATCGTTAATTTATTATTCAAAAAACCGTAGATACTAGTCCCATTTAAAATATCTATTTTATATATATTTTCAAGAGTGTCAATATGAAAACATGATTTACAAACCGAATAAAAACTCAAACAAACATTTTATTCTCTAGCAATAAAGCAAATAATGAAGCCATTTACTTTTTTCACAGCTTGTCGCCGCATTGATAAAAATTTTATTCTTATATATTATATGGTTATTTGTATTATGATGATAAATATGTGTACGCCTTATGAATAATTACATACAATGGATTTACAATATTTTCTGTTAAATATTCTTATAGAATTTAAATGTCATCATCGCGATCATTTGGCCCTCCAACTATCTCACCCCTATGTTAAGAGTCCATCATGAAAAATATTCCATTTTATGTGAATCACTACCTATTTATAATGAATGTAGCCTCATGTTATTTCTTAATGTTAGAACAAACAAATTATTCCAATGAAATGAATATTTGATACCTTTATGTGTGATGTAAACTATAGTACCATGTTATACTGTAGAAAATAGTTATAAAAAATCACCTCCAAGAACAAAAAAAATTACCACCAAAATAAGTCTCAACCCTATATATATAGTGTGTTGATAAAATATCCCATAATGTGTTATCAAGAGCCTAAAAGTAGGATTTTTGAACCATAGGATCCTAATCTCGAATAATTAATCTTGTTTGTTGTATAATGTCTGCTAAATCACTTCCCTATTGAATGTTTCATGTTCAGTATTCATTCACATCAATTAGGATGAAAAATTGGGAATGGAGAATTCTAACACCTGGTAATAGTAGAGAAGCTATTCCAGATGAAACAATTTTATGTTCTATGTGTCCATTAGAATATAGTTTAAATGTTAAATAACACCATAATAATGTTTTTTCGGTACCTCTATAACCAAGGACAAAAAACCCACCACTCAGTCTTCAGGATCCAACGATAATATTGTTGATGTTTTTGTGATAAATCGCCATTTTTGTAATTAATATATTGAATTCTGGTGGTACAATATCTCTTTCATAATTTCATTTTACTGAAATCAACATGTTCTCAATAAGAGTAGTTGATATAAGTGCAATATGCATTGGTGGATAATTTATTAGCGATATATTATTGATGTGAAGGATATTATAAATCTCTAGCATTGAGTACTACTACAGCTGACTCTTAGAAAGATAAAAAATTTGGCATAGTTAAAGATAATTTTTTTACAAATGGGTATAATATTTAATTAAGAAAATATAATGATGGTATAACAAATTTATTCAGAAATCATTTTTATCAATAAATAATTACAATTTTTCTCTTATAGAAACATTGAAAAATTGAATTCCCTTATATATTAACCTACTTCCCAAACCTAATTCATTTATTTTAGTACAATTTGAACTACATATGTTAACGTAACAAATATATGTTTATTAAGATTGTAGGAACCCCTATATTCATAGATAATGGTTCTTGTTATCCAAATTTTTTAAACATAAATAATCATTAGATAACATTGACTTTATTTTACCTCAAATTCAATATTTTTTATAATGTGTAAAATTGGAAATATGCAAAAGATATTCATATTGATTGGATTTTTGATATACAGAATAAATAGTGTTTTAAATTGAAATATTGAAATCACATATGTTCAATCTATACCATTTTTATACAAGCATATAAAATATCGTCGAAAATTTTCTTCAAAATATTACTCCCTAGATATTGTGGTTGAGAAACATTATTTGATAACAATTGGTGAGAAAATTATCTTTGTAATCGATCCCTAAAATCCCAAATAGATCTCTCTGTAACAGATTCTAGAATCATTGAATCATTAACAAGTAAACACAAGAAGTAACATTCCTCTTTAAAGGTTCTCAATTACTTATGATTTTCTATTAATATGTTAGTATTTGAAATATATCCTTCAGCCTTAGTGAGTATGATTCAAAGATACTATTGTTAACAAATGGTGGGTGGTACATAATGAAACCTCCCAATTTAATTTTTTTTATGGGATACCATTAACGATCATACCAATAAAACCCAAATTCCATTACATATTATGCATAGGTAAGATGTTAGTCTTCTGTATATGTTTAATTATCTTCAAAATAAGAATTTTACATACTATGATATTGTTATTTTCGACATAATTTCTTCAATATTTCATCCATCATATTAAGTTACACATTTATCACCTATTAAGTGTAATTATAATCATTTGACTAGAGGAAACCTATAATGGATATCATATTATTATAATAACCATGAAACTTCATATGGTGAAATATATCGACAACTATGATACATTTTAATTTCATCAACATGATTCTTACCATTTCATGTACATTAAAATCCATAGATAGCTTCAGTGAGATGATCATACCCTTTATTTATGTACATGAACATATATTTTTTGGAAGGTGACTGAATACAAACTATGATGTTGTCATGAGCCTAACATTTAATAAGTATTGATTGATTATTTAGAAAAATGAAATGAATATCTAGTTCAATTCCATTCAGTTGTTTTTTTGTCATTATCTCTTCTTCTATAAATTGTATTGACAACCTCATTTATAGATGTTCTCGATAAATTTCTTGCATGAAATTTTTTTGAACAACGTATACATTTCATGTATGGGGAGTGTGGGTTGGTCACTGCACAAGGTCTATGGATCATTTTATTTTTTACACTCTCATATAACATAGGATAAATTTTCATTTATAGTATTTCTAATGAAAAAATTCAATTACCATCCACAAAACATGAAATTTTATGAGATGATTCAATGAGTACTAGTATATTCACATGGGGTAGTACATGATATTGAAATTAATTGGCATGAACTGTTAGATATGTACATTAAGAAATTAAAATAGTCGACAGTAATGAAATTAATATAATTTAAATTGATATTTAAAACTATATAAAAAGGCCAATAAACATATTTATATCATAACATCCATCTAGTGTAAAACAAAAATTACATCCTTTAGATATTTTATTAGATTAACCATCTTCATATTTAATACTCTTGATATAATCTATGGGATTCATTCAGAATGAAATTGTAGATTTTGAATAAATCAATGATTATCTAGCCAAAAAGGGTTGCCTGTGAATTTTCTGATAAAATTTGGATATATATTCCAATTATAGATAACCATTTCATCTTGATTGTTTAGTATCATGTATCACAGACCACAATTAAAAGATAATGGTAGAATTACACGTCTTCCACAATGTTTTCCTTCACATTCACCCATAAGGTATGCTTCATGAAACCCATTATACCACTCAACAACTAATTGTTTCTATTAAACCAAATAAAAGAGAAATGTTGTGTTACAACAATTTAATAATAATATTAAGAAAACTATTTAAATAGTAATCTACAAATCAATAGGGTTGACAACAGATTATTTCGAAGTAGGAAATGGTTATAAAAGTACAATCTCTATGACACTTTTTGAAAATTGTGAGAACCCATGGTAGAAAACATGTGATATAAATCATTAGAATACACATCATCACTAGTGTTAAATACCATAGGATACTACAATGGAAGATATAACATATATAGTTCATGATTACATTGATGTTCATCTGATTTCCTATGTAATATAACACCTCTCATGTTTCTGACATCTTCTATTCTACCAAATACAAGAATAGCATTTTTTGAAATCATTTGTATGTTTTATCTATTTGGATCCAAATATATATCTCTGATTGGACTCATTATCTCATCTATAGCACTAGAAGATGTAGAAAGAAAATTTTAGTTATGAAATATATAATTAATTTATTTAATTCATTAAAAATTCATTTCATATTTTTGAATATAATTGTATGAATATAATTGGTTTGTGGAATTTTTTAATAATCTACATGAAGTTAAAAATCCATTTCTAAATTCAATGATAGAAAATAACTTATAGATTGTAATATAGCTAATTTATTAAATTAAATTATGAAATTCATTTTTTGTGTAAAAAATATATAGCTGTGAATATCTTCGTGGATTTCCATTAGGTTTTATTAAGATATTAATGTGATGATAATTTTTACCATTGATCTTATAAAAATATGGAGATCAACTAGTATTTATGGTGTTATCAACCTTTTCACCCATTGATGTCAATGAATAAATCTAGTAATAAATACGAAAAATATCATCGAATTATCTCTCATATTTAGAATGATCAATGAAAGACAACATCTTCAATTACTTTAGTGGACTTTATATTTTATCTAACTGGATTTTTACAAATAAGAAGGATTATGAAAACATTATTGATTTTTTCATGCTACAACTTTTAAATTTTTTATCAAACTAAAACATTGTAGAGAAATATGTACAACACTATGTGGGATCACCCAAACCCAAGTAATTTGTATTAAATAAATGTAAAATTAAATATCAAATGGAATTAGAATGAAATTTCAATTTTGCGTAACATATATGAATAATTGTTTTATATTAGTAGAAACATCAATTTTTAATTTTTTATACCAAAAAGGTTGGGAATGAAATTTTTTCTAAAATAATAATTTCTAAAATATGACACTTAAATTTTTTAACAGAATTTATAATATAAATAAAATTGATTTTTTTAAATCTAACTCGATCATATAAATGTGAATTGTTTACATAGTTATTAGTATAATAAAAATGTAAAAATTAATATTTTATAGAAATTAAATTCTATATACAACTATTGTAAATATATAATAGAATAAATATTAGTAACAAAATATCATTTTTTGTTCATTTCATATTTTTGATACATGACAGTGTACGAAAATAATTTCATTGGTTTTTAAATACAATTCAGAAATATTAAGTAAATTTTCTATCAAGAAATTGATATATTAGTATAATAAATTATTACAATATTGAGTATAATTACATGACAATAGTATAGAATTCAATTTTGAATATATTATCTCAAAAAAAATTACGAGAAACAATTTTTTTACATTTTATGTTTTCTAATCATTATAATAAAATTCCTGAAGGAAAATATATATAAAATAACTAAGAATAATTATTTTCCTAAATTTTGATCATTAGGAATTTTGGTTCACCGATTTAACATAAAGGATTTGGATGAATAATGTGAATTATTTTATTTATCTAACATGAAAAAAAACTAATAATTGATACATTGTATAATTTTTAGAATGATATACTCACTATTATTACAACTAATTGAATACATTAAATAACAAATGCATATAAAAAAGGTTATGTTTGATGATACCATAATTTTTTATGCAGTATTGTTGATCAATAACAACTCATAGAACTTGGTTCCTACAATGAAAACATAATAGGAGTTAATTTTTAATCATTTGATACTATTTGAAAAAATATTATTTTTTTTAGAAAATAAAAAATTGAATAATAAAAGTATATATTAGAAACATGTGTTTTTATAATTTCAAACACATCATTCTTATATAACACCTCGTTTTGGGATTTTTAGATTGCATTATGTAATATATATCTATATTATTTTCGTGGGTGATTCCAAACTGCTGTGAAGTTCACTCGTTATAAACTGTAGTATAGGTCCTATAATAATCCTAACCATGTTACAATATCTCTATTATATATAAAACATGAGAGAAATAAATTGATATGGTGTTATTGTACAAAATATATCTTCAGCTATACAATAAGACTGTAGCCTACCATTTTTTGGAAAATATAATAATGTTAACTGGATAAATTCAAGGGGAATATGCATTAACAATTTAGTATTTGATTATTCCCTTATAGTAGAGCTTCCAGTAACACAACTATACCTAACCAAATAAACTAAAAAGTTAAAACAACATTAAAATTACATTTTGAAATAAATAGAAATTTCTAAATATATAAATATCACAAACCCCAATGTTAGCACATTTTTGTTATATCATCATCATTTAATGTTTTCTCGCTTTTTATGAAATAGAAACTTGATTCTTGGACATTACTTATATCCTTTCAATGATTACTATAGATAGTTTATAAATAGTACCATTATATTTAATTATTCGTCTAAATAATAAGGATTTTATAGTTGGTGGTTTATAAAAAAGTGAAATAACAATAAATCCATTTAATATGTTGTATTTTTTACTAATAATTTTAGTTGTTAGTCAATATGGAAACTAATATTTATAAATAGATCGATATAGAAATTCATGAAATAAGTAAAAATACATTATAATTAATTTAACACATTTCTCACCACAAAAAATATTATAGTGTAGATACATATTCAGTATAATCTGTAGTAAAAATCCATTTTAATCCTAGTAGAAGTCAATTCTATAAATAAAATATCATATAAAACATTTGAAGGAGGAAACTGACATAAAAAATCGGTATTAAATGATATCAATTTCAAATTAAAATCTATCAACAAAATAATATTTTGAAGACTCCATGAAGCTGAAAACCTATTCATGAAAGAATACATATTTCTAGTGTATAAAGTATCCTAAATCATCAAAGATAAATGCATATTTTATAGGCAAACTAAAAAAATAATGTTATTATATTGAAGTTGAATACATCAATAAAAACTGTAATTTTTGTTACAAAAAATATAACTGAAATGGTTGTATCTATAGAGAGATGGAATATTGGTGAAAATGTGTGATGGAGGAAAAATATATTAGCACTGGCTAGGGATTCAGGGAAATGGTTACTAGAGTGATATAATGGTTTCATGAGAGAGGATCAATGGGATGGTTGTGTATTTTAGGGAGAATGAGGATGTAGAGGGTCGTGATTTTCAATGGTAGAGATAATGTGGGAAGTGGATTAGTAGACCATATGTGTGGGAGATGAAGAAACTAGACACATACTATAGGGTATTAGGGAAGCATAGACTGAAATTGGGAGGGAAATAGCATGATAAATATAATGGGGGAGCGAACATCTAGGGGAACTATAATAGATTAGATTAGTATGGGAAAAAGAATATTGATGGAGGTAGTGTTTTGGGAAGCATTGAATGAATTGAGGGAAAAATTTAGTAGGGTACGAGTAATTAGAGAGAACAAATATACATGGGATTGGAATTATGAAATAAATAGTGAGACAAGAGTATTTTTGGTGAGGATATTGGTGGGGATATTTACTAGATTAGATGAGTATGGGAAAAAGATAGTGGATGAAGGTAGGGTTTCATGAATCGTCGACTGAATCAACGGAACAATTTAGTGGGATACGTGTAGTTGGGAAAGTGAAAGACATGATGATTTTGACACGAGGAAGGTGTGTTACACTAATTAATAGGAGTTATATATATTCATTATATTACAAAAAATACATACCTAAAGATCTTAATAGTTTAGTGGATTTGGAAACATGGAAACAAAATTGGTTATCCAAGTGAATGATCTTAAACATCTCTCATATAAATCTCCACCTGTAGTACATCCTCCTAACACCATTCTTGAGATCTTGGGGAATGATAACATATGATTCGGGTGATTTCAATGGCTCTCTCAGGGTAAACAAGTGATATATGTATGCGTAATTTTTAGAATATGGTTATGAGAGGATGATCACGGAAATAGGATATCATAACCATCATATCAATGATCAAATACATGATTCATGGTATAAAGCATGGATGTTCTTAAAAAAAATCATAATCGAATTAGGAAAATAATCCATGAAATAATAACATAGGAATAAATTCTGGAATTATGGAAGAATCATATGAATATAATAATTATTTCCATATTAGTCAATGAATTGAGGAAATGAATAACATGGTGGCCAAAGTGCATTACTAAACTTGGTAATAATATCATTTGATCCCTGTACTATTGAAATGTGTTCACTCTTCATTCCAATATTATTTTACTGATCTGATTTTACTCCTCGTTCTAACCTTGAATTAATGAACTGATTTCATTTCACATTCCAACTCTTTAACACTGAACTGAGTTCAACACTCATTACATCCATGTTTGTATCATGAGATATAAATATTTTCCAAATGAATTAAAGGGAGATATATGTCCCAAAAATCCCATAATGGAATCGAACTTACATGATCCATAATATCAAAAATAGTCATATCATAACCCAGGTAATTAAATTCGTATCATAAACATGTAAACATATCATAACGTGTGTGAAATGATTCATGTTAATAAATAATTTAATCTAAATAATAACTTAGAAAAGGGAAATAGTCTTTCTAAATATATAAGTCATCAAATAGAAAGTTATTTCATAGGCATATAACTTGTGAAACATAAACATATTTCTTATACATATAACCTAATAAATAGAATTAGATTTTATAAACATTTATCCTATGAATGAGAAATGGTTTTCATAAATATATTACAAGTTAATGAGAAAAGAGTTTGTTAAGAACCTAGATACGAAGAATATCATATTTATAATGAGTGTACGAATGTATCCTTTAGATCATTTCATACAACATAATGAGTAACATTAAAGGATGTCATATTATATATAAAATAATTTTCAAATATCATTCAAAAATGATTCTTGATGAAAATACAATTTATTCTATAAATAATATTTTTTTATTCATAAAACCATTTTAAAATAATTTTTATTCGAAATAACATGAAAATGTACAATGAAGAATTGAATTAATTTAGAAAACCATTTTTAATGAAAAAATTCAAAATAATTTTAAAAAAATTCTAAAAACATTTTTCTTGGAAAATGCATTGATAAATTATAGGGTGATTCATTTTTTTTGAAAATAACTTTTTCTGAAAAAATATTAATGATGACTGAAAATGTTTTTAAAAAACATACATTAAATACTATTTGAAAAATTATTAATAATCCTTGAAAAAATTTTGAAAAAACTATTTCCTTGAATGAAAATAAACGACACTAGGAAACCTTTTGAATGAAATTTTCCTTGATGAAAAAAGAAACTTGAAATTTTTTTGTAAAAAAACATCCTTAACATCTTATTAATGAATCTTCAAAAAATCTCTAAATCCATTTTCCTTGAAAATATATTTTTTAAAATATAAACATAAAAGTTTATGATAAATCTTTAACTAAATGATGGAAGGTATATACGTATGTGTCGTATGAGGTAAAATGAAAATTCCTTTTGGATGGTATAAAGGTTATAAAAATATATTCTTTAGAGAGAGAAAATATGATTTCATTGAACATATTTGTGAAACACACAAAGGGTATTAATGTATTTTAATGATTTTAGGATAATAATACGCTATTCTTTGAACCATTTATAGAAAACATAGATTTCCAATAAAATAGATAGTACTGTTTGTATATCATAAAAAACACATTGTTAACTATCAAATGTACCAAAGAGTGGAAAAAATGGAAACAGTATATGAGTAACTCATTAAGAACGAGAGGATAATAAATTTAATTAATGTTCTTGAGAGATGGATCATAATATGTCATCGATTTATGCATGAACAAAAACAATCTTGAAAAGCGATGATATTACCCCATTACACTCTTATAACTTGTTAACATGGTATCAAATAATTCATATAAGAAAAGTAAAATTCATGTATATAAATATATCATAAAAATAAGTAAATTCATGATATAACATATAGAATGGAAATATATACATATTGAATGATAATTTATGTTCATCATAAATCATTAGTCTTAAAGTATAAAAATTGAGGAAAAATATTTCCCCAATTTTGTAAATTATTAAACTTTTAATCCAGGAAAGAAATTTCATAAAGTGGATATGATGATACCAAAAAAATTAATTATAATATATATTGTATATAATCATGGGTATTATATAAACCACAAAAATGATGGAGTGTAAAATATATCATGTATCTCATGAAAATACATATGAGATGAAATCACCATACCTTGTGTCCCAACTCTCATAGTACTCATTCCTATAACCTGTATAATTTATATAAATTTATTATAAATACTATAAATAATAAAATTCATATATATATGGTTATATAACTATGATATATTACCTGTTTGTTGACAATCTTTTGTTAAGGTGTCACTTGAGGTAATATTCATTTATTTATTCCCGTGATTTATAATTTTCTATATCGTTGGTATTAATACAATATATAATGATTTCCATAACATAAAAAAGTATATGAATATATTTTATATTCATTATTTTTGTATTATAACAATCTTTATAATATATAAGTATCAAATGGAATACACCATTCATGGATACTGAAAGCTGTACGTACACATTAAAGAAAATTCCATTTAATTTTCATGTTGATGGAATGATAGGGAAATAAAAATATGTATACATATATATAATTATTATATCTTATTTAAGATATATTATATGTCTTATAATTTAACTAAAACTATCCTTGATATAATATATGTAATGTATAAATGAATAATAATTCTTTGAGTGGGAGGTAGTCCACACTTCCTCAAAGTAAATTATTGTATTAACACGAAATGAAATGTATAATGTTATGAGTTGTAAAAATAAATACAGAAGAATAAATAAATAATATATATAATATATGACATATATAAATTGATTTTAATCCATTATTTACACAATGAGAGGCATTAAGGTAAAATTGATCAATCATTGTTTTGTTAGGTTGTAGTTCATTGTATAATAAAATAGTGTGTCTATAATACATTAAATGGAAGTGTATATATGTTTATGATGAAAAAATTGCATAAAAAATCCTATAATATTTATTATAATAATATATTTATACAATAATGGTAAAAACAACGTGGATGGGGTTGTTAAAAAAAGAAAGGACTTTAGAGAAGAAATTACTTTTGAATATGGTAACTTTATTTGGGTTGTGCCAAAAGGAATACATGGATTTCCTTAGGCCCAAGTGAAGTATTCATAGAGGATGTTAAGATTTATGGGGATTTTAATGGGTTTATTTGGGATCAAACTATGAGTATTGAGAGGTGGTTTCCTTTTATTGAGATGGAAAATGACTCAAATGGAATTTCTGAAAACATGGTAGGTGTAAACTTGTTCTTACATATGAAATGTCATTACATACAGAAATAAATAAATAATTGGAGGTGTATGGCCGAAATATATCCATCAAATTTGTTTTTTACAAGTGGATATTCTAATTCGTCCCCTATGAATACGTTTTTGTCCCTAATTAAGCTTGATTTGACCGTAATTGTGGGGATTAATTTTAATCACTCTTTCTGATCATTTTGGTCAAAAATTATGAATATCATATTATTATATCAATGTTAATAATATTTTAATGGTTTATGAAAATATTTCTAAATTCAATTCATACAATTAGAGAATTTAATATTAATAGAAATCTAGTAGACATGACAAAATTACATGTTTTTTAACGCAGAAAGAAGATCAAAAGCTTACTAAGCTTTTGTATTTAATTTCAAATTAAAATGTTCTCTAATGATATAAGTTTTATTATTATATGTATAATTGATGTAATTTTCCCTTAAAAATTTTAAAATATAATTAAACAAAAATAATAATTAAATGAAAAAATAATTTTAAATAAAATTATGTATTTTTCTCAATTCGGTAAATAATTAAATTTTTGATTAAAATTATAAAAAATCAACATAATATAATTTATTAATTCTAAATTCAAAAATGAATATTATTGTATCGAATTAAATATATAAATATTTATAAAATTTTTTTATTATTAAAATTTATTTCTTTGAGAAAATGGTATTTTAAAACATAAAAATGACTTAAAATATATATATATATATTTCATTATCAATATGGTATATTCAGATACAAAAATTAGAAAATTATATGAAAAATTATTTATTCATATTCATATCAGTATGTTTAATTTCTTGGATATACTTATATAATTTAAAAAATTATAACTAATTGATGCTTTCCATAAACTTGGTGTTGTGTGCACCGGACACCAAGTTGATGTACCATATAGCTCAAGAAATGTTGGTATTGAATGTATTGGAAGTAAAGTTAGTATTTCATTTAGTGAAATACATGTTTTATAATTTGGTTAGTACAGACCAAGTTAGTATTGCATGTAGGGCCAGCCAAGATAGTAGTGTGGGTAGCACATTCCAAGTCAGTGATGTGTGAATGGAATATCTGACTTAGTGCTTTGATGTATATATATATATATATAAAGAACTATTTCAATTGTTGCGTGAAATGAAAAATGTAAAAAATTTAAATTAATTTTATTTTTTAAAATAATATATTTGGATGTTACACATGATATAAAGAGGATTTCCCATTATTTATTACATTTTGGTATTTTCAAGAATTCCAAAACTCCTCAAATATTAATGATAACTCACCCTACATATTAAGTCCTCTCAATTCATTTTTATCATGAAAACCATGACCAAATTCCATCTCAAGTCCCTTATAGTCATCATATATGACCAAGTTTATTTGGAGGAATAAAAAGGAATTATTTTGGTGTATACCAAAAGGATGTACCCGAAGAAGAGGAAATGTTCTTCAACTAAAACATTTTTTTAGTTCATTCTACACTTTTTAAATTATTTTCATTTCATGATTAAATAATAATAAAATAATCATAAATATACTATCATCACATTATGAAATGGGTAAATTTTAAAAATACCCACAAATTCAATAAATGGTATACAGAATCATCATTCATGTATAGTCCTGACTAATGGATCACCAAACAATGTCGATCATTCATCGATTAAAATCATTATAGGTTAGCGATAAACATGTTTTTATTGATTATATAATATACAGATATATATATATATATTATTTATAATATTTTAATTTTTATTCAATAATTTTATAACAGAATCTTTATTACGTTCTAATTTTCGAAAAATGATAACATTGTTTTTCGACGTGCGAACTACCGCCTTCTTCAAAGTGATCTGATTTGTTACTAAATTAACTGGAATCAATTAAGTATTTTCCTAATAAAAATATGAGAAATATATGAAATAAATATTATAAAATATTTATAATATAAAAATATTTCATTTAAGTTTAATTCATTTAATACAAGAAGAAATTTGGATCATCGTTTAGGAATACGTAAGAACTTCATTTTCCACGAATGGTGTATTTCATTTCTGATCTCCTAATAATATGTGTAGAAATAAATAAATATATAATTATTATAAATGGAATATAAATATTATTTTACTTTATTTATATGATTCAATAATGATATATCTATGGGGAACCAAAAATAACATGTCTAAACATACTAAAAATATATAAAAATAAGAACAAAAATATTTTAAAGAATTAAGTATTACTAACGGATGAGTATTTAGATACTATATTAAGATAATTTATGATTTCATAAACATAATTATGGTTTTTAATAGGTTAATTACATTATTAAAACTATAATTGAATATTATTAACAAATCAACATCAATAAATCATAATTAATGTGGATTTCTAGTCTCACTTTTATTTATGTTTGACTTGTAAAATACTCGCCATTAATTTCTCTTGTTTGATGTACATAATTCTCTAAAAAAATATATACCATGATATATTTATTTCATGTTATTATAACAATCAATTATTTATATTCATTCAATTATATTATGATTCCAAAGTTACTCATTGAGTTAGGGTTTTTTCAAAAATTTCATTTCACTCAGTCATAGTGTATTATTATGTGCCATCATTTTTTTATGGTTTATATATTTTCAATTGAAATTTAATATATTTAATACATAATTATTCAGGTTATTTTGAGTCCAAATTTAAATTATATCATTTAATTATATTTTAATTAATATTTACAGAGCGGTAATGAATTTTGTAACATAATTTTTATTCATTGAGTTTTATTACATTCCCACTATCATTAAAATTCAATGGTTATGTAAGTAATTAATTTTCAATTTAATTTTTTTTTCCACTAAATTAATGTCTAATTAATGTGGATTTATATAATATATTCACTATTTGATTATCTCTTCACTGTTGTGGTGTTTTAAAATATTTTCCACACAACTTCATTTTATTAGGGAATCTTTACATCCAAATTTACATTAATGGTAATTATTTTATCATTGTATAATTTATCATTTTGTTTTATTTTCTTATGATTATTAATTATATTTTTCATGTTATAGTATAATTTATTAACTCTTTAGAACATAAACGATGACAAAATATGTTTTATGATAACATGAATTCATTTTTTCCTTCGGTCAAAAATCCATTTTCAATTAAAAACATGTTTATTTTAATACAATGTTTCTAAAAAAATTTCAATTTTTGGAAAATCATACAAATAACTTATTGATAGAGTTATTGAAAAAAATTCAATGGAATCTTCTATTTGTTTTCTGAACAATGAAGCTTTCTATCTTATATACAGTGCGAAAGGGAAATCATTTTTACATTGTTTGGAATGTTATGATTTACCCACCATCATTTCATTAAATAATTGTTTTCATGTTTTAAAGGTTATTTATTAGATTTTTTTTAATAAATAACATCCAATGAAAATTACATTCCCAGTGATTTTAAATATTATAAGGTTATTTTCCTTATGAAGGGTTTTAAAATATCATTTAATATTATTTCTATTACTTAATAAAACCCAAATTTTTTTACACTTTTATATGTTATTATGATACAATCAGTATTCTTCATGTGGATGGTTTATGATTTATTTGGACCTGGATTTTGTAATTATCATCCCTGATTAATTTTAACAGTCCCCTTAAAGTATTCATGTTATAGCAATCCTAGGACTTTACATTTCCCATAATTTTCTATAATGATTTCAATGATATGTTTATTTTCCCAAATGTATACAGTTTTTACATATTGTGTAAGAGTTGATAGATAGTTGATTATATATAGAAATATTTCTAAACGTGTATTCATTACTAAATAAAAATATTTTATATGGAACCTTTTAAACAAATTAAAATGATTATTTAGTATATGGGGAATTTTTTGAACATGCTAGACATAATTTAGGTCTATGTTAAATTCAGTAGCTCATTGCATCGGTAGTCTCTTGAGGATAAATAAGAAGGAAAAAATAATTTTTCTTAGTTTACGTGAAGAATATAATTTTACATTATCCATGGAAATAAATATTCCTGAGATCAGTTCATAAGGGTATAATAGTTCATCTGATGAATACACAACATCAACTAATTATGCACTGCCTTCATTTTAGATTTTAATATCTGGAGGAATTATACTATGATTAAATCGATTAATGTATTTTATTCATAGTTATTTTATAAAATGAAATTTCTGCTTTGTTATTTAACATTCCATATTATTTACAGATTCCCTTATCAGTAATTTTTTTCACGGAAGGTGTGCTCAATTATTTACCCTTCCATATTGATTATACTCACTAAGTAATTATTTATTCCACTATACATAACCATTATTCATAATTTTAACTCACCCATTTGATTCTTCCTTTTGCTAGTATACCATGAAGTGTACAAATAATTATATGCATGGATATTCTTAATGAAATAAATTTAATCAGTAAAATGATATAAAAATAATGTTGTGATTTTTTTATTCTATCTTAATAAGATACTCATGTATGTATCTAGTCTTACATGACAAATAATCTGTTAAGTATTTTCGGTTGTGGTTCATTGTCTATTTTTCCACTGTAATGATTGTAGGAATTGGATTTGAGATTTCTAGTGCCAGGCCACTATTATTGGTATAATATGAATATTAATATTAAAATTGGTAACTAGATTTAAGAAAACATAAATTACGTAAAAAACACTAAAATATACATTGTGTATTGACAAATAAGGACATATGTCTTTATTGTATTATGAGTAATGGATACCGTCATAGGATTATGATATTAAGGATGTACAAAAGATCTAAGTATAAAAAGTACCTTTCTGGGTTTCTTATAATGTGATTATACTAGGATTAATGAAATTTTATAAGAACATATGGAAATTACATGTTTTATCAGAAATAATATTTTTGGAATAATTCATATTCATTTAATGGACATGGGTTTATATTTATTGATAAAATTATTATTGATACAAAAATAACATTATTATACATTGTGAATAAATATATGTTGTATTTAAATCCATCAAAAAGGATATTTATTGATAAAATATCTAGGATGTCCATCATATTTTTGGGAAAATCATATGAATTATAATAATATAGATTATAAAAAGGAAATACTATATGTTTGGTGACAAACCACATCATCTAATGTTGTGGCAGGGATTGAATCTATGACCGAAGAATGATTTGGATTTTACACCTACTACTGGAAAAATTCATGTCATGCTTAATATCTCATTATTTTTAATTATTGAATTTAGAAAATAAATATTAATGATGAAATATTTATAGTATATTTTTTTATAATTACAAATTTATTAATCACACTAGTTGTAGAAAATAGATAGATATAGGTGAAAATATATTGTCACCCCTTTATAAATCTCATTATCTATTTAATGTGATTTTTTATACATCAAGAAAAAAAATTGATTTTCATTTATTGAAGTAATGTATTAATTTGAAATTGATCAAAGCACGACCAAAAAAATAAATTTAATTAATAGAAATATTTCTTGTATGCATATTTCCTTATATTTATTATCCATTAAAATAATTAATGATCTTTAGAAAAAAGGATATTGGAATAAAATTATATCCTAACACCATCATTTCTAATGATATCATTGTCCTTATCATACATATTATATTTATTTTTTTGAGTCCTTTAATATTTCACCGATCATTCTGTTTATTATCAATCAATTAAATTACTCAATATCATTATTTTCAATTCTAATCAAATTCCAAAAATTCACATTCCATTGATGTTATCCTAAACCAAAACCTAGATAAATTTTATTTAATGTGACCTTTGTACATATCATTCTCTCATATTAACTGGATATTTTACTAATATTTTTTAATATTTATTTTAAAATAAAGAAGGTTTCATGTATCAAAACATTTATTACCAAGTTCAAATTTTTATTTTTAGGACTCAATTTATTTAATTTGGGGAGAATAGAACACTATAAAATTCTGAGAGAATAACATTTTATTCAACACCGTGTATTATACAATATAGTAACAGAATGAGGTAATATATCATCCAAATATTTTAAAATATAATTATTATTTTAAATAAATTTAATATCTTGTACTATTTAAAATGCATTAACTATTATGTCAGCTTGTTTCACCCGCAAGAAAGAGTTTCATCGATAGCCTACATCACAAGTGAGATTGTGTTTATACAAAAAATTATTTCATTATTAGAATTTTATTATAAAAGATAACATAGTTATTAATTTGGATGTTATGAATTAGGTTATCTATGTTATAAAAATATATGTTTTAATTTATTAGTTACCAATTAATTATAAATGTATTTAATAACAAATTCAATATAAAGGGATTGTTTATATAAGAAAATTGATTTGATGCATCAAATGAATTTTATACAAAAAAAATAAAATTATCAAAATTAGTGAATTATAATAATTAAATATATATATTATTATATTAAATTGTTTTTATTTAATTCATCAATTATATTGTGTATGTATAAGTTATGAAAAAATCCAATTTTACACATAAAGGAAATAATTTTCTGAAGAATATTTTGATTCCTTTTAATGGTACACATATTTTGAATTGAAATATTTATATATATATAATATTATTTAAAAAAATACAATTTATTTGCCAAATATAAATATAAAAATTATCTATTAGTGAGTTTATATTATTTTTCTAATAATTTTCATTTATTTATTAATGATGAAAAAAACATAATTATAATAAAAAATTCTATTTCATCTAAATATATTTGAAAGATAAATTATATTTTGAAATGTATTTCAAGTAAAATTAGATAAATTATAAATATAATAATCTATTCTTTGTAAATTAATAATTTTATAATGAAATTATATTTATGAACTCAATGAACATTATTTTTTTATATATTAAATGATGGCTTCACGATTATATCTATGGGATTAATTTTTGAATAATCTCTACCACATTAATATTTAATTTTTTTAAAATTCCATTTCATATTATGTTTCAGAATAATTCATATATAACTCTATCTTCAACATGTTTTTTTGAGATAAAATATTAGTGAATGAAATTAAATGTAATTATAGCTAATAAGGTGAAAATGGGATTACATAGTGGTCAAACATTAATCATAAGGGACTAAGTGACCTATAAGCATGTAAACCCCCCCTCCCCCATTTTGTTGAAATTAATAAACTATATACCCTATTATATATAATTTGGTTCATAAATGGTGGAAAAATATTTTATGGGGATTTCCAAACGTTTTTACCTTTTTATATTTACGAGAATTACACTCATCCATTATAAAAGTGTAGTCACCCCACCCCAAACTTATTCAAATAAATAAATACATTTATGAGTTATAAAACCATCCAAAATATCTTAAAAAATCACATCCACTAATTATATCATATACACATTTTTATGAATGAAATTAATGAATGTATTTTTGTGTAAACCATATAGAGATACATGAAGAAGAGATAAAAAATTTCAATGACCACTTTTGATTTATTTCTTTTCCAGATCCTTAAATTATATTCAAAACGTGATTATATAATTACCTTAGTATCTTGAATATACTTAAATATTCTTATGTCATGATTATGGAAAAATAATATACTCACTTTCATCAAATGGTATATTTAATCTTCATTTTTTGTATGGTGGACTACTTCCTCTTGAACTAATGTCACTCTTTCTTCTATTACCCCAACTCAAGGTTCAATATAATTAAGGTTTTATAGTTTATATAATATATCTATATGATATTTATCATTACTTTATGATTATGGAATTATTATATAACACATAACTTATTAAATTCTATTTTTTTTATGCTATCATTGAATGTGGAAGTGTATATTAGTATCTCAACAATGTGATTTGATTAGTTAATGCTACAAAGGGAATGTATTAGAGATCGTTTAAATAAAATTAATTGAAATAAATCAAATAAATTTGATATCATATTTATGATATAGATTTATTTCATTTTATTTCATTTTATTTTCATTCTTCTAATTTGGCCAAATTATTTAAATAGTGTTCATGCGTATGTACGGACTACCATCTCCATGAATTGTGAATTTCAGTCCCTCTCTCCAAATTTTAGGGATTACAAAAAATAAATATATATATATAATAAGTATGGTATTAAAATCATGTTTTCAATATAGGATATGATGAAATATTTATCTATGTAAGAGGATCAAAAAATTAAAATCAATATATACTTAAAAACTAGGATACTGACACTCAAAATTGTAATGGTAATGATTAATTATTAAAAAACGAGAAATAAGTGATTATAAAAAGATCATATATTTTGTTATAAATATATATATATTTATATTATATGTTAATAAAAATTTTAAAACAATTATATATCTGTTTAAATAATGTTAAACTAATGGGAATTATAAGGTAAACAGATTTCTAGTCTCACTTTTATTTTTGTGAGACTTATGTTATATCCACCACTCGCTACTTTTGTGTGGTGTATATACAAACCTTTGAAATTTTATATCATGAATTACATTTAATTAATCATATTACAAGATTCAATTTATTTTATTATTTCATGGATCTCATGATTCAAATGTCACTCATGTAATAAGGGTTTTTATCTCAATTACATTTAATTGAGGCATATTGTATTATTTGGAACCGAATTTATATTATATGATGTATATACTATAATTTGACATATATCATAATGAATAAATAATTATGAACAGTATATTGAGTTTAAATTTTAATTATTGCGTCCTATGGTATTTGAAATTATAATTACGATGTGGTAAATAATTTCATAACGAAATTTCCTATCATTTTGATACATTACTTCATGGTGGTCTTAAATACTCTATGATTTTGGTATAATGACATTTTTCTATATATTGATTTATTTCAAATAAAATTATTTCAAATTATAGTTAACACATACATTATATTAATTTTTTAATTTCATTTCATTGTTATTGTCTTTTTAAGGGTTCACTTCACAATTTAATTTTATTCATGATTATTTATACATTAATTACCATTAATATAAATTATTATATAATTGTTTAATAGGACCTTTAAATTTATTATTATATAATTATCCATGTTATTTTTTAAATTATAGTGCCATTTTCCACTATTTGGTACATAAATCATTTGAGAAAATGTTCAATCAAAACATTACTTCATTTCACTCTTCCATAGAAAATCATTTTTCCATAAAAAACATTTTTTCATTGAAAATATGTTTTATAAAAAAGTTTTAAATTTTTTTTTGATCCACTTTAAAATTATTTATTAAAGGAATATTTAAAATATTCATTCTATGGAATTTTGTTTTGATTTTATGAAAAAGTCAACATTTTTACATTTTTATAGTGAAAAAAGAATCTCAATTTTCCTATATATGAAATTTATGGATTTAACAACAATCATTTATGTGAAAATTCCTTTGGAAGTTTAAAAGGTAAATTTTAATGATTTTCTTAATGTGGTGTTCAATGAAATTTATATTAAATTTTTTTCAAAATAAAAATATATTTTCCTCATCAATGATTATAAATGATATATTTATAGTATTTAAATTCTTCAATGACAAAAGAAAATTACTTTTAATATACATGGGATATGTTGTATTGATTACATTCATATTCTTAAATTGAGTAGTTTATGATTAATTTTTCCACAGATAATATTTAAATTCACTTTTTGATTCATTTTTAAGGTCACCTTGAAATATTCACTCTCATTTGATCTTTGGACACTAAATTAGAAATAATCATCAATATATTTTATCATGGTTTTGTTTTATTATTATATATACCATTTCTACATATGGTATTTACTTTTCTAGTTATTTTGTCAACTTACAAAATATTGATAAATCTATATTCTCAACTCAATTTGTATATTTTTAAAGGAAATATTTTTATTGATTAAATCTATTTTTAAAATAAATGGAATGAAAGAAAAATATTTGTTGTGGAGTGGTTAATATGAGCCCCTCGAGGCATCAATTATTTCATGAGAAGAAATAATTTAGTGAAACCCCATATGAAATTGATTCCATGTAGAATCATATAGTTTTTTACCCACACACCTAAATAATCTTGAGATTGTGTCTTACGGGTAAAGTGGTGCACATTTTAGACAAATGATGTCTAATAATTAAGCATTATCATCATTTTTCATTATTTTTTTCTACAAAAATTTAATTATCAAATAATATTTGGGTTTATTTGATTCTCAATTTTTCTTTTAAGTAGAATGTGTTTTTAGATATATACCTTTTAATAATTTTTACACATTTCATTATCAATCTTTTGATTACATGGATGGTGCTCTTAGTTATTTTTCTTTCTATGTTGATTATCCAAATTGAATCGTAATTTCTTTCACTATAATTAACTCTTACAGATCATATGAACTCACCATAAATTTTTTTCATTCCCCGAGATTCCAAGAATTGTACTAATAATGATATAAAGGGATATACTAGATGGAATAATGTTATTCTAAAAAAGGATAGAAAATATGTGTGATGTAGTTTTTTTTTCATTTTTAATACAAGAATCATGTTTGTATCATGTATAAAGTGACTAATAAACTGTTCAATCCATCCTGATGTGTTTTCATTTATCTTATCCTAATTTTATTTTAATATGCATTAGATCTATGCATTCTATGGTGGGGTCACTATAGTTGGTATGAGAGGAGGTTTAATTGAGTTCTTTGGAAGTGGATCTATAAATACATAGATTAGGAAAAATAACCCTAAGATAGTCCTTTTAGATTACCATTAAATAAAATACATATTAATTAACCTATGATTTATTTATAATATCATAGGATTTATTGAATATGGTTTGTATGAATTTATAAGTCTTAAACAACTATTTTTTGGTTTTATTTAATGCCAGTCTTCCGATATTAATGACATTTTGGAGAAACATATGGGATGTTTGTGGTTTAAAAAATACTGATTTTTGGAATATTGTATGTAAATATTATAGAAATATATTTAATGGTACTGAAAAACTTTAGGAATGATATAAAAATAATATTATTAGATTTGTATATATACATATATTATACTAATGACAACAAGGAAAACCTTATTTAAATATTAAATTCTAATATTTCTATCAAATATTCAATAAAATCATAGGAATTATATTAATATACTATAGAAAAAGTAAAACTAGAATTATGGGTGACATGTTGTTGCATTTGGAGAGGAAATGGTTCTTGAAACCATATACTAATGATGATAAGGGTTTCACACCCACCACTAGCCTACGCGATGTCCAGGTTAATATGTCATTTATTAGTTAACAAATTTAGTAACAAATTAATAATGGAGAAATGTTTTTATTAATATTTATGTTTAATGAATAATGTTTTAACCATATTTTTTTTGGAAAATAGTTAGATATAGGTGAGAAGGCATTTAACTCTTTTGTAGATCTCACAATTTGTTAAAAGTGAATTTAAGAACCTCATGTAAAAGAACTATTTTTTAATTTTTATTTATTAAAGAAATGTTTGAGTTGGATATTAGTAAAATCAAACCCATAATATTGGTTTTTGTTTATATAAATATATCAATTAATTAAATTTCCTTATATTATTATTTAGAAAAATAACTAATCATCATTATAAAAGAAATCTTGGAATAAAATGATATTTTTTTTCATAATTTCAAATGATGTCAATGAAATTCCCACACCTATTTGATTTCTAGTTTTTATAACCTCAACATTAAATTTATTGTTCTTTTTTTTGATAAATGATATCAATTGATCTTTTTAATTATCTTCTATTTTCCTTTAAGTTTTTATCTTGACATTCCACTGATTTTCTCCAACGTAAAGACCTTGATATATGATATTTCATTTAACATTATTACTAAACATTATATATCATTAAGACGATATTTTAATGACACATTTACTATATGTGTGTTCTAAAAATGAAATTTTCAAATACCGACCAATTTAATACCAATATCAATTTTAAAATATAGGGATGAAATTTATTTATGGTGGGTAGAATGTAACACCCCCAAAATACTAAAAGAATTACATTTTATTTAATAACTTGTATAAAATGAAAAAATAAGAGTATTAATTAATTTAACATCCCATTTCATTAAAATATATTTAATAACATTAAAAATTTTAATATGTTCTATAGTTTTCAATTCACTCAATACCCAGTTTTCACGCATCACACACAACATAATATATATATTAAAATTTATATAATTTAACATTAGATAAATTATTAATTTATTAATTTATTGTTGGTAATTTAATCATATTATAAATAAATTATATTTAAGAACTCAATGAACATTCTTCCCTTTTTATACTAAAAGATGGCTTACCATTATATATTTGGGATTAATTTTAAAATAATTTCTACCACTTTAATATTTAAGATTTTAAAATTTTCATTTCATATTAAGATTCATAATAGTTTATATATTACAATATTTTCACCTTTTTTGAGAAAAAATATTAGTGAATTAAATTAAAAGTAATTTAAGTGAATAAGGTAAAAATGGGTTTACTTTTTGGTTAAACATTAATCCTAATGGTATAAGTGACCTATAAACTTGTAATACACAAATTGTATTGAAATAAGTACACCATATAACCTATTATATAGAATTTGGTTCATCAATGGTGGAAAAGTATTTTATGAGGATTTCCAATAAAAAGTTACCTATTTAAATTAAAAAAAATTCCACTCTTCAACTATAAAATGGTAGTCACCCCACACCAAACTTATTCAAAAAAATAAATACATTTATATATTATAAAACCATAAATAATATATTTAAAAATCACATCAACTAATTATAAAATCTGAACTTTTGGATGAATGAAATTCCTGAATGTCTTCTCATATAAACCATATAGAGATACATAAAGAAGAGGTAAAAATTTTCAATGAGAACTTTTGATTTTTTTTCTTTTACAAAACCTTAAATTATCATTACATCATGATTATATAATGACCTCATTATCTTGGATATACTTATATATATTTATGTCATGATTATGGCCTAATAATATACTCACTTTCATAAATTGGGTTATGCAATATTTATTTTTTATATGGTGGACTACTGCCTCATGAACCGATGTCGTTCGTTCTTCTAATAACCCATCTCAAGGTTTGAAATAATGAATGTTTTATAGTTAATATAAAATATATATGATATTTACAATGAAATTATTATTATTTAATTATTATATAACACATTCCTTCTTTATTTCTATTTTTTTCAAATATTCTGATATTGAATGTGAAAATGTAGATTATTACCTCAAAAAAGTGATTTGATTAGTTAATGCTATGAAGGGAATGCATTAAAGATGGTTTAATTTAAATTATTTGAAATAAATGTAATAAATATGATATTATATTAATGACATAAATATACTTCATTTTATTTTCATTCCTCTTATATAGCCCGAGTATTTTAACAGTGTTCATGATTATGTACTGACTACCGTCTGCATGAATTGTGAATTTCTTTTCCAATGTCCAAATTTTAGGGATTACAAAAAATAAATATATACAGAATATATATGGTATTAAAATAAATTTTTAAAATCAGGATATGATGAGTCGTCTAGAAATAATAGTTTCTTGAATCATTATTTTCTAAAAGTAAAATTGTTAATCATTTTAACGTTAACAATGAAAACACAAAAGTTCATAATGAATTACACTATCGAGAATAAACTATTGAATTTTTTTACCATCATTAATGAACAACACAATTCAGTAATGGATTACAAATAAAATGGATTAAATAATATTGACACATTTAAAAAACTAATTAAAGTAGAATTATAAGTACATCAACAAGAAATAGTTCAATGGATATTACTCCATAATTAATTTTGATTCTTTACGTGGAACAATCATTTTAAATGGACATGAATTTTCAATGTATCATCAATATTAATTGACATTTTTTTCAACTTGGTGAAAAAACAATCTATTTGAAACTTGTAGTATGGTAATCCAAATAAATCTCTAATTATGAATTTTCAAAATAACAATAAAAGTACACAAGATAGAGTAAAATTCAAAAACAAATAAATATATAGACATATTTAGCCATAATAAAATTTCAATTATAAATAGAACATCTTTTTAAAAAAAATTTGAAAAAAAGATTTTTTGAATAGATCATAACTACATTATAATTATCATATATAAAAACATTTATGCTATTTTTGATTAAAACAATAGAAAAAACTACATGATGTTTACCATGATAGAATATGGATTACGGTAATATAATCCAAAAAAATGATAGATAATTGTTCTATCTTTTATTAATGATCGTTGCATATTATACGGTTGAAGGATATTGACCACATTGAATCCTGTAAGGCCACCTTGATTCTAAATGTATCATAAAAATCATTGCTATAAAAAACATATGACATGAATAAGTGTATATCATAATATCTACTCCAATAAAATGATTTCCCATAAAGGTAAAGATTGAACACGTTACATTGAAAAGTAAAAAAGACTAGTCAACATTCTTTATCAACATAACAAACACCCATACTTATATGGTTAATTTATTATTCCAAAAACCAGAGATACTAACCCATTAAAAATATCTAATGTATATAAATTTTATAGACTCTCAATATGAAAACAATATTTACAAACAGAATATGAACTCAAATAAACATTTTATTCTCTAGCAATGAAATAAATCATGAAGCCATTTACTTCTTTCACAGCTTGTTGCCTCATTTCTGAAATATTTTATTCTTTTATATTATGTGGGTCATGTAATATGTTGATAAATATGTTTTTGTATTTTGAATCATTTCATACAATAGATTGACAGAATATTATATTAAATATTCTTATGGAATTTCAATGTCTCCATCACTGTCATTCGGAAATCCATCTATCCCACCCCTTACTATAAGAATCCATCTTGAAAAATATTCCATATTATTTGAATCACTACCTATTTCTAATGAATGTAGCATCATTTTATTCCTAAATTCCAGAACAAAAAAATTCTTCCAGAGAAATTAATATTTTATACATTAAAGTATGATTTAACCAATGGTACCATGTCGTGATGCATGAAATATTTATCAAAAATCACCACCAAGAAAAACAACATTACCACCAAAATAGATCACAACACTATATATAGAATTTGTTGATAAAATTTCTTAGAATGTGTGATCAAGAGGATAAAAGAAGGATTTTTCAACCATAGGTTACTCATCTCAAATAATTATTCATAGTTGTTGTATAAGCTCTACTAACTCACTTTCATGTTTAATGTTTCATGTCATTTCTTCATTCACATCAATTAGGATGAAAAATTAGGAATTGGGAGTTCTAACACCTAGTAATAGTAGATATTCTATACCACCTGAAGATATTTTAAGTACTGTGTGTCCATTAGAATGTAGTTTACATGTTAAATAACAATATAATATTGTTTTTTCGGTACCTCCATAACCATGGAAAAAACCCACCTCTCAGTATTCAAAATAAAACTATAATATTGATGAATTTTTTTGTCCATTAGTCTTCTTAAATAATAAATGGAATTCTTTTTCTATAATATCTCAATCATAATTTCATTCTACTGAAATCAACTTGTTCTCAATAAGATAGTTTATAAGTGTGCAATATGCATTGGGGTATATTTTATTATCGATCTACAATTGATGTTAAGATATTATCAATTTATAGCATTGAGTACAACTACAACTGACTCTTAGAAAGATATAAATCTTTTATAGTAAAATATTACTTTATAACAAATGAGCATAATATTTAGTTAATAAAATATAATGATGGTCTAAAATATTAATTCAAAAATAATTTTTATTTATAAATCATTTAATTTTTTGTCCTTTAGAAACCTTGAAAAATTAGTTCCCTTTGTAGATCAACCTACTTCCCTAAATGAATTCAATTATATTACTAAAATTTGAACATAAAATGTTAAATTAATCAATATGTGGTTATTACGATTTTATGATCATATATATTCATAGTTAATGGTTGTAGTTAGCCAAATTTTTTAAACATAAATAAACATGATTTAACATTGACCTTATTTTAACACACATTATATATTTTTTTAAAAGTGTAAATTTTGAAATATGTAGAAGAGATGCATATAGATTGGATTTTTGGTATAAAAAAGTAACAATATTTTAAATTGAAATATTAAAATCACATATTTTCAATCTATACCATTTTTATACTATTATATAATATATTTTCGGACAATATCTTCCAATTTTTACTCCCTAAATATTGTGGTTGAGAAACAATATTTGAACACAATAGGTGAGAAAATGATATATGTAATCAACCGCTGAAATCCCAAAAATATACCTCTGTAAAAAAGTCCTGAAAAATTAATTCATCAATAAGTATTCAAGTGAATTAACATACCTCTCTAAAGGTTATAAAATATATATGATTTTATATTAATATTCTAGTATTTTTATTATGTCCTTCAGCCTTAGATAGTATAATTACAAGATAATATAGTTAACAAATGGTGGGTGGTACATAATGAAACATCCCAATTTAAAATCCTTGTTTGATGGGAAACCATTAACGATCATTCCAGTAAAAACCCAATTCCATTAGAAGTTATACATAGTTTAGATGTCACACTTCTAGATAAGTTTAATTCTCTTCAAAATAGGAATATCACATTCTGTGATATTTTTATTTTTGATAGAATGTCTACATTTTTGCATCCATCGTAGTAAGTTACACATTTATCCCCTATTAAGTGGAATTGTAATAATTTCACTAGAAGAAACCTATAATGGATGTCATATTAGTATAATAACCATGAATCTTTATATGGTGAAATATATCAGCAACCATTATTCATTTTTATTTCTTCAAAATGATTCTAACCAGGCCATGTGCTTTCAAATCCATAGATAGCCTTAGTGACATGATCATGCCCTTTATTTAGGCACCTGAACATATATTTGTTGGAATGTGAATCATTAAAAACTATGATGTTGTCATGAGCCTAACATTTAATATGTATTGATGGATTATTTAGAAAACCCAAATAATTATCCAGTTCAATTATATTCAGTTTTTTTCCATTATCTCTTCTTTTCTAAATTGTATAGATGACCTCATCTATATAAGTTCATCTAAAAAAGATTGTAGTATATTTTTTTGAACACCATATAATTTTCATGTATGTATTGTGTGGGTTGGTCACTGCACCTGATCCATGAATAAATTTTTTTATACACACTCATATAACATAGGATAAATATTATTTTATAGTTTTTCAAAAGAAATAATTCAATTGCAATAAAAAAACATGAAATACTATGACATGATTTAAAGAATAATAGTATATTCACATGGGGAAGTCTATGCTATTGAAATTAATTGGGATGAAGTACTGGATATGTACATGAAAACACATTAAAATAAAGACAGTAATAAAATTAATAAAATTGAAATTCACATTGAAAACTAAATAAAATGACTAATAAACATATTTAAATCATAAAATCAGTCTAATGTCCAACAAAAGTTACATCCTTTAAATATTTTATTAGATTACCCATATTTATATGGAATAATATTGATATTATTTATGGGATTAATTTATAATGAAACTATTTTTTTTGTATAAATCCATTATTATCTGTCCAGAAAGGGTTGCATGTGAAAGTTATTATAAAATTTGGATATATATCCCAATTAAAGATAACCATTACATCTTGATAGTTCAGTATCATGTATCATGGACCAAAATTAAAATATAATGGTAGAATGACACTTCTTCCACAATGGTTTCCATCACATTCAACCTGTAGGTATTCTTCATGCTACCCATTATACAACTCAACAATCAATTGTTTTTTATTAAACCGAATTATGAATAAATGTTGTGTTATGATAATTGTATAAGAATCTATGAAATAATATTGAAATTTTCATCTAGATTCAATAGGTTTGACAGATGACAATTTTAAAATTTTAAATGGTTCGAAAAGTACAATCTCTTTAAAACTTTTTGAAATTTTTTAGAACACATTGAGGAAAACCTATGATAGAAATCATTAGAATACACATCTTTACTAGTTTCAAATACAATAGGATAATACAATGGAAGATATAATAGATATTGTTTATTATTACATTGTAGTTCAGCTGATTTCCTTGGTAATATAATACCTCTCATGTTTCGGACATCTTCTATTCAATCAACTACAAGAATAGAATTTTTGAAATCATTTTTTATGTATTTGTTTTAAAATATATCCTTATGACTGGATTCATTATCAAATCTATAACACTAGTGTATGTAAAAAATCTATTGTAGTTATAAAATATTTTATTAATTTATTTCATTCATTAAACATAAATTTCATATTTTTGAATATAATAGCATTAATATAATTGGTTTGAGGAATTTTTTTATAATATACATGAAGATAAAAATCCATTTCAAAATTCAATCACAGAAAATAATTTGTAGACTATAATGTTTCTAATTTATTATATTCAATTATGAACGTTATTTTTTGTGTCAATAATATATATCTATGAATAACTTGGTATATTCCCATGATGTTTTAGTAAGCTATTACTATGATAATAATTTTTAACATTGATCCTATAAACATATGGAGAACAACTAGTATTTATGGAGTTATCAACCCTTCAACCAATTGATTTCAATGAATAAATATAGTTATAAATATGAAAATTATCATTGAATTATCTAGTATATTTAGAGTTATCATGAAAGAAAACATCCTCAATTACATTGGTTAACTTCATATTTGTCATAACTGGATTTTTAAAAATGAGAAGAATTGTGAAAACATTAATGATTCTTTCCCACTAGAGTACATAACTCTTTTATCAAACCAAAACATTGTAGAGCAATATGCACAAAACTATATGGGATCTCACAAACCCAAGTAATATGTATGAATTAAATGTAAAATTAAATATTGGATTGAAATTGAATGAAATTTATGTATTGGGTAACATATATGAATAATAGTTTAATGTTAGAAGAAACGTCAATTTTTATTTTATTATACCAAAAAGGTTGAGAATAAAACAATCTCTAAAATTATAGTTTCTAAAAAATGACACTAATGTAAGTTAATATTATTTATAATATAATTAAAACTGGTTTTTTTTTAATCTAACTTGAACATCCATATTTGAATTGTATACATAGTTTTTAGTATAATAAAAATATACATATTATTATTTTTTAGAAATTAAATAGTATAATAACTATTATTAATATTTCATATAATAAAGATTATTAACACAATATGATTTTTTGTTTATTTTATACTTGTGATACATGATAGTGTACGAAGATATTTTCATTATTATTTTAATACAATTTAGGAATATTAGGTAAATTTTCTATCAAAAAATGACATATAAGTATAATAAAGTAGTATAACGTTTAGTATAATGACATTAAAATAATACAGACTTCAATTTTGAATATATTATCTGATAAATTTTGATCGAAAACATGTTTTTTTACATTTTATGTTTTTTCCATAACACTAAAATACATGAAGAGAAATATATATATTTATAATAAGTATGACAAATAGTAATTTAATGGAATACCAATTATCACTATCATAAGTTGAGTGAATGTAAATAATGTTCCTAAATTTTGATCATCATGAATTTTGGTGCACTGATTTACCATTGAGGAATTGGATGAATAATGATATTTATTTTATTTATCTAACTGAAAAAAAGTGATACATTTTATAATTTTTAGAATGATATATGTATCATTATTACACCAATTGAAGCCATTGTATAAAAAATTCATATATGCAAAGGTTATTTTCCACGATACCATAAATTTTTTTATGCAGTTTTGTTGATCAATAACAACTCATAGAACGTGGTTCCTAAAAAGATAACATAACAGGATTTAATTTTTAATAATTTGATAATATTTGAAATATATATTTTTTTTAGAAAATACCAAATTTAAGAAGAAAAATATATATTAGCACCATGTGTTTTCATAATTTCAAACCCATTAGTCATCGATGACACCTCATTTGGAGATTTTTTTTATTTCATTATGTAATATGTATATCTATATTTTTTTGTGTGATTCCAAAATGTTGTGAATTTCAGTGGTTATATACTAAAAAATAAGTCTTATAATGATGCTAAACATGTTACAATATCAATATTATATAAAAAATAGTAGAGTAGTAAATGGAAATGGGGTTATTGTATTTAATATATCATCAACTATACAAGAGGACTGCATCGTGCCATTTTTTGGAAGGTATGATAATGGTATCTGGATAATATCAACGGGAATATGCATTGGCAATTTAGTATTTGAGTATCCACTTCCATAAGGGCTTCTAGTAACACAGGATATACCAAACCTAAATAAATTAAAATGTAAAACAAAATTTAAATTGCATGGTGTAACTAATAAAAATATCTAAATATATAAATATGACAACCCCCAATGATGACACATTTTTGATATATCATCATCCTTTGATATTATCTAACTTTTTTGGAAATAGAAACTTGATTCCTGAACATTTCTTATATCTAATATATGATTACGGTTCATAGTTCATAAATAGTATCATTATATGTAATTAATTATCTAAATTAAAATTATTTTTTTACTTGGTGGTTTATAAAAAGTGAAATAACAATCAATCCATTTATTAAGTTGTATTTTTTATTAATAATTTAAATGTTTATTTAATATGGAAACTACAGTTTCAAAAGATATAGATATAGAATTTGAGAAAATAAGTAAAAATGAATTATAATTAACTTAACGCATTTCATAAAACATAAATATTATAATGTGGATACTTCTTCACTATAATTTGTAATAAAAAACTAGTTTAAACCTAGTAGATGTCAATTTTATAAATAAAATATCATATAAAACATAAAAATGGAGGAAACTGACATTGAAAATGGGTATTAAATGATAACTATTAAAAATTCCAATATATTAACAGAATGTCAATTTGAAGACTCCATGATGCTGCAAACCTATTCAAGAAATAATACATATGACTAATGTAGATAGTATCCTAAAGAACCAAATATGAATGAATATTTTATTAGAAAACTGACTAAATAATGTTAATATATTTAAGTTGAATACATTAGTAAAAAATATAATTTTCATTAATAAAAATGTAACTGAAATAGTTGAATCTACAGAGATATGGCATACCAGACCAAATTCTTGATAGAAGAAAAATAAAATATCACTGTCTAAGGATTTGTGGAATAGGATAAAGGAGTGGAGGAATGGTTTCATGAGAGATGGGAAATGGGATGGTCGTGGTTTGTAGGGTGAATGGTGATGCAAAAGGTCATGATATTCAATGGTGGAAAGTATGTGGTAGGTGGATTAGTAGACCATATGTGTGGGATTGGAAGAAACTAGAGGCATCCTATAGGGAATTGGAGAAGCATTTAATGGAATTGGGAAGGAAATAACATGAAAAAAATAACGGGGGAGCGAACATCTGGGGGATCTTTACTTGATCAGATTAGTATGAGAGAACAAATATGGATGTAGGTAGTGTTTCAGGAAGCATTGAATGAATTGAGGGAAAAATATAGTGGGGTAAGAGTAATTAGAGAGATAAAATATACAGATGGATTTGAATTATGAAGGAAGTAGTGAGACCAGAGTATTTTTTGTGAAGGTGTTAGTGGGGAGATTTATTGGATCAGATGAGTATGGCTGGAAGATATTGGAAGAAAGTAGGGTTTCATGAATCATCCACTGAATCAACAGAACAATTTAGTGTTGGACAGGTAATTGGAAAGCTGAAAGGCATGGGGATCTTGACACAAGGAAGGTGAGATACACAAATTAGTATGAGTAATATATATTCGTTTTATTACAAAAAAATACATGCTTGAGGATCATAATAGTTTAGTGTATTTGGAAACATGGAACCAAAATATGTTATCCAGTTGAATGATCTTCAACATCTCTCATATATATCATCGCCTTTAGTACTTCCACCTAAAACCATTCTTAAGAACTTGGGGAATGATAACAAAAGAATGAGGTGATTTTAAAGGCTCTCTAAGTGTAAACTGGGGATATAAGTATGCATAATTTTGAGAGTTAGGTTATGAGAACATGATCGTGGAAATAAAATATCATAACCTATATATCAATGATCATATACATGAATCCTTGTATAAAGCATGGAGGTTCATAAAAAAACGAATCTGAATCGAATAAAGAACGTAATCCATGAAACAATAACATAGGAATTAAACAAGAAATTATGGAAGAAACATATAATTATAATAATTATTTCCATATATTCAAGGAATTGGGGCCAAGACTATCATGGTGGCCAAAGTTCTTTAATAAAATAGGTAAAAACCTCATTCTAGCCCTGTACAGTTGAATTGAGTTCCCTCCTCATTCCAAAATTGTATTAATAAACTACATTATCTCCTCATTCAAAACATGTATTACTGAACTGATTTCATTTCACATTCCAACAGTGTAACATTGAACCAAGTTCAATTATCATTACATCCATCTATTTATCACAAGATATATATATTTTCCAAGTTAATAAGAGGGAGATATGTTTCCCACCAATTTCAAAATGAAATAAAACATACATGTTCCATAATATCATAAATAGTCATATCATAACCCATGTAATTAAATTTGTATCATAAACATGTAAACATATAATAACTTGTGGAAAACAATACATGTTTCTAAATCATTTCATCATAATAATAACTCATGAAATATAAATAAGCTTTATAAACATATAATTAATCAAAGAGAAATTGATTTCATAGACATATAACTTGTGAAACATAAACATATTTCATAGACATATAACCCATTAAAGAGAATTAGATTTTATAAACATTTATCCCATGAATGTGAAATGGGTTTAACAAATATATTTCTAGTTAATGATAAATGAGTTTGTCAAGAACCTGGACACTAAGAATATCCCATTCATAAGAAGTGTATGAATGGATCCATTAGATCATTTCCTACAATGGAAAGAGTAACATCAATGGATATTATATTATATATAATGTAATTTTGAAATATAATTCGAAAATTATTCGTGAGCAAAATACCATTTATTCTATGAAAATAATTTTTTTTATTCATAAAACCATTTCAAAATAATTTTTATTTGAAATAAAGTGAAAATATATATTGAATAATTGAATTAATTTTGAAAAAAATTATCTATGAAAACATACAAAATAATCTTAAAATCATTTCAAAAACATTTTTCATTGAAAACACTTTGATAAATTATAAAGAATGATTCAAATTTTTTTTAGAATAATATTTCATGAAATATATGAATTATGATTTAAAATGTTATGAAAAAAAATACATTAAATATTATATGAAAACTTATTAATTGGTCTTGATAACATTTAAAAAAATATTTCCTTGACAAAATATAAACGAAACATGGAAACCTTTTGAATGCAATTTTCATTGAAAAAAACTAAAACAATCTTGAATTTTTTTAAAAAAACATCCTAGACTTCTTATAAAAGCATCTTAAAAAAATCATTAAAACTATTTACCATGATAAATAATTTTTTTAAAATATAACCTTAAAAATTGAAGATGAAACTTCAACTAAATGATGGAAGTTTTTTATATGTTTCATACGAGGTAAAAATAATATTCCTTTTTTTATAGTAGAAAGGATAGAGAAATGACTTATTGGGAGAGAAAAAATATGATTTCATTCAAGATATTTGTAAAACAAAAAAGGTAATAATGTATTCTATTGATTTTCGGATAATAATACACTTTTCTTGGAACCACTTTTAGAAAAAATATATTTCCAAACTAAGAGAGAATAATGTTTGTATATCTCAAAAAACACATTCTTTACAATCATATATAACAAATAATGGAATAAATGGTAACAATATACTAATAATTCATTAATAATGAGGGGATAATAAAATTAATGAATATTCTTGAGAGATGGATCATAATATATCATTGATGTGATCATGAACAAAAACAGTCTTGAAAAGTCATGATATTACCTCGTTACATTCTTATTACTTGTTAACATGGTATCATATGCTACATGTAAGAAATATAAAATTCATGTATCTAAAAATATCATCAAAATAACTAAATTCATTATATAACATATAAAATTGATATATATAAAACTTTTAGGATAATTGATGTTCATAATAAAGAATGAGTCTAAAAGTTAGAAAATTTAAATAATAATATTTCACTAATTTTGTAAACTAATAAAAAATTTACCCAAGAAATAAATATCATAAACAGGATAATATTATATGAATAAATTTCTTTATAATATATAATAGATATAATCATGGGTATTATATATACCATAAAAAGGAAGGAGAGGAAAACAAATCATGTATCTCATGGAAATAAATGTGAGATGAAATCCCTTTACCTTGTGTCCTTACTCTCATCCTACTCTTTCCAAAAACCTGCATAATTAATATAAATTTATTAGAAATCCTATAAATAACAAAATTATAATGTATATATGGTTATATAAATATGATATATTACCAGTTTTTTGACAATCCTATGTTATTGTGTCAATTCAGGTAATATTCTCTTAATTCTTCGCTTGTTTGATAATTTTATATATTATTGGTATTAATACATTAAATAATGATTTAAATTACATAAAAATTGTATGAATATCATTTATATTCATTATATTTTTATTATAAAAATCTATATAATATAAAAGTATCAAATGTAATACACCATTCATGGAGAGGGAAGGTCCTACGTACAGATTAATGTTATTTCCGTTTAATTTTCTTCTTGATGGAATGATAAGAAAATAAAAATATGTATATATATATATATGTAATTATTATATAAGTTTTAAGATATACTATATGTCTTATACATTAATTTAAACATTCCTTGACACAATATATGTATTCTATAAATGAATAAAGACGCTTTGAGGGGAAGGTAGTCCACACATTCTCAAACAGAATAATTGTATTAACACCAAAAGAAATGTATAATGTTATGTGTTGTAAAAATAAATAAAGTTGGTTAAATAAAAAAAATTAATATATGACATATATAAATATATTTTACTCCATAATTTACAAAATGAGATACATTAAGGTAAAATTGATCAATCAATGTTTTGTTAGGTGGTAGTTCGTTGTACAATAAAATAGTATGTTCATAATACATTAAATGGTGGTGTATATATGTTTTGGATAAAAAAAATTCAAAAAATTCCTATAAATTTGATTATAATAATTTATTTATACAATAATTGTAAAAATAACGTGGTTGGGGTGGTGAAAAAAATAATAGAAAGGACTCGAGAGAAGAAATTACCTCGTAATCTGGTAACTCCATTTGGGTTGTTCCAAAAGGCATCCATATATTTCATTATTCCCATGTGAAAGATTCTAGGGGTACGTAATGATTTATGGGAATTTTAATGGGTAGATTTTGGATGAACCTAAGATTATTGAGAAGTGTGATGATATGGGAGAGGTGGATTCCTTTTATTTGATATGGAAAGGACTCAAATAGAATTTTTGAAAACAAGTTAGGTGTACACATGTTCTTACATATGAAAAGTCATTACATACAAAAAATAAATAAATAATTGAAGGATTATAGCTGAAATATATCCATCAAATGGGTTTTTGACAAGTGAATATGCCATTTGGTCCCCTAAGAGTACGTTTTAGTCCCTAATTAATCTTGAATTGGCCGTAATTGTTGTGATTAAGTTTAATAACTTTTTTTGATCATTTTGGTGAAAAACTAAGAATATCTTATTATAATATAGATATTATACATATTATAATGGTGTATGAAAATATTTCTATTGTCAATTCATAGAATAAGAGAATGTAAGATTAATGAATATCATGTAGACATGACAAGATTACAGGTTTTTAAATGTAGAACGATGTTCAAAAGTGTACTATGATATTGTATTTAATTTCAAAGTAAAATTTACTCTAATGCCATAAATTTTATTACTATATCTATAATTGATGTAATTTTTCTCAAAATTTTCAATATATAATTAATAATTATAAGTTAATTAAATAAAAATGTAGTATTAAGTAAATTTCATTATTATTCACAATTCATCAAATAATGAAGATTTTGATTAAAATTCAAAAAATTCAACCTAATATTAATTATTAATTATAAATTCCAAAATAAATATTATTGTACAAAATTTTATATATAAATTTTAATGAAAATAAATTTATTATTAAAATGTGTTCTTTTGAGAAAATGGTATTTTAAATCATTAAAATGATATATATATATATATATATATCATTATCAATATGATGTATTTATATACAAAAATTATAAAAATTAAATGAAAAGTTATTTATTAATATTAATATAAGTATGTTAAATTTCTAGGATATACTTATATCATTTAAAAAAATAATAACTAATTGATGTTTTCCATAAACCAGGTGTTGTGTGCATCGTATGCCAAGTTGATGTTGTATATAGCTCAATCCATGTTGGTATTGAATGTATTAGACATGAATTTAGTATTTAATTTAGTGAAATCCATGTTTTTATTGCATAAAGTGCAAGCCATGTAAGTATTGCATGTAGCCCAAGCCAAGTCAGATGTGTGGGTAGCGCATTCCAAGTCAGTGTTGTTTGAAAAGAATGTCTGACTTAGTGCTTTGATATATATATATATATATATAACTATTTCAATTGTGGGGTGATATGAAAAATGTACAACATATAAATTAATTTTATTTATTAATATAAAATATTGGGATGTTACACGTGATATAAGGGGGATTTCCCAATATTGTTTACATTTTAGTATTTTCACGAATTCCAAAACTCCTCTAATATAAAATTTTACTCACCCTTACTTATTCAATCCAATGAATTATTTTTATCATGAAAAAAATTTAAAAATATCTTCTAAAATCCCCTATAGTAATCATATATGACAAAAGTTTTATGGATAAATGACAAGGATGTATATTGGTGTATACCAAATGGATGTACCCGAAGAGGAGGTAACATTCTTCAACTCGACCATTTATTTTATTCCATTATCCCCTCATTTAATTAGTTTGATATAAATATTATATAATAAAAAATAATCATAAATAAACTAATTTTTTTTATGAAATGGGTACATTTTATCAATACCCACACATTCATCAAATGGGAAACAAAATCATCGTTCATGAATAGTATTGACTACTGCCTCACAAAACAATGTTGTTCTCTTGTCGATTAAAATCTTTCTAGGTTAGAAATAATAATATTTTTTAGATTAATATATATATATATATATATATATATTATATTTATAATATTTTAATTATTATTTAATTATTATATTATAGAATCTTTAAAATGTTCCAATTTTTTGGAAAATGATAACATCGTTTTTGGACTTGTGAACTACTGCCTCCTCAATGTCATCTTATTTGTTAATGAAGTAAGATGAATCAATTAAAAAATTTCTTAATAAAAATATGCTAAAGATAGGAAATAAATGTTATAAAATATTTATAATATTAATATATATCAATTACATTTAATTTTTTTAATTCAAGAAGAAATTGGGCTCATCGTTCTTCCGTACGTAAGACATACCATCTCCATGAATGGTGTATTTCATTTCCTATCTGAAAATACAGTGGGTTAAAATAAATACATATATAATTAATATAAATTCATCCTAAATAATATATTACATTATTTATAGGATTAAATAATGATATATCTATAGGGAACCAAAAATAACATGTCAAAACCTACACAAAATTTATAAAATTAACAACAATAATTGTGAAAAGAATAAAGGATTACTAACAGACAAGTATTGAGATACTATAATAAGATAATTTATGATTTCCTAAACATAATTATTTTTTTTGGAATATGTTAATTGCATTATTAATACTATAATTATAAATTATAAAAAATCAACATAAATAAATCATAATTTAAGAGGGTTTCTAGTCCCACATTTATTTATGTTTGACTTATACAATACTCACCAATTGTATCTCTTGTGTGGTGTACATAATTCCATATGAAATTTTATATCATGATTTATTTATTTCATGTTTTTAAAACATTAAATTATTCTTATTCATTCAAAGATATCATGATTCCAAAGTTACTAAAGGAGTGAGGGTTTTTGCCTCAATTTCATTTCACGAAGGTATATTGTATTGTTATGTGCCATCATTATTTTATATAATGTATATACATTCCATTGAAATTATATATACTGAATAAATAAGTATTCATGTTACTTTGAGTCCAAATTTAAATTATATCATCAAATTTTATTTTAATTAATAGTTATAGAGTGGTAATGAATTTTTTAAATCATTTTTAATTCATAGAGTTTTATTACATCCTCATTGTCATTAAAATTCAACGATTATATTTATAATTAATTTTTTATTTCACTTTTTTTTATTTCCAATAAATTTATGTGTAATTAATGTGGATTCACATAATATATTTACTATTTTATTATCTATTCACCTTTTTGGTGTTTTCAAATATTTTCCTAACATCCTCATTTTATTAGGGAATCTTTATAGCTAAATTTACATTAATGGTAATTATTTGGTCATTGTATAATAAATCATTTATATTTATTTTCCTATGATTATTAATGATATTTTTCATCTTATAGTATAATTTATTAACTCTTAATAAATAAAATGTGAAAAAAATATGTTTCAAGATTACATGAATTCATTTATATCTTCGGTTAGAAATCAATTTTCATTTAAAACCATCTTCATTTTAATACAATGTTTCTAAAAAAATCAATTTTTTAAATATCATAAAAACAATTTATTAATGCAGTCATTTAAAAACAATAAATGGAATATTCTATTCATTTTTTGAACAATTATATTTTCTATCCTTTTTATAGTGCAAAGGGAATATCATTTATACCTTGTTTGGCATGTTATGATTTACCCACCATCATTTCATTAAAGAATTTTTTTCATGTATAAATGGTTATTTATTAACTTTTATTAAAAAATGGACATCCATTCAAAATTATGTTCCAAATAATTTTCATAATTATATGGTAATTTAGTTATCAAGGTTTTTTAAAATACCATCTTACAGTATTTCTATTACTTAATAAAAAACCCTAATTTATATTACTCTTTAAATATGTTTTTATGATTCAATTAGTATTATTCCAATGAATGGTTTAAGATTTATTTAGACCTTGATAGTATTTTAATTATTATCCTAGATTAATATTTATAGTCCCCTTAAATTATTGACGTTATAACAATCATATGACATTAATTTTCACACAATTTTCTATTTATTTTTTCAATGATATGTTTATGGCCCCAACTGTTTACAATTTTTACCTATTTTGTATGCATTGATAGATAGTTGATTATCTACAGAAATATTTCTAAATGTGTATTAAGTACTCAATAAAAATATTTTATAAGGAACCTTTTAAATGAGTTATAATTTTATTCGATATATGTGGAATGATTTGAACATGAAATACATAAGTTGGGAATATGTTAATTTTAGTACCTTTATGCATCGGTAGTCCCTTGAGGAAAAAAATATGAAAAAAAATTACTTTTTCTTAGTTTCCATGAATAATATATTTTTTTCATTATCTGTAGAAATAAATATTTTGGAGATTAGTTCTTGATGGTATAAAGGTTCATATGATGAATACACAGCAGCAACTAATTATGCACTAACTTCATTTGAGATATTAATATATAGAGGATTTAAACTATGAACAAATCTTTTATTGTATTTTATTCTCAATTATTTTATAAAAAGGAATTTGTGTTATGTTATTCGACGTTCCATATTATTCACACATTCCCTTTTCAGTAGATTTATTTCAAGTATTTTGTGCTCTATTATTTACCCTTCCATATTGTTAATACTCATTAACTAATTATTTAATCCACTATACATAACCATTTTTAAGAATATTAACTCATGTATATGTTGCTTCCTTTCCCTAGTATACCACAAATTGTACGAATAATGATATGCATTGATATTATTGATGAAATAAATTTAATCTTTGAAAATGATATAAAAATAATTTTTTTATTTTTTTTATTCTATCTTAATAAGGTACTCATATATGTATCTAGTTTACCAAGGATGATAATATGTTCAGTCCTTTGGGTTGTGTTTCCTTGCCTATTTTTCTACAGTAAGGATTATAGGAATTGGCTTCGAGATTTCTGGGGCCAGGCCTCTATTGTTGGTATAAGATGAATTTTAATATAATAATTAGTAACTAGATTTATGAAAACATAAATTAGGTACAAAAAACTCTAAAATATACATTGAGTATTAACAAAGAAGAACATAGGACTATATTGTCTTAAGAGTAATGTATACCATCATTGGATAATGAGATTATGGATGATCAAAAGTTCAAAGTATAAAAAATCAATTTTTGGGTTTCATATAATTTTATTATACCAAGATTAATGAAATTCTATATGAATATATGGAAAGTTCATGTTTTATTCGATATAATATTATAGAATTATTCATTTACATTTTATGGGAATTGGTTTAAATTTTTTGATAAACATTACTATTGATATAAAAATAATATTATTATACATTGTGAATAAATATATGTTGTATTTAAATCCTTAATAAAATGATATTAATTGATTATATATCATATTTTTACATTATATTTTTGTGAACATCATAGGAATTATATTAACCATGTTTATAAAAATGAAATACTGCATGTATGGTGAAAAACCATTGCATCTAAAGAGGGGGCATGGATTGAACCCATAACCAAAGAATGATTTTCATTTTACACCTACCACTGGCCTACTGAATGTTAGGCCTAATATCTCAATATGTTTTATTATTGAACTTATAATATAAATATTAATGACGAAATAGTTGTATTATATTTTTTTTATAATTAAAAATTTATTAATCATACTGGTTTTAAAAAATAGACAGGTATAAGTGAAAATATTTTTCCACCCCTTTATAAATCTTAGGATCTATTAGAAGTGATTTTTTATAAATCAAGAATTAAAAAAATTTAGATATACATTAATTGAAGTAATGGATAAATTGAAAATTGATCAAAACATGACCAAAAAATTAACTTTCATTTACAAAAGTATTTCATGTAAGCATATTTACTTATATTCTTACCAATTAAAAAAATTAATGATCTTTAGAAAAAAGTATATTGGAATAAAATTATATCCCATCACCATCATTTCTAATTATATCAATGGACTTTTCACAACTATTATATATTTAGTTTTGAGTACATTAATATTCCACTGATCATCCTATTGTTTTTTATCAATGAACTAAATTACTCCATATAATTATTCTAAATTCTACTCATATTCCATTAATTAACATTCCATTGATGTTCACTTAAAAAAAACCATGATAAGTTTTAATTTATGTGACCTTTGTATATATCATTCTCTCTTATTAACTTGATATTTTTCTAATAATTTTACAATATGGATTTTTTCAAAAAAGGATATTACATGTATCAAAACATTTATTACCATGTTCAAATTTATATATTGAGGACTCAATTTGTTTAATTTGGGGAGAATGTAACACCATAAAATTATAAGAGAATAAAATTATATTAAACACCATGTATTATACAAAACAGTAAGATAATAACGTAATATAACATAAAAATAATTTAAAATATATTTTATATTTTAAATAAATTTAATATCTTATACTATTTTCAATTCATTAAATACTACACTAGCACATGTCACACTCTATAATGAGTTTCTTTGATATCATGCATCACAAATAAGACTGTGTTTTTAAAAAAAATATTTCATTATTTGAATTTTTTTATATAATATAACATAGTTACTAATTTGGATGTTATGAATTTTATTACCTATGTTATAAAAATATATGGTTTAATTTATTGGTAACAAATTAATTATAAATTAATATAATAAAAAAGTTATTATAAAGAGATTTTTTATATAGGAAAAATATTTTTAGGCACCGAAATAATTTTATACAAAAAAATTTAAATCAACAAAATTAGTGAATTAGGTTAATTAAAAATATATGCTATATATTAATCAGTTTTTATTTAGTTCATCAACTATATTTTGTATGTATAGGATATGAACAAATCCAATTTTACACATAAATGAAATAATTTTCTAAAGATAGTTTTGATTTATTTTAATGGTACATATGTTTTGAAACTAAATATTTATATATTTATAAATACTATTTGAAAAAATAAAATTTATTTTTTAAATATAAATATAAACATTATCTCTGAATGAATTTATAGTATTTGTATATAAATTTTCATTCATTTATTATTGATGAAAAAAACTGAATTTTAATCCAAAACTGCCTTTTTATCTAAATAAATTATAAAGATAAATTATATTTTGAAATGTATTTAATGTAAAATTAGATGAATTATAAATATATTAATCTATTAACCATAATTTAATTTTTTTATAAAGAAATTATATTTAATAACTCAATAAACATTATTCTTTTTTTATATTAGAAGATGGGTTCCCCATTACATCTTAGTGATTAATTTTAAAATAATTTATACCATACTAATATTTAAAATTTTAAAATTTTAATTTAATATTAATATTCAAAATAAATTATATATTACTCCATGATAAAAAAAATTGGGGAAAAAATAATAGTAAATGAAATTGAATGTAATTGTAGTGAATTATGAGAAAATGGGTTTAATTTGATGTTAAACCATAATCATTAGGGGCTAAGTGACCTATAAACTTGTAAAACTACCATTATATTGAAATAAGTACACAATAAACCCTTTTATATTAAATTTGGTTCATCAATGGAGGAAAAATATTTAATGGGGATTTTCAAGATGTTTTTACCTTTTGATATTTACAAGAAATCCACTCCTCCGTTATAAGAGGGTGGTCACCCCACCCAAAACGTATTCAAATAAAAATTATTTCCTATAAAACCATGAAAAATATCTTTAATGATCACATCATATAATTATAGAATATACACTTTTGGATGAAATTAATTCATGAATGTCTTTTGGTGTAAACCATAGGGAGATACTGGAAGAAGAGTTAACAATTTTCAATGATCAATTTTGATTTATTTCTTTTCTAAATCCTTAAATCATATTCACATCATTATTATATAATGACCTTAGTATCATGAATATACTTAAATATTTTTATCTAATGATTATGGCCTACTAATATAATCACTTTCATCATATGGGGTATGCAATCATCATTTTTTGAACTGTGGACTACTGCCTCATGAACCGACGACGTTCATTCTTCTATTACCCCAACTCAAGGTTCAAAATAATGATGGTTTTATTGGTTATATATTATATATATGATATTTATATTTACATTATGATTATGGAATTATTTTATAACACTTAACTTCTTTATTTCTATTTTTGTTAATATGTTATCATTGTACGTGGAAGTGTAGATTATTACCTCTACAAAGTGATGTTATTAGTTACTGCTGCGAAGCTAACATATTATAGATGGTTTAAATTAAATTATTTGAAATAAATGAAATTAATATGATATTATTTTTATGATATAAATTTATTTCATTTTATTTTCATTCCACTAATATGGCCAAAAAAGTTGAACAGTGCTCATGCATACGTACAGACTACCATCTCCATGAATTGTGAATTTCATTCCCTATCTCTAAATTTAAGTGATTACAAGAAATAAATATATAAATAATATATATGGTATTAAAATCATGTTTTAAATTCATTATGTGATGAATTAGTTATCTATGTTAGAGGAACAAAAAATTAAAACCAAAATTTTCCTAAGAACCAGGCAACTTACACAAAAAATTTTAATGGTAATGAATAATTATTAACAAACGGGAAATAAGTGATTATAAAAAGATCATACATGTTCTTTTAAATATACATATGGTTAATTTATATGTTAATAACATTTTTAAAACAATTATATATTAGGTTAAATAATTTTCATTTAAAGGGAATCATAAGGTAAATGGATTTCTAGTCTCACTTTTATTTTTACGAGACTTACTCCATCTTCACAACTGGTTACTTTTATGTGGTGTATATACAACCCTTTAAAATTTTATATCATGAATTCCATTTAATTAATCATATTAAAAGATTCAATTTATTTTATTATTTCAGGGATCTCATGATTCAAATGTAACTTGTGTAATAAGGGTTTTCATCTCAATTTCATTTCATTGAGAAAGATTGTGTTATTTTGAATCAAATTTATTTTATACGGTGTATATAATATAATTTGACATATAATATAATGAATAAATTATTATTCATAGTATATTAAGTATAATTTTTTATTGTTTCAGCCTATGGTATGTGAAATTATAGTTACTAAGTGGTAAATGATTTCATAACTCAATTTCCTATCATTTTGGTATATTAATTTGTGGTGGTCTTTATATTCTATGTATTTTATAATAACATTTTTCTATATATGTTTTTTATTTCCACTAAATTTATTTATAATTATAGTTAATACATATATTTAAATTCACTTTTAAATCATTTTTAATGTCACATTTAAATATTCACTCTCCTGCAATCTCTGGACATTAAATTGGAAATAATTATCTATATATTTTAACATGGTTTCGTTTTTTAATATATATACCATTTCGACATATGGTATTAACTTTTATAGTTATTTGGTTAACTTACCAAATATGTATAAATCTATATTCTCTACTCAATATGAATATTTTACAAGGAAGTATTATTATTGACTAAATATATTTTTTAATATAAGTGGAATGCTTTGTAAATGAAAGACATGAGTTGTGAAGTGGTTAATATGAGCCCCTCTAGGCATCAATTGTTTCATGAGATGAAAAAATTTAGTGAAAAACCATATGAATTTGATTCCATGTAGAATCATATGGTTTTCTACCAACATACGTAAAAAATCATGAAACTATGTCTTATCGGTATAATGGTGCACATTTAAGACAAATTATGTCTAATAATTAAGAATTTGTATCATTTTTTGTTATTTTTGTCTACACAAGATTCACTATGAAAAAATATATGGGTTCATTTCTTTATCAATTTTTCTATTTTGTGGAATGTGTTATTAGATATTTACCTTTTCATACTATTTACACATTTCGTTATCAGTTTATGGATTACATGGATGGTGTTCTTAGTTATTTGTCTTACCATATTGATTATATAAATTGAATCATTATTTATTTTACTATATTAAACTCTTACAGATCATTGGAACTCACCTTACATTTTTTAAATTTCCATATATTCCATGAATTGTACTAATAATTACATACATTGATATAATAAATGGAATAATGATATTCTATAAAAGGATAAAAATATATATGATGTAGTTTTTGTATTCATTTTCAATACAAGGCTAATGTTGTTATCATTTATACAGAGACTAATAAACTGATCAATCTATCATGATGTGTTTTCTTTTAACTTATCCCTATGTAATTTTAAGATGCATTAGAGTCATTCACTCTAGGGTTGGGTTGATATAGTTGGCATGAGAGGAGGTTTAATTGAGTTATTAGGAAGTGGATTTCTAAATACATAGATTAGGAAACATAACCCTAAGATAGTCATTTAGGATTACCATATAATAAAATAATTATTAATTAATTTATGAGTTATATATAGTATCATAAGATTAATAGAATATGGTTGGTAAAAATTTATAAGTCTTAAACACCTATTTTTGGATTTATTTAAGCACAGTCTTCTGAGATTAAAAACATTTTTGGGAAACATATAGGAAGTGTATGTTTCTGTAAAAAAACTTTTTTTTTTGTAATATTATATGTAATTGTTATAAAAATAGATTTAATGGTATTGATTAACATTAGGATTGATATAGAAATAATATTATTATATATATACATACTGTAACAATGACCATAAAGAGTACATTATTTAAAAAATAAATTACAATATTTCCATTATATCCTCAAGAAAATCCTTGAAATTATATTAATATAGTATAGAAAATGGAAAACTATCATTCTGGGTGATATCCTATTAAATTTGGTGTGGCGATGGTTCTTGAACCCATCGACAAATGATGATAAGTGTTTCACACCCAACACTAGCCTACTCGATGTCCAAGTTAATATGTCATTTATTAGTTAAACAATTTTGTAATAAAATAATAATAGAGAAATGGTTTGATTGATATTTATTATTAATGAATAATTAATAACCATATTTTTTGGAAAATAGTTAGATATAGGTGAAAATGCATTTAACTCTTTTAAATATCTCATAATCTGTTAAAAGTGAATTTTAAAACATCATGAAAAAAGAAGCATTTTTTTAATTAAAGAAATGTATGATATTGACATTAATAAAAATAAAACCATAAAATGAATTTTTGTATATAGAAAAATATCAATTAAGTAAATTTCCTTATATTTCAATCAGTAAAATAAATAATCAATATTATAAAAATAATTGTGAAATAAAATGATATAAATTTTCCATCATTTATAATGATATCAATGAAATTTTCCCTCATATTAGATTTCCTGTTTTTAGGTCCTCAAATTTCAATTTATCATTCACTTTTTTTATAAATGATATCAATTGCTCTTTTTAATTATATACTATTTTTCTCTATATTTATATCTTGACATTCCACAAATTTTATCTTAAGTAAAAACCATGATATATGATATTCCATTTAACATTCTTACTAAACATTCTATATTATTAATAGGACATTTTAATAACACGTTTACTATATGGGTGTTTAAAAAATGAAATATCCATATATTAAATAATTAATTACTAATATCAATTTTAAACTAGAATTATGCAATTTATTTATGGTGGGGAGAATGTAACACCCCAAAATTCTAAATGAATTACATTTTATTGAATAACTTGTATGACATGGAATAAATAAGAGTATAAGGTAATTAAACATCCCAATACATTAAAATATATTTAATATTTAATATATAATTAATTTGTTCTATTTTTTCAATTCACTCAATACTTAGTTTTCATGCATCACTCACAATATATATTTTCTTCTGTAGATTACGTTAGATGGAGAATAATGTTTTAGAAAAAATATTATTATTAAATTTTTTATTATTTATAATCTATACATTTAATTAGAGGTTATGAACATGATTAAGTAACATATAAAAATATATTGTTTAATTAATTATTTATCAATTAATTGGAATTAATATAAGATCCAAATGAATATAAATGGTATGTTGTTATAAAATTATATATTTCTATACCAAAGGAACTCTATATTAATTAATTAAATTAATGACTATTACAAAAATACTAATGAAATTTTAATTTTATATATTCAATAATTATTTCTTCATATTCATCAAATATACCTGATAGGTATAAGATAAAAAATCCAAGTTTACATATAAGAAGATGTATTTTTCTAAAGGTATCTCTTCTGCCTTGTAATGGTGCACATGTTTTAAAAATCAATTTTTAATTTATAAACATTTATGTTAAAAAATAATTTTCAATTTTGAAATCATAATTTCAAAATTATCATAGGGTTAATTTTTTTTACTTCTTGTGATCTTTTATATTCTGATGATGAGTTAAAAATAATGAATTTTAATGGAAAGGTAACTTTTATCTAAATAATTTATAATGTTAAAATATATTTTTAATGGGTTTTGATGTATATTTAGATACATTAAAAAATATATTACTCCAATTTAATTTATTTTAATTTTTTTATATAAAATTTAGATATAAAAACTTAGTAAAAATTTGAACATTTTCACATTAACAAAACGATTTCATGCCATTGGTTTGGTATTGATTATTAATTAACATAATTAAATTATTTTTTTATAATATAGAAAATTGGATTCCATATATTTAATAAGTATAAAATATAATTTATATAGTGGTAATCTTTTTTAACAAAATAATTAGTTAAAGTAATTTAAAATTATATAAAATAATTAAGTCGAACATGAGTATACAAAATGGTTAAAATTTAATCATAAGGGTCCAAATAACCTAGGAAATTTCACCAAACAAATTTTCTGGTAATAATTATATCATTTACCCAATTATATAAAATTTATTTTATTATTGGATGCACATTAGGTAAGGGTGATTTCCCAATAGTGTTTACCTTTTGGTTTTTACATGAATGGATTTTCTCCTCTAGTAAAAAAGGGTACTCACCCACTCACTTCATCAAAACTATCATTCCATTTGTATCATACAAACACTACTATATTATCTTAAAAAAGCCAAAAAATATTCCAAGAATCTACATGTTAGGAATAAATCAATGCACAGATTTATATCATTATAAAATAGAATGTGTTAACTGAAAAATATATAAAATTATTCCACTAGATATTTTTGTTCCATTTTTTATCCAATAATAAAATTATATTCATATCATGATTTTATAATAAAATTATAATGTTAAAAAATATTATATTTTTTATTTTAAAATTATTACCTAAAAAATCACACGCATCCATCAAATGAGATATTTTGTCATCGTTCCTTTGTCCGGTAGAGTACTACCTCACAAACCGATGTTGTTCGTTAATCCATTACCATGTTCGAATATTGGAAATCATTATGTATTTATTGTTAATATATGATATATATTATATTTATAAATTATTTATGAATTATTATTAAACACATTCATTCATTACTTCCAGTTTGTGGGAATATGACAGCATCATTATTGGACGTGTAGACTACCTCTTCCCAAAGAGATGTGATTCATTCACTCGTTACATTAAAATTATTACAGATGGTTTTAATAAAAATAAGTGAAATAGTTTCCATAAATATCGTATGATAATAGTAATTTACATGTATATCATTTAAATTTTATTATTTTAATAATAATAGAAAAAGGATTCAACTTTAATGCATACATATGACCTATAATCTCTATGAACTATGTATTTCATTTCATGTCTGCAATATTTATGTACTACAATAAATAAATATATTATGATTATATTTTATTTTTAAATTATGTTTTAAATTATTTATATTATTAAAAAATGATTTATTTAATTTGTTAATAAACTAACAAGTCATAAAATACTAGACAAACTAAGAAATTTACACACAAAACAGTGAACATAATGAATGATTATTAACAGAATGGTTACAAGATATTATAATAAGTTAATAAATTATCTTATAAATTACAATATGGTTTTTTATAAGCTAATAAATATCATTAAACCATTACATTATGTTAAATAACCGTCATCGTAAGGTTATCATAAGGTAATGGTATTTATAGTCTTATTAAATGTTATATCATGAAGTTAATTTAATTTATTATTTTATGGATTCCATGATTGAAATGTTACTCAACTAGTAAGGGTTTTTACTTAAATTTCATTTGGTTGAGGCATATTGTATTATTATGAACCTATGTTATTTTATATATTTTATTACCTCCCTTTTGTGTGTGATATCAGTAATAAGTAATTCATCATTTTAGTTTATTTTAAAATTTGAATAATTTCATCCAATATTATTTTAATTAAGAGTAACAATGTGGTAAATAATTTCATAACACAATTTTATTTCATTTAGTTGTATTAATATTTCATTTTCACTACTATTCTATTATTATGTGTATTATAAAATTTGATTTTATATTATTTAATTTATATTTATATTATTCATAACTAGAGTGTATACACATAAATTATTCATTGGTTTATTCTCACATAACCCTTAAGTAATTTTTAAGGGTTTACATCACAATCTCATTTAATTTCAATTTGTTTAAACATATATTTATATTAAGGAAAATCATTTTATCATTTATTATTAGAAAATATAATTTTATTTTTCAATTAATATTTCAGTTTTTCCACTGTTTGGTACATAAATTATTTTATTAAAACCCAAATTTATTTTTATCTTCAGCTAAAAGTATGTTATCTTTTAAAACCATGTATTTTTATTTTTTACAAAAAAAATTAAACTCATAAAAATTATTCATATAACATGTTTTGACATAATGTATTCAAATGAATATTATTGTCATTTTTTTAAATGAGGAAAATTTCAAACACTTTATGAGTACAAACGAAATGTTTTTTAACTTGTATGATATGTAGTAATTTATCCACCATCATTTCAATTAGGCTTCTATTACAAAATAAAAATGTTAATTTGTAATGAATTTTTTTAAATGTAATATTAAATAAAATTTATTTTAAATTTTTTTGAAATGAAGAGGATATTTAGATTAATAATGTTTTTAAAATAAAATTTTATCATATTTCTATTCATCAATGACAACAACAATTTATTTTTACACCACATGGGATATGTTTTATTGACACCATTATAATTCGTCCAACGTATGGTTAATGAATATTTGGGAAACGGATAATGTTTACATTCACTTAATTGATTAATTTTTGGTATCCCCATAAAATATTAAATTTCCCATGATTATTGTATATTAAATATCCCTTAATTATCCATATCATTTATCATGTATATGTTTATTATTTTAATTATATAAAATTATTATATAATTTGTTTAATTTGAAAATTATTTAGCTATCTATATAAAATGTTGAATCATATATATTCATTACTCAGCATTTATATTTCATAAACCAAATTTCTTAATGATTAATAGTTTATTTTATACATGAGGAATGATTTTGAGTTGAGAGACATAGGTTTGGGAAAAGTTAATAAAAGCCCCACAAGGCATAGATAGTCTAATGTGATTAAATCTTTTGGAGAGAAACCAGTCACATTTGTTTCCAAGAAGAATGAGATAGGTTTCTCCCCCCAAACTGAAACAATAATTATAATGGGTATTAATAGTATAGATGTTCATGTTTTAGATACATGACATCTGATAATAAATAAGCAATTAAATTTCATTAATTATTATTCAATGGTTTTTAAATATGGTAAACCTATTCATTAATTTCATTCTTAGTTTTATTTTAAAATTAAATATGTGAAGAGATATTTATATTTCCTTATTTTATATGTATTTCCTTCTAATTTTATTGATTATATGGAAGGTGGTATCAATTATTTATCACTATTTTCTAATTATACTCATTGATTAATTATTTTTTACACTATAATTAATTTTTTTGGACAATTTAAACTCACCCTAATTTTTTTCCCTTCCATTGGATTCCATGAATTGTACTAAAAATGATATGAATGGATATTCTATATTGAAAAAAAATTATATAAAAAAAATGAAATAATAACATTATAATGTGTGTAATCATTTATAATACAAGACCCATGTATGTATTTAATTTACGAAGATTATTAATCTAATCGGTCTTTCTGAAAGTGTTTCCATGCATCTTATGCCAATGTAATAGTAGCAGACATTAGATTCGGGCCTTTTGGGTTACATCATTATTGTAACCTAGTTGTTAAAATGGTTGGAATGAATAGTAAAAAACATCATAAAAATATTTAGTTTACAATAAAATCAATGTTTTCTAGTTTCCCATAAAATAAATAAAATTAATTGGAATGAAAAATAATTTATTTCATAAAAAAATATAATATTCTAAAAGGAATTCTATTAATTGATTGTGAAAATATTAAAAATTAATATCATTTAGATGTAGAAAATTTATTTGAAAATATTATCTATAATTTTTAAATATAAATGTCAAAAATATATTTGGGTAAATTTTTTAAATTTTTTTCTAAAAAAAAACTAATTTCTTTTTAGAATATTGAAAAATAAAAATATTTATTGAAACTCACATTTACATTTATATTATTTTTATATTTAAATCATTATTCTAAATAATATTTAATTTAATATTAGTTTTATTATTTTAAAATTTATCTTATTTAGGAATTTTAAACAAATATGTCGTCGAATTTTTGATATTATAACATTATAAACATTTTACCATTTTGTCAAATGAAAAGTGCTCTTTCGGCATTTTTTTAATTTAAATTTAAATAATTTTTTTTTTGGAATTTAAATGTAAAAATTACTTATTTTGAATCATAATAATTTATATTATGTATTAAATAAAGAATAATATTTACAATAATTACTAGTGAAAAAGGTAAAAATTAATTACCATAGTTAAGGTAAAATTTGTTTTAATGATGGTTAAACAATGAAGTCAAGTGACTAAAATGACCTAAAACATACCCAAAACCTACTTTATTTCCAAATTCCTACCCTATAACCTCTACGGTTAAATAATGTCTAATAAAAATGTCTTCTTCTATGATATGAACATGAGAACTATTTTGTATTTTTAAAAATTATGTATTTCTCCTCCCCGCTACTTATAAAACGATACCACATATCATCCATTATTCACACATAGAAAACCATTTCTGTTCGGAAATTACGGACACAGATAACATTCTTACTAACTTCCCAAAATTTTATAGGGTTTATTTTATTGAGGAATCCCTCCTAATAAATCATTAGATATAAACCTATAGAGCATCTCCAACGAAGAGGTCAACTTAGTAAAAAGAATATAATTTATTTTTCAATCCTCATACTTAAATTATTCATGATCTAGAATTATATACTAATAATAATATATCTCATAAAATAATATTTTATTTTTTTAGTGTAATTAACATGTTTCATCTCCACTTCCATCAAATGGAGAAAAAAACCATCAATTGTGTTTATGGAAGACTATTTCCACCTGAAATGATGTATTTCATATTCCATAACCACTTTTTATGGATGTATATAATGATTCATTGAAAATAAGTATATTATATTTATTTTAGTGTTACACTTATGAATTATTATATAACTTATCCCTTTTTACATTCAATTATATAGGGGATGTAAAAGTATCAATTGTTTTCCCGATAGACTACCACCACATGAAGTGATGTGATTAATTTTTCACTTAGGCATTAAATAAATAGTAAAATGTTAAAGTAAAAAAATATATGTGATATTTACGATCTAACAATACATATAAAAATATAATATGAAATTAAACTTCTTACCTTCCAATCCATTGAAAAACAATAACATCATTGAATGTATGTTTGTACCACCACCTCTACGTTGCGATATGATATATTTCCATTATATTTTTACATGTATAGAGGTATGGATGAATTTTATTGATATAAAATATAAATAATGAACTATAATTGTTTTTATAGGTGAATTAATATTTATTTTACTTTCATTGACACTATCAACAAAAATAGAAAAGACACTCATGTGTATGTATAGCCCACCATCTCTATAAATAGTGAAATTCATTTCCTTTCTTCAAAATTAATAGAACAATACAAATAAATATGTAATTAATGTATAATATATATATATATATATCACAGTTAGAATTTTGGATATTATTTAATAATGAAATATTTAAAATGAACAAAATTACAAAAAAAAACATACATGAAAAATGATGAATTAACACCATAGATAATGATTTTAACAAAACATTATTAAAAAATTGGTGATAAAATACTATTGAAATAATATATGATATGTGGTATATAATAACTATGTTATTAAATCAGGTATGAGTCATTTAATGTTCATTTCTATTCATTAAATTGGACCAAATATGGCTTCATAATGAGATAGCGAAGGTCTTAGGGGTGTCTAGGAATCATTCATAGACCGAAACCCAACATTTTAGAAAAGATGTTCATTTCAAATAAATAGAGTAATCCTTATGGGGATGATGCACATTTGGTCTAATATATTCTGGTTTTATGCTATTTTGGATAGAGCCTTTCTTCAAGGTTGGGGTACGATTTCTATAAATGTCAAACCTAACCATTTGATAGAGCCCTTTTTCTATGTACCCATGCTTGGTTTTTGAACGGGTTGTAAAACCATGAAGATAAACCCTTGATATGATAAATTTTATGTAATTTTATATTTTTACCCTTAATTATCTTACTAATATCCTTTTTCATCCATAATTTTATTTTGAGTGATATTGACCCACATTTCAACCATTTTAGGTCATTTTAATGTTCTAACCTAGGGATCAATAGATATCATTCATATGGAATCTGTTAGAGATTCAACTTGTCACATTGGATTTTCAATGATATGTAAAATAATTCATTTTAGCTCTTATTCAACTTTATTTCTCTCAATCTAGTTATTGAGGTGTTATCATATCTACAGTTATGTAGATCTACCATTTTCTAATCTGAATTAGACTATAATACTAAATGAGGAGAGTAGTAAAATCCAAAGCTGGTTGGTCTACAAATCATCACTCAATTTTTATGATTTTGGTAATTATGTGTGTGGATGGTCAATTTAATCAGGTTCTATTTATTGATTTTATAAGTAATTCTTACAATCAATTGTATATTATTGTTATTATTTTTCCAAATATATGATTATTTTTTAATGTTTATGCATATATCTATTCCCATCCCATGTTGTATTTTTTTTAATAATTGTCATTTTAGTATTTAGACACATTAGAGACATCATTCAGGTGAGCATTTTCATGACCTTTCTATGTCTAATCCAATTATATTAAAAAAATTTATTTATTTTTGTATTTTCATAATAGAAATTATCATGTATGATCACCACATGTCCCACCTTTGGTTTTGAATAAATTTTATAATTAAATGTTAAATGGAAACTGTTAAGTATTATATTTATATTACATAGAGATTTTAAAATGTAATTGAATAAAAAAATTATGTTCGCAGCACCCCATACCATGTTAATGGAAGTTAGTCTACTCAAATTTGATTTATGAAAATTTAATAAAATGAATAAATGAATTGTTACATAATACTTTTCCTTCTCATTGTAATGAATGGATTGGCTTGAACTGATTAGATTTATCATTCAATAATGACTTGATGGAATGTTTTCATTCTTCTTGACAATGTCGCACTAATTAATGTAATGGAATTAAAAAAAATGTTATATTATATGAAATCATTATCTAAAAGATGAATTTTCAGAATCATTCTCACTAAGGATTTCTAATATAGTATATTGAGCACTCGATCAACCCATTATGAAATCAAGGATATGAAATTCATAGGTTGATACCCCCTTAGAATGTTATCCTTGACTAAACATAGATGCCAAATATAACACCATAGGTTCCATCATGTTGTACTAAAATATTCCATGGATACACTACTGGGATCCAGCATTGACAAGTTAGTTCTATGGTTAAACCAATCAGGCTTAGTCACTAATTAGCCTTGTATTACGTTGGATGAAATCCTTGGATTTGGTATGTGTATTATTTTCAAATTCCTTAGACTGTGATCCTTATATTACAATCTTACCATTAGAAAGGATAAAGTCGGTACTGAGTTAGAAAACCTTAAGGTATACATTTTCTTCATTATTATATTATAACATCATTATTAAATTCCTTCATTAGTTTCCATGTTAAATATTGGAACCTTCAATATTTCTAATATGTTATTTATTTAAAAACTTGTAATAATAAATAATGATCTGGTCACATGTTCAAACACTAGTCGAGGGATGAATCATGTACATGGGTATTTAGTAACATTTCACTGTTACACAATATATATGCATGATTGTTTGTTGTTACATTCCCATTACACATGTTGGATGTTATAGTCACTATTGGTGGTGGCCCACTAAGATTTATCTCACACCCTCTATAGACAAATTTTGATACCCATGTAAGATTAAATTTATGAATTTGTTGATCGATTGATTTGTAAGGCATCAGTAACTTGATCTTATGTTGTGCTTTGATGGAGATGGTGGGAGATTACTAATGCATAGCTATGTATTCTTTAGATAGTTTATATATTTCCTTTTTCCAACATAGATATTTCATAGATATTTTTTATCTTGGTATCCTTATTTTTTATCATGCTAAAAACATGAAATAACCTCATCTGTTGTTATAGGTTATTTTAATTATTTCAGTTATTGTTATCCTTCTATATTTATATTTTTCCTTCTATTTGCATATATTTATTCCACTCTTTATGTCCATTTAAATTTATCAACTATGTTGCACTCTTGTAATATGAGAATAGATTCCTCATATTTACACCCAAGGACGTCTCTCCTAGTCGGCATCCTCTAGAGTGTAGGGATATATGCTTGAGGCTATGTGGCCCACGAGGCTCGAGGGCACCAACTATGTGGTATCCCAGTTTTGGACATCAAAAAGAAAAATTATAGATATATCAATCTAGAATTTCTATTTGAAGACAATATTCATGATATTGGTAATGCCTGGGACATGATCATAACATGTTATTACTCATCATGATCACATGTTCAGTATAAAAGCTATGTTACCAAAAATATAATTAGTCTTCTATTTTTCCTATTATAGTATACATTATTTCATTGTTGGGTGATGACCAAAATATCTCGTGTTATTTATTTTTTTGATTTTGATTCTGTTTTATATTATACCAATTGAGATTAAGGAATAGATAAATGTTACATGAAATATATAGTCATGTACAATTCCCATGCCAAGCATATAACCATACCATATAAGTTCATTTAACTAATTTTTATTTCTTTCTTTCTTGTGGCTGACAAGTGATACTTTCATTGTTTATATCCTTATTTTGCTTCAAATGGATGTGAATTGGTGGTTTGATGGTGGCCTTTCATGAGGTGTTATGGGGCCCTATGGGTTAAAAAGTGTAAATTACCAAATAAATCCTTTAAATGTCGATTCAAATGGTTGTTTTTTTTTAGATAATTATTATGACCCTGAATCATTGGGAATGACAATAAATTTTAAATGAACATTGTCACATGTTCTAAAATGTGAAATAATAAAATTGAAACATTTTAACATACTTATCCTGTATTATCTGGTTTATGAAAGGTAAACAATTGAAAATAATAATTAAATATAAAATGAAATGAATCTTTTAATAGTGTACTAACCACTTCCAGGTCATCTAGGAGAGTAGTTGGGTATTATAGCACGTGTAGTGATCATTTCATTGTTTATATTCAATAATTATCACTATATGTTTGCTTTATGTTTTTTTATGAGTGTTTGTATAATTTTTTTTACTAATTTAACCCCAACATCCCCGTAACACATGCTAAAATGTTGGTGATGACCATAATTTAGACGTGGTCGGCCATGAGCCACCAGTATTACCTCTAGGTGTGGCACGTTCGGAACCACCTTCTATACCAAATCCAAGAACAAATACTGATGTTTGTAATATTATTCTATGTCATATGAATTCCATTAATGGATATCAATGAGCTTCACCCATGATGGCTAATCTGACTCAAGAGTTCTTCAAACAGAATCGACCTACTTTTTAATGGGCCGGTGGTATTCAGGCTATTGAGACTTCGCAGGAGGCCTCCCTATCTATCTTTGAGAAACTGGAAATAGTATCAGGAAGGGTGTTTATGATTGAAACATAAATGCACTGGGATTTGAATGAGCATTGGTTGGATCTGATCACACGTGATGGTAATAATCAGGGAATGATATGAGTTTATTTCTATACTACCTTATATGTTCATATATTTCATCAGCTGAATTGGGATGAAAAATATAAATATTTCATACATATTGAGTAGGTTTCTATGTCAGTTGGGGCGTATTTTTCACCATTTGATGGGCGTGCATAACATTTCACTACTTCTATCATATGATGATCATGACTATGCAAGCCACATTGAGGATAGGCCTGTGTACGCTATTTGAAAATCGGGGAAGGTATTTTTCTAGCATAATTTTTTGAAATATTCAGTCAAGCTCTGATCACTGAGAATAACATGAGGTATGATAATATCCATGGTCATATAGGATCAACATCTCTATAGGCTAGTAGTTCTACCCAGGGCAGGAAAAATTCCCTCAAGGATAATCATCATGGAAATGACTACTAGAGAACCTCTTTTAAATACTATAGGGTGTTTTATTAGTGTAGAATAATGGGGAACATGAAGCCTCATTGTGACCCAGAACAACTGGTGTGTTAGGCTTTTAGACATATGGGGCATCCTTAGAGATTTAAGAAGACCATTCCAATAGCATCAGGAGGAAAATAATACGAACAACCCCTACCTTCAAAAGTAGGTTCTTTGGTACCACATCAGGCAGGAAGTATGAATATAACTGACATGACTAGACGAGGATGAGGTCACAACCATGGTATCCAGAACCTTAATCCCTTGTAACAAAATCCCAACATATATTATTGATGTTGTCCATCAATTTAACAAGGCCACAGATCAGTAAAGTTTCATGAAAAATAGCCAATACCCTAGGATCAAGATTCAATACTATCTTTAGTACGAGGTACAATTCTAGTGGAATCTAATAAAGTATATGATTTATTTGAAACAATTTGCATTGAATACTTTTATCATTGTATGTTCCATGGAATTTATTAGATTGTATATAATGTATTATTGTGGTGTCATGACCATAGATACACTGTTAAAAGTGCAGTAAGAGGGAATATATCAATGTAGATATTGTCCCATTGAGGCAGAAAATTATCATATCTTTGGTAACCACATTATCATTGAGATAATGGGATTTTATTTCATTCTTCAGATGGATTTTTTTTGGTTATGTATATGTTTTTTTATTTGACTATCAACAAGGGGTATTTTTTACATCACTAGAGGGTAGTAGTTATCTACATAAAGGTGAGTGGGATTTCCATAGTAGTAGAGAAGGACCAAATCATCATGGGGTTGGTGGAGTGACCAACCAGATTGAAAACCTCTTCGTGGAGAACAAAGGCATAGGGAATTCTGAAATTCTTCTAGTTATAGATCATTTTAGAGATTTGTTTCCATTTTTTTTAGATTACCACTTAAGAGGGAGGTAAGGATTAAGATTGATCTTGTTCTGGGAGATGCACCAGTGTCCATTCCATTGTATTGTCAATATGTGTACCTTGTTATCCTTTTCAACCTTCATAACACTAATACTTTTTTCTTGGATCTTTTGAATAGGGTTTCCCATTCTTATTTATTTTCTTTTTTCATGGCCATTGTGGATGAAATCTTGGTGTATTCTCGTACTCAATGTGACCATGATAATCACGTTGAGATAATTCTGAGTATACTAAGAACACACCATCTTTCTCTATAGAATGCTATGTACCACTTATGGATCGAAAAAGATAATTTATTGTGCCATATTATTTCATAATTAGGTGTATCTTTTCATATAGAAAAGGTTACTGATATAGTTTATTAGATGTATCCCAAGAACATGTTTTATAAATGATGTTTATTGGGATTTGATAGATATTACTAGTGTCTCATAGAAGAGTTTTCATGTATTTATTCACCTCTTACTAGGCTTATGATGAAGGGTATTATGTTTTAAATGTCAAAAGAATGTGATAAATCCATTTAGAAGATAAAATAAAGGATTTTCTTTCAACCTATTTTGACTCTTCCTTATCATGGGAGAGGGTATATCATCTCATGTGATGTATCAACTATCTTCCTAGGACCAGTTCTTGTGTAGGAGAACAAAGTTTTTGTGTACAAATCATGATAGATGAGGCCTCATGAGGGAAATTGCCTAACAAATGATCTTAATCTAGAAGCAGTTTTACATGTCTTACATTTCAAAATGTTTCGGGTGAGCAATTTATGGTGTTTACAGACCAAAAAATCATAAAATATATAATTTAATATTGTTACTAAAATCTCAGATAGTGAAGATGGAAAAAATATCATTAGTCTGTTGATTTAAATACCTCATATTACCATTTCAGATAAGGATTCTAGAATCACATCAATGTTATGGAAGGGAATGTATAAATCAATGGGTACATAGGTGGTTCTAGGAATAACCTTTCACCCTTAGACAGAAGGAAATTCAGAATGAACAATATAGGTTTATTATGAGTTTCTAAAAGAATCATTCCTTGATTTAGGAGAATGTTAGGAGATGCATACCCCCTAGTCTAGTTTTTCTATAAGAATAGCCTTTAGGCGACAATCCAGATGGATCCCATTAAGGACGTATATTATAGTTTGTTTTGTTCAACCTTATGATAGATAGAGGCTAGTGAGGCAACCATATTAGGTACTTTTATCTTTTATGATACATTTCATTAGGTTCACATGATAAGGAAGTATATGAATATTGCTCGGTCTAGATAGAAATAATAAGGTGATCGCCATTGCTGACATATAGAATTTGAGTTAAGGGTTTTTATTTTACTTCCAGTATCGACCGAGCTAGGGAATAAATGGTTATATAAGAATTAGAATTTTTTGCCTCATTATGTAGGTCCATTTGAAATTCTAGAGAGAGTCAAGACAGTATCCTATAAGTGTAAACTTCATCTGAGGTGTTGTTACAAGCACGATGTCTTCCATGTTTCATAGAACATCCTATATCATGCCGACCCATTTGATACTTTTTATGCTAGTAAATTTGAGTTATATGTTGATGATAACATTGAAGAGTATCTAGTATGAATCATTGAATATTGTACGAATGGTATCTGAGGATAGTTTTTCCCTTTAGTATGTAATGTATAAACTCACTTTTGAATACCGGATGAGACATGGGAGAGGGTGGTGGACGTACATGCATGATAGATTTTGTTTTTATTAGACAATGTTTTACATATATTGGACAGTAAAATTGGGGATGAGTTTGTTAATGGGGTAGGATTGTAAGAACCCAGTTTATCAGTTAGGTATGGAATCATTATGTTTCAGTTTAATTATTATTTTTATTCTTAATTTGGATGTGTAATGAGTTTATGAAGGTCTCATGGGTGTCAAGAACTCATTAGGGACATAGAATTGAACCTTTCAGAAGAAAATTTATTTTCTCATGGTTAGAGTAAACTGTGTGGGGAGGACACATGGTTAGTCTAAACTATTTGGGTGGAATTCTTATTCAGACAGAGCCTTACCACATGGTTGGATCAAGGATTCCCTAAGATTGTAACCAAACCATGTTGTATGACCCATTTTCGAGTTACCCATTCATGGTTTACACATGTTTTGGAAAACCATGTGTGAAAACCATTTTAACGATATTTTTTTTGTTATTTTACATTTTTATGCTTAATGAACAAATTAAGACCCTTCTTATACCCTAATTTAGCATTCAGTGGGATTAACCTATATTTACTTTATTTTGGAGTTTTTTTAAACCCTAAACCAAGGATTAAAAGACCACCATAATACAAGATCATTTTGATCTTCACTCATCCTGTTGGATGTGAAATTGTATGTAATTGAGTCCTTTTTAGTTGTTCATCATCACTCTTTCTCTTGAACTATTTATTGTGGTGTGATAATTTTACCTTCTTCGTATATATACCCATTTCCAAGACACATTAGAGACTAATAATAGATTATGGGAGTCATAAAATCCTATGGTGGGTAGTCTATATCTGGTAGCTCATGTTATTTTATTTTATATATTACGTATGGTCGGACCATATTTCATTGGGAGCTTTTTTTTTGAACATATATGTCATGATTATAATCATTAGAACTATATGGTTATGATCTTTCCAAAAATGTTATTAAATGATAGTGGTTTCCCCAAAAACTATGTCCATCCCATGTAACTAGTTTTTTCCATAATTTTTGTTTTTTTTTCACAAGTTTGATCTACCGTTCAGGTGTGCCTTGGCTTGACCAAACACAGGGTATGATTTTCTATATTAAAAGTCCAAATTTAAATTTGTAATTTCATCATGTAATTTACCATTTATTCTCTCCACATTTTACTCTAAAGGTAAGTGTTAAAATATTATAATTTAATGTGGAATGGAAATTGAAAATTATACTAATTATATAACTTTTCCATTTTAAATATAATTGAATAATATGTATCTTTCCCACAAAAAACCGTAACATGCTAATGGATGGTAGTGAAGTGTACATTGATACATGAATATAAGATAAATGGAATAAATGTATTTTTTAATACTACATGACCCTTACACACTTCATAAAGGAAATGCTAGAAGAAAATGTATTTATTGATTAACTTTGACTTCATTAAAGGGTATCCCTATACATGGCCATGTAGCACAAATGAAAGGAATGGATTGATTTAAATGGAATATCGTATGACTTCACTATTAAATATTGGTATTTCCTAACTCGATCTCACCTTGGATTCACAAGGTAATTCTTTGAGATCTCGAGTAACCCATTCCAAATTCAAGGATATGGAATTCTATGTTTGATACACACCAAGAACACAATCCATGTCTAACTATGGATTCCAAATATGACACTATAAAATCCAGAATTTATTACTAAATGATTCATTGGATACACTTCTTGGATCCAACATTTAATACAATGTTCCAAGATTACACACCATCATTCCCAGTCATTTTATATCTTCGTTTTATCTTGTATGAACACATTAGATTCGGTAGGCATCCTACTGTTGAATTCCTTAGACTAGGATCCATGGATTACACTTTTACCCTTATATAAGCTACATTCATTACTATGTTTGTGATCCTTGAGGTATAAATTTCTTTGTTATTACCTTGGAACATCAACATTAAAGATCATTACATGATTCCATGTTACATATTAGAACATTCATTATATCTAACTTGTGAATTATATTTATTTTATTAATAATTAATAATGAATTTATTAAATGTTTAGACACCAGATGAGGACCGAAATAGATAATTGTGTATTTAGATACATGGTCCTCCCTTACATGATATATGCGTGCATTCCCACTGTTACATTTCTATTACACAGGACGGGTGTTATAGACATCATTGGTGGTGGGCCAATAAGATTTATCTAACACCCTCTCTGGGTGATGTTTGGTATTTGAGGTAGATTACTTGTATGTAAGCATTTAGAAATGGAAGAATAATGTTTAGAACACTATATTACTCACTCTTCATGTATGGAGCTGATAGAAGATGACCAAGATGTACATTGGGATTATTGGGATAGATTATGTATTTATTTTCTTAGGAATTGGGTTTTCATGAATGCTTTCTACATGGTTTCTATGTATTCTATTTTTTTGATACATCACATCTCCTTATCATTTATTTAATGTTATTCTAGTTAATGTAGTTATTATTATACTTGTATATTTCTGTTATGCCTTATGTTTACATATATTTATTCCTTTAATTAATTATACTTATATTTTCCTATTTTTATATACACTAGCAAGTAGGTCATATTCTCTCTATGGAATCACAGTAGGCCCTAACAACTAATCGGTAGCCTCTAGAATTTTTGGAGACATGCTTGAGGGCATGTGACCCAATGGGATCATGGAACCATGTAAATGTAATCTGGTTCTAGGTATTCACATTAAATATTATTATTTCTCTACAATATATTTACAATAAAACAATATTTTTTATAAACTAGGCTTAAAAACAAACAAGAGATCTTAAACCTAAGGTAAGGGTTTCACATTTAACTTTTAGTTGTGTGAGACAAACACCATATTCACCAATTATTCATTTCCATGTGGTATATACTACCCATATTATATTTCATATAATTAACACATTTATCTTAATTTTATTTTAATTTTAATTTTATGATTATTTTATAATAGGGATATTTTATCAGATGTTACGAAATTATTAAGTGTTGATTTCACAGTATCATCATTATTCTGGATTGTTCTTGTTTTTTTAAAATAGGGGAAATATTTGATGTTTAATTTTTTTATTAAATTAACATCATATCCTATGTTTACGTAAAAAATTTTCATATAATAATACTATTTTTTCTCACATTGGTACTTAACAATTACGGAAAAATTGTTTTTAGGAATAAGAAACATCAATACTATTTTCGTTAGAATTTTTTTTTCAAGCATATATTTTCAAAAAAAATTGAAAATGTTTTTATTAATCATAAAATTTTTCAAAAAATGAAATTTTTCAAAAAATTGTATTTTTATAAAAAAATTAAATTAAATATGAATTTTATATTAAAACTATTTTTTTTTTGAAAATAATAAATAGTGAAATGAAATTTATTTAATGTGTGTGGTATGAATTGAATTTCTGGTATTCATAACGAATAAATTTTTTAAATAGTATTTTATAAACATCAAATTTTATTTCCATTGATAATTTTTTGAAATATTTTTCATCAACATTTTTTTGAAATGATGATTTTACAAATTTAAAAGTAATTTTTCTCAAAAGTATTTTTAATTATATAATAATTGTATTGATATACATCAACATCTTAATCACATTATTGTAAATTTGATCCAATGAGTATGTATTATATTGATATCATAATTATGATTTTTTTGGATAGTTTATGATCAGTTTGATTGAGGATGTACACTTTTTTCACCATTCACCATAGTAATCTACATGGATTTTGATTGTGATTATTTTAGTAGGGTATATATTAACATTATATATGTCATAATTTATATCTAAATGATTATGTTGGTAATGAGTCATGCCATTCATACGATGAAAAAAATGTACTTAGTATTGGACAAGTGGGACATGTTTATTGGTATCCTCTCGATGAATCATTATGACTTATGAGTTAAATAAGTTGGCCAAATATGAAGGGTTTCTACCAAAAGATTTAAATTATATTGTTAATTTTTTTAACACTCAGATTCATATTTCTAGAATTTTTTAATCCCTTATTATGAGATTAATTATTGGTGTTTGTGTGATTATGTGATTGGATATAATATCCCTTGATATGTTTTAATTTTTTCATTATTTGTATTGAATTAATTGATCTTCATTATTTCATCTTTTATATGTTTAGTTTATTCGTTAAATGGAATTTGATTAAGTTATTAATCATTAAAAATTGATTATCCTTTTTTATTAACTGTATCTTCTAAAATATTCATAACCATAACCATAATGTGATCCCACCCTTTCTTACATTCTATTTTCCCATGATTCCATGATGTATTTTTCTGATTGATATTTAGGAATATGCTATTATTAATAATGGAGTTCTGAAAGAATGATCATTGTGTATTTTATGTTTTAATACATATATGAAATTCAATTATAGATCATTATTACAAAGAATAACAATATTCTAGACTTTGGGATTTAATACCCTATATTGAGCTTTAATGTGACAAAGAAACCATCATATTCATGTTATTATGGTTAATGACATTATAGTTCAAATTAAAATCCTAATAGGATACAAAAATATGTGAGAATACTAGTGATTATTCTAAAACAATTAACAATAATCACAAATAACTAAATGAAAAAAATTATGAATTTAAAATAAAAAAAAAATAGATTTAGGGGTCTGATGGATGTTTGGATTAAAAATATTTTTAAATAATAAATGTTCAATTGAAAAATGTTAAAAAAATGATATAAGAAGAACCATAAAAAATTAATCTAGGGAACACAAACTAATATTATGTATGAAAATGGAAGGAATAAAAAAATTAATTTTCAATGAAAAGTTACTCGAATGGTGGATGTTATGAAATAATATACAAATCATTAATATGTATCATTAATTATTTCATGTAATTAATATGTGGATGTTTTAATTTATCCATGAAATTTCAAATATCCAAGGGTAATCTTGGATGATATGAAAAATAATTTATAAAATATATAAGTTGTAATTAAAAATTATATGACTAAGTAATAATGAACAACCACCCAAGAACTAACGTGGTGTATTTTTTACTTTGTCAACTTACACCTCTCTACCTATAATTTTTACTAAAAACATAAAAACATCACCATAAATAATTGATGATTAATTATTAATAAAAGAAAATTGTGTTGGGATTATTGTATTCCAATCATATTTCACCTATATAATAAATTTTTTTATGAATTATATTCCTCTGATTTCTTATTATCCTTCATCTATTAAATTTAGATGAATGATTGGGAATGTATTGGATATTTTGACAATGATGATTTCAATAATAGGAGAAAAAAATATAAAACCTACTATGGAATATTAATAAAAGGATGGATATAAATTCTTAATCAAAATTTAATCCCATTTTATTCAGGTATATAGAAAAAATAGTTAATGAAAAAGTCAATATAGCTATATTTCTGTTATCCGGGCTGTAATATAAGACCAAGTATTCATTATGATAAAATAGATTTTATCCCTTATAAGTTTTATCATATATGATTATTATATTTTTATTCCATTATATAATGTTATCATAAAATTATAATTAAAATTTATGGGTAGTAATTTATTTAAGGGTTTGAAAGTAACAAATTTAAATTTACAAATATTTTTCCCTAAAACAATCATTGTTTTAATAACTAGTTTGAAATGAGGAATTGATTTAAAAAGATAAATGAAAGATTATATAATATAAATATTATAATAACATAACCTATATTAAGTAAATGTATAGTAATCTCTTATAAATTTATATAATAAAGAACTATAAATATTAATTTTTTAAAAATGGTGATTTTAAATTAAAGTAGTTTTCCATTATATATTTTATTTTGGGATCATTAAAAAACTTAAAAAAATTATTTTATTTTTTGAACAATATTTTCAATTTTGGATATATAATTTAAAAATTATAACAGAATTAATTATTTATTTTTTTCAATAATAATTTATTTTTTTTGGTGAATAGTGAAAAATGATTTTTTAAATCCTCTTACTTTTATGACATTATAATAATACAAAAAGGAAATAAAATTTATTGAATCATATATATCATAATTAAATATTTATAAATTTAATCATTTGTAAATACTTTGTTGATTTTATAAAATTTATAATTGAAATCCTGGATTCCTAAACAATATTTTACTCCACAAATTGTTTTCCTTCAGTTATATTTAATGTTAGTTTTCATCACTTATATTGATGATAAATGAAAATATTGATATCCTATTTAAGATAAAAAATTTCATATGATTTAATATGATAAATTTATTTTTTATGTATAAATATATTATTACTAGAATTAATTTTCATTACTGGAATAATTGTAAAATTTTATATTTTCGTTGTTTTATTTTATTATCATTGTGTAATGTTTATATAATAAAAAAAATTATAAAAAGTTATTGTATTTAATTTTTTAATAAAAAATGATTTTATTTTATTTTTTATTAATGTATATAAAAATTTACCATCATTTAGTTGAAAATAAAAAATTAATTATAAAAAACACTTAAAAACAAAAAAAAACTTTTTAAAACAATATTATTATATATTAAATATTTTGTTCGAAAAATAATTTAATAATGTATAAAAATTGATTTAAAATATTAAAAAAAATATTTTTGATTGTAAAGTCAATATATTTGTAAGGGAGATTTGTTATATTTTTATTAAAATTATGACTTATAACTCAAAAACTAGTTTCCATGATTTAAACAAAAAGAGAGAAATGTATAAATAATGTGTTAAAAAGATTCAAACTTGTTTAAAACATGCGGTGAAATGGTTTTTTGGAGGAATTAGTTATGTTAAATCTCTCCAATATCCATTATTTCAAACTTTTATAACCATTTACCATTGGATAGTTTCATTCCAATATTGAAAACTATTTTTTATTCAAAACAATTCTATTTTTTCCCATATAACAAGATATATCTTCAACCCTCACAATATTACAGATAACATTTAAAATTTCTTCGAATACCAAGATAAAATTCCGGTAATAAAATTAAATTTGATGAAATATGTTTCAAGATATCCATATTATACACAAAGATCTACATTTCATAGGATACATTCTAGCAGAAGTTAATAGTCCCAAAATGACTATTAATAAATTCTTAACACATTATTATTATATACAGCCGTAATAATTTGTCCAAATATTTGTAATTTAATAAAATAAGCTTCATTATTAACCTGAATCATTATTATATTAATTAATCCTTCATTATATATTCCATCACATAAATATATAAAAATAAACAGACATCAATTGTGTGTTTGTCACAACATCCACTTCTAAAAAATGACATCTTATTTCTTTCGACACAAAATTTATTCAATGGTTATTAGTATGAAAATTAAGAATAATTATTAATTATATTATTTAATTATTTTTATTGGAATTAAATTTATAATCAACCTTCATTGTCTATAATTCATTGGAAATAAAATAATTTACTACACATTTTATAGATAACCTCTTCCATGAAGTAAATTATCTCATTTATTTTCTAGTTCATTATTACTTATTATTATCTTATAAAAATTATTATAAAAATAAATAATATCTATAGGATGTAATTACTATTCAACAATAAATATATTTCTATAAAAATTCTTTCATAACTCTAATCATCAATTATTTATTATATGTTCTAGTTTAGATAAATATAACCTCATACTTGATCAATGATACAAATCACTAACTTGTATTACTATGGGAACATAAATAATATTTCATTATTATTTAATATAAAAAAATGGATTTTTATAGCTCTGAAAATTCATTAATTTGTATATTACATTTAATTAAAAAATCATATTTAGTGGCATAAATTATGAAAATAATATGACACTAATCCCATAATAATGGAAAATAAATATAAAACTTAGGGAATGAGATATGATAATTTTAAATGAACATAAATGATATATTATAGTACTATAAATTACATAGGATATTTTATCTTAGTTTCTATGATTGGATTGTAAATTCCCTACTATAAAAAATTGATGAAACAATTTTATATAAAAAGAACAAATGGTAAAAACAATATATATTATCTAAAATGTTCATAATAAATATTTATAATTATTTAAATAAAAGTTTAATTCCATGGAAAGGGTTTGGAAATAATATGTTAATTCTTTTATGTGCATATTAATAGAAGTTATATTTCTCTCTATAAAACATGGAAACAACGTAATGGTTTCTTATCTCAATTTTCACAACATGGGATATATTTTATATTATAAAACAATTTTTATTTAGATTAATTTATCTAGTGCCCCTATAATAGACAATACCATGATCCTATATTTTTAATTTAATTTAATAAGTAGAATATTTCCTATTTGTTAAATGGGTTTGGTGTCTGATAACTATTTTCAAGAGATATAATACTTATTTTTAAGAATTATATATTTAAAATGGTGATATTAATTCTTACTAAATCAAATTTTCCATATTCTTGTAATTCATGGTGTTTTAATGTATAAATTGTATTATTTATTCAACATGACATCATGAAAATAATTCCAAACTTGTGATTGGTTTTTAAACATAACTCCCTTTAAATATAGAATCTTCTTGAACATATTTCTACAGTGATGGGTTTCTTTGACCTAGATATTTTATTTTTTGATCCATTATCTTCCTAAATATTCTAAAATTGCATTTTATTAAAATATTCATACAAGATAAAAATTATTTTAAAAAACTATATCATGGTGGAGAATACTTCCCAACATATTTAACAATGATTTACCCTCTTTGTATATATTTTACTTTACATTATTTTTATCATTATTATTTGGAAACAAATTTATGTATTATATTATGTTACCTTATTATTTATATATTTTTATATTTGTAATTATTTTTTGTTATATCAATTTCTGATTTGGTTTTTCATTGAATTTATTTCAAAAAATTAAAAATTATTTCCATTATTTAAAAGTGAAATTATTTATCTTACACCACATGTTCACTTATGATAAATAATATATAATTTAAAGGATTTATTTTTGAATGTTTATAATAATTAAATATATTTTTAAATGTTTTCTATTCACCTTATCAAAGGTAAATTCTGAATGTGATCAGTAAATTCCATTTATGATAATGATGTGAAAATTATTTAAATACATTTATATGTTTCGTCATAAACTTTCTAGATATCACTAAATGATTTATTTAATTGGAAATTTTTTTCATGAAATTACCCTTAAATTATCCTATACTATTTTTTAGTATTAAATTGATGGAAACGGATTCATAACCTATTTTATAAGTCCTTAAATATTTAATATTTTTTATACAATTTATTTCCTATCTGGAAATGCAAAATTTTATTCAATATATTCATGGATGTTTATAATGACACTATATATTAATTTAATAAGATTGTAATTTAATGAATCATATAACCTTTTTCTATACTATTGAAATACCACATGGTCAATAATATTGATTCCAAATTATTTAATGAGAAATACAAAAAATAACATACATAACCATTTAATTTACATTGGATTGTAATTTTAAACTTTTCTAAGTATATATGAAAAGTTTTCTTCATGTTAATCCGTTTGGAATGAAATGAAATATATATTCATTCAATGAGGTCTCTATAATGTGATAAATGAAACCAATTCCACCCCACCCCATGGTTTTAATATGATTTGATGAATGATTTCATTTTTTGTGTGGCACTCATAAGTTTGGAAGATGAATATTGTTTTGTAGTATCACTCCTAAATCCATTGGTTAAAAATCTTTATAAACAGATATAATATTTCATACACAAACCATAATTTTTTTTACAAGTAAATTGATGAAAATAATTTGATTTATTCTAAATTTAATGGGTATGAAGACATTGATTTGTTAACTATTTTTTCATATGGTAATGTTTTTACCACAACTTTATTCTTATTCCTATGACTCAATAATGCAACCATGGACCATTTTTAATGAATAATTTATCCCTAAAAATTTGATTAATTTTTTTTTAATATTTTAGTTATTCCATGAATTATAATATTTTTATTATTATTAAAATATTATTATTCATCATTATAATAACTATATAATCAATTTTTCACCCCTTTTAATAACTTAGTTTTTTAACCAATGATTACCCATATAGGGTATTTCATCACACCCATTTTTTATGTTTCAATTTTCACATGTCATTAGGAAAATTAAAACATATTTTGTTACTATAATGGTAAATTATCTATATAATGTTTGGGAGATATTTAGGAGTTGATATATATATATATATATATATATATTTATATGGAATCCCACATTTTTATTACATAACATTTCATTACATATTATAGGAAGAGAATCTTTAAAGTATAATGTTTTGGAAATCAGGAATGTAATACATGAAAAAATAAAACATTATTTTAATCAACATGTATGTAATAACCATGGTTTCATCATATGTACCATTACTGAATCTTATAACATGGAGACATACATCAATGAAAATGGTGATCAGAAGTCCTAGTAAGGAAAACATGTGAAATAGTTGTTGTGTGAACTTGAGAGACATCAAAAAGAACATGAGGGATATCATAAAGGATTGAAAAAGAGGTATATCATAATAATAATAATTTGAATCATTAAATGAAAATGGGTCTATTTCATTTAGTTGAGACATTCATTTATATATCACCAAGGTCGATCACTAAGGTGTATTAAAAATTTCCTCGGTTATTCACCGATTTATCGTGAGACTTGTCATATCTAGAGATTAAACATTTTACATAATGCATTGGAGTGCTATCAAGGGGAACCCTTAATATGATTTTATTTTCATGTGATCCATATATATTATAATCATAAATTTCATAAATTACCTATATAGAGTAAAATAAAATGGTTTCACTTCAAAAGGGTGATTTTTTAAAAGTGCTTAAAAAATCATTGTTATGTCATTTATAACCCATGAAAAAGGAATGAGGGTTTCATGTATGTAAATTATAGAATAATATATATAATTTTTGTGTCTTTTGGAATAGCCATATAAACTAAATTATCTTCTTGAATTCACATAAATAAAATAAAATAGTTTCTTTAGATAAAGAGATTGATTTTGAGACGAATATTCTAGAGCATAACAGCTATACAACAAGGTTTTATAAAACATTTAAAATAGAGGGGATACGAGTCACAGACTCATAAATAACTCATTATATAATATAATTTATGAATACAAAAATAAATAGGATCATGGTATGGATATTTTTTGACATTACACATTAAAAGGAAACATGAAATAAAATAGAAGATGTGACTAGTTTTATGAAAAATTCGGCAGCCTAACGACATCACTTAAAATTCAGAAAAATTAGCTGATGAGAGTGGAAAGGTACTATAAATATTTGGACATAAAATTAATGACAATATGGATATATAGAAACATACCAGAAAATAATAATATTGAATCTATAAGATATAACATAAAGTATTTCATGATGTAAAATATGAGGGTGAAAGGTTTCCTTGCTATGAAGAGTATCTTTGAAAGCCCAATTTTTGGAACCTTGGGTATCTTTATGGCACCTTGAGAGGAATCTTCGGGATGTAGAAAGACCATATCTTTGTTGATAAGGAATTTGGAATGAATGTAATGAAGGAATGGGTAGGTATTTAAATCAAAGGTGATGGAATATTTTATTAATTTCCAAGGAACACCTCTTTGTTGGTATTTACAAAACCATGGGAATGCCCATGGTATTTTCCCACTATATTGGCCACATGGGACACTTAATAACATATCATACTATTAACTAGACAAACATAATTTTTACATCATTGTTACATGACTAATGATGTCACTAAATACCCCGAAACACAACACTGAATTTTCACTATTAACTGAAAAACAAAACATTTTATAAAAATATCATAAATTCACCCTAACCTAATATCTATTATCTGAATTCCAAAATGAACACAATTTTATGAAAATAATTTTTTAATTATTAGATATTTAAATTTTTTGTAAAAAAAAATTCCTAGAAAAATACTAATACATCACTAATAATTTCTAAAACATTTATTTACATATGATTTTATATCACATTAACATTCAATATTCATAAATTATATTTATACTTTTTTATGCGAGGTTACTATTCCATTAGTCAAATTACTATAAAGAAGAGAAATGTTATTATTCATTCATTACTATTCACTAAAAAATTATGTTGATTTTGATAGACTCAAAATTTCATACTGACCACAATAGTAGAAAACCATTTTTTTAAAATATTTACACATTATTAATTTTTTAATGTATTCCATGTTATTTTAAAATACCATTTTTTCCAAAAATAATCAATGATATAGATCTTTAATAAACTCATCCTATTTTGATTTTGTCATTTGAAATTCAGAAATATTACCATAATAAGAAATAATAATTTTATTTATGCAAAGGGTTACACAAAGTAACTAAGTCCTTTTTACGTATCCCATTATAACACCTTCATATGACCAGTGTATAAGGTGTGAAATGGTGATAATATTTTGGGGAAACTCGGGCTATATTTCCTAAGTGGTGATTTCTATTTTCTTGCACTTATTTAGTAGGTGATTCTAATAATGCATCACTTGTCGAAGCTCAGTTTGGGCTTGGTCTAGAAAAAATACTATCTATTCAACCAATGTCCAAATATTTTACATTTGGTCTTCGTTTGGACTATGTCTACATGATGAGGCCACCAAATCCTATTTCTGTATTAATTAACTATGATCACATGTATTTATAAAAAATAAACATAATATTAATATTATATTTTCAAACAATAATAATGACCAACAGTCATATAATAGTCAAAACCCATTTATCTAATTTTAATTATACTCACTTCATCAATTAAAGGATATAGTTTTGTTGAGTATAAACCAAAATAATACACAAAATCAGGAAATATATATTATTCAAATATTCTAGACATTACAATATACATAGATATATATATATATACATATATGATTTTCTTATATAGTGGTAAAAATATCCATTAGTTGAAGAAGACATAAGATTTATTAATTAATGATTTTCTACTTTCTATGAATGTATTAAAATATAATAATTTTTATATGTCATGTAATTGAGATGTTCACCATAGTGTGGTGCCATATTCTTCTTATGATTCACCATTTTAACAACATTCCTCATGATTCCTCCAACACATGATATCTCTCATACAACAAATTATATATTTCATTATTGAATGATTTATTTAAAAATAGATAAATGCATTAGGTCATTCTAATTGAATTTTATTAAGGATATATCATGAATTTTCATGATTATTGAGCATATTTATGTTTGTATTCATATTTCTCACACCAAAAAATACATTTTAATTATTAAATCATATTCTATTTCATTTTTCAATGAATGATACCATGAATATACCATTACTTATGCTTGATGAACCATTTTTGTGTTTCATTACATTCCTTTAAATTTCTAAATCGGTTTTCCATCTAGGATGATTTCCATTTAGTGAAAAAAATCCTTTACACTTTTATATGAATATTGAAATAAATCATAACAGAACCACCTCCTCTTATATAGATATTATCTATATGTCCATTGTAATCAAAAATAAAATAAAAATCTCCTTTTAACATCATAAATCAGGGTGTCATATAATTTTTATAATGTTTTTTCAATTTATTTTCTTTTCTATAATTATGAACTTGGGATTCAGTATAAAAACTCATCAAATACCCTTATCCCCAACATATGTAGTATTGGTATCTAAATTATTTTTTGAGTAATATTATGTAGATTTTTCAAAATCCATAATCATATTTCAAAATATTGTATTTATACCCTCTATATATTTATTATTGATTCTAATATCATATTGAAAATATAATTTTACATGGGGTTTTTATCCTATAGCATATATTCTTAATCCAAAAACTCCTCTCCACCAATTGGGACATTTTATCTTTTATTCATAAACTAGTTTTTCCAATAGATTTTATCATATCTTCAAGTTATTCCTTAAGTTGGATAATTATTACTTTTAGTTCATCCTCCATGATCATTTATTTTCACACATCATGTGATTTTTTATTATTTAGCTCTATTTTTCACTTCTTTTGTAAACCCATTTTTATAATATCTATTTTTATTAAAACCTCTTGCTGATTTAATATTGTATTTTCTATGGAAAGAACTCGTATTGATTGGTAGAAAATATCATGAATAATTACCCATTTTTTATTTCTTTCATGTAGGGCTTCAACTTCATTTTCCTACTAAATTATCACTTAAGGGATTGATGATTAGACATCATAACCAATTATTCTATATACAATCCACAAGTCTCTTTCACTGCTGAGGAATCAACATTCTTAGATGTAAATTTATGAAATAAATTCGTTAATAATATATATTGTTTATATATATTTAGAATACCAAAATGTGTGTTTTTATTTTCATTATTGTTATTCATATTCTTTCTATTATTTAGAATTGAAATAGGACAGTCGTCCATAGATTTCATCACCAGTTTTTCATTATAATCATATTTAAATTCATTTGTTATGTTAGGTTTTTTAACCATATTTAATCCTAAATTATTACCATAAATTTTTCCAACAAAATTTATTTATCAAAAATCAAAATAATAATGTTTTTTTTTAAAAAAATACGTTAATAAAGATTACATGACATATAATTCTATGTGTCCCTACATCAAAAAATAATTGTTTTTATAATTTGTGTAATATTTTATAATTTTACATGAACTCTTCTAAAAAGATAATTAGATAAAAATAAATTTTCTTTTTTAATATATAACATTTTGTAAATAGGCGATATTTATGCATTATTATAGAATCAGTATATACAAATATGAAAAAAGAAATTTTGTTATAGAACATGATGTTATAATATTTTTCATTTGAAAAAACCATTAGGGATTATCCTGAATGTATAAACCATGAGAATGTGGGGTAGGTGTGAGTTAGGGCTCAAACTTAGTTACACATTTTCACTTATTTTACTATAATAAAATGTATATATCATCTTCTATTGTTTGAAAAAATTCATTAATGCTATATCATTATCTTGATTCAATTATCATTGAATATAAAATAATAATAAATAACATAATGGATTGTCATACAAAAATATTTTACATTGTAAAAATATAAGTGATAAAACAAATATAATTTGTATATTGAGGGGATTGTGTACTTGAAAACCCAATACTCAAACATAGTGGGTTGAGGTTTTTAGGTCTTATTAACTCTATAACAATTTGTACATCCCTTAATAGTTTATAGAAACACTCATTGACGATCGAAGGGACACTCTCAATTTTAAACATATAAGAACTGGTATTATAATGAATAATGAGTTTATAATACTAAATTCATGTTCATAAAAATCTTATAAAAATAATTTTCTTTGACTCATGAAAAATGAAATAATGATTATTTATTGTCCACAATAATTCAATATCTAATTATTTGGGGCCTTATGTGAGAAAAATTATGATGATATTGTCACACCCGAACTTTTAAATTAATGTTATTTTATTATTTTATTAGACTTTGAAACTTTTCATCGTGTTGCGGGCTAAGCCTGTTTGAATTTTTTTAGGTTCTTCCAGGCTCCATCGAGGCCGTTTTTAGCCACTGCCATCAAGGGCAGTGGGTTCGCAATGGTTTTCAGGTGAGGATTCTTCAATTTCTTATTTCTGGTTTAATATTAATTTAGGAGTTTTGTGATTTTTCAGTTGTAGGAATTTTCGTTGGGTGTGAATGCTGCTTTTGCAATAGATTATTTTGTGCTTAATGTTTGGTAATACTGCTTTGGGTTGTTTCTTGATAATTTTGGTTCCACTGGTCGATTTGGGGTTCAATTGGGTGAATTGAATGGTGCAGATTTTGTTTTAGTAAAGGTTCACTATGATTTTGGTTTTAAAAATAGTTTTCTCACTTGAAATTGGGTGGTTTCACATGCAAATAATTTTTCTTATTGTGTTTATATTGTCTAATTAATTTGACATCTTCGTTTACTTTGGCGCGAGGTGCGAAGTTGGTATTTGATAAAAATCAAATAGGTTTTTAATTATTAAGTGTCTTATATATGGGAATTTGGGTATGGTCCATGTGTTAATCCTTGGCGTGCACCTTGGAAATGTTTTATAAATTATGCAATCGACTTATTTCATTGTACAAGTGATGCGAAAATAGTTTTTGGAAAGAAATATATATATGCGTGGGGTCGGAATGAGTTTCTTAATTTGAATTTGCTTATACTTTTTGGTATAAACCATGTTATGCCTCTTGCAGGTATTTTATAAATTGTGAAAATGGGTTACTTAGTTTTTCAAACAGTATGAATCACTTTTTCAATGACACTTATGGTGAAAATGGACTTGGGTGTAGGTTTTTAAAAGGGAAATACATAAATTGGTATGTTCGGGTTGTTGCGTATTTATAATGTAAATCGTAAATGGTTAAAACAATAGAATTCATGTTTTGGAAATTGACTCCGGTTTATGTGACGATTTGAAATGGCCTTTGAAAATGGTTAGATTGTTTTTGTGCTTTTCTTTTAATATTTTCAATGAGTTTTCTGAGTTATGTAATCGGCGCGTCGTTGGTGCAAACCCTTGATGTGTTAATTTGAAACACTTTAGGGATTGTTTAAGCGTTTTATGGTTTTATTAAATTATAGGTGTAGTGCGTTGCACCTTGCTTCGTTGGTTTTGGGCGGTGCATGTCGAGACATCCTACTTGTACATGAATAGGGTAAGACATATATATATATATATATGCCCTCTTTGTACATATTCCCTCATGGCGCAGGGAATATGTGTAATGAAGCTAGGGGTGTATATATATATATGAATAAATGCATGTGTGTGTGCGCGCCAAGTGTCGGTTCGAGTGGCCATCGACAGATAGTGACAAGTTTGTGGTAGGTCCCCAATGCCTAAGCTTTTAATTTGAAATTTATAATTGCTTGATTGTTTTAAAAATGTGTTTTACACTATGCTATGTACATATACTATGGAATCTGATTACGGTTGCAAGAAACTATTATGCCTCGTATTTGGAAAATTGAAAAATGTATTTCAAAGCCATTGGTCTTAAGTGACTTTTCTTGAGAAATGGATTTCTTAAGTGGTTTTAAATTGGTAAGAGGTATTTCCAAAGGTGTTTGGCCTTTTTGGCCGGTTGATTGTAAAACGGTTTTCCTTTTTTGTAGTTAAGCATGTTTGGCATTTTAATAATGTTTTATGAAATAGAAAAACCTCTATTAAGGCCCGTTTGACACTTTGAGATTTAAATTGCGAAAATAGAAAACCCCTTTTTAGTCATTCCCCTAAATTTGAAAATAAAATTTGATGCAAGTGTTTATGAGCGGTTTGTGATATATGTGCCTAGTGTGAAGGCTTGTGCGTGATTTTGTGATGTAAAGAGGGGGAATGCACTCAAGTAGGGAGTGCAGTGGTGAAAGGATGAATGAGTTTTAGATAAAGAAAGTGTAATGTACTTGTTTGTTTGCTTGATAAAGAAAACTCACCACCATTTGAAATAGAGCACAATGGGAAAAGCCGGGTATCTAGGTGGGTGACCAGGACTAGTACGCTAGATAACTTGGCAGGGGTTCGTCCCGGTTTGTCTAGCAGGATTGACGCGACAACACTAACTAAACATATGAATTTTTGAGGTTCGTGGCCTTCTAAGCCACGTTTTCTGAGGGTCGTGGCCTTCTAAGCCACGCTTTCTGAGGGTCGTGGTCTTCTAAGCCACGTTTCACTGAGGTACGAGGTCTTTAGGTTCCCACTTGTTCTAGCTGCCTATAGGGATTACCCATGGTGCTCACTTTTTGTCATGCTTCTAACGATGTAACTTTCTTTTCAGTTGTTTCATACTTGATGCCTTGTTTGTGAAAACCATATTTTAATCCAAACTAGTTTCTTTTCATTTTGAAATGTTAAATGCGTGCTTGAAACCTATTTTGAAAATGTAGTGTAAGTAAAAGGCTTTACCTGAAAATGCAAACTCGTTACTTAAATTTGAAAAGGAGAAACACTATTTTATTATATCTTATTTCCAAACTGGCATTGTGGATTTCTTAATAAAGGCGGAGGCATAGGACGTGGTTGTTTTTGGATTTCCTACTGAGCATCTCGGTGCTCACGCCTACTTTACTTTTCAGTTGCAGGTTTCAGTCTTGGATCGCTTTTGGAAGTGAGTGGTTTTCGTACCGTGGTGATCCACGGGGTCACCTGAGGTATGTCGTGTTTCTTTGTTTATTCCTTTTTTTTCTGCCACGTCGTTCAGTTTGTTTTCCTTTATTTATATGCTTGTTCAGTTTATGTTTGCTTATCTTTTTCATGGGCCAAACCATTCCCAACCAGTTTGTTTTGATGCCCGGCACTAGTTGCCAGCCCGTAGGGATCGGGAACGCCCTTCGGGCCATGTTGCGGACCGGGTCGGGTGTCGGGTCGGATGACGATCCGGCCTGGTTCGTGACAAAATGGTATCAAAGGTGCCCTTGTTATTTGGGGTGTCGATTAGCTTGGTGATTAGGTGTGTTGGGACTCGAGAGGTAGGTGCGGGAAGGACGTCATGAACCCTTGCCCGTCCCGAGACTCGAGTTGCCAGGGGTAGTTCGGGATTTGAATTTTTCTTCTTTGGATTGGTAGGTGTGGGTGAGGGATGACCAAGGAAGTGAGTCAGTGTTACGCGGCGGACATGCATGGAGTAGCGACCCATGTACAGCCCGAGTGCATGGTTCAAGATACTTCCTGTGGTGGATGCCCGCTCGGAGCATGGTCTGCTAAGCCATGTTACCGGGTTGGTATAACCACTAGTCCATTATTTTTGGATGTTTTGATGTGAGTTGTGTTTGACCACCATGTTGGTTGATGTGAGTAGATCTTAATAATGAAAATGGATTTTTGTGAAGGTGGTTTCAAATGGGAATGTGGTGTTAGAGTGGAAAATTGGTTTTGAAATAGAAATTGTTTTTCATTTAACAAATGTGTGGTTCCAAAAGGGAAAATGGGAGGTGTTTTGGAAGTTGCTTTGGAATCTCAGTAACACTTTTTGGAATGTGAATTGGAAAATTTTTTGGAAATTGGAAATGTATTCCTTTGGTGATAAGTTACTTTTTCAAATTGGTTGGGAATTTGTGCTTTATGCTGAATGATCTGTTTTGGAAATGAGAAGTGTCTTGCATTGACCCTTGGTATTCCTATGAGGGATCACATACATTGAGGTGCGCACGTGGAAAGTGGGAAAGTTTTTTATGTGAGGGGATGGGTGCTTGAGCTAGCACATGGATATGTATGTGTGAGACTTCATGGGATATCAATGGTGGATATTTAAGTTTTTTTGTTTGCTGAAAAATGGTTTTCAAAAAGGGGTTTTTCAAATATCTAGAAGAGTGGGTGAGAAATTGTTTAGCGTTCTCTTTTCGTGTTGGGTATTCTTTTTCATGAGTCCTTGGTTTTGACGTATTGAATTGTGGTTGGAATAGTGATTTGAGTTCGAGCTTTCATTTGCGATTGAGGTGTGGAATTTTGATTTATGATGAGTTTTGATTCGGATTCGTGCCTCTTGTTTTGAGTATGCTGCCCAGAAAAGTCCCAGAAGTTCCTAGTGAGCCTCTTCTAGTTGTTGGTTCTACCCAGATTCTTACCAGAGTGGTGGAATTGAATTCTTTTCGGTTTTTGTCCGTCTTTTGTAGTGATCGTGATCTATCGAAGGTAGTAGACTGACATGGTGAAGTCGTGGGTGTTTTCAGGTTAATGGGAACTCCCAAAACTGTGAGAGTCCATGTTGGTTTGGGTTCGTTTGAAGGTGCAACTTTGGATTGGAGGAGGAAATAATCCCAGCATCGTTGCATGATGGTATGTCTTGGAAGGTGTTTAAGATGACTCTCATCAGATGGTTTATACCCAAGGAAGTGAAGGCAAGGGAAGTGGCAGAACTAGTGAGTGTCCAGCAATGCCAACGAATAGTGAAGGCCTACGTTGGGCATCTCAAGAAGTTGGTTCCGTTTTCTCCAAAGATAATTTCTCAGAGTCAGTTAAAGTTTCTCTTGTGTGGGGTCTTCGTCTATTGTTCAAGGACCGGTTTCCTTTGGTGTTTGGGATGGTTCCCCATTCTGCGAGAGCGAATCAGAGAAACCTGTCTCAGACTAGTCTTCTTGTCAATTCCATCTCCTATTAGTTGGACCACCCCCTTGTTTTCTTCTAGTGTGCTCAATTTGGGTACTTTAAGCCGCCTTGTCATCTTCATCCATTGAATACTTGCCGTCAGTGTGGTTTTTTGGGAAACCTAGAGAGGTTCTGCTAGCGGTTTTGTCAGGAGGAGTCTCGACAGGAGAATGTCAGCTCCTGACTGCGGGGCAGCAGATGCTTCAATACATCAGAGCTCCAACCACAGGACTCGGAGCGAAGCTTATCACGCAGTCAGGAACCGTTAGGTGTGGGTCACATTGGTCTAACTTTTGTCTCTAGTGCTAAAATAGGGACGGTTTAAATTTCACGGTTCAAGCTTCCTCGTCTTTGAAGGTTCTGTTCTTCTGTAAGAGGCACAAAGGTCTCTTTTTCTCGTTGTGGACTTTGTTCTTTGAATACCCCACTATGGTAGTAAGAAGGCATGGTGATCTCGTCTTTTTGTAATTCTGGTAGTTGCGTCTCCTCAAGTGTTACATGTTTTGTTTTAGTACATGCTCGTTTTGGAGATGCTCACCTCTTGTGGAAATGATGAGTAATGGTTAAGTTTGTCTTTTGGTAGAATTCTTCTGTGGGTTTTCTCATGTGTCTGTGGTTTCTGTTTTGGGTTGTAAGTTCTCATGTCGGTTTATACTGGTTGGTTTAAGCTAGTCTGTTCTTAAATGGAGGGGAGACTCACCATGAATCTTGTCGTACCTTTTTCGAGGTTTGGTCGGTGTAGCGGTTCCCTCGTGGATCAAGTTAGCAGTTCCAGAGTGAGTTCATGCTCAGGGTCTCAATGTCGGTTGTCCTAGTCGGGTTCTTGTGGTGGGGAGAACCCTCCTCGTTTCCTGATGGTTCTTCTCTTTTTAGTTTCCCTCAGAGTTGGTCGGGTGTGACTGGTGGAGTGAAAAGTCACACCGAGTTCGTGTTTTTGTGGGGCTAGTCCTGTTTCTAACTCGAGTTTGATTCCTCATTCGACTGGGCGACATTCTGGGGGAAGAAAGTTTTTGTGGTGGGGATAATTGTCACACCCGAACTTTTAAATTAATGTTATTTTATTATTTTATTAGACTTTGAAATTTTTCATCGTGCTGCGGGCCAAACCTGTTTGAATTTTTTTTAGGTTCTGTCGGGCTCCATCGAGGCCGGTTTTAGCCACTGCCATCAAGGGCAGTGGGTTCGCAATGGTTTTCAGGTGAGGATTCTTCAATTTCTTATTTGTGGTTTAATATTAATTTAAAAGTTTTGTGATTTTTGAGTTGTAGGAAATTTCATTGGGTGTGAATGTTGTTTTTGCAATGGATTATTTTGTGCTTAATGTTTGGTAATACTGCTTTGGGTTGTTTCTTGATAATTTTGGTTCCACTGGTCGATTTGGGGTTCAATTGGGTGAATTTCATGGTGCGTATTTGGTTTTAGTAAAGGTTCACTATGATTTTGGTTTTAAAAATAGTTTTCTCACTTGAATTTGGGTGGTTTCACATGCAAATAATTTTTCTTATTGTGTTTATATTGTTTAATTAATTTGACATCTTCGTTTACTTTGGCGCGAGGTGCGAAGTTGGTATTTGATAAAAATAAAATAGGTTTTTAATTATAAAGTGTCTTATATGTGGGAATTTGGGTATGGTCCATGTGTTAATCCTTGGTGTGCACCTTGGAAATGTTTTATAAATTATGCAATCGACTTATTTCATTGTGCAAGTGATGAGAAAATAGTTTTTGGAAAGAAATATATATATGCATGGGGTCGGAATGAGTTTCTTAATTTGAATTTGCGTATACTTTTTGGTGTAAAACCATGTTATGCCTCTTGTAGGTATTTTATAAATTGTGAAAATGGGTTACTTAGTTTTTCAAACAGTATGAATCACTTTTTCAATGACACTTATGGGGAAAATGGACTTGGGCGTAGGTTTTTAAAAGGGAAATGCATAAATTGGTATGTTCGGGTTGTTGCGTATTTATAATGTAAATAGTAAATGGTTTAAACAATGGAATTCATGTTTTGGAAATTGACTGCAGTTTATGTGACGATTTGAAATGGCCTTTGAAAATGGTTAGATTGTTTTTGTGCTTTTCTTTTAATATTTTCAATGAGTTTTATGAGTTATGTAACCGGCGCGTCATTGGTGCAAACCCTTGATGTGTTAATTTGAAACACTTTAGGGATTGTTTAAGCGTTTAATGGTTTTATTAAATTATAGTTGTAGTGCGTTGCACCTTGCTTCGTTGGTTTTGGGTCGTGCATGTCGAGACATCCTACTTGTACATGCATAGGGTAAGACATATATATATATATGTTCCCTCTTTGTACATATTCCCTCATGGTGCAGGGAATATGTGCAATGCAGCTAGGGGTGTATATATGTATGCATAAATGCATGTGCGTGTGCGCGCCAAGTGTCGGTTCGAGTGGCCATCGACAGATAGCGACAAGTTTGAGGTAGGTCCCCTATGCCTAAGCTTTTAATTTGAAATTAATAATTGCTTGATTGTTTTAAAAATGTGTTTTACACTATGCTATGTACATATACTATGGAATCTGATTACGGTTGCTAGAAACTATTATGCCTCGTATTTGGAAAATTGAAAAATGTATTTCAAAGTCGTTGGTCTTAAGTGACTTTTCTTGAGAAATGGATTTCTTAAGTGGTTTTAAATTGGTAAGAGGTATTTCCAAAGGTGTTTGGCCTTTTTGGCCGGTTGATTGTAAAAGGGTGTTCCTTTTCTGTAGTTAAGCATGTTTGGCATTTTAATAATGTTTTATGAAATAGAAAAACCTCTATTAAGGCCCGTTTGACACTTTGAGATTTAAATTGCAAAAATAGAAAACCCCTTTTTAGTCATTCCCCTAAATTTGAAAATAAAATGTGATGCAAGTGTTTATGAGCGGTTTGTGATATATGTGCCTAGTGTAAAGGCTTGTGTGTGATTTTATGATGTATAGAGGGGGAATGCACTCAAGTAGGGAGTGAAGTGGTGAAAGGATCAATGAGTTTTAGATAAAGAAAGTGTAATGTACTTGTTTGATTGATTGATAAAGAAAACTCACCAACATTTGAAATTTAGCACAATGGGAAAACCCGGGTATCTAGGTGGGTGACCAGGACTAGTACGCTAGATGACACGGAAGGGGTTCGTCCCGGTTTGTCTAGCAGGATTGACGCGACAACACTAACTAAACATAGGAATTTCTTGAGGGTCGTGGCCTTCAAAGCCACGTTTTCTGAGGGTCGTGGCCTTCTAAGCCACGTTTTCTGAGGGTCATGGTCTTCTAATCCACGTTTCACTGAGGTACGAGGTATTTAGGTTCCCACTTGTTCTAGCTGCCTATAGAGATTACCCATGGTGCTCACTTTTTGTCATGATGCTAACGATGTAACTTTCTTTTCAGTTGTTTCATACTTGATGCCTTGTTTGTGAAACCCATATTTTAATCCAAACTGGTTTCTTTTCATTTTGAAATGTTAAATGCGTGCTTGAAACCTATTTTAAAAATGTAGTGGAAGTAAAAGGCTTTACCTGAAAATGCAAACTCGTTACTTAAATTTGAAAAGGAGAAACACTATTTTATTATATCTTATTTCCAAACTGGCATTGTGGATTTCTTAATAAAGGCGGAGGCATAGGACGTGGTTGTTTTTGGCTTTCCTACTGAGCATCTCGGTGCTCACGCCTACTTTACTTTTCAGTTACAGGTTTCAGTCTTGGATCGCTTTTGGAAGTGAGTGGTTGTCGTACCGTGGTGATCCACGGGGTCACCTGATGTATGTCACGTTTCTTTGTTTATTCCTTTTTTTTTGTTTTCCTTTATTTATATGATTGTTTAGTTTATGTTTGCTTATCTTTTTCATGGGCCAAACCATTCCCAACCGGTTTGTTTTGATGCCCGGCACTAGTTGCCAGCCCGTGGTGATCGGGAACGCCCTTCGGGCCATGTCGCGGACCGGGTCGGGTGTCGGGTCGGATGACGATCCGGCCTGGTTCGTGACAGATATGGTCGAGTCCTTGTCTATGATCAACATAGTATCTATAACATCCTCTTCTGGATAATTACTAATCTATTATATGATATTTATTCTTTTCACTTACTTCTACAAATGACCGACCTGTGTGACCATTCTTCTTTAATCCTTCATCATTTAAGACTTGATGTGATGAATGTAAATCATTGTATGGATATCCTATTTTAATTTTTGTAGAAATGGATGTACAAATATTTTCAGACTAACTCCCTCAGAGTATATTTTTTAGAAATATTAAATTATTATTTTTTTGAATATAAAAATCATCCCACTATGATACAGTAATTAGGAATAATTTATTCATCGATAATAATCCATCATCATTTTATATTCCCAAACAAGATTTGTGGTAAAAAAATATGAATTAATATTTGGGTAAACCTATTTAAGTATATATGTGAATATCTGATTTAAAATTATTTCCGAACATAAATAAAATTCATAAAATAACCGATCCATGATGTGGTACTCCACCACTATGATCAGATCATTTACATAGACATCCTTATAATAATGTGCTTGTATTTCTAAAAACCTATTTCTCAATCAATTACAAGATCTATGATGTCAAATAAATATATTATATTTAAATCAGTAGGAAATTTTGATATAATACTAAAATTATTTAGAACTATGAATCCAAAATCATTATAATCCCTTGAATGATAAACATTTTAATATATTATTTTTGACATAATTATACATAAAATACAAATTAAAAATATAGAGCTTCAAGGATTTTTTGTGATTATAAATATAATACATAAACTTAAACATAAGTGTCATCATTATTATTTTGATCTTCATAATGTGTCCCATGTCCCATTGTTTATTTCTTACTGTATAGGGAACTGTATAGAAATATGTAATGTAAAAAAGGGGTGTTATTTATAATTTTAAGGTAATTATAAGAGTAAATAAATATAGTGAACAAATATATATGAACCATGACAAACATTGTGATATCATAATGATAAGGATCTCATAATTATCATTTCGAATAATGGAAATAATATCTTTTTTCATGAAATCATAAATATGATGAAACAACCTCAAAATGACGTTATATTACTTAGTCAAGGATAACATTCAAGAAAACATATTTTAATTTTCTAAGATAACATACCATGAATCTTATTTTTTATAAAATGATATAAAAAATTACCTAATGCATTAAAATGACTTTTAATTCTAATCCCACCATTGAAATTGAATTATTTATGTGAATATGGGTGACACATAAGGAAAATTAACCATACATAAGGAATAATCATGATAAAAACTAGGTGATCGATGTGGTCACATTATCATATATTAGAACATAACTAAATGGAATATCCTAATGAATCACATAAATAGATGGGACTATAAAATTTTACGATGTTAATTATTGATTACATAATAATAGATAAAAATTATAGAGTTTAAATAAATATAAATCATATTGAATGAGTAGAGAATTAGATATATAAATTAACCTCTGAAATTTTCATTTATGAAATTGATTTGAATATTTTATGGAGGTGAAACAATAGTCTTTTCAAAAATATTATATGTAAAAATATAAAATGTTTTCATTAAAAAAGATGTCAATTTTTGAAATCATGATTGGGGATAAAATGGAAATAAATGACATAAAAAATGAAAAATATAGAGTAATTTTAACATTAATTTTGTTTTTTAGAGAGAAGATTTTGATGTTTAATTAAAAACACATGTAACCCAATGATTGAAAAGGAGAAATATTTATGTGTCTAAACAATTGAAATATATATATATAATTTAATTTAATTACAATAGTTAATATTTAATGTGATTTATCAATATTATGAAATACCAAATTAAAAGTGTGTGGTTTGTAGAGATAAATTCTTTCATTACCTAATTTAGTTGATTTTTTTGCCCAATATGATGAATAAATAAATTAACAATAACATATACTATATTCCAAACCATTTTCAAGTATATTTTATATTTTTTATTCTTTCATGTTATTTTATATTAAATATATTGATATATTATGTCTATATTCATTATCTCTATTTCATTTTCTCATGGTGCCAAGGTCATATGAGATAGCAGGTAACGATTGATTTTGTTATAAAATGGATTCATAACTATGTAAGTGTGATTAAAATATCTTCACATTTTTATACAACATTAATCTTTTTTAGATATAAAAATTTCTTTATGGGATTGGTTAATTAAATATAAATGTAATAGATTAATTTTTAATTGATTTAGGTTGTTTGTATGACCATGGTGGAATAATTTGATTTTATATAGTCATAATGTTTATTTAGACATTCTATAATGTTATAATTAATAGAATATACTAAGTATTTTCATATTTAACCAATTAATTCAATTTATACTCATATATCATTGATGTTTTTAAAAAATTAATTACATTGTTCATAGAGGTGGTGAAGCGGTAAAAATATTTAAAAAGATTACAATTTGGGAAAATTTATAAGAGGTTAGATAAAAAAATTCTATTAATCAATGAACATTATAGACTATTTATAAAATTGGTGTTATTATTCCATGATTCATGAGATGATTTTTTTTACATAGATCAACCATCAATTAATCATTCAAATTTACGTACATTAACTCTTTATTTTGATGTCATGAATTGTACAACAACATAATTTTTTTTAAAATGGTCAGTTAGTGAGATCCGAACACCTATATCTTGAGTTATAATGTTTTTGAGATAATTTTGAATAGGATTTTTCTTTCTATAGTGGAATATAATATGTGGATAAATGGGGTGGTTATGGGAGCATTATTTTTCATAAAAATGTAGTAAAACATATTAGATAGAATATAAGACTTTATAAAATATTGTATAAGGTTCTACAAGAAAGGTAATATGAACCCTACATAAAAATTAAATTAACAACATACTAAAATACTCGAATACATTTAACTGAATTAACCATGAATCAAATCATGATATCCTTCGACTGATGAATTTGAGAGAGATCACAATATGAATAAATAAAATCTGATGTCTATATAGTACGCATGAGTCGATATGAGTAATTCAATGTTAGAAAGTATGAATTATTTCACCAAGATATGATTGTATTACTACATATAAATGATGTTTTAGGAAGAACATTAGGTTCCTGGAGTTTAATCCAATGAAGATTAAATCATTCATTGAGACCTTCAAATAGCTGTAAAATTCATAATCAAAAGGAATCTATTTGGTATGACTCATTTATTTTAATATTAATACATAAGAATAAATACTATGGTAAATATTAATGCATTAAATGAATTTACTCCTAAATTTTTTCACGTGTGAAATTCAACATTAATATGATATATATATATATCATAAATTTATAATTATAAATAAAGATTTATTCTATATCTTCATTAATATAACACTCTCTCTAAATTCAAATAGTCATCATTCCATTACCCCTTATTTTGTATCATAAATAGTATCACATGAAATAATATAATAAAATTATTTGGATATATTCACAAAGACCTTAAGAAGGATATTATTAATCTCACCTTGTATCACATCATATTAAATTCAATATTAATTCACAAAAAAATTGATTATGGAATAACTTCTAAAAAACGTATAGTAGCCCTCGAATTTCAAATTAGTCCCCATACATTCAGTCACAAAGTGTGACCCAATGGTCTTTTATAGCATTGAAAACAAATATGAATCATTATATCATTATATGTAAGAAAATTGAAGCCTATAGCAATGTGTGAATACTACTCAAGCAATAAAGTGATCTAGCGGGATATCTATTAAACACATGTATCTCAATACTAGTGTTTAAAGATCATCATCATATGAAAATATGATTTATCATATTTTCACATTTTAAATACATCTTGGGATTATTGGAAAAGGACATTGTCCATCTAATATAGTCAACTCATCTATTTCTGTGTCTCCTAGTGTTGACTGAACTGATCGAAGAATAGATCAGATATAATTTTCTATTATATATAACAAAATCACATATCATTTATCTAAATACAAACACACATAAACACACACACATACATATATATATTATAAATCTGTTAAGCCACATACTCTTATAGTTTTTCTCAATTGAGATACCTAATGTCATACTCATCATATGAAATGAGAAATACTATCTTGGTTAACCTTGAACTGAAAGCCTAATCAACAACATACTTTACCACCCCATATTATAAAATCCAAAATGTATACATGTGTAAATAGGGTATCTATGTATGAAGGTTATAATTCTAGGTATATTCCCAAAATCAGGTAGTTCGGAATCAAATATAATAAATCTAAACCAAGACGACCAAATTCATTAGTATAACATGCCATTTGTTATATTTATGGGGCCCGCGACACCCACAAAACATATATTTTTTATACCTCAATGATGATCCCCAGATAGGGAAAAAATCATTGATTTAATTTTTAGGATAATTATCATTTCATATCATGAAATATATATATATATGTGTGTGTGTGTGTGTGTGTGTGTTTTTATTTATGTATCCAATGTATAACATAGATAAAATGGATGTTTCATTTAATATGAAAAATTTATATATCTTTAAATTATTTAATAATATTTTACAAAAGAAAAATATGTTCTTATTTATAATATCATATATGATAAATTAACTGATCATCTGTATGTTTTAATTACATTCTGGGTTTTTGACACATTACATCATTTGTAATCCATATTAAATATCTATGTTACTAAAAGATAAAACACTTCCACTGGACACAGTATTCACAAATATCCATGATAAAAGGTAGTTAAAATAATTATTATATTTATGAATTATATTACCAACTATTCAAAAAATATCTCATATTCAAATATATAAAAATTTCAACATGAAATTATACAATGTCAAATATTATTGTTTACATAAAAATGATTCAATGTTAATCAACATCATTCATTAAACCTGGTTATAGGAAAAAGTTTCCTTGAAATAGTGTAGCTGCATAAGTTTTTGTTTACTTATACATCATAAAAAGCTTACCATATTATGTAAAATTCATTTTAAATATGAATTAAGGAAACTGTCTATTTTGTAATCATGTGCTTACTTAAGTCTAAACATTATTATTGTAAACACGAAGACATTATATTTTATTAATAATATCTTTCTATGATACTCGAACCATTTTGTGTTAGGATATAAAATTTCTATTTTTAGTAGAAATATTAAAGAAATAAAATATTGTTTTGTTATTCAATTTGTTATTATATTTGATTGGATAAATTTTAATCATAAAAATATCAATTTAAAAAATAAAAAACTGATAGGTGGTGGGAAAACAATGATGAATATTTTAATAAATATATTGAAGAATATAATACCATGTATATCAAACTAATATATATCTTATTATAAAAGTAGATTATATTAATTTTTGTGTCATAAACTACGTGTATAAAAATAATAAACTCAAATTTTCGATAAAAATTATGTATTAATGAAATATATAATTTTTTACACAATTGAAATGAAATATTGACACAGATATTTTACATATTTTCATTTTATCTTCTTAAAATCCATTACGTTAATTTTATTATATTATCTTTTTAATTCATCATTCTAAATTAAAGGATCCAGGATTAATTACATTTAATTTTGAAAACTAATAAATTTATAACACCAGTAATATATATATTTGGTGTTACATAGAATTCAAAATCCATAAATTATTATCTATAACATCCATTATATGCATGAGAAATCTATTGAGATTCACAAACACTTTTAGGTATACTAGAATATCCTATCATATTTTTTATTGTTCCAACTTCCAGAAAGCCATATATTTTAGGGATCAAGGACCTATTCTTTAAGAATAATTGATGAGAACATAATCTATTTTTTGTTTTTATTTGATCCTTTCCACACATGTACTTTTGACCGACTAACAGATTCATGATATTATATTCATATTTAATCCATTATCAATACATCCAATATATCAGTAAAATTTTTAATCAATTACAAAATACTATCCAACAATTCCATTATATGAAAATAACATTAATTTCTTAACAAAAATAATCTATTTTTTTATTTTCTTGAATTTAAGAACATGAATGAATCACTTATGGGTCAAATTAGTATCTATTGTTAGTAATCCATCTCTTAAAATAATTGGTTAATGTTAAAGGAATTATTCTGACACCTAGAATTTTCCTTATGAACATTTCATAAATAAATAATCATTATTATGAGTGTTTCATATCTTACTAGTGTTAGAAGTAACATACACTAAGATTTACATGATCATGGGTTAATAAAAAATCCCAGAACAATTATTATTGTGATATTACATGCAATATATTTTTTATCAAATGATTGTAATGTATTAGTAACTATTTAATAATCTTAATATTAAATGGTTATCCAAAAAATTAATGAAAAACTTTAAAAAAATCATATCCATACAATGTAAAAAATCTATATTTTAATAAGCAATCAGTCTACATTGGTCTTTATCCCATCTAGTAATTATTTAGATATGGAACCATCCCAATCACACCATGTATGGTTCTTGTTGGATCACTCCATCATAACCTTATTTTAAGAATCCCAAATAATGTTTCAAATGTTACAATAGTATTTCCTATTTTCTTTTAGTAAATTTTATTATATCCAAAGCTGTAAAAATTAATAATTCTAAACATAACATGAAAAAATTAATCATCGGTAATATGGACAACATGTGAATTATTTCAACTAGATTTGAAGGTAATGTGGTCATATGAAGAAAAACATATGTTATAATTGACATAAGTATATGTATAAAACACCTATAAAGATTTAGATGGACAAATATTTTTTATTTATTGAACTGAACATACATTTCCTTTATTCATACCAAGTGTTAAGAATCACCTGACTATATATACATTCAACCCAACTTGTGATATGCATGTACTTACCGTTTGTAAAAAATACATGCCCACTTTATACAATGATGTGATGATATAAAAAAATAACTAAAATATGAAAAAATCATGTTACCATTCAAATATATGTAAAATCATTATAAGGTAACATATTGTCCGTGTTTCTAATTATTGTAACTACCTGAAGAGGAATTCTAACAACAATATCAAATGAATTTACCACCATAAAAAAGGAACCTACCATGTCATGTTTCCTTTAAAAATGGATATTTCAATATATTGGGTCACGTGTTATTCCATATAACAATGTATTACATAAAATTATATTGTTTTTTATTTTCTTATAGAGGGGCATTTTAAATATCAAATGGCTAGTTTTTTAGTATTAATTGAAGTTTCAATTATTGTTATAATATTGTTATTATTCCCCAATGTATAAGTTTAATTATGAAATTTTTAAGAAGAAAACCAATCATGTGATATGGATTTGTGAGAATATTATTTTATAGATAATAATATAGAATCCTACTCATACACTTATACTAAAAATAATAGTCATTATCAAATCATTATGAAACTCTATTTTCCTATTCCAAATAGGAAATGTGTTCAGGATACTTCTAAAGAAAAATTAATAGGAAGCATGGAAAACTAATTCTATTTCAATATACCTATACCACATTTTTATTATATCATATCTCTTTTTATTTATATTTCATCATCATATTTTAAAAGATGTTTATTGCTCTATCTATCTGTAACGTCCCAACCCAAGTTACAAAGAGTTGGTGCATTATTACATAACATTGGCATGATCACAAGAAGTTTCAAATCTCGAAAGGCCTATTAGTTTAGTAGCATTGTAAACACTAGATATATTCATAATGTTTTACATTACATCATAAAAAATTAAAACTACAACAACATAGTCTCCATAGTCTACACTCTTATCCCCTCATACTATCCTTGCAGGACATTCATAATTTACTTCATTACATCCTGAGAAAAATTAAACTTACAAAAGGGGTGAGCTCAAATTCCCAGTAAGGATAACAATATATTAGAAACTTTCATAAATAAGAATAAACATTTAAGTCAATGTATAACTAAAACAAATCCTTTTAAACTTGAACTTCTACATAGTATGGAAAAAATAAAATGAAATAATGCTATTTACTTATTCACATGTATATTCAACTAATCGAATAATCAAATCCAATATCAATTACAACTTTCATAATGATGGAATGAATAATTCCAGACTATCATAACCACATTTCCAAGTCCTCGTGCCAAGACTACAAATAAGATTTTGCCAAGGCCTTGTTCCAAGACACTAGTTTGTCTCATGAGACCTACCGATGCATCGAGGAGCTATAGCGGGCTCCACCCATCACATATTAAGTCTAATGCATTCCCATATGAATAGGTTTAAACATAACATAAACAATCATATTAATACTAGCATACGAAATGTCAATACTTTCTCCATAAACCATGAATGGTATAAAAATAACACATCCACAGTCAAACATATCACAAAACCATCAATAAAATATGAATGTTTTGTATCATAATAAATAAACGTTAAATAATCTTAAAATACATAAAAGGATGTTGACATAGATGAAATCAAAACTATTTGAGAGAAATATCTTTTTTTTTAATCATTTAAAAGTCACACATTTATAAAAGAAGTAATTTAAAAGATATTTTTGAATCAAAGTGTCCTATACAACATTGAAACTTATGAAAAGAAATATAACTTCAAAATATTAATGTACATATAAATAAATCCTTAAATTAATTTTGAAAACATGTACATTAATTAAATATATTTATAAAGATAAATCATTAAAACATTTTAAATTATGATCATGATAAAGAGTACCTTTCACAAATTCTTAAAATATTCATTTTGAAATCATTTAAAGGTCACATAATTATAAAATAAGACATTTAATTTGAAAATATTCTTATAAGATTGTAAGATAAGATTCAAAGATTTTATAACGGCGGAAAATAGCCGCACCCGACGTATAAGTTAAAAAAACATTCTTACCTTAATTCTGTCGAAAAGGTTAAAAAGCACCTTGTTTGGAAAATAAAGGAAAGATTCCTTTATAAACCACTTATAAAAAGTCAACAAGGGTATAAATTAATTTATACCATTGTCTTTAAAATAGTAAAAATGATTTGAAATACATTTTTAGGAAACATGGATGTGGATGATAAAGAGGTCCTAGTAGATTATTACGTATAAACAACCTCAGATAATGAAGAGATTACGAAATAAACCCTTACCTTGTACTTTTCCTTGGATGGGGTAGGTTAACCTACTATATAATAGTGAAATAATTGTTATTAAATTATACAAGAATCATTCATATTAATATAATATCATATATGATCTTTTAACATTGCTTTGTTAATAATATTTTAGAATTATCGTCGTTTCGGTTGTTATCTTACTCGTTTTTTTTATATGTTTTGTTACGTAAGTCATGTTTTCCATGGATAGGTTGTATGATATTAATTTCCAGAATGATATCAAGTCCTTAGATACTATTATTAATAATCAAATGAGAATAATACTTGAATGGATACGATGGAGAATGAATATCATCGCGTTCGTGGAGACAGTAGTCCGTACGTACGCACGAGCGACAATATCATTATATTGATATTAAAATAATATTTAATTAGATGGTATATAATATATACAGAATAATTATCATGTAATATTTATTATTTACATGAATCACACATCATTATTATACCCATCCAAATAATAATTTATTGAATAACAATTACACCACGACGTGGAGACGGCAAGCCGTACGTATGCAGGTATGGTGACATGTCATTCAAAGGATTGATAGAATACTGAATATTGTTATACCATGATTATAATAACATAAAAGTATATATAATATACTGGAGTTATTAATTTAGAATGGTAATTACAAAGATAGAAGATGTGGAAGAAGATAGGAACTTGAAAAGTGGTGGTGAAATCATTACCTCTTCTTCGGGTTCTTCCTTTTGATTTGATCGAAAGGGCTCCTTAGGATGGCTTTCTGACTAAAGTAATACCTCTAGGATGAATTAAGGAAAGTTTAGAGAGTATTTTGGCAGGGTTTTTCCGAACCAAAATTTTTTTAAGGTGTGAATTAATGAGAAGGAGGAGTTCTATTTTATAAGAGGGGTGAGGGGCACCTTCGGAAAATCAAGAAATATTATTTTATAATAAATTCATATTCAGTTTATAATTTCTCCAAAGTGGATTATTTAAATTTTAAGGTGGTTATGGGTTGAAAACCACTCAACAAATATATGTTATATAGGTTTGGGTCATTATTTTAACCTTATCTTTTAGTATTAACTCTTAGTTAATTTGTTTGACACTTACCATGTCACTTTGTATTTTTATATTATATAGTTAATAAACTTATTATATACCTACAAGAAACCCCCAAGTGGTCCATTAATGATACACCTATCATTATATAAGTCTCTTGTCCGAACCTTAGATTTTATCGAATTTAATATCAATTAATAAATTAATATTTGTTTTGAAATCTATTTTATGTCAATTTTGACAATATTCAATCATTGATTTTTGTAAAAATCATTACAGAATTATTAGTTCGATCAAAGTTAATTAAATGAATCCTAACATGGTATATTGTCCTTTAAAATTATTGTTATTTAAAAAAAATTTCAAATTACATTTATTTGGTTATTTATAATATCAATTCTTCTAATTTTTTATTAATTAGGAAATTATTGCATCATCATTGTGTCATAAATAAATTAAATTATATAATGTCTAAAAATTATAAATTAAATACCATTATGTAGGAAATGGTTTTATATTTCTAATTAATATTTATTGTCGAAATTCCAACATATATAACACCATGTAAAAAATTTTTTTCTAAAAGATATATGCTTATGAAATTTTTGTATTTATTTTGACTTCATTAATATAAAGTGTCATTATCACTTACAAGTGGATCCATGGGGTCCCAAAATCGACCAAAAGATTCCCATGGTCGAACATGTATCCACCAAAAATGATAGGACGTGTTTTAGGGTAATTTATTATTATTATAACATTAAATTTTAACCCTTATTTACTGGATTTACCCTTTAACCATGGTAAATAAAATATTTACCGAAGTAATTATTCAAAATGTCTAAAAATAAAAGTTATTTATTAAAACAATTTGGACATCCTGATTCCAAATATGTAATACATTATTCAAAATTCCAAACACAAAAAGTGGCATAAATTAATTTAAAATTAATTCCCACTGTCAAAACAAAAAACGTGTTTTTAAGATATAATAACTATCAAAAGATTGACACTTTTTTATGTCCGGTTTAATTGTAAAATTATGTCCAATGGCCAAAATTGTATTAAATGGTAAAAATATATTATAAATGTAATTTAAAACAACCCAAACTCATAACTTATCACTACTACTTATTTTGATTAAAAAAAGTTGTTTTTAATTAAAATTTAGTAATTTTCACTATTCATCAAAATATAAAAGTTATCCGAAAAGTACCAAAATTTCACCCTAGGCTAAATTTGATATTTAGAATCCAAAAATGAAGTCCATTTTAAGAGATAAAAATTATAAAGTTTTAAAAAATAGGTATTACTATTCATTATGGCTAGTTTGATTGGTTGTAGTGTGTGTTAGAACTCGAAGTTGTGTACAACACACGCTACTGTATTATTCAAAGGGAAGCGTACCGTGGAAGCTAGGGGTGTTACATTGTAAATTTTTTATGTCCCTATTCTAAATAATATATTTATTTAGTCAAATTTAATATATAAAAGTTTAAAATATTGGATTTAAAAAGGGTTCACTATTAAGGTTGGTAAAAGTTCATTTTTGAAAAATACTTCTTTTATCTGAAAAAAATGAATTTATTATTACATTATGTCTAAGAAGCTCATAATATGGATTCTAAAATTTTATAGATTATATAAGGTTCAAAATTTAGTTAATACTATTCATAACCTCTTTTGAACAGCTTTTTTGGTAAGTCATGGTGCGTTTGAACTAGGTGTTACGTGTAGTGCAAGTTATTGTATTGTTTTGAAGAAGTACATACTATGAAATCTTGGGGTGTTACATTCTTCCATCTTTCAATAAATTGCATCCTCGAAATTTTATATTCTTCTTCGAAAATAAAGGTTGAAAACAGAAAATATCTTTGTGGGAAAACCCACATCAAAAATGTGGTTATTAAAATTTAGTCTTAATAAGAGGAAAAGAGAAATGGAAGGGTCACCACCAAATGATGATCTCGATTAGGGGAACATTGGTGGAAATTAGAGTCATAAAATTATAGGAAAAGCGTAAATATTTATAGGTGGTGATTGAGGTCATCAATCTTAAACAAGTTTAAAATTTAGGTCCTTAAATTCAGCAATCTATGGGGATTTAAAATTCCAACGGTTCAACAAAACATTAGGTATTAGGATAACACATTTTTTGTTTTAAGATCCCTTCACTAAAGTATAAGACTTAATTTCTTCATTGAATAAGAGAAGAATAAAAATATATAATTGACAAGTGGAGTCTCATCCTATAACTATATTTAACCACAAACCCATCTTTCACTCTAAAAGATAATAGAACTTAAAAATAATATTCTATTTATCCTATTCATATAGGGTTAAAAAATGAATTTATAATACATCTAGTAGAACCATTAAAAAACTACATGATTCAATCCAGGACATCACGTGGGTCAGTGGTAGGTGATACACCCTTATCGCCCTTTGGTTGTGGGTTTAAGTCTCGTGGCCCTGCCAGACGCGATGGGTTGCCACCCAACCTTCGGGTTGTCCTTCTATGGAAATCCAAAATAATTCAAACTAGAACTATCCAAAATACTTCAGTCCATAATTTATAAAAACGTTAAACACAATGAAGATCCTTTTTCCACATAATAACATGTGAACACCTTCATCTTGTATTCTTTTAAAACACTACAACATCCTGAATTACCATAAAACCTTATTGATTACATTCATGATCCCTTATTCCTTAAAGAATAATGGATATACTACTTCAATAAAAAATGTTGTAAACCCCAACAATGATGGAATATACAAATCATTAATCAGTTTCAAGGTAGTCAAGAATATCCAATATAATTTATCCAAATCAATCACGTATTATTCTAAAATCACTACCTCAGTATCAGAACCATATTATGGTTTATCATTCTCTCAACCATATATTTTCCAAAAATTTAACCTGTTATTGAGTCACTCTTCTTTGTTCCACACAATCTCCAGTCCTTAATGAAATAGTACTACAGTACAATCCTTATATACTCCATAATTATTATAACAATTACATTGTTGATACAACACTCAAATGACATAAACATCATAAGAACTCTAATCATTCCTCTACATCTGTGGTAGTATCAAAACATAATTATTATCCAATAGCATCATTTGCGGCATAGTCTGATGACTGGGACATAGGTTCTCTTAGTGTCCAAACTCCTTCAAAATGAAGCATTGTACATTTTAAACCATTTTCTTACCCTTGAAGTAACATACTTTTTGCCCTTTTCCTCAAAAATTATAACAAACTCCCATTCCTTTCAGGAAAGATCCATGGTGTTTCTTCCCACAGTTATCACATATGTGAAAATTCTTCTTTTCCCTCTTCCCTTTATCCATCTTTCTCTCTTCCATCCTTTTCTTCTCCTACTTCACATCAAAGCCATAGGACTCAGTAAACTCTTTACTTATCTTATCAACACATGATATTATTTCTTCATATGATGATAATACATGGGAGACTATTTCTCTTATAAATTCTTTCTTAAGACTATGAAAGATATGATCTTTCATTCTCTTTGGATCATGTGCATTGATGGAGTTCTCATTCCTTCTACTAGGCGCCATTTCTAAACAATGGCATACACTAGATTAGTTTATGAATAACAATACCTAATCCCAAACCTGTAGAAAAACATAACATAAATTAAATAGTTTATGGATATAATCCATAATCATAAAAATGACTCCTTTGAGAAAGTATATACTCATAAACCCTTCAAAATATTTATAAAGAAAATGATAGTTATCCTAAGAATATCCTTGGGGAGTGTCATAACCAAGAGTGCAGCAAGGCCCTTTGTCGTGCACCAGTTCCCGTTCGAGTCTAGCTCAAAGCGGTGTTTTTGGGTTTTACCCCTAGGTACATCTGTTCCAGAGCCGCCTCTACCTGCTCATATCCAGATAGGGATGTATTTCTTGGAAAACTCAAAAAATCTCTACAATACCAAAATTCTAGGATGTTCTTATATACTAATCCTCATTGTACACCTTAGGTCTATGTGCTCTAATCAGATTTTATCTAAATCTAGCTTCCAAGGTTTGAACTAAACTTCCTCTGATACCAACTGTAACGCTCCGACCCCAGTTTCCCAGAGTCGGTGCATTATTACATAACATTGGCACGATCACAAGAAGGATAAAATCTCTAAAGACCAATTAGTTTAGTAGCCTTGGAAACACTAGATATATTCATAATTGTTACATTACATCATAAAAATGAAAACTACTACAACATAGTCTCTATAGTCCACACTCTTATCCCCTCATACTATCCCTGCATGTCAGTCATAATTTACTTCTTTAAATCTTGGGAAAAATAATACATAGAAAAGGGATGATCTCAAATGCTCAGTAAGGATAAAAATATAGCAGAAACTTCTATGAATAAGAATAAACATTTAAGGAAACGTATAACTAAAACAAAGCCTTTTAAACTGGAACTTCAACATAGTATGTAGAAAATAAAATGAAATAATTCCATTTACTTATTCCCATGGATATTCTACTAATTGAATAATCACATTAAATATCAATAACCACATTCATAATGATGGAATGCATAATGCCAGGCTATCATAACCACATAGCCAAGGCCTCATGGCATGACTACAAATACGATTTTTCCAAGGCCTTGTGACACGACAGTAGTTTGTCTTATGAGACCTACCGATGCATCGAGGAGCTATAGCGGGCTCCACCCATCACATATTAAGTCCAATACATTCCCATATGAAAAGTTTTAAACATAACATAAACATTCGTATTAAAACTAGCATATTAAATGTCAATAATTTCTCCATAAACCATGAATGGTATAAAAATAACACATCCACAGTCAAACATATCACAAAACCTTCAATACAATATGGAACTTTTGTATCATAATAAATCAACATCAAATAATCTTAAAATCCATCAAAGGATGTTGACATAGATGAAATAAAAACTATTTGAGATAAATATCTATTTTTTTAAATCATTTGAAAGTCACACATTTATAAAGGCAGTAATTTAAAACATATTTTTGAATCAAATTGTCCCATAACACTTTGAAAATTTTGAAAAGAAATATCATTTCAAAATATTAATGTACTTATAAATAAATCATTAAAATTATTTTGAAAACATGGACATTTATTAAAAATATTTAGAAATATAAATCTTTAAAACATTTAAAATTCTGATCTTGATAAAGAGTACCTTTCACAAACTCTTAAAATATTCATTTTAAATTCATTTAAAGGTCACATAATTATAAAATAAAACATTTACTTTTAAAATATTCTTATAATCTTATAAGGGAAGTTTCGAATATTTTATAACGGCGGAAAATTGCCGCACCCGTCGTATATGTTAAAAAAAACATTCTGACCATAATTATATCGATAAAGGTAAAAAGCACCTTATTTGAAAACGACGAAAAGATTCCTTTATAAACCTCTTATAAAAAGTCAAAAAGGGTATAAATGAATTTATACCATAGTCTTTAAAATATTAAAAATGATTTGAAATACATTTTTATGAAATATGGATGTGGATGATAAAGAGGTCTCAGTAGACTATTACGTATAAACAACCTCGGATAATGAAGAGATTGCAAAATAAACCCTTATCTTGTACTTTTCCATGGTTGGGGTAGGTTAACCTCTTTTATAATGGTGAAATAATTGTTATTAAATTATACAAGAATCATATATATTAATATGATATCATATATGATCTTTTAACATTGCTTTGTTAATAATATTTTATAATTATCATCGTTTCGTTTGTTTACTTACTCATTTTCTTTTATATGTTTTGTTACGTAAGTCATGTCTGTCATGGATAGGTTGTATCTTATTCATATCCAGAATAATATCAATTCCTTATATACTATTATTAATCTTCAAATGAGATTTATACTTGAATGGATATGATGGGTAATGAATCTCATCGCGTTCGTGGAGACGGTAGTCCGTACGTACTCACGAGCGACAATATCATTCTTTTGATATTAAAATAATATTTAATTGCATGGTATATAATATATACAGAATCATCAAAATTTTATATTTATTATTTACATGAATAACACATCATTATTATACCCATCCAAAAAATAATTTATTGAATAACAATTACACCACGACGTGGAGACGCTAAGCCTTACGTACACATGTATGGTGACATGTCATTCAAAGGATGGATAGAATACTCAATATGGTTGTACCATGTTTATAAAAACATAAAATTATATATTATATAATGGAGTTATTATTTTATAATGGTAATAACAAAGATAGAAGTAGTGGAAGAATAAAGGAACTTGAAAAGGGGTAGTGAAATCATTACCTCTTCTTCGAGTTCTTAATTGTGATATGATCAAAAGGGATCCTTAGGTTTTATTTATAACTAAATTAAGGCTAGTATGATGAGTTGAGGGAAGTTGAGATAGTATTTTTGCAGGGTTGGGATTAACCAAAAGTCATTGAAGGTGTGAATTAATGAGAAGGAGGAGTGCCCTTTTATAAGAGGGGTGAGGGGCACCTTTGGAAAAGCTATAAATATTATTGTATAATAAATTCATATTCGTTTTTGAATGGATAAAAATTAGATTATTTAAAGTTTAAAGTTGGTATGTGTCGAAAACCAATCAACCCATATAATTTAGACAGGTTTGGGTCATTATTTTAACCTTATCTTTTAGTTTTAACTCTTAGTTAATTAGTTTGACACTTACCATGTCACTTTGTATTGTTATAATATATAGTTAATAAACATCATATATACCTCCAAGAAACACCCAAGTTGTCCATTAATAATACACCTATCATTATATAAGTATATTGGCCGAACAATATATTTTTAAAAATTTAATATCAATTAATAAAATAATATTTGTTTTAAAACCTATTTTATGTCAATTTTGACAGTATTCAATAATTGATTTTTGTAAAAATCATTACAGAATGATTACTTCGATAAAATTTAATTAAATCAATCCTAACATTTCATATTATCCATTAAAATTTTTGGTATTTATTAAAAGTCTCATTTTACATTTATTTGTATATTTATAATATCAATTATTCTAATTTTTCATTAATTAATTAATTACTGCATCACCATTGTATCGTACATAAATTAAATTATATAATGTCTAAAATTTATAAATAAAATATCATTATGTACGAAATAATTTTAGCTTTCTAATTAATATTTATAGTTGGATATCCAACAATTATAACCCCATGTGAAAATTTTTTTCTAAAAGATATATGCTTATGCAATTTTTTGTATTTATTTTGACTTAATTAATATAAAGTCTCATTATCACTTACAAGTAGATCCATGGGGTCCCATAATCGACCCAAAGATGACCATGGTCGGACATGTATCCACCAATAAGGTTATAACACGTTTTAGGGTAATTAATTATTATTATAATATTATTTTGTAACCCTTATTTACCGGATTTACCCTTTAACCTTGGTAAATAAAATATTTACCGAAATAATTATTCAAAATGTCTAAAAATAAAAGATACCTATTTACACAATTTGGACATCCTGATTCCAAATATGGAATCCCTTTTTCCAAATTCCAAACATAGAAGTGGCAAGAAATTAATTTAAAATTAATTCCTGCTGTCAAAACAAAAAAGCGTGTTTTTAAGATATAATAACTATCAAATGATTGACACATTTTTATGTCCAGTTTAATTGTAAAATTATGTCCAATGACCAAAATTGAATTAAATGGTAAAAATATATTATAATGTACTTTAAAACCACTCAAATTCATAATTTATCACTACTATTTATTTTGATTAAAAAAAGTTGTTTTTAATTAAAATATAGTAATTTTCACTATTCATCAAACTATAAAATTTATCCGAAAAGTACCAAAATTTCACCCTAGTCTATATTCCATATTACGAATCCAAAAATGAAGTCCATTTGGAAAGATAAAATTTATAAAATTTTAAAAATTAGGTATTACTATTCATTACGGCTAGTTTGATTGGTTGTAGTGTGTGTTAGAACTCGGTGTTGCTTACAACACACGCTACTGTATTATTCAAAGAGATTCATACCATGGAATCTAGGGGTGTTACATTGTAAATTTGTGATGTCCCCATTCTAAAGAATATATTTATTTAGTCAAATTTAATATATAAAATTTTAAAATATTGGATTTAAAAAGGGTTCACTGTTAATGTTTATAAAGTATGGTTTTTTGATATGGGGATTAATTTTTATGTAAAATATGTAAAAACTATTGCTGCTAGAGAAGCTTTACATGAATCTTTATTTTAATGGAATAAGATACGATCACTAGAAAATTAAAATGAAAATCATTTAGGAAAGACGGGATTTTATATTATACTATTGTTGAAGATAAATATTAAAACATAAAATTACTATATTTTATGGGAGTGATATCACTAGTGTCACAAGTTATTACAGTTATATTGTGGGGAATTCATTGTGAAATGCTTTTGAGAATGAAAAATTCAATATAATATCTTCTTATTCTATTTGTTTTGAGATTTTAGATACATATAATATGAAACTTCAATGAACATATAATGTTAATGGAAGGTATTTATATATATATATACTATTAAATTTAACACATTTATAAAAAACATAATGAATCTATCAATGAAATGAATCCTAAGATCAATATAATGGTCATCATGATGCTTAAACTATGAAACTAGATTACTTACAAGAAGAAAATATGAGACTTCTCATATTTTTACCAGATAGATAAAGTGGAAAATATATGTCCATGATATTTTTTAGGAAAAAAGTACACCAGAAAGAAATTAAATCATTGGAAAACTGTGACGTTCATATGATAAAAAAAAGTGAACAATGTTGAAGTAGATAAACCCAAAATGATGGTAGTAAATTCTTAGACATATAAATATAACCAAACGGTGATAATCAATGTTTATTGTTCAATTTCATAGGAATCACTTTTAAAGAGTGAAGTAGAAAAGGCATTCATGGAAATATGATTCATGAAAAACAATTTGAAACATAGTACTTCAATAAATTAAAATATGGAGGTATGTTTGGTAGAAAATGGAATTCAAGAAAATAGTAGAAAATGTATAACTCTACCAATGAAATAATATATATTGAATATAAAAGTTTTGAATAAATCAATGAAGAACGACCCATGATAAAATATAATAAATTGTATGAGGATAATGGCAAAACATATAGAATATATGAAATAAACAAGAAGTTTCTCTAGTGATATCTCATGAGATTTATAGATGAGGATATAAGAGATAAATGAAAAATATAATAAGTCTATTATGATATGTACATTTTATGTACTGATAGTTTCTCCTGAATATCAATTAGATATTTCAAACCATTATAAAAATGAATATGATAAATGATATATATCAAGTGATAAATTATTTCAATACTATAATACTATGGAAGAATGTTTTATTAAATTTATTGGTAAGTATATAATTATAATGAATCAGAACACTATTTGTTATCACATTATAATTTATCTTATATTAGAAAAGGATAAAAATCTCAAATTTAAAAAAAAATTATTGTTAATTATAAAATTTGAATTCAAATAATCTTCTAGAGAGATTGCATAATGGAATAAAAACACAATCCCATATTCATAGTAATTAAAAAACACATAAATATACTTCATTAATGGGATATCAACCAAGATAGTGGAAAATATATAAGAATAAATATGTTTGAAGTTATATTTATATAATTTAAGAAAGTATTTAATGTTCTAGAGAACACATAAATTTTTAATCTTGGAATTTCTAAATTCTATATTTAGGAAACCATAAATAAATTAAATATTCCTAAATCATTGATTTGTAACATCTAAAGACACAATAAATTTGAGAAACAAATATTTTATTGGGTTTAAATAATTTATCTATGAAACCTTCATTGAATGATCTAGTACAAAATTACTGTATCTAGATGGTGGATTCTATAATCATATAAATATTGACATTCCTTGATTCTGGAAGATAATTAATGTGTATTGTGGACAGGTCACATTTGGTGACAATTGAAAATGAAATATAATAGGCAATGGTCAAATTGGTGGCTCTACAAATGATTTAGCATCTGTTGTTTTATTTTTTGATGGATTAAAATATAATATTTTTTTAACATAAAAATGTTTCTATAATGGGTTTCATGACATGTTTTATGAAAATTATTTGAATGTTTTTTTATTCTTTTTATGTTTTATTATATTTTGCTATGATAAATGAAAATGTAATCTTATAATTATTTTTCCCATAGTTTTTAATTTTTATGTTCTATTCACAATTAATCTAGGATTTTTTATAGGGGACTATCCTATGTAATTATTCTCTTAATATGAAATATTATTTTCTAATTATTGGTCAAGGATATACCCAGACTAGAATTACTAATAGAAAAATTCATTATTCTATTCCAAAATAGAGAGTTGTATAAATTTATTTTCAAACCAATGAAAAAATTCTCAACATCTCAACATTTAGAGTTGGATCACATAGATTTTTTCAGATCGTATATAGTTTATATAAAATAAGTAATACATTATGATAATGTTATAGTGGGTGATTTTTCATGACATATATATTTGGATTTTTCCTTATCATATGATTGAATCCCTCTCATATTTTTCAAAAATTATAGATCTATAGTTAGTATTTGTGTGATTATAATAAAGACCATTAGATGTGATCAGGGATAAGATTGTGAAAATCATTTGTTTTGATCATTATGAGCATAAGAAGCTATTTTTATATAACTTGTTAAACAAGGACCCCACAATAGTATTTTGTAGTAGGAAAAAAATAGAACCCTTTAATATTTCTTGAACTATGCCTAATTAATATGATTTAGATTTTATGTTTTTGGAAGTAGCTATAAATATTGGTTTCTATATATTTTATAGACTCATAATTATTTCAATTTTAATGAAGACCACATACGAATCAAGGAATATTATAAACATAAATGTAAATTAAATTATAGGTTTTTGTTATAAATATGATATACTCAATAAAGAAGAAAATTTAGACATTTTTGATTACAAAAGTGATGATAGAACATTCTTTGGATATTCTATAACAAGTAAAAAATATAGGGTGTCTAATAAAAGTACTACGATTTTTGAAGAAGCTATATATATGTCATGTTTGATGAGACACAACTACATTTTCATAAAAATAAATTATAAAATTTATATGATTACCTTTCCATCCAATACTATAGTTCAACTATACTCCTCCAATGAAATCACCCAATTATGGAAAATAGCATGAAATCATATGAGGTGTCAAATTCATCTATTATTATAGATCATAGATCTCATTGAGATAAGGACCTTGATTTTATTATAGGAAACCATGTTTAAGGAACTAATACTATAAATCCACTTTGATATCATGTTTAACATCATGATTTATTATTTCAAATTGAAACCAACTAAATTAATGATTAAATTAATGATAAATTCTCGGTAATTTATATTCCAAAGGATTTAAATAATTTTGAATGATATAAAGTCTCAGAACTACTTGAATGGAATATATAAAAACATAATATTGTAACCAAATGTTTGTTCAAGAACAATGATGATGAGTATAGTACTATATTTATTAATGAAAAATGTTTTCTTGAATATGTATATCATCATGAAAAATGTATTGACTATGAGGAAACCATTTCCCTAGGAACTAGACTTGATTTCATTAGAATATTTTATTCCTATGTAGCAGATTTGGATTTAAATATATATTAAAATGATATTAAGGTAGAATTATTAAATGTATATATAGTTGATGATTTTTTTAAATTACCCCTATATTTATAAATCCTCTATTTCTTAATCATGATCTTAAAATTGAAATTTTATTATATGGTTTCAAAAAAAAGATTGTATAGTTATGTCTGATTAACTTATCTCATTTTTTATTTTTAAATGTTTTACCAAATCATTATATTACAATATTATATGTGTTAAAATTATTTTAGAATTTTCTTATTGTTCAAAACAGTTATGGGGATTTTATATTGGTATATTCATTAAATTATTTTTGTATTGATTTTTCCAAAATGATTGAAATTTTATTTGAAATGAGTTTGATGGAAAAAATAAATTACTTCTCATTTTTTATTTTTAAAAAATTAATGAAGGAATTATATTAAATAAAAATTCTATATATTAAATATATATTAAATATTTTTCTAATATATTTTACTAAAGGATACGATGCTCTATTGAGAACAAGTTATAAACTACTTTATGAAGATATCAGGAACCGGTTTGAGCACATATTTTTTCAAGGTTCATTTAACATTTATCTCAAATTAACACCATTCAATTTTAGATACATTCACCAGAAATATATTTTCTAGGATTATGTTATTAAAATTATTTACTAATCATTTCTATAAAAAAATCGATTTATCGTAGAGCCACATTAAAATCATATAAAATTCAAAAATATAACTTATCAAACAAAATCCCATAGTGTTTAGTTTACCAAAAAAATATAATTTTTTTAATAATATTCCATATTCATTATTCACGTAGTCAGCAAATATGATTTAAATAATAGGGTTAGTTATATCACATTTTTCTCAATTGTAAGAACATAAAATTACCACATCAAAAATTATATGATAATTCTTTAAGTTCACTACTACTACGATGATTATTTCTGTAAAATTATTGTCATTATTATTAAAATAATACAACACATTAATCTGAATGGGTTACATATACCTGACCACAATAAAAGTTCTAAAATTTCATTAATCGCCTAAATAATTCATTACTTAATAGATCAAATGGGTTTTCTAATAAATTAATGTTATGATAAACAATAAACAACGAAACCAAATATATAATCCCAATCTATTAATACAACCTCACTTAAATACATTATAATATCCAATCCAATATAAACCCTACTCTAATCCAAACTATAATAGATTTGAACATGCACTCCAATATCAGAAGTTAAAATAATAAACTTTATCATTGATACCCATGAATGTGTCCAAGTTTTATCGATCCAAAATATTAAATATAAAATGTAAAACTAGATCACATACATTTCCAAGGGATTTTTGTTTTAGTGTTTTAGTAAATGATTAAAAACACTTGCATGAGTACACCCATGAAGTAATGGGATTGTATTTCTTAGTGTATATATCTTTTCATATTACCTATTATGATTTAAAAATTTTCCACTCAAATTTTCACCATTGAAAATTTTATTGGAAAAAATTATTTTTTTATCATTCATCTTAACATGGGTTATATGAAACATATGAATGTTGAGCACACATGTTCAATAATTTATAACGTAAGAATTAATAATTAAATTTAATAAATGTGCTTATAAATGAATAATGGTACGATTAAAAAAATATAACGAGAAAAAAAATAAGAATATTCATATCCATTAATACTAGAATCATTAGAAATGAAACATGAAACAAATTTTTATCAAATTCAAGATTCATACGAATAAATAATAACAATATTTTGATTTCAATTTTGGCCCAAGGAATTGTTAGACACCCATATAAAGAATAATAAAAAAAATTGGTACCATGATCCAAAAACTTCTCTAAAGTATTAAAAACACTTATATATATAAATAACCATATGTATAACTTCATATATAATTATCTATAGAACATAATTACTATCCAATGCATCACAGTTCAATTTGGTCACACGCATCAAAAAATAAATATCAGTCTCATCATGTGCTATCATGTAACACCCTTCGTATGAGGTATAAGGGATAACTGATGATCACTAATATGGATCAACCTATCATATAACAATATAAAATAAAAAAACATGAATAATGTACATAGAGCATTATTTTTATCATAAAAATAATAAAACATCCATTATTCCTTCTATAACATGACTAATAGGGTGAAAAGTAACTAGTTCCATGATAAAATATTTTAATCATGATCAAACCTTTGACGAAATAATTGGTTCAAGGGAAATATCTACCAAACATTATTACCAAATGAAAAATACATCAGTTACATAAAAATATCTTTCAAAAATATAATTCCATAGAAATGAAATGGGGTTTTTTAATATTTCTTTGATATAATCATTATCCATACATGGAAACTATGATGAAAGAGTCATTAATAAATTTTTGAGTAGAGAAGATGTAATGACATGGGAAGTTGACATCAGTGAATGTAAATACTGTAAAAATATAATTGTAAACATTCTTGAGGAAAATGACATTTTCACATTAAGAATGATATATGGATGACAACTCAACTGGAAAATAAATTTCAAAAAATCACATGAAACATATTCTTTTAATGATATCCTTTCATTTTAAAAATATATTTTTGAAATATAAATTGTTTCCATAAATTAACATAATCATTTTATTTAAAAATATCATTAGAAACATAAAAAGTATGGTTCATATAATTATGTGGAGATGATTATGGTAATATTACATTCATGTAGAGTACATTAAAATAAAGATTCCTTTCAGTTGTTTGATAAAAAATCAAAAAGTGATTAGTTTAGAAAACGATAGGAATATTTCATTAATGAAGATTCTTAATGTGAAACATTCAAACCCAAACCATATAGTCTATGATATAGTTCCCCATGACCTCATGCATTCCTCTTCAAATGCAAGAGGTTGCTAAATACTAGTAAGGCTCTTAGTCCAAATGGGGGGAGACTAAAACCTCACTATTGTGTCATTGGATATGTAATAAATAATAAATGACCTAATAAATAATCACATTAAACACAAGTAATAACAAAATAATTTGATTACATCAGAAATAATAAATTAATATAAAATTAATGTAAATCATTCCAACAATATATAAAATAGGTTCAAAAAATAAATGATAGACTATCAATCCCATTGGTGTCCTCCCTATGACGTTACTAGATCCACAATAGTTATCTTATATGTACACCCTTGAGATTTTTCCTTCATTAGACCAATTTTAAAATCTAAAATTGCAACAAAGTTATCAATTTTGCTGAGATAAAAAGAATAATATAGAAATAAACATCACTTTCTTAACCGAATGTAATAATGTATATAAATTTATCACATAAAAATAATCAATGTGTAACAATCATAGTAACACAAAATATCAAAAAAAGGTACCGTCTTCTAATAACATTTCCACAAACCCCTATTTTTACCTTCATCAGATATATACCAGAGGGATAATGAAGATGTTTTATGAATAAAAAACTATTCATGAAGCTCATGAATCATGATACTCAATGTGGTCTAATTGTGAAAATGTGTATACAAGATGAATCAAACAAGACAAGTTCTTGACAGTCTCTAGGAATCCATTGCTACTCGACATTTACCAAGAATCGAGAACATACCCCTTTACATACTTTAGGAATCAAGTTAATCACACAACATCTATTTGGAATCATTTTATTCCAAAACTATTCATAGGTCACTCGTTGTGAGTTTCACAAAATTTTCACACTCCCCTCTAAGGATTAAAAAAGTATTGACATGCCAAATTCCATAGACTCTAAGAAAACATCATAAAAAGGAATATAACATGGTAAGATACACAAGAAATCATATAACATCATCATTTCTAAGGTAGCACAATAATACATGGGATCAACATCAAACATGGTTATTTAGATACAAAGTTCATAGTGACAAATGTGTCACATAAGGTTCTCTTGGTAATAAAAACACACACCAAAAAGTGATCATAGTCCAGCACTATCATCAGTATGTATATGAAAAATCATTTAATACAACTTGTGTAAAAAAATCCCAATAGGTAAGGAAAATATTACCACAAATGTCATTGATGTCAATGGAAAGGATTAACAACCACCTATGGTTTGATAACTAGTGTGGAAACCTCAAAAATAATTAACTACTCTTCACAACCTCATTATATTAAACATTGACAAGAAAAAATGGGGTTTCAATGGTTCCTATAATCAATATAATTTATTTTATTTATAAAATAAATATAATATAATATGTTTTGATAAATTATGTATCCTAGATAATCTATAAATTATCATTCTTGGTCGACACATACGCATGGAAAAATATCCATATGAGTAATTACCTTGTAATAATTTTTCAGAAATTATCCTTTCTTAATTACATCTTGAAAATTAATTGTGAAATGTCTATTCTTATTAATCATTGATAAGTAAACATAAATTTCCTCTTATAATTATATGTTGATGATTTTTATAAATTATCATTTATTATTATGTTTTTATAATTTATCCAACTATTATATTATGATAATTTGTTATAAATTATCTTTTAATAATTTTTAATTGATAATTTACTATAAATATCTCATTTTAAATAATTCCATGATTATTTATAAAAAAACTATTTATTATTATTGTTTATTTAAATTTATTATTAGTTTTCCATTATAATTAAATTTGGATTATTTATTATAAATTAAACATTATAATTATATTTTGATAATTCTTAATAAAGTAATCTATATTACTATCTTTTGATAATAAATAAAACATTATCCTTTGATAATTTCACACTTAATTATTGGAAATTTTAATAATTGTCCTCTTAGAATTCAAAGTAATTTTTATCCATTAAATTGAATAAATCAACCTCTGAATAATCCAATTGATAATACATTTCCAATATTTATTCTATAAAATTTTCTTCTATAATTTAAAAAAAATATTTAGATAATTTTAATAATTATTCATTAATAATATTTCAATTATTTTTTGACAATTTTGTGAATTGTAAATTCATATTCTCGCAATTATTTTTAGATAAATTTTAAAAAAATTCATATGAGAATCTCATAATTATCATTTGTTAATTTTATATAAATTTCCCATTAATTATTTCGTTAAATTAAAATTGATAATTTCAAAAAATTGTTATTCTAGTAATATTAATAGAGTATTCTTTTAATAAGACGGTATCATTATCATTTTATAACTAGTTACAATCATCCAAGGCAATTCCATTTGTTTATATTTTGATTATTATTATCCTATAAATTATCGTGTTATAATCTTTTGAAAAAATTGTTTTTTATGTATTTAAAAAATAAAAATGATTATTGTTCACAATTATCATATGATAATTTTTATTGGAATTAGCTCTGATAATTTATATAAAATTGTCATTTTAAAAACATATTAAATTATATTTAATAAACAATAGTATTTATTATTTTATTATTCAACTAATATTTTAAATAATTTTTTACAAAAAGGAAATATATGGAGGAGAATAAAAAAATTACAATAAATTAAATAAAATGAAACAAAACCCAGTAAAATAAAGGGTCCCCCATTCTTAGGAGGAAAAAGGGTCAAGAATACCTTCATCAGGATTGGAAAAACTGATTCATGTCATGATGACTTCATCGATGGCACACAAGTGAGGAATTTATTGGGTTAGATTTGACCTTTTCTACCAAAATCGAGATCTGATCGAGTATAAAATACCTAAACTCAAAAATTCTCTTCTCAAAAAAAGCATCCCCAAATTTAATTAAAAAATTAAACTAAAAAATGATTGTGTTGGATTTAAATTTACCCCATTAACTTGTTTCCAGTTATTAATTTTAAAAAATTAGATGATTCCATGTTTTATAAATGTTTTAGTTTGTAAAAAGAGCGGATAATTGGGGAAAATAAAATGTCCATTTAGAAAATGAATATTCAATTAATTTTATTAATTTTATAACATAATAAATTTTAAATAACATAAAATTAATTGTGATCTAATAAAATTCTCAGCACCAGAATGTTATGTATTTCCTTGGGTAATCCCTTCATTTTAGAACAATATGTAGTCACAAATTACTCATATAATGCACTATTTTTTTAAATTTAAATTTTTGATAAAAAATTTATAAAAATATTAAAAAGATATCCCATCATGTTATATTACCAAATTTTCAATAGGAACAAACTGTATGCCACACCTAGGGTAAATCCATCATACTAGACCTAACAACAATCTCATATTTCTCAAATGATGAACATTTTGGGAGATATTAGAATATTTTTGAAATGTTTCATGCATGTAATATATTATATTAAATATTTTTATATCATCTTTGATGAGACTATATCGGCCTTGAAATCTCACACTAATAAAGAAAATGATCCCAAAAATATTTTATTACATATTCCAAGGTGTTAACTTTAATTTTATGCATAAACAATGGTTCTAAATGACATGTGTAGTTAATTTTATAGAATAATTACATTTAAAAATAAAAATAAACAGAAATTATTTTCAATTAGGGCTTTTAGCACATTTAAAATTTTAAGATGATACAAAGTTTCCCCCTTTATCTATTTATTTTCATATATAGGTACTTATGGTTGTATTTCATTAAAATATTAGCCCACTAAGACTGAAAATCAGACTCGTGTTCACAAGTTTCCTCCTAGATCGATCCACAATGTGACTAAATCCCAAATAATGTTTTTGTTTTCCCTTAGAGGAGTTTCTCACATCTATCTATTATACAATATTTTCTAACCTAATAAAATCCATTCAGTTCCAACCTAATGTCCTCAAAATATCTAGCATGAACAAGATTTCTCATGTACCACTAATGATGAGAAAAATGAAACACATCACACAATCCTAGATAACATGAAGGTCCAAATGGTACTCCGCTATCCCTACTCATTAAGAGATCTAAATGGGTCACATGAATTTTAGTTTTAGCCTACACTTCTACCAAAGTTTTTTTCCACACAAACTGATTTTTCACTCAAAATAATGAACTTGATTACACAAAGTGACCTCAAAGGTATGATCTGATGGTTTGTATAAGAATTCTTCATACTAAAATCATTGATCATCCTATCATGTATCATCCGCACTCTCTTAATGCTCTTAAACCATGTTTGTAATGGTCAGGAACTATCTGGTCTATCCCATTACAAATATCAGGTGTGTGAGATGTGTTGGGAGTTCATGGTGACATATCCCCATCACTTTTCCTAATTTTTCATTTCAGTGTACAGTTTCAATGGTAGACCGTGGTGAAAAGTGCATCGGTGACCTTCTGTGAATAATTTCATTGGTGACCTTCTGTGAACAGTTTCATCGTTTAACTTATATGAACAGTGTCATTGGTAACCTTATGTGAACAATTAAATTGTGACCTTGTGTGTATAGTTTATCAGTGATCATATGTGAATAGTGTCATCAGTGACCTTATGTGAACAGTGTCATCGGTAACCTTCTGTGGACAGTGAAACGGTAACCAGGTGTGAACTGTGACATCGGTTAACTTATGTGAACAATTTCATCGGTGACCTTTTGTGAACTGTGTCATCTGTAACTTAATGTGAACAGTGGCATCAGTGACTTTCTTTGAACAGTTTCATTAGTGACCTTATGTGAACAGTTTCATCGGTAACCTTATGTGAATAGTGCAACAGTGACCTTTTGGGAACAGTGACATCAGTGATATTATCTGAACACTGTCATTGGGGACATTCTCTGAACAATGAAATGGTATGCTTATATGAACAGTGTGATTGGTAACATTATGCAAACAATCCAAAGGTAAGGTTCCAACGATGACCTTTTCATTCCAATGCCAAATTTTGAGTTCTATGAACAATGTTTCTAGAATGGTGATGTTCCAATGGTGACCTCTTCTTTCCTTTTCCAAATTTAGAGTTTTGTAAACAATGCTTCCTAAACGGTAGTTTCACAGTGTTTCTAGAATAGTAGGTGTATAGTGTTTCGAGAATGGTAGGTGTACACTATGTCTAGAATGGCAGGTGTATAGTGTTTCCAGATCGGTAGGTGTACACTGTCTCCAGAACGGTATGTGTACAATATTTCCAAAATGGTAGGTGCATATTTTTTCCATAATGGTAGGTGTACAGTGCCTACAGTTTGGTGAGTGTAATGTTTTTCTTGTATGGTAGGTGTACAATATTTCTAGAACGGAATGTGTGCAATGTTTAAATAACGGTAGGTGTAAAATGGTTCCAGAATGGTTGGTGTACAATGTTTCCAAAATAGTTGGTGTACAGTGTTTCCAGAACTGTAGGTGTAAAGTGTTTTCAGAATGGTAGGTGTATAGTGTTTCCAGAACGGTTGGTGTACACTGTTTCTAGAACGGTAGGTTTATAGTGTTTCCAGAACGGTAGAGAGTACAGTGTTTCCAGCCTCCTACAGTTTCTCCCCTTTAATGTTTCTTTTGAAATAAAATGCATTTAAAGACACTTTTTAAGGACTATAAGGCCGATACAAAGGCAGTAACTCCTATATTAATTATTCTAAGTCTTGGGATGTTTTTACTTTATCAAACCACTTGGTTTAATGCGATTCATTTTTAATGGTAAATCAAGTGTATGTTAAACCATTTTCCAATTAAATCATTGAAAGGGACAAGATATCTTCCCCCCTTGTTCTTCTTCATTGTTCTCTAGCGCGAGACGCTTGAACCATTCCTTCCATCCCATAGAAATCGTTAGATCTAACTTTTCACTGTGGATTGGTTTCCCTCGATGACCTTCTTGCTACAAGTACACACCCTATTTCGATGCAACCATGATGTATCTATAAATCTTTGATATAAGGTTTGTTTTATCATCGTTATTTTGGGATTCACCTTCTTCTAATTCTCATTATTATATTATAGCATGTTATCTCCAAGAATCTAATGTAGTTTTCTTGGGTTTTGGTTTGTGCGTTCGTATCTTGGAATCCTCGGTGGATACAGTTTTCACGATAGGAGGCGACCGTGATCCATTGTGTGGATTTTTCTCATATAAACAACTTCAAGAACCATTTGAGGATGGGAATTCGTCACCTCTCTCTTCTTTTATGTGAAACTGTATCGTTCGAATGTTTTGTCCTATTGAATTACAATGGAATAGATATAATAAATATTTCAACCAGATAAATAAATTGGTATGAAATGTATGTTTTTTCTTGTTGTTTTTCTATATAGTGTGATATCTATGCTTGCATTTTATAGTTATTCATTCATTATGTAAATCAGTAAAGAACTTAAAGAATTATTAATTGATAATTTTTTATATATAGATAAATAGGCATGTAAATGAATCTGGTTCTTGTGGTAAATTGTTGTTAATAAATTTGACACAGTGAGAAAGTTTAATTATTTGTCATAACATAATAATTTGGATTCTGAAATTTGGAACCTTAAAATAATAATCTTTTAATCCAAGATGGATTAATGAACCCGTTTTTTGATAAATGACAATTCCATGTTGGGTTCTGAGTTACCCTCTTGACTGTTAAAGGGGAAAGATCCAAATTGTTAAGATGTTTTTTAATGTTGCTTGTGTTGTGATGTCAGCCTGGATGGCTGTTGTGATATGTGGGGGCATGGAGTTCTTTCGGTTGTGGCAGCAAATGAAGCCTAGGGTGGAGATATGCATCGGTTTATGCATGTGGGTGTCAGGGAGGACACCAGGGATGATGGAAGGAGATGGATTTTATTGTTGGATGCTTTTTATTTCTTTTTGTTTGATTATCTCTTTTACTTTTCCCTCTGCCTAAGGCAGCTGGTCTTGCTTACCCTTCATCCGAACAAGGTAAAGACATGCAGGAATTCCACATGCTTTCCATTTTTAGCTTATCATGGGAGGATGGGTCTATGCTATTGATATAGGCGATAAACACTCGACGGGTAGTAAATCTACTCACTATGTTGATCCCCATTGTGTTTAGAGGCATATAATGTTTTTCTAGAATGCATGGGAATGTTGAAAAGTATTTTTTTTCGTTGAATAATTAAATAAATGGTGCTTACCCATGGGGTTGGAGTTCACTAGAACATAATGGTGTGGTTGTAATTGTAAAGGGACAGTGGACTTTGGGTTTGATGCTAATGAAATAAAATGTGAAATAGTAAATTATTAATTAATGTTTAAATAATTAATTAAAAAAAATTGGAACTACTAAAAAGGGAATAAAGTTAGACAATAAATCTTTTCAAATGGTTGTGTGGTTATAGGATACCTAGTCTTGTAAGTGGCAGATGGGAGTTCGAGTGACATTAGCAACAGTTGAGTCTAAGACTTGGTTATTCTCATAGTGTGGTTCTGAGCCATAGTATATTCTATAATTTTTGTGTTTCTATACACTACTCCAGCCCATATGTAAGGGAAAATGACACCCTGTAGATTATGATCCCTAGGTGGTTTTCCCCAACATTCTGGTGGGAGGATTGATGGTTGACTACCCCATTGGCCCTGCTCTCTTCTCTTGGTAGTTACTTTTGATGGTACTCGTAGTGGCATGTTTTTCCCTTATATGTGTGTAGTGGGATTTAATGGCTTGTGGTTATTCACACACATATATTCTGGATATAGTTTCATATGGACTACTATAGGTGTAATGTGTATAGGCTGTGATGGCTTGAGGATCCAACTGAGAATACTATTATACTCACCCTATGTTGATATAAACTATTTCGAGGCCACTTGGATAAGGTTGTAGATCAAGATGGTTTCTTCTTTCTTGGGGTTGTAGGAGCTGTTCGGGCATGAGGTTGGTGTTATTTTTACTTTTTTTGGGTACTTGTTGTTTTCACCTTCCAGTTTTAGTAATTTTTTACGAAATTGCCTATGTGCACTTGGGTTTTCTTTTATATTTCAGTTCTTTGGAATTGTTTGGTGTCTATCTTATCTCGCTCTTCCGCATCTGTTCTCTTATAGGTTAATGCCTCTAATTTGTCTGTTTATTATACACTATGTGTTAGTCGCCAACTCGAGGCCTACTAGAGGCAGGAATCTGGGGTCATTATCTTCGTTCTAACATTGTAGGTCTAGTAGTGGTACACATTGTGGGGAGGGGGTCAGGACATGGTGGTATTAGAGGCAGGTTGATGGATAGTATAGAGTTTGGAGTTAGGCATAGGTGAGGTTCCATAGGTTGGTAGGGAAACATTGTCATTCATGTTTAGAAAGTAATGTAAACACTGGAGACCAGCTGAGACATAGGAATTTAGGGCCCCCTATGATCGGATGTACGTACCATTATGTATACAATTTGCTACTAAATGAGGTGATACTAGTTCATGGGTAGAGACCTAGGAAAGGATCATGCATCATTCTTCTTTGTGTATATGTTTCAATGGGTATACCATGTGATTGGATAATATAAAAGGAATAAAATAAATTAATTAATTAATTAATGTTGAGTCCTCTATATTTTAGGTTTAGGATCCCTAACTGTTTGTTATTTTATAATTATGGATATAGGTCGACGTCCTCATCGGGATCAAATAGAATATGTCCAACAGGTTGTTCCTGTAGATCTCTATAGGGAAGTGGTTGATGATGATGACACATTGAGGAAGACACTCTGAGAGTTTCAGTTCTAGAGTCTTCAGAAGTACATGGGCTCTGTTTCAGATGCAGTCATTGAAGACTAGTTAGAAGAGGTCATGATCAGCTTTAATTTCATCTGTGCTCAGAAGGATCACTATGTGTCCAGGGTTGTGATAATGCTTCATGGAGCAGCGAGGAAGTTGTGGTTTTTTTTTCATCGGGGATTAGGAGGTGTCATAGATATTATTGGAGATGTTCTGAGACAAGTTTGGAGTCGAGTTTCTTTCAATGAACTCCAAGGAGTATAGTCTCTAGGAGCTTCTTACCCTTCTACAGCAGAGCTCCAATGTGAGTGATTTTGGAATCCATTTCAGGAACCTTTTACGATATGCTTCAGACCTGTTGTTAGAAGAGGAGGACTGGTTGATGCATTTTGAGGAGGCTTTGCATCCAGATATCCAGTGCTAGGTCACCCCATTTATGATGAAGACATATCTTGAGGTGTTGGCGAGGGAAGAGGTTGTCGAGGGGTCTTTTGAAATAACCACATCATCACAGTTGGGGATTCATCGTGATTCCTCATGAAGTAGAGTTGTGGTTCATGGATCTTGTTTTTCCGGGCTAAAGAGTTTATGTTCAGCTGGAGGTAATTCCCATCCCTTCACATATCGTTTCTCTAGAGGTAGAAACTCTCAGGCCTATTCAAAGGGACCAGGAACTTGTTTCTCTTATGGTGGTCGAGGTCATTAGTAGCCGTACTTCTCTACCTTTTAGAGCAGTCATCGTTCACTATGTGATCAACTCTAGGGTCCACCATTGAGGCAGTTCTAGCTGAGGCAGCAAGAGGAAGGTGAAAAAGCTTTAAATTATCAGAGGTTAGATGGGGCAGGCAGGGGACAGACCCGTGATTCTCTCCATCCTCAGAGAGCAGAGCGAGACCATGGTGGTGGTCGTTATTAGGGTCAGAGAGGCTATGGAGGAGGTCTTGGTCAGCTTCATGCTCTAGCATTTCCAGCTCCAGGCGAGCCAGACATCATTCGTGGTACCCTTTTCTTGTTTTCTACCTTGGTTTATGCCTTGTTTGATTCAGGATCAACACACTCCTTCATATCACCAACCCTTGTCCATGCTTGGGGACTTGAGGTAGAGAGGCTTCTAGTGCCCTTGGTGTTGACTATGCTAGTTAGAGGTCGAGATGACTTGTTTGAAGTATGTAGAAATTTTGAGCTAGTGTTGGGGCAACACCACTCTTAGGGAGATTTCCTATTATTGAGAATACAACCATATGATTACCTCCTTGACAAAAATTGGTTTTTTTCGGTGTAGGCTATCATGGATTGCTTCTAGAAGAAGGTCATTTTCATTGGTGTGGATGGCAAGCCGGTGGTGTTTATTGTGGAGTGAGATCCTCATATAGGTCATAGGCACATTCTGTCCTTATCATCCATGATGGCTGACATGATGTTGAGTTCTTCAGAGGTTTCGCAATAGGCATTTTCTAGGGTCTTAGAAGAGTACCTTGATGTCTTTACAGAACAGGTTGTAGCATTACCCCCTCAACAAGAGAGCGCGTTTGGGATTGAGAAAAAACCAGGAGCATCTCCTATCTCTATGTCTCCATATAGGATCTCACCTTATGAGTTATGAAATCTACGTATACAGCATGATGTTCTGTTATAGTGTTGTTTTGTTCGACCATGTTTGTCACCATGGGGGGCTCCCATTTTATTCGTGAAGAAGGTTGACGTCAGTTTGCGGTTGTGTATCAATTATCAACTCTTAAAAAAATGAAAATAAAGAATCACTCTCCTATTCTGCAAAATGATGACTTATTCGATCAAATAAAGGGTGAATGTGGGTTCTCAAATATTGAATAGCGGTCAAGATATCATCAAATGTGTGTGAATGATAAGGATTTCTCGAAGACTGCTTTCCATTTTCATCATGGTCATTATGAGTTTGTTGTAATGTTGTTCGGCATGACGAATTATCTAGATGTGTTCCTGCGATTGATGAATGTTGTGTTCTTTGAGTTCCTGGACAAGTTCATGGTAGTTTTCATCGATTAAAACATTTTGTAATCCACGTCTGATGGGGAGGAGGCAGAGAATCTATACCTAGTTTTGGGATTTTTTCGTCAACATCAGCTGTTTGGGAAGTTTCCAAAGTGTTAGTTTTGGGACTGATATGTCCATTTAGTGGGGAATGTTGTGTCCTAGTTGGGAGTATATGTGGATCCATCGAAGATAGAATCATTTTTGTCTTGGTAAGACCCCAAGATAGTGTTAGTGGTGTGTAGTTTCCATGGTCTCGCAGGCTACTACATGAGGTCTGTTGTCGATTTCTCACAAGTTGTGACTCCTCTAACAGCTTTGAAAAGGAAGTATCATACATTCAAATGGACTAATCAGTGCCATGAAACATTTGAGTATCTAAAAGAGTAGTTGTTATGTTCTCAAATTCATTGTATTCTAGCTGAGGGAGTTTAGTTTGATGTTTTAAGTGATTCTTTGCTTCTGGAGTTGGGTTGTGTTTTTGATGAAGAAAAGATCATATGATTCTTATGGGTCTTGGTAGTTACATCACCATGAACATAACTATGCAACTCACAATCGTTAGTTGGCATCCGTGGTGTTTTCTCTGATGTTGTGGAGGCATTACATCATTGGTGAGTACTTTATGGTTTTCACCGATCATAAGCGTTTGTGATATGTTTTCTCCCATCATGACTTGAACCTACGAAAACATCGTTGGATTGAGTTTTTATAGGAATATGACATCAAAATATAGTATAAACCTAGATTAGGGAATGTTGTTGCTGATGCACTGAGTCGCAAGTTACGTAGTGATGAAGTGCGTGAATTTGGTGACTCTTGGAGAGTAATGGAAGAATTGTCTGCATTACATGTTCATATGGGAGAAGTTGGGGGTAGATGTTGTCTTTTTCATATGATGGTGTTGTCATCTCTAGTGAAACAAGTGGAAGACTCCCAGTTGGGAGATTTTGAGGTGGAGGTTTGGAGACACCGATTTGTTTGTAGTGAGACCCCTGATGGTTGGTCGAAGGATGAACAACGCCGAGTGTTATATAACAAATAGTATTATTTCCTTCCATGATGCATGATATAGCTCTCAGAGAGATTCATAGTTTCCCTTTATCGGTGCATCATGGCTTGAAAAAGATGTAATGAGCCTTGAAGAGCCAATTTTGGTGGTATGGGCTAAAGCGTACGGTCGCACAGTTTTTGTCTTGATGATTAGTTTCCTAGAATGTGAAGGTCGAACACCATGTTCCTGGAAGTCTGCTCCATCAAATAGAGACTCCTCAGAGGAAATGGGAGGACATCTCAATGGACTTTGTAACTATTTTATGTCGAGCTCTGGGAGGATATGATGCTATTTGGGTGGTGGTTGGTCTCTTAACAATGTTTTCCCACTTTATAGAAACCATGTAGTCGATCATAGTGGATGTTTTGTCATGGAAGTATCTATAGGTGGTGGTGAGACATTATATATTCCCCAAGATGATCATTTCGGATCGAGATCCTTGCTTTACTTCTAGGGTTTGGAGAGGTCTCCAGCATGATTTTGGTATTTAGCGATGCCTTTGGAATTATTTTCAACATCAAATGGATTGGAAGAAAGAGAGAACTATCCAGAATCTTGAAGAAATATAATTCTCTTGTATTCTTGATTTTTGAGGTTCGTGGATGAGGCACTTACCTTTTTTGGAGTTCACTAACAATAATATTTTTCACTCCACAATTGGTATGGCTCCATTTGAATCCCATTATTGATGAACTTATTGTTATCCATTGTGCTATAATGGGGTTGGAGAGTCAGAAATTCTCAGACCAGAACTAGTGCATAATACAACATAGATGGTTCAAGTGATTCGTGGGTAGATGAAGACAGAACAAGATCGTCAAAAATCATATGTTTATCAAAGAATAAGACTGTTAGAGTATAATGTTATGGGTCATGTGTTTCTAAAGGTGACTCCTCATCATGGGAAACAATGGTTTGGTCGTGGGAGTAAGATTTTTCCCATTTTTGTTGGGCCTTTTGAGGTGTTGGTTCATATGGGAGTTGTGACATATCGAGTAGCACTTCCCCCACAGATGAGTTAGATACATGATGTTTTCCATGTATCATATCTCCGTCATTATCTTCAGGATGACTCTCATGTCATTGATTGGGGAGAGATCAATGTTGATGATGATGAAACATTTGAGGAGAAACCTATAGAGATCCAAGACTGTAAGGAGAAGGTGTTGTGAGAGTGTTCTATTTACTTGGTTTGTGTATTGTGGGGACACAGTGTCATGGAGGATAGTACATGGAAACGTGAGTCACAGATATATTCTTAGTAACCAGATTTGTTTGATGTTTAACTCTTCCCATGTACTAATTTACCCTTGTGTTTAGACCTTTCTTGTTTATAATATGGATTTATTTTTTTGCGACTTGTCTTGATCTCTTTGGAGAGGTATCTTGATGGTTGGTTGTTCTAACACCATTTCTTTTTCCCTTTAGGTGGTTTTTGAATTATCAAGGATGAAAATGTTTTGATAGGTATCTGATGTAGTGGTCTGATCCTCTCTGGACCATTCCTTTGTGAAAATAAGATGTGTGAGGTGTTTCGGGAGGTCAAGGTGACAATCCCCAATAGTTTTCCAAAGATTCCATTTCAGAGAACAGTTCCAATGGTAGACCATTTTGAACAGTGCATCAGTAACCTTCCATAAACATTGTCACTAGTAACCTTCTATGAATAATATCATAAGTGAGCTTATACGAACAATCCAAAGGTGAGGTTCGAACAATTACATTTTCAATTCATTTCAAAATTTTGAGTTCTGTGAATTGTGTTTCTAGAACAGTGAGGTTTCAACAGTGACCTTTTCTTTCCTATTCCAAATTTTGAGTTTGGTGAATATTTCTTCCAGAACGGTAGGTGTAAACTATTTCTAGAATGGTAGGTGTACATTTTTGGCTGAACGGTAGGAGAACAGTGTTTCCAGAATGGTAGGTGTACAATGTTTCTAGAACGGTATGTGTACTGTGTATCCAAAATAGTAGGTGTACAATGATTACAGAATGGTAGTTGTATAGTGTTTGAAAAATAGTAGGTGTACAGTGTATCCTAAACGGTAGGTGTATAGTGTTTCTAGATGGTAGCTGTACAATGTTTCTAGAAAGGTAGGTGTACAATGTTTCTATAATGGTATGGTGTGTAGTGTTTTCAGCTTCTTATAGTTTCTCCCCTTTATCGTTTCCTTTGATGTAAAATGCATTTAAAGCATTATTTTAATGACTCTATGGCTGATTGAATTGCCATAGCTCCTATATTAAATATTCTTAAGGATCTGGATGTTATTACTTGGTCAAATAACGTGATTTAATGTGATCCTCTTCTAATGAGAAATCATGTTTGTCGTAAACAGTCTCTCTGTTAAATATCTAAAATGGACTATATATCTTCCCCCTATTCTTCCTCCTTGTATTGTAGTGCGAGATGCTCAAACCTTTCCATCATTCTCATAAGAAATCATGATATCAAATTTTTTCCCAGGGATTGGTTTCCCTCAACATATTTCTCATTTCTTGTACACCCCCAATTTCGGTGCAACCAATAAGTATCCATCAATCATCAATATATGGTATGTTTTTTTATCATTATTTTGGGGTTCATATTTTCATGTTTCACCTCTCCATGTTATACAATGTGATCTCTATTCTTCTAATATATTTTTCAGGCGTTTCAGTTGGTGTGGTCATACCAGGGCATCCTCTGGTAGATGCAGTGGTCGTAAGGGGATGCGATCATGATCTATCGTGGAGACTGTTCTCATATAAAGAATGTCAAGAACAATTTGAGGCAGGGGATTCATTGAATTTATTTTCTTTTACATGAAATTGTACCGTTAAAAGTATTATTCCACTGGATGATAGTGGAATTGACATAAAAATATTTGAACTTGATAAATAAATTGATAAGGATCATGTGTTTTTTCCTCTTGATTTGAAAGATAGTGTGATATATTTTCATGATTTTATTAGCTATTCATTCTTGACGTAAGTCGGTAAAGAACGTAAACTTGGATTAATTGATTATTTTTTGGCTAAATATAAAGAGGCATGTAAATCAATTAGGTTCCTATTGTAAATTAATGTTAATAAAATTGGTGTAGTAAGATTGTTTAATTATTTTGGACAACTTACAGATTAGGATTCTCAAATTTGTAACATATGAATAATAATTGGTTAATTCATGATGGATTAAAGAATCTTTTGATTGATAAAATTAATTCCATTGTAGGTTTCTAAGTTACCCTCTTGATTTATAAAGGTCCAAGAGACAAATTGTTATGATTTTTGTTTTCCTATTTCTTGTCTTTTGATGTCAGCATGGATGACTGTTGTGATATTTGGGGTAATGGATGCCTTTTGGTAGTGGTATAAAATAATGCCTAGCGTGGTTAGATGCTTCAGTTTATGCATGTGGGTTTTGGGGAGGACCCCAAGGATGATGGAACGGGATGGATGTGATTTTTTGATGATTAGTGTTTCTTTTTGGTTGATTATTTGTTTTACTTTTCGCCACTGCCTAAGGCGGCTGGTCTTGCTTTCCCTTCATCCAAAACAGGAAAATATATGTGGGGTAAGCCAAATGATTTTCGTGTTTAGCTTCTCAATCTAGGATGGTTCTATGCTCTTATTATAGGACAAAAAGACGTGACGAGTAGTACATATACTCACCGTGTTGAGTCCCCATGTGTTTAGTAGCATATAATTTGTTTAAAGGTTGCCTAGGAATGTGAGAAAGTAATTATTTGATGAATAATTGAATAAATGGTGTAAACACATGGGGTTTGAGTTCTCTTGAACATAATGATGAGGTTGTAATTTTAAATGGAAAATTGACATTGGGTGTGATGCTAATGAAATTTAATGTGAAATAGTAAATGGTTAATTAATGTATAAAGAATTAAATAACATACAGTGGAACTGATAAAAAGGGAATTATTTAAGGACATAAAGCTTTTTTAATGGTTTTGTTCTTATAGGATACCTAGTTTTATAAGTGGAAGCCAGGAGTCTGAGAGATATTAGCTGTAGTTGAGTCTAATACTAGGTTATGACCATAGAGTGGTTATGAGCTATAGTATATTCTGTAATTTTTGTGTTTATATAAACTAATCTACCTCGTTAGTTAGAGAAACTGACACCCTATGGATTCTGATCCCCGGGGGTGTTTTCTCCATCATTCTGGTGCGAAGATGCATTGCTGACTACCCCCTTTTTCCCCACTCTCTTCTCTTGGTATTTACATGTGATCGTAGGCACAGTGGTTAGTTTTCCCCATATATGAGTGTAGAGGGATGTAATGGCTTGTAGTTATTTACAAACATATATTCTGAATATAGTTTCCTTTGGACTACTATAGGTGCAACGTGTATAGGATGTGAGGGATTTTGGATCCTACCAAGTATACTGTTATACTCACCCTATGTATATATAAACAGTTTTTCAGGCCACTAGAAGTAGGTTGGAGGTAAAGCCATTTTCTAGAAGCTTGGGGTTGCAGAAGATTTTCGAGCTTGTGGTTGCTACTGTCTTTTACTTTCTTTTGGGTACTTGCAGTTTTCCCCTTCTCATTATTGTATTTTTTCATGACATTGCATATGAGAACATGGGGTTTCAATTATATTTCAGTTCTTAGTTGCAGTTGTTTGGTGTCTATCTTATCTCTCTCATCAGCATGTTTTCTCATGGAGGGTAATGCCTCCCATTTGTGTGTTTACTATATTCTCGGTGCTATTTTCCAACTCAGGGCCTACTGAAGGTAGGACTCGGGGGTCATTATGTCCCTTCTCACATTGCCGGTGTAGGAGGGTTACAAATTGTGGGGAGGGGTTTGTTACAATGTTGGCTCCAACAATTGTTTTGTCACCCTCCCCATTTCAACTCAACATCTAAGTGACATGACCAACCATAATGTGCATTTTAATGTGACATCTGAATTGAATCATGTTAACTATTTTAAAATGAAAACTCAATCAAGGACGGATGATCATACCATGATTCAATAATTACTAGTATGAAAGATTAATGAATATCCTACAATATGTATATAGCCCTATCAAACAACCCATTTATCTTAGTATTGTACTTCTTACTCAATACTAGCTATGTCCTTATGGATTTTTATAATCCCTTCAAAAAGGATTACATAAAATATAAATCTCTAATAAAATAATTGACAAGGGAACTCTATGTCAGAATAGTAATTCTTGGATATAGATCATTCTCATCTCCACTATTCAGTGAGTCTCTCTAATTGGAAAAAATTGAGGTGTCTTTGTTAGCTGATCGATAGTTACCCATACTATTTCATGACTACCTAGTGTCTGTGGTAATCATATCACATAGACCATCATAATTTCCACTCATTTAACGTCCCGGTTCCGGGTGACACTCAACGGGTGCCCTGGACCCGGTTCGCCGCATTACCTCAAGCACATTTCCCCAAACACGAGAGGCTTCCGACTAGCAGCGAGGGCCCAGGTCTGATAGTGGGAAACTATGCCCTCCTTTTTCAAAGTGTAGCATAGAAGAATACAAAAGAAACATACAACAATAGCAGAAGCAGCAACATTATACATAACTGAAAATGGATAACTGATATCAAAATGTGAAACCAGCAGTCATATATATATGAAGATGCAACTTGTCACTATTATATAAAACAACCAGAACATGTTACACTGCAATACAATACATTAAAACTGAAGTATAAGTTCAGAAAAGAAAAACAGAACAGCCAGCGGCATCGCGAGCCATTGCCCAGTCCCATGCTCTCCTACACCCCAGCAGCAATCAAGTACCTGTACAGGGACTCTTGCCCCTATCCAAACCTGTAGAAACGTAATCTCTTTGGGCCGAAAAGTATGACCCAAACTGGGTGTGAGAAATATATCTCAGTAGGCACCCACCAAAGGCCCGTGCCAAACTATGTGTAAATATGAAACATCAGTTTCCAAAGTAAAATGTAATAAACTAAGCAGTACAAAAAAGTAACCAACATACCAGTTATATTTCCATTTAATTATTCATTTAATCCATTTAATATAAGAAAACACAACAGTGAATTTCTAAGTTAACAGTCAGTGTCCTCAGACATGAAAACCCATAACCTCAGGTAATCTGAATCTTGCCCTCATGCATAATATATTTTTCCCTCAGGTGTATGAAGTGTCTCCATCAGGCACAGAGTCTATTTCCCACAGTCACGTAAGAAGTTTCCCTCAGGCTAAGAAAAAATTTCCCTCAGGCTAATACTGTCATGCCCTCAGGCTATAGTAAAACATTTCCCTCAGTAACAAGTAATCGGGACATGCCTAACATGTAAATAAGAATACCACATACAATTCATCTCATGGATAAAGTAATTCACAAAATAATTAAGGCATACCCTCGGGTATCCCGGCCAAATAGCTAAATAGAGGAACGCACCCCTGTGGTGGTCCTGGATCCAAGAAGAGATCCTAAACAGCATTCTAATATCACATTTAATTACTTATATAATTATAGGTATTTAAATTAGCCATGGCCTCAGCCACAAGACACCCCAAAAATGGGTTCATAGCTCAAAACAACACAAAAACGCATAACATTTGGAAAATAAACACCAAGACACCTACCTTATACGCCCCTGGTTTGTAAACTCAAATGATGTTCCACGAATCATCCTAGAACGAGGTAGATCTGAGTTAAAATAATTCTTGCTTAAACGAAAATAACCCCCATTAAGGGAGGAATTAGAAAAAACTATTAAAGAAGAGTGGAGGACTTACCCGTGCGGTTCCAACGAGATAATTCGAGGTGGAAACGGATTACGACGAATGCTCAGAGGATCTCCAAAGCTCCGGCCTTCCTCTCACGGGCCTTCTTCCCGTTCTAATCCTTCCCTGTGAACAGGGCAGGATACTTCACATTTTATGTGAAAAAAACAAAGTACACTACATGTACTTCTGAGTACACAGCGTGTACTTCCCATTTTTAAACTGTTCCTCTGGAGGCTTCCTGCCAGCTTGGAACTGTTCATCTTCCAACACGACTACATGACGTGTCTACTTGAGTACACGGCGTGTTCTGTCGCACAGCTAGCCACCGCCTTACTATTCGCCTGCTGACTGACTACATGGTGTTTAAAGGTCCGATACACAGTGTGTATTTGCTTCCTACACCCTTCATCACCGACATGGCCACACGCCCTATGTAATCATCGCACATGGCCAAAAGTACATGGCATGTGGAAAAGTATCTGGCATGTACTTTCCAAAATTTGGGATTTTCCCCATTTTCTTTATTTTCCCAAAAACAATTAAGTAATGGAGAAAATAAGAAACTCATACCTCAAAATATGAACCGGGATCATACAAACTTCCCCCCTTAAATCAATTTTACCCTAATTTCCATTCCGAGGGTGGTAAAGATAAAACTGTGAAAAACTCCAGGCACTGAGCACATACATCGGTCTCCCGCTCCCAGGTTTCATCCTGCACTCGGCCAAGCTGCCATAACACCCGTACAAGAGGAACTGACCGGCCTCGGAGAACCGTCATGCTCCTATCAACGATACGAATCAGACGCTCCTCAAAGGACGCTTCTACCTATATCTCAACCTCCTCAGGATGAAAGACGTGAGATGTGTCTGATTGATAGCGGCACTATTGAGAAACATGGAAGACCATGTGCCTGGCCCGGTACCTCTGAGGTAACTACTACCGATAAACAACCGGCCCGACACTCATCAGAATCTGAAATGGCCCCACATACATTTGTGAATGTTTACCCTACCTCCTGATCCACTTGTGTCCTTTCCTCGGCGAAACACATAAGAAAACCTGATCCCCAACCACGTACTCCAAAGGTCATCTACGACGATCAGCATAAGACTTCTGACGAGTCTGTGCGGTTGCCATCCGCTTCTGAATCAACTGGGTGTGCTCAGAAGTCTCCTTCACGAGATGTGGTCCCAGTAAACCTACCTCACCTACCTCTAACTAGCACAAATGTGATCGGAATGGCCTACCATATAAAACCTCATATGGTTCCATCTTAATAGTTTTCTGAAAAATGTTATGATAGGTAACCTCAACTAGGGGTATGTGCTTCTCCCAGGAGTCACCAAAGACTAGGATGCATGCATGCAGTATTTTCTCAAGAACCTGTATTGTACGCTCTGACTGGCCATTGGTCTATGTGTGGTAAGCCGTGCTCAGAAGCACCTTGTTACCGAGTGCCCTTTGAATACTCTTCCAGAAACGAGACATAAAATGGGAATCCCTATGTGAAATGATAAAATGTGGAACCCCATGAAGACGTATGATCTCTTGGATATACATCTTTCTGAGCACATCAACACTGAAGGTCTCCTTGATCGACAAAATGTGAGCTACCTTCGTGAGTCAGTCCACAAAAACCCACATGGCATCATTGCCTCTAGGTGACCTCAGAAATCCTGCCACGAAGTCCATCGCGACATCACCCCATTTCCACTTTGTGATGGGTAATTGTTGTAATAGTCTGGCTGGCCTCTGATGCTCCGCTTTCACCTACTGATAGGAGGAACACCTTGTAACAAAACTAACTACATCTATCTTCATGCCCAGCCACTATTACTGACATCTCAAGTCTCTGTACATCTTGGTATCTCCAGGATGAACTGCCCATGCTGAAGCATGAAACTCTCACATCAGCTCCTCGCGTATATCACCTGGAACACATAATCATCCAGGGAAACGCAGAACTTCATCATCACCTATCATTCAACCAGGATGAGGGTCCTCACTTGCCACCGACTCCCGTAAAACTAGGCCTTCTGAATTTTATAGTTGTCTCATCCTCTCTCTATCCAAGAGGATAGAAGTCACTGCTAAGGAGGAATGATAAGTCTGCTCCTGACTATCGTGCACCTCCAAATGCATCTCAGAGAACAAATCCATGAGCATCCACTCACCACTGGCCTTCTGTACTGCCTGCATCTGTGTCTTCCTGATTAGTGCATCAGCTACTACATTACCTTTACCAACTGTATCAGCATGCTCAAAATCAAAGTACTGAAGGTATTCGACCCACCTTCACTGCGTCAGATTCAGGTCATGATGAGTAAAGATATACTTGAGACTTTTGTGGTCGGTCAATACTACAAAATTTTCTCCCAAGAGGTAATGTCTCCAACAGCATAACGCATGCACAACTGCAACCAACTCAAGATCATGCGTCTGGTAATTCCTCTCATGTGGCCTCAACTGCTGAGAACTGTACGCAACAACTTGATCACCCTGCATCAACACCACTCCCAGCCCAATACCTGATGCATCATAGTAAACTGTATAGCTTTTCCACTGCTCTGGAAGTATCAGGACAAGTGCTGATGTCTACCTTCCTTTCAGGTCCTGAAAGGCTGTCTCGCAAGCTTCCAACCAAACTAACATCACACTGTTCTTAGTAAAACCTTTCAACGGTTCTGCTAAGTAGGAGAAGTCCTAGATGAAGCGGTTGTAGTAACCATCCATCCCTAAGAAACTCTGTATCTCAAACATGTTATTAGGCTGCTTTTAGGAAACTACTACTCTCACCTTCTCTGGGTCCACAGAAACTCCTGCCTCTAAGATTATATGAACCAATAAGTGAATCTGGTCCATCCAAAAGTGGCACTTTGAGTTCTTAGCATACAACTGATGCTCTCTCAGTGTACTCAATATGATCTCAAGATGGTGGCATGGTCATGTCGAGTATGAGAGTACACCAAGATATCATCCATGAATACTACAACAAAAGAGTCCAGATAAGGATGGAACACACGATTCATCAAAGCCATAAAAAATGATGGTGAGTTCGTGAGTCTGAATGGCATAACTGTATACTCGTATAGACCATACCTACTCTTGAACGATATTAGAGGTATATCAGATGGTCTAACACGCAGCTGATGATATCAAGTTGTCAAGTCAATCTTCGAGAACACTCATGCTCCACGAAGTTGATCTAAAAGATCATCAATCCTCGGCAAGGGATATCAGTTATTAACCGTCAACTAGTTCTGCTTCCGATAATCCACATAGAGTCTGAGGGTGCCATCCGCCTTCTTCGCAAAGAGAACCGGAAAACCCCTAGGACAAGTACTGGGTCAGATGAAACCCTTTTCATGTAACTCCACTAACAGCCTCTTGAGCACCTATAACTTAGGCGTAGCCATCCTATAAGGAGGAATGGACACCGGTGTTTCTCTTGGCACATGATCAATAGATAAATACACCTCACACTTCAGAGGAAGACCTGAAAAGTTTTCCGGGAAGAGGTCCTTGAAACGATCAACCACTGGAGGGAAATACTTCTGAAAAGTCCCCTGGTTGTCCAGATATAAGCTCGCAATCTGGGCTGTGTCTCCTCCTCTCCCATGATGCTCTGGTCTATCTCGACTTGCCTGAACATCCCATTCGCCCTTTTATAGAAACTCTCCGCCCTCTGGTGACTTGAAATGCACACTACGATGATAGTAGTCTACAAAGGCTCGAAAGGGAAACAACCAGTCCTTCCGGAGAATGAAGTCATAAGGTGTCATCTCTAATACATAGATGTCCCAAATAAAGTGACACCCACAAACCTCAAGGGGGAACTCCTTTCCCTGACGCACACCAGCCGTTCTAGTCCCCAACGGAGTGTCTAGTGTCATGATATCAGAAGAAGTAGAAACACAGAACCCAAGGCTCTCCACAATGGGTACAGATATGAAACTATGTTTAGCACCCGCAACGAAAATTACTGAAGATAAAACAGATGCTACTAGAATTGTACCTCTAATAGTAGAAGGTCAAGGATCCTGCACCTATGGGGTCTGTTGCACAGAATATGCCTGCCCGGTGCCGCGGCCCTGTGACACAGCTTGACTACCCTGAGTTGTCTTGCCCTACTGCCTCTGAGATCCTGGTGTCTTCCTACCACAGCCCCGACCACCATCTCTGCTTGCACGCCCTGACGTATTCCAGTTCCCTGACTAGTAAGAAGTTGTTGGTCCTGCTCCTGCATGTGGAGTCCACACAGAACCCCTCTCACTAGACAATGGTAGAAATGACCTGCAAAATCACTGTAGATGCCCCATCTTGCTGCAATCTTGGGACACCACTGGTTCTTGTGGACACTGAGGTCTCTTGTGCCCCTCCTTACCACACTGTTAGCACCTGACCATGCCACCTGAAACAATCTTCTGGGTGGTAACGCCACCCTGAGAGAAGTCAATCTATCTCTTCCTCTTACCAGTAGAAATAGTACCAAAAACTGGTGCTTAACCACCCTGGCCCACACCACTAGCATCCCCAGGTTCCTCTCCGTAATCAACTCCTAGTTCACAATAGCATGTACGGAAGGCAACCTGAAAACATTCACCAGCGCTCAGATTTCATATCAGAGACCATCCTAAAAACGCATATCCCTCAACGTATCATCACCCACTAGAACAGATTCATAAAGCTGAAGCTCGGTAAAGTGAGAAGAATAATCCATCACCAACATAGCGCCCTACTGCAGATTCATGAACTCTCAAGCTCTATCTACCCGCATCATCTCTTGAAAGAAGAAGTCAAAGAAGACTTCCTTGAAATATTCCCACGCCATGTCTCTGTGATTCTATGACTGGGTGGTAACAACCCAACACCTTTGGGAGGAATCACACAGCATATACGTCACGAGCTTGACCCTCCACCCAGGAGGCGTCTCAAGGTGCTCGAAAATAGTCAACATAAACCACAACCAAGACTCTGCAGCCTGTGTTCCTCCATCCCTTAAAAACAAAGGCATATTCTGCTGTTGAAAGATATGTGTCAGCATGACCATAGATGTGGCAGTCGGTGGTGCTCCCTGAAAGGTCTGCATGAACCACATATAGCCTTCACAGAACTGCACCTCCATGCATGTGTCTGGTATAACAGCTACCGCCGCATCTGGATCTGGTGGAGGATCAACTTGTATCCCATGGCATACCATCTCTGATTTATAGTCGTTGCCTCTGTATTGGTGAACAACACGCGTCGTCTCAATGGTATGACACTACAAGGTCAAATGCACACCATTAAAATAGGATTATCAATACTAAAAATAAAGGAACTGCAAAGGAAAATAGGAGGAAGAATGCATTTCAAGATTTTCAAAACAAGACTACACAACTTATACACAGACTACATGGCGTGTACTTGACTTCCCTTCCCTGCCCGGGTCCTTCTTACATGGCTAAGATACATGACTCTCGTTGAACAAATCTACACGACGTGTATATAATCTACACGGCATGTATGGTGTAATTTTCCAACAGCCTGTGTCATTTGTGACATGGCTGACTACTCATATTGAACAACATTGCGTGTTACACCTACACACGGTGTGTACACTACCCCGTTTTCAAGCCACATGGCTACATCCACACGGTCTGTCCTCTGACAGAACTACACGACGTGTCCCAGAGGTACACGACGTGTTCTAAACGAGCTTCCCTGACCCTTGTTGTTAGTTATACGGATGGATACATGGCTCAACCTACACAACGGGTTCCATATACACACGGCGTGTACAGAAGAGGATATCACTGACCCAAGTTGTTAGTTACACAGCCGGGTCCCTAGGTCACACTACACAGCATGTTTATCATTGACACGGTGTGTATGCCTTAAGTCTCCTTCGTCCGTGTTGTTAGTCACACGGTGGACTCCAGGTCAACCATAAACAGCGTGTACATCCGATACACGACATGTTCACCCCAATAGTTTCCCTTCCCCGTGTCCCCACCGACACGTTTTGTGACACAGGAAGAGACTACACAGCGTGTACTCAGGGTACATGGCGTGTACTCAAAAAGTTTATTTTTCTTTCCGAACAGAAGAACAACCATGACGTGTTTAAGTACTACATGACGTGTATATTGTTTTTCTGGATATTATGCCTCAGAAACTTCTCCGAAACCCAGAAAACACGGATAAAAAAATCTATGTTCCAAATTCTTATCTGTGAGGGCCCATACTCCCCACGAATCAACGTTTGGAATCTTATCTGTGTTATGAAATATGGTAAACACCCAATGATCCAACAAAGTCTAGTCAACGAGGGCCCATACTCCCCAAAAACCTAATTTTGGAATCCATTCTATAAACAGGCTCATACAAAAATACCCTGTCACATAGCAGGTATTTATCAAGAAGCTATCACAATAGCATGATTTACTTGGACAATAACTATCACAACAACATGAAATTTATTATGCACCTAAATGGCATGGAACTATTCATGGAATGTGATTTCTACCATGTGACTAAAATGATGCATGATATGGAATAACCTCATCTCATCAGGTTGCAACTAAATAGAACCCATGGATAAAATATTAACAACCCAATAACGATTGTGTCACCCTATGGTGAAATCATATCAACTGTAAGAATTGCTAAATTAGCAAAATTACAACACCAGGTAAATTGGATTTTCCATGTACATGGGTTAGCTACGCCCGGGCACAGCTTATTACCAACTACCATTGTCGTCTTATTTCGGACTAAGGCTCTAAATAGTATTTCAAAGAAAATAACCCCTCTGATACCACTTTGTAACATCCCGATTCTAGGTGTCACTCAACGGGTGCCCCGGACCCGGTTCACCACGTGACCTTATGCGCATTTCCCCAAATGCTAGAGGCTGTCGATTAGTAGTGAGGGCCTTGGTATGATAGTGGGGATACTATGCCATCATATGTCAAAGTGTAGCGTAGAGGAATACAAAAGAAACATACAACAATAGTGGAAGCAGCAACAATATGCATAACTGAAAATGGATAGCTGATATCAAAAACGGAAACCAACAGTCATATATATATGAAGATGCAACATCTCAATATTCTATAAAACATCCAGAACATGTTACACTGCAATAAAATACATTAAAACTAATGTACAAGTACATAAAAGTAAAACAGAACAGCCAGCGGCATCGCGAGCCAATGCTCGGTCGCATGCTCTACTACACCCCAACATCAATCAAGTACCTGTACAGGGACTCTTTCCCCTATCCACGTCTGCAGAAATGTAATCTATTTTGGCCGAAAAGCATGACCCAAACAGGGTGTGAGAAATATATCTCAGTAGGCAGCCACCAAAGGCCAGTTCCCAACTATGTGAAAATATGTAACAACAGTGTGCAAAGTAAAATGAAATAATCTTAGAAGTACTCAAAAGTATCTAGCTTATCAGTTAGATTTCCATTTAATTATTCATTTAATCCATTTAATATAAGAAAACACCACATTGAATTTCTACGTAAATAGTCAGTGTCCTTTGACATGCAAACCCTTACGCTTAGGTAATCAGAACTATTCCCTTAGGCATAAAAGATGTTTCCCTCAGGCGTAAGTGTCTCCCTCAAGCACAAAGCTTATTGCCCACAAGCACGGAAGAAGTTTCCCTCAAGCTACGAAAATATTGACCTCAGGCTAATACAGTCATGCCCTCAGGCTATAGTAAAACACTGCCCTCAGGTACAAGTAACCATGCCATGCCCAACATTTAAATAAACATTTTATATACAATTCTTCTCAAGGAAAAAGTAATGCTCAAAATAATTATGGCATACCCTCGGGTATCCTGGCCAAACGGCTAAACAGAGGAATGCATCCCCGGGGTGGTCTTGGAGCCAAGCAGCGATCCCAAACCCCATTTTAATATATCACATTTAATTACCTATAAAATTATAGGTAATTAAATTAGACATGGCGTCACCCACACGACACCCCAATCATGGTTTCGTAGCTCAAAAACACACAAAAATGCATGACAGTAGGAAAATAAACACCAAGCCACATACCTTATACGGCCCTGATCTGTAAACTTGAAAGACGTTCCACGAATCGTCCTAGAAAGAGGTCGATCTGAGGTGAAATAAATCTTGAATAAATGCAAATAACTTCCATTAGAGGAAGAATTGGAAAAAACTATTAAAGATGAGTGTAGGGATTACCCGTGCGGTTCCAACAAGATCGTCCGAGGCAAAAACGGATTCCCAACGAATGCTCGACGGATCTCCAAAGCTCCAGTATTCCTCTCTCGAGCCCTCTTCCCGTTCTAAGCCTTCCCTATGAACATGGGAGTCTACATCCCATTTTAAGTGAAAAAAACAAAGTACACGGCGTGTACATCCGAGTACACGGTGAGTACTTCCCATTTTTAAACTGTTCCTCTGGCAGCTTCCCGCCAGCGTGGCATTATTCATCTGCCGACATGACTACATGGTGTGTCTTCATGAGTACACAGCTTGTTCTGTCACACTGCTAGCCACCGCATTACTATTTTTCTGCTGACTGACTACATGGAATGTATGGGACAGCTACACGGCATGTATTTTGGTCATACACCCTTCATCACCGACATGACCACATGCCCTGTGTACTCATCCCACACAACCAAAAGTACACGACGTGTGGAAAAGTACACGGTGTTTACTTTCAAAAATTTGGGATTTTCCCCATTTTTCTTTATTTTCTCAAAACATTTAAGGAAAGGAGAAAATAAGAAACCCATACCTCAAAATAAGAACCGGGTTCTTACAACTCACTTCCAAATATGTTTGAGGTGTTATTGTAGAAACCCACCAGGATATTTTAAATCAGACTTATACCACTTACATGAAAGGATTCTGGAGAAAAAAAAAATAATTTCACACTTCATCCCAAGTGACCAAATATCCCCCTAATTTCAAGATACATCTTGGTTGCAGCAAGATGTATTTCCAATCTACTGATATAATAATATTTCTTTATCTCGTATCTAATGGATGTAGGGAATACTACTCTCCATAATTTACATTTCAAATATTAGTTATCCCTATGCATAATATTATTCTATCACCACCATCTAGTTATTATTTTGTTACATCACACTCAGATGTTGTCATTCGTTCAAAATTTACTAAGCACATATGTCGCTACGTGAATTTCAAGGGATAAGAAGTTTGAGAACTATATTTTTTGTGGAATCCATCCACATATCCTGAAATATCTCATCATTATCAAATTCCCCTCTATGAGACTCTCTCTAAAGTAGTTCTCATTATATTTCTTTCTGATATGAGAATCCACAATAATATTACTCTTTTGATATTCATATGTCATCTCTAATTAAAATTAATAATGATAGTCTTCAAAGTAATTTCATTTCAAATTTAAGTACCCTTGTGTAATTTTATGATTAAGGGTAGTGTGGTCTATATAAACTATAAATCTATCACAAAACAGATAGTGTCACTAACACTTCATAGTGTTAAACATGAATTCCCCATCAATTTAATGTGTGTAGAATTTCGTCTTACAGGGTCATTGTTGGTGATACCTAGAGTATACTACCTACTCTATTGACATCAACATCAAACCATAGAAATGCCTAATGAATCACAGTACAATATATATGTTGTATTGAGAAAGTTTACATCCCTAAAAAGATCTCAATGTTATCATTAAATTTTCATCCCATCAAATTATCTACGAGGAAAAAGATCCCAAAAATATTATAAGCAATTCATCAGCATCATGAGGGCCTCTATTTCCTTATAAGGATAAAAATTATGGAGTTAAAAATAAGGGATTGTTTTACAATAGTTATGAACTCTTATGCCGAAGACAAGTAGAAAGTGAATGAATTTCAATTGAAGAAACCATACTACATAAATCAAAATTTAAGTAAATGAGCATTCTTAAAAATAATTTTACTATACATCATAGTGTAAAGAAGAAACATAATCCCTTATATATTTTTATCGGCTATCATTCCATGTATTCCCATATGACTACATTTGGGAGATATCTCTTGTACGCCAAAGAAAACCCAACATGAAGGGAAAATATATGTTATTATAAACTCTAATTAATCAATGGGATCAAAAAATGTTTTTTATATCCACTATATGGGATTATATAGGGTTTTTCGAGAAGTCTACCATTACCTATATAGTTCTAATCTATGATTATGTTACCTCATGTTATTTACAGTTATTATATATATACTGTAACTACAAAATGAACAATTAAACTAATTAATGAAAATCAATATATATCATAACAACATTGAAAAATAGAAATATCTAATATATTATATCTCCTAAATAGATTATGAGAATCATTAAATTTAATTGAGAAAAATAATATAGTACAACAACATGTATATATATGTATGTGTGAATCTTTAAACTATGTCCTTAATTATGATTCATGGTTGAACCTAAAATATCATAAATCACATATAATCATTATGTGAAACACCCATAGTGAATTTAATCAATTGTACTAGCCTATCATAACTACCCCACATTATGGAATCTAGATGGAATTATACATTTTCAGCTATGAACTAACATAGTTCCACTTTATCTGTCGCAATGTATTATATCCTTTCTACCTTGTCCCAAACTATGGTAATAGATGAATTTATTTAGTGTTCCCAAATTATTTGATACAATTTTATAATATCCTAACATGAATCATTATGTTCGTGTTGGGGTTCCACATGACCTCATGTCAATGTCAAAGTATGCAATAGTCTGTTTAATATCGTTGATAGTCAATACATGATAGTTTGAAGTATACACCCTCAGTATCTGGACATTGGTTCAATAATAAATAATAACTAACTTAAAAACACATCTTAGTAGACATGTTTACTAACTGAAAATATAAAATATTGGAAAATTATTTTTAGAATCTCCTCAAAGTGGAAGGCATATCCATGGTAAATGAACCAGAAAAAAAATAAATGATAAACTGTTGGTTCCATCGGTGTCTATCCTACTGCACCACCATCTTAACACTCTTTATATTAGCATTCCACCATAGGGTCCTTTCCATTAATTGTATCTCTAATTAATTCTACATCTTCACTGAAATACCCATGTTGGGTACAGGTACATGACACAATAGGACACCACCAATGCATCCTTAATATAATATTTTCATATAGACCAGTGCATTCCATAATACTAATAAAATCATAGAAATCATTGTAACAGACAATACAAAATCAAACAATCATCACTAACTATTCCACCAAAAACCCCTGGCCATGACTACATCGTCTAGATATAAGAAGGACAATTAATGTTTCTATGGAATGAAAGGCCTTCCATCAAGCTCATGAATAGTTCTATGTGGCATCGTGTAACTATGAATGTGACACACCCTAGTCATGAATGAAGTCATGTTCTTGGATTTCAAAGGAACTAAGGTATACTCATAACTAACTAGGAATTTAGAAAATACCGTTTGACATCACATAGAAATAAATTGTATCACATGGAATCCTTGAGGCATCATCGCGTCCCTACCTTGTGAATCTGAACCCCATTTGCACCATCACATATCATATACACCCTTCCACTAATAGATAATCTTGAAATGATAGTCCAAATACCATGGGTTCTAAGAACATCATAATAAAAGAACATATAACATGGTGGGATACATGGGAATTCATAGAATATCATCATAATTATGATAGAACAACAATATATGTGACTAATATTGAACATAAATAATATGTTATAATGTACATAGAGTAAAAAAATTTACATGAGGTTCTTATGGCCGCACACACACACACACAGGTGATCATAATCAACAATGACCATCAATATGTCTACTAATTATCATTTTATGTAAAACATTTCAATAAAACCCCAAAAGATAATGAAAATTTACATAAAAATTCAACAATGTCAAACGAAAGGATAATCCACATTAAGTGGTTCGATAGCTATTTTGGAAACCCTAGTAGTTTGGAATACCTCTTCATGGCCATATTATCATAAACATCGACATGTTATATATTGACGTACATAATGGGTTCCTATAACCAAAACTAATTATTTTATTTCATAAATAAATAAAATATCACATTTTATGATACATTCTCTTTTGTGGATGAATCCAAAAGTACCAATTTTTCCAGTGAATGCACTTTCAATATTTTCCCTATAAATTATTATATTATGATCATTTCTAAAAAAATTATTTTTTATAATTCTCTATTTATTATTAATCATGAATAGTAATTTTATAATTATATGAGACAATTTATTATAAATGAACATATATTATTATAAACTAATTATTTATTATAAATTACCCTTTTAAAATTATTTTATGCTAATTTATTATAAATTGAACGTTTATAATTATATTTTGAAAACATAATAATAATGTCCCTTTGTAATTACCTCATGAATATTTAGAAGAAAAACTAATTTCTAATTTTATTTTATAATATATTATTAATTATACATTATAACTATTTTCTTTATAATTTATTTTATATCTTCCTTAAAATTTATCTTTTTAGAAAATTTTATAAATTATCCTATATAATTATAATTTGATATTAATAAAAATAATATATAATGTTTTTTACAAATGAATGTTGATTAATATTTTTAATAAGTATCCTTTGATAAATCAATTTCAATATGGTCATAACCCCTAAAAATTATCCCTTGATAAATCCATGAGATTATTCATGGATAATTCTTATTCTCTATATTTTCCTTGGAGGATATAGAATTATTTTTTGACAATAATAATATTAATCCTTTTATAATCTCACAATTTATTTATGATAATTCTAATAATTATGCTTTGATAATCATGAAATTATAGATTTATATTTTTAAAAAATTTCCATTGATAATCGTGTAATTATCATTTTATGATATTACATAAATTATACATTAATATTTCCTTGTAATTAGATTTATTTATTTCAAAAGAATATATTTTTATAATTTTAATTGAATATTAGTTGAATAAACCATTCTCATTCTTGTTTTATAAAAAGTAAAAATAATATCTGGTTATTCAATGTAACTATCCATTGATATTTTTTATTCTATAAATTATCACGTTATAATATTATGTAGTTATCACTTTTTAATAATTTTGAATTTGATTCAATAATAGTTCAAAACTGAAAAATGAAAATTTTTAATATAATTTCCCATGATAATTTATTTTAAATTATCAATTCATAATCTTATGAAATTATATTTCATAAAAATGAGGATTCATTATTGTATTTTGAAATCATTTTTTCATTAATTTTTATAATAATGAATAAAATGGGAGAATAATTTTAAAATAATAATATAAAAATAGAAAAACAAAAGGAAAACCTCAATTTGGAGGATGGAGGGTCGTTTCTTCCAACATCTGGATTGAAAAACATCAATTTAGTTCATAGATACTTCAATGATGGCATACTAGGGATCCATGTGTTTGGATTGATTATATTATTTAAAAAAGGGAGATGATTTTATATAAAATAAAAAACCCCATATTCCACCACACAAGAACTAAATACCTAAATTTAATTCAACACTTAACCTAAATATTGATATTGGTGGGTTTTTATTCACCCCATTAATATGTTTTTAATTTTTAATGGTAAAAAAATTGTTGATTTTCATGATATATAATTCTGTTCATATACAACAATAAAGGAAAAACATACGAAATAAGCTGACCATTAATAAAATTATTTTATTTTTATTAATTATAGTATATATTGAACATTTAATAACATATCATTAAGTTAGATACAAAAAAAATCTACTGAAAACAAATTTTATATCCTTCCTTCTATTAAACACTCATTTCGACATAAAAGTGGAATAATATTTCTCATATGATGCAATGTTAGAGTGATATAAACATATTTTTGGGGGAAAAGGTAATAAAAACATTAATTAAGATATCCTTACTTGTGATCAATTTAGATTCCAAGAGTGAACAAAATTTATTTCTTTCTATGGAAAAACCACTCATCCCAAACAAAACTGTGGTAGTCTATTTCTCATATGATGATTCATTTGGTAGAAATAAGATTATTTTGATATAAATCACATTTATGGAATAAAATTTGTTTAATATTTTGGTTCATTCAAAGATGAGTCTCTATGGGCCTCAGAATCTCACACTAACTCAGGTCTTGACTTAAAAAATATTTGGTATAACATTCTAAGGTGTTAATTAAAATGTTACCTTTATTAACATCTTCAATATCATATATTATGTTATTTTTATTAATATAATACTATTTCAAATAATAAAATCCTAAATTATGATCAATAATGGTTTCTATCATCATAAAAAATTTATGAGATTACATAAATATTATACAATGGGTAAATATTATTTTTTAACCATCATAGGTGAATATTAAAGCATTCTTGAAAATATTTTGGGAACACATTTATTTGAAAAAAGGATTTTTGATTGAGGAGATAAAATAAGATTCATGTTATTAAAATAATTTTATACATTATTTTAAGCACCAAAATGAGTAAAAATGAAATATTTGTTGAAAATTTTATGAATAACCAAAGTACTATAAAAAAAATTATTATTTTATAAAATTATAAAATTATACCTATAATAAAAATTCAATTATAAAAAATTCCTATTAAAAAACAGATGGTTATATAAAGCCTTCTCACCTTTGGAAATATTTCAAACATAAGCCCTATGAAAATTTTTCCTATAATGAAATATTCATTACCATCAACATAAGGATATTAATTAAAATAAAAAATAAATGGTTTAGTAGATACAAATCATAAAATATGATATTTTTATAACATAACATATATCCCAATGAAGATAATTCGAGATGAGTAACCCTTTCAATTATAATAACATTCATGTAAGAAATAATAAATAAATAAATATTAAATGTAAATACACATAAAATAAAATAAAAAAAAACATAATAAAATATAATCTCATTACACACCTAATCATATAATATCAGTGACAATTATTAAGTAATATAACCAATGGAAATAAAATTATGTTATGAAAATCTTTAAAACTTGGTTTCTTTCATGTCAATTTCCTTTGGATGAAAAAAAAATTAACAATAAAATTAAATGTTTGTTGAAAGATTCATGATATTACATGTAAAATTGGATGTATTTACACAATATAAAATTTATTCAGTGTTATACTATACAATAATCTCCAATAAACAGATATTCCAATGATGTCACTTACATATAGTCTAAACATTCAATGGATTTCCATTAGAAAATATATAATAAAATTATATAAAGAATTTTAATCTTAAAAAATTAATTTAAATAATTTATAATTTGGTAATTAATTTTCATTATTTTAAAGTTATATATACATATTTAAATAGTTAAATCCACTTAGGATACATTGAATAAGTTTAGTCTATACTTTCAGAATGGCTTTAATATGTTGGATATCGTCAATGGGTTCATTATTCCATAATTCCAAAATAATAATAATCGAATAAAAATACTTTTTACATAAATGATACTTTTAAAATAAATTATTAAATATGATTAAAAAAATTAAAAATATTAAAACCATGGAGACTGTAGGTCATACTTATGCTTGAGTCTCATTTCTGTTATCTAATAATCATTATGGAAAAGGTATATAATAATTTATTTTTAATTGATGATTATCATTTCATAAGTAGATATTATTTATTTAAATATAATTACATATATATTATCCTACTAATATGGTGATTAGAAAATTAATAACGATGTTTCATAGAAGCAATATTCCATATATACACATGAAAGACAATTTCATTTTTTAGTGACATGAATGATAAGAATGAAAATGATATATGATCTTATCATAATGATTAATATGTAACTAATAACATTATAATGTCATATATTTCACATATATTCATTAAAACGGTCTTTATTACCCTCCATGGTGTGTTTAATTGAAAAATTAACCACAACGTATTGTGAGATTATTTTCTCCAAAACCCTTGTTTGACGTTATCGTATCCCACACATAATGGAATGTCAAAAGGTATATGTGATTTTATAATTCAATAAGTATAATAATGTTTCAAATATCATATTTGTATATATATATATATATATCTATTTAGGACCACCTCCCCATTATGACACCGCAATGATGGGAGAGAGATAATGACTATACGAGTCCTTCCTCCGGTAGGCCTCACTTAAGACACATACACCGAGGATATAGTAAAAAATGCAAAAGGGATGAATTTATGGATACGAGAAACATGAATTAGAGTGGCATAAGAAGGATACATAAGGAAAAATATGATTAGACACATATATAATATAAAACCCAATGCATACACACTTTGTCATATAGTATTAAACAATTTAATAGAAAATTTAATGTGAAAAATATGTAAGATATGAGAGACAACGTACCCTGAGTAAACCCAACTAAAAAATTATATATTAATATAAAATCTTACCTATAACCTTCTCTATTTGAAAAAACAAGAGATTATATAAATATATGATCATTATAATAGTATTTTCAGTATGATCCTACCAAGAGCCTCTTGTTAAAATGAAAATGAAATCACACTACCCCATAGTGAAAAAAAATTTATAAATAATCCCATAAATACACTTAACATTTAATAATCCTCAACATGGATAAATAACACCATTTATTTTATTAACATGACAATAATATAATGGAAAAAACCAATTAAACCATTTTCCCCTTCCCCACTAGTTTGCTTCTCTACCCCAACGTCGCACGTCCAAAGTCATCTCTCTCAAAAAGTAGGCTTTGAAAATACTCATGGGAAATGCATGAAAACATGAAACTCATACATAATAGAATCACATAATTCCATCCACATATTTAGATATAGTATAAATGTAGTTTCTACGGGCCACCATATCCCTAAAGACATGTATCATACATTGGGTATTATACCTCAAGCTAACACAACCCCTAGACCAAATATATACCTAAATCCATTATTGTATATTCACTATATAACAATAGTAATAATTTTGATACTATATATAGTACTTCGATTGTGTGAAATATCCAAAATCTATTCATCCTTCAACACACATATATAAGAAATGTGTCTTCCAAGAATACCGAAACATTTAAATATATAGAGAAGAATGAGAAGCCATAGAATGTAGTCATCCATCCATCCTCCCACCGTGGAGGGATACACCCTCCTAGAGTCCAAAGGGTGTTTGATTCCATTTCCAACATTAGTTGGGAAACATATGAAATCCCACAATAATAATGATATAATATATATCTTAAACACACTAGGATCATAACCTAGTATGTGACTCAACAGCAGCTTATGTCGCATAGAATCTCATTTTCAACTAATAATGCCTTATATCATATAAGAACATAAGTATTTAATGGGATAGAATAATTACATAAATCATTTCTATCATTGGTTTTTTCATAATGTATTCATTAACAATTATTTAACCATTAACAATATCCAACCATACAGTACATTAATCATTATATTAATTTAATGATCTCCAATAAAATTCAAACACAACAAATATTTTAAAAAATATGTGGGGAAAGGAATATATACTGAAACAAATATCTATCCATAATCAATTAAACAGATTCATTACTAGGCATCCCATATCTTAGAATCACATCCCTGTGTAAGACCAACTTCAATTTATTCAATCACCACCAAAATTTTCCCAAAACCCCCATGCACATGCCACTGCATCTCTTCGGGGTGGGACAAAATTAATACAATTTAATGAATACCTTAACATCCATTATATCACATCCCACCCTCCAAATTGGCTCACATCACATCTGGACCCCATCCCATATCAAATAAGGCCCATATATTTACCACATCATAAAAACAACAAGAGACAATCTTGAATTACCAACAATGGTTCTACTCCATCAAAACAAGTCATATATAAGTCATAAGAAAACAATCTATCACATCTCCAAAATCATGGAACATAATACATCTCAGGAAACATGAATATTTTTCCTCAAAAATAAACATTACCACATGTCCAGTTCTTATTCCATATTTATATTAACTATTTTTTGTTAAGAGGTTCATACTATGCGAATCCTAATGAATTAATCTATAAGAACTTATTAAAAGGAAAAACTTGTTCATATAATTAATTTGGATTTCAACAATCCAATTGAAATAATATTCCATATTCATATAAATTTTCATTATTAAAAACAATAATAATTATTATTCTCATTATTTATCAATTTTGTTAACCAAATGTAATATAATTTTTAATTAAGCTTGCATACTAGAATTAATTGGAACATTTTATTATTATATAGAACACATTATTATAAATATTAATCATATTCATTATGAAATTAATTATCATTTAATTATTTCTATATAGTATTTACAAATTTCTATATGATATTCCAATATTAAAAACATAAAAATAATTAATAAGATAAATATTAAAAAATATTCCAAATCAAGTGGATAGTTGTTATCACAAGAAATAGAAACATCCTTAACATGTGATTGCTAACAAATATTCATAATATAGTTAATCATTATTAGGTAACTTCAATTTACAAATAAAGAGATAAATAATTTCAATTTTAGGATTTCATATGTATAAATGAATATCAATAATTCTATTAACTGAAAAGCATCATCATTTTTCACACTAAAATAAACAAATCATACAGATCTCCAATCACATATCCAATGCAGAAAATATGATATCTCATAGACATAATGAAATATATTTGATTAAATTTAAAAATATCCCTCGTTATAAATAGTTGATATCAATAAGCATAGCATGGTGAAGAGATGAAAGATTCAATGATTTCAATCTGAGAGAAACAGCTATAAAACAATGAAATAATGCACCTTGGATCACCAAAAAATTGCCCATATCAAAGAATGTAAGAATAGTTTTGATCCCTATGAAATGAATCTAAAATTCCAGAAGTGGGATTCATTGGATCACCATGAATCATGTGGGAGTTTTTTTACCAATGGGATTGGATAAAACCAAGAGACTTTCACATTTTATAAATGTAATACATTGGGGATTTACATAGCATGTAAACCATTTACACACCGCATTAATTTTGGTCCCCTATTCATGCTTAGAAACGTGTCACATGAACATATTGAAATAATATTGAATACACATGATAAAGGACATTATGTACAATTCTACATAAGACAATAAATGATAATACATGATGTGAAAAACCTAAATTATTAAGATTTCCCCTATTTAATGACATTAGTTATTGAGCCCCATCATCTATATTTTATGTATCCTTAAATAACCACATGTGTCAGTACTACCAAATTTTATAACATCATAGTTCTGGTCCCTTTTATTTTATTCATCACAAAATATTTTCTTCCTTGAAATTTTAAAACCAAATCAATAGTGAAAAAAATGTTTTCTTCTGAATTTACACCCTAAAGATAAATCTAAAATATATCATCATCTTATGAAATAAACCACCTCATAAAAGGAACAATAAACAACCATGAAACAACAAAAATTAGATCCCAAAAGCACTATTAGGGGAGATACTCTTAAACGCGATTCATGGAAAAACAATTTATAAGAGAAACTGTATCATAAACTAGAATGGTCAACAAACACAACTAGCATTACAACATGATAAGAGGTAAACATCAAAATTAATGATGCTCTAAAATCATATATAAGACTCATGTTACTTGTTACCATCTTTATTCCCCCATTCCGCTATTTTATATAAAGCAACATAATAACATGATGGAAAAAAACCATCTCCTGGTGATCCTAAATCACCATAGACTACTCCATGAAGGTCACATCTTCATCAACATCATTCTCACTCTATTCAGTGAAGTTAGATACATAATTTAATTAATTATGGAACTAAAATAGGTGATAAAACTATTTAACATGCTAATTTATTTTTAATGTTCTATCTGACATTCCCCAATACAATATTGAACAATACAACAAAAATGAAAAAAATCGAGGAGAAATTCAAATTCCACAACCAGACCTTCACTTCCCATGATGAGGAGGCAAATTCAATAACACTTGATCTCAAATAGGGAAATACTAATATCTCATGTAATTAATGTCAATGGATTTATGTATATATTTTTCTACCTTTATCCTCTCATGATTTACCCAAACCATCTATGTTATATTTTGTACTAGTTCTAGCGTGAGAACTGATGCATGTACGACCATAATTTGAAACAATGGGTAATATAATATTTATCAACAATAATATTTATATGGATGCATACCAATGATGGAGTGGAAGATATTATTTTTAGAAACTCAACAGAGGGAAGATTCCTCATCCACGAGCCTCCAAAATATAGGTAATAAGATCACCACCTATATTCAAGAGACTAGATTGTCACATTTGACTTACTATCCACCTATGGATGAAATGAATTGAAAAATCACAACTAAGAATCAAAAATATATTGGAGTTTTCTCCACACCCCTGAGGAAAACAAGGAATTAAATCAAATAAGATTATAATTATATCTCTGTGGGGTCACACCAGCATCTCCATATATTTACATGATAAAATATATATTTTGTTAGACTCTCTATTCTCTATAAATTATGAATTTTTTTTCAAACAATCCACGATCACCCATATATTATCATATAATCCCAAATATCAAGTAAAATGGTATTAAATTCCATTAATATACCTCGTACTTCCATTTTAGAACATATAATATATGGAGTGAACCACTACGAAAATGCTGTTTGAAATTAAAATTCAAGAAAACTATTCATCGGGAAAAAAACTCTAAAACATCATTCGTCATATTGGCCTCCAAAATTGACCTCTTGAATCTTGGTACATAATTTTAACTAAGAGATGTACCACCAATGGTGAGCAATGTAACTAGTGGAGGAAAGTATTATTAATCATTGAAGGTACTTGAAGAAATCCCCAAAAAAATAACCAATGTTATCCATATTCAGACGAAATATCTAAGGTATCACATAAAACTACGTGGTCTCTATAGACCTTCTCCTCAGAATCACCCAACCAGGACTCCTCAAACAGCTTTAATAAATATGACTACACTAACTTATGAAAAACAAATCCAATGCCTCTAGAATCTACTATATCTATATTCAACATTGAGTGTTCTTCTATATCTCACTTGGAGTCCTTGTAATTACAGAATTCATCACTTTATGACTCTATGATCTATGCATCAGCCACAACATTAACCTCTCTTGGAGTATATGAAATTTCAATGTTATTATCCATCCATTATTCGATCCACCCTCTTTAATTCATGTTCAATTTATGAATGGAAAATAAATACATCAGGATATTATGCTCATGGAAATGAAAAAACACTCACTGATGAGGTATTATTACTAAAACCTCAAAGTAGACATAATCACCAACAACTCAAAATCACGGGTGGCATAGTTACACTCTTAGGGATGAAAATTATGAGACCCAAACTAATCAACTGATATATTTTATATCAGAAATAGTTCTAACCCATGTTGTGATGAATCACAGAAAACCCCAATATAAACTCACTCAACTAGAAAATAATGAACAATAATAATAACAAAAAATTCCTTCTTATGCCTTGTTGAAACCAAACACTAGTAGGTCTACAAGAATAGATGATCCATTCGGTTCAATGATATTGGAGGAGTCGTAATCTCAAAGAATGATGCTTTTAACCTCATGTGATATCTTAGATGATTGAGGAATCTTTACAAAACATCCACATTCTTGGTGGATTCCCAAGACAAAATTGAACTTATCATCAATGGATCCATAGAAAATCCCTACTAGAGAATGATGTGCCCTATGAAACAGAAATCATAATATTATAATTTTCACATAGACAACATCCTAAATTGCAGCACATAAAAATGGACTCCCAAAATGATATGATGATTCTCTGGATTATCCTCCTAAAATATATAGTATACAAGAATTTATTTCATGAAAATCACCAGGAACATATCTGAGAACTCCTAGAAAACTGTATTAACCAACCCCATGAATCTTTTGGAATATTCATCACACCGAATGACATCAATTTGAAATCACAATTCCCTTGATAATAATTTTTTATGAATATCTTCATCGATTACCCACATCATCTAAAATCATGACTGGAAATCAACCATTTAGAACCAACAATATTTTTTCTATCGATCAAATAAATCATTAATCCATAGAATATAGTAGAATTTATTCAATGTCACGTTATTCATGTAAATAAAATCTATATAATGTGATAAATATCTATTTTCAATCTTCATGAAAATAACTAGTGCACCCCTGGGTGACAATCATAGCTGAACAGAACATCACTATAATAGATCATCGATCTATAAACACATCTAATGCAACTCATATGGCTACACACTATAAGGATATGTCAATAGTGAATATATACTCAACTTTAGGTTGATACCAAACACAATAAAATGTAAAGTGTGTAACCACACAACCTCTTTTAGGAACTCATTATGTTACACATTTATAACATTGGGAAACATGAAATTATAAGCCTCTAATGAACTCAACATCACCTCGTCCATCAATGATTACAATGATAAAACACATCTCCAACCATTCCATGGATCTCTCTACCCAAAAAAAACTACTAGGTCTCCCGCATCACCATTGAGCACAAAATTCCACCAAAATCATATCAAAATATCCTATCATGAATAAAGTTAGTCCATTATGATTATTTCATATGATTTCATCCCTAAAAATATAATGTTTCCCCAATATTAAAGATTAAACTTAAATAGATATAGATATATACATACATTATACAAACCAACTTGACATAGAACATGAGTAGTGAATCCTAATGACAGTAAAATTATATCTACCTCATATATATAAGAATGGATAAGGGTAGTTTATATAAAAGATTGTATCACTGTAGAATAAAAAATGTGTGATCCCATATAGGAAACAGGTGAAGGGTACCTCAAATGATGTCTAGATCATGCAGTGATAGAATCTATAAAGATTGAATATGATTAATAACTACTCCACCACCTCACGAACCATACAAATGACCAACTCCATGGATGTTTTCTTTTATCTACAAATGTGGTGCATCTCAAAGATGTCCAATTCTTACCCCATATACCCTATATTGATCCCAAAATGGGTAACCCAACTACTGATTCCTCAGCTAAAACTACCTAAATAGAGTAACATAAAGATGAACAAAATGAACCTACTAACTTCTAATAAATTTATATTTGTTTCTCATCCATTGACCTAATAATCAACAAAAAAATGTATTTCACATGTTGGAAAACCTCTGATATCCTATTCTCAAATATAATCAAGATGATGAGGGATGGGACCTACCCCTGGCTTGCTAAAGGCTCATCTATCAAGGTAACTAAAAACCCATAACCTCAATTTTTGTAAACGGGGAACCCTAATGACTCCCCTATTATGAAAATCTAGTTTTAGAAAGAATCCACTCAATAACATTTTCTCACAACAACACCTCAATATAAATCTTCTAAATAAATAGGGTGACATTTCATTGGATCTCTAGATGTAAATCCTCATTAAAATTTCTCACTCTATCCTTTTCATCCACCAAGAAATTAGAAACAAAACACAAATTGGTCTAGCGATGAATCTAAAAAACTCACGGTATAGATATTCCATATCAAAGGGTATGTAAATCCTGGAGACATGTCGCATTATCTTTCAAACAAATAAACTATTCTTGTGTTTGGTCTTGGAACATATACCATGAGACTACAAAAAAGTCATTGTCTCAGAGTAATTAGAACATCCACATCCTTATTGATCCAAGTAGTATCATCATATATATTGAAACAATGTGATCCTATCTAGCATAATAATAACTGAATGAAATATCATCCTCCTCAAACGAGTCCTCATTAAATGAATATGAAATTTAATCATCATACTTTTTCATAACCTGGTAATGAAACTATTAGAGTATCCTTATACAATTATAATCATCGTTGACTTGTACATAAAATGATATACTAGAACATACTACTAAAAAGATTCATCTAGAACATTAATAAGTTGTAGAACTGGAGCCATGCCTAAAAAATGAAAAAAAATACAAGAGATCATAATCTTGGAATATGGAATATTTAATAGAAATAAATAAATAAATTATATTTTATAGGGTTTTAACCTATCTCAATGTCTACCCATTTCAAACACACATATAAAAGTGGCTGATGAATGATCCTTTCGTATGTTTCTTACATGAAAATGGTATCACATCATTTAGTAGTCTTAGTAAACATGAATTTTCATGATTTATATCATAGCAGTCCCTAAATACCCATTCTCAGCTAGTCTACCATGTTTAGATCACTCACTAAACCTAGCTAATTCTTTTTTAATACCATCCCAAGAAATCTCATGTATTGTTAATTCAAAACTTCATCATGTACCTTAAAGAAAAACATTAATACCAAGATTTCATTACACACACAAAACTATGTTACTGAAATGAGGGGAGATAGATACTTACTACCTATGTCCCACTAATAGTGGGCTTCATGTCATCTACTAGCACTGAGGGTACAATAAACATGCATATAGGAGGTGGTAACTAGTATTAAAATCATGCAAAAAAGATACATAATAAGTACACACAAAAACAAACAATCTCTTTTATAGAAGAAAAAACCCCATTTTTATAGGTCAAATTTAATATAGTACTAAACAACTAAAAGTTAAATTTCTTGTAAAAAAATTTAGATAAAAGTGAAAAAATCTCCCAAAGAGCCCCGGTTAAATAATGGGCTAGTAATAAGCATCCCAATCTATACCCTGGTATAGGTGATTTGAATAAAAATTTATATAAATATATGATAGTCATAATAGTATATTGAGCAGTCTCCTCCTTAGAGCCTCTCAGAGAAAATATAATGGAATCCAAAAAAAACATAGTGAACAATAGTGAAACTAACTCATTGCATATATATGTATAATATATTCCCAAACTCACAATGGATTAATGTCACCATGTATCACCTATAGAATTTAATTAAATAATAATGAAACATCAATGTTACCCCGCTCCCACTTCAGCAATTGTTTATTACACCTCCCCAATGCCACACGTCCTACTCCATCTCTCCCAAAAAGTATGTCAATCAAGAGATACATGGGAGAGGAATAAAAACACGTAACATTTTCTTTACATAATCTAATTATCCCATCCACATATCCATATATAGAGACCATGTTGTTTCTGGGAGCCTCCACATCCAATATGGAATATATCATACCAAAACCCATCACTACCCATATAATGATTATGTACCTCATTCCACTACAACATATGAACATTATAACTATAATAATATTTTGAATAATATATCTTGTAATAAATTTAATTTAAATTACAAAAAATTTAAACAAAACTCTACATACATATATGGTAACACTATCTGACATGCATACCAGCACATTTAACTATCAGGACACGAGATTGAGGACAGAGGGTGTAGTAAGCCATCCAACCTCATACAAGGTTGAAAGGGTGAAACACCCTCCCCAATTCAACTATCTTTCAGTTTCCTTGACTAACACTGGTTGAGTATAATATAAAATCCTATAATATACATGATATAATATATATCACAACCACACTATGTGAATAACCATGTCTGGGAGTCAACTACCACTAACTTGACTAAGACCCTCGGCTACAAGTACTAAAACTAGACATCTTATAAGAATACAATAATTTTTAGAGATAATGAATTTACTGAATTGGTTAAAAAATATTTAAAATTTATTAGAATCATTCCATTTTCTATTTAGTATAATAAAATCATCATAGTATACCACCTATTGAAAACATAAAACCAAGAACATCAAGATGCCTCAAAAAGATGGAACGGAATGAAAATAAAACAAGAATCCAAGCTATTGAGAATTAAATGGATTCATCAGAAAGAAACCAATATGTTAACATAAAATCAATAGATAAGCCTAGATTAACCCCTTTCCAATACCCTCATTTATATCCACAACACCCACATGTATATCCTAATGAGTCTCTCCATCACATGCATCAAATTATGTTATATCATTCAATGATTTATTCCACATATATCACATCACATCTACCATCCAATGCTCATATAACATCTAGGATTCCCCTATCAATATATAATAAGATATGTATCCAAATAAAATTAGCAATGGATCAGGAAAGAAACAAGTATTACCAAATTGGGTTCTAGGCCCCAAAATAAGGAATTTGTACTTCAAAAGAAAATGATCTTTCCTGACTCCAAACACAAGGAACATCATCCTCCTAAGAAATAGATATCTAGTTACCCAAAAATAATCATTATCACGGAACCAATTCATATTCTATTTTTAATAACTAATTTATTAATATCAAAAATATTTATCACAAAAGCAATTCTGATTCTATTTTTTAATTAACAAAATTATTATTAAAAGTTTCTAACTCATGAAAAATAAAATTTTAAACCTCTAAAAAGCTATAGAAATAAAAAGCATCAAAAATGAAAATAATTTTATTTTCAAAAAACCAAGAGTTATACAATTATAATTAAACATAACTTCTCATTTTTTAAAACAAGAATAACCATTCCTCACATTATTTATTATTTAAATTAATCACATAAAATATAATATTCTATTATACTTTTATACAAGCACCATCATTAATATTATCAAATTACAATAAACAAGAGATTAAAATAGGTCTATTTATTCAATATCGAAATAATTATCTAATAATTACTTATTTATATTATTTATAAATTTAAACATTCTAGTCCAATCATAAAAAATTTATAATATTTCATAGAATATATACAACACTATAAACTATATTAAGATGAAAACTGATATCAAGGTATAGAAACACTACCTCAATATATGATCTCTATCTAAATAATTTAATATGGATCAATATTATTAGGTTAATACAATTTCTATACAACGGGATAAATCGTAAAAAATTTATTATTGTGTGTATATAAATGAGAATCATAAAATTCCCTACCTCAATGGTGTCAATGTACTTCAAATGAGAATCAACCAATGTTGAGGATCTATGATCACATCTCCCATAATAACATCATGATCACGCAACGACATCATGAAAAAAACATTTACCTAAAAAATAGTAATTAGAAAAAGTGGATATAAATATACATATTCTCTCAAGGAGAAACGAGAGAAAATGAGACCAAAAAAGGAGAAACCTCAAGAAATAGAGGAATAATGAGCTATTGATCCCTATGAATAACCATGAATCAAATATGAGATGTTGAGGATTGAACCTTGTGAAAGAAATATCATAACATATAAGGGGGAATAGCTATATTTCCTAGAAACTAGATAGATAACTTCTATCGATATATGGTTTTGAAAAAACTCTGATCACATAATCTTTTATAAATACATTAAACATGGGATTTACGAGGAATGAAAATTATCTACACATTGTACAAATAGTGGGTATCGAATCTCACAAATAAAAATTCACCTAAAAAATAAAATTGAATAATTACATTTCATGAATGACTCCTTGAACACAAATAAAAATCCATGAAATGAGAATACACAAATTGAATAACTTACACACAATTTATTCCCCATGTTTTCATATTTTAGTAGTCGAGCCCCTTGAGATATATTCTAGACCTCATTGGATAACAACCATACTCTAAAAATAAAATGGGGTTGTTCTAAATGGGTTATTTACCATACATATACATTAATTTCATCATTAAAAAATAATGACATGTGATGATTAAAAATGTGTTACATTATATCACATGTGGTAGTGTTTCATAAACATGAATGATTGTATTGTTTCCTATTTGATTGAAATTAAGTTGGATTAAGTTTATTCCATTATATTTATAATATAATAGTATTATGGAGGTTCTTTTGTTATTATATCATCGTTATTTAATAATATCTTAATGTTTTGTAAGATATGATATAAATAAGTACTATTGGTTAATAACGATACATCTTCTTTATAATACCTCCTTTGGTTAGCCCCAAAATAATTCATATTATTTATTTATGATAAAACATGATGATTTAGGTCATGGGGATAGATGTAGGTAAGGTATTTCTTTTAGGGTGGGCTGAACCTAATGGTTTTGATATAATAAATATTAGGGGAGAGTGGGTGTCCATTTATAAGTGACATGGAGTGGGTATATTGTAAATAAAAAAACTATTCAATAACGTGATTTAAATATCTAGAAATGGACATAAAAATAGAAAATTATTTGAATTTACGTTTAATATAGTCCATCAAAATCACTAACAAAAAATATATAGTTTTTAAATATTTTATTCTTTAATCATTTATGTTTCATAACTTTTATCATTATTTTGTACTCTATTATATTATGTTTCTTTTTATTTATCGATGTAATTTTTTCTATGAGTATAAAATTAAATTGAGCATAATTAAATAATCTAGACCATAAAATTCAATACATTTAATTTAATTTTTAAAATTAAATATATATTATTGTCTAAAATTAGTAATAACAGAATTCTATATAACGTGCAACACACCATTATAACCTTAATTGTGATAATTGATTTAACTATTATTATAGTTCATTAAGAAAAATGATTATGTTGAACTTATTAAATAAAAATATATATTATGATTCAAAAAATTATATTTATTTATTTAAATGAAATTTATAGATGTTTCGTAATTTAATATATGATAAACGCCACAAACATGATTAAAATGTTGTTTTTCAGGAAATATATTTTGATGAATATAATGTTTTTATAATATTTCAATGTCTTATAATAATTATTATTTTCCTTTTAATTTATGGTTATTTAACAAATATAAAAAATTTATTTGTAAGGGAAATTATTCTCAAAATATTTTTCACACAATTAGTTCTAAAAATATTATTGTTCTGAAATGTTTTTCTGAAAAAATTTGTTAAATATATTTGTGTAGTATTTATATTCATTAACAAAATCAAGAAATTATTTTTCATATGGTCATCTGTGGATAAGTTTTATTGATAGCATAATTATTATTTCACTATGTTTTTATGATTATATTGACATAGAAGTCCAATTTTATTATTAGTCACTATTTTACTCAAGAGGGTTTAGGATTATGTTTATTGAATAGGGTATGTAATATCATTCCATATTATAGTTTTTGAATAATTTTTATTTATTTATTATATTTTACCCCTTTGATATATGGAATGAATTTAACTTATAATGTGACTGGTGATGCTATGAAATACAAACCCCCTTGATGCATCGGTAGGTCTCATGAGACAAATTAGCTTGGGTATTTGGATAACAACATACCAATTTGTGTATGTTTTGTTGGAATGAGACAATAATTGTAATAAGTAATGTAACAAGGAATTTATATTTTGTTTAGTTTGCAATACATTATTAATTTCATCATTATGAATTCATACATTGATATTACATGTGATTATGTTATTATTTTAGAATATTCATGGGTATGTTTCATGCTCATGTGATTGTTTTAATATAATTATTTGATCCTCATTTATTAATTTCATATTATTCACTTGATATTTATTACATGAAAAGTATTTTAGTTATTTACCATTCTATATTTATTTGTACATATTTATCCATTGATTCCATTTAATATATACCCATGGGGATCATTTGATTCCCCCAAATTCATGTGTTTTATTATTCCTCGGGACATGAAGATGTGTTTTTGATTGATATTAAGTGATAGAGTATGGGAAATAATGGATTTATTAAATAAAATTTATTATTATAGTATATTTTTAAAATATAATTTAAAATCAATTAGGTATCTAGTTTTCCAAGATTACTGAACTATTTGTGCAATTGGTAGGTGATATCTTTTATCTAATTCTATAGTTATAAAACCTCTACTATATCCAAGATACTAGGGTTTGGGTTAGTGGACATATTATCAAAGGAATTTCTCAAGAATCCATTACAACTATATTTATAAAAACATAGATTAAGGATCATAACGCTTTGATGAACTCCAAGGATAAATATTGAATATAGTCCTAATTTATTTATAATGTAGATATTATGTGATTTTGTTTCTATAAATAAATCTCCTCCTGGATACTATATGTTAATTTTTTTCTAGAATAGTTGTACCTAGGGGAAACAACATAGAAATAGGTGCATTGTGCTTCTCTCGATGGTCACTTAGTCCATGACAATGAGATTTACTACAAATGCAGTTTTACAATCACATGGGATATGGGTAGGAAAAATATAATATTACTTACCAATCATTATGAATGATATGAAAATAAATATTCCCCCAAACAAACCATGTTTTGAAATGTGAGATTATCCATGCATAAAATTTTAAATTTATTTTAACTATTTCATCAGTTTTTTTATTAGAAATTAATCTTCATAATTTCATTATATAATATATTTTATTTTATTGTATAGAAGTAATGTATAACTAAAAGAATAATAATTGTATGATTTTTAATAATTCATGTATGGATTTCCCTCTTAAGATAGATATTTAAGATGGATCATTACATATTTCTACATATTATAAAATTATAACTATATTGTGGTAGATATATCAAATAATGAGTAATATGATTTCCCATATGGAGAATATTTTTGATCCACCATGTTTTGAAACAGTGATAATGTTTTTTATAGATTAGCAACATCTGTTATTCAATGGGACTAAAAATAGATTTTAGTTGGGAAATGGATTTCTTTCTTATAGAATATATTTTACTCCCTTGGATGTATTGAAAGGGATAATTTTTTATGAAATTTCATTACATATCAATATTTGTGGATCAATAGAGGTATTTTATTCAAAAATACTATTGATGAAGAAGAAATAAAAAACATTGAAAAAAAGGATTTCAAAAAAATCTTCTTGGTGAAATTTATTTTCCTCAAGAAAAATAAATGGAAATAAAAATTCATATCTTATGTAAATAATAGAATTAAGTGGAAATATATATATATATATATATATATATGAACCCACTATTAAAATGTTATAAACGCATGATCTGGGATTTGTACCTAATTAAAGGAGAAAGATTGACCATTTCATCAACGAGGATATGCCAATCATTCAAAGGGAGCAAGTATACAAAACATTCTCAACATTCAAGGTCATAGTATCGTGTCCTACAAATATAGAGAAAGAATAATGAAATTATCTTGTTTTCAAATGGATGAACGAGATGAAGAGGTTGAAATACTAAGAAAATTGATAATGGGAATTAAGGAATGAAATGTTTTCAAACATATTATACTTTTGGAAAGAATCACCTTGGTACATTACTAAATAGATAATTAGTTTTCTTCAAGTGTGAAGAAAATATAAATCACTATCATTAATTGTGGGTAATTTAGACTCCATTTAATTATAGTTTATTAAATATAAGGATATGAGGAATTATTCTTACCAAAACCTCTTGTTCTAATGGAATATAACTCAAAATTATATGGGGGGTCAAGGTCAATATTATGATATTGATTCAGATAGAGTGTAATTATTGATGTTATGTTTTATTTGAATCAAATATGTTTGTTGTAAAAACATTTTATTTTGGATATTCTCATTATAAGAATCATGAAACATGTAAGGATTATACAATAATAGTATTTCATAAAGGATTTGAAATTATTTTCTAAATAGTATAAAAGATGTTTATTTAATGGAATATTGATATTTTTTAGATGATATGATTAGTGTAAAATATCCCTTGATATTTTTGTTATATTTATATTAAAATGAAAATGAAATTTTTATGTTATAGTATTGGTGGCCATAAATTTGATTTGTGGTTATATGGTTTATGTTATCTTGGTTGTATTTTATTGCATGTTTGGATCTATTGAATATATTCTAAAACCTGTTTTTTTGTAAGAATGCATATTTTCAATATTTTTTATGGTGATCATGGTAGTCACATATTTTTCTGTGACATTAAGATACACATTAGATTGCCTATGAAATATAATGTTTATTTATTGACCATCATTCAAAAATTATTGAAATTTAAGTTGGAGAGACATATTATAGACGATCCATGTGGTTAAACATATATGGAATGGATTATGTGTAACATTTGGTGTAATAGGATAATGTGTTCTAAATATTTCAATTATGGGAGATATCCATATATATAAGGATTGAAATAGAATTATAATGAATTTTTAAATATTCTTCAGTAATATAAATTTAGTTTTGAAATTAATTCCATATAGTAATAAATGATGTAGGAATTGATATAAGAGAACCCATAAGATTACATTTATCATATGATATATAATGGTATCATGTTAGTATATTTTTTATTTATTCTCAGTCCATATGGTAAATAAATTCATCAACTCTAGCAAAATGGTCATGAAAAAAATATTTTATCCAAGTATCATCATTTCCAACGAATAAAATGGCTATATAAATCATTAAAGATATATGATTTTTTGGTCTTTAATCATATATGGATCACCTAATTATTAGATATCACCATTAACTAAAAATCTCTATAATTATTATGTTTGTCTTCTATGCACATATCATTAAATACTAGACATGTTCTTATCTATGGAAACCATTTTATGTAATGTATATAGTGACGTATATATTTACATTTATATCCTATCAATAGGATGTTTTATTAATCCTTTTAATGATATGGGAAATCAAAAATGCTATTTTCAAATGTCAAACAATTGAAAACAATGATCAATATTAAATTGAGAAGAGGAAATTTATTTAATAGGTGATGAATGTAACACCCCATGATTTTAAAATGTGAAATTCATATTTGATAGAATATATGACATGGAATAACAATACTAGAAGAGAATGTTACACCCATAAACTTAATTATTTATTTACTTTCAGGAAAACCAATATCAGTGATATCATGAAATTCATGCAACCCATGTTATGAATTAAAGAAGAAAACCAACTAAATTATTATTATTATTATGATCATTATAACCTATCAGTTAAGCTAGAAGATATGAATGATACATAATATATTATAAAAATTTTATTTTTTACAAATGTATAATATAAATTCAATTTTTAATAATTTATTATAAATAAAATAAGAACCACTACAACAATAAAATAATTTCTGAAAAACTATATTTTTTATAATAGGATGTCTATTCAATATTTTCATTGATAATTTTAAATTACCCGTAACATATTAATAAAATTTATTTATATAAACATCATTTTCGAAATATACATGTCAATATTACATTTGGGTTAAATTTCGGAGAATTTTCAAATAAGTATAATTTTTACATGAATAGTTTAAAGTATTTGTTTTTATTAAAATATAGCCTTTTATTTAAGTGAATTTAGAAGATTAGTTTTTTAATATTTTTTTATAAGTAATATTAGTTTAATTATATATATATTTTTTTCCAATTTTCATCAGTTTATTGAATTTTTATTTAAATTTGATAATAAAATATTTTAAAAATTACAACATTTTCTATTTAGAAATCAACTTTGTCATCACTTCTTTGGTCATAATTTAAATTTATCAGTTTCAACATTTATAAATGAATTTGTTCAAAAGATTTATAAATATTTAAGGAGAGTAATTAAAATTATCTATTATATTTAACTTATGTTTTGACCATAATTAATAGTAGAATATTTAAAAAATTACTAGGGTTAAAGAAAAAATGTGTTTAATTAGGTGTTAAAATAAAAATATAAGAGTTAAAAATGACTGAGAACAATTACAAAAACCATCTCACGTGTACAATATACCACCACTATGTAAATGGATTTTATTATTTTTACATCACCATCTCTCAAGATAGGATATAAATATGGTATAATTACTTTTATATTATATTTATGATATTATTATACATCATTAATATTAATATCCCATGTACCTTATTAATTTAAATTTAATGAGATATATGATAACATTGTTCATACGTATAGAAATCTATTGCCTCTGAAGAAATTGGGTTTTATTTTTAATTTTTCATTTATTTGGATGATAATAAGGATGGATTCCAATAATATAAATGATATATAAAACATATTTCTAATTCTATAATGGTTATTTAGTATTTATTTTATAATAACATTGACCCCGGTAGTCTAGATTCGTCGGATTACATTATTATATTGGAAACAGATAGAAGGAGTTGCATCTCAAAATACAGAAATGTTTAGTTATCTTAGTACAACAGATACATAAATTATTCCAATTTTTAATTTGAAAACATAAATTAAAAATTAAATATTTTTTAGAATAAAACAATTCCCTCAATCTATTCTTTTAATGATAATCATAGTAAACATCATGTATTATTTGGTAAAGGAAAAAATAAGTGTGAGCTCAAATATTTAGTTAGGATTCAAGAAAATGGATTCTATCATGAATCAATAATCATAGTCAACATGAAAAGGTAAAAAAATAAATGAACATTACATTAAAGTAACATAAATATCATGATAATGTAAGTCCTAATCAATAAAGATAGGTAAATAACGGAAAAAACATACCTTTTTATCATCAAATTAGAAATACAATACATCCAAAGATAATATCATTGTGAAATTCACATGGATATTAACAATTGAATTATAAATAAAGTTAATTCACAGTCATTGGACTCATTGATCCTCGGAATCATGATACATTAACTATCATGACCCTCACAAAATAGTGTAAATACTACAGGTATAAAATCATTTAATTTGACCAACTTATTTGTCTCATGAGACATAATAACACATCGAGGGCCAATATTATGATAAGGAATCAATATATGTGTAAAAAAGTCCTTACAATTTCAATGATATATTTAATTCTTGATTCAGTATCCATCACCATCAAATATAATAATTCAATGAAGGTTACATATTTATCAATATATCCGTAGTGAATCAAATAACATTCAACATATACTCTCCATGGAACCATGGTATATAATTTAAGAAATTAAAATATCAATCCAAATAGAATATAGAAATTTAATATGATTGTAACATCCAATGAAAAATTATCACAAGGAATTGATTGTATCCAGAGAAAATTAACAATAAAAAAGTATATAAGAATTTCAAATAACATTTACAACATTGTAAATTTTAGTTTAAATACCCTTAGATGATAAAATTAAACATGAAACATAAAATAACAAAACTAAATAATAAATCATGATATTATATGTAAAATTTTGTTGTATATACACCATATCCCAAAATTATGTGCGAATACTACAATATTCCTCATTGAAGGAAAATGTAGATGATGTTTCAAACATCTTTCTTTTTTTAGGTGAAAACAATCTATCAAATAATATAGTGTTTTTAATCATGTTATTAACTTATAATAGAACCATTTTTTATTAATAATATCCTTAAGAATAATTATATAACAACTTATAACATTTCCATTAATGATCCTTTATTGTATTAATTGTTTCGGGAGTTAAGTGCCTTGTTTTCCAATGCATGTTTTTACATAAAAGATACAATGCATTCACAAATTAGATAGTTTAATTATATAAAGTAAAATTTTGACGGAATACTTATAATATTTATAAATCATATATATTTTTAATTCAAATCATGAATAATTGTTTTAGGAAATGATGTTTGTTACAATCCTTGAGATGATAGGTTGTCTGTATACATGAGTAATGTTTCCAATTTCAATGATCATGATAATAGAGTTATGTAAAATTTTAACCTTCCATAATGATATAATTATTATATATAACATACTATTTATTTATATAAACTTATATATATATATAACATTTTGTGTTTTTTTAATAATGAGTCACACCATTTCATTAATTCAGTAGTCCACATGTACTTGAATGACATTATAATCATTCATTGAGTAAAAAGTTAAGAAAGAAAATGATATATATTTTAATTTCAGAATCAAAAATATTTTATGAATACTATATTTATAAAATTTATATGAATTATAGTAATTAAATATATCTTTATGACTTTCCATGTAAATAATTAGTGAAATATTATTCACATCGCTTGGCGAGAAAGGAGTACATCGTACTCATGAATATAGATTTTGTAACCCATTTCATGGATGAGGATATGGTATTAGGTCATTAAAATATCATAACAACATCATAGAATATGTATGATGCTTATTTTATTGTATAATAATGGTTTAACTATATTTCAAGGAGGTGGACAAAGAAATAAAATAATAATTATCCATGAAGAACATTAAATATTCTTCTGCTATCCTAATTAAGTTATCTACAAATCCATAAATGGATGAATTTATTTGAAAAAAAAATTATTATGATAGGAATGAGGTCTTAATTGTATTTTTGAAGGGCTTGGTCATTACAAGTGTCTTGGATTGTGTAATGAAATGAGGGGAGTGAGTGACCTTTTATAATTGAACAGGAGTGGAATTTTTTAAAATCCCGAAAATTAATCAGTAATGGAAGGTCACTGTCACTTATTATTTCTCAAAAATGGATAATTAATGGGGTGTATGGATGATATGATCAATACACATCTCCACCAGAAAATAAACCCCATATTTAACATGTTGTTTTCTAACTCATATGTTTACATACTTTTACAATTTATGATTTCCACTCTGACTACTAGTATTTTAAACATAGGAAATTTATCCTATAAGACTAAAAATTATAATTCATACTAGGTAATATCGACCAATTGATTCCATATATCAAATCCAATTTTTAAAATGAAAATAATATTTGTGTTGAAAAACTGATTATAAAAGATGTTTTTCCCAAGATGGGCCATGTATAACATTTATAAACATTTAAAAATATATGGAAGATGAGATTATTTTTAGTAATTTCTAATTAATCATCAAAATAACTTTTGTTATAAAATAACATTAATGTCCAATTGAAAATTATACATTTAATTTTCATTTAAATATATTATAAAATTTATGGAATTAAAATCTATAAATTTCAAACCAGGATAACATTCCATAATAGTCTTCAAAATTAACGGACCATATAACATATTATATTATATTTACTTTTAATTTGCTTATTTTCATTTATTTTATTTTTATATTAACAAAAAAATTATTTATTTTCGTTCTCATACTCATTTAATGTAAATATTTATTTTTGGAAAATAAATAATCATGATCAAAGCAATTCAAATATGTTTAAAAAAAATATTTATAGTATAAAATATTTTGTCTTTCTCCTTATGAAAAATCATTAAATATATTAAAATCAAGAATGGTTCTATTTGTGACTTTCTTAAATTAATTATTATATATATCACATTCATTGAAATGTGAACCAAAAACGTGTAAAAAATATAGATTTTTATGATAAGTGTTGAAATATGTTCATAAAATTATATCTGGAATAGGGGGCATGTCATATTATCCTTTATCATTTTAGTTGAAACCCGTTAAACAGATTTTTATGTTAACCGTTGAAATTTATTTTTACAGTTTTCAAAATTAAATTAGGTCAACAATTATTTTGAAATTATAAGACAATATAAATATTTTTGATTCCAAATATGGAATCAATTTTAGTAATTTCAATTCAAAAATTTATCGTATTTACATTTATGATCAATCTCGAAGAAAAGAAAATATATCATATATTAAAAGAGAAACTTCTCAATATATTATGGCGTTTTTATATAAAATTCAACAAAAAATTATTCCAATAACATACATTTAATTTAACTGGTTATAATTTAAATGATATTTAAAATATAATTTAACTTCATATATAATTTAAATGAAAAGGTAGTTTTCAATTAAAAAACAATATTTTTCATTATTCATCAAAAAATGAAATAGTTTATGAAAATACAAAACACTCATCCGAATTTAATTTTTATTTTATAATTTTTAATTTTTTTAATTCATTAAAATATTTATTCATGTTTTTGTTAAAAATTAAATTAAATTATTGGTGTAATATTTGACTAAACTGAAATTTAAAAAGAAAAAAATAGAAAAAATTACATTTTAAAACAAACAACTCAAATTTTTTTCTAATAAATAGATAACAATAATTATCATAATATTTTTGGTAATATTAATACCCTCAAATTTAATAGATATTTTAAAATGGTATTCTACATTACGTCTCATTTTGGCGGGGGGTTGCGTGTTTTGCAAGCTGTCAAGAATAATTTTTTTATACTTTGTAGGTTTTAAATTCTCCCAAACATAAATAAATTTCTTCCTAAATATTTAAACATGATAGAGTTGATAAAGCTTATTATATTTGAAAGTATTATTTCTAAGAAACTCACATTATAAAACATGTTAATAAAATGAAATCTTTATAAATGTGAATGGGAAGTAAAAATGTAATATGGAATAACAGATAACTTGTTTTACTAGTAAAATATTATTACTTAAAATTAAATATATATATATAAATTGAATAAAATAAAGAATAATCCTATATAATTATAGATGTCACTAATCACAATAATATAAATAATTAATTTCATGTTAATAACATCAAAACCATAAATCTGTGTTCATTTGTTGAACCATCAGATTTCTTAGATATGAAGGTAATAGGGTAATATTTTTATTTTAGAATTATTTTCCATATGTTATGGTATTATTTTAATGTCTAAAAATTAAACTAATTAGACATATTTGATAAGCATCTATTTTATAATTATAGTTTCATCATTTTGGTGTGTCCCACTTAATTTCCAATTCACTTCATCCTCCAAAAAATCATATCTAAAAAAAATTTATTATCCCTGAAGATATAAATTTTCCATTTAATAAATCATATAACATTCAAAAATTATAATTATTTAAATTAAACTATAGAAAATTTTATGGAAAATTATTTAGCACATGTTATCCAATTTGAATAAATCTAAATATACGGACTTAATAAATATATCTCTTAATACACATCTAATGTCTATCTCAATCCATTTAATAAATTCTACACTTATAAACTATACAAAATATTATGATCCAAAATAATAGTAATAGGGTCATGAAATTTTAAAATGAATATATCACATATCCCCAAAACACCTTGAGTTTTAACATTATCATTATAGACCATACATGTTACTGACATCATTTTTCTATTCTCTTGAATAACTACAACAACATGAATTTACACAAAACCTTATTAATAACATAAATCCTTCATAATTCATGATGTATAAATAATATTTTTCGATATAGTGATTAAAACAAATAATGATATAAATAACATTGATGATATCATGATGTTCTTTTTAAAAAATAATGATTCATTCCCAAAGAAGCCATTTTTATACAATTTACTATATCTATATCAATCTAAACATTATCACCTCATCATTATCTAAATATCAGAAACAAAATAAGCATTGTTTTTAAATCAATCATTTTTTTATGATGATTTTCACCATTCCACTAAATAATTTATCTTTTTCATCAGTACCATTCAACTTATTCTTTCAAATCCTTAACAAAAAAGTATTTCAGCATAATATTTATACATTTCATAATTATCATAATGAGGATATCATTGATTACACAATTAAATTACATATTTCATGAATATGGAAATATTAATATTAATCATTCCTCTTCATCTATAGTATATTCATAAGAATTACCCTAACCTATTAGCTTCCTCTTAGGTATATTCTATTGATTCGTGGGGAATGTGTTTACATAGAATCTTGTCCTTTTTCGGTTAAATAATTGAACATTGGAAAAAAATAATTCTCTTTCAATAAGAAAAATGATTTCCATTATCTCTAAACATTTAGCAAGCATCGATTCCTTTTCCTAGAGTGCCAGAGTTTTCCTTCCCACAAAAATCACATTGGGGAAATTCCATTTTTCTCTTCTTCCCATTATCTATCATTTTCATAGCCATAATCTATATTAATTTCTTCCCTTTGAAGCCATAATTCCAAGAAAATAAATTATATATCTTATTATAAGATGACAAACTCTCATCATATGAAGATAATTTTGGGAATACTACATCACTTTGAAATAATGGAGTATTCAAATCATAGAAATTTCCATTCTTACTCATTATATCACATGCATTGATGCAGCAACCATTCCGTATTCTACGCAACATTTCTAGATGATATTATACACTATATTAGATAATATCATTATTAAAAAAATGTATAATACCAAATATACGTAAATATTGAAGATAAAACTAATATTTTATCAATAAATAATCATATAATCAAAATTGTTGATTCTTTTGGTAATTCTCTATTTTCAAATCCATAATAGTTTTTAATAAAAATATGAATTATCCTAAAAATATGAATTATGATTCCATTTTACCTTTATATTAGATATATTTTACATATATTTTTTTTTTCCAATAATTTTATAATATATAAATTGAATTTGGAGCATACATATAATTGTCAGGTCAGTTATTTGTTGGAATTTCCAGCATAACCCAAGCAGTTTTTTCTATGCACTAGGAAATACATGATTTATAGTGGGAATAAACACCATATAATGGATGAATTAAAGAACCTAGGAATTGTATAAACAACCTAATAATTTTACATTTCATTTAAAGGATACACATTATTTAATAAAAAAGTATCATGTTTTAAATAAAAAGTAACATGTTTGTTTATGTACATTGTACTTAAAAATTACACAGCATTTAATTTGATTAAATTATATTTAAATTATTAGGTATAGGTTTTAAAAATGATTTTCAGATGAACATATATTTGTATTAAAATTGGATTCCATTCTCTTGATGTAGAATCTATTCTTAATAATTTTTTGTTGACTCCCTCCCAAAAATATCACTTCATTATTCTATTAATCCATATTTTTGTTGGAATTAATAAATAATAGTATGTAATCCTATTGGATATTTTTGGTTTTGGCTGTGAGTGTCACGACCCGACCCTACCAAGGCTCGAGCCGCAACTACCCCCAGCCCGCCTCCGAAGGCCAGGGGTTGGCGACCAGCGCCGAAGGCACAACAACTCGGGGAGGTCTTTGCCTAAGTACCTGTACACACAGACGCAACACACTCAATGAAACAGTTTAGAGTAAAAGAAAAGGCAAGAAAAGAAAAGGGAAACTGCTATATAAATACCATAAAGTGCATCGACCTCTAAACAGTACAAAGTACAAGATGAAAAGAAAAGGGGAAAAACATGCGCCCAACCAAAAAGTGCCACAACCCGGCAACAGGTAAACAAAAAGAAATAGCTGATGGGTACCCCACCTGGAACCCGGCCACGGCCACCGCATGCGGTCCAAGCACCCAAGCTCCTATGCTCCCCTAAAGTCACGCTCCACCTGTCTGTCATCATCAAGGGAACACCAAGTGTGGGAAAATCCCAAGCAGGGGTGAGTATAAAAATACTCAATAGGATACCCCGAAGGCTCGAAGGAGCAACAGAGGAGGTACCGAAGGGTGAGTAGTAGAGCAAACATGGAATAGTAGTGGAGTACAACTGAAGGTGCAGTAAAGAGTAGCAGCTCAACCCAACAAGAGAAAGGTAGAAGGCTCGTCCGAACACAAGGAGCTAGGAATGGTGAGAATATGAACTTCTCGTCGAGCTTTCACAGCCTATAGCCGGAGAGTGGACTCATCCAACCACGAGAAGCTAGCCTCGGAAAGCACGTGGCATACCTCGCGCGACTTCACCTCTACTGGAAGGAGATCAACCAAACCCAAGATGTGGGTACCAGAACATGGTATATACAAATCCATATGCTCTGTTAAGAAGCCCAAACAAGACAGTAAGGGGATCACCATCCCGTAACTCATCCCAAGAAAACGAGTAACCAACAGACCCAAAATAAACACCATCGATGCCCAGCCTCCTGCACGTCTTCCCCGAACCGCATTCCAAGGGGCTCAATCACCGCACATCGACACTATCCGCTTTGGGCGGCACTGACTCGCCCGCACGGTTTTAGATCGCGTCACAAGGATGCGTCTCGGTGGGGGAAAATCTCCTCATACTTGAGAGTTCTGGGGGGAACGTCAACCACAACTCATCACGGCCCCGCAGTCGAGAGGTATTCTCAAAGTCAAAGTCGTCACAATACTAACCCGTATAACCAAGGGTCCCACTCCGGTAATCACGGAGGAAAGCCACAGGCTAGCCTAGTAGATAGGACTGAGCCTGGAATGCCAACAGGTGTCCCACTACCCAGCCCTGCTGGAGGGTAGTACATAATAAGATATCGGGTGACCCACTGCCTAGCCCCGCTGGAGGGTAAACCATAATACATCATCAGGCGACCCACTGCCCAGCCCCGTTGGAGGGTAATCCATAATACATCATCAGGTGAGCCACAGCCCAGCCCTGCTGGAGGGTAAACCATAATACATCATCAGGCGATCCACTGCCCAGCCCCACTGGAGGGTAGACCTGGAAGAAGTCGACAGGCGACCCAATGCCTATCCTTGTTGGAGGGTAGACCTGGAACTAGACGACGGGCGACCCACTGCCCAGCCCTATAGGAGGGTAGACCCTAAGAGGTCGTCGGCTGACCCACTACCCAGTCTCTGTTGGAGGGTAGACCCAAAGTGCGTTGGGTGACCCACTGCCCAGTCTCTACTGGAGAGTAGACCCTATGAGCGTCGGGTGACCCACTGCCCAGTCTCTGCTAGAGGGTAGACCCTAGAAACTGATCAGTAACCCCCCGCCCAGCCCCGCTGGAGGGTAAAACTCAGAACTTCACTGGCAATCTCCACTGGAGGGTACACTACTGGCCAACTGAGCACGAAGCTGGTATCACGCAACCACCCAACTCCCGAACAACTCACCAAAATAGGTTCATCGCATGTTCCATCACTGGGTTTCACTATCACCACTACCGACTGATCCATCGAGAACGAAGCCAGGGGAAGACCACTCGGCCCTGCTGGTCAAACCGACGAGCACCGAGCTAGGGGAAAACACCACCCTTCTGGTCGAACAAACGAGCACAGAGGGACCCTCTACGTCACAAGAGGTCAAAGTACGTAAACCAGAGCCTGACACGCACGTGGGGCCCACTCAACTTGTGGCCCCATCTCAACCCCAACCAAGCGTACAAACATCCTTAGGTACAAACAACCATATGTACCTCCAAGGGTCCCCGTATACTCCTAGAGTATACCATGTTCCAGGCCAAATACTATCGTGCACACGGCACCCAGCGTGAACGTGAAGGCGTGACATAACAACTCCACCTCAAAGGCCCAGGCACAACCAACCAAATCTTTTGAATCATTTATATAACTCTCCCAAGAGTGTGTGATCACACGCCAAGGGTCCGCTACAAACAAGGTACGACGAACCACCACCGGAGCACCTTTCAAGCTCCACACATAATAATATTTCACAAGAAGCTCCGAAAAACCAAACGGATCACACAGTTGTAATCCTCGCAGAAAAACACGCGAGATAGACTACTTACTCGCCCGAAACGGTCAACCGGTGAAAAAGGTACTATTCACCGTAACCAAACCCGTGTGGGGCGCACCCCAAAATCCCGATACTAAACAAACTGGTCACGCCACTGCGATCCCCTCAAAAAAACACACGGGATTGAGTACTCAATCTCCCAAAAAGGACACCCGGTGAAAAGTTTACTATTCACCGTAGCCGGGTCGGGTGGGACCCACACCACGTCTCCGAAAAAGGTCGGGCGAACTGCACCATCGCAATGCTCTAGAAAAAAAGCACATCAAAATCACTACTCACTTGAGTGGAACGGGTATCCAGAAAAAATGGTGCATTCCGGTGCACCGCACACGAGCGGTTCTTCATGGGATACGCAACCCGGTCCTGAAACACAAAGATCGGATCACATCGTTGTGATCCTCTCGAAAAAGCACACAAGATGGACTATTCGTTTGTCCAAAACGGTCGCCCGGTGATAAATATGAAAAACCCTCGTCGATGCAGAAACGGCCCTCGTGGGCCCCACACCATCGTGCTGAATTAGAGCTGGTGGATTGCACTGTTGCAATCCCCTCGGAAAAACATCCAGAAACGACTGCTCGCACGCCCCGAACGGACGTCCGATAAAAAAGTCGTGAAAGGCTGCACGCGGCTCAAAAGATGGGATGTGGGGCCCGCGATTCAACTTCGGTTCTGGAACCCAAAAACTTCCTAGAAACCTCCGCCTCGACGTCATGGTCGCAACCCCACTGATGGCGCCCAATTCGGACATCGGATGTGTCGGCGCATTCTAAAACAAGAATCTCGGAAAAATGCTAGTCCACGTAAAGACACGCCGCGCCTCCGCGACCCCTCGTTTCAGGAATTAAAATTTCCAAAAACCAACTCAAAAGGTCCGCCTCTGCGTCAGGTCGGCGCCTCCGCAGACGGCGCGCAAAACGGACGTCTGTAGCGAAAGGTACGAGCGTCCGAAATTAAAAGGGGGGAAACCTCCTTGTGCCGGACCGGCCCGGTCCGGCCTGTCCACCCACAGCCGGCCCGTGGACCGGCCGCGGGCCCGACTCACATCGCCGCGGCCCTCTAGCCGAGGCCTACCGCCACCCGACCGGCCCGGACGGCCGGTCTCTCTGCCCCCACGCGAAGACCCGCGGTTCGCAGGTCTCTGTCCGCCGAGGTTGCGCCGCGCCGTGACCCCGGGTCGCCGCCCCGTTCCGGTGAGCTCGGTCGCCGCGCCGCCGCGCTGAGGAGTGCCGCCTCCAACCGCCATCGCCGCAGAGCGCCGCCGCGCCGCCACACTGAGGAGCTCCGCCGCCGAAGCCGCTGTCGCCGCGCCTCGGACCGCCGGAGCACCCAAACCGGCCGGGATCACCATCAAAACCCGCAAACTTCGGCGATCAACCGCGGCCTCCTCCAAGCTTGGATTTTGATTCCAAAATAAGCGTTGAAAAGCTAATATTGTATACTATGCATCTATGGGATTTGTTTGAAGGTTTAACATCAAATCGACTCATAAAATCGAACTCAAAGGGGGGTTCGGAAATTAAAACGCAAAACACATAACCCTACCTCGTGGGCGTTCCCCGGAGCTTCGTCGCCGAATCGCCGCCTTGCTGTAGCTGCCTCGCCGGAGCCTCCTTGCCGGAGGTGGAGGAGGATAGGGAGAGGAGGGGCTTCCAGGGGGAAGTGGAAGGAGAGGGGTGCGGTTAGGGTATAAAAAGAAAAATTAAATAAATTAAATTTTAATTAATTTAATCCTCCATTTAGACCCGCACCCGAAACGCCCGACAGGGTCAAGGTTAAGCCGCCCCTAGGGTAAACACCACCTCCCGAGCACAACGGTGGTCTCTTAATGTGATTCTGAGCATCCGTTTTAAAGTTACAAGACTGAATGCCCAAAGCCGCCAAATTACGAAAACGCCCTTTGGGGCCATTTTTCACAAACAGACCACGCCCGCAAAACTTAAACCCCTCCTAGGGTAAACGGAATGCTCCAAACTCAACGGTGCCCTCAGTTTTCCAATCCGAGCCACCGTTTAAGAGATACATGCGTTTAAACATTTAACGAATTAATTAATTTATTAATTTATCTCTTTAACCTTCCAAAGGCGAGCGAGGGTTCCAAACATTCCGTGCCGACATGTTTTATGTCGTTCTTAGGGTAAAAACCCCATTCTGGACCCATCTGTACACTCGGATCTCTGATCTGGGTCACCATTTAGGAGTTATCACATTTATTTGGCGATTCTAGTGTGAACGCATTGAAAATTTAATTCCGGCCACTCCGGGGCTCGGAATCGCACGCCGTCTGAAGGGGCTGCTCTGGAATATCATAAAAAATATTCCAAATTCTTTCGCAGTAAAAACTGGGTTCTTATAGTGAGTATGGTGTGTCTATGACATATGATTTTTTGGTGAGTTCTATTGATTCTTTTTAGTTTCCTGACATTCTTCATATTCTAAAGGACATTCTCCTTGTAATTTGTCACATTTTTAGAAATTATCTAGTTTTATACTATGAATTGGTGGGTGTTTTTATAAAATAGTTTATTTTTATAAATTTAATGTAACTCATGCTAAATTATTTTTGTTTATATATGGATTTTAAGTGATAAAATTTTCCAATTAATAAATGGAAAATAAAATTTTTTCAAAAATAATATTTTCATGGAAAATTTAATTTCATGATTTGGAAATGGTTTTTCAAAGTTAAATGTAAGTTAAATTTGAATTAAAAATGTCATATGAAATTTTTTTAATTGATTTTAAAATTTATTGTACCATTTCACACAAATAACAAGTGGTGTGTTAGGAAAGAGACATGGGTAGCCTTATTGTGTGTTACAACAATATGATATATCACTTTGTGACATTTATAGGTAAGAAATGATATTTTTTGTGACCAATGTATGCATAATTAGGATTTTGAGTGTCTAATACATAGCTTCTCATAATATTGAACATAATATGTCAGGTTTATTTCATTTATTGTTATTTATTACATGACTGTTTTTATCATGGATTGTTTCTCACATTTTTGTATATAATTAGTAGTATCACATATATTCACATGATAGGTTGCTGCATTGATCTGTTTTCACCTTTATACTTATTGTGTAATGGAAATTCATTTCAATTTATATCATATCTACTTTTCATATTTTCTGATCAAGAATAATATATTATATTATGGATAGAAATTGATGAAAAAGGGGAGAACATTTATAAATGGTTATGATTTATTAAAATTATTTTCAAAATTAATTTTTTAAAATTTATTATTGATTCAATATTAATATTATATCATTAATAGATATTGTAGTGTTATGAAAATGTTATTTTGATCACCCTGTAATTATTCCATTAAGAATATGTATATATTATTTTTATTCTATCACGTAATATGAAGGTAATCCTATAGAATGTTGGTTTCCCTTATTTTTTTTTCTTTTGGTTTGGTTTGGACAATAGTTTATTGATGGACATGTGGGGACATGAAATACATTCAAGTTTAGAATATTTGGATTAAATTATATGTATTCTATGATATCTCTAATGTTTTAAATTATTACACATTTTTAAATGTACTTTTTTTCTAATATTAAGGATTTTATTTTATTATCCAATTTTACATAGATCATGTGAGGGGTCGATTCATGTGCCTTATCTTGTTAAACCAGGTTGATTCATTACAATATTGGTATTAGAGGTGTCACTATGCCAAACATGTGTTAGAAAATCCAGAGTTTTGTTCTATATCATGAGTACATAGGATTTTGGACATTGGAAATTTGGATTCTATGTGTGGAAAAGGGGACTTACTTGCTCACTAATGTGATTGAAACTGAGTTACCATGGGTGTTCAGAGACTATTACTATGTTTGTACGTGTTTATTGATGTCATTTCAAAAAAAAAATATGTGAATTTTATTTTAATTTCCTTGTTCTTTTTTGTATGTTTTTTTGTTAATAGATATTTATTTTATTAACATTCATGAAATTTTCAGTGAATTTTTATCAACACCAAATATTTGTCTTATGATTTTTGAAATTTTTGAATACTGATATTTTTTATGTTTTCTTAAAGAATTATTCTAATAAGAGCCCTATAAAATTAGAGAGAGGAATATGTGAGAGAGGTTCCATAGGAAAATCCCACAGTGGAGCCTAATTTTAATGAATCTCTATTATGATCCCTTATAGCTGTTGGTAAAATGGTTTTCAAAAACCCTAGGTGCATAGTGGACCATGGATCTTAATTTTCAATGGTAAATAGATATTTTATTCATGGCCATAAAGGGACCCTGGAATATGAGTAGTGAATTTAGTGGATAAATAGTACCTTCAAATTAGTTTAGACTCATAAAGACACTATCGTGGGTATTTATATGTATAGTAAAGTGGGAATGAGAAGGATATAAATGAAATCTACTGTGAAAGATAAGTATCATGAGGATCTTCAATGTGATTCTTTAAAGAAAATAATTAATGAATAATTTTACAATAAGACACTGTGAGTTGATAAGGACTAGTTGTTTCTAAACATAGGGAATAAGAAGTGTTCCATTTTTAGGTATTCCACACATTACTCTACGTTTTTGTATATAACACTAGATATTATGCATAATGAGTATATGAAGTCTTATTATTGATATTTAGGATAGATCCCTCATATTATTTGGATTTAGATACACTTGTACCTTCTAACCATTATAGAGGTAGTTGAAAATTCATATTTTGTTGAGGTTTCCATAGACGAGATGACTTTTTCAGTAGAGATTTGGTGGGTTCATCAATTATCATGGGTGAACATTTTGGATAAGAATGAAAGAAATATATTGGTTAGTTTTCCTCAGGACCAATCTCACGGAAAATGGCTTGGTAGCATCATGTTTTATGCTACCAATGTAGATGGAGAGGTCATACATAAAAAAACAATGAGAAGGATCCTATGAGTTTTCCTATTTTAAATGAGTTTTCTATATACATTGATTTTGTTAAAATAAATTTCTAGGAAGTTGGTATGGAATCACTGTAACAATGGGTTCATAGGTTCATGGATATTCTTCAAAGGGTGGTGGGTCAAATCCTTAGGCCAATAGACATGTTTAGGTGACTATGAATGAAAAACATTATTTATTAGAGTATGTTGTAGAGGAATCAGAGGCTATTTCATCTATTATTGGAGGTATAATTTTTATCTCACCATCAATGGTGATATAATTGTCCGATATGTGGTCTACCCATTATTTTTTATCATCAATGTTTGTGAACATATTGTGAATACATACTATACATATTCCATTCCTTTTGGATTAATCCATGTTGTTGGGAATGTTTTCCAAACTAGTATTTAGATGTCCTACACTACGGGTGTTGATAACCAACTTTGAGGTGGAGTGGGTATTCATAGTGATTGATCTTCACATATTCATCTTGATTAGTGAAATGTATTTTATTATCACTGTTAAGGTACATATATAATATTATTGTAACACCTTGATATTTTATGAGAAATATTATTTTTAATTTCTTTGATGCCTTGTATTGCATGATACACCAAGATTATATTTCGCTATACGTAACACTGTATTAGCATGTATTATATGCAACACTATTCTTTCCTTGTGTTGCACTCAAAAGCAACGTTCCACAATAGCGTGTGTTGTACGCAATACCAGGTTTCCCTAAACAAATATATATTATAATAATATTATTTTGAACTAGCCATTATGAATAGTATTAACCATATTTTGAATTTTTTATCATTTTCATTCATCTGACACATATTCTAGAACATGATATGAGAATAAAATAAATTTTTCTGGTAAAATAATTATTTTTCATAAAAAATGTATTTTCCCACCTTTTGATAGCACACCCACAATAAATCTTATTTTTGACATGTTAATAAGTTCAATTTGAAAAAATAAACTTATTCATTTTAATAAGGATATAAAAATTTATTTGGGATAATTTTTTATTATTTTTCTGTTAACATTCATATTTTAATGAATTATAAAAATAAACTAAATTTTAATTAAAAAAACTTTTATCATATAGATAAATTATATGGTTGAATTATAATATTTCTTGGTTTTAAGATATAATTGTAATATATTTTTACTATTTAATATAATTTATGGAATTATAATTAATTTTATATTGAATTCATAGGTAAAAACATTTCAATCTATTGCAATGTTTTACACAAAAAAACCCATTTTTAATCGACAAAAGGATTAATTTTTAATTAATTACTACATATTTTGTGTTTTCAATTAGTAAAAATGGATTCCTTATTTGGAATCATGGTGTTCAAATTTTTTTAATAGATAACTTTTATTTTTAGGCATTATGAATAGTAACTACGGTAAATTTTATTTACCACAGTTAACGGTAAATCAGGTAATTAAGGGTAAAAATAATATTATAAAATTACACTAAAACCTGTCATTATATCATTGGTTCAATAAATTTCTCTCAAAAAAAATTGGTCAAAATGGAATCATTGGGAATACACTTGTATGAGATTAAGTCCTTTAATTTATTTTATTTAAAAGAAAGTGAAATATATATCACTCATTCAATATTAATTATATTATTTTTAATATTATTTTATACATAATATAAACACTACTAAAAATAATCATTTTAAAGATAAAATGTTTTTATTTATCATGGTAATTTATTTGTAAATTTTAGGGAATATATAATTAATTTAATAAATTATACATTAATGATTCCGAAATTATTTATTTAGTGACAAGTCAATAATATAGCTTTTATTAAAATAATAATACTAATCATGAGGACCTAAAACATGACTAAACATTATTTTTATATTATATCTAATCCATAATCATCCAAGGGTATACTTTTGGTCCATTTTGACCCTCATAAAACATATTATGAAATTTATATTATCTTATTTTAAATGATGTACAAGTTGTCACCTTTATAACTTAATAAAGATAACATTTTATAAGATGGTTGTTTTAGAAGATAAATTTATGTAAAAGTATTATAATGAAATATATTAGATTTATTTTAATGTTAGTATTTTCCTTTCAATTATTATGCAACAAATAATTATATTAGATAATTAAATAACAATGTGGTAATAATTATATTATTAAGAAAAATATCAAATTAATGGTTATATAAATATTAAAATAAAAATTATATACACTAATTAATGTCCTAAACGAATTTTATAGATTAATATGAAATTTTAGGAATCTATTAAATATTTTGGATTGAATATATGTTATGTGTGGATTTTATTTAAATTCAAATAATTGAATAGTGTCAAAATTGACACTAATGGTATTTTATATAAATAAAATATTATTAAATTGTTTAAAAATAACAAAATTAGTTAAAAATAAAAAATTATAAGGTCTAAAATGCCATAATGTATCTAATTATAGATTATTCACAACACATAATTAAGTATTAATAAGAATTTAAAATTTAGAATATTATTGACATAATTAAAATCAAACTGATTAAATAAGGATAAATCATAATGATAAGGTTTAAAATAAATTCCAAACACGTATAAATTTTATTGGTAGATGAGGCTACAACCCTATCTCATTTCAACTTTTTTGAGTCAATTTTTAGGTTTTTAAGCGGAATCGGTTTTTATTATAAATTAATATTTTTTAGGATTCCAAAAGTGCCCCTCTCCTCTCTTATAAAAGGGCACCCCCATCCCTCTCATCTTAACTCAATTTTGAGCCTTAAATATCGTCCATCCCCTGAAAATTACCCTTGTCAACCTCTAATTACATTATATGTGTGCTGGTCTTCTCAAAAGTCCAACTTTAGTGCCCTAAGAGGAAGTTTAAATGAGGCACTTCGAGGAAGATGCAATATCTTCTACCGATTCATTCAAATTTATTTCTTCTTCTACATACTCATATTTAGTTTTTTAAATATAAAATAATAAAATAAGTATTAATAATATAATGATATGTTATTATATATATGAGACAACCCTATTTCACCTTATATCCATCCTGCGAAAAATGAAATCATCACGCGTGCATACGTACGGAATACCATCTACATGTCGTGGTGTAAACATTTTTTTATAAGAAACATTCTTGGATGGGTATAAAGATGGAAGAAATTACTATATATAATTATTTTAACGTTATATTGATTCTGAAATATTATACACCGTACACTTCAATATAATTCCATAATCATGGGAATGATATCGTCTCTCGTGCATGCTTACGACCTACCATCTCCACGATGTGATGTGAAATTTTCTGCATGATCTCCATTGAATAATGATTACATAAATGAATTTAATGAATGAATATGATATATATTATATTAATACCATTCATTAAATGATAGAACTAGAACGTAAAATAGGAATAAGAATTTATTTGACAAAACATGCATAAGAACATAAATTTGTTAACAACCGAATAATGAGTAACAATGAAATGTTACTAATAAACCATTCAGAATATGAACATATACGATATCATAAAAATTAATATTATTCTGTAATAATTCAATGACATTATTTAAATCATTATACTGGAGGTTTAGATACATACAAAGCATATCGGACCTAAGGTAAGGTATAATTATTCCAATCTCATTCTTATTCGAGATTGTCTTTTAGAAAGTATTTACTAGGGTTATATTTATAACCAACGTCCATGTTTTATGGAAAAATGTTTTCATAAAGTTTTTATTATTCATCCATGTATGTTTAAATTCATTATTACATATTTTTTACTATTACTATGTGGTATGGAAGGAATCTTTCTTCTCTTTACCAAGGGAGGTGCTTTTTGTCATTTCCAGCAAAAATACGAGGAGAATGTTTTTTTAACTTATACGGCGTGAATGGATTTTTACAATTTCATAACACCTTATTTAAATAAATAATCCTCTACAATATTTCATTATTATTTGTAACAAAATTATTTTCTTTTAAAATTGAATGTCATTTTGAGAAAATAAAATTATTTAAAAGAAGAAAGGATATTTTCCTCAAAAATTCATTTCAAGTGTTTTATCAAAAATATTTTTCATATATGATGAAATTATTTAATATAGTTCTGTTTCAAGTATAATATCACTATTATTTACATGTTTTGATTTTTTTTTATGAAATTATATCCATTATTTTTTATGTATTATGTTATGATATGCTGATGTTTATTAAACCCATATTATTCGTAGGGTTATGATGAATGATTTATGTTTATTTTGTGGCACACAAAATAATGGTTTAATTATGAGATGGGTGAGACATATATCTCCCTCCAATACATTGGGTAAATATTTATATCTCATGAGATAACCATGTCTGGAAGGTCAAGTATATATAGTTCAGTAATACAGGGATGGAATTCAAAGTAAACCTAGTTAAGTAACGGACTTCGTCCACTGTGATGGTCATGGGAGAAATTTCTTGGCTACTATAGAAATCATAATATGTGCTTATTAGTTTTCCACAATTACATGTTTTATTCCAATGCTACTATTTTATTGTTAATGTTACTTTATGATCCATGCCTTACGTACTTCCTTGTTTTATATTATTGTTCATGGATTTGATATTTAAATTTTATGTTCATGTTTTTACGTTCAAATGTTTATGAATTGTTTTATGTTCTCCAGGATTTCTAAGCATTAGAGCACTCATGATGTTGATGTTTAAATTTTTTGTTCATGTTTTTATGGTTAAATGATTATGGATTGTTTTATGTTGTCCATGTATACCCTTACTGAGTATTTGAGATCACACTTTCTATGTTTTCTTTTCCCCAGGATATAATGAAAAATTTTAAGTATGAAAAAAGAAGGGGATGTTCTTTAGGGGAGATGTTGAACATATTTCACCATGATTTGATTATTATTTACTGAGATTCCAAAGACACTAAACTATTACAGTCCTTTGGTGTCTATTTTTGTTATGTATTAATTATTTTTCAAAAATAATGTAATGTCCATGTACATCATGCTTGTATCTCTACCGTTAGTTTTAGAGGGGTGTTTAGTAAACTATTGGAAACAAGGATGAAAAAACATTAGTGAGATCTCTAGATATATTTCTAAATAATGTCTAAGTATGTCTTTAATGTTATGTATAATTATAAGATACAGTCCTAAAATTATGATAATGACCATGAATAACAGAAGATTAAACATAAGATGTTAGATATTGAAAGTACTCCCCATGATTATGTTGTTTTCCTTGTGTGATTTTTCCCTCTCACACTATTGTTTTTGGCTTTTATAAAATGCATGGAAATAGGTAGATTCATGTTAATGGAGAATATGATGGACAATGGAATGATATTCTTTATGAGAAAGAAAATGAAATAGGATTTGGTAGGAGAAATGTTGTTATCATGCCTAATCATAAATCTCATAATATTATCAATTATCTCAACTTTGGTAAGTTTCCAAAATCACTTAATAAGATAAATATGGAGTTTCATAATGATTATAGAGGAATTAATGTTAAATTTTCCTCACGTAAATCATGTGGGAGGAGATATCAAGGTGAATGTTTCAAAGCTACTAGAGGATTCTATGGGTGTTGAAAACAAGGACACAAAGACAATAATTTCCATGGAAAATGTTCAGCTAACACAATTGACAATGATAATGGTATTTATAGGACATAAAAAAGAGTTAAATGATTTAAATGTGGAATGTAAAAGCATTATGAAAAATAATGACCTAAGGGAAAATCTCATGAAGAGAATCAGGATGGTCATATAGGTATTTTTTTATATTGATGATTATTAAGAGACTCTAAATGGTATATGAGATGAAAGAAGTTTTGAGGAATAATATAAAGAATCTTAGTCAATGGTTTAAGAAGGTAGGTGAATGATTATATGTTTATAAATAGTAATGTTCTATAAGTACTTTCGTGGTACTATGGAAAAAAGAAACATATAAGGATTATTATTCTTTTTTTTTCTTTAGTATTTGAAAATATATGTAGAATGGTACCAATAACCATGAAAAGGGATTGAAATATTTTTTCGAATGAAGATGATATGAAAAAAATGAATAGATAAAGATAAAATTATATGATTGATAGTATTAATGATCTCATGAATGATAAATGGACAAAGTGATATCATGGTTTGAATATATATAATTTTTTTGGTATTTTTGTTGAGTGGAAATAGTTAACTTTTTAAAGAATTCATGTTTTAATTAAGATTATATATTAATTCATGTTTTAAGAAAATACATGATTAAGGTATTCACATGTTGGTTATATGACCTTTCTGATATTTTTTTTCATCTTACAGTGTGATTGGACATAAGTATTTTGGATAAGCCTAAAGGTTGGAATGTATTATGTTGGACATCAAATAGTACTCTTTAAGGATAGAACCTTTTTTCTGATATTATTTCTGAAATTTTATAATAGTTTAGTTTTAGAAAAAAGGACAACCTGTAAGATGGGTGACAACCCGTCGAATCAGAGAAGGATGTGGGAATCGAACCCACAAAAAAAGTGTGGCAGGACTTTATCACCTACCACTGACCTACATGAAGTCCTTAGTTAGTATAAATTAATTTTATTTTATTAATTGGTATGGTAGAGGATGTATAAGTCCATTTTTGAAACCATATACAATTAACCTCACCATCGATGGGCTTATTTATATTTAATATCTTGTGCTAACCTTTTTTTGATAGAGACAAATTAAATGACCTATCTTTATATTGCATGATCTGGTACCACTTCAAGAATGAAAAATTCAACTTCATTTCTTTAAATAATAGATGAAGTGGAATTTTTTCATGGAATGACCAGTGATGATATTACACTGATATCAAGTAAGTATTTCACCTTATGAAAAAATTCATCAACATAATGGAAATGATTTTGAAAACCAAAAATGTTGTCTTTGTAGCCTCATATATAATGAATTAGATGGTACCTTAGATGATCACAAATTTACGGCTTTGTGATTTTTTTCATTTCCATATCCATGTTCGCTACCATTCGTCATCAGAACATGATTATTAGATTTCTCTTCTATATTTATATTTCTCACCTATATTATCCTATATGGAAACCCATCCATCAGTTATATTAGGTGACCTTTATGATTCTAAATTTTCATTTTAAAATTAAGTTCTAGTACTCAATTTTACTATGTGGGTTTCTATGAAAGAAACTTTCAAGAAGTAAACTATTTATAACCCCGACAAATTTGGAGGGAGAAATTCATTTTAAGGGGGGTAGAATTTAACACTTGGATATTTTATGAGAAAAAGTAATTTTAATTTAATTGATATTATCTATTGTATTCTACACCATGATTATCTAACAATATATGAAACAACATATTTTCTTGTGTTATACGCATCATTATTCTTGGCTTGTGTTGCACGAAAGAGAGACCTTTGTCAATAGCTTGTACACAATACCGAGCTTCACTAAACAACGATACATTATTATAATATTATTATGAACTTCAAATTATGAACATTATTAACCATATTTTTAATTTTATAACATTATAATTCATATTAAATATATTCTAGAACATGGTATGAGGAAAAAATAATTTTTCCGGTAAAATTAGTAATTTTCGAAAAATGAAGTTTTGCCACATTTTTATGGCACATCCACAATAAATCTTGTTTTTCACATGTTAATCAGATAAATATGACAAAAAAATACATATTCATTTCTATAAGAATATAAAAATTTACTTGGGATAATTTTTTAATAATTTTATGTTAACTTTCATATTTTGATGAATAGTAAGAATATACTAAATTTTAATTAAAAACAACTTTTATCATCAATTTAATTTAAATGGTTAAATTATAATATTTAATGGTTTTACAGTATTAATAGAATATATTTTTCTCATTTAATATAATATATGACATTATCATAAATTTTTAATAGAAATCATTTGTTAAAAATTTTCAATCTTTTTCAATGTTTTAAATAAAAAACACTATTTTTTATTGACAACAGGATTAATTTTAAATCAATTACTGCATTTTAAGAGTTTTCAATTTTGCAAAAAATTATTACATATTTATAATCTAGAGTTTCAAATTGTTTAAATAGATAACTTTTATTTTTAGGCATTACGAATATTACTACGGTAAATTTTATTTACCACAGTTAAAGGTAAAACTGTTAATTATGTGTAAAAATAATATTATAAAATTACAATTACACTTGTATTGATATCATTGTTTTATTATATTTTACTCTAAAACATGATTGGGTAGATATGGAAACTATTATAACACACTTGGATGAGATTGAGACATTTAATTTAATTTATTTAATAGAAAGTGAAATATGTCTCACTCAATCATTTTTAATTAAATTATTTTTAATATATGGTTATTAAGAATATAAATTATTTTATAAATACTAATTTTAAAGATAAATTTTTTTCTTCATCATGGTAATTTATTTTTAATTTTTAGGAAATATTTAATTACCATAATAGCTTATAGATTAATGATGCAAGAAATTGTATATTTAGTGAAAAATCAATAATATTATATTTATTAAAATAATAATACCCATCAAAAAGACCAAAAACATGACCAATATTTATTGTTCGAGTATATATAAACCATAAGCATCGAAGGGTGGACTTGTGGACCATTTGGAGCCTTATAAAACAGATTAAGACATTTATATTATATTATTTTAAATGAAGTCAAAGTTGTCACCTTCATTATTTAAAAATGATAACATTTTAAAAGATGTTTTTTTAGAAGTTAAATTCTACTAAAAGTGTTATTATGAAATCTATTGGATATATATTAATCATAGTATATTTTTCATAATTTTTGTACAACTAATAAGTTTATTAAATAATTAAACATAAATGTTTTAGTAATTATTTTATTAAGAAAAATATCAAATAAAAGGTTTTACAAAAAAATATATATATATAAAATAATTATTGTTCTCCATGATTTTTATAGATAAATATGACATGTTATTATCTATTAACTAATTTGGTTCAAACATATATTTTGTTTGGGTTTTATTTAAATTCAAATAATTGAATAGTGTCAAAATTGACACTATTTGTATTTTATAAAAACAAAATATTATTATATTGTTTAAAAATAACAAAAATATTTAAAAATTACAAATTGAATATTATATAGTCTAAAATTTTATAATTTATCTAATTATAGATAATTCACAACACATAATTAAGTATTCAAAACAATTTAAAATTTAGAATATTATTACCACAAATAAAATCAAATAGATTAAATAAGGTTATATCAAAATTATAAGGTCTAAAATACATTCCAAACATGTCTAAATATTATTTTTTACTGATATTGAACCCCAATATCATTTAATATTTAATTTTTATTAATTTTGGAGGTTTATATGTGTGGTTGGAGTTTATTAAAAAGTAATATTTTTGAGGTTTCCAAAAGTTCCCCTCACTTCTATTATAAAACAAAACCCCCTTCTATCTCCTCTTCATTCAGTTTTGAGCCTCCAATCTCAGAAAAATCCTGAAAATTCCTTTTATAAACCTCTCTAGTTAAATTATAGAGGTTCTGGTTTTCTCAAAAGGCAAACTCTAGTGCCCTAAGAGGAACTTTAAAGGAGGCATTTTGAGGAAGAGGTAATATCTTGTACCAATTCGTTCAAATTTATTTCTTCTTCTACTTACTCTTCTATAGTTGTTTAAAATTAAAGTAATAACATCAGTATCAATAATATGTTGATATGTTATTATAAATATGAAACATCCATTTTTCAGATTCTATCCATCCTACGAAAAATTAAATCTATGCATGTGCGTACATATGGTATACCTTCTCCACGTAGTGGTGTAATCTTTTTTTTATCACCAACATACTTGGATAGGTATAACTATGGAATAAATTACCATACATGATTATTTTAAAGTTCTATTGATTTTGAAATATTATACACCATACACATCAATACAATACCAAACTCATGGGAATGATATCGTCTCTCATGTGTACGTATGGCCTACCATCTCTACGATGTGATGTGATTTGTTATTCATGATATTCATTGAATAATGATTATATAAATGAATTTAATGAATGATTATGATACATATTATATTAATACTATTCTTTAAATGATATAAATAGAACCTAAAAATATGAATAAGATTTTATTTAACAAAACATGCATAAGAACCTAAAGTATTTATCACCCGAATAACTAGTAACAATGAAATGTTACTAATAATATGATAAGAATATGAAAATATAATATATCATTAAAATGAATATGATTATAGAATAAATCAATGATATAATTTCAGTAATTATACTAGAAATTCATATACATACAAAGAATATCAGACCTTAGGTAAGTAATAATTATTCCAATCTCGTTCTTATCTAAGATTGTCTATTTGTAAGTATTTATTTGGTTTATATTTATCATCCATGTCCATGTTTTATAAAAAATGATTTCATAATGTTTTTACTATTATTCCATTTATGTTTAAAATCATGTTTACTTCTTTTTTACTTTTACTATGTGGTATGGAAGTAATCTTTCTTTGTTTACCAAATGAGTTACTTTTTGTCTTTAACAGCAAAAGTACCAGGAGAATGTTTTTTAACTTATAGAACATGAAAGGATTTTTAAGAATTAATAACACCATATTTAAATAATGATTACTCATCAAGATTTCATGATTATTTTCAAAAAAATATTCTCTTTTAAAATTTCATGACATTTTGAGAAAATAAAATGATTTAAAAGAAGAAAGGATATTTTCCTCAAGAAATAATTTCATGTTTTTTATCAAAACTATTTTCCATATATGATGACATTCATTAATACGGTTTTGTTTCAAGTGTAATTTATATAATATTTAAATGGTTTGATTTTGTTTATGATTAAACTATATCAATTATTTTATATGGATTATGTTATGATGGGATGATGTTTATGAATCCTATATTATTCATTGGGTTATGATGAATGATTTATGATCATTTTTTGGTACATGAAAGAGTGGTTTCATTATGAGATGGGTGTGACCTATATCTCCCTACAATTCATTAGGTAAAGAGTTATATCTCATTATACAAACATAGATATAACAATAAGTAAATCTGGTTCAGTAATATAGGGCTGGAATATCAAGTAAACCCGATTCAGTAATGGACTTCGTCTACTATGATGGTCGTGGTGGAAATTCCTTGGCAACTATGTAAATCATAATAAGTGGTTATTATTTTTCTACAATTAAATGTTTTATTAAAATGCTATTATTTTGTGGTTAATGTTCCATTATGATCCATGACTTACATTCTTCTATGTTTTATGTCATTACACATGATTTTTAAGTTTAAATTTTATGTTCATGTTTTTATGTTCAAATGTTAATGGATTGTTTTATGTTCTCCATGTTTAACCTTACTGAGAACTTTGATCTCATCTATTCTATGTTTTCTTTTCACCAGGATATAAAGAAAGTTTTTGGGTATGAAAATGAAAGGGGAAGATCTTTATGCAAGATTTTGAAGATGTTTCCCCATGAGTAGAAGATTATGTTATGAGCTTCCAATGACACTAAACTATTTTGGTACTTGGGTGTCTATTTTTGTTTTTGTATTATTTATTCCAAAAAAGTAATTTAATGTCCACATACATCAAGCTTGGGTCTCTAAAATTATCATTTCTGATTTCAATTCTTATTTTCTAATGGAATCACTCTTATTTTCCATAGTAATTGGGAATCCATATTGAGAATAAAAGGGTCATTTATTCCATATTATGGGAACTCTCTTGTCTATTTTCATAGATATTTTTAAATGTATGTAGCCTGTTCTTGGGTGTTTGATTTCCTTCAATTGTGTTTGTGTTCCCTATAGTCTATCCATATGTTTTTATGGGTTTCAAAAACAGAGAGAGGATAATCTTACTATTGATCGAATCCCTAGAATGATTTATTTTACTATACAATCTTACCACATGGAACCAAAGTAGTTGATATAGAAAAAGACATATCATGAGGAAATAGTGGGATAAATGAGTATTTATCATAGAATGTCCCAGTTCGATTCACCTATCATCTATTCTGTGAAGTAATATTGGATTCTTAAATATTATATTAGTTATCTAATGTTCAATAATCTAACATATAAGAACAAGTTTCCTTTTTCAATTATTGATTATCTCTTTGATAAAATCTGAGTTATTATTTTGTTTTCTATGACTGAAATGCGGTCCTAGTATCACAAGTTACTAGTCTAAGAAGTGGATATACCCAAGACATCATTATGTGTCAATATGATAATTTTAGGTTTCTAATTTTTCCATTACAACTCAATAATAACCCAATAGTATTTATAAAATTGATGAATCAAATATTTTATTAGTTATTTAAATCTTTTATTGTTTTGTTCGTCGATGTTTTTTAGTGTATATAAAGTCAAATGAGATAATATAGATCGTTCATTGAACCTTGAATGAACATAATCTATATTGTATGCATTCCATGTATGAGTTCTGGATCCAATAGGTGAAATTTATTTGTAATTAGATATCTGAGTGGGGAATATCTAAAGTTGTTGAAGATATACATGTAGTTATTTCTTGGATAATCCCCCTAATTTGTTTGGAATTTGGAGAATCAATGGTTTGGATGGGTTATATTGATTGTATATTTATGACATAGACAATTTTTATTCATGTATACAAAATTAAACAGAGGGTGTGTAATGATTGAATTGAATGATAAGTGTCAGGGATATTTAGAGGAGTTAATGTAAAGGTTGACATCATTACCATTTTTTGTTTTTTATAACTAGTTTCTGGTAATGTAGTATTATGTGATTCTTCTTGTATGGGTTTGATATATGTAATTTTGTAGGGGAAATAGGTTGTGTCTTATGGTTATCTATTTTTATTCCCTTATGAGATTAACTACCTTACCAATGATATTGTGTTTTAAGCTCTTATTCAGGCACCAAAAACATTACATCACCATCTATTTCGGGATCAGTTTATAGTTTTTTATAAATTAAGAGACTGAAATATTTTTTTACCCAATGTGATATGAAATTTTGAATGAAATGATGGAATTTTTTTCTTTAGACTTATGATTTTGATATATTTTAGAGCTATGTTAAATGAAATGGAGTTGTCGATGCGCTTTGAAAAATTATAGAAACAAGTCCGGAAAGAATCGGCCGTGGAGTTGTCTAGGATGAGTTTGTCTGTTGTGATGGGAATGGAATTGGAAGAGGTTTTTGTACATGTGTATTCGATTATTTAAATTCCAACTATTATATTTAGTAGGTATTATCTTCCTATAAATGTTATATAAAATATGTTCCCATGTTATAGTTAAATCTTATATGGTTGGGAGACCTTGGGGGAGTTGTCTCGTTCTCCTAATGATGATTTTTTCTTCCATAGTAGGTTCATTGTCTTATTTTCCACGGGATTATTTTATAGACAATGGAAATTGTTCATGTTGTTCATTTTATAATGGGGTTACTGAGATGAATCTGGATATGTGGTGTCACTATTGGTGGAACATGTCAGATGGAAGATAATCAATTTTTCTCCCAGATAAATTCTTTTTAGAGAATTAAGGTGGAGCACCTGAGACCTGCAAGTTGGATATATCTTTCACCCATTCTGTTATGGAAGTGGGATGATATTTACATGGACTTAATTGTTGGGTTTCATGGAATCCTATTTCTAAGGAATAATTTTTGGTGATCATTGATCAATTCTCCAAATAAGTGATTTCCATACATATTCGGGAATCCATGAATGTTGAAATGCTCAGGACATGTATTTTTTAGAGACTATGAGACATCGTAGGGATTAATATGTATGTTTTTATGACAAGAATAAGGGGATAACATTCATGATTATTATTTGTTTACTTGATATGATGAGTTCCCTGAGTATATTAATCATGGAATATCATCGACAGAGGGATAGACATATAAATAGTGCTATCCATGTTCTAGAATATATTGTTTGCGCTGGTATTCCTGATTTTGGGGGATCTTGGGGAAATAATTTTTTTTCATGCATTTTTCTATAATAGTAGTTATCTATTATTGAAAAAGATTGATCTTTTTGTGTATTTTTGTGGGTGGATATATCGATATCCTTTATGTTTGGTAGAGTTAGGAGAGTAGTCCAGGGCTGGGCAATGTTTTCGTCAAGAAAAGATTGATATGGTTTTATTGATATATATGAAATTATCATGAAATTATGTATTTATAAATCCTATTAATAATTTCAACATCTCCTTATAGAGATTGAGGTTGGAGTTATAGTAATTCACAGTGGTTCACCTCGCTTGGGACATCCCTGGTTGGGTGGGAAGGGTCACTGGAAATATGGGTTGTGGGTCAATTTTTTATTATTAGGCAACAAGAGTGGTTGGCCTATTAGTTTAACTTTTTTTCTAATTTTATATCTATATATGATATTTTTCATGTTTCCCATTAGAGGAGGTGTATACATTATCATTCCCATAATATTATATGGTGATGTTGATCTTGAGCCTGATACCACTTTGTTTAGAAGCTAGTTCATATTATGGATCACCAGGATAAAATGGTTCCTGGTAAAATGGTATCCCTATTGCATGTAATGTAGTAGTTTAGACATTATTTTCCTGAGAGGTGAGAGTGAGAGTCATTAATGAGGCATTAGTGGAATTTTTATTTTGTGGACCTAGGACATTAGAGGGCTTTTTTGGGTCAAAATGAATTTATAGTGGTGATATTATTACACCCCACTGCATTTTTGTTAGGTTTGTTTTAACCATATTTTTGCATTACAATTTTCATAGGTTGAGTATTGTCCTGATGGAAATGTGAGGATGCATGTAATGGTGAAGTTGGGTATTTGATGGAATTTTCATCAAAAAAACTACATTGTTTTTCCTTAACTAGAAAATTACAAAATTTGTAATGGGAATACCCGACATGTAATTAATGATAGACAAAACACATGAATTAGATACACATCTTGTGAATTATTCATACTATTTAAGGGGTGCAGACCATGTAGATAATATATAGATAATTGTTTTACCAAAGGTATGGGTGTTTTCATAGTTTCTGGGTCTAAATAAGTACATGACATGTAATTAGATTACATTCAAAATAATTTATGATGGTTTTTGTTTAAACTAATAATTTTGGATCAAATAAACATTTCATTTATACAATATTCCTTGATCTTGACCTAGAGGCTCTTCCTAGGACCATTTTGATGACTCCCCCCAATCTGGATCACTTTATTCAGTGACTCATAACCATTTACAGAATATATTACATATCTATAGGAATTTAATCCTCTTTAATATTCTTCTTTTAGGTTTATCAATAGTGTGAACACAAATTTATGATTAACTATTGTTTTTTTGATCCATTTTAGTTTTTATTGTGGCTCATCTTTGAAAGGTCATTCTCTTGTTTTCCATCCACCATTATTGAAATAAACTAATCTTATTCCATGTTGAGATATTTGATTCTAAAAAATTGGATAATCTGATGAACTAAATGTTTTTCATGATAAATTTTTTTAGGTTTTTAATTGTGTTGAATTGATAAATGTTTTTAACTGATTTAATTTAAAATAAAATTATTTCTAAAAAAAGTATTTTTCTTTCAAAATTATTTTACGTGATTTATAAATGGGTTTTTGGAATCTGATATAGATTTTCGTGGATTTGAATTTTTTTATGAAATTATTAGCATGTTTTTGGTAAAATGACCATAAATTTTCTAATTATGTTATAGGGGTTGGTCTGGAAAGTGACATAGGTAGACAAAATATTTTTTACAACTAAGAGTTAACCATTAGTGATATCAACTACCCTGACTTGATATATTTTATATCCAATGTTTTTATTTTTAGGATAGTGGATGTCAAGTACATTTTTGCATATATTCTAGATCCCAATATGTGACATTCTATTTGATTTATTTTTATTTACAGCATGATTTTTTTATAATGTATTTTTGTTCACATGTTATTATATATGAGGATGTATCACATAGCTCTGCATGATTGGTTGTTTCATGGATATGTGTTTTCATATATAACACATGATTAATGGAAATTATATTATATTATTATAAATTGTAATAATAAAAATTATCAACTGATAATGTAAAGACCTAGGTATTTTAACGGAATTATTTTTATAAATTCATTGAAATTTTACGAGTCCGCAGTTTCTAACAACACCAGATTCCGAGACCCGGTGTGCCCGAAATCAATTTCTGAAGTTTTGTTCGGGTACATTCAGTAAACTTACGTGCGGGTTTTTCTATCCTTTGAACTGGTTCTCAGAATTGAAATCTGAGGACACTGATGAACTTGCACCTCTAGTATTTGCTTAAGGGTACCTTTAATGCAGTTTCATTTTATGCGGGGTTAAAAGTTAATTTTTTTGGGGGATTTAAAATAAATTAAATAAAAATGTTGTAGACAATTTTATTTGTATTTGGTAGTTATATCCTACAAGTGGAATTGATATTTGGGGCCCACATCCACATTACCTCATATGAGAGTATAATATAATGTGGGGCCTACACGAACCCCTATCCTTTCAAGTTCCCTTAACTCCCCATTAACACCACCCTTTTAATTAATTTGACAACTTGCCCCTTAAATAATGTGATCTCTTCAACTCCCTCTCTCCCATTAATTTTTTCCACCACTTTTTAATTAATGAATTGAACTCTTCAATCATTTAATACAAGTTTCTGTTTTTTAAAATACATGTGTGAATAAAATAATAGCCTCAGTTATTTTTTTTGATGGAACTTGTTTTGTTGGGAGAACCATGGAAAAGCTCTGTAGAAATAGAAGAATAGTGTTCTTCTCTCAACGAATAACATCATTCTTCCAACGAAGAACTGCCGAAGAGTGATGATCATCTCCTTTAATATTTGTCCAAGAAAATGGAGAAGGATCCACCCAAAAGGAATGCCGATGATGGGCCATCCTTGTCTACTTCTACCCCGACGTCAACGAGTTGACGCCGCCACCCCTCGACTCCGTCTATGAGTGAACCTTAATTCGAGGTAGGGTGATATTGTTTAATATTATTTATGTGATTTATACCCTTAACATAGGAGATTATCTGTTGGGTGATGGTTTGAACCACTAACGTGGTGGGTATGGGCTAACAAACAAGTCCAGACTCATTGCCAACATGTTCATGATGCACGATTTGTTGGGCGACGGGTGAATAGAAGGGCGACGAGGTTTTGAGGCCGTCACAGTGTAGAGAAAACCCCGACAGTGCCACAACCATAGACGGGAGGCAAAACAGAACACCGTAATGACTCTCGTGGCCCGCAGAAGATTGCGGCGGTGGCCGACATCAGCCGGCCTCCTGGAGGCAGCCACGCCCTAGCGCGTCTCCAATGGAAGACCGCCGTGGCACCGGCCGCGGCGCCGGTGGAGCGGAAACCGCGTCGTGCAGGTTCCGGGGAGGCAAGGTGGCGCCATCCTGGCACCACCGTTATGAAGAACTGGGGGAGGTCGTGCCCCCCCCCCAGCTTGGCTAACCTAGCAGAGCCATGGCCGTCCAATGAGTCGCGCCACCAGCGCGCGGGCCGGGACGTGCAACCCTCGCGCGGGTCAGGCTGCAACCGCTGGGCTGGGCTTCACCCGCCTGGTTGGGTTATGCGCTACCGGGCCAGACCTGGACCTGTTTCGGGTCTCCAGGTTCGGGCCGACCCAGGGTGGGTTGGGTCGGGTCGTACCGGGCCCAGCCCACCCTCTTCGGACCATTTTCGGTTAATCGCTTATAACATGAGATACGAACCTACGATCGATGCACCATCTATTGCATAGTATTCATGTGATTGAGATGGTCTTTTTAGTATATTACACTCAAGGTTTTGGTGAATTTTGGGTACGATCATGTTGGTTCAAACCCAAAACCAACCGGCCCCTCGGAGCGGAAACACTTATAACTTAAGGATCAGATGACTGATTGGCGTGCCGTCAACTATGTTGAAATCCTTTCGATGAGATGGTTCTATTGGATTACTACACATGAGTTTTGGTTGTCGTTGGAGTATCGTCGTGTTTTTTATCTTAAAAACTGACCGGGACCTTGGAACAGAAAAGCCAATAACTCTCAGACCGGACGTCTGTTTGTCAAACTGTCGGTGGTGTTTCTAATTTCATTGAGAAACAGTCCCTTTGAGTATATCCCATGGGATTTTAGGGTAGTGTTGAGATACAGTCGGGTTGATTCATACAGGAAACCAACCGGGCCCCTGGGACAAAAAGGCTAATATCTCACAGACCGGGCGTCCGATTGACGCGACGTCTGTGGCGTTGAGACCCCTATGACAAGGCGGACCTTGGAGATACTTCGTCGTAGGACTTTGTGACACATGGAGTATCAACCAGTAACTTCTGGAGTCAATCCTTCCATAGATGAGAATACGGAGTACGGAGACCTAGTAGGTGGGTGAAACCTGATGACTGCTTGTCTAATTTGTTTCGGAGTGACTTGACTAGCCCAGTGGGGAGCACTATTGTGTCAGGTGGCATACCCAAGGTGGACGAGAATTACTATGTGAGGCATCTGACCCACGGTACTCGAAATGTGGAGTACCACTATATGATATCAGGGGGAGTGCAACTATGTGAGAGGGAAGACCCATGGCGGGGAGCGCTACTATGTGAGGCGATAGACCCACAGTAATCGACAGGAGGAGTACCTCAAAAGTCTAAGGTTAGTGAGTAGAACCTCGGAGTCCCGATCGGACTACTGTGCTCGACAAAGGAGAATTTTTCCAATAGTCGTGGTTTTGAAATCATTAATAAAATCCTGATTTCAGTTGAGTTAATGACTTTTGTGTTTTCCCCATGATTGAGATGGGTTACTTGTTAACTTAGGTATATTTATGTGCATATACCTATGTAATGGTTATCTGTTAAAATCAAACATTTTGGTTTATCCTTGTTGGATTTTGTGAGACCTTGAGGGTCTCAGGGTCCCTACTGAGTATTGTTATACTCACCCCTACATGAGCTATGCTCGCACCTCGTTGTGTTGGATGGAGACGACGACCAACATTGATTGAGGCAGAGAGTACTAAGTATGGACTGTACCAAAGGTGGACCTCAAGATGAGATGGTATCTAGAGGAGACTGACGGGCATGGAGCACTGAAGTGGCTTTATTTACCTACCGTTCAGGTAGGATCCATGGTGGATGATCCAGGAGATGCTTTACACCATCCAGTTTTTTTTCTTTTTCAGTTGTACTTCCCTTTAGTTGTAGTTGTACCATTTTGTTGGGATTGTATTCCATTCTCTTTTTTACTTTCATCATAATTGTTATACAGCTTTTCTTAGTGTTTCTATCTTCGTGTACTATGGTAGTGTGTGTTACGTTTTATAATGACAATGCCTTCCCAGTTTTTAGGGAATTATGCCTTTGGTGCTAGTCCTCAGCCCCTGGCCTATAGAATGCGGGCTTGGGGTAGTCACGATACGGGCCTCGGGAGACGGTTTGTGACAAATTAGTATCTAAGGACGTTGGTTCTACCATAGAACTAGGAATTTGATGATTACTTTCTGTGAAGCAATAGTGTTTTGGGTACAAAGTGTGGTTTTCAGTTCAGGGAGTCCAGTGTTGGTGTGGGCGGCTGATGTATCCATACACCAAGACCCTGACATCCGATTTCTGACTCAGCGCACGAAAACACTAATTCTGTGTGTTTTTTCTAACGTTTTCTTTATGTCTTCTCAAACCAGGTCACCTCACAAGGATGAATATTTGACTGTGACGCATCTATTTCTTTCAAGATTCCTCCCCACAGACGACTTGCTAGGGCCCCGAGTGTTGTACGTACTGAAACCACGCCGAGTGATGAGGCCTCAGTATAGGGCTCTCTTCCAATTGAGGCACCAGCGGAGGCACCAGCGGTACCACTTTCTATTGGAAAAACGATTCCACGAGCCCCAGCAGTAGGCGTTGAATGCCACTTAAGCATGCTTCATGAGTTCCAGGTCCAGAGGCCACCCAGGTTCTAGGGTGAGACGGACCCACATGCAATTGAGGATTGGCTGGAGGCTTTGGAGATAGTCTTTAGACTAGTAGAGACACCAATCGAATTCATTTTAATCCTTTCTTCATGACTTCTTCAAGAAACTGGAGGAAGATGGTGGAGCCTAATGCTCCAGATGCATGATGTGGCGTCACTTCTATGGACAGAATTCAAGAGATTATTCAGGCGTAGTTTTTACCATCCACCCCTCGAGCGGTGCAGATATAGGAGGTACTGCATCTACAATAGGGTAGCATGATGGTGGCGTAGTACTCAGCGAGGTTCCGAAGCCTCTTGAAGTACTCTTCTTATATGGTACAAGACCTGTTCTTTAGGGCTCTAACCTTCGATCAGGGACTCAGGTGAGATATTAGAGCATCAGTTGTCTCCCACAGCATCCCGACGCAGACGGGGGTGTTGGAGAGAGCCCTCATAGTGGAGAGTTTCCTTGCTGAGTAGTCTCCAGTAGTAGGACCCACCAATAGCTAACATGTAATGGGGTCTTCTGCACCTGTAAGTACACAGATGACGCAGAGGTCCAAGAGGACCAAACCGACTAGTGGTCGACCGCACAACTCAGTGTCGGTAGTACGGGGCACCCAGGGTGGAGACAGAGCCAGATCTGCAAGGAAGATTTACTCATGCGGTTTACAGGGTCATAAGGCTCATGACTCTCTGACCCACCTCACAGACGATCAAAAATTAGATGAAGGACCTCCCAGGTAGAGATAAAGGTTTGATCATGACAGACTGCAAGGAGCAGGTGACCTTGGTAGAGGAGCTGGCTATGTAGCTCGTGGTGGACGACGCTTAGAGGTAACTCCACCACCATCACCAGGAGAACCACCCCGACCACAGAGAATGAGTGGACAGGGGAGAGTACACCTTCAGGAAGCTGAAGCATACGACCATGGAGCTCTGGAAGTAGGTGGACAAGAGCGGGACTAGTTCCAAGCATGTAGGCCTTCGTTATTAAAGATTCTAGCTTTGTTGATGTCATTGTTTGTGGTTGATTTATGTCTTTTTACTTTGAGATATAGTAATAAAAGACACTTTTCCTTGTGACGTTTTCTTTCCTTCCTTTTTGTGTGGTTAATACTAATAGGTTCCAGTTAGAACTACTGACTTGACCCTCAATTTTTAGGAGTTCTACTGGGGGGGACCCATTAACCACACACTGATGCCAACTGTCTGACTCAACCCTTTGGAGAAGAGGGTAAGGGTTGGATCTCTTGGTAGTAACGTCGAGGCCTTACGACGTCATCCACGGTAAGAATTAGTGTCATTCATGTTAGGATTGACTGTATTAGGAAAAGGACGTGGTTCATGCAGGGGTTGAAACTGGATTTCAATTTTTTTAAAAGGAGAAATATTAGCAGCTGTTGTGGAACGAAGATGAAGAAGGTTGAATTCGTGTTCTTACAAATGGCTACTCTCACCCATTGTTCGTTGAGCGATCAGTTTACGGTTCACTCCAATCTCAATAGTATCATGTGTGTCTTATTTCAGAAGAATATGAACCTAAGATAGAGGTTATGGATTGAGTTCCATAGGGATTATGACTTTAAGATAGTATATACTCCTTGGAAGGGGAATGTTGTTTCAGATGCGCTCAGTAGGAGGACTGGTATTCAGCTGTTAGGAGAGCCGACAGAGCAGCTGGCTGCCTTAAATATGTCCTTTGTGGATAGAGATGGTGCATCCTACTTAAAGTCTCATATAGTCACTCCCCACTTCTTCAGTACAGTATGTGAGGAGGCTTACCGCCTAGCCCTTCCACCTAAGTTGCACAGGGTGCACGACGTCTTCCACGTATCTCAGATAAGGAGATGCATGCACAATTCATCCCAAAATGTCGACCACGGGGAGTTGGACAATGATGATGGGGCTAATTTCACGGAGGTTCTAGTAGAGATTGAGAATTGATAGGAGAGGGTCCTGCGTGGATGGTCAATTTCTCATGTGCTCATTTTTTGTAGCATGGGAACCTCCAAGAGAGCTCATGGGATTGGGAGGCTCAAATGCATACTTAGTACCTCTTTTGTTTCCATAGTGTATTTTATTGATTTATGGGGACAAAAAACCCTGAGTTGTGCATAATGTAATGACCTTGAAATTTCAATGAAATTTTTTTCATAAATTCATTGGAATTTTATGAGTCCGCAGTTTCTGACGGCACCTGATTCTGAGACCTGATGTGCCCGGAATCAATTTCTAAAGTTTTGTTTGGGTACGTTTAGTAAACGTACATGATGATTTTTCTATCTTTTGAACTGGTGCTCAGAATTCAAATCTGAGGACACCGATGATGTCGCAGCGCCTGTATTCTCTTAAGTGGACCTTTACCGCTGTTCTGTTTTCTGCGGGTTGAAAGTTAATTTTTATGGGGGTTTAGAATAAATTAAATAAAATTGTTGTACACAATTTTATTTATATTTGGTAGTTATATATTACAAGGGGATGTTATAGGTGGGGCCCAAATCCACATAACCTCCCATGAAAGGATAATGTGATGTGGGGCGCACACAAACCCCTAACCTATCAACTTCCCATAACTCCCCATTGACACCCCCCCATTTAATTAATTTGACAACTCCCCCCTTAATTAATGTGATCTCTCCACCTACCTCTTTCCCATTAATTTTTACCAACACATTTAAATTAATGAATTTAACTCTTCAATTAATTAATTAAAGTTATTGTTTTTTGAAATACATGTGTTAATAAAATGATAGCTATAGCTATTATTTTTTTGGCACTTGTTGTGTTGGGAGAACCTTGGAAAGCTCTGGAGAAGTAGAAGAATAGTGTTCTTTACCCAACAAAAAACACCGTTCTTCCAAGGGAGAACTACCAAAGAGAGATGGTCATCTCCTTTGATCTTCGTCCAAGCAAAGGAGAAGGATCCATCCACAGGGAATGCCGACGATGCACCATCCTTGGTTCCTTCTACCTCGTCTTCAACGTGTTGACGTTGCCACCCCGCGACTCTGTCTACGAGAGATCCTTAATTCGAGGTAGGGGATATTTTTTAATAATATATATGTGATTTATACCCTTGAACTTGGGAGATTATTTGTTGGGTGACTTTTTGAACCACTAACGCGGTACGAACAGGCAAACGAACAAGTTCGGACCCACCGCCAACTTGTTCGTGATGCGGAATTTGTTCGGCGATGGGTGAATGGAATGGAAACGATGTTTTGATGTCATCGTAGTGTAGAGAAATACCTGAGAGGGCTGCAAGCACATACGAGAGGCAAAACGAACCAGCAGAATGACTCTAGTGGCCCGCATAAGATCGCGGCAGTGCGACGGCGCCGGCGACCGGCCGCCTGGAGGCAGCGGCGCCGTAGCACGCTTCTGGTGGAAGGGTTCTGGGGAGGCTGGGCGGTGCAAGCCTGGCACCACCGTTATGAAGAACCGGGGGACACCCCCCCCCCCCCCCCCCCCCGCTCGTCCAGCCTAAACGTACCATGATCAACCACAGATCTGGGCTGCCTATGCACGGGTCGGGCCACCTGCGCGCAGGTCGGGCCGCCTTCTGCGCTGGTCAGGCCCCTGCGCGTGGGCCGAGCCACAACCGCCGGGCTGGGATTCACCCGCTAGGCCAGACCAACACCTGGGTCGGATCAACCCGGTTCGGGCCGACCCAGGGTCTGTTAGGCTGGGTCGGACCGGGCCCAGACCCCCCTCTTCAGACCATTTTCGGTTAATCGCTCATAACATAAGCTAAGGACCTCCGATTGATGCACCGTCATTTGCCTAGGATTCCTCAGATCGAGACGGTCGTTTTTTTATATTAAACTCAATGTTTTGGTGAAGATTGTGTATGTCTAGGTTTGTTTGAACACGAAACCAACCGGGCCCTCGGAGCGGAAACACATATAACTTATGGAACGGACCTCCGATTGACGTTCCATCAACTAAGTTGGATTCCTTTTGATGAGATGGTTTCATTGGAAAACTAAACATGAGGGATGGGAGCAGTTGGAGTACGGTCGGGGTGGTTTTAGCTTAAAAACCAATCGTGGCCCTGGAATGGAAAAGCTAATAACTCTTAGACCGGATGTTCGTTTGTTGAACCGTCAGCGGCGTTGGTAATTTCATTGAGAAACGGTTCTTTTGAGTATACCCCATGGGAGTTCGGGTACAATTGATATATGGTTGGGTTGGTTCATATACGAAACCAACTGGGCCCCAGGGACAAAAAGGCTAAAAACTCATAGACTGGGCATCCAATTGACGAGCAGTCTATTGTGTTGAGACCCCTAGGATGAGGAGGACCGTTGAGATACTTCTTCATGGGACATAGTGACACATGGAGTATTGACCAGTACCTCGTGGAGAAGATCCTTCCGGAGACATGCATACGGAGTACAGAGACCTATTAGCTGGCTGAGACCTGATGACTGCTTGTCTAATTAGTTTCAGAGTGACATGACTTGCCCAGTGGGGAGCACTACTGTTTGAGGTGGAAGACCCATGGCGGAGGAGCACTACTATGTGTGGCGGCTAACCCGCAGTACTCAACAAGAGTAGTAACTCTGTAGGATGTTAGGAGGAGCTCTACTATCTGAGGCGGCAGACCCATGGTGGGGAGTGCTATTGTGTGAGGTGGCAGACCTGCGGTACACGACAGGAGGAGTACCTCAGTAGTCTTAGGTTACTGAGTAGCACCTCAGAGTCCCGATAGGACTTTTGTGCTTGAAAGAGGAGAAGTTCTCCAAATGTTTTGGTTTTAACATCATGAATGAAATCCTGGTTTGATCTGAGTCAATGACTTTTGTGTTTTACTTATGATTGAGATGGGTTACTTGATAACATAGGTATATGTATGGGCATATACCTATGTAATGGTTATCCGTTGAAATCAAAAATTTTGGGTTATCCTTTTTGGATTTTGTGAGACCTTGAGGGTCTCGGGGTCCCTACTGAGTATTGATATACTCACTCCCGTACAGGCTATGCTCGCACCTCGTTGTGTTGGATGCAGACGACGAACAATGTTGACCAAGGTAGAGAGTACGCAGTCTGGACGGTACTGAAGGTGGACCTCACGACGAGACGATATCTAGAGGAGATGGATGGTCATGGAGCACTGAGGAGGCTTTCTGTACATACCCTTTAGGTAGGATCCATGTTGGATGATCCAGGCTTTTCTAGACAACATCCAGTTGTTTTTCTTATTCAGTTGTACTTTCTTTCATTTGTAGCTGTACCTTTTTGTTGCGCTCATATTCCGGCCTCTTTTTTACCTTCAGAATACTTGTTATACAACTTTTCTTAGTTTTTTCTTCCTCTTGTACTCTGGTAGTGTGTGTTATGTTTTATAAAGGCCATCCCTTCCCTATTTTTATGGAATTACACCTTTGGTGCTTATCACCAGCCGCTGGCCTATGGAAGGCGGGCTTAGGGTAGTCACGATACGGGCCCTGAGGGACTAATCATGATAGATAATATGAATGTATTTCTTAAAAAAATGATGAAAATGGAAAATGAGTTTTAAATGGGTTGGATTGATGAAAATTAATTTTAAAAAAATTTGTTTTAAAATCATGAATTGTTTCATTCTTGATATTATACCTTGTATTGAGAATATGTTTGTATCCTACTGGTATTTTTATTTAACACCACATTTGAATTTTAGAATTTATAAACATTATTTTCTCAGAAATCATTTAAAGGTAAGAACATATTGTAGTATGATTATTTCCCTTGTTTTTTCATTTGGTTTATGTTGAACTGTATGTTATTGTTCATCACATGGGGACATGAAAAGTTGTAATACCCAAGAATTCCATGATTATTTTAATACTAAATGGGATTATTTTGAGACCAGGCTCTGAGAGGTCATGTAATTCTATGGATCACAGTTGTTGGAAAACATTTTTGAACTATTTACAGGGTTAATTAAATAATTTTGTGGGTGGATTTTTCTAACTTATAAATTGATGCTTAGATAAAAAATATGAGGGAACCATTTAACTCATACTGTTAGGATTATCCATGAAATGTCAAAACATTGTTCGGTGTGGACCAGCAATAGAAAGTTTTATATGGATGTAAATAAAATAATTAAGTAACCATTATTTTATTTTCTAATCCTTATATCTCTTAAATGGTGACTAGTATTGGAAATCCAAGATTACCTTTGATCTCATGAGAGTGTTCTTCTATTTTAATGAGCTTAACCTTGACCAGAATGAGTTGAGGTTGAATGTAAATTTTTTTACATTTTGGAAGAAAAATAAATTAACATAAAATTTTATTTTAATTTATTTATTTGTCATTGAGAAATGTAAGGTAAAAATTGCAGTTAAATGATGAGGCAATGATGAATTGCATTAATTAACCTCATTAACAAGTCAGTGTAACGATTCTACAACACAACATAAAAAACGTTGATTCATGTTTATCAATTAATTGGCCAAAAATCAATGTATTGTTGTTGGAACAATCATGTAATTACTCTGAGTCATTGTTGTGTGGTGATGATGAATGATGAATGACACATCTTCCACAATTCAAGGAATCTCTAGTGATAGTGAGATGCAGATCAATAATGAAGAAAAAAGGTGCACAATCTTGTTCTTCCTCGACCAATGATCTTATCCTAGGTAGTGGGTTTTATTCAAAGTGAATTATCCCTTTCAATGTTCATTCTTTTAAATGAAGAGAATTGTTTAACTCATAATCAAGTTAACCTGTAGTTTTATCGTTCATGTGATATGGTTAAATATGTGGGAGAAAATGGGATACTAAATTATAGAGATTTTTAATTGTATATGCTTTGTGTTTCTGCGAACGAGATCAAATCAGAGATGACACAGACAATGGACAGTTTTTTTTTATTTTGGTGATCAATTGTTCATCGAAATGGAACCCTTGAATCAACGGAGAGGTGAACATGAGCCCATATTTGGGATGGAAGTGATCAGAGATACTTGAGGGTGTATACTATTTGATAATTTGACCACCGGAGCAGACACAATGGTCAGTAGAATATTCTTCATGCGACAGTGACTGAAAACAGTGGACGGCGATGATGACCATAAATGGGAGGGGGGTGTGTCCCATTGGTGCATCTATGTGGTGGTGGCAATGGACCCAACTGGTCAAGGCGGTGTAGCCAGGTATCACCATTAGGGTGCCACATCAGAGGAGCGGTCCGCCCAGATAGCCATGGTATACAGTCCATAGGGGACCGAGTGTGGAGGTCCTAACTTGCCCTAGGTCATCTGTGTGATGGAGGAATGCTACAACATGATTCTATGATAGAGGGTATAAATGTATCTCTATTGAGACACATTTGTACAACTGGGATGGGGTGCCTTCCATATCACGAGTTGCTCGAACTGGCCCGCCCAGCGGGCTAGGATAGAGGTGCAGGTCGTACAAGACATTGGGCTGGGATGATGGCACTAACTGGGATGCTAGGCTGCTCAACCTGTGGTACGGTCCGAATGGAACAAGGTTGTTGGGTGACCAGGCAAGCTGCACCCATGGCCCATTAGTTTGGGTCCAGTAAGACCCAATGGCCATGGCCAAGTAGCAAGGTCAGACTGGGTGTCCAATTGAAACACTGTCTGTTGCATTGGGAGCCCTGTGATGAAAAGATTTATTGGTCCTAATCTAAGTAAGATTTCATGGAATTTGAGATGTGACTGATGGATTGAGAGTTAGATTCTCCTGAAATCAATCCTTCTATGAGTAGGAATCCTACACCTGGCTATGGCATGAAGGATATGATGATAATGTATCAGTGATCTAGATGGCCTAGATACAAGAATTACTAATTGATCAAGCATTCCTAGAGATGAGCGGGTCTCATTGATCCCACTGGACCAGAGTTCAGTGGATCTATGTAATCCAACTAGACTATAAGTGAGTGGGTCATAGTGATCTTGCAAGCCTAATGGTGAGATGGTTTAAGTGATCTTGTTGAGCTAGAGACGAGCATATCTATGTGATCAAGATGGCGTAGAGATGATTGGGTGTAAGTTATATTGCTGGCCCAGAGAGGACTGGGTCTAAGTGATCAAGGTATCCATAGAGACGAGTTGGTCTTAGCGGTCCTGCCGGCCTAGGTGATGAGTGACACAAGATGATAAATACCTCCTCTGTTAAAATGATTAGCATTACGACTTATAATTAAAAATCATATACTTTGAGTTATACATGGTGTGATATATTTTTATTTGTCTTCATTATTTGAGTTTTTTCATTGTGGTGATGCTTTGTGCTCATTACATTTTAGATTTGGGTCACTATTATATATTATGTTACCCAGCCTTGCATGGGCTTCACCCACACATGTTGTGTCTTGTGCAAACGACTAATGCCCTGATGGACGACTAGATGGCCAAGGACTAGGCAGTTTCTAGTGAGATCAGGCAGGTGGGCCATATTATAAGGCTTCTTAAATATTATCCACACTTACCCATCATATGGGGTTTTCAGCTTATGTCTTATCAACCATCTTTTAATCAATTTTGATTGATGTTTTATTTTGATGGGTTTGTATTCTAGCCCATTTTCATTCAGTTTTTATTGTAATAACAGTATTTTTCTTCAAATAGTTGAGATTAACAAAGTATTTACCTTTTTGTGGTTTGTGTCGTATGCATGTGTACATGTTTAAAGGAAAATGACTTTACTTTTTTGGGATATCTATATTCAGTTCTAGTTTCCAACCCCCGAAAAACGTATTTTAGGCTTGGGGTGGTCAAAATATGGTCCCTAGAGTATGGGTCATGACAAAGTAGTATTAGTAGAGTTCGGTTCAACCAGGAGAATGAATAGTTCCTAAATTTTTAGGGGAGAAATGTGTTTTGTATTTTGTGTTCGAAATTATGGTAGGGGAGTCTAGTGTTGGTGCAGTGGTCGATGTATCCATACAACAGGACCATAAATTATGCTTTTTAACTTGGTACATGAAAAATATTGTTGCATGCGTATTTGATTATTTTCATGTGATCATTTTGAGTCAGAGTCATTTCACTGAGTATAATATATTTAATGTGGTCCATCTTGATCTCTTTTTGGATTACGCAACACAGATATCCACCATGATTCTAGAGCATGACCATGATGATGGTCTATAGAGCGATGATGCTTTGGTACCTGAACCGTTTCCTATGAAGGCACATTCAGACGATGTCCCATTGATACCACCACCTGTTGTTTAGTAGTTAATACTGGTTCTACCAGTAGATCTATCATGTAGGATCAGTGACTTACACATGTTCAATCAATGGAGACCTCCTTAGTTTATTTTAGAGACAAATCTTCGGGTCACTAAGGGGTGGATGGAGGCAATTATTTGATTCTATCACTTAGAGAGAATTCCACTAGACAAGATAGTATTTTTAGTAGAAGGGCATCTACATGGCTCAGTGAGAAGATGGTGGAGTCTGAACATCTAGACTCATGAGGTGGTGAACCACAACTCTTCATGAGTACTCTTTATTAAGGAAAGACTAACAGACAAGGACGACTGATAGTGGCTAAGTACTCTTTAAGGTTCACAGACATCACCTGCTACTCAATGGATATGGTGTCAGAACCTTTCATCAGAGCATGATCATATGATAAGGGACACCTACAAGAGATTAGGGCAACTGTAATTTCTCTCAGCATCCCTATGCAAGATGAGGTGCTGAAGTGAGCTCTACAAGTGGATAGCTTTCTCGCAGAGCAAACATCCACTGTGGGAGCCACCATCAGGAAATAGGTGGCCCATTCATCCATGGATGGCATCCAACAGATGATGTAGTGGTCCAATAGGTCCATAAAATCTATATTATTACCCCAGAAACTGGGGAAAATTTTACGAGGTCATCAGGGTAGTGGGAGTAAGGATAGAAACATGGAATGCTACTCATGTGGTGGGCAGAAACACGTGGCTTGTGACTACCTTACCCACTACATAGATTATCTACAGATAGTCGAAGGGCCACCAAAGGAGCAGTAGAATTTTGAGAATGTTAGTCCATAGGTAGGAAGCTATGGTAGAAGAGTGGGACAAGAACATGTGGTGGGAGGAGGTTTGAGGTGCTACCAACACCACCCCCAATTGGCCCACCACATACACTGATATCATGTGCACAGGGATGGGGCCAACATCATGATATGGAGGCCTCTAACCACAATGATACACATATAAATAGAAGTACGAATCTATGTCTTATAAAACACATGTGTAGTTCATATAGATATAGGTTCCATCCACTATTTCATTTTCATAAATCTTCTTGAAAGCTCAAAAATTTAGATAGAGTCATTTGGTCATTCCTTATGATTATATACTACTACAACAGGTAATTATATGATCACAAATCTATGGAGATAGGGTTAGAATACTCTTGGAGGCATGGGATTTTGTTATGATATCCTAGTTGTGGTATCGAGGCCTTATGATGTCATCTTGGGTGTGGATTGGTTATCAATAGTCCATACTCAGATCGACTATTTTAGGTGCACAGTGAAATGTGTCTGCAGAGATGGGAATTGGTTTTCTTTTTTCAGTGAGAATAAAAAAGGAATAACGTATGGTATTATCTCACATAGAAGGGTGCTTAAAATCACTCATCAGCTGACTAGCATGACCCTATGTGTAGTGGATGAGACGAGCCCACAGTTTCCTACATCGGTGGATGAGTATGAGGATGTATTTATAGAGGATATTTTAGGACTAACTCATTGTATATAGGTAGACTTTTGTATTAATCAATACCCTGGGATGACACTGATATCTACCCCTACTTCTCGTATGGCTCCCACAATGTTCATGATGTCGAGTGTATAGTTTGAGGACATGTAGAGGAAGGGGTTTGTAAGGCCCACCATTTCATCATGGGCAGTGTTCTTCGCCAAGAAGGAAAATGTAAGCTTAAGTAAATGTCTGAACTTCTGGCACCTGAACTAGGTGAACATGAAGATCTAATATCTTATACATAATATTGATGAAATCTTAGATTAGATGAAGGGAGTGTGATGGTTCTAGAAGATAGAATTCATATTAGTATATCACCAGATTCGAGTACGTGGAGAGGAACTCTCAAAAAAAGCTTTGAGATGTCACTACAACCACTAAGATTACTTAGTGGTGTCATTTGGCATGAGAAACACCTCAATAGTGATCATGAGACTAATGAACATGATCTAACATCCATATTTAGACTAGTTTGAAGTTTTCTTCATTAATTAAATTTCCGTGTATTTTTTGTTTTTAAAAGATCACATGATACACATAAGGATATTTCATGGACACACCCCGTGAGCACAATCTTTACAGAAAGATCTTGAAATGTGAGTTATTGATATGAAATGTTAACATTATGGGAAGTGGAATCTCAGAGGATGGATTTTTAGTGGATCTAGTGATGATAGAGGGGGGTCATAATTGGTAACCACCCAATAGAATTATCAAGGTGTGATGTTTCCATGGGTTGGTTGGGTGCAATCAATATTTTGTACCTAAATTATCCTGAAATGTTTCAGCCCTGATCTCATTAACAAAGAAGGGAAGACCCTTCATATGGACAGAAGGATACCAAAAAAACATTAAACAACATATGAAGAGATATAATAGTGATTCTATCTTGAGGAATCCATAAGATGGCCCCGAAAACATAGTGTACTATGATGCATTAGGAAGGGGAACATGCTGGAAGATTACCACAATAAGAAATCGAATAAACAGATACTGAACATGGCCTCAGAGCAGTTGGCCTCCCTTAAAATATCATTTTTGGATAGAGATGAGGTAGCTTATCTTCAGTAGATGGTAGTATCCCCTCCACTCTTACAACATGTCAGGGATGTGTAACCCCAAGATGCAAGCTGTGAGATTACACATGCCCATATATCCTCAGGATAAGCTCCTGATGGATTTTTAATAGGTGTGTCAACCATAATCCTTTTTATAGGACAGACCATTGTACCAATGGAATTACAGGATGAGGTGTTGATGGTGTTCTATATATCCTTATTGGAGGTATATACTGGTGTGGAGAAGATGTACCAAGACCATTGATGTCTGTACTGGGGGTCAGAGATGATGAAGGCAGTAAGAAATGTTTTCAAGAGATTCCTCACCTGTGAGCATGTGAAGGCTAAGGAAAAGGTCCCATCTCATTTGACACAACTACTCAAGGTACCAGATGGGATGTGTTATTAAATATTGATGGAATGTATTATCCGCGTATCACGTACATCTAGGGGGCACAATAACATTTGTGTGATTATTGACCAACTCACCAATTCAGCTCACTTCATACCCATTAGAGAGTAGGGTTCAATAGAGATCATGGGGCACCTAATTGTGAAATAAATAGTTTTATACATGGAGTTCCATCTATTATAGTCTCAAATCATTAATCATGCATTAAATCCAAGTTTTGGAAGGGATCTCATGAGTTATTTGGGACTACACAGTTATGGAGTGCAACCATTCACCCCCAGATAGATGGTTAGATGAAGGGAACCATACAAACATTCGAGAAAATGCTCTGTGATTGCATCCTTGATTTTGGTCGTAGTTGGGTGGACCACCTTCCCCTGGTGGAGATTGTTTAAAAAAATATCTACCACTCCAACATCGATATGGAACCATTCAATGACCAGTACAGATGACCATCCAGGTCACTGTTATGCTAGGTAGACCTAGGGGAGTCAGAACAGGTGTGTCCATATATAGTATAGGCTACCACTGAGAAGGTGCAGGTCATTTGATAGAAGATGAATACTATACCCAGAAAAATAGAAGACCTAAGATGATAGATGATGGAGACCCCTGGTGTTTGAGGAGGTGCACCACATATTCCTATGAGTCACTTCTCGATGGGGGATACAACAATTTCACTAGGGGATCATATCATCTCGGAGGTTCATTGATCCTTTCATGATATTGTGTATAATGGGCGAGGTGACATGCCTCTTGGCTCTACCCCCGCAGTTAGGGAGTGTGCACGACACCATCCATGTATACCATAAGAGGAGATATGTGCATGAACCTTCTCACATCATCAACCATGGTGAGAAAAAAAATGACAATGGGGAGACATTCATGGATTACTATGTAGAGATAGAGAATCAATATGAGTGGATCCTTAATTGGTGGTCGATATCTATGGTGTGTGTTTGTTGTCATTATGAGAATATCTAGGAGAGAACATAGGAGCATGAGGCTCATATTCGTGCTCAGTACTCCCATTTGATTGATTATCTCTTGTTTTTTCTTACATGGACATAAATCCAGAAAGTGAAGAGTAATGTAATAACCCATAATTCAATGATTTTTATTAATAAAAATTTAATGTGATTATTTCGAGACCATGCACATAGAAACATGTAATTCTGAGGCCTAGTGTGGTTGAAATTTATTTTATAACTATTTTTTAATCATTAAATAAATGAGCAAGTGGAAATTTATAACTTTTAAAATAGTGACTGGATCAAAAATATGTGTTCACCGTTGAAGTTCGATAGATGGGATTCTCTTAGGCAAGGGATAACATTAGTCGGTGCATGCCAATAGTTGAAAGTTGTTTTTGGACATAAATAAAATAATTAATTAAAAATTATTTTCTTTTTAAATGATTATAACTCTAAAAATGGTTACTTGTATTGGATATCATATAATACTGTTGAGATCATAATGGAATGTTTCCCATAAGAGGCTTATAACCACGACTGGTGTGGTTTGTGGGTGAAAGATAATTTTTGTACTTTTAGAAACAAATATTAAACAACATAAAATAAATTTAATTGTTTTCATCAACATTGAGTGGTGTAACATTAGTGAAATTGTGCAGCATCAAGGCAGTAGTGAATCTCACTAATAAGACAATAAAACCATGCTACAACATAATATAACAAAAATGTTTATTCATGTTCATCAATTAATATCCTAATAAGAAATACATGATTTTAAAAAAAATATTGGAATTTCATTGAGGCTTTGGTGGTTGGAGACAATGAATGACAAACGCCTCTTCTTCCATCCATCAAAGAATCACTAGAGATAGTGGGATGTTGTAAAAGAATGAATATCGATGGCACACAATACATATCTTCTTTAAAAATGATAATATCCTATTTAGGGGGTTTATTCTAAGAAAATTCTCCTTTTTCCATGTTCTTTCTTATTAATGATGAATGTAGGTAAAATATAAAATAATTTAACACATTGTTGGATCGTTCATGTGGGATGGCTAAATATAAAGGAAAAATGGGATCCTAAATCTTAATGATTATAATTTAATATGCTTCGTGTATCAAATACAAGGAATATAACTGAGTCGACATGAATAAGGGTATTTTTGACCCATTTGTTCTTTCTTTTGATCATAGAGGCCAATCCCCCAAATCAATAGATAGGGTACCTCTTGGACATAATAGGGATGACAACAATTTTAGAAGCTTGAGGATAAAAACAGTTCCAGAATCAGACTTCCAACGTGGACCCTATGGTTCGCAGAAGATATTGTCGGCGATGGTGGATCGTGGTGGTCGTCGTAGGAAGGAGGAGACGTGCCACATTAGTGCACCAAGATAGTAGATTCTGCAGCCCCTGTTGGTCATAGATGTGTAGAAGGAACACACTCTTTGGGTACCACGTCTAAGGAGCAACCCGCCCAGCGGGCGGTTAGATACAATACTTCATAAAGAGGACCTGGTCGGCCCCATGTCGATCGTGTGATGGCAGTAGGACACGATTTAATGTCGTAGTAGAGGGGAGGGACACACCTTTGTTGAGCCACATCGGCAAAATAGGGGCGTGATTCATGTTGTGTCCCGGGTGGCTTGAACCACCCCTCCCATTGATTCAGGCTGAAGCTATATGCTAGAACAGGCATCAGGCCTTGCCAGTGGTGTGAACCAGGCCATTGGGTGAGCTGGACGTGAAGCAAGCTTGCTAAATTTTGTGGGCCTGGGTGATGCAGTTGACTGGGCCGATGGGAATCTGGTTGCTAAGAGACCCGCCGAGCTGGACCCACAACCTAGTGGCCAGGATGGACCGGTCCGGCCTAAACCCAACCAGGTGAAGTCAGGATAGAAAAACATTGTTGGGTAATTTTGGACCAACATGATGGGTTGTTAGGGTCTATCCGATAGGCTCATATAAGTCATGAACACCACCAAACCATATTAAAAAAACTAATAATGTTTAAACTAGGCATTCGATTAATGTGCCAAATGCAGTGTTGTGACCTTGTGATGAGATGATCCTTTGGGTATACAGTAAGTGGAATTTCATGGTAGTTGATATGTGAATAATCACGTGAGGGGTTGATAATCATTATATCAAGCATGCTATGATTATGAATCTTATTCATGGTAGTGATGCGAAGGATATGACGAGTGGGTCTCTGTGATCTATTTGGATCATTGATGAGTGGGCCTATGTGATCCAGCTGGCTTAGATATGACCAGGTCTTATTGATCCATCATTCCAAAGATGAGCAGGTCAATGTGATCCAGTAGGACCATTGCCGAGATGGACTTAGTGATCCAGTGGGCCTAGAAATGAGCGGGTCTATGTGATCTGCTAAGCCCATAGACGAGCAGGTCTTAGTGGTCTAGATGGACCTTATATGAGTAAGTCTACATGATTTGACTGGTTTAGAGATGTGTACATCTATGTGATCCTTCTATTCATAGAGAAAAGCATGTCTCAGTGATCCCACTAGCCCGGTTGATGAGAGGGCGAAGATAATGAATCCATTAGGAGTATATATTATCCTCATTACGACTGATAATTCTACTTTTTATGCATTGAGTAATCCATGGTGTGAGTTTTTATTCATTGTGACTGTGCTTTATGGTTTTGATTTGTTGGTATGATTTGTGGTCATTCCTTTAGGGGTTGGGGTCCCTACTAAGTATTGTGTTAATCACCCCTACACATGCTTTGCCCACACGTGTCATGTCTTTAGCATATGACTATATCCTTGATGGCAGACTCGATGGCCTAGGACTAGGTGGTTCCCACTGAGACCAGGCAGGGGGGGGCATAATTCTATGACTTTTGAAAGCCACTGTACACTTTCACATATTATGGGGTTTTCAGAGTATGCCTTATCTATGATATTTTACTCCCATTTGATTGCAGTTGTCTTTTTTTGGGTTTTTATTCTGGCCCATTTACATTTAGTTTTTTTTGTACTCAAGTAGTTATCCTATGATAGTTTTGGTTTACGTAGTTTTTACCATTCTGCAGTTTTTTGTGTGTGTGTGAGTAAAGGTTTACTAAAAAATGCCTTCCTTTTTTTTTGGGATATTCCTATTAGGTTCTAGATTCCAACCATTGGCCTATGGAAGGTGGGCTTGGGGTAGTCACATAATGGGACCTGAGGGATGTTTCATGACAAAAACCTTCTTGTTTATCCTCATTGTATTATATTGTATTTCTTTTGTGGCATGTCAACTATTTATGCTTCGTACAATGGTTTTATTCCATTTTTGTCTTATATTCGTGACTGGATTTTTAATCATGTTTCACCCCTATCAGTTGACATGCCAGTTCATGTGGCTTTTTATGTTGACCTGGACTGGTTTATTACATCCCATATAAGTGTCAATAATTATGTTCAGTAACGCCATCTATCATGTATCATGCTGAGATTAGGTCAATCCTGAGGATCTGATTTCATAGAAATTACTAATGTGTACATATGTTCTAAAACCACATCCATATGTAGTATCCATAGAATGATGGATTTATAAAAAAACAAACATAATATTTTATAAATTAACACTATAGGATATTATTTTAAACATATATTCAAATTTTATTGCATGGTTATTTTCCATAATAAATGTTTTTATAATAATAATTCCCATGGTTTCAACTGAATATAATCCTATAATATCTGTCACAATGCCATCCCAGTTGCTTGGAGTTCGTGTATTACAATATAACAATGTATTTATATATAGTTAATCAAATTTCAAAAAATCAAATAGATTAGTAGTATTGATAAAGAAGAAACATACATAATTACAGTATTACTTTTGAATAAAAAATATATCATGTTTTTTATAGAGAATAACATTATTCTCACTAGCATATACTAGAATGACTATCGTATCACACTTTATCGATTATTGGCTAATGGAAAAAAAGTTGATGATCTTAAATGATCAGTATGGGATAAGTATCAAGATATATATCAGAGATAAAAATAATAATAAATATGGAATGGATAATAAATGAACCAAAGTTACTTTTAAATAACATTAATATCATGATAAGGCATAATCATCATGTCAAGGTAAATTAATGAAAATACAAACCATTAAATCAATAAACTAAGATTAAAAATCTCTTGTAGATAATATTACCATGAAAATTTTATGGATAATAATAATTTTTTTCTAAATTATATTAATTTGTTATTATTAAATTCAATGATATCAAGCGTTATGATACCCCTACTACCATAACCTTACAATAGATATATTAAATACAACAGGTATAAAATTGTGTATTTTGGACAATGTATTTGTCTCCTGAGATATACAAGTGATTTTCATTGATATATTATTCTAAGACCTTCCCATCACTATAGATCCATTACATTCCTCATAGATTTAATGATCTATTTAATTTATCAATTAGTTTTCCCTATTATAAAATTTATATATTGACAAAATGGTCTAGTTCAATGTATATTTCCTTAGTTAATCACGTAACATTTCAGGTAAACATCACATATATAAATGGTATATCATTTATTAAATAATATTATCCATAATTGATGAAATTTGAATATAATATTAATGTAATTTATAACATGTAATGATAAAATTATTGAGATCATTTCATGATAATGTTTATAATCACAAAAAAGAGTAATATTTTATAGTAACTATTACTCCTTGGTAATTTTCAAGTCAAATCCCCTTGGATGATATCAATTCAAAAAGAAACATAGATTTCCATGATTTATTAATAAATCATGATATTAAATTTAAAATGGTGTATAATATAAAATTAATAATAAAATTAGGCACATAAGGTTACAATATGCCTCAGTGAAGGTAAATTTAGATAAAGTCCATTACCTATCAATTTTTTCATTGAACATGATTTAATCTCATTTATAACTTTTTAAAAAAATTATTAACATATAATAAAATATTATTAGTATTTATAATAGCTTACATGATACTTTTATTATATATTTTCACCCATTATTTAATAATCATTCATTATTGTCATTGTTTCATGTGTTAGTTTCATTATTTTCTCATGCATGTTGTTTTCAAAGATCTATTACATGGACATAATATATAGTTTCATTATTTACATAGTAAAAATAATTTATAATTATTATTTTAAAAATAAATTATAATTTTATAACTAATCACAAGAGATGTTTTTGGGAAATTAACTTTGTTACTATCGCATAGATTCTAGATCATTTAACACATATCCAATGTTTCTATTTCTCATTGATCATTAAAAAACAATTAAGTTATATTTTACCATATTAAAATGATATTTATAACATAGATATCATATTAATTCATTACATTGACTTATATTTATCATCCATGTGTTTTGGAGATGAAATGATATTCACATCATTTTTTGATGGTTGCAGTCCATTAGTACATGAATGACATTATCATTTTCATTTACATAAAAAGTAAGTCAGAAATTGATATATATTATATTTAAAGAATAATTGAAACTTCACTAATATAATAATTCTATCATTTATATCACATATAATCCTTAACTTTTCCATTATCACTTTCCAGATTACGTGTTAGTGAAAAAAGAATCACATCACTTCGCAAGGTGGTGGTCCTCCAAACACACATATAATGAATTTTGAACCCATTACATGCATATGGAAACACCGGTTGATCATTCCATTATCATAATAAAATATCTTCCTATGAAATATAGTTTGGTTCTAATATCATTAATTATTATTAACCATGTACTTAGGGGGATTAAAAAATAAAATAAAAATACATATTGACGATTGTTACCTCTTCCTTAGGTATCCTTATTAGTTTTGAACCAATGACCTCTTAGGATGGATTTATATTAAAATTATTTATTTTATGAAATTATTAAAGAATTTTTTATGGTAATTGGAAGGTATGTTTCATGAAAAATTGATTTGGTGTTGTAAATAATCTTAGGGAGTGGCTGTGTATTTATAATTGATGAAGAGTGGAATTTTTGTGAATACCTAGTATTAATAAACAAACTGAAGTCAATATCACTCTGTGTGACACCATAATTAACAACTAAAGGGTTTAAGGTATTATATGGTAGATCCAAATGTCCACCACACCATAAAAAACATTTTTAAATCATTGATTTCCATAACTTATATGATTCATTACATTTTTTATTTTGTTTTTCAATACAATAACTTTCGTTTTAAACAAGTTAATTTTTAATTTGAGATCGAAATTAAAATAGTATTACCATATAAATTGGTCCCACGTATTTTAAATATTAAATCAAAATTATAAAATAAAATTGACATGTTTGTTAAAAATTAATTTTAACAAAATCACATGTAACAAAAAAACAAAATTTTAACCATAACTGCATAAATAATGTCTTTATCATTTATTTGTCAATATGATTATTTTAAATGATCAATTGGTATTTGAATGGAAACAGTTTAAATTTAATAACATTAAAAAAAATTATTTAATATTTGATATTCATTAATTTAAAATCATTTAATAAAATATAATTTATAATATTTTTACAGTAATGTCAATTATGACATTATTCATTACATTTTTATTTTAAAATATCTATGAGATAATGTAATTAGATATATATTTTGTATAAAAATTTAGGACATGAAAAATTTATTTAAAAATTAAATGTAACAAAATAATTCCATCAATTTGATCCACTTTTTATATTTTTAGTGTCATTTTTTTCAATTAGTTAAGTAATTAAAAAGTTGGATTCATTATGAATTTAGAGTAATTATATCATATTTATATATAAATAACCACGATATAAAAATATTTTATCTTTTAAAATAATATTTTTATATTAAGATATTTTCCCTCAATCCCAAATCTTTATAGATATTAAATTCATAGAAGGATCCCTTTAAGTATTTTTTATTATTTAACATATCATATAGTTCATATTTATGGAAAAGTGTCCTAAAATATCATAAAAATCGAGCCTAAGGTGATAAAGGAATAAATATGGAAATAAAATTAGTGTAGTATATTTTTAGGTCATTTTAGCACTAATAATGTAAATTGAACCCACCCCCCAGAAAACCCATTTTGACCATAACAGTGGAAATTAATTTTTAATGTTTTCTATAATTATTTTAGGAAACATAATTTTATTATATGATACAATATATATATATTTATGCAAAAAGATATTGAATACAATTTAATATTAATTTCACATAAGTGGAAAATATTATTTTAAAATTCTTCCAACATAGGTGACAAGAAAGTGGGTTTTTAAAGAGAAAATATTAAAAAAATTATGATGTTTTTATCATAATTTAATTTAAAAATGATTACAAATACATCTATTTGATTAATTTATATAAACTTTAACTATTTATACATTAAAACTAACTAAAAATATAATCTAACTTTATAAAAAAATTAATGAAAAGATTATTTTCAATTAAAATGTAGTATTTTTAAAAATTAATCGAAAAATGAAATATTTTTTGAAAAATCCAAAAACTCCACCTCAAATAATTTTGATAAGATTATATAAAAAATCAACTTCTATTATTAAATAACTTTTCAAAGCATAGTAAATTATCTTTTTAAATTAGTTCTACAATGTGCGATATAATAATCTTCTAGAAAAAATATTTTGTATTTGAAAATATTTCAATTTATTTTAATTAACCGTAATTTTATTTATAATAAATTAATAATCATAATATTCAGAATTTATATTTTACCTTGCACATTCTGTAAATTATCTAGTAGGTTATATCTAAATACAATGTTTTGGTTCGTTTAGACTCAGGGTTTTGTGTTCTCGATCTATTAAATATAAATGTTATTCCATCAAAATTTTGAAGTGTTATATATTTTACATTAATTCCTTTAACCAGAAAAAATGGAAATAACATTCATGCATACAAATGAAATAATATCTCCATAAGCATTGTAATCCACTTTTACCTCAAATATTTTTATTTTACACTCTCTATATATAATATTATTTTTATATCATGGTTATCATTATTGTGATTACGTAACCATGATAAAATTAAATAGAAGAAAACAATAGAACCAAAACATAGATGATATAAAATAATTAATCATATAACATAGTGATTAAAAAAATAAAATAAATTATGGACAAAATAATATAAAATAATCATATACAGTATGACGTATATAAGTACATTTAGGTGATTGATGTGTAAAAACCCTATACTTAATATAGATGTGGCTCAGATACATATGATGGATGATAAACAAGTGGTAAGAGTTTTTCATCTCACATTTACTTCAATGAGACATACAATAGAATCAACACTTATTACATTGGGTTGTGTATATAGTATCCCTTCTTATATCTTATATCATGAATCTATATCTAATTCATTTTATGTTATTTAATTCATGAACATTATTATTATAAAGATATGAATGTGAAAGTGTTTATTTCACGACATCATCATTATTATATATTTTTAATGTATCCCTTTGGGGAATTATATGATATTTTTTTTGAAATAAATATAATTTTTCTACATTTGTTTTTTATGAACATTTTCTTGTAATAATAACATTTTTCTAGAATTTGGTGCACAAAATGAATAAAAAACGTATTTAATAATATATGAATTTATATCACTCCTCTATCGAAAATATAATTTCATAAAAATGACATGTCATCAATAAATGTTTTCAAAATTATTTTAATCCTTTTGTAAATGAATTATTTAATAAAATCTTACCCATTTATACTATTTTAAAAAAAAATATTTAATATCCATGTCATATTCAAAAAAAATTCCATTTGTATTTCACCAAAAATGTTAATGAACCCATTATTTTAACATGTACCACATAATGATAATTTTCCACCATAATTTCCATTAAATATCATTAATATTATATTACATGTTTTAATGTTTTATTTTAGTAGATTTTTTTTTCAAAATATTTTGTTAAAAATAATTATTAAATAAAATTTCAAAGTGAAAAAGTTATTTTGCTCAAAAAAATCAATAAAATTTTTATTAAATTTCTATTAAGGAAAATAATAAACCCTTTAGTCTAATAATGATCATAGAGGGATATTTTTTATTGATACCATCAATATTATTTTGGTGGTTTATGATCAGATTGACAGGTATTTAAAATTTTATTACCATTCACAATCTTAATCTAGATAGCTTATACATAGGATTATTGATTCCAATAATTATAATCATGTTGTATTTTATTTTAGAATATGAATTTTTATGTTTATTATGTTTCACAACATTAATATGAGAAATTAATTGAACTTATTAAGTGATGGGTGGGGACCAAAATAACATATCAATTCGATATATTAATATGTGTCATGAGGAAATTTATATTGTGTATTTGGATGAGGCCTTACCATTTGTTTTTGATGTATTGAAATGATGCCATTATTTTAATAAGTCATGGAATGAGGGATTAATGGTATGTTTATGGTGTAAAAAATTATTCATTATATCATCATGAACTCATTAATGGGTATTCCATGTAATTGTTTGATTAGTTATAATTTTTTTAAGATTCAAGATCATGCAATCATTTATATGTAACTATATGATCATAATTTATTTTAGTAATATTATGCTCAATGAATTTATTAAAAAAAATTTATTTTTGTTATTTACCTTTCCATAGAGATTTTTTTATTTTTTTCATAATTTCTAAAGTACTCTAACACTTTCAGAGCATATGATCTCACCGCATATGTTATATTTTTATTAGGTTATCAGGATGTGTTTTCATATTGATATATATGGATCATTTAAATGTAATAATGGAATTATCAATGAAAATAAAAAATAAATTTTTTGTTTTAAAATATTTTGGGAATTCAAGTATGTATCTTTTCTACCAAGCGTACAGAACTATTTATTATATTAGGATGAGATATATTGTATCTAGTGAAAATATAATTATGTAACCATGAGCATTGGGTTACAATGGTTGGGGTCCCTAAATTTATGATATATATTTAATATTTTTATCACGAATATAGTTAAATTCATGTTCATCACACTATGTTTCTAAGAATCCTCACCTGTTATTTAAAAATGGATATTCATTTTAGAAAATTATGGGTTATATTCATTCCCTATTTGAAAAATCCACCCCTAAATTTTTTTATGGACTGTAATATAAAAATATATGATGGTATGTATATATTAATTATTTTTATGGTTTTTATGTTTCAACATAAAAATTATGGGTTCACCTGAAAACATCCAATAGGATATATGTATTACCATCTATAATATCATCTATATAGTCAAATAACTTGAACAATCAATCTTTATAAGAGAGATCACTCTCTCATTGAACAAAATATTGATATAATGTATGAGAGGGATCATATCTACACAATATCAATACTTATACATGGAAACTATCTAAAACATGCGATATGATGGGTGTTAAGGGTAGGTGATGGGTCATATTACTGATGCACTCATATACCTTAAGGGTGAAATTGTGTCTTATACCTATCATTATATTTTTACCAAACCCCATGAATTACTTCTATGTTGTTATAAGAAGAAGAAATTTATATAAAAATCAACATTTCAATTTTAATCTATGATTTTAATCATATATATTTTTGAAAATTTATGATTCTAGAATATATTAGTCAATATACATAACATTTTTAGCAATATTTTTACTAGTACTGTTTCAATATCATGCATTCAATAATTTAATCCCATTATAAAAAAAGATTTACAATGTATCCAACATAAATAATTATATGGTTCCATCAGAATGGTGAAGTAGATGTTGTTGTTTTTTGTGATTTCTAGTAGCATTTGATGTTTATTATATCTGCATTGATGTATATAGAGTAATATATCATCATATCCTCACTTTTCTATATAGTCTATTATATTGGAAAATAGATTTTGGGTGATAATACATACTATTTCTAATCATAGTATTCAAGTAGTGTTATATACTATTCATAAACATCATTGTGAACCTGTGATCCTGGTATGATATAATCAATAGTGGTGTCTCATGTATGATCATCACATCTTTTATGTATATATCTACATGATAATAAAGATTAATGTCCATTATAATGTTGATTAAGCGATCAGTATTTGTTAGATGATCCATAACAACTCATGTAGAATTATTTTATTTTAATTTCATTATATGACCCTTGAAAAAACAAATTATGATTTTTTACCCTTCAATTATGGTATGGGAAGTTCTTGCATCATCCCATTAGATTTTTTTACTCCATAACATTTTGACATATTAGGCATGTCAAAGTGTGTTAAAAAAATCCTCCAATATATTTTATCAGAAAATGATCTCATAAAAACATCAACGCATCATTTGTTTCCATGGATGAAAGAAAATGGTTATCTATATACAATTGAAAATAGTTCGTATAGTATCCCAGGCTCTATTAAAACACATATTCATGTCCAAAATATCATTAAACACCATATTTACACAGAGTGAACTATAAATAATTTATCTTTCATATTTTATCCATTTAATATCGATATCATAGCATTTTATGAAGAATCATTGAAATACTATTAAATATATTAATGAAAAATCATATAAGAATTATATTATATGATTCATTTTAGTTATTTTCCCATATCCACCAATTTTATGTCAATGATGATGAGATTCCTACTACAATTCACCATGGAAAATGATTTGGAATAATTTTTACTTATAATTTCTACCACTATATTCACCATTCTTATATAGTAGTGGATTCAGTAGTTATATTCTGTGATTAGATAAATCAATCTAAATTGGTGTATATTGTGCTCTTTATATGACAATATACACATCATATCTTATGATTTTTATATATGTTACTCTTTTCTATGTAGATATATATCCTTATGATCATAAATTTCAAGATTTTTATATCGGACTCTAGATCATACATTGGATTATTATATTCATTCATTTTGATGTTTCACAAATAATTTGATATCACATTGTAATTTTTTAAGATTAAAATACCCAATAAATTGTTTTAATCATTAATGTTGATCACAAATCCTTTCATATATATTGGTTGTGTGATTTTAGGTATAGGGATTAGTCTCTTCATCACCTCCTCCAAGATCTATTGACATTCATCTATCTAGGATATTGTTATTCCCTTATGAGTTATATAGGTTACTATGAGGATCCCAAGAAGCACACAAACGTATCTGTTGTCAATATGACATTCATTATATAACTAAATATTATGATAAATGTATCTCAATTTTAAAACACATCCATATAATAAACATTAAATCTCAAAATAATCACATAATCCAAATAAAAAAGTGTTCAGTGTATTTGAGGAAAATTTATGTTGGCAACTTATTTGAAAAAAGTAGTTCAAATTTTCTCTATAGTTGTAGAACACGAGAATACCTTGTAGATTTTTAATAAGTTATTCACATCTTCATATCATGAGTTTGGGAAACATAATAATGGGATGTATAAAATTTCTCAATAAGGGAAAAATTATAGCCTATAATAAATGATGATAATGACCATATAAATTGTTTATATAATAACATAATCAGGATCTATAATAATTTCATAATGTGTAAATAAAAAATTAACACGGAGCACAATACAAGTATCGCATTATAAGGATGAGATCATAAAATATTACATGAGGAATAATGATATGAATTCACCAAGAAAAATATGAATTCAGAAAAATATTCATAATAATAAAAGATAAATTTTGTGAAATTTTATTATCCATAACTATGCCCACACACACAGTCACATGAAGATATGATAACTAGAAATAAAATTAATTATTGTTGTCATACAAATAAAACCAATCCCTATGCATTAAGAGAATAGATGGCCAAAAATACAATAATTCTTAAACCATGTTAAAATATATAACCCCAAATGTCAACGTTCTTGTACCCTAGTGGTACAAGCTCCTGTATGGTATTCAAAAGTCCCAGGATCAAATCAGTGTAGGGGTGAATTTTTTACAACTATAGTAGTACTATAGTAGGGCACTGTAGTATCACTGTAGCAGTAGTGGGATAGTAGTAGTATCAGCACTGTAGTGGTGGAGGGACTATAGCGGTGGTAGTATTTTAGCATGCTCTTTAGCAGTGCAGTTACTATAGCATTACTATTCACCGAGTGGTCCTTTGGGAAAAAATGGGATTTCAAGCCTTGTATTCAGGCCACTTGGCCATTGGCCTTTGGGCTATGTAATGGGTCTCCCTTTACCCATCCTAAAGTGGTCTTTTCTTTAATAATAAATTGAGTCTTCGGCCCCAACCATTAAATAAAATATAACCCCAAATACATGGACACATAATCATTATGATAAAATATAATCCTAAATTAACTCACACATTATCTCTATGAGCATAGATAACCACAACTACACTCATGTAATGTCTTTGTGAGAAAATATTACTGTATATAAACTCATGCACAATTTCATTATAACATGATAAATAATGCTTAACCAATGTATTAGAGGTTGTTTTGAGGACCCCAACTTTCAAAATTATCAACATGAACAGATATTTCATCAATTAGAAAACAATAAAATTCATACCTAAAAGATTATATAATTAACCCATTGAAATTAAAAGGTTTTAATGGAAGTAATTACTATAAATATCCATAATCCGCCCATAGCATTAATATTATTATTGGATTTAAAACATCCACATTGTATGCCATGGAAGATTAAGGATAATGGATTAGACGATAAAATATCTATATTATTTCTTTCAATAAATCATTTTAATGGTGAGTGTAAATATATGAAAATACCGTGGAATGAGAAAAAACTAGATATTTGAAAATACATTTTTAGGAATCACAAATAATAAATGTTATAATAAAACATCCTTTTGAAAAAAATGTGAAGCTAAATATGAATTTAATATCACATTAATGACAACAAGGTTTCTATTAATAAAGGTAAACATTGTTCGAAATGGGATAATATGGACATGGAGGACAAACCATCATTTGAGGGGGACGATAGTATTATTTAGAATGATATAAATTTTGATAAGTATATTAGTCAAGATAATTTTTTTTAAATATAAAATAGATTTTCTTCTATTTATGAATATAAAACACTATGAAATAAAATATTAGTGTGTAAATTGCCAAACATGGATGAAATATGTTCCTAAAGTATAATTTTAACTCCATGAAAGTAGTTGAGGAAATAAAAAACCTTAAAACCATGACCTCCATTAAATAGAAATCAATATAAAAAAGAATATGATATATCATTTCAATCATGAAGAATTACATTAATATATTAAAATAAAATCTGTTTCAATAATATTATAATATCATATATTCTTTGTTGCATAAGGGGAATTATTTATATATATGTTTAATTTATCTACAAATAATACCCTATCCAAAATTTTTGACTTTCAAAAAATCAATTGAATATAATAAATGTAAAAATAACTATCATTTTCAATTATTTTAGATCCTCATATATATATATATATATATATATATTCCTTTATAAACATCATTAATAATTTATCAATACATATATATTACTTAAGGTTATATATTCTCAATGACAACATCGAGTTATCTTGATTGTCTTGAACTTGTTTTATAATTACATTGTTGTTTTTCATTCATCTCCCAAATTTCATTGGTTATAGATCATAAAATGTTCTAGAATAAATATTTTATTAATTATTAATGATTCATAAATTCCTTTTATGAAGAATTTTTTCTAGGCCAAATTAGAAACAAAGGTTTTCAACGATTTTTGTCAAATGAATAGATTTATCTTAATTAATGACTTTATTTTTAAGGATGAAATTATATAACTAGATTAAATTTTTATTTAATTATGTTAGTGATATATAACCAATAATTATTTAATCTTAGTTACCCATGATCAATAGGTAACCATGATTCATTGTCGGCTATATAGGATCAATGGTGAATAAAATCAAGTCCACAGTTTGAAACAATGCATAATACAAATCAAAATATTTCTAAATTTATATGAGTATACAGAAATTTAATAAAATGGTGGAAAAAATTATAAATAAGTATATTTAATTATATTTAATGTTTTTGAGCATATTGTTATTTAATATCATTCTAGACATTTTTCCTATAAAAACTTCAAGAATTTTTTGTGGAAATGATTTACATTTTGGATAGTTCTCAAAATATTTAAATCATACAATAATTTATAAAATAATATAAAATTATTATTTTCAAATTTCACAATAGTTAAAAATATTTTAATGAACTATAATACCTTTAGTTGGTTGTGACTTTTTAATGTATTTATAATGTATCATTAAAAATATATCAGACTCAGTAAAAAATAATTTTTTGTAATTAAAATTTCACTAAACGAATTAAAATATATATTTTAATATATTATGATTAGATATGAATTTGAAATGTTCTATTGTGACATTCATCTATGCAGAAATATAGTAAATGTGATAAGATGAATTAAGCCTTATTTTTTGATAGTGGTCAGAATTGAGTCATTTGGGAGGGATATGAGAGTCCTGAGATATTTCCATGTTCAAATGATTATTAAATATAATAAATATATATAATTATCATATATAAAATAGGAAATGAAATATATATAACCAAATTATAGCATAATCAATTTCTTGTTAACTTTAATCACAAATATAACTCTAAATATGTATGTTTACTATATTAATGCTTACATGGTTCTCTCTATTACCATCCACTGGTTAAAAACAAAATGGTTACCATAGATAAACAAAAATAATATATCTAAAAATGATTTTAATTATGAATAATCATATATATGATGACTTACACAATGGAAAACACATTACAGACCATATGTTATTTGGATTTATCCTTAAATATTGATTTAAATTATAATTCAAGCACATCATCCAATATTTCCAATTTTTTCTCACTTCAGAGTGATAACCTAATATTTTATAATTAATAAACCAATATTTATCTAGATAATTATAAATATTATAAAAAATTAATCGAATCCTTTTCTCCCAAAATAAATCACTACTGTTTTCCTAAAACAACATCAAGATTATACCAATAAATATCTTACCTAATCATATAATATAAAAAAATATTAATCTACTCTAAAATAACCGAAATCATTTTTTTACTATGCCACATTTCTATCACATGGTTTTCTACAATTCAATAAATATATTCCCAGAATCCAATAACCATTGATTCACATAGCCTCAATTTTCTCAATATTTAATAACATACTAACCCTAAGGGTTATCTCTACCATTCTGTTAATGTCTATAATAATATAGTATCATTATTCCCAAATAACCCAAACAACCATTATAAAAAAAATTATTCTCCATTATGATTATATATGTGTCTCAATCATGTTATCCTCATATAACCATAAAATCATGTTAAATAAGACCTAAATTTTGTATTAATTCCATTGTATTTACAATAAATATTTTAATTATTAACCTATGATGGAATATAATTAAATTAAATTATACATATGTAATGAAATCATATACTATAAATTTATCTATTGCTTGTTCTAATACAAATAGTTACACTCAGAATCATACTCAAGGATTTAATTATAAAAACGTTCCCGTTACATAATAGATCTGATTCCTAATATGATGTGACCAAATAATTATTCAATAATTTCATTATCTATAATAACATTTAACCAATTAAATACCAAACTAAATTTATGTTTAGTATTTTGGAGAATAAGAAAACTCGTTAGATAATAAATTACACGTGTTTCATAAAGAAAATATTTTTATCACTAGAATGTGTTCCATAACATTAATATTCTTCCTAATATATCCTTGAATCATTTAGAGTAGTATTTCAGATCCCTATGAAAAAAATGTGAGGATATTATATCAAGCATCAATAATTTTTAGAAATGAAACACCATGCTCATTATAATACTAGATACTCCATATCAAGCATAAATAAATGTCTAAATATTATTATGTAATGGTTATCACATAGCTATTAGATTGGTGGGAATCAATGACATGAAAAAAATTATGGAAAAATCTTGACTCGTTTTTATGAAATTAATTTTTTGGTTACTAATTATTTATAAATTAAAATAAGAACCAACTATATATAAAGGATGTATTTTTATAAAATAAATATTTCTACCCCAATGATGGTATTTTCTCTTAATAGAATTATATAATAAATATTAAAGAATTATAAGAAGTATATATATATTTTTCAAATTAAATAATTTTTTCGAATTCATGTAATATGTTTGGTTGGAATATGATAATTATAAATCTATTATTAAGAAAAAATGATATTATTTTTTCTAAAGGTGGTTTTCATGCCTTTTGATTTTTCACTAGTAATAAAAAATATTTGACAAATTTATAATTTTTTTATAAAATAAACTACATTTTTGAAATAAGGGTGAAAAATTATCTTACGGTAAGTGTTTTGTATTTTTCTGATAGGATTCGTCTTTTAATGAATTGTGATAATACTATACTTGAATTGAAAAATTAGTTTTCTTATAAATTATTTATATTGTTAAATTATATTTTATATTTTGTTTAATGTCAGAATATAATAAATATACATATATTAGTCCAATTTAGTCCATTTGAAAAATTTTCATGACGAATTTGGATTTATATATTATCATTTCAAACATGAAAGAATTTTCATTCTAAAAACACACTATATAATCTTGTCTCTAGGATTAATTTTGAATATAATTTTTCAAATTCTGTAAAATTAATTTTGTAAAATTGTTTTTGTATTTTTAATCATAATGTTCATATTGATTTTTTGTCATTTTTTACTTTGAAGGATAAAAAAATAGCCTGCTAAAAAAGTATTTACCATAGTATATGTAAAATGATGAAATATGTTATAGTTAAAAGGTAAAATCATTAAACAAAAATAAATACAACCCTAATTGATTTATTGATTTTTTTCATGAATAAAACATGAATTTTAAAAATTGATTAACAATATAATTCATTTTAACTAATTCTATCACAATGTGGTTGGGTTTAAATATCAAATAGTAATTATTTAATAATATAATACCACCCTTCGTCGAGTATAAATACAACTCCTCACCACCCCCTTTCTCCACCCTATACATGAATCTCATAAAATACATGAAAAAAAATTACTATATACTGTCCAAACATTAATTTTATTATGCTCTCTGCTAGATTCCATTTTAATGGTTTTTATGGGATCCTTTAATTTTGTGATATTCAAGAAGTAATTTTCATCAAAACCACTTTTAAATTATTTTCTTCTTCAATAGTATCTCAGAAACATAATTCATTAATTCATTATAAAATTATAATCAATTATATAATTTATTTTGATATTTATAAAAAATAGCTTCCATCAATAAATTTTTATTTCTTCATCCTATCAATGAAATGAAACCATTTTCCGAATTACTATAGTTAATCATCTACATGAATATTGGTTTTTCTTATTCCCTAGCCATATTAATGGAGTGTCATCAAAGTATAGTTTTAGTTAAATAAAATTTTTATTGTAATATTACAACCTATTTCTTGTTCTGGATCTATTATACACACATAAGATTATAATTGATGAAAATAGTTCATTGTGATAAACCTGCCCAATTAAACATAACATTTATCATTATAATTTTATCAAAATAATAATCCTCATTAAATAATGAAAAATGATATATTTTAACATTCATAATTGTATAATTAAATATGAAATATTTCCTTAAACATATATATTTGTAATCCAATTTTACAATAACATCTATAATTATACACAATAAAACAGAATTTGAACCCATGAAAATAAACACACCAAAAACCATGAAAATAAGGAAATATTATTAACGAATTGGTAATAAGATGTTATTAAAACAAATAATAAGAAATTATAAATGTCAATATAGTTTTTTAATGTGTTAATAACATTATTAATCCATTATAAAAGAGGTTATTGTATGAAAAACTAAAGGGAAGTGTGTGGTAAGTATTTCTCATATCACTTATTCTATGAGATATATGGATTATCCACCAATTTTTATTGTGTGTGGTGTATATATAGTGAATTTTGATTTATAAGTAATTTTATATAATTATATTGATCATATTTGAATTTTATTTTTTTAATTATTTATATTATGGTGTATATGATTTGATTCATTAAAGAGTTAAAGGTAATTCTTAACCATATTATCAATATATGGATTAATCATATACGTATTGATTATTTAGTTATAATATTTTGTGTGAAATGATTCATTAATATCATAGATTTTTTTTTCACCTGTTTTTTAATGATTTATATTGGGTAATCACAATTTCTTAATTTTATTTAAACTCGTATGAATGATTTGATATTTTTAAAGGGTTGTTCATTTTAAAATAATGCTATTTAATTTAATCTTCTTCAAAAATAATGTTTCTGTTATATATTTTGAATGAATTAAATTTAAAAAACTCATGGAAAATTATTTTTTTAACCATACATTACAATATTATATAGTTATATTAAATTAAATTATTTTCTATTATTCATTCTTAGTTTTTAAAAAACTACATGATTTCAAAAGGAAATGGGTGCTAAACCTGTATGGGAGACCATGAACTAGTCATCTGAGCTAGTTTGAAAAAATGCCTAATAGGTGTTCTTGATCCTCATAGGCTGGAAAAAGTGTTGGGGATTCAATAGATATGCAATGGAATAATTTATCCCCATATAAATAAATAAGTCATTTAGGATAAAATAGTGTATCCCAATATAAATTAAATTTCCAAACTAAACATTATATTACATAATCTGAAAATACCAAAAACTAAATAATTAAACAAAACCATATTTGATGAAAACAATGACTCCATGTGATCCCAAGGGTCAGTCTCCAATAAAAAAACCACCCATCAATCGTGGAAATCAAAACCAAGTAGAAACCATCACCACAAGAAAAAAAATATAGAATGATATGTGTGGGTATTAACACATTTTAGTTTTGCATTAATTAATATATTCTCAGTTCAATTATTTTAAACTAAAAAAACATCAACATCAATATTTAAATACTTTTTATAAATGTAATATTTTTCCACAAATTATACACATAAAACCAAACAAGGTCCATTTATCTTTTTACCAATTTAAATAAAAAAAATTTTCAAGGATAAATTATATGAATTTTAAGAGTGGAAGGTGGCATTCCATTTATAAGAAAAATATAGTGTAAAACTCATTACATTTTCATCCCATAAAAACGAAAAAACATATTTACATTCAATGCCCCAAGCCACAATTCTCAAGGTGTAATGAAAGTAATCATATGACAAGGGACATAGTAAAATGTCACACAAGAGAATATATCTGACACTATGTTATAATCATTCTCCATAGTCAACTAAGTTCCAATAGACATGGGTGAAACATAGATCTTACCAATAATCTTGAACATACAAATAAATTTTGTTTAATCCAATAATTGATCCCTCAATCTATGACATCAAGTCTCTAAACATGCTCATCCACACCTCACATGGTACATACAAATGGATCAATCCCATTGAAACAAAACATAATATATCCCTATGACATAGCACACTAGATATTGCCTAACCTAACTAGTATACAAATTATTCTCCAAATATTAAATAGTTATTCCGTTTTTTATATGTCAAGAGTATATAATAAGGTGATTTAACTGATGATAACTGTGAATCCAATCACACACACATATATAATAATAATCCAAACAAAACGCACCACCATAGTCACCCCAAGGATAAATCCATTTCCATCGAATTCATATATCTCAAAGGAGTGAATAATATGGATCTACCATTATGATCAATTTAAATCAATCACATGGAGTAAAAAATAAGGATCACCCACCCATTCAATATAAATAACAATATAATATCATCCATGGATGGTTTTCACGCCATTCTTGTTCATCACTTTCATAAAAGTGCAAAGTGGGCCTCAAACACACTTCACAAAAACCATCATTTATTAATGAACCAAATAATCCCTTAAAAAGGTGAAATTATTACATTTTCCATTTCACAATAATTTATAAATAAATTTCTTTAAATCACATAGACCACGTTTAAAATAAAAATCCATTTTCATCAAAATGTTAAACAGACAAAAATCATCCATTACATGTCAAAGCACTTTCAAAATACAAACACACACATGTTTTAAAGTCAAATTCACTTAGTAGAAATTTAAATAATCCCAAGTCAAAATTTCACATTAAAAATTCATTTTCATTCAACTATATTATTAATACATCATAAATTTCATGCAAAATATAATTGGAAATCTTAGAAAACAATTGTTGTGAATAATTGAAAAGATCAATGATATATACCACATAATAAGAATTAAGCCCCAATTTTACACATAAAAATATATATTTCAATGATCAAAAATCATCATTTATCATATAAGAGAGGTGAATAAATAATTAATCCACAGATTGTTAAATTGTAAATGCATGTGTAGAGGGAATCCTATGTCAAACAAAAGTTCTTCAACAACCAATACCCCTGATCACACAAGTGAGGTTCCAAGATCCATGAGGTACCATGCAGAACCCTAAACATAAATAGAAACCCAAAATAAATTATGTTATACTCAAATACTATATCCACATAACCATGGGAGAAAGATATCTCAATATGTAATTAATGGAAGAGTGATAGGGAGGATAGAAGAGGAGAGTGCCTTGAGTAATCTAGCACTAAACATGTTGAATAACATTATATATATAATGGAAGGAGGAGTGGAGTCTTGGAGAAAGAGGGAGGAGTGATATAGCGCTGTCGTGGGGCCCTCAAATGATTAATGTGATTTTGGGGTACTTAGGTGCAGCAGAGTGGCTGACCAAGGTCATCTCTCAAAAGAGGAAGTAGATTTAAAACAATTTTTTAAAGTAATTCTAAAAAACATATAAGAGAATAAAAACACTGCTTGAATGGATAGGGGTTGGTTATAGTTTATTAATCTAGAAGATGTTTTCTGGAAGAAGATTGTATTATTATTTATTGTTTTTAGTTTTGAAATGAAGATCGATTAAAATCACACAACAAAAAGATGTTTTTTAAAAAATATTTAAAAGACGTAATCGATCTAACTCTACGTATTCAAAAATTTATTAATCATTATCATTTAAATTAATATTCACTTAATCATGATCCCTTAATTTGTTAACCCCCTAACCCTACGAGAATTAACCTTACAACAAAGATGAAATTAATTAAACCCTAGACTAGCTTCGGAATATGCTATCATAGCACCCTGCTTTGGTTGATGTTCTAAAGCTAGATTATGGTCAGTGGTAAATTAAGTCACATAACCACTCTTTAAATGATGATTAATTGAGTTTATGGGATTTTATTTTAACTCTAAAAATTGATCTCGTGTGGTATTGTATTACTGATTATGATCGCACTCTCACAATTTACACAAAATCCCGACCTCGCGTGTTTTTGTGTTAATTGTTCAATTTTTTACTTAGTTTCTTACAATTTAAAAACTAAATTAATGGATCATGTTTATTGAATTACAGTTGATAATTTATTCAAAATATATGAATGAATAAGGTGAGAGGTAGATCGATTATTAAAAATAACTACTCTTCTAGGGGTGGTGTAATCATCGTAGAAGCGTTTTGAACGTGCAATGGTTTATAATGGGTATAACCCAATAACACTTCTACTCAAGTATTCCTGACCAAATAGGATGATTAAGATATGAATAAATTTAAACAAAAAAGAAGAAAAAAGACTAAATAAAAGAAGAACAAAGAAGTTTATTATGAAAACACAAACATTACAACATGAGGAAGAAGAATAGGGCTTCGACGAAGGGATCCTTGCTTCAGGAGATACCCTTATTTAATTGCTTGTAGAATTAGATTGGAACCTCTTATCCTCTTCCCTAAACATCCTAATTCACGTCCCAACCCCACAAAATTAGAAAAACACCAATTTATAGAGTGGTGGGGAGGCTAAGTTCAATGTGGTTTCAAGTGTGAATGGGGAATCTCGGCCAAATATTTTATTCCAAATTTCATCGCCCATTTGACCACCAAAACTCGTGAATTGGTCAGCCTTCCATATAAAACATATGTTTGTATATGGTTCCTCTATCTCTTCTAAATATTTGGGCTCAATACAAGCCCATGTGAAGGAGTTATGGTAGAAATACAGAAGTTTCTCCATTCTGGTGAGTCCATCCCAACTTTGACTTCATGGCCCATTTTCAACAACCAAATGCATTATTTAGCTCTAGTGTACTAAATAAAAGTTGTATACAATTAAGTTATAAACACTATTACAAAATTGAAAATTCAAATAGTAAATATAAAAATATTTATCTTCGAAATACAACAGTTCACTATATAGGGTAAAACTGAAATTTTCACCAAATTTTCAAATAAATGATCAAATCCCAAATATTTTATGAATAAACATATTTAAAAAATGTCTGGATGTTATATCATTTATTATTAATAAAATATTTAACAAAATATTGTTTTATCAAGGATCCTCCCTATATAATAAAAATATAGTTGGAGTTGAAAATGGGTGTTTTGGGTTATAAATCACAAGGGGAGGGGTAATTGGAATTTAAAAAAATATTAAGATATAGATAGCTCGCACGGTATGGATGTAAATTTTGGTAAATCATGCTCCAACCATATAGAATGGTTAAACAATGGTATATTTGCATCCCATATACTTACCAAATAGTTATTTAACCATGAATCGGTTTTGATCCCCCAACCATAATCACAACAAAGCTCACACAGTTTCGTGGAGAAGGATTTGTGGTTTTACCACATCATTCACAGACTGTGTGCCAATATAAAAACAACTAGAAACTATAAAATTATGCATTTAACACCAGAAACTCAGGGGAAAACCCGATGTCAAATGATAAACTATATCAGAGGTAAAACTGAAGACTTGGGCATGACAATTCTACCAACTATAATGATATCCACCCCAAAAAACTAACAACATATTCTAATTGATCGATTAAAGACTAAGGATTCCTTTAAAACTTGATCAAACCTCATAAACAATGAAAATATATGACACATAAAAATATAACAAATGCCTCTTTTCGAAAACAACAATAGTAACCACTCCTTGAGAAATAATAGGGAATTTTATTCATCACCTTTACAAGAAATATTTGATGAAAATTTTTGGGTGCACTCTACGAATCCAAATGTTTATAGAGACCATAAGGTGCATAAAATTAGATAACATCAAAAGAAATAATTTTTGACCGGACCATATCCAAATCCAAACTAAATTCTGAACATGGAAGGTCAGGATTTTCTTCACACAATTTGAAAATAGGCAGAATAGATTCATTTTAGAGAATCCCAAAATGAGACCCATGGTGGGTTTCCCCACCATTAGAACCAATTAGGTTAAACTGATAAATAAAGAAAAATAAAATAAAATTCCATCCCAGGTCAATATAATGTTTTACCCCATAGTCCAACCAATAATACTCCCTGGGAGTCTAGTCGAACAGATCTCAATCTAAGAGGCATTAAATCTCAAAAAAGATAACTACCACCAATAAACTAAAACTGTCTCTATTTCTGTTGAGTCAAAATTCCTCTTTTGACTTCTATGTTTTGTTTTGGAAAACACAAATGTCTTGTTAATCCTACTAACCTTGTCTATCGTATCATACTAATCATGTTGATCGTACTGACTATGCATGTCGTACGGATCATATTGAACGTACTGACCATGCCAATCGTACAATGCTGATCGTACTGACCATAATTATCGTACTGATCATGCTGATCATACTGACCAGGCTAATCATACTGATCATGCTGATCGTACTGACTATGCGTATCGTACTGATCATACTGATCGTACTGACCATGCCAATCGTACAATTCTGATCGTATTCAATATGGAAATTGCATTAACTCAGCTTCTCATATCTTTTATTACATACTTGTTTTGGTAATTTGTCAAAAAAAAACACTTGCTTCATTTAAACAGTACTGTTGATTATCTTATTCATACATCATGTTCTAACCAATACGATGTCATTGAGTTAGTTACAAACTAATCAAAACGATTTCGTGCTTTCTGTTTCAACATGACCGTTATGATTCCAGGTGTCCAAGTCCCTCCGAGTTTTTCGAAGAAAAATGATCGTTGGAGGCAACATGACCGTTGGAACCCGAGGCCTATAAATAGGAGGTCATTTGAAGCTGAGAGTACAACAGACAATTGAGAAAAAGAGTGATACAACTGTGATACTTTGCTTCAATCAAGATCTAGAGAGAGATGATTTGACTTCTCTCATGCTTTGTGCCTTGTGCGTCCGATCATCGTATCGAGGACTTTGAAGTGATTGAAAGACAGAGGTGTCGATTACCTACAAAATCGAGGGATGCCAGGGATAGGCAGACGGACGGACCGATCATCGTATCGAGGGCTACTAGGGATAGGCAGACAGATGTTCCAATCATCGTATCGAGGGCTGCCAGGGGTAGGCAGACAGACAGTCTGATCATCGTATCGAGGGCTCACCAAGGTGTTAGTGAGACAGACCTTTTATCCTAGGTGAAAGGATAACCCTTCTCTTTGGGTTAAAAGAATTGTAATTCTTTTACTTTTCCACTTCTAATTGTATTAGAAAGGAAATTGTTTTTTTTCCTTTTCTATCTCTTATACATTTGTAATTGTTTTAATTACATCCATTCTATTACATATTTTATTGATTGATTATATACGCTTTAAGGTAGAATCATTCATCTTTATATTACTCTGATTATTATGTTCATCTTGAATACAATTGTTTTACATTTCATTAGTATTACATTACATCATACCTTTTATATTCAATACAATTGTGGGTGTTTGTATTTGTATTAGTTTAAGATCATTTAAATGAATCTCTTCAGTGCTAAAACTCAAAATGTTTTTAAACCTACAATTCACCCCCCCTCTTGTATTGTTCCATCTAATAGACATACATATCTATATATTCGATCCAAAAATTGGTATCAGAGGTGGTTTTCCACTGATTTGTATTAAAAGCTTTATTTATTTCATATTACTATTTTTAACTACTGATTACACTAACGTGTGGAGTGGAAAAGATATTGTTTTTAGATGGCAGGAATGAATATTGGGTCAATAGACAATATGAATCCTTCTCGACCACCTATCTTTGATGGGAATGATTATGAGTACTGGAGAGATCGTATGAAGACTTTTGTGATCAATACTGGTGTAGACAATCTTATTATTCTTACTGGAGGTTACAAAATTCCTGACAAAGAAGTCAGTACTTTCACTAACCAAGATAAGAAAGAATATCAACTGAATTACAAGGTATGAAATACTTTATTATGTTCTATGACCATGAATATATACAGTCAGATATCTTCATGTGAATCCACCAACTATATTTGGAAGAAATTAGAAGTCACTCATTTTGGAACATCCAAGGTTATAGAAACAAGAAGAACAATGCTTCGAGCAGAGTATCATGGATTTGTTTTTCCTTATGGAGATCCAGTATGTAAAGTGCAACAAAGGTTTATGACAATTGTCAACAGCTTAAAATCTATGGGAGAAAAAGGTCTTGATGATGAAGCTCTAGTTGATAAAATTATAGATATAATTCCAAATGAATGGGAGTCAAAAAGGACAGCTATTGATGAAAACAGAAAATTTTCCCAGATTACTCTTGATGAACTCTTTGGAACACTTCTACAGCACGAGACAATAATGAAGAGAGATTCTTATTTCAACAAGATGAAGAATGGGAATGGAAGTGTAGCCTTTGCATCTAAAGCTAAAACACCTGAAAGGCTTACAAGATCCAAATCCATCAAAGTTATATCTAATTCAAGTGATTGTAATCTTTCGGATAATGAGTTATCCAATCTTTATAGAAGGATGAACAATATTTTGGGAAAGAAAGTCTTCCAATATAGATTCAAAAGAGAAAGATAGAAAGGATAAGAAAGATTCAGAGGTAACTTGTTATGAATCCAAGAAATCAGGACATATAAGGCTTGATTGTCCTTTATTGAAAAGGAAAGGCAGAAAGGAGAAACACTCTCAAAGAAACAAGAATATAATTTATAAGACAAAGAAAGTATTGAAGGAAAATGATACCTAGAGTGCAAGTGGTAGTGATTCTTCAGATGATTCTTCAGAATATGAGTCCTTAGGACAGAGGAATATTAGACTTTTAGCTAGATTACCAATAGAAGATCATTGTCTCATGGCTAAGGTACATAATGCTGAAGCTATAACAAATGTCTCTTTGAATGCAAATTATACTGATAATAGATATTATGAATCATCAAATGATGTATCTTCATCATCAAGAAAGGATACATTACCTACTTTTGAAGAAGTATCTAGATTTGCTAAATTACTTGAAAATGAAAATTCTAAACTCAAGAAGAGTCTTGAGAATGAAAATTCTAGAATTTCAATCTTGACTAAAGAAGTATCAGATCTTTCTAAAGATCTTGATGTGAAAACTTCTGATTTTGAATGTTTTTTAAAAACCCTTGAGAAAGTTAAATCTGATAAGGATAAACTTTCTAAGGATCTTGAAACTGTAATTTCAAAGAAAAATATTTTAGAGCCTAACTCTACTTCAAATTCAAATGTTTTTGAAAATAAGAATAAGGTTTTAAAACTAAAGTCAGAAATTTTTTCCTTCAAAAAATGTTTGTCAAACTTTACTCATGGAAAGGAAAACTTTGACAAGATGTATTCTCAAATTAGACCTTTGAGAAATCGTTCTGGTCTTGGTTATACTTATCCCAAACCTATTTTTAGTAATAACTATTTTGTTCCACAAAAAACCACTTTTTGTACTAAGTGACAATGTGGTGGACACTGGAGAAGAGATTGTTCTCTTAACAGAACTCAATCTTTAGGGTTTCATAAATCTCATTTTGTAAAAAAAATGTGGATTCCTAAAATTCTTTTATCTAACCCTTTTAGATCCAAACATGTTTGGATTCTGAAAAACTAATTGTTTCTTTTTCAGGAAAATGAGAAGTATACCAATAAGAATGTTTGGAACATGGATAGTGGTTGTTCTAGACAGATGACCGGAAACAAAGTTCTCTTTGAAAATGTTATCAAAACAAAAGGTGGAAAAGTTACCTTCGGAGATAATGATCAAGGAAAGATTGTTGGTATAGGTAATATCGTTTTTCTTGGAAAAGTTCTTATCTCAAATGTTTTGTTTGTTAAAGGTCTTAGGCACAATCTCATCAGCACAAGTCAATTATGTGATGAAGGTTACCTTGTGAATTTTAGAAATGATAAGTGTCTAGTTCACAATTCAAAGGATTAGTTCATTCTATCTGCCCATAAGCAAGAGAATGTTTACACTGTTAACTTAGAAGACCATAGGAGCCAAAACATACCTTGCTTAAGTGCAATAGAAGGCCAATCATGGCTATGGTATATAAGACTAGGACACTGTAATCTGAGAAACCTTAGTAAACTCTCAAAGAAAAGGCTTGTGAAGGGGCTACCAGACCTTAGATATGATTCTTCAAAAGTCTGTGATCCTTGTCGATTTGGAAAGCAACATAAAACTAGCTTTAAATCAATTAATGAAGTTTCAACTTCTAATGCATTACATCTAGTGCATATGGATCTTTTTGGTCCTACACAAACTGGAAGCATTGGAGGCAAGTACTGTGTATTTGTTTTAGTTGATGACTTTACTAGATTTACATGGTTCTACTTTCTCTCAAATAAATCTGAAGCCTTTTCCTATTTCAAAACATTTGGAGCCCAAGTTAAAAATGAGAAAAACCTATAATTGATAACTATTCATAGTGATCATGGTGGTGAATTTCGAAATTCCGATTTTGAAACATTTTGTAGTAAGAAAGGTATTACCCACAATTTCCCAGCTCTAAGAACTCCTCTGCAAAATGGTGTTGTTGAAAGAAGAAATCGTATTCTTCAGGAAATGACTCGAACTATGTTGAGTGAATACTCAATTGCTAAGAACTTTTGGGCTGAAGCTGTAAGTACTACTTGTTATACTATAAATCTTGTTTTAACTAAACCATTTCTTAATAAAACCCCTTATGAGTTATGGACTGGCCGAAAACCTAAAGTTTAATACTAATAGTGTATGGATGCAAAGTATTCATTCTGAATACAAAAGATAATCTACACAAATTTTCACCAAAATCTGATGAAGGAATCTTTCTAGGATATTCTACAACCTCTAAGGCATATAGAGTTTTCAATAAAAACACTTGTACTATTGAGGAAACAGTACATGTAAAATTCGATGAAACTGATCCTTTTGTTTTCAACCAATCCAATCCTACATTCTCAAATGTGTTTTCAAAAACTTATTATCGATCTTTGATAAAAGATCCTTCTGATAAGGAAAATATTCAAGAAGATAATTCTGAAACATTTACCATGGATGATTTTCTACCATATGTTGATGAACAGGCTTTACAAAACCCAAATCAATTGTTTCTTAGGAATCATCCCAGTGATAACATCATTGGTGATGTAAATCAACCTGTAAGGACCAGAAATTCCTTAAGAAATGAAATAGAACATCTTTCTTTTCTTTCCCAATTTGAACCTAAAAGTCCAAGTGAGGCCTTAGGTGATTATGATTGGATCAAATCAATGCAAGATGAACTAAATGAATTTGAGAGGAATCATGTCTGGACTTTAGTTGATAGACCTAAAGAAACAACTGTAATTGGGGTAAAATGGGTTTTCAGAAATAAATGTGATGAAAATGGAATCATTGTAAGAAATAAAGCAAGACTTGTTGCTAAAGGATATAATCAACAAGAGGGAATAGACTATGAAGAAACATATGCTCCTGTAGCTAGACTTGAATCTATTCGTATTATATTAGCCTTTGCAGCATATTTCAATTTCAAACTATTTCAAATGGATGTCAAATGTGCTTTTCTAAATGGTTTTGTTCAAGTAGAAGTTTTTGTCGAACAACCTCATGGTTTTCAAGACCTAAAACATCCTAATCATGTTTTCAAACTTCCCAAGGCTTTATATAGTCTTAAACAAGCCCCTAGAGCATGGTATGATAGACTTATAGGATTTCTTTTACAAAAAAATTATACAAAAGGTACAGAAGATTTAACGCATTTTATAAAAATAGAAAACAAAAATGTTTTGATTGTTCAAATCTATGTTGATGACATCATATTTGGATCAACTCAGAAATATTTAACTGATTATTTTGCAAATTTAATGAAATATGAGTATAAAATGAGTATGATGGGTGAGTTAACATTCTTTTTAGGTTTTCAAATATCTAAAAAACCAGAAGGAACATACATATCTCAACATAAGTATATAAAAGATTTACTCAAAAATTATGGATATCACAAAACTAAATGTATTATCACTCCAATTGGTACCTCAAATACACTTGATCTTGATGAAACTGGGAAACCAATAGATCAAACAATCTTTAGAGGTATGATTGGAAGTTTTCTATACTTGACAGCTAGTTGACCTGACTTAATTTTTTCTGCATGCTTATGTGCAAGATACCAATCTAATCCAAAAGAGTCTCATTTAAAAGACGTAAAGAGAATCTTTCGGTATTTAAAAGGCACTATGGACTTAGGTCTTTTTTACTATTCTGGGAATGATTTTTTTTAAAAAAAAATTCAGATGCTGACATTGGTAGTTGTAGAATGGATAGAAAAAGTACATCTGGAACATGTCATTTTTTAGGAGATTCTCTGGTTTCTTGGTCCTTCAGGAAACAACACTCAGTAGAACTATCCACTGCTAAAGCTGAATATGTAGCAGCTGGAAGTTGCTGTGCTCAAGTATTGTGGATGCAACACACACTCACTGACTATGGATTGAGTTTCTCCAAAACTCAAATTCTTTTTGATAATACTAGTGCCATAGCTCTTAGTAAGAAACCAACACACCACTCTCATGCAAAACACATAGATGTTAGGCATCACTTTCTTAGGGATCACACACAAAAGGGAGATATTATTCTACAATTTATCGGAACTCAAGAACAACTTGCTGAAATTTTTACAAAGCCATTACCATCTGATAGATTTGAGTTTATAAAACAGAAGCTAGGAATGATTACATTAAAATAATAATTCATATCTACTTCATATTTTTCAATTCTCCTTACATTAAATAACTCCCTTTGAAATGGGGAATACATTTTTCCTATGTTTTTTTTATCTTATGATCTTTAATTTTTTACTCTCTTGGTATGTATTTTTACCTTTCTGTTTATCGTAATGATAGATTTATCATATCATTTACCTTTCTGTTTATCGTAATGACAGTTTTATTGTTTTATTTACTTCATCGTATCGACCGATGATGGTAACGAATTTCTTTTTCATCGTATCGACCGATGATGGTAATGAATTTCTTTTCCATCATATCGACCGATGATGGTAACAAATTTCATTTCCATCGTATCGACCGATGATGGTAACAAATTTCTTTTCCATCGTATAGACCGATGATGATAATGATTTTCTTTTCCATCATACTGACTGATGATGGTAACAAGATTGTTTCCCATCGTATTGTCAGTTCATGGTAACGGGATTGTTTCCCATCGTATTGTCAGTTCATGGAAACGAGATTGTTTCCCATCATATTGTCAGTTCATGGTAACGAGTTTGTTTCCCATCATATTTTCATTTCATGGTAACGAGATTGTTTCCCATCGTATTGTCAGTTCACGGTAACGAGATTGTTTCCCATCGTATTGTCAGTTCATGGTAACGAGATTCTTTTCCATCGGCTTGTTAGTTAATAGTAACGACTTTTTTTCATCGGTATGATGATTGATAGTATTCATTTACTTCATACGTTTGTGTTTTATTTTGAATTCTACCAAAACCAACAATTACCTTACGATCTCCGGTAGGTACTTTTCATTTTTTTTATTTTTTTTCTTTCATTTTAATCCTAACCATTGATCTGTTTTTCTCTAATATTGATCATAGAAGATCAACGGTCACCCCTCTATCACCTATAAATAGCCCCCCCTTCCCAAACCAACATCTTTTTTTTTCAGGATCTACGTCAACGCCCTGCCTCATTGTTTTAAGTCATCGTACGATCTTTCATTGGCAGCATCCTTATGTCTCAGTCTTCTACCAACACTCCTGCTGATATGTCCTCAAAGGCTTTCTCAGAAAAAGTCCTTTTAAGGGAGAGGTTAGTTTCCTGCGATTTCTTCGATTCATATGATTCTACTATCAAAATGATTATCTTGTATTAAATTTCTTATTCAGAAGAGTTTTCAATAACTCAGGGTGAGATAAGTATTTCTTTTAGTTTTTTTTGTGATTTGTGCTTACCAAAAAGGGGGAGATTGTTGAGTCAAAAGTCCTCTTTTGACTTCTATGTTTTGTTTTGGAAATCACAAATGTCTTGTTAATCCTACTAAACTTGTCTATCGTATCGTACTAATCATATTGATCGTACTGACTATGTGTATCGTACTGATCATACTGATCGTACTGACCATGCCAATCGTACAATGCTGATCGTACTGACCATAATGATCGTACTGATCATGCTGATCGTACTGACCAGGCTAATCGTACTGATCATGCTGATCATACTGAATATGCGTATCATACTGATCATACTGATCGTACTAACCATGCCAATCGTACAATGCTGATCGTACTGAATATGGAAATTGCATTAACTCCTCTTCTCATATCTTTTATTACATTCTTGTTTTGGTACTTTGTCAAAAAAACACTTGCTTCATTTAAACCGTACTGTTGATGATCTTATTCATACATCTTGTTCTAACCAATACGATGTCGTTGAGTTAGTTACAAACTAATCAAAACGATGTCATGCTTTCTGTTTCAACATGACCGTTATGATTCCAGGTGTCCAAGTCCCTCCGAGTTTTTTTGGAGAAATATGACCGTTGGAGGAAACATGACCGTTGGAACCCAAAGCCTATAAATAGGAGGTCATTTGAAGCTGAGAGTACAATAGACAAATGAGAACAAGCATGATAAAACTGTGATACTTTACTTCAATCAAGATCTAGAGAGAGATGTTGTGACTTCTCTCATGATTTGTGCCTTGTGTGTCCGATCATCGTATCGAGGGCTTTCAAATGATTGAAATATAGATGTGTCGATTACCTACAAAATAGAGGGCTGCCAGGGATAGGAAGACGGACGGACTGATCATCGTATCGAGGGCTGTTGGGGATAGGCAGACAGATGTTCCGATCATCGTATCGAGGGCTTCCAAGGATAGGCAGACAGACAGTCCGATCATCGTATCGAGGGCTCACCAAGGTGTTGGTGAGACAGACCTTTTATCCTAGGTGAAAGGATAACCCTTCTCATTGGGTTAAAAGAATTGTAATTCTTTTACTTTTCCGCTGCTAATTGTATTAGAAAGGAAATTGTTTTTGTTTCCTTTTATATCTCTTATACATTTGTAATTGTTTCAATTACATCCATTCTATTGCATATTGTATTGATTGATTCTATACGCTTTAAGGTAGAATCATTCATCTTTATATTACTCTGATTATTGTGTTCATCTTGAATACAATTGTTTTACATTTCATTAGTATTACATTACATCGTACCTTTTATATTCAATACAATTGTGGGTGTTTGTATTTGTATTAGTTTAAGATCATTTAAACTAATCTCTTCAGTGCTAAAACTCAAAAGGTTTTTAAACCTACAATTCACCCCCCTCTTGTATTGTTCCATCTAATAGACATACATATCTATATATTCGATCCAACAATTTCCACTCTAAGGACACAATAAGACTGATTTCACTCAAAAAAAAATGGGATTTATAACTACATGATAGCTTCACTATAGGTCTCATGGATTTATACTTGATGAGTGAAACATCTACAGCCTCACAACCATAACATAACAATCCCTGATCATGAAGACAAGATTTCAAAAGATACACATGGGAGATACCTTCATTTATAATGGATAAAAAATTGAAATCTAAAAAGTAAAGAAAAAAATGAAATAAAATAAGATTTATCATGAGATCAAATAATATCTTCAGTGCTAAAAATAAAAAGGTTTTTAAACCTACAATTCACCCCCCTCTTGTATTGTTCAATCTAATAGACATACATATCTATATATTCAATCCATCAATTTCCACTCTAAGGACACAATAAGACCGATTTCACTCAAAAAAAATGGGATTTATAACTACATGATAGCTTCACTATAGGTCTCATGGATTTATCCTTGATGAGTGAAACATATCCAGCCTCACAACCATAACATAACAATCCCTAATCATGAAGAAAAGATTTCAAAGTATACACATTGGAGATACCTTCATTTTAATGGATAAAAAATTGAAATCTAAAAAGTAAAGAAAAAAATGAAATAAAATAAGATTTATCATGAGATCAAATAAATACCCTTACATATGAAACAAGATAAAACACCAATAGGAACAACTGAAACAATAGAAGTAATAATTTAAATAGAAAACTACATTAAACCATGCCTAAACAAAACTCTAATCTAGATATTTGGCTCCTCATCGCTACCTAAAACCACCTTTACAGAACTATTTTATGTGTCAGACACAACCAAAATAATGATAGGTTTTTGGTGAACATATACATCATGAATTATTATTATATGTCTTTTTAGACTGATGACACACCATAATTCCACACCCATAAGAAGAAAATGAATGATCTTAGGACCTTTTAAATCTAGGACCAGTTCAAATAGCTTCTGGTAGCATCCCCACTTCTTCAATGGAATTCCTATCTCCGATTCTAGGATCAAAGGTAGGGATAAACACCACATGAAACCCTTAAATAAAATCTTCAACAGGAACATCTTTCCTCACCACATCAAAATAATAATTTTTATCTAACTTCCACACATTTTACTGCACATAATTATAATGCCAAGACTCTAAATTAAAATCCTTAATGTAGTATTTTGTAACATAATATTGACTATAAGGTAGTAGATTGATGAATTGATGTATTTACTCCATCATATATAGATTGCATTGATATAAACAACACATCTCCATTCCATTTCTAACCTTCACCGCCATAGAAATATACTTCATGAGAAATGATGATTTGATGAACTCTGAGGTTATATATTCTTAAGGCATGTTCTAATAGACTATCCTTCATGACATCCAGGTAGGTCCTTCAAATAATTTAGGTGAAAAATATTCCTTTAATGACTCAAGAAACTCAATGTGGATAATGTTTAATTATATTATTATCATCCACTCTTCCACTTCAATATGATCTTTTTGTCCATAAAATAGATGAGGATTCAATTTTTGATGACGAAGAACAGAATATTTATATTGATCATCATGAAATATTACTAATAGGGAATCACCCATATCCATACCTCTAATACCCATCTAATTAATATGGTGATTCACATTGGGAAATAGGAAATCCAAGATCCCAATAAAAACCAACTCAATTATTTCTAAAACATTTCTAGAATCCCACTAAGAAAATCCTCAGAACCGAAACACTAACAATATTTAATACATATATCACAACATAAATAAAATTTCCAATTCATGAGAGAACAAACTATACAAAATAAATATATATAAATAACACAATTGTTTTTATTAGAAATATTTTTGATGTAAAGAAACATGGTTGATTTTCACACTCATCAATCGTATTCCATGGAGACTCACACATGCACATTCTGGTGCTCAACAGACTCTTTCATTCAAAACCCTTCTACTTAAAAACACATACATTCTCATTCAAATTTTTTCCACAAATCCTTTAATGTAAATTTATTATGTCAAAATAAGAATCTCATAAAACTCAAGGTTTTGATTAGAATAATTCATTCTTGTAAAACCATATATTATTTTAATCAAAAAACACCTCATAATATTCATTTTTTCTAGAGCTTCCTTTAAGATGATTTTAAAAATTAAATTTCCACATTACCAAAATCAATCTATTTCCATTTAAAAATACAGTTTTCCCAATTAAAAAGCATGACTTCTCAAAATAATTCTTCACAATTACATAGAATCCCCAAAACAAATCCTATGGATAAATTTTTTTCAATGGTTTACTTTTCCATATGGTTGGATACCACATGTTAATAACACCACCGTCAAAAATTGTATTATATAACCATATCCCTACCTCCACATGGATTCCTAGACACTTCAAACAATAAGAAAACACTATTTATATCCCAAAAAAACAATCAATAAAATCCAAGAAACCATATAAAACATTAATTCCCATGGAATTTCAATACATGGTATAAAAAGTGTTGGTCAGACACTCCCTCACACATACACCCCTATACTCTAAAAATCATACATCATCTACATTGACATCCCCATATTAATACAAAAATTAAACATTCTTGGGACTCCAAAGACAAACCTTTTATTATACCATATTATTATGAAGCATAATGATTTAACCTTGAAATTGTCACTTGAGCCAATCTACAATAATTTCTTAAAGGAATTCTTGATCCACATGGGCTGGAAACAAGTGATTGGAATTCAACAGAGAGACAATTGAATTATTTTTTCCAATATAAAAAACAAATTTTGTGGAAAAAATAGTCCATACATTATAATTAAAATATCCAAACTAAAAACTATTTTAAATAAGTAGAAAATAAGAAAAACATAACAAATAAAACCCAAATTAGTCTTGATCAAAACAAAGTCTCCATGTGACCCTGATGGTCACTCTCTAATACCAATACCACTCTTAAACCTTGTTTATCCTAACTAAGATGATACCTAAAACCCTATACCAAAAATAGAAATGTATATAGGAGTGTGTATTAGAACATTGTAAGAATGCCTGAACTAATATATTTTCAATGTGAATCCTTTATAATAAATGAGACATCATCATATAATTTTAAATGTAATTTAAAAATGAAATATTTTTTCACACGTTTTCCTCTATAAAACTAGTCATAGTGTAGTTCTATTTTTTCAATTTTAAAAAAAACTTCCTTTCATGGTGGAACCATATTCATTTTAAAAATGAATTATGTCATTATATTTAAAATAGAGAAATAGTTTAAAACATTTACAAAGCCTTTTTCCATTAACACATTAAAAAATGTTATCACTCTTGGTATATCTCTACACTACTCAAAGATTATTCACTACAATCATGAAATAATGGAAATGATAACATATCACATTATACAATCTAACTTATATTGTGGAAAAATCATTAATTATTGAAAAATAAATTCCAATTGACATGGTTGAACTATAGACATAATGAATAATCTAGAACATACTAATAGATGTTGAATCATCGCAGAAAGAAAGAATCACTTTTTGAGATCAAGTCACCCTACATGCTCGGCCACACCTCAAACTATACAGATCAGAGAGAACAATAACATAGCAATAAAACCTAATATATCTTTATCCTCTTGGCCACTAGATAGTGTGTAACCAAACTACTGATGAAAATGTTTTCAAAAAATTCAGTATATTTTTCAGTTTCTTCATTTCTAGAATATAGAAGAATTTGAGCCAACTAATACCAACTGAGCATCATATCACATCGTCCTATATAATAATAATCTAAAAATCAAGCAACACCTGAGTCACCCTATGGATCAGTCATATTCCATATAACTAATATATCTCCAACAAGTCCATATAAAATATATTCCATTCTGTTCAAATTAAATGTGTAACATGGATTCCATGGTGAGGGAGTCCCACCCATTTGATATAAATAAGTTAAGAAGATAATACAAGGATGGTTTTCATAATAAATAAATTTACCAACATTAATAAAAGTGAAAAATGATCCTCAAACACACATAAAAACCCATTATTTATCATAGAACAAAATAATTATTTAAAAATGGGGAAATTATTCCATTTCCCATTTCAAAAACAATTATAAATAAATTTCATTTAATCAATTAGATCACTAATATAAGCCAAATAAATTTTTATCAAAAGGCTAAGTGAGCCATAATCTAACATTACCTATCCATTTACTTTCAAAACCCAAATACTAACTGATTTTATAGTCAAAAGAACTAGGAAACCCATTCAAGAAAAAAATTAATAATTTCACATGATAAAAAATTATATAAAAAACCAAACCAAGCATAATATATAAAAAATTTATAATAAAAGACAACCAGAAATTTTATTGAACACATGGTGGGAAACATTGAACAAAACCATAGTATATACATCATAATAAGAAGGAAACCTCCATTTTTAATATGAAAAATATATTCCAAATATCACAAATCATTATTTATTAGAAAGGGTAGGTGGTAAAATAATGATATGAATGAATCAAAAATTATGTGCGTTTGTTCATAGGGAAACATAGCTAAAACTCCACGCCCTTGAACAAAACACACAAAAAATCTCACCATAGAGGTTCCAAGATGAATGATCTATAAAGAGTAACCATAAACACAAAATAATCAAAAAATAAATCAGGGGAAATTGAAACCCTAGATCAGAAAGACCATGGGAGAAATAGATCTCAAGATAAAATGAATGGTAGAGGGAGAGGGAGGAGAGAAGAAAATATTAATATGATAAATCTAGAACTGAACAAGAAGATCAACCATAGATCTTCCTTGTATTGGTAGTGTAGGATTAGAGAAATATTTAGGGTTCTCACTAGGTTATAATGAACTAAGAGAAGTATAAAATGGGAATTTCTAGTTAAAAATCTCAAGGGGTCATAATTTGAATTTTAAAAAAATTAAGATATGGAAATCTGACACCTATTGGACACGAGGTCTGGTAAACCATATTACAACCATGCATAAATGTTACAAAAATGGATATTGGTTTCCCACATTCTTACCAAATTTTTTTGTTACAGTTTCTAGGCTATGTGACCTCATCTAGAAGAACCATTATTCCCACACTGTATCTTGTAGTAGATATTATTGTTTTCCTAAATAATTTGACAAGTGTGGTAAAAAGAAAACGAAAAAAATTAAAAACATTATTCACATGACCCCTAAAAATTGAAGTAAAAACCCATGTCCAAGAGGATAACTGATCATATTTCAAAAACAAAATATAGGTGTGACAATAAGTTAATTTTACATAATCTGTTATTTTATCATTCAAGATTTTTGATTACATTATTATTCATAGAAATTTTTATGATGATGGGAGTTTATGTGATAAACTAATTATGATGTTTATTTGATAAACTAATGATATTAAGTTATGTGATAATCCAATGATGTGTGGTTTTGTAATAAACCGAGGAAGGGCGGTTACATTATAACCCCAAATACTGCAGGTATTCCAGAAATGGAGGTTTTTTCTATATTGGTTACTCCATTTTAAAGAGTGAGATATAAAATGGTGTCCCATGTTAGTTACATATATTTTATATGTTTCATAAAGATATTTCATAAAAATAGACTGATTTTCAAAGAGTGATATATTGATATTTTTTATAATATAATTCAACTTTATGAACTAAATGTAATATTTTTATAAAAATTTATAATAGAATATCTATAAAATAATGTTTCACTTGTTTTATGATCCTTAATGATATTTTTATTTAATATAATTTTATAAAAAAAAATCAAATGATTTAAGGGAGATCAGCGACACAAATGTTATCATGGGGAAAATTATGAATATTAATCCAGGGAAGAAATCCTAATTTATTTTCATTATTATTGTTTTATGGAAGAAATTGATATTGGGTATAAGTTTAAACTTATTATGTAAGGTTTTAATATGTAAGAGTTCATCTTAAATCCCTAAAGCTCTAAATTAAAAATACTCATTGGAACATAATAACGTGAAATCTAGTTTAAAATCTCTTGAATATGTAATGTTTGAGGTTTGGTCCTTACATTAGATTTATAGTGTGATGTCACATACATCAGAAGTTATCATTGTGTAAATATGGTATAAATAAAAGGGAATAAATTATTAATAATAAAATCATTCAATACAAATAATATGTTGATCATAAAATATATCTATAGTTAACATTATATTTTAAATAAAATCATAGGTAATAAAATATAGTTTCATCGTGTTGGATTGTTTAATCATAGACAAATAATTAAATATGTATGGGAATCATGCTGGTATATGATTTATAATTCAAAAAATTAAATCCCTATAACCATTAATTATAAATAATTTAGTAGTATACACCAATAAAACAAAACTATTTTTTAGGGGTCATGTTATGTCCTTGTTGGGATATATAATTTATTTATTCATCCATTGTTTTATAATTCAATTTCACTGATTATATAAAAAGAATATATACAAATAATGTACACAATCATGGTTCCCTAGAATCAATATTTATTTTTAAAAAATATTTATTCTCAATAAATACCCATTAAATGAATATGATAATATTTATAAAAGAAAAAAAATTATATATTATATCTATATTCTATACATATGTGTGTCACATGAACATGAAGTAATTTTTAATCCTGTTATAAAATAATTTATCCCTAGAAAAATAAATAATATTCATTAATAATTCTATAACTCATGCTCATTATAAATAAAAAAATAATTTTAATAATATATTTATAAATTATCCACATTATAGCATTAGATTCATTGAATGATGTTGACATAGGTGAAAAAAAATAAAACTTAATTTAAAAAAAATTATTTTATAAATGAAAGAAATATCAATTTTATAATAAAATCATTCCTTAAATGAAAATTTTAATAAAAAATATGAATAAAATTTAAATTTTATGTCTATTATAACATGTATATGGTGACCCATGAAGATAATAAATCATAAGTGTGGAAAAATATATTAATGTTGAATTCATTTAAAATGTTATTCTTCTCACACCATTTTTAAGTGAGTAAAAATTGACCCATGGTTAAAATACAAAAAAATGATTTGTAATAATTTGTAAATAAAGTAAAGGGAAATATATAACTACTTTCATTAATAATTGAACTATTATAATGAATATTAAAATAAGAAATAAAGATAATATGAATTTGGATGAAATGTTTTCATTGCATAAATAAGAGATAAGGCCAACCAATCCTACAGTAAACCATTTAGTTTAATTCTGAACTAAAGTGGTGTAAAATTACAGAAAGACATGTATGTCCTATTAAAAATAATATTAATATAAATTTTTTTGGTATTAGATGAAAAAAACATACGAACTCCACAATTAGAAATGTAGGCATTGACTATCAAAATTCAATGTGTTATTTGAAAAGAAACCCATTGAATGTTCATAACATGTAATGTAAGAAATCATAAAATAAAATATTATGAATTAGAAAATTACATCAATATTAAACATGTAGAAATATAGTATAAAAAATTATAGGTTTCGACTTAGATAATCATATAATAACATGGATACTGAATAAAGTATATTACACAATGAATGGAAATTGATTTAATAATCTATTTCCCACACGTTTTTAGCCACCTTTTATGTCTACTAACCACCTAGATTATACTCTAAGACACATTTATAATTTACATGATGGACTTATCCATGTATAATATGTTATATATATATATATATATATATATTATTTTAAATAAATATTGATAATCAATTGTTAGTAGTTCAAATAATTACATGTCTATTTCAATATAATGGATTTAGTAATACTTATATGTCCAAGAATTAGTTATCTCCCTAATACTAAAGGTATAGAAAGAGAGTGCTCAAAATTATTTATGATGTTACAGGTTAATTACATGGGTGTATTTTGTGTGGTTATCCATGATTAAATTCACAATGTTCTAGTTTCATAATTTTTAGTAGATATACATATTATATTAAAAGTTAGCTAAATCATAATAGTACCAATAAATAACAAAACAAATACTTCTAACATATTTATATTACATCATACGAGTAATTAATCTTTCATAAACAACCATGTTTGTAGAGACCCGAAGCTTGACGTACATGGACATTACATTACTTTTGCGGAATACTTAGTACATAAAAACAACACACACACAAGGACCGTAATAGTTTAGTGTCTTTGGAAACTCGGAATATAATCTTCTAAAAGTGGTGAAATATCTTCAACATCTTTCATAAATATCATCTTTTTTTACCTAAAACCTTTCTTTATATCATGGGTAAAGGAAAACATAAAACGGTGAGCTCAAATGCTCAGTAAGGGTAAACAAAAGAAATATCAATCACATCATATTCATAAGAACATAACATTTTGGAAATCTTAACCTGCAAAAGAGATCATAATATCATAACATGGGATAAATCATAGTAGTGAAATGTAATCCCAATAATAATAACATAAAACATGAATGTTTGTGGCATACACACATAATCATAGAGAATCATTTCTTATTAGTCAACACTCATTGCCAAGACTATCTTAGTGGACAAAGTCCATTTCTGAACCGTGTTCACTCCTCGTTTCAGTCCTGTTTCACTGAACCGGTATAACCTTCCGTTCCAGGCATGTCTATCTCATGAGATATAAAATATTTACCCAATGCATTGGAGGTAGATATAGGTCCCACCCATCTCATAATGAAACCATTCTTATGTGTGCCACAAAATCATAAACCATACATCATAGCATAACCCATGTAATAAAAATAGGAATCTTAAACATCGTGACATCATAAAACAATTCATATAAGATAAAAGAATTCATAAAAATATTTCCATCACAACATAATCAAATCCATTTAATAATAGGGATAGAAACATAACCTTATATTATCTTAGATGGAAAATAATTTTGATAAAACACTTGAACTCCATTCTTGAGGGAAATATCCTTTCTACTTCAAAAACATTTTCCTTTCTTAACATATCATAAAATTTTAAACTAAAAGAAGTTGATTAAAAATAAAATTGAAAACTTGTAAAGTAATATTCTTGGAAATAATGTTTTAAAAATCCATTCATGTCGTATAAGTTAAAAAAAACATTCTTCTCGTACTTTTGTCAGAAAATTCAGAAAGTACCTCGTACGAAAAAAGAAAAAAGATTCATTTCATATCTTTTACTAAAACTCACCGAAGGGTTAAATTGGATATAAACTATTTTATAAGGATATAAATATTACATATTGAGGAAACATGGATGTGGATGATAAAATACACCCCAGTAAATACCAAAGTATAAACAATCTCAGATAAAAATGAGATTGTGATATTTTCCCTTACCTTAGGTCCGATTTGCTTCATAAGTGTCCGAACCTCCTGTATAATGATTTATATAATGTCATTGACATATTACATAATCATAATCATTGTTATGATATCATATATGGTTCACTTATGGCTTTATATTATCCGTTCTTTTGTAAATTCCATGTTAAAGAGCATTTTGGCTAAAATCGTTTCATTTGTCGTCCGTGTTTTGACTTGTAATTATTCATGTGATTACTTAGATCACGATTACTTAATTCCAGAATATAAAACAATATTTATATATAATATATATTCAGAATATATATATATATATATATATAATAGATCAGTAAATGGAAAGAAATACATCGTTCATGGAAATGGTAGACCGTATGTACGCATGAACACTGATTTCTTTTCCTTATTGAGTTGAATAAAATTAAGTAGATGACATACATATATATACACATAAATACAGTATCATTATTATGTCATATATTTCATTATTACTTATTATATATACTTTATAATCATTCATGAATGGTTAACGTGGAGAATGAATCTCATCGCGTCGTGGAGACGGTAGTCCGTACGTACGCACGAGCGATGATATCGTTCTCATGATCGTGGAATTGTATTGGAGTGTATGTATACTATTTCAGAATCAATATAACTTTACAATAATAATATATAGTCATTATTTACACCATTATACCCATCCAAGTATGGTGGTGGTGGAAAATAGATTACACCACGGCATGGAGACGGTATTCCGTACGTACGGCGATGATTTCATTTTCTGTAGGATGGATATATGGTGAAATAGGGTTGTTTCATACTTATAATAACATATCAGTATATTATTGATACTGATGTTATTACTTCATACTGAAAAAACCTAAGAAGAAGAAGTGGAAGATGAAATAAAGTTGAAAGAATTGGTAACTGACATTACCTCTTCTTTGAAGCGCCTCTTTGAGATCTCCTTTTAGGGCAATAAAATTGGTCTTTAAGGAAGACTGAAACCTCTAGGATGTTTTTAGGTAAGTGGAGAAGAGAATTTGGCAGGGTTTGGCCGAGCATGAAGGCTCAAAGTGGTGTGAGGAAGAGAGGGAGGAGGTTCTCTTTTATAAGGGAGGAGAGGGGCACCTTTGGAATAACTAAAAATATTATTTTATTATAAAGACAAATTCGGTTTTAAATAGCTCCAAATGGATTTAGTTCGAAGCTAAGGTGGGTATGGGTCGAAATATTCTCATTCAATAGAATTTAGACAAGTTTAGGTTCCTATTTTAACCTTATCATTTATATTTAACTTTAAGTTAGATAATTTTACTTTTACCGTGTCTTTTTGTGTTTTTACACTATAAGGTTAATAAACTTACTATAACAATCCAAAAGAACCCCAAGTTGTTTATTGTTAATATATATAACCGTATCTAAGTCATTTGGCCGAACCTCAGATTTTTTGGAATAAAATAACAATTAAGAATATAAAATTTTTTTTAAAAACAATTTTACGTCAATTTTAACACTATTTAGTAATTGATTTTTGTGAAAATCATAACAGACTGATTAGTTCGAAAAACATTAATTATATCAATACTAACATTTCATATTAACCATTAAAATTAGAGGAATCCATAAAAAGTCTCAAATTACATTTATTTGGGTATTTATAACATCAATTATGTCAATATGTCATTAATATGATAATTATTGCATCATCATTGTGTCATAAATAAATTAACTTATATAAAGTCTAAAAATTAAAAATAAAATACCTTTATGTAGGAAATATTTTTATCTTTCTAATTAATAGTTATAATCAAATTTATCTTATGTATAACCCTATATTAAAAATGATATACTTATTAAACTTTGATTTTAAATATTTTAACCCTTCTTTAAATAAATTAATAATAAATGTCCTAATCTAATCCAAGTGGGCCTAAATGGTCATATTTTATTTCTAAGGTTATTTTTGGTCGAATTACACTTATCCAATATAATTAGGACATGTTTTAGGGTAATAATAATATAATTTTTACCCTTAATTACCCTATTTACTTTTAATCGTGGTAAAAAAAAGTAAAAAGTTACTATTCACTAAAAATTATTTTCATCTCATTGAACCACATTTAACTTACTGACAACAACCGTGTCTCATGGATTTTTGAAATTCTACTCAAAGAAGTGGTAATATTAAGTTTTATGAAAAATTCATTTTTTTAACTACCACTTAGTGGTTTCACTATTCATCCAAAAATGAAAGTTTCCAGAAAAATACCAAAAATTAGGCCTAAGCTATATTTGATATTATGAACTGAAAAATGATGTATATTTTACCAAATTTAAAACATATCAGTTTCATTACTTAATTTAAAAATTAATTCCCTTCGTCAAAACAAATAGCGTGTTCTTAAGAGATAATAACTATCAAAAGATTGACATTTGTTTATGTCTGGTTTAAATGTGAAATTACATCAAATGAACAACATTGTATTAAATTGTAAAAATATATTATAAATATACTTTAAAACCACTCAAATTAATAATTTATCACTATTAATTATTTCGATTAAAAAGGTTGATTTTTATTAAAATTTAGTAATTTTCACTATTCATAAGAAAATGAAAGTTATCCGAAAAGTACCAAAATTTCACCCTAGGCTAATTTCGATATTCCAAATCCAAAAATGAATTCCATTTTGCAAAATAAAATTTACAAAATTTCAAAAAGTGGTCATTACTATTCATAACGGGTAGTTTTAATAATATTTTAATAGCATATCATTGTTTAGCGAAACTCGGTATTGCGTACAACACACGCTATCGTGGAAGGTCTTGCTTGCGTGTAATGGAATCAAGTTAGGGTTGCATGTTGTGCAAGACTCCTTTGTTGTAACGTACAACACAAGACATCAATAAAATTAAAATGAATATTTCTCATAAAATCTCGGGGTGTAACATTCTACCCCCCTTAAAATGAATTTCGCCCTCAAAATTCGTTGGGGTTATATATATAGTTTACTACTTGAAAGTTTCTTTAATAGAAACCCACATCGTAAAAAGGAATACCAAAACCAATCTTTAAAAACTAATGTATGAAACATAACGTTTACCCAAATTAACTAATCACGGGGTTTCCACATAGGAGAACATAAGTGAAAATATAGATATGGAAGAGAAACCTAACCATCATGTTCTGATGGAGAGTGGTAGAGAACATGGCTATGAAAAACCCAACAATCAAAAATCTATATATTTGTGATGATCTAAGGTACCATCTGATTCATTGGATAAAAGGGAACTAGGACAACATTTTTGGTTTTCAAGATCATTTCCCTAAAGTTGATGAATTAAAAGAAATACTTACAGGATTGTGGTACAATCTCACTGTTGTTCGTGAATTGAACAATTTCCACATCATCCCTTAAAGAAATGAAGTTGAATTTGTTATTCGTGATGTGTTAGCAGATCATGTGATAGAATGATGGGTCATTCCATCTGTTTCAAACAAAAGGTTAGCAAAAGATATAAGTCCATCTTATGGTTAGAGTAATCGTATATGGTTCCAAAAATGAACTTATACTTCATATATCATACCGCTTAATAAAATAAAACTTGTTTCTACTAACCAGGAACTTCCTGTAGGCCAGTGGTAGGCGATAAAGGCCAGTCGCACTTCAGTTGTGGGTTCGATTCCCACAGCCTTTTCTGACGTGATGGGTTGTCGCCCGTCCTGCAGGTTGTCCTTTTTCTAAAACTATATTACTATAACATCCCATCAATAATATTGAAAAAACTTATATCCTTAAACAATACTAACTTATGTCCAACATAATCCATTCCAATCTTTAGGCTTATCCATAATACTGCAGTCCACTCTCATAATATAGTGAAAATGATTTCCAGAGATTTAATACCATCGTTGATCCCCATATATCATAAGACACGTCTTGTTGGTCACATTCCAATCATTCAAAGGCCTTAATCTTGTATTCTCTTGAAAAATTAATACCCATTGAACCTTAGTGAAAACATGAATGTAGTTAAAAGTTAACACATTCCACATACCAAAATCCTCAAAATTATATATACTCAAACCATGATATCACTTAGTCTTTATATCAATCATAAGCTCATGAATAAAATCAAACATCTCATTATCTTCTTATTCCTTCATTATGCGCATATCATGTACTTTAAAAAAATATCTAAATAACCTTCCATGGTTACTGGTACCATTCAACATATACTTTCAAACACTTTAGGAAAAACAATAGTGTGACAATCCTTAGATGATTCTTTATTCCATAGTACCAATAACTATACAAAATAACTCTCGATAAACAGTCAATCATTCCACTACCTTCTAAAACAACTGACTGATCATCAACACTTCTTTTAGCTCATATATCATTTTTAGTCTCCTCACCATCATCCACATAAATTCTACCCATATGACCAAGCTGATTCTCTTCATGAGATTTTCTATTAGGGAATTGGTTTGCATATTGCCCGTACATTCCACATTTAAAAAATCTAATCATTGTTGATGTTGTAGCAATACCATTATACTTGTCCATGGTATTAACTGAACCTTTTCCTTTGCACTTACTGGATTTGTGTCCTTCTTTTCCACACCCAAAGCATCTTTCAGTTCCTTTGAAACAATCTCCCTAATGCCTCTTCCCACATGATTTACATGAGGAAAATTGAACTTTCTTTCCTCTATGATCATCATGAAACTCCATCTTTCTCTTATTATCTGAGTCGGGAAACTTACCAAAGTTGAGATTATTGATCATATTATGAGATTTCTGATTTGGTATAATAACGATGTTTGGACTTCCAGATCCCGTTTCATTTTGTTTCTCATGAAGAATATCATTCCATTGTCTGTCATATCTTCTATTATCATGAATCTTCCTGTTTCCAGCCATTTTCTAAAACCCAAAAAGAATAGTGTGAGAGGAAAAAATCATGCTAGGGAAAACAACATAGTAAAGGGGGAGTTCCCTCAATATCTAACATCTTAGGTTAAATTCTAAGATCGTTACCGTAGTTCTAGGACTATATCCTATTCATATACTTATCATTAGGGACATCCCTAGACATACCTTAGAAATATCTCTAGGGATCTCACTAACATTTTCGCATCCTAGTTTCCAAAGGTTGACTAAACATTTCCTCTAATACCAACTATAGAGACCCGAATCTTGACGTACATGGACATTACATTACTTTTGCGGAATACTTAGTACATAAAAAAACACACACACAAGGACCGTAATAGTTTAGTGTCTTTGGAAACTCAGAATATAATCTTTTAATCTTAGTGAATGATATTCAACATCTCCCATAAAGATATTTATTTTTTCTACCTAAAACCTTTATTTATATCCTGGGGAAAAGAAAACATAAAAGGGTGATCTCAAATGCTCAGTAAGTGTAAACATAAGTAATATCAATCACATTATATTCATAAGAACATAACATTTTGGAAATCTTAACCTGCAAAAGAGATCATAATATCATAACATGGGATAAATATTAGTAGTGAAATGTAATCCCAATAATCATAACTTTAAACATGAAACATTGTGTCATACACACATAATTATAGAGAATCATTTCTTATTAGTCAAGACTCATTGCCAAGACTATCTTAGTGGACAATGTCCATTTCTGAATCGAGTTCACTCCTCGTTTCAGTCCTGTTTCACTGAACCGATATAACCTACCGTTCTAGCCATGTCTATCTCACGAGATATAAAATCTTTACCCAATGCATTTGAGGGAGATATAGGTTCCACCCATCTCATAATGATACCATTCTTATGTCTTCCACAAAATCATAAACCATACATCATAGCATAACCCATGTAATAAAAATGGGAATCTTAAACATCGTGACATCATAAAACAATTCATATAAGATAAAGGAATTCATAAAAATATTTCCATCGCAACATAATCAAATCCATTTAATAATAGGGATATAAACAGAACCCTATATTATCTTAGATGGAAAATAATTTTGATAAAACACTTGAACTCCATTCTTGAGGAAAATATCCTTTCTACTTCAAAAACATTTTCCTTTCTTAACATGTCATACAATTTTAAACTAAAAGAAGTTAATTAAAAATAAACTTGAAAACTTGTAAAGGATTCTTCTTTGAAATAATGTTTTAAAAATCCATTCATGCCGTATAAGTTAAAAAAACATTCTTCTCGTACTTTTGTCGGAAAAGTCAAAAAGTACTTGTACGAAAAACGAAAAAAGATTCCTTTCATATCTTTTACTAAAAACTCCCTGAAGGGTAAAATTGGATATAAACTATTATATAAGGATATAAATATTACATATTGAGGAAACATAGATGTGCATGATAAAATACACCCCAGTAAATACCAAAGTATAAACAATCTCGGATAAAAATGAGATTGTGATATTTTCGATTACCTTAGGACCGATTTGCTTCATAAGTGTCCGAACCTCCTGTATAATGATTTAAATAATTTCAATGACTTATTCCAGAATCATACTCATTGTTATGATATCATATATGGTTCACTTATGGCTTTATATTACCCGTTCTTTTGTAAATTCCATGTAAAAGAGCGTTTTGGGTGAAATCGTTTCATTTGTCGTCTATGTTTTGACTTGTAATTATTCATATGATTAATTAGATCATGATTAATTAATTACAGAATATAAAACATGATTTATATATAATATATATTCAGAATATATATATATAATATCAGTAAATGAAAAGAAATACACCGTTCAAGGAGACGGTAGACCGTACGTACGCATGAACGTTGTTTTCTTTTCCTTATTGAGTTGAATGGAATTAAGTAGATGACATGAATATATATACACATAAATCTAGAATCATTATTATGTCATATATTTCATGATTAATTATTATATATACTTTATAATCATTCATGAATGGTTAACGTGGAGAATGAATCTCATCGCATCGGGGAGACGGTAGTCCATACATACGCACGAGCGATGATATCATTCTCATGATCGTGGAATTGTATTGGAGTGTATGTATAATATTTCAGAATCAATATCACTTTACAATAATCATATATAGTCATTATTTACACCATTATACCCATCCAAGTAAGGTGGTGGTGGAAAATAGATTTCACCACGGCGTGGAGACGGTATTCCTTACGTACGCACACGCGGTGATTTCATTTTCCGTAGGATGGATAGATGGTGAAATAGGGTTGTTTCATACTTATAATAACATATCAGTATATGATTGATAATGATGTTATTACTTCATAATTAAAAAACCTAAGAAGAAGAATTGGAAAAAGAAATAAAGTTGAAAGAATTGGTAACGGACATTACCTCTTATTTGAAGTGCCTCTTTGAGATCTCCTTTTAGGGAACTAAAATTGGTCTTTGAGGAAGACCAGAACCTCTATGATGTTTCTAGGGAAGTGTAGAAGAAAATTTGGCAGGGGTTTTCCGAGCTTGAAGGATCAAGGTGGTGTGATGAAGAGAGGGAGGAGGTGCCCTTTTATAAGGGAGGAGAGGGGAACCTTTGGAATAACTAAAAATATTATTTTATTATAAATCCAAATTCGGTTTTAAATAGCTCCAAATTGATTTATTTCGAATCTAAGGTGGGTATGGGTCTAAATACTCTCATCCAATCGAATTTAGACAAGTTTAGGTTCCTATTTTAACCTTATAATTTCTATTTAACTTTAAGTTAGATAATTTTACTTTTACCATGTCTTTTTGTGTTCTTACACTATAAGGTTAATAAACTTACTATAACAAGGAAAAAGAACCCCAAGTTGTTTATTATTAATATATATAACCTTATCTATGTCATTTGGCCGAAACTTAGATTTTTTGGAATAAAATAAGAATTAATAATAAAATATTTGTTTTAAAAAACTATTTTATGTCAATTTTGACACTATTTAGTAATTGATTTTTGTGAAAATTATAACAGACTTATTAGTTCAAAAAACGTTAATTATATCAATAATAACATGTCATATTAACCTAGAAAAATATTTGAATTCATAAAAAGTCTCAAATTACATTTATTTGGGTATTTATAAAATCAATTATGTCAATATTTCATTAATAAGATAATTATTGCATCATCATTGTGTCATAAATAAATTAACTTATTTAAAGTATAAAAATTACAAATAAAATACCATTATGTAGGAAATCTTTTTATCTTTTTAATGAATATTTATAGTCGAATTTATCTTAGGTATACTTCTATATTAAAAATGATATACTTATTAAACATTGATTTTAACTATTTTAACCCTTCTTTAAATAAATTAATAATAAATGTCCTAATCTAATCCATGTGGGCGTAAATGGTCATATTTTATTTCTAAGGTTATTTTTGGTCGAATTAAACTTATCCAATAGAATTAGTAAATGTTTTAGGGTAATAATAATATCATTTTTACCCTTAATTACCCTATTAACTTTTAACCGTGGTAAAAAAAAGTAAAAAGTTATTATTCACCAAAAATTATTTTAATCTCATTGAACCACATTTTACTTACTGACATCAACCGTGTCTCTTGGATTTTTGAAATTTCACTCACAGAAGCGGTAAAATTATGTTTTATGAAAAATTCATTTTTTTAACTACCACTTAGTGGTTTTACTATTCATCAAAAAATGAATGTTTCAAGAAAAATACCAAAAATTAGGACTAAGATATATTTGATATTATGATCTGAAAAATGATGTCTATTTTACCAAATTAAAATCATATCAGTTGCATTAATTAATTTAAAAATTAATTTTCGTCGTCAAAACAAATAGCGTGTTCTTAAAAGATAATAACTATCAAAAGATTGACATTTGTTTATGTCTGGTTTAAATGTGAAATTACATCCAATGACAAACATTGTATTAAATTGTAAAAATATATTCTAAATATACTTTAAAACCAATCAAATTAATAACTTATCACTATTAATTATTTCGACTAAAAAGGTTGTTTTTAATTAAAATTTAGTAATTTTAACTATTCATCAGAAAATGAATGTTATTCAAAAAGTACCAAAATTTCACCCTAAGCTAATTTCGATATTCTGAATTCAAAAATGAAGTCCATTTTGAAAAATAAAATTTACAAAATTTCAAAAAGTTGTTATTACTATTCATAACGGCTAGTTTTAATAGTATTTTAATAGCATATCATTGTTTAGCGAAACTCGATATTGCGTACAACACACGCTATCGCGGAAGGTCGCACTTACGTGTAATGCAACCAAGTTAGGGTTGTGTGTTGTGAAAGACTCATTTGTTGTAACGTACAACACCAGACATCAATAAAATTAAAAAGAATATTTCTCATAAAATATTGGGGTGTTACAACGTTAATTATATACAACATCATTCTAGTAGGATAAAAAATATTCATAATCATGAATATAATATAGTTTAAAGATGAGTACTATTTTAATGTGATTTTATTATATAGTCATTTATAAATAGGAATAAATAAATTATATATATGGTAGTATATATTTAAATGAAAATTTAATGGGGTGGATAGTGTATATTAAATAAAATGAATTATTGGATGTTATTACATTCAAAGATGAAATCATATATCCTTATGGAAGACTTAATTGTTCTGAAGGGATTAGAGAATTTTATTGATATAATAAATTCAAGAATGCATGGGGGGATTATTTAGGAATGTAAAATGGGTTACTATATAGTATAAATATAACATTGTGTGTTTCTATGAATAGTTCGTGAAGGGAACCTTGTAGAAGTTTGCGGGGTGGATTGTGTATAAATGCTTATTAATTAATATAAAAGGTATTATATATTCAATATATACATAATAAAGGAATAAATTGATGATGTTTATTGGAAGATATATATTTCCCACAAACACCATTTCTTATATTAGGGGTCTAATATATTTTTTCTTTATAAATAATTATTGATAGTAAATATCATTTTATTACAATTTCTTGGTTTTTCATGTTATTTTCAATATAAAATTATATAATGATTATAATATTCATGAATTAATATTTACATAATTACTTATATTTCATATATATCTATTTTATTCATTCATCACATAATTCAACACTAATATTATATCATTGATTTCTTAATTTTTTCTTATTGTTTCCATATATAAACAAGTGTTTCATCGTCACTACATAACTCTTGAAAAAAATCATCCTGTTTTTAGAAATAAAATAGATATTAAAAAAATATGGAAAATTTAGGATTGCTATATTGTGCATCTTTAATTTTTTTTCACATATTATTTTATCTTTTCTAACCATGCACAAGCACTCGGTATTGATTTGCATAAACAATTTTTTTCTGTAAATTGAAATACCATATATATATATATATATATCAAAATATTTTATTTGTAAATAAAATAACATTAATGGTAAATAATAGAATTATACCTACTTAAATACTATCTTAATGATATCAATTTTACCTTTTTTATGATGCACAAGTATTTCATCATCATCGATAAATGTTTCTATATTTATCATTAGATAAAAATTAATTTTTCTCAATTTAATGTTATTTTTATTATATTTGGATATAATATAATTATATGTATATGTAATAGTCTTTAAAATTTATTAATAAACATTTATTTCATATACATTATATGATTTTTCCATACTAGTTACAGTATTTGAAAACAATTTATTCATATAATTCCCTAAAAAATTATCATTTTTAAAATATCTTAATAAATAAGTACCAGATATTTTAGTCATTATAAACCATTACATCTCATATACAGAGTAATTAACTTAAGACATCATAGGCTATACAATAAATACCTATAATAATCATTTGGGTATTATATCATGTAATACATGTGTTTGAAATAACCAGAAGCCACAAAATATCTCTACAAAAAAACATATGGGTAAACTAACTACCATGCATACCAACACAAGTAATTACCAATAGAAGAGAGGAAAGTCATAGAGTGTAGTTATGAATCCATCTTCTTACCAGGGTTTTCGAGAAAACAAACTCCCTTATCACACTGGGTGTTAGTCACCATAAAACACATTGGTGAGATAGTACATATAATCAAATAATTAACAATATATAATATATATCACAACCAAAATATGGGAATAACCATGTTCTAGACTAAACTGTATCTAATTTTTGATAGACTCCTCGCACCCGCTGAAATGTCTATATATTCTATAAGCAATCTTAAATTTATGAGATTTATTAATTACTAAATTTTCAATGATTTAATTCCATAAATTTAATTAATATATATTAAATAACCGTAATAATTATTCCACATTACATTACAACAATCATTAGAGTAAATTGATTTCCCTCTAGGAAGAATCCAACCTGAGTTCATAATTTATCAAGATTAACGTCATTTAGAATATTCATCCCAGAAATAGAAAAAAAATTCATTAATAATTATATAATAATTATCACCATCATTTAATAATCAATTTAATATCATAAAAACATCATTTGATACCTCAAACAGAAACATCAGACCATGCACATCCACCTTTCTCAAAAAATGGGGAATGGAAAGTAGATAATATAAGAAACCTAGTCAAAAAAATTATTAAATAGACTCAAAAGTGGACATCCTATATCTGTGAATCACATCGACAAGTAATCCAAGAATCAACCCATTCCATCATCTATGATTTAGTCCCCAAAATACAGAAAAATATACTTATTCATATCTCCATCAAAAGTGTTAATTATTTGAAAAACATTTAGGATTATCTGCCCAAATATTAGGTCACTCAAACCCTGATCAGCCATCCCAAGCTAATATCACATTAGGTCCTCCCCACCCCATATCACGTAATCTAACACAATCTTATCTATCGAAGACTCTGTTGGATCTGAATCTACGGATTACACACAAGAGGGGGGTGAATTGTGTCTTTTCAAAATTATTACAATCTCTTCAATTTAGACAAATTCTATCCACTATGCTTTAGCACGATTAAATATGCAGCGGAAAAAGTAAAATCATGAACACACGGATGTATAGTGGTTCGGGGAACAGAAGGCCCCTAGTCCACTCCACCAACGCTCAAATCCACGAGCTTGGCGATTTTCACTATCTGGTCCTCGTTTCCACAGACCTGTTCACAACTGAGTACAGGCAGTTGACACCTTTACAAGTTTCAGGAAAACACAGCCTTCCTGGTTCAAACACGAACCCACACAGCTTAGAATGAGAAGCTGATCACTCAAAAATAAAAAGGGTTTCGATAAAGAAAACACTTCTCCAGTTGTTCTTCACAATTGCAACAGAATGCAATTGATAGTAGATAGATCGTCGTCTTCAGAAAATAAAGATCTGTAATCAAAAAAGTTCTGAGTCGATCCAGTTGCAATAGATATTACAAGAAACTTCACAACTTCAGCAGCAGTAGATTCACAACAGATAGTCGATGTAGAACACGTGAATCTGCTATCAAGATCTTCCTTTGGTAATAAAGGTTTTACACTTCTTCTCGATCACCAGAAAAGAACGCCTTCACACAGTCTCTGTTTCTTGCTCGTTAAAAGATCAATCTATATATTTCATACACTTTCCTGTGTATATATATATCCGAAGTTTCCAAGATAGAACATATATATTCAAATATGAGAAAATCTTCCGCGTAAATAGATCCATGAAAAACTCCTTTAGATTCGCGATATAAAAAAAATGAAATAACAGAGCCGTTGTAACTCCCCTGAAGAATCGGCATAAAAATCTCTGTTTAAATCAATCATTAATCCGTTGAAAATTGTCTTTGATTCAGTCAAAGTCGTACTTAAGAATCGGCTCGAAATCCGCTTAATAATCCGCCTGTTTGACCAATGCAAAAGGAAATATCGTCTGTCAAAAATATCCCGACGCCAAACGTAGGGTTGATGACGTGGCTCCAAACGTAGGGTTCACAAACGTAAGGTTCACAAATGTACATACTTTCTCTTCAGCATTCAAACGTAGGGTTGATCATCCATACTTTGTCTTGCTTCAACTCTCCAAAGAACGTACGGTTGATTATAAAAGTAAGGTTGATGATCCATACTTTTGAAAAACAAACTCAACACTGAAAACTAATGTACGGTTTCTCTTCCATACTTTTCCAACAACAAAAACGTAAGGTTCCTTCCAAATGTAATGTTCTTCTTCCATACTTTTCAACAACGTAAGGTTCATTAACCATACGTTTCAAAATAACGTAAGGTTCCTTAACCATACGTTTCTTTTAACATAAAAAGTAAACTTTTCATCCATACGTTACGTTCATCAACGTAGGGTATGAACAGTGATTCCAGTACGCGGTAAAACTGATCTCGCGCTACAGTGATTCCAGAACGCGCTAAAACTGATCTCGCGCTACAGTGATTCCAGAACGCGCTAAAATTGATCTCGCGCTATAGTGATTCCAGAACGCGCTAAAATTGATCTCGGAATAAATGAAGTATGAAATAAATAAATAAAATAAATTCTTGCAAAATACTCAATGAAATAATTAGTAAATAATTAAGGGTATTTGTGAGCATCAAAATCATCATAAAGAGACATAGTATTATTTAAAATAATCTCCCCCTTTAAAAAACATTATTTTGAATTGTTTGAAAACAATACATTGCTCAACAATCTCCCCCTTTTTGATGATCACAAAACCAATAAAAAAATAGAACTAATTTAATTGCAATCTTTATTGAAAAATTAGTTTTATAAAATTTTAGAATTTTGAAAGGATTAAAACAATATTTAACTATAATAAAATTTCTCCCCCATAAAAATAAATTTTCAGCTAAAAATAGATAAAAGATAAATGTCGTATATATCCAAATTTCTTCATAGGAAACAAATGAATTTAAATGTTGTGTTTATCCAAATTCTCCCCCTTTTTGTGATATCAAAAACAATGAAAAATTACGGATTTGAACACATTCAATATTGCACTGAACTATAAGTAAATGCTATAATTAACTGTGTATGAATAAGTGAATTTGTTATACTGGCTAACTCAATCATAAATCAATAAACAACAAAACAAAAAAGAAGTAAGAAAAGAATTTTCATTCACAAGCTGTTATATATAAACGATTGTGATATACAGAGGAATCAAGGTTCATAGATAAGACAGGGAAAAAGGTGTCTATCTCCTTTGAATCGCGGTCTTTATCTCTGTAAACTGTTCTCTGAGCCTCTTCATCGTCCCATATCCTAACTTGATGATAAGATCTCTGTTCTCTTGAGTCATATGAATGTCTTCAATCAAATTAACTCTGAAAAACTCATGCATTCTTTCTTCTTTTTCAACAAAAAGAGCCAGTTTTTCTGATAACTGATTCAAAAGAATCCTAATCGGTTGCTCTCCAGATGTCAACTGATCCACTAAAAATCTCTGATTATCTAGAAAAACTGACAAAGGGGCACTATTACACTGAAGATCGTGTAATCTGTCACTCATATTGCTCATTGCTGCAGTAATTGCTTGAAATTTCCGAAACAAATCAGGTGAAGAGCCTGATCTACTCACAGCACTGTTTGCAACAGACTCAAATTTATTCTCCATGTAAATCTTCAACTCAGACAAATCATCTTTCTTTACCATCTCTGATTTTAACTGATCAATAGCATGCAGCATATCAATCTTAAACAAATCTACTTCCTGTCTTGAAACAGTACATTCTTTCAGCTTCTGAAACATCAACTGCTCTAAGTTCAGAAAATTTCTGAGACTAACATTCTCAGATTCTAACTGAGAGATACGCTTGTACAACTCAACAACTTCTTCTTTTCTTGAATCAGGGGCACCCTGTGCTCGATTCTCATGTCCAAAATTAGGTTGATGAAGCAGGGCAAGTGGTAAGGAATCTGCATCTGACTGTTCTTTGTCCTTGTCCTGACAAGGTTGATCCACTGAACTATCTTTTGAAGCCTGAAACTCTTCCACTGAAAAATCTTCCTGAAGTACCTCTGTATTAGCTTCAGAAGTATGTTCATCACGAACAGTAGTCTCTCTGACTTCTACTGATTGGTCAAAAACAATATTTTCATGTAAATATTGAGGTCGGGCCACTTCTTCACCAGGCACTGCCTCCATAAGTTGTTCTTGTTGAATTACTTTTTCAACAGCCACAGCAGTAGATTGAGGTTCTTTTTGAGTTTCTGTTTGAGCTGCTAGTTCCTCTATCGGTGCAGTCTGCTCCACAACAGCTTCTCTCACAAATGAAAAAGAAAATAACGGTTCATAGGATTTCCAGGCAGGAGAGATAATTTCTTCATCAATTGACCTCTTCCTTCTAGATTGAAGTCCTTCTTGACTTCTCTCTTCCTCAACTTCCTCCATCTCAAAACGAATTCTCCTTGCCACTGTACTAACTCTTGATTTTGCTTGTCCCTCCTTGGACTTAGCCGGTTGAGCCTGAGCACTCTCCGAGTTTTCCTAAGCTCCAATAGGTAAGAGTTTTCCTTTAATTGTGATCCAGAAATATCCTACTTTCCTCAAAGTTCCATCATTAAAAACATTACTGTGGTGACATTTCACCCCAGCATCTACCAATCTGATCATTCTACTTTTAAACAAAAACAAAGAAATGAACCTTCCATAAGGGAAAAAGGTCATTCTTGCTTCACTCTGACAGCAGTAACTCAGATATCTTATCATAAACCGAGGAAAATTAAACTTAATATCACACATCAGAAGATACATTATGTACATGTCAGGGTATAGGATTTTCTCCATCTCATCCATTCTTGGTGCTAAACCAGTCTGAACAAATTTTACCAAAATTTTCTGATCGGGCTCCAAATCCTTAATAAACATCTTCTTTATCACTCTGGTTCCAAACAGAAAAGACATAATGTCTTCAGAATTATGTACAGAATCTCTAATATTCCGTAAATCGAAATGAAAAACTCCTTCATGAGGGCAGTTAAGAATTTGACTTATCTCTACAGATGATATTGAAAAGTCCTTATCCTCTATTTGAGCCAATAAACTATCCTCTGTATCTCCAAGGCTAAACTGAACAGTTCTAAAGAAATGTCTCATTTCTGCTTCATATAGAAACTCAGAATTTTCACTATTAAAAGCTTGCTCAAGGCTTTGAAACGACAACGCTTGCTTCAACAGTAAATTAGTTTCAAACAGCCACTCTAAATCTATGACTTTACCTTGCAGTATTTTCCGACTAACTACCTTAGGTTTCTTTGTAGCACTGCTCTCGGCTTCATATGGAGGATTAGTCTTTTCCCTTCCAACAACGATTTCTGAAGGTTCGTAAGTTTAGGGTTTGAAGATTCAGAAAAGGGTATTGGAGCAGATGTGCGGTTTTAGGTTTTCGAAAGGGTTTCCGAAAAAGGTGAAGCAGTTTAGAAGGTGAAACGGTTCTGACAGCCTTGATTCCTGTGTAATCACTAATCATTACTTTTATTTAAAACAAAATAAAATTACTTATAGCGGAAAACAGAAATTAAGCAGAATTCGAAAACAGAATAAGATTTAAAAAAAACTATTTAAAATTAAATAAACCTAACTCCCCCTTAATAAATTCAAACCTTGCCGTGGGAAGTGGTTTAGTAAAAATATCTGCTAATTGATTTTCTGTATTTACAAATTCTAAAAATATATCCTTTTTAAACACATGATCTCTTAAAAAGTGATGTCTTATATCAATGTGCTTAGTTCTAGAATGACTAATAGGATTTTTTGAAATATTAATTGCACTAGTATTATCACATAAAATAGGTGTATTATTGAAATTTAATCCAAAGTCCATAAGAGTGTTTTTCATCCACAACACCTGTGCACAGCAACTACCTGCAGACACATATTCTTCCTCGGCTGTTGACAGGGCAACTGAGTGTTGTTTCTTACTAGACCATGATACTAAAGACTTCCCTAAAAAGTGACATGTTCCTGAAGTACTCTTCCTATCTAATCTACAGCTTCCAAAGTCAGCATCTGAATATGAAATTAAATTAAAATCAGAGGTTTTTGGATAAATCAGAGATTGATAAATAGTACCTTTTAAATATCTAAAAATTCTTTTAACAGCAGTTAAACGGGATTCTTTGGGATTTGATTGAAATCGAGCACAAAGACATACTAAATACATTATATCTGGTCTACTAGCAGTAAGATATAACAAACTACCAATCATACCTCTATATAACTTGTTGTCCACTGATTTTCCAGTTTCATCCAAATCAAGTTTTATATTAGTACACATAGGAGTTGTAAATGGCTTTCTGTTTTCAAGTCCAAATTTCTTAAGTAAATCAGTAATGTATTTGCATTGATTTAAAACATTTCCAAAATCTTTTTGAAATATTTGAAGACCCAAAAAGAAATTTAATTCTCCCATCATACTAATTTCAAATTCTTTTTGCATTAATTCTGAAAATTCATGACAAAGAATTTTATTGTTTGATCCAAAAATTACATCATCAACATAAATTTGAACCAACAAAACATTATTTTTCACAGTTTTCTTAAAGAGTGTTGGATCTGCCAGTCCAACAGTAAAATCATTTTTCAAAAGAAAATAACTTAGTCTTTCATACCAAGCTTTAGGTGTTTGTTTAAGGCCATAAAGAGCTTTAGTAAGTTTGAAAACAGAATCTGGTTTTTGAGAATTTTTAAAACCAGGAGGTTGCTCAACATAAACTTCCTCCATTAAATAACCATTTAAAAAGGCAGATTTAACATCCATCTGAAATAATTTAAAATTCTTATAAGATGCATAGGCTAAAAGGATTCTAATGGCTTCTAACCTGGCTACAGGTGCAAAGGTCTCATCATAATCTATTCCTTCTTCTTGATTATATCATTTAGCTACTAATCTTTCTTTATTTCTAGTTATTATCCCTTGATCATCCTGTTTATTCCTAAAGACCCATTTAGTTCCTATTACTGGATAATCATGTGGTCTTTCAACTAACTCCCAAACCTTATTTCTCTTGAACTGGTTCAATTCATCCTACATTGCTATTACCCAGCTCTCATCATCTAAGGCTTCTTCTATGGTCTTAGGTTCTTGTTGGGATAGGAAAGCAGAGAATTCAACTATGTTTCCAAGGTTTCTTCTAGTTTGAATACCAGTCTCTAAGTCACCTATCACAGATTCTAAAGGGTGATTCTTTAATGTTCTAGACTGTCTAGGCATTACATTCAAAGGTTCTTCAGTGTCATGTTCTTCTGAACTGGACTGAATTTCTTTTATATCATTTTCAAAATCATTCTTTAAATTCTCAAGTCTCATGTTTTCATTAGAATCAGGTTCATCTATTTGTTCTATCCTTTTCTCAAAAGGATCAGATTCATCAAATTTCACATGAACTGATTCTTCAACAATCCTTGACTTTTTATTATAGACTCTATAAGCTTTGGAGGTTGCAGAATATCCTAAGAAAATACCTTTATCAGATTTTGGATCAAATTTACCAAGATTATCTTTGGTATTCAAGATGTAAACCTTGCATCCAAAAACTTTAAAGTAATTTACTTTAGGTTTTCTGTTATTCCATAGTTCATAGGGTGTCTTTTTCAAAATAGGTCTTATTAAAATTCTATTCATTATATAACAAGCTGTATTAATAGCTTCTGCCCAGAAATATATAGGTAGGCTATATTCATTTAACATAGTTCTAGCCATTTCTTGAATAGTTCTATTTCTTCTTTCTACAATCCCATTCTGTTGAGGTGTTCTTGGAGCAGAGAAGGTGTGTTTAATACCCATGTTTGAGCAAAAGGAATTAAATTCCTGGTTCTCAAATTCTCCACCATGATCACTTCTCAATGAGATTATATTAAAACCTTTTTCATTTTGAATAGATTTACAAAAACCTTCAAATAAACTAAAAGCTTCACTTTTAAATTTCAAAAAGAAAATCCAAGTAAATCTAGAATAATCATCAACTAATACATAAACATATAATTTACCAGCTAAACTTGCTACTCTTGAAGGTCCAAACAAATCCATATGGATAAGTTCTAGAGGTTTAGTTGTAGCAACTTTATTAACAGATTTGAAAGATGATTTGTGTTGCTTGCCAAGCTGACATGCATCACAGAATCTGTCATTTTCAAATTTGAGACTAGGCAAATCAGAAACTAGATGTTTCTTAGATAATTTATGTAAATCATATATATTGCAATGACCAAGTCTTCTATGCCAGATCCAGGATTCACATATATTAGCAGTTAAGCAGTTTACTTGTTGTTTACACAAGGAATAAAAATCCAAAGTATAAACATTATCAGTTCTGGGTGCTCTAAACTTAAACAGTTTATCTTTAGAAACAGTACAACTATTGTTAGTAAAATCAACAGTGTATCCATCATCACAGAGTTGAGAGATACTTATCAGATTGTGTTTTAACCCTTGTACATAAAGTACTTTGTTGATTGAGACTGTCTTTGGATCTCCAACTGTTCCAATACCAATAATCTTTCCTTTGGCATTGTCACCAAAGGTGACAAGTCCTCCTTCCTTTCGAGTAAGAGAAGAGAAATTAGCTGAAGTTCCACTCATGTGTCTTGAGCAGCCACTATCCATATACCATATTTCTTTCTTTCTTTGGTGACCTGCTACCTGCAAAGACATTCAAACAAATTGCTTTGGTACCCATATTTTGTTGGGTCCAGGAGTGTTAGCAAGCAGTGATCTGGGTATCCAGATTTGCTTTGTTTTCTTAAAATTTATTGAATCATATAGATCATTGTAAATAGAAGCTTTCTTAATTCCACATATTTGAGGTTTTCTTAGAAAACAGTTTTTAGCTATATGACCTTTTGTTCCACAGAAGTTACAAATAACCTGTTTAGTGCTAGGAACAAAATAATTTTTGTATAACTTAGGTTTTTCTCCTTTACTTCCAATTCCAAACCTTTCCTTTTTAAATACAGTTTTTCCAAGTATCTCATTTAAGGCGTTTTCTCCTTTTGTAAAAACTAATGCAGCCTTTTTATAAGATCTTACTTCATCCTGTAGAGTTTTTATTTTTGATTCAAAATTAATTTTATTTGAGTCAGCAGAGTTGTATTTGTCAATTAATTCCTTATGTTGTTTTAGCAAAGTATTTCTCTCATCTGAAATAGCTTTATGCAAGTTCTTTATAGATTTATATTTTTTAAATAATGAGTCATACATTTCTTCAAGTATATTGCAGTAAGCTGCAAGTTTTTTATTTGAGAAGCTTGTTTCAGAGTTTGATTCATTATTTGAGTCAGAGGAGTAGTATGAGTGTACCTCATCAGTTTCAGCCATGAAACACATATTTGCTTTTAAATTGGCTTCCTCCTTCTCTGATCTTGATTCAGAATAATTACTTGAGTCTTCAGAAACACTCCAAGTAGCTTTCATAGCTTTCTTGTCTTTCTGCTCATAATCATCTATTTTGAAGAATTTCTTCTTCTTTGCATCTTTCAATTTTGGGCAATCCGGTCTGATATGTCCCATCTTTTTGCATTCATAACATCTCACTTCCTTGCTATCCTTCTTGAAGGATTTCTTGAAGTCTTTCTTCTTACTGTAGAACTTTCTGAATTTTCTGGCTAGCTGAGCCAATTCTTCATCCGAATTTGAAGAATTAGAGCTTTCTGATTTAGCACTTACTTCTCTGTTCTTCATCTTTCTATCCTTTTGTTGAGAAGTCACTTTCAAATCAGTATTTTCCCTTTTTATGTAGAATTTATGCTCATTTACCTCATCTTGCATTTTAGCCTCGTACATCATCAATGTACCAATCAGCTCTCTCATAGTTAGATCTTTAACAGAAGTTGATTGTCTGATTGCTGCAGAGATTCCATTCCATCGAGTAGGAAGTACTCTCAGTACCTTTAACACTTGATCAGCCTGCTTGATTGGTTCTCCTAGAGATGTTATATTATTGACAATTTCTGTCAATCTTCCATTCATCTGAGTGATGCTCTCTCCTTCAATCATTATGAAAGTATCGAATTTTAATTTAGCAGTTGCATATCTCATCTGTCTTACATTATCTGTTCCTTCATAAGCAACAGCTATTGTTTGCCACATTTCATATGCAGTCGGGCATTGAGATACTCTGTTAAATTCATCCGATCCTAGACCACAGATGATTGCATTCATAGCTTTTGAATTCATGTCATACTCAGCCTCTGTAGCAGTACTCTATGTATCAGGATTTTCAGGAATTTCATAGGGAGTGAGAATCTTTGAATAGACTTTGTAACCAAGATTTTTCAGATAAATAATCATACGTGATTTCCAGCAGCCATAATTATCTCCATTAAAGTAAGGTGCTCTGACCATTGACATTCCCTCTCTCGTATCAGCCATGATACACTATGTATAATCTTTAAATACTTCTAGCTTGACAAGACTTTAAAAATAAGAAGCTCCTCCTCTGATACTAATTGTTGGATCTGAATCTACGGATTACACACAAGAGGGGGGGTGAATTGTGTCTTTTCAAAATTATTACAATCTTTTCAATTTAGACAAATTCTGTCCACTATGCTTTAGCACGATTAAATATGCAGCGGAAAAAGTAAAAGCATGAACACACGGATGTATAGTGGTTCGGGGAACAGAAGGCCCCTAGTCCACTCCACCAACGCTCAAATCCACGAGCTTGGCGATTTTCACTATCTGGTCCTCGTTTCCACAGACCTGTTCACAACTGAGTATAGGCAGTTGACACCTTTACAAGTTTCAGGCAAACACAGCCTTCCTGGTTCAAACACCAACCCACACAGCTTAGAACGAGAAGCTGATCACTCAAAAATAAAAAGGGTTTCGATAAAGAAAACACTTCTCCAGTTGTTCTTCACAATTGCAACAGAATGCAATTGACAGTAGATAGATCGTCGTCTTCAGAAAATAAAGATCTGTAATCAAAACAGTTCTGAGTCGATCCAGTTGCAATAGATATTACAAGAAACTTTACAACTTCAGCAGCAGTAGATTCACAACAGATAGTCGATGTAGAACACGTGAATCTGCTATCAAGATCTTCCTTCGGTAATAAAGGTTTTACACTTCTTCTCGATCACCAGAAAAGAACGCCTTCACACAGTCTCTGTTTCTTGCTCGTTAAAAGATCAATCTATATATTTCATACACTTTCATGTGTATATATATATCTGAAGTTTCCAAGATAGAACATATATATTCAAATTTGAGAAAATCTTCCGCATAAATAGATCCATGAAAATCTCCTTTAGATTCGCGATATAAAAAAAATGAAATAACAGAGCCGTTGTAACTCCCCTGAAGAATCAGCATAAAAAGCTCTGTTTAAATCAATCATTAATCCGTTGAAAATCGTCTTTGATTCAGTCAAAGTCGTACTTAAGAATCGGCTCGAAATCCGCTTAATAATCCGCCTGTTTGACCAATGCAAAAGGAAATATCGTCTGTCAAAAATATCCCGACGCCAAACGTAGGGTTGATGACGTGGCTCCAAATGTAGGGTTCACAAACGTAAGGTTCACAAACGTACATACTTTCTCTTCAGCATTCAAACGTAGGGTTGATCATCCATACTTTGTCTTGCTTCAACTCTCCAAAGAACGTACGGTTGATTATAAAAGTAAGGTTGATGATCCATACTTTTGAGAAACAAACTCAACACTGAAAACTAACGTACGGTTTCTCTTCCATACATGTCCAACAACAAAAACGTAAGGTTCCTTCCAAACGTAATGTTCTTCTTCCATACTTTTCAACAATGTAAGTTTCATTAACCATACGTTTCAAAATAACGTAAGGTTCCTTAACCATACGTTTCTTTTAACATAAAAAGTAAACTTTTCATCCATACGTTACGTTCATCAACGTAGGGTATGAACAGTGATTCCAGTACGCGCTAAAACTGATCTCGCGCTACAGTGATTCCAGAACGCGCTAAAACTGATCTCGCGCTATAGTGATTCCAGAACGCGCTAAAATTGATCTCGCGCTACAGTGATTCCAGAACGCGCTAAAATTGATCTCAGAATAAATGAAGTATGAAATAAATAAATAAAATAAATTCCTGCAAAATACTCAACGAAATAATTAGTAAATAATTAAGGGTATTTGTGAGCATCAAAATCATCATAAAGAGACATAGTATTATTTAAAATAATCTCCCCCTTTAAAAAAACATTATTTTGAATTGTTTGAAAACAATACATTGCTCAACAGCCTCAACATGAAATCTCATAGAAAATATAACATATATATATAACCATAAAAGCAACAGAAAATACTCCTAGACATCCAACACTGAAATTTATGCCCCAAGAACAGTCATCCATCATTTACAAAAAAACAAGCTTTCATGGTTTTAAACAAAAGGAAAATCATTCTTCATAGTAAAACAAGAATCTTAGTCCCACAAATTAACTATATCACACAGCATGTTCATATTTTATATTGATTTAATTGCTTTATTATACATTGTTTCCAACTATGGGAAACATAATTCCAAAATCTATAACAAGTTATCAAAATTAATAAAATTATAATACCATTAATTCTTTTATTAAAAAATCTTTAGAAGAATCATTTTCAATTAACAATCATTTTCTACTAAAATAGATAACATCCATTAATAAGATTCTCATTCATTAAAAATTCCACTCTAATATGGAATATAATTTTCCATTTAGAATTCACATTTCTTTAATATTATCCTTAATGAATATACTACTATCTTTTGTTTAAAACAAGAATATTTTTTAATTCTTAGGGAAATTAGTTATAAATTAATGATGTATTCACATTCATTTATATTCTCATTATGATACTGTAAATATAATAACATACATATATTGTATAACATCTGTACAACAATATATAGAATATAAAGGGGCATTTCATTATCATGGTACAATGTAATTACAATGACATGTGATCACAATAAAATTTAATTAGGTTGGTTAAAAATTATTAGGTTCATTCAATTACCCTGAAAATATATAATTCATAATAAATTAATAATTTCTCATAAATAAAATAGAATCACAAAATACCATAACTTAATAGAGTCAATGTTCTTTACAATTATAAATTTCCAATATCACGGATCTTGGTCACCAAAAACGCCAGAAGTTTCATCCCTCTATGGATTCCTAGAAACAAATACCCTAAAAAAATAAATTTATTATTAGAAACATTGGTATGATCTTCCATAGCATGGAAATAATTACACGGCGATCCAGAACAAAGGTCCTTCAAAAAAGTGGTAGAATGTACCTATTATCACCACAGATCGAAGAAAGAATATTGAGAATCAATACCTTATTAAAGAATCACAAAATCACTAGAAGGAGAGAAACTAGATTACATGGATGTAAAAAGGGACATATGATTTTGAGAACTCTAAATCTAATATGGCATTTATATATGAATAAAAAATAGTTTTACATGGTGTAAAAACCTTTTTCAAAATATGTAAATGACATGTATAAGAAATTTCCAAAAAACACCACCCTTTAGAAAGTAATCTCTATTATTTAAACAATGTACAACTCCCCATAAACCAACCTACAGATGTTTTGAACATATTTTAGTCTATGAACCACTATAATTAATTTCATGAACCATAAATACATGATGTGAAAATCATGCATGCCGTATATTCTTCCTTATTCATTCTTTTTGCAGCTGAATCTATACAGAATGAATGATTGTCACCAAACACATGAATTGAAAATTTATGAACTACAAGGATGTGGGTCCTTATATATAAATTATATATTTTTATGTCTTTATAAAAAGTGTGATTCTGATCTCTTCATAAAAGAGGTAATATGCATATACTTGAACGATGTTATCATCTTTCATTGTGCGAAAATGAAAGAAATAAAACTATATATAATTTTTTCAGAATCATATATATTTGAATAATATAATTATTATTTATTTGATTTCACATATATCCATTAAACATATCTTTATTATTATCGTTGCAATGTGATGTTGAAAAATGAATAATAATGATTTGTGAGGTTGTACTTCTACAAACACATGAGAGATTCTATAAAATACACTATTTATTGGAATATGAAAATATATATTCCATATAATGAAAAAAATATATAATAATGTTATAAATTTCAATATAAACATTAGATATGTCATCATACCTAAATGGGTGAGGCCATAATGGATGAATGAATGACATCCGTTCATGACGAGGTAGTCCTCCGTACACATGAATGAATGTCAAAATTTTACTATAATATATATTATAAAAAATTCATTAAAATAATTTAACAAAATTGGATCATTTATTTTTCTGAATTAAAATTCATTTCTATGTATAAAAATAATTTTTCAACACAAAATATTTCAGTTATTTTAAAATTATTTTGTTATTTTCATTTCTATCTAATTTTTAATCAAAAAATTATTTTTATACATATGCCTAAAACATATATTTCAGTAACATATTTAAACATATTAAAACCATAAATTCCAATGAATAAGTGATAAATAAAAAATAAAATATATTAATAATATTTCATGTTTTATTTAATCTCATTGTTATGTGTAAAAAAATAATATCAGTGTTGTTCGGGAAAAAATATAACAAAAAGAATGTTTCTTTGAAAAAAAAATATTTCAAAAATACCAGTATCTTACATTCTACCCCCTTATACTGAATGTATCCCCTAAAATTAAACTCCATCAATTTTTTAACATTTTATAATTATTTCAGAGATAAAGATATCGTTAAAATGAATAATAAAACGTCTTTTAAAATGCATAATTTGGAAACATAAATGGTACATAATGTATCTCATAGAATATTTTCTTTATATGAGATCATAGGTGGGAATTTAATACATTGAAATTGAAAAAAATAAGATGCAAATTTTGATGTATATTGATATAGAAAATGGTAATTAAATAGTTAATGACCCAAAAGAAACAAATGTGGCTGGAAAAAGAACAATTATATCTTCAAAAATGATGACGACATGACTACATTTTATTTCTTGATATGTTTTATAACATTAATAAATTAAATTTCCGTATGAGAAATTATAAAAAATTAATAATTGAAAATATTATAATTTCATAGGACAAATATCACCATTCAGTTGTTCCATTATCGATTTCTAAATCAGCTCATATTTTAAGAGAATGATTTTCCTTTTATGAAACACTAAATAAAATACATAAAAGACTGATATGTTATTCCTTTTATCTATTCATAAAAAAAGGTTACATGGGTCGAAGAATAAGGATTAATCTTCATATGGTGACTTAATATGTTAATCACTAAAACAAAAATAAAATTTCATCATACACCATTCCCTTAATTGTAAACCTTATAACCATTCCACAATTCAAAATTTAATACTAAGGTAATTGTTTTCTCAAAATCAAATAGAAATTAATTCTAAATAATTCTTGATTTTTTTCTATAAGTTCACAAAAAAAATATTTTAAAACATTCATTATGAATTATCATGAATATTTCTAATAAAATGATTTTCCATAAATACTTATTAAAAATATACACGCATCTACATTTCATAAATAAAACACAAATTATTGTATATAATAAATATAATAAAAAATAGACTAAACTCCATCAATGATAACATAAACCATGTTACCAAAAATTCATTAATCAGTTCCAAGGTAAAAAATACTATCAAATTTAATTATTATTACCATCATTTTATTATCCCAAAATTATTATCTTCATATTAGTTTCATATTAATGGTTATATACCCTTGATTAAAATATCACCATTCCATTCAATCAAATCTATATGTCAATAGATAATTTCAACAAATTCATTAAAACATTTAATTCAATTAGTCTTTATATAATTTATATATATATATATATATATATTATGATTCAAAAAACATATTTCTAGAATTTAAATACCAAAATAATTAAATTATTCCACCTCATCCTTAATCTATTAACTATGACTCATCATCTTATTTTGATGTATAGTCTTCCTTTCATATATCAGTTATAGTCTCATTCACATAAATAATATAAACATTACAAAAACCACATTATTAATTATCTTCATGATCTTTATACATTGGAAATATATTTTCATAATTTCAATACATTATTTATTTTAAAAATCCATCAATTTATATTACTATAGAGATTCCAATAAACTCATCTATTGTGTTAATGAAAATATTCAATTTTCCATTATAGAAATATTATTTGTTTCCTTTTACACCCTAAAAAATACTCCCATTCCATTGATACATTTCCCTAATTAATTTATGCCACATTTTTTATATATAGGAATCTAAATCTTCATTCCTCCATGATATCCACTACCCAAACCATTAGTGAATTATATCCTTCACTTATTTTGTGAGTTTGATAGTTGTTTGAGGTTCATGTTTTTAATCATATTCCATGATAACTGATTCAATGTAATCTCTATATCATTCACTTTAGTCATCAGGATACATTTCATTAAATCAATTAGAAAATATTATTAACTAAGTTCATATATAATCATCACCTATTGAAATTTTTCATGATGTTATTAAAAGATTGTAAATTTGTAAATAATGTTCCATAGGATTGTCACACTAGTTGGCCAGCTGTTCTCATTTTAATGAACTATTTAATGATCAATTCTAGCACAATTCTCCCTATTTAAAGCTATTATCTACTACTAAATATTCAGTAGAGACGCATCCATAAGTAGACAATTGGTAGGGATCTAATAACAAGGATACAACATACATTATGATTTACCAAAATTCGTAGACATTTTTTGATAAATATAATAATCTATTCAGTTATCCCTAGTAATATCCTTATATATATATATAACATTAGAAATGTTTCTTGAGATCCAAAAAAAAATTCTCATACTAGATTCCAAATATAAACTAATCCTTTCCTCTTATTCTAACTATAGATACCCAATTATCTCATATGAATATATTACACATTTTTTATATTCATATTCAAAATTTTAATCAAAAACCCACATGAAGATCATAATATTTTAGTTCCCTTGGATAATATATACAAAATATTCTAATTAGGTCAATTATCATCAATGTATTGAAAAATATCTACCAATTTGGTACTCCAAATTGACATGGTATAATTACATTTTTGTTCGTAAAGTTGGGAGAGGAAACAAATGAAAAGGTGATTTATTATGATTATTAATGATAAAAAATGGATATATACATATTAAATGAGAACTTGGGTTTGAAAAAATTAGAATAAAATATGAATACCAAACCCTGCATAACAACAAATCATAAACATGGGTCATGAAATAAACATGATAGTTAATAATACAAGTATCATAATGGATTCAATTAATATGATAAATGATATCATAAAATCATAATAATGAATATATTTATCACATAACTAAGAGCATAAATCATTGTGAACTTATAAAAAAATTTAAAATAATAATCAGTATGTAATGGAATGGAAAAAAAATCCCTCATATAAACATTTTAATATTAAACTAAGCTAATACATAATATTATTGACATGAAAGGAATTTCCACACATAAAATTGTGAACATGTATTCTTTTTCATGTATAAAAGGTTGAATATTTAATTAGATTTATGCATATCATTGTGAAAATGTTATCAGGTTCACTAATAACAGTGTGAATAAGTTATCAGGTTGTGCATAACATATTTACTCACGAGCTATTGATACTTCCCCAACTCAATATATGCAGATATACATCCCACATGTCATATAATGGAAATCGTACGTATGTATTTTGTATGGTCCTTATGTATACAATATATCAAAACAAATGATATAAATTGGGATACATAATCATACCATCGTTTAATCATTACATAAACTATAGAAAAGGGACATGTTTTATTATCATTTCCTCATCATTTTGTACCCCATGGAATGTGAAGCATCTTTTATATAAATTTTATCAATGTATAACATGTGGTAGAGAAATGGGTTTTATAAAATTATTTATTCAAAAAATATTTATTGAATGATTAATATTATTATCCATGGTTAATATCTCCATAAAATCATATGTTACGTTAATGGATGTCATCGTAGATGGATAATTATTTTGACATTTAATAGTTAACATTTCTTGAGGAAAATAACATTTATTTGAAAATCACATTTTAAAAACTGAATACATTTTGAAACAAACGTTCTTTAAAAACAACCATAAAACATAGTAAGTATGCTCTGTATATTATCATGAAAATTTTGGTAGGAAATTCATTTCATCACATAGATATTAAATAAATATTCCCTTCACAATTTATTAGAAAATTCAAACAATTTTTTTCGAAAAACGACATGAATATTCCTCTATATCTTTTTTTCTAAAAATTTAAAAATGGGTAAATTTTTATTTATTAATTCATTTTATGCATTTAAAAAACAATTTTAAAGACATTATTATATTTTATGGTTTTCAATTGAAAGCAATTTTTTATCGAAGAGATAAATAAAAACTATTGTTCATAAATAAATTCATTTAAACTCTTGATTACATAAATATAATAAAATTAACAGAAAACATAATTCTAGTAAAATAATAATAGTTTAATAATATTAAAGGTTTTCTTAAAAAATGGATCAAAATATTTTAAATATTAGAAATATAATCATAAAACATATTTATAAACAATGTGATTGTAAGAAAAAATAATTATAACATTTGTAACAATGAATTATAGTAAAAATTAAGAAATAAAATAAAATTAATGATATACTATTTTTAGAATTAATAAAATCATAGTAGTACATTTAAATTTGATGTAAATACACCTCAAGAAAATATATTTATATTATAACATATGGGTCAATGAATGAAAATTGAGTCCAAAATCCCATGACACCGTGATTATCATATGAATCATAATACCAAATAAATAATAACATCAAATAAACATTGAAAATCATGAAAAATTGAAATTAAATTTATAATAAGTTAATGAAACAATATATACACCACACATAATGGGAGTTTTGAATTTAAATATGTCTCTAAAAATTAAAATATATACTATAAATCATTTACATTAAGTCTTGAATTCCATAAAAAATGTTCAAACCTAATCTATAGTAAATATAATAAAATGATATAGGAACACACACACACACACATATGTATATATATATCAAACTATATAAGACTTTATTTTATCCTTTTAGAACCAATTAAATAACAATTCAATTTTAATGTCACATTTTAGGAAATAACGGCTTTGTTTTAGTTTATGATTGGATATGTTATTTTTTTTCCACTATCACATATAATGGTTCCATTATTTACATAATAATAATAATGACATAATTATCATAACTATAGATCAGTTATACATTTATTTTTATTCAATAAATATTGTTTATGGGAAATGGTATATGTTATAATCATGGAGATTGTATGTCATACATACACATGGGTGACGTTTCCATTTTTTAAAGATCGTTTAGAAAATGAGGCAATTATTATTTTTTAAAAAATAGATTATATTCTAATAATATTTAACTTAATATTCTCATTTATATCATCCATGTGATGTGGTGAAGAAAATAAAGAGTCTAATCGCTTCTTGGAGGTGGTATTCTAAACTTACATGAATGAAATTATCATCTTTCCTTGAGTAAAATAGAAAAAATGATAAATTATAATTTAATAATTATAAATTTTCTATTAATATAACAATTATCTAAATTTTTGACACATATATTAATTTAATTTATCCTTATCATATTTAATGTAATTATTTTGTAAAAAATGAATCACATTAGTTTATAAGGTTGTATTTCATCATACAGACTAGATAAGTTATCGCGTCACCTGAGGAAAGTGAATTAATATTGTTATGTATGAAATAATGAAACTACATGTTTAATATTTTTATAAATATCATATATAAACATTCTATACCTTAGCATTTCCTATTGTAATAGGTGGTACTGGATTAACAAATGACATCAGTTTGTGAGGAGATAGTCTTATCTACACACAAATAATGATTTCATAACAGAATTTATTGAAGTGAGGATGGTTTAAGGTCATGAAAATATCATAAAAATATATATTAATTTATTATTTAGATGATATTATATCATTATGGTTTAATAATAATGTCATATAGGGGACGATGAAATATAAAAATCGATTGATGTAAAACATTTCATCTTCCATTGGTATTGTCATGACCCATCCCTCAGGTCCCATGTCGTGACTCAGCCATGCTCACCTAAAGGAGACCATGGGTTGGAGACTAGAACCAATGTCATCAACCCACAAATGGGATGAATTTTATTGAGTACCTATACACATGCCCATATAACCATGTCCCATGAAAAATTCCAAAGGGAACCTTCATGCTCTTAAACAAAAACTGAGTGTAAAGGTAAAACTGAAAGTAAATGTGGTCGGCAACAACAGTGTCGACCTATACTCCTTTGAGACTGCAAAGTTTTCTACAGACCACCAGATGTGCTCTCGTGGTCTTTTACTTTATAGAGAGGCTATTTTTTATCCCTTGAGTCCCCATCTTCACATCCAGGTGTTCAAATCCTCACTGTGATCCATCCCGATGAAAATTTATGTGATCTATGATATTTACCTCACCACCTAGTTCTGGTTACAAAACTATTGTAGAATCTTTATCATTCCATGTAACTCTCGAATCCATAATATTGGATAATTGTGCTACGGATTAATTATGAAACAATTGATCAATCTACCAGCATTGAGTCAGGGGCCATGTGAAGGCTGCATAAAATTAATGATTACTGGAGTGTGGAAAATGCACAAATCAACAACGATTGAATAGACCTTGATCGATGTTCATGTCTTTTAGATTTTTTATCATTAAAAGAGTTAACCATAAATTCATCAAGAATATCTCTTTTTGAAACCCCATAAAACAAACACTCCCACCAGAATGATCGAACTGTGGTCAACCTGTTCATGGGTTGTAAAATGATGGTCATTTAAAACTAATGACAAGGAAGGTATAATAATATAACTACCCCGACCATGTTGGTTTTTGTCAATGCAGCGATCTGTACATGGGGATTCAAGTTATATTGGTCTTTGACACTCTCCAGTCTAGTTCATTGAAGTGTGCTGATGTCCCTAGTGAATCGTCGGCGTTCTTAATTATTCATTGGATATAATTTACACCATAGTTCCTTCAAAAAAAATTCCACCCTTTGATTCTAATTGCTCTAACATATTAACTAATTAAAACAAAACATAGTGCAACATTTCTATTGTGTTGTGTCATCGCGTCATTATGCTGTTTCATTTATGAAATAGTGTATTTGTTAAGCTTACATTACTGTGTCATTACAATTCATGTTTAAGAGGCATTAATGAGCTTCATTAAATTTTACACTTCGTCACTTTGTTGCCACAATGCATCGATGCCATGCCACCATCCATCGATTTGAAAAAATATATTTTTATGTTATTTTATTTATTTCAGTAAGGATCAAAAATTAACATTTTTTTGACCCTTACCGATCGATGTTATTTATATTCTATGAAAACCCTACCAGTATAGGTTCAATAGCACCCTTGGATTTTTTATCCAAGAACCCGTTTAAAAGATAGAAAAACACACTAGCACTTTTACTTAAATGAACATAAAAAAATGAAAAAAATATTTTATGGGATCACTGGGCCTTGGAATCATGTGTCTTAAAAGGGCCTAGTCTTGAAATAATACCATATAATTAAAAAAAATTACACTAAATTTCCATGAATTTAATGTTATCCATGCTAGGTTTTCAACAATTCAATTAAAAGGTTGAATTTCACCAAAAGTAAGGATTTAATTAATATAAAATGAAATTTGGGATTTGAAATACTAATGCATTGGTCCAACAATTAAAATATCTGTGGAGAAGGGAGGAGAAGGTGGACTTTTATAGAAGTGGTGAGGGGCATAATTGTAAATTTTTAAATGAAAATGGTTTGCCTAATACTTATGTCATTCCAAAATGATTAAAAATGGATTATTTTAGGGAATTATAAACATTACGCTCTAAATATATCCATCCAATAGAGTAAAAAAAATATTTATTCCAATTTTATTTTTTTCTTTTTAGCTTATCCCTATGGTAAACACATTTTTTCTTCTCAGTGATAATTAATTATTAATGTTTTTATTATATATTTTTTCAAAAAATATCTTGAAATTATTATATAATTTAGAATTGGATATGTCCAAAAATAGAATCCATTTACCAAAATTATATTTGTATAAGATGAATATTTTAATTTAAAATAAATCCTAGAGTAGTGATGGGAAAGCATGGTTTTAAAGATAAGATTCAAATGTATATAATACGGTTTTATCAAAATTCAATATAAAAAATAGTATACTAAAATAAATAAATTAATATATAATTAAATAAATTTTTAATTCATAATTATTGTAAAAAAAGTAATTTTTAAATAATTTAAACAAAATCAAAATTTAAATTTAAATTCACTATTTTCATAATGAAATAAAAAATTAAACCTTTCAGCGAATTTTAAAAAACCAACCTAAGATAATTTTGATATTTAGATTTCCAAAAATAATGATATTTTTATAATAAATTATAAAATGTGTTGAAAATTATTTTTAAAAAATATGTCCAAAAAATGGTGACATAACTAATTTTTTGAAAAATAATTTTTTTAAGCAATATATTGGATTTATTTTAATCTCTAATATAGAAAATAAAAAAGATTTATGTTATACGTAAATTGAATATATATTATATATATTTCATCAAAATCATTATCTAAATTTGGTTCGATTAATTTTTTTAGTTAAAATGTTTTTTTCACACAAAAATGTTGATTTTAAAAAAATTCTTTTATTTTTCATTTGATATTTTTATTTTAATTTCTAATAAATTGGTAAGAAAGTAATTATTTTTTATATAAATTTTCAAACCACATATTTTACTAAATTAATTATTACAATCAATAGATACTATTATAATGAATATTTGATAACTTTCACATATAATATATTAATAATATGCTATGTATTGGCTAAACTCATTATTTAGTGTTACACAAGATAAACATAGTGTTTCTTGTAAATAAAATTACTGAAAATTTTAAATTTATTAGATAAAAATTGATCACAAAATATCAGGGTGCTACATTTTACTTCTAAGAATATAAGTAAATTTACATAAATTTTTTCATTCTATATAATAAGAACAATTTAATCCATTAGTTTTTCATTTCCCAATTTAGAAATCATCACATAATATATAAAATGAATATACCAAATGATTTTTTATTGTGGAATCAATTCAAATAAAATTTAACATATCATAAGATACCAATAATTATTATGTCATTTTTTCAATATCTATATATTTTTGAAATACAATAAGGTTTGCACAAGTTATCCAATATAATACGTTAATCTCTAAACATGATTAGAAAAAACACTTGTCTGACATTAATATATATATTTAATATCATTTAAGAAAAACATAACATATTAACTAGAAAATAACATAGGAAAGAGGTAATAATTGAACATGTTTCATCCTTTGGTAGTAGGTTCATGGCCAGTGGCCACACCAAATGTGATGAGATGTTACCCGACATAGTAGTTTTATTTTTTTAAAAAAAATATATTAATAATTATCTTGTATCATTCTCAAATTATGAGGACCCATATTAATTAAAAAATCTATTATATAATAAAAATTAAAGGATACAAATACCTTTAATCTATTTGTATTAAAATGGAGAAGTATTCTTCTTTAAACAACTTTTTCACTAAAAAAATAAACCATTTGGTTTTATTTTAATAAATGTATACCAAAATACATTTATTTTTTTAAAACCCCCATCAAATAAATACTCAAAAAGGTTTTTTGTGATATAAAATTTATTATCAAAAATGAAATCATAAATCCATGTTGATATATATAATTTTATAGTTAATTATCAATTAATACAATTATGTTTCCAAAAATTTAAAAAACTTATTTATGTTACATAATTCATGTAAACAAAATCAAATGGTTAAAAAACATATACTATTTATTTATTGAGTCAAAATTAATAAATAATTATACCATATTAATTCAATATTGGTACTTACTAGGAGTGAACCTTTAAAAGAGGGAGTTGAATCAGATAATTCCAGGGTTCCCCACATTCTAAACAACAAACAATATTTGTATTCCATGAATGAAATTTCATTCCCCACACAACAATCCTCACATTTACTCGACAATTCATCATATTATTTCAATGGTATAGTCACATAAAAAAATTTCATAATCCATTTATATAATCTTATGAATGTATCTTTCTATATTTCAATCATAAAGGAAATAATGCCCCTTCGCCTCAATATTATCCACCATACATGTAATTTTAGGTCTCCATAATTATCATATTTTGTGATTTGGAGAGTTGTTTAGTGGAAAAATTTAATAATCACATATCGTGAATACGAATTAAGAATAATCATGATATATCTCTATCCAAATATCATCCCATTTTTATTCAAATATAGACATCATTTTCAATCATATTCAATTATAAAAATATTTCATCAGGTTTTATCTATTTATGAAAAATAATAAATATTATTATAAATAATAACCATATTGGAAAACCCATAAATTCATTTATAGGATTTCATAGTCATGAAACAATATTTTCAATCTAGAAACATTAGGATTAAACTAGGTGATTCATTTTCATCATATATTCAAATCCATTATTTATGTTTTTAATGAAATTTTTAATTATCATATGAATATCCCTCATAATTTTCTAACTAGGTTCTCATTAATACACAATTTCATGTAATAGGTGGAAATCAATTCAAATCCCAATTCACCCTTTTTATAGTTATTTCCACTATATATAATTATTATTGAACCTCAACCCCCTATAGTGTCTACAAAGGGATATATTGATAAGAAAAACCACATAATAGCTTCATTAAGAATACATTGTTATTCTCTTTTATACATACCCTCAAATCCAACAGGAGTGTTATATTCTTTAATCAATGTTTTCTAAAATCTACTTCTTGAGACTTGTACAAAATTTTCCATGAAACCATCTATAAAGACCCCAACCATAATATCCCTGAGTCTGTGGTTACACTATTATATTAACACATTACATAATAAAACACATTACAATGGAATAGATAATTTATATATATTGGTATATTATATATATACTTGAATTTAAAATATAAATTTAAAACATAAAATAAAACATAGTGAAGGTACAAAAATTAAGCATCCTTCGACTCCTTCAATGATTCTATTTTCATATCCTATGCATGGACTGAATATTATGGGGGGATGAAATTATCAATTAAATTAATAAAATGAAGAAACTATCATAAATAAATTTTGGAGATTAAATAACCAATAATAACTATAAAAAATGTAATACCAGAAAAAACATTCCACTTAATAAATAATTTTTTTAAAAAATTAATCCAAATATAATATGAATAGAAAAAAATTATGGATGATAATTATAGAATTATTGATGAATGAAATGATTATTATTATAAACCATGATCATATGAATCATGATATTTATATCATTAAGACTATTCAGGACATATTATATATCTATGTGTAAAAACTCTATGAATTTTGATTTAATGAATCTCTTTTTGAGGTTATCAAATCATCTAGGGTTTATTTATTTTTTGTCCCCACCGATCAATGTATGTCAAACACATTATCCATATATCTACAGGATAAAAAAATCCATGTATAATATTCAATATAAGTAATTATATATATTGAGTACATAGTAATGACAGAATGAAATATTCCAGAATAAATAATATAAAAATCAATATAAAACACCATATGTATAAGTCATACATAGTACATGAAATATGAATGTCCATGATAATTTTTATTGGTGTTTAATGGGAATTTAATTTCCAATGATAAGAACAATGTCAACATTTCAGGGGAATGCAAATAAATAAAAAATCAATCATGATATTGAATGTCAATATGTTACTTTTTCAAACTAATTATATACCATATATAGGAGGAATACAGACGGTATTAATAAATAGTATCCCTAGTGGAGTATATTTTAAAATTTTCATGTTGACATTGATGGTTAAAAATATCAATAAAATATTATTAAAAACATTATTGAGGAAAATAATGGTTTCACTATAAAAATCAATAATAAAGACTAAAAATTTATAATAGATTAAAAAATATTTTTTTATTAAAATATCCTTATGAATTTCTAATTGATTCTTAATATAAATTAGAGGTAATATTGAAGGACAATTTTTATTCATGTCGATTATGATAAAACATAGATTCCTTTAACATATTTATAAAATAATATCAAATGTAAATTTCTTGTAAAAAAAATAAATAAATTATTTAATTATTTTTTATCCAATTTTTGGATAAAGTGGATTTTGTTAATAAATTTATTGAATTCATTTTTTAAAATAATTTATTTAAATTATAAATTATTTTTTATCAAATAGAGGAATAAAGTAAGATTATTAAAATATATATATCATTTTATATACCAAAGAGAGAAAAATAGTACTATTACTGAATTTTTTTAATAAAATTGGGGAGATGAAATTTAATGGGGTTTACCATAAAATGATAAAATATTTCACATAAATAAAAATTTAATCATAAAAAATATAAATTTAATTTATATTGTAACAAAAATATATTACCACTTTGATACCTTTTGAATCATCATCCCCACAAAATAAATTACATTGAATGGAATAATAGATACCACTAATATAAAATAGATTCCAAATATTCCACAATATTTTTTAATTAGATACACCATATAAATGAATATATGTCTACAACAGTTCATATATCCTAAATAATATAATTTTAAATGAGAATACAGTACAATGTTCATTTCATTGACATGATAATTAATTAATGGTTTTACTAGTTGTATCAAAAATAAATCAATATAAATATTTTAAATATGACATAATATTATCAAAACCAATTAAATAATGTTTTTTGGTTTTCAAATAATTTGAATGTGTAAGATAAACTAAGAGAAATAAATTGTGTTATGATATTTTTACCCCTTAATAATTTTCCTATCAAGACCACTAGGATTAAATAATTCAATTGGAAAATTAATGTACCACGAATTGTGAAGGATTAGTAATGTTAAATGTAAAAAATATCTTTTATAAACCATATAAAGTTAATAAAGTGTCTATGTTTCAATATAACTCAATAAAATGAAATAGAGAAAAAATACCTTACATCACCTTTCTCATTAGTTGAAAAAGCCTTATCCTTCAGTATAATAAAAAATTATTTTATTTGTTTATAAAAGAAACATATTAAATATTAAAACATCTTATATGATCTTATTATAACATCATATTTCCCTTTTGTTAATTGTATTTTTCTATTACATTTTTTTCATTTCTGAACTAATTAGTTTTTTCATGCCTATTTAATAATAAATGATCTATTTATTTTTTATATGATAAAAACCCATTATTATTAAAAATTATTCAAGGTTATAAATATCATATTTTATTATTATATTCTTTCATAGATCCATTTTTTATTTTCAGATTTGTAAAATTTATTGCATCACTTAATATAGATGGTAAGTCATATGTACGCATGAGCAATGATATCATTTTCATAACATGTGATAGGTCAAAGAAGATGATTGAATATTAATTTTTTAATTATTATAATGAAATATTTATAATATATATTAATTATTTCTATCATTATTAAAATCCATGTTAGTAGGATATTGGAAAAAAAGTCATTGGTTCGTGAGGTGGTAGTCCCTCATGAACACACGCAATGAATTTGAATCAAAATTAACATAGAAAAGTAAGGTATAGATATTATATCATCTAAAAAATAACATTTAACTTTAATATATATAGTGGTTTGATTATATTGTATTTTTTAATTAATAATTTAAATTGGAAAATTGTGTATTAAAAAGAAAGAGGCCACTGAAGTCAATCATCATCAATTAGAAGAAACTCCATTGGATATCATATAAAAAACCCTATGGTTTGTATTTAATGATTAAAAGAACCAATATAATATATATAATTATATTGGGGAGTATTTTGGTAAGGTTGGGTTAATATAAATGGCTTCAGGCTAAGGAATATGTTAGTGGAAGGAGTTCTAATTTATAATTGAGGAGGACACATATGGAATTTTTTAATATAATAAATCATGAAATAGTTTTAACATGCCTTAAGTTTAAAAAATATATCCTTATCAATATGTAGATGAGATATCGTAAATATGTATTTATATAAGGTTTTATTCAATCTTATCGATTATTTTCATAGATTAACCCACTAAAACATATTTTTCCCTTAACCATGGTAATTAATATTTATTGTTTTAGTATTTATTATGAATAAAACTCAATTCACAATATTATATAATATTAGTTATAAATATTAAAAATATGTAATCTATTTCATGAAATTAAATTTACATATTTGGATGATTTTAATTTAAAAATATACCTCAACATGTTTGAAAAAAAGGTTATGAAGAAATCAATTTTTCATGAAAACTGTAGTATTATATTAAATATATTAAAATAAATAATACTTATATTGATTTATGTTAATATAGTATTATATATAATCTATTAATTTCATTTAAATTATTAATAATTAATTATTATATACAATAATTCAAAATAAGTAAGAATATGAAATTAAAATTATATTTTTGTACATATGTTTTTATGCATACAAATAAATTTACTTCAAACACAGCTTTATAAGATATTATAATTTAATTAATTATTATATATATCATTAAGAATATAATTTTTTAATAATTAAAAAAATTAATATATTACTATGTATTTAAAAATTTTATATTTAATGAAAATACATAAGAGTATTTGAAAAATCAGTATCTTCAATATTCACTAAAAAATCTTCCATTCTAGTAAATTACCATTATTTTACCCTAAGATAATTTTTATTTTCTTATTTTAAAATTTATATTAATTTTATAAAATATTTTTTAAAAAAATTATATAAATTTTATTATAATTCAAAAAAAATTAAAATAAAACTATATTTGTAGAATATATATTTTAAAGCATAAAATGACTTGACTAATAAAATGAATGATTATTTAATACAAATTTATAAAATATTATATATTGATTTGTAACTCTCTCTATATATATTATAATTCATTGAATCCTATTCATACCCTCAAATTCATTGATTGATTTTTAACTGTTATATTTAAATAGTATCCCACGGTTTGTTTAGGTTTATTGATGTCTATCGTACAAGATATAAAAAAACGATTATATTTTTATTAATCATGGCGTCATGTGTTGAAAAATATCTAAATGAATAATTAAATTTAAAAGTAACATAATTTGTAATCATGGGGTTTTATCGTTCGTATCATATAATGTTTATTAGAATCTGTGGGAACTAAATTTATGAAATTATATATTAAGGAACAAAAGCCCTTGATGAACATTTAGGCTATGTATTAATATAAGATAATAACATAATAGTTATTTTTATGTATAGATTATTTGTTTTTTTTCTTGATTTATATCCCAATCTATATATTAATGGTGGACTTAGTTGTTTTTTCATATGTATAAATAAGCAATAACCCTAAAATGAATCGGTTAAATCTATCATTGAAATGTTTCTATGAAATGGTGAGTGTGCCCTATCTGAACACCTAGTTTGATACTCTTAGGGGATATTATTTGTAAAACTCTTACCTTTAATATGATATATTATGAGGAATTTGAATAGATAAGAACCATGAATGTCCTTAGTTAAAGCAATGTTTTTATATATTAAAGAGATGGTGAAATGATTTAGGAATTTATAAATGATTTCAATGATTATCTATTTTACCACTATGTTTATTTTTTATCATGATTGACTTTTGGGTTCTATTCAATTGATTAAACAAGAATGAACCATGTTAGTGCATAATGTGATGGACAATGGGATGATAATTCTAATGAGAAACAAAATGTATAATTATTTGGAATGAGAAACATTAAAATTAATCCTAATAAATTATCCAATAATATGATTAACAATATGATATTGGGTTAGTTTAACAAAACACGTTATAAGATAATAATTGATTTTCATTAAGTCTATGGAAGAAAAAATATTCTTCATTATACATGTGAAATATGTGTGATGAATCACATAAAGAAATGTCATAGATAAATAAGAATACATATAATGTGTTATAAATAAGGGAATTGTGAAAATAATTTCTCGGGGAAAACGATGAAGGGGATGTAATGATATGGAGTTTATCATGTAACACCCCAGATAAATAAATAATATGACATTTTTATATTTATCCATATTTGTGAATAAAATATTAATATTACTTTAAATGGGATGCTATGCTCGATGGAGTTCCCAATACGCAATAATGAGTTTCTTGGGAATCTTACGTTGCACTCTAATAATAAAATAATATTATTTTAAATAGTAGTTAACACCTAGCCATTGTAATAGCGGGAATGAACAGAACTAACTACAAAATGATTATATATGTTTGTAAAATATTTTTACTTTTTACAATAAATGTTAGAGGATTAAAAATGCGAATGAATCCAATTTTAAGCGTAAACATTCTAATATTCTTTAAAAGGTCGATTAACTACCTTTTGATGGAGAACCTCTTTTAAATCCACTTTTTGACAATTTTATGTGTTATATTTGACAAAATAAAATTCTTCTTTATAATATAGACATCAAAATTTACTTTGTGTAAATTATTGGTATCTTTCTGATAAAGTTCATTTTATAATGAATAGTGAAAAATGTTGTATTTTAATTCAAAACCTCTTTTTAATATAATTTATTTATATGATTAGATTATCTTTTGAATTGTTTTTAAAGTAAAATTAGAATATATTTTTACCATTTATTCCAATAGTGGTCATTGGATTTAATTTCACTTTGAAATTGGACTTAAACTAGTGTCAATCTTTTAATAGATATTGTTTCATAAAAACACGCTATTTGTTTTGATAGCAGGAATTAATTATTAAATTAATTAATGCAAATTATATTTTTTTTATTTTGTAAAATAGAAATAATTTTTGAATTCGGACTATCAAATATAGCTTAGGGTGAAGTTTTGGTATTTTTCTGAAAAACTTCAATTTTTGATGAATAGTGAAACCACTAAGTGGTACTTATAAATAATAATTTTCCGTTTAAATGAAATTTTACCACCTCTGTGTTTTGAATTTCAAAAATCCAACATAAATGGTTGTCATTAAGAAGTAAAATGTGGTTCAATGGGATTAAAATAATTTTTTGGTGAATAGTAACTTTTATGTTCTTAATCGCCATTAGAGGTAATTAGTGTAATTTAAGGTAAAAATAATGTTTTAATAATGTGAAATGACCTAGTAACATGTACTACCCTCATTGGATTTGTCATGGACGACCAAGAAAATCCATGGGTCAACTTGGGGACCCCATGGAGCCACTTTGGTTTGAAAATGACATAAATAACTTTTTATTTAAAGTTAAAATAAAAATGTCACAAGCATGAGATGTTTCACTAAAACAATTTTTAAATGGGGTTATACAAGCCATATTTTTTACTATAAATTTTCATTAAAAAGTTAAAACGATTTCCTACATATTGATTTTTTTTATAATTTTTAGAAATTTAATAAATTAAATTATATATGACATCATGATGATGCATCGATTACCTCATTAATAAAGGATTTAAATAAAATGAAAAGATAATTTTAAAACTATAACTTACACTTTTCAAAAACCTATTGTATGAGTATATTTCGAACCCTTACCACTTTATCCTCGAAATACATCAATGTGGGACCTTTAAAATCCGAAACGCATTTGAAAATAAAGTAACATTTTGTAACTTTACAAGAATGCCCCTCCTCTCCTCTTATAAAAGGCCCCCACCTCTACAACCTTACCCACACCTCTCAATCCTTTGGCTCGGCCAACCCCTCCTCATTTTGCCTCTAAAAATACCTTTCTTACTCCTAGAAGCCTCACTTTGTGTAGAAGTCTTCTTAAGGAAGCCTTTGAGCTCAAATCAAAAAGAGCTACCCGATTTTAAGGTAATGTCTTCACTTGTGTTCTTTTGTTTTATTTTGCTTCTCCAACCCCCTAAACTCTTTTTATTCATTTCTTTTGTAAAAAATACAGTATATTAAATATACTAGGATTTTTTTATAAGAATCATTAGAGCTACACTAACACACACCTACATCAAATGGTTAAAGAACATACTGTTTCTGTGGATGGCGAATTTCTGCCTCACGAAACGATGATTGTTCAACACTCATATAACACCTTAAAAGGTGGCCATTAAGATGTCACTATATTTATATATGATATATAATATGTTTATGTTTTACTTAAGCTTATGTATTTTTCTTTTGTGGCATACCTTTATGGTGTCCATTGTGGGTAGACACGATAATTTCATTTTAGGAAGTGCGGACTACCGCCCCCTCAAAGTGATTTGATTCGTTAATGCCATATGTGGGATGTATAAAGGATGTATTTAAAGTTATTAAATATGATGTATGTTACATATAAATTATGAATATAATTGTGGAATTAAAATATACATACCTCTCATTTAGTTTTAATTCCATTAATACGACATAGAAATGAAAGTAGCGTTCATGCGTACGTATGGCTTACCATCTCCATGAACGGTGCATTTCATCTCTTACCTCTAAATTATTATGTAATATTATAAATACATGTATGTTCTGGATATATATGATATATATGATATCCAAATCATGAATATCATTCTGGATATAATGAACCTTTGACCACACGAATAACATGTAATTGTAAGAAGTCCACTTTCGACTTAAGAACCAAATATCAACAAAGCAAACATTATTAACCTAAATGATTAAATAATGTTTATAACATGGAAATAAGTGATATAAAAGGAATAATGAACTTTAAAAAGGTTCTTAATCAGGTATAAATTATCTCAAGTTTATTATTCAGGATGTTAAATAACGATCGAGTCATGTCAGACACGAGGTAAGGGATCCTACTCCTCTCTTTCTTTTTAAGTAAACTCTTTTATGTCATTATTTTTAAGCTCATTTTCTTGTGATTGGGATGTTATTTTATATTACTCTTACTATAATTTTTATGTTCATATGATGAGAGACCCTATTCTCTCTCATCAATCCATTTTGGAAGTTTTCAGTGGCGTCGTTAGGCTGCCGAATTTTCGTAAGAGATCTAACATATCTCTTTCTTTTTAAGTGATATCCTTAATGTCACTTCTTTTAAGATCCTATTTGTTATGTAGGGGGATGTTCTTTTATATTCCCCTTTCTGTAAACTTTATTTCAATATGATGAGAGACCCTATTTGATCTCATAAATCCATTTTTGTAAGTTTTAAGTGGCGTCGTTAGGCTGCCGAGTTTTCGTAAGGGATTTTTCATCTCACTTTTATTCCCATGAGATTTATGCTACATTTGCCACAATTTCATTTGAGTTGTGTATGTACTGCCAAATATTTTACTCATTGTGAAATATAATTTCATTTATGAGTATTTACATCAATGTTGTATTGTGCTTCTTTCACGGGGTGTATGTTTCGAAAGTTACCCAAGTCGGTAAGGGAACCTTTTACCCTCCTCTTTTTAAAAGACTTATTTTGTTATTTATTTTAATTCACATACCATTATTTTGGCATATGTTCTTATATATCCTTAGTGATTTAAATTTTATGTGCATGTGATGAGATACCCTTTTTATCTCTCATCAACTCTTTTTCTGAATTTTTAAGTGACGTTGTTAGGCTGTCGTATTTTTGCAAGGGAACTTCTTAACCCAATTTTTATTCCTTGGGATAAACTTGTACTCCTTGAATATGTCGTTCTATGAATATGTGTGAATGTCATCTGATTTTTTTTCACTTAATATCCACTTATATTTGGTGTATTCATTTGTCACACATAATTATGTAATAGATTTATCCTTAATCCAAGGATACTGTCTTTGTATGGGACTTCGTCTCAATATCCTTTCATTGAGGCATATTTTGTTTTATACACAACCTACTTTTATACGGTTTATAAACCCCTTTGACTTTTACGTTTATTGAAAAGGAATATTTTTATACGAATAGTTTTAATAAATGACAAAAGGGAATTTTTTTCTCGTACGTATGCGGTGAAAACGACTTCTTCGCCGCCATGACCATTATTTGAGTTTCGGCTTCCTCTACAAGCCATACCTATTTTATGAAAAATAAATACAATGTTTTACTTTTATTTTATTTTTGTACTGAAAATGGTTTTCATAATGTTTTTATATCAATGTGTTGTATTGATATCTTGTGATTGAAAATTGGAAATGTTATGTTTCCTTTATGCATGTTTTATGTGATACGATTATGTTATGGTTCTTGGGCATTATTATGAAGACAGGTGGTTCCATGATAAACTAAGGGCGGGTGAGCCCGATATAGATCTCCAATGCATTGGGTAACGCGAAGGAGTGAAACGTTAAGGTTTCTCTGAAGATATTTAGGGAATATACTGTGATGGGTATTCCAAATGTAACCAAGAGGGTTAATCCCTACGTAAGAATGTTATGAATGTCTCAAGTTACCTTTATGTCTTACGATTTTTGTGATTTATTCTTGATTTGATGAGGTATGTTAAAGTTCTTATGTTTTATGGGTAATGTATGATTTCATTACTATGTGTATAAGAACTCATGTTTTCTTTCCATATTTTTATAACCCATACTGAGCTTTTTATGCTCATCGCAAGTTTTTTTGAAATGTTTTTAATAGGTCAAGGTAATGGTACATGATATGATGATAGTATCAAAGAAGTGCCAAGAAACAATCCATGTTTTATTTTAAATATTTTTTTTGTTGATGGGAAAAATGAATATTATCTTTTACGTAACCACTTTGTTTAAATGTGGAATGAAATGCAAGTTTTATGTTCTAATTCTCTAAAACTTTAAACCTGAAAAGATCCTCAATGTGTAATCTTGTAATAAATCAAGATTAAGTAAGGTTTAAGGTTGGGGCCTTATAGTTGGTATCAGAGGTCGGTTTAGATAACTTTAGATGTTAGGGTATTCTCTAAGCACAAGTGACATTACCATAATGGTTAGTATTTCAGAAAGAGTCCTAGTTTTAGATAAAGTGAATGAGTAAGTATATCTTAGTGTTTACCTTCCTCATTAGTACATGATGGTTTTGTTGATATACTCACACTGACATATCTATTTTTAGTGAATGTATGGATCTAGCAGGCACCAAAGATACAACAGGTTTGAAGGAAACTGTGGTGGTTCTCTGATTAAGATACTAGATAAAATGGGGGATTCAATGAGGATACTTGTGGTTGTTCTAAACCATCTATCAAGGAGTCATGATCAACCACTTGATCCTTGGTATGATCTGTAATGCATCATATACGAGATGACCAATCGATATGGAAGTTCAGATAATAATTATAAAGGTAACCATTAGAGTTTGTATGATCCTTACTTTTGAGGTAATTATGGGTTATTATATGTTATGATGGAAAATGAAAGGCATGAGATAAATTGAGGTTAAAATATGTTATGATCATTTTTTAAGATTTTATCTCATTTTGGGGAATGTTTTAATAATTATATAGTTTTGGAAAAAGGACAACACGCAGACCGTGTGACAACCCGTCGCGTCGGACAAAGTTGTGGGAATGGAACCCACAACCAAAGTGCGACTGGTATTTATCGCCTACCACTGGACTACGTGAAGTCCCTAGTTAGTTTGACTAATTCTTTTTAGTTAGATGATTTTAGGAATCAAGAGTAAGTTTATTTTGGGTTATCTATGGAAATGATTAACCTATCATCGAGGATATGTGATTAGGTTAATTACTTGTCAATAAGAGAATTTAAGAGCAACTGATGTTATTTGGAGATAAAAGTTAATTTTTACCTTGGAAGACTATGTGACTAAATCCTTCAAATATTTGGTTTTCAATATTAGTTTGGTTTACTTTGAAGAATTTTATGGACAAATTGTTTATCAAATGGTTCTCGTTGAACTTTGGGTTTTGTTGGACAAATTTTGGAGATTAAGAATAGATTTTCTTTTTATAAAAGGTTATCCTTTTCTGGATTGTCTGATCTTGTACTAACCATTTTGGTTTTGGTTTTTGTTAAAGTCTAAAGACATGGGAAGTATATAGTTTTCTTTTGTGTATTAGGTGATTCTCTAGAAGTTGTTTATAGTGAACAAGTCTTCCTAAATACTCATCTTTTGGAAAAAATATGATTTTCTATAAAAAATCTAATAAAAGTTGAAAGTCAACATGATAAGTAATTATGTTTCCTTATGAATAAATTCCTCAATAAAAAAATGAAATGTTGTCTATTAACTTTTCATACTGGGTAATCGAATATCGTTTAAGCCATCACAAGATTGTGATTTTCTTGTGGTTAACTTTCTCTTAAACATGTTTTCTACCACTCTCCATCAGAACATGACCCTATGTTTTCTCTTCCATGTCCATTTTTTCCTACATGGAATCTTAGTATGGGTTAACTTGGGTGACCTCTGTACTTATCTTTTTTTTATTTTAAAGTGATTTTTTTACCGACTCTTGTTCCGATGTGGGACTTTCACGGATGTTTCCAAGCTCAATTTTAAAATTGCGAGGATGCAATTCCCAAAAGGGGGGAAAGATGTAACACCCCAAGTAAATAAAGAATATGACATTTTTATATTTATCCATATTTGTGAATAAAATATTAATATTACTTTAAAGGGGATGCTATGCTCAATGGCGTACCCAATACGCAACAACGAGTTTCTTGGGAATCTTACATTGCACTCTAATAATAAAATAATATTATTTTAAATAGTAGTTAACGCCTAGCCATTGTAATGGCGGGAATGAACAGAACTAACTAAAAAATTATTATATATATTTTTCAAATATTTTTACTTTTTACAATAAATGTTAGAGGATTAAAAATGCAAATGAATCCAATTTTAAGCGTAAACATTGTAATATTTTTAAAAGTTCGATTAACTACCTTTTGATGGCGAACCTCTTTTAAATCCACTTTTTGAAAATTTCTTGTGTTATATTTGAAAAAATAAAATTCTTCTTTAGAATAGAGACATCAAAATTTACTTTCTGTAAATTTTTGGTATCTTTCCGATAAAGTTCATTTTTTAATAAATAGTGAAAAATGTTGTATTTTAATTCAAAAACACTTTTTAATCTAATTTATATATATGATTAGATTATATTTTGAATTGTTTTTAAAGTACACTAAGAATATATTTTTACCATTTAATCTAATAGTGGTCATTAGATTTAATTTCACTATGAAATTGGACTTAAACTAGTGTCAATCTTTTAATAGATATTGTTTCATAAAAACACGCTATTTGTTTTGACTGCGGGAATTAATTATTAAATTAATTAATGAAACTTATATGTTTTGAATTTTTTAAAATATAAATCATTTTTTAATTCTTAATATCAAATATATCTTAGGGTGATGTTTTGGTATTTTTCTGAAAAACTTCAATTTTTGATGAATAGTGAAACCACTAAGTGGTACTTATAAAAACTAATTTTCCGTTTAAATGAAATTTTACCACCTATGTGTTTTTAATTTCAAAAATACAACATACATGGTTGTCATTAAGAAGTAAAATTTGGTTCAATGGTATTAAAATAATTTTTTGGTGAATAGTAACTTTTATGTTCTTAATCGCCATTAGAGGTAATTAGTGTAATTTAAGGTAAAAATAATGTTTTAATAATGTGAAATGACCAAGACACATGTCCTACCCTCATTTGATGTGTCATGGTCGACCAAGACAATCCATGGGTCAACTTGGGGACCCCATGGAGCTACTTTGGTTGGAAAATGACATAAATAACTTTTTATTTAAAGTTAAAATAAAAATGTCACAAGCATGAAATGTTTCACTAAGACAATTTTTAAATTGGGTAATAAAACCATATTTTTGAATATAAATATTAATTAGAAATCTAAAACGATTTCCTACATCATGATTTTTTTTATAATTTTTAGAAATTAAATAAATTAAATTATATATGACATTATGATGATGCAGCGATTACCTCATTAATAAAGGATTTAAATAAAATGAAAAGATAGTTTTAAAAATATAACATAAACTTGTCAAAAACCTATTGGATGAGTATATTTCGAACCCTTACCACCTTATCCTCGAAATACATCAATGTGGGACCTTTAAAATCCGAAACTCATTTGAAAATAAAGTAACATTTTGTAACTTTACAAGAGTGCCCCTCCTCTCCTCTTATAAAAGGCCCCCACCTCTACCACCTTACCCACACCTCTCAAGCCTTTGGCTCGGCCAAAACCTGCTCATTTTGCCTCTCTAAATCCCTTTCTTACTCCTAGAAGCCTCACTTTGGGAAGACGTCTTCTCAAGGAAGCCTTTGAGCTCAAATCAAAAATAGTTACCCGACTTTAAGGTAATGTCTTCACTTGTGTTCTTTTGTTTTATTTTGCTTCTCCAACCCCCTAAAATCTTTTTATTCATTTCTTTTGTAACAAATACAGTATCTTAAATATACTAGGATGTTTTTATAAGAAGAATTAGAGCTACACTAACACACACCTACATCAAATGGTTAAATAACATATTGTTTCTGTGGATGGTGAATTTCTGCCTCACGAAACGATGATTGTTCAACACTCATATAACACCTTAAAAGGTGGCCATTAAGATGTCACTATATTTATATATGATATATAATATTTTTATGTTTTACTTAAGCTTCTTTATTTTTCTTTTGTGTCATACCTTTATGGTTTCTATTGTGGGTAAACACGATAATTTCATTTTAGGAAGTGCGGACTACCGCCCCCTCAAAGTGATTTGATTCGTTAATGCCATATGTGGGATGTATAAAGGATGTATTTAAAGTTATTATATATGATTTATGTTACATATAAATGATGAATATAATTCTGGAATGAAAATATACATATATCTCATTTAGTTTTAATTCCATTAATATGACATAGAAATGAAAGTAGTGTTCATGCGTACGTACGGCTTACCGTCTCCATGAACGGTGCATTTCATCTCTTACCTCTAAATGATTATGTAATATTATAAATACATGTATATTCTGGATATATATGATCTATATGATATCCAAATCACGAATATCATTTTGGATATAATGAACTTTTGACTAAACGAACAACATGTAATTGTAAGAAGTCCACTTTCGACTTAAGAACCAAATATCGACAAAGAAAACATTATTAACTTAAATGATTACATAATGTTTATAAAATGGAAATAAGTGATATAAATGTAATAATGAACTTGAAAATGGTTCTTAAGAAAGTATAAATTAACTCAAGTTTATTATTCAGGATTTTAAAGAATGATCGAGTCATGTCGGACCCGAGGTAAGGGATCCTACTCCTTTATTTCTTTTTAGGTACACTCTTTTATGTCATTCTTTTTAAGATCATTTTCTTGTGATTGGGATGTTATTATATATTACTCTTAATGTAATTTTTATTTTCATATGATGAGATACCCTATTCTCTCTAATCAATCCATTTTGGATGTTTTGAGTGGCGCTGTTAGGCTGCCGAATTTTCGTAAGAGATCTAACCTCTCTCTTTCTTTTAAGTACTATCCTTTATGTCACTTCTTTTAAGATCCTCTTTTTTATGTTAGGGTTTGTTCTTTTATATTACTCTTGCTTTAAACTTTATGTTAATATGATGAGAGACCCTATTTGATCTCATCAATCCATTTTTGTAAGTTTTAAGTGGCATCGTTAGGCTGCCGAGTTTTCGTAAGGGATTTTTTATCTCACTTTTATTCCAGTGAAATTTATGCTAAATTTTCCACAATTTCCTTTGAGTTGTGTATGTACTTCCCAATATTTCACTCATTGTATAATATAATTTCATTTATGAGTATTTACATCAATGTTTTATTGTCCTTCTTTCACGGGGTGTATGTTTCGAAAGTTTCCCAAGTCGGTAAGGGAACCTTTCACCCTCCTCTTTTTAAAAGACTTATTTTGATATGTCTTTTAATTCACATAAAATTATGTTGGGATATGTTCTTGTATATCCTTAGTGATTTAAATTTTATGTCCAAGGGATGAGATACCCTTTTTTTCTCTCATCAACACTTTTTCTAAATTTTTAAGTGACGCTGTTAGGCTGTCGTATTTTTGCAAGGGAACTTATTAACCCAATTTTTATTCTTTGGGATAAACTTGTGCTCCTTGAATATGCCGTTCTATGAATATGTGTGAATTTCCTCTGATTATTTTTCACTTAATATCCACTTATATTTGGTGTATTCATTTGTCACACATAATTATGTAATTGATTTATCCTTAATCCAAGGATATCGTCTTTGTATGGGACTTCGTCTTAATCTCCTTTCATTGAGGCATATTTTGTTTTATACACAACCTACTTTTATATGGTGTATAAACCCCTTTCACTTTTATGTTTATCTAAAAGGAATGTTTTTATATGAAGAGTTTTAATAAACGAAAAAAGGGAATGTTTTTGTCGTACGTATGCGGCGACAACAACTTCTTCGCCGCCATGACCATTATTTGAGTTTCGTCTTCCTCTACAATCCATACCATTTTTATGAAAAATAAATACTATGTTTTACATTTATTTTATTTTGGTATTGAAAATGGTTTTCATAATTTTTTATATAAATGTGTTGTATTGATATCATGTGATTGAAAATTGGAAATGTTATGTTTCCTTTATGCATGTTTTATGTGATATGATTATGTTATGGTTCTTGGGCATTATTATGAAGAAGGGTGGTTCCATGATAAACTAAGGGCGGGTGAGCCCGATTTATCTCTCCAATGCATTGGTTAATGCGAAGGAGTGAAACGTTAAGGTTTATCCGAAGATATTTAGGGAATATACTGTGATGGGTATTCCAAACGTAACCAAGAGGGTTACTCCCTATGTAAGAATGTTATGAATGCCTCAAGTTACCTTTATGTCTTATGATTTCTATGATTTATTCATGATTTGATGAGGTATGTTAAAGTGCTTATGTTTTATGGGTAAAGTATGATTTCATTCTCATGTGTATTTGAACTCATGTTTCCTTTCCATATTTTATAACCCATACTGAGCTTTTTATACTCATCCCAAGTTTTTTTGAAATGTTTTTCACAGGTCACGGGAATGGTACATGATATGATGATAGTGTCAAGGAAGTGTCAAGAAAGAATCCATGTTTTATTTTAAATATTTTTTTCATCTATGGGAAAAATGAATACTATCTTTTATGTAACCACTTTGTTTAAATGTGGAATGAAATGCATGTTTTATGTTCTAATTCTCTAAAACTCTAAACCTGAAAAGATCCTCAATGTGTAATCTTGTAATAAATCAAGATTAAGTAAGGTTTATGATTTGGGAATTATATATCCAATGGTATAACATATTGAATTATATTTTACAGGTGGTGGAAAATGGGAATTATAAAAATCAATGATTATACCCAATGGATAACTCCAAGACCAAAGAAATAACTATGGCGTGTTAATACTTAATGGTAATAGATTATTGTGTTTTTGTTTTTGGTTATGAAATTTTTTTTAATGATTTTTTTTAAATATATTCTTGTTAAATGTATCATAAATATTACTATAATTTTTATATATTAGTTTTTTATTAAGGATTTTAAAACATATGATTAATAACACTAAAAAAAGTGATTTAGTGGAATGGTGGTATTTTTTGAGAACATAGGATTAAAAGAAATAAACCCCATAATATGTTATTAATGTTGAGTAAGTAATCATTAGTTGGGTTAAATGGATAACTAACAAGGTTTAAGTAAATGGTACAGTATTGGTAACCATGAAATTGTTAGTTAGTTGATGATAATTTGATTTACTTCTCCATTTATTTTATTTTTTTTGTAATTTTGAATTTTTGTAATATATTCTATCTTCTATAATTTAATTTAAGGAACAATGACAATGATATTTTTTCAAATCGTAGATATTTTAATTTAGTTTATTGGGGGATCAAGTTAATTCTATTTTTTATGAGAATATATGAACAATGTATTCACATGTATAATTCTGAGATACAATTTATGGTAATGGGAGATAAACAATTTCATATATTTATTTTTTAAAATTTTCTAGAAATATTTTCGAGGATTTATAAGGATAACTATTTATTGAACTGACTATGCTTAATTTTAGGATTTGTTTTTAAGACACATAATATAAAATTTTTATCAAAAAATGGTTAACAAAATAGGAATAAAATCATCGGTCCAATAATATTACAGTTCAATAGAATAAACTCTAAAAATTATAACTCCTCCATGTGGTAGGAAGATAGTGCATGATAAATCTTATATAGGGAACATCAGGTAGGCCTTAAAGGCTAAGAAATCAGCAACACGATTTCTATAACACCTTGTACAGAGTAGCACAATCCCCTTTGTGATGAGGGTATTTCATTCAAGGTTCATGTAGAAAATATGTCATGGCATGGAAAAATGACCTTTAAGTGATCTCTATATCATCGTAGTGTTGGTATAGATAGTATCCAAAGATATATGCTTTGGGTGACATAAGGAAATACCCTAGTATATTTCATTTGATTCTACTTTGAGAGAGCCACTGGACCCTTAAAAACCATGTGAATATAATGATCATAGAACCTCAAAATCATGAACAACACCTCCCCCCTTCATAAGCCTATAACAACATGATCTGTCAATAGTATGTTTCCAAATAATGAAGGGAGGGTTCCACATCACCTAGTTCCCATGTACTATGGAGTTTGGTTTGGTAGAGTCAGATTCCCATTCCATGATGCTAATAATTGAGGGAGCCTTTTCCAAATGTTACAGAAGGAATTCTATATCGACTTTTTGGAATTTGGACATCACCAACATAGTAGAACGATTTGTGGAAGGACCATTATGTCATACCTTGTTTCTAGCAGCCCATTGGCACCATCATCCCGATGAAAGTAAGATAATATGTGAACCAACCTATTGGTTTTTACTACCAAAACCACTAAAACATAATTGATGAAATATATAAAAATATTATAAGGGATCCATGAGTTTTGAAACATCAATGAAGTATCATATCACCCTCACACCATGGTAACATTTAGCCTATGACAGAAGAAGTGACTGATTATTTCATCATTATTTGTCATCAAATAAGAGTATATGGATTAAAGGATTACTCTCTTTAGTCTGAGCGTTGCATCAGTAGAAATCACTTGACTCCATAGCCTCTATTTTAGAATTCTAAACATTGTTGGCATCTCTTTATTCCATATAATACTTCCCCAGTAATAGCTATTACGGACCGTTCAAGAAATTTTCTTATAGTTTTTTGTCAACAAGAGTCCATACCTAGATCCCTTGTATTTTCATTCATCTGTTGTGTCATATAAATAAATGTCATTGAAAATACTTTTAGGGGTAGGGTTCAAGATAATGAAAATAAATGAAGGGTATAGACTAGAAATAGAGATTAATAACCTTATCATATTATTACTAGGTAAGACCAACACCTTTACCTCTCAATTTCATTCCATAAAGTTGATATCCTCATGCCAAAAAATCCACCTCTAATTATTTTTAAGCATAGGTTAGTGGTGTAATAGGGAGTTTCATTAGGGGGTATAGTGGCCCCTTCTATTACAAAGGCTATTCCCATACATCCCAATAAAAATTATAATCCAAATATAGTAACTTATATGAATTCACAATTCCATAAAAATTTCCAATTTCCTTACTGACATTACATTCGTTAATACCTCCACTAACCTATTGTCCAACAAATAATTTCAAAGGGTCCCAATGGAATCTTCTCTCCCAATAAAAATAGAAAATTAAATAACATAATAAGTTATGAAACTCACATAGATTATATTTCCGGGACATGATCATTGACATTATGTACGTTAGAATTGAGGTAAAAATGCTAGTGAATACAGTGATTCTCCCACCAACATATAAGAAGCAGTTCTTCCAGTTCATAATGTTGTTGGTAATTTTATCAACAATGCTCGTGAAAAATATAATACACCCTCTACCAAGGTCCATCAGTTATCCAAATATTCCATAGTAAAATTCTTTCGTTAATTGAAATGAATCTACTCAACTCATTCTAATCACCTTTCAAGGAATAAAGGGGTGAAATAAATTGATTTTTTTCTCTATTTATGATTTCAACACTCCATCTTGAGTAAGATTCTATGGTGTTTATAGAACATATAATTTAGGAATTGTATCCATAAAAATTAAATATCATGTCATCAGAACATAGAAGAAGAGAAACCCCAGTTAAGTGAAATCGATATTATTAAGGATGAATGATACTATGCTTCACCATGGAATAAAAGAATGGAATATTATACGTGAATATTAGTTTCCTAGAAAAAGGTATGAAGTGGACATTCATCGAAGCATAGATAATGGATAAAATGTTTCTTGTGAAATTGATATAAATCATGTAATTAAAATATATATGTCTTCAATATTTATAGTAAAATAAACCATTCACATTAAGATTGTAAAATTTAAATAAATTTTTTTATCATATTACATTAATTATTGATGAATTGATGGAATTTTCACCCATAATAAATTTGTTGTTTTTTGTAATTAAAACTCTAAGGAACGTGTTCTCTGACAATGTATATTTTTTATTGGATAGTCTTTTTCTCTTACATGTATATATTTTATCATCCCAATAATTTCATCCATAGGTGGGAACATGATAATTTGTTATTTTAGGTAACCATTATACTTCAAATAAACCATTTTAATAGAAGTTTTATTATTCTTATACTAGATGTGGGTTATCAGTAAATGTAATTTAAAATATTTAATAATTGTTGAAAAATATAAAATATACGGGAAGAAATGTAACTGGGAGGGAGACTATTTTACATATCAATAATGTATTTTAAACAAATATTAAGCTTAATAGATTTATTAACATGCAAAATTGAGCTTTAAGTAGATTGAGGTATATTATAAAAATATTATTATTAATATGTGACTGTTATATATTAGAGGTTTAATTAGAGGGCATGAAAATGAGTTATCGAATTATGAAATATATTTAACGGTTCTAATCAATAAAAATAAATTGATGTATTCTTATTAAAAATAGTAATTTATTCGAAAAAATCATTTAATGCTCACATAATGCATTTTCACCAAAAAAATATTTTATTTATATTATCAAATGACATTATAGTTAACTTATACCACTTATAAAAAATTTATATTATAAAATAAACAACAATTTTTTATATATAAAAAATTAGGTTATGTAGCATCATGAACTGGTTTCGGCATACCAGTTCCACAACATGGTTATATATATGACCTCAAGTGTGGTTTCCTGTATTTTTGAGGATGTTAACTACAATAAAGGGTTTATTATGTCACATGGTGAGACGATATATAAATTATTAGTGAAATAATTAATCGATAATCAATGAGAAAAATGTAACACAATACACAAATAAATTAATGAAAAGATCATGAATCGCCTATAAAATTCAAAATAGGGTAATATAATGAAAACCAAAGTAGTAGATATGTCATGTTGTATAATATTCATGTTTAGAAATAAATCCAAATATAATGACACACTATCAATATAACAAGGTTACCAATATAATATCTATTTCTATCATCCATGATCTATCCCAAATCCCATCTCTTTTGTCTAAAATACTTCCCTTTCAGTTATCCTACCCAACACATATGAACTCTATTTATATACTAAACAATAGACTGAGTAGGGTGTGAGTAAAACTCATTATTCCACAAAAAATGAAATCTAATGGAATATCTGATATCTAATATTGTATGAATGTTCCTAACATATAAAATAATAACTTATGAGAGTAGATGTGTTTCACATTTACTATTATTTAGTAAACCACATTAGCTTCCGGATCGAAATGACATCATATAAAATCATACCTACATTGGGCCTTGTTGATGTATAAATAATTATTCATAGAGAACTTATAATTTATACCTTAATAAGATATAATTATTTATACTAATTATTCTTTATCACGTTATAAAACAAGATTATTTATCTGTGTTCTATTATGAAAAATACTTGGATCATCAATCCAACATAATAAACTCTAGTACATGGAGCATCAGACCAACACCAATATCATGAGTATATAGAGCACCATTCTATCACCAATATCATGGCAACATATAGAATTAGTTCAGTACCAATTTGAATGTATCCATCGAGGGCCTAAACAATATTATAGAACCCCATGGGGACTTGGAGAATCAATCTATCCCCCTCTCTTTATTTTTCACATTTATACAAACAAAAATATATTTATATATATATATATATCATGATTTCACATTAATAACCCACTTATAAACCATTCTTAACATAGTTTATCATTTCATTTATATAACATAACCATGATTCTCTATGTTTCACATAATCATCAATATGTGAAATCCCCATATAATAACATAAAAAATTATATAGAAATTATCTAATAAATAATGAAACTTCCAATGGTGATCAAAAAAGTACTTTGATTCCCATTATCCAACCATGAAATAATTATTTAGTTCATTTACATTATCCTATTATTTCAAATTTTTAAATTTGAAAAATCAATTTACTTATAGTTAGAATATTCCATGGGTTTTTATAAATCATAGTCTCAATATCTCCATTGGATCCAATGTGATCTAATAAGGGTTTCACAATTTTAATGGAATTCACTCAACATATATAATTTAATTTCAATAAAACTATTATGAAATGAAATTATATAACTAAAATCAAAATAAAATTTTCAATAATATGAGGATTATCATATAGACAACAAACATTAATATCATTGATGAACAACCACCAAATGTTTTCCATGAATTTGTTATTGACAAATCGAAAATAAAGAATGAATCTATTATCGTCATGATCTACGGTTAGATCTCCATTATATTTAATTATTGGACCAAAAAACATCATAATTCCCATCATTAAATTTGGATCTATCCATAGAATATTAGTTATATAGATCATTAAATTATAAAGAGAAGAAATCATGGAAAAAAGTCATAGAGTAGAGACTTACTAGCATATAATGATCCATACTTGGATTTAAATTGCATAAATCATACTAACAAATAAAAAAAATCACCTATCATTTTTGGTAAAAATGGAGTTTTTATATCCATGTGATTAAGGAAAAACCAGTCCACATGTATTTAATTATAATTATATCCCATAATTTGAGGCTTCCAGCAATATGCCTCATCATTAGGTGACATGGTTAGCAAAACATTGTGCCAACCAACCAGTGATACTTTCTCATGGAAAAAGAATGCATGGATGGTTAATAAGGTTATTACAACTGCATAAAAATCAGGTTTTTATCCTTTATTCATCATTTTACAATTTCCCTTGATAACCCGTACATATTTTTTAAACCATGTTCCAACCATGTTCCAGCCCAGTTCTCATTGTCTTGTATTTCACAGTTTCCAATAGGAGGCTAAAATGGTTTGTGAAAACCATGAAATGTCCAAAACACCACAAACTAACCAAAAACCACCAAAATTAAATTTAATCATGCATATAACAAAATAAGAATAAAAAATGGTTTAAAATTAGCTTAAAATATATAAGAAATCTCTTGGATGGTCAAGATCATAAAACCCCCCCACCTTAAAACTTCTCATCCAAAATCTCTACTCCAGAGAATCAATGTGATCTAATGTGAAAAGTTCATTATTCTAGGCTTGAATATCTTATTCACTCTCCCATTTTTACTCATGATCATGTCTATCACATGAATGAATTAATTTTCTTATTTTATATCAGCTTATCTTTTTTTCTTTATTTTTATGTCAATTTTCAGGTGCTCTAGAATATAATTTTTGGTTCTATATGTTCTTCATTAGTTGAATCGTTTAACTTCTTAATAAGGGGTCACTATGAAGCCATTATAAGTGGACCTCCTTATTAGTTCATTTTGAAAATTCATTGTTTTAGTTTCATGTATTCATTAGAGTTTGACCCAATTCATGTTGCTCATAAACAAAAAAGTGTCGGTCTTTGGGGGTCTCTACTTAAGAGTGAGTGAACTGGTAATTATTTTACAAGCCATGTATAAGGAATACACATTGATCTAATAAAATTTATATAACCATGTTCCATGGTATATACACTATTTCTTAAACTATGTGAGTGCATAATCTGTCTAATAAGGGTTTCATAGTTGGCTCATGGTTTACAAAACTGTGCACTGTTACATGGTGTCCTAAAATTATGAAATACATTTTCTATTTTTTCATAATTTTATCCCCAATCATCCTCCTTTAGATTTTTTAATGAAACCCTTTGAGAATCCTACCCTCTTCCTCATTCCTCCCACCACCTTCCATTGTGATTCATTAGGTATTTCATTAAGTTTTTAGGTGATTTATAACGGAAATATCCCCTCATCTTTCTCCACTAACTTCTTTTCTCTTTTCACTTTTCAATTTCTCTTATCCATTGTTATTGAAGTTATAGGGTTATTTTTCTTTTGTATTTAGGTTTTGTTCATTCATATTTATGGCTTCTATTTGATGTTCATTCTTCATTGGGCAATTATAGAGTTGATTTGGGTTTCCATCATTGAAGAACCTGTGGTATGAGGTAGAATCCATTTCCATTTTTCCATTTAATTTATTAATACAATTATTCATTATTTTAAACACCTTATTTGGATATATATATATATATATATAGGTTGGATTTTTTTATTTATGTTTTTATGGGAAATGAGGTGATTTTATAATGGTGTTACTTCTTTAAAATTGTTGTTTAGGTTTTTTCATGGCATGTGTTTGTTAAAATTCCTAGTTTTTTCATGTAAAAATGTAGTGGATTTATAAAAGTGGTTTGGATATATCAAAAGTGTTTTAATGTGAATTTTTAGTTTTAAAAGTGGTGTGTGTTTTGTTCTTGATTAATTTTTTTTGGAAATTTGAGGTTATGTGTGGCCCGAACAAAACCTTTGAAATGATTTCATTGGAAAAAACTCATTTGAATTATTCTCTTCAATTGTTTTTATAAATGAGTAAAGAGTGTCCATTGCTTGGACATACAACATTTTTTTCATTGCCTAAAGGAAAGATAAAATTTATCAGTGTGGTCGGGATGGTTTATGTTTGTGATGGTTTGTATGTATGGATTTATCGTTGACATTTTTTGGAACACAACACTTTTAATAGAACATGATAACATAGAAAATCTATGTGTACTTCTAAGAAAACATTGTTCATTTTTTTAGGATTCCACTATGTATTTTTTTTTTCTTACTAAGGCATTTCTCTAAATTTGGATTATTCCCCTCGATTATTATATGATTGGTAAGACTGATCCTTTGATCTGGTCGATGTCATTGGTCTGGGCATGACTACAGGATAAATCAGGTTTCAATGTGCTCTTTTTTTCTATTGAATTCGAAGGTATTCTAATGTTTTATCCAAACATGTTATTATATACATAAAATTGTTCATATTTCTTACAACTATGGTTACTCGAGTATTGTTGTCCCATTTCACTTATCATATAGTCATGGTATAGATCTCCCAGTATGGTTCAACTATTGTCAAATAAATATAATGTTTTGGTGTTCTTAAAAAGGTTTCATGGTATATGTTTTGAATTAATTTCTCACACCCCCATTCCAATTTTAATGAAAAATGAAAGTCTTCATTCTTGATTTCATTCCCCAGATCTCTAATATCTAAATCATCCCCTTTTATAAAAAACATTATTTTAAATTTGAAGGAAAATGGATTGTGATTTTTTTTCATTTAATTAATTTTGAGGAAATCCTATTTATATATTTATTGTTTTTGAAATGTAGATTTTAGGATTATTTTTTTAAAGAAGTTCATGGGAAATAGAATTTTTTTGGGCACACCTACTATGTTATAACACTCATACCTATACATTATTTCTGGTTTTACAATTATCATGTAAGATCCATCAAGGTTTCAATAATCATGGGTTTTGATTATTTTGGAATTGGAGAGTGAAACTCATGGTCACATGTTGGTATTTTGGTCATCATGTTCAGATCCTGGTTTTCCTCATATTCGAATGTGGTGAGTTAAGACATGCATGTTTATTCTATATATGAGGTAGTGTTTGGGGGTATATATCTGTACACCAGCATATAGATTTATTTAATGGAATAATAGTGAAGTTATGTGGAACTAATATAATTTCATTAATGATGGTTTCCTAATTTAGAGTCCAATTGATCTCTTTTTAGCTTATTATATTTCCTATACTTGTTGTGTCATCAATATGGAATGATGGGTCATAAAAAATCATTGTGTCAGACTTATCCATGTACCAACCATACATGTGCATTCATAATGAACATGAAATGGTTCTATCAAGGAATTTCCAAGAGGTGATGTGTATCAAGATCCACCTGTCCATATGACAATGTGGATTATCTATAGGATTATATATCTACTTTAGTTATTGTTTAAATTTCCATATATTTTATGAGATATTATTGTTTTAATGGTTTTAGTGATGGTTTTAAAGAACTATTTTTAATATATTTGTTACTTTTGGGAAGTTTTAAATGGTTTCATCTTGAGTGGGAGTGTTTTTTATTTTGTTTCTTATTCCCACCACTTCTCTTTTAGAGTTTAATAAAACAATGCATGTATTTCAATGAAAACTAGATTTTAGTTAAAGTGTCCTATTGTAATGAATTGAGTCTAAAGGTCGGGCATGTTCATTTGGACCATCATGGGGTTTTTTATTTAAATATTTACTAATTAGAGTGTTAGTGTTTCAATGTCATATTGGTTTGGAACCCGACATGATGTCTAAAATGGCATGGATCTTATCCAGGCCTCCCATGTTTGTAATCGGGTCTGGGTTTTTGGTGTTGGCCTTGAAATAGGTGGTTTTGCTTAGATTTTTCTTTTTATAGTTCTCTTACAGCTAGGTGGATTTCATTATTTTTCAGCATGCCTGATGGTTTTGTTTAATTCATTGTTTTTGTGATAATAGATCATGGTTTTTATTGTTTTTAGAAACATGGGTTGTGTTTTTTGGTTAGTTTTTGGAGGATGTTCATGTTATTGTTTTATTTGTGTTTATGGTGATATTTGGTATAAATAATTAAATTATGCAGTCATATGAACCTTTTTCATTAATTGATCAACTACATACATTGCAAATTCTAGTGGTAAAACCATAATGGTGGTGAGATTCATCCCACCATAGTTTTTATTTTCCTTTTTTATCTCGAATTATATTTTTTTAACTGATTAACTCTTGAATTTTTCTTGATTCAGATTTAAATATTCATTTTTCATATATTTTTCTTCTATTTTCGAGTTTTTTCCATAGTTAATGTCTAATCATGAGTCCTTTTTTGGATGAGAAACTTCTCAGTTTATTTTGAACAATCAAGGTTTCTGTTTCATGAATTTAGAATGGTTTGATCAAAAATATACTACTCTTAGAGAAACAGTGATGGTAATTGGGTATCTCAAGTAGAGAGAACATGGAATTTTTATTGTTATCCAAACTATACAGAAGTCTTTAACATGGTTTTAAAATGTTTTATACAACCATGTTGTATGGTTAGTGCATAATCTCCCTAACTGTCTGGCCAAACCATGTGGGCAACCAATCTGTCCAGTAGGTGTTTCACGGTTGGTGCACGACTTGGGAATCATTTGAAATATACATGAAAAGTTCCCAAGTGTTTGAAAAATGTGAAATTCTAATTCAACCATCTTTAAATTTTAACACAATTTTCCCTATATTGTATTATTTCAATGCATGCTACCTGAGGAATCTCCTCCCCTATTCCTTATTCAACCAAGGTCCTTCGATGGTTATTCTAATTGGATTTCATCATGGATTTAGGATCATTTCTCCAATTAATTTCCATCCATATTCCTCCTATTCCTTATTCTGTAATTTTTTATTTAATTCACCTTCTCCCATTGAGTTTTTGGACTAGGTTTCACATTCATTTGGATTTAAATAGGTAGTTTACCTATTTAATGGTCACTCTAGGATGTTCTTTCTTATTTAAAACATTATGTTGTTTATTTGGGTTGACATCGTTGAATTTATTGTGATTTGAGTAGGATCCCATTAAATTTTTTTATTAAATTTAATTCTATATTGATAGTATGTTTTTTCACTTTCTTTAGATATTAATTGGTTATTTTTTATTTTTTAAATACATTTATAATGTTAAATGATGTTATTTTCACTAGGTTTTAATGGTATAAAATGCGTTTTTGGGTTTTACATGCCATGTTTTTGATGAAATAACTAGTTGGATTATATAAACGTGTGATGGGTTTAAAATAGTGGTTTGGATATTTCCAAATGGATTTCAATTGGATTTATGGTTTTTAATGTGGATTGTTTTTGGTTTTTTAAAAATTATTATTACTTTTGATGGTTATGTGTGGCCTGAATGGAACTTTTGACATGGATTCATTAGAACGCCCTCTAAAGAATGAGTCACTTTCCATATTTGTATAAAAGAGGATATACTGTCCTTATCTTGAGAGTTAACACATGAACAAAAAATTTTAATACATGGTAAAATTCCTCAGTGTTGTCGGGGATGTTCATGTTCATTATGTCCTGTATGTATGTGGTTTTTCTCTCTATGTTTGGAACACACTATTTTGATAATGCCATGAAAAAATAGAATATCTACTATGATTTTTGAGAATTATTTCTAATCATATTTAGGATTCCACTATAGGTAGTGGACCCAAGTATAAAATTTTGGTTTTTGGGATTATGCCACTTAGTTAAGCCAAGAAGTGTAGGACCGAGTGTTTGGGTTGGTTTATGGCACCTAGTTATTCTCTTCTTTAGGATTAATATGGTTTCAATGTGTTTTAGATTTTTTCGGTGTTCCTATGTATTCCCATGTTCTCTCTAATCACATTATTAAGATAGATCTAGTGTCCACCATGTATAGTTACTCGAGCATCATTATCCCATTACTTTCATTACGTAATCATGATTTTAAATTTTTTTGTGGTTATTCTACAGTTTATAAAAATGAATATTATCATTTTCGTTAAAAGTACTAATGGTAATATTTTTTGATGAATGACTTAAACCCCACCCCAGATTCCCAATTATATGAATATGGGATCCTTCCATCCCAGTTTCGTTCATATATTCTTATAAAGATAAATCATATTATATAGAATGACATTATTTTTTATTTTATGAGGGAAACATATTATAATTTTTTTCATTAAAATTTATTGTTATGAAGACCTATATATATATATATATATTATATTTCAGTAACTGGATTGAGGAATCTTTTGTATAATGGAAATTCATTTGGAATATATTTTTTTGTCATGACTAATGTGGTTTAAAACTCTCTCATATACATCATTGTTGTTTTTTGATTCTATTTAATTATATATTTTTTTTATTTGTGGGAGATGTTTTTTCCATCAGTGAGTGACCTTATGGGTCTTATATATGATTATTGATCATCAATTTGGGTTTGGTTTTTTTTGTTTTCAAATATTTAATTTTCTGTTATTGTTTATATGATCAATTTTAATATTTATTTATTTTTTGGTTTCTTTATTTACATATGCTACTAGGATGTGTTTATCTAAGTAGATATCATTTTCATTGGTCCTCATTGATTCCATTGGCACTTGTCACTATCCCTGGATTATCTGGGATGCCTCTTGGGTCATTTCAGGGGGCGACTCGGGTGACCAGTTTAGGTTCTACCTTGGTTGGTTCATGAAAACACACATACTAGAAGGGAACCTATCCAATGACAAGTACATTATCCAAAAAACTTACTCACTATGCCCCACAACATTAACAAAATCCACCCAATCAATGCAACTACCTTAAGACCAACAACATCAATATCAATCACTTTAGAAGGGTTTGGTTGATACTATCAAATTTGTGAAATGTGAAATGCATCATGTATATCACTATACCACTAGAGAAGGTCCAATAGATATTTCACCCCTCCCTTACTCCCCAGTAGCTCAATTGGTCTGACAATCTTGTGTTCCAACGTGACCTACCTCCAAACCCTATGATGTATAAATCATGTGGAAAAAATAAATAAACAACTACCCATTGTTAACTAAAGAGGATGTTTATATTGATCATCATAATACTCTTTTCTACTATAAAATATATCAACACATTTATGAATCTACTAAACATTCTTCTATATCTCCTATACAAAACTCGGCCCCAACCACTCTGGATCACCCACCTTCATCCAAAATATTGGTTATCATTATGGAATACCATAATGTTTTTATATAGGAACATCTATATTGTCTCCTATTATTTTTTATAACATATATAATCAACCTTTTCAATGTGATTATTTGGTTAACCCCCTATTTCTATGATGAATTTTTATAGAATGACCTTCAATACCTTAATCATTTACTTTGATTGACCATATGTCTTTGGTTGAATGTTTGTACTCAAAAACATCATATTACACATCCCAACTAATAATAATTTATAGATGTGTGATGTAAAACATGGATAATTATCTTAAATTATAACTAGTAGAAATTTATGAAAAAGGATTATTTCAAAAACATACATATCAACCAAATGATCAATCATAAATGTCTCCCTAATTAGAATCAAAAGAGATATTTTTAACCAGTCCCAAATAACCTGTATAATCTCATTCTTTCTAGGTTATCTCAGAAGACTCATCAGGAATTACCATGTAAATTCATCCAAATTTAATTGATGAATAAAAAAAGGATGTATCAAACCACATGGTCACTAATACTCAGCCTTCACCTGATGAAAAGTGTAAAATCATGTTCCAAAAAATATGTTCACAATCTTCATTAACTGACACTAATATTGTTTATGGAGAACATCATATATCTTGGTTAAACATGGGTGCACTTAATAGTTTTTTTCATTAAAAAAACTCATTTTATTCTCTCAGATACAGGTAATCACAATAACAAGTCCACAAACATAAATGATCTCATCGCCATATATAAACATATCATATAGTGGTTCCCAACCATTTAGGAATTATATCCACTCCAAACACTCTGGATCATTAGACTACCTCTCCTTGATCTAGATAAGAAATATAGACTCAACTAATAATGATATGAGGGTCATCTTGTCCAGGCTGTCTTCTACCCCCTTATAGATCTCAGTTATTAAAACATTCACTTCAAATTATTAGTAGACTTATTTTAACAGATCGAACCTCTATGGTTCATTACCTTGTAAAAATGTGGTCTTAGATGTGTTTTGAGAGGTTAAGGTGACTTGGGGATGCATTTGGGTGAACTTTTAAGGGAGACTAAAGGGCAATAGCTTTTACACGAGCTGTGCACGGTTTTTCTAAACTGTGTGGCCAAACCGTGAGAGGTTGGTTTTAGAGGCAGTGGATAATGCAAGGTTAGCACATAGTTTGGATAACCATGCGTACTAACCATGAGAGGAGTGTTTGAAAAGGCAGGAGCTAACACATGGTTAGCACACAATTTGTCAAATTGTGCAGACTAACCATGCGGGCACATAATCTTAGATCCTAAAATTGTGGATCTAACTCGTTTTTCCACTAAATTTTTCATTTAAGACCCTAAGAGGCCATAACTCAGGATTAACAAACCTTGAGGGTATTAGAACCTCTATCAAGCTTTTTGGAGGCAATATGAAGGCTTCACATAGCGAATCGAAGTTGGTTTTTTGAGGTATGTGATCGTTCTCCTTCGTTCTTTATCATTTCCTTAGATCTACTTATAACTGCATCTCCTATTCCTCGGTTTCTTAGATCCACACTCGTTATGGGTATATCTAAGTGTGTGGATTCCAAATATGATGAGATTTGTTCTTGGTTGTGTTATGAGAAGGGATCTAAGGAAGATACTTGGAGGATCAACCCTCCTTCTTGTGCGTTCATCGTTTGTTGGGGTTTTCATCAAAAACCTTTGAAGTAGGGATTTTACCTTCGTCTCTCTCTCTTTTTTGCATCATGCGAGGTGGGTATCCTCTTGTTTTTGTGAGATACGGCTGAACCAGTAAATAATTATAATAACTGGTTAACGAAAGAGTTTGGGGAAATTTTGTTGATATCGTTGTTCTATTTCCATCAATGCATATCCTTTGATTATGTTTTGAATTTAATATGCGTATGCCTAATTAAAATCACGGTTTTTGGGGGCCTTTTCTTGTGCAATTAAATGTTTTCCTATGTTTCTAGATTGTTTTTTGGATGTAATTTCATAAAATGTGGAAATTGGTTAATCGGGTAAAGTTGAATGATTAAATGAATACATGGAACCCTTGTTTGATTACCTCGATTAAATTAAATGAAATAATGAATTTTGTGGGTGTTGGATTGGGTTCAATTATGTGAAGGGGTGTTTTGTGTGTTGTTGTGGAACGGGTGAGCAGTGGGGATGCAGTTGGCTTGGTTGTGGATTGGAGTGTATCATATAATTGTGATGGGAAGAAAAGCGACGGTGAATGGTATCAAAGGGATAATGATACGGTACGGGCATTGTTTCCGAGGTGTTTGTAGTTGTGGTGGTTGGAAGTAGGGATGCAGGTATGGGATATGAATAAGAATAAAAGTGGAAGAGTTAACTAATGAACTGTGGGGCATGATAGTTGATTAAATACAGAAAGTCAATGGAATTTATTGGCTGATAAAAGAAAATTGTTTTGTGTTGCTTGTGTTTTCCCTAACTTTATTTGTGGTTGGCAGGGATATGTTTTACAAACATTTGATATGGTTTGGTTTTTGTTAGTTTCTCAGTAGTTAAGGAACTGATAAACTAAAACTGTTGAAACAAGAAAAGCTTAATGGGGTTTGGTGATGTTCATTGTGTGCATACTTTCGTGGTAGCAGTGTTGTGGCATGTGCTCAGATATTTTGTGTAGAAGCCTTAGGATGGGATTCGTGGTTGATAGAATTATATAAATCTGTATGTGTTATGTTTCTTTATGCACCCCACCCATGTTAAACACTACGTGTCGAACACCTGTGGGATGGGGGATGAGATTCCCAAAAATCCAAAGGATGGATGGTTTCTATTCTTCCCTATGCTCCCACTTCTAGGTTCTATATCCCAAGATGTTTCGGGAAGATTATGATCGATGTTTCCCAAGATTCTTTGAGATGAGTATGTGATATGTTCTTAGGTGTCTTCGGGATGAGATGTGATGTGGTTCCCAGGTGTCTTCGGGAGGAGATGTGGTTATGGCCAAGGATTGAGTGCCGGCGGAATGTGGGATGAGATGTAGTTATGGCTGTGGATTGTGTGATGGTGGGATTCTATAAGCTTCGTATGGAAAGGTTGTGGCACTAGCTAAATCTTTATATGGCCTGGTTGTGTCACTAGATCAAGAAGAGGGGGAAGCATCAGAGTGGTAGGCGTGAGGGCTTGAGATGTAATCAGTGGGAAGGTGGTGCAGGGTACCCAAACATTGATAATATTACTATATTACTCTATTGACTTGCGATATTTGGTGAGTGTGGCTTGTAAGTTTGGGTTGATAGATTCCATGATAGGATTTGGTTCCTTCTGCATTCTCACGAGGCATCAGGATGTCTCTCCACATGTGCACGATAACATTAAGTTTCTCTACTGAGTATACTTGTATAATCACCCTACATTTACTTTCAGGTTATCCGGTGGACTTCAGGGACTGTGTGAGACATTTCTAGTTGGGAATTGGAGTATTTATGGTTTTAGTTTTTTCTTTATTTTTATTGGTATCATACATTGGAGCTTTTATTGAACTTGTAATTTTGTTTCAGTATTGTATAAAACATGCATATGGTTTTGGTTTTGGGTTGATTTTCATTTACTTGTTTCTTTTTCTTTTGGTGTTTGACTCATCCTATTTCATGATATTAATTAATAAAAAGGGTAATTCCTCCCATAATTTTGAAAACTCATACCCTTGGTGCTAGTCTCCACTCTGGTGCCTACTGGAGGCCGGACTTGGGGGTCATTATCTCCCTTTCACCATTGCCAGCTCAGGAAGGGCATCTTTGGTGGGAGGGGGTCATGACAGAATGGTATCAGAGGATGGTTGTTGAGATATAGGATAGAGTCTGGAGTTAGGAACAGTTAGGATTTCATGGGATGGTAGGGAAACAGTGTTGGGTGATCTTGGAGCCTGAAATAGGATAGGGAATACCGGCTAAGACACTGGATTTTAGGGCCCCCATGATCCGATGCAAGGACTCTGGACCTACCTAACAACCAAGTGAGGCCACACTGATTGCATGGTAGAGACCCTAGGAAAGTTACAGTCATCATAATGACTTGTGTTCTTGTGTTTCTTGGGATTTTTTGGGATTTAAAATGAATAAGGAGTCCATGAAAAAATTAAGAACAATAATCAACACTACTCGGGCCTTAGACACTCCTTGTTTACCTTGCAACTATGGAACCTGGGAGACGACCACAAGTAGTGCAGTCGATCGAGGCCCAAGTGGTCGACTTGGTTGATCGACAAGGGGATGACCGAGAGGAGGAGGACGATCAGTGGAAGAAGCCACTTCATGCCTTTCAGCGGGAGACCCTCGAGAAGTACGAGGGCAACCTCTCTAACATGGAGACAGAGAGCTGCCTAGAGGAGCTGGATATTTCTTTCAGCTTGATCTGGACTCCGAAATTGTACTGGTTTCCTCTGTATGTGAGCCAGATGCATAGAGCACTGCGTCAATGGTGGACGCATTATCTTGGGGAGAAGTGGGAGGCTGAGTTCATGTGGGCTGAATTCGAGAAGGATATCCCGGCGGAATTCCTCTCTTCCACGATGAAGGATGGGAAGAGGAAGGAAATACTCTCCCTCCCGTAGGGGAGTATGTCAGTTAGAGATTTAGGGATCATGTTCAAGGATCTAATTCTCTTTTCTCCTGACATCTTTCCGTATTAGGAGTCTCGGGTGAGACATTTGGAAAAGGCACTTCGACCTTCTCTGCAGTATGATGTTACTCCCTTCACATTACCGACATACATGGAGGTCCAGAAGAAAGATGTAGTGGTGGAGATAATACACACGCTGAGAGGTATGTCATGAGAGGGAATCCAGTTGGGCTCGTCAAAGGGAAAAGACATCAGCAGTAGGCCTCCAGCATCAGGACCCTCTAGGTTCTAACCAATAAGAAGTAGGTCTCAGTAGTTTCAGTTCTGATCTCCCAGTCCTCTCCCTTTTCATTCGGGCCTGGGACTAAGGTGTTTCATCTGTGTTATCCATGGGCACCTTCGGAACCAGTGCTCGGACCAAGTACATTACATTGGCGGTGTACCAGTACAGCACCAGCCTCAACCATAGCAGTTTCCAACTCGGTCCTTCCAGCAGCAGCAGCAGGGGCAGCGAGCTCCTGCTTCTATGAGGGAAGATGTTGCAGGAGGAGGCTGACCTCAAGGCGCTCCCCAGGGACCTCGACCAGGGCATGGTAGGGGAGGTGGCTGAAAATCGAGAGTTAGGGGAACTAGGCGTGGGCAGATGCACGCCACAGAGGTAGTAGTTCCAGCAGGGGCAGAAGTTGTTCGAGGTACGATCAGCTTGTTTAGTACACTTGCATATTCCTTGTTTGATTCAGGAGCTTCACACTACATTGTTGTTCCCTATCTAGCCTATTTCGTGGGCCTAGACATAGATACGATTTCTGCACCCATGGTTTTTAGTACGCTATTCAGAGGGCAGACCAACATGTATCCTGTTTTCCGAGGATGTAGGATGATGTTGGGGCCACACCAATCTAGTGGAGATCTCATTTTACTACAAATGCAGCCATACGATGTCATTATATGCATCAACTGGCTTTTCTTAGTGTGTTCCATCATCAACTGTTTTTGAATAAGGGTTGTGTTTTCAGACATGGGAGGTCAACGTGTGACTTTCATCGGCAATTAGGGTTACCGGGAAGGTAACTAGTGAGTGGATCCCCTCTTTTCCTTGTTAGCTAAAATGTCAGTGGAGTCGTTGGATACAGAAATGGTGGAAGTCCCAGGGATCTTCTGTGAGGTTATAGACATCTTCCCTAAAGTGGAGGCGACTATACCCCCTTGACGTGATTTTGATTTCGGGATAGACATGAAACCTGGTGCCCGTCCGATTTCGAGGGCTCCCTACTGGATGACACCTTTTGAGTTGTGGGAGTTGCGGATTCAGATTGACGGTCTAATAAAGAAGGGTTTTATTCTACCACGTGTGTCACCTTGGGGTGCTCTTGTATTATTTGAAAAGAAGGCAGATGGTGTTCTCATGATGTGCATAGACTACCAGAGACTGAATCAGGTAATGGTCAAGAACCGCTACCCCCTTATAAGGATAGATGGTATTTTTGACCAGCTGAAGGGAGTAGTTTTGTTCTCTAAGATCAATCTGAGGTCTGGATATCACAAGTTAAGGGTGAAGGAGGAAAACATTTAGAAGACTACCTTCAGATGTAGGTATGGACACTTTGAGTTTGTAGTCATGTCGTTCGGTGTTACAAATGAACTAGCTGTGTTCATGGGACTCATGAACTCCGTCTTCCGAGAATAACTGGATTGGTTCATAGTCGTGTTAGTTGATGACATTCTGATCTACTCCAGATCAGAGGAGGATCACTCTTAGCACCTGAGAACAATTATAGAGGTCCTCTAACAGTACCATCTCTATGGTAAATTGTCTAAGTGCATGTTCTGGATGTGAGAAGTGCACTTCATTGGGAACTTGTTGTCTGAGAAGGGAATAGCGGTGGACCCATCGATGGTCGAGACGGTTGTTTCTTGGGCAGCACCCATGAACGAGGAATATGTTTTTAGTTTCCTTGGACTGGCAGGTTACTACCGGATGATCGTACCCAAATTCTCCCGAGTTGTTTCACCATTGAAAGCCTTGATGAAGAAAGATCAAGCATTTTTATGGGATGATCAGTGTGAGGAATCCTTCAGTTTTCTAAAGGGAAAGTTGGTTAGTGCCCCAGTGATGAGATTACCAAAGTAGGGAGTAACGTTTGAGGTATTCTGTGATGCCTCAGTCCAAGGCTTGGGGTGTGTGCTAATGAAAAATAAAGGGGTGATATCTTATGGGTCTAGGAAGTTACATCCTAATGAATGTAACTATGCCACCCACGATCTAGAGCTTGCGGCGGTTGTGTTCGCTCTAAAGTTGTGGCGGCATTACATCAGTGGGGAGTGCTTCGTGGTCTTCACGTATCACAAGAGTTTGAAGTATATCTTCTCACTACAGGACCTGAATTTGTGGTTGCAAAGGTGGATGGGGTTCCTCCAAGACTACAACTTCAAAATCTCCTACATCAAAGGCACAAGAAATGTGGTGGCTGACGCTTTGAGTATGAGGAAGGACGTGGTTTGAAAGTTGGCAGATGTCTGGAAGGCGATTGAAGAATTGGCTGCACTACACATCGATGTATGAAAAGATGGGGGTAGAGGTTGTCTGTTTTAGATGATAGTGCAGTCCTCCCTATTACGACAGGTGGAGGAGTCTCAGTGGGGTGACATAGAGAGTGAAGTGTTGTGTGATCTTGCTAGCTAGGTAAATGCTCTGGAAGGATGGTCAGAGGATGGTCTAAATCAGATGCTTTTATAAGGGAAAATGTTTGTTCCAGAGGAAATGAACAAGAGAGTTCTTGGTGAGTTCCACAAGTTACCCCTAGCAGTACACCTTGGAGATTCCAAGATGTACCATGGCTTGAGAGGGCCGTTCGGGTGGCCTGGGGTGAAACATGTAGTAGCAGAGTTCGTAGCAATATGCCTCATCTGTCAGTAGGTGAGGGAAGAACACCACATTCCATGAGGTCTGTTACAACCTTTAACTATTCACGAGTAGAATTAGGATGATATCTTGATGGATTTCTTCATGGTTCTACCCAGAGCTCAATGGGGTTGCGACTCCATCTGGGTAGTTGTGGACCGACTGACAAAATCAGACCACTTCCTGTCAATCAAGTGGTCAAGAATGGTTGAGGCCCTAGCTCAGAGGTATTTGAATGAGGTAGTGTGGTTGCATAGAGTTTCGAGATCTATAATCTCCGACAAGGATTCCTGGTTTACCTCACGAGTCTGGAGAGGATTTCAATATGCATTTGGCACCTAGCTATCCCTCAACACTACTTTACACCCCTTGATAGATGGGAAGACAGAGCGCACCATCCAGACTTTGTAAGATATGCAACAGGCATGTGTTTTGGGCCTTGGTGGATCATGGGAACAACACTTTCCACTGATAGATTTATCTTACAACAACAGCTTTCACTCTACCATTGGCATGGCTCCTTTTGAATCCTTGTACAAAAGGTCGTGATGCTCACCCGTATGCTGGACAGAGGACGGGGAAGCAGGTGTTCTTTCCCCGGAGGTGGTGCAGAGCATAACTGAGAAGGTTCAACTTACACAAGAAAGGATGAAGGTAGCTCAAGACCGGCATAAGTTATACACTGATAATAGGAGGAGACCCTTAGAGTTAGAGGTTGGGGACCACGTGTTCTTGATGGTCTCTCCTCGGTGCGGGTAGCGAAGATTCTGAAAGCAAAGAAAGCTTTCCCCCAGTTTCATCGGGCCCCTCAAGGTTTTGAAGAGGGTTGGCGAGGTGGATTATCAGCTTGAGTTTCCACCACCCCTACAAAGGGTGCACAACGTCTTCTATGTGTCTCACCTACATTGGTACCTACACGACGATTCACACGTCCTCGACTTGGGAGAGCTATATATCGAGGACGATGCAACATTTGTGGAATGACTCGTGATGATCGAAGGTCGTGAAGAGAAGGTGCTTCATGGAAAACCCATTCCTTTGGTTTGTGTGCTATGGATGCATGGTGAGATTGAGAAGAGTACCTGGGAATAGGAGGCACAAATGTGCGCCCAATACCCAGAGATGTTTTTTGTTTTGTTTTGTTACACTGGTTTGTGATGAAGTAGTTTTACCATGTTAACTATGGAATGTGTTGTCTTCCTTGTTCTCTGAGTATATATGAAGAGTCTGGATTGTGGGGTGGGCAGGACTCGATCCCTAATCAAGACCCATTAAGGTGGATGCGATTAAACCCATGCAGGCGAGTCAGTGCTGCCCAAATCAGATAGTATGTGGACATGACAGAAGAAACTCCCAAACCCATATGATTGGACCTCTTTTCCCTTTAATGTTTATTTGTTGCTCAAGGGGGAGGTGTTCCTATTTGTCAAAGATTTTCACTCCTGAGAGGTATATTTCGGGGTGGTTTTTCGAACTGCCTCTTTTCATCAGGTCTTTTTTTATTCATGAGGACAAGAATAGTTTGAGAGGTATCTGATGTAATGGCACGAACCTCTTTGGTCCATTAAATTGTAAAAATGTGGTGTTAGATGTGTTTTGGGAGGTTAAGGTGACATGGGGGTTCGTTTGGGTGAACTGTTAAGGATGACCAAAGGGCAGTAGCTTTCGCATGGGCTATACACGGTCTGTCTAAACCGTCCGGCCAAACAGTGAGAAGTTGGTGTTAGAGGATGTTCCTAACACACAATTAGAAAACAGTTTGGCCAACCGTTCATACTAACTATGCCATGAGTGTTTGATTACGTAGAATCTAACACAAGGTTAGTCTACACGGTTTAAAAAATCGTGCAGACTAATCGTGTGGGGAGTTAATCAAAGATCCTAAAATTGTGGATCTAACTCGTTTTGCCTCTAAATGGTTTTTGTAATACCCTAAGTGTCCATAACTCGGGATTACCCTCCCTTGAATGTATTAGAACCTCTCCCAAGAGTTTTGGAGGCGATCTGAAGGCTTCCATTAGTGAATCGAAGAAGATTTCTTGAGGTATGTGATCGTTCTCCTTCGTTCTTGATCGTTTCCTTAGATCTACTTAGATATACTTCTCCCTTCCCTCGGTTTCATAGATCTATGCCTGTTATGGGTAGATATATGTGTGTGGATTCCATATATGATGATATTTTGTCTTGGATATGTTAGGAGAAGGGATCTATGGAGGATTCTTATAGGATCATCCCAAATTCTTGTGCATTCATCGATTGTTGGGGTTATCATCAAAAAAATTGAGGTAGGGATCTTACCTTCATCTCTCTCTCTCTTTTGTGAATCATGTGGGGTGGGTATCCTCTTGTTTTCATGTGATACGACTGAACCAGCAAATAAATATAAAAATTGGTTAAGGAACGGGTTTGGGGAAATTTTGTTGATATCGTTGTTCTATTTCCATCAGTGCTTGTCATTTGATTATGTTGTGAATTGAATAGGCTTATGCCTACTAAAAATCACAGTTGTTAGGGGAATTTTATTGTGCAATTAAATGTTTCCCTATGTTTCTTGAGTGTTTTGTGGATGGAATTTCATAGAATCTAGAAATTGGTTAATCATGTAATGTTGGATGATTAAATGTATACCTGGAACCCATGTATGATCACCCCGATTAAATTAAATGAAAGAATAAATTTTGTGGGTTCTGGTTGGGGTTTAATTATGTGAAGGGGTGTTTCATGGGTTGTTGTTGAACGAGTGAGCAGTGGGGCTATGATTGGCTTGGTTGTGGATTGGCATGTATCATATGGTTTTGATGGGCAGTAGAGCTGCAGTGAATGGTATAAAAGGGATAATGATGCGGTACGAGTATTGTTTCCTAGGTGTTTGTGGTTGTGGTGGTTGGAAGTAGGGTTGCAGGTATGGGTTGTGAATATGAATAAAAGTGGAACAGCTAACTAATAAACTGTGGGGCACGGTAGTTGATTAAATACAAAAAATAAATGGAATTGATTGGCTGATAAAAGATAATGGTTTTGTGTTGCTTGTGTTTTCCCTAATTTTAATTGTGATTGGAAGGGATATGTTTTACGAATGTTTGATCTGGTTTGGTTGTTGTTATTTGTTCAGTAGTTAAGAAACTGATAAACTGAAACTTTTGAAACATAAAAAGCTTAATTGGGTTTGGGGTTGTTCGTTGTGTACATACTTTCATGGTAGCAATGTCGAGGAATGTGCTCAAATCATTTGTGTAGAAGCCTTAGGATGGGCTGTGTGGTTGATATAATTATATAAATCTATATGTTTTATGTATCATTACACACCCAAACCATGTTGATCACTACATGACGAACACCCGTGGGATGAGGGGTGAGATTCAAAAACATCCAAAGGATGGCTGGTTACGGTTCTTCCATGTGCTCCCTCTTCCAGGTTCTATAGCCCAAGATCTTTCGGGTAGGTTACGATAGATGTTTCCCAAGAGTCTTCAGGTTGAGAATGTGATATGTTCCTAAGTGTCTTCGGGATGAGATGTGATGTGGTTCTTAGGTGTCTTTGGGATGAGATGTGGTTATGGCTGAGGATTGAGTGCCGGCGGAATACGGGATGAGATGTAGTTGTGAATGAGGAATGTGTTTCAACGAGATACTATGAGCTTCCTATGGAAACGTTGCGGCACTAGCTCGAGCTTCGTATGGCTAGGTTGAAACACTATCTGAAGAAGATGGGGAAGCATTAGAGTGTTAGGCATGAGGGTTCGAGCAGTAATTAGTGGGAAGGTGGTGTGGGGTACCCATACCTTGATAATATTACTATACTACTCTATTGACTTGTGATTTTTGGTGAGTGTGGCATGTAATGTTTGGTGGATAGATTCCTTGCTAGGATTTGGTTCCTTCTATTTTCCTATGGGGCATTTGGATGTCTCCCCACCTGTTCACAAGAGCATTAGGTTTCCCTACTGAGTATACTTGTATGATCACCCTACGTTTACTTCCATGTTTTCAAGAGGACTTCAGGGACCATGCGGGACCTTTCTAGTTGGGTGTTGGAGTTTTGCTGGTTGTAGTTTTTGCTTTCTTTTTTTTTGGAATCGTAATTTAGAGCTTTTCTTTTTCTTGTACTTTTGTTTCAGTATTGTATAAAACATGCATATGGGGTTGGTATTGTGTTTATTTTCATTTACTTGTTCATTTTTCTTTTGTTGTTTGACTCATCCTATTTCCCGATCTTAATTAATTAAATGGGTAATGCCTCCAATAATTTTGAAAACTCATACCCATGGTGCTAGTCGCCACTTCGGGGCCTACTGGAGACGGGACTCGGGGGTCATTATCTCCCTCTCACTATTACCATCTCATGAGGGGAATCTTTGGTGGGAGGGGGTCGTGACACTTATAGACTACTTGAGTATGATTATAAAACCTCAATGGATAAAAAACTCTATTTTATATTTATAGGATTATATGGTTTTAAAAAATCAAGAAACTATATACCCTTATATCATATTTTCTACTAGTGATTAAAATATCAAAGAAAAATGTTATTTTTTAAACTATTCTGGTTAGTATACACAACAAGCCGGTCACCCAAGAAGTATTTCCACCATCATTTTAGGGAATAACCCACAACATCCTACTCATGATCAAGAATTGGATAATTATATTCATGTGGTATCAATTGTAATTATACATATCCTATAACCTAATATCCCTACATCAACACATCTCATGTCCAATTCCGGATGCATCATAGAACAAGGTATACAACTCACCCGAAAGGGGTAGGTTCAAAATATGACTAGTAGTCAGACACTACTTCAACTCTATGAATCTACTCTCTCATTATCAGGAACATTAATAAATGATACCCTTCATGGACTAAAACGAAATATGAACTACCATGAATGAATATTCATGGATAAATAGTAAAAAATAGCCTACTAAAAAATTCATCTCATATCCAAAAAATTCTTGGGATTATCCATTGATACAACTGAATAAACATTATCTTGATCAACTGACAAACCATCTTCATGGATGATTTATCCTAATAAATATACATTATTGATCCAAATTTGAATCATAGTGAACTTATCATATACCCTATGCTCTCTTAGTGTACTCAGAAGGATTTAAAGAGGTTTAGAATGATCATCACGATTCTAAGAGTACACCAAGATGTCAGGATTGAAAAAAAAAACTAAAAATTGATCAATGTATGGGTATAATATTTAGTTCATCTAATATAAAATCATAACATTAAAATTTTTATATAAGAACAAAATCCTAATGAACTCTTATAGACTATACCTACTTCAAAAATCAGTTTATCGTATATCAATAGTTTTCACTCTAATATGATGACACCATAAACTCAAGTCAATTATTGAGTACACAATGTAACATATCAATTGGTGAAAAACTAATGCCGATACATAGAATATGGATCTATTTCTATAAATACATCACATTTATTTCCTATAATCAACATATAAACTCGACATACAATTAGACTTCTTAAAAAGGATAACTAGAGTACACAATGGAGACATACTAAAAGTGACAAATCAATTATTTTCTAACTACAAGAACTATTTATTTTGTTCATGGAGTTCTATTAGAACCATTCATTAAGGTTTAATGGAAATTAGTTCAGCCTAAGGAATTAACTCAATAGTGAACTCAACATCCATATTTGGTGGCATCCATGAGAATTCCTCAAAAAAACATCCTAAATCTAATTCACTAAAGGGTTGAAATAAATCATGTCTCGTAACCCCATCATATAACAAAAGACAGGAAACATGGGTGGTGAGATCCCATTATTTTTTCAAAATCGTCCTTTTATAGTCCATCATTTATTAAATTCTTCATGATGAACATATCAGAAAACCTCAATAGATGTGATTGTTTATCACTTACAGTAATAATTGATGGTGGTTTAATATGAAACTATCCATTCCATATGTAAAATCAAGTAAAAAAACTGATATCTCAAGTACATAAAAATCCCAAAGGAAATGATACTCACCATCCATGAGCGAAAAAACCCTTGTATAAATATATATACCTATTTCACTAACCTAATTGTTTTTTGGTACTCATAAAACCAAAAAAAATCTACCATCATACCCAAATGCATTAAAATGTGAGAAGTGTTAAAATTATTTTATACACCTATATCAAATAATGTTCTAGAATATATAGGATCTACATTAATTGAACCTATCATTAAAGGTGGTTCATCCATGATATCAAAAAGTGAAGGATGGAAATAATTCAATTGAACTACACCTCTACCATAATCTCTAGTTTGAATCCCCTATTATACACTACTCTCTAGATATGGGCATTGTTCACATAAATTACAATATCAACCACACCCATAATCACAACTAGTAGAAATCCAAATGGAAAAATTCTATGAGCTAGAAGACCTCATTCTAGAATTCATGTTTGACCTAGCTCATACATCACTACCTATATTCGATTGTTTCAAAAGTAACAATAAAAATTTCATATCCAGGAATAATGAAGGAACAAAATTAGTGGTTGAGAACACTAAATATGAATGTGACTAGTAATATCGTACTGATGTTTGAACACTAAATAATATATCAATGAAACTAATCATTTCCTCAAGAGACTTTATCTACTACATATCAAGATAACATTCTCACCACAAATATTATTACCCTCAAAATATTTTTATAATGGTCACCTAGTTGAAGCCACAAATCCTACACTGGAATCAACCTTCCTGTTCCACTAAAAAAATTAGAGACCAATTCAATACTTATAAAATTTTTCTTTAACCAGATGATATTAATATAGGAATTATTATCACACTTAATTATTGCAGAAAAATTTCTAAACACAAGTACCTCATTTCCTAATAATGTTGTGACAACCCACTTCATGTTGGTGAAGTTACCAGGATTATTCATTAGTTAAAAAATCTAATAGGTCATCCACATAAACTCTTCCGCCATTTCCTTCCTCAATGTCTCTGCGTAAAATTATTCCAAAAACATTTCCACGAAGTCCAACTATACACTACTCTCAAACTAATAATCTAGAGGATAAATATACCATTATCTCATGTTGGGTCATAAATACATATAAAAATACAATAGGAAAGTTTTAAATAAAAGAGTCTCTAAATGGTTAATAAATTTATAGCTTTACACAATTAAGAATTCAACTTCCTCAGGTCCACCCAATCCAATGAACATCATCATATGCTACAATTTTAACTACTAAATTTGATCAAAAATACTCTAGACATCCCATCCTAGGTATCATCCGATTAAATGAGTAATTATATAGAAGATATCTCGTAACTCTACTTCATTTACGTTACATGGAATGATAGGGGCCTCTTGTCCCAATACATGAGGTTAAATTATAGCCAAATCCACATATCATCCTACAATATGAAATAAACTTTTAGAAATGTATCTATAATTAAAATTACCGTTCTTTAGATGTATAACAAAAAATTACCACATATACAAAATAAAGACTCGGAAAAATCCAAAAAAAAAGTTATCCTATATGTATTACCCCATGGTAAAATCAAGGAATTTTAACTATCTTAAATTACCTCTAACATTGGTATTGGATAACATGGTGTAAATAAAATTCCATAAATTGTAGTTTCCCATTAGAAATCACTTTTTAATCATTTAAATTTACACATCTAAAATCATTTAACCATTATAATTTCATTATTATGAACCATTTCATTTAAATCCCATTAATAATGAAAATAAATTTAAATTTACTCAAACCACTCATAATATAATCATTTGTGCATGCATAAAATGACTCATGACACATAAATTCACGAGTTCCAAGAATGATGCATGAAAATTCAACACTCATAACATACGAATCAAAATGTAAAATCATTGAAAATAAAATAATTACACAACAAGTGAATCATCAATGGTCAAATTAAATTAAATAGTAATAAAAATCATAAAAAAACCATCTCAACCATGATACCTTGGTTTTTACCAGAAATTTGGATAGAAACTCCAATGAATGAGATCATGGACCAGTTCTGAGTCATCATTGCCTCATGTATAACTTTTCCGAATAGTAAATAAATATATATGAAATGAAAACCACATTTAATACCACTTTGTAGAATATTGTCCAAGGTTCTATATACTCGTTCATTGATCCAATTTGTTACTTAGCCTCAAGTGTGCCACCCAAATTCTATAGGTTGTTGACTATGATTAATGGTTAAATATTTTACATAGTGATAATATACCCTCTTTATCAAAATAAATCAACAATTTAAATCCCTATATAAAATAACCAGTAAAATACAATAATGAATGACCCACAAGGCCATGTATTTCATGAAGAATTAAAAATAGGAAAAAATTAACACATTCTAATATTTTTGATATTTCTAGTCATATAAGAATCAACAGTCAAAAAATAATTGAAAATAAACCCACATGGACAACAGTCAGAAGACCTTGAAATAATGTGAGGTTCTAACATCTATGCTCTGTTAAGAAAAAAACTCATCCATCTATCATAAGACCCTTTCAGTTATCATGTAATGAAATCATGATGTATATTAAGGTACTAAATGCTGTAATGAATAGGGTTTGTGTAAAACACAACAATCCACAACCAACAGTGTGTAATGAAATATCCAATCTTCAATTATTTATGATGTTCTATAAAAAATAAAATACAAAATTTTCAAAGTAAAACTATTTCACATTATTTTTTCGTTATTTAACCACATTAGCCTTAAGTTTACGATGAAATCCAAACCAATAATTCTTGATTCATATTGTGTAGGAATAAGGACAATTCATCTAACGGAATTTATAATTTATACCCCATGGTATTTCATTATTTAGATTAATTCTATTTTAATTTAGGCACCCAGGAGAAATAGTTCGGGTACCAGTATTCAGGTTACCTAGAACATATATCCAATATTGTTATATCAAGCATGGGGAGAATCAATTAAACACCAATATCATGGGTATGTAGTGTGTTATCATTTCATGAAAATATCTTATACATGGTGCAACCGTCCAAAACCATTTCACATGAATTTAATGAGGGCCTAGAGATGTAGTCTGAATTCTATAGAGATTTAGAGATTCCATCCAACCCCATCTCAAAATTGTTCTCTTTTAAACACACCCCATATATATATATATATATATCATTGTCCACAATTTAAATTCCATTTATCAACCCTTATCAAGAATTTCTTCTATTTCATTTACCGATAATAACCATAGTTTTTAACCTTCCACATAATCATAAATATGATATATCCCTTTTTAATCATTTATGAAATTACATATCAATTATCTCATTATACATTAACCTTGCATTGTTATTAAAAACAACACATCAATTCCTATTATAAAATCATGAAACAATGTTATCACCCAATTAAGAAACCATTATTTCCTATTTAATATTTTATAAATACATTCAATGATAATTTTCACACTCTATGTGTTTCTTTCATAGCATGTCCCGTAATATTTATTGTATATAATGGGATCCCTAAAGGGTTTCATAATTTTAAAGTAATTCACTTCTATTTTCTGCTATAAATGGAATTTCACAATGTAGAAATTCAATGATAAAACTATAGGTTCATGATAATTATCTATACTATGGTAATTAGCATATAGGATACATACCTAATTGTTTCTGAATGATGTCTAAACAATAGAACTTATTTTGATTTAGAATATCCAAAAATGAAGAATAACACTAGGATATACAAACAATATGCTGGGGTCTCCCTTATATCTTTATTATCTACCTTAAAACGTTACAATTTAAATAATGGAATGTGGTTCTATCAAAATATTATTAGAACTATGGTTTTAGAAAATTGATGAAGAAGAAGATGATGATGATGATGATGAAATATAGGGATAAGAGATAAGATTGAAGACTTCATGGATCTACAATGGGAATTGAATCACATAAATTCTATATCTAGATCAGAGGGAATAAAATATCAATTCTTATGATAAACAAGAGATTTCATATCCAATGGACTAGGATAAAAATGAGTCACTACCAATATAATTCTCATTAGATCCATGAATTTAGATATTACAACAATATGAAACACATTAAGATTTCAAATTTTTGGAATGTTGTGTTATAATCTTGATATGATACAATCTCAAGCCAACACAATGTATTGTTACCAAAAATGCCATACAAATAATGCAGCATCCATGATGTTACCCTCTATTAGAAATTCCATGGTTTTACATGAGAACCATCATGGTTTTAGAATGAATTTTCACTAATTGTGTACCTCCTAGTGACTGTTTTATTTCCTTTAATATTTTCAATGAGGATTCCAAATGGTTTGGGGAAAAAGTCTAATCTAAAACCCAAAAAAAATATCTGAAACAAACCTTAACACACTCGATTCAAGAGAAAACAAAAATAATATTGAAATAAGGGTTAAAATAAATATAAATAAATATGATATATCACTCTATAAATGTTGGGATCAAAAAAATCAGGATGATATTTTAGGATTTAAAAAAATGTCTGTTTTTTAGGAAATAATGAAAAATACTATTTTTTCAAAAAAATCGTTATTTTTATTAAATAAATTACTTTAAAATATTCATTATATTTATATTTAAATTAAAATTAAAATCTTATATATTTTATTGAAAATAATTTAATAATTTACTATAACACCACTATTTTAAATGATTTTAATATAGGTGTTTTTAGGATTGAAAATGTGATTTTCTAGGAAACATTATTATATAATTTTGTAATTTTAAAAAAGAATTTATTTCATCAATTAATATAAATATATTATTTAAAATTGTATTACATATTTTATATCATGTGATTAGTTTATTTAATATAGTTCCACTTTAGTTTAGACATTATGAATAGTATTTTTTTGTGAAAATGTTCACCTCGAAAAAGTGTAAATCATGTAATGGTCGTAAAAAAAATGTGATATAGAATCAAAAATCTATATGTACATTGAATTTAGTTAATTAAATGATATTAATATGACCTTTGAAATACATAATTTTAATATATTTCCTTTTGGTTCAATTTTCCCTTGTTAATTTAATTTATATTTTTTTTAATTAATGAAAATACCAGAATGCCACACTATTGCTTTTAATTTCAATTTTTAGGATCAAATTAGTATAAGAATATCTATGAGTGAATTTAAAAGTATATTATTAGGTTTTTTATTTTTTTTATTTTTTATTTAGTTTTATATTTTAGTAATTGTATCATTGCATTAAAATCATATATTACACTCATGTAGTTTTTCTTCAAGATGTAGATAAATCAACATTAATAATTTAAGAAACATTAAAAGTAATATATTGTTTTTTTGAATTACGATTTCATATAAATTTTATTATTAAAAATAATTTACAATTTATGGATGAATATTTTATAGTTGATTTTATTTTTTTAATATGATGTATTTGAAATGAAATCAAATGAATAGTGTCAAAAACGATACCGGTGATACTTTAGGGAAAATAATATGTTATTAAGTTATTTATAAACAATAAAAATCATGAAAATTTATATATATGATAATAAATAGTGTTTTATTTCATTATTTTTCCATTCATAATACAATATTTTCCATTTACATAAAATTATAACCCTATAGCATTGAAAAACAAGCTACTGAAATTATTGTTAGAAATGGTTAATGAAGGGGATAAAAAATTATATTAGATAAAAAGAACTAAACAATTTCATAACACTCACTGGTTGGTTTTATTTATACCCTGAACATAAAAACATATTATCTGAGATATCAATGGTCCATTTTTTCATGAATGTTACGTAATATTAATTTTAATCCTTTGAAAAATCAGGAGTCTTCGACTTCCTCAATTATAAATGCAAACCACTTCCCCTCAATTATTTACACTTATTAACATAATCAACATTAACCAAACCCTACCTAAATATCTCCCCAGAATTATTATTGACAATGTATTTGTTTTAATCCTCAAAAAATTCCAACCTATGTCTATTTACTAGTTTATATAAAGCATGATTCTCTAAGAGAAGCTAATCGTCTTAACTGATCCCTTTCTTTTAACATATTTGTTTACCATAATATATTACTCCATAAAAATTTCAATATAATAAAACTACTAAATCATATACTATAAAATTTTATTATATTTTTGGAATAATATTTCACCATCTTTTCACCATAAAATAGGATACAAAACCATCGCTCATGTCCCAATGGACTACTACCTAGAAAATTGAATAAATTTTTCTTCCATATTATCCTCACATGTTTACTCATAATTATAGAATATATATGTATATAAATATAATAATTATACCAAAATACAAAATTTTGAAATTTAATATATTAATTACATCATTACCCTTCCACTTAAAAAATGATAACATTATGTGAGTTTTGGTATGACTGATGACTACACAAAGTGATGGGATTCATTTTCTAGGGATATCATTCCAGAAATTTATGTAGAAACCAGGAACAAGTAACCCATATCTAGTGTCAAAATTTTTACATTAAAATTGGAAACGAGGAATTAAATCATAAAGTACTGAACAGTTTATTATTCATGGTAAACTAGATATACACTTGAAAATATCATTACAATTGAAAACACTATATACATTATGTTATTTATTTGATAAATCAATTAATTATCATAGTTTATCCCTTCATATTAATAAAGATCATTTATTATTATCTTTGGTAGAATAAAACATCATAAAAATGTGAGTTCTGATGTTTGGTAAGGGTATGCATATAATGGAATGTATCTTGAGTAAAAAGCACAATCATTGTGGAAAGGTAAATAATGAAAACACAGTCAATTTAATCAATAAATTGAGTATAATATGGTATAAATAAATTATTATCAAATAAAACAACATAGTTTATAAAATGATCTGGAATCTATCCATGGATATTTTATCAAATATAATAATCACCTGGACATCATTAAATGATCACTTAATTAAGGAATTATTAATTCTAAACATCATAAAAAATAGCCCAGGCCTCGTGCCATTACTTCATACTGCAAAGGCCTCATTCTAACACATCTTACATAAATGGATATAGACTCAACTAAATAACTGTTATAATTATTCTCATTATAACATCAGATTTATATAGGGGATATTTGATTATAATCCCCACCCATCACATAATACTTTAAATTCATTCATAAAAATAAATTTGAGAAAAAAAATCAAAAGAAGTTTTCTTATCATAAGAATAACATATCAAATGTTAATTATTAACCTAATGTATAAACATAATCACAAACTACCCAATGTAGAGTAGTGAATGGTTATAAAATTGTACATTCCATGTGATATTAATCATAATAAATAATTAAATATTGTAATCATGGAGTAAATAGATCATATCCCTATTGGATTATAAGTAAAATATATGTTTTATGTTATTGATTAATATTAATACCATAAATGTTACATAATATTTTTATGCAAAATAAAAATTTTAATTTGAACGTAATATTCCAAACAAAATCACAAAATACATTTAAAATTATTTTTTTGAAATGAAATTTTAAAAAATGGTTAATATAATAATTAATAAATTAAATTGTCTTGATTGACTAAAATTAAATTAAAATATTAAATTGTAAAACACATATTCCATTTACATTTTCTATAAAATCCAAACGAGCCATGTTTTTAAAATTAAATGGACATTACTTAAAAAAAATATAGTCTTAATGGGTAAAATAATCTATAAAAAATCATTTTAAAAAATAAAATACATTTTTGAAAACATTTTTATAAAAATGGATATTGTTGGTAGGGGTGGATACTCAATACGGGGTGAATTGAGTTCTAATTAAAATTTTTGTTAAAAAGATTTCTATTAAAATCCCTCAATTTAAAAACTAATTAAACTGTAGTGAATTTTTGAAACTATAATGTTCATTTAGGTTCTCAAAAGATTGATTAGGTTTCAGTTAATTTAATCAGAAGATCAAATTAGCTTTTGAAACTAACCTAATGATTTACAATAGTTACAAACACTTGCTAGATTAACTATCAAAGTAAATTTAATCCAATTTTATATTTCAAAGTAATTAGAAGCGGAATATAAGATATAGTTAAAACAAAAACAAATAAGCACAATAGTTTTAACCAAAAGGTTCAGCCTTAAGCTGAGACTCTTTCCTCACAAATAATTTATATAAATTTGATCCACACCCTAGATCGGGGTAAAAAACATTACATAGATTGTCCAGGTACTAAGACCTCTGCCACAGTTTTAAGTGGTAAAACAAAACAACATCACACTGGCTATCCAGGTCCAACATGACCTCTAACACAATCCACAGTGGGATACAAGAGAGTTATAGAAGGTTTTTGTGAGGATTTATAAATCCTCCCATTTAGAACAGAAGATGGGATGTAAATACAGAACACACACTACTCAAAATGTAAATAAAATAATCATTGAGATAGTAAATATTAGTTTAGAATGCTCTAGTGATTTTTAGTGCATCTCTGGGCTCCTTTGATTAATCATGGATTTTCTTGAGATCTTCTCTTGTTTTTTCTAGAAAACAGAGTCTGGTTTTCTTCTTGTTCAGTTTGATCAGCTTTAGAATAGAGGCAATCTTTGAAGCTCTTCACTCTTTGTCTTAGGTTCAGCTTGTGATCTCTTCTTGTATAAATGACCTCGTGTATTTCTAGTGTTTTTCAAGTAAGCGAGTGTCTGGATTTAGCCTCCCTATTGTGTGTATTCGCATCTATTACTAACTGCAACTCGATATTCTTTTTATACTTTTAGCTCTGGAAATGGGAAGGGTTGCCTTTATCCAGGTATGAGGTACGGTTCCTAAAATTCTAACCACTATCATTAATTAACAGAAGGTGCATAAAAAACATCAAATATGATCATTGCTAAATTACAAATAGAAATAGATTTTAGAGAAGCAGTGACTGGTTTTCAATTAGTAGCTCCTTATAATAGTAAGCTTGTAGTGGTAGCTCCTTTGTAATGGTATATGTTACTCATTGTAACGGTAGCCCTCTATATAGCGGTGAGCTCATATCGGTATCTCTTTTTCCTTCTGTATCGGTGGACTTCATAGTGGCAGACTTTCATATACCAGTATACTTACTCTAGCGGTAGATCTGGTTTAACGGAAACTCGTACCGATAGACTTGCAGACCGGTAGATATACTCTAACGATAGCTCCGGTGTAACAGTAGCTCATATAGGTGAACTTTGTATCGATGGCTATACCTATTCGTATCAGTAGCTGTCTTTCTATCTGTTTTTATAGGTAGCTTGTGCATATAGGTGGACTTAGGAAAGTTGGTGACCTTAACTATAGTTGTTTATCTGTTTGTCTGTATCAGTAGCTATGTGTCGGTTCAATGCAGAACATATCCAGATTGAGTTAGAAGTGTTTTAAAGTATGTATAGATGTAGATAAACATTGATTAAAATATTCCAATGATTATTTTGATATTTATCATATATATATAGAATTATAATCACTTATCGTGATTATCAAACCATATTAATGTTTGATTGGGATTATAAGAACAGGTGTGGTCAAAAATCTCCCCCTTTTTAATAATCACAACCTATGGTATTATAATCCAGAATAATCATGAATTTATTAGAGTATGTCATGGTATTAAATTAAATTGTATTAGAGGAAAAATAAATAACAAAAAAGGAATAAATGTATTATATGGAAGATAGCAATGGAAAATAGTACGCTCATATTTCGCTTGTTATGTACAACATATGTACCCTTTTGATTCATAGATAGAGTTATAACATGAAGTTTAGATGAAGTTCATATTGCTCTCCATTATGCTCCGTAGTTTTCTTTTATATCCCCTTTTTTATGTCTCCCACTTGGTTGGATTAGTTCTCCCCCTTTGTGATTAGAAAAATGATGGAAACAAGTGATGAGAAAAGTAACAGCAATAGAGAACAAGACCATATATATTACTAGGGTAAAATAGTACTAGTGAAATACAAAAGATAATCAGATAAAATAAAAATTATCCTTATCAATGGTCTTGGCCACTTAATAATTCGACTTCCTCAATATGAGATTTTCCCATGGGATCAGAAGAGGATTCCGGCTGGGTCGATGCAGGTGGGGGCTTAGGAACACCAGAGATAATCATTGGAGGCTGAGATACTTAGACAGTTCTTGGCCAATACTGAGTAGCTCTCTGGTTGATCATGCGAGTGAGGCTTTTGAAATCATTAACTAGAGTCATCTGAGGAATAGAGGCAGACTGATCAGAGGCAGGCAGGGCCGGAGACACAATGATTGGAGTACTGTCCACATGCAAAAACTGTAGCAATAGATTCTGAAACTCTATAATGATCACTCCTCCTCTCTCTATAGAAGAAATGAAATCATCCTTGTTCTCTGTTAATTTGTACCATGATGGAGTCATCTCCCTGTGATTTCTTACTTGTTCTCTGAAGGCTTGATTGACATGAGGTAATTTCGGATTTTCCAAAAGATTTTTGAAATGATTGGTTAACTGATGCTTGGTATACACTTTCTGAAAATAAGAATCAACTTTATCCTTGATTCTTTCTGAGAGGCCGAATCTTCACTCATATAATCAAGAACAATTTTCATGATATCTCAAGTGGTAGTTACCACCAAGGTCAAGTAAGATGAGTCCACAAGTCCACTGGTTGATGCTGAACCAAGATCCTCTTTCATCAAAGCTTGAATCTAATCCAATTCTAATGGAGTTTTTGAAGCCAGAGAACTAATCGAAAAAATTCACAGTTTTGTGAATCTTTTAGTTAGCCCACTAATAAGATTTTTCACTTCCAAATCCTGGGTGCTATCATGCTTCTATATGGAATGCTTAAATACCTCAGAAACTGATACCATTTGGCTAACCACACTCTTTACAAAATCCAAATCCTTGTCTGATTGAGATTAAGAACTCATATAGGATTCCAGAGAGACAATTGATTTCTTTATAAATTAAACATCCTCTGCCAAGCTCGACATTTGAATCTAGAAATCCTTGAATTCATCCACCATCTCTGCCACAAAGGTTCACACACACCAACCAAGAGAGAGTTCAAAGGATTTTTCCATGTTTCTTATCTCCTCAACTAAAAAATTATTTAAATCAGCAATAGATTGGTTAATAAACTCTTTCATCTCAAAATTTAAACACTCAAGGTCATCCATGGTAACTAGATTTTCAAGAACAACTACAGGTTCCCTTTCTGACACAATACTTTCCACTATTTCATTCATAGCAGATTGGATGGATGAAATTAATGAAGTTTCCATTCTCTTTAATTATTCCACAAGGTTGGCCTTTAGTAGAGACTGTAACTAATCCATATCAGGTTTTCTGACTACATCCTTAGGTAATAGCTCAGAGAGAATATCATAAATGAATTTAAGTCTAATGAGAGATGCCTCATTATCAAAATCCGGATAATCCAATCCACAAAAAAAAAAAATTGGATCTGCTGCCCAGTCTTAAATTCCATCTACTACAGAGACACTTCCATGTCTTTCTGTATACTCCTCCTCAACAGGTGCATTATTTTGAATGACAATAGCATCTTCAGTAGCTCTTTCTTTCTCCAAATAATCTTCCACAACCATCTCAAATTCTCTAGCAGTAGGAGGCTATTCAGGAATAGGTGAAGGCTCTTCCATCTAAGTGATAACATCCTCTATAGGCATGACCTAGCTTCCAATCAATGAACTCAGACTTGAGAAAACACAATCAGATGCTTCAGTTTCATATTCTCTTTCTTATTCATTCATTTAGGTAGGCTGGTCTCCAACATCAATAAGTTCTTCTTCTTAATTACTTACTTTCAACACTGATTCCTTTTTAGATGATATAATTTCTGCAGTAAGACTTGGGGGCAAGTCCGAACCCCTTCTATTATCTACATAAGTATCCTATTCATCAGTATAATCATTGTACTGAGGTTCTTCTTCATCAGATTTTAGACCTGGATCCCTCACATCCTTAGGTCTAGAAGGATGATCCACAGGATTGAACTTATCATACAACCTCTCTTCATCACTGACCCATTCTCTTTTCCACGGATTCCAATTGATCTTATTATATTTGCAGACAGTTCTTGTGATTCAAAAATTGTTCCTTATTACTACTGTCTCATCTTGAGACTCAGCTACACCTGTTACCTTGATCATTATTGAGATCATCTTTTCAAAGAATAAGGCATTGGTTTTTGACTTTGTCCTGGTCATATCCTCAATTCGAACCATTAACAGCCTACATTAATTTTCATTAACACCATGTTTCAGCAAATGAAATAGATAAATATCTAATATTTCATATTTTCAAAGACCCCTCTCTTTAGACATAAAACATGTTGAATAAAAATGAAGAGCAGTCTATTTTCTCCATTCATTTCAGCAGCCACTAATTTCCTAGGAGTGACATCTCTTGTTAACTCTTTTAAGGTAGTTTCATATGAAAAGATGTTGCTAGTAGAAGGTATTTATTTCAAGAAATAATTGGATTCTCCTTCATGTGGAACCTTGAGGAATTTAGCCCACTCAACAGAGGAGAAATATATATCCTTTCCATTCACAACAAATACCAACCTATTCTCAATTTTTTATTTCTCAAAATGAACAAACACATAAAACTCTTTTACCAGCTTCGGATAATTGGGGCCATTGTTGTTTGAGAAGCATTATATCCATTTCTGATCTCCCAGAACTTATAGAACTAACGAATCAATTTTCATTAGCAATTATGTGCACAACTCTTTCTCAACTAATATCTCCCATTGAACAAGATGTATATTCGTGGGTTTATTCACTTCACTTTTATTCCTAGACTCAACTTTGAGTCTCTTAGTATTCGAGTCATATTCTTTTCCACTGAAAGAAGGTCTCTTTACTCTTACAATTTTGGATCGCAAGGCATAGGGTTCGAAATAAGGTTTTGGGAGCTACTGCTTGAAGGTAATGGGATTGAGGTGGATGGAGAGAGGTTAAGACCAATTTTTTATCATTTATGAATCATAAAGTAAATAAATAAAACAGAATAAGTAAAGTATAAATGATACAGATTTCGGAAGCTAAAAATAAAAAAGTTTAAAAATAGCACAAATTTAACGGTAGTATATACCCGGAAGAATTCCTAATAGTGAGGTTTATCTATCAGTGAGGTCCACTAACATTGACGTATAATGGAGAGGTTCATACCGGTGAGGTATAATAGTGAGGTGCATACCGGTGATGAATAATAGTGTGGTTTCTAATGGTGAGGTTTTTGACGGTGAGGTTTCTAACGGTGAGGTTTCTAACGGTGAGGTTTCTAACGGTGAGATTTCTCACGGTGAGGTTTCTGATGGTGAGGTTTCTGATGGTGAGGTTTCTAACGGTGAGGTTTCTTACAGTGAGTTTTCTAAAGGTGAGGTTTCTAATGGTGAGGTTTCTAACGGTGAGGTTTCTAATGGTGAGGTTTCTAACGGTAAGGTTTCTAATGTTGATATTTCTTACGGTGAGGATTCTAACGGTGATCTATCATTCCTAACTAATGTCTAATGTAACCTAATCTATCCGAACATAATGGTTTGGTGAAAATTCCAGCTAGTTGATGTTCAGTACCTATAAATTCAAGAGTAATTTCATGTTTTTTGGTAATGATCTCTCAAAAAATGGTGCCTTACATCAATGTGTTTGGTCCAATAGTGAGACACAATATTCGTAGAGATTCTAATTGCACTAGTTTTATCATAGCTTATTGATACATGTTTAAAATCATATCCATAGTCCAACAAAGTATGACCCTTCCAGATGATTTGTTCACAACAACTACCAGCAGTAATATACTCTGCTTTAGTAGTAGATAATGAAAAATAATTCTTATTTTTACAACACCATGATACTAAGGACATTCCCAATAAATTACATGTTCCAGAAGTGCTCTTTTTATCTAACTTGCAACCTGCAAAGTCAGCATCTGAACAACATATTAAGTCAAAAGATTTTCCTTTTGGATAAAATAAACCTAAATTTGTAGTATGTTAATGATATTTGAAAACTATTTTAACAGCAAGAAAATGAGATTCTTTTGGATTAGCGTGAAATCGTGGAAACATACAGACATTAAACATAATGTCTTGTTGACTTGAAGTAAGCGAAAGTAGACTTCCAATCATACCTCTTTAATTTTTTTGATCAACTGGTTTCTCTGATTTATCAATTTCCAACTTTCAGGTGGTACTCATGGGTGTATCACTCTCCTTAATACTATCTAAACCAAAACGTTTCAAAAGATCCTTTGTGTATTTACTTTGATTTTAAATAATGCCATATTCATTTTTAAAAACTTCAAATCCATGAAAATATTTGAGTTCTCCCATTAAACTCATTTAAAATTCATTTTTCATACTCTTTGAAAAATAAATACACATGTATTTTTAGAAAATCCAAAAAATAATATCATCAAAATAGATTTGTACTATCAAAACATCTTTATAAATTCTTTTAATAAAAATAATTGGATCAGAAATACCTTTAAGAAAAACCTTTAGAAATAATAAAATTACTAAGGCTATCATACCAAGCTCGTGGAGCTTGTTTTAAACCATATAAAGCTTTAGAGAGTTTAAAAACCTGATTTTGAAAATGAGGATTAGTAAATCCAGGTGGTTGTTTAAAAAAAAGATCATCTATTATGAAACCATTTTAAAAACAACTTTAAACATCCATTTGATATAACTTGAAATTCAGATGAGCAACATAGGCAAGTAGAATCCTAATGAGTTCTAATATACCTACAGGTGAAAAGGTTTCCTCATAGTCTATTCTTTCTTCTTGATTATATCCTTGTGCAACTAACTTTTCTTTGTTTCTAACTATTTTTCCAGATTCATCAACATTGTTTTTTAACAACCCATTTAGTGCCTATGGTCAAAGTGTCATTAAGTCTGTCAACTAATTCCAAGCCTTTGTTTCTTTCAAATTGATTTATTTCTTCTTGCACGACCATTACCCAAAATTCATCATTTATTGCATCATTGATATTTTTAGGTTCCAACTGTGAAAGAAATGATTTATGTTCAAACTGATTTCTTAGAGAAGCTATAGTCTATGTCCCTCTATCAAGATTACCAACAACAGCATCTAAAGGATGATTCTGTAGAATCCAAGTTGATTTAGTAATGTTAGGACTAGAAATTTCATGTTCTTCTATAGGTTCTCATTCAACGGAATTGGGTTCTGGAAAATTTCCAGAATTAATCGATTTTATAGCATGTTCACTGTTTTTATCATTAAGTTCTAGGATAGACATATCTTCTTCTAGATTTTCAAGAGAAGACTTAGGTTCATGTGGATCGGTTTCATCAAATTTGATGTAAACAGATTCTTCCACAAATTTTGATTGTTTATTGAAGACTCTATAAGAATTTATAGTTATAGAATATCCTAGAAACATTCCTTCACCACTTTTAGAAGCAAACATTTCATGATTATACTTAGTATTAAGAATAAAGACTTTGCTACCAAAAACATTAAAGTAATTAACCTTAGGATTCCTATGGTTCCACAACTCATAAGTGATATTTTCAAGAACAGGACTAATCAAGACTCTATTTATAATGTAGAAAGTTCTAGTCACATATTCAGCCCAAAAATAAACAGTTGGGTCATACTTGTTGACCATAGTTCTTGAAATTTCTTGAGGGGTTCTGTTTCATCTTTCTACTACACCATTCTGATGAAGTTTCCTAGGGGCATAAAATTTGTGACTATAGCCATTGTGTGAGCAGTATGATTCAAACTCATGATTTTAAAACTCACATCCATGATCACTTCTCATGGACTAAATCTTAATCCCACTATGATTTTTGATATACTTGGAGTATTTAATGAAGTAGGAACAATCTTAACTTTTGTGAGCTAATAAGTATACCCAAGTGTACCTAGAAAATTCATCAACTAAGACATAGACATAGTTCATACAATTTAAACTAGAAACTCTAGAAGGTCCAAAAAAAATCCATGTGAACCAAATCATGAGTTTGTGAAGTTGAAACTTATTTCCTTGATTTAAAATAATCATTATGTTTCTTTCCCTTTTGACAGGGAGTAAAAACTTTGTCTGTTGGGAATTAAAGATTGGGAAGGTCTCTATCTATGTTCTTCCTAGTTAGTTCTCTATGTGAATTAACATTGTAGGGTCCAAATCTTCTGTGCCAAAGGCATGATTATTTATTAAAATCATTTAAACATGTATCAATTTTTTTGGATAAAGAATTCAAATCAACTCCATAAACATTTTCATTTCTTAAAGCATAAAATACTATATTATTTTTAGAAATAAAAACATTTCATGAATAATTTTCAAATTTAACATTAAAACCATCATCAAACAACTAAGAAATAATTTTCAAATTGTATTTAAGTCCATCATCAAATAATAATTTAGAAATTAAAACTTAATCAGTGTTAACAATCTGGCCTAAGCCGATGATCATTCCTTTTGAGTTATCACCAAAGGTGACATAGCCTCCATCAACCTTGAATAGGCTCTTGAAACATGAAAAATCTCCTGTCATGTTTCTTGAACATCTATTGTCCAATTATTCTGTCTTACTAAATGAACTCTTTAAGAATGTTTTTTACAAAATAGGTTTAGATAGAAAATGAATTTTTTACCCATATTTTCTTGGGTCTAGACAGGTTAGCAAGTAAAGCTTTAGGTACCCAGACTTCTCTTATGGTTCTCATATAATTTAAAGAATAAATAAATTTTTAATGATAAACCTTGTTTGATCTATAAATATATGAATAACTAGATGTAGCATATGAACATCCAGAACTAGAACTACCAGCATTCTGTCCATGTTTTGGAATAAATCTAATATTAGTAATCTATCTCTTTCCAGGTTGATAGCCTATTCCATTGGTATATTTTGGTTCCACTTGTTTACCTAAAATTTGTGTAAGAGTGTTCTTTACATTAGTGAACTTATCTATGTCCTTCCATAATTTATCATTTGAAAATTTCAGTTCACTATTTTCCATGAGTAATTGATATTTCTTTTCCTTTTCTATATCAAGTGCATATTTAACAGAGCTGGTCAAAGAATGTTGTTTCTTTAAGGACTTATACTTGTCCTTTAATTCATTACAGGTTTTTTCTAGCATATTACAATATTCAAACAACTCTTCACTAGTTATCTTTTAAGATTCAGAATCTGAATCAACTCTAGAAAAATATGAATTTAAATAAGGAGTATCCAATGTTCCCTAATATCTTGTTTGTTATAAAACACATGATAGCTTTCTGAGATTTTTCATCTTGAGTAAATTCAAAATAACTTGATGTGTCTTCTAATCACAGCAAGTTTCATTCATATATTTCTTATACTTATTCTCCTTGTAGTCATATTTCTTCTGGAACTTTAATTTTGGACAATTTTCTTTTATATGTTCTTTCCTTTTTCCCTCATAGCATACAATGTCATCACTTTTATCATACTTTATACACTCCTTATTCCAATGACCATGGTTTTCATATTCTCCTTTAAAATTTTATTTTCTGAGGAATTTCATCTTCTTATATAACTTCTTAAATCTCCTGACTATTTAAGCCATATCAGCATCACTTTCACATGCACTCTCATCACTACTTTAGATTTTAGTTTGTGTGTGAACTTTTTCCTTGTCCTTTATATTTGAAGAATATGTCTTGAAGGATACTGACTTCTTTTTTGGTTCATCATCTTCTTCTTTATTCACATAAGGTTCTTCTTCATATATCATTAACTTACCAATATGTTCCTTAATAGTAGAAGAAACAATATCTCATGATTCTTTAATTGAAACAAATGTGCCTCTCCATTTGACTTGTAAACATCTTAATATCCTCATGACCTATTCTTTCACAGGAAAACCTTTTCAAAGTGAGATCATTGTATTTAAAAAAATTTGAACCTGAGATACATGTCAATAATAGGTTAATCAGGCTTCATTTTAAAATTATCATACTTAATAGTATAGGTATTCAATCTCATTTCCTTAACATTGGTTGTTACCACATGAGAAACACCCAATGTATCCCGAATTTCATAAGCAGTTTTACAAGAGGATATGAGATTAAATTCTTTTTCTCCTAAAACACATTACAAGACATTCATTGCTTTACTGTTATTATTGTATGCAGTTTTAGTAGGTTCATCCCAAGTAATTCTTTCAATTTCTAGAATCCTATACTACATCTCTATAGCAGTCCAGATGTCAAATCCCATACTCTCTAAATGAATTTTCTTTTTTAGTTTACATTGGACATAGTTAAAACCATTAAAGAAAGGTGGGATGTTGGTACCAGCACCTTCTAATATATTATCCATAATTAGATTGTAGTAAATATATTTAAAGTGTTAAAATATAGAACTAACAAAAATCTATGATCTTTAAGATAAAACTAAAATCACTATTGAAAAATAGAGTGTTTTGAAAACATTTTCTAATAAACAATCCTCTGATACCAAATGTTGGTCGAAGTGGATTCTCAAGATGGGGGGTGAATTGAGTTCCAATTAAAATTTATGTTAAAAATATTTCTATAAAAATCCCCCAATTTAAAAACTAGGTTAAACGATAGTGAATTCGAAAAACTGTAAAGGTTCAATTAGGTTCTCTAAAGATTGATTAGGTCTCAGTTAATTTAATCAGAAGATTAAATTAGCTTCTGAAACTAACCTACTTATTTACAATAGTTGCATACACTTTCTAGATTAACAATCAATGTAACTTTAAAACAATTTTATATTTCAAAGTAATTAGTAGTGGATTATAAGATATAGTTAAAATCAAAGAAAATAAGAACAAAAGTTATAACCAAGATGTGAAGTCTCAAGCCAAGACATAGTCCTCTCAAATAATTTCTAAAAATTTGATCCACACCCTTGATCGGGGTAAACAACAGTATACAGACTGTCCAGGTACTAAGACCTCTACCACAGTTCTACGTGGGAAAACAAAACAACAATGCATTGGCTGTCTATGTCCTACATGACCTCTACAACTATCCACAGTGGGATACAAGAGAGTTATATATGTTTTGTTTGAGCATTTAGAAATCCTCCAGTTTAGCACAGAAGTCAATGTGTAAATATAGAATAGAAACTACTCATAATGTAAATAAACGAATAACTGAGAGAGTAAATTTGATTTTAGAATGCTCTAGTGATTTGAAGTGCAGCTATGGGATCCTTTGATTAATCAGCGATGCTCCTGAGTCCTTATATGGTTTTTCTCTAGAAAACTGAGTGTCATTTTCTTCATTTTCAGTTTGATCAGATTGATAATATATGCAATCGTTGAAGCTTTTCACTCCTTGTATTAGGTTCTGCTTGTGTTCTCTTCTTGTATGAATTGCCTCATGTATGTCCAGTGTTCTTCAAGTAAGTGAGTGTCTGGATGTAGCCTCTCTATTTTGTGTATTCATGACCCTTATTTACTGAATCTCTAACATCCTTTAATACTTTTAGCTTTGGAAATGGGAATGATTACCTTTATCTAGGTACGATGTACAGTTCTTGAAATTCCGACCACTATCCTTAATTAGCAGCAGGTGCATAAAAAACATCAAATTTGACTGTTGCTAAATAAACAAATAGAAATAGAGTTTTCAGAAGCAGTGACCAGTTTCCAATTGGTAGCTCCTTATAACAGTAATCTTGTAGAGGTAGCTCCTCTGTAACAGTAGTTGTTACTCCTTGTAATGGTATCTCTCTGTGTAGCGGTGAGCTCTTATCGGTAGCCCTTTGTCCTTCTGTATTGGTGGAATTCATAGTGGTAGACTCTCATATACCTATAGACTTACTCTAACGGTAGCTATGGTGTAACAGTAGCTTATATTGGTAGACTTGCATACTGGTAGACTTACTCTAACGGTAGCTCTGGTGTAATAGTTACTCGTGTCGGTGAACTTTGTATTGGTGGTCGTAGCTCTTCGTATCGATAGCTTTCTGCCTATATTTTTGTATCGGTAGCTTGTGCATACCATTGGACTTATGCATATTGGTGACCTTAATAGTAGTTGTGTATCTGTTTGTCTATGTCAGTAGATATATGTCTGTTCTATGCAGAACATATCCAGATTGAGATAAAACTGTTTCAAAGAATGTATAGACATAGATAAAAATTGATGAACATATTACAATGATTATTTTCATTTTAGCATATATATATATATATAGAATTATAAGAACATATCAAGATTGTAAAAACATATTAATGTATGATTGGGATTATCAAAGAAGGTGTGGTCAACAGAAATCAATGAAAAAGAATATTTTACAGAAAAGAAAAATGAAGATAAATTTTATTAAACTTATGTTCCCAATAATTTTATATATCAATGAGTGAAAAAATGTTATATTACATGAAAAAGGCCACTAATAACCATAGTAGAATAAAATATATTAATTATACTATATAAATATCAAATAATTTCCTCATGGGATACTTAAAACACAATTCTAAATCATAGTTAGAATGTGTAACAAACCATTATAACATTGGTAAATTTTTTTATGATAATCTATATTAAACAATTAAAATAAAATAAATCATAAAATATCCTAATGAAAAATAAATTCTTGATATTAAATATAAAAGGGGAAGTATATACACTACACAATCTAATAAGTTTTGAATATTGCATATGTCTCACAGAAGTAAAATTATGGTGAGGAACCCATACCATTTGTTTGAATTCATTCACATAAATTTGAAAATAATTTTTAATAAATATTGGTTTATGAAAAATTTATAAAAACCCATACTCAAATATTTCCTAACAAACATTTTTTACATATAGTGTTTTATCACTAATTTATTTTCAATTACTTGTAAAAATCATTGATTTGTTGGTAATTGTATTGTATAAAATTTATGTTGTTGTTAAGTAATTTTTCACCATTTAATTTTATCATCAATAAATCGTATAATTTTATTTAAACATGATATAAATATAACATATATCCATTATGTATTTATATAGAGTGATCTATAATTTTTAGAGAATTAAAATGGTTTAGAAAATTCATGGCGATGGTTGTCCATATGAACACATACACATTATTTTAATTCACTAAATGGATGAAATGAAAGAAAAATAAATTTTAAATAAACATTAATTAATAACTACTATGCTTTAAAAATTAATATTACTAAAATATAACCACATCACCATCCATGAAAAAATAAAACAAAATATATTTCACATTGGTATATGGAAGAGTTTGTCAACACATACACATGAGTTGCATTTTTTCCAATGGAATGGATGTTAAGAATTTTTGAGTGATAATATATTTCCAATAGTATACTTAGATCATTAATATCTCATATATTCATTATCTATTATCTGTAATACCTTTCATGAAATGATTATGTGAAGAAAGAATCACATTGCTTCGAGAGGTCATAATTTTCTATACCCACAAGTGATATTGTCATATACCTCACGGAATAGAAAATATAAAGGTATATGTGATATGGAAGTTAAGTAAATATAATAACGCCACATATATTATATAAATATTCCAAATTCCACATTTCATCTTCCCTTTTTATTTGGTGATGTAAAATAATTAAATTGATTTGTGGGGTTGTAATCTTCCATAATCATTATTTACGGTTCTATTTTCTATTTGATAGAAGAAGAGATAGAAATAGTTTACCAAATTTTCATAGTAACATATCAATGTATATGATATACTAGTTTTATAATTTTATTACATTTGTAAAATATTAGAAGCTTTTAGGAGGATAAGTGATTCAAAAACATATAGTTAAAATTATTACCTCTCTATCAAAAATGCACTTTATGTCTAACCTAATTTATTTTTATGAAGTATATCTGATCTATGAAATAAATCAAATATTTGGTTATGAATTTATGGAATATAATTGCGTAGTAATTATGTGGTAAAATTATGAATTTTGATTTGTATAGGATAAGGGATTGGGTGTCTTTTATAAGTTATGGAGAAGAAATATTTGATACTTTTGTGAATAATTAATTCAACCCAATTTTTCATCATGAACGAAGAATAAAAATGAATAATTATAAAACCATTTATATTACCGGATCAAAATATTCCATAAAAAATATTTTTTAAAAGTTTTCATATTATTTTAACACTGTTTTTTTAGTATAACCCCTATGTAATCCCACTTTTAATATAATCATTGTCATTAATTTTTAATTTTTTTAGATATATATATGTGTAAAAAATTTATATGACATTATTAAATAATAAAAATTATGTTGAATTCAAATAGGAAGCCTATTCTAATTTAGTTCATATAAGTGGAAGAATCTAATTAATAATTATACCTATATGTACAACCAGAAAATGATATTCCAAAATTGAAATTAAAAAAAAGTATACAATTTCAATAATATAAATATAAAATATATTATTTATTAAAAATATATAAATTAGTTAAATATTAATTTAACTAAAATAAAAATACATTAAAATAATTTTAATATATACTTTGTACTTAAAAATAATTTAAATGAATATGCACTTCTCAATTAAAATTATGTATTTCGCAACATTCATCAAAAAATAAATATTTTCTAAATATTATCTAAAATAAAACCAAACGTAATATTAATATTTTGATTCCATAAATGAATTTTTTAATGAATTATATTTCTAATTTTTGTTAAACATAAACCTAATTTATGTGTGCAATGAATGAAAATTACGTCTTTCAAAAAATATACAATTTATTTCAAAAAAATTCTTTATTGTTAAAATTATTATTATTTTATTTTTAATTTATTGAAAAATTTTAATTTGATTTTTTAAATTTTTATAAAATATAATTTCCTCATTTTATTTTGTCGAATTCATATCTTCCAACAAAAAAACTAGGTTATAATTGCTATGTTTAGTGATTAATAATTTAATATAGAGTCTCATTTCATTTTAACCTCATTTGGTATACATGAATATATATCTAAGATAATGAATTTATTTAAAAGTAAAGATATCATTTTGTATTAAGGGGTTTTATTTAATAATAATAATGGTGTTTCATTATACACACACGTTTGAACATAATGTTCATATTTTAAAATATATCATTGTTACATTCATCATGAGGAAAATAACTTAAGTTCCCACAATTTAATATTTATTTCGACAATAAAGGGTCTAAAATTATAATATATCCTTCTTTAAATCCAAAATTATGATAAGTATTAAAAAAATATTATGGATAAGAGACAATTGGAAGCATAAAGTTAATCTAGTATAATCATGTAACAATATTTTTATGTATAATAAAATAAGTGGGAAGTGATGATCTAGATATGGTTGATAATCATAATTTACCCATAATTATATTTGGTAATATTTCTCTTAAATCAAATGATGTTGAACGATGAATAGAAATAAATAAAACCAAACCATAAATTTGTGATGATTTAAGGTGTTATTTGATTCATCAGGGATAATGGTACGTGGATATTATTTTTCAAGATCCTTTTATTGGAGTAAAAGAAGCTTATTTGTAATTGTATTGAGATCACTTGAAATTTTACTTACATGATATCATTCAATTTCATATTTAAAATTTTGTCATTTTTTTCTGGTTAAATAAATTCTAACATTATTTTTTACATGATGAATTGATTATCCAAAATGAATTTTTATTCCTGAAACACATTGACAGATCAATAGGATACAATGTAATCCCTTCAATATATTGATATTTTATTGAAAAATATTATAACACATTATAAAAACCATTCCATATATAGTTAACATTAGGACTCATTCAAAATATGTATATCAAAATTCAATGTCCAGAAAATCAAATTATGGTCACTAAATGAACATTATATTCCCCATATATTTTAATTTTTTCCATAATGTTACAATTTAAATTTTATAGTACCTTGATCACCATAAAAATATAATGAAAACAAAGAATATTTTAAAAATAAAATAAAGGTGGACAAATATATTTCAAAGGTGAAAATTCATAGTGAACACAATAGTTGATAACAAAAACCATAAAATAACTAACTAATATCATGTTAACCAATAATATCCCATAACAATATCATTTCTATTATTATAATAATAAAATTAAAATATTATGGTTTATATTCCTTTATTTTTTACAAAAAAGTACAGACCATCAACTGAATCACATTTCTCGGTACCATCCAACACATGATTTCAAATCCATAATGAAATTCTTCTATATTATTGTCCTCAATAATTTCATGATTCATATAATGAGAATATTATTAATTAAGGAAAATTAAATCATAATTCTTGGATCCAAATAGAAAAATAATATTAATTATTTGACATGGGATAAATAAATTTCATAATATTGACCATGATCCCATAGTTTTTTCTAGGTATATACTATTAAAACATAAAGAATTATTAAGAATAATGCCTCTTCTACTAAATGTTAATGCATAGTAAAATGAGGATGTGTCCCTTACCCATTAATAAATGATAATGATGGAATTTAGCCCTAATATAACGAAAATTTTAATTCCTTTTATTCATATATCATGGTTATTCCTTATAGAAGTATCACATGTGGGAAAATCCTTCTTTTAGTTCTTGTATTTTTCAATTTTTTTCTATTCCATCATTTTCTTTTCTTGATTCCCTTTATAGGGATATTAATTGGATAATTATTTCTATATCTTAATAGAATATGTTACTATTTTTTTTTTGAAAATTATTGGTGGATTACTGACCATTGAAGTATTTCCTAAATCCCATCAATGAAAAAATCGATATTGCTCTTTGGATTTTGTTATTAGTCCATATCAGGCACATTTATCCCTATAAATTTGGTTTTATACATTGAAAAAATACATCTACTTTTTTTCTTATTACCAAAAAATATATTTCCATATCTTCTTCTTTATGGTGAAAAAAAATATATCCAAGAAGACTACCTTGTTAACCCCCAATACCATATTTCCTATTTATTCATCATCCTTTATTTTTTCAATCAATGACCAATATTAATACACAAACACTAAGACATTAAAAATTGAAATGACAAACATTCATCCTTTTAGTAATTCCCAGAATGATAAATATATTCTCTATTGATCTTATCAATTTCTCATTGGAATTTTTTTTGTAGACACATTGAATTATGGTGGTTGGTGATGCATGAAGAAGTATAATATTATTACACAGTGTGGTAGACCAATAGGCTAATCCATAAGATAATTTTTATTACTCAAATCCTTGTTCATCTTCCCCAAATATGGCCTCAATTTGATCCATTCTTGTAGTATTTCTATCTCCAATTTAATTATACTTACAAGGTGGGAATGAAATATTTTGAGTATTTGTATAGAAACTATTCTCAGTCCATAAGTATAGAGAAATTTTTTAAATAATATCATACACTATATTTGATTATAACTATAATAAACATAATGTATAATCTTCAAACGTGTGCAACCCATAACATATATGGAATAATATATGGATAGATAATATCAAAGTAATAATTTTTATTCTTTTGATATATATATATATATATTCAAACATTTTATAATTTTTTGAAAATACAATGTGAATTATCCTATTCATATTCCCTAGGAGTTTAAAACTAGCTGTGCATTAAGGTAGGCTATCTTGAATTAGGATTCCATTAGGCCAATACCAATGTGTCTTTTTCAAAGTCATTACACCAAGGTACATCTATTAAAAAAACACATTCATATGTAGCATCAATAGGGTTATTAATTCTCTAAGAAAAAACCTAGTAGCTTCTTTTCTAAAAAATATGATGTACTTATATACATATCCTCAAAGTCTACCATAGGGTTATGGTTACTAATCAATATTTTCAAAAATATAGTTCTCATGTTACCTATAAAAAATTCCATAATACTTACAATAGAACCCTTGATCCCATTAAACATGTTATACTATTTACATGATTACATTGGCATCAGAATAAAGAAATTACATGCCGATGGAACCAAGAGTTTCCTAGTCTTGATAAAAAAGTTACATACGTAACATATAATTAAAATTGAAAAATATGAAATTATTTTCCTATAGAATTCCCATATTACTCATATTTTATCCCAACAAAATAATTAGAAAACACTTTCAAATATCTTGGTAAAATTTAGACATAAAAATAGTTGTGATAAGATGATCAGAAAGGGTAAGACTAAAATAGGATCTATTAGGAAAATATTGTCCTAATCAATATGTATTGATATATAAATAAAACATATACAGTTTCATAAATAATAATTTCTGAATAAGGTAAAACAATGTATGATCAAATAAATCCATAAAAATAAACACATACGATTTAATGTTATCATTAGATATTCTAACTTATCAAATAATAACCTAGAAATCAATATCTAATCTCATTATTAAGGAATAAAAAATTTTGGACAAAATAATCATTCCATAAAGGCCTCATAACATGCCTTCTTATCATCATGAAATATTACATTAATATTTAGTGCCCCAACCAAACTTACAATAAAATTTATCTCACGAGACCTAGATATGCATTATCGGGCTCTGTAATTCGGTCCGCCAATTAATAAATAATTAGGGAAATGAAATCCTCATTTGAAATAGGTGAAATATAATCAATACAAAATTATTTATTGAATAAAAAACATATGAAATGTAGATACCTACGCATATCAATAAACATAATCATCAACAATACAATGTAATATAGAGAATAGTAATAAAAGTTTAAATCCTCAGTAAAAATAACCATACACTATCAAAAGAAAAATTAAATATGGGATTAATAAAACAGAACACCAATTCTTCACAGGTAAAAGTAAGTTTTGATTTCATTGAATAATTGAAATACAAAAACATTTATAGTAAAACATTTACGAGAAAAATAACATTTTGAATTTGAATATATTAATAATAATAATATTTCACAGAATAGTCTGAAAAAATATTTCATTGCAAATTTCTATTTTAAACATGAAAAATAATCTGAAAAATATTTATTGATCATTATTTGGGAAAAATATGTTTGTTCCATACATGTTGAAATAATTATTTCATTTATATTTTTGGAAAAGGTAAAATATGATTTTTTTTAAAATGACTTTAAAATTCCTCCAAAAAAATTTAAAATATTAAAAATTGTTAATATTTTATATATTAAATAAATTTAAATGTTTAAAAAATAATTTTTTTAAGTCATATGTATGGAAAAATGTTTTTTTGAAAAGTACTTCGACTGAAGGGAGAAATAATCTGCAAATTTTATAAAAACATTTACTCCAAATTTTAATTATAAAAGAGTGTATAAATGGAAATATTACATGAAAAATATCATTAATAAATATTAGAGAATTAACTATATTTATTTTAATACATAAATATCAAAAAGGTCATTAAGAGATACATTAATATATGAATCCTGAATAATGATGAGACTGTAAAATAAACCAATACCAGATTGGTAAATTTTGAATCATATACAACATGAATGAATTAAATAAAATTGAAATATTAAATACCATGAATTTTAATATATTATTGATATAATATTAAATATTTTCTGTATTTATACCATATAAATGAATAAATTATGAATATGACGTATGTTTCACGGAAGAAAATTTCAGAAAAATAACCTATACCACATGTTCAATATCCATCTTATGAATCCATGTATACTATATAATAAATATTGGTCTATAACACATTCTATAAAAATATTATTATATATCTAACACCATATATTTTTTTCTTATATTCTTTTATTACTCATTTACTATAATTTCATTGTAAAAATTATTATTTTAGTTTGTAATTACCCGTTTTTTCGTGTAGGTTTTCTTTTAGTAATTTTTTTATATTACATTCGTCTTGGTTAAAAAATATAAATAATTTTAGCTAATGATATAAATATATTATACATTTATTATAAATATATTTATATTAATCTAAAAAATTAAGAGATAGAATATGGATTACACCAAAAATGGAGATAGTAGGTCGTATGTACAATGAATTTTGTTAACATTTTTCTCGATGGATGGAATATATGAAAAATAAATACTAATTAACATTTTATAAATAATTTTAGTGTATAGATATCCTTTATATATAATATCAATATTTATTTTCATCCATATTATAATATAATGAAATACATTTCCCATTGATACGTGCAGGTGGTAGTCTACATGTACGGTGAAGGGAAGTTATTTTTTCCCTCTAGAATAGATGTTAAGAAGTTAAACATGATATAGTATTTATTTAAATATTTAAGATAAATAATATCACACTTATTTATTAAATAGTTTCCTTAATACATTTAATTTAATGTAAATGAGAAAAAATGAATCCCATCAATTCGCAGGGTGATAGTCCACCATACACATGAGTGACATTATCATATCAATCAGGAAATGGAAAACATGAAACTAGGTTTCATATGATAACTAAATAAGTATAATAATATCATAAATATCACATATATATATATATATATTATTTATAAATAATAACATCCATCCATGAAATATGGTGATTGAAAATGAACTAAATCAGTTCACAAGGTGGTAGTCTACCGTAAACACGATCAATAATTTCATTTTCAATGTGGGGATGAATATTGGTTATTACATTATCATAATAATATATATGAATATTAGAGACATTTTGTTTTTAAATTTTTTCATAGTTGTAAAATATTAAAATGTGTTCGAAGAAGTATTTAAAAACACATATTTAAAAACATCACCCTTCATTCAAGATACCTCTTTAGGTTTGACTTATGTATTTCATAGATTATCTTCATGATGTGAAAATAGAATCAAGGATGTGTGTAGGGAGTTAAGTAATATATTTTGGTAGGTATTTTCCAATAATAATGGTCATTAAAAGTATAAATATGTGAGGATATGAGGATACCCTTTTTATGTTTGGGGGAAGATACACATGCTATTTTTTAAAATAATTAATTACAACCAAATTTTTATCATGACGAAATCCTACATTATTTTCCATTATATAAATATTGGGAATATAGGGTTAGAATATATCAATAAAATGTAGTTTTGAAAATTTGTAAGCTTATATTAACCTTTAAATATTTAGTTTATCCCCACATGTATACCCATTTTTACAATAATCACAATAATTCATTATTATTATTTTTAATACTCATAATTGTGAAAATATAAAATATACTTATTAGATAAAAAATTAATAATATTACAGATACATAATCAATTATTTAAAAAACTATTAATAAAATTAGCATAATCGATTTATTAAATATATCAACCTACATAATGAAAAAATGACTTTTTAAAGAGAAAATTTTAATATGTATATAATGTTTCTATATCAAAATTAAATAATAAATTGATTAAAATGAATTAATTAGTTAAATGTTCATATAATGTATCTAATTTAAATTTTAAACCAATTTATAATATAATTTCATTTTATATATAATTAAAATATGTAATAAGTTTTAAAAAATATACATTATTTTTCACTATTAATCAAAATATTAATCCTCTTGGGAAATTATAAAAAAGTTATGAAAAGAAAATTTATATATTATTTTTTCAAAACTAACGACTATTTTATAAAATAAATTTTAAAAACATGTCAATTTTAATATTAATTTATGTTGGAAATAGTTCACTAGACTGCCATTCTAAAAAATACAATTTTTTTAGAAAACATTTATTTTTCTTGAAAATATTATTTATTTATAATCAATAAAAAACAATAGGATTTATTTAATACATGTACAGCTCATATAATTTACATAATGAAATATTAATGTTCATTCCCTCAAACATAACTAATATGTTATAATAGCAAATTTAATAACATTATTTTATAAGATTTTCATGTTTCATTTAATCCCCGTGATTCCGGTATCACAATCTATGTAATAAAATGAATTTATTTTATATCGTAAATTAACATGTTTTTATATAGTCTAGTATTTTTTCTTGTTTTGGTTCATGCACACTATTAAACATGATATAAATATTTTAAATTCTTGATGTGATAAATTATTGTTGATACATATAATTAATTTAAATAATATTTATGAAATTAATATTGATCATTATATGATGAAAATAAAATATTTGTATCAGAATTAAAATTTTGATAAAACATATAATGTAAAAACAAGCAATTAATACCTAAAATCATGATAATAGTGACATATATTTTATGAATAGGTCATTAGATGTAATAAGATGGTAATATATTATCGTTTAAATATATTTATGAATACTTTATAAATTAATAACATGATTAAAAAAATATTCATGTTGTTAAATATTGTTCAAAAAAATTTATTTTTGTGTCATGATACCTCTTAACTATATTTTAGTTCCCTTTGTAATGATTATACATCATTGACTACGATACATCATGAATATGATTAAATTGTAACAATATTTTTTTAATTAATATTATATTATTTTGATATATATTTGTAACACATAATAAATTTATTTAATAATTCTCATATCAATGGTATAATCATTGTAATGGATTTTGTCTAAATTTCTACTCCAATTAGTCATATTATTTATTATACAAAAATTCTATGCTATGTGAGTATATATTAACTCAATGATTTATTTTACGAAAATATTTATTTTTAATGGTGATTAATTTATATGTTCATTTATTCACATTAAAGTGTTGGAAATTAGTTTTCTCTAATGAGGGATGAAATAATTTTACAATCTCATTTTTGGGATTGCTTATATTTTTTGTTAGAGGATTATTATGTTGAATTTGTCAAAGACGAAATATATTTTCTAATAATATGAATATTTATAGAGTTTCTATGTTCTATTTATACATTTTTTCCCAAATTCACATAAATAATGTAATAATTTATTTAAATAAAATATAATCTTATTTATATTATTTATCAGGAATATTTTTTCCATAACCAAATTTTTACCATTTTTTTAAAGTAATTTATATTCACTAGATGATTTATAAAGTGTAAATTATGTTACCCATTTAATTTATATTGGAATAAAAGAATATTTCTATGGGTTTTCAAAATGTTTATTTGGGTGACTTATTAAAAAAAGTTCAATAGAATATTTATTTTAAAGATATAAAATAGTAAGATACATTCCCATAGCTGTAATCATATTATAATATTATGCTTGTAATGAAATTTATTAATAGTTTTTGAAATTAAAAAAATAAAATATAATAATATATTAATTTCTCATTTATTTTTTCATTTAATATATAAATTTTAACACCCCAATCATCCATGATATGTTTCTCTTGTAATAATATGATAGCGTGTGAAATACGAAACACCGAGTTCAAGTGAACCATGACCTATCAAAATAGCCATTTAAAAAGAAGTTATGAATAGTAATAACCAAATTTTTTATTTTATATATATCTATCATATAATTTTAACATTCATCTTTTTTGTTTCATAGGGATAAAATAAGGAAAAATTCAATGTTTCTTATAAAAGAAGTGTTTTAAAGAAAATGCAGTTTTTCCCCTTTTAATGGGGAACCCTTTTTAAATCCAATATTTGACACCATTATATATTAAATTTTATTAAATTAAATTATTCTTTTGAATCCAGACTTAGATATTTAGTTTGGATAATTTTATGATGTTTTTATGATAACTTTCATATTTTGATGAATAATGAAAAAATACAAAATTTGAATTGAAAACAATTTTTTTTAATCAAAATAATTTATAGTGTCAAACTATAAATATGAATGGTTTTGAAATATAATTTGATTTTATTATTATCATTTAATATAATATTTTTCATTGGAAGTAATTTGACATTTAAATTGGACATAAACACATATATTATTTTTGATGCATTTTACTTCTCAAAAAACCAGCTTTCATGTTATTACAATGGGAAATAATTTTAAATTAATTAAAAAATCCTATAAATTTTTTAGTTTTTAAAATAGACATTATTTTTGAATTCGGAATATCAAAATTATCTTTGGATGAAATTTTGATATTTTTTTGAAAACATTCTAGTTTTGATGAATAGTTAAAAATACTACATAGTTCATAAAAACAGACTTTTTTATTTAAATAATATTTTTTTATTTAAAATATTTTTCAAGTAAAAAATAGATAAATAATAACTATATCAGTCTAATGAATTTAATTGGAGCCATTTTATAACAAGATTAGATATATAAAATTTTATTGACCTTTTTAACGTCTTTTACCCACCGTCTAAGGACATTTGAAAATTCATAAAAAAAACTAAATTTTACCACTTCTATGAATTAAATTTAAAAATTTTGAGAGACACTATTGAAATTAGTATGTTAAATGTCATTAGTAGGATGAATTTTCCTTGGTGAATAGTAACTTTAGAATTTTTTATACCACTGTTAAAAGTAAATAGGTTATTTAAATATTGAAATGATATTATACTTACAGTGAAACAAGTCATAATATTATTTTATAAGTGTATTTTGACCAAAATAATCCTTAGTAGTAAAATATGATCATTTTTATCAACTAGAATTATATTATAACATTGATAATTTTTTTATTTAAAGAAGTGTTAAATGTGTAACATTGAATGTCTAATAACTAAAATATTTTTAATATAGGGTATACATAAGATAAATCTGCCCATAAATATTAATTAGAAAGATAATAAGATTTACTATATCATGTTATTTTATTTATAATTATTATACATTATATAATAAAATTTATTTATGACACAATGGTGATAGAGTAAATACATTATTATTGACATATTAAAATTATTGATATTATAAATATTAAAAAAATGTAAATTGAGACATTGGATACATTCCACTAATTTAATAGTCCATTTTGACATGTTAGTGTTGATTAAATTATTATTTTTTACGTAATAAAATCATTATGACTTTCACAAAAACTAAATACTAAATAGTGTCAAAATTGACATAAATGAGTTTTTAAAAACAATACTATTTTATTAAAATATATATTAGTCCTAAAAATATATGGATCATCCAAATGAATTATATAATTATAGATAATTAATTACTGAATAACATCAGGTTATATTGGTATTTTATAGTATGTGTATTAAACATGTCTTATAATAATACTGGAATACATGGTAAAAGTACAACTATTTAACTAAGAGCAAAATCTAAAAGATATGGTTAATATGGTGACCTAAAAATTTCTAAAACTTATTGGTTGAGAATTTTTCAACCCATCACCACCTTATCGTGGAAATAAATCTATTTTGTACTATTATAAACCGAATCTTACTTTATATTAAAATAATATTTCAAGAAATTCCTCAATTAACCCTCACATCTCTTATAAAAGTGTACTTCCCCTTCTATTTATTTCACACCTCAAAATCTATTTGGCATGGCCAAAACCTGATGAAATATCCTCCCAAATAACCTTACTCTAACCAAGATTCCTTACTTTGATCAATAATCCATCCAAATATCCCTTTTGATTAAATCAAATAGAAGCACCTGAAAAAGAGGCAATGATTTCACCACCACTTTCAAAATTATTTTCTTCTTCCACTTCACAGTTCATTTTTGTTACCATACCATGATAATAAGTACCTTATCTTATAAATAAATTTATGTTATTATAAATATGGTAAAACTGTATTCATTATTCTATCCATCCAATTAATGACAAAGTCACCATACGTGTGTTTGTAAATCTTTCTGTCTCCACATCGTGGTGTAGTTTGTTATTCAAACCTTGATTATTTGGATGGGAATAATAATGAGTATAATTTATTTAAATAATAAATATAACAGGTTAATTATTATTTATATATATAATATAACATAAAATTACATACGATTTCACCATCAAAAGAATGATATTGTCTCTCTTGTGTACATATGAATTACCACCTCCACGAACACGATGAGATTTATTCCCCAACATTACCACTAAATAATAATTTTAATTTTATGATTAAATATAATGTGTAAGAACTTAATATCATTCTGGATATGAATCAAATACATTTTATCAATAACAAAATGGCTTATGTAATGAATCATATAACGGAAAACGAATCAGTTAACACATGAAACTATGATACTACTGATATATTGTTAAGAAATAAATATTAGAAGATAATATATGAGATCATATTTAGGTATTTAGTTCTTTTATAATTTAATAATAATGATTTAAATATTATACAAGTGGTTAATGTACCCTCTTCTAAGGAAAATTACATTGTAAGGGGTTTTCATCTCTCTTCTTATTCACGTGAGAATCATGCTATATTGCCACTATTTCTTTTAGTGTGGTGTATGAACTAACCATGATAGTATTCTTTTTGTAATATACTTTAACATATGAATATTTATATCAACATAGTATGACCTTCATTTTTGGGTTATAATTTGTATGTATTACCAAATTGATAAGGAAATTTATAATTTCAATTTTCTCTCATTGGGTTTTACGCAAACTCATTGATTATTTTAATCCAATATTATATGTGAATTAAATGTTTTTTTACTTATTATGTATGTTAAACTCCCCTTTGTGAGGATATACTTTTTATACACATAATAACTCAACTGTTAATTTCCCAAGTCATCGATATGAACTTCATAATAGTAATCTTAAATAAATTCCCATTCAATGGGTTAAACATCTATGTCATTGGTGTTGTTTTTTCAAGAATATGTGTGAATGTCCTCTGATTTATTTAAAAAAATTATCCAACCATATTTATTATATTTATATTTAGCACACAAAATTATGTAATAGATTTATTTTTAACCTAAGGATACTTTCTTTATAAGGTATTTCATCTCAATTTACATTCCATTCAGACTTCATTATTGTTATGAGCCAATTCAATTTTATATTTTTTATATACTATACATTGACCTAGTATATCATGAATTCCATTATTCTCATTATATTGTAATATTTTATTGCCACAATTATTAGTATTCAAGCGTCTCTCATTTGGTTAGGAACTCTAAATAAAATATCATTTTAAATGTTTTAATGATTTATTTTTTTAACTCAATCTAATTAATTACCATGTTTAAAAATGGTATTAAGGATATATTTATATGGAAATTATGGTTTTCAAAATAATGTTCCTTTTAAAATGTTTCCAAGTGGTATAGTTCACTTTGATTCAAAAATATAAATTTTAACTGCTTCTTGATAAATAGTGAGACCTTTAAATACTTTAAAGAAAAAGAAATATTTATCTCAAATAGATTCACTGATTTTCTTATCTATGTCAATATCATTAATTATTATTGATTGAGGTTTATTTATGCAATTTTCTATATTGTATTTAATGAGGTATGGTTGACTATGGATGGGATATTTTTATACCATTCATGGTTTGTGGTTAAAATATTAACATTTCGTATGCTATTATTAATACGAATGTTTATATTATGTTTCAACCATTTCATATGAGGAATGAATTGGACATAATATGTGAAATGTGTAGCCCACTATTGATCCATGATGCATCGGTGGGTCTCATGAGACAAACTAGTGCCTTGGCACAAGCCCTTGACAAAATCTTATTTGTAGTCTTGGAAAAAGGCCTTGACTATGTGGTGATTATGTCCCAAAATATTCATTATATAATTATGAAATTAGCTATTGATATCACATTTGATTATTCAACTAGTATAATATCCATGTGAATAAGTAAAAGGATTTATTTGATTGGTCTTTTCCATATTATTCTGATGTTTATATTGAAAATGCTTGCGTTTTTTTATATACATTGCCTGAAATTATTATGCTTATTTATGATTGATTCTGTTATATTTTAGTCTTTACTGAGCATCTGAGATTACCCCATTCATATGTTTTATTTTTCCTAGGATTTCATGAAGTTTATTGTGCTTAACCTGTAGGTATAGGTTATGGGATATGAGTGTGTTCATTGGGGAGACAATATTTTTGTCTTTTGGTGATGTAAATAAAACATATGTATGTTTCTAGTAATTAGTAGGCTACTAAACAAATCTATTATTGGAGACTTGATCTCTTGTGATCATTATAATGTTATGTAATAATTCACCGACTCTGGGTAGCTGGGGTCAGGGCGTTGCAATTTGTACAAGAGGAAAGTATAGTACAAACCATAGAAGCTAGATATAGAAAACATCTGATTAGATAACAATACCATAATAAATACATGGAGGATTATTATAGTTGAACACCCTAAAATTTTGGTAATGTTGAGATTTTGTGTAATTTTTAAGCAATACATAACTGTCTGGATATGAGTAGGTAGAGGCGGCTCTGGCACATAAGTATCTAGAAGTGAAAACTCCGACAAAGAGTTTCTATCTTGACCTGATAAATCATTGTAAACAAAAAATGGGACCTTTAAAATTCTTGGTTACCACACTCCCTGAGGATATTTATAGGATAATTCATATTTTATTTACTAACTGATTTGAATTATTTTAATATAAGATCAGAATAGATACCATCTATTAATCCTATGGTGTTTTAGAATGAATATAATGTGTCATGATATTCTCTAAATCATATTATGAAAATTGTTACTCACTCTACATTCTGGTATTATTCAACGGTTGAATTCCATGGTAGTCACGAAAACATCAAACATGATATAAAATGTGGGAACTGTGGTGGAAATCAACAATGAAATTGAATGTTTATAGTCATAAAAGATATTGTGTTCATGCCAAATCAATTTTCCAAAAATATGATCAACATCATAAACATTAACCAACTCTCGAACTCAACAAAGAAGAGAAAAGCGAGGAATGATAAGATCTCCAATAATGGAAACAATGAAGAAAAAAAGGTAATTTTTCATCATGCAAGAAATGTTGAAGGAGACACAAAGCAAAGTGTCTCAATAGAACAAAGAAATGATTTATATGTGAGAAAAATGTACATAAAGTAACGAATTGTTGAGGGAAAATGAATAGTGATATGGAAGATAATAAAAATGATCATAAGACTCCATTTATAGTCATTTTCTATAAATGTATGGGACCTAGTAATTACCAGAGTCAATATCCTATTCTATAGGATAATCAATATGTCAAGGAAGAACCGATTTGGAATTATATGGGTGGAAAAATGTTCAAATGTATTAATTCACATTGTTGATGGGTTTACATTAGATGTCTTTTCTCTTGTATGTGTAACCCTGAAGTTTATTGTCTGAAAATTATATTTGAGGAATAATTATATTTTCTTTTGTTGATATAGTAATAAATAACCAATTGGGTTTATATTATCCTTGAATTTGAGTCAATTATAGGATATTACCGTCTTGGACAAAAATTAATGGATTGAGATAACATTTGTGGTTAAAATATATAATATTTATTCTTATGGAAATAATATCATTTCTGGGAATGATATAAAATTATATAGTTTTAGAAAATGGAAAACATATAGACCTTGTGACAACCTGTCATGTCGGGTAAAGATGCTAGAATCAAACCCACAACTAAAGTGTGACATGGATTTCTCACCTACAAATAGACAATGTGATGTCCCTAGTTAGAATGAATAATTATTTTTAGTTAAATGGTTTTGTGGTTCATGAATATGCTGACTTTGGAAAATTATTATTTATCATTAATATAGTAAAATGATTTTGTGATTATGTAATAAATTTTATTTTGAGAGACATTTTTTCATTTGGGAACATTATATGCATAAGGAAACTAGTATACTATGGGATTTAAATTGAAGAGTAATGGTTGATTTTTATTTTAGAAGAATATATGTTTTATTTTTGGAATTATAAATATTTGGTTACTTATAAAAGATGACTAACCTATCATAGAGAATTTATTATTAGGAAAATAACTTTTATGTATGTGACTTTAAGAGTAGTCGAAGTAATTTGGGGATAAATGTTAAGATTTATCGTAGAAGAATATTATATCAAATCCATATAAATTTTGGGTTTCAAACTTATTTTGGATCATTTTGAATAATTTTAAGGAAAATTGTTTTTTTATGGTCAATGTGGAACTTTTGGTATTGATTGTTTAATTTTTCAGATTAAGAGTAGTATTTATTTCTATAAATGATTATACTTTTTCAGGATCATCTGTTCTTGTACTCACCATTTTGGTTTTGGATAATATCTAAAGTCAAGTGAAAAATATATTTTATCTTTTTTGGATTATGTGATTCTCTAGATGTTGATTCTAGTGCTTCAGGAATGACTATAAGGCCTCGGCCTTAAACATTACTTAATCATGAGTTATTACAAGATTACACCTTGAGGATCTTTTCTGGTTTATAGTTTTAGAGAATTAGATCATAAAACATGCATTACATTCCACATATAAACAAAGTGGTTACATAAAGATAGTATTCATTTTTCCCATCAATGGAAACATATTTAAAATAAAACATGGATTGATTCTTGAAACTTCCTTAACACTATCATCATATCATGTACCTTTCCCTTGACCTATGAAATGCATTTAAAAAAACTTGGGATGAGCATAAAAAGCTCAGTATGTGTTATAAAAATATGTAAAGGAAACATGGGTACATATATACAAAAGAATGAAATCATACTTTACACATAAAACATAAGCACTTTAACATACCTCATCAAATCATGAATAAATCATTGAAATCATAAGACATAAAGGTAACTTGAGGCATTCATAACATTCTTACGTAGGGAGTAACCCTCTTGGTTAAGTTTGGAATACCCATCACAGTATATTCCCTAAATCTCTTCAGAGAAACCTTAACATTTTACTCCTTCGCTTTACCCAATGCATTGGAGAGCTATATCGGGCTCACCCGCCCTTAGTTTATCACGGAACCACCCGTCTTCATAATAATGCCCAAGAACCATAACATAATCGTATCACATAAAACATGCATAAAGGAAACATGACACTTCCACATTTCAATCACAAGATATCAATAAAACACATTGATATAATAAAAACATTATGAAAACTATTTTCAATACCAAAATAAAAGAAAAGTAAAACATGGTATTTATTTTTCTTTTAAAAATAAAGTATGGCTTGTAGAGGAAGCTAAAACTCAAATAATGGTCACGGTGGCGGAGAAGTCATTGTCGCTTCATACGTACGACAAAAACATTCCCTTTTGTCGTTTAGTAAACGCTTCGTATAAAAAATTTTTTTTTTTGAAAAACGTAAAAGTCAAAGGGGTTTATACACCATATAAAAGAAGGTTGTGTATAAAACAAAATATGCCTCAATGAAAGGAGATTGAGATGAAGTCCCATACCTCGGGTCCGACTTGACTCGGTCATTCTTTAATCTCTTGAATAATAAACTTGAGTTAATTTATACTTGTTTAAGAACCTTTTCAAAGTTCATTATTCCTTTTATATAACTTATTGCCATGTCATGAACAATATGTAATTATTTAAGTTAATAACGGTCATTTTAACGATCATTGGTACTTGAGTCAAAAATAAACCCCTTATAATTAAAAGTTGTTCATGTATCCATTATATCCAGAATGGTATTCATGATTTAGATATCATATATCATATATATCCAGTACATGAATGCATTTATAATATTATATAACATTTAGAGGTAAGAAATGAAATTCACCGTTCATGGAGACGGTAAGCCGTACGTACGCATGAACGATGCTTCCATTTATATTTCGTATTTTATGAAATGGAATCATAATGATATAAAGGTATATTATAATTACAGTATAATATCATAACTTCATCCTTTATACGTCTCACATATAGTATTAACGAATCAAATCACTTTGAGGGGGTGGTAGTCCGCACTTCCTTAAATGAAGATATCGCGTTTACCCATAATGGAAACCATAAAGGTATGCCGAAAATGAAAAATAAAGAAGCTTAAGGAAAACATAAACATATTATATATATCATATATAAATATGGTTTCATCATAATGGCCACCTTTTAATGTGTTAAAAGAATGTTGAACAATCATCATTTTGGGAGGCAAAAATTCGCCATCCACAGAAACAGTATGTTCTTTAACCATTAGATGTAGGTGTGTGTAAGTGTAGGTCAAATACATATTATAAAAACATCCTAGTATATTTAAGATACTGGAGTTTTTACAAAAGAAATGAATAAAAAGAGTTTAGGGGGTTGGAGAAGAAAAAATAAAACAAAAGGACTCAAGTAAAGACATTACCTTAAAATCGGGTAACTCTCTTTTGTTTGAGCTCAAAGGCTTCCTTGGGAAGACTTCTGACCAAAGTGAGGCTTCAAGGAGTAAGATAGAGATGTGGAGATACAAAATGGTCAGGGTTTGGCCGGTCCAAAGGCTTTGGAAGTGTTGGTAAGGAGGTAGAGGTTTGGGCCTTTTATAAGAGGAGAGGAGGGGCACTCTTGGAAAGTAAAGAAATGTTACTTTATTTTAAACTGAGTTTCGGATTCAAAAGGTCCCACATTGATATAATTCGAGTTTAAGGTTATAATGGTTTGAAATCCACCCATACAATAGGTTTTAGACATGTGTAGGTCATAGATTTTACATTATCATTTCATTTTATTTAAATCCTTTAATAATGAGGTAATCGCTGCATCATCATGATGTCATAAATAATTTAATTTATTTAAAGACTAAAAATTATAAAAAAACTACTATGATGTAGGAAATATTTTTATAATTCCAATGAATATTTATAATTAAAAATATTACTTGTATAACCCCATGTAAAAAAAATTTAGTAAAATAACTCATGTTTGTGTCATTTTTACTTTAACATTAAATAAAAAGTTATTTATATCATTTCCCAACCAAAGTGGCTCCATGGTGTCCCCAAGTTGACCCATGGATTTTCTTGGTCTGCCATGACACATCCAATAATGTTAGGACATGTGTCAAGCTCATCTCATATTATTATAACATTATTTTTACCTTAAACTACACTAATTACCTCTAATTGCGATTAAAAACTTAAAAGTTACTATTCACCAAAAAATTATTTTAATCTCATTGAACAACATTTTACTTCTTAATGAAAACCATGTATGTCAGATTTTTGAAAATAAAATCACAGAAGTGGCAAGTTTTCATTTAAACGAAAAATGAGTTTCTTTAACTACCACCTAGTGGTTTCACTATTCATCAAAAATTGAAGTTTTTCAGAAAAATACCAAAACATCACCCTAAGATATATTTGATATTCTGAATTCAAAAATGATGTCTATTTTAGAAAATTCAAATCATATAAGTTAAATTAATTAATTTAATAATTAATTCCCACTGTCATGACAAATAGCATGTTTTTATGAAACAATAAGTATCAAAAGATTGACACCAGTTTAAGTCCAATTTAAAAGTGAAATTAATTCCTATGACCACTATTGGATTAAATGGTAAAAATATATTCTAATTTCACTTTAAAACCAATTCAAAAGATAATCTAATCATATAAATAAATTAGATTAAAAATCAATTTTGATGTAAAATGCAGTATTTTTCACTATTCATTAAAAAATGAACATTGTCAAAAAAATACCAAAAATTCACACAAAGTAAATTTTGATGTCCCAATCATAAAGAATAAGTTTATTTTGACAAACATAGCTTATAAAATTCCCAAAAGATAGATTTAAAATGGTTTTCCATGAAAAGACAGTAAAACAATCTTTTAAAAATATTAGTGTATTCAATGCTTAAGATTGGATTTATTTTCATTTTAAGCCTCTAAAAGAGTATCTAATTCATTAATAAACATAGATAAAAATATATATTATTCATTACTTACTTGGGATGTTACATCCTTCCCCCATTAGAAAATTGCATCCCTGCAATTTATTTACTTATCGAATAAATGGGGGTACTTATCCCTCATTGCATTTTCAGATTCCCTTGTTGCCTCTTCCATCATGTGGTTTTTCCACAAAACCTTTACCTGATTAATCACCTTATTCCATAACACTTTCTCCCTATGGTCAAGAATCTGGACCGGTTTTTCCTCATAAGATAGTTTATCTTCCAGCTGAACTACCTCTGGACTCAAAACTTGAGATGGACCTGGCATGTACTTTCTCAGCATCAAAACATGAAAAACGCTGTGTACATGAGATAAACTCGGAGGTAAATCCACTCGGTAAGAAACTGATCCAAATCTATCCATAATTTCATATGGTCTAATGAACCTTGGACTCAACTTTCCTTTCTTACCAAATCGCATCACACTTTTCCATGGTGATACTTTGAGAAAAACATGATCACCTAGCTCAAAAGATAGATCATTCCTCCTGTTGTCTACATAACTCTTCTGCCTACTCTGAGCTGTTCTCATGTGTTTCTGAATCAGCTGAACTTTTTCTGCCAGCTCTTCTACCAATTCTAGTCCCATCAACTTCCTTTCACCCACTTCATCCCAAAAAGCTGGAGTTCGACCCCGCTTCCCATATAATGCCTCAAATGGAGCCATCTTTATACTGGAATGAAAACTGTTATTATATGAAAATTCAACCAAAGAAAGATGTTGGTCCCAACTTCCCTGATAATCCATCGAACAAGCTCGCAGCATATCCTCCAAGGTCTGAATTTTTCGTTCTGACTACCCATCTGATTAAGGATGAAAAGCTATACTAAAATTAAATTCAGTACCCAATTACTTTTGAAGGCCCTTCCAAAAGTTAGAAGTAAACCTGGGATCGCGATCGGATACAATGGATAGAGGAACTCCATGCAACATGACTATCTCTTTAAGGTACAATCGAGAAAGTTGATCTAGAGAGAAAGTATCTCGAATAGGAAAGAAATTAGATGATTTAGTCAAGCGGTCAACAATAACCCAGATTACATTATTACATCAAGATGTCTTCGATAATCCCACAACAAAGTCCCTGGATATATTCTCCCATTTCCACTCTGGAACGGGTAGAGGCTGAAGCATCCCTTTCAGTAACTGCCACTCTGCTTTAACCTGCTGACAAGTCAAACACTTCACAGTAAAATCAGCAATATCTCTTTTCATTCCATCCTGCCAGTAATACTCCCAAAGATCTCTATACATCTTAGTACTGCCTAGATGGACTGAAAACGGAGAACTATAAGCTTCACATAACAACTCTCTCTTCAACTGTGAATCATAAGGCACACACAATCTCTTCCCAAATCTCAAAATACAATCACTATCAATGTTGATTTTATGCAACTTACCTTTCTGAACCAGCTCTACCTTTTTCTGCAACTCACTGTCTTGCTTCTATGCTTGCTTGATTCTGTCTGATAGAGAAGATTTCACTAATACCTGAAACAAAACAGAAGAACATCCTGCACCAAAAACTTCTATGCCGAATTTCATCAAATCCTTAACCAAAGGATCACGTTCCAAACACAACATTGCTCATGAAGAATTACTTTTTCGACTCAAAGCAGCAGCCACTTTATATGCTTTTCCCAGATGGTAATGAATTGTACAATAATAATCCTTGATTAATTCTAGCCATATCCTTTGTCTCATGTTCAATTCATTCTGAGTGAATATATACTTTAAACATTTGTGGTCGGTATATATTTCACACTTTACTCCATACAAATTATTCCTCCAAAGTTTTAAAGCAAAAACAATAGCAGCTAATTCCAAATCATGTGTAGGGTAATTTACCTCATGAGTTTTCTACTGACGTGAAGCATAAGAAATTACCTGATCATTCTGTATTAGGACACAACCAATTCCTTTCAATGAAGCATCACTGTATATAACAAACTCTCCATTCCTGGAAGGTAGTTCCAAGACTAGAGCATTCATCAATATTGTTTTCAGTTCCTGAAAACAATCATCTCATTATTTTGTCCAGATAAACTTAACACCTTTCTGAGTTAGCTTAGTCATTGGACTAGATAACCGTGAAAAATTTCTAACAAACCTTCGGTAATAGCCTACCAAACCAAGGAAACTACGAATCTCAGTTACATTTGTGGGTCTTGGGAATTCTTCAACAACCTTTGTTTTTTTCGGATCAACAGTTATCCCATCTTTAGAAACAATATGACCATGGAAAGAAATTTGTTGCAACCAAAACTCACACTTGCTAAATTTTCCATACATTTACTTTTCTTTTAAGGTTTGAAAGATAACCCTTAAATTTATTTCATGCTTCTCTTTACTTTTTGAAAACACCAAAATATCATCAATGAAAACCACCACAAACTTATCCATGAACTCATGGAAAATTCTATTCATTAAGTCCATGAATATAGCAGGTGCATTGGTTATCCCAAAAGGCATTATAACAAATTCATAATGTCCATATCTTGTACGAAACACAATCTTTGGAATATCTACTTCCTTTACCTTTAACTGATGGTACCCCGATCTCAGGTCTATCTTTGAAAAATACTGAGCTCCCTGGAGCTGATCAAACAAATCATCGATATGAGGCAAAGGATATTTTTTCTTAATAGTGATGTTATTCAAGGCTATATATTCAATGCAAAGTCTCATAGAACCATCTTTCTTTTTAAAAAATAAAGCAGGAGCACCCCATGGTGATGTGCTAGGTCGAATGAAACCTTTCTCTAATAAATCTTGCAATTGCTCCTTCAACTCTAAAAGTTCAATTTGAGCCATTCGATAAGGGGGTTTTGAAATTGGATTAGCATCAGGAACTAAGTCAACAGTAAACTCAACTTCCCGATCTGGTATTATTCCAGGCAACTCATCAGGAAAAACATCAGGATACTCATTTACCACTGGCACATCATTAATCTGAACAGTTCCTTTATTTTCAACGATGTGTGCAAGGTAACATTCATTTCCATATTTTACATGTTTCTCGGCCTCTTGATATGTTATCGAAAGTAAGGGATCATTCTTGTACACAAACTGAAAGTCTTTATGAAAAGAAAATTCTTTATCTCTACAATCAATCTTAGCATGGTAAATAGTGATCCAATCGATACCCAGGATAACATCAAACTCTACTAGAGGTAAAACAATAAGTTTTGAAAGTAGGATCTTTCCACTGATAAGGATAGGAAGGTTCTTATAAATTCTTTTTTCCTCAACATTTCCCCCAGGTGTTTTTACCACAAGTTCAGGAGTCATTTCTTGAGTTGGTATTCCCATTTTACTAGAAAAGGTTTCAGAGATGAAAGAATGTGTAGACCCTGAATCAAACAACACATTGGCATAATCTGAATAAACAAACAAAGTACCTGATACAACTTCATTTGATGGCATGACATCTGCTGAAGTAGTTGCAAAGTATTTCACCACCGCACTACCATAAAAACAGTTTTTCGCAGCGCCCCCCTTTATCAGCGCTTGCTTAGTAGCGCTGATAAAGGGCCCCCCTTTATCAGCGCTTGCTTAGTAGTGCTGATAAATGGCGGCCTTTATCAGCGCTTATTTTAGCGCTGATAAAGGGTCGGCTTCAAAAAAAAATTAAAAATATATTAATATATAAATATAGTTATATTGTTATATAAATATAATATATAATTTTTAAATATATTTTAGATAATTATAAATGTACATTTACACTTATTATACTTAATATTTAAGATATTTAGTGAAAATTACTTCTTAAAAAATAAAAAAAATATTTTTAATTAATATTTGGTAATCATTATGGAGTAATAGTCATTTAATAACAATTTGAGGACTAAAAAAATTAAAAAAAATTAAAAAAAGATCCAAAATATGTTGAAAACGCAACTCAAACTTCAAACGGCCATAACTTTTGATCCGGGTGTCCGTTTGAGCTCTACCACATATCAAATCGAAGCCTGCAACGAGCTCTACATCGTTGTGACTCGGGAGGACCCTAGTCAAGCGATTTTAGAGGCCAAAAGAGGCCCAGAAGGCCTCCAAAACTGAGTTTTTAGTCGGGGTACCCCGGTTTTTTAACATTTTGTGGATTTTCACCCTCATTTAAGGGGGTATTATTGGATTTTTTTGGTGGGGTATGAATTTATTCCAAGGTATTGCATTCATATTGATATTATTTCTTTGAAATTTCATCATTTTTTATAATGCGCTGCTATTTATAATCAAATATATAATAATATATTCATATTTTTTAAATATTCACACCTAAAAATTTAATTATAAATATAAATAATAAAATATATTTACATATAAAATATATTAGCTTTATCTAAATAATAACTAACATCTATTTTATTTAAAATACCAATATATGAATATTTATATACCTATATATTAATCTAACTATATATATATATTAATCTAACTATATATATATTAATCTAATAACTATATATATATTAATATAACTGTATACATATATATATATTATTATTACTATAAATATATATATTAATATCACCAAAAATATATATATTAATATCACTATATATATATTAATATAACTATATAAATATATATTCATATAACTATATATATGTTAATATAACTATATATATGTTAATAGAACTATATATTAGTTAATATAACTATATATATATATTAATATAAATATATATTACTATATGAATAAATATAACTAAATATATATATATATATAGATAGAGATATAGATATATATTAATACCACTATATATATATTAATATTACTATATATATTATAATATAACTATATAACTATATATTATAATATAACTATATAACTATATATATATATTAATATAAATATATATTACTATACGAATAAATATAACTAAATATATAAATATATATATATAGATATATCATGAATTGGAAAGCAAATAAAAATAGAGTAGTGGTAAGGGCTTAGGCGCGCAGGGGGGAGGTCTCGAGTTCAAGTCCTGGTTGAGGCAGGGGTGCGCGCGCATGGGGAATATTGGAGCAAGCAATGTTAAAGGGTGGAGGGGGGTGTGTGGTGTGCATGGGGTGTTGTATAGGGGCCAAAAAGTGCTGTAAAAGGGGGGGTTCAAGCGCTATAAAAGCCCCCCCCCCCCCCCCGATTGGCAGTATTTTTTAATTTCTTAAAAAAAAATTAAATTTTTTTAAATTTTTTTAAATTTTTTTAAATTTTTTTAATTTTTTTTTACTTTTATCAGCGCTTTTTTAAAAGCGCTGATAAAAGGGTCCTTTATCAGCGCTAAAACGAAAGCGCTGATAAAGGAAGCGCTGATATAGGACCCCTTTATCAGCGCTAAAAAAAGCGCTGATAAAGGGGTACTTTTATCAGCGCTTTTTTTGAGCACTGATAAAAGACCCCTTTTATCAGCGCTTTTTTTTAGCGCTGATAAAGGGGTCCTATATCAGCACTTTTCGGAGCGCTGATAAAGCGGACCCCCCCCCCCCTTTATCTATGTTGGCTTTATCAGCGCTTTTCTAGCGCTGATAAAGGCCATTTTTAGCGCTGATAGAGGCCGTGTTTGTAGTAGTGACCGCTTTCTTCTTGTAGTCTAACTGCTTCCCATCACTCAAGCTCTTTGTCGGACACTCATTTTCATAGTGACCCATCTCATTTCACTTAAAACATTTCACTAACTGTAAATCAAATTTGGTCTTAACATCACCCTGATCTTTTTCAGTGCAATCATGAGCCTTATGTCCCATCTTACCGCATCGGTAGCACTTTCCAAAATTCAGAAGACATTCCCCAGCATGCCTTTTACCACATTTATCACAAACTGGAAACTTAGTTTTCTTACTGTCAGACCTTTTTGAAGAATTCATTCCTTTCTCATGCCACCACGGTCTCTTCTTCTGCTGGTTGTTATAGAACACCTGATCATTGGCACACTCCATTTCTACCTTCTCAGCACATTGAACAAGCTTTTCATAACTTTTAAACTCATGAGAAGCTAATTCCCTTCAATATTTTGGCTTTAATCCTAAGTAAAAACGATTGATTTTACTATCAAGGTCTCGGATAAAATTTGGAGCATACCTTGCCAATCGAGTGAACCTTTCTTCATAGGCGGCCACTGAGTCTTTCTCTTGCCTCAATTCTAGGAATTGTTTTTCCATCCTAAGTCGAACAGCCTTAGGAAAATACTTCTCAAGAAACATACCTTTGAATTCATCCCAATTGAGAGAATCAATCTCATCAGCGTCCCTGATATTTTTAACCATCGACCACCACTGATCTGGTTCAACCTCCAAACGGTAAATAGCAAGACTAACCTTTTGATTTTCTGAACACCCCATGACATCGAAAATCTTCTCTAGTGCTTTAATCCACCCTTTAGCTAGCACAGGGTTAGATGATCTTCTGAATGATGGGGGATGTTGCCTCATGGAATGTTCAACCACTGACATGTTCCTCTGCTGTTGATCTGGCTGGTCTCCTGCATGGATACCACCGCCATTTATCGCTTGAGTCAACTACGCCATTACCGCAACAAACTGTTCAGTTCCAATTCCGACCATCTCAGGATGCAGATTCAGAAGGTTATTTCCTTCTGCATTCCTTCCTAGCACTGCTTCCCTGTTTCCTCTGTGGAAAACCATTCTGAACAAACATGTCTTAGATGAAGCAACATGGTAATCTTCAAATGCTACATCACTTCAATTTGGCCATAAAAAAAATATTTTTGGATAATCATTTAATAAAATTCTAACTCCTAAAGTTATCTAAACCGACCATTGATACCAACTATAAGGCCACGGCCTTAAACATTACTTAATCTTGAGTTATTACAAGATTACACCTTGAGGATCTTTTCAGGTTTACTATTTTAGAGAATTAGATCATAAAACATGCATTACATTCCACATATAAACAAAGTGGTTACATAAAGATAGAATTCATTTTTCCCATCAATGGAAACATATTTAAAATAAAACATGGATTCATTCTTGAAACATCTTTGACACTATCATCATATCATGTACCTTTCCCTTGACCTGTGAAAAACATTTCAAAAAACTAGGGATGAGCATAAAAAGCTCAGTATGGGTTATAAAAATATGGAAAGGAAGCATGGGTACATATATACATAATAATGAAATCATACTTTACCCATAAAACATAAGCACTTTAACATACCTCATCAAATCATGAATAAATCATAGAAATCATAAGACATAAAGGTAACTTGATGCATTCATAACCTTCTTACATAGGGAGTAACCCTCTTGGTTACGTTTGGAATACCCATCACAGTATATTCCCTAAATATCTTCGGAGAAACCTTAACGTTTCACTCCTACACTTTACCCAATGCATTGGAGAGCTATATCGGGCTCACCCGCCCTTAGTTTATCACGGAACCACCCGTCTTCATAATAATTCCCACGAACCATAACATAATCGTATCACATAAAACATGCATAAAGGAAAAATAACATTTCAACATTTCAATCACAAGATATCAATACAATACATTGATATAATAAAAACATTATGAAAACCATTTTGAATACCAAAATAAAAGAAAAGAAAAACATGGTATTTATTTTTCTTTTAAAAATAAGGTATGGCTTGTAGAGGAAGCCGAAACTCAAATAATGGTCACGGTGGCGGGAAAGTCGTTGTCGCCGCATACGTACGACAAAAACATTCCCTTTTGTCATTTAGTAAATGCTTCGTATAAAAAATAATTTCTTTTGAATAAACGTAAATGTCAAAGGGGTTTATACACCGTATAAAAGAAGGTTGTGTATAAAACAAAATATGCCTCAATGAAAGGATATTGAGACGAAGTCCAATACCTCGAGTCCGACTTGACTCGGTCGTTCTTTAATCTCCTGAATAATAAACATGAGTTAATTTCTACTTGTTTAAGAACCTTTTCCAAGTTCATTATTTCTTTTATATGACTTATTTCCATGCCATGAACACTATGTAATTATTTAAGTTAATAACGGTCATTTTAACGATCATTGGTACTTGAGTCAAAAATAACCCCTTTATAATTACACGTTATTCATGTATCCATTATATCCATAATGGTATTAATGATTTAGATATCATATATCATATATATCCAGTACATTTATGCATTTATAATATTATATATCATTTAGAGGTAAGAAATGAAATGCACCGTTCATGGAGACGGTAAGCCGTATGTACGCTTGAACGCTGCTTCCATTTCTATTTCGTATTTTAAGAAATGGAATCATAATTATATAAAGGTATATTATAATTCCAGTATAATGTCATATATAATATCATAACTCCATCCTTTATACGTCCAACATATGGTATTAACGAATCAAATCACTTTGAGGGGGCGGTAGTCCGCACTTCCTTAAATGAAGATATCGCGTTTACCCATAATGGAAACCATAAAGGTATGCCCAAAATGAAAAATAAATAAGCTTAAGGAAAACATAAACATATTATATATATCATATATAAATATGGTTTCATCATAATGGTCACCTTTGAAGGTGTTAAAAGAATGTTGAACAATCATCGTTTAGGGAGGCAGAAATTCACCATCCACTGAAACAGTATGTTCTTTAACCATTAGATGTAGGTGTGTGTAAGTGTAGATCGAATACATCTTATAACAATATCCTAGTATATTTAAGATACTTGTTTTTTTACAAAAGAAATGAATAAAAAGAGTTTAGGGGGTTGGAGAATCAAAATAAAAGAAAAGGACTCAAGTGAAGACATTACCTTAAAATCGGGTAACTCTCTTTGGTTTGAGCTCAAAGGCTTCCTTGGGAAGACTTCTGACCTAAGTGTGGATTCAAGGAGTAATATAGAGATGTGGAGATAAAAAATGGGCAAGGGTTGGCTAGCCAAAGGCTTTGGAAGTGTGGGTAAGGAGGTAGAGGTGGGGGCCTTTTATAAGAGGAGAGGAGGGGCACTCTTGGAAAGTAATGAAATGTTACTTTATTTTAAAATGAGTTTCGGATTAAAAAGCTCCCACATTGATATAATTCGAGGGTAAGGTGATAAGGGTTCTAAATCCACCCATCCAATAGGTTTTGGACATGTGTAGGTCATAGAGTTTACATTATCATTTCATTTTATTTAAATCCTTTATTAATGAGGTAATCGCTGCATCGTCATGATGTCATTAATAATTAAATTTATTTAAAGTCAAAAAATTATAAAAAAAATACTATGATGTAGGAAATATTATTATATTTCTAATGACTATTTACAATAAAAAATCTGACTTGTATAACCCCATGTAAAAATTGTTTTAGTAAAATAACTCATGTTGGTTTCATTTTTACTTTAACATTAAATAAGAAGTTATTTATGTCATTTCCCAACCAAAGTGGCTCCATAGAGTCCCCAAGTTGACCCATTGGTTTTCTTGGTCGTCCATGACACATCCAATATGGGTAGGACATGTGTCAAGCTCATATCATATTATTATAACATTATTTTTACCTTAAACTACACTAAGTACCTCTAATCGCGATTAAAAACCTAAAAGTTACTATTCACCAAAAAATTATTTTAATCTCATTGAACCACATTTTACTTCTTAATGAAAACCATGTATGTCGGATTTTTGAAAATCAAATCACAGAAGTGGCAAAGTTTAATTTAAACGAAAAATGAGTTTCTTTAACTACCACTTTGTGGTTTCACTATTCATCAAAAATTGAAGTTTTTCAGAAAAATACCAAAACATCACCCAAAGATATATTTGATATTCTGAATCCAAAAATGATTTCTATTTTAGAAAATTAAAATCATATAAGTTACATTAATTAATTTAATAATTAATTCTCATTGTCATGACAAATAGCGTGTTTTTATGAAACAAGAAGTATCAAAAGATTTACACCAATTTAAGTCCAATTTCAAAGTAAAATTAATTACAATGACCACTATTGGATTAAATAGTAAAAATATATTCTAATTTCACTTTAAAACCAATAGAAAAGATTATATAATCATATAAATAAATTAGATTAAAAATCAGTTTTGATGTAAAATACAGTATTTTTCACTATTCATTAAAAAAATGAACATTTTCAGAAAAATACCAAAAATTCACAAAAAGTAAATTTTGATGTCCCAATCATAAAGAATAACTTTATTTTGAAAAACATAGCTTACAAAATTGTCAAAAGATAGATTTAAAAATGGTTTTCCATCAAAAGGCAGTAAAACAATCTTTTAAAAATATTAGTGTATTTCATGCTTAAGATTGGATTTATTTTCATTTTAAGCCTCTAAAACACTATCTAATTCATTAATAGAAATAGATAAAAATATCTATTATTCATTACTTACATAGGATGTTACAATGACCAAGTCATTTTGAATAATTATCTTTTGGAGTGAAAGATTTTCTTTTTGTAAAAAAATAATTAAAGGATTCAACTGTACTTGTAAAGTATTATTTTTTCTTAATCTATGAAAAAATAATTCTTTAATAATATAGAAAGGATCTTAAAAACGAAAATTTGTTATCCTAATACATTATTTTTTATTAAAATGATGATATTCTAAATCATCATATATTTACGGCATGGAGAACGTCAATTTTCCATTCACTTGTTTGTGATTTATGTTCTCAATCACCCTCAATAAATATTTTTGTTTTCCTCCAATTATAATTTCCACCTATGTTCTTATATTATAAATCCTAATTTTGTGGTGTCATTTTCATTTTCAATTCCCTCTTATTAAGACTAAATTTTATTTATCCTTTTTCGTATATAGGTTTTCAACAATGGTATCTTCAAATTTTTAGCCGTTTATTTCTGAAGAACATTTTCAATTTGTAAAGATTCAATTTATTTTAGGAGGGAATAATGTAACACCCAAAGCTTCCATGATACGTTTCTCTCTGAATAATACAATAGTGTGTGAAGTACACAACAAAAAGATAAAGTGCACCATTACCTATAAAAATAACATTTAAAAATTTATTATGAATATTAATAACCACTTTTCAAATTTTATATATATCCCATATAATTTTAACATTCATATTTTGTGTTTATAATACATAATATAAGGAGAAATTCAATTTTTTAGATACAAGAAGTATTTTTTATAAAATGTAGTTTTTCTACTTTTTAATGGGGAACCCTTTTTAAATCCAATATTTGACGCCATTATATATTAAATTTAATGAAATCAAATTCTTCTTCATAATTGGGACATAAATATTTAGTTTGGTGAAATTTTTGGTGCTTATCTGATAACTTTTATATTTTTATGAATAGTGAAAAAATATAGAATTTTAATTGAAAACATCTTTTTTAATCAATATAATTTATAGTATAAAAATATGAATTTTAATGGTTTTTAAATATATTTAGATTATATTTTTATCATTTAATCCAATGTTTGTCATTTGTTATAATTTTACATTTAAATTGAACATAATCACATTACAAACTTTTAATACTTTTTACTTCTCAAAAAACCCCTCGTTTTGGTTTTGACAACGAGAATTAATTTTAAATTAATTAATTAAACTTATATGTTTTTAATTTTATACCATAGTCATCATTTTTTATTTCAGAATATCAAAGTTAGATTAGGATAAATTTTTTATATTTTTCTGAAAACTTTCAATTTTTGATGAATAGTGAAAAAATTGCATAGTACATAAAAACTAACTTTTTTATTTATATAATTATTTTTTATTTAAAATAATTTTCAAGTCAAAATAAATATATAATACCTATATTAGCACAATTTAATTCATTGGATTTATTATATAATAAGATTACATATATATAATTTTATTGAACTTTTTAACGACTTTTACACCTTCTTGGGACATTTGCATGTTTTCATAAAACATAATTTTACAACTTATATGAATTGAATTTTATGAAATTTTAGAGACATGTTCAATATAATTATGTAAATTTTTTTTGAATAGGATGAAAATAATTTATGGTGAATATTATGTTTTGAATTTTATTTACCACAGTTAAAAGTAAATAGAGAAATTAAAGGTAAAAATTGTATTATAATTACCCTAATAAATTTCATAATTCTATTGGATAAGTTTATTTATAATAAAATAATCCTTAGGAACAAAATATGGTCGTTTATTATCCACTTGTATTCGATTAGGTCATTTATAAATATTTTATTTAAATAAGAGTTAAAAGGGTAAAATTCAATGATTAATAGCTAAACAATTTTTAATATAGGGTTATACATAGGATAAATATGACTATAAATATTTATTATAAAGATAAAATATTTCCTATGAATTGGTATTTTAGTTATTATTTTTATATATTATAAAATTAAATTTATATATGATCCAATGACGATACATTAATTACATTATTAATGAAAAATTAAAATAATTCATATTATAAATATTAAAATAAATTTAAATTGAGACATTTTATACATTACAATAATTATATATTTTTGTATGACATGTTGTAATTTATTTCATCTATTTAGTTCAAAGTATTAATGTTATTATGACAATCACCAAAACCAAATACAAAATAGTGTCAAAATTGACATAAATGAGTTTTTTAAACCAATAATATTTTATTAAATTATATAATAGTAATAAAAATAAATTAATCACCCAAAAGAATTATATAATTATAGATTTGTGATTAATTAAAATCATGAGGTTTTTGTGGTATTTTATGGTATTTTTATTTACCATGTATTATAATAATACCTGAATACATTATAAAAGTTAAACTATTTAACTAAGTGTTAAATCTAAAAGATACGGTTAATATGTTGACCTGAACATGTCTAAAACATATTGGATGAAAATATTTAGACCCATCACCACCTTTTATTAAAAAAAAATCCATTTGGTTTTATTATAAACCCAAATTTATTTTATAATAAAATAATATTTCAATCATTTCTTAATGTAACCCACACTACTCTTAAAAAAGGGTACTTCCCCATCTCTTACGGTCACAAATCCAAATCCAATTGGCTCAGAAAACCCCTAATAAAATACCCAAAAAATACAATTATTTAAACCTAGAGGACTTAATTTAATTAGAAATCCAACCTATATAGACCTTTTGATCAAATTAAAAGGAAGCACCTGAAGAAGAGGCAATGATTTCATCACCCCTTTCAAAGTTCCTTTCTTCTTCCATATACACTATCATTGTTGTTTCTGTACCAAATTAATAAATACAATAACATATACGTACTTTGGTGTTATTATAAATATGTTAGGATCATATTTATTATTCTATCTATCCTATTAATGACAAAGTCACCATATGTGCGTACGTACAGTTTACCATCTCCACGTCGTGGTGTAGTTTTTTATTCAACACATCATTAATTTGATGGGTATAATAATGAGTACAATTGATGTAAATAATAAATATAAAATGTTAATTATTCTTTATGTATAATATAAAATCCAATTACTTACGATTTCACCATCAATGGAATTATATTGTCACTCGTGCGTAAGTATAGATTACCATCTCCACGAACGTGATGAGTTTATTCACCATCGTAACCATTCAAGAATAATATTCATTTTATCATTACAAATACTATTTGAGAACATAATGTAATTCTTGATATTAATCAAATACCTTCAATCCATATCAAACATGACTTACGTAACAAATCATATAAAGGATAACAAATCAGTTAACACCCGAAACAATGATACTACTGGAATAATATAACAACGAAATATTAGAAGATCATATATGATATCATATATAGGTATGTGGTTATCATATAATTTAATAACAATTAATTAACTATTGTACATCAATTTAACATACCCTCAACTAAATAAATGTACAAGGTAAGGGGTTTTCATCAAACTAATTACTTGTGTGAGAATCATGCTATAATGCCATTTCTTCCTTTTGTCTGGTGTATGTACTGCCCATGATTTCATTATTTCTGTAGTATAATTTAATTTATGTGTATTTAAATGTCCATTGCATGATCTTTCTTTCATGGGTGTATGTTTCATATATTACATAATCGATTAGGTAATTTCTTATTTCAATTTCCACTCATTGGGTTTTACGAATTCTTCATTAATTATTTTACACAAATATTATGTGTGAAATCACTATTTATTTACTTATGTAGTAATTTACACTCCCCTCTGTCTAGATATAATTGTGATACAAATAATCACCCTATTGATAAATTCTCATCTCATCGATATGGACTTAATAAAAGTAATCTTATCTCAATTTCCATTGAACAAGTTAAACATCGATGTCATTGGGGTTATTTTTACAAGAATATATTTGAATGTCCTCTGAATGATTTACACTGAATATCCCATCATATTTAGTGTTTTTGTATTTTTCACATATAATTGTGTTTTTGAATTATTCTTAACCTAAGGATCCAGTCTTTATAAGGGATTTCATGTCAATTTATATTCTATTGATAATTATTTATCGTTATGCTCCAATTTAATTTTATACAGTGTATATATTGTACTTTGATATAGTATATCATGATTCCATTTACTATCATGATATTATAACGTTTTTATTACCTCAATTATTTTTGTTCATGATTTTCTCTTTTGGTTAGAAACTCTATATAAAATATCATTTTATATTTTTATGGATTTATTCATCTAAATAAGTCACATTGATGTCCATGTTTTGAAAATGGTTTTAAGGATTTATTTATGTGGAAATATATTTTTTAAAATTAATATTCATTTTAAAATATTTCAAAGTGGTATGAGACTAAATTATTCAAAAATATAATTTTTAATATCTTCATGATAAATTGTGATAATCTAAAATATTTTCATGAAAAATGGGATATTTCTCTTAAATAGTTTTACTGGTTATATTCATCAATGACAATAACATCCATTTTTCTTGACTGATGATGAATAACAAAATAATCCATAATGTATTTAATGAGTTATTTATTACTATGGGTGTGTGATTTTTATACCATTCATGGTCTGTGGATAAAATATTGGAATTTGTTTTTCTAGATTTAATATGAATTTTATGATTATGTTTCAACTTCTTCATATGAGGAATGCATTGGACAAAGTAAGTGACGAGTGGATCCTGTTATAGCTCCTCGATGCATGAGTAGGTATCATGAGACAAACTAGTGTCTTGGAAGATGGTCATAACAATATATTATTTATATTATTGGCTCAAGGTCTTTACTATGTGGTTATGATGCCCGATATTATGCATTCCATAATTATGAAAGTAGATATTAATATTAAATGTGATTATTATACTAGTATAATATCCATGTTTATAAGTTAATGGAACTATATGAATTATATTTATATATAATGCTAAATTATATATTTAAAATTTTTGTGTTTTAGTTATATACATTGTATTAAATGGTTATGTTTATTTATGATAATTTTAGCTATATTGTTATCTTTACTATGCATCTGAGCTCACTCATTTCTTATGTTTTCTTTTTTGAAACATGTGAAAAGAATATTATGCTTGGCCTTCAGGGATTGGTTAAAGGATATAAGTTTGTTCATAGGGGACACATTTTTGTGGTTTTTTATAATGTATTGTAAAACTTATGTTTGTATCTAGTGCTTACAATTCTACAAGACTAATCAGTCTTTCAATACATGATCTCTTTTGATTATTCCAATGTTATGGTATAATTAACCAAACCTACGTAACTAGGGTATGATCATAACATAAATTCCTAGAATTTATTAATAAACCTAGATTTATAATTAACTAATTGTTATATTTTATGATTTATTAATTTTTTTATTAATATCATTATATTGAACTGTTTAAAAACAAGTCATCATCACTCACAAGTAATTAAATGTATCTTAAATATCCATATTTATTAAATAATTTATATACATATTTCATAAACAATATACAATTTATATATATGTTTTTTACAATGAATGTATTTAGATATAGTGGGGAGATCTTGATATTTGTAATTATTTAATTAGTATATATACATTTATTGATATGAAATATTGTTTGAGAATTAAATTTTTCATTTAATATATTATAAATGCATTAAACCATTAGTGTGGGGTAGGGATAGAATTATAATTTCCAATGATTATTTAATAGTCCTTAAGAGACATATCTTATGGCTAGCGATATTAAATGGTTTATGTTATATACATTCCAATCATTTAAACTATATTAACATAATAACATGGTGGAAAATATATCATGATTCCTAAGATTAAAATGTCCAATATTATTTATTTACATCATTCATAATTCATTCATTATAATCCATGATATTACTATAATGATATGTTTCATGTATTCTTTTCATTATAAAGATATTTATTAAATGAAATGTGTTTTCAGTTATCTACACTTCCATATTGATTATTCCATATTTTCTTATGATGTCTTCCAATACATGTATTCTTTATTTAGAAATTCTATTCACCCATATTTTTATCTTATCATTGGTATATGATGAAATAAAAATTAAATTATTACAAGGACATTGTATATTCAATTTCATTATGCTTTTATATTTTTTTCATTGTAAATTTGGAAATGTGTCTGTATCTTATTCAACAAAACCACTAAAATAATCCATCATTGATTCTGGGATCAATTTTATATTATTTCAAATTAATAATGTTGAAATATTCTTTGGTTTATTAGATATTGGGTTGTTAAATCAATGAAGATATTTTTAGTTTTTTTATCAAAAATACCTTTATCCAATATTGTTGTTCTAGAGAAATTAATTCAAATGAATGAGCATGAGTTCTATGTAGTTTCAAATTTTCTCTCTGAAGAGATAATGGGTTTAATAGAATGAGTGAGTAATAGTTTCTCTCTTATAATCGTACATAAGGATTATATTCTCATGGGAACATATATAAGGGTTCCTTTTTAAGACCATATAACCCCTCTACATCAGAAAATAAATTAGTATTATTTTCAAGGATTAAAAATAGAATGCATAATTTATCCACAAGATTTGAATAATTAATAGTAGGGAATATTTTAAAATTTTCTCTATCTTATTGACTATTTCCTCACCCTATATAGTCCACTCAAACATGCCTCTCTACAATGGTCATTCTTCTCATAAGTTATTCTCTATGAGAGAACACTATAATGAACCATCAAGAATATCTGACCAACTCAAGAAAACATTAAATTCACAATTACTTTATTAGTATGATAATATTTTTTCACTAGCTCAATAATATATGAAATGTATGAAATCATCTTCATAGAGACCAAGTTCCAAAAAATATATTCATGAATATAGTAGTGAATATTTTTTTATTTATTAAAAATTTATTGTTATGAAAGTGTACTAAATGTAAATTATAACTCGCTAATATTTTAATGAATATTTATTTTAATCAAATTCAGTCTCTTTTATTTATTTTAGTTTACAAATTCCCATTACTTTAAAATAAGATCATATTATTCGATAATTCATAAGAGACACAATATCATGATGAAATTAACTATGAAATATATTTTTTAAACATTAAAATTTTATCATATCCATTGAATTGGTTAGTATAAATTGGATTAACTAAATTTTAAAATATAGTGATATGTTGTATCATACAGTTACTGATATGGAAGGTACATATATAACATTAACATTTATTCTTTTTTATAATTTTTTATGGGGCCAAGAAGTAATTTAGAGGATACCTATAATTGTAATGGATCATATTTGTTGGACTCTCAACTTTAACCAGAATTTTCTACAGGATTTTGGAGGATTTGAGGCTTTGTAACTTGATTATATGATGTGTAAGATTTTCTAGATGCATGTCTTGAAATACCACACATTGTGAAAAGTTATACGATGTTAAAATATCTTAAACATCATGAGATAATAATCGGTTGTATTTTAATATGAGGAAATGGGTTATCTGGCATATCTGAGGCTTTGGTAGATAAACATCATGTCACTAGGATACACGATGTGTAACTCCTAACCTACCGGTTTTAAAATAGTTTATCATCTATTTTTTCGTATAATTCCCCATGATACATTAGCCTCAAAATGGAGAAATTAAAAAGTGATTTTGGGAGACTCTTATCATTCTATACTGATAAGATCGACGCTCAATCTCTGGTGTAGTTGTGACGCGTCTCTCTGGGTATGTGACCTTTCTGCTTCTTAATTTCTATTGATTGTGGCAGTTCCCTTGGGTAGTGTTATTAGATATATTGATCTAAAATGGAAGTTATTCTTGACTTCTCATAAGATCTATTGTGTAATGTCATTCTAGAGGTCTTTATATAGTTGTTCGTGGTGCGATGAGTGTTTGTTCTAGGGGTATGTGGTATTTCATCATCTCTGTCAACCCTCATTCACAATTTTATTTATCCTAGGAAATTTGGGTTCAATTATAGGGTCTCTCTTGGTATTGTTTGGTATCATTATTGATAGATCCCATTGCAGTCATGTGCGACCTATATTTTTGGTATGTTTTTCTATGTACAGACCATGTTGATGAACCTGATTATTCCTAATTTTTAAATTGATTTATAAAAATTATTTTCATGGCTAATTTTTTGTGAATAAAATATTTTTTAACGAAAAAATTGTTTTCCCTGGTTGTTGACAAATTGAATGAAATAGAGTTCAATAAAAATATTTGAAGGTATTTTTGAAATGGCTTTGAAATTGTATTCAATGAATAAGAATTAATTCTAAAAATGAGCACATGGTTTACCTTGGGAACATAGTTGGATGGTTTATCAATATTCCATCATCCATTTTTTATGATTATAATGATGTTTTCTCATGGGGATTTTCACTGTTTACAAATCCCATTATTCTAAGAGAATGATATTGACATTGTTTGGGGGGATTACTCTTGGGGTATTCCTATGATTTCTAGGCCTATGGTAATGGGGATATATTATGCATTTGATTGATTTTGGTTTGAGTATTTTGATATTCTGACTTATAGTGTTCCATCATCCTGCTAAATTTTCTTCCATTTTTGTTTTCATGGATTTTCTATTATAGACGAGAAATTTGTTTTTATTCATCAAAAATATGAAATTGAAAATATTATTCAAAATTTATATACCAATTATTTTTTTAGAACCATGAAAAAGTGGAATATTAACCCTGTTTTTTTATATACCTTAACTACTTGTCATGACATGTATTAATTTAAAAATTATTTCTAGCATTTTTATTCAGTGACCTCTTATGGAACACTTGGGTTCGATTCTATGGAACCTGTTAGCTCTCACCCTATTCACCTCTACGGGGGTGCCTAGAAATATATATCTAATCCAACAGAGAGAATGGAAATGTGCCATAATGAGGTGGTGAGTTTTTTTCTACTGAGTTTGGTATATTATGGTGGGATGGTGGGAGTTCATCCACACTATCACATTGAGTAGCTTCTGGGTTTTGGGTCCTTTGCAGTTGGATTTTTCTCTTAGAAAATGTGGATACATTTACAGTCACTTTTTTTTGTTTTTTTATTACATTTATGGAATATATATTATTATAATTTCATTGATTCTTCTTGATTTTTGTATATATATTCAATGGGTTTGAAAATGTTTGTAAAAAACATCCCCTATAGATTATCATTTGATGCTTGAGTTCTTATCTTCAACAAGTGGGAATCGATAAATCCTATTGGGTATATTATGGATGAGGTCATTTTCCAGGTTTGATGGAAACCCTGATCAGTTCATTGCAATTTTTTATCAGATGAGGTATGTTCTCATGTTTCCTTGACATGACACATCAGTTAAACTATAGACTGGATTATTAGAAAATTGGATTTATGATGCGATGAGTTACTTGATATCTCTTTCCTTGAAGAGACTCAATATTCCATGGGAATTTTAGATATATTTATCTAGTTTTGTATTTTGTTTTAAATATAAATATCTTTTAATGGGTTTTCTTGTTTAAATTGACATTTGTTCTTTTGTATGATCATTTATTTCATTTCAGTGTATATTTTTATACCTTATAGAGGTCTTCCACAATTTCTAAATAATGGTGTAGTTGATGCTTGTTAAGGGAATACACCTTTAGATCAGAATCTCATTAAGGCTATAGTAAGGGTTTTCAATGTCATTGATCATAATGTACTATGAATTTAGAAAACCGTTTTTGAGGTACAACAAGGAGTTAAATGAGAGAGATATGGATCTTGAAAATTATTATGTGATAATCATTTGACTATTATTAGAATGAATTAACATATTTAGGTAAAGGATTTTCTCGATTGAATCGATAACATATTCAACTTCCTAGAAATGAAACCAAATATCTGGGTGAAATGTGTAGCTTTTAGGTTTCATGGTTCTGGTTTGTGATGGTGGGATTATATGTTTTGTAGAGATAGACATGGGGGATTGGATTGGAAGGGTTTCAAAACCATGTTATTATAGCAGATTTTCTCAGATTCCCTCATTTTAGAAAAGTCTCTAAAGTTCATATCTTCGAAAAAGTGACATAGTTTCATACCGCAATCAGTTTTATGATTTTTTATACTTTTCTCTAGACGAGGAACATAATGTCCATTTGAATGCTCCAATGTTCCTATAGGGTTTACGACTGGATATAAGATCACATCTATATAAGTTGAATCTTTCTAACTATGTGGAGATGGTAGACCAAGTTATACTGGAAGATATGGATATAGAGAGAATGTTTGGTTTTCAAACCCCCTCTATTCAATTTAGTTTCAGTTTAAGTGGAATGCATTAGAGGAAGAGGAAGTGGTAGGATCATCACAGAAGTGGTGGTGGTGGGTTTCAGCAGTGATCATCCACATCACCCTCTACTACAACTAGGAGTGTGTCAATGACTTTCAATCATTATGTAAAAGTCATACACATACAGCATTTTTTTCTTATACCCATGAAGACATGAAACAACTATGGGAATGATTTTCACCTTATTTACATATGTCAGGCTTCGACTAAGTCTCACATTTATTAGGTTTTTTCCACTGAAAATTCTATTGTTGGGAAATGAAGAATAATCAGGTACTAAAGGGATCTAGTCAAATGCCTTACCAGTGAATGTCATTCACACAGTAGATGAATTTCTATAGGATGTCGAGGTAGGTCCTCAAAAATAGATATGTACAATAATTATTTAATCTGATGTAGATTTATTATTTTTATATTGGTTTACCTAATCATTTATATCTCCATGATATGTTTATATTCATAAGAATCCAACAATCCTTATGTAATTTGTAATCTATTTATCAACACCTCTTGGTAAGAAAACATATTATATGATTAAGTGTTCTTATTCATCATTATTCATAGTCTATGTGGAGTTGTTTTAAGATTTTATCATAGTTCATGTAGATTTATTTAACGTAAACATCCATATTGATGATCTTTTTTATCATCGAGTTGAGGTATATTGTCATCATTAGTGAGTTTCAATTTGTACTACGAATAACAGACCTCATGTGTTCTAGGTGTATCTAGACCTGATTTATAGTGATGTTGGGTCACCCCATCTAGAGCATGGGGGTTTTTGGTCTGTAGATGTGATTGAGCATGATGACTATCCTTTTTTGTTGATCTTTCCATTGATGTTCGGTACTTTTAGGATGTTTTCCAAGATTAATTCTCTAATATTCCTCTAGATAGATAGGTAGAGGTTTCAATTGACCTGGTTTTAGGTACGCACCTAATATCAATAACATATTTACTTATAACACCAATGTAGCTGAAAGTTTTCAACATTTAGTTGGATGATATATTTGATAAATGATTCATCTTCCCAAGTGTTTTTCCTCCATAATCCCCTTGGATCATCTCTAAAAGGATAATAGTTCAATTCAATTGTATTTAGGATATCATAAGATAAACTGGGGGATAGTTATGAAAAAATATCATTTTCCTTGTATGGAAGATTTGTTTGATTAGTTATAGGGAAAATGTGATTTTCAAAGATTTAACTTTGGTTTGGTTATCACCAGCTCAATGTTCATGAGTCTAATATGCCCAATAAAGTTTTTAAAAGACGGTATTACCAATATTATAATATTTTGATTCCTTTTTTTCTAACAAACATTTTTGTAGTTTTTTTGGCCTTGATTAATCACAAATTCCATCAGTATATTGATACCTTTGTGGAATTGTTCATGGATGATATTATGGTTGATTTTTAATCCTAACGTCAACATCAGTACTATCTGAGATTATGTCAAGAAATTCTGAGAAGTCACTATTTGTATTGAATAATTATGAAATGTGTTTTCTTGAATCATTATGTGTTGTTATTAGGGAAGAATTTTCCAAAAATAGCTTATCAGGTGATCCTGCGAAGTTGATAGTTGTTTGGAACTAGAAGGAACCAAAATATTTCTTTGAGATACATAGCTTTCGTGGTCATTATAGATACTAGTAGTGGTTATTTATGTATTTATCTAAACTCACATCACCATTGTCATGTCATTCTATGTACGTGGTGAAATTCCCCTGGTATGTGAAGTTCCAGTCTTGTTTTATTGAATTGAAACATCTTATTACATCAGATCCTAGTTTGATCTTATGTGAGCCTAGTAGAGGGTATGTGGTGTTTTTTTTAAATTTATGGTGATAGTTTGGGATGCGTGCTTATGCATGATAACCATGTGGTTTATTATGGATATCATACTTTTTTGTTGCATGATAATAATTACCCACTAATGTTTTAGTGATTTATGTAGTTATGTATGCAGTAAAATGTTGGTGGCATAATCTCTTCTAGTCGATGTTCATATTTTTCGCTATTCATAGTAGATTATATATAATATTTTCATAGAATGGATTGAGTATTAATAAGAGAAACTAGATATAATTCCATAAAACAATTTAATTGGATATCTCTTACACCCTATGAAATGGTAATTTCATAGTTGACACTCTTAAATTAAATGTACTATCATGGGATGTTCGTGAATTAAAGGGGTGTAAACCTTTTGGTTCTTTTCTCTATGTTTCACATGGAATCTCAGGATGATTTTCCCTGTATGGTTCTAATTATTATTTTGTAATCATTGTCTCTCCTAGAGACTATTTTACAAATTGAGTTGTGGGATGGTGATTTTAGTAATGTTTGAGAATGCCTTTATGGTGGGAAACTATTTTTTTATCTCTCTCTTCAGATGGAAAACTCCACTTTTGGTATTTGGATTTCATTCCAACATCTATGAAGTGTTTATTATTGTTTAATTATTAATGTTCATTAAGGTTCATTCATCGTGGAACAATGATGATTTTTTATGAATTGATATGTCGATTCTTGTGGTTGGGTATCATGTATGACATTACATATTATGTTTCCAACCATTAAACATGCCAAAAAATAATGGAAGAGAACATAAATCCCTATCATTTTCTTCAACCAACTCTAGTGGTAGTATGGAAGCTGGAAAATATAACCATTGATTTTTTTGTTGGATTACACATAATCCATACAAGATGAATGATATCTTGGTGGTTCTTAATCAGTTGATGAAGTTCTCTAATTTCACTATGATCAATGATACCACAACAATTTAAAATCATGGTAAAATGTCTGTGTAGAAGATTGTTAGGTTGTATGAGAGTCTTTATTCCATTGATTCTGATAGGGATCCTATGTTGACATCAAGGTTCTTGACTAGCATCCTAGAGGTTATGAGAACTCAGATCAGGTTGAGCAAAATGTAAAAACCATAGATAGTTGGCTAGATGGAGTATACAATTCTGGGCCTGAAGGATATGCATCATGATTGTGTCATGGGTTTCAATGGATCGTATGATAGAAATCTGGGTATAGATGGGCTTTTTATAAAAACAGTTATTAGTTGATGATAATAATGGATCGATTTGAGGTGATGTATGGTCTCCCACGTAGATCACCTCATTATTGGATTGTGGTGGGAAAATTATATTAGTCTAGACCAAGACTGGTTCAAGTGTCATCTATAATGAAATTGGATGTAAATTTACATATAGTTTCATCCAAGAGAATAAATAAATAATATTAATATTGGATACATAGTCCTTTTGTGTTTTTTTATTGGTGACATGATTTATTGAATGTTTCTCTATGGTTAGGTTGCCATTAGTATGGAAAATAATGAATATTGGTTTCGAGATATGTTGGACTATTTGTGATCACTATGTGGATTTGGAAGTTTTTATATCAGTTGAAATTACTCGTTTAGTTGAATGTTATACATGATTTTTTCTTAATATCTCAACTCAGTAAGTATCATAATAATCCCACTCATGTTTTTATTAGGGAATTAATTGAGTGAGATCCAGAAGTTTCTATTATGGAGAAACAATTTGAGATCATTGAATCTTAAGTGAATGTATTGCATGTGAATTTGATTATGTGGGACATAGATTTATGGAAACACCAATAATATTCTCACAAGACTTCTGAAATCATGGTATTGATGAGAGAAGAGTGGCCAAATATTTTTCAAGGGATTACATCTTCTAGATAACTTCCCAAGTACATAATTTCTTTTGGGTGGTGAGCTTGTAACATCCCATTACCAATATGTTTCGTATGCATTTAACTCATCATATATTTCCTTTTCTTTTTGTCTATATAGTGATGGTAAGGAATTAGAAGGAGACCTATAATGGTGAAGTCGTTTATTTTTGGGATTGTCATCTTTACCCATCTTTGTCTATAATAAGATGGAGGATTTTATCCCCTGTAACTTGGTTATATGATGTTTAAGAGTAGTTGGATTATTATCAGGAATTAATTCTTTTATGAAAGGTTACACAACATTAAAATATATTACATGTTGTGAGGTAATAATGGGTCACATTTTAATCCAATGTGTTTAATTTTATGGTGTGTCGGAGGCTTTGGAAGTTTCACATCATGTTACTGGGTTACACATCATGTAACACCCTGCATACATTTTTAAAATAGTTATGCCACTATTTTTCATTAGGTTCTTCATCTAGACTTCATTAACCATGACCCAAAACAATTCCCATGATGATTTGGGAGACTAACTTTCCATAAATATCTATCTGTTTGGAATTTGATCCTTATTTCTGTTCTGATGGATCTCTCTGTGTAAGTAACATTACCTTTTATTCATTTCCCTTGATCACAGTAGCACCCTTCTATTTCATTATAAGATACATGGATCTAAATTCTTGTTTCTTATTTTCTTCTTCCATGATAAATTATATGACCTTATTCTGGAGGTTGTTCCTTTTTCGGCTATAGTGTAGCTGGAATTCATTATTTAATAATGTATAATTTCTTATAGACTTTTGAAAACTTTATCCATTTGATAAATAATATGATGTTTGGATGAGATTCTATGGTTTCACTTTCTATTTTTTGGCTTCATCATAAGTGGATCCCATTGGGATCATGTGAACCCAAAGTTTTATAGAAGGTGGTTCAGTATCTAGACTATGTTTATGAAGCATATTATTCCTTAATTATAAACTAATTTATAAAAGGAATTGTCATGATTTTTTTGTCTCTATTTAAATTAATTTTTAAACAAAAATTGGTTTTCCATAGTTGTTGATAAATGGAATAAAAATGTATATTTTTAAAAAATTCAAATATATATGTGAAATGGTTTTGAAATGGGATTCAATTCATTGGAATAAATTGATAAATTGATCACATAGATTACCATGGCAACATAGGTGTAATGTATAACAAGAGTCCATCATCCATTGTTTGTGATTATTGGGAGGTTTTCTCATGTGGGATTCATTGTTTCTAAGGTCGGTTGTTCTAGGTGACTAATATTGACTTTATTATGGGTGATTACTCATTGGATATTCCTCTAATTCTTATAACTATGTTATAGGTGTAGGTTTTTTCACTTGATTGATTATGGTATGAATAGACTACTAGTGTGACCTATAATTATCCTTTGTTCTAATATTGGATCTTTTGTTTTTCATCACATGGAATTTTTGTTTTAGCCATGATAATAATTTTTTTGATGTGAAATATGATATAACAAGGATGATTTTAAATCAATTTACTTTATTTTTTTAGAACTATGAAAATGGTAAATTTTTACCATTTTTTCTATATAACTATTTTACTATTTATCATGAAATACATTTTTAGAAATGATAAATCGAGAATTCTAATACAGAGACTATTTTGGAACACCTGGATGGGATCCTATTGAGCTTTTTACCTCACACCCTAAACGCCCTTCAGTGTTGTGCAGACCTTTGCATGTCTTCCAATGATGGGAAATTCAATGTGTCATAGTGAGGCAATGTGGTTTCAAGTTAGTTGAGTTGGGTAGCTGGTGGAGAGATGTAGGGATATTTTCAACAATATTATGTGGAGTTTTTGTTGGTTTTTGGGTTCTATTTAGTTGGAATTATCTCTTGATGATTTGGGATACTTTTACTATTGTTTTGTTTACATCATTTATTGTTATATTTATGGAATATGTTTTATTATATTTATGATTTTCCTTCTCAATTTAGGTAAATATATTCCATTAGTTTTTTCAGATTAAGAAAAATCATTCTCTTTGGGTTGTCATTCGATGATCGGGTGCTTATCGTTAGCCCGTGTGGATCAAGAAAGTCCTTCAAGTATGTGATGGGTATGGTCGGGAGATAGGTTTGAGGGTAACCGATGATGGTTTATTACATTGTTCCTATATAATACTAAAATTTTTCACAATAACTCAATTTTTAATAATATCAATTTATACACCCAAACGTAAATTTTTTAAATTTTTTAGCACTTTTGTTTTCAAATAATATAATTATTCTTTTGAAATTTTATAATTTTTTGTTTGTAAAATTAACTTCATATTTTAAATAATCATTTCATAATTATCATAATGATAAATTTTTCGATGTTTTTGAATAGTGTAATTTTTCATTTCATATATTAATATACAACTTTTTATAAAACTATCATTTCTTTTAAAAAATTAAGTAATTTAAAAGTATAATTAAAATTTAATATTAATAAATATATAAACAATTTAAAATTTAATTATATTTAAAATAACTAATTTAAAATATAATAATTTTTATGCTTTATTTTATAAGAGGTTATATTTTTGGCATAAAAATTAATATTTTTAGGACATTTTTTTAATTCATAATGTTATTCCATTTTAATTAATTAATATAATAAAAAATAATTAATTATTTAAATTAAAATTAATGATTATATATATAAATATATTAATTTCAATCCGACTCATTATCACTACTACTCATAATGTTAATATAATATTATCTTATACTGGAAAATTGCATTTCATAAAAACAATTTTTCAACGCATTTGTGTGCTTTATTTTTGATTAAATTACATCACTTATGTGAATTAAATTCAGAAAAATGAATCCATATTTTAAATAAGAATATCTTATATTATGCAATACTTTGAACATTTTTTTCATCATAATGATTTGTCTATAAGTAAAATATTATGCCAAGGACAAGATGAAAATTGGTTAACCACTGATTAATCCAACAATTAAATGGAAAAAATGACCTATTAAATTGTATTAAAACTATTAAATAAAAAATATTGACATTATAACATATATATTTATATAATGGTCCACTTTATAGACTTTTGGAATATGAAAATTGTGGAATGATTTATTTGTCTCAAAAATTACATGTCTGTCCTCCAACACAATTATAAATGGGAACTCCAACCCCTAACTTATTAGAATATGTAATGGAATTGGTATCATTAAAATATTTTAAAATCACTATCGAGAAAACTTATCCACATTCAATAGGAAATTTTCTCTATAAAAGACAAATCGTGTGGTTTTTAATAAGTGATCTATATGAGGGTGTTCTATGTGAAGGCAATTATCACCACTAAATATTTTTCTATTTAGTTATTATTTTTTGACCATAAATTATATATGTTTAAATAAAATAAAATGAAAATAATATGTAACATATACTACAACGTTTTTATGTTTATTTAAAAGTATTTATCAATCTCTTCCTCCACCAAATTGGATAAAAGATATCGCTTGTTTTTACGGTGGACTACCACCTCATTAACTGATTTCATTTTTTAAAATGATGAATCACATAGACATAATCATAGAAATAAATAATATATATAAATAATATTATATTATTTAAATACTGTAAAATTAATATAATATCCATCTCATCAACCTTTAACCAATTATGTGAATGATATTCTTATTAGTTTGTACGTATGACGCATTGTATTAATGAATTCATGTGACTCATTTTCATTTCCTATCATTCAATAATGGGTTTAAAATTTATTCCAATAATTAAATATGATATAAATAATATTAATAAAAAAATTATAGATTTTTTATGTACAATATATATATTAATAATCACATTAATGGAAAAATCATCACAATTAACAAGGAAATTAACACTTGAAACAATAATAATTTTAATAAAATATTGTTCATGAATTGATGGTAAAATGTTATAAAAATATCATATATATTTTTATAAACATAATTATAGTTCATATAATAATTAATACCATTCATTAAATCATTAAATATAATTTTAAATAATGATTAAAAATAGTAAATGTGATGTTAGGGGTTTTTATCAATTTAAATTCATTGGGCCATATTATAATGTTAGACACACAATTTCATTTATATTGTTTATATACATCGTATTTTATATGTAAAATGATGAATAATACATTTGTAATGTTTTTTTATATTTCATTTGATATTATTATATACATGGCAGTTTTGAATCAAATGTTACAAAAGTAGAAAAAGATTTCTCTTTCAAAATCATTTTTATTAGGAATTTTTATACAATAATTTTAATTGAAGATAATTATCAGATAATTTTTTTAAATAGCAATTCATTTATTTATCCTCTTTTTATTCATGATGAATTCATTTAATAATATAATTTACCACTATTTGGTATATAAAATTATTGAGATATGATATATAATAAAATAAAACATCATTGCTATATTTGGTTTAAAATACTTTTCATCGTAATCTATATTTTCAATGAATTGTTTAAAAAATATTTACTAAATATTTTTATATTAATTTTTTTCATAACATGATATTAAAAAAATTATTAAAAAATTATATCTCTTTTTTTTCCAAAAAGGTACTTCTGAATTTTCATACAAAAATTTGAATGAAATATTTGAATTTAAAGCACAAATAATTAATGGAACCATTGTACCACTGTGACTCGTCATTTCATATATGATTCTTGAACAATTTTATAAGATTCTTATTAAAGGATGTCTTTTTTAAAATATTTTTTATTTTTATATTTTTTAAAATTGATTTCAAAATTTAAAAGATTATTTTTGAGAAAAAAAATTTTAACGATACGTTCAATGAATTTCTATTCATAACTGAAAAAAAATTAGTTAATTTATATAAACTAAACAGAATATTTATTGTAATTATTCAAATATTATCCTTTTTCTGGATGATTTATGATTATTTGGATCCTAGAGAGTATATATATTCTTTTTTGTGACTTATTATAGTGACAATTTACATTCCATTCATTCTTGTCTTATTGAATAAATGGAACATTTTTTCAGTTACATGCATCTTCATATTTGTTATGAATTATCCAATTATAAATGTGAAGTTATTTATTAAATGGAATTATTTTATTAAATATTTAATTTTGAATATTTATTCTGAATTGTTCATTATGATTTATTTATTCATTTTATCATTTAAACTATATAAAAAATATTGATAATTTTAGGTGAGACTAATTGTTTTCCATTACCTATAATATGAAAAAATATTCCTTGAATGAGTCCATGGATGTGTAATTTTTACATTCAAAATGATGTATTTATGGTTTTAAAATTTCATACATGACTCAAGCATGTATCTTGTTTTCTAAGAATACTAGTCTACTTGGACCATTGGGATGTGATCACGTCTATATATATCAAATTTAATTACACAACCACAGACTCTAGCCTATTATTATCAGGTTCGGTACATATTGTATAAGAGAAGTTTTAGTTGACAAACATTGTATGTTGATCTAGGAATATCTATATTACAGAGAATAACACTATTTTATAATATTATGATATGTATTTAATAATATCAATTTTTTTGTGGAATAGATTACATTTTCTTTACTAGAAATACATCCATGTTGGGACACTACACATGGATTAGGATCTAGAATAGTATTAAGATTGGGTTAAAACTCTTAAATGTGGAGACTATAATTTAAATTTATCAACCCATTGTTCAAAAAATGGGCCTTACTACCAACATTGTATGACACTCTTAGGGGATATGACTGGCGTAAATCACATTTCCATTACCATCCATCAATGAATTTTTTAATAAATTACAAAAATGAATGATATAGGTTAAACATAATGTGTATTATATTGAAAATAAGTTGTCACAGTTTAGTCATCCTAAAAATTATTATATTTTTTAAAAAATATGGTTATTATTTATCACAATATGCATTCTTGTTTTTTTAATTCCAAGAACCCAAATAAATTTTTTCAACACAGAATACAACAGACTATGATGTTATTATGAGAAACCAAATGGATTGATGTATTTAATGAGAGATATCATGACAATTCCTAATCAATTACTAGTATATATTTTTTAAAATATATACATTAACCAAATATGACACCCCCTAAACAAATATTAGGATAAACTCCACTAAGTGATAGAGTGGTGGAGACAATAGTGGAAAAGTGGAATAATTTATTTATTTTCAGAATTTTAAAACACGAAACCTATGATAATGAATCAAAGGAGTAGTAAAATGATTAATGTTTGGAAATGAATGTAATTGAGTAATAGATTTTTGATGAAAAATGATGATTTTAGTATATAGACCTTAATTTCATCCTATGAATTCATTCATAGTTTGCTCTCTTAAATGTCGAGAACATTGAAATTATCCAATTCAATTCTATATTTTAATGTTTTACTACAACGAAATAATTATGATGATGTAAAAGGATTGATGTGTTCATGTTTTTTATTTATTTTATTTGGGTTATGAGTATTATGAAACATATAATGATATTGTTAATCAGTGGATGCATATGTGTCTTCATTTAAAATTAACTCAAAAATAATTGATATCATCATGGGTTTTTGAGTCAAAGGTTGATCATAATTTTAATTCCTCTTAACTCCATTAAAATGGTTTCATGTTCTGGTGATTTTATCAAGAGTAAGGTTACGTTGGGATACATCAATTACAATTAGAACCATTGGTTTAGTAAATATAAAAGATATTTTATTTAAGGTAGAATACAGTTACATTTTGTGACAAATAAGATGAATGATATTATTATCCTATAAGTTTTATCCTATCATAGTTTACAACTTAGTTAGGAGTAATCCTAATTCGATAATTTTATTGTAATTTTATTAATATTGTCACTTAAAAAAGGAAAATGTAAATGTTGAGTGACAACCCATCGCATCTAGTGAGTTCCTTGCACTTGAACCCACAACCAAATGGTGAAAAAGGATTAGCGCCAACAGATGGACTATATGAATTTAATAATAATATGTCATTATTATTACTTAAATTATTTGATGGATAAATATTAATGTTGAACCTGTGGTGTTACTATTTATGATGGGAGATTAATTTATTATTTTGGAGATCTTCTGCTAACCTTATTTGTTTTAGAAAACATTAAGAGTCATATGAAATGAATTTTTCCAATTTCATAGATCTTATGACCAATTAAAAGTAAATATTACTAATTTAGGAATAAAAAGCCTTTTTGGATAATGATTTCATAGATTAATAAATAATGTGTAAATGTGATGATCACGAACCCAAGGGAATAAATATTTTTATGAAATATAAATTTATTTAGTAATTATATTTCCATATATGAATTGATAGTAAAACTGTAAATCAACATAATTAAAAGAATAATGAAATAAAAATTATATCCTATTACCATAATATCAGATGAATAGAAGGGTATTTTAACATGTCATATAATATGATTTTATGATCATTAATTTTCAGTTGATCATTTACATTATTTTGATCAATAATCTTTTCCACAATCCATAATTATTTAAACAATTCTTTCATGTCCATAATTTACGTTCTAGAAAAATTTATCCTACATGGAAACCTTGTTTCATGTAATTGCCGATGTGCATCTCAATTATTTTTATATCTTATAATTAAAAATTTTGGTTAACCGTATTTACAATGTGGGATTTAAATAATGTAATTTTCAAATTTCAAATTCCTCATTTCCAAGTGTGCGTTCAAATTATAAAGACACAATTTATTCATGTGGAAAAATGTTCCAAAAATATCTTTTAATTTATAATACATTAAATTAATTTTAGTTTCATATATTTTTCAGAACACAGACTACATAAAGACATTATTTTAAAAATATTATTTTCAATAACATATAAGACATGAAACTCCAAGACTAAAATTACCATGAGATACTATTTAAATATGGTCACTATTATATATCCTAAGAATTTGTATTTATTAATAAAATTTAGTTTATTTTAAAAAATATTTATATATCTAAATTTTTACAAATTTATTTATAAAAAATAACTCAAATTTCTTTTTTTCAAATTTATTATTCAAAATTTATGATTATGTAAAAAAAATGTACTAATCTTGTAGGAAAATAAAATAATTTAATGTTTATAATTTTATAAAACGTACATGTTATATTATTTCCACATTTTAAATTTTATTATCATGAAATTTCTTTAATTTTATGAAAAGTTATATTTTTCAGTGAATAATGATTTTTGTTTAATTTTCATTTCTATTCAAAAATTATGTAGTTATCAATCCTCCATTATGAATTTAATTTAAAAATAAATTTATATAAAATATTATTTAATTATATTATGTTGATTAATTACATTTTTATAATCTCTATACGTTATTTTCATATAAAATTATTGTTATTCCTTAAAAAGGAATTTTAATAGGACAAATTTTAATTGTATAATGTACTTACATTTTCATTATAAATATTAATAATAAATAATGAACTATTGTAATTTAATTTTTGCATTATATTTCAAAATATGTTAATTTGAATTTATATTATCATTGTTATTAGTCAAATTATTAATATAAAATAATCTTATGCTTAAAAAAGTATTTCATGAAAACATGTTTTTATCACATATTGGGGTTTTATTTTGAATTATTTTATGCCACATTAGTGAATTGATTGTGGAAAATTAGATTCCATATTATTTAATTAGAAATATTTAATTTTTATAGAATTTTAATCTTTATTCTTTTAATAATCAATAGTGATAATAATAAAAAATATTCTATCATGGTTAAAGTGAAAATGAGTTTAACGTGGAGAGGGTGGGTTATACTAAGAATATAAAAGTTAAAACGACATAAAAACATGTCAAAATTATGTTTTATATACATATTTAGACCTAATCACATTTAGGGTTTTATAGTGATCCATTTTTTATAAATATAATTGGTGAAAAAGATGGGTATAATGATCCATTCTTGTACGTATGTAAGACGTTACATCTCCATGAAAAGATTTGACTCATTTTCCTTATTAAAAATTCAATAATGGTTTTAAAATTTGTCAAATAATTGAATATTATATTTCAAACATTAATATAACTTTGGATATAATGAATCTATATCTAAAAATAGAAAAAATAACTTTCATGAAAAAGCATGCATGATAAAACATGTAAATTAAGACCTGAAACATTAATAATAATATGATATTTCTAACAAATGGGTTATACGATTTCAGAAGAGGGTATTGTATGATATTATAAACTGGAATTTTTTGTATATATAAATAAAATTATTAAAACCAATAATATAAATGATAAAGTATGTTTAAAAAATGTGAAACGTGATGTAAGTTATTTTGACTTTATTTTTTCCTTAGATAATATTATATGGATATGACCGTAATATAAATTATATGGTGTATTAATTACCCCTTTTACATTAAATTTCATTAATATATCATTATTTAAGGTATTTTATGATTCTTTTTATGTTATAACTACAACGAGGACTACAATTCAAATGATACCCATGTGTAAGTGAAATATATTTCAATATCATTTTAATAGTGATTTGTTATACATAATCATCCACTTAAGGAAATTATATAATAATTAACTAATTAAAACCCTTTATTTCGTACTCCTCTGGATATTGAATTTTTTTTCTTTTATCATAACGATTTATGACAATTTGTTATTTAAAATGATTGATATAATATTTTTATTAAAATATTACTACATTTCCCACTTTTGTAGAAAATAATTTCCTAAAAAATATATCAATTTTTTAAATAAAAAAAATTACAATGATTTTAAAAAATCGTTTTCAAAAATATTTTAGTCTTAAAAAAATAATTAGAAAATTAGACATCATTTTTCCAAAATAATTTATATCAGAATTTTCTTACAAAAAATGCAAGTAGATTCTTTATTTTCAAAGTACTCATAATGAATTGACTATTTACCTGTTCCCAACCACTCATTTCATGGAAGATTCTTTCATAGGTTTAGAATATTAATTCAATGAAAATGTGTCTCATAATATTATTGAAATTTTTGAATTTTGATATTTATTTTCAATTTAAATAGTGTATTTTACATTAAAAATTATTATAATGATGATATAATTATATATATATATATTTAATTTTTTTATTTATAAATGGAATCCAAAATTTATAGAACTTATATTAAAATAGGAAAACTTTTTAATGATACTAGCCAAATCCTTTCTCCAAACAATTTATGACCAATTTTACTAAAGAAAATGTTGACATTCTCTATCATGATTAATTTTTTGGGTGACTATAATTCCATTTAAATACTCACATTATTGTTATAATTGGACAATATATTTCATTGAAATATAAATATTATTTATGAAGGATATGATTATTGATAAGACCATTTATGATTTACAGAATATGGTGTTTTATTTTGAATTTTATTTTATAGAATTGTGAAATATTTACATTCAATACTCATATTCTAGAAAAAAAAATTTAACATTGCATGATGTTAAGGATTTATGTTTATTATACAATATATGATGAATGAAATTAACATGTAGTGGTAGTCGGGTAATGAATTTATATTTTACCATGATGCATGAGTTATCATGAGGTGAATTAGTAAGTTAGTATTAAATAGGCTTTACTAATATTTTTAAATTTTATTATGAATGTTCTTGATGGTATAAATATCATGTTATCTCCAATCATGTCGTGTAATAGTAATTTTTCCCTCATTATGAAATATTTTAATATTATCCATGAGACATTTTAATTGATAATATCTATTGTTTCAGTTTTTATAAATTTTTTATGATTCAATGAAAAGTGTCTTTAATTATTTACCTAATAATATTGATTAATCCTTATCATAACTTTCTTGTTATGTTATTTATTAAATGTACTTTTTTGTTTGATATTTAACAATGCTTGTTTATTATGCCTTATTGGGTTTTCTCTATTATGTCAGGATAAATTATAATTTATGTAACTCTTACAGATAATTTAATCTCTCTATTGTTTTTTATTATATCCATTATAGAATGAATATATTAATGGGTTCATCGATGAATACTTTTTACATTTATTAAATTACATTTCTTGTTTAATATTGTAATGACTACCATGGAAATGTCTCTAGTTTAATAATTTTACTAATCTATTTGATTCATTGAAATGATATTGCTTGAATGTCGAAGTAATATAATAATTTATCCACATTATTTCGTGTAAAACATTCATATTATTTAAAAAAATTCAAGGTGATTGGTGTTTGACCAATAGTTTTAGAGGTCTTATATGATTTCATGGTATAAAACCACGGTGGTGGATTTTAGATATGAATAATAGTTTATGTTTTTATATCCATAAATACTTGTAGCACATTCATCAATATTATTGGATTCACATGTAGAAATATAACATTAATATGATCCTAGAAAACAACATCGATACATCCTCACATCGTACTCACAACTAATGGAAACATGATTGTAGATAAATAGTATAAGACGAATAATATCCCCTCAATTAGTAAAATAGGTAACCAATCCATGGAATCAAAGTTGTGTTCTATACTATACCCAGATTCATGATATAAAAATATATGAAATATATGATGCCACCATCTACCTTCTATGATAATAAAAATTCATAAACACTTAGAGATATTATCTTGTGAATATGACCATTTCCCAAAATGAAATTGAGTTGTTACATTACATCCCTCATATAAATCGAATTTATATAAAATGGGAATCATTAAAGGCTCAATACCTATAATAATCACAATCAATTATTTTATCTCCCATTCAAAGGGAGTTCAATAAGTTTTTCTAGGAAAAAATATAGGAATAAGTCTACCATTAAAGGAAAAGATTTTGAACCAGTTATCTAATCAAAATAAAGAACTTTTCTGAACACCAATGTTTTAAAAGTTTGTACTAAAATTTATTCAGTTATTTGGCTGCCTATATATATATATATATACATCTCTACCATTATATAATTTTACACTCCCATAAGGGTGGTCGGAAAATCATCCTATCATAGTTAAAAATTTAAAACTAAATTGGTTTCACCCAATCTATCACAAAATATATCATTAAATCTCATCACAATAAATGCACTAATATCCCACATGTTTAGGTATCCTACAACCACATTGAAACATGATTATTTTATATAAACACCACCAAACCTCTTATATATATATATATATTATGTCTAAATTATGGGGGTTAACTCCCCCATCAAATCCATAATAGATAAAACTTAGGAAAATCCAAAATAATGACACACTCTTGGACTAAAAAAGGAAACTATAATCATCTTATAATTTATTCAAAACCATTGATAGTCACTAGTCCTTTAGGTTCATCATATATAACATATTATAATGAAAATACTTACCCTATTCTAGATTTTCAACCATTATTACATGATCCTTGGGTCACATGATGAAATGAATTGTATGGACTTTTCATGTATAAGAACCTTTGGGAGACTTATCAAGAATCATGGGATGATTTTTTTAAAATTAATCACACTATCTATATGAGGATCCACTTTTTATCCCCCCTAAAGAAATGATGGTTCCAAAAAATTATACTAGATTGAGTGTTTCCTCGATGTCATACCATGGGTTGAATGTTTCCACGATGTCATATAAAAATTATATAAAATATGGAAAATCATAATAATAATAATAATAATAATAATAATAATAATTTGAAATAAAAAATGATATAAAGAAATAAATATTATCATCACACAAAAAATCAAAATGGATTATAATAACCAATTTATCCTATTTAGAAATGGATCAACACATTATTATATTAATTTTACAATAATTTATAAAATAATAAAATATTTACCTGGGAATTTCTAAAAAAGATTCAAGAGTTTTTATTTCTATAACATAAATTCTAATCCACCTTCACATTATTATTAAGCTGACATAAGAAACTATCCCAGGTATACATAATTATCCTTAATGTCTACTAGTAAATTATGATTCTCATTAAGGGTGTGAGAATATAGCTAGTAATTTAAAACCATTTAATTCTAAACATATGTGAAATAGATGTATAATGACAATTTCAATTATAGTAAAACCTAGAAATAAAAATAATACATAATTTATTGTAATCTTGTGAAAAATCCACCATTAATTCATAAACATTCATTCATTGGTTAAATTGTTTAAAGGAAGTGTTTGAAGAAACTATATATATAAAGAAGTACATGGTGTTTGCTTCTCACATAAGGCATGAACTAAATCCCAAAACTTAACAGTGGTGTTTTTACTCAATGAAGGTCATCACCTCTATATAGAACACACTATCAATCATTATTATTATGAATCTACATCACTAGTGATATATTATCACATAAAAAAAGTAAAAAATTTCATTACAGTACACTCTTAATAACTCATGTTGGACCCAAAGTTAACAAAAATGAATAATCCTTGTCACTCAAGGAAAGTATCATATCACATCTCAAACCAAATATTTTCACTCATGATTGTACCAAACTCAATAATCCCAAAACATCACATGTATTAATGTAATATACTTAAATAATTACTAATCTAATCCAATTAACTACCCCCACAAAAATATTTCATGGTTTTCCACAAAAAACCACTCACACAAAAAAAACAACATTACTATTTAGGTAACACAACAATTTTAACTATATACTTCTTTAATAGGACCCAAAAATCTTAGATAATCATGAATAGTTACCTCAAGACCTAAAAATTCTGGTCAAACCCCAAAATATATTGTTAATGTGAGGTAAGATTACACCCTATATATCCAATAAACCTATATATTTTTCCTTAGAGGATCATCCACATCTATACATACCTACATTTTCATAAACATATAAAAACATTCTATTTGTGTTATACATGAACCCAAATTCATGTAAAGAAATCTAAATTCATAAAAAACAATATCATGTAAAATATATTTACTCTCATTCCTAACAAAGTATACTCACATGAATAAGATCCTTTATTAATTTATAAGCCATCAAAACATAAAATATGTCCTAAATTCTGAGAACAAGGGCTTAGAAATGGGATACTATGAAACAAGTGTGGAATGAGATATTTAAGGCCTAAATTGATTAAGGCATGTGATAAGAGATTTTTTTCAATTAATGGATCATCATCTTGAAAATGGAATTGGATATATTATCTCAAAACATTAAAGGAGATGCTACCAAATTGGCCAAATAATGTGGAGCTTAGGAAGAGGGGGAATATATTTAAATGGGGGTTCATGATAAAATTAAAATTATTATACCTTCAAACTACCCAAGTATATGGTCACATAGAATCCTAGTGTGAATCTTAAAGGTCATGGTCAGCACACCCCCAATAATATTTCTAGGAACTACACAATATTGATTCATGGAATGTATTATCATGTTTTCACAATGATCCTACCAAAAAATGAGCTTCTGATTATGATCATCATGCACTGCATCACCACCATATCTATATAGAATGATTTCAGTTGTGTGTCCCTTGTATTTTTCCAAAACTATTTATCGAACCACTAAAAAATGAATAAAAACAAAATATCATCATGGTGCATAATAATATGTATAAATATAACATATAACACATAATTAAAATCATCTTTATTAACATTAGATGTCTATAAATTATAATAAATTTTTAATGAAATCAATTTACAGACTGTACATCATATCATATATTTAAATGTTGAGACATATATTATATTTCAGTTTGAATTAATTAGATATTTAGTTGTGAGTAATTTTTTTAGAAGGGATTTATTTTTAAATATGATAATCATTTCTCCATTACGTTGTGATCAATGTTAATCCAATTTTTGAATTTATTATTTTATTATTATTGAATGATAGGGTCATATGGACATTAATGAGTTTAATATTGTCATAGAATATTTAGAAATGTATAAAATATTATATTATGAATCTAGTTATATTGAATATAGAGGATCAAGGGAGATAATGAAAATATATTATTAAGTATTTTTATGAAGAATTTATAGTGAATATTTATATATTATAAAATGTTTATCACTGTATTTAATGGTTTATAATGTATTTTTCTTGAGTAATGATATATCAAGTAGTTTCGAGTGTAAATCATATGTATCATTGTTTTCCTTACTAAAATGACTCCGATATTAAAATAAATACACTATGTTATTATGAATTTTTACTACAGACAATAATATAATTTTAAAATTAATAATATATTCTTTTGATATACAATGTTCTCTATTTACATTTTTATTAATTTATTAATATTTTACTTCCTTCTATCTTATTTTTTATTTTGTGAAATTTTTATTAATGGTATTTTTTAAAAAAAATCATTTATAGTGGTTATAACATCTTGGTAACATTTTCGGTTTGGTCATAAAATATCGGTTTCTAATTTTAATCCTTATTTCATTCTCAAATAACAATTTCATAGTATTGATTATCTAAAGAACATTTGTATTAATGCACTAATTATTATTATTCTTATAAAATTACATTCACTGGTTCTTTGGAATATACCCTTATTATTTTTTCAATTGAGATAATATCTATTCTCATAGAGTAATTTTTTGAATATGAATGGAATCTTAATTTTTAAGGTTACTAATCAATACAATTTAAAACTTAAATATGATATATCCCATAGTATCTGGTTATTATGACTATGAGTACTAACATCACCAAATAAATATATTCATTATTAACACTATCCTAGTTCATATTCAAATGTGAAAAAAATATTGATGTTTAATGAATGATATATCTACAATTAAAAGATTATAATAATAGTAACACCAATTGAATATATAAGGTTCAAAATATTGTAACATTCTATTTGATGGATGATAATAATAGTAAAATTTGATCTTCAAAAACTTTTATAGGATGCTAGAAGAAGCATGAGATAAAAAATATTGGAAAATATATTGTTTTTGAGATAATAAGATATATTTATAGAGCTGGTTGTCAAGTATTTTTTTTAGGGAGAATTTGTATTCTTTTTAGTAATAGATTCAAGACTTTTGTAACTATATTGTTTTTCCTTGTATTTAAAAAATTTAATGCTGATTATATTTTTGGAAAAATTTTAAATTATAATAAAATAGTGTGAGTCTATTAAAAAATTAGTTATTAAATGAATCATTTAAAAAACATGAGTTTAGAATTCGTTCTTATGACATTAATTCACATTAAATGTACTTTTAAAAGATATGTGTTAAATATATGGATGAATTATTATGTTTCTTTTATTTCGTATTTTATATGATATTGGAAAAAAAATTCAATTAAATTACATCAGGGATATCTTCTAATTAATATTATTAAAATTATTGTTTAGAACATTGTAAAGCTACGATTGAATTATTTTCTATGTATATTAACTTATTTAATGGAATGAATGAAATCTATAAAGATCATAAAACATATTTAAGTCATTTATTTGAATAGAATTATTTACAGATCATTGTTTATTATTAGTAAAATAAAATCTTCATCATTCTATATGAATATATAAAAATAAAAAACATATATTTAAATTATGAAATAACCTCAGTGATAGAAGTTATAATTGATCTTAGAGATTTAAATGAGGCCTGAAGTTCCACTGTAGATCCATAATGTCATTGTTGGAGTTGGTTCCCTAGTACCAACTTCTATGTACCTTATGATAACTATTATTAGTTGTTATTAATATTAATAAAATTTTTATCACATCATGATTATTCTTCTGTGTAACATAGTATGTGATAATGTCTTAGGAGTACATATAAAACTAAAATGTCACACAAGATACATGATATGATGAGAACTTAGATGTTCTATAAGTTGTTATTGAATATATATTATACTGATAGATGATATAATTTGTGGGATAAAAATGATACATCTTATCAAGGATGTACACTCATAGGACTTCTAGGAACCTTCCAATGGTGTACACCCTTGTTAATATCTATTATGATATTCTGATAATGAGGCCCACTAGTAGGAAATCAACATTTATATGTGTCATTGGATATTCAACTCTACATTCATGTGTATTGGTCCATTTAAATTATGATTATTGTTCATGAGTATTAGGTGTCTCACTTTTAAATGTGTTGATGAAATCTGTGATAACATATGTTCATGATAAGGTAAGTTATGTTTTGTGTGTTAAGTTTAATATTTAATTAAGGTAGAATGAAAGAATGAATTTTCCCATTCTATTAATTAGTGGAAGATGATATCTATGGCCTATTTATGTAAATTATAGAAACTAAATAAATTGATGGCCACGATGTACTAATTTTTTTTTCCTTTTTCAGAAAGTTAAAAAAGGGATATCAAACACATAGGTTAATGGATCCAACTTGAATCCTTCATAATTTAAGATATCAGGAAAAGGGATTATAATACATAGTAATAATTTTTATGAAGTAACATGTCATTATAAAATTTACATATTTCTATATGGTTTCTATGGAGTGTTGCTAAATGCTATCATTACTCATTATGTGGTTTCCCCTAATTCCAAAAATAAAGAGAATACACTAACTATGTCAAGAATCTCTGATAAAAAATATATTTTTATTTCTTATTAAATAGGTCAAATAAATATTATTCCCATTCCTGGTTTAATAATTATTAATGTATTTTTTAACTCGAATAAACATTTATTTTCTCTATAGTGAATATATTATTTATTTAATTATCAGTGCACAGTGCAATGATATTTATTTATTAAATTAATATAAATTATTCAAGTTCCAATAAATATTACTGAGGAATGACAGAATTAGTTGAATGGTCTATTAGAAAATAAAAAATATGAAATATTATTTGATTAAATAGTATTTAATTTTTATTTTTGTGTTAAGTGCATGTAAGGAAATGATAATAATATTATTATTATTAGACAAGGGTTTTTTATAAAACTAAATATTTTATTAAGGGAAATTGTGCAATTATATTATTTTATCCCTTTAAATATGAATACCAAATTATGTTATTTTCTCACTAGATAGAAATAATTTTTATTGGTTATGAAAAACATATTTAGTGAATCCTCTCAATATTAGAAATCTCCCTTCTCCAAGAATACTCTCAAGAACATAGGGAAATATTTCTCCATTGGATCATGGAGAATGAATTGGATGTAGTTATCGAAGAAATCAATGATATACAATGAAAGTTTAAGATTAGAATGATCTAGAACCTAAAGATCCAATTACTAATGTTTGTAAATTCATTGAACATGTGTGGGATGCTGGTAGAGGAAATCTACACTTGGTTTCAACAACACTTGGTTGGAGGACCACATATCTGTCTCCAGATTCATCAATGAAGAAATAATTCCTTAAAGCTAATTATTTATCTAATTAAATTAATTATAAATAAAATGGTTTGATGCTATCTATGGTTTTGGGTTAATTATCCATTTTATATTTCATTTATTTAATGTTAGTGACCACATCATTCATCATCATATAGTTCTCAAATTTATCATCAATTGTAGAAAATAGCAAAGCTGGGCATCACTTGTCACACTCTTCCATTTTTCCCCGAACCTAAAATTTTTATTAGAGGGGCAAGAAATTTTTTATAATTATTTCATGATCAAGTGTGATTTAAACATTTATAATTTTTTTATGAATTCATGTTTAATAATTATTTTAATCCTAATCATGACATCTACTTTTTCCTTCATCGTTTCCAATGGATCTAATAGAGATGATTATTTTTATGACTAAAATAAAATCAATGAACTCATCTGAAGGTGTCAAGGCTTCTATCCATTCTACATCCGACTACATTGCGAGTAACCTATGTAATTTGTCATGTAGTGTTGTGAAATATATATGAATTAATTCAGTAATTAACCCACAATAATGACTTAATTACATGTTTTAATTGCACCAAGTGTTGACCAAAACATAATTACACATGGTTAGCTGGATTACAAATCGTGTAACCCATGTACAAGTCATGACATCACTTTTAGTCAATAATGGTTCGTGTATCTCAACACACAGCCTACCTGATAGGTGACCATGTAATTTTGTGACCACATTGCATGTATCCCTTTGAACATGACATGTACTCTATTTTATATGGTCCAATTCCAACCTCATGTACCTAGGTGTGTACCTAGAATAAATGGTGAGAGATTTTCAGACAATTTTGATCAGTTGCATATGTAGTGTAGTTATACAAAGATACACATATTTCAAATTTATTTATTATATTGTTTAAACATTGATACATGTACATGTTTATGTTTGTAAATTTAATACACATCATTTCATAGGATTTAATATATATATATATATATATATATATATATATATCTTTAATTAATATCTACATAATGATCAGATCTATATTTCTCATATGATTCGTATTACATGTTTTTACATTACATTTATTTAAGCATAACAAAAGACTGAAAAATAATGTAATATGTGTAATCATATGTGAATAACACATTGTCGAAGAAAGTGATAAGTCGTGTATTCCATATGTTACAATATAAATATAGAAAAAATATAATTCATGTTGGTTAGAACTATATAGGTATTCCCCATATTTCCTCCAAGGTACATTTATGGACATAGATAATTTTAAATAAAATTATATAGCTTGTTTCAAATTATAATGGATGAGAACCTAAATGAAATTCAGATGATAATTAGTAATAAATAACAAATTAATTAAAGATAATAATTAATTGATTTGAGCATGATTCATCTTAAATAGGAATGAATAATAATGAAATGATAGTTTAATTAAATCTGTAATCTGTTTCATTCATGTGGATGATCATGAGTAAGACCAACCCTTTGTATGTAATTGGTTTAATATAATTTATTATTAAATTTAATTTTTTTCATGTTTTCCTTATCTCCACTTATTATGTAGGGTATGTGATCCCACTATTTCATTTATATAAACATATTGTTACCCCCATGTGTGTGTGATCAAAAGGAATATGTAATGGATTGAAATCCCAAGCTGATAGAGGCTATTCATGTTTTGAGCTGAGGCTAAACCAATTGAAGGAGATAAATAGGTGGACATGTGGAACACAATAAACATGAACATTAATTAGTTCCAGGTTATTTCCCTAGTTCAACAGTTATTTAATCAACCACTAGTTAAACTAAAAATTAATATAAGCTCATGATAATTACATTAATTTATTTCTTTCTATAATTTTATATGTTAGTTCATTATGAATATGTATTCGTAATCACATAAATTGTTTAAATTAACGATCAGGTAAGACAGAACAAAATAATTTTACATATGCATAAATATTTTTGATGACATTGTTAGTCTCTTATATAATTCCACAAAATATTAATTGGAATGTGATAAAGACATTAATTGGACATTTGGAAAAAAAAATGAAAAATTCCCTTAGTTAAATATACAATGTTGGTATACCCTTCCACTACATCAGTTAAAATTGAAATCTAATTCAATGTGCTTAACCAACCTATGATGGGGTGATTTCAATTATTAGGTAATTTTAAATTGATGTTTTGGGTTCATTTCACATAGTTCACATCAAGGTTTGACTTCTGTACTAGAAATTGGTGTAACTGAGAGGCAATGGATAATGAAATACATTTTTAGATTACAAGATAATGGGGTATGATTGAAGGATACAGGATATATCTATTAATTTAGTTCTCATTTGGAAGTTATACATATGAAAATTAATGTTTCTTGACTAACCCAATTTTCTGTAATGATAAGTGGAATATTGATCCTTTACAATCGAATAACCAAGGATAAAGATACTCTAAATCTAATAGTGAGGGATATTAGGGTTTTGATAAAATAGTGGGACACTAATAAATCAATTATTCATTTATGTCTCCATATTTTATCAAATAATTTAATAAAATTATATTCTTCTTATTTTTTAAAAATAGTAAAAAATTTGATCAAACATATCATTGTGATCCATACATGAGAAGGAAAACACTCTTACCGGCACTAATTTCCAAGAGTGTGAAAAGAACCCACATGTCATCCTTTACTATGAAAAAATATTATTTTTACTTGAATACCTTTTTCTCGTTGTTCCTGGTAATGAGGAATGTGATAAATTTATATCTATATATGGGAAACATCTGAATGATTTTTCATATGTTCGGTTTTTCATGATATCTTACATGTTCAATTAGATTCTGAAACAATATTGGGATATGGAATACTTTAGCTCGTTCTCTCTCCTTCAATAAAACTATAAATATTAAGAGGTACATAAAATGTATAAAATCTCTAATTCATTGTTCACATATAATATTAGAGAGTCTATTCATGTTGGGCCTCATGTAGTTAATCTTATTGGCAACATGGAATTCCTAGAATTCCTAGTGAATAAATTCTTAGATGTGTTCCGTATAGATCCCATAATGTCATCATACCCATAAACTTATCATTATTTATTATTAATAAAAATATAATCAATACTAATAAGTTTTTTTGAAATATAATGACCCTATCCTTTTCTATATGACATTACATGTTTTAAGCATAATATAATTTAGTGTACAAGCCAAGGATCTTGATGTATAGTGTCTTTGAATATTATATACATAAATCATAAAACATCTAGAAAAAAATATCTTTGTCTAATATTCATATATTTATCCTAATATCCATTGTTATCATACATATTTTTAGGGTACCATGGGGAACACATGAATAATGGGATGAGCTAAAAATCCCCGTAAGGGAGTATACATAAGAATAAGGCTTTATCACATTAGTTAGAAGGAATGACATAATGATAAAACAATCATGGAACATATGGAATAATAACACATAAACATCATAATATATATACGTAGAATACTAGTAATGTGTTAGCAACATAAAACATGCCTTTATAATGATTAAAGGATATCTGCTAAGCTTGTTTCACATGGTAGCACAAGCTGAGGCTAACTACTAAGACTGTCACCCATAATAACTCATAAGACATAACATTACCCAATGAATTGGAGCAATATTTGAGAGTATACATATTAAATTATCATGAATATATTTTCCACATAATTAATCCTACTTAATTAATATTACATAAACATAAGGATTACCCATAGAAAAAATTGTATACTATAACTGTGACACAAAGCACAACAGATGGGAACAACAACAAAGTGTTCAAAAAACAAGGGAAATAGAGTATACAAGGAAATTCATATGGAAAAATAGATATGTATCATGGTGAGCGAGTTCAAGTAAAAACGACAACATATAACAAATTTATTCATGAAATTCTAGCATAAAATCATTTTGATCAGTTTTAAGGGAAATAATATAGGGCTTTTAAAATAGAAAAGGGAATAATAATTTATACAAAAAGAGAAGTGATCCATGAAGGATTCATCAATCAAAAAATTCTTTTATAAATACAATATTGTAATAAAACATAATATATAGTTCCCTAAAAATTTGGTAATAATTCGGGATGCTCCCTCAAAATTGGTTTTCTTATCGGGAGGTATTGATGATTGAATCACATAAAAACATGTATATCCCCAAAAGAAAATGATGAATGAGTACTTATTACACGATTTTGGAACATTCATATATTATATATAATATTAACATAAGAATGACATATAACTACATTTAGGTAAAAATAATAATAAATTATCCTAATGGAATAAAATAGGTTCGGGTTGAATCCCTCACAGAATATCGGCATGGTATCATGTGTACCTAATAAGGAATAATGAGAGAGAAATGGAATTATCATCATTTAAAAATAACTGTGATAGTATGGGGATGTGTGTAATCATACCCCATCACTAGTAATTACACATAAATTTGAATAACAATAAGGACAATCTTGAATAAAAGTGAAATAGAGAGGATCCCTTACCTTATGTTCGACGATGATATTTTCTTGAGCATAATGACATGAATAATAAAAATAGGTTCATTAATTATTAATTACACAACATATTCAATTTTTAAATTATTTATTATATCCTATTTCTTTTCATTCAAAATGACTTTGATCAGTTTTGAGGTTCAATTTCATTATTCGGGTCAATTTATTTTCATGATTTTAGGATTGGTTTTCTTATTTTCATGAATGGGTAACAATGTCAGTTGAAAGTGGATGTTAAGAATTGATGTTATATTACATTAGAGAATATATTGGAGATTACATGGTTGTAAATTTAATTTTATTACTTTCGGTGAAGCCGAATCATTATATATAACATTAGTGACAACATTTTGGGTTAATTTTCCGGTTTTGACCACAATGAACTCATTTTTTTTAAACTAAAATGACTTGTAAAAAATTATTAAAAAAAAATAAATGAGGACAAATACATATATTATATTCTTTTTCAACTATGAAAATGGTTTCATGACCAGAATTGAGGTTGTTAAGTAAAATTGAAAACATATCATCCTTGAATGTGGTAAATTGACATATCTCAGATGGTGTTTTACTACTAAAAAATATATGTGTAAATTAATGATGATAATAAATTTTTCCACTATCAAAAAAATTCCTATAAATGTATTGTGCAATATTTTTAATATAATTTGGATCAGAATATATAATAATAGAAAAGAAATCAAATGAACTTGAAAAGAAAAGAAATAAAAACAAATGGGGAATTTATCTCTTGATTCAATGCTCCTTGAGATCCTCTTAAGGGGTATGAATTTGGTCTTTTGAGGATAAAAAGGGTTTTTGGATGTGGGGAATGATTTTGGGGAGTTATTTGGGTTGAATAGAGGCAAGGAAAAAGGCATGACATGAGTTATATTTGAGGTAAAGAGGGGTGGTATATATAGTGGTAGATATAAAGGTTTTCATAATATTATAATCATTAGTTTATTATTTTTTCATAAGACAAGAAAAAGCGATGATTCTATTAACTCATATAGTAATAAGTGCAAGGGAGTTAGATATTTAGGTTCTTAAGTCACGTATGATGTCAGTAATAATGGATTTAAATTATAATTTCTTTATATGGTAAATTAATGTATTTTACTATTCAACAAAAATTTACATATTTCATAAAAAAATCCAAAAATATTCCCTGACAGTTTTATGTCATGTAGAATCCAAAAATGAAATCTGTATTTCAAAAATAGGTTGCTCTATATGATTAATTTTTAAAATCAAACTTTACTCAATCGAAAAAATATAAAACATTTATTTTCCTATTCCCAGATATAGGTATTTCATACTTCCACCTGAATCTTAATTGTATATTATCATAGGTAAGGTTACTATTAATTATGGTATGTCATATTAGTAAGAGAAAATTACTATTCACAATGGTATGTTAATATTCACCAAAAATAATGGTTTCCTTATGAGACTCCAAATAACTTACTGATCGCAACAGTGTATGTTAGATTTTCAAAATTCAAAACATAGAAGTGTCAAAATTATGTTCAAAGGTAACATAAAACCTAGTAGTTCATTGTGTTGTGATTTCATGTGATTATATATAAAAATTATATGAAGTAAAATTCCATTAAAAACATTTGTTTGTTACATTATCCCCCCTCTAGATTATGAAATTTCTCTCTTGAAATTTCATTTTACATTATTATCCATAAAAAGGATCATGTACCTTTACATCATTGCCTCCACTAGTTCCCATGTTTCATCATCATACTTATAGTTAATCCGTAGTACATTGAACATGTGAGTTGACTTATTAGGTATAACATTATCTCTATAATCCAAGATATTCACTGGCTTCTCATCCTAAGAAAAATCATTCTCCAACAGTACCACCTCTGAAGAGATTACATGTGATGGGTCTCATATGTACATCCTTAAGAGGGATACCTTAAATACATCATGTATTTTGGACATATTAGGTTTATGTGTTAGATGATAGTCCAAAACCCTAATACGATCAATAATCTCTAATGGGCTGATGTACCTTATAATTAGCTTCTCTTTCTTCCCCAACCATATGAACTTATCCCATGTAGATATACGTAGAAATACCATGTGTCCTACTTGGAACTCAAGGTCTCATTGACAATTGTATCCATAAATATTATGTTGAATCTGGGCTACCTTGATATGTTGTTGAGTGGTTTTCTTCTTCCCCATAATTCTATAGTCATTTCTGTTCCTAGCAGCTTACAGTCAGTGACTTCATCCCTACACGCTAATGTTCTACACATTTTCCCATAAAGGGATTTGTATGGTTCCAATTGGATGCTTGAGTGGAAAATATTATTGTACGAGAATTCAAAAAAGTATGATGTTGGTCCCATGCTCTTTTGAATTCCATAAAATATTCCCTTAACATCTCTTCCATTGTCTGAATGGCTCGCTTAGATTGGTCCTCAGTTTAAGTATGAGAGGTTGTACTGAAGTTCACATTAGTGCTTAGTGAATGTTGGATACTTTTCTAGAAAAATGATGTTAATCTCATATCATGATAGGATACAATAGATAGCGGAAATCCATGAAGATTTACAACTTCTTTGATACAAATCTATGAAAGTGGATTCAATGTTATGTTCTATAAATTAATATTATGTGAGATGTATTTGTAAGATGACCAATAATGACCCATATAGCATTGTTTCATCTAGATTTCCTTGGAAGACTAGTGAAAAAGTCTAATGGTAATGTTCTCCCACATCAATGATGGTATAGGTTATGGTCTTATCATCCCCTTAGAATTTTTCCTCTTAGACATCATTTGTGGACATACCTGGAACTTTTATGTATATTCACTAATCCCCCTTTTCATATTATCCCTATCAAAAGTTCTCTCAGAGATCTTGAATGATCATTGCGCTCCCTAGGTTGATAGAAACGGTTGAGCTATTTGAGTCATTTATAATCCCCTTAATTATCTATGAATCATATTGCATAAAAATCATGATTCAAATCATACAAATCCATCATCATCATTATTGATATCTGATGACTTTCCATTTCTTAAATCTTCCACACTTTTTAGAATTTCTACATCTTTTCTTTGAGTATCCCTTATTTTATATATGATATATGGTCATGAAATAATTTAAGAAAGGATTGATGATGTTCATCTCATAATGATTCACAAGTCATCCCTAGGAAAATATATGAATACTAGATCCTTTTAAATTATCATCATTTATAATGATGTAAGATCCTTTCTACTTAGAGCATCTTGCACTTTATTTTCCTTACCGGGATGGTAGTGGATTATGCAATCATAATCCTTGATGAGATCTATCCATATTCATTGGTGAATGTTAAGATATTTTTGTGTAAATATATATTTGATACTCTTGTGGTTAGTATATTTCTCACATTTCTCCTAATATAGATAATGTTGCAGATTTTCACCGCAAAGATAACCGCTACCAACTCCAAATCATGTGTCGGATAAATTTTTTCATGGATTTTTAGATTCTTTAAAGTGTAGGTTATCATGTTATCTTTTTTTCATCTTCAAGGAATCTAATCCATTTTGTTATGAATCATTGTACACCACAAATATATCTCCACTTATTATGAATGTGAGTACTGGCATAGTGATAAACCTCTATTTCAACTCCATGAAATGATCTTCACATTCCTGAGTCTAGAAAAACATTACTCCCTTCCATGTAATCAGGGTAATTGGGTTTTAATAACATTAAAAGTTCTTCATAAATCATCTATAATACCCTTCTTAACCCAAAATACAACATATATTCATTACAGAAGTTGGTTTGGGCCACACTTCAGTCACCTTTATCTTGGAAGGATCCACAAATATACTATTGTTGGTGATATCATTCCCTAAGAATGATACATCCTTAATAATTAACTCACATTTTCTATTAATTTCATAAAAATTCATTCTTCACAATGTCATTAACATAGTGTAGAAATACTCCTCTTATTCCTCCTTGATCTTGGTGTGTATCATAATATTGTCAATATGGACAACCAAAAATTTGTCATGGTAATCTCTAAAGAATATATTCATTAAAAACATGAATATTTATGTATAATTAGTGAGTTTTAAGGAAATCGGTATTAAATCATAGTTTCATGACCACTTTTTAAAGGCATTATAATATATATAATCAGTCATCACCTTTAATTTATGATAACCTGACTGAAGGTCCCACATAGATAAATAATTTTCCCCACAAATCTGATTGAACAAGGAATATATCTATGACAAAGGATACTTATTATTTTATTATGATTTTTTTGAACTCATGATAATTAAAGAACAGGTGCATTTTCCCATCATTATTCTTGATGAAGATGAGTAGAACACCCCACGGTGAAGCACTCTGGTATAGTAAACCCTTCTCTAGATTCTCCTGTAACTGCATCATTAGATTATCCAGCTCAACAGTAGCCATTTTATAAGGTGTCATTAATATAGGAAAATATCCAAGAATATGTTCAATTGATAACTCAGCCTCTCGATTAGGAGTATGGCCAAACAACTCTTCAAGGAATAAATCAGTATAATCTCTTAGAATGGGAATATCTAAAAGAATTATTATCTATTCTATCCTAATCATTTATGCTAGAAATGATTTCTCATAAGGAATTATTATCCACACTTGATTAAATGATTCTAAAATAGATTCATCTTCCTCATTACACTTGTATAGAAATAGAGGATGATTCAGAATGTGATATTTGATCTCTGTTTCCTGATATTTGATGTTGGATTAGTATAAAGAGAGTCAATCCATGCCGAAGATAACATCAAAATCCTATTATGGAAGTATGAAGAGATTTTATAGGAGGTTCTTTCCACAAAAATTAACTGGGGAGGTGTTCTAAACCATGGATGCAATAATTTCCCCATTCTCTATTCTCATAGTTTACTTATCCCCCAAAATTTGAGGTGGTGTTTGAATAGTACTACTAAACACGCGAGATACAAAAGAATGAGTATAACTAGAATCAAATAGTATGTTATCTATTGTTGAATGAATAACTAGTGTACCTATCAAAAAATAATTTTCAGAATCCACCTCAATAGTAGTGATAGCTTAAGCCCTTACATGTTACCTTTGAGGTTGTTGTTGATTTCCAATTTCAATACTTGTCTTAGGGGAATTGTTCCCATAATACCCATGCTCTTTGAAGTTGTAACACTGCACTAGTGTATGAGTGTTGATCTGAACCTTCTTTTCTTCATTCTTATTTGTGTAATTCTTCATGTACTATCATCAATTTTTATCCAAACAACACATTCTTCCGCATTTGAAGAAATTATTGGTTCTCTTTAGAAGGATCCCAAGATTATTCATCCTACAACATTTACAAGTGCGATATTCACACTTCATTCCATCATGGTATTTTTTTTGTTTAACCGACCATGTAGTTCAACATTTTCCACTTCTGGTCAATGCGCCCAGAAGACCACATAGAGTATCTAATCTCAATTTCAACATTGGGGGAATAATGGAAAATGTCTTCGTAATTTTTGATTTCTTAAATCCCTAATTCTTTTTTGTAGAATCAGCCTCAGCCACCTAATGAATCAATTCACCATCATTTTAGTGTTCATGACAATGCCAGAGGTGTACCCTATGAGCCATGTAATGATTGTTTCATTCACCCCAAGGGAATCATCATTAATATGCTATAGACCATTGAACTCTCATTCCATCATGATACAAACGGATCATGGATAATATTTATTGATAAACATCCTCTTGAATTCCTCCAAATCCATGGAATCAATTTCCCCATGGGACATTGTATTCCATATCATTGTCCACCACTGTCAAGATTCCACATCCAAATGATAGATTCCCAGTACAACATTATCTTCTTCCAAGCACTGGAAGACATAGAATATATTTTCAATGGAGTTAATCTACTGTTCTAGGAGGAGGGGATTAGACGATCCACTAAACATAAGAGTTGATTGTTGGATTAAGGATTATACGGAAACATTATCATTATATTGTAGAGAAGGGTATTCCACATGATTCATTTTATTATTTACAACTTCAGCTAGCTGAGTATGTATTTTTATGAATATTTTATCACCTTTCTCCATAATATCATTAATATCATTAGGGAAATCATCACATTTTCTATCACATTGGATGTCAGAACAAGTTCTTCAATTTTACGCCATTAACTATGAAAAATAACGTACAATTAGAGGGCTCGAATACATAGTTATTTAACATAAAAATTAAACATTTTAACATAGTGTATAAACATGTGAAGGTTATGTATGTACTAACATGTGATTACATAGATATAAATCAAGGTTATCATAGATCTATTTATTAAGTTACATTCTAAGGGAATTTTTTCTATTACCGTGATAATGGTTTGTACTAAACTCATGAATTTACTAAAGCATGTCCCCCAGGAGTCTCAAACCATGAGTAAAGAAGGGACCATTTTCGTGTACCATGATACCACGGAGCAGGACCAAAAATCCTTGTTAGAGTATTCACTCCTAGGTAAATATATGATAGAGCCACCTCAATCTGTTTCTATTTAGACAATGATTTATTTTTGTTATAACCAACTTACTCTATATCTACCAAAAATTAGGGATGTTTTTTTATACTGAATTTCATCCTTAATGTTCTCACTATGGTTCCCTATTCCCAATCTCCAAAAAATATATAGACTATCCACTGATACCCACTATAATGTGCCTAGCCTTTTACATAATACATTAAGTGATTTTAAGCCTAATATAATTCAAGGTACAAGCCAAGGATTAAGAAGTCTAGTGTCTTTGAACACTAGGTCCATAAAACATAAAACATGGGACTAAAAATAGTTATTTATTTAATCTTTATAGAGGACTATTAACATCCATTGTGCTCATACAATTTCATAGGGCACCCTGGGGAGCACATGAACAAAGGGGTGTGAAAAAAATCCCATAAAGGGAGTATACATATGAATGAGGCTTTAGAACATGGGTTTGAAGGAATGAAACAATGATAACCAAGGAACGGAACATATGGAATCATAATATATAAATATGGGATCATATAAACATGTAATCTTAGTAATGTGGTAGTAACACAAAACATGACTTTAGTATGATTCAAGTCTAGACACCAAAATCATTTCACATAGTACAACAAGCCAAGGCTAATTTCCAAGAATGTCGCACATAACATCTCACTACTGGAATTTAGTCTTTTCCCAATGGCAGTATACCAACGGTTTGCTTAAACCATTGGTATAGTGAGCCTTTGCCAATGGTTTAAGAAAACCGTTGGCAAAGAAAATTTCGGTGGACCCTTTCCCAACGGTTCACTGGAACCATTGGGAAAGGGTGCTAAAATCACACATTTCCCAACGGTTTAGTGGAACCGTTGGGAAAACTCAGTGAACCCAACTATTTCCCAACGGTTCCAGTGAACCGTTGGGAAATGTGTGCCTTTGCCAACGGTTTTTATAAACCATTGGCAAAGGTTTCCCCCAAATTGCAGATCGAGATCTCCTCTCCCCATTCGGACAGAGCCCTAATCTATTCGCTCAGGTGCTCACTCCACTGCTCTCGCGAATCCGAACACCAGCACCCCCCATCCCAAGAGGTACACCCCATACGAATAGGTAAAATTTGATCTCAACCATATTGTTGTATTGTTTTAATGAATAGATTTTTTCCAGGTGTTGGTGGTTTAATTGATTATTGAAATTAATATCTAAATAGGATATTGTTTGTGTTTGTGAAGACTTCTTTAATGTTTTTGTATTCTATGTTTGGAAGGAGAGTGTTCAAAACATGTAAATCAGAGTTGGGATGTTTACATGTTTTGGATAATGGATTGTGGGAATTATGAATTGTGTTCAAACCAATTTGATATGTTTTGGATAATGGATTGTGGGGGTAGGGGGTGTCCATGGGGGTGGGTGGGTTGTCCACGGGGGTGGGCGGGGGTGTCCACGGGGGTGGGAAAGGCTTTCCACGGGGTGGGCGGTGCTGTCTAGGGGGTGTGGGCTGTCCTGGGGGTCTGGGTAGGGTGTCCTGGTGGGGGAGGGGTGTGTGAGGTGTCCAGGGGGGTGGTATGTCTAGGTGGTGGTGGTGGTGGGGTTGCAGGGGAGGGGGGTGTGGGCTGTTTGGGAGGGTGGGCAGGGCTATCCAGGGGGTATGGGGTGTCTAGGGGGGTACGGGGGTGGGCGGGTTGTCCACAAGGGTGGACGGGCTGTCCACGGGGGTGGCCGGGCTGTCAAGGAGGGGTGGGCGGGCTGTCCAGGGGGGTGGGTGGGCTGGCCACGGGGGGTAGGGGTGTCTAGGGGGGTGGGCGGGCTATCCAAGGGGGTGGGGGCTGTCCATAGGTTGTAGCAAGAAACCCAAAATGAAAGTGAGGAAGAAAAGGATGGTTTGTTTTAATACAAACCCAATGAAGAACTAAACAATTGAAATAAATAAAATATAACAAACTAGAGGAAGCCTTGAGCGCCAAGAGTGTGAGAGTAGTTGATGTAGAGGCAGCCCAAGCTTCAAGGATGGAAATGGATCACAAGTAGCCTTATAGATTTTTCGTTAGAGCTTCAAGGGATCAAAATATCATTCCAATGTATCGGGGGTTTGTTCCCGGCATCCATCCTCGTCTATTTATAGGAGAAATATCCCCAAATACTTCAATATGGCTGTTGGAGGGCTTTCGGAGCCGTTGGGGGTCATGTGGGCAAGTCTGGTCAAAGCCCAAGGGCTAGTTTGACTGGGCTTACCGGCTGACCGATGCGTGGCCACCGGTTGGCCGGTGCTCCAGACAGAAGGCAGAGCTTTCTGTCTGGGTTCCACCGGCTGGCCGGTGCTGGGACACTGGCTGGCCGGTGATTCAGACACCGGTTGGTCGGTGGCACCTGGCAGTGGGCAAGGCCTACTGTCTGGTTCCATCGGCTGGCCGGTGGTCAGGTACCTGCTAACCGGTGGAACCTGGCAGAGAGCATTGCTACTGCCAGAGACCACCGGCTGGCCGGTGGACTCAGAGAGCCCTTTTCCAGTCTTCTTGGGCCAACTCTTTGGCAACCTTTTTCCTATCATCAAAAAAACTTGAAAACATGTTAGAACGCGATGAGAGTGATTGTGATCATTAAAATCCAAGAGAGATGGGTACAACACTGACCACAGGGGGTAGGGGTGTCCAGGGTTGTGGGCGTGCTATCCAAGGGGGTGGGGGGCTGTCCATAGAGAGAAGGGGTGTCGAGGGGGGTGGGTGGGCTGTCCACGAGGGTGGTTGGGCTGTCTAGGGGGTAGGGGGTGTCCACGGGGGTGGGTGGGTTGTCCACGGGGGTGGGCGGGGCTGTCCACGAGGGTACCCTACTAATATGGTTATGGGATGAGGCATGCTCTGATGTGATAACACATTAAGTTCTTGTTGGTTTTACATTTTTTCAATAACACATTAGTATGTTTTTTTCACATGTCAAGTTGATACCATGATTATTTTCTTCCTTTATCGTTTACTTAAATGTATTTTCTATTAAAGTTCAATCCTATTGAATTGTTTATGACAAAATGAATTATATGAATTTTTTTACAGAATGGACAGAAGTTGGATGTATGAAACCGATCGTATCTCAAGAGATTTTCAAAACAATTTGGAGAGATTATAGATTTTGCATTTCACAATGCTTCAGATAGTGGTCGCATACACTGCCCATGTTCCAATTGTGTTGGTAGACCTTGGTTGAGTCGTGAAGAAGTCAGCTACCACATAACCAAAAATGGTTTTCAAGAAAACTAATTTGTGTGGTATCACAATGGGGAGAAAATGAAATCTCAAATTGGTGATGATCGAAATGAAAGGACTGGAATGGAGAATTTGTTAGATGATCTGTTTCTGTTTATTCGTCATCATGAAAAAGAAAGGATTTCGACTCAAGAAGACGTCGATATGAGGACAACTGATGCATCTAGTGAAAATGATGATATTGATAGGGTGAAAAAATTGAATGATGCTGCCAAGCCTCCAGTATATCGACAATGCGATAAAATGAAAAAGCTGGAATTTTTAATCCGATTGTTTCATGGAAAAACTATGTATGGGATTTCTAATACAGAAATCGATTAAATTCTTACCCTCTTGAAGGATTTACTTCCAGATGATGCAGATATTCCCTCAAACCACTATATGGCATGGAATTTAGTTGACGAACTTCGATTTTCCATAAACAAAATTCATGCTTGCCCGAAATATTGCAGTTTATTCTGGGAAGAAACCGCTGAACGAAATGAATGTATAAAATGTGGCACATCCCGCTGGAAGTCAAAATCTGATGGAGCACCATCCCGCGTTCCACAGAAAGTAATGTGGCACTTTCCATTGATCCCCAGACTCCAGAATCTTTTTATGTCTGATGACATATCAATAAAAATGAGATGGCATGATACCGAGAGAAAGAAGACTAATGAAGAGTTGGTTCATCCTGCAGATGGATTTGCATGGCAGATATTTGATGCTCGACATCCTGATTTTGCAGCTGACATGCGTAATGTGAGACTGGGTCTTTCATGCGACGGTTTTAATCCGTTTGGGCAGATGCTTACTTCGCACAGCACATGGCCAGTTTTTATACACATTTATAATCTTCCCCCATGGTTGTGTATGAAAAAATCTTTCACTTTCATGAGTATACTCATATCTGGTCCTTCTGATCCCGGCATTGATATTGATGTATACATGCAACCTTTAATAAAAGAGTTGAAACTTCTTTGGGATGTGGGTGTGCGCACATACGATGCATTTTCGAAAGACATATTTCAGATGCGTGCTGCGCTTATGTGGACGATCAATGATTTTTCGGCTTATGCAATGATATCTGGATGGAGCACAAAGGGAAAATTGTCATGTCCAGTTTGTATGAAGAATACACGATCTAGAAGACTGAAACATCGTTGTAGTTTCAGTTTTATGGGACATCGACGATTTTTGCCAAAGGATCATCCATATAGAATGAATCGTTGAAGATTTGATAATACTATAGAGACCGATGATCCACCTCAGCGTATGTCTGGAACTGATGTGCTTAATGAATTGAAAGATTTCAGTTTTTCGTTCGGGAAGGGTCAAATGAAATCTGGAAAGAGAAAGAATGTTTCCACAGAAAACTGTTACAATTGGAGGAAGAGGAGTATCTTTTTTGATTTGCCTTATTGGTCAACCAATTTGCTACGTCATTGCTTAGACGTAATGCATATTGAAAATAATATATGTGAAATGTTGCTTTCAGTTTGTCTAAATGTCAAGGGGAAGACAAAAGATGATTTACGATCTCGACGTGACTTGGTGGATTGGGGCATCAGACCAGAATTGCATCATGTGCGTATCAGTGAAAATAAATGGAAACTTCCATGTGATTCTTATGTGATGACACCTACTGAAAAAAACAATTTTTGGAAGTATTAGAGACTATTAGAGTTCCTGATGGCTATTCAAGCAACATATCTAAATGGGTCAACAGAAGAGAGTTGAAGCTAAAATCTTTGAAGACTCATGATTATCACGTTCTACTGCATGAGTTGCTTCCAATAGAAATCCATCATCTTTTGTCCAATAATGTAAGGGTGGGTGTTATTCGGTTGTTCCATTTGTTTAGAGATCTTTGTGCTAAGAAGTTGTCCAAGTATTTCTTGCAAAAAATGTTGACAGATGCCCCATTAATTTTGTGTGAGTTGGAGAAAATATTTCCCCCATCATTTTTCACATGCATGCTGCATCTGACTATCCATATTCCAACTGAAATAATTCTCGGAGGACCTGTTTCTTTTCATTGGATGTATCCAACTGAAAGAAATATGTTCACATTAAAGTCTTATGTTCGAAACAAGAATCTTCCCGAAGGTTCTATCGTGAACGGTTACTTAGCTCAAGAATGTATGGATTTATGTTCAATGTATTTGTCTGATCTTACTACAAGAATGAACAGACCAATGAGAAATGAAGAAGAACAATATGAGCAAATTGAACCCAGTTTTCCATCACTTCCTCAAACAGGAGGAATTCCTAGATCATATACATTGAAGACATTAATCCATGAAGAGCGGGAGATGGCACATCGCACAGTTTTGTTCAACTGTGATTTGTTCGATGACTATATCAGGTAACAAAATTGAATATGTATATCTTACATATATATCTGTTAAACTATTCATATTTTTTTATCTACAGGGAACATAAAACAATGATAAATAGAAATCATCGTTCTTTATCTTTGAGAAGGAGAGAGACTTTGCATAGAAAAGAGTTTTCTGCTTGGTTAAAATTGAAGGTAAAAATATTACTATTTAAATTAATGATTTCAATATTTACTTAAGTTTAACTATCATTTATATTGCAGTTATTGAGTTTGTCTGCTGACTCTGTCTCTGAGGAAATAAGAGCTTTGGCTTTTGGTCCTAATACCGTGGTTCGTGACTGTAAATCAATTGTTATCAATGGGTACAGATTTATTGTCACTGAACGAGACAAAAACATGAGAACACAACATGATGGTATTATGGTTACTGCCACAATAGATTGTTATGCCAGTGCATCAGATAGTAGACCGCGACTTGAAAATGTGGGTTATTATGGAGTCGTTGAGAAAATAATAATATTGGATTATTACTCTCATGGACGAGTCACAATGATGAAATGCCATTGGTTTGATTCGATGTCGAGACATGGCACATTTATTGATGATTGTGGATTTCGAGTAATTAATATGACCCGCACACTTGCAACCGAAGAACCATATGTGTTGGCATCAATGGCTAAACAAGTTTTTTATGTCAAAGATCAACTTCAACCTGAATTTGGTGTCATAGTTGAAGTAATTCCAAGATATATTTTTGATGATGTTGATGATGGAATTGACACTGTCCCTATTGCCATTGGAACCAATCCATTTATTTCTTTTGATGACTCCAATAGCTCAATTGTCAGAGTTGATTGTGAACCTGAAGTTGTGGTTGGAAATATATAGAATCATTCATCCATGTTCTCAATTCTTTTGGTTTACCTCGAGTTGGGTTGTTAAGGTTGTTAATATTCATATTTATTTAGTATTGATCACAAATATGTTTTAGCTGACTTGACTGTTATGTTAATTTTCAATGTTTATTGGTTGCTGTTTTATTTGAATTGCATTTTCTAATTTGGAATTGAACTGTATTCAAACCAAATCAAACAATATTTCTAACTTGGTGAACATTACAACTTGTATGTTTTATTAAATTCATTCAAGCTCTTCTAAAACAATTGATAGCTAAATTACCAATGAATCCCCTCAATCCCTCATATATTTAGTTTTTTGGTTTACACATTAATTTTCTTTTTCTAATTAATTACATATTTGTTTTCCAATGCAGGAAATGAAGCCAATTGAAGAGAGACGAAGAAAAAAAATGGCGGAGAACAATCGTCGGATGGAAGAGATGGGCATTCCACCATTAGTGCTTACAGTGAGTACTTTATTTCAAATATATATATATATATATATTTACAGAATATATAATGTCATGTGATTAATTTTTTTTGTAAACTTTTTTGTAGGATCCACCATTACGTCGACAGTTATTCGACGAGGAGCCTAGTACTGGTCCTAGTACTCAGGCCGGTGGTACGAGGAGGGTTCGTACCAGAGGTGGACGTAGAGCTGCGCATGCCTGACTAGACCCTGCCCCTCCCACTGACATTTCAGCCTTCCCACATTATGATCCTGGTGTGTCGTTAGGGACACACGGGATATTTAGACCTCCCATGTTTTCGCTACCTTCTGCATCTTCTGCCCCATCATTTTCACATCCCATGATGATTCTCACTCCCCAGTCAGCATCAGGTCATACAGCTGTTCCATCTTCTTTCCCTTCTACTTCTGTCTCTCCGAGCCTTTATATTCCATCGTCTTCGACTCCTGTTCCACCAGAGGGTGTTCCATCAGGTTCTGTGGATCCGGCGCCACTCAATGATCAGACTATCGCAGGTATATATATAAAACCCTAACAAATTTTTATAGCAATATTTATTTTCATTATAACATGTTTTGATAAAATATTTGTTTTTCTTTCATGACAGATACATCTACTGACAGGAGGCGGGGGCGGGGCCGTACACGCATGCGTTCGGTGTGGAACCGTCGCACACAGGTTATGGTGGAATATAATGAAGACAATCAGATGGTTGAGAAAACAGGGCAGCAATGTCGGAGTTTTATGGCGACGATTGCCAAATACTCCGACATCATTCCCGTCAGCCCACTGTCGTGGAGACATTTGCCACATGAGGTCAAAGATAGAGCTTGGGCAGAGATATGGGTAAAAAAATCTGTTGTATTTAATGCCATTAATTTTTTTTGTATTTATATAAATTAATATTTTCATTTCAGCTTCGATTTAATTTTCCTGATGGTGAGGGTGCACGACTGGAACATCTAAAGGATTTAGGCGAGATTTGGAGAGCCTACAAGCATGAGCTGTATATTGGCTGGCGTGCTAGAGTTGGCACTGAGTTAGAGGTGGTACCAGCCGTGGATGATTTTCCTATAGAGCAGTATCGTCAGATGATTACTCATTGGACAAGTGCCCAGTTTAAGGTATGAATTACATTTGAGGTAATTAAATAATAACTTTCAAGTTTTTCATTAATATTATCCTTTGCATTATCGAATTTTATTTAGTAATCATCTGGAAAAAATAAAAAAAAACATTGATGCAAAAAAATACCTCCATACACTAGGACGCACGACGATGCCGGATCATGAGAGGCAGCAGGTATGACAATTGTTTATATGTTTTCTTTACGACTTACATTTTCTTTTGTTTCCTCAATTATTTAATTATTTTCTTAAGTCTTTATATAACTTTTGTTTTCAATGTCATTGTAGAGGCAAGTACAAAATATTGAAGGATGTGTGCCTCGAGCAAAACTGTTTTGCTCGAGTAGACGAAAAAAGGATGGAAGTGCTGTCAACGAAGCGACTCAGCAGCAGATTGTAAGTTTTAATCTGTTGATTTTATATTTTAATATCTATTTCGTAACTTAATAATATATTTATATTTGTAACAGGATGCTTTAGAGGCCCTCGATGCCCAAGAAGCAGACAATTTTGGGCCATCTGATCACTTACATCAGGTGTTGGGAGAGGATCATTCTGGCAGAGTACGCTGCCGACCTAGGATAGCCCCGACGAGGTATTGGCCTGCCTCAGGTACGAGTTGTAGTGCCACCGAGCTGCAGCAAGTTAGGGCACATACAGAACAGGCTGAGAAAAGGGCCACAGAGACGGCAGAACAGTCTGTTAGGGAAAACAGTGCATTTATGAAATTTATTGAAGTTCTACGTCCAACACTTCCAGCAGAGGCCAGCCCAGCGATTGATGAATACATGTCATCGATACATTCTATATATGGTGCACCAGGTGGCAGTTCCAGTGGTGGTCAGGCCGATGTCCAGCTTGAAGATGATGATGGCGAGCAGTCTGATGCAGAAGAGGAGGGAGATGAGGAGGGCGAGGAGGAGGGCGAAGGCGAGGAGGAAGGCGCTGTGGAGGGTGAGGACGATGAGGAGGACGATGACGAGGGCGATGATGATGATGATGATGGTTATGGTGATGTTGATGTGGTACATATTGATCCGTTACATTTTTGACTTGAGATTTGATGTTTAATCTATTCTAGTTGTTGGTTTTATCTAGACTCGTAGTATAGTATTGGAGTTGAGTTATTTTTATATATTGTCTGTTTTTATGGATGTTGTTGTCTTTTAGTGGTTTTCTGTTTTTGAACTCCCTGGACAACCCCCCTCATTCTTGGACCCTGGACAACCCCCCCCCCCCCCTCCCCCTTGGACCCCCCTCACGCGCGTTTACGAAGCGCGTGCATCACTTAAAATACGAATATTGAGCCGTACCGTGCAAATCTAACGTTCGATTGATGTGTCGTCTGCGCGTACACGTCACGAATAATAATTAGAATGTTGCACGGTGGTTTCAGCTCAATCTGAGGTCGTCCGCTATGAATTTGACAGTTGGACGCCCGTTTTGGCCGTTTATGACACCAGGACTGCGTTGTCGGTCACCGCGGGCACACGTCACGTCCGATTGACGTGTCGTCTGCTCGACCACTTCATAAATCACTCACCCATATTTTTCGTCTGATTTCAGGCCATTCCGACTTCGTTCGGCCCGTTTGGACCCCCCTCACGCGCGTTTACGAAGCGCGTGCATCACTTAAAATACAAATATGGAGACGTACCGCGCAAACCGCACGTCCAATTGACGTTCCGTCTGTGCGTACACGTGACGAATAATAATTAGAATGTTTCACGGTGGTTTTAGCTCAATATGAGGTCGTCCGCTATGAATTTGACCATTGGACGCCCGTTTTGGCCGTTTCTGACACCAGAACTCCGTTGTCGGTCACCGCGGGCACACGGCACGTCCGATTGATGTGCCGTCTACTCGACCACTTCATAAATCACTCTCCCGTATTTGTCGTCTGATTTCAGGCCATTCAGACTTCGTTCGGCCCATTTGGACCCCCCTCACGTGCGTTTACGAAGCGCGCGCATCACTTAAAACACGAATATTGAGTCGTACCGCGCAAACCGCACATCCGATTGACGTTCTGTCTGCGCGTACACGTCACGAATAATAATTAGAATGTTGCATGGTGGTTTCAGCTTAATCCGGAGACGTGGTGTGGCCAGCACCACTCAAAGTGTCCGTCTTTTGTTTCAAAAGGACGTCATTTTAGGTGAAAAGCATCAACTGACATACGGAAAACCGACCAAACGCATTCCGAATCTGTTGATAATTTATCCCAACAATCCATGGGTCATATGTGACGTGTACGAGCCAACCCGGGATGAATCTGAGTCGCAGTGTGGCCAGGATAAGTCTAAGTGACTCTCTTTTGTTTAAAATGGACACCATTTTAAGTACATATGGAAAAACGACCAAACGGATTCGGTTTCCGTTGAAACTTTAGGAGAACAATCCATGGGTCATATGTGACGTGTACGAATCATTCCCGCTTCAATCCGACATGCGGTGCGGCTAACACCACTCAAAGTGTCCGTCTTTTGTTTCAAAAGGACGTCATTTTAAGTGAAAGGCATCAACTGACATACGGAAGAACGACCAAACGCATTCGGATTCTATCGATACTTTAGCACAACGATCCATGAGTCATATGTGACGTGTACAAGTCAACCCCGTCTTAATCTGAGACGCGGTGTGGCCGACACCTCTCTAACTCTGTCTCTTTTGTTTAAAATGGACATGATTATAAATGAAAAGAACAACTGACATACGCAAAACCGACCAAAAGCATTCGTAATCTTTTGATAATTTATCACAATGATCCATGGGTCATATGTGACATGTACGAGCCAACCCGGGATGAATCTGAGTCGCGGTGTGGTCAGGATTAGTCTAAGTGTCACTCTTTTGTTTAAAATGGACAACATTTTAAGTACATACGGAAAACCGACCAAACGCATTCGGTTTCCATTTAAACTTTAGGAGAACGATCCATGGGTCATGTGTGATGTGTAAGAATAAACCCCGCCTCAATTGGAGATGCGGTGTGGTCGGCACCACTCATAGTGTCCGTCTTTTGTTTCAAAAGGACGCCATTTTAAGTGAAAAACATCAACTGGAATATGGAAAACCGACCAAACGTATTCGGATTGTGTCGATACATTAGGAAAATGATCCATGGGTCATTTGAGATGTGTAAGAGTCAAACCCGTCTAAATCTGAGACGTGGTGTGGCCGGTACCACTCTGACTGTGTCTCTTTTGTTTAAAATGGACATGATTATAAGTGAAATAAACAACTGACATATGAAAAACTGACCAAACCATTCGGAATCTGTTGAAAATTTAGGACAACGATTCATGGTTCATATGTTACATGTACCAGTCAACCACGCCTCAATCCAAGTTGCGGTTTGGCCGAGACCACTCTAAGTGTATCTCTTTTCTTTAAAATGGACTGCATTTTAAATTCATACGGAAAACCAACCAAACGCATTCTGATTGTGTTTATATTTTAGCACAACAATCCATGGGTCATTTGTGATGTGTACGAGTTAACCCCGCCTCAATACGAGACTCGGTGTGGCCGACACCATTCAAAGTGTCTCTCTTTTATTTAAAAAACACTTCATTTTAAGTGAAAACAACAACTGACATACGCAAAACCGACCAAATGATTTCGGAATATGTTGATACTTTAGGAAAACGATCAATGATTCATTTGTGACGTGTACGAGTTAACCTCACCTCAATCCGAGGCACGGTGTGACCGGTATCATTCCAAATGTATGTATTTTGCTTAAAATGGATATCATTTCTATTAAAAATATATGGTATATGAAAAACCAATCAAATTATGGATTGAATTCCGGATTCCACATATGATTGTCATATAAATTTTAAAATGAATTCTAAATGAATTATGTATGTTTATAATTATGTTATGAATTCTAATTTAATTATGGATGAGTATATTTTAAGGATGCATTATATGTGTTGGTTGGTTGGTTTTCATTATTTGTATGTGTTGGTTTGTTCTCTATATGTATGCATTATATGTGTTACAGGTACAATAATTGGATTGAAAAATGAATTGAAAACGATGGCATAATTGGATTGAAAATTGAATTGAAACCAAGGGTGAATGCCCAAAAACGAGACCTGTTGTGCAAATTGCAGGCTGCTGTGCAATTTGCACAGCAAAGCCTATGCCAACGGTTTGAAAACCGTTGGTATAGGCTCTATTGAGCTGTTTTTACCAACGGTTCAAGGAACCGTTGGTAAAAACAGCCTATCCCAATGGTTTAAAACCATTGGGAATACCCATATAATTGTTGTTTTTACCAACGGTTCTATGAACCTTTGGGAAAGAAAATTTTAGGTTGATTTCCCAACGGGCCAAACCGTTGGGAAAGGCTGATTTTTTCTCAGATATCCCAACGGTTCTGTGTAAACCATTGGGAAAAGCCTTTCCCAATGGCTTACTTCCCCACGGTTTGCTGAACCGTTGGTATAAGTTATACCAACGGTTCTGCAGCCTTTCCCAATGCTTTGGAACTGTTGGGAAAGGCTGGATTTCCAGTAGTGTCTCATAAGACTAATCATAACCCAATGAATTGGAGTGTTATCAGGGATCATCCTTCTAATCATATCATCAATATGTTTTCAACATAATAAATAATACATAATCATTCTTACATAATCATAAGTATTAACCATGGAAATAATTTGTTATTACAATCATGACATAAAGAATAACATATGAGCATAAAAAAATAGTACCCAAGAAAGAAGGGAACTATCGTATATAGGTAAATTTATATTAGAACATATATATGTATCATTGTGAGTGATTTAAACTAGAATTGACTACACGTTTGAAAGGTAGTCAATAAATTTTATCATAATAACATTTTTTAGTGTTATTAAAGAAAATACTAAAGTGTATTTTGAATTGAAAAGGGATAAATACTTTATCAAAAACTAGAAGAAATATTAAATGGTTTTCACAATAAAAATAATTTTTTTATAATTTAAATGGTGTCTTAAAACATAATATATAGTGAAATTAAAAAAGGGTTAGAATTTGGCAAGCTCACTCATAACAGGTCTTCTTGTCGGGAGTAATTGAGGATGTTATTATTTAAAAACATGAATATTTCCTAAGGAAAATGATGACTGGAACTTATTAAATTATTATGGAACATTAAAATATAATTTTTATGATGAAAATAAGAATAATGGATAACCTCACTTGGGTAAAAATAATGATAAATAAACCAAAAGGAATAAAGGTGGTTATTATTGAATCCCTCACAGAAAATCTGCATGGTATCGTATGTAAATAAGAGTGATTAATGAGAGTGAAATGGGTTTATCGTCATTTAAAAATCATGATGAATGTAATTGGTTGGTTCATAATCATACCCCATCACTAGTAATTAGACATAAAAGGGAATAACATAGAATACAATCTTGAATAAAAGTGAACTATAGAGGATCCCTTACCTTAAGTTTGATGGTGATCTTGGCTTCATGTTAATTACCTTAATAATAAAATTAGTTTCATTAAATAGTAATTACATAACCTATTATATATTTAAATTATTAATTATAACCTTTTTAAGTCCATTCATAAACTTTTTGTTGGTGGTGAGGTTAAATTTCATTATTTGGGTCCATTTGTTTTTCATGATTTTTATGATTAGTTTTTTCTTTTCGGGGTTGGATAAACATGTAAGATGAAAGTGTTTTCCAAAATTGGATTTATATGAGATTATTGATAATCTAGGATATTACATGTTTGTAAATTTAAATTTTTTACTAGGAGTGATGTCAAATCATTATAAAAAACATTAGTGATAACTTTTGGGGTTAATTGGCAGGTTTTCCCACAAAGAACATGTTTTGTATTATAAAGAATAACCATGTGGAAAAATAGATTCTAGAACCATATGTGGAGAATAATACATATATATTGGTTTGTTTCATCCATGAAAATGATTTCATGACCAGAATTGAGGATGGTAATGGAATTTGAAAACCCATCATCCATGAATGTGGTAAATTAACACAACTTTGATGGTGTCTTTACTACTAAAATAAAAGACGAGTAAATGTGATTAGATAATATATTATCCCAATATCATAAAAAAATTATATTACATGTCTGCTATTATATTCTTAATTTCATTTTGATGAGAATAAGTGTCGATTAAATAGGAAACAAATTAACATGAAGTGAAAAATAAAGAAATGAAAAGTGCAATTTACATCTTGATACAATCTACCTAAAGATCCTCTTAAGTGGAGGGGGGATTTGGTCTTCTAAGGAGACCAAGGGATGTTGGACGTGGGAGAAGATCTTGAGGTTATATTTTTCAGAATATAGGCAAGAAACTTGTCTTGAGATTAGTGATGAGAAGAGGTAAAGAGGGATGGTATTTATATTGGAAGAGGAAAAGGATATCCATAACATTATAATAATTAGTTTATTATTTTTCCCTAAGACATAGAATAATAATGATTCAATGACCAAAAATTGTAATAAGTGAATGTGAGTTCTATATTGGGTGCTTACATTATGTATGATATTTGGAACAGTGGATTTAAATTATAATGTATTTATATAGAAAATTAATATATTTAACTATTCACAAAAGATTAATGTATTTCAAAAAATTCCCAAAAAATCAACCTAATAATTTCAATATGATTAGAATCCCAAAATTAACTCAATTTTCCAAAAATAATTTCTATATGTAAAGTATTTAATTTTTAAAATCATAATTTACTCGAAAAACAAAAATTTTTAACATTTATTGTCTTATTCCTAGATATAGGTACATCATACATCCACTTGAATCTTATTTATAAACTATCATAGTTATGTTTAATATTTATTAGGATATGTCACTATTCATAAAAATGACTTTACTAATCATAATAGTATGTCACAATTCACCAAAAATTGATATATAATATTAGACTCATAATAACTTACTAATCGCAACCGTGTATGTTAGATTTTTCATATTCAATACCCATAAGTTTTACATTTATTTTCAAAATTAACATGGAACATAGTAGTTCATTGAGTATAGATTTCATGTGATTATATGACATAAATATATGAATAAAAGTTCCATTTAAAACTTTGGTTCATTACAAGAAGCTTATTACTTTAATTCACTAAGAGGATAAGGGCAAGGCGTGTGACAAATCTACATTTGAAATAGTAAATACGGAGATGAAGAACAAGGAATAGATTCTCAACACATATAAATAGTCTAATTTTCCAAAAAACTATCCAACCATAAAGAATAATATCCAAAGGGATGTAAATGAAAGTAATACAGTATGTTTTTCTTATGGAAAGTCATGTCATTGGAAGGGGAACTGCACATTGATTCAAGGGGAACGTAAATGTGCATTCATTATAGAGTGTGATATTTAAAAGACTACACATTTGGTTTTAGATACATCTTGTGGGGCTCACATCTGTATCTTATTGTAGAAACCAAGTATATTATGAAATAAGTCCAGATGAGAGGTGTATTTGAGAGCTGTTGATGGTGCAATTTTGGATATTATATTCATTAGATACTTTCACTTATCATTTAATGTGGGATTTATTTTGGTATTAAAAAAGTGATATTTCGTATGTAGAGTTTCCAAAATTATAATTTATGTACCATCCCTAGATATAGATGACTCTGTTTACAAATTTTGAATAAAAATTTGTTTCATTAATGTGGACATCATATTTATGGTATAAAAAGTTTAAATATATTTAATTATATATTAAATTAAAACACCATGTGTTAGAAATTGATAACGAATCATTTTAATATGACTCCTATAACTCCCAGTTTTGGAATCATCGTCTTGGTCTTGTAAACAATAACCATTAGACAAAACTATCTCAATATGGTTATTTATAATATTTTGATCAAAAACCAATTAAAATAAGAATTCTTTTATATAAATAAGTTTGACCAAACTAATATTTGGATGATAGGGTGAGAGGGCCATATAGATTCTAGTATTGGTAAACACTTCTATGTGAAGATCATTTCTAGTAGATGATGGAGGTTTATATTCATACTTCATAACTTTTACTTATTACAAAAGTGGGTAATGATATAAATACTTCATACGGTATAAGTCTGATTCCATTGCTAAAAACAAAGAATTCATAAATGAATTATAGAGTAAACTTGCTAAGGAGATAAATAATATTAGACCTGATCAAGGTGGTAAATATCTTTACTAATTGTTCATCAAAATTTTACAAGAGTCTGGGATTATATCTCAACTCATTCCATATTATACATCATACAGGAATGGTGTTAGTTAATGGAGGAACCTTACCTTTTTAGGCATGGTATTATTTTTGATGATTCATGCATATCATTCATTGTCATTTTGAAGATATTCGTTACAAATAGCTAAATACACATTAAACTAAGATACATATATTACAGAAAATTGAATTCTAGGGGATATATTGAGTGGAATGAAATCCATTTTTTCAAGTACATGTGTAAAGGGTAGAGATTCATTTATTAAGGCCTTATCAAGAAACAAACTAACACCTCGAGGCATGAAGTCTATCATTATAGGTTATCACAAGGAAATAATGTAATACTACCTCTACATCCCATCAGAAAATAATGTTTCTATCACCAGATAATTAACCTCTCTTCAGGAAGACCATTATCTAAAAAAGGACAGTGGGAGAAAGATTGACGTCAAAGATGATGAATCTCATGACACACAACAGTTCTAATAGGAAGAGATTCTATAGTTCCCTTTGAAATATGTAGTTATTGAAACATGTGTACTGCATATGAACATAAGATATGTTAGAGAACCAGAGATATATAGTTTTCTAGTCATTGAGGATGGTTAATCATTATTGGTTTACAACGATGACCATTTATTCAACATAGACGTGGTAGAAATCTATGATTCTACATGATGTAATGTATGCATGAATTCAGAAATGGATTTCAGGTTTAAAAACCATGTTTGGGTTGTGGTCGTTGCACTAGTTGATGTAATGCTTATTGGATAGATAGGGGTATTCAAGGGGAATGTGTAAATGAATGGTAATTTAAATACCTATAAAGAAAAGATATTGGACAAAGGGTTTAAAAAATAGTAATGAATTGACTACTATGAAACCTTTTCTCTAGTTTATGTGTTTAAATCCATTATAATTATACATTTTATACCATTATACAATGAATTTTATATTTGGATGATGGATGAAAATAATACATTCCTTAACAAGTACCTTCAGTAAGATGACTATATGACCTAAATAGAAGGGGTAATGAATCTCGGTTATGCGAAAAGGAATTTTAACGTACACAGATCCATTTATGGATTGCTGTAATGGATATTCAATTTGATGAATCCATAAAAAAAATTGGTTTCATTAATAATAAATTTGGGCCATGTTTTTATAATAGGTTTATCAAAAATGTGGTCATTCCCTTTTAGTACATGTTAATGAAATATTATGTATTTAAAATAAAATACCAACATTTCAGTTTATTATGGACTGGTTAAAAAGTGTTGTTAAATGAAGGTATTAGGTCAAGAATCATATATTCTAGGGATCAAGATCATTCATGATAGATTCATGTAGTTTCATGGACTATATCAATGTACATATGTTGACCAGATACCACAAATATTTTGTAAGGAATAATCTAAGAGGGGATTGGTTCTAGTGTTTCATGGTTTACATATTACTTAGAAAATGTGTTATCCTACACAATAAGAGAAAGAGACAATGGGTAATATCTCATAAGATTTATTAATAGGATCAATCAAGTATGACATGTTATGGACTAGACTAGATGTTTTCTATTCACTATGTAGAGTGTGAAGATATCAAGTAGGTACACGAGACCAACATTGGATTACTGTTATGGACATAAATATGTATCTAGGAAGCACTAATGATATATTTATTTCTGTATGGAGGAGATGAGGATCTGGTCATCGGGGGTTATACTGGTTCTGGTTTTAGGTAAATTATAATGATTGACGTTGTAATTAGGATATGTTTCCTATATCAATTGAGGATTTTTGAGCTGGAATATTTCAAAGAAACCAGTTTTTGTTTATTCTAAAGTGGATTCAGAGTATATATCGTCTTTTTTTGTATCTAAGTAAGCCCTCTAAATTCAAAACATTGACTAGGATCTTAATATGGTACATAAATTTAAATACCCTATTACATTGTATTGTTATAATACAGTAGTGTTGTCTCTTGAAAAATGGTCAATGTTACACCAACTGACAAAGCACATAATCATGATGTATCACCAACTGAAGGATTTCTCTTAGAGGGGTGAGTTTATGGTATGTATATTTCCCAAGGAAGTTAATGTGGTAGACCCTTTGATTAATGATCGATCTCATAAGATGCACTAGTATCATGTGATAGCCTATAGACTGATAGATTCTAGTAGTTGGCTCTTGTGCAAGTGAGATTATAAAAGATTTAGTTCCATATAACCAACATATATGTACTTATTTAAATATTTTACTTATGTGATTTAATATTAACAAACTCTTTGTCACGTAATTGCTATTCGTATAGGTAATATAGAATGAGATAATGTACTAAGAGTAGCTGTCACACTAAAAGGTCATTGTAGTTCCCCACCATGATGAGAAAATGGATGTGATACGACACTATTAGTGGTGGAGACTCATTAGACATTGAGTCACCTTCTCATGGTGTACATCTTTTTTATATTCCACTAAGTTATTATGAGAACTAGAACATCCAGTATGAAATCCACATTTATATGTGTCATTTGATGTTCTTATGTATTGACATGTGTATAAGACTTTAGACATCAATATTATTATTAATCAGTATTATGAGTCACTCACTTTGAAGTATTCATGAACACCGAGATGATATTTCAACACATTGAAGTTGGCTTTATCGGGTGCATCATGAGTAATATTCAATTAATGAATAACATGAGAAAGGATTTATCCCTACTATTTATTAACAAAAGTTGAAATATTAGGACATTTTATTGAATTGAAATTGACTATATAAATCCATGTCTATGGTGTTATAAAGGAATCATTATTTTATAGGAATGAAATAAAAGATACCTCAAGAATATAGGTTGATGGTACAATTACACAACGTATATGATAAGATATATTATGATAAATGTATTATATTAAAATGTATGCATTCATATGAGGCAACACGTCATTGCATAATTAACTCATTTCCCTAGTGGTGCCTTGGTGTGTCACTAGATGCTAACGTTTTACTATGGGGTACTTCATTTAATTCCACTAAGAAAGTGGTCTGGAGGGTCACAAAAAAACTATTTCTATAATATCAGTTAAATAATATACATTTATTTATTATTTAATAGGATGTATAAATAATAATACCATACATGTTTTAATAATTATTCATGTATGATTGATCACATATAAATATTTATTTTCTATTAGTGAATATAATATTTATTTATTTTATGGTAAATAATGTGGTGATATTTACTTAATAATGAAATTCATTACCTAATAAATATTGTAAAGGAATGTTAGACAATGTTTAATGGAAATGTGAGAAATAATAATTATTTAATATTATTTAATTAAAAAATATTTAATTTAAAATCACAAGTGAAGTTCATGTTGAGAAATGATAATAAAATTATTATAATTTTATGTTTATTTTTTTAGTATTAAATAAACAATTAAGGTAATATGGGAAATTATTTTATTTTAACCGCTGGAATATAAATACCTAGTTATTCTATTTTTTCTCATTATATCTGATTCATTTTTCTTGGTTGTGTACAACAGATTTGGAAAATCCACTCAAGCCTAAAGAGACCCATTCTGGATGAATGATCCCATGAATGGAGAGAAATTATCTTCCACCAAATCAAGGGGATCACTTTTGGAGTTGTAGTCAATGTGATCAATGAAGGATGACCCAAGCACAAGGTTCATCCATTCTAGACCCTAAGGATTCCTTCAGCAACATCTGGTGATTCTTTGATCATGTATGGATCAATGTGAATGGAAATTTATATTTGATTCCTATAATGAAATAATGATGGACCGCAGATCTGTCACCAAATTCATCAATGAAAAAATAATTCCATAAAGTAAGTTCTTTATTTAATTAAAAATAATTATAAATAACATGTAATGATCCTTTATCTGGTCCCAACATAATTTTAAAATGTCTATTTCTTAGATTCAATACTATGGATCCTAGTTTTGATCATCTTATAGATCATCGATTTATAATCATTTATTGAAAAAATAATAGATGGGAACCTCCCACAACATGATTCTGTGGCACCAAGAACCTACATTGATAGTAGATGTGTAATATATACTAATGTAATCTATAGGATAATCATATACATTTAAAATTACATTTTAACATGTATCTGTTTGTTTGATATTTAACCATTGATTACCATTAAGAATTAAATTGAGTCTTTATTTTTTTATTACATTGTATTATATTGAGGACAAGAGTCCATCACATAAATATATCACTTAATACATAACTGGTATCTTGAAAAAACACAAATTACATGGTAATGGGGTAACTGAGATGTCATTTCAATGGCCAGATGGTTGTTTCCAATCACCATGGGCTGCAACTATTTCTTTCTAATGAGGAAATAGAAAGAGGGAAAAAAATTTACCACAGGAATTAACAAACAAAATTTAAAATTTGAAAGATAAATTATGGAATATAATGTATTCCAAAAATTCTTTAGGCAGAAATACCAAAAGAATAGAAATATAGATTAAATGTTTTATCATCCAATAAACTACATAATATTCATGCACAAAATGTTCAGGATTCTGTATGTAACAATATTTCACAAACCCATTTTACAATGAAGTCACACATGGTCTCAATCGTCAAGACACCTAACCACCTCCATGTAGATCTTTCCCATTTCTATCACCAAACATATCATAATAGAAAATTATATATAGTTAAAGGTATGGGGTATGAAAAATGGACATGTATGATATCACCAAAGGTTCCGATGGAAATTCCATATTAAATTTAGAATTTATGATAACATTTAAACTAAAATTAATCATAGGATATCATTTCTACGTTTTTAGTCAAAAAAATATTCAAATATAGTATATGGTAAATATTTAAAAGCATCATAAATGGAAATTTTTAAATAAACTAAAGGGTATGGATTAAATTGGTGGATAAAATTTTCCATAAAATAAAAATTTCTATAAAATGAACATTGGTCATATTCCCCAATGTTAATTTGATGATGTTTCTAGGACCATTTTCAATATAGTAAATCGATCATGGATCAAACAATGAACATGTCGATACGTCTCAGGACAATAAGAGATAATCAATCAACACCCCATAGGGAAAAATCATGATGTATTTGGATTATTTAGAGTTTTCATCATCAATACATTGGTAGGGATATATATTTATTGCATGATTATCCCAATCATACTATAACTACTTAGGACGATATGTCTGTTCAATCAACAAAGCAATCAATCAAGGGAATGTTATCTCAATTCACCACTAATAGTTAAAATTCCCAATATCAATTTCATCATTCCATTTCGAAATCAAATCCAAACTATAGGATTTTATCACGTTCATTCCATTTCAAATAAAATTTTCTCTCAATAAATTTTTCTCATAAATTAACCTTAAATAATTTTTTCAAATCCCTATTAATTTCAAGACATCATTTTAGAAAATATAAAAAAATATTTAAAAATCCTTTGAAATATGATTTGATTTCACAATTCTATGTATTTTGAAAAAAATAAACTAAATCATCTCAAATAAAGAATTAATTTTCAATTGAGAATATTATTTAAATTATACACCCAATTAAAACTCCATGTGGAGGGAAAATAATTCATTTAAAAACTACCATTATTAACATGATCATGTAATCACCTAAAATGGGAACCACCAATGAAGTGATAATAGAGAGAAAGATAAAATAAGAATCATGGGAATTAAAATTAATTAAACCAAGGTTCTAATACATCAATAACAAGTTTACTCCCAAAAATAAATATAGGTGATAGAGGAAGAATGTATAAATATTAATCAATGTAGTCACACATAATTGAGAGAGATAAATCACATTCATCTACAATTCTATCTAATAAGAAACTGGGTTAGTTTAATGAAAATCCTATCAAGTGATCCAATTAAATACATAGGGTAGTATTAGGTTCCAAATGTGAATGATTTCAATTTATAAAAGGTGTTTCAGTCCATAATTAAAAATTATACAAGAAAAAGTTCCCAATGAATGGTTTCTTATTTTAGTTCAAATAGTATGTAGTAATTATACACCTAACCATGTGCCCTGAATTGGGGTATAGGTATATTATCTTAGTTTGGATATATGGTTTTTTGTATATGATGTTTCAAACATGGATCCCATGGAGGCTATCAGAATATATGTTCTTGGATTGGATGTAGGATTTGACCATCATGTACCAACCTTGTGATCCCTATTATCTCATGCCACCCTATTTAAGGGGGGATTCCTCATGATTTCAAATAACTATCTACCACCTATTGAATTATATCATATTGAACATTTTTTCCTGGGTTGAGTGGTATAATATTCCCTTACAAGTTTACAATCATGAATAAGCCTAACTACATAAAAAAGTATCCAAATTTGTCCAAAATTTACAAAAATAAAGATCCAAATAAAGGATGGCAAAAATAAAGGTTAGATATACCTAATCATGGTAATGATATTTCAAACTCTCCCCACTTTTAATGATTTCTTACACAGAATTACTATATTGAATACTAATATCAAAGTGATAAGGATAGAAATATATAACCAATTCACCATACTCCAAATTCTCAAATGATTTAGAATAATTCTTCAAAATTACACGAATAAAAGGTATATAATTTCCAAAAAGAACCATCATATCAAAATAAAAAATCTGAATTGGAAGGTCAACCATGGATAAACCATATTCTACAACAGTTTCCTTTTATATCAGGACATTAAAAGGTTCTTAGAGATAATATTCTATCTGAGACATGAGAAATATATTATGAATCTACTTAAAATGGGTTGGATATTAATATGTTAATCCACCTTATAAATAAGAACACAAATATCTAAGTGTCTCAAATATCATGGTTCTATATTTTCCAAATATCCATTCCTTCTAGGACCCAATCTAGATGAAACTCTAAAAAAACGTCTCACTAATTGAAATATCAACATGGTGTAGATGATGATCAATTAAATATTATTAACATCATTGTGGAATTAACATTTTATGAAAATAACCTAAATATTTTTCATTATATATAAGAAATATTAATTTCAATCCAGGAAATGTTGACCAATATCTAGCAAACATAATGGATATTTGTGTGGTTGAGCATATGAGTACATAAAAGTGGATATTTTTATTGTTTAATGGTAATTTCTGTCATATGAACACTCAAAAGTCCCATGTAGATATATAATGATCCAATAATGTTGATAATGCTATAAGAAAATTCAATCTTAGATCTACATAAATCATTACATATGATTCTCATTCCACTGATGGCCTTTTTTTCTCAGTCTAACATGGACCCTGTCACCTCCGGTAGGCCTCCCTTTAAATTGGATGTGAATTGGGTTTCACTATTTGAAAATATAGTATGTGGAAATTAATAAAATTTTATTACATCTTACACAAATTTATTCCAAAACTCCATAACATAGGTTCTATCATGAATGGGATTAAATAATAAAAATTTGGTTGCATGATCAATCACTACCAATATCAAATTAATAAATTTAGGGGTATGTGGAAATGTGAAATTCTAATCCATGGAAATATCTCCCAAAAAAATTAGTAACACTTGAACGCGATGATGATATCATAAATATATATAGTTCTTTACTATGGTCTGTTAACTGGTACAATAATGACAAACAATATCAATAAAATTTACCTTGATTGTTAGACACCACAATCATTTTAACGTATCATTGAACAATGTAATTATTCATGGCTGTACCACCCATAAAGAATTATACAACTCCCCCTTCATATATTTTCTCAATGAAAAAGGTAGGATGTAACAACCCTGAAATAATAAGATACCTCCGGAATATAACAACTACTCGTTGAATTCATCCCCACTATAAAGAGATACCCCAATTTTGTGTTCAAAATTTTTGATATATTATTATTAATTAATCATCATGAGAATATATTTTTCTAAATAATTATTTCAAAAAATACTATTAGTTAAATCTCCATTAAAATTTCTCCCTAGAAATTTCGTTTTACAATATAAGTCATAAACAGATGTGGGTACCTTTCCTTTATTTCCTCCAATAGTTCCCATGCGTCCTTTTCGAACTTATGGTTCAACCCTAGTATATTGACCATGTGAGTAGTCTTATTACATAGAAATTTTTCTATATAATCCATGATATTCACCGGCTTCTCATCATAAAAAAGATCATTTTCCTATTGTACCACCTCTGAAGAGAGTGCATGTGATGGGTCTCATATATACATCATTAAGAGAGATACACTAAAGACATCATGTATTTTGGACATAGTAGGGGGAAGTTCTAGCTGATAGGACACAACCATAATGCGATCAATAATCTTGAAGGGGATGATGTACTTGGGAATTATGTTCTCTTTCTTCCCAAAGCTCCTGACCTTCTCCAATGCAGATATGCGTTGAAATACCATGTCTTCAACTTGGAACATAAGGTCTCATAGACAATTGTCTCCATAAATATTAGGTCGACTTTGTGCTACCTTGATGTGTTTTGGAATGGTTTTCTGCTACTCCACCATTCTATGACCATTTTAGAACCTATCTTCTTACGCTCAGTGAATTCTTCCCAACACACTATTGTTCTTCACCTTTTTCCATAAACAGTTTTGTATGGTTAAATTTACTTGCTTGAGTGTAAAATTTAGTATTAAGATAATTAAGCGAATGGATGATAATGGTCCCATCCACTATTGAATTCCATAGAACATTCCGTCATCATCTCTTCCAGTTTCTAAATGGTTTGCTCAGATTGGACATCAGTTTGAGGATGATAGGTTGTACTGAAGTTCAATTTAGATCATAGTGCATGTTGGAAACTTTTCTAGAACAATGTGGTTAATCTCATATCACACTAGGATACAATAGATAATGGAAATCCATGTATCCTTACCACTTCATTGATGTAAATCTCTGAAATTGGATCCAATTAGATGTCCTGTGAATTGTGATAAAGTGAGATGTCATTGTAAGACTATCCTTAATGACTTCTATTGCATTATTTGCACTAAATGTACTTGGAAGACTATTGATAAAGTACAGTGGTAATGTTCCCAAACTTTCATGTTGGTATGGGTTGTGTTCTGATCATACCCTCGGAATTTTTCCTCTCAGCCTTCACTTGCTGACATACTAGGCATTTTTATGTATATTCACCCATCCCCCTATTCATATTATCCCTTCAAATGTTCTCTTAGTGATCCTGATATATATTTTCTCTCCCTATGTGGATAGATAAGGTTGATCTATGTGCCTCATTCAGAAGTTCCTTTATTATCATTTGATTATATTGTATACATAATCATGATCCAAATCATAAAAATCAAACTTTATAATTATTGATATCAAAGGGTATTCCATTTCTAACAGCTTCCACTTTTTTTTATAATTTCATCATCTTTTCTATGAGTATCCCTCATTATCTATATGAGATATGGTGAAAAAATAATTTATGAAAGGATTGATGATGGTCCCTTCATAATGATTCCCATATCAATCCTATGAAAATATTATAAGATTAGATCCTTTTTAATCATCATCATTTATAATGATTCATGATCCTTTCTACTTAGTGCATCTTTAACCTTATTTTCCTTACCACGATGGTAGTGGATTAAGAAATGATAATCCTTGATGATATTTATCGAAATTCATTGATGAATATTAGTCACTTTTTGTCTGAATATATTTTTGAGACTCTTGTGGTTAGTATATATCTCACAATTCTCCCAATAAAGATTTTACTGACAGTTCTTCAATGCAAAGATCACCACTGCCACATCAAAATCATGTATTGGATAGTTTTTCTCATGTATTTTTAGATGCCTTGAGGTTTATGAAATCACGTTGTCATTTTTTCATCTTCCCATAGCCTAATACATTTTTGATGAATCATTGTACACCACAAATAGATCTCAACATATTGGGAGTGAGTACTTGTGTAGTGATAAAACTCATTTTCAACTCCTTAAAACAATCATCACATTCCATAGTCCATAAAAAAATTTCTCCCTTTTATTTATTATTGGTAATTGGGTATGAAAATCATGAACGTTTCTTCAAAAATCATCGATAATACCCATCTTGAACCAAAAAACTACATATCTTCATTATAGAAGTTGTCATGGGCCACTCTTCAATCGCCTTTGTCTCAGAAGGGTCCACTGATATCCCATTGCTATTGATAACATAACCTAAGAATGAAACTTCCTTCATAATTAACTAACATTTACTATACATTTCAAACCAAATTCTTTCTTCACAAACTGTTTAACATAGTATTGAAATACTCCTCGTGTTCCTCATTTCACTTGGAGTGTACCATAATATTGTCAATACAGACAACCGAGAATTTTTCAAGGAAATATCTAAAGACTCTATTCATTAAAATCAATGAATATTTATGGATAATTAGTGATTATTAAGGGAATCACTATGAAATCATAGTGTCTTGACCCTGTTCAATAGGATTTCTAGGGAATATAATCCTTCTTCACCATTAATTCGAGATTACCAAACCGAAGGTCCACTATAGATAAATTGCATACCCCACAAATATAATTGAACAATTTATCTATACATGATAGAGGATACATATTATTTATCATTATTTTTTAGATATCATGATAATCAATGCACATGTGCATTGATCCATCATTATTCATGATGATGATGACCGGAACACCCCTTGGTGAAGCACCGTTATATATAAAACCCTTCTCTAGATTCTCCTATAACTTTTTCTTTAGATTTTTCCTACTCAAAAGTGGGTATTCTTCAAGGTGTCTTTGATATATTAAAATATCAAAGAATATTTTCAATTGATAACTCAACCTCTTGATCAGGTGGAAGGCCAGACAACTCTTCAAGGAATAAATCAGTTTAATCTCTCATGATGGGAATATCTTGAAGAATGATTATGTTTTTGTCCCAATAATTTAATCTATATAGTATTTATCATAAGGAATTAATATCCACACTTGAGCCAATGATTTTAAAAGTGATTCATCTTCCTTCTTGTACTTGTATATAATTAGAAGATGATTCAGAATGTGATGTTTTATCTCCCTTTCCTGCGAGTTGATGTTGGATTTGTATAATGATAGTAAATCCATGCCAATGATAACATCAAACTCCACTAATAGATGTATAAAGATATTTTATAGGAGGTTCAGTCTACAAAAAATAACTAACGAGGAGTTCTAAACCATGGATGCAATAATTTTCCCATTCTATATTCTCATAGATAAATTTTCCCCAAAAAATCGATGTTGTGTTTGAGTAGTTCTACAAAACATGTGAGATATGAAACAATGAGTAGAGGTAGAATAAAACAGTATTTTCGCTATTCTGGAATGAATAATGAGTGTACCTATCAAAAAATTATTTTTTGAATCCTCCTCAAAAGTAGTGAGAACATAAGCCCTTACATGTTACCTTGGAGGTTATTGTTTATTTCATATAAAAATCCTTGGATTAGGGAAATTTTTTCAACAATATCCATACTCCATGCAGTTGTAACACTGCACAACCGAATGATTATTGATCTGAACCTTCCTTTTTCATCCACATGCACTTGTGGAACTAGTTCCTATACCTACTACTTGTGCATTTTGAGCATGGACTAAACACAAGTCAATATATATCCTACTATCAATAATAGAGATGTGAACCCTAATATAGAAGTATAGTCTATTACTAGACTACCTACTCTTTTGTAATAAGGATTTATGTAACATCCTAAACAATTGTTATGATTGTAACACTAAATGCACAATGTATTTATCTTGATGCAAGTTTGTTTATGCCCTAACAAAAATTTTGTATCCAAAAACATGTTCTTATGACCTAATGGGTTTACATAATACTATGACTCATATGATATCATTTAGTCATTATAGTTTGCATATGGTTGTGGGATATCACTGTTATTTGCATTGAATTTCATTAAATATAATGGATGTTTCTGCTAGTTCCAACTTTGATATCACTTACATCAATACTTTGATGTATAAAATGTGTGTTTAGGAATTTCTCCATGATAGATTTTTTTGATCAATTTTGATATGCAATATATCATCATCAATCCTCATCACTAACATCTATGTTGTCATATCGATAAGGTAATGTGTGTTTAGGAATTCCTCCAGGCCACATTATCATGATTAGTGAATGCTTGGTGGAGATATTCTTCAATATCCCAACCCAAAGCAACTCATATATCTTGACCATGCATATACTTCACTTTGTTATTACTAAATTACTTAATGGAATCTTATGAAGAATATATACTTCTAACATATACTTGGAATAGTTCATGTCTAATAGTTGAACTATTTCCAAATGCTTTGTGGCATACCTTTATTATAAAGAATCTTTTTTCCAAACTAAAGACGTCGATAATACCAAAATTATTTAGTTGTTCCGAGACTAAATACCATACTCGGTATATTGATGATGCTCACTTTTAGTATTACTTGGAAAATAATTATCTGTTCACAACTGGGTATAAGTCTTATATTTTTATTAACCATTAATTATTGATGATTCATGTATTACTAAACTAGGGATTCAGTTTACCAAAAACAACATTCATTCCAAAACCAGAAATAATTTATCCTTGTGTCAAAGGACACATGTGATTATTTTTTTTGGTTATACTCAATAATATTTCAACATGAATCATTCACATGATAATTAAAGATGTCGTGTACTTCTCACCACTGGCCTATATATCACCCCTTCACAGCCACTTTTAGAATACACCTGACTTCTAGTAATGCTTATATACATACTTGGTTATTGTATATAAATACACATATGTAAAAGCATATAGTATTAAATACCCATGCAGTAAAAGGAAAAATTTCATTGATTAATATGCCCGATTTAGAAGAGGAAACTTGCTTCTTTAAATAAATTTATTGCTTTTAAACTTCCACTGTTTTATTCTATAATATGCAATGGAAATAACCTTTGTTAATACCTAATTATTTCAAGGATTTCCTGAATGTTTCATTATCATTAAATGCCTTTGACCTTTCAACATTGCCTTTCAATTCTTTCTCCATAGGAATTAAAACATAACTATCTTTTATTCTATCTCACTTGGGGAACCATACATAAATTTGAAATGAAGAGTTTACACGATTCTTGTTCATTTTGTGACTTAAAATGAAGATTTATTAATGTAATAAAAATGATATGAGAAATGGGTCCAATTAAAAATCGTGATCTATCATTCAATTTACACATGCTGATGTAAATTATCGCTTTATTCATACCATTTTATCACTTTCCCCTTCCAAAGTTCTATGAGATGAGACTTAGTGTCTATATCATCCATGTCCTGGTGTAGATACCGTGACTAACACCAGAAATTGATAGAATCATAATGATATGACTATAATATGCTTCGTGCATTATCCTCCTGTATGCTATTTCACCATCGCTTCTTAAGGTAGTTTAATAGTGTTGGGGATACTGACACTTTGTGTTTCCAATATCATAGTACTATGCGCATGCACCTATACTATTAATGGATAATCATGTCAGTGTGGACATTTAATTTGACTAATATAATATAAAATATTTAATCTTGTGGTATAACACTCCATTTCTTCTACAAAAATTAATTTTAGAAGATTAATTCCTTTTATTTGGATTATCGGTTTAGCATTTTGATTAATTACATAAATCATGTAATGTCTCCCACTGTTTTATCAGATTCAAGGAACCCTAAATACTAGAATTGGAATACTCCGTCAAATGAGTATTCTAGTGGAAATGATATTGGAACAACACCTAGTAATCTACAAGGTATGGCTACACCACTACTTGGAGGGTTATAGGTAAGCTTTTGGCTGGACGACTGCTTTAACTCGAGGCTCCTAGATTGATTGAGTGATCTCCCAACTTCTTAAAATCAGAACTTGATTTACTCAATGCTTGCATCTAAAATTTCAACAAATCTAGCTACGGCTATTTCTTTGCTTCAATTTTTAGTTATTTCAACCCATAATTCTTATAAGTACTCCCCGGTAGTAAGAGGCACACACTTCTAGGGCATGACTGTCACCTCAAATAGCTAGTTCTGTCAAAACATGAATGACGGAAGGTGGTTATTACTTAATATATTTTTGAGGGTTTTGTTATTTTAATATGATGAAAGAAAACATTTACTATTTTTATAATCCTGTAATACATGATCGCACTCACAAATGATCATGCATAAATAGATATTTCATTGCGTCACATGTTCATTTTATCTTACATGCTTCTTTATTATTATACTATATGATTGTGTCATAAATTACACATGCACAAAAATCATAAACCATGCAGAAATAAAATGAACACCTGATCATGAGCTAGTACTATTGGTTGATCCGTTGAGTGAATAAAGGAAAAACTAAAACCCTAGGGGTAAGTACCTTTCAGTCGCGTGGCTTGTAACTTGAATAAAGACTTCTACTCATCCAATGCAACTCTTATCTTGTGCATCTCCATCTCTTGGCGCGAAGTGCATCACGCCTCATCTCGTTCTTATACTACAATACTGAAATGTAGGTGAGGGGGTCTCGGGGTATAAAATTACAACATTGAGAATGGGTGCGTAGGCCCATATACATATAATTACACATGAGATGCCACTCATATATCCTTTTATTTAATTAAAATAATTATAACAGAATCATGCAATAATGTACAAAACAATTAAATAAAATGCACCAAACATGCATTGGTCAGGATCATCACATGATCTGTATATATACATTAAACTCGCGTATACTAAACAAATGCAGAAAAAAAATTAAACTTTCATTAAATAAATTCTAACTACAATTAATCGAATTAAAAACATCACCCTTTTTTTTAATTCAATTTAACGTCATACGGTCCCAATTTAATTGATATAATTTTTAAAGCTATCAATTAAAATTATTAATTAATTAAATAAAGCACCCAAATAAATTAATTACACCGCATATAAAAAATAATAGTCAAAAAATAGTATTTAATAAATTTAATAATCAATTATTACTAAATTAATTATTTTAATTAATTTTTTATTAATTTAATATACCCCATCCCATTAAACATGAGGAAGGGTCTGTGCGGGTCAAGGAGAACCTAAGCAAGCCCAGTCCAAGTGGATAGAACCCCGTGCATGGTTATTCTAGGTCGGATCGGTCCGCCCAAACCCGCTATGGGGGCTGACCCGCCCTGACTTATTATGGGGGAGATCAAGTTACCTAGTCACTAAGAGGACTGAACGGTGGCTAGAACTAGGCAATTCTTTGGCGAAGCGAGCTAGCTGGTAATGACTAAGGAGGTCATGCCGGTGAGAACTTCGTGCGGCTATCTGTGCGCGCATGAGTGGTCAAGCAGTGAGGCACCGTAGAGTGCCTGTGCGGCACGCATGGTAGGAAGATAGGGACCGTTGGCTCGGGAGAGCTTCAGATGTGGAGGGAGGCAGCCCGGTGGGGCTATCTGCAACTGGTAGGTGCGCCAACCAAAGGTAGTCCTACAAGGCATTGCGGGGTGGAGGCCGAAGTCGGCAGTCTGGTTTGCCTAGTAGGGCGTTGCGCAAGGGATGGGAGCAGAAACTCTTTGCGAGAGTGAGACAAGCACACTGATGGGGGCAGGCCTATGTACTGGAGCCGGTGCAAGAATCATTTCCACTGTGCATAAACAAGACCATCACTAGCCGCTCCTCAAGAGAGGAGTCCAGCAGCTGGGAGGTCGTGCACCACGTGGGGAGGATCAGGAAGGAAAACTGAGCGTGATGGGGGGAGCGACCAAGGCATGTGGGGCAGGACGAGGTCGAGGCGGACTACCGAGATGTCAAGCACAGGACTGGCCGACCGGGAGTGGTGGCCTGCACCACGGGACGAAGACCCGATGGGTGCTGTGCGGGGAAGCCATGAAGGGCTTCGCAAGGAAGGAGGCTGGCAATGTTACCAGCCTTGTTGATGATGGTGTGGAGAAGGTTTCCACAGCAGGGGCTTCTTCTTGTTGCTTCGGGAGGAGATTGCGAGTTAGCTATGCACATCAGCTCCCCAGTAGGGCCCCTCCCATACTCTTTTTTTTTTGCATGACTTGAAAAAGTGGGTCTTATACCCTTATTTTATTTTTCTATAAACTTGAACCACTTTGGTCAAGGTCACCCCTTTTTATTTTTTTTATTTAAAGCCTATCTTCTAGGGTTGATTAAATTAAATTATTATTTTATTATAATAATACTATCATTATGATAAAGTAAATAATATAATTATAATAAGATATTATTATTATTATTATTATAAAAATACTATATTATTATAATAAATTTATTATAATGATAATAATAATTATGATTTTTATCAAGAATCTTGTCCTGGAAAACACAATTCCAGCTATTGGAATTCCCTCAGGGTGAACGAGCTCTTCCAATTTAAAACATCAAATGGCCGCAGATTGGCTATTAGACATCATATTTAGATGCATTTTGTGGCATTGGAACCGGAACGCTGTCATCTTCATTAATTAAAGATATTTTAATTTATTTGGCTTAAAATTGACACACATCCCTCTAATATCATAAGTTGGAACCAGAAGTGTAGCGGAAGCCCCAAACAGGTGGGTTTTTATTATTTTCCACTGATGATCAACGTAAAATTGTAGACGTTAGTAAATAGAATTCCAATTAAAACCAAAAATCTCGCGTGAATGGTTTTAAGCACAAATATAAACCATAAAATACGTAGTTTAATTCTAAAGTCGTGCACGACGTCTGCTAATAGTTGGTGATCGCTGCTCAAAGAATCTGAAGTAAAATTCTTCTGGATAATCCACACATGCATCATGGAATCCGCAGAAATGGCGTTCGTCATAATCTAGGTGCTAGCGTGGAATTGCAACACTGTCTTTTATGCTCCAACGATCACAACACTGCTTTCCTAGCAATGACTGGGAGAGTGCTTGATCCATGCTCCTCGGGTCTAGAGCATCTATCTCTAGATTATGCGAGCGAGAAGAGGAGAGAGAATCTCTAAGAATAGTAATTTGAAAAAGACCCTCCTCTTCTATTTATAGTGGTTAATTAAAATACCTGATATCGCCTCGCCGACATCTAATACTTAACACACTATCGATGACATTTTATAACTACTAAACTAAGACATAAATATTATTATCATTTACTTGTAATATATAAAAATATTTTACACAATAATAATTGAGTCATTTACTTTACTCGTCACTCCCAAAAATATTAATTGAACCTTGAATAATTTAATATTCTTCAATTAATATTTTTCATTTATTTAGTAAAATTTAGAAATACATTTAATAAATAAATTCAATAATTATTATTCTAAACTCGTATAATATTTATTTATTTATTGCATTGGTTATCATATAACATGGGAAGAATTTCGGACCCATGTCTAAATCATATATTAAACTGACTAGGAAAGATTCCTGAAGACACTATTGTGTGTGACCCTCTAGGCCCTTATCTCGACAGTAGTGAATAATATTCACCGACCAAGAGCGAGATCTAGCAACCCATCATGGCCTCTGAAAAGATAATTATTGCCGCTGCAGCGACAACCAACCTTCGAACACACACTGGTTAATATAATCTATTTGTCAGTAATATATCATAAAGTAGAAGGCACTCTCATGTTATCGCCCTTTTCTTACTTTATTTTTTGTTGATGTAACTGGATGGATTTACCATTGACTACTATGGCCATGTTATTATAAAAGTATTTTCACTTATATCAACATGGTCTGAGATATATTACATCCCTAAATCAGAAGCGACAAATCATTTCTTGGCCATTCAACCAATGCAATGCGACCAATGAAGCACCCAACACAAACTACCTCACCACAACATCATTGCCACATTTTTCGTCTTGCATCAAAATACACAATCAAATGACATACATTAGTAATGATCTCAAGTTAGGATATCATTACACATGATCATAGATATGAACATCCAATGACACATGAAACACTTGGTGTCCCTATTGGCGGGATAGTTCTCATGATCTCACTACAATAGATCACCATGTGAAAACTTCATGAGAAGAAGTATCAATGCTTATGAGCCCCAAACACTTGATCGTCAAACATCTATAGTGTGAAATATGAAAGATGTATGTAGAAAATAATATATATATTTATGATTATTGTCACAGTATATAAAGGTTCTCATTATATTCTTAGAACTGTTATAACCTTACGATATGAAAAGTAAACATTGGACATGATCATTTCAATAGTGGATGTAGAAAAGTCTACACTATAATGGTAAGACGAGATTGCCTATAGATAACTGTATACACAATATACTAATCAAAATCACTAAATAGTTGGGTCTAGGGAAGCCACTATTTCAAAATATTATTCCTTTCAAATTATTGGTAAATCCTTCAAAGTGATTCATTTGGAAATGTAATAGAATAATAATGTGAATAATTTTTATTGAGTTTAAATCGTGGGTAAAATAAACGTTATAAAATCATATGAATATTTGGAAATTATTCTCGATGACATTTTTAGAAAAAATGATTACAAAGAAAAGGGATTTCTAACCAAAGAGAGAAGTAATTTCTTTTTTCCATCAAAAAAATTCCTTTGGTCTCATGGGTATTTTAATAGAAGAAAATGGAAGGGATGCTTGTAATATTAGAAATACCCGAATAAGAAAATGTTTTAAGAGTTTTCTAATAGATATATAATAAAATATCATCATAAGAAAAATAATAATAATATATATTGGTATATAATGTGATTATATTATAATTACATCACTAATTGTGTATCATTCAAATAAACATCTCATATTAGGGAGAAAATTTTACGGATATTTAAATATTCAAAATTTTTATTACTAGTTGAAGAATGTAAAATCATGTTCAATATATACACCAGATAAAAGAATAATTTTTAATATATCTTGTGTTGGAAAAAAATTGATGAAAATATATTACCTCAGATATGACATTATTTTTAAGTAATTTTATCCTTCTATAAATTATATAAATATTTATTATAATTCAATTATCACACTATTTAAATAATTATTTTATACTACATGATATGTCTTTAAAATCATGACAATTAATTAATAATAATTGTTTATTAAAATCAATGTTTCTAAGTGTCAACTATTTCGTTTTTCTGATGTATATGTGTTCAGTATTTCAGAGCCTCGAACATTGACCATGGTTTAATTATTTTCATAAAAAATTAAATAAATATACTCTCTATTAATTATATATATATATATATATATTAATATTCGTCTCTAAAGGATAGTGATATAAAGATGAAGTATATAAATCCCAAAGGATGTAGGTTATACTTATACATGAACACGATTTTCACTTTATATAGATATAATGAATAGATCTAAATAATAATTCACAATTAAGAAGTCATTATTATATAATAAATATAATATAGATTAATTAAATATAACCTTATTAGATTTAATTTAAATTAGAAATGAAATATGAATCACATAAGATTGTGGTGGTCCTAGTCCACACATACACAGAAAAAACATTATCATATTCAAACATAAGATAATGATAGAGATAAAATGATTTATTATATTTCCAAATAAATAATTATCACATAAATATTATATAAAATCAATAATTATATATTTATAAAAATCCCTCTAAAATGGTAAGGAAAAATGAATTACACCACTCTGTGGAGACTATATATTGTGTCTACAAACCATTAATATTTCTACAATACCTATGATATAATAGAGATGGAAACTATGATTAGTATTATCATAATAATATTAAATATATTTATCATATTTTTGTTATTACATTAGTATTGGTAAAATATATTTAGAAGAATGAAAAAAATGCTAAATGAAATTGTTAGTAATAATGATTACATCATCTATTGTAGAATTCTTTTATATCTCTTATGAAGGACCCTTTCAATGGTATATTAAGAGTAAATGAACAGATTATTCATGAAAAAGTATTTTTAGATGTTAATTTTCATGTTATGGTTGTAACTCATAGAAAATTCTAAAATAATAATATTTTGTCCAATAATGTGGGTGACACGGGACACCAAGAACTGAAGGGAATATAACATCCTTAGAATTAATGAGACATTTACTATTTTAAACAAATTAAATAAATTATATTGGTAGAAAACAAGGAAAATTGAGATTATATTTCTTTACAGAATACAATAAGATTAAATTTATCTACAAAAAATCCACAGTTATCTTTCATTACATTTAATTTGGACATTCTCCAATGGTTACCATTACACACAAGAAAAAGTTTTATGTAAATATATTTAGGTTATTATTTAAAATAAATAATATATATTTGAAATTAAATTATTGGTTATGATAACGGTTGACTAAAATAAAATAATATATTTTTGAATTTATTAGAAATGAATATACAAAATTGATTCAATATAAGATAAATATTTTTATAATGAAATATTTTTATGCAGCCTCACGAAATTAAATTTAATAAATTAAATTATTTAAAATTATTGATTGATATTTCTAAAATAATTATATTATATATTCAAGAAAATATTTTTACATTAACATAATATAGTTGTTTACCATAATATTTAGAATCATCAAGAAAAGTAAGACTCCTTGATAGATAATATCAAAAAGTACATCAGATCAATATACTCCTAAAAATAAGAAGACGAAACATATTCCTTTGAAAAAAATAATAAATATAAAGAGGGATTTAATCATTCTATGAAATATCTTTTTTATACACACCCTTATTGGAATGACCATCTGCAAAGCATTACCTTTCATATATATGTGAGTGACAATCTAATCGCTGGATGATTTTAAATTCAATCAATACATCCATCGAATAGTTAATATCGAATGAATATGAATTTACATATATCTCATTTCTTTACATAGTAATTATAGAGTAACATTCCAGCCATATCCTCTACCAAACTATCTGTTAGGCATGTTTACTTACCATAATAATTTTGAACATATCAACATCATGAGGGGAATAAACTCTATAAGAGCCATTAAAACACCCTAATTTGTCGGCATGGGAATCACAAAAATCATATCCATTGTGGAGAGGACCTAGATTACCTCTCAAATACCCATCAGTATTAATTTTAATCCATTTAGTAAAAGGAGGATACCAGAGAACTTCCATATTTCATGGAATAAAAATGTTACCCCTGATTCCAATAATTTACAGAATAAGAATATAATGAACAAAGGTATAACATAATAATTTTTAGGTATGTTTACACTTTTGAAAACATATAATATTGTAGCCAATTAAATATGTGAATTAAAAGAAACCAAATTGTGAAGCTAGAAATTGAGTACTTTCGAATGGATATACATCAATTCCATACAAGTAGTATGAAATAAAGGATTGAGTTTTGGAGAAAGAGAAAGCTACTACCATAAATTAATAAATTCGCAAATGGAGAGAAAAATGGGGATCCAAACCTCAAAAATATATTCTATTTCTTTTCCCATAGAAGAATAAATAACACAACTCATGAACAAATCAACCAAATCCTCCCTTTAATGATGACATAACACATAAATCGAGCACAATAAGATTCCACATTTTTTAAATAAATCATCATTTGGTATCCTGTCGTAAACCGACCTAAAAAAATTAATAATGTGTGAAGTAGAAATAATTAATTTATTGAACATTACAATACATTTTAGACTATAATTAGAGATAAAAATATAATGATAAAATAGTTTTGAAGTGAGAATCCCACATACAGCCGGTTCATATGTCCATAAATCTTCACTCAAGGAGATGCAGTAGATTTGAACCATACTCATAATGGGACGAAGAAAGGATTCCATTTAATAAGATTGATAATTAATAAATATTTCCATATTTAAATTTTCATTATCAACAACAAGTTGCACATTCAGAGGAACAACATACTTATTTTTTAATAGAACATTAGTAAAGAATCCATATCAACAGACAATCTAGATTGAGAGTCTACGAATTTGATATTATATTTTAATTTAGACCAAATTAAATAATCAATGATATTTAGGTTTCCAGATTTGAGTTTGTTTTTGAATCTATCTTGCAGAAAACCAAATATCTCAAACTTAGTATTAAAATGTCTCTAAACAAAGACATTTGTTTGTCAACGATTAAAAATATTCATATTATTTAAACCAAGACCGCCATATTAATATTTTCACAACATAAATTCCATTAAAAAGTGTCTAATATTCAATCAAAAGACTAAAAATACAAATAAAATTAATTATGTCAATAAATATGATATTGATGGGTGAAAATGCCATTAATACATAATAAATTAATAAAAAAACATAAATATGATGCTTGATTTATCCAAATGTACCATACCTTCCATGTAAAGATAATTTCTTTTCTAATAGGACAATTTCCTTCTGACATAGATAACAATACTAACAAGAAATAAATCATTAATTCTACCATAGAACAAAGGAACACAGTGATCTAGAAAAGGATTAACACCCTCTCTGATTCCCAATTCATGTTTATTTCCAACATTCCTACTAGCAGAGAAGCCTCTACCAAAATACACAAAAGACATATTCCCACTAACTGGTTTCCCTTAAAATTCGTCATAATAAAATAGATACTTTTTGATGTTTATGATATTTATCATATCTCTCGGGGTTAGTTAGATAAAATCCTCCGTCTATAAAAGATGAATAGGTGCAAAAGACCTCTAACAAAATGGATACAACTCAAATTTCAATTTTCAGCCATAATCTAGAAAAGTTTACTATGGTAATCATTAGTAATAGAAAATGGAATTTGAGATAACAAATCATCCTATCTAACACCTAATGGATAAGAAAAATATCCCACATGAGATCCATTAATATGTTTAGAAATGAAATTTGAGATTATGATGTTCTTAACCCAATTGACAAAAACATCATAAAAACTGAAATTCAAAAGAATCATACAAATAATTCTCTAGTATATAATATCAAAATCATTCTTGATATGAATCCTAAAAGCAACACCCCATCAACTAATGGGTTTTTAAAGAATATTTACGCATTCACTGGGAGTAATAATAAAATACTGAATTGTCATACATTTAAAAAAAGAAATTTTTTATAGGATATAATGTTGCTAGAAATATATTCCAACCTATTTAAAATTATCGTGGTGAAAACAATATATATAACATTAACCAAAGAAACATGTATAAATAGATGAACCTCATTAGGAACATCCACTTTTTGAATATGTTCTAGGAATTGAGCATTTAGTTAATTATAAAGGGAACCATCTTTGAAAAAATGAAGAACCAACTTACATGGATCATCACAATCAATCTTCCAATAAGTCTGAAAATGAAGATTCTAAAACCATCAGTGCTAATATAACTATCAGCCTTGAGACCAAAAATAATTTCATTGATATTAGTTTCTTTAGGATAAGAGATTATCCTAGAATTGACCTATTATGAAATGAGTATTAGAATGTTACTCTCCAAAGGAATAGAAATAATAGATGATCTATTAAAAATATCCTCAAATAAAAAACAACATGAAAATTGGGATTTTTAATGGTATTAAAAATATTATATCTAATAATTAGTGAAATTAATGTTCTAGAATATTTTCTTGATTTTTGAAGAACATTAATAAAATGGAATTTATATCACCATCCGTAAGAAAACAAGCCCTGAAAGAAGCTCTCAATGAAGCATAATTCATATTCAGTAGTCTGTTATGTTTATAGATCATCTATTCTTCCTAAAAAACACCACCAATGAGAATATTACATGTTATCTAATCCTATATTCACTATAAATAGGCTTCACGAACCATAATATCATTGTCCGTTTTACAAAAAGTTTTTTTTATACACTTCTTAAAATCATCCTTGAGTAATTTAAATTTTATGATGCAAGAAAAATAATAATTTTTACTACTTCCAAAGATCCTGACATCATGAATAATATTCTCAAAATATAGATAAGAAAAAAATCATTATGGAATCTGAATGAATAGGGTTGTATTTAGTCCTTGTTTTGAAACTCAACCATGATTGGGTGGTGATCAGAATAATTCTTAGATAAGGTCATGTCAGAAATATGATCGCATGAATCAGGGGAAGGCATAGTTAGAAAGGACCTGTTAGTTTTACTATCCACCATACCACTGAGGAACCTCCTATGAAAAATAAACTTGGAACCCATGTAATTTACCTTACTCAAATAATTATTTTTAATGCACATACAAAATTATCTGTAATAGATAACATTAGTAAAAACCCAAAACATTTCATCATGATGAATAACAGAATTAATGTCACCCAAAATAGTCCAAGGTCTAATTATGATATTTATAGGAAATTATATGTCTTCCAAGAGTCATGAATTCATGAAAACTATTGGAATGGAAAATATAGGAGCAAAAATGGAGTGTATCCATTAATTTGAAAATACATGTATTATGATGATTATTTGAACTAACCAAAAGAGGTCCCATTAAAGATGATTGAACCAAAACTAATAAATTCATAATCTCAAATAGACTAGAATTAGGTCCCAGCATATGAAAAACCAAATTCATTATATTAGATACTATGTATGAGAAAATTATTTTCGGATAAGCAATTCCCATATGAACATTATTATGTTTTTTGATGTAATTCCTAAGAGAGTTGGAATTTTCTTTTTAATCTAGTTGAATGAAATTATAAAAAAAACATCCTCATTTATATATTAGGTTAGGGGGATGGACTCCATTAATATAATATCCTATAAGCTTTTTATTATGATTCGATGGTCTTCTTAACTTGGGGGTCTTATAGGGATGGAGAAGACTGATTATGTCAACAGCTTCATTTTCCCCATTAAGAATATCCTATTGAGAGGTTATAAAGACATTATTCTATTGTAAATCCACATATTTTCCCTATTTAATTGAATAACCTGATTAATTTATTATTTTATATACTCTCCCAATACAAGGTTCCTCATTTGAGACTTTGTTGTCATCCTACAACTGTTGTGGTGTATTTTTCTCATCAACAATGTCTCTAATTTCCAAAGAAACATTGATAATATGCATAAAATATGGAGTATCTTCATTCCAAGAAGGATTTGTGATCTGTTTTCCTTTATTATAGTTCGAGTGAACTTCCAGGATATGAGAATTATTATGATTAATGGAATCCAATTCCCTTTATAGAAAAAAATCTAAATCATTAACTTCCTGCTCAAAATTAGATTTCATCTTCAACTCTTGAAAAAAAAATTAAACTAAAGACTAAATCATTGATATCACGATATAATTCCAAGGCAATGATAATATCCAAAGAGTCATCATTATTGGAGGATTGTGGAAAATCTGTTATAGAAGGAAGTCTTTCAACATATTTAGCAATATCGGCCAAGGGATTGTTAAGCTCCGGTCTTTCGATAGTAAGAAGATATTGATGACTAGTAACGTAATTAATATAAATTTATATATTATAAATCACTACTATATTATTTTTATTTTTTTAACTTATATACAATCATTTGGTTTGGGGGGGCACAATATCCTTTCATTGAATCACTTGGTAGAACTCAATTGAATTCCCTACGATCAAACAAATTTCACATAACAGAGGAACCCTTTCACACTCAATCATAACCACAAACATACTATTATTGACAATCTAATTGATAAGATAAAGATGTCTAAAATCTATGTATATAATTACTAGGAACCTAATAAAAAACTAGTTCCCCATCAATTGTACATTGGTCTTTCTTGATTGGAGTTCTAATATTGGATATCAGTCCATTAAGGATCGCAAGATCCCAATATATCCAACTAAAACCATATAACCAATCCAAAACCTATGATTTTTTTCTAGGTAGGATGGTTAATGTTACAATATAATTTAGATATTCAAATGATCCCTATATTATGTTTTTGATTACCAGTGCTTTGAACCATACATAGTTTATCATTATTTTGGAAAACAAGTTGAAAAAAACCTCTTCCTCTTAGGACATGTTTCGATTCTTGAATTCCTAAAAAAAATAGACATACGATGCTTAAGATCAATATAATACAAGGGTATATCACCTGCTGAGAAAATTACCCAGGCAAGAGGAGTGAATATTCAAATATTTAGATGATGATGAATAGAATTTGGATCCTCGACTTCTGAGTGGTTACCATCATTGAGCCTTTCAATTTTTAAAATCTAAGACGCATCCATCTTTATCATTTCATGAAATTCTCCAAGGTATTGCACAATAGATACCGCAACCATTCATGCACCATCTAGAATTCCAGAAGAATAATAATGATACTCCCATTTGAAGGTTTACTCCCATTATAGGTGAAACGAACACATAATCGAACTAAGATAAATATTTGAAGTTCATTGTTACTTCATGATCAACAATTAACAATAATATCTCTTGTTCTCATTACCTTCATCTTTAAAAGAAATTATATATGAACATAATTCATCAAATATATTTGATATCCACCAGATAATAATAAATCTATTGTGAAAATAAAAAACCAATTTTTTCTAAAAATTAGTTTTCTCACTTTTAATGGAATAAATATTTTAAGTAAATATTATGATTTTTTAAAAATTATATAATATAATATAATTAATTATTTGCATATTAAATTAAAAAATATATGGAAAATATTTTAATTTTCTATATAAGAATAATTTTTCTATGAATAGTAAAAAAATTGTAATTTTTTATTTCAAAATCACTTTTCTTTTAAATAATTTATAACCTTAGACTATATTATTGGGTTTTAAGTAAAATTATATCAATTATAAATCTATTAAACTAATTTATTTTATTTGAATATTTTTTATATTGAATTTAGTTATTAAAACATAGTGATATTATGAAAAACATTACCCTATAGCCCTCATTTCATGTCCTAATATCTAGATTTGTTTTAAATTAACTTATGTCACTTATTTGATTTTAATTTGGAAAAATGGATTAAATATTTGGAATAATAATAATAATAAATTTATAGTAATTATAATTTTTTATTTCACAATAGAATGTTATTTATATACATTAAAAATATAGATAGTTATTTAGGAAACAATTGTATTAATTAGTGGTTAAACATTAATCTTAAGGTTCTAAATAACAGAAAATTTTCAAAATCCCATTTTATAGAAAAAATCAGTTCATATCCCATATTTCATGTAATTTAATTCACTATTATAGTCACATTATATATGTGATACATCCAAATAGTGCTTAGTATTTTATATTTAAATGAATACAAATCCTCCTCTACAATACTTGGGAACTCATCCCCCTCAGTTATTAACATCATTCATTCAATTTTTCCAAAATAAACACGGAAAAAATAATCTCAAAACAATAGTACCCTTATTATATAAGATTCAATTTACCATGAATGTAAACCCATAATGGATTTTGGTATAAAACAAAAGGAGGTCCCAATTAAGAGATAATATTCTTCGACGATAACTTCTGTTTTATTAATTTATTCAACCCATTGATTCTTCATATATGTTTATTATATAATATAATAATTATATTGAATATAATAAGTAATTTTTATGTTATTTATTCTACCTAAAGTATCACACACTACCATTAAATGGAAAATGTAATCATCATTTGGGTGTATGACACACTACCGCTTCAATAACAAATTTCTTTCATTCATCCATTACAATCATTCATGGTAAGAAGTAATGATGTATTTATAGATTATATATTATTTTTATTATATTTAATATTTTATTATGATTTGGTAATTATTATATGACACATACATTTATGATTTCCCTTTGTGGGAATACGACAACTTCATTTTTTCTTTCAGGGACTACCACAATGTCAATGTGATGTGATTAATTAATGCTTTAAATGAAATATATTAAGGTTGTGTTCAGAAAATAGATGTTATATATATGTAATAAAAATTATAAAATAATTATAATAAACATATGTTTCATTTACTTTATTTCTTTTAATATTACAAATGTTTTGATTCCTCATTCCTGCGTACGTGTGGGTTATTGTCTCTATTGACTTTGAATTTTATATACGATTAATAAATATTATAGATTAATCTAAAAAAATATATTAATAATGTATATGATATTTAAATCATGTTTTAGATTACTGAAAAGATGAAATCTTGATAAAAATTTGAGAAATAGAAAAACAAAAATTCATAAAATACTAAAAAAATCAAGGTAATTAACAACCAAACATTAAAAATAATGAAATATTGTTAAAAATATAGTGATAATATTTTATAAAATGATCATATATGGTAATATAAATATAAATATTATTATTTAATAATTTATTTACATTTATAATACCATTATACAGGAAGATAAATTTCATTCATCAAAAATCGATCCTAGGTAAATGTTTTTAATCTCAATTTTATTTTATTGAAGAATATTGTAATGTTATACACATATAAGATTTTATAGGGTGATTAAAAAAACTATTTGAAAAGTAGTATCTTGAATAAATAATTATACATGGTATGTTAATTTTAATTATGAATTATTATATATTTAAATATTATAATAAAGAGTAACCCTGTGGGAAATAATTTTATAACATAATTTATTTTCATTGAGTTAAATCACTTACTTTTCATCATCTATATTATATGTTATTGTTGAAAATGATTGTTGAATATATATTTTATTATTTCAATTTTTTATCCAATTTATATTCGATACACATAATCAATCCATTAGTTGATTTCTACTTCAACATTGTGTTCTTCTTTGGGGTTTACTTCATAATCTCATTTTATTTAATATTGTTTACGCTTGAATTAACATTAAAAGATATTATTTTATCATTCAATAATAAATCCATTAGTTTGCTTCACTAATAATTATCCAGGATAATTTTTACGCAAAAGTACTTTTTTTACTCTTTGGTACATAAAATATTGAGTAAATAATTTTTTATAAAATTTGTCTTCACCTCTATATTTGGACTAAAATCTATTTTCCTACAAAACAATATTTTTAAATATGATTTAATTTATTTTATTAATAATTATTAAATTGAATTTTTCATTCTAACTTTTACTTTTACAGATTTTTTTTGATGGAAACATCCTTTCAAATTCTGAAAAAAGAAAATTTCCACTGTATTTAAAATGCAAAATAAATGAAATTTTAACATAGTAAAAATTACCCAAAATTATTTCATTGAAAATTACATGGAAAATTAATATATACACATTTAATGATAATTTAAAATAGATTCCAAATTAAAATGATTTTCAAAATGTTCTAAAAAATTAAGGGGATATATTCATAAAAAATTTAAAAAATTTATTTATATTTCATCAATGAAAATAATATTTATTTATAATATAAAGGGTATAAATTTTTCATACCATATCTATTCTTCCTCTGGATGGTTTGTGATTAATTAATGAGTGGATAGAATTTAAATTCACTTTCGTGATTCATTTGTTTCCCATGAAAAATGTACTAGACCTTGAATTTCTCATAATTATCCATATCATTTATAATAAATATTCATATTTACTAAAATAAAACTCATTAATATATAAAAATAATTGAAATTAATGTTATTTGATTCAGAGAAGAAATATTGATAATTTTTTTTTACATTATTAATTATATATATTTTATGATAAAGAAACGTATTTATTAAAATGTAAATAATTTTATATATAAGGTATTATTTGGACTGAAATCTATTGGTGTGGCCAAAACACTATATATACCTTTAATGAATTAGAAGGTTTTAAGTGGATAATTCATTTAAAAAATCTAAATGGGTTTATAACTTTTGTTTTAAATAATTATTTGAATGGTCTTGATGGTATTGGTTTTCACCTACCTCCGACCTGACATCCAATATATAATACTTTCCATCATTTTTAATTCAGTTATTATTTTTATAATTATCTATCTATGCGTTATTCTCTTTTACATTATCTATAGATGCATCTCATTCTTATTTTTTAAATTTAATAATGTGTGTTTTAGTTAATTTCATAGAAATATTGGTTATACCTTTTCATAATTACTAAATGGATCAATTCTCAGTTTCTTATCTTGTAATATTGTATATTATCATTGATTAATTATTTCTTCTACTATACTTAATCCATATTGATAATTATTTTTCACCGTTATTTCTTTTCCATATGATTCCATGGGGTTTATTATGAATGTTGTAAATGATATTAAAAATGAAATAATATTATCCTCAAAAAAGAAAATAGAAAAATTATGTTTTAATTTTTGTATTCAATTTAATTTCATGACTCATGAATGTATATAGATTACCAAAACTACGATTAAATTCTCTTCATTGGGATTCATTTTTCTTGAATATTTATCAAATATAATCATATAAGTCACTAGCTCTTGTCTCTCCAAGGTCAGTTCACTATAGTTGGTATCTGGGGATGTTTAGTAGCAACCATGGGAATTTGTTTTTCAAAACAATGATTAGGGAACATAACCCTATGATATAATTTGAGATATATATAGATGAAAATCATATAATTTTGGTAACCTTCAAATTATATGGGTCTCACTAGTAATAAATAGTTATTTAGATAGTACAAGTGGATATTGTCCCAGTACAGATGTAACTAAGAGTAATAACAATACAATGTGATTGTCATGATTGAATCTATAATATCCTGGTATACGAAAATAGTCCTTACTATGCAACTAGTTCTACACTCTTAGGGGATATTCTTAGAAAAATTATCATTTCATTAACAAACCATATTGAAGAATTTTAATATACAAAAGAAGTGAAAAATATATTTTAATCCAAAGGTATTTCACATTGAAAATAAGGTTTCATGATTTAGATGTCTTATAAATGATTATAATATTTTCTCACTATGGTGATTATTACTCGCACCGTGACTTATATATTTATTAAATGTATGGAACCCAAATGATTCATGTGAACATTTATAATGGTAGATAAGTTGGTGACAAAAAAAACAAAAGTATATATTCATAAGAGAAAAATATGTTGTGTATATTCTTAATCAGTTTTACCAAAATATTTTTATCAACATAAACCTTTAAAAGATTTCGTACTCACCAAAGAAGCGATGTATAATACATTAAAACAGAATGAGTGGTGTGGAACATGAATAGATTAATGCTGAATTTATATAATGTAAGAAATGTGGAATGATACAAAAATCAATGTGTGAAAATAAAATAAATAAATAGTTTAGGTTTGTAAAATAATGAATTAAAGAAATGCATTATAGAGGAAAAATTAAGAGATTAATGTTATGAAATATATATCATCATAAGGATTCATTAATTGTTTTTACATAAAATTTAGGGAACATTAGAATTAACCAAGTCAATTATATATTATAAATCGTAACTAATAGACCATTGAATGACTTGAGTGTACATAAGATGGATTTTGTACTTTTATATTATGATTTAATAAATATATTTTTGAATTGTTTTACCAATAATATTGTAGTTACAGTAATCATAAAATATCTATTGATTATTTTAAAGTAGATAAAAAATTTTGTATTCATTAAAATAATAGTTATGCATACCATAATCAGTATATTATTTTACTTTAAAAAATATGATAAATGACTTAAACCAATGTTTCTAGCTTATATTTAATTATATTATATAATTATTAAGGAAATTATCTGAAATTTATTAAATATATTATTTTTAATGATGAAATTTGATGAGGAATAATTCCATCACGTTTTATAGACAAATATTTAATAGTACTGGTAGACATTTTGCATGATATATAAATATGTTTATTATTATCTGTAAGAACCATATGTTGTAATGAAAACCCTAGTAAATATTTATTTAGGTATTAATTAAATTCCATGTATGTACATTATATTTTTTTTGTAAATTTTTTTAATTTAGTATTTATGAAATATGAAAACCACATGTAGGGTCAGAACCCATCACATCATGAGTTGAAGACTATCATAAACCCATGATTTAAGTATGATAATGGTTTTAATCCTACCACCTACCTATGGTATGTTCTAATTATTGTGGAATTTTTTAGACAAAAATTTTTATGAATAAAAATTAATGATGACTTAATAATATTAAATTTTAGATTTAGATATTAATATATTAACATTATTGGTTTTTAAAAACACCTAGGAAATGAAATAATTACTTTTCACTCTTTTATGTATCATATGATATGTTAAACGTGAATTGTTTTACTTCCAGCAAAAAAGCATCGGTATACATTTCCACACGTAAATGGTTAAATTAGAGACAGATTAAAGAACAATCAAAGGATAAAATTTTCATTATGATAAAAATCTATATAAAGTAAGTATACTTCCTTAAATATTTCAGTATGAAAATAATCACTCAATATTATGATATGTTCTTGTAAAAATATTTTATCCTCATACTTTAGTTTTTGTTCAACTGTTGATATTTTAAATAATCGCATATTTGTGGTTTTGAAGCCCACAACCTTACAATGATCATTAATTTATTTTTTATTAATAAAAAAAATCACCAATATAAAAATTTAAGTTATCCATCCATGTACATATCTTCACTTTACAATAATTCTCTCTAATATTGAAACCTAATTATTTGTTTTTCCATGTTTAATATGTATTTTTGATTCCCTATTATCATTAGGATATTTTAACACCCCTTATCATGGTGTGGTATTTAAAAGAAATATTTTTATAATATCAGTGCACAAATTATCATGATCAATTAAAATTTAATGGAAACAATTCATTTAAGGTGGGGACAATGTAACACCATGAATATTAAAAAAGAATAACATTTTCTTAAATTGTGTGTACGATATGCAACACCATGAATAGAAGGGAATATAACATCCCGAAACATTATGATGTATTTATTATTTTATATAAATTAAATAAATTATATATATATAATGAGATAAATGAAACATTGAGGTTAACATTAATTATAGGAAACAATAATCTTAACTTTCACTACATTGAACCATATGTAATCTTGTGTTACAGGAAAGAACCAAATTCTTTAATTGATTGTGTTACCCAAAAGCTTATGTTTGACTGAAAACTATTTATGTTATTAATTAAATTAAAAATTATATGCCATACTTTTAATTATTGGTTATGAATAAGATTAATAAACTTATATGAATATATGGTTGAATTCATTATAAGTGATTATTAAAATAAATTAAATTTAAATGTAATATTTTTATAATGGAATATATTTATAATCATAAATGATATTTCTGTTAATAAATTGATGTTCTTATTATAAATTGTTTATATTAATGAAATATTTACATTATATATTAAATAATTGATTATTTACATTCGTTCATCATAATTTATAGTAATAAGGGAAGAATAAATATAGTTTTATGCTTAAAATATTTATTAAAAAAAAAGCTGTTTAGAGATCTTTATATGGAAAATTTTTCATAAAATTTTTTTTTATACAAATATAAATTTAAGATGAAAAAATAAACATCATGTTTTATATAATAACATAAAAACTTTTTTTGGTTATTTTTTTATTTTTTCTTGATGTTTCATTTTTTTATTAGATATAGAAAATAATGAATTTTAATTGAAAATTTATTTTTTTTCAAATAATTTATAATGAAAATTTATATTATGAGTTAGTTTTAATTTATAAATTCATTTATTATAAATATATTTAAAAAATTTAATTCATTTTTATAAATTTTTACTAGATTTTGATATAAAAACATAGTGATTTTCGAACATTTTCACATTAAAATCTGATTTATCCTCTTATTTGAGGGATTGATTATTAATTAATTTTTAAATATTTTTCATTTGAGTATGAATAAATGTTTTCTACATTTTAAATTATAATAATTCATAATATATAGTAATGTAAATTAAGTTATTTCACAAAATTATTAATGAAAACAATTAAAATTAATTATAGTGATTAAGGAAAAATGGGTTTACATAGTGATTAATCATTAAAATTATAGGGACAAATGAACAATTTTTTTATAAAATAATCAATTTACTATACATAGTACATCTATATACCCTTTTGTAGATTTTTTTTTCATTAATTTATGCACATTATGTAACGGGGACCTCCCAATATTGTTTTCCTTTTTCTATTTCAATAAATTCCACTCATCCTTCACTATAAAAGGGAAATCATACAACTCACGTATTCACACCACAAAATAAATTTTTATAATAGAAACCATTCCCAAAAAATCTCATAAAATCCCTACCCCATTTCTTGAGGCCTCAATTTTATTATAAATATTCAAGGTATGATTTTAGTATAAACTAGATGGAGTACCTGAAGAAGTGGATAGATTCTTTAAAGATGTTTTTAATTATTTATCCACCACTTAAATTATATTTATAAAAAGAATATAAGGTTGATTATTTATATTAAATATTCCAATAAGTTTTTCTATAATGTGTTATACATATAAATTCACACACTTCTATGAAATTTGATACGCATTCATCTTCATGTGTATGACATACTACAACCTCACAAATCGATGATTTTAATTCATCCATAACCACCATTAAAAAAGGTAATAATGACGGATTAATAATTTATATATGATTTTTTAATATTTAATATTTATTTATTATTCTGTTATTATTATAGAACACAAACAATTATGATTTCAATTTTTTTAGAATACGATTACATCATTTGTGGATGCCTTGACTACAGCCTCCTTAAAGCCATCTGATTCACTCATGATTTTCATGGAATGTATTAAATATTTTGTTAATAGAAATATGTTATATATATGAAATATAAATTATAGATGAATTTTAATATACATACATATCATTTAATTTTATTATTTTTATACAATAAAAATGGAAAATAGTGTTCATGTTAATATAACGTCTACTATCTGGATGAACTCATCATTTCATCTTTATAACTAACTATTATGGTTTAATCAAAAATAAATATATGATGATTTTATATTATATTTTAATTATATTTAATATTATCGATATCATAAAATTATTATCAAATTAAATGGAATAAATTTATTTGTAAATAAAAACATACTAAAAAAACTAGGAAAATAACAACCAAAATAGTGAAAATAATGAAATAATATTAAAAAGCATGTGATAAGATTTTATAAAAGGATCTTATTTGGTCCGATAAATATTAATATTTTTTAAATAATTTATTAACATGTTTAAAAACATTATAAATGAGTTTAAATGGTCTTACACACAAATATACCTCGCTGTAATGGATTCCGACTCATTTTAATTTAATTAAGGAATATTGTAATTCTAAAGACCAAAATACTTTTTTATAGTGTATACACTAACCATTTTACATGTAATATCATTAATAATTCATTAATTGTGCTATTTTATTTTTGAATTTGAATAATTTTATCTCTGGGGATTCAAAATAATTATTAACAAGTGTTAAATAATTTCATTACATAATTTCTTTTCATTGAGTGGTATTACATCAGTTATTTCACTAATATTCTATGAATATGAGTATAACTTTTTTTGACTATATATTGTTGTACTAAAGATTATTTTATTATAATATACATTTGATACACCTAATTATTTCATTGTTTGAAACTCACTTTATTGTTATGGTATTTTCATGGGTTTACATCACAATCACAATTTATTTATGATTGTTTATAGCTGAATTTACAAGAAAAGAAATTTTCTAAATAATGATTAATAATTATTTTTCTTATATTGTAATTAATTATTATTTTCATGGAAAAGTTCTTTTTTAACATAAATTGTAACATATAGTGTATTATAACAATTTTACAATAAAATTTAACTTTTGTTATCTATTTGGCAGTAAATCATTTTTCTTATAAAACTTTATTTTCTAAAAAGAGATTAAATGTTTACATTAATCATTTTAAAAGGACTTATTAAAATAGATTCTTTATCTTGTTTCCTTTTAAAAAATATGTTCAATTGAATCTTCTTTTACCATTTCAAACATGACACATTCTTGTCGTTTTTTCAACATAAAATGAAATTTAGTTTATCTCATAATGAATTACCCACCATCACTCCTTTGAAGAATCCAATGGAATTGTACAAATATATTATTAAATTAACTTGTTAATATTTTTTTAAAATAAAATATTAATAAAAAATGTTTTTAAAAATGAAAAGAATATTTTTCTTATGAATTGTTATAATTTTTTTATTTCGACATAAAAAATAACAATTATTCTCACTCTAATGTGTGTAAATCGTATTGATACCTTAATATTTATTCCTCTATATAGATTATTATTATTTTTAGAGAGAAATTTTTTATATTAATTTATGTGATTTATTTTTAGTCTCCTTTAAATATTCACTGGACATTATTTTTCACTAATTATCCATATCATTTTCATAGATATAGTTTTTGTTAAACTTTTTCTCATTTTAATATACATAGATTTACATTGAATGATATTTTATTGACTATAGAAATATTGAAAAGTTCACATCCATTACTCAATAAAAAAATTTCATGATAATGAGATAATTTTATAAATTAAATCAAATTTTCAATACATAAGGAATGGTTTGGGATGATAGTAAAACGAGTGGTTATGAAATTTTATAAACCTTTGATGCATGAAAAGTTTTTCATAAGACAAATGAGTTGAAAAAATTAAATGGGTTTCTACCTATAAGTTAAAACCTTCATGTAAAATATCTTGATGTTAAATTTTTTAATATTCCATTAACATGAATTACAATAAGAAAACATTTCCATTATTGAAAATTTAGTTATTATGATTATTATTAATTCTTGATATATTCATAATCAAACTATATAAGGATTAATTTTATTCTCCATTTATGGGTTAAATGGAATGTGTCTCTATTTTTTAACCTTTATATATTAATTATGACTTATCCAGTTATATAAATGGAATGTGTAATCTGTTATTTCCATATCAATATCGATTATTTTCATTGAATCATTATTTATTCTTCTATACATAACCCTTACTATGAATTTTTGAACACCCTTATTTTTTTTCCTTTCTAGATTATTCCATGGGGTGTACTATGAATGTTATCCAAGGATATGTTATAAGGGATAATGTTATCATAAAAAATAATGGAAACAATATGATGTAATTTTTTAATTCAATCGTAATTCAATACTAATGTATGTATATAGTTTACCAATAGTTCTATACTAATTAGTCATTGGAGATGTCTTTATATGAAATTTATGTGAATCTAATCATATAATGAACATGGTATATGATTTCTTCTCTTTGGGATTTACATTGTTTTAGCTAGATTGATCAATTTGGTGTAATGAAGAGAGGGAAGATGTGTCTTTTTATATGTGAGGGGAGAGGAACTCATAGAATTACATAAAATATTAAATTAATATGAAATAACTTTCATTAAAAAATCAATCCAAATTGATATATTATGAATATTTTATAGTTTTGAGACTGTATACATAGATTAAATAACATATTTATGCGTTTAGTTTATCTTTAACCCTTATTTAGTACATTTACCACCTCAATAACCATTTTTACAATTTTTGATGTATTAATGATTTCTACCATATTAGGGTACAAAATGTCCCCATAAATGGATAATGGATGATATTTTAAACCATATCTTATTTATATGGTGTAAGATAATTTATATATATATATATTATATATGATAATTAATTTTATTTCTTTTTAAAATAGCAAGAATGTTATTTGGGGAACTATTCGATTACTTTTTATTTTAATTTATAATAATAGTTTTTTAATAATAATAATATTATCCTTTAAAATATTCATAAAGGTTTATATTTATCTTCATAATCGTTGTAAGAATAAATTTCTGTTAAATTGTATTTCTTTGTATATTTTTAAGCTCATTTAATTTATTTTTTTAATTAATATATACTGTTTCGGTATTAGGATTACATTTAATGTAATTATAAAATCATAGAAATTTATAAATAAATGACCATGATAAAATTAATTAATATTATTTCATGAAATAATTTTTAATAGAAGTTATCCTTAGTTTTCATTATGAAAAAATCAAGTGTTATTATTATGAATTGCGTGACATTTTGGATTTTATTCTAGGTAATAAAATAGACATATAATTAACAATGAAAAATAAAAAAATTATATATATTTAAATTTGTAATGTATATATTCTAATTTAATCCATCGAATTAAAAATGTAAATGTTTTGGTTCATTAAAAAAAATTGTCATGGTTTTATCAGTGTTTTATAGTTTTTAACCCCAACTATATGACCAATATTTACCACAATTTCTGATTATAGTGATAACAAATAAAAGAGACCCATTTTCCAAAATTTAAACCTCATTATTATTAATAGAGTTTCATTTTTAAATTATATATATCTAAAACAAGGATTAAATATTTTTAAAATAAATTTGTCAAACCCAATGAAAAAGACTTTTTAGAAAAATTTATTTTATGCATAAAAGGCAGTGTTGCAATTCGTGCACGACGTCTGCTAATAGTTGGTGATTGCTGCTCAAAGAATCTGAAGTAAAATTCTTTGGGATCATCCACACATGCATCATGGAATCCGCAGAAATGGCATTCGTCATAATCTAGGTGCTAGCGCGGAATTGCAACACTACCTTTTATGCTCCAACGATCACAACACTGCTTTCCTAGCAATGACTGGGAGAGTGCTTGATCCATGCTCCTTGGATCTAGAGCATCTATCTCTAGATTATGCGAGAGAGAAGAGGAGAGATAATCTCTAAGAATAGTAATTTGAAAAAGACCCTCCTCTTCTATTTATAGTGGTTAATTAAAATACCCGATATCGCCTCGCCAACGTCTAATACTTAACACACTATCAATGACATTTTATAACTACTAAACTAAGACATAAATATTATTATAATTTACTTGTAATATATAAAAATATTTTACATAATAGTAATTGATTCATTAACTTTACTCATCACTCCCATAAATATTAATTGAACCTTCAATAATTTAATATTCTTCAATTAATATTTTTCATTTATTTAGTAAAATTTGGAAATACATTTAATAAATAAATTCAATAATCATTTTTTTAACTCGTATAATATTTATTTATTTATTGCATTGGTAATCATATAACCTGGGAAGAATTTCAGACCCATGTCTAAATCATATATTAAACTGACTAGGGAAGATTCCTGAAGACAATATTGTGTGTGACCCTCTAGGCCCTTATCTCGACAGTAGTGAATAATATTCACCGACCAAGAGCGGGATCTAGCCACCCATCATGGCCTCTGAAAAGATAATTATTGCCACCGCAGCGACAACCAACCTTCGAACACACACTGTGTAATATAATCTATTTGTCAATAATATATCATAAAGTAGAAGGCACTCTCATGTTATCACCCTTTTCTTACTTTATTTTTTGTTGATGTAACTGGATGGATTTACCATTGACTACCATGGTAATGTTATTATAAAGGTATTTTCACTTATATCAACATGGACTGAGATATATTACATCCCTAAATCAGAAGCGACAAATCATTTCTTGGCCATTCAACCAAACTATCTATTAGGTATGTTTAGTTACCATAATAATTTTGAACATATCAACATCATGAGGGGAATAAACTCCACAAGAGCCATTAAAACACCCTAATTTGTCAGCATGGGAATCACAAAAGGCATATCCATTGCAGAGAGGACCTAGATTACCTCTAAAATACACATCAGTATTAATTTTAATCCATTTAGTAAAAGGAGGATACCAGAGAACTTCCATATTTCATGGAATAAAAATGTTACCCCTGATTCCAATAATTCACAGAATAAGAATATAATGAACAAAGGTATAACAAAATAATTTTTAGGGATGTTTACACTTTTTAAAACATCATATATTGTATCCAATGAAATATGTGAATTAAAATAAACCAAACTGTGAAGCTAGAAATTGAGTACTTCCGAATGGATATACATCAATTCCATACAAGTAGTATGAACTAAAGGACTAAGTTTTGGAGAAAGAGGAAGCTACTACCATAAATTAATAAATTCTCAAATGGAGAGAAAAATGGGGATCCAAACCTCAAAAATATATTCTATTTATTTTCCCATAGAAGAAGAAATAACACAACTCAGGAAAAAATCAACCAAATCCTCCCTTTAATGATGACATAACACATAAATCAAGCACAATAAGATTCCACATTTTTTAAATAAATCAACATTTGGTATCCTGTAGTAAACCGACCTAAAAAAATTAATAAAGTGTGAAGTAGAAATAATTAATTTATTGAACATACCAATACATTTTAGACTATAAGTAGAGATAAAAATATAATGATAAAATAGGTTTGAAGTGATAATCCCACATACAACCTGTTCATATGTCCATAAATCTTCACTCAAGGAGATGAAGTAGATTTGAACCATACTCATAATGGGACGAAGAAAGGATTCCATTTAATTAGATTGATAATTAATAAAGATTTCCATATTTACATTTTCATTATCAACAACAAGTTGCACATTCATAGGAACAACATACTTATTTTTTAAACAGGAAAAACATACTTATTTTTTAATAGAACATTAGTAAAGAATCCATATCAACAGAAAATCTAGATTGAGAATCTATGAATGTGATATTATATTTTAATGTAGACCAAATTAAATAATCAATGATATTTAGGTTTCCAGATTTGAGTTTGTTTTTGAATCTATCTTGCAGAAAACAAAATATCTCATACTCAGTATTAAAATGTCTCTAAACAAAGACATTTGTTTGTCAACGGTTAAAAATATTCATATTATTAATACCAAGACTGCCATATTAATATTTTCACGACATAAATTCCATTAAAAAGTGGCTAATATTCAATCAAAATACTAAAAATACAAATTAAATTAATAATGTCAATAAAAATGATATTGATGGGTGAAAATGACATTAATAGACAATAAATTAATAAAAAACATAAATATGATGCTTGATTTATCCAAACGTACCATACCTTCCATGTAAAGATACTTTCTTTTCTAATTGGAAAATTTCCTTCTGACATAGATAACAATACTAACAAGAAATCAATCATTAATTCTACCCTAGAACAAAGGAACACATTGATCTAGAAAAGGATTAACACCCTCTCTGATTCCCAATTCATGTTTATTATCAACATTCCTACTAGCGAAGAAGCCTCTACCAAAATACACAAAATACATATTCCCACTAACTGGTTTCCCATAAAATTCGTCATAATAAAATAGATACTTTTTGATGTTTATGATATTTATCTTATCTCTCGGGGTTTGTTAGATAACATCCTCCATCTGTAAAAGATGAATAGGTGCAAAAGACCTCTAACAAAATGGATACAACTCAAATTTCAATTTTCAACCATAATATAGAAAAGTGTACTATGGTAATCATTAGTAATGGAAAATGGAATTTGAGATAACAAATCATCCTATCTAACACCTAATGGATAAGAAAAATATCCCGCATGAGATCCATTAATATGTTTAGAAATGAAATTTGAGATTATGATGTTCTTAACCCAATTGACAAAAACATCATAAAAACTAAAATTCAAAAGAATCATACAAATAATTCTCTAGTATATAATATCAAAATCATTCTTGATATGAATCCTAATAGCAACACCCCATCAACTAATGGGTTTTTAAAGAATATTTACGCATTCACTGACAGTAATAAGAAAAAACTGAATTATTTTACATTTTTAAAAAGAAATTTATTATAGGATATAATGTTGCTAGAAATATATTCCAACCTATTTAAAATTATCTTGGTGAAAACAATATATATAATATTAACCAAATAAACATGTATAAATAGATGAACCTCATTAGGAACATCCAATTTTTGAATATGTTCCAGGAATTGAGCATTTAGTTAATTAGAAAGGGAACCCTCTTTGAAAAAATGAAGAACCAACTTACATGGATCATCACAATAAATCTTTAAATAAGTCTGAAAATGAAGATTATAAAACCATCAGTGCTAATATAACTATCATCCTTGAGACCAAAAATAATTTCATTAATATTAGTTTCTATAGGATAAGAGATTATCCTAGAAATGACCTATTTTGAAATGAGTATTAGAATGTTACTCTCCAAAGGAATAGAAATAATAGACGATCTATTAAAAATATCCTCAAATAAAAAAACAACATGAAAAATGGGATATTTCATGTTATTCCAAATATGATATCTAATAATTAGTGAAATTAATGTTTTAGAATATTTTCTTGATTTTTGAAGAACATTAATAAAATGGAATTTATATCACCATCCGTAAGAAAACAAGCCTTGAACGAAGCTCTCAATGAAGCATAATTCATATTCAGTAGTCTGTTATGTTTAGAGTTAATTTATTCTTCCTAAAAAACACCACCAATGAAAATATTACATGTTATCTAATCCTATATGCACTATAAAAAGGCTTTAAGAACCGTAATATCATTGTTTATTTTACAAAAAGTTTTTTATACAGTTCTTAAAATCATCATTGAGTAATTTAAATTTTATGATGCAAGAAAAATAATTATTTTTACTACTTCCAAAGATCCTGACATCATGAATAATATTCTTATAATCTAGATAAGAAAAAAATCATTATGGAATCTGAATGAATAGGGTTGTATTTAGTCCTTGTTTTGAAACTCAACTATGATTGGGTAGTGATCAGAATAATTCTTATATAGGGTCATGTCAGAAATATGATCGCAAGAATCAGGGGAAGGCATAGTTAGAAAGGACCTGTTAGTTTTACTATCCACCATACCACTGAGGAACCTCCTATGAAAAATAAACTTGGAACCCATGTAATTTACCTTACTGAAATAATTTTTTTTAATGCACATACAAAATTATCTGTAATAGATAACATTAGTAAAAAACCAAAACATTTCATCATGATGAATAACAGAATTAATGTCACCCAAAATAGTCCAAGGTCTAATTATGATATTTTTAGGAAATTCTATTTCTTCCAAGATTCATGAATTCATGAAAACTATTGGAATGGAAAATATAGGAGCAAAAATGGAGTGTATCCATTAATTTAAAAATACATGTATCATGATGATTATTGGAACTAACCAAAAGTGGTCCCATTAAAGATGATTGAACCAAAACCAATAAATTCATAATCTCAAATAGACTAGAATTAGTTCCCAGCATATGAAAAACCAAATTCATTATATTAGATACTATGGATGAGAAAATTATTTTTGGATAACCAATTCCCATATGAACATTATTATGTTTTTTGATGTAAGTCCTAAGAGAGTTGGAATTTTCTTTTTAATCTAGTTGAATGAAATTCCAAAAAAAAACATCCTCAAATATATATTAGGTTAGGGGGATAGAATCCATTAATCTAATATCATATAATATTTTTATTATTATTCGAAGTCCTTCCTACCTTGGTGGTCTTATAGGGATGGAGAAGACTGATTATGTCAACAGCTTCATTTTCCCCATTAACAATATCCTATTGAGAGGTTATAAAGACATTATTCTATTGTAAATCCACATAATTTCCTTCTTTAATTGAATAACTGGATGAATTTATAATTGGATATACTCTCCCAATACAAGGTTCCTCATTTGAGACTTTGTTGTCATCCTACAACTGTTGTGGTGTATTTTTCTCATCAACAATGTCTCTAATTTCCAACGAAACATTGATAATATGGATAAAATATGGAGTATCTTCATTCCAAGAAGGATTTGTGATATGTTTTCCTTTATTATAGTTCTAGTGAACTTCTAGGATATAAGAATTATTATGATTAATGGAATCCAATTCCCTTTATAGAAAAAAAACTAAATCATTAACTTCCTGCTCAAAATTAGATTTCATCTTCAACTCTTGAAAAAAAATTAAACTAAAGACAAAATCATTGATATCACGATATAATTACAAGGAAATGATAATATCCAATGAGTCATCATTATTGGAGGATTGTGGAAGACTAGTTATAGAAGGAAGTCTTTCAACATATTTAGCAATGTCGGCCAAGGGATTGTTAAGCTCAGGTCTTTTGATAGTAAGAAGATATTGATGACTAGTAACGTAATTAATATAAATTTATATATTATGAATCACTACTATATTTTTTTTTATTTTTTTTAACTTATATCCAATCATATGTTTTGGGGGGGGCACAATATCCTTTCATTGAATCACTTGGTAGAACTCAATTGAATTCCCTACGATCTATCAAATTTTACATAACAGAGGAACCCTTTCATACTCAATCATAACCACAAACATACTGTTATTGAAAATCTAATATATAAGATCAAGATGTCTAAAATCAATGTATATAATTACTAGGAACCTAATAAAAAAAGTAGTTCCTCATCAATTGTACATTGGTCCTTCTTGATTGGAGTTCTAATATTGGAGATCAGTCCATTAAGGATCGCATGATGCCAATATATCCAACATAAACCATGTAACCAATCCCTAACCTATGATTTTTTTCTAGGTAGGATGGTTAATGTTACAATCTAATTTATATATTGAAATGATCCCAAGATTAGGCTTCTGATTACCAGTGCTTTGAACCATACATAGTTCATCATTATTTTGGAAAACAGGTTGAAAAAAACCTCTTCCTCTTAGGACATGTTTCGATTCTTGAATTACTCAAAAAAATAGACATATGATGCTTAAGATCAATATAATACCAGGGTATATCACCTACTGAGAAAATTACCCAGGCAAGAAGAGTGAATTTTCAAATATTTAGATGATGATGAATAGAATTTGGATCCTCGACTTCTAAGTGGTTACCATCATTGAGCCTTTCAATTTTTAAAATCTAAGATGCATCCATCATTATCGGTTCATGAAAGTCTCAAAGGTATTACACAATAGATACCCCAACCATTCATGCACCATATAGAATTCTAGAAGAATAATAATGATACTCCCATTTAAAGGTTTACTCCCATTATAGGTGAAATGAACACATAATCAAACTAAGATCAATATTTGAAGTTCATTGTTACTTCATGATCAACAATTAACAATAATATCTCTTATTATCATTACATTCATCTTTTAAAGAAATTATATATGAATATGATTCATCAAATATATTTGATATCCACCAGATAATAATAAATCTATTGTGAAAATAAAAAACCTATTTTGTCTAAAAATTAGTTTTCTCACTTTTAATGGAATAAATATTTTAAGTAAATATTATGTTTTTTTTAAATTATAAAATATAATATAATTAATTATTTGCATAATAAATTAAAAAATATATGGAAAATATTTTAATTTTCTATATAAGATTAATTTTTTCTATGAATAGTAAAAAATTCTAATTTTTTATTTCAAACTCACTTTTCTTTTAAATAATGTATAACCTTAGACTATATTATTGGGTTTTAAGTAAAATTATATCAATTATAAATCTATTAAACTAATTTATTTTATTTGAATAATTTTTATATTGAATTTAGTTATTAAAAAATATTGATATTTTGAAAAAATTTACTCTATAACCCTCGTTTCATGTCCTATTAGCTAGATTTGTTTTAAATTAACTTATGTCACTTATTTGATTTTAATTTGGAAAAATGGATTAAATATTTTGAATAATAATAATAATAATAAATTTATAGTAATTATAATTTTTTATTTCACAATAGAATGTTATTTATATACATTAAAAATATAGACAATGATTTAGGAAACAATTGTATTAATTAGTGGTTAAACATTAATCTTAAGGTTCCAAATAACAGAAAATTTTCAAAATCCCATTTTATAGAAAAAATCAGTTCATATCCCATATTTCATGTAATTTACTTCACTATTATAGTCACATTATATATGTGATACATACAAATAGTGCTTACTATTTTATATTTAAATGAATACAAATCCTCCTCTACAATACTTGGGAACTCATCCCCCTCAGTTATTAACATCATTCATTCAATTTTTCCCACATAAACACTGAAAAACTAATCTCAAAACAATAGTACCCTTATTATATAAGATTCAATTTATCATTAATGTAAACCCATAAAGGCTTTTGGTATAAAACAAAAGTAGTTACCCAATCAAGTGATAATATTCTTTGACGATAACTTCTGTTTTATTAATTTATTCAACCCATGGATTCTTCATATATATTTATTATATAATATAATAATTATATTGAATATAATAAGTCATTTTTATGTTATTTATTCTACCTAAAGTATAACACACTACCATGAAATGGAAAATGTAATCATCGTTTGTGTGTATGAAACACTACCGCTTCAATAACAAATTTCCTTCATTCATCCATTACAATCATTCATAGTAAGAAGTAATGATGTATTTATAGATTATATATTATTTTTATTATATTTAATATTTTATTATGATTTGGTAATTATTATATTACACATACCTTTATGATTTCCATTTGTGGGAATACGACAACTTCATTTTTTCTTTGGGGGACTACCACAACGTCAATGTGATGTGATTAATTAATGCTTTAAATGAAATATATTAAGGTTGAGTTCAGAAAATAGATGTTATATATATGTAATAAAAATTATAAAATAGGTATAATGCAAATATGTTTCATTTACTTTATTTCATTTAATATTACAAACATTTTGATTCCTCATTCCTGCGTACGTGTGGGTTACTGTCTATATTGGCTTTGAATTTTATATACGACTAATAAATATTATAGATTAATCTAAAAAAATATATTAATAATGTATATGATATTTAAATCATGTTTTAGATTACTGATAAGATGAAATCTTGATCAAAATTTGAGGAATAGAAAAACAACAATTCAAAAAATACTGAAAAAACAAGGTAATTAACAACCAAACATTAAAAATAATGAAATATTGTTAAAAATATAGTGATAATATTTTATAAAATAATCATATATGGTAATATTAATATTAATATAATTATGTAATAATTTATTTACATTTATAATTCCATTATATTAGAGGATAAATTTCATTTATCAAAAACTGATCCTAGGTAAATGTTTTTAATATCAATTTCATTTTATTGAAGAATATTGTAATGTTATACACCTATAATATTTTATATGGTGATTACAAAAACTATTTGAAATGTAGTATCTTGAATAAATAATTATATATGGTATGTTAATTTCAAATATGAATTATTATATATTTGAAGATTATAATAAAGAGTAACCTTGTGGGAAATAATTTTATAACATAATTTATTTTCATTGAGTTAAATCACTTACTTTTCATCATCTATATTATATGTTATTGTTGACAATGACTATTGAATATATATTTTATTATTTCAATTATTTATCCAATTTATATTCGATACACATAATCAATTCATTAGTTGATTCCTACTTCAACATTGTGTTCTTATTTTGGGTTTACTTCGTAATCTCATTTTATTTAATGTTGTTTATGCTTCAATTACCATTAAAAGATATTATTTTATAATTCAATAATAAATCCATTAGTTTTCTTCACTAACAATTATCCAGGATACTTTTTATGAAAAAGTACTTTTTTTACTCTTTAGTACATAAAATATTGAGTAAATGATTTTGTATAAAATTTGTCTACACCTATATATTTGGACTAAAATCTATTTTCTTAAAAAATAATATTTTTAAATATGATTTAATTTATTTTATTAATATTTTTTAAATTTCATTTTTAAATTGAATTTTTCATTCTAACTTTTACTTTTACAAATTTTTTTTGATGGAAACATCCTTTCAAATTCTAAAAAAAGAAAATTTCCACTGTATTTAAAATAAAAAATGAATGAAATTTTTACATAGTAAAAATTACCCACATTTATTTCATTGAATATTACATGGAAAATTAATATATATACATTTAATGATAATTTAAAATGGATTCCAAATTAAAATGATTTTCAAAATGTTCTAAAAAATTAAGGGGATATTTTCATAAAAAATTTAAAAATTTTATTTATATTTCATCAATGACAATAATATTTATTTATAATATAAAGGGTATAACTTTTTTCATACCATATCTATTCTTCCTCTGGATGGTTTGTGATTATTTAATGAGTGGATAGAATTTAAATTCACTTTCTTGATTCATTTTTTTCCCATGAAAAATTTACTAGACCTTGAATTTCTCATAATTATTCATATCATTTATAATAAATATTCATCTTTATTAAAATAAAACTCATTAATATATAAAAAGAATTGAAATTAATGTTATTTCATTCAGAGAGGAAATACTGATAATTTTTTTATACATTATTAATTATAGATATTTGATGATAAGGAAATGTATTTATTAATATGTAAATAATTTTATATATAAGGTATTATTTGGACTGAAATCTATTGGTGTGGCCTAAAAACTATATATCCCATTAATGAATTAGAAGGATTTGAGTGGATAATTCAATTAAAAAATCTAAATGGGTTTCTAACTTTTGTTTTAAATAATTATTTGAAAGGTCTTGATGGTATTGGTTTTCCCCTACCTCCGACCTAACATCCCATATATAATACTTTGGATCATTTTTAATTCAGTTATTATTTTTATAATTATCTATCTAAGCGTTATTCTCTTTTATATTATCGATAGATGCATTTCATTCTCATTTTTTAAATTGAATAATGTGTGTTTTAGTGAATTTCCTAGAAATATTGGTTATACATTTTCATAATTATTAAATGGATCAATTCTCACTTTCTTATCTTGTAATATTGTATATTATCATTGATTAATTATTTATTCTACTATACTTAAACCATATTGATAATTATTTTTCACCATTATTTTTTTTCATATGATTCAATGGGGTTTATTATGAATGTTGTAAATGATATCAAAAATGAAATAATATTATCCTCAAAAAAGAAAATAGAAAAATTATGTTTTAATTTTTGTATTCAATTGCAATTCATGACTCATGTATGTATATAGATTACCAAAACTACGAATAAATTCTCTCCATTGGGATTAATTTTTCTTGAATATTAATCAAATATAATCAGATAAGTCACTGGCTCTTGTCTCTCCATGGTTAGTTAACTATAGTTGGTATCTAGGGAATGTTTAGTAGAATCCATGGGTTTTTTTTTGCAAAACAATGATTAGGGAACATAACCCTATAATATAATTTGAGATATATATAGATGAAAATCATAGAATTTCGGTAACCTTCAAATTATGTGGGTCTCACTAGTAATAAATAGTTATTTAGATAGTACAAGTGGATATTGTCCCAGTACAGATGTAACTAAGAGTAATAACAATAAAATGTGATTGTCATGATTGAATCTAGAATATCCTGGTATACAAAAATAGTCCTTACTATGCAACTAGTTCTACACTCTTAGGGGATATTCTTAGAAAAATTCTCATTTCATTAACAAATCACATTGAAGAATTTTAATATACGAAATAAGTGAACAATATATTTTAATCCAAAGTTATTTTAGATTGAAAATAAGGTTTCATGATTTAGATGTATTATAAATGATTATAATATTTTTTCTCACTATGGTGATTATTACTCGCACCATGATTTATATATTTATTAAATGTATGGAACCCAAATGATTCATGTGAACATTTAACATGGTAGATAAGTTGGTGACAAAAAAACAAAAGTATATGTTCATAAGAGAAAAATATGTTGTGTATATTCCTAATCAGTTTTACCAAAATATTTTTATCAACATAAACCTTTAAAAGATTTCGTACTCACCAAAGAAGCGATGTATAATACATTAAAAGAGAATGAGTGGTGTGGAACATGAATAGATTAATGCTCAATTTACATAATGTAAGAAATGTGGAATGATACAACAATCAATGTGTAAAAATAAAATAAATAAATAGTTTAGGTTTGTAAAAGAATGAATTAAAGAAATTAACTATAGAGGAAAAATGAAGAGGTTAATGTTAGGAAATATATATCATCATAAGGATCCATTAATTGTTTTTACATAAAATTTAGGGAACATAAGAATTAACCAAGTCAATTATATATTATAAATCGTAACCAATAGACCATGGAATGACTTGAGTGTACATAAGATGGATTTAGTAATTTTATATTATGATTTAATAAATAGATTTGTGATTTGTTTTACCAATAATATTGTGGTTACAGTAATAATAAAATATCTATTGAATATTTTAATGTTGACAAAAAATTTTGTATTCATTAAAATAATAGTTACGCATACCATAATCAGTATATTTTTTTACTTTTAAAAATATGATAAATGACTTAAACCAATATTTCTAGCATATATTTAATTATATTATAGAATTATTAAGGAAATTATGTGAAATTTATTAAATATATTATTTTTAATGATTAAATTTTATGAGGAATAATTCCATCACATTTTATAGACAAATATTTAATGGTATTGGTAGACATTTTTCATGATATATAAATATGATTATTATTATCTGTATGAACCATATGTTGTAATGAAAACCCTATTAAATATTTATTTAGGTATTAATTAAATTCCATGTATGTACATTATATTTTTTTGTATAATTTTTATTAATTTACTATTTATGAAGTATGAAAACCACATGTAGGGTCAGAACCCATCACATCATGAATTGAAGATTGTCATAAACCCATGATTTAAGTATGATAATGGTTTTAATACCACCACCTACCTATGGGATGTTCTAATTATTGTGGAATTTTTTAGACAAAAATTTTTATGAATAAAAATTAATGATGATTTAATAGTATTACATTTTATATTTAGATATTAATATATTAACAGTATTGGTTTTTAAAAACACATAGGGAATGAAATAATTACTTTGCACTCTTTTATGTATCATATGATATGTTAAACGTGAATTTTTGTACTTCGAGCAAAAAAAGCATCGGTATACATTTCCACACGTAAATGGTTAAATTAGAGACAGATTAAAGAACAATCAAAGGATACAATTTTCATTATGAAAAAAATCTATATAAAGTAAGTATACTTCCTTAAATATTTCAGTAAGAAAATAATCACTCAATATTATGATATGTTCTTGTAAAAATATTTTATCCTCATACTTTAGTTTTTGTTCAACTGTTGATTTTTTAAATAATCGCATATTTGTGGTTTTGAGGCCCACAACCTTACAATGATCATTAATATATTTTTTATTAATAAAAAAATAACCAATATAAAAATTTAAGTTATCCATCCATGTACATATCATCACTTTACAATAATTCTCTCCTATATTTAAACCTAATTATTTGTTTTTCCATGTTTAATATGTATTTTTGATTCCCTATTATCATTAAGATATTTTAACACCCCTTATCATGGTGTGGTATTTAAAAGAAATATTTTTATAATATCAGTCCACAGATTATCATGATCAATTAAAATTGAATGGAAACAATTGATTTAAGGTGGGGACAATGTAACACCATGAATATTAAAAAATAATAACATTTTCTTTAATTGTGTGTACGATATGCAACACCATGAATAGAAGGGAATATAACATCCCGAAACATTATGATGTATTTATAATTTTATATAAATTAAATAAATTATATATATATAATGAGATAAATTAAACATTGAGGTTAACTTTAATTATAGGAAACAATAATCTTAACTTTCACTACATTGAACCATAAGTAATATTGTGTTACAAGAAAGAACCACATTCTTCAATTGATTGTGTTACCCAAAAGAAAATGTTTGACTGAAAACTATTTATGTTATTAGTTAAATTAAAAATAATATGCCATACTTTTAATTATTGGTTATGAATAAGATTAATAAACTTATATAAATATATGGTTGAAATCATTATAAGTGATTATTAAAACAAATTAAATGTAAATGTAATATTTTTACAATGGAATATATTTATAATCTTAAATTATATTTCTGTTAAAAAATTGATGTTATTATTATAAATTGTTTATATTAATTATATATTTACATTATATATTCAATAATTGATTCTTTACATTCTTTTATCATAATTTATAGTAATAAGGGAAGAATAAATATAGTTTTATGCTTAACATATTTAATAAAAAAAAGTTGTTTAGAGATCTTTATATGGATAATTTTTCATAAAATGTTTTTTATACAAATATAAATTTAAGATGAAAAAATAAACATCATGTTTTATATAATAACATAAAAACTTTTTTTGGTTATTTTTTTATTTTTTCTTGATGTTTCATTTTTTATTAGATATTGAAAATAATGAATTTTAATTGAAAATTTATTATTTTTTCAAATAATTTATAATGAAAATTTATATTGTGAGTTAGTTTTAATTTATAAATTCATCTATTATACATATATTTAAAAAATTTAATTTATTTGTATAAATTTTTACTAGATTTTGATATAAAAACATAGTGAATTTCGAACATTTTCACATTAAAATCTGATTTATCCTCTTATTTTAGGGATTTATTATTAATTAATTTATAAATATTTTTCATTTGAGTATGAATAAATGTTTTCTACATTTTAAATTATAATAATTTATAATATATTGTAATGTAAATTAAGTTATTTCACAAAATTATTAATGAAAACAATTAAAATTAATTATAGTGATTAAGGAAAAATGGGTTTACATAGTGATTAATCATTAAAATTATAGGGACAAATGAACAATTTTTTTTATAAAATAAACAATTTACTAGACATAGTACATCTATATACCCTTTTGTAGATTTGTTTTCATTAATTTATGTACATTATGTAAGGGGGACCTCCCAATATTGTTTTCCTTTTTCTATTTCAATGAATTCCACTCATCCTTCACTATAAAAGGGAAATCATACAACTCACATATTCACACCACAAAATAAATTTGTATAATAGAAACCATTCCCAAATAATCTCATAAAATCCCTCCCCCATTTCTTGAGGCCTCAATTTTATTATAAATATTCAAGGTATGATTTTAGTATAAACCAGATGGAGTACCTGAAGAAGTGGCTAGATTCATTAATGATGTTTTTAATTATTTATCCACCACTTAAACTATTTTTATAAAATGAATATAAGATTGATTATTTATATTCAATATTCCAATAAGTTTTTTTATAATGGGATATACATATAAATTCACACACTTCTATCAAATTTGATACGCATTCATCATTCATGTGTACGACATACTACCACCTCACAAAATGATGATGTTAATTCATCCATAACCACCATTAAAAAAGAGAATAATGATGGATTAATAATTTATATATGATTTTTTATATTTAATATTTATTTATCATTCTGTTTTTATTATAGAACGTAAACAATTATGATTTCAATTTTTTTAGAATACGATTAAATCATTTGTGGACGCCTTGACTACAGCCTCCTTAAAGCCATATGATTCATTCATGATTTTCATGGAATGTATTAAAGATTTTTTTAATTGAAATATGTGATATATATGAAATATAAATTATAGATGAATTTTAATATACATACATATCATTTAATTTTATTATTTTTATACAATAAAAATGGAAAACAGTGTTCAAGTTAATACAACGTCTACTATCTGGATGAATTCATCATTTCATCTCTTATAACTAACTATTATGGTTTAATCAAAAATAAATATATGATGATTTTATATTATATTTTAATTATATTTAAAATTATCGATATCATAAAATTATTATCAAATTAAATGGAATAAATTAATTTGTAAATAAAAACATACTAACAAAACTAGTAAAATAACAACCAAAATAGTGAAAGTAATGAAATAATATTAAAAAGCATGTGATAAGATTTTATAAAAGGAAATTATTTGGTCCGATTAATATTAATATTTTTTAATTAATTTATTAACATGTTTAAAAACATTATACATGATTTTAAATGGTCTTCCACACAAATATAGAACAGGGTAATGGATTCCGACTCATTTTAATTTAATTAAGGAATATTGTAATTCTATAGACCAAAATACTTTTTTATAGTGTATACACTAACCATTTTACATGTAATATCATTAATAATTCATTAATTGTGCTATTTTATTGTTCAATTTGAATAATTTTATCTATGGGGATTCGAAATAATTATTAACATGTGTTAAATAATTTCATTACATAATTTCTTTTCATTGGGTGATATTACATCAGTTTTTTCACTAATATTCTCTGAATATGAGTATAATTTTTTTTGACTATATATTTTTGTACTAAAGCTTATTTTATTATAATATACATTTGATACACATAATTATCTCATTGTTTGAAACTCACTTCATTGATATGGTATTTTCATTTGTTTACATCACAATCACAATTTATTTATGATTGTTTATAGCTGAATTTACAAGAAAGGAAATTATCTAAACAATGATTAATAATTATTTTTCTTATCTTGTCATTAATGATTATTTTCATGTAAAATTTCTTTTTTAACACAACTTGTAACATATAATGTATTATAAAACTTTTATAATTAAATTTAACTTTTGTTATCTATTTGGTAGTAAATAATTTTTCTTACAAAACAGTATTTTCTAAAAAGAGATTAAATTTTTACATTAAACATTTTAAAGGGACTTATTAAAATAGATTCTTTATCTTGTTTCCTTTTAAAAAATATGTTCAATTGAATCTTCTTTTAACATTTCAAACATGACACATTCTTGTCGTTTTTTCAACATAAAATGAAATTTAGTTTATCTCATAATGAATTACCCACCATCACTCCTTTGAAGAATCCAATGGAATTGTAAAAATATATTATTAAACAAACTTGTTAATATTTTTTTAAAATAAAATATTAATAAAAAATGTTTTTAAAAATGAAAATAATATTTTTCTTATGAATTGTTATAAATATTTTCTTATTTAGACAAGAAAAATAACAGTTATTCTCAATCTAATGTGTGTAAATCGTATTGATACCTTAATATTTATTCCTCTATATAGATTATTATTATTTTTACAGAGGAATTTTTTTCATTCATTTATGTGATTTTTTTAGTCTCCTTTAAATATTCACTAGACATTATTTTTCACTAATTATCCACATCATTTTCATAGATATAGTTATTTGTTAAACTTGTTCTCATTTTAATATACATAGATTTAAATTGAATGATATTTTATTGACTCTATAAATATTGAAAAATTCACATAAATTACTCAATAAAAATATTTCAGGATAAAGAGATAATTTTATTAATTAAATCAATTTTTCAATACATAAGGAATGGTTTGGGATGATAGTAAAACGAGTGGTTATGAAATTTTATAAACCGTTGATGCATGAAAAGTTTTTCATGAGACAAATGAGTTGAAAAAATTAAATGGGTTTCTACCTATAAGTTAAAACCTTCTTGTAAAATATCTTGATGTTAAATTTTTTAATATTCCATTAACATGAATTACAATAAGTAAACATTTCCATTATTGAAAATTTTGTTATTATGATGATTATTTATTCTTGATATATTCACAATCAAACTATATTAGGATTCATTTTATTCTCCATTTATGGGTTAAATGGAATGTGTCTCTATTTTTAACCTTTATATATTAATTATGACTTATCCAGTTATATAAATGGAATGTGTACTCTGTTATTTCCATATCAATATCGATTATTTTCATTGAATCATTATTTATTCTTCTATACACAACCCTTACTATGAATTTTTGGACACCCTTATTTTCGTTCCTTTCAAGATTATTCCATAGGTTGTACTATGAATGTTATCCAAGGATATGTTATAAGTGATAATGTTATCATAGAAATATAATGGAAACAATAGGATGTAATTTTTTAATTCAATCGTAATTCAATACTAATGTATCTATATAGTTTACCAATAGTTCTATACTAATTAGTCATTGGAGATGTCTTTATATGAAATTTATGTGAATCTAATCATATAATGAACATGGTATATGATTTCTTCTCTTTGGGATTTAAATTGTTTTAGCTAGATTGATCAATTTGGTGTAATAAAGAGAGGGAAGATGTGTCTTTTTTATGTGAGGGGAGAGGATCTCATAGAATTACTTAAAATATTAAATTAATATGAAATAAATATCTTTAAAAAATCAATCCAAATTGATATATTATGAATATGTTATAGTTTTGAGACTGTATACACAGATTAAATAACATATTTATGTGTTTAGTTGATCTTTAACCCTTATTTAGTACATTTAACACCTCAATAACCATTTTTACAATTTTTGATGTATTAATGATTTCTACCATATTAGGGTACAAAATGTCCCCATAAATGGATAATGGATGATATTTTAAACCATATCTTATTTATACAGTGTAAGATAAATTATATATATATATATTATATATGATAATTAATTTTATTTCGTTTTAAAATACCAAGAATGTTATTTGGGGAACTATTCAATTACTTTTTCTTTTAATTTATAATAATAGTTTTTTAATAATAATATTATCCTTTAAAATATTCATAAAAGTTTATATTTATCTTCATAATCATTGTAAGAAAAAATTACTGTTAATTTGTATTTCTTTGTATATTTGTAAGCTCATTTAATTTATTTTTTTAATTAATATATACTGTTTCGGTATTAGTATTACATTTTATGTAATTATAAAATCATAAAAATTTATAAATAAATGACGATGATAAAATTAATTACAATTATTTCATGAAATAATTTTTAATATAAGTTGTCCTTAGTTTTCATTATGAAAAAATCTAGTGTTATTATTATGAATTGCATGACATTTTGGATTTTATTCTAGGTAATAAAATATACATATAATTAACAATGAAAAATATAAAATTATATATATTTAAATTTGTAATGTATATGTACTAATTTAATCCATAAAATTAAAAATGTAAATGTTTTGGTTCATTTTGAAAAAAAAATTGTGATGGTTTTATCAGTGTTTTACAGTTTTTATCCCTAACTATGTGACAAATATTTACCACAATATTTGATTATAGTGATAACAAATAAAAGCGACCCATTTTCCAAAATTTAAACCTCATTATTATTAATAGAGTTTCCATTTTTAAATAATATATATCTAAAAAAAGTATTAAATATTTTTAAAATAAATTTGTAAAACCCAATGAAAAATACATTTTAGAAAAATTAATTTTATGCATAAAAATTAACCTATATTAAAATTGTGAATAATTATAACTAATATGAAATTAATTATATTTTTATAAACTAAATGGATCATATTTTACATAATTAAATTTAAAAAAAAATATTGGTTTCTTTAAATTATAGGTTTTAATTAAAATAAATTCCATTATATGAATATTATATATTTTCTGTATTCATTGGAAAATAAATCATTGCTGAAATTTCAAAAATATCAGCTTAAGATAATTTTTATATTATAAATTTGAGAAGAATTTACATTTATCATATTAAATTTTAATGGGGGAAAGTTTATTTATAATATATAAATATTCAATAATATTAAATTTTTGGAGAAAACATATTTTTGAAACACAACATATCTTTTGTAATAATTGAGCACTTATATATTGTTAATTAAATTTCGAATTTGAATTATGTAAATCATTTATATAAATATTTTACAATATTTCAAACCTATTCACACCCCTTCATTTAACCACTATGTTATGGGATATGGATTTTTATTTTATTCTAGTTGATTCATATCATGTAGCATATAAGACACACAAAATTTAATGAAAGGCCGAACTATTCAAAAAACTTGTGGTGTTAAATTTTACCCCTTAAATAAATAACTCACTAAAAATACTTATTTTGGTTTAGATGGTTCAAAATTCAAAAATACCATTGTTGAAAACTAATATTAGAAAGATAGATAATGAAACATCCTTTTGAAAATGAAAGGTGATAAACATGAATGATAAATAAAATATTACGTATTCATGTTCCAAGATAAGGGTCATAAAATTGGTTTATTAAAAAATAATCTTGTAATAGAATAATAATTACTATTTAGTAATATATATTGAAATAGAATATGGCTAAAGGAATTTTATAAATCATATAATCATCAACAATTCATTAGTAAAAGAACCCAAAATATAGTAGATTTAATAGTAAAAGAATAATATTATTATTTCAATACCATTTATATGAATTATATTATAAATCATCTCAAAAAATAAATCGTTATAACTAAATAAACCCAAAAAATGAAAAATACATCGGAACTAAAATATTATTAAAAAAATCATTTTCCAATTAGGAATATATCTTCATTTTAATATAAATTACTCAATAATTAGTTTATTACATGGTTTCTTGAATGATTATTCAGTCATCAGAGTGATGAGTGATTACTAAATATTCATGAATATAGTGGAAAGATCAATAATAATATAAAAGGAGAATTTATGATACATATTATTATAATGTAATATATGTTAACATCACATGTACTAACTATATAAAATTGTCATTCTCCCCATTTATTTTTTTAAGATAAGTTCCCCCGATGCATAGTAAATTGGATTGAATAATGCACCACATTTTTATAGATAAAGAAATAGATTGTATCGTCTTATTTATTTTCAATGCATTAATTAACCCTCTCACCACTTTCTCTTCACTCAAATAAAACTCATATTATCATTAAGCAAGTACCATTCGGTTTATTAACACAATTATTTATTGTTAAAAGTTTTATCCTTACCTTCCATTCCTTTATCTTATTTTAAATTTCATAGTTCTAAGTCATCCTCATTTTACCATGACTTCTACTAAAAATATATTTTTTGGATAATTATTTCTATATTTGGATAGAACTTGATTTCATATCATCATATGATTATAAATTTTGATAGACAAGTTTCATTCGATGGCTTGGTTTAAGGAAAAAATAATTTCATCAAGATTAATTTAATGAAAAAATGCATTGCCTATTGCATGACTTGTGCCTCTTGTAATTTTTTTGCATACCAAGTAATACATTCTGCTCCATTTAATCATAGAATTCAAAATATTATTTAAAAGTTATCTTTTTCTCAATGGAGACTTTATAATGAAGAATATTGAATTAAATGTTGTCCATTTCATGATTTTCATTTTATCAACATCTTTATATTTTTGGATAAATGAATAAAATTGATAGGTATCTTCATACAAACAATAAAAATATAAAGAAAATATTTAAATTTAATTATATTTCAAATATATGAATACTTATTTGATGGAAATGTTCCATTAGTAAACTACCTATGGAATAGTATTTGAAGTAAAATGTAGACACTTTTATCACATCGAGTGATTCCACATATAAGAATCATATTATAGAAGAACATATTGGTCATTAAATGAAATTTTATTTATAATAACTTTTGTCAATTTCTATAATATATCCATTATATACATAATTCCAAAACAAGATGTATTGGATTCAGCAGTTGGGTAATCCCCACATTTACAATAGTTGATGATAAACATTCATTTATTAGTGTCCATCACTACATATAGTACATAGTGAGTATCTCATAACCTTATTAAATCATGATCCTTTAACTAAAAATCCATATATGTTAATTGTTTCAATTACTATAATTAGTTTTCAAAATTATCAAATTATCTAAGATCATTTAAAATATAGGTTACATAGTTTCTAGTGAACATGCAATGATAAAGAATATGAGGGAAAAACCCTAGTATACTATATTGTAATGGCCCGGACCTCTCCGACCCATTCCTTTGTCCAAAAAGAAGGTCAAGAAGTGTTCTGGAGGGTAAAATGGACTTTTCCCACACTTTCCAGAATTTTGAAACTACACGCCGTGTAGTTTGAGTACACGCCGTGTACTCCCTTTTCAGGTATACCCCGTGTTGTAAGCCGTGTCCTTGCTATGTGGAATAGTGGGTGCACGCCATGTGACCAGTTCTACACACTGTGTAGTCCCTTAATGTGTACGCGTTACCAGTCAAAGGTTTTGTGCCATGTTGGGGCCGTGTCCTTGTTGTGTGCAATAAATGAGTACACGCCGTGTGTCCAAACTACACGCCGTGTAGTCCTTCCCTGCGTATGCGTTACCCTCAAACTGTGTGTTGACCAGTCAATGGCCGCGGAGCCGTGTTGGAAGCTGCATGGAGACCGTGTTAAAGAACCGAGTACACACCGTGTACCATAAAGTACATGTCGTGTACTTTTTCTTTTCATTCCTATAAAAGGTAGGGTCACCTCATCCTTTTCAACACACACCTCTCCTCCCCTCTCCTCTGAGCAGAGCTCTCTTAAGATACTCAAAGGCTCTTCCTTCCATAACTTCTTCGTCCGAGCTCCGATTTACGATCCATCTGCGGCTACGGGATCATAACGATGAGGCGGAGCTTCTGAGCTTGGATCCGTTGTCTTTCCTTCGGCCTTTCATTCCTACATCCACCCGAGGAGGTTTTTCTGGGACCCGACAGAAGTGACGGACACCGACAGACGTCTTCTAAGGTCGATCCGAGGGAGCGTTGCGATCAGAACCTGTTAGCTAGGGATTTTACATTCGTCTCTCTAAATTGTGCATCATGCGGGGTGGGTTTCCTCTTGTTTTCACGAGAAACTGTTAAACCATTAAATAAAGATAATAACTGGCATATATAACAGGGATGGGAAGTTGTGATTGCTGTTACTTTATATCCTGTGATATTCTGTTGTGAATTGAATGAGCTAATACCTACTGAAAATCACGGTCGTTGGGGGCCTCTTCTTATGCAATTAAATATTTCCCTCTCCTTCTGGATTTTCTTATGGATAGAAACCTTGTGGAATATCAAATTTGGTTAATCACGTAAAGCTGGCTGTTTAAAATCTGGAACCCTTGTGTGATCACCCCGGTTAAACAAAATGGAATAATGAACATGTGGGAGTTGGATTGGTTATGAGGCTTGTGATGGGGGTGTTTTTTGGGTTGTTATGGATTGGGTGAGCAGCGGGGCTGCGGTTGACTTGGTTGTGGGTTGGTGTGAATGTTGTGTTGGTAATGAGCAGCGGGGCTGCAATAAATGGTATTAAAGGGATAATGATGTACGGTGTGGTTGTGGTTATGGGGGTTGGTTGCAGGGCTGCAGGGATGGGTTGAATGTGAACGAGCTTTGGGTTGTGATTATTAAATCAAAAGTGGAAGTGTTAATATATGGTGGAGTGTGGTAATGGAACGAGTTTAATAATCAATGGGTTGGTTGGTTGATAAGAAGGGATTGATTGTATTTCTTGAGTTTTCCTAACATGATTTGTCGATTGTAGGGATATGTTTTACGAACGATCGATGTGGTTAGTTGTGGATAGTATCCCAGTAGTTAAGGAAATAATAAACTAATTCTACTGAAACGTGAAAACCTAAATGGGGTGGGGGTTGTTTGTTGTATGCATGCTTCTTGGTAGCAGTGTCAAGGCACACACTTAGTTTCTCTGTTTAGAAGACATAGGTTAGGCTGTGTGTTTGGTATATATATATATATATATATATATATATCTGTATCCTTTGTGTTTTATCGCACCCCACCCATGTTGAGCACTTAGTGTCGAACACTCCCATTTTATGGGAGAGGGTGTTTTTCCCTTAGTTACTAGCTCCTTCCTGATCCTTCTCCCCTAGGCTGTGATGGCTTGAGGCGACCTTACTCCTAAGACTCTTTGGGTAGGTTTCGATTGGGGTGGTTCTTGCCCAAGACTCTTCGGGCAGGTTTTACAGTTTCCCAAGAATATTCGGGATCAGGCCCAAGAATGTGCGGGCGGGATACGTGGTTGTGAGGCCCAGGTGTGTGCGGGCGGGATACGTGGTTGTGAGGCCCAGGTTTGTGCGGGCGGGATATGTGGTTGTGAGGCCCAGGTGTGTGCGGGCATGATACATGGTTATGAGGCCCAGGTGTGTGCGGGCGGGATACGTGGTTGTGAGGCCCAGGTGTGTGCGGGCGGGATACGTGGTAGTGAGGCCCAGGTGTGTGCGGGCGAGGAGAGTGTGGCAGCGTCAGGACATTTGTCGTTAGGAAGAGTAGCCAACTAAAGGGAAATTGTGCGGGGTACCCAATACTCTTGTTCTTATATACTACTAATACCTATTTTGATTGTGTTTTGGTGAGTGTGGCTGGTGAGGTTGGGTGGATAGAATTCCTTTCTAGGTTTCTTCTATTGTTCTCACTGGACATTAGGATGTCTCCCCACTTGTGCATGAGATATTTAGGTTTCCCTACTGAGTATACTTGTATTCTCACCCTACGTTTACTTTCAGGTTTCCAGGAGGACTACCAGGGCCGTGCGGGACCGTACTAGTCAGACAGTTGGAGTTGTTGTTGTTGATGTACCTTTGTTTTCTTTTGGTATTGTACTTTGAGCTTTCTTATACTTGTAACTTGTTATAAAATTGTTTAAACTTTCCTGTGGTCTTGGTTTTGGTTTATTTCAATACACTTTCTCTTTTCCTTTTTAGTGGTTGACTTGTCCTATTTCCCGATCATTAAAAAAAATAAAAAGGGTAATGCCTCCCATATTTGTGAAAAACTCATACCCTTGGTGCTAGTCACCACCCCAGGGCCTACTGGAGGTGGGACTCGAGGGTCATTATATCCCTTTCACCATTGCCAGCTCAGGAGGGGCATCTTCGGTGGGAGGGGGTCGTGACAGAATGGTATCAGAGATGATGGTTGAGAGATAGGATAGAGTCTGGAGTTAGGAATAGTGAGGATAGCATGGGATGGTAGGGCAACAATGTTAGTTAATCTTGGTGCGTGACATAGGACAGGGAAGACCGGCTAGGACACAGGATTATAGGGCCCCCCGTGATCCGATGAAAGGACTCTGAGCCTACTGAATGACCAAGTGAGACTACATTAATTGTAAGTTAGAGACCCTATGGAAGGTACATGCATCATCATGATTGTGTTTTACTTGATTTGGGTGTTCTGTGAAATAAATTGAAATAAAATGATAAAATAAAACCTTGAGTTTTTCCTTACTACTGGGGATTAGGCGATCCTTGTTTACCATACAGCTATGGCACATGGATGTCATCCTCTGATGGCTTAGACGGCCGAGGCCCAGCAGATTCAGGCGGTTGATCGGTTGAGGATTGTCCGAGAGGAGGAAGATAGCCAGTGGCAGAAGACTCTCCGTTCTTTCCAACGGTAGACCCTCAAGAAGTAAGAGGGTAGTACATCAGATATGGAGATGGAGGGGTGGCATGAGGAGCTAGGGATCGCTTTTACCTTGATTCATGCTTCGAGGGAGTAATGGGTTCCCCTAGTAGTCAGTCAGCTGAGAGGTGCGGCGCGACAGTGGTGGATGCTCTACCTCGGAGAGAGGATAGAGGCAGAGGTTCCATGGGCTGACTTTGAGAAGGAATTCTGAGAGGAATTCTTTTCTTCCATGATCAAAGAGGAGAAGCATCATGAGTTACTCTACCTTCAGAAGGGAGTATGTCGGTACGAGAGCTGGGGATCAAGTTCAAAGATCTCCTGTTCTTTGATCCGGATCTATTTCCGGTTGAGGAGTCTCGGGTGAGACGTTTAGAGGAGGCGCTTCATCTTTCGCTCTAGTATGATGTCACCCCCTTCACCCTTCCGACGTACTTGGCGGTGCAGAAGAAGGAAGAGGTTGTAGAGAGGATGAACGCGTTTGGAGGTGCACCCCGAGAGGGGATCCAGCCAGGCTCGTCGAAGGGGAAGGCAGTCAGCATCAGGTCTCCTGCGACAGGACCTTCCAGGTTCATGTCAGTGGGGAGCAGGCCCCAACAGTTCCAGTTCAGATCTTCAGGTCCTCGTCCCTTTTTCACGAGCCCAGGACCGAAGTGTTTTTCTTGTGGAGGTTTTGGGCACGTTCATAGTTGTTGCCCGACCCGAGCTCAGTACGGTGGAGGTGGGAAGGTTCAGTGCCCACCTCAGCAACAGCAGTTGCTAGCGAGGCCCTTCCAGCAGCAGCAGGACCATGCTCCTCCGAGGGAAGACCCTGCAGGAGGAGGCCTACCTCAGGGTGCTCCTCAGGGACCTCGACCAGGGCGTGGTCAGGGAAGTGGATGACATCAGAGAGGCAGAGTAGCTGGGCGTGGATAGTTTCACGCAGCAGAGTTGACAGCTCCGACAGGACCAGAGGTGGTACGTGGTACGATTTGTTTGTTCAGCACTCTTGTTTCTGCTTTGTTTGATTCTGGAGCCTCGCACTCCTTTGTTTCACCTGGTATAGCCCATGCTTTGAGACTAGATGTAGAGAGACTTTCAATACCCCTGGTGCTGAGTACACCAGTTGAAGGCCAGACCAGCGTATCTTGTGTTTGCCGGGGATGTGGGCTGACGTTGGGACCACATCGATCTAGTGGGGACCTTCTTCTGTTACAGATGCAGCCATACGATGTCATCCTAGGAATCTACTGGTTGTTTTCTGTTAGTTCCGTTATCGACTGCTTCTGGAGAAGAGTCATGTTCTTTAATGTGGATGGGCAGCATGTATCTTTTGTTGGTGAGAGGATATATCAGGCGGTAATCCGGGGTGTGGAGCCTCTCCATTCCTTATTAGGAAGGTTATCAGTGGTTCCAGCTGATACATAGATGATGGATGTCCCGAATGTTGTTAGGGAGTTCCTCGATGTTTTTATTGATGAGGTTGTGACTCTACCCCCCCCTACGTGACGTTGAGTTTGGGATAGACTTACAGCCTGGTGCCCGTCCGATTTTGATGGCCCCTTATTGGATGGAACCTTCAGAGTTGCGGGAGTTGCGGATTGAAATTGACGATCTAATGGAGAAGGGTTTTGTTCGACCCAGCGTGTCGCCATGGGATGCTCTAGTTTTGTTCGTGAAGAAGATAGATGGTGGTATCAGGCTATGCATAGACTACCGAAGGTTGAACCAGGTAATGGTCAGGAACTGATACCCCCTTCCAAGGATAGATGATCTCTTCGACCAGCTGAGGGGAGCAGGTTGGTTCTCTAAGAATGATATGCGATCGGGATATCATCAGCTGAGGGTAAAGGATAGTGACTTCTCGAAGACGGCTTTCAGGTGCAGGTATGGGCACTTCGAGTTTGTAGTGATGCCATTTGGAGTTATGAATGCACCATCTATGTTCATGGGACTTATGAACTTTGTCTTACGGGAGTTTCTGGACCGGTTCGTCGTTGTGTTTATCGACGACATCCTGATCTACTCAAGATCAGAGGAGGAGCACGTTGAGCATCTCAGGGCAGTCTTACAAGTCCTTCGACACCACCAGCTTTACGAGAAATTATCGAAGTGCACGTTCTTGACACAAGAAGTACACTTCCTTGGGAACGTGGGGTCTTAGCATGGAGTGTCGTTGGACCTGTCGAAGGTGGAAGCATTTTTTTCTTGGGTAGCACCCAAGAGTGTGGAGGAAGTTCGTAGTTTCCTGGGGTTAGTAGGTTACTATCAGAGGTTCGTTTCAGACTTCTCTCGATTTTTTGCTCCATTGACAGCTTTGACGAGGAAGAACCAGGTATTCCTATGAAGCGAGAAGTGCCAGAAAGCTTTTTATTACATGAAGGAGAAGTTGGTCAGTGCTCCCGTACTCAGGTTTCCATAATAAGGGTTATTCTATGAGGTGTATTTTGATGCTTCTGGCCTTGGTCTGGGGTGCGTGATGATGCAGAAGAAGGGAGTGTTTTGTTATGGGTCTAGGAAGTTGAGCCCTCATGAGCATAATTATGCCACCCATGACCTGGATCTTGCAGCATTAGTGTTCTCATTGAAGTTGTGGAAACATTACCTCTTTGGGGAGCGCTTTGTGGTCTTCTCAGATCACAATAGCCTACATTATATCTTCTCCCAGTGTGACCTGAACCTGCGGCAGCAGAGATGGGTCGAGTTTCTCCAATACTATGACTTTGAGATATCTTACACTGAAGGTAAGGGCAACGTTGTGGCTGATGCCCTGAGCAAGAAGTCGCATCAGGAAGTGGTTCGTGAATCTGCTGATTCTTGGAAAGCGATGGGAGAATTGGCTACCTTACACTTGGATGCAAGGGTAGAAGGTGTTTGAGGCTGTTTGTTTCAGATAACGGTGCAGTCCTCCTTGTTGCAGCAGGTGGAAGATTCTCAGTGGGGGGAATCCGAGGCGGATGTGATGCAGGATCGTGTCGATCAGGGGAACGCTCCAGAAGGCTGGTCAGAGGACAGCAGACATCAGATGCTCTTCCATGGATGGTTGTTTGTCCCAGAGACAATGCGTGAGGGAGTTATCAGTGAGTTCCATAGCTCAGCCTTAGTGGTACATCCAGGAGTTTCGAAAATGTACCAAGGCCTGAGGGAACAATTTTGGTGGCCCGGGGTGAAATAGGCAGTGGTGGAGTTTGTGGCTAGACTCCTAGTGTGTCAGCAAGTGAAGGCTGAACACCGTGTTCCCAGTGGTTTGTTGCATCCTTTATATGTCTCCGAGTGGAAGTGGAATGACATCTCGATGGACTTTATCACAGGACTACCCAGAGCTCAGGGAGGTTATGATGCTATCTGGGTTGTGGTGGATCGTCTGATGAAATCAGCTCACTTCTTGGCAATTAAGGAGTCAGGCCCAGTGAGTACCATAACACATAGGTATGTAGACGAGGTGGTGCGTTTGCATGGGGTCCTGAAGATTATCGTCTCAGATCGGGATACTCGGTTTACCTCATGAGTCCGGAGGGGGTTACAACATGCTTTTGGAAACCAGCTACGCCTTAGCACTGCTTTCCACCCCCAAACCGATGGGAAGATGTAGCAGAGTATCCAGACGTTGGAGGAAATGCTGCGAGCATGCGTTCTGGATTTCAGAGGATCATTGTTACGACGCTTGCCTTTAGTAGAGTTAGCTTACAACAAAAACTTCCACTCTACCATTGGTATGGCACCGTTTGAGGCTTCTTATGGAAGGCCATGTCGTTCACCCATTTGCTGGGCAGAGGTTGGTGAGACAGGTGCTCTTGGGCCAAAGGTAGTTCAGAGCACCACAGAGAAAGTACAGCTTGTACGTGATAAGATGAAAGCAGTTCAAGACCTACAGAAGTCTTATGTTGATCGTCAGAGGAGGCCCTGGGAGTTCGAGGTGGGAGATCATGTGTTCTTGAAGTTTTCCCCTCGACGTGGGCATCAGAGGTTTGGGAAAGGGATAAAGCTCTCACCTAGGTTCATCGGAACTTTTTGAGGTCTTGAGGAGAGTTGGCGAGGTGGCATATCAGCTGGCCCTGCCACCTCAGTTGGAGAAGGTTCATGACATCTTCCACATCTCCCAGCTTCGTCGGTACATACACGACGACTCCCACATTATCGACTGCGGAGAGTTAGATATGGAAGACGACGTGACCTTCGAGGAACGACCAGTCTGAATCGAAGATCGTAAAGAGAAGGTGCTCCATGGATGAACCATTCCCTTGGTTCGTGTGTTGTGGAGGCATGACGGCCTCAAGGAGAGCACTTGGGAGCAAGAGGCCCAGATGCACGCTCAGTACCCGGAGTTGTGAATTGTGTTTTTTCCCCTTGTTTTTCTAAGCTTTGTGTTGATGTTGTACTCTGTACCTTTTTTATATGGAATTCTTGGCTTTTCAGTTGTGAGACCTTTTGTTTCATTATTCCCTGGTAATGTGTAACATGCCCGGATGTGTGAAAAGGGGAAAACCTGATTCTTAATCGAGATGCATTAATGAGGATGCGATTAAACCCGTGCAGGAGAGTCAGTTCCGCCTAAAGAGGATAATATCTCGACATATAAGTAGGAATTTCCAAAAAACCATGTGTTCGGGCAGTGGGTTGGTTGTGTGGTGTTGGGGGTAGTTCGAGATGAAAAATCCTAATGTATGAAAGTGGGAAGACCCAATTCTTAATCGAGACGCATTAATGAGGATGCGATTAAACCCGTGCAGGTGAGTCAGTGCCGCCTAAAGCGGATAATATCTCGACATAGGAGAAGGAATTACTAACACATATTATTAGGGTTGTTGGTTGGGTTACTTTTATAATGAGAATCCTAAGAGGTATCTTGTTGGGTTCCTCTGGGTTGGTTTTTGAATTCTCGTGGATGAGAATGTTTTAAGAGGTATCTAATGTAATGGCCCGGACCTCTCCGGCCTATTCCTTTGTCAAAAAGAAGGTCAAGAAGTGTTCTGGAAGGTAAAATGGAATTTTCTCACACTTTCCAGAATTTTGAAACTACACGCCGTGTAGTTTGAGTAAACGTCGTGTACTCCCTTTCCAGGTATACCCCATGTTGCAAGCCGTGTCCTTGCTATGTGGAATAATGGGTGCATGCCATGTGACTAGTTCTACATGCCGTGTAGTCCCTCCTCTCGTACGTGTTACCTATCAATGGCTGTGTGCCATGTTGGAGCCATGTACTTTCCATGTTCAATAAATGAGTACACGCCGTGTGTCCAAACTACACGCCGTGTAGTCCTTCCCCACGTATGCGTTACCCTCAAACCGTGTGTTGACCAGTCAACGGCCGCGAAGCCGTGTTGGAAGCCTCGTGGAGACAGTGTGAAAGAACCAAGTACACGCCATGTACCATAAAGTACACGATGTGTACTTTTTCTTTTCACACCTATAAAAGGAGGGGTCCCCTCCTCCTTTTCAACACACACCTCTCCTCCCCTCTCCTTTGAGCAGAGCTCTCTTAAGAGACTCGAAGGCTCTTCCTTCCATAACTTCTTCGTCGGAGCTCCGATTTACGATCCGTCAGTGGCTACGAGATCGTAACGATGAGGCGGAGCTTCCGAGCATGGAACTATTGTCTTTCCTTTGGCCTTTCATTCTGACTTCCACCCGAGGAGGTTTTTCCGGGACCCGACAGAAGTGACGGACGCCGACGAATGTCTTCTAAGGTCGATCCGAGGGAGAATTGCGACTAGAACCTGTTGAGGAAGGGACTTTACCTTCATCTCTCTAAATTTTTCATCATGCGGGGTGGGTGTCCTCTTGTTTTCAGGAGAAACAGTTAAACCATTAAGTAAAGATAATAACTGGCTTATATAACGGGGATGGGAAGTTGTGATTGTTGTTACTTTATATCCTGTGATATTATGTTGTGAATTGAATGAGCTTCTACCTACTGAAAATCACGGTCGTTGGGGGAATTTTCTTAAAAAATTAAATGTTTCCCTCTCCTTCTGGATTTTCTTATGGATAGAAACCTTGTGGAATGTGGAATTTGGTTAATCACGTAAACTTGGCTGTTTAAAATCTATAAACCTTGTGTGATCACCTCGGTTAAAAAAATGGAATTATGAACATGTGGGTGTTGTCTTGGTTACGTGGCTTGTGATGGGGGTGTTTTGTGGGTTGTTGTTGATCGGGTGAGCAGCGGGGCTGCGGTTGACTTGGTTGTGGGTTGGTGTGAATGTTGTGTTGGTAATGAGCAATGAGGCTGCAATAAATGGTATTAAAGGGATAATGATGTACGATGTGGTTGTAGTTATGGTGGTTGGCAGTGGGGCTGTAGGGATGGGTTGAATGTGAATGGACTTTGGGTTGTGATTATTAAATAAAAAGTGGAAGAGTTAATAAATGGTGAAGAGTGATAATGGAACGAGTTTAATAATCAATGGGTTGGTTGGTTGATAAGAAGGGCTTGGTTGTGTTGCTTGTGCTTTCTTAACTTGATTTGTGGATGGATAGGATATGTTTTACGAATGATCGATGTGGTTGGTTGTGGATAGTTGCCTAGTAGTTAAGGAACTAATAAACTAATTCTTCTGAAATGTGAAAACCTAAATGGGGTGGGGGTTGTTTGTTGTATGCATGCTTCGTGGTAGCAGTGCCGAGGCACACACTCAGTTTCTCTATTTAGAAGCCATAGGTTGGGCTATGTGTTTGGTATATATACATATCTATATCTTTTGTGTTTTATCGCACCCCACCCATGTTGAGCACTTAGTGCCGAACACTCCCATTTTATGGGATAGGGTGTTTTCCCCTTAGTTACTATCTCCTTCCTACTCCTTCTACCCTAGGCTGTGATGGCTTGAGGTGACCTTTCACCTAAGACTCTTCGGGTAGGTTTCAATTGGGGTGGTTCTAGACCAAGACTCTTCGGGAAGGTTTTACTATTTCCCAAGAATCATCGGGATGAGGACCAGGTGTGTGCGAGCGGGATACGTGGTTGTGAGGCCCATGTGTGTGTGGGCGGGATACGTGGTTGTGAGGCCCAGGTGTGTGCGGGCGGGATACGTGGTTGTGAGGCCCAGGTGTGTGTGGACGGGATACCTGGTTGTGAGGCCCATGTGTGTGTGGGTGGGATACGAGGTTGTGAGGACCAGGTGTGTGCGGGGTGGATACGTGGTAGTGAGGACCAAGTGTGTACGGGTGGGGAGGGTGTGGCAGCATCAGGACGTTTGTCATTAGGAAGAGCAACTAACTAAAGGGAAATGGTGTGGGGTACCCAATTCTCTTGTTCTCATATACTACTACTACTACATGTTGTGATTGTGTTTTGGTGACTGTGGCTGGTGAGGTTGGGTGGATAGAATTTCTTGCTAGGTTTCTTCTGTTGTTCTCACGGGACATTAGGATGTCTCCCCACTTGTGCACGAGAGATTTAGGTTTCCCTACTGAGTATAATTGTATGCTCACCCTACGTTTACTTTCAGGTTTCTAGGAGGACTACCAGGGACGTGCGGGACCCTACTAGTCAGACAATTGGAGTTCTTGCTATTGTTGTACCTTTGTTTTCTTTTGGTATTGTACTTTGAGCTTTCTTGTACTTGTACCTTGTTATAAAATTGTTTAAACATGCATGTGGTCTTGGTTTTGGTTTATTTCTATACACTTTCTCTTTTCCTTTTTGGTGGTTGACTTGTCCTATTTCCCGATCATTAAACAAAATAAAAAGGGTAATGCCTCCCATATTTGTGAAAAACTCATACCCTTGGTGCTAGTCGCCACCCCGGGGCCTACTGGAGGCGGGACTCGGGGGTCATTATCTCCCTTTCGCCATTACCAGCTCACGAGGGGCATCTTTGGTGGGAGGGGGTCGTGACATAGAACCAATTTCAATATTCATATATATACACTAGAAACAAGATATAACATCCTGGGAAACAAAATATATTATTGGATGTGGTAAAATAATCACAAACATGATTCCTCTATTACAAAAAAACTTATTAAAAAATAGAATATGAATCATTCTTAGATCCCTGATATCATTAATAATACCTTATTTATGCCTTGAGAAAAAGGGAAAAAATTAAGGGTGATCACTTTTACTAATTTAAGGATGTGTATAGTGGATGTTTTCAAGTTAAAATAAGAGAAAATTAAATTGGAATATTGGATAATCAAGAGGAATTCTATTCAACCTATAAATTGATTTCAACGAGAAACAAGGAATAATATCAACATATAGAACACAAGCATAGTTAACTATAGATTATTTATAGAAAAAATGTAGAATTTTTTACATTCATGATAAAGGAATATCATGCATGAAATCAGGAATCTTGCCCTCGAGGGATATCAACAATGATATTATAATTGTACGGGGAAGAAAACACCAAATACCAAACTATTATGAATTGATCATATATTTTCATCATAAAAATTATTCCAATAAGTTTTTATAATGTGACTTATTGATGCATTCATATGATATTTATATATAAGAAACATCCATCACTTGCATATCAAATCCATTCCTCATAATAGAATTATCAATGAAATTCATTCTTTAAATTCGTTAAAGTGAAAAACATTCCATATAAATTCAACAATATGTAACCTCAATTTTTCATAATCATAAACCATATAGTGAAGTAATATATATATATATATATATGTTATCGATGGATCGTTTCTAAATTAACAACATTGGGAGTTGTCATAGATGAATATAACATTAAAATATTAGGTGAATATTTATTGAGGAAAATTAAATTTTCATTTCAAAATAACATATTTAAAATACATATATTTCAATAATATTATTAAAATTTTCTCTATTTTTGATATGTACATTAAAAAAATGACTAGAGTCACATTTTTGGTAAATATTAAAAATAAATACATATAGAAAATTTGAAGAATATTCCATTTATAATTACTTATTTAAAGAAAATTAATGATTTTAACAAAATTTAAATCATTTGATAATAAAAAAATCATTCCATGATACATATTTGGACAACATGTTCGTTAACGAAAATAGGTTTTTGACCAATGATTAAAATAATATATCTATTATTTAAAAAAATTCAATTATTCACATGAGTGCATAATAAGATGGAAACTAATAGAAAACATGAAATATTTTGAAATTAATAGACTATATGATAATTTTTAGTATATTTATTGACATTTCATAAATTTAATTAAATATAAAAATAAACATAATCAATGTCAGGATACAATCAGATTAAAACATAAATCCATTCCCACATTAGTAACATTAAAATCAGATTAACATGAAATAGATAACATTATATGGATTTGTAAATCCCAATAATTATTATGAAAATAATCATATAATAAATTCATGTGCGATATATACTCCAAATAAATGAACCATGTGGTCAATATTTCAAGGGTGGACTAGAAATTAATTTTAGGCCAAAATACCTTATGTCATATATAAGGCTCCAGCCTTAAACCTTACTTAATATTTAATTAAATTAATAATTCACATTGAGGATCTTTTCAAGTTTAGAGTTCTAGAGAATTAGGACATAACTATTACATCTCAAAAGATTACAAAGTAGAAACTTATACTAAGTTTCCATAAAATAAAAACTCTTAAAAAGAAACATGTCTAGTTCCATGTTTTAGGTAGCATGACTTTCCCTTGATCCCATCCTTGAACCTATTCCATGTTAAGTCCTGTGAAAAACATTTCAAAAACTCGATATGAGCATAAAAATCTCAGTAAGGGATACACAAAGAATGAAAACTATTAGTTTTTCAAAACAACAAGTAAACCATGTATACTTCAACAAAGTAATACTTTTCACCTTTTCGAAGTAGTAAAAACTCTTCACTGAATATAAGTTCATTATTTGCCCTTCTGTAACCCAAAGATTACCATAAAACCCATAAAAAGATCACATAACATATAAAGGTAACTTGGGACATAAACATACATAAGTGGAATAACCATAAGGTCGACTTCCACACATATCACTTAATGGAATAACCATTCGGCCAACTTCCATACTTACTTAATGGAATAGCCATACGACCGACTTCTATACCCAATGCATTGGAGGTTATAACGTAACCACCCATCCTGGCATTCACGACACCACCCGTCATATGGTTTATCACGTAACCACCCGTAAAATTTCCAAGTACCATTATAAAGTTATAACACATAAAACCAACATAAAGAATTGATAACATTTCCACATTTCAATCACAATATATCATTTAAATATATTTACATAATATAATCCTTTATCAAAACCATTTTCAATACCAAAATACATAAAAGATTATATGGTATTAATTTTATTTTAAAAACATTACGGCTTATTGAGGAAGCCAAAGACCAAATAATACTCACGGCGGCGGAAAATTTCGTTGTCACCGCGTACGTTAAAAGAAACATTCCTTTTTGTTGTTTTGTAAAACGATTCATAGAAAAAGATTCCTTTTGTATAAAAGTAAAATTCAAAGGGGTTTATACACCGTATAAAAGAAAGTTGTGTGTAAAACAAAATATGCCTTAATGAAAGGAGATTGAGACGAAGTCCCTTACAAAGACGGTATCCTTGGTTTAAGGATAAATCAATTATATAATTATGTGTGACAAACGAATACACCCAATATAAGTGAATATTAAGTGTAAAACAATCAGAGGTTATTCACACATATTCATAGAATGACATATTCAAGGAGTACAAGATTATCCCAAAGAATCAAATTTCGGTTAAGAAGTTCTCTTGCAAAAATATGACAACCTAACGACGTCACTACAAAATTCAGAAAATGAGTTGAAGAGAGATAAGAAGGTTATCTCATCACTTGGACATAAAATTTACATCAATAAGGATATATGCGGACATATCCCAACATAACAATATGTGAATTAAAAGACCCAACAAAAGAAGTCTTTTAAAAAGAGGAGGGTGAAAGGTTCCCTTACCGACATGGGTATCTTTCGAGACATGCACCCCATGAAAGAAGGGCAATACAAAATTGATGTAAATACTCATTAATGAGAGTTTATCACACAATGAGTAAAATAATGGGCATTACATACACCAATCAAAGGAAATTGTGGAAAATGTAGCATAAATCTCACGGGAATAAAAGTGAGATGAAAAATCCCTTACAAAAACTCGGCAGCCTAATAGTGCCACATAAAACTTAAAAAAATGGATTGATGAGATCAAATAGGGTCTCTCATCATATTAACATAATGTTTACAGAAAGAGAAATATAAAATAACATCCCCCAACATAACAAATAGGATCTTAAAATAAGTGACATAAAGGAGAGTACTTGTAAAGAAAGAGAGAGGTTAGATCTCTTACGAAAATTCGGAAGCCAAACGGCGCCACTCAAAACTTTCAAAATGGATTGATGAGATAGAATAGGGTCTCTCATAATATGAACATAAAAATTACAGTAAGAGTAATATAAAATAACATCCCAATAACAAGCAAGATTAGCTTTAAAAGGAATGACATAAAAGAGCATACTTAAAAAGAAAGAGAGGAGTAGGATCCCTTACCTCAGGTCCGACTTGACTCGGTCATTATTTAACGTCCTGAATAATAAACATGAGTTAATTTATATTTTCTTAAGAACATTTTTTAAGTTCATTATTCCTATTATATCACTTATTTCTATTTTATAAACATTATGTAATAATTTAAGTTAATAATGTTTGTTTTATCGATATTTGGTTCTTAAGTCGAAAGTGAACTTCTTACAATTACATGTTGTCCGTGTGGTCAAAGGTTCATTATATCGAGAATGATATTCATGATTTGGATATCATATATATCATATATATCCAGCATATACATATATTTATAATATTACATAATCATTTAGAGGTAATAAATGAAATGCACCGTTCATGGAGACGGTAAGCCGTATGTACGCATGAACGCTACTTTCATTTCTTTGTCATATTAATGGAATTAAAACTAAATGAGAGTTATGCATATTATAATTCCAGATTTATATTAATAATTTATATGTAACATACATTATATATATCCATTATAAATATGTACTTATAATAGTACATTACATTTGGGGATAAGAAATGAAACGCACCGTTCATGGAGACGGTAAGTCGTACGTACGCATGAACGCTACTTTCATTTATATCTCATACATTAATGGAAAGAAATAATAATGATATAGAGGTATATTATAATTACAGTAAAACATCATATATAATAACTTTAAATCCATCCTTTATACATCCCACATATGGCATTAATGAATCACATCACTTTGAGGGGGCGGTAGTCCGCACTTCCTTAAATGAAGATATCGCGTATACCAATAATGGAAACCATAAAGGTATGACATAAATGAAAAATACAGAAGCTTAAGTAAAACATAAACATATTATATATCATATATAAATATAGTGACATCTTAATGTCCACCTTTGAAGGTGTTATATGAGTGTTGAACAATCATCCTATCGTGAGGCAGAAATTCACCATTCACGGAAACAGTATGTTCTTTAACTGTTAGATGTAGGTGTTTGTAAGTGTAGCTCAAATAATTATTATAACAACATCCTAGTATATTTAAGATACTGGATTTGTTACAAAATAAATGAATAAAAAGAGTTTAGGGGGTTGGAGAGGCAAAATAAAACAAAAGGACTCAAGTGAAGACATTACCTTAAAATCGGGTAACTCCCTTTGGTTTGAGCTCAAAGTCTTCCTTGAGAAGACTTCTTCGCAAAGTGAGGCTTTAAAGAGTAATAGAGGGAAGTGTAGAGATAAAATGGGCAGGTTTTCGCCGAGCCAAAATCTTTGGGAGTGTGGGTAAGGAGGTAGAGGTGGGGGCCTTTTACAAGAGGAGAGGAGGGACACTCTTGTAATGTTACAAAATGTTACTTTATTTTCAAAAGAGTTTCAGATTTTAAAGGTCGCATATTGATTTATTTTGAGGATAAGGTGATAAGGGTTCGAAATACACTCATACAATAAGTTTTGGACAAGTGTAGGTCTTAGATAATACATTATCTTTCCATTTTATTTAAATCATTAAATAATGAGGTCATCGCTGCATCATCATGATGTCATAAATAATTTAATTTATTTAATATCTAAAAATTATAAAAAAAATACTATGATGTAGGAAATCTTTTTATATTTCCAATGACTATTTATAGTTAAAAATATGACTTGTATAACCCCATGTAAAAAGTGTTTTAGTAAAACATATCATGTTTGTGTCATTTTTTACTTTAACATTAAATAAAAAGATATTTATGTCATTTTCCAACCAAAGTGGCTCCATGGGGTCCCCAAGTTTACCCATGGATTGTCTTGGTCGTCCATGACACATCCAATGAGGGTAGGACATGTGTCTAGGTCATTTAATTTTATTAAAACATTATTCTTACCTTAAACTACACTAATTACCTCTAATCGCGATTAAAAACTTAATAAGTTACTATTCACAAAATAAATATTTTAATCCCATTGAACCACATTTTACTTCTTAATGAAAACTATGTATGTCGGATTTTTGAAATTCAAAACACAATTATGGAAAAATTTTATTTAAACGGAAAATCAGTTTTTATAAGTACCACTTAGTGGTTTCACTATTCATCAAAAATTGAAGTTTTTCAGAAAATTACCAAAAGTTCACCCTAAGCTATATTTGATATTACGAATTCAAAAATGATGTCTATTTTACAAAATTCAGAACATATAAGTTGCATTAATTAATTTAATAATTAATTATCGCTGTCAAAACAAATAGCGTGTTTTTATGAAACAAAATGTATCAAAAGATTGACACTAGTTTAAGTCCGATTTCAAAGTGAAATTAATTCCAACGACCACTATTTGATTAAATGGTAAAAATATATTATAATTTCACTTTAAAACTAATTCAAAAGATAATATAATCATATAAATAAATTAGATTAAAAGAGGTTTTGAATTAAAATACAACATTCTCACTATTCATTAAAAATTGAACTTTTTTGGAAAAAAAATACCAAAAATTTACGCAAAGTAAACTTTGATGTCCCGATTATAAAGAAGAATTTTATTTTGTCAAATATAACACATAAAATTGTCAAAAAGTGGATTTAAATGAGGTTCTCCATCAAAAGGCGGTTAATCAACCTTTTAAAGAATATTAGAATGTTTACGATTAAAATTGGATTCATTTGCATTTTTTAATCTTCTAACATTTATTGTAAAAAGTAAAAATATTTGAAAAACATATATAATCATTTTGTAGTTAGTTCTGTTCATTCCCGCCATTACAACGGCTAGGTGTTAACTACTATTTAAAATAATATTATTTTATTATTAGAGTGCAACGTAAGATTCCCAAGAAACTCTTTGTTGCGTGTTGGGTACGCCATCGAGCATAACATCCCCATTAAAGTAATATTAATATTTTATTCACAAATATGGATAAATATAAAAATGTCATATTATTTATTTACCTGGGGTGTTACATCCTTCCCCCTTTTGGGAATTGCGTCCTCGAAATTTTAAAATTGAGCTTGGAAACATCTTTGAAAGTCCCACATCGGAATAAGAGTCGGTAAAACAATCACATTAAAATAAAGAAAGATAAGTACAGAGGTCACCCGAGTTAACCCATAATAGGATTCCATGTAGGAAAACATGGACATGGAAGAAAAAGCAAAGGGTCATGTTCTTGAGGGAGAGTGATAGTAAACATTTCTAGGAGAAAGTTAACCATAAGAAAATCACAAACTTGTGATGGGTTAAACGGTATTCGATTCCCCAGTAGGAAAAGTTAATAGAAAACATTTTTGTTTTATGTTACTTTTTATTGAGGAATTTATTCATAAGGAAACATAATCACTTATCATGTTGACTTTCAACTTTTACTAGATTCCTTAATCAAACTCATATTTTTTCCAAAAGATGAGTATTTAGGAAGACTTGTTCACATTAAGAGTACTATAATCAACTTCTAGAGAATCACCTAATCCACGAAAGAGAACTATATACTTCCCATGTCTTTAGGCTTTAACCAAAACCAAAACCAAAAAGGTTAGTACAAGGTCAGATAATCTGGAAAAGGATAACCCTTTAAAAAGAAAATCTATGCATAATCACCAAAATTTTTCCAACAAAACCCAATTTCCAACGAGGACTATTCGATAAACAAATTTTCCATAAAATACTTCAAAGTAAATTAAACTAATATTGAAACCCAAATATTTGAAGGATTTAGTCGCATAGTCTTCCAAGGTACAAATTAACACCTATCTCCAAATAACATCAGTTACTCTTAAAGTCTCGTATTGAAATGTAATTAACCTAATCACATATCCTCCACGATAGGTTAATAATTTTCATAAATAACCAAAAATCAACTTACTCTTAATTCATAAAATCATATAACTAAAAATAATCAGTCAAACTAACCAGGGACTTCACGTATTGCAGTGGTAGGTGACAAATACTAGTCACACTTTGGTTGTGGGTTCGATTCTTGCAGCTTTGTCCGACGCGACGGGTTGTCACACGGTATGTGTGTTGTCCTTTTTCCAAAACTATATAATTCTCAAATCATTCCTCAAAAAGAGATAAAATCATCAAAAATTACCATAACATAATTTAACCTCAATTTTATCTCAAGCCTTTCACTTCCATCATAACATATAGTAACCCATAATTACCTCAAAAGTAAGGATCATATAAACCCAAATGGTTCTTTATAACTATGTCCACAAAATAAAAGATAACTATTCCTTGAATAAAATTTTCATATATTAAACATCAGTGTTACACATAATATAAAAAGTCTTCTAATGTACCCCATCATCAAAAGACACTTAATACTCTTAAGAATTTCACCATAACTCTTGAAGCCCTTATATGTTGACTTCTTACTCATTCAACATTCTCCATGATCCATTAACCATTCCTTTTCAACTTATTCTGAAATACTTCTTTCCTACAAACAGAATCCTGAATCATATCCTAAGATTCCAAAATAGAAAACAAAAGTTAAGAAATAATCCATACCTTTGATTTATCATTGTCAGTTTCTTCATCCTCAATTGGAATGGAATTAGGTATTGGTAAATGAGTATTTGTATGATCATGGTGACCCCATTCACGAAACTTCTTCATAGGACATGTGTTTGCATAATGACCATGCACACCACATTTAAAACATTCAATTGATCCCTCAAAAGGAACTTCTTTCCCTTTCCTCGAGTCAACTGGATGCTTCCTTTTTCCATGGCAGGTTCTTGCTTTATGACCTTCATTTCCACATCTATAGCATATTTCTGTCCCTTTGAAACATATTCCTAGGTGTTTCTTTCCACATCTATGACACATAGGTTTTTGAACACACTTGCCTTTATGATTATTACCTGTAGTTCCGTAGGGATTTGTTTCTCGCATATATGATGCCTTATAAAAATCACCAAGGTTTAGGTGGTCAATCATGACTCCAGATAGTTGGTTGAGGATAAACACAAGAGTTCTCATTACAACTCCCATATCATTCGGTTTCTCGCTCAGAAAACTGTCACAGTTTCCTTCACATCCACCATTACCTTGGTGCCTGCTAGATCCAACCATTTACTAAAACCAAAAAGGGTCAGTGTGATTATAACAACAAAACCATCATGTACTAATGAGGAAGATATACTTACTCATTCACTTTATCTAAAAACTACGACTCTTTCTGAAATCCTGACCATTATGGTCATGTCACTTATGCTTAAAGAATACCCTAACCTCTAAAGTTATCTAAACCGACCTTTGATACCAACTATAAGCCCCCGACCTTAAAACTTACTTAATATTGAATTAAATGAATAATTCACATTGAGGATCTTTTCAGGTTTAGAGTTTTAGAGAATTAGGACATAACTATTACATCTAAAAAGGTTACAAAGTAGAAACTTCTACTAAATTTCCATAAAATAAAAACTCTTAAAAAGAAACATGTCTAGTACCATGTTTTAGGTAGCATGACTTTCCCTTAATCCCATCCTTAACCCTATTCCATGTTAAGTCCTGTGAAAAACATTTCAAAAACTTGGGATGAGCATAAAAAGCTCAGTAAGGGATACACAAAGAATGAAAACTGTTAGTTTTTCAAAACAACAAGTAAACCATGTATACTTCAACAAAGTAATACTTTTCACCTTTCCGAAGTAGTAAAAAACTCTTCACTGAATATAAGTTCATTACATACCCTTCTGTACCCAAAAGATTACCATAAATCCCATATAAAGATCACATAACATATAAAGGTAACTTGGGACATAAACATACTTAAGTGGAATAACCATAAGGTCGACTTCCACACATATCACTTAATGGAATATCCATTCGGCCAACTTCCATACATACTTAATGGAATAGCCATACGACCGACTTCCATACCCAATGCATTGGAGGTTATAACGTAACCACCCGTCCTGGTATTCACGGCACCACCCGTCATATGGTTTATCACGTAACCACCCATAAAATGTACAAGTACCATTATAAAGTTATAACACATAAAACCAACATAAAGGAATGATAACATTTCCACATTTCAATCACAATATATCATTTAAATATATTGACATAATATAATCCTTTATCAAAACCATTTTCAATACCAAAATACATAAAAGACTATATGGTATAAATTTTATTTTAAAAACACTACGGCTTGTTGAGGAAGCCAAAGACCAAATAATACTTACGGCGGCGGAAAAGGTCGTTGTCACCGCGTACGTTAAAAGAAACATTCCTTTTTGTAGTTTTGTAAAATGCTTCATAGAAAAAGATTCCTTTTGTATAAAAGTAAAAGTCAAAGGGGTTTATACACCGTATAAAATAAAGTTGTGTATAAAACTAAATATGCCTCAATGAAAGGAGATTGAGACGAAGTCCCTTACAAGGACGGTATCCTTTGTTTAAGGAAAAATCAATTACATAATTATGTGTGACAAATGAATAAACCCAATATAAGTGGATATTAAGTGTAAAACAATCAGAGGTTATTCACACAAATTCATAGAATGACATATTCAAGGAGTACAAGATTATCCCAAAGAATCAAATTTGGGTTAAGAAGTTCTCTTGCAAAAATATGACAGCCTAACGGCGTCACTATAAAATTCAGAAAATGAGTTGATGAGAGATAAAAAGAGTATCTCATCACTTGGACATAAAATTTACATCAATAAGGATATATGAGGAAATATCACAACATAACAATATTTGAATTAAAAGAACCAACAAAAGAAGTCTTTTAAAAAGAGGAGGGTGAAAGGTTCCCTTACCGACATGGGTATCTTTCGAGACATGCACCCCGTGAAAGAAGGGAAATAAAACATTGATGTAAATACTCATAAATGAGAGTATATTACACAATGAGTAAAATAATGGGCAGTACATACACCACTAAAAGGAAATTGTGGAAAATGTATCATAAATCTCACGGGAATAAAAGTGAGATGAAAAATCCCTTACAAAAACTCGGCAGCCTAATGGTGCCACATAAAACTTACAAAAATGGATTGATGAGATCAAATAGGGTCTCCCATCATATTAAAATAAAGTTTACAGAAAGAGTAATATAAAATAAAATCCCCCAACATAACAAAAAGGAGCTTAAAATAAGTGACATAAAGGAGAGTACTTGTAAAGAAAGAGAGAGGTTAGATCTCTTACGAAAATTCGGCAGCCTAACGACGCCACTCAAAACTTACAAAATGGATTGATGAGATAGAATAGTATAAGGCCACAGCCTTAAACCTTACTTAATCTTGAGTTATTACAAGATTACACATTGAGGATCTTTTCAGGTTTAGAGTTTTAGAGAATTAGATCATGAAACTTGCATTACATTCCACATTTAAACAAAGTGGTTACATAAAAGACAATATTCATTCTTCCCATCAACGAAAACCTATTTAAAATAAAACACGGATTCTTTCTTGACACAACCTTGACACTATCATCTCATCATGTACCTTTCCCTTGACCTGTGAAAAACATTTCAAAAACTTGGGATGAGCATAAAAAGCTCAGTAAGGGTTATAAAAATATGGAAAGGAAACATGAGTTCATATATACATAAGAATGAAATCATACTTTACCCATAAAACATAGGCATATCAAATCATGAATAAATCATAGAAAACATAAGACATAAAGGTAACTTGAGGCATTCATAACATTCTTACGTAGGGAGTAACCCTCTTGGTTACGTTTGGAATACCCATCACAGTATACTCCCTAAATCTCTTCGGAGAAACCTTAACGTTTCACTCCTTCACGTTACCCAATTCATTGGAGAGCTATATCGGGCTCACCCGCCCTTAGTTTATCACGGAACCACCCGTTCTTCATAACAATGCCCAAGAACCATAACATAATCGTATCACATAAACATGAATAAAGGAAACATAACATTTCCACATTTCAATCACAATATAACATTTTAGGATATTGAAATAATGAATCCATTCAAAAAGAAACCATTTCCAAAACCATATAAAACATTTAATAAAGTGATTTTTGAATCAAAGTGTCCCATACCACCTTGAAGATTTTAACATTTTAAACCATTAATATCCACATAAATAAACCCTTAAAACCATTTTGAAAACATGGATATTAATAAGAACAAATAATTAAAACTTTTAAAACGATATTTTGGTTAAAGGGGTTTTACCAAAATTAGAGACACTTGAATACAATAATCGAGGAATAACATTTAGTCAGAATTTTATAATATCATGAGAATAAAAGGATTCATGATATAATACTCCAAATGACAGTATATACACCATATAAGAGTGAATTGGTGCATAACAACAATGATCCCTCAATAGAAATGTCAAATGTGATGAAATCCCTTATAAAGAAGGTATCCTTAAATTAAGGACAAATAAATCTCAAAAATATGTGTGACAAATATATATACACCCAATATAAGTGGATATTAAGTGTAAAACAATAAAAGTTCATTCACACATATTCAATGGATGACATATTCAATGACTGCAAGTTGAACCCAAAGAAATCGAAATTGGGTTAAAAAGTTCCCTTGACAGCCTAACGGCATCACATCAAAATGAGTTGATGAGAGATAAAAAGTGTATCTCATCACTTGGACATAAAATTTACATCAATAAGGATGTATTAGAACATATCCCAACATAAAAATATGTAAATTAAAAGACCCAATAAAAGAAGTCTTAAAAAAGAGGAGGGTGAAAGGTTCCCTTACCGACTTGGGTATCTTTCAAAACATACACCCCATGAAAGAAAGACAATAGGTCATTGATGTAAATACTCATAAACGAAAGTATATTACACAAAGAGTAGAATAATGGGCAGTACATACACCACTCAATGGAATTTGTGGCAAATGTAGCATAAATCTCACGGGAATAAAAGTGAGATGAAAAATCCCTCACGAAAACTCGGCAGCCTAACAGCGCCACATAAAACTTCCGAATATGGATTGATGAGATCAAATAAGGTATCTCATCACATTACAATATAATTTACATCAAGAGGAATATAAAAGAACATCCCCCAACATTACAAATAGGAGCTTAAAAGAAGTGACATAAAGGAGAGTACTTAAAAAGAAAGAGAGAAGTTAGATCTCTTACGAAAGTTCGACAGCCTAACGACGCCAATCAAAACTTTCAAAATGGATTGATGAGAGAGAATAGGGTCTCTCATCACATGAACATAAAAATTACAGTAGGATTAATATAAAAGATCATCCCAATAACAAGAAATATGAGCTTTAAAAGGAATGACATAAAAGAGTGTACTTAAAAAGAAAGAGAGGAGTAAGATCCCTTACCTCGGGTCCGACTTGACTCGATCGCTCTTTAATGTCCTGAATAATAAACTTGAGTTAATTTCCACTTTATTAAGAACCTTTTTCTAGTTCATTATTCCTATTAGATCACTTATTTCCAAGTTATAAACATTATGTAAACATTTAAGTTAATAATGTTTGTTTTGTCGATATTTGGTTCTTAAGTCAAAAGTGGACTTCTTACCATTACATGTTGTTCATGTGGTCAAATGTTTATTATATCCAGAATCATATTAATGATTTGGATATCATATATGTAATATATATCCAGTACATGCATGCATTTATAACATTACATAATCATTTAGAGGTAAGAAATGAAATGCACCGTTCATGGAGACGGTAAGTCGTACGTACGCATGAACGCTACTTTCATTTCTATTTCATATTTTATAGAATGGAATAATAATGATATAAAGGTATATTATAATTACAGTATAATATCATATATAATATCATAGTTCCATCCTTTATTCGTCACACATATGGTATTTAACGAATCAAATCACTTTGGGGGGGCGGTAGTCCGCACTTCCTTAAATGAAGATATCACGTTTACCCATAATGGAAACCAAAAAGGTATGCCCAAAATGAAAAGAAAACAGAAGCTTAAGGAAAAAATAAACATATTATATATCATATATAAAAATAGTGACATCATAATGGCCACCTTTGAAGGTGTTAAATGAGTATTGAACAATCATCGTTTCGGGAGGCAGAATTTCGCCATCCACGGAAACCGTATGTTCTTTAACCATTTGATGTAGTTGTGTGAGAGTGTAGCTCGAATAAATCTTATAACAACATCCTAGTATATTTAAGATACTGGTGTTGTAACAAAATAAGTAAATAAAAAGAGTTTAGGGGGTTGGAGAAGCAAAATAATACAAATGAACATGAGAGAATGAATTACCTTTAAAAGTGTAACTCTTTTTGATTTGAGCCTAAAGGCTTCCTTTGAATAGATTATTCCCAAAGGGAATCCTCTAGGATGAGGAGAGGGATGTGGAGAGAGTAAATAGGCAGGGGTTGGCCGAGCCAAAGTCTTGAGGAGTGTGTGAAATGAGGTAGAGATGGGGGCCTTTTATAAGAGGAGAGGAGGGGCACTTTTGGAAAGTAAAGAAATATTACTTTATTTGAAAATGTGTTTCGGTTTCAAAAGGTCCCACATTGATATAATTAGTGTATAAGGTGATAAGGCTTCTAAATACACTCATCCAATATGTTTTTGACATGTGTAGTTCATAGATTTTACATTATTTTTCCATTTTATTTAAATCGTCAAATAATGATGTCATCGCTGCATCATTATTATGTCATAAATAATTTAATTTATTTAATGTCTAAAAATTATAAAAAAAATACTATGATGTAGGAAATATTTTTATCTTTCCAATGAATATTTATAATAAAAAATATGACTTTTATAACCCCACTTAAAAATTGTTTTAGTAAAACATATCATGTTTGTGTCAATTTTACTTTTACATTAAATAAAATGTTATTTATGTCATTTCCCAACCAAAGTGGATCCATGGGGACCCCAAGTTGACCCATGGATTGTCTTGGTCGGCCATGATACAAAACATGAGGGTAAGACATTTGTCAAGCTCATCTCATTTTATTAAAGCATTATTTTTACCTTAAACCACACTAATTACCACTAATCGCGATTAAAAACTTAATAAGTTACTATTCAACAAAAAATTATTTTAATCTCATTGAACAACATTTTAATTCTTAATGACAACCATGTATGTCGGATTTTTTAAAATCAAAACACAATGATGGAAAAATTTCATTTAAACGGAAAATCAGTTTTATAAGTACCACTTAGTGGTTTCACTATTCATCAAAAATTGAAGTTTTTCAGAAAAATCCCAAAAATTCACCCTAAGCTATATTTGATATTCTGAATTCAAAAATGAAGTCCGTTTTAAAAAATTCAAAACATATAAGTCACATTAATTAATTTAATAATTAATTCCCGTTGTCATGACAAATAGCGTGTTTTATGAAACAATAAGTATCAAAAGATTGACACTAGTTTAAGTCTGATTTCAAAGTGAAATTGATTCCAACGACCACTATTGGATTTAATGGTAAAAATATTTTCTAATTTCACTTTAAAACCAATTCCAAATATAATCTAATCATATAAATAAATTATATTAAAAAGTGGTTTTGAATTAAAATACAACATTTTAAACTATTCATTAAAAAATGAACTTTATCGGAAAGATACCAAAAATTTACACAAGGTAAATTTTGATGTCCCGATTCTTAATAAGAGTTTTATTTGGTCCAAAAAATGTTTAAGAGTGAACAAAACTATATTTAATGACGGTTCTCCATCAAAAGGTGATAAGTGAACCTTTAGTGAAAACTAGGGCATATACGCCTAAAATTGAATTCTTTCCGTATTTTAAGCCTTTATCTTTTATTGTATAAATGTAAAAATATTTAAGAACATATATAATCATATTTTAGTTATTTCTATCCATTACCGCCATTACAACGGCAACATGTTAACTACCATTTAGAATAATATTATTTTATTATTAGAGTGCAACGTAAGATTCCCAAGAAACTCGTTGTTGCGTGTTGGGTACGCCATCGAGCATAGCGTCCCCTTTAAAGTCATATTAATATTTTATTCACAAATATGGATAAATATGAAAATGTCATATTCCTTATTTACCGGGGGTGTTACATCCTTCCCCCCTTTTGGGAATTGCGTCCTCACAATTTTAAAATTGCGCTTGGAAACATCCTTGAACGTCCCACATCGGAGAAGAGTCGGTAAAACAATCACTTTAAAATAAAGAAAGATAAGTACAAAGGTCACCCGAGTTAACCCATACTAGGATTCCAAGTATGAAAATATGGACATGGAGGAAAAAACAAAGGGTCATGTTCTGATGGAGAGTGATAGAAAACATGTTTAGGAGAAAGTTAACCATGAGAAAATCACAAACTTGTGATGGGTTAAACGGTATTCGATTCCCCAGTAGGAAAAGTTAATAGACAACATTTTTGTTTTAAGTTACTTTTTATTGAGGAATTTATTCATAAGGAAGCATAATCACTTATCATGTTGACTTTCAACTTTCACTAGATTCCTTAGTCAAACTCATATTTTTTCCAAAAGACAAGTATTTAGGGAGACTTGTTCGCATTAAGAGTACTATAATCAACTTCTAGAGAATCACCTAATCCCCAAAAGAGAACTATATACATCCCATGTTTTTAGGCTTTAACCAAAACCAAAACCAAAAAGGTTAGTACAAGATCAGATAATCCAGAAAAGGATAACCCCTTATAAAAAGAAAATCTATTCTTAATCTCCACAATTTGTCCAACAAAACCCAAAGTTCAACGAGGACCATCCGATAAACCATTTGTCCATAAAATTCTTCAAAGTAAACCAATATAAGATTGAAACCCAAATATTTGAAGGATTTAGTCACATAGTCTTCCAAGTTAAATCGTAACATTTATCTCCAAACAACATCAGTTTCTCCTAAAGTCTCACATTGAAAAGTAATTATCCTAATCACATATCCTCCAAAATCAACATACTGTTAATTCATAAAATCATATAACTAAAAAGAATCAATCAAACTAACCAGGGGCTTCACGTAGTCCAGTGGTAGGCGATAAATACCAGTCGCACTTTGGTTGTGGGTTCGATTCCCGTAGCATTGTCCGACGCGACGGGTTGTCACACGGTCTGCGTGTTGTCCTTTTTCCAAAACTATATAATTCTCAATTCATTACCCAAAAAGGGATAAAATCATCAAAAATAACCATAACAAAATTTAACCTCAATTTTATCTCATGCCTTTCACTTCAATCATAACATATGGTAACCCATAATTACCTCAAAAGTAAGGATCATATAAACCCAAATGGTTCTTTATAACTATGTCCACAAAAGAAAAGATAACTATTACTTGAATAAAATTTTCCTATATTAAACATCAGGGTTACACATAATATAAAAAGTCTTCTAATATAACCCAATCATCAAAAGAGACTTAATACTCTTAAGAATTTCACCCTAACTCTTGAAGCCCTCATATGTTGACATCTTACTCATTCAACATTCTTCATTATCCATTATCCATTCCTTTCCAACTTATTCCGAAATACCTCTTTCCTACAAACAAAATCATGAATCATATCCTAAGATTCCAAAATAAGAAAACAATAGTCATGAAATAGTACATACCTTTGATTGGTCATTGTCAGTTTCTTCATCCTCAATTGGAATGGTATTAGGTATTGGTAAACGAATATTGGTACGCTCTTGGTGACCCCATTCACGAAACTTCTTCATAGGACATGTGTTTGAATAATGACCATGCACACCACATTTATAACATTCAATTGATCCCTCAGAAGGAACTTCTTTCCCTTTCCTCGAGTCAACTGGATGCTTCCTTTTTCCATGGCAGGTTCTTGCTTTATGACCTTCATTTCCACATCTATAGCATATTTCTGTCCCTTTGAAACATTTTCCTAGGTGTTTCTTTCCACATCTTTGACACATAGGTTTTTGAACACACTTACCTTTATAATTATTACCTGTACTTCCGTAGGGATTTGTTTCTTGCATATATTATGCCTTAGAGAAAATATCCAAGGTTTAAGTGGTCAATCATGACTCCAGATAGTTGGTTGAGGATAATCAAAAGAGTTCTCATTGCAGCTCCCATATCATTCAGTTGCTTGCTCAAAAAACTGTCACAGTTTCCTTCACATCCACTGTTACTTTGGTGCCTGCTAGATCCAACCATTTACTAAAACCAAAATGGTCAGTGTGAGTATATCAACAAAACCATCATGTACTAATGAGTAAGATAGACAATAAGATATACTTACTCATTCACTTTATCTAAAACTAAGACTCTTTCTGAAATCCTAACCATTATGGTAATTTTCAATTATGCTTAAAGAATACCCTAACCTCTAAAGTTATCTAAACCGACCTTTGATACCAACTATAAGGCCCCAGCCTTAAACCTTACTTAATCTTGAGTTATTACAAGATTACACATTGAGGATTTTTTCAGGTTTAGAATTTTAGAGAATTAGATCATGAAACTTGCATTACATTCCACATTTAAACAAAGTGGTTACATAAAAGACAATATTCATTCTTCCCATCAACAGAAACCTATTTAAAATAAAACAAGGATTCTTTCTTGACACAACCTTGACACTATAATCTCATCATGTACCTTTCCCTTGACCTGTGAAAAACATTTCAAAAACTTGGGATGAGCTTAAAAAGATCAGCATGGGTTATAAAAATATGGAAAGGAAACATGAGTTCATATATACATAAGAATGAAATCATACTTTACCCATAAAACATAGGCATATCAAATCATGAATAAATCATAGAAAACATAAGACATAAAGGTAACTTGAGGCATTCATAACATTCTTACGTAGGGAGTAACCCTCTTGGTTACGTTTGGAATACCCATCAAAGTATACTCCCTAAATCTCTTCGGAGAAACCTTAACGTTTCACTCCTTCGCGTTACCCAATGCATTGGAGAGCTATATCGGGCTCACCCGCCCTTAGTTTATCATGGAACCACCCGTTCTTCATAACAATGTCCAAGAACCATAACATAATCGTATCACATAAACATGAATAAAGGAAACATAAAATTTCCACATTTCAATCACAATATAACATTTTAGGATATTGAAATAATGAATCCATTCAAAAAGTAACCATTTCCAAAACCATTTAAAACATTTAATAAAGAGATTTTTGAATCAAAGTGTCCCATACCACCTTGAAGCTTTTAACATTTTAAACCATTAATATTCATATAAATAAATCCTTAAAACCATTTTGAAAACATGGATATTAATAAGAACAAATAATTAAAACATTTAAAACGATATTTTGGTTAAAGGGGGTTTACCAAAATTAGAGACACTTGAATACAATAATCGAGGAATAACATTTAGTCAGAATTTTATAATATCATTAGAATAAAAGGATTCATTATATAATACTCCTAAGGACAGTATATACACCATATAAGAGTGAATTTGTGCATAACAACAATGAGCCCTCAATAGAAATGTCAAATGTGATGAAATCCCTTATAAAGAAGGTATCCTTAAATTAAGGACAAATAAATCTCAAAAATATGCGTGAAAAATATATATACACCCAATATAAGTGGATATTATGTTTAAAACAATAAAAGGTCATTCACACATATTCAATGACTGCAAGTTGAACCCAAAGAAATCGAAATTGGGTTAAAAAGTTCCCTTGACAGCCTAACGGCATCACATCAAAATGAGTTGATGAGAGATAAAAAGTTTATCTAATCACTTGGACATAAACTTTACATCAATAAGGATGTATGAGAACATATCACAACATAAAAATATGTAAATTAAAAGACCCAATAAAAGAAGTCTTAAAAAAGAGGAGGGTGAAAGGTTCCCTTACCGACTTGGGTATCTTTCAAAACATACACCCCATGAAAGAAAGACAATAGGTCATTGATGTAAATACTCATAAACAAAATTATATTACACAAAGAGTATAATAATGGGAAGTACATACACCAATCAATGGAATTTGTGGCAAATGTAGCATAAATCTCACGGGAATAAAAGTGAGATGAAAAATCCCTCACGAAAACTCGGCAGCCTAACGGCGCCACATAAAACTTCCGAATATGGATTGATGAGATCAAATAGGGTATCTCCTCACATTACAATATAATGTACAGAAAGAGTAATATAAAAGAACATCCCCCAACATTAGAAATAGGAGCTTAAAAGAAGTGACATAAAGGAGAGTACTTAAAAAGAAAGAGAGAAGTTAGATCTCTTACGAAAGTTCGGCAACCTAACGGCGCCAATCAAAACTTCCAAAATGGATTGATGAGAGAGAATAGGGTCTCTCATCACATGAACATAAAAATTACAGTAGTATTAATATAAAATATCATCCCAATAACAAGAAAGATGAGCTTTAAAAGGAATGACATAAAAGAGTGTACTTAAAAAGAAAGAGAGGAGTAAGATCCCTTACCTCGGGTCCGACTTGACACGATCGCTCTTTAATGTCCTGAATAATAAACTTGAGTTAATTTAAACTTTATTAAGAACCTTTTTCTAGTTCATTATTCCTATTATATCACTTATTTCCAAGTTATAAACATTATGTAAACATTTAAGTTAATAATGTTTGTTTTGTCAATATTTGGTTCTTAAGTCGAAAGTGGACTTCTTACCATTACATGTTGTTCGTGTGGTCAAATGTTTATTATATCCAGAATCATATTCATGATTTGGATATCATATATGTCATATATATCCAGTACATGCATGCATTTATAACATTACATAATCATTTAGAGGTAAGAAATGAAATGCACCGTTCATGGAGACGGTAAGCCGTACGTACGCATGAACGCTACTTTCATTTCTATTTCATATTTTATAGAATGGAATAATAATGATATAAAGGTATATTATAATTAAAGTATAATATCATATATAATATCATAGTTCCATCCTTTATTCGTCCCACATATGGTATTTAACGAATCAAATCACTTTGGGGGGGGGGGGGGCGGTAGTCCGCACTTCCTTAAATGAAGATATCGCGTTTACCCATAATGGAAACCATAAAGGTATGACCAAAATGAAAAAAAACAGAAGCTTAAAGAAAACATAAACATATTATATATCATATATAAAAATAGTGACATCATAATGGCCACCTTTGAAGGTGTTAAATGAGTATTGAACAATCATCGTTTCTGGAGGCAGAATTTCACCATCCACAGAAACCGTATGTTCTTTAACCATTTGATGTAGTTGTGTGAGAGTGTAGCTCGAATAAATCTTATAACAACATCCTAGTATATTGAAGATACTGGTGTTGTTACAAAAGAAGTAAATAAAAAGAGTTTATGGGGTTGGAGAAGCAAAATAAAACAAATGAACATGAGAGAATGAATTACCTTTAAAAGTGTAACTCCTTTTGATTTGAGCCTAAAGGCTTCCTTTGAAAGGATTCTGCCCAAAGGGAATCCTCTAGGATGAGGAGAGGTATGTGGAGAGAGTAAATGGGCAGGGTTTGGCCGAGCCAAAGGCTTGAGGAGTGTGTCAAATGAGGTAGAGGTGGGGGCCTTTTATAAGAGGAGAGGAGGGGCACTTTTCGAAAGTAAAGAAATATTACTTTATTTGAAAATGTGTTTCGGTTTAAAAAGGTCCCACATTGATATAATTCGTGGATAAGGTGATAAGGCTTCGAAATACAATCATTCAATAAGTTTTAGACATGTGTAGTTCATAGATTTTACATTATCTTTCCATTTTATTTAAATCGTCAAATAATGATGTCATCGCTACATCAGTATTATGTCATAAATAATTTAATTTATTTATTGTCTAAAAATTATTAAAAAAATACTATGATGTAGGAAATATTTTTATCTTTCCAATTAATATTTATAATCAAAATGATGACTTTTATAACCCCAATTAAAAATTGTTTTAGTAAAACATATCATGTTTGTGTCAATTTTACTTTTACATTAAATAAAATGTTATTTATGTCATTTCCCAACCAAAGTGGATCCATGGGGTCCCCAAGTTTACCCATGGCTTGTCTTGGTCGGCCATGATACAACCAATGATGGTAAGACATGTGTCAAGCTCATCTCATTTTATTAAAGCATTATTTCTACCTTAAACCACACTAATTACCACTAATCGCGATTAAAAACTTAATAAGTTACTATTCAACAAAAAATTATTTTAATCTCATTGAACCACATTTTACTTCTTAATGACAACCATGTATGTCTGATTTTTGAAAATCAAAACACAATGATGGCAAAATTTCATTTATACGGAAAATCAGTTTTATAAGTACCACTTAGTGGTTTCACTATATATCAAAAATTGAAGTTTTTCAGAAAAATCAAAAAATATTCACCCTAAGCTATATTTGATATTCTGAATTCAAAAATGAAGTCCGTTTTACAAAATTCAAAACATATAAGTCACATTAATTAATTTAATAATTAATTCCCGCTGTCATGACAAATAGCGTGTTTTATGAAACAATAAGTATCAAAAGATTGACACTAGTTTAAGTTTGATTTCAATGTGAAATTGATTCCAACGACCACTATTGGATTTAATGGTAAAAATATTTTCTAATTTCACTTTAAAACCAATTCAAAATATAATCTAATCATATAAATAAATTAGATTAAAAAGTGGTTTTGAATTAAAATACAACATTTTACACTATTCATTAAAAAAATGAACTTTATCGGAAAGATACCAAAAATTTACACAAGGTAAATTTTAAAGTCCCGATTCTTAATAAGAGTTTTATTTGGTCCAAAATAATGTTTAAGAGTGAACAAAACTATATTTAATTACGGTTCTCCATCAAAAGGTGATAAGTGAACCTTTAGTGAAAACTAGGGCATATACGCCTAAAATTGAATTCTTTCCGTATTTTAAGCCTTTATCTTTTATTGTATAAATGTAAAAATATTTAAGAACATATATAATCATATTTTAGTTATTTCTATCCATTCCCTCCATTACAATGGCTACATGTTAACTACCATTTAGAATAATATTATTTAATTATTAGAGTGCAACGTAAGATTCCCAAGAAACTCGTTGTTGCGTGTTGGGTACGCCATCGAGCATAGCGTCCCCTTTAAAGTCATATTAATATTTTATTCACAAAAATGGATAAATATGAAAATGTCATATTCCTTATTTACCTGGGGTGTTACATCCTTCCCCCCTTTTGGGAATTGCGTCATCGCAATTTTAAAATTGCGCTTGGAAACATCCTTGAACGTCCCACATCGGAGAAGAGTCGGTAAAACAATCACTTTAAATTAAAGAAAGATAAGTACAAAGGTCACCCGAGTTAACCCATACTAGGATTCCATGTATGAAAATATAGACATGGAGGAAAAAAAAAGGGTCATGTTCTGATGGAGAGTGATAGAAAACATGTTTAGGAGAAAGTTAACCATGAGAAAATCACAAACTTGTGATGGGTTAAACGATATTCGATTCCCCAGTAGGAAAAGTTAATAGACAACATTTTTGTTTTAAGTTACTTTTTATTGAGTAATTTATTCATAAGGAAGCACAATCACTTATCATGTTGACTTTCAACTTTTACTAGATTCCTTAGTCAGACTCATATTTTTTCCAAAAGACGAGTATTTAGGGAGACTTGTTCGCATTAAGAGTACTATAATCAACTTCTAGAGAATCACCTAATCCCCAAAAGAGAACTATATACATCCCATGTTTTTAGGCTTTAACCAAAACCAAAACCAAAAAGGTTAGTACAAGATCAGATAATCCAGAAAAGGATAACCCCTTATAAAAAGAAAATCTATTCTTAATCTCCAAAATTTGTCCAACAAAACCCAAAGTTCAACGAGGACCATATGATAAACCATTTGTCCATAAAATTCATCAAAGTAAACCAATATAAGATTGAAACCAAAATATTTGAAGAATTTAGTCACATAGTCTTCCAAGTTAAATCGTAACATTTATCTCCAAACAACATCAGTTGCTCCTAAAGTCTCACATTGAAAAGTAATTATCCTAATCACATATCCTCCAAAATCAACTTACTCTTAATTCATAAAATAATATAACTAAAAAGAATCAGTAAAACTAACCAGGGGCTTCACGTAGTCCAGTGGTGGGCGATAAATACCAGTCACACTTTGGTTGTGGGTTCGATTCCCGCAGCATTGTCCGACGCGACGGGTTGTCACACGGTCTGCGTGTTGTCCTTTTTCCAAAACTATATAATTCTCAAATCATTACCCAAAAAGGGATAAAATCATCAAAAATAACCATAACATAATTTAACCTCAATTTTATCTCAGGCCTTTCACTTCAATCATAACATATGGTAACCCATAATTACCTCAAAAGTAAGGATCATATAAACCCAAATGGTTCTTTATAACTTTGTCCACAAAAGAAAAGATAACTATTACTTGAATAAAATTTGCCTATATTAAACATCAGGGTTACACATAATATAAAAAGTCTTCTAATGTAACCCCATCATCAAAAGAGACTTAATACTCTTAAGAATTTCACCCTAACTCTTGAAGCCCTCATATGTTGACATCTTACTCATTCAACATTCTTCATTATCCATTATCCATTCCTTTCCAACTTATTCCGAAATACCTCTTTCCTACAAACAAAATCATGTATCATATCCTAAGATTCCAAAATAAGAAAACAATAGTCATGAAATAGTACATAACTTTGATTGGTCATTGTCGGTTTCTTCATCCTCAATTGGAATGGCATTAGGTATTGGTAAAAGAATATTGGTACGCTCTTGGTGACCCCATTCACGAAACTTCTTCATAGGACATGTGTTTGCATAATGACCATGCACACCACATTTAAAACATTCAATTGATCCCTCATAAGGAACTTCTTTCCCTTTCCTCGAGTCAACTGGATGCTTCCTTTTTCCATGGTAGGTTCTTGCTTTATGACCTTCATTTCAACATCTATAGCATATTTCTGTCCCTTTGAAACATTTTCCTAGGTGTTTCTTTCCACATCTTTGACACATAGGTTTTTGAACACACTTACCTTTAGGATTATTACCTGTACTTCCATTGGGATTTGTTTCTTGAATATATGATGCCTTAGAGAAATCTCCAAGGTTTAGGTGGTCAATCATGACTCCAGATAGTTGGTTGAGGATAATCAAAAGAGTTCTCATTGCAGCTCCCATATCATTCAGTTGCTTGCTCAAAAAACTGTCACAGTTTCCTTCACATCCACTGTTACTTTGGTGCCTGCTAGATCCAGCCATTTACTAAAACCAAAAAGGTCAGTGTGAGTATATCAACAAAACCATCATGTACTAATGAGTAAGATAGACAATAAGATATACTTACTCATTCACTTTATCTAAAACTAAGACTCTTTCTGAAATCCTAACCATTATGGTAATTGTCAATTATGCTTAAAGAATACCCTAACCTCTAAAGTTATCTAAACCGACCTTTGATACCAACTATAAGGCCGCAGCCTTAAACCTTACTTAATCTTGAGTTATTACAAGATTACACATTGAGGATCTTTTTAGGTTTAGAGTTTTAGAGAATTAGATCATGAAACTTGCATTACATTCCACATTTAAACAAAGTGGTTACATAAAAGACAATATTCATTCTTCCCATCAACGGAAACCTATTTAAAATAAAACACGGATTCTTTCTTGACACAACCTTGACACTATCATCTCATCATGTACCTTTCCCTTGACCTGTGAAAAACATTTCAAAAACTTGGGATGAGAATAAAAAGCTCAGTAAGGGTTATAAAAATATGGAAAGGAAACATGAGTTCATATATACATAAGAATGAAATCATACTTTACCCATAAAACATAGGCATATCAAATCATGAATAAATCATAGAAAACATAAGACATAAAGGTAACTTGAGGCATTCATAACATTCTTACGTAGGGAGTAACCCTCTTGGTTACGTTTGGGATACCCATCACAGTATACTCCCTAAATCTCTTCGGAGAAACCTTAACGTTTCACTCCTTCGCGTTACCCAATGCATTGGAGAGCTATATCGGGCTCACCCACCCTTAGTTTATCACGGAACCACCCGTTCTTCATAACAATGCCCAAGAACCATAACATAATCGTATCACATAAACATGAATAAAATAAACATAACATTTACACATTTCAATCACAATAAAACATTTTAGGATATTGAAATAATGAATCCATTCAAAAAGAAACCATTTCCAAAACCATTTATAACATTTAATAAAGATATTTTTGAATCAAAGTGTCCCATACCACCTTGAATATTTTAACATTTTAAACCATTAATATCCATATAAATAAATCCTTAAAACCATTTTGAAAACATGGATATTAATAAGAACAAATAATTAAAACATTTAAAACGATATTTTGGTTAAAGGGGTTTTACCAAAATTAGAGACACTTGAATACAATAATCGAGGAATAACATTTAGTCAGAATTTTATAATATCATGAGAATAAAAGGATTCATGATATAATACTCCAAAGGATAGTATATACACCATATAAGAGTGAATTGGTGCATAACAACAATGAGCCCTCAATAGAAATGTCAAATGTGATGAAATCCTTTATAAAGAAGGTATCCTTAAATTAAGGACAAATAAATCTCAAAAATATGTGTGACAAATATATATACACCCAATATAAGTGGATATTAAGTGTAAAACAATAAAAGGTCATTCACACATATTCAATGGATGACATATTCAATGACTGCAAGTTGAACCCAAAGAAATCGAAATTGGGTTAAAAGGTTCCCTTGACAGCCTAATGGCATCACATCAAAATGAGTTGATGAGAGATAAAAAGTGTATCTCATCACTTGGACATAAAATTTACATCAATAAGGATGTATGAGAACATATCCCAACATAAAAATATGTAAATTAAAAGACCCAATAAAAGAAGTCTTAAAAAAGAGGAGGGTGAAAGGTTCCCTTACCGACTTGGGTATCTTTCAAAACATACACCCCATGAAAGAAAGACAATAGGTCATTGATGTAAATACTCATAAATGAAAGTATATTACACAAAGAGTAGAATAATGGGCAGTACATACACCACTCAATGGAATTTGTGGCAAATGTAGCATAAATCTCACGGGAATAAAAGTGAGATGAAAAATCCCTCACGAAAACTCGGTAGCCTAACGGCGCCACATAAAACTTCTGAATATGGATTGATGAGATAAAATAGGGTATCTCATCACATTACAATATAATGTAAAGCAAGAGGAATATAAAAGAAAATCCCCCAACATTACAAATAGGAGCTTAAAAGAAGTGACATAAAGGAGAGTACTTAAAAAGAAAGAGAGAAGTTAGATCTCTTACGAAAGTTCGGCAGCCTAACGACGCCAATCAAAACTTCAAAAATGGATTGATGAGAGAGAATAGGGTCTCTCATCACTTGAAAATAAAAATTACAGTAGGATTAATATAAAATATCATCCCAATAACAAGAAATATGAGCTTTAAAAGGAATGACATAAAAGAGTGTACTTAAAAAGAAAGAGAGGAGTAAGATCCCTTACCTCGGGTCCGACTTGACTCGATCGCTCTTTAATGTCCTGAATAATAAACTTGAGTTAATTTACACTTTATTAAGAACCTTTTTCTAGTTTATTATTCCTATTAGATCACTTATTTCCAAGTTATAAACACTATGTAAACATTTAAGTTAATAATGTTTGTTTTGTCGATATTTGGTTCTTAAGTCGAAAGTGGACTTCTTACCATTACATGTTGTTCGTGTGGTAAAATGTTTATTATATCCAGAATCATATTAATGATTTGTATATCATATATGTCATATATATCCAGTACATGCATGAATTTATAACATTAAATAATCATTTAGAGGTAAGAAATGAAATTCACCGTTCATGGAGACGGTAAGCCGTACGTACGCATGAACGCTACTTTCATTTCTATTTCATATTTTATAGAATGGAATAATAATGATATAAAGGTATATTATAATTAAATTATAATATCATATATAATATCATAGTTCAATCCTTTATTCGTCCCACATATGGTATTTAACGAATCAAATCACTTTGGGGGGGGGGGTGGTAGTCCGCACTTCCTTAAATGAAGATATCGCGTTTACCCATAATGGAAACCATAAAGTTATGCCCAAAATGAAAAAACACAGAAGCTTAAGGAAAACATAAACATATTATATATCATATATAAAAATAGTGAGATCATAATGGCCACCTTTGAAGGTGTTAAATGAGTATTGAACAATCATCGTTTCAGGAGGCAGAATTTCGCCATCCACGGAAACCGTATGTTCTTTAACCATTTGATGTAGTTGTGTGAGAGTGTAGCTCGAATAAATCTTATAACAACATCCTAGTATATTGAAGATACTTGTGTTGTTGCAAAAGAAGTAAATAAAAAGAGTTTAGGGGGTTGGAGAAGCAAAATAAAACAAATGAACATGAGAGAATGAATTACCTTTAAAAGTGTAACTCCTTTTGATTTGAGCCTAAAGGCTTCCTTTGAAAGGATTCTGCCCAAATGGAATCCTCTAGGATGAGGAGAGGGATGTGGAGAGAGTAAATGTGCAGGGGTTGGCCGAGCCAAAGGCTTTAGGAGTGTGTGAAATGAGGTAGAGGTGGGGGCCTTTTATAAGAGGAGATGAGGGGCACTTTTGGAAAGTAAAGAAATATTACTTTATTTGAAAATGTGATTCGGTTTCAAAAGGTCCCACATTGATATAATTCGTGGATAAGGTGATAAGGCTTCTAAATCCACTCATCCAATAAGTTTTGGACATGTTTAGTTCATAGATTTTACATTATCTTTCCATTTTATTTAAATCGTCAAATAATGATGTCATCGCTGCATCATTATTATGTCATAAATAATTTAATTTATTTAAGGTATAAAAATTATAAAAAAAATACTATGATGTAGGAAATCTTTTTAGCTTTCCAATTAATATTTATAATAAAAAATATGACTTGTATAACCCCACTTAAAAATTGTTTTAGTACAACATATCATGTTTGTGTCAATTTTACTTTTACATTAAATAAAATGTTATTTATGTCATTTCCCAACCAAAGTGGATCCATGGGGTACCCAAGTTGACCCATGGATTGTATTGGTCGTCCATGATACAACCAATTAGGGTAAGACATGTGTCAAGCTCATCTCATTTTATTAAAGCATTATTTTTACCTTAAACCACACTAATTACCACTAATCGCGATTAAAAACTTAATAAGTTACTATTCACCAAAAAATTATTTTAATCTCATTGAACCACATTTTACTTCTTAATGACAACCATGTATGTCAGATTTTTGAAAATCAAAACACAATGATGGAAAAATTTCATTTAAACGGAAAATCAGTTTTATAAGTACCACTTAGTGGTTTCACTATTCATCAAAAATTGAAGTTTTTCAGAAAAATCCCAAAAAATTCACCCTAAGCTATATTTGATATTCTGAATTCAAAAATGAAGTCCGTTTTACGAAATTAAAAACATATAAGCCACATTAATTAATTTAATAATTAATTCCCGCTGTCATGACAAATAGCGTGTTTTATGAAACAATAAGTATCAAAAGATTGACACTAGTTTAAGTCTGATTTCAAAGTGAAATTGATTCCAACGACCACTATTGGATTTAATGGTAAAAATATTTTCTAATTTCACTTTAAAACCAATTCAAAATATAATCTAATCATATAAATAAATTAGATTAAAAAGTGGTTTTGAATTAAAATACAACATTTTACACTATTCATTAAAAAAATGAACTTTATCGGAAAGATACCAAAAATTTACACAAGGTAAATTTTGATGTCCCGATTCTTAATAAGAGTTTTATTTGGTCCAAAAGAATGTTTAAGAGTGAACAAAACTATATTTAATGACGGTTCTCCATCAAAAGGTGATAAGTGAACCTTTAGTGAAAACTAGGGCATATACGCCTAAAATTGAATTCTTTCCATATTTTAAGCCTTTATCTTTTATTGTATCAATGTAAAAATATTTAAGAACATATATAATCATATTTTTGTTATTTCTATCCATTCTCACCATTACAACGGCTACATGTTAACTACCATTTAGAATAATATTATTTTATTATTAGAGTGCAACGTAAGATTCCCAAGAAACTCGTTGTTGCGTGTTGGGTACGCCATCGAGCATAGCGTCCACTTTAAAGTCATATTAATATTTTATTCACAAATATGGATAAATATGAAAATGTCATATTCCTTATTTACCTGGGGTGTTACAAATAGGGTCTCTCATCATATGAACATAAAAATTACAGTAACAGTAATATAAAATAACATCCCAATAACAAGCAAGATGAGCTTTAAAAGGAATGACATAAAAGAGCGTACTTAAAAAGAAAGAGAGGAGTAGGATCCCTTACCTCAGGTCCGACTTGACTCGATTGTTCTTTAACGTCCTGAATAATAAACTTGAGTTAATTTATATTTTCTTAAGAACCTTTTTCAAGTTCATTATTCCTTTTATATCACTTATTTCCATTTTATAAACATTATTTAATCATTTAAGATAATAATGATTGTTTTGTCGATATTTGGTTCTTAAGTCAAAAGTGAACTTATTACAATTACATGTTATTCGTGTGGTCAAAGGTTAATTATATCCAGAATGATATTCGTGATTTGGATATAATATATATCATATATATCCAGCATATACATGTATTTATAATATTACATAATCATTTAGAGGTATGAAATGAAATGCACCGTTCATGGAGACGGTAAGCCGTACGTACGCATGAACGCTACTTTCATTTCTTTGTCATATTAATGGAATTAAAACTAAATGAGAGGTATATATATTTTAATTCCAGAATTATATTCATCATTTATATGTAACATATATTATATATATCCATTATAAATATGTACTTATAATAGTACATTACATTTGGGGATAAGAAATGAAATGCACCGTTCATGGAGACGGTAAGCCGTACGTACGCATGAACGCTACTTTCATTTATATGCCATACATTAATGGAAAGAAATAATAATGATATATAGTTATATTATAATTCCAGTATAACATCATATATAATAACTTTAAATCCATCCTTTATATGTCCCTTATATGGCATTAATGAATCACATCACTTTGAGGGGGCGGTAGTTCGCACTTCCTTAAATGAAGATATCGTGTTTACCCATAATGGAAACCATAAAGGTATGACATAAATGAAAAATACAAGAGCTTAAGTAAAACATAACCATATTATATATCATATATAAATATAGTGACATCTTAATGGCCACCTTTGAAAGTGTTATATGAGTGTTGAACAATCATCGTTTCGTGAGGCAGAAATTCGCCAATCACGGAAACAGTATGTTCTTTAACCATTAGATGTAGGTGTGTGTAATTGAAGATAGAATAATTCTTATAACAACATCCTAGTATATTTAAGATACTGTAGTTGTTACAAAAGAAATTAATGAAAAGAGTTTAGGGGGTTGGAGAGGTAAAATAAAACAAAAGGACTCAAGTGAAGACATTACCTTAAAATCGGGTAACTCCCTTTGGTTTGAGCTCAAAGGCTTCCTTGGGAAGACTTCTGCCCAAAGTGAGGCTTCAAGGAGTAAGAGAGGGAAGTTCAGAGACAAAATGGGTAGGTTTTGGCCGAGCCAAATGCTTTGGTAGTGTGGGTAAGGCGGTAGAGGTGGGGGCCTTTTATAAGAGGAGAGGAGGGGCACTCTTGTAAAGTTACAGAATGTTACTTTATTTTCAAAAGAGTTTCGGATTTTAAAGGTCCCACATTGATGTATTTCTAGTATAAGGTGATAAGGGTTTTACATACACTCATCCAATAGGTTTTGGACATGTTTAGGTCTTAGATATTACATTATCTTTCCATTTTATTTAAATCGTTAAATAATGAGGTCATCACTGCATCACCATGATGTCATAAATAATTTAATTTATTTAATGTCTAAAAATTATAAAAAAAATACTATGATTTAGGAAATATTTTTATCTTTCCAATGACTACTTATAGTTAAAAATATGACTTTTATAACCCCATGTAAAAATTGTTTTAGTAAAACATATCATGTTTGTGTCATTTTTACTTTAACATTAAATAAAAAGATATTTATGTCATTTTCCAACCAAAGTGGCTCCATGGGGTCCCCAAGTTGACCCATGGATTTTCTTGGTCGTCCATGACACATACAATGAGGGTAGGACATGTGTCTAGGTCATTTAATTTTATTAAAACATTATTCTTACCTTAAACTACACTAATTACCTCTAATCGCGATTAAAAACTTAATAAGTTACTATTCACCAAAAAAATATTTTAATCCCATTTAACCACATTTTAATTCTTAATGACAACCACGTATGTCGGATTTTTGAAATTCAAAACACAATGATGGAAAAATTTCATTTAAATGGAAAATCAGTTTTTATAAGTACCACTTAGTGGTTTCACTATTCATCAAAAATTGAAGTTTTTCCGAAAATTACCAAAAGTTCAACCTAAGATATATTTGATATTATGAATTAAAAAATTATGTCTATTTTACAAAATTCAGAACATATAAGTTGCATTAATTAATTTTATAATTAATTCCCGCTGTCAAAACAAATAGCGTGTTTTTATGAAACAAAATGTATCAAAAGATTGACACTTGTTTAAGTCTGATTTCAAAGTGAAATTAATTCCAACGACCACTATTGGATTAAATGGTAAAAATATATTCTAATTTCACTTTAAAACCAATTCAAAAGATAACATAATCATATAAATAAATTAGATTAAAAGAGGTTTTGAATTAAAATACAACATTTTTCACTATTCATTAAAAATTGAACTTTTTTTGGAAAAAAAATACCAAAACTTTACGCAAAGTAAACATTGATGTCCCGATTCTAAAGAAGAATTTTATTTTTTTCAAATATAACACATAAAATTGTCAAAAAGTGGATTTAAAATACGTTCGCCATCAAAAGGCGGTTAATCGACCTTTTAAAGAATATTAGAATGTTTACGCTTAAAATTTGATTCATTTGCATTTTTTAATCCTCTAACATTTATTGTAAAAAGTAAAAATATTTGATAAACATATATAATAATTTTGTAGTTAGTTCTGTTCATTACCTCCATTACAACGGCTAGGCGTTAACTACTATTTAAAATAATATTATTTTATTATTAGAGTGCAACGTAAGATTCCCAAGAAACTCGTTGTTGCGTGTTGGGTACGCCATCGAGCATAGCATCCCCATTAAAGTAATATTAATATTTTATTCACAAATATGGATAAATATAAAAATGTCATATTATTTATTTACCTGGGGTGTTACATCATATCTAATATATTATGAACTCAACATTATCCACTATTGTAAATAAAATTAATATAACTCTATTAATGAAATGAATAAATATGTAAAATATCATACATAATCAAATCCTAACATTTAAATGATAATTTATTAATTTTTATTGAAATATTTATTTTTTAGTTATAACTATTTCCATTATTCCATAGAATTTCTAGTTGTTAGTTCCATTATAAATCCAAAAATCATGATTCCACCATCTAAATAATGGTATTAATTATATAAATATAATATATATTTATAATAAATATATTTATCATTATCCATAAATAAATTAATATCATTCATTGAGACGATAAGCCATATGTACAATATAAGTTGTTTTCAATTTTTAGTGAATAGTATGAAATCAATCTAAAAACAATTCACACATATATATTAATTATTAAATAATATATATCTTATAAATCCATTAAATATATCCTTATAAAAATATATGTAATGTGGTCAGGAAAAAAGGAATCACATCATCTCATGGAGTTGAGAGTGCACATGTTTACACAAATAACACTATCATTTTCCCAAAGATGGAATGTTATGATTGAAAATGATATATATCATTTCAAGAACCATAATAACGTATAATGTAACATATATAAATATTATTTCAATATTTATAACAATTCAAAAAAAATATTGATGAAAACTTATTCCAAATGCGGTTTAGAGATGCTAAACTATATATACACATAAGGGATGTTTTTTCTATTTGAAATATGATAGATAGATACATAATGGATTTCATATACTACTAAAAATATCTTAGAATATTTTTTTACATTTTTTTATTTAATAATATGTATACATTTTTTTTCTAATGTAGATGAAGAATGAAATTGAAAGGATTCAGTAATGAAAAATATATATTTTATGATAGTTATACTTCACACTTCTTTTTATAACAATTGGAATGGTAATTTAGGATAAAAATATCTTATACACCATGGAATATGATTTTTAAATGATTATTGATCATGGTATGGTCAATCCTAGGTGGTCAATATTATATACTTTTATATGTGTATGGAGGAGAACTCTTGGCATTACTTATACTGTTAAATTAATATAAATTAAATAACCATGAAAAAGGATCCAAATTATTGTATTTCTATTATAGTATAATGAGGAGTATAAATAATTTTATTAAATCATTTTTTGTTTTTATTTTGTTGTTATTTTAACCCTTATCTCTCATTTTTAGACCCTTAGTTATACTTTTGGACAATTATAGTAATATTATAATTTGATATTGTTTAAGGGACATGAATGTTACCAAAAAAGGAAATGTGATCGTTGAATGCACCATGGTAAATATTTTCAATAATTTCAAATTAAATTGGATATTGGTTTGATTTTGATTAGATTTAAATAATTTTATAAAATATTTTTAATTAGATAATTTCATTAATTTCAATTTTGGAACTATTCATTTATATTGACTATATTGTCAACAATATATTTATTTAATTCAAATATATACCAATCAAAAATCCCTAACATGTTTGTTTTATATAAATAATTTTCAGAACACAGTAATTCAGCAAAACTAAAATACATTTTTTATTTTTAATGTTAACAATTCTATTTTTTTATTTGAATTAATATTATATCATTGTTGCCAATGAATTTATTATAATTATTCAGTTACTAAAAATTATAAACATATTTCTTCAGAATAAATTTAATTTTTATATCTAATATAAAATTAAAACTAAACTTATTCAATTTTTCCTTATGAACTAATTTTAGAGTTATTGATGTTAATTCTATGACACATGAATTTTAATTTATTAAAATGATATAAATTTTTTTATCAACACTAAATGGAACCAGAGTTATATTTATTAGAATTTGCGATATATATATATATATATTATAAAATAGAATCTATAAAATGAAATGATTTCAAAGTTTGGGATTATTTTGAATCCTTATATTATATTTTGAACCATATTGTACCGATTTTAACCTTATTGAGGTAACAATTATTTTTCATAGTTTAAATTTATAATGATAAAAAATAAAGAGGAAATTTTTAACAAATTTATTCTAATTTATTTCAAATATTGTATAAATTTTTAATTATTCAATATCTATCAACAGTTAAAAAAATCATATAAATAAGTAAAACGTAATGAAAATCTATATTTAGGAAATTACTCTTTTATGCTTTAAAATTAACTTATACAAATATAGTCATTATTTTTTATTCAAATTGAAGTAATTATATTATTAAAAATAATATATATCATTTAAAACTTTATTATTGAATAAAAAATCTATCAGTACCTTTAAATTTATTAATGTAATGTTAAAATTGACAATATTTATAAAATCATTATTTTTTCATTATTCATTGAAAAGTAAATCAATTCAAAAAACTCCCAATATATCACCATAATATAATTTCTATATAATGAAATAAAAAATGATAACGTTTTATTAAATTTAAATTTTTTCATGTGGTGAAACTTAATTATAATATTCTCATATAAAAATAAATAATAATCAATTATAAGAGAAACATATTTCTAAAACATAAAATGAAATTTATAAAAAATAAAAAATTCTATATTTTATAATGAAACATAAATATAAATTATTTAAAACATTTTTATTCATATTTCCTAATGTTTTAAATCTATTTTGTATCATTCAATTTAACTTAAATGTTAAAATATCTTGTAGTTCATTTTAAGCTCAATATTGCTTGTCTTAAAAGATATGTGTAGTTAAAATTTACTGAGTGAAAAATATATTAAAAAATATAATTCTTTTTAAATATAAAATTATTTACAAATAAAAATATTTTATTCTAATCAATTCTCATTGAATTATTTTATCATCAAATTTAAAAATGAGATCCTAGTTCTTTTTTAAATAGATTATATAAATTGTTTTCCCAAAAGTTATTACAGAAGTTAAGAATTTTTTTTCAATACAACATAGTAATCATTTTTGACAAGAAAAATATCATCTACAGTACTAGAAGATAAAGTAAAGATGGATATTTGAAAATTTTCTCACAAATAACAATTTCTAGGATTTTAATTTTTCTGATGTTTCAATCAATATTAAAAACAGAAAAAAATATTTTGGGCTATTATTTAATTTGTTTATTAGGAAAATGGATCATATGAAATTGAAAAAAATAGAACAAATTATTTGGAGAATCTTGAAAAATAATTGAAATAAATTTGTAAATAATTCATAAGGTGTGAGTTATTGTTTAGTAGTATATCCCATTAGGTTTTGATAAAATTAAATTGTATTATCGTAAGATGAGGTGCATCTCAAGATATATAATTGATCAAATAACAGGGAGATGAGTTGATAGATCGAAGTCTGATTTTAAAGATAATGTTGCATGAAAAACTTATCATACATTTATTACATAGGTAATGGGAGAATAATTATCAAAAAAATTATTGTAATATTCATATTTTAATTAACAGTATCTTAGATGACCTATACAATAATCAATCATTATTATTTTTGATTATTACACTATGATTCGGCATTTTTTTATTTTTTATAAATCACCATGTGGGAGACATGAGATTATAATGATTAATTATAGATTGTGGGGTAATTTTTTTGTGGAATAGTTTTTTATAAAAATAAATTAATGTTTGTTTTCTTTAAAATGTGGTGAATTGTGAATACAACAGATATTCTACAAAATGTAGATTTCAAATATAGTTATAGGGTGAATTAATTTTTACTATTAATTAAAAATAAAATTATATTTTTTTGTATAATATGTCATTTAATTATAATAATTTGGGGGATTGTGGATATAGAAGAACATATTCATATCATTTCATTTAAAATCAATATACAATAAATATTGAATTTATAATAAGTTTAGGTTTTTTTAATATCCATTATATAATACTATTTAACATATTATTGTCTCAATTTTTAGGTGTTGAATGTGAGCCACAAGATTTCTAAATCATATTGGATGGTGTGCTCAACCATTTCATCAAAAACTTTTTGATATAGTTTTGATGTAATTAAATCTAAACGCAAATATCACGATGAATTTTGTTATGGAAAATTATATAAATGAGAGGGAGTATTAAATTAATAAATGATAAATGGTGAATTATTTCAATTAATGGAAAGATAGTTATTTCGAATCATTCAGTGTTCATTCATGTATTTTTTTTGTTATATTTACTTATTGAATCATAATATATGATGTTGATTATAAAATATCTAGGATTAATAATTGGAATTACTTCTTATAATTATTGATATCAACAATACTTTATGTTACAAATCTAGTTCATTATATCTTGGTGATTGGTGAGGATATGGGGTTTGGAACCTACTTAATTTCAGACTATAATGTTTTATTTCAACCATGATTCTTGGGAACGATATTATTTATATACTTTAATGTGTTTATTGTGGATAAGACAACCTCATGCTCATATTTTTTTAAAATATTTATTATTTAAGAAATATATCCTTTAATAGGTTTTTGAATTATGTTTGAGGTGTATAATCTATAATTACCATTAATCGATAATTTGATAAAGTTCCATGTTTGGAGATTGTGTATTTTGGATTATGTTACTAAACCTCTGGTGACATAGTGATAAAATATACGAGTTCAACTAAATTGGATATGATTTAAATTATATACATTTTATTGATTAAAAATCAAATCTCCCAATATTGGATGATTCATGGAGCTAAATATTCGTTGATCATCATATAGTAAACATCACATATATTGACTAATTGAATCATTGACTAAATATGTGTGTTTAATGGATGAAGATGGAGTGGTGTTTGGATTGTTAATGTTACATCCATAAAAAACCAACATATTATATGCGTACAATTTCATTTTTATTATTTTAAAAGAATAAGGATATTATATATAGAATTACCCATTGAGGTGAACTATATAAAACATCCATATCACTGGAATTATTTACATTAATATATCATTTTTTGAGAAAGAGTAAATAAAAAATAAGCTGGAATGTTGAATGGTGGTCCCACTAAAACTACTATAATAATGACACAACATTAAACATAAAATAATACCGGGTTTTACACCAAATTTTACATTCTCTCACTTTGTGAATATTTTTATGTAAAATGGTTCATGGAATTTGGTCATAACTCATACATTAAGAAACATATAACACAAAGTGGATACATCTGATTAGTATCTATTATCTAGAAAATGTAAAACTTTTTTATATAAATAATGATTTATTTTCGTGGAAAATATTTACAACATTATTAATTAATTATTCATTCCCTTACCCATTTATAAGTCCTATGAAAAAATTTATATCATCACGTATGAATACTCATTTCTCACTAAGAGGCATAAAATTATTTAAAACCATTACTCAAGTGAAAAACATTAAAACCAATGTAACATATTAAATTAATTTTAATGATAATTGAGGGTATGAAATAAATCAGTCTCAAATGAAAAAAGAACTTCTTATCAAATCAAACCATTAAAACCTATAGTAATCAATTAAGATATATTTTTTGTAAAATGGAGAATCACATTCATAACATGATTTGAACGTGGGTCAAAAGTAACTGGAGCCAATTACAATCCGTATAAGATACCCTTGTGTAACTCCCTCCATCGCTATTATTAAGAAAAGGAACATAAAATAATTCATTATAGAACTATCTTGGTTATGACATCATATAATTTATATAGTTCTCAATCGACACAATCTTGGATCATCCACTATATAAGCGGTAATGAGCTCACTAGATGCTTTATGAGAAAACTCCACTCTAATATATAAATCTCAACCAACATATCACGAATAAAACATTTTTTATTGCATTTTCTATTCATAAAAACATTTCAAATATATTTTAATCTCATATGAAAACAACATCCCTATATCTAAATAACATTTTTTCTTCAATTTCAATTTTCAATACCCAAATTTCATTTCAATCAAAAATAAATTTTCAATAAACAAATAACCATTTATTTTGATAAACTAGTTTCAATACAAACATAACTAAAAATGGAGATATGTGTATTATTTGAATAAATAATCAATTATTCTGAAGGATTCAAAATTTCAAATAAAGGCTACATTGGAATAAAATTCATTATCACTATATATGTTATAATAGAATATTCTGTTTGACATTTTTCAAAACGTTCTATATAAAACATGTAAAAATAATCCTTTTAAAAATTCTGAAATAATGTAAAAATATAAATATAAATGAATTAATATATATTTTACATCCATAAAAAAATCACTATATCATTTTGAAAAACATAGACATAAAATATTAATAGATAAATTAATGAAAGAACCTATCAATTTGGATGCATATACAACTTATAAAATAATATAATTTCATAACATCAAAATATTCCTCAACGAAAGTTAATTGAGATGAATTCCCTTATGTTGAGTCTAACATATAACATAATTTTTTTATCTTCTTGAATAAAAAGTATATATTAATTATTTGAATTCTGGAGAAACTTTGTGTAGTTTTTAATCATATTATTTAATAGAATTCATTTTTATATACAATTAAATGACTAATTAAATATATGATGGGTGTTTGAATGATATTTTTCTTATATGGAAAAAATTAATTTGGTACATTAAGTATTAGTCAAAGATGAAATTATTCAACATATATATAATATTAATCATGAATAACCATCATATTTTTGAAATAATTTTTTCAAAACTAATCATGAATGATCATTTAGAAAAATGAACAATGTTTCTGTGATGGGGATGTACGATTGCACATAGTCACGAGTAACATTCACATTTTTCATTGATCAAAATATAAAGGCACTACGTACTATTTTATCCTTAAAAAATATTATAATATAAAAAATACCAAAAAATTTCTTAAATATACTCATATTTATCATGAATTCCTTGTGTCATGGAAAAATGAACATATCACTTCTTGGAGGCAATAGTCCACATATACACAAAAAATGTTACAAATTTTTAGTGTAAAATGGAAAATGATAAATAATATTTTAGTAATGAATAATATATCATTTATATCATTATAATTTCATTTATATCACATATATTCATTAAAAATATCCTTATTACCATTAATTTAAAGAGTTCTTGAATGATGAATGCAATGGCATCATGAGGTTGTAGTCTTCCATACACATGAGCGACATTATTGTACCCCCCCATAAAATTAAAAGTAAGAAGATAAATAAGATATAATAATTATAAGTACAAGTATGATAAATAAATAATATTTTTAATGCAAATCAATCATTACAATACCCTATTAAATGTGACGACTTAAAATGAATTTCATTAGATCTTGAGGTTGTAGAACGATGTGGACAAGAATACTAATTTATTATATTTTTTAATGTAATAGGTGATTTATATAGGTTAATATATTAATATAATTACATATATATATATATGATATATGTGGTTTTTTACATAATAATAATTTAAGAATATTATAATGATGTGGAAGAATAAAAAATTAATGATGCTCAGTTAAGCATTATACTTATTAATTGGGAAACCATCGTAGGTAAAAATAATATACTTCATGTGATGGATTTTGGATCAAGATAATTGATTTAGGAATAATTTAAGAAATTAATAAATATATTTTTGTTGGTATTGGGGGATCCAAAAGTATTTGAATGTATGAAGATGAAAAGAAAGGGGGATTCATTTTATATGTGTGGGGAGTCAGACAATTGTAATTTTTAATAGGAAAAGTTTCAAAAATATTTTCTCACATATGAAAATTATAAAAACTGGACCATTATCTAAATTTTAACAATATACTATAAAAATATGTCAATATAATGGATTTTTAATTTTTTTTTCATTTTAACACTTATCATTTTAATTTATCATTTGGTAAATCCATTTTTTACTTTATCTTTGAGATTAATATTTTAATATTTTCACAATTAATTGTTATTAAAAAAGATCTCCTTATTGGATAATATAAATTAATCATATTAATGAAATGGAAATAATTTTAAAATAAAAAGTAAAATCACCATAGTGGAATAATTAAATTTAATACAAAAGCATCAAATTTGACAGAAATGGGGATTTACAAGAACTACATTATTAAATAAAAATAAGATTTCATATTTTCATTATGACTGTTAAAAATCAAAATAATATCATTTAATATAACAAGATATATAATATAAAAATATAATTTATAATATTCCACATTTTTTATTTTAATAAATAAAAATAGAGGAAAATTTTTCACTTTAAAACGAATTTCAGAAAAATTCCTTGTAAACATAATAAAAAACTTATAATAAAATCCAAAAAAAATTCTTTTGAAAGAATTTATGTAAATTAAAAATAACCAATGGATTCTTATTTTTATTAAAATAATTTTAAAAAACATATTTTCAATGTTAAATCATTTATATTATTGAAAACAAAATTCATTTTTATAGTAATCTGTATTTTCACTACTCACAAAAAAATCAATAGATTTAGAAATATCCAAAAATAATAATCCAATTTGAATTTTGGTATGATGACTGAAATAATTATATATTTTTTTGAATTATTAAAATTCTATATTTATTATGTAGTATTTTAAATAAAAAATTATATTAATTTCCTTTAATCAAGAATATTTAATTTTTTATTTAAAAATTAAATAATATTTTTATTTAAAATAAATCTATATTAATTAACAATACTTTCATTTATTCTAAAATTATTATTTTTTAAATTATTCACCATTATTTATATTCAATCATCTTAATTTTATTCATTTATTTAACATGCATGGATATCATTACCTTATATAATTTTTAAAATATAATGTTTTCTCTTCAACCATGTGGTTTTTCTATAACCTAGGTAAACATATTATTTGGTAAAAAATACTATCTAAAGTCATATATATGAATAATATTTTCCTCATAGAAAATGTTCCCTTCATACTGAACTTATTCCATTCTCAAAACATGAGATGGATCTGGATCGTTTTCCCTTAACATCAATACATGATAAAATTTTGTACCTAGGATAAGATTAGTGATAATGAAACATAGTATGAAACTGATAAGTTTATCTCCAGGGTTTCATATTTTCCAATACACCATGAATATTAATTTCCCTTTTTCCAAAATTAATAATACATTTCTAGTTAGATACTATGAGATTGACATGATTTCCTACCTCATAAGAATGATATTACATTCGGTGGAATGTATAATTTTTCTCCCTTCTCTAATCCATACTCATATAATTATGAATAAATATAATCATTCCAACCCTTTAATTTACTAAATCTCATCCCAGAATATTTATTTCTCCTACACCAACTTAAATTTTTTTCAACACCACTTTCCATATAATTCCTAAAAAGGAGTCATCTGTACACTTGAATGAAAACAATTTTAATAAGAAAATTCAACAATAGAAAGATTTTAGTAACAAAATCCTTATAATCCATTAAAAAAATCTTATATTACATGGTGTGAATAATCCACTCAGACTTACCATCAGTTTGAGGTTGAAAATATATATATTAAAAATCAATTCACTAACCAAATTTTATTGAATTCCAATCAAAACATTAGATGTGAATCTAGGATCATGGTCTGACACAATAGAGAGAGGAACTTAATGAAACATACTATATCTTTTAGAAAAATTTGAGAATGTTAATGTAATTTTATAGTATCTAAAATTGGATATAAATACTTATATTTTGTAAATTGACCAATAATAAAAAAAATTACATTATTATTACAAAATGTATTTTTTAATCCAACAATAATATTCATTGATATAATTTTACATTTCCACTCTAAAACTAGAAAATTTTTAAGCAGTACAATGGGTATTTTTAATTATTCATTATCTATCAAAGAAGTAATAAACCTCACAGAAAAGTCAAAAATATCTCTTTTCAATAAAACCCGCCAGAAATACTCAGAAATGTATTTTTATATCACAGTTCTTCTTAGATGATTAGAAATATTAAAAATATTATATTCACCCAAAAATTATTATTTTTAAATGGGAATCACAGGGATAATAAAGTCATTTTTAATCCATAAAAATTATTCTTCCTCAATATTAAAATCATTATAATTACAGCACTAAACAGATTTTATCTTTTTTGGAAAAATATTATCATTATTTTGTAGTTACATTATTATTTATATTAATTTTTATTACACAGAAACCTGAATGAAAAACTTGAATTTCCCAATGTCTATAAATTTGGAAAAAAATTCATTAAATTCATGACCAAAGTGTCATGTTCAAATTGTTATGTGGTTAACTTATCCTTATTATATTATTATGGTTCCAATTACAATATTTTCTTTTCCAGTGTGCTATTGGATCCCGAAATAATAATATATTATCAATTCTATGCAAATTATTTTCCCCAAATTATGTTTTCCTAAATGAATATATACATAATATTATTTTATAATCATAAATTTTACACATTAACCCATACAAATGAGGCAAAAAAATATGAAAGTGTAAATAAAATCTTTCAATTCCATTTCATCCATATGGAAATTTACATCATGTGGATTAAAATATTTCGAATAGTATGAAAATAAATTCTCATTCTTTATTATCCCATAAAAAAACCATTCAATGAATAATTACTCTATTAGATGAATTAACTATTTCTAGAATCTATGGCCAAAATTGTAGCATTCACCAATAATCATTATTTATTATAAAAACTATAACAACAATCATTTTTGTATATTTTTTTATGTCATTTTAGGTTAAATTGTTCAGTTTTCTAATAAACCACACAATGATTTCAAAAAATTGCATATGGTAAGATACTAGTCCTTGAAAAATATGATTCTATGTTATTTTTTTGGTCTTTTACATTATCCATCAAATATTTTATGTTGGATAATCATTTGTCATATATTTTGAAGCAACATATCCAAGGAATGAAATATTATGTTATTAAAATTCACATTTACAAAATTTATCATATCAGTTCATTTTTATTGCGTTTTTTTAAAAATAGGTGTCTTTCATGATTTAATTTACTTTTAGAATTTAAATAATTTCATAAATAAAAATAAAAAACGTATATCCAATTAATTATGGAGATCTCAATTTATTGCCTCAATAAATATAAATGGTGCATTAGAAAACCCAAAGGACATAAATAAAAATTCATAATTCCAATAATAATTATGAAATAATGTCATCATAATTCAATCCTCCCTCAAAATTATGTTATAGTACAAATACCACAGATCAATCGTCAAACCATATTGACCCCCTTAAATCTGTTCAAACAAACAATCTATTTATAGGAAATGATACTTGTTTTTTACAATGATTTTATCTGAAATTGTATAATCAATAGAATGTTTCATTGAACAATTTTTATATTTAAAAAAAATCCAACACCCCATGGTGATGTTCTTGGTCAAATGAATCCTTTATCAAACACCTCAATAAATATCATTTTCCGTTTCAAATTCTCTAATATTTCTATTTGATAAGGTGTTTATTAATTGAATTAACATCATGAATAAATTCAAAAGCGTACAAAACCTCCAGATTGGGAATAACACTAAGATAATCATAAAATAAAAATCATGTATGAATTCTCAAAATGGAATGTCACTGATTTGGAAATTATCTTTATTTTAGACAATAAGGGGTTAATAACATTTAATACTGTCTTTAATTAATTTCCCAGCTTCATGTCTTGTTTTAAAAGGTATAAGATCCTTGAACATGAAAACCTACACTAAGACACCTATCTTATAATAATAAATTAATATCCTATCCATGATAAATATTATATGAAACTCTAACCAGACCAGTTAAAAAATAAATGGGTGAATGACCATCCCACTGATGATAATATGAATATTCGTATAAATTTTTTTTCATTAATACTTCAATATTTAGGTTTAACCAATATTTATATTATCATTTATTATAGTTTTATTCTAGTTTTAAATTCAATTTTATTAGAAAAAAAATATGATTATCAATAGTAAAATAGGTAAATGACATAATTGTAATAAAAATAATCATAAATGTCACCAATTTATTAAATGATCCATCATCAATTGGTGTTATATAAAGTGAATTTTTAACATCATTCTATTTACCATCATGATGAATTTTAACAAAAGATATTATATTCCAAAATATGTAAGCATAATTACTAAAATAATATTAACTAAAACACCTCAATATTTAATGGCTATTAGTTAACTCACTCTTCGATTGTTTGTGACCCATTTCTTTATTGTCACAAGACCTGTGACTAAAGTGATCAAACCAAAAATATGTTACATATCCATCCAAACATTCCATAATTTTTTTACCACTGTTGGAACACTTTGGGATCATACCTTCATACTTCTTATTTATTCTCCTTTGTATTTCCTTCCACCATGACTATTTCATACTGTTTTAATTTTGAGGAACATTCTAGGTAACAAAATGAATCTCAACATTCTCCACCCAATGGACTGATATCCTATAAATTTCAAATTCCCATGTGTCTAGTTTTCCTTCTAAAAGGAATTTAATTCAATGTAATATATATTTATTTTACTCTCAGTTTCATGAATAAAATATAGTATATTCTTTGAAATTCTTGTGACCTTTTACTCATATGTACCTACTAAATAATTTTATTTCTTCCTCAATTTGAGGATTTTTTTTTCAATCCTTTGTAAAAAAACCATAGTGATATACTTCACTTGGAAAATATTCCTATCTATTTCCCATTCCATGGAATCATGATAATCCTTTTCTCTATTATTCATAACCAGAGGTCACCATCTATTATATTCACCTTCCAAGTGATAAGTGAACAATGTTACCTTTTAATGTTCTAAACATACAATAAATCAAATATATTCTCCCTGTAATTAGACAATTATTTATATAGAACAATTTAATATCTTCCACAGAATGATGGGGGGATATTTCCAAAATTAAATAATATACTATTTTCATGTTACAATGAGGTAGATAATATTTCATTATATAATTGATATCACCATTGTTAATTTCTTGTTTCACATAATCCATCAGTACAATAAATAGTTATGTTTGAATTTTATTAATCAATATATATTTATTATGATGGATACTTTCCTCTTAGTGCCTTCCCACTATAGAAACATGGAATCCATTATGTAAAAAAATTATAAATAGACATGTTTTATATGAAGAATCAATGTAATTGTAATGTTTCATATCATTTCAACTAAACTATTAAGTAAAATATTTTCATGGAATGTTATTAACCTTATCCTTACAAATATTCCTATACAAACTATCATATAATCGAATCTCTAAAGAAATGACTTTAAGGAAAGCATATTCATTATTTTAATCCATGAATTCAATTTATTTAACATTGATTTTAAATCCTTGTTTATTGTTTTGGAGTGTTAGGTAAGAATACAAACATTTCCAAACCATATAATACAAAGTTTTAACATATTATTAGTACCCATTTTTTCCATTATATAAATAATTTATGAAAGGAATGTTTTATTTTCATGGAAAATATTCCTGAAATTTAGCATGACTTATTCCTTTACCTTAACCATTTATAATCCTTTTAAAAATTATAATAAACTTTATGATTCTCAAAAAATCATGGTAAGGTACATAAAAAAAACCTAACCAATATTCTAGTGACAATTATGAAAAACCACATAACATTTAATGTTATAATGAATATTCATTGAGTATATAAAATAAATCATTTTCAAAATATAAACACACACAAATTCATCTAAAAGGTAGAATATAAAACCCATATAAGAAAATTGAAAACCATTTTTGGTAACATATAGAAGCACATTCATAACCCATTTCAAAAAAGGGTGATAGGTAACTAGAGAAAAATTAAATCCATCAGTGAATACCTTTGGAATCTCCCTCCCTCTTTCATATTAATAAAAGAGTCATTGATCAATTTATTATAGGTATATTTGGAACACCAACCATATATACTATATAGGTCTCACATAGAGATATCTAAGAATACCCGTCATATTGTTTTGTAACAATTTAACTTAGTGGTATTAGGGCGCACCCATTTATTATATATAATGATCAAGGACCATATCATGAATTTTTTGTTTTCATTATATTTTCATTATTAAAAAATAGAAATTCGTTTATGATCATATAAAAATACCTTTTAGATTTCAAATTCCCATTTTTTAATAATAAATTTTCTATCCCGAAGGAATATTTTATTTTGAAATCTTTTTCAAAATATCCAAATACCATTTTCTTTTGAAATGCCAAATTTAGTACAAAAATTCCGAAAAATATGTATTGTGGGGTTCTTTATGAATAAAAAATAAAATATTTTAATGTAATAATAAAATAAAATAATTATTACGGTGGTGGAAATCTGTTTTCACCATAAACATTAAAATAAAATCTTTTTTTTGTTATTACTCATAATGTTTCGCATATAAAACATAACAATAGTCCTTTTGAATTTTTTTTATATAATGATAAATTGAAATTGAAATTTATTTTATAAATATTTATAATGTATATATATATAATATCACAATATAATTATAAAAACCTGGGAACAGGAGAAAAATTGTTGTAAGGAATAGTTTGAAGATGTTTTTTCAAAATGAGAAGTCTGTAATGTCAGATGAAACAATTGAACCATAATACACATGAAATAATAACATTAATAGATTATATATCATTAGATTAATGAAATTGATATTATAACATGGTAAAGCATTTGTATATACACCTTATAAAATAATATAGGTGCATAACTTAAAATTTGACTCAATGAATGAAAACTGAGAAATAGACCCATAACATGAGTTGGACATGACACATGCATTATTTATCAACCTGAATAATAAATTTATCTATAATATTTACGAAAATGATAACCTTTTTTGTGTTTTTATTTATATTAATTAAATCACTACCCTTTTATATACAATTACATATTCATGTTAGTTATTATCATTTGTTTCAATGATATACGACAGATCTGTTAAAAATTATTTCATTAAGTTGAAAAAATTGCACAGAGGTCATTGTTTAACATATCCAAAATAATAATGATCAAATAATTATAATATTAATAGGTAAATTATAAAATTTATGTACAATCATAGAAAATGGTTATAAAAATTGAACTACGTTATAATCATAGAGATAGTAGGTTGTATATAGGCATGAGTAATGTTTTCTTTTTTCAATGATAATTATGGAAATGTCGTAATTATTTTATTATATTTAACAAAATAAAATTAAATTAGAAATAAACTATTATTTGATTAAATAAACATACATATATCATCCATTTTTAATGGCGATGAATAAAAAAGTTACATTACTCAAGGAGGTGATAGTCTACACAGACATGAACGACATTATCATTTTGTATTGTAAGAATGAAAATTATATATTACATTTTTAAAATAAAAATATATAATTAACATTATTAATATGTCATTTATTTCACAAATATTTATTAAATTTCACATTATAAACTTCTATGAAATCAGTTAGTTAAAAATGAATCACATAGCTTTGTGATATGGTAGACCACCGTACACATGAGTGACATTATCGCATCAACCATGAAATGGAAAATTAGAAATAATATGAAATATCATAACAACTATAGTATAAACATGTTAAAAATATCATTTATAAAAACTATATATTTATTAATAAAATATTCAATGAGAGGAGATGGTAGAAAATAAATGTATTCAACTCGCGAGGTGGTAGTCCACCATACATAGTGATGATAATTTTAGATCCTATTTTATGAAAGTCGATATGGATTTATGTATTCAAATTAACATAATAACATCTATGTTTATGGTAGATAGTTAATGTTCTATATAATTAAAATTGAATAATATTTGAAGGATGTGTAAGATGAAATAAAAGAAAGATGGTGGGTTTATAAGGTTACATCTCCTTCTAAAAACCTTCTTATGTGAGCACAAATATCCTTAATTGGATGGATTTATATATAAAATATGGGATCATAGTTTTGGATAGGGAATTAAGGAGGATCTTTGGTCAGGGTATGTAATGACCCAAGAATTTACGAATTAAATTCCATTTAATATAAATTAATTAAATGTCTTTTGGTTATAGAAAACACATTCATTCCATTTATTAAATCCAAAAAAAATTTAAATGACCATTAAATATCTTTACCATTAATAATGTAGTCCTTATAGAATGATCAAAGGAATAGTATAAATATTGGGATTTAACAAATCCATTTAACACAGACCGTTGATGTGATGGGATCAACTAGTAGAATCATACAAAATCAATCTCATTTTTCAGAGATTCTAAGGTATTCAAAATTTTTGGTACATTCCCTAGAATAATCACAATCCATGATCCATAAACCTAATCATGAGTTAAGCCATTTATGTGAGAAGTTCAAGCTCATTGAGATCACAACCTAATGATGTTCACCAAACTACCCCATGAATTCACCACCATCGTGCTCCTTACACTTATAGAGTATATTCATGTAATAACGGTATATGTATGAAGACCCTAGATATAGGATTATATGCATTATTTTTTTCTTTTGAAAAATGAATATATTTTATTTTTTTAATGGTTACATTGTAAGGGATTTTTAAATAATTAGTTGTATTATTTTAATGATAAAATTCAATTAATAATTCTATTTTAATAAATTATTGTAATTTTTAAATAAATAATATTTTAATATATAAGTATTATTAAAATTATATTACTATATATAAACAATCATATTATTTTTAGGAACTCAAACGTAATTTTTATTATGGTTTGAATAATATTTTTATCAAAACCTGTAAATTATGAATAATTTTTTTTATTTTAAACTGAAAATTCAAATATTAAAAATATTATATAAAATAAATATTATTTTTTGATTTTGGAGGACATTATTATCCATCGATTAATTTTTCATAATTTTTTGAGATAGTCAGTTTTTTGGGAACTATTAAATACCGAATAAATATATGGTGTGTTTTATGACATCATAAGGGACATATATTGATGTAAAATGTTCTATAAAATTTATCTTTATCAAATATATATTATACCTTAAAAATAATGTTATTTTAAATGTAATTAATTTATTTTACAATACCTTAGGGAATCCTCCAAGACATATAATATTTTTTAAGATCTAAAAATAATTTCATTGAATGTGTGACTCTCCTCTACATAATAATAGAAAATATTTTAATATATTTTGTCCCTAGACCTATAAAATAATTTATACCACTCCCATTTTAAATAAAAAATTTAAAAACCATGGGATGATGTGTAGTTTTGAATATATTATTTTGAAGTGTCCAAAACTAAAATAACAAACTATTCCCTATCCTTTCCTATGTAAATCCACCAATTCTCCCATTTCTCTTCACTAATTCTCATTTATTATCTCGATATAGTCATCCAAAGGCACCCAAAAGCATCCAAGAATCTTTTACCAAGACTTTGGCACCATCCAAGTAAGATATTTATCCCTTCTCATTTCCATTCAAGAACTTCTTTTATATAATACATCTTAATTATATTTTTCTATATTATGATATGATGTATCATAATCCACATACTTTCCATTTTATCTCTAAATTATTATATATTTATTTTAATATCATTAATACGCCCATTATCTTTTATGTAGACCTGTTACTCTGATGAACTTCTATATGGGATTTTGCACCTCACCTTCCTCTCATTCATTAAATTCAAGAAACCTCATTGAAATTTGTCCTTATAGTGTCACTTTGTTATATTTTATTTCATTTATTATGTCCCCTAAATATCCAATTATTTTATCTAGATTCTATACCAGTTATAAAATCTTATTTTGACATATTCTAGAGTCGTACTATGCCAAAATTTTATAACGGATTCAATATCTTTCTTCTTTTTATCATGCACTTCTTTTATGATTTTCCCTTTTCACTTCCATTTTCATAAGTTGGAAAACATTCATCACAATTCCCGATTATTTTAATTAATAAATTATGGGATCTCTTTTCACTCTAATTAATCCCTCTTATAAACCCTTATGTAGACTCATCACAATGTTGAAACTTTGTAAAAGTTTTTTATTTTCTACTCTTTCTTAAAATTTCATTATTTTTCCAAGACTTATATTTATAGGTATATATTTTGGTATATGCCTTTACATGTCCCTATTAATTCTTATTTCTTTTATAAAGTATGATAGACCCCTTTATATCTCAACAACCCATTTTATTAATTTATATATGATTTTATTATTCTATCAAAATTAATCCATGATTAACCATGCATGTGTTTTGAATACCATGGAAATTTCTATATCAAGTGTATTAAGATTATTTTACAATGAATAATTGATTTAATAATTACATCTATGTATTACACATTTATAAATTGTGTAATAAAATTATGATGTTGAATAAATTAATGTTTAATGATCTATATGGAACACATAAGCATAAGATTGAAATGATTATGAAGGGTGCACCCAGATAGTTCACCAATGAAATGGGTAATGTTTAGAATCATGATACAACATGTTTGGATTTTGTTATAATAAATTATTTTATGGGGATTTTACCGCCATGATGTATTATAAGTTTACCTTTGCCATATGTTTATGATGTGGTGTTTTCAGTTGTTTCGCCATTTCCTATGTTATGATTATCTTGCTAAATCATGCATTATTATTTATGTTCCTTTATAAATTATTGACATTCCTTGTCTGACATATATTTTTATCTTCATGTTATTCCATATTTATTCCCTTACTCATATTTATAGCTCATCCCTTTCATATTTGTTTCCTTAGGTAATCATATGTAGTGTTAAGTATGAATGAATGTTGTAGTCATGAAAATGAATTTTTCCATAAAAGATTTTCTGTATTCCATATTTTTAGTTGTTATGTAATGTACATAATCCCGAAATATACTATACCTCTCAATATTACGTGTTTAATTTATAAAAATGTTATGTAATAAATTATTCTTAAATGCGAAATAGAGAACATGTTTGATACACATGGTATCAGAGGATATGTTTAGTTTTTTTAGGATTTTGATTATAAAACCCTATTGAACCCCCATAGGGATAAGACTAACTATAAGATAACGTCCATAAATTTATGTGATTATAGAAAATGTGGTTCATCAAGAAAATACATAATTATCTGGATACTACTAGTTGATGTGGTTCTAGAATAGACGTACCTAGGAGTAATAACTCTGACAAGGTGTTTTGATCTTGACATGGGGTAACCTGGTACACGAAAACAAGCCTTAATATGCACCTAACATGACTGTACCAGGGGATATTATTGGGTAAATTCACATAATCCATTCAAACTATTTTTAAGGGACGACCAATAAAAATCCCATAAAAATATATATTAGAAAGTCGATCATGGTTAACATAGATTGATGTATGTAAACTCATATGTAAAAGATAAATTTTAATTTATATGTAATCCATTTATTATCATTAGATTCCCCTATATGTGTTAAATAGTACAATGTATTCATCACTAATTTCAATTTAATTCTAACCATGTCAAAAAAAGAGGAATCATGTTAACAACTTATGCGAAGAGAAATGTGATGACTGACCAAAAAAGATTCCAAATTCGATAGGAGTTCCCGTAAAATATATCAGTATTATATAATCCATATATCAAAAATAATGATTATCAATTAAACTTTTTTGATTTCCATAGTACATTAAGAGATAGTATGATGACATTCTATGGATTTTCATACGACAACGGTGAGAAGGGAAAGAAGACACAATTTCTTTCATTCAATAAGTGTTGAAAGTGGAACCACGTGAGATGTCGCAAAGGGACTGGGAAATGTTTTACATGTGTAATGACAAGGTAAAATTATCCAATTTCAATGAAAATATGGATTATGTGATGGATGGAAATAAATTTACATATATGTCGCCATACACAGTTATATGCCATAAGTGTAGTGAATTCAGGAATTATCCAAGACAAATTATCTAATGCATGGGCTGAGATTCATGAGGAGCATCAACAATATCCATGATCAATGGAGAAAATAATTTTCTATGATAAGATAGATAATGATGCATAAATTATATATAATCACTACATAAAAGTAGCGTATGTCATAATGTATTTCAATTCTTGTTCCATTAGAATACCTCTTGTGTTTTTAATGAACATTGAGTCACCACCTAAAATGATATTATAACATTTGGGAAAACTTCTATAAGTATTTTATCACATTTTGAATATTATGGAAATGTTATTCTTAAAAATATTATGCATCTCCCTTTGGAAGAATTTGGGCCAAAAATAATAATTCATTACCAATGCGTCAAGTTAGTTAAAATTTGATGGGAAAAACTATAGCATGAATGATTTGGAGTTAGATTATATGATAATTGGGTTTAAAATATGGTGGAATTGTCACATTTTAGAGAACCATTAAATATATATGGATCAAAAAAGTCTCAAATATATATTAATATAGAAATATCTAAATATCCACCAATGAAGCTATTTAGAGCTCATCAAAGATTACGTCTGCTAAATCCAGTACCATCGTTGGAAGGCAGACAAGTTGGAAGATGCTCTAAGTATAAAAGACCATATAATTATATCATTGATGATAATTTAGATGAATCAAATCTTTTTATACTTGAAGAAGATGGACATTGGAATAAAAAAAAGTATTAAATATCATCAATCATTCCACAAATTATTTCTCACCCAACTATTTTACAAAGGATAATGTTTTATCAATAAGATGATGTGGAAATTTAGAATAAATTGGAAACTATTAGGGAAGATAGATCTTTAGAGATCACTGTTAATGAATATGAATTTTCTAGATTTTGGGCAATATTATGTGTTCCATCAAATCCTGATATAGAAATGGAATTTTGGAAGATTCAAATTGTTTAACATTCTCTATTCACCCAGGAAACACACAGTTGTACCGAGATATCCATGTGTAAAATTGGTGGGATAACAGAAATAAAAAAATCATTGAATATAAATCAAAGTTACTAGCATGCAATCATGTGAAGGGTGAATGGGTGAAGTCTTAGTGGATGATAAATAAGTTACCTATAAGAACATGAAATTGGGAAAACATCACCATGGACATTGTCACCAAACAACAAATTAAATCTAAAAGAAACAATGATATCTGGTTTTTTGTGTATCATCTAATAAATAATGCACACTTAATTTCATTTAAAGAGAATTTATCATTTGATCAATGGAAAAATATATAAATTTGAGAAGTGGTATAGCTGTATGGAGTAGAAATACAGATTGAGTCAGATCCAGTACAAGATTTGACCTATAGGTTTTAGAAAAGTATCCAGCTTACTCAAAACGATGAGATAAATTTTAGTATAGATTACCACACTCAAACTGGTGTCCTATAAAATAGGAATATCCAAATAGTTATGGACATGTCAAGAGCATTTTCATTAGAATTAAATGGTGGATGTGACCCACATCTTATACTGGTGGAGTTCACTTATAACAACAGTTTCCATTCAAAAATCTGAATGGATCTTTATGAATACCATTGTGGGAAGATGTGAAGAACACCAGAATGTGGGGATGATTTTGGGTAATGAAAATTATGACATCTGGAAGTTATTGATGAAATGGTTGAGAAGTTTTAGACCATCCAACATAACATTAATGCTCCTTAGAATCGACAAAAGAGATCTACTGACAATAATTGATGAGACCAAGAGTTTCATGCTGGAGACATTGTTATCCTCTCCATATCTCCAAAAAAAAGTGTAATGATATTTGGGAGGGAGTGAATATGTAGTCCAAGGTACAACAACCATTTTGGGTACCTTTATCACATTGTTGTAGTGGCCTATCGACAAGCACACCCACCAATCCTACCTTGAGTACATGATTCATTCCATGTATCCTCTTATGTAATAACATACCAAACACCTCACATTTACAAAATCCATAGATTGTAGCATTTTATAATTATATTTTCTAGAGGGAGTATCTGGTGAAGATAATATATCATCAAAATAAAGATATATGAAATAAGAAATTTACCATTGTAAAATTGTTGTAGAGAAATCACAAATTTGATGATACAATGTGGGAGCTAGAGGAGGTGATGAAACAGAGTTACATAATTTTTTTAGTGTGGGAAAAGGAAATTTCAAGGGTAAAATTTACTAACGAGGGAAGGTCATAACACTCGAAGATTTATGAATAAATTTTCCTTTCTTTTGACATAATTAAATTTATTATGGTAATAGAAAAATCATGCACTTAATTTATTATATACAAATGATTTTTATTCAACTATTATGTATCATTACCATTGAAAATATTGTTATTGAACTATGATCATATGACTAGTTAAAATATATGGTTTTAATAAATCCCTTTGACACAGATAAATGAAATGATGGTCACAACCAATAGGATCATACCCTATGAATACCATTAATTGGAATATCCATGGGAGATATCATTTTTTTGATTTTACATAGACCATTCCTAAGAAGAGATCCAAAAACTTAAACATTATTGAAACCATTTATAGGATAAGTTTAAGATCATTGATATCATGGCCCAAACCATGCTTAATTAATGTCCCAATGAAATCCCCACCATTGTGCAACCAACTCTAAGGGTTAATGACAGTGTAATAAAAGGATTTGTATAAAGACACTATATATAATATTATCTAGATTATTTTTTGTATGAGGAATATATATTTCTTCTTATTATTGTTACATTGTAAATGATATTTAAGGCATATATAGTATTATTGGTTAATATATAAATTCAATTAATAAATAATTTTTGATGAAAAAATGTATTTTTTAAATAAATAATATTTTAATAAATTATTATTATTAAATTTATTTTATTATATATAAATGATCATGTAATTCTTATGAAGTTAAATGTAATTTTTTTCAGGATTGAAAATTCTGTCAGTCGAATCCCATAAAATTGTAATACAAGATAGTTATTTTTAAAGGGAAAATTGAAATATTTAGAAATTTAATTCAGATAAAATGAAAAATATTTTTGGAATTAGAATGTCAAAATTATCAAACAATTAATTTTTTTAAAATTTCATATGATAGGAGAATTTTTGTGATGAAATTTAATACGTTATAATTATATATTCTGTTTTTAACATAATAATGGAGAAATAATGATGTAAAAATACCATAAAAGGGATTATTTTACAAAATATATATTTTAATATTAAGAAATTTTTATATTTATTTATTTTATTTACTCTTAAAATCCTTAGTGAATCATCCAAGGCTTATAATATATTTTATTATTTGAAACCATTTCATTTAAAGTATTACTTACCTAAACACAAGTAGAGGTATTATTTTAATATATTAGGTCCATGGAATTATAAATTAATGTACCACACTCCCCTTTTCCAGAAACCATTGAAAAAAACAAGGCACAATTTGTAGTTTTGAAAACATTATTGTGTAGTTTCAAAAACAAAAATAATAATGAAATCTCCCTATATTCATATATATGACCACTGAAGCTCCCATTTCTATTCACTAAATATAATTAATGCTCGACCAACATTTTACCCCTTATTCCTATAATCCTTACAAGGTTCCCCAATTATCATATTATAGTCTACCAATCCTTTTCTCTAACACATCCATGTAAGTGATTCTCTTTTCTCATTTCCATTCAAGAACTTATTCTATATTATGCTTACCAAATTTTACTTTTATTTTTTGGGATATGATGCTTAAGGACCCCCATAATATAATTTTGATGTATAAATGAAGATATAATCCTTTCACTTTTACTAATACCCCAAAATCCTTTATGTAGACCCATTACTATGCTGATATTCTGTAAGTGATTTCTATCCGCACCTTCCTCTCATTCCTTCAATTCACGAACCTTCACTGAAATATGTAGTTATAGATTCAAGTGGTAATATTTTAATTAATTTATTTTGAAAAACATAATTATTAATTTATATTATTTGAAATATACGCCATTTATACTCTATCATTTTTACTATTACCTATGTTGTTACTATAACAAAATTTAACAAGGGTTTTTCTATCTACCCACTTTTTATCAAAAATATCATTAATTATATTCCCTTTTTAATTTACATTTTCATAAGTAGGGATAAATTAGTAACTATATCCCTTATATTATTTTTTATTTTTAAATTATTGGAACCCCTTTCAAAATAATTTAAACCTTTTATAAACCCTTATGTACACCCATCCCCATGAAAAAATTTTGTATGGGTTCTTTTTTTCTCTTCATTATTAAAATTTATTTAATATGTCACACCTTTTATATCTAATTAACTATTTTGAGTAATTTCCTTATTTTCCCTATTAATTTAAATATCATTAATGAATAATGAGTGACCACTTTCACTATCATCTGCCCTTTTAATTAATTTCAATATGTTGTCATTATGCTACTATAATGGCACCACAAACTACCAATGTTTTGTAGTAAATTCCATGCCTTATGAAGGGAATTAACCTTTATATACATATAATTTTTGATTGAGAACATACATGTATATAATCCATAATTATAGATTTTGGAATAAAATTAGGATTATGAATGACTCCATGTTATATGATTTATGTTTCATATTTATGCATGATATTGAAAAGTTTGTGAATGGTGAGCCCTAATATCCCTCTATTTTATTAGGTAATATTTATTAACATGACACACCATGATTGGATACAGTTTTACCAGATTCATTTATAGGGAATTCATCCATCATGAATTCTTGGAATTTAATATTTGACCTATATTTATGATAAAAGGTTTTAATTTGGTGAAATATTTCCCATGTTAGGATTATCATACTAAATCATGGCTTATTATTCATGGTACTTTATGCCTTGTTGATAATTTTTTAACATGTACTATTATCCACATGTTATAAAATTTTTAATACCTTTTTTTCCTTGGAAGATCGCCACATTCTTATGTATGTCTCCATTTTATCCCATGCAGTGTTATTTATGAAAGAATGTAGTGGTTATTTCAATTATGATTTCAATTAAGATATTGTATTGCATGTTTGAAATTGTTATGTATTGTTCCTAAACCGGAAAGACAATAGTCCTCTCAATAATAAGTGTTGAATTATGTGAATGTTTATAGAATAAACCATTATTAAATTTTAATAAAGATAAGGGTTGTTATTGGGTATTTCTAAGACACATTTCAATGATGGCATTAAATAAAGATTAGATGTGGTGGCCATTTATAACTTATCTGAGTGGTACACATTTAATTTTTGAAAAAAACAATGTGTTAAGATGTTTTTCAAATTAAAAAATTATATATTAAAGACTATTTTTTATCCTTAATTTTGATAAAGATGATATAATGATATAAAATAAATTTTATAATTGTTTTTTGGTCATTTTAACCGATAAAATTTTTGTTTAAATTCTAGGTAAATCGATTTTTACATTAATAGTAGAAATTATCTATTAAAATTATCATAATTGATTTTGGTGAAAATATTATTCATTAGAATTAAAACATAAAAATTATTCTAATTAAATTAATTTAATCCATTTTACTTAATTCCAGTGTCATTAGTGTAATATATTACATTAAACCAAATCTCGTGGACGCTATGAAGAAGTGTGATTCCAAGAATCATATTTTTCTACAAGTAGATAATTTTATATTAAAACGAAGACTAAAATAATTATTTTATGAATTAAAAATAATATTTATTTATACGTAATCTGTATCATTAATTTATAAAATTATTCATTAGATATAATATCCCTGGTAAATAATGAATATAACATTTACATATTTGATAATATTTTTTAATTAAATATTAATTTTACTTTATAGAGAATTATATGTTTGATGGCTTACTCAATACCCAAAAATTAGTTTCTTTCAAATTCTAAATTGCCCACAATGTTGAGTTATACTAAAAAATAATATATTATTATTATTATTTAAAATAGTAGTCAACACATAGTTTTTGTATTAGGAAGAATGAATAGAACTAAATACAATATAATTATACATGTTTGTTAAATGTTTTTACATTTATCTAATAAATGTTAGAATCATAAAATGTTAATGAATCCAATTTTAATCATAAACACTCTAATATTCTTTAAAAGGTTAATTTACATCCTTTTGATGGGGAAAATTTTAAAAATCTAGTTCCTGTCACTTTTATATTTTATATTTGACAAAATAATATTCTTCTTTATAATCAAGACATCAATATTTAATTTGGAGTAAATTTGTGTATTTTTATGATAATGTTATTAATGGAAATTTATTAAAGAGAAAAGAAAACAGTACAAGAAAAATACAAACAAAAAACACCAAAACCATAAAAAATGTTTAAGGTGAAAAGGAAAGAAACCAAAGCAGACAAACACCCAAAAAAAAGGGTGGGCTATGGGATGAGGCCACCAATGCCGCCAATGATGATCAAAGCAGGATCAAGTAAGAAATCTCCACGACAGAAGAATATCCATCAGCCCTGGACCTTATTAGCCAAAAACAGCAACATAAAAGCCTTCCATCCACCAAAAGAAGCCAGCAACTAAGCCTACAACCTGCTCTAAACAGCACACTGATTCCCAGAATTTGGGAAACCAAATGAAGCCAGCAACTCTGCAGACTCTAGCTTGCTCCAGATCAGCACACTGATTCCCAGAATTTGGGAAACCATAGCAACTCGACACAGCAAAGCTCTACTTCCATCCTGAAGAAAAAGAAACAAGCCACTCCAAAAAAGAAAAAGGCCCCAAAAGAAACTTACAAAAGTCTAAAAATGGGGGATTTGTCACGGTCCTTATTAATAAAAATAAGGAGATCATCAGGAACTTGATCAAACCAAACAAAATCAACACCATTAACACCTTTATTATCCAGACCATCAAAAACAGAATTGGATTCCCTATAAACGTGAGTGATAATATGATTAAAAGAAAAAAGAGTCTCCAAACAATTAATCCAGCGATTAGTAAGCTTCCAGGACAAGTGATAAAGACCCATCCTAATTGCAGAAACAACAACAGAAGAATCACTCTCAAACCATAAATTATCCCAACCACGCTACACAGCTTGATCGACAGCAACAATAATGCCAAGCATTTCGTCCTCAAGTGAAGAGGAAAAGCCACAAGAACCATGAAAACAACCAAGGACATCCCCTTTATGATTCCTGAAAACAACACCATAACCAGAATGCCCCGGATTACCCCTAGAAGAACCATCTGAATTTACTTTTATCCAACCAAAAAAAGGTTCCTTCCAGAGAACTTCTAAAGTACCACGCAGAGGCTTGAAATTACCCTTAACACATATCCTGTTCAGAACAGACAAATCATGAACCGAGTTAAAGCAAAAATGCTTCCTTAGAATAACAACATTACGCATAGAACCAAGAATAGCGGATAAAACCCCAATAACCGAGAAGGAAAATTTATCATGAATCATCTTATTTCGAGCAAACCAAATAAAATGAAGGAGTTCAGAAGCAGCGACTCTAAAAAGATCCAACAATTGGGGAGAGAGCGAAATAAAGCTCCAGATTTGAAGGAAATGATGAATTGAAGACATATTAGGAATGGGAATTTCAAAGATATCAAAAACAACCTTCCAAATTGAAGAGGCATTGACACAACTAATAAACAAATGATCAATATATTCCCTATGTTGATGACAAAACACACACGAAGAGCAGAGAGAGATGCCACATTTCTGAAGGAAACAATCAGTAGGAAGTTTCCCATGAGCCAGTATCCAGGTAAAAGAAGACCGAGAGGGCCTAGTAAAGTTCATATGAAGATCCCTCATCCATTTACACCCTATATTGCAAGATAGAGAATGACAATAAAAAATTTTAGAAGTCCACAGGCCATTAAAAGCAGGTTCCCAAGCCCAAAAATCCTCTCTGTTAGAGAAATAGTAACTATTGATAATAGTAACAATATGATTAGGGAGACCCCCATATTATCAAGCTGATCCTTAATCGTAGCATCCATATCAATATTAAAATCATCATCCAACAAGGAGTCAGCTAAAGGACATCCAGTCCAATTGGCCTTCCAAAAGGATAAAGACGAATTCCTTGAAACAAGCCATCTGGCATGAGAGTCAATAGAGGAAAAAATGTATTTAAAAGTAGGCCAAACAGAAGAATCCAGATAATTAAAAACTCCATTCCTGAGCCTATCCCTGAATTTATAGCAGAGAAAGTCCAAAGACTCAGATTTATCATTGACAAGCCTCCAAATGAACGAGGCCAGAAAAGAATCATTAAACACCTCAAGATTTTTAATACCAATACCCACAGCATCATAGGGTTTACAACAATTATTCCAAGAAACAGTAACTAATTTCTTCCCTGAAATACTGCCACTCCAAATAAGATTTTTAATAGAAATGTTAATGCTCTTGATAAGAGAGATCGACCACTTATAAATCATGAAAGAATAAACAAACTTAGAAATGATAACAGTTCTAACCAAACAAACCCGACCAACCAAGGAAAGGGACTTACCCTTCCATGTAGCAAGATGACGTCTGATTTTACATACAATATCAGAAAAATAACAAGCTTTAGGCCTCCCCCAAAACATAGGAACACCTAAATAAGTAAAGGGAAAACACCTTCATGAATACCCAAATCCCTAATAATGCCAGTCTTCCTAGAAATAGGAAAATTCCTTCCAAAATAAACAAAGGACTTGTCCCAGCTAATCTCTTGCCCAGAGACTTTTTCATAATGCAAAAGGGCACGCTTAATATTTTTAATATTTCTCTTATCCCCTTTAGTGAAAAGAATAATATCATCCGCATATAACAAGTGAGTGGGAGAAACAAAACCTCTACCAGCGCTAATAGAATACAAATTCCCATTACCAGCCATAATAGAAAGTAATCTACTAAGATAATCCTCTGCAATGGAAAAAATAATGGCCGAGAGAGGGTCACCTTGTCTGACACCTCTAGAACAAGCAAAGAAGCCCTCAGGGGAGCCATTAACAAGGACAGAGATACGAGCTGACTCGAAAATGATTATAACCCAATTAATGAAAACATCATCAAAACCAAAAAAACAAAGAACCTTATAAATGAAATTCCAATTTATAGTATCAAAAGCTTTCCTGACGTCCAACATGAGAGCAATATTACCATCCCTTGTGGATTTATTAAGAAGATTAACACATTCAGATGCATTAATAAGACAATCTTGAATAGACCTACCCTTAATAAAGCCAAACTGATTAAAAGAAACAATCTTACTGGCAATAGAAGATATCCTAGTAGCCATGATTTTGCAAATAATTTTAAAAATAGTATTGATCATAGAAACAGGTCTGAAAAAATGAATCTCATTAGCATTATCAGTCTTTGGAATAAGGGCAAGGAATTGAGCATTCAGACCCTGAGTAAGAGAGCCACCTTTAAATAAACGAGTAACCAACCTACAAACATCCTTATGAATGACGTCACAGTAAGTCTGAGAGAAAAAATTCCCAAAACCATCTAGACCCGGGGAGCTGTCAGACTTTAGACTAAAGGTCCCTTCTTTAATTTCAAATTCCAAAGGAATGGATGTAAGACTGGAATTATCCTCTTGATTAACAAGAGTCGGAATAATACTCTCCACAGGATCATCAAGAGGGAAATAACCAGAAAAGAGATCCTTAAAATAATAAAAAACATGCTCAGAAACGTCCCTTCTGTTATCAAACACATTATTCCCATTTCTAACCAAAGAGAGAGGCCTTGAGACTTTCCTAATTCTCTGCAAAGAATTAAAAAATTTAGAATTTCTATCCCCATCTCTCAACCAATTAGACTTAAAATTATCTCTTTTCAAAGCATCTTTAAGATTCAACGAATTATTAAGCTTGGAAACCAGCTGAGTCTCACCGAAAATATCATCAGAGAAGTTATTTGAAGAATTCTGTGCCTGCATTTGTTGAATAGAATCCTCAAGAGAAGAAATTTCAGAATCAATGGAACTGAAACGATATTTACTCTAGAATTTCAAATTTCTTTTAAGAAGTTTGAGCTTAATGACGCACGCAAAATCATTATCCCGACCATTCCAAGAATTCCAAGTTTGTTCAACAGTAGTTCTACATTTAGGATGATTAACCCATGCCTTATTAAATCTATAAGGCAAAGGAGGTTTGGTATCCTTACTCACAAGGTCAACCAAAATAGGATGATGATCAGAGTTAATTCTGGAAAGATTCATACAAGAAATAGAACCCCAGAAATCAAGAAAATCCTCATTGACAAAGGCCCTATCAATTCTACTAGCAACAAATCGTTCCAAAACCTTCATGTACCAAGTATACTTATCCCCAACAAGATTAACTTCAATCAACCCACTATTATCAATACATGCTTTGAACTCCTTAGAAGAGAAGACATTAGACATGGCTCCAATATTCTCATCAGAATTCATGATGGAATTAAAGTCACCAAGAATAGACCACAGAACATAGATTAAAGAATTGAGAGACCCAATATCCATCCATAAATTCCTACGACCCTGATAACAGTTATGGGCATAAATAAAAGAGCAGAAATGTTGCAAACCTTGAAGAAATAAAGAGCATGTGACATGCTGATCAGAATTAGAAATTAGGGAAATATGGGATAAAGAACAATGAGCCAAAACCCATAACCTTTTAATATCCGATGAGGATCTATTGGATTCCACAAAATGAAAACCAAGGTTTTCAAAATTGGAAATATTAGGAGAAAAAACCCTTTTGGGTTCAGATAGACCAATAAGAAGGGGCCTATGCTTTAAAATTAAAAGACTAAGGGACCTCATAGTATCATGATTGGCCAAACCCTGACAATTCCAGAAAAGAAGCTTCATTTAAACCTAAGACCGGGATGATTTCCCCCTTTTTTGACCCCCACATTAACCTGTTTTCCAGACTTAGGAGGCCTTCCAGCCTTTCTCTTAGTATTAGAGTCCTCCTGTATAAGATCACTTATATCCAGACTGCTGATGGTACATTTTCCATTTTTAACAACATCTGTAAGGATGCCAACTGAACCAACAGGAACCTCAATAACCTCAACCAGTGAAGCAGTACCACCAGAAGGAAAAGGGGCCCCGATCACCTCTTCCGAAGGAGCAGAAAATGACTTGAAAGAAGTAGTTTCCACTCCTTTTAAAGAAGAATCTGCAATGGGAGGAGCAGGAGCTCCAACCACCTGAACTGGGGAGGTGATGGGTGCAAAAACAGGATCAATAAAGACCTGGGAAAACCCATAATTCTCACTATACTGAAAAGAAACCACAAGCTCACAAATGTTATCCACCAATTCCGAAAACATGATCAGGTCATGAATCTCATAATATAAATTATGATCCAAAATGTGATCCTCTATGCACTTTAATCCACCAAATTTATCCATTTCCTGACCAACCTTAGTAGGAGGACTAGGCAGATCAGGAATCCTACCTTGTTCAACATCTTCAGAGATATCTTCCCAAGATTTATTAGAAGTGACTATAACTCTAGAGGGACCAGGTATATCCTTTAATGGACACTCCTTTTCCACAAAAATCTTCTTATTATTTTTATTCCAATTAACCTCCTTCCAATCCTTCTCTTTGGGAACCTCAAAAACATTCTTTTGAAGCATCCTACAGTTCACCACAGAATGACCAACAATCTTGCAAACCTCACAAAAATATGGAACACGTTCATATTCTATTTTAACAGCAATATTATTACCATTAGCAATCAGAGTGACATTATCCGGCCTTTTATTTTCCAGGTTTACATCAACCAGAATTCTAGAAAAATAACCAAGATCCCCCTCAAAAGTTTTCTGATCCAATCTAACAGGAGTGCCAACACATGAGGCAAGGTCATTAAGGATCTTAGGATGCCAATACATCCAATTCAACCCGTGAGGTCTGATCCATATCTGGGCATTAGTTTGCTTAAGGTTAAAGGGGTTAAAATTAACATCCCATTCGGATAATCTCAAAGTACCAGGTTTGAGATGAAGATTTCCAAAATCCCACGCCTTATTAAAATCATCTTCTGATTGAAAGATGAGATGAAAAAAACCCCTCCCAATAGGAATCAATTTCCAATTACTAAAACCCCAGCAATGAGAAATTCTATCTTTAAGATCCGCGTAAAACCAGGGTTTATCACCCTTGGAATAAATAACGCGACCAAGAATTGAAAACTTACAAAGATCAATGCGTTGCTGCAAAGCCTCCGGATCCATTACTACAGAAAAACCACCATTCTCAAGTCTAGTAATGTTCGAGGAACGAGACGTACCTCTATTTCTCAAAACAGACGAACCGGAAAGAACTTCAGCAAAAGAAACACCTTTCTTTCTCGCCCCCGAGAGATCTACAACATTCGATGAAGAACCAAAACCCTTAGATAAGAGTCGGTCATCCTTGAAAGCAAACTCCCAATCAGGATTGAACGAACTCATGGTGAGAATCAAATAATACTCCAGGAGCGTACGAAAATTGGATGAACTTTCACCTTAAAATTGGACATAAACAAAGGTAAATCTTTCGATTGTTATTATTTCATAAAAACAAGCTTTTTGATTGGACAACATGAAATTTATTGTAAATTAATTTCTACCAATTTTATGTTTTGAATTTGGAAAAATGGATACCATATTTGGAATAAGGAGGTAAAAATTTTGTAAATATGTAACTGTTATTTTTAGGCATTATGAATATTTACTTCTGTAAGTATTTAATTTAGCATGGTTAAAAGTTAAATATAGTAAGTAAGTTTAATCAAATATTATTATAATAATATTAAATTACCCTAACACATTTTTTAATCCAATTGGTTGATACATATCCAACCATGGTCATCCTTGGGACGATTTAGGGACTCCATTAGCCACATGAGATTGATAATGACACATTATATTAATTATTTTAATGTAAAGGAAAAAATAACATAAACACATATCTTTTAGTAAATTTTTTTTATGGGGTTATATAAGTGATCACATAAAATATAAATATTCATTTTAATAATAAAACTATTTCATAAATCATTGTATTTTATTTAGAATTTTTATAAATTAAATTACAAAAAATTAATTATGACACAATGATGATGCAATAATTGCATCATTAATAAAGTATTCCAATAAAGGATTTTATAAAATTAAAAAAAAACATTATTTTTGAACTTTTTATGAAATCCATGAATTCTATGGAAAATATTGACTTCTTATATTCGAATTAATAAATTTTTTAAAATAATAAAATTGATATAGATTTTGTAAACGTCATGATATGAATAGTTTATAAATTGACATAAATGAGTTTTTGAAAAAATAAATATTTTATTAATTGATAAAATAGTCCTAAAAATATATAATTAAATAAAATGACATATATACCATTAAAAAATACTTTAATGGTAAATTTTGGGTCTCATGGAATTTTATTATAAATATATTAACTATATAGTGTGAATATATAAGAGGACATGGTAAAGGATGAATAACTTAATAATGGGTTAAATTAAAAAGATAAGGATAAAAAATTATCCAAAACAAGTAAAATTTATATTGTACGATTTTATTTCAACTTATAGTCATATTATCTTATAATTAAATAATTTTTGGACCTTTTTAAACCTATATTTATCTTATAATAAAATATTACATTAAAAATTTCTAAAAGAGCCTCCTCTCTCTTATAAAATAAATACACTTCTAACCCATTACTCACACCTCTAAAGCCTATTTTCTTGTCCATAGTCTACCTAAATAAGCCACCACCATACTTATATTCCAACTATATTCCTTAAAATTGTCATAAATAACCTCATGAAAACCTTTTGGTTCAATCCAAAGGGAGTTCCCCAATTTAAAGGTAATGTCTTCCCCCAAATTCTATTCTCTTATTTTTCTTCTTCACTCCCTATGCACTTCTTATTATTATTTTACATAAAAATACCAGTACTATTAATATAATATGTTATTTTTATGATATTTATTCAAAATAAACTTACACACACCTCCATCAAATGGGTACGAACATACTATTTCCGGGGATAGCGAACTATTACCTCACAAAATGATGATTGTTCAATTATATCCTACCACCTCAGATGATGGCCATTATGATGGAATTGTAATTATATATGATATATATGATATTTATTTTTTCAATATTCTTTATTAATTGTCTTTTTTATCATAACTTTATTATTTTCTTATTAAATATGTGCGATAATTTTATTTGAGGAAGTGAGGACTACCACACCCTCAAAATGACATGACATGTTCATACCATACATGGAATGTATGAATTGGAATGTTAATGAACTTATGTAACATATATAAAATATTATATCATACTATAATTTTAATATACCTATGTATCATTTGGTTTTCATTACATTAAAAAGGAAAAAATAGAAATGAAGGTAGCGTTCATGCTTACGCACGACTTACCGTCTCCATGAATGGTGCATTTCATTTTCCTATATTCAAATGATAATGACAATTATACATACATATATACTAGATATAATTGATTTATATGTTATTTAAATCCTGAATATCATTCTGTATATAATTAAAATTTTACCACACAGACAACATGAAAGTATAAGTACCATATATCAAGAAAATGACCATTATTAACGTAAAATGATTATGTAATGTTTATAATATTGTAACAAGTGATGTAAAATAAATAATAAACAATAAAATGGATATTAAAAAAGTTGAAATTAACATTATTTTACTATTCAAGAGATTAATGAACGAATGAATCAAGTGAGACACGAGGTAAGGGACTTCATCTCAATCACATTTCATTGAGACATATTTTGATTTATACAAGACTTTCTTTTATACATTGTATAAAACCCTTTGAAATTTCATTTAATAGAGAGGGAATGTTATTATTGGTAATGTTTTACAAAATGTAAAATCTAATGTTTCATTTTAATGTACGAGATGACAATGACCATTCCGCCACCAAGAGCAATATTTTATATTTGGATTCCTTAACTAGATGTAATGTTTCTAAAATACCATATACACTTATTATGTATTTTTTTTATTGAAAATGGTTTTGGGAATGAATAGATTATGTCAATATATTGAAATTCTATATTGGGATTTCAATGTGGAAAAGTCATATTTCCCATATTCTTATGTTATGTGTAATGATTATGTTATGGTTCTTTGTCATTTTTTACGTATACGGGTTCTTACGTGATAATCCTAGGGCGCGTGACACCGAGATAGCACTCCGATGCCTTGGTAATGGGACCATGTTAAACATTAATGTTTCTCCAAACAGATTTAGAGAATATAAAATTATGGGTATTCAATATGTAACTCCCTATATAGCTGTGAATGCTACAATGTAATTTTAATATAGATTCTACAATTTACCTTTATGATTTATGATTTCTATGTGTTATTCAGAAATCTTATTATTTCATGAGATATATTACAGATATTATGTTTTGAATGTATTTGGGGACTAATTTTTCTTTATTTATTTTATAACACTTACTGAGAATTTTATACTCATCCAATGTTTTTGAAGAGTTTTTAACAGTGTGTAAGGTTGGGTTAAGGAAATGAATAATTCAATAATATTTATATCAACACATGAATTCATTTTTTTTGTAAGAGTTACTATTTAATTATAAAAATGGATTATGAGTATAAGTGTCTACATGTAATATTCAATTTGTTATGTATATATTATGACGTAATTCACTAAATCTCCAAACCAAAAGAGATCTGCATTGTGAATTATTAACTAATTTCAAGATTCGTAAATGTTTTACGTGTGGGTCCTTATATTAATAGTTACTATAATTAATTAAAATGGAGTAACATTATGGAAAATAAAATTATTTTCAAAAAAGAATATGTTTAAACCCCAAAAGATTATATACTAAAACACAATATTATGTTGAATGAATATAAATTATATGGATTAAATATAAAAATATATAACTAATTTTTTTTAGATATTTTTAAAAATAAATAATTTGTTTTATATTACAAAAATTATTGAAATTAAAATTCATTTTTTAAAAAGAACATTATCTTTCATAATCACTAAACATAAATATTTTCCAAACAAAAATACCAAAGAATCACCCGTTGTAAATTTTGATAAAAATATTAAACAAATGACATTAAATTTCTAATATTAAAATTCTACAATTCATAATATAATTGTAACACACTGATATTTTAGAAAAAAAACTATGTTTGATAACATATTCGATACCCAACATTGAGCATAGTCAACACATGAAATGTATAAAAATTATTACATATCCTGTAAATTTGTTGGCAGAAATTATATAAAATACATTATATATATATATATTTCATAAAAAATATATGTTGTTGTTTGTTCTTAATTAATAAACAATCATATTTTTAGTAACTTGTTTTATTCTTCAAATTTAGGCTCAATTCAAAATTGAATTTTATTGATTTTTAATAAAATCTTATAATTAATTTTTAGTACATTTATAAAAATTATTTTATAAAATTAAATTCACTTTTAAATCATAATATTAAAATTTTTATTGTGTAAAATATTTGGATATTTTAAAAAATATGGATTTTTTCTTGAAAAGAAAAAATACATATTTTTTTAAAAAATTATAATTTATTTTTAGTAGATTAATTAATTTAAAAATAAAGTAATGTTCTTAATATTGTTTCAGGTAACATATGTATAAATTATACATATTTATGAAATTAATTAAATTTTAATCTATTTACTTATCGATTTTAGAATATGTTTTTTTGTATAAAAATAATGTTATTATAAAAGCTATTTTAATATGAATAACGTCACTACATTTATATTAAAAAAAATATTCCTAATTAAAAATATCATAAATGAAACTTATATATAATATTTAAATAAATATAAATTATGATTCATAAAATTATTTATATTAATCATATATTTACAAAAATTCATTTTCTTTTTAAGAAATACACTTCTAGAAGACTAGGATTTTCATCAGGTTTGGAGGTTTGATTTTAAATTATAATTTTACACTTATGTAAAATTAATTTGGTAAAATAGATTCGATATTTAGAATTATAATTATTTATACACTCTTATAATATCTACATTATTTTTTACCATAATGAATACTGTTAATAGTAAAAATAAATTTCCTCGATTAAGGTCAAAATGAATTTAAAAGGGGTTAAACTAAAAATATAAGGATTAAAATTATCTAAAACATATTTTAAATCTATTCGTGGAAATATATAGATATTTAAATGTATTATTATAGATAATGATCTATTTTTGAGTCTTTGTAATGTGAAAAACATTGTCATAATATTTTCTTCTCAAAATTTATAAGTGTGCCACTCAACTCACTTATAAAAGGCCACAAAAAATCGTCACTTCTTATAACCTTAAAATCCCTCTATCTTATACAATACCACCAGTACATACTTCCTCAATTAAATCCCCCATCCTATAATACTTATTTTTATCATAACATGATTATAAGAATTATTTATGTATAATACTAATGAGGTTGTCAGAGAAGAGTTAATATACTGAACATTGGATTTTTATTTTCCATCCTCCCCCAACATATTAATATATTATTCATATATTATTATATGATGAAAAAATATCTAAAATAAAATGAGAAGTCATTATGATAATTTCCTAACCCAAATCTACCTCCCCTCCATCAAATGGAATACGAATTCATCATTCTCGTGTAAGGCGGATTACAACCTCACAGAACAATTTCAATCATTCTCTATCATTTCCTCACATGGATTGATATAATGATTGATTGAATATATATATATATATTACATTTACAATATATTTATACTTATATAATTATTATCGCACATATTATTTATTTAATTCTTTTTAACAGGGGATATGGTAACATGAACCGTTAGAAACATATATTATTTCCTTGTGAAGAAATGCAATTTTCATTTCAATAATGATTTAAATAGTATGATATAGAGATAAATTTTTCAAATATTTGTGATATAAATGAATTAATTATGATTTTAATGGAATATTAATTTTTTTAAAGTATAATATATCATTTTTATTTTGAAAATGAAAAATTATAATGTTCTTTGTCTATAAGTGGACTACTGCCACCAAGAACCAATGTGATTCAATTTTAATCACACAAACACAAGAATTGAATATATATAAGTTAATTTTAGAAGATAATATTTTATATACAATGTTAAAATTATTCTATAAAATTAAATATTTCTTACATTCATTCAAAAATGGTCACTGAAAAATGCAACCATTAATCATATCTACACATGTTATAATGTCTCAATGATTATAAATTAGTTAATATTTCATAACGATACCTCATTATTTGTTTTAAATGTCTTATATATGTATAAATAATTTCGCTATATCATTATTATTATTTTTGAGATGTTGAATAATCATCTCTTCTACAAATAGTCAACCATCCAATGTAATTTTTTCTACATAAGATAAATATTATCGAAACACCACAAATAAACATAATTTATTAAATAACTGTCTATCACATTGAAATAAGTGAAATTACAAGAATAATAAACACTAAAAATTTTCTCAATAAATAAAATAATTAACCTAATTTTATTATTTGATATAATATAGAATGTATATGTCAATTAGAACTTAATGTAAGGTACTTCATCTCAATTTCCTTTCATTGAGGCATCAATTTATCTTATTCAAATATATCCTTGTATAAAGAATCTATAAAAACACATTATCACGTTATATATTTATTTCCATTTTTACCATGATATTTTAGTTTTTGTTTAGTATTATTCATTCATGGTGCTTACATTTTAGTTTTTTAAAGGGGAAAGGGACATTAATTAATTAAATCTACATTAAATGCTTTCCTTCGAACTCTAAGTCTTTATTGTATGTGTTTTTAAAATGATTTTTCGAATATTTTAATATGGACATAAAAGGGTAAAAAATGAAATTTTATTTTTGTTTTTACATTATTTATATGATCTTAAGAATGTCTATTTATCATTGTTTTATAGAAATGGTTTGGGTAATATGAAAAATAGAATGCTCTATTTTAACAAATATGATGAAAAAAATTCAATCTATAGTAACCAATATTTTATTTTTGTATCTGTTTTCATGATATCATGTATTATTCACTAAAAAACCATATTTCCCTACTTCTTGTGATTTTGTTGTTGAAAATTATATTTTTTAATAAAATTGTATTTCGATATACAAATAAATTATCATACGGTTTCAATGTTTTTGTTAACATTATTTATGATAAAAATGTGCAAACATAATTTATTTTAATGATATTGAACATGAGAATTATATGAATATCATATGATCCTTATGTAGAATATTTGATTATTTGAGCCCCATTTTATATCATGGGTGAGCCCAATATATATTATGTGAAGTATTGGTACAATAATACCTAATAAAATATTGGCGATCTAGATACATATTATATAATGGGTAGATCCCTATTATAAATCTTGGGTGATCCTTTTATAACATATAAAAATGGTTGATCTATAATAAATATCATGAAGCACTAGTGAACTTGATAAATTTTATACATATTTTGTATCCCCATTATAGCTCATTAGTGAACATGATATGGATTATAGTATGGGTGAGATCCATTATAGCTCAAAAATTAGTTGGTTAATGATTATATTGGATTTCAGCCATATGGTTATTCCAATTAAAATGGGTTTTAACGGGTTTTATCACTTTAATGATTTATGTTTCCAAAAGTGAGTTTTAAAAGAAAAACATTGGGAAAATAGTGTGATTGTTTTTCATGTGAAAATGATTTATTTCATACACTCAATTACCCCTAATGATAAATATATACATTAAAAAATCATGTTTTCCATTAGAGTAATGGTTTTATAAATCATTATGTACCATATTGTTATTTTTATAGTCATCCCAGGTTTTTAAAATGTTTTTCACATGGTTTAAGTATGTGTAATGATAATGAAAAAGTGATATTTAATTTTATTTTGATTTTCCATGAAAAGAAATAATTATTTATTTTAAATGTTTTATATAATAGAATAAATTGATACTAATAAGATGTGTGAAATTTGTATTATATATATTTTTATGTATGTGTAATGAATTAATATTGTAAAAATAAAAACCTAAAAATATCTTGATAGCGAAAGAATGTGAATTATTGGCTCAAACTCAAAATTATTTTTTGTTTAATACAAGATCGTTAAATTTTCATTTTTTATAATTCATTATATTAGAAGACTATAGTATAAACTTTTTCCATTTTGTCTTAAGCATGCTATAATATTTTCATAAATAATATATAAATATAAATAATAATTAAATTTATTTATTATAAAATAACCTGAGTAGTCAAAATAACACGATCATAGTGGCATAACAAAGAAGTAAAATGGAATACTTTAATTTGAAAGACACAGTAGTTTATCCCCTAACAAGTTTTTCTCATGTTTCAATAATTTTATATAATCCAATTGTTATTATGAATTATTCAATAATTCATACCTGGTTTTTATGATTATATTAGATATGTTCGCAATATTGAATTCTTTAATGTTTAATGGAATCCATTTCAGTAAATGGATGGTGGAATGTATAGAATATTTTGAAATAAAATGGAGCATCCATTTTCATCTCTTGGTTAATGGGTTATTATTTTAGAGACTACATGTTATTAATTTTGAGACTAATCATTGAAATTTGATGATTAATTCTTATGGTTATAAGAGTTAATGGATGATAGGTAAGATTATTTAAAAAATACAATTACTCCGTATATGTTTTCTTATAATATATTTATGATGTCAGAAGAACTATCTGGTGAAGAGTCTATCATATTTGATCAAAATCAGTATACCACAACATGAAATATTTTTAAAAAATTAATGTTATATGTATAGTGATTTTTTAAGAATATTATTATAAGAATAAGAGTATGGATATTAATATAAAGAAATGAATGTAATATTATCATTTTACAAATAATGTAAATAAAGAATATTTAATATTTTTTTGAATATATCACTGTAGTATGTTTTTAATAAAATCATTAAGATAAATATTTATGATTAATTATATTATTGGAGGATAAGATAATTTTATCATGCAGTGATTCACTATATTTATAGTGAAGTTGAGAATATAAGTTTAAATCAATGGTAATATATGTGTAACTATGAAAAAATATTAGTCAAAATGTTTGAGACATTATAATAAAAAAGGAAGAATATAATATACTAATGATGAAACTAATGGATTCTATGGATCCCATGATAACAATGAACAACAATAAGAATGAACAAAGTGATATAATTGAAATCCTAATATTGAGATAAATTTAAGAATAAAATATTAGATAATTTGTGCAGAATCAATGTAATCCTTTACAGAACAATATAATGATCATACGAACATTAAACATTATTAATTGCACAACCACTTATATTGTTTAGAGTGTAATCTAATGGAAACTTTTATAAGGATTAGATAACATGAGGGAGAGATTCATTTTCTGAGTATGAAGTCAAAAATTAACTATAAGGGAATTCTCTTGGAATGTATTACATTAGACCTTCGTAGCTTATTCCTACATTGTGGGGTTCTCACTTTGGACACATTGCTTCTACATTCTATTTTTTATTCTAAAGAAATTATGATTATGATTATGATTATGATAACATATACACTTCCTTCAGATGTTGGTAGATCGAAAATAATTCTTTCTAGAATATTTGATAAATGTTTATCAAATGTTAGTGGGGTGGATCTCAATTAATGATGAAATCAATGTGATTTTTTTGGAACGGGATGAAGAAATGTGAGTGTGATTATAAAACATATAAGGTCGAATAGTCTATATTAATCTATAATAATCAAATCCATAATATGAAAAGATGTTACATGGTATGATTTCAATGGAAAATATTATAATTCCAATATAATTTGTCATATAGAATGGTATTATAGTGATATAAAGATATATGATTCCAATGTGAAAACCCTAAGTAATATAATTAGTAGTATACAAAAATGAAAGTATAAAATTTATATTTTATATAAAAATAGATTTCTTATAGTAGGTAATGGTTTAGTAAAAATGGAAATGATGGAAGTATCAAGAATTTCATATTCAAAAAAACTCTTGAAAATATGAGAAAAATGTAAATAGACAAATTAATAATGAAGTGGTTTTCTATCATCAAAATCACAATAGAAAATTAATTGTAATTTGTTAGTTGTTTCAGTCACACCCTGAAGAAACAAGATAAAAAATGTTTGAGTAGCCCCTCTTTAGAGGAAAGATTATGGTAATGAATGAAACGTTAAGGTAGTAGATATGGAATCTATAAATAGAATGAAAAAATTTCAATAATGAGATGAAAACAATGCATTGTATGAAATAAAAATATAATTCAAATATCTAGTATGAACATTTTAAAAGTCTTAATATTCTATAAAATACATTATCAGTGATTAGATTTAATGGGTTTTCCTATCAAGGCCAACTATATTACCATCCAGAAGGATTAATGTATATACACCTCTCCCCCATTTCCTTTTTTATATATATAATAACTATACTAATGATTTATTACGTGTGATATTTAATCTATGGAAACTGTGATCGATGCATCTATTTAAATAAAAATCATGAAGTATTTAAAAATTATTTGAGTATTGACGTAAGGTAAGATGTATCATGGTTATTAATAATATTCAATAATTTTTAATCCACCATGATTAATGAATACAACATAAATATATTTATGTTTTCATAATTATGTTGTTAAATAAGAACTATTCTATATTTATTATGAAATAGTTGATAAATACATATCATATTACTTTTTAATTTCTATAAAACCAATATTTTATTTTCCATAAAATATGATAAAATATTATATTTTTGTCAACAAAATTAATTAAATATATAACTAGTTGAACTAGAAACCTTATTAATGAAGGGATAATTATATTACCATTTTATTGTTTTAAAATTTAATATCATCTAAATGTATTTTTGAAACACAATAATATTACATGGAAGAATTCATTTATGAATATCTAGTGGGTTATGGTAAATGGCGGTTATTCAATGGATGATTAATCTCCTATGAAAGAGTTGATGACTTTTATAGAAAATAATAAAATTGAAAATAAGTGATAACACTATTAAACATGTAGTCCCCATCAAATTTTGTATTCATTATGATTTTATTATTTACATAATATGCATTAATAGTTTTGTGTGAATGAGTTTGAGATCACATGTAATATTTTTTTATGTACTTTATTTTTATTTACAATATTCGTGAAAATATATAACATTCACAGGCTAGATTGTTATTTTTATGATATAATAATTTTTAATACACTAATATATTACAAATTAGGATTACAGTATTTTCCAAAATACTATAAATATGTAAAAACATTCAATGTCTAGAATTATGAAATCATTTTTTAAGTTTAATAATTAATGATGGGGTTTTAAGATAAGATCAAAGCTATATCGAGGGAATAATTGAAATATGTTTTACTAAATATGGTTTAGATTATTTCCATTTTATTGATTTTGTGGGGTGTGGGGTTAGATAGAACATACAATGATCATATATGAGTATTTATTTCATGGAATACTACAGAAAAAATAAAAGGGATGAGAATATTGGATGCCATTTTTTATATTCAATTAGTTAAAAATATGTCTTATATAAATTGGAATAAGTAATGATATATTTGGTAGTGTAATGAAAGAGAAATGTTTTAATTATGTATTGAAATCACATGAGAATAATTAAATAATACATTCATGTGATAATGTGCTATGTTCAATGAATATATTTTTGATTGATCCATGTCTTTATAAAAGAGGTATTTGTTTTTGATTTGTATAGTTTTGAAAAAATTATATGATTTCACGGAATATGATTTATATTTGTTAATATTTATGTATAAATATATTTTTTATCAAACAAATAAATAATATAAAATGAAAAATTTAAATAACTTTGGGGAATATAATATGCAGTTATATATTTTCATAATAAAATCAGTGAGTGGCATAAGATTTTATCCATGGATGAAAACATAAAAGTTTTTTTTGAATATATATTTCACAACACATCAAATATTGGGGTAAAATTTAACATTATGTAACGGTTATTCAGTAAATATATTAATAAAATTTCATTGAAATCATGTTATAACATCCAAAGTAGCTTTTTATCAGAGATAATCTCGATGGTCAATAGAACGATTCTCCAGAAATAGATATGGATGTCCAAATATGCTATGTGATATGTGGATTAATGGATAGATTCACTTGTTACTAGGTAAGATCAATGATGAGGTTAATAATTATAGATAACTTCATTGGTACAATATCGTACAATGGGTTTTGAATATAGGTTTATAACACATTGATATTAATAAAGAGGCACTCTCCTAAAGCCATGTTTTATGAAGATATCACTTAATTTTTGGCCTATTTTATATATTTATATTTTTATGAATATTATATAAAGTTAATTCATTCAGAATTTACTAAATATTTCGTGAAATCTGTTTAAATTTATAGTGGTTTTTTCACTATGTTAGTTTGTATAATATAGAATCTTCGGTATACAAGTGAATAAAATAGCCATGTGAAACCACCATGTGGGATTTTATGAATCTTGAGCTCTGAATGAAAAGTTATTCCATTTATATAAAAATATGAAACATTTTTTCATGAAAAAAAACAAATTTCGATTATATAGAATGATCAAAAGAGAACCAAGAGTGAAAAATAATGATTATTTTTTAATCATTTCATATAATAAATGATATATTAATGAATGTTTCCTTATTATTTTCAATTGAGTCTATTTAAAAGTGTAATATACTGTTAACGAGGTTATTATGAATGGGATATGATAACAAACACATCATGAGTAGAATCGTTTCACCGAAATTTTCCAATATTATTGAAGCCGTGGATGAAAATTATGCAGTTAAATATTGATGGAATGATAGGAAGTAACATGGATATTTATGATGTAATGAGAACTCCAAATATTCATATGTATTATGAATTTTTGTGATACAGAATGTATAATTAGGATTTTTAATTTTAGCCACAATGTTTCAAACTACATGCTATGTGACGGCATCATGAGTATCTAATGTATGAATACGAGATAGAATATGATATGTTTATTTTCTATAGGATAATTATTCATTAATTGTAACGTTTTATTTGATCCTGTATAAATAAATATTTTATTGTATTATCATCAATGTCTCAGTTATATAATTCAATAAATTGGTAGAATTCAAGAATAAAATGAATTTAAAATATATTTAACGATGTTTAGTTATATATTTATATAATGAAATATCTATTGTTACCATATTAAAAAATATCGATCTATATCTAGTGCATAATGATCAGTGTAAACTAGATATAGGATCATGGAACTCAAATAGATCGATCTCTAGACCAATGTTGAAGGGGAATTTTATATTCTCTATATGAATAAAATTATCACCTGAATAGTTTAGTGGTAATAATCAAGATATAAAAGAATAAGAGAATGATATATTATATATATATATATATAATATGAATTATATTACATGTAAATTTACACATTTCCCTAAAAAAATTATCAAGTAACAAATTTGAATCATCCATGTTTTGTGTGAAAAACATTATTGAGGTTATATGGAATGGATAATGCCTAGTTCAGTACTATATAAGGAAGATAAAGATGATAAAATTTATTGATGAATTCTTGGGGTCATGGATAATTAAATTCATGTGAAGTGATTCTATGATTTGATAGAGGAACTAAATTAAAAATCTAAATTTAGAATCTTATTATAATTTCTTGTAGAGTAATATTATAGAAATCTCTATCAATTGATAGTGAATTTACATGGATATAATAATATAATGATTTTTATATTTTTTCATCATCATGAAATACCATCACTATAATAAATTGATTCTTACCTTCATCAATATACTCCAACAAATGTTAAAATAGAGTAACCAATGGATCATTAGTTACTCATTAATTTACAATTTCAATATATTTAGTGGCTATTAGCATGTCTCTGTTATGTTAGTACATGATCAGTGTATGATCCAAGGAATAGCCCTTAGGATTTATCCCTTTGAATCATTTACATTAATTTCATTCACTACATTATTTAAAATTTGTTTATAATTTCATGAAAAACATTTCTTGGTTAATTATTTTACTTGCTTAATTTGGTTCCTAAATACAAGAAAACATGATCCAAAAAAGAGAATAAATAATTAAAAGATATTTTCTATGGTTGACACCCTTATTCTCCCAAATACTATTTGGGAGCGTTTGGGTGAAACAAGTGAAATACATTCCAATATGTTCTACTAATTTTTAAACAAGTATAAAATGGTTTATTAACATTATTTAATAATTAGAAAATATTATAATGGTTTAGTAATTTAATGATTCTATTTTTTACAAATGAAATAATTAATTTATGACATGTTTTGAAATTCAAATCAGTATCACATATAATATATTGATTTCTGGGATCATATTCCATGTCAACAAGAAATTGTTTTTTATAATGATAAAATTTATATTGATATTTGTTATTATAAAATTAAGGTTGTAATGTATGTACTAAAAGATAATGTATTAAATTATATTTCTCAATACATGATTTTTGAAGATATTTTAATTATGAATGAAAAACTATATAGTGAAACATCTACAATAAAATTGCAAAAAAAATGCATCCTCTACATGTATGAAATATAAAACTATAAATAATCGGGGAATAATAGCAAGTGTTTTAGTGTTTCAATGTTATAAAAATAATAATAAGAACATCATGAATAATGTAACCAAGAATATTAGTAGTCTATGGATGGAGAATAAAAGAAAATATCCATATTTATCGAAATATAAAGAAATTTTAAATTTATCTTTTAAACAAGAAGATTCTTGTTACCCATCACCAGAAAAATTAGATATGAGGTGAGAACATTATGCTGTGATATAATAATTTACTAGTGATATATTTTGGCACGACCCGTCATCGGGGCCCATGCCGTGACTACCCCAAGACCGCCTTCAATAGGCCAGGGGCTGGCGACAAGCACCAAAGGCGTAAATACCGATAACTGGGAAGGCATTGCCTTTATAAAAGTAAACAAAACACCACATAGTACAAGAAAAAGTAAAAGACTAAGTACAAAGAGAAGTGCTGAAAGGTAAATGGGCTAGAATACAAACCCAAATGAAAGTACAACTACAACTAAAAAAAGTACAACATAAAAAGACAAAAAGTTGGAAGGAAGGAAGCAGCTCCTGGGTCGTCCTCCTCAGATCCTACCTGAAGAGTAGGTAAAGATAGCGTAGCTCCTGGATCATCCACCACAGATCCTACCTGAAGGGTAGGAACAGATAGCCTCCACTACGCTCTCGCCCGTTGCCCTCCTCCAAGTATCATCTCACCGTGAAGTCCACCTCCGGATACTGACTCGTCGTGAGTTCCACCTCCGGGAACCGTCTAGTTCTTGTACACTCGGCCTCTGTCTGCGCTGTCCGTCGTCTGCAACCAACACAACGAGGAGCGGGAAAATCCCGTGCAGGGGTGAGTATAACAATACTCAGTAGGGACCCCGAGACCCTCATGGTCTCACTAAATCCAACAAGAATATCCACAAAGAGGATCTCAACAGATAACCTCTACTTAGGTACATGCCCATACATATACATAAGTTATCAAGTAACCCATCTCAATCATTAGGAAACACAGGATTATGAAATCAATGGATAACCACTACCTAGGTATATACCCATACATATACCTAAGTTATCAAGTGACTCATCTCAATCATTAGGAAACACAAAGATCAATGACTCAACTCAAACCAGGATTTTCATTATCAAAACTGTATCTACCGAAGAGCTCCGTCTCTGGAGAGTACAGTGGTCCTATCACAACTCCGAGGTACTATTCACAAACCTAAGACTGCTGAGGTACTCCTCCTGTCGAGTACCGCAGGCCTGCCACCTCACATAGTAGTGCTTCCCGCTGGGGTCTGCCACCGAAACATAGTAGTGCTCCCCCCTCATAGCCTACAGAGGTACTCCTCCTGTCGAGTACCGCGGGTCTGCCACCCAAATATAGTAGTGCTCCCCGCTGTGGGTCTGCCACCCAAACACAGTAGTGCTCCCCACTGGTATATACAAGTCTCTCCGACTCGAATTGGACAAGCAGTCTTCAGGTCTCAGCCAGCTACACAGTCTCCGTACTCCGTACGCTTGTCTCCGGGAGGGTCCGCTCCACGAGCTACTGGTCGATACTCCAAGTATTACAAAGTCCCATGAAGAAGTATCTCAAAGGACCGCCTCGTCATAGGGGTCTCAACACAACAGACAGCGTGTCAATCAGACGCCCGGTCTGTGAGTTAATAGCCTTTTCGTCTCAAGGGCCTGGTTAGTTTCGTGTACGAACCAACCCGGCCGTATCTCAACTGTACCCCGAACTCTCATAGGGTATACTCAAAGGGACCGTTTGTCAACATGATCACCAAGGCCGCTGACGGTTCATCAAACGGACGTCCTGTCTGAATGATATCATCTTTTCCGTTCCAGGGGCCCGGTTGGATTTCGAGTACAATCCAACCCAGCCATACTCCAACTGCGTCCAAAACTCGGGAAAAGTATGCCAACAGTTCCGTCTCAACAAGAGGATTCCAAAAAAGTCGACGACACGTCAATCGGACGTCCGATGCTCAAGATATATCTGTTTCCGCTGTGAGGGCCCGGTTGGTTTCGTGTACGAACCAACCCGGCCGAACCGAAAGTTCTTAGAAACCTTGAGTGTAATATACTGATACAACCGTCTTGTTCCAAGGATCGCATCGCCGCTGACGGTGCGTCAATCGGAGGTCCGTAGCCCAAGATATGGGCAAAGGACCAAAGAGGGTCCGAAAACGGGGGTTTCGGGCCCAAACCGACCCAGCCCGAGGCCCCCTGAGTCGGCCCGAACCGGTTCGACCCGACCTGGGTCCGACCCGGATGGCCCCGGCCCAGCCCGGCCGGTCTGGCTCGATCGGCCGGCCACGTCTCGGCCAGCGTGGTCGAGCCGAAGTCGCAAAGCGGGGGGGGGGGGGGGGGTGCGCGGCCCACCCTCGCCGTTGATTGTGGCCGGCGGCAGATCCGTCGCTGCCAATCTTCTGGTGGCGCACCCGGGCGCCGCTGCCTCTTGGCGGCCAGATGGCTCCGGCCTCTGCCCTCGGCCGCCGGCGGTGCCGCGCCGGCGACCCGTGCCTCCGGGAGTTTCTGCGAGCCACCGGAGTTGCTCCGGTGGTCCGTTTTCAAAACCATCTGAGCCGGTGTTCATCTGGGGTCTCTAACTTTACTGCACAAGCTTCAAAAAATACCTTGCGGCCCCGTTTGTCGTCGCCCATCAATCTGCATGTCAATTAACAAAACATAACGTCTTTGTGGTTTTCCAGCGCGACGCGATGGCGTTGCGCCCCTTCGCCGCGGTCCGACTCCGACTGTGGATTCGTTCGGCATAGCGCGATGGCGTCGCGCCCCTCCACCACGACCCCGCTCTGGCCGTGGTTCTTTTGCGGATTTTCGGCACGGCGCGACGGCGCCCCGGAATTGGTTCAAAAAATTTTAATGTGCGGCGTGACGAGGTCGCGCATTCTTGCCGCTCCATCCCACGCGTTGCGACGGCACCGCGTCACTTTCATTCGATCCGCAACAACAAGAAAAACAATAAGGGAGGGGGACATCCATGTTTTTGCGGTCCAACCACCTCCCGTTAACTGATATCATGTGGTTCAAATATCACGTATAAAAGACAGAAGAGAATCACGTAAGGAAAATAATGTAAACCCCATACCTCGAGTGCGGCTTGAATGAGGTTTTCTTCGAGGAGAAATTCATCGGGGAAACATGTCGCAGGAAGAGACGTCGCGAAAGAAGATGTCGACGACGTCGCGGGAAGAGACATCGCGGAAGAAAACGTTGGTGGCGTCGCGGTAATTGGTTTCCGAGAACTCAATGTTCTTCGTCAGAGACCAATGTTCTTCGAGTTCTTCGTCAAAGAAGAAGATGTTCTTCCCAAAACCTCTTAACGACAAAACTCTAAGAATAAAATAAAATAAGCTCCTTTCTTATTTTATTAACACAACAATACTATTGAAATTCAAGTGTTTGAATTCCACATTAACTCAACTCATTAATTTCATTACTTAATAATCTTAAGTTAATAAAATTAATGGGAGTTGAGGAGGTTAAAGGATATGAAGGGGTGGGGTTTGTAAGGGCCCCACCACCTTCATAACCTACAAATGGAAGTTGGGTAGTTACCCAACTTCCTCCCAAAGGATAAAAACACTTAGAGAAAAATAAAAATTGCTGTTAATTTTTTATTTTTAACTTCCACAGTTTTTATCAACATCCTTCATGTAAACGTAAATCTGGAATAGGCATTCCTAAGAAAATACCGGGGTTGCGGTTCCATCGGTGCCCTCAGAATTAGATTTAGAGTACCAATTCAAAAGTTAGAAATTCCCACTCGTTCGTTCACTGAACGTACGTGAGCTAAACTTCTGAAATTGATTCCGGGCACACCGGGCCTCGGAATCAGGTGCCGTCAGAAATTGCGTTCTTGTAAAATCCAAAAGATAATTAAGAAAAAAATTTCCTTGAATTTGACGGGTCTTTACATTACTCACACCTCAGGGATTTACGTCCCCGTAAAGCTATAAAACAAACTAGGGATCAAAAGTGGTACCGAGCACGCATCTGAGCCTTCCGCTCTCATGTGCTCACCTGGAGGTTTCCGTGCTGCCTATAAAATCACACAAGAGGAATCGACCGTCCTCGTAGAACCCTCTCCCGTCGATCCTCTACCTCTACTGGAACTCTGCAAAAGTCACCCCATCGCCAAAATCCAGTTCATCATGGTCGATGATATGCGTCGGTTCAAGAACGTATCTACTTAGTTGAGATACTTGGAAAATGTCGTGCACCTGGTGCAACTGAGTTGGAATGTTCAAGCGGTAAACCACCTCGCTTACCCAGATGAGAGCCTAGAAAGGTCTGTTGAACCTTGGAGATATCTTTCTGCCTTGGCTACATCTCCGTAAACCTCGTCGAGGTGAGACCCGTCGGGAAACGTGGTCGCCATCCTCGAACTCCAGTGGCCTCCGCCTCCTGGATGACCTGGACCTTCTCTATCGTGGCTTGGACCATCTCTGGTCCCACCAGAGCTGCAAAGATTTCTTCTTTGCCGATAATAGAAATCCGATCTCATCCCCTGGATGAACCACTTTCTTTTCCTAATACAGTCAATCCCGACATGGATGATACTAATCCATACCAAGAATGACGTCGTAAGGCCTCGACGCTACTTCCAAGAGATCCAACCGTTACTCTCGCCTCCAAGGGTTGAGTCACACTTTCGGCTTCAGTGTGTGGTAAATAGGTATCTTCCAGTAGGTATCTCACAAGTGAGGGTCAAGTCAACAGTTTAAACCGGAACCTCTTAGTAACAACACAAGAGAGGACATGATTGATAACATCCCAAACGTAAGTGTCTTTATTTTATTGCAGCTCATGGTACAAAGACACAAATATAACAACAACATCATGGAACAAGATATACACCACTAGTTCCGCTCCTGTTCACTCGCTTCTGGAGCTCCGTAGTCAAAAGCTTCTACTGTCTGAAGCTGAGATCTCCCATTTCCTCATGTCCCCTACGGTCAGGGTGGACCTCTTGGTGGTGGTGGTGGCAACACCCTGAAGCGTCGTCCACCTCCAGCTGCACTGCCAGCTCCTCTGCCATGGCCGCCTGCTCCTAGCGGTCCGCCCTGATCGAACCTCTGCGTCTTCCTGGGAGGTCCTTCATTTAACTGCTGGTCATCTGCATGGCAGGTCGGACAGTCACGTGTCATGTGACCAATTCCGCCGTAGGAGTAACACTGTATGGCAGGTCTGGCTCTATCATTCCCCTTAGTGCCTCACACTACCGACCCTGAGTCACGTGGTCGACCACCTCTAGGTCTGGTCCTCATGGACCTCTAAGTCATCTGTCTACTGCCTGCTATAGAAGACTCTGCCGCATTCTGGCTAGTGGTGGGTCCTGCTGTTGGAGACTGCTCAGCAAGGAAACTCTCCACTAAGAGGGCTCGCTCGAACACCCCTTACTGCGTCAGAATGCTGTGGGAAACAATATAAGCACTAATCTCTCTCCTGAGTCCCTGCTTGAAGGTTCGGGCCCTGAAGAACGGGTCTCATACCATATCTGTGGAGTAGCGTGAGAGGTCTGTGAACCTCACTGAATACAGCGCCACTGTTATGCTGCCCTGACGCAGCTGAAGTAGCTCCTGTATACGCACCACTCGAAGGGTGGCTGGTACAAACTCTGCCCGGAACAGGCTCTTGAAGTCTACCCATAGAAGTTTCGCCTCGTCATGTATCTGGAGCATTAGGCTCCACCATCTGCCGGCTGCTTCCGGAAGAAGGCTGGCAGCATGGATCACCATGAAGTCTGCTGGCGTCCCCACTAGCCTGAAGACTCTCACCACAGCCTCCAACCAATCCTCAACTACCTGCGGGTCCGTCCCTCCCTGGAACCTGGGTGCCCTCTGGCGCAGGAACTCGTGCAGTGCGCTCAAGCGACGTGCACCCTCTGCTGTTGGGGCTGGTGGCATCGGTGTCCCAACGGGTAGTAGTACCGCTGGTGCCTCAACTGGGATAGGGCCCTGTACTGAGGCCTCGTCGCTCGGCGGGCTGTCAGTACGTACAACTCTTGGGGCTCTAGCAAGTCGTCCACGGGGAGGCATCCTGAAAGAAAAAACGTGACATGGTCAAACGATTTATACCTGGTGAGCTGACCTGGTTTGAGATGACTTTGAAAAATTATCGAAACACACATGCAATCAGTGTTTTCATGCACAAAGTCGGAAATCGGTTGTCAGGATCCTGGTGTATGGATACGTCGGCCGCCCGCATCAACACTGGACTCCCTGAACTGAAAACCACACTTGGTACACTTAACACTATCGCTTCACAGAAAGAAAAATATTAGAGTATAAGTTTTGCAGTAGAACCGACTCCTCTGATACTAATTTATCACGACCCGTCCTCGGGGCCCGTGCCGTGACTACCCCAAGCCCGCCTTTCAAAGGCCAGGGGATGGCGACTAGCACCAAAGGCGTAAATCCCGATAACTGGGAAGGCATTTCCTTTATAAAAGTAAACAAAACACCACATAGTACAAGAGGAAGTAAAACACTAAGTACAAAGAGAAGTGATGAAAGGTAAATGGGCTAGAATACAAACCCAAATGAAAGTACAACTGCAACTGAACAAAGTACAACAGAAAAAGACAAACAACTGGAAGGAAGGAAGCAGCTCCTGGGTCGTCCTCCTCGGATCCTACCTGAAGGGTAGGTACAGATAGCGCAGCTCCTGGATCGTCCACCACGGATCCTAACTGAAGGGTAGGTACAGATAGCCTCCACTACGCTCTCGCCCGTCGCCCTCCTCCGATTATCGTCTCACCATGAATTCCACCTCCGGATACTGACTCGTCGTGAGGTCCACCTCCGGGAACCGTCCAGTTCTTGTACACTCGGCCTCTGTTTGCGCTGTCCATCGTCTGCAACCAATACAACGAGGTGCGGGCAAAGCCCGTTTAGGGGTGAGTATAACAATACTCAGTAGGGACCATGAGACCCTCAAGGTCTCACTAAATCCAACAAGAATATCCACAAAAAGGATCTCAACAGATAACCTCTACTTAGGTATATGCCCATACATATACCTAAGTTATCAAGTAACCTATCTCAATCATTAGGAAACACAAGATTATGAAATCAATGAATAACCACTACCTAGGTATATACCAATACATATACCTATGTTATCAAGTGACCCATATCAATCATGAGGAAACACAAAGATCAATGACTCAACTCAAACCAGGATTTTCATTATCGAAACCGTAACTGCCGAAGAGCTCCTTCTCTAGAGAGTACAGTGGTCCTGTCACAACTCTGAGGTACTGTTCACAAACCTATGACAGCTGAGGTACTCATCCTGTCGAGTACCGCGGGCCTACCACCTCACATAGTAGTGCTTCCTGCCGGGGTCTGCCACCCAAACACAATAGTGCTCCCCCCTCATAGCCTACAGAGATACTCCTCCTATCAAGTACCGCAGGTCTGCCACCCAAACACAGTAGTGCTCCCCGCTATGGGTTTGCCACCCAAACATAGTAGTGCTCCCCACTGGGCTATACAAGTCTCTCCGACTCGAATCAGACAAGCAATCTTCAGGTCTCATCCAGCTACATGGTCTTCGTACTCCGTACGCTCGTCTCCGGGAGGGTCCGCTCCACGAGCTACTGGTCGATACTCCAAGTATCACAATTTCGAACGAAGAAGTATCTCAAAGGACTGCCTCGTCATAGGGGTCTCAACACAACAGACGGCGAATCAATCGGACGCCCGGTATGTGAGTTAATAGCCTTCTCTTCCCAAGGGCCCGGTTGGTTTCGTGTACGAACCAACCCGGCCGTATCTCAACTGTACCCCGATCTCTCATAGGGTATACTCAAAGGGACCGTTTCTCAACGTGATCACCAACGCCACTGATGGTTGGTCAAATGGACGTCCTGTCTGAAAGATATCAGCTTTTCCGTTCCAGGGGCCAGGTTGGATTTTGAGTACAATCCAACACGGCCATACTTCAACTACATCCAAAACTCGGGTGGAGTATGCCAAAAGTTCCGTCTCAACAAGAGGATTCCAACAAAGTCGACGGCACGTCAATCAGACGTCTGGTGCTCAAGATATATCCATTTCTGCTCTGAGGGCCAAGTTGATTTTGTGTACGAACCAACCTGGACGAACACAAAGTTCTCCGAAACCTTGAATGTAATATACTAATATGACCGTATTGTTACAAGGATCGCATCGCCACTGGAGGTGCATCAATCGGAGGTCCGTAGCCCAAGATATGGGCAAAGGACCGAAGAGGGTCGGAAAACGGGGGTTTCAGGCCCGGACCGACCCGGCCCGAGGCCCCCTGAGTCGCCCCGAACCGGGTCGACCCGACCCGGCCAGTCTGGCCCGACCGGCCAGCCGCGGCTCGGCCAGCGTGGCCGAGCCAAAGTCACGAAGCGGGGGGGGGGGGGGGGGTGCGTGGCCCGCCCTCGCCGTTGATTGAGGCCGGCGGCGGATCAGCCACCGCCAATCTTCCGGGGGCGCGCTCGGGCGCCGCCGCCTCCTGGCGGCCGGACAGCTCTGGCCGCCGCCCCCGGTCGCCGGCGGTTCCGCGCCGGCCACCCGCACCTCCGGGTGTTTCCGCGGGCCACCGGAGTTGCTCCGGGGGTCCGTTTTCAAAACCGTCTGAGTCGGTGTTCATCTCAGGTCTTGAACATTACTGCGCAAGCTTCAAAAATACATTTCGGCCCCGTTTGTCGTCGCCCGTCAATCTGCACGTCAATTAACATAACGTACAATCTTTGTGGTTGTCCGGTGCGACGCGATGGAGCCGCGCCCCTTCGCCGTGGCCCAACTCTGACCACCGATTCGTTTGGCATAGCGCAACAGCGTCACGCCCCTCAACCACGGCCCCGCTCCGGCCGCAGTTCTTTTTTGGTTTTTCGGCATGGCGTGACGGCGCCGCATAATTGGTTCAAAAAATTTTAATGCGCAGCCTGACGACGTCGCACATTCTTGTCTCTTTATCCCACTCGGTGCGACGACACCGCGTCACATTCATTAGATCCGCAACAACAAGAAAAACAATAAGGGAGGGGGACAGCCATGTTTGTGCGGTCCGACCTCCTCCCTTTAACTGATATCATGCGGTTCAAATATCGTGGATAAAAGACAGAAGAGAATCACGTAAGGAAAATAACGTAAAACCCCTACCTCGAGCGCGGCTTGAATGAGGTTTTCGTCATGGAGAAATTCGTCGCAAAAAAATGTTGTGGGAAGAGACGTCGTGGAAGAAGATGTCGGCGACGTCGCGGGAAGAGAAGTCGCGGAAGAAAACGTTGGCGGCGTCGCGGTAATCGGTTTCTGAGAACTCGGTGTTCTTCGTCGGAGACCGATGTTCTTAGATTTCTTCATCAAAGAAGAAGATGTTCTTCACAAAACCTCTCAACGACAAAAATCTAACAACAAAATAAAATAAGCTCCTTTCTTATTTTATTGACACAACAAGCCTTTTGAAATTCAAGTGTTTGAATTCCACATTAACTCACCTCATTAATTTCATAACTTAATAATCTTAAGTTAATAAAATTAATGGGAGTTGAGGAGGTTAGAGGATATGAAGGGGTGGGGTTAGTGTGGGACCCACCTCCTTCATAACCTAAAAAGGGAAGTTGGGTAGTTACCCAACTTCCTCCCAAAGGATAAAAACACTTAGAGAAAAATAAAAATTGTTGTTAAATTTTTATTTTTAACTTCCACAATTTTTATCAACATCCTTCGTGTAAACGTAACTCCGAAATAGGCATTCCTAAGAAAATACCGGCATTGAGGTTCCACGATTCCCTCGGAATTCGATTCCGAGTGCCGGTTCAAAAGTTATAAATTACCATTCGTTTGTTCACTGAACGTACCCGAGCTAAACTTCGAAAATTGATTCCGGGCACACCGAGGCTCAAAATCAGGTGCCGTCAGAAACTGCGTTCTTGTAAAATCCCAAAGAAAATTAAGAAAAAATTTTCCTTGAATTTTACGGGTCTTTACACATTTTTATGAAAAATCATGAATTGAGAAACAAATTGAAACACTTAAAAGCTGATGGTGAAATATATTTTTCTTCATAATTAGTTTGGAGGATTAAATTGAGAATTTTATGAATTATGTAATTCCTTTGGACGATTATATTACAATAATGAATTGTAAAATAACGAAAAAAAGTTATATATTAAAAAATAGTATTCATGAGATTATGTTTAGAAAGGAAAAAGAGAATAAACATTAATCATTATTAATTACCCTTATTGAATAGAATGATGATTATGTATAGAATTTTAAAATTGAAAATAATTCCCACTTTGGGAGTTTAGAAGGTAAATTTATGGATTAAGATATAATAATTATTGAACTTGTGGTAGAGAATCGTATTGTCTAACATAAATAAATAATAAAGGATATCATCCTACGAGATTTAGTATGTAGTAAAAATATCCCTAATATGGATTCTTATAAGATAAATTTAGCAGTATTGATTAAAATTCACAATTTAATTATAATGAATACATTTGGTAAATGTGAGAAATATCTTGGTGTTCATGTTGAAGCAAAATTGGGTATCATATGGGAAACAACTACAACAATCACATCTAACTAAGTCAACAGTATGATTATTATAATTTATTGGTTTTTTTATATTTATATTACCTTTTTTAAAGGTAAATTTATAAAAACAAAAAATCAAGTAATATGGAAACATAACATATCCTACTTCTAAAATAAGAAGTTGACATAAACCAGAAGATTAGAATTATGTTTCATGAGTAATAGACTTGGTGTAATGGGTTATGGTATAGTAATAATTTAAAAGATGCTGATATAATTATCTCAAATGGTATGTTTATAGTTTTCATTATGGGAATTGAAAAAATGTAGTTGAGGTAAAATAAGAAATAAGATGTTTTTCTCATTTAAATCAATAAAAAAAGATCAAGCATGATTATGTTTGTTCAATTTCAGCCTTATAAATAATGTGTTCAGAATAAGTTATGTATCTCATTCATGGATAAAGTATATTTATACTTAATTCACATATGAGGCAATGTTACGAATCCAAAATAAAGTATGATTATTTTCAATAAAGATATAGACCCTTATATGAAAATAAATTATGATTTGTTTTAAAATATTAATAAATATATATGAATATGTGTTTTATTCATAAAACTACATACAATAATAAAATTATTAATGTATTAGGTTTTAATACCGATCACAGTACACCAAATTAAGAATAATAGAAGAACCCCTACAATATTATGCCATATTTCTATATCCACATTAAAAGGAAAATACCTAATTATGAGGGAGATACTAGCACTGGGAAAATATGAATAGTTAATTCATTAATAGAAGAATCATTATAAATTTAAAATCCCATGATGTAAATGATTATTATAATTTTCTACAAAGAAATTCTGGTTTATAAGAATATTTAAGAAGTCAATATTATGATGAAATTATTAATAAATTTATAATACTTTAATAAAATAGTTTATTTGATTTCATACATAATTTATAATAAATAATAGTGGAATCTATAAATTATTTTTCAAAATAGAATCAATCGATTTTCAAAATTTTGATTATAATATCATTCCATATCAAGACATATTACTCCATAAATATAGGAATGTGAATATATTAGATTAATCAATTTCCATAATAAAGGAATAATTTTTTACTAGTTTTTGAACTAGTAGTTCTGTATTATACTATCATCATGCTAAATTCATTATTAATATATTAATAATAATTCTTTTATGATGATCAAGTGGTTTGGAGTATATATTTTAATTCAAAGGAATGATAGTCTCTTATGAAAGTGAAAATGACATATAACATAAGAGTTAAGATGAAAATTTTCATGGCCTTCCTTCACCATAAGGAGGGAAGGGTCAGCATATTTCCAGGGCCTTCCTTCTTCAAGTTGAAGGAGAGATAATGACCCCTGAAACCCACCTTCAATAGGTCCTAGAGTGGCAACCCACTCTAAGGGTATAGAATCACTCACTAAATTGAAGACATTACCCTTTTTCTTTTTATTGGATCGGGAGATAAGATAGTAAATCCCACAACACCAAAATTAAAAGTGCAAGAAAATACAAAACAACCATTCCCATATGCATGTTCCAAAAGTAAATACCACAATGTACAAAATGACTACAAAGGTATAGTACCAAAGAAAGAAAAACAACAACTGCAACTGTTCCAAAGGTCCTGCACTAGTATGGCCCCGCGGGATCCCCGAAGTCCTCCTAGAAACCTAAAAACAGTTTCATATACGTAGGGTGAGCATACAAGTATACTCAGTAGGGAAAACCAAAGACTCTCGTGCACAAGTGGGGGAACATACTACAGTCCCGTGAGAAGTAAACAACCAACCCTACCAAGGAGTTCACCCATCCCACTCACTAGCCACACTCACCAAATAATGCAAGCAAAGTAATGTATAGTAATAACACATCGATGTTTGGGTACCCTGCACCAATTTCCCACTGGTTATTGAAGACATCCTACGCATCAAACCAATCGCGCCATTCTCACCACAGTCCCACTGTCGTACCCCTCCCACACCCACCTAGGCCACAACCTCACCGCAATCCCACTACCATACCCCACCCGCACACACCTGGGCCACAACTTTCACACGTAACCACGCCTGCAAACACCTAGGCCAGAACAACCACCACCACGCCCAAAGACATGTGGGCCAGAAGATCCACTGCCACTCCTGAAGACACCTGGGCCTCATCCCCAAGACACTTTGGAAACCACCACACTACCCCGCATGAAGGTTCTTGGGATAATAATGGACTTCAGGCCATCACAGCCTGCCCGACGATACTTGGGCTATCCGGGAAAGGGAGAAGAATGGAGCTAATATCTATCCACAAATAGAAGTGCTGGAAAAAACACCCTCCCCCATGAAATGGGGGTGTTTGGAACTAAGTGATCAACTTGGGTGGGGTGCGAATAAGAAACACAAAACTACAAGTATACGTATAGGTAACAAGCACTCACCCAAAGTTTAGGTTCCTCTTCAGCCTGCCTAAAGAACACAATCAGTACTACGTCCAACTCACAACTCAACCCAAACCAAAACCCATTTGTACCATAATCGTTTACATGTTCAGTAATAATGTTTAACATAAGTTTCTGCAACTACTGGGCAACTAACACCATAAGTACAAACCAATGGAAAATGAACCAGCCAAACGTCAAACATCAACTACAACATCCACACCCGGTTCTCTTGTAAAGTCTCAACAACAAAGGGATAGGTGAGATCCCTAAAAGTAATAAAACCAATGAAAACCCCAGGACACTACCCCGTGTCCCCCTAATTGGTTTCTCATCAACAGAGGACCCCACCCCAATTCGTGATATAAACAAGGTAACTACCCGACCTTAAATTCACAACCACTAGACCCGCATCAACAGGGGATCCCATCCCCATCCACATTACCCAGAAAATGGCCCGTGAAAGGAAAAACAACCAAACCACCACCACCAACACAAAGCAGGCCCATACCGGTATTTTCAGATTTATAAGATTTAACACACTCTAGGATTTCAATTTCCGAGTGCTTTAACCGGGGTTATCACAGAAAGGATTGATCATGGTGCGTCAATTTATTTAGCCAGATATACGTGATTAACCAAATCTTATACAGTAGAGGTTCACAACTACAAAATAATCCATTTAAATCATAACCAAGGGTTCATTAGTGCACAGAGAAAGACCACCAATGGCCATGATTTTCAGTAGGTGTAAGCCCACACAACTCAGAAATCATTAATCACAGAAGATCATAAAACCAAGCAGGATCATCGATCACAACCCCCCCTAGTTATTTAGAATATGTTTATTATCTTCATTAAGTTTTGTTTCATCCAATTCTATAGAATCAAAAGCATTCCCACCCTGCATGATACACAAAACAGAGTGACGAAAGAGAAATTCCCTACTTGTTTATCAATGATCGACGCTAAGCCTGGGCGTGGAAGTCCATAGATTGCGATGCGGATCGTCTGAAAGAAAGGGTACTTCTATCACAGGGTGATTGAGAAAAGAACCCTAGGGAGAACCCTTAGGTTATAAATGGTAAGATACAGCACGCCTCAAGCCGTTAAGATATGGAGAAAATTACCTGAAAGAGAGTAAGGCGCGGGGTTGTGGGTTGATTACGCAGTTGAGACACCCCACACGTCATTAAATGGTCAGACGGTTTAAACCGACACACACACCAGGTTAATTCATTAAATATTTAATTAAATGACATTTGTGGGCGTTATTGGGCTTTAAAACAAGATTAAAGAGGTCAAAATATGGTTTAAAACTCAATTTGCGCAAAAGGAAGTCATCACTGGAAAAACCCCGACAAGGTCGGGTGACACCAATCAGTATAACTGATTGGTCGGTCTCACCGATCGGTTGTGCCGATCGGTCTCACCAAGCGGTCGTGTCGCTCGATCTCGCCGATCGGTCGCGCCGCTCGGTCTTTCCGACCAGTCACGCCGCTCGGTCTCACCGACCGGTCACACCGTTCGGTCTCCCTGACCAGTCGTGCCGATCGGTCTCGCCAATCGGTCGCGCGGATCAGTCTCGTCGTTCGGTCGCACCGCTCGGTCTCGCCGATCATTCTACCCAATTGCTCTTGCTGATCGGCCTCACACCGAGACGCTATCCCTTTAGGATCCGGATTTTTGGAAAAGGAAATGACCCAAAGTGTCTGGGTCATCACATTGGATAACTCTAAAAAAATTCTCACCCTTGAGAATTTAAACAACTAGAAGGAACGAGTGGGTCTGAACAACCACCCCGAAACTTACCTCTCAAGAGTGAACCTCATTGTCAACTAAAAACATGTTTCTCTCATGAACCAAGCAACATACCTTGCCAGACTGCCCGACCTGTGGGTTGGGGAGTCTCTTCCCCCATGTCAAGATACTATCCACTTTTGGTGGCACTGAATCACCTTCACAGGTTTAATCACATCCACCTTAATGATTCTTGATTAGGGGTATGATCCTCCCCTCCCCATAGATAGGAAATTTCACACACATTTATATAGGAATTAAAAACCACATATTTTATAGTCAACAAGGTAAAACGATCCACCACAAAAAGTATAAAAAGAATAGAAAAAAACTCAAAACAGCTCTGGGTTCTGGGCACACATCTGTGCTTCCCTCTCCCACGTACTCTCCTCAAGCCCACTGTGTCTCCATAACATACAAACCAAGGGAATGGTTCTCCCATGAAGCAAATTCTCCTCACTATCCTCAATCTTGATAGGATGTTCTATAAAGGTTGCATCATCTTCAACAACTAACTCTCCCCAATCGATGATGTGGGAGTCGTTGAGTAGATATCGATGATGCTGGGACACATGAAACATGTCTTGTATCCTCAACAATGTCGGTGGTAACGCTAGCTGATAAACCACTTCGCCGACCTGTTGCAACACCCAGATGGCGTCGCAACCCCCTTGAATCTTGGGTAGTCTGGTGATTAAATCCATTGGGATGTCGTCCCAAATCCACTCGGGAACATCTAAAGGTTCTAACAGCCCACCTGGAACATGGTGTTCAGCCTTTACCTGCTTACACACTAGGCACTTGGACACAAACGCTTCCACTTCTCTCTTCACTCCACGCCACCAAAACTATCTCTTCAGTCCCAGGTACATCTTGGAAACTACTGGGTGTACCATTAGGGGTGAGTTGTGGAACTCACTGAGAACCTGGCCGCACATTGCCTCTGGAACAAACAACCTTCCCTTGAAAATAATCCGGTTCTGACCATCCTCCATCCATCCATCCAGAACATTTATCTGGTCAACTCGGTCACGCATCACTTCACACTCTGGGTCTCCCCACTGAAACTCCTCCACATGCTGAAAAAAAGATGACTGCACTACCATCTGATATAGGAAACCTCTACCGCCATCCATCCTCTCATCCAGGTGTAAGGCAGCCAATTCCTACTTTTCCTTCTAGGTGTCTGCCAACTCTCGGACCGCATCCTTCTGTGATCTCTTGCTCAAGGCATCAACCACTACATTCCCCATCCCTAAAGTATATGAAATCCCGTAGTCATAATCCTGTAGGAACTCCCCCACCTTTTCTGTCGTGAGTTTAGGTCCGACTAGGAGAAGATATACATCAAACTTTTGTGATCTGTGAAGACCACAAAGCGTTCCCCAATGAGGTAATGCCTCCATAACTTTAGCAAAAAAAACGACCGCTGTAAGCTCTAGGTCATGGGTTGCATAATTACACTCATGAGGCTATAGCTTCATAGACCCATAAGAGATCACTCCTTGTTGCTGCATCAACACACATATGAGGCCTTGCCTTGAAGAATCACAGAACACCTCGTATGTTGCCCCTTATTCTGGTAGCCTCATAACTGGGGCACTAACCAAATTCTCTTTCAGACAGCTGAAGTCTGCCTTGCATTGCTCACTCTTCACGAAAAGCTGGCCTTTCTTGGTCAAGGCTGTCAAAGGTGCTGCAACTCGAGAGAAGTTGGGTACGAACCTCCGGTAGTAACCTTCCAACACGAGGAAACTACGAACCTTTGCCATGCTCTTGGGTGCTTCCCAAGAAACAATTGCCTCAACCTTTGATGGGTCCACCACTACCCCTTTCTCGGACACTACGTGCCCAAGGAAGTGCACTTCTCACGTCCAGAACCTTCATTTCGACAACTTCCCATAAAGTTGGTGCTATCGGAGGACCTCCAAAACCATCCTCAGGTGCTCCCCGTGATCCTCCTATGATATTGAATAGATCAAGATATTGTTGATGAACACAACTACGAACTGATCCAAGTACTCCCAGAAGATGGAGTTAATAATCCCCATGAACACAGTCGAGGCATTCGTAACACTGAAAGGTATGACTACGAACTCAAAGTGTCCATATCTGCACCTGAATTCCATCTTCGGGATGTCACCCTCTTTCAATCTCAACTGGTGATACCCAGACCACAGGTCGATCTTTGAGAACCACCCTGCCCCTTTCAGCTGGGCGGAAATGTCGTCTATCCTCAGTAGAGTGTAACAATTCTTGATCGTTACCTGATTCAGCTTCATGTAGTCTATACAGAACCGGAGACCACCATCTGCCTTCTTGGAGAACAAGATTGGGGCACCCCCTGGTGACGCACTTTGTCGAACATAACCCCTCTTTATCAGATCGTCAATCTGAATCTGTAACTCTCGTAGCTCCGAAGGTGCCATCCGATAGGGAGCCATCAAAATCGGACAAGCACCAGGCTGCAAGTATATCCCAAACTCGATATCCCATCGAGAGGGTAGAGTTATCACCTCCTCAGGAAAGAAGTCCATGAACCCACGGATGACCTCTGGCACCTACACCATTTCAGAATCTACTGACTCCACTGACATCTCAGCTAACAATGATAGGAGGGGTTCTTCTCACCTGCTGCCCTTCTGATTGCTCCACTCGCCGGTGAACGTAACTCGCCGGCCGCCAAAGTCTGAGAACACAACCCTTCCTCAGATGCAGTCGATGACGTCACACATAGAGAATAGCCAGTTGATGCCTAGGATGACATCGTAAGGTTGTATCTGTAGCAGTAGTAAATCTCTGACTGACTGATGTGGCCCTATCATCAGTCTGCATCCTCGGAAAACATATAACAAGTCGGTCTGACCTCCGACTGGTGTACTCAGCACCAGGGGAACTGGATGTCTCTCGGCATCTAGACCCAAGGCACGGGCTAGATTGGGCGAAACAAAGGGGTGCGAAGCTCCAGTATCAAACAAGGAATAAGAAAATGTGCTAGACAAACTGATTGTACCTCGAACAACCTCCGGTATTGCTGTGACTGCTACTTCTGCAGCGTGCAACTACCCATGCCCAGCTCCTCTACCCCTCTGCTGTCGGCCACCTCCTAGACCACACCCTGGTAAAGGTCCCTATGGAGCAGCTGTAGGTTGGCCTCCTCCTGCAACGTCTGCCCTCGGAGGAGCGGGAGCTCACTGTCCTTGCTGCTGCTGCTAGAAATAACTAGATGGAAGCTACTGCTGGGGCAGGTGTTAGGGCTATCCGCCACCGTCGTACTGTGCCCGGTCTGGGCACTGACTCTAGAGATGTCCATGTCTCCCACAAATGAAGAATCGTGGTCCTGGGCCTGAAGGAAAAGGGTGAGGACCAGGGGACCAGAACTGAAACTGATGTGGCTTGCTCCCTGCTTGTCGGAACCTGGAGGGTCCTGACGCTGGACGCCTGGTGCTGATAGCCTTCCCCTTCGATGATCCCAGCTGGATCCCCTCTCGTGTCACACCTCCTAGAGAATGCATCATGTCCACCCCTTCGGCCATCTTCTAGATCTCCATGTACATCAGCATGGTGAAGGGGGTAACATGATACTAGAGGGAGGGTCAGAGCGCCTACTCTAAACGCCTTGCCCGAGACTCCTCATCTGGAAAGAGGTCCAGAAAAAAACGTAGGAGGTCCTTGAACTTGATTCCCAACTCCCTTACTAACATAATCCCCTGCTGGAGGGAGATTAGATCTTGTCTCTTCTCATCCTTCATCTTCGAAGAGAGGTATTATGCCCGGAACTCCATTTCGAAATCAGAACATTCCACCTCAACCTCTCTGCTCATCCCCAGGTAAAGCGTCCTCCACTGACGCACCGCTACCCATATCTGGCTGATGGCCAAAGGAACCCATTACTCAGCCGAGGCCCGGATCTGGATGAAGGCTATCACCATCTCGTATATCCATCCCTCTATCTTCATGTTAGAGGTGATCCCCTCATATTTCTCGAGGGTCTATCGCTGGAAGGCCCAAAGTGTCTTCTGCCACTGGTCGTCCTCCTCCTCCCGATCATCTCTCTGCCGATCAGCCAAGGTAGTCTCCGGGGCCTCGATCGCCTGCACCAAATGTGGTTGCCTCCCAGGTGCCATATCTCCAAGGTAAACAAGGAATGCCTAATCCCAAGTAGTGCAGAATATTTGTTTTTAAAACTTATTAAACTCCTCATTTATTTCAAATTCCCCAAAACACCCCAGAAACACGAGAACAGAAGTCATTATGATGCATGTACCTTTCCTAGGGTCTCTACCCAGCAATCAGCGTGGTCTCACATGGTCGTTCGGTAGGTCCAGTGTCCTTTCATTAGATCACGGGGGGCCCTAAAATCCCGTGTCCTAGTTGGTCTTCCCTGGCCTAATTCACGCAGCATGATCACCCAACACTATCGCCCTACCATCCCATGGAATATTCACCATGCCTAACTCCAGAACCCTTCCTATCTATCAAAACCACCTCTTATACCATTATGTCATGACCCGCCATCACCAAAAGGAGGGACGGGTCAGTAGATTTCCAGGCCCATCCTTCATCAAGTTGAAGGGGAGATAATGACCCCCGAAACCCGCCTTCAATAGGTCCCAATGTGGCGACCAGTGCTAAGGGTATAGAATCACTCACTAAATGGAAGGCATTACCCTTTTACTTTTTATAAGATCGGGAGATAAGATAGTAAATCCCACAACACCAAAATTAAAAGTGCAAGAAAAGCCAAAACAACCGTTCCCATATGAATGTTCCAAAAGTAAAAACCAGAAAAAAATGACTACAATGGTAAAGTACCAGAGAAAGAAAAACAACAACTGCAACTGTCCCAAAGGTCCTGCGCTAGTATAGAACCTCGCAATCCCTGAAGTCCTCATGGAAACCTGAAAATAGTTTCATATACATAGGGTGAGCATACAAGTATACTCAGTAGGGAAAACCAATGACTCTCGTGCACAAGTGGGGGAACGTACTAAAGTCCCATAAGAAGCAGACAACCAACACTACCAAGGAGTTCACCCATCCCACTCACTGGCCACACTCACCAAATAATGCAATCAAAGTAAAGTATAGTAATAGAAAATCGATGTTTGGGTACCCCATTCCACTTTCCCACTAGTTATTGAAGACATACTACGCATCGAACCAATCCCGCCATTCTCACCGCAGTCCCACGACCATCCCCCACCCGCAAACACCTGGGCCACGAGCTCACTGCAGTCCCACTACCATACCCGGGCCGCACACACCTGGGCCAAAACTGTCACACGTAACCACACCTGCAAACACCTAGGCCAGAACAACCACCACCATGGCCGAAGTCACCTGGGCCAGAAGATCCACTGCCACGCCCGAAGACACCTGGGCCTCATCCCGAAGACACATGGGAAACCAAATGCCCGCACACACCTAGGCCAACCACCACACAACCACGCATGAGGTTCTTGTCCTAATAATGGACTTCAGGCCATCACAGCCTGCCCGAAGATACTTAGGCAATCGGGGAAAGGGAGCAGAATGGTGCTAATTACCAGCCAATAATTGAAGTGTTGGAAAAAAACCCTCCCCCATGAAATGGGGGTGTTCGTTACTAAGTTCTCAACTTGGGTGGGGCGCGAATAAGAAACACAAAACTACAAGTATATGTATAGGTAACAAGCACTCACCCAAAGTTTAGGTTCCTCTTCAGCCAGCCTAAAGAACACAATCAGTACTACATCCATGTCACAACTCACACCAAACCAAACCCCATTTGTCCCATTTTGTTTTACATGTTCAGTAATAATGTTTAACATAATTTTCTGCAATTATTGGGGAACAAACAACATACGTACAAAACAAGGGAAAAAGATCCAGCCAAAAGTCAAGCATCAACAACAACATCCACACCTGGTTCTCTTGTAAAGTCTCAACAACAAAGGGTTAAGTGAGATCCCTCGAAGTACTGGAACCAAAGAAAACCCTGAGACACTGCCCTATGTCCCCCCAATTAGATTCTCATCAATATAGGATCCCACCCTAATTCGTGATATAAACAAGGTAACCACCCGGCCATAAATTCACAACCACTAGACCCACATCAACAGGGGATCCCAGCCCCATCCACATCACCCAGCAAACGGCCCGTGAAAGAAAAACGAACCAAACCACCACCACCAACACAAAGTAGGCCCATGCTGGTATTTTGAAATTTATAATATTTAACACACTCCTTGATTTCAATTTTCGTGTGCTTTAACCGGGGTTGTCACCGAAAGGATTGATCCTTGTGACTCAATTTATTTAGCTGGATATACATGATTAACCAAATATTATACAACACAAGTTCACAACTACAAAAAAATCTATTTAAAACATCACCATGGGTTCATTAGTGCACATATAAATACCACCAATGACCATGATTTTCGGTAGGTGTAAGCCCACACAACTCAGAAATCATTAATCATTGAAGATCATAAAACAAAGAATGATCATCGATCACACCCCTCCCCCTTGGTTATTTAGAATCCGTTTATTACCTTCATTAAGGTTTTGTTCATCCAATTCTACTGAATCAAAAGCATGAACACCCCGCATGATACCCAAGAGAGAGAGACGAAGTATAAATTCCCTACTTGTTGATCAACGATCGACGCTAAGCATGGGCGTGAAACACCACGTATAACGATGTGGATCGTCTGAACAAAAGGGTACTCTTAGAACAGGGTGATCGAGAAAAGAAACCTTGGGAGAACCCTTAGGTTATAAAGGGTAAGATAAAACACACCCCAGGCCATTATGATATGGATAAAAAAACCCAAAACCGCGTAAGGCGCGGGGTCGTGGGTTGACTATGCGGTTATACACCCCACACGTCATTAAAGGGACGGGCAGTTTAAACCGATGCACACACTAGGTTAATTAATTAAATATTTAACTAAATGACATTTTATGGCGTTACTGGGCTTTAAAAAAAGATTAAAGAGCTCAAAATAGGGTTTAAACCCCAATTTGTGCAAAATGAAGGCGTCACTGGAAAAACACCGACAAGGCTGGGTGACACCGATCAGTCTCACCGATCAGTCTCACCAATCGGTCGGTCGGTCTCACCGATCAATTGCACTGATAGGTCTCACTGATCGGTCACGCCGCTCTGTCTCGTCGTCGGTCGCACCGATCGGTCTCACCAACCGGTCACGTCGATCTGTCTCACCAACCGGTCATGCCGAGCGGTCTCGCTGATTGGTCGTGCCGATCGGCCTCACGCCGAGACTCTATCCCTTTAGGATCCGAATTTTTGGCGAAGGAAAGGACCCTGAGAGTCTGGGTCATCAAAAAAATCATGTGATAACAGAAGTATAATTTTGGATTCAACTCATTCTATACGTGTTATGTCTCATACTCATTTTCATTATGACTTATAATCTATTTTTTTTGAATGAGTTTGAGATCTCTAGTGTTGTGTTGTTGAAGGAATCTATTTTATTTCATTATGTTAGTATAAATTCGTAATATATATCAACTATATTTATATATTTAACTATTTATCTTGTTGTATATCATGTTTTCAATCAAATATTTTATATTATATTAGTAGATATATAATTTAATTTTAAATAAAGTTACTCCCTTGAATACGAATTCATGTTGGATATTAATGTGTTAATTAAGTCTTTTTTAGAGGTGTTGAAAGATATAGGGGTAAATATTGGAAGTTTCATTATTAAATATAGTATAGAAAACATTAGTTTTGTTGATCAATGTGGAGATGGTATATATCCAACAAAATATATACACATAAATAAGCATATATTTTAGGTAATATTGTCAAAATATATCCAATAGGTAAGAATAATGTATGTAAGGTAGTACGTCTAATTTATTGACATTTTTACTTACCTGAACGAATGATGACTTTGTGTATTAGTAAGGCACTTGATGGATAATTTAGATAAAATACACTTGAAAACAACTATAGAGATATTTGAAAAAAAATTCATGTATTGATAGATGATGTTGTTGAAGGATATTGATGTTAGGAGCAAGATTGTTTGTTCCAAACATTCATAACTCATATATTAATTCATGATATTTATTGTTTTGAATGAATTAAAACAAATTGTGTCATATTATTTATAAATTATTATGGGACACTAATAGAAAATATATATTTTTTGACATATAATGTAAAGAAAATGAAAAAGTAGTATGGTTTTTATATATTTTAAAGAGATTTCAAATGTTTGTATGAAATTTAGTGAGTAATGTATGACATTATACTTTACAAAAAATATAAAACAATTGAATTACCCACAGATCTTTAAGACTACTATGATTTTAATAAGACATCATATTTAGAAAATAATAATTGAAATATATTTTAAAAAATATACATTTATCATGTTAGCACATCCAGTGTATTCTTCCATTAGAAAAATTCACGCTAAAATGATTTTATGTTAGGAGTTTAATTTGAATTATAAATATAATATAAGTAGTCCTGATTGAATATATAGTTTTAGTAATAATTTAGAAGAAATATAGATATATGTATTATTATAGATTATTTCAGTGCTTTGGAGAGGTACATCAAAATTTCAATGGAATGTTTTGTCATTTTATGACTATTATTGAAGCTCCACTTGAATGATATATCTAGTGTCAGAATCCATTAATTTGGGTAACTATTAGTAGTTTAAAAACTAAAGAAACTGTATCAATAATTGAAATTTCACATCATATTAAACCTTCACAATATAATTTTTCATTTACATGTGGTTCACATAGCTCGTTCATATATCACACAACAACTTCCACCTGAAAACACACTGAAAATCCTGAAACAACATATTGAAACAACAATGAATGATTATTAGAATATTAGGATATGATTAAAATGGAACTAAAGGATTATATGTTTATAATAGGATAGCTAAAAAACACAGAAATGAATAATAATAGTGAATTATTGGAATATATTTTTAAATAAATAATGAAATTTATTTTTTGTTTGTTTCATTTAATAAATTTTACTATGATGGGTGGTTTCTTATCAATCAAGAAGATTATATTGAAATAATAATGATGAATCTAAAAAGGTTCATGTATAATTTTGATGAATATAAATATTCTATAAGTTTGATTATATCATTAATAAAGATAAAATGTATTGAAGATGGGAAAAAAGATAAAACAATTTAGTAATGTGCCAGTGTTTCGGAGTTAATTAGACTTCTAAAATTCCACAGAAACATATATTTTAGAGGATATTTGGAGTTCTAAGGAATCATATGTTATGCTAGGTACTATGATTATTAGAGGTTGTATTTAAAACCCCAATATTTGGGAATAATCCATAAGTATATGTATGAATTTGTATAATGGAGAGTGGAATACATTGATTTCATTAATTTTTATCAATCATAAAATATTATTGATAATCCAATAAAGGATTAATAAAAAGTTTTACCAGGAAGATGGGTCATATTATTTATGGAATAACTATTTTTATAATAAATGAACTGATATTGAGACCAATATTTATGGATGATTCATTATTAAAAATATTAACTGTGATATCACATAAATAATCTTCATCATATATGTAGGAAAGAGAATATTGAGAAAATTATATGTCCTACAACTGAACATCTATAAAAGTAAAAATATTAGAAACTATTATTTCTCAAAATCCTATATATCGAGGGGGAAATGAATTGACAGTAATCTAATTGATACATCTAGTTTATGTGGAATATAAGTAATAGGTGGAGACGAAGAGGACACTACCATAACTATTCTGAATGAAAAATAAACAGGGACATGTAATTGAATAATTTTAGTGATTAGGTCTAGTTTAACAAATATGAATCAAAAATATGATTCATGGGATGGTAAAAAAATATTCTTAACAAAATGGGGTGTTGTATTCATTCCATTAGTGGAATGATAATGGATCATATATTGATAATAAATTTTTTATATATATATTATTGAATATACATGGATGTAAATATTAATTTTTCATCATGGAAATAAAATTATATCTATAAACAACCTGTTTTGTAATCTATGTAGTGTGCTAAGAAAAAGTAGAGAAGGTGACCATTGGATAGTCAAAGCGATATTCATGTTAAATTATAAAAAATCAAATGATTGGTATTACAAATTTTTTATATAGACAGTATTAAAGTATATAATCCATGTCTTATCCCGTATTGGTGAACCAAGTGAATCCATTATTTCCATTGATTGAACTAATTAACAAAAAATCATCAAGTCTTTTAAAAGTAAGGTGTTAATGAATAATAAAGTGATATGTTGTATATGATTCTTAATAAATCCTGAATATTGTCTTAAATATTGAAAAATTGGTCAGAATTATGAAGATGAATTTGGCATACACAATAATTCACCACCTCTCAAGTTTTAAATTGATATATCCTGATATAAATGTTGAGTAATAAGCCTTCTTCTAATAATCTCAAAAAGGAGATGTTCCACAAACATATGGTACATATCTGGCAATGGGAGTGTCGTGATGGGAATATTATAATCTATTTCTATAAAAAATAATTACAATATCCCTTTTATATTTTATTCTAGGACATTTAGAGATATTTTAATACTTCTGTATACAGAAAACTTATCCTTGGATATAGATAAACACTTATTAAATATAAGCATCATAAAATCATTTCAGTGGACATTTTTAAAAATAATGTATTGATTATTATTCAAATTGTTGATAAATATTATTTATGATGTGTCATTAGAGAAATTTATATTGATATAGTAAACAACTATCCTTATAGATACATCATATCTTAGGGAATAAATTTTTCTCATAATAAAATATTCAAAAGAAGTTAATATATTTAGATTCTATTATCTTCAATTAATAAAAAAATGAATAATTGGAATGATATAGAATTTCAAAAACAACTAGTTTACATATTTTAATTAGATAGAAGGTTGGAGGAGTTTAATATTTCCTATTTTTAATATGGAAGTAATGTTCAAATATTGTTCATTTATTAAGATTAATGTGATACTACATTGTAATTATAAAAATTTAAATCATCACACATGTTAAAAAACTATAAAATATTTTAATAGAGATTAAAGGGGGGTGTTTTATTTTTTTCATCTATGAACTAATATATTTTCATCACTCATAGAAAAATTCAATTCTAACAATGTTGGAACTATGAATATTATAAATTCATATAAAAATCCTTAGAGTTATCATATAAATATTCTAGGATGTGGTATATTATTCTATTAACTAATGTATAATTACTATTGGAAGCTGACTCTAAAAAAGTTTGATTTAATGGGAGATAAAACAAAGTGAAGGTCAAATTATGTATTTTTTACATATAGAAGGATATAAATTATACCCCCTAATATAAAAAAAATTCATTGAAATTGATATTAATTACAAAGAAAACAACTATTTATGAATTATATGTAACATTTAACCATTATTAATGTTTATAATGAAAAAACTCAGAGTAATTGTTTGAAGAATTAGTTCAAGGGTTTTTTTTAGGTTTTTTTATCAATATGTGTAATGGATTGTTTGATCCCTCGAGAAGAAATTTATAAATAAATATTGCTGCATTTAGTTCCTTGATAAAAGATTTAAGGGGGTTTTTTTATTAAAAGAGATACCACACCACAATTCATTATGTTTCATCTTGCTGGGATGTTTTTAGGGTTCTTTAAATTTCCATTTTGAGGTTTATATAATGTTATTTCATGGATGAAATTTCCATTATGTTATATTATTTTTGGTGATCATCATTGTTTGTATGAAATTGGGGACCTCAACACCATGACAGAGTTACTACACTACAAATGGTGGTTGGATGGATTCCTACAGCCCAACAATTTTGGAGACGTCTATGCCACATGATACATATTCTCCGTAAAATTTTATATCAATACACTAAAAATTATGTAAAATAGATTCCACCCCAAAAATTGAATTAGATAAAGATTTATGGTTAATGTTTTTTGATGGTCCCAATTCAAAGGAGAATGGGATTCATTATTGATAGGATTTGAAATCAATGGAGATAGAGAGAATCATTATTATATCACGGGTTAAAATAAAATAGAATATTAAAAAGATATTCTTGAAATGTACTTTAACTAATAACCATTAAATTTCAAGAAACTCAAACATAGAAATATAAGGATTCAAAAAAGAAAAAGAAAAATCTGATTACAGGTTCTAATGAGTGTCCAAGGAAATTACTAGTCAGATCATGATTTTAAATTTATAAGATGATATTTATTGAAATGGGATGATTAATATTTATTGGATTTTAATTACAATATTAATATATAATTCATAGATGGAATAATTTCTATGTATTATAAAGTAAATAATTAATCGTATCCATTTGATTTATGGTTGATTACTGTGTAGTTTAATGAATCATCATGGAGATGTTCTATAGAGAAGATGTAACAAATTGGATTTGTAGAATTAGTTGAAATATAAGGAAAAAAATCCTCAATCAATGGAATGATAAAAAACAAGAATGTCATTAATAAAGATAATTCACTTAATGTTTTCGTTAAATTTTCATGTTCATAATGGGGGAGAGAATTATGATACTTTAATTTGGGAAACATAATTTCATGTTTTCAAATATTTATAATAACAATACTAAAAGAATGATTTTATTCAATATTAATTTAATAAAATTTCCTCTATTAATTTTTTAGGTTTTTAACTAGTAGGGACTTTCTAGAAACATGTTATCCTAATAATTTAATATTTATTAGTTCTTTTGGTTTGTTGAAACATATCTATTCTTGCTACATGGATTGGACCATTGATTGAACTATGAAAAATAATATTTATCACAATTTATAATAATATTTTCATATTTCTATATTAAGGGATTGGTAGTGCGAGATTTTATTGATAACTAAATAACAAGATAATTCTAAAAGAAACTATTAAAATTTCCATACACCAATTCACCAAACCCTCATAAAATATTAATCAATATTTGAACAATGAATATATATAGTTATCAATGTTTTTGGAAAAAAAATTCCTTCTATGAAATAAAATGGTAGATGTTTCGAATGGTAGTGAAATCAACATCTTTCGATGAAAAAATTTCAAAATACGGAGGAAAATAATTTCACAAAATATGTGTTCGATGTGAATGAATGTCTACACAATTAAAATTTAAGAAATAAAAGGAAAAATTGGGGGTGGTTCCCTTTCTGAATGTAATCAAATTGAATTAGATGCATATTCTAATCAAATTTATGCTTTTGTTATAGCACTCACTAACCATATTTACATAATTTTGTTTTTAGGAAAATTCTTTCATTATATGTGGGAGAAACATATTTAAATTTATGATGATGATTTAATAAATTTAGAGGAAATAATAAGTGTGTTTTTGAATAATGTTGATGAATTATGAATTATTGTGAATGAGGATATTGATTTATTATTTTAATGAGAATCATTATCATAGAATATATATATTAACATTGAGATGTACATAATGATATTAAAATCATGAAAAGATGCCTAAAAGTACATAACTTCATTTTGTTGATATAATATCGGTGATTAATGTTCGTTATCTAATATATGTGATAATGCATATCTTTCAAAAAACTCTCACCAAACAAAATATGAGAAAATATCTATGTGGTTTAATTTTTAATAATTAATGGATGATGTAATTTATTTTCTATAATTTAATCTTAATAGAAGAAAAGATAAATTAAATGTAAATATTGAACTTACTTTTTTTATGTGTGAAATGGTCGGGCTTCATAATTATAGTTGTAATAAATTTGAATGTATGAAAAATATTAACTATTTAATTAATTATATATAAATATATTTTGAATTATAAATTAATTATTTATTTATTTTGAATTAATCACTTGTTTTTTAATGAATATATTTTATTCATCATAAATTTTTCTTTCATTAATGAATCTGTTGATTTTTGTGAAAAAATATAATAATTAATTTCATAAAAATCTAGAAAATTTATTTGATAAAAGTAACTTCATTTATGAAATCTTCAAATATATATTTACTTTTAGTGAAAATTTGTGATTTTCTAAATTAATTGAATCTTTTGCGAATAATGTAAATTTATGATTTTTGAAATACTATAATTTACATAGACTAAGTAAATTAATTTACAAGTACAATCATATTCGAATATTATCATAGTGAGAAATATGACACATGTTATTATAATAATATCATTTATATTATTTGAATTTCAAATTTTAATGATTTTCGTATAAGTTAGTTTTATTATTAAAACAACATTTTTCCCAAAAAATATATTCATGTGCATTATGTTTATTCATTTTAGTTAACTATAATAACCCCTAATTAGTTTATATTTAACATAAATTTATATGTTATATATTTTTTAATTTTAATGCAATTTTATATAGGATGATTTCTAGTCATAGAGTTAATTATGATCAATTATTACTTGAAAATTGCAATTTTATGGGAAACATTTTTTCGATAGAATTTTGTTATTTAATCATATTTTAAATTCTTCCACAAATGGGTTTTAATTAATTGTATATTTATTTCATATTTTTCATTAGGAGGTCTATTTTTTTAAATAGGTTTATATTTTTAATTGCTAATTATTTATTGTAACAATAGTAAATATGTGTCACTATAGTAAAGAAAAAATGTTTCAATTATGAGATAAATATTGTAAGAATGTCTAAAAATTGACCCTAATAATGGACTTATTTTATATTTATGAAACTATTTTATCTATAATCTTAAAAAAATTATAAAATATTACAAATTTTCTAATATTACCATGATTCTGACCATTAAAATACTTTTTATAATGAGAAACTGAAAATTTCACTTTCATATGTCTTGTAAATATATTTATTATGATAGGGAGGAATATAAAAAATTATTTGTTCCAAATTTTTATTCAAAAGATAAATGAATTTTTATAATGGTAATTTTTTTCTAATTTATTTATTAAATTATTACATTTAATTCCAACTCATTATTGAGGCTATACATTAAAATGAAAATGAAAATAAAATTTATTAATTGTAATCATATAATTTAATATAATTTGAAAAAAATACTATTTAACACAAATATTATATATAAATAAATTATTTTTAGTTATTATAAAATCTACAGATTGAAATTCCACCATTTCATGTGATTTTTAATTCTAAATTAAATGTTTAATGTCCAAAATGACATTATCATTATTTTATAATAAACAAAACCTTATTAAGTGATTTATTATAATAAATTCATATATTCGTCCCGGTGATTGGTATATTTTTAGATATATAATCAATGGTCCATTTATGATTATTATTTCTATTTACAATAATATTTACAAACCTTTATGACTGAAATAGTTTTTACTACGATTATGATGAAAATGAGTTTTTTGCAAATTACATGCGTTAGTATTAAAATAAATTACACAAAAATATAGTTTTTTTTAATAAATTCTATATCTTATATAAATATTTTGGTTCTAAATTATTAAAAGTTTATCAATTAATATTTATGATTAAAGGATAAATTTTTGAGGCAAAAATACCAGTTACCATAATGAAAACTGAAATGGGAAATTTGAGTAAATATAGTGGTTAAACGCATGAATGATTAAAAAATGTTTGGATTTCATTTTTGGATGTGTAATTTAATTATATATTTCCTAAAAACATTATTTATTAATTTTATTGGCACATGGTTTAAGAGTAACATCCCATTATTTATTATTTGGTTATTTGAAAAATTCTACTGTTTCTCATTAATAATAGGGAACCCCTTCCCCCCTTTTCATCACAATTCTAAGGTACTTTAGTTTATGAGATACCAAACTGTGAAACATAATTAATCTCAATCCCATTTTTTGGAGGCCTTTTTGTTAGAAATCTATTTTTTCAATTCTTTTGTGGAAAACTAATGAGGTTATTTGATGAAGAATTATTAATCATTCCCAATTGTTTGGTTTTATTTATAAATCCGTATTATAAAAATATTACTCAACCATGATGATATAATAAAAATGAATCTCACATATAATGAAGTGATATTATGTAATTTTTTAACCTATATTATTCTTATCTTCAATCAAATGTGAAAAAAACCATCATTTGTGTGTACACAGGACTACAGCTTCACGAATAAATGTGATTTTACTTAAATAATTCACTATAATATAAATATATCATAATATATTTAATTTAAATAAATAAAAATAATTATTTAATTATAATTATATAAAATTAAAAATTCATATCTTTCGTTATAATTCAATTGGATAAAAAATAATAACATTGTTTTTGCATACGGGTAGACTACTACCACCATGAAGGGATGATGTATTTGTATTCACTATATCACACATGTTGTATATTTAAATGTATATAATGAAAAAATATGTTATATATAATATAATTTTATTTCTTTTATGATAAAACTATACTTATCTTTTTTCCATCTTGATCACTGAAAAAAGGATGCATTACTCATGCATACGTATGACCTATCAACTCAGTTATTTTTACAAATTAAATTTTTCTTAACCATCGTTAACTATTTTTTTAAAAGTATAATATATATATATATATGATAACTATGTCATGATTATTAATCTATATACGATGGAACAATAATTTATTTTACCATAGTCAACCAATTGACCCCATTTTGGTCATATGAACCGATCATTATCAACCCATCCAATTTGAAATTTATGAATATAATTTATTTAAGTGTTGAATCAAAGACGAGGTAAGGGATTTTATTTCAATTTCCCTTAGTTGTGTAATATATTAATGTAATGGAACTATTTTATTTTAAATGGTGTATATTATAAGGAACCAACCATAAACATTATATAACTTAGATATATCTAATAGATTTCACATTTGTAAAATACCAAAGTTCATTTCCATTTAGATTTTAATAAAGACAGTTCAAAACTCAAGTACATTAACCCAAAATAATACATTGTGAGTACCATTAAAATATTATTCATTTCTTCCAAAACATAAATTTTTTAATAAAAAACAATAAGACCATTACATTGAAAAAAACATTATACATTTAACTTGACATCCAAGCTTCTCTTAAACAACATTATAACCTATGAAAAACATTTAAAAACATGGTATGAGATTTAAAATTTCATAAAAGGATAAAAAAAGAATATTTAACCCATTAGTTCATGAAAACTTATAAACATAAGAAATAATTTTTAAAAAGACATACATCTCACACCTATATATTTAATTTTTTAGACCTAAGATTTCCACAAAACATTAATGAACATATATAAAACCATAAAGGTATATTTGTGATTTAATGACTTATATTGTTACTCTCAAGACTAGATTATTATTTTTAATCCTCATGGGTACCTTACAAATGTAACTATCATGACTACCTTCTAGTTTAACCATTGTGGATTCACTTGGAGTAACGAAATGACCGACCTCCAACATACACATACCTAATGAATAAGATGGATATATAGTTATAAAACATCATCATAATCAATACTCACAAACCAAAAAATAATAATAAAATATGAGTAATTTCTTAAAAATATTTCTTTTCCATTATTTAAAATAGACATTTAAAAAACAATTATTAAAGAAAATTTCCCTAAAACTGACATATAAATGATGTGGGAATTGATAGAATGAAAGTTTTATGTGTATAAATAGTAAATACCAAATATAAAACATAATATAGATGAAATTTGTTACTCAAATAATATCATTAGTACTTAGTTAATGAAGTATATGGTCAACCTAATGAATGGAAATTGTATTATGAATTCCGTTACCCGAGGTTCATCTTACATCAATATTGTTTAACCCTACAGTATAATGGTTAAAAGAGAGAGATTAATATTTATAGAAATATATTCATGTTTATAAAACCTTATATGATAATTTTCTTAAATCATGCAACCAATTTATTAAAAACATTCTGTTATTTCCATTGTTTGAGGTGGGTGGTTCACAGGATTTCCATGGATAGTTTGAAAAGATTTATCTTTTACAAATGTAAGAGAAACTCTATAATTGGAAAAAAATTGCATTTATATGTTTTTAAAGTCTTAAATTATTCCATTGGTCATTTTTATTATTTGGTATGAGGATGAATAAGTTGATAAATCATTACGGATTCTCGTTTAGATAATTTTGGCAGTTCATCAATTTTCACAAAATTATTTCGTTATATATTATTAATATTATGCATATAATTTAATTACAGAATATATGAAAGGTAATAAAATACATTGTAAAAAATATTTTAACAATTAAAATATTTTTACAAATAGATTTAAAGGATGTAATGTAAACTGAAGACACATTATCCACAATGTGGGTAAATCGACATATCATAGACAATGATTTAATTTTAAGAAAAAGTGGAAGAGGAGAGGAAGAATATTAGTGAATTTTTTTTCGTAAACATGATAAAAAATAATAATATATATAATAATGGAGCATTAATTACACTTGGATAAGAGGGGATTATAGTTAATAATAAAATAAATAAATTGAAAATAAAATAAAATAAAATAGAAGATGACTTTTACCTCTTGACATCTTCTCTTTGAGATCCTTCTTAAGGATGTTGGTTTTGATTTTTTGGTGATACCAGTAGGTATTGGTCTTGGTTAAGGTAATTGTATAAGTTATTTGGAAGAATTTATACAATGTTCAATGATTGAGAGGTGTGAGAGAAAGATGGGGGTGAGGGTGGAATTTATTGTAGAGGACTAGAGGGGTTTTCCCTTATTTTAATAATTAGATAAATATATTTCCCCGTGACTATTAATAATATTGATTCGTGTGACCCAAAACTATCAAAAGAGAATGTGAGTTCGAACCAAGGGGACTAATATAAACCATGATGCTAGGAATAGTGTATTTAGCTAATAATTAATATATACGGTATATTTTTGTAATTTATAATTCATCAAAAATTTAGGAATTTTATAAATTTTTTGATATTTCACCCTAAATTTTTTTTGACATGATGAATTAAAAAATGAACTCTATTTTAGAAATATAATATTCTATATTTGATAAATTTTAATTTTAATTAATATAACAATTTATTGAAAAATAATAATTTTAAAACTAAAACACCTCTGATATCACATTGTAAAATTAATCATGATATTAGTACCATATGAACATAAGAAAATAAAATAATAAATTGAGTTACTATTTATAAGGTTTTTATTACTATTTATATTTTTACTCAAAAGAGTATATTACTATTCACCAAAAAGAACTCATTGGTTCTATCAAACTCCAAAAAATATATGGATCACAACCATTGATGCCCATTTTTTGAAATTCTAATCATAGAGGAAGAAAATTTATGTTTAATTAATCATTTATAACAACATCCTTAAAAAATATTCTATATGTATTGATTCATTGATTCATGCATTTTAATGTATTTTTAAAACTGTGGGGTGTTACTGTAACACCCCGAGATTTTATGAAGAATATTCTTTTTAATTTCATTAATGTCTTGTGTTGTACGCTACACGAAAAAGAAGCTTTCAAAAACACACATCTCTGACCTGGCTTGAATTACACGCAATCGCGACCTTCCACGATAGCCTGTGTTGTACGCAACAGCAAGTTTCGCTAAACAACGATATGCTATTAAGATATTATTAAAACTAGCCGTTATGAATAGTAATAACCACTTTTTGAAATTTTGTAAATTTTATTTTTCAAAATGGACGTCATTTATGGATTCGGAATATCGAAATTATCTTAGGGTGAAAGTTTGGTGATTTTCGGATAACATTCATATTTTGATGAATAGTGAAAATTACTAAATTTTAATTAAAAACAAATTTTTCAATCGAAATAATTAATAGTGATAAATTATTAATTTGAGTGGTTTTAAAGTATATTTAGAATATATTTTTACAATTTAATACAATGTTGGTCATTGGATGTAATTTCACATTTAAACAAGTTATAAACAAGTGTCAATCTTTTGATAGTTATTATCTCTTAAAAACACGCCTTTTGTTTTGACGACGGGAATTAATTTTTAAATTAATTAATGCAAATGATATGTTTTTAATTTAGTAAAATATAAATATATTTTGAGTTCATAATATCAAATAAATCTTAGGCCTAATTTTTGGTATTTTTCTAAAAACTTTCAATTTTTGATGAATAGTGAAACCACTAAGTGGTAGTAAAAAAAACTGAATTTTTCATAAAACTTAATTTTACCGCTTCTGTGAGTGGAATTTCAAAAATCCGAGAGACACAGTTGATGTCAGTAAGTAAAATGTGGTTCAATGAGATGAAAATAATTTTTGGTGAATAGTAACTTTTTACTTTTATTTGCCACAGTTAAAAGTAAATATGGTAATTAAGGTTAAAAAGGATATTATTATTACCCTAACACATGTCCTAATTCTATTGGATAAGTGTAATTCGACTAAAAACAACCTTAGGAATAAAATATGACCATTTAGGCCCACTTGAATTAGATTAGGACATTTATTATTATTTAATTCAAAGAAGAGTTAAAAGAGTTAAAATCAAAGTTTATTTAATAAAAAAATTTTAATATAGGGTTATACATAAGATAAATTCGACTATAAATATTCATTAGAAATCTAAAAAGATTTCCTACATAATGGTATTTTATTTTTAATTTTTAGACATTAAATAATTTAATTTATTTATGACACAACGATGATGCAGTAATTATCTTATTAATGAAATATTGGCATAATTGATGTTATAAATACTCAAATAAATATAATTTGAGACTTTTTATGAATTCCACTAATTTTATAGGTTAATATGACATGTTAGTATTTATTTAATTAACTTTGTTCGAACTTTTCATTCTGTTAGGATTTTCACAAAAATCAATTACTAAATAGTGTCAAAATTGACATAAACTAGTTATTAAAAACAAATATTATATTATTAATTGTTATTTTATTCTTAAAAATCTAAGGTTCGGCCAAATTACTTATATAAGATTATATATATTAATAATAAACAACTTGGGGTTCTTTTGTCTTGATATAGTAAGTTTATTAACCATATAGTGTAAGAAAACAAAAAAACACGGTAAAAGTTAAATTATTTAACTTAGAGTTAAATCTAATTGGTAAGGTTAAAATAATACCCTAAACTTATCTAAATCCTATTGTATGAGAGGATTTCGACCCATACCCACCTTAGCCTCGAAATAAATCAATTTGGAGCTATTTAAAACCGAACTTGGCTTTATAATAAAATAATATTTTTAGTTATTCCAAAGGTGCCCCTCTCCTCCCTTATAAAAGGGCACCTCCTCACTCTCTTCCTCACACAACTTTGAGCCTTAAAGATCTGAAAACCCCTGCCAAATTCTCTTCTCCACTTCCCTAGAAACATCCTATAGGTTCTGGTCTTCCTCAAAGACCAATCTTAGTGCCCTAAGAGGAGGTCTCAAAAAGGCGCTTCAAAGAAGAGGTAATTTCCGTTACCGATTCTTTCACCTTTATTTCTCCTTCCACTTCTTCTTCATAGGTTGTTTCATTATGAAGTAATAACATCAGTATCACTCATATACGGATATGTTATTATAAGTATGAAAAAATCCTAATTCACCATCTATCCATCCTACGGAAAACTAAATCACCACGAGTGCGTACTTACGGAATACCGTCTCCACGCCGTGGTGTAATCTGTTTTTCCACCAACACCTTACATGGATGGGTATTATGGTGTAAATAATTACTATACATAGTTATTATAACATCATAATGATTCTGATATATTGTGTCATCCACTACAATTCAATTCAATAAATATGGAAATGATATCATCATCGTGCGTACGTACGGACTACCGTCTCCACGACGCGATGAGGTTCATTCTCCATATTAACCATTTAAGAATGATTATAAAGTATATATAAGCAATAATAATGAAAAATATGAAATTATAAAGCTACTGGATTTATGTGTATATATATGTATGTCATCTACTTAATTCCACTCAATTCAATAAGGAAACGAAAACAGCATTCATGCGTACGTACGGCCTACCGTCTCCATGAACGGTGTATTTCTTTCCATTTACTAATTTATTATATATATGTATATTTTGAATATATATTATATATAAATCATGTTTTATATTCTTTCATTAAGTAATTATGATCTAACCAATCATATGAATAATTACAAGTTAAAACACGAACGACAAATGAGACGATTTTACCCAAAACGCTACTTTAACATGAATTTACAAAAGAACGGGTAATATAAAGTCATAAGTGAACCATATATGATATAATAACAATGAATATGATTCTGTAATAAGTTAATGACATTATTTAAATCATTATACAGGAGGTTCGGACACTTACGAAGCAAATCAGACCTAAGGTAAGGGAAATATCACAATCTCATTTTTATCCGAGATTGTTTATACTTTAGTATTTACTGGGGTGTATTTTATCATCCACATCCATGTTTCATCAATATGTAATATTATTTCCATTAACCTACAATTGTTTAAATCCTATTTTACCCTTCGGTGAGTTTTTAGTAAAAGATATGAAAGGAATCTTTTGTCGTTTTTCGTACGAGGTTCTTTTTGACTTTTTAGACAAAAGTACTAGAAGAATGTTTTTTTAACTTATACGACATGAATGGATTTTTAAAAAATTATTTCCAAGAAGCTTTCTTTACAAGTTTTCAAGTTTATTTTTAATCAACTTATTTTAGTTTATAATTGTACGACATGTTAAGAAAGGAAAAGTGTTTTTGAAGGAGAAAAGATATTTTCCTCAAGAATGGAGTTCAAGTGTTTTATAAAAATTATTTTCCATCTAAGATAATAAAGGGTTCTGTTTCTATCCCTATTATTACATTGATTTGATTATGTTGTGATGGAATTTTATTTATGAATTCCTTTATCTTATATGAATTGTTTTATGATGTCACGATGTTTAAGATTCCCATTTTTATTACATGGGTTATGCTATGATGTATGGTTTATGATTTTGTGGCACACATAAGAATGGTATCATTAAGAGATGGGTGGGACCTATATCTCCCTACAATGCATTGTGTAAAGATCTTATATCTCATGAGATAGACATGGCTGGAATGGTAGGTTATACCGGTTCAGTGAAACATGACTGAAACGAGGGTGACTCGGTTCAGGAAGGGACTTTGTCCACTAAGATAGTCTTGGCAATGAGTCTTGACTAACAAGAAATGATTTTCTATGATTATGTGTGTATGCCAAAAAGTTTAATGTTTAATGTTATGATTATTGTGATTACATTTCACTACCATGAGTTATTCCAGGTTATGAAATTATGATCTCTTTTACAGGTTAAGATTTCTAAAAGTTATGTGCTTATGTATATGATGTGATTGATATTTCTTTTGTTTACCCTTACTGAGAATTTGATATCACCCTTTCATGTTTTCTTTTCCCCATGATATAAGGAAAGTTTTTAGGTATAAAAAAAGTAAGATCTTTATGGGAGATGTTGAAGATCTTTCACCAGGATTAGAAGATTATATTTCGAGTTTCCAAAGACACTAAACTATTACGATCCTTGTGTGTGTGTTTTTGTTATGTACTAAGTATTCTGCAAATGTAATGTAATGTCAATGTATGTCAAGATACGGGTCTCTACATTTGGTATCAGTGGAAAGGTTTAGTCAACCTTTGGAAACTAGGATGCGAAAACGTTAGTGAGATCCCTAGAGATATTTCTAAGGTATGTCTAGGGATGTCCCTAAGGATTAGTATACGTATAGGATATAGTCCTAGAACTGTGGTAACAATATTAGATTAAACCAAAGATGTTAGATATTGAAGTTACTCTCCCTTTATTATGATTTTTGCCTCTAACACTATTCTTTTTGGGTTTTAGAAAATGGCTGGAAACAAGATGATCCACGATAATGGAGGATATGATGGACAATGGAATGATATTCTTCATGAGAAACCAAATGAAATGGGATTTGGAAATCCAAACATCATTATTATGCCGAATCAGCAATCTCATAATATGATCAATAAAGTAAAATTTGGTAAGTTTCCTGACTCGGCTAATAAGAGAAAGATGAAGTTTCATGATGATCATAGAGGAAATAAAGTTCAGTTTCCCCTATGTAAATCATTTGGGAAGAGGCATAAAGGAGAATGTTTCAAAGGAACTGAAAGATGCTTTGGGTGTGGAAAAGAAGGACACAAAGCCAGTAAGTGCAAAGGAAAAGGTTCAATTAACACCATGGATGAGGATAATGGTATTGCTACGACATCAATAATGGTTAAATGTTTTAAATGTGGAATGTATGGGCATTATGCAAACCAATGCCCTAAGGGAAAGTCTCATGAAGAGAATCAGTAGGGATGTATGGGTAGTATTTATATTGATGATGATGAAGAGACTACAAATGAAATGTGAGATGAAAGAATTGTTGAAGCTCAGTCAATGGTTTAAGAAGGTAGTGGAATGATTACATGTTTATCAAGTGTAAAGAATCTCATGGTACTATGGAATAAAGAGACATCTAAGGATTGTTACATTGTTGTCTTTCCTTGAGTTTTGAAAGTGTGTGATTAATGCTACCAGTATCCATGAAAGGTTATTCAGATATTATTGGAATGAATATGATATGCGCATAATGAAGGGATAAGGAGAAAATTAAATGTTTGATAGTATTCATGAGCTCATGACTGATATAAGGATAAGGTTATATCATGGTTTGAGTATATAGAATTTTTGGATTTTGGTATGTGGTAAGAGTTAACTTTTGAAAGCATTCATGTTTTCACTAAGGTTTAATAAGTATTCATTATTCAAGAGAATACATGATTACGGCCTTTGAATGTTTAGAATGTGACCAACAAGACATATCTTATGATACATGGGGATCAACGATGGTATTAAATCTCTGGTAATAATTTTCACTATATTATAAGAGTGGACTGAAGTATTATGGATAAGCCTAAAGATTGGAATGGATTATGTTGGACATAAGTTAGTATTGTTTAATATAGAAGTTTTTTCGTTATTATTGATGGGATGTTATAGTAATACAGTTTTAGAAAAAGGACAACCTGCTGGACGAGCGACAGCCCATCGCGTCGGACAAGGATGTGGGAATCGAACCAACAACTGAAGTGCGATTGGCCTTTATCGCCTACCACTGGCCTACAGGAAGTCCCTGTTTAGTAGAAACTAGTTTTATTATTTTAAGCATTATGATATATGAAGTATAAGTCCATTTTAGGAACCATATTTGATTAATCTCACTAAAGAATGACTTATGTATATTTAATAACTTTTGCTAACCTTTTGTTTGAGACAGATGGAATGACCTGTCATACTAACACTTCACGAATAACAAATTCAACTTAATTTATTTAAGAGATGAAGTGGAAATTGTTCAAGGCACGAACAACAGTGAGATTGTACCAAAATAAAGCAAGTATTTATTCTAATTCAAATTCTTCAACTTTAGGGAAAAGATCTTGAAAACCAAAAATGTTGTCCTAGTGCTCTTATATCTGATTAATCAGATGGTACCTTAGATCATCACAAATTTATGGATTTGTGATTTCTAGCTTTTCCATAGCCATGTTCTCTACCACTCTCCATCAGAACATGATGGTTAGATTTCTCTTCCATATCCATATTTTCACCTATATGGAAACCCAGTGATTAGTTTATTTGGGTAACCGTTACGTTACATACTTTTGTTTTTAAAGATTGGTTTTGGTATTCCTTTTTACGATGTGGGTTTTGATTAAATAAACTTTCGAATAGTAAACCATTTATAACCTCGACGAATTTCGAGGGCGAAATTCATTTTAAGGGGGGTAGAATGTAACACCCCGAGATTTTATGAAAAATATTCTTTTTAATTTCATTAATGTCTTGTGTTATACGCTACACCAAAAGGAGCTTTCACAACACACATCTCTGACCTGGCTTGAATTACACGCAATCACAAGCTTCCACGATAGCGTGTGTTCTACGCAACACCAAGTTTCGCTAAACAACGATATGCTATTAAGATATTATTAAAACTAGCCATTATGAATAGTAATAACCACTTTTTGAAATTTTGTAAATTTTATTTTTCAAAATGGACTTTATTTATGGATTCGTAATATCGAAATTAGCTTAGGGTGAAAGTTTGGTGATTTTCGGATAACTTTCATATTTTGATGAATAGTGAAAATTACTAAATTTTAATTAAAAACAACTTTTTCAATCGAAATAATTAATAGTGATAATTTATTAATTTGAGTGGTTTTAATGTATATTTAGAATATATTTCTACAATTTAATACAATTTTGGTCATTGGATGTAATTTCACATTTAAACCAGTTATAAACAAGTGTCAATCTTTTGATAGTTATTATCTCTTAAAAACACGCCTTTTGTTTTGACGACGGGAATTAATTTTTAAATTAATTAATGCAACTGATATGTTTTGAATTTAGTAAAATAGAAATATATTTTGAGTTCATAATATCAAATAAATCTTAGGCCTAATTTTTGGTATTTTTCTGAAAACTTTCAATTTTTGATGAATAGTGAAACCACTAAGTGGTAGTTAAAAAAACTGAATTTTTCATAAAACTTAATTTTACCGCTTCTGTGAGTGTAATTTCAAAAATCCTAGAGACACGGTTGATTTCAGTAAGTAAAATGTGGTTCAATGAGATGAATATAATTTTTGGTGAATAATAACTTTTTACTTTTATTTACCACGGTTAAAAGTAAATAGGGTAATTAAGGGTAAAAATGATATTATTATTACCCTAACACATGTCCTAATTATATTGGATAAGTTTAATTCGACCAAAAACAACCTCAGGAATAACATATGACCATTTAGGCCCACTTGAATTAGATTAGGACATTTATTATTATTTAATTCAAAGAAGAGTTAAAAGAGTTAAAATCAAAGTTTATTTAATAAACTATTTTTAATATAGGGTTATACATAAGATAAATTAGACTATAAATATTAATTACAAATATAAAAATATTTAATACATAATGGTATTTTATTTGTAATTTTTAGACATTAAATAATTTAATTTATTTATGACACAACGATGATGCAGTAATTATCTTATTAATGAAATATTGACATAATTGATGTTATAAATACTCAAATAAATATAATTTGAGACTTTTTATGAATTCAACTAATTTTATAGGTTAATATGGCATGTTATTATTGATGTAATTAACTTTTTTCTAACTTATCATTCTGTTAGGAGTTTCACAAAAATCAATTACTAAATAGTGTCAAAATTGACATAAAATAGTTTTTAAAAACAAATATTATATTATTAATTGTTATTTTATTCCTAAAAATCTAAGGTTCGGAAAAATGACTTAGATAAGATTATATATATTAATAATAAACAACTTGTGGTTCTATTGGCTTGATATAGTAAGTTTATTAACCATATAGTGTAAGAAAACAAAAAGACACGGTAAAAGTTAAATTATTTAACATAGAGTCAAATCTAATTGATAAGGTTAAAATAATACCCTAAACTTGTCTAAATACTATTGGATGAGAGGATTTCGACCCATCCCCACCTTAGACTCGAAATAAATCAATTTGGAGCTATTTAAAACCGAACTTGACTTTATAATAAAATAATATTTTTAGTTATTCCAAAGGTGCCCCTCTCCTCCCTTATAAAAGGGCACCTCCTCCCTCTCTTCCTCACACAACTTTGAGCCTTAAATCTCGGCCAACCCCTGACAAATTCTCTTCTCCACTTCCCTAGAAACATCCTAGAGGTTCTGGTCTTCATCAAAGACCAATTTTAGTGCCCAAAGAGGAGGTCTCAAAAAGGCGCTTCAAAGAAGAGGTAATTTCCGTTACCGATTCTTTCACCTTTATTTCTTCTTCCACTTCTTCTTCTTAGGTTGTTTAATTATGAAGTAATAACATCAGTATCACTCATATACTGATATGTTATTATATGTATGAAACAATCCTAATTCACCATCTATCCATCCCACGGAAAACAAAATCACCGCGCGTGCGTACGTACGGAATACCGTCTCCACGCCGTGGTGTAATCTATTTTTCCACCAACACCTTACATGGATGAGTATTATGGTGTAAAGAATAACTATACATAGTTATTATAACATCCTAATGATTCTGATATATTGTATCATCCACTCTAATTCAATTCAATAAATATGGAAATGATATTATCGCTCGTGCGTACGTACGGACTACCGTCTCCACGACGCGATGAGATTCATTCTCCATGTTAACCATTTAAGAATGATTATAAAGTATATATAAGCAATAATAATGAAATATATGACATTATAAAGCTAATGGATTTATGTGTATATATATGTATGTCATCTACTTAATTCCACTCAATTCAATAAGGAAACGAAAACAACGTTCATGCGTACGTACGGCCTACCGTCTCCATGAACGGTGTATTTCTTTCCATTTACTAATTTATTATATATATGTATATTCTGAATATATATTATATATAAATCATGTTTTATATTCGGGAATTAAGTAATTATGATCTAACCAATCATATGAATAATTACAAGTTAAAACACGAACGACAAATGTGACGATTTTACCCAAAACGCTACTTTAACATGAATTTACAAAACAACGGGTAATATAAAGTCATAGGTGAACCATATATGATATAATAACAATGAATATTATTCTGTAATAAGTCAATGACATTATTTAAATCATTATACAGGAGGTTCGGATACTTACGAAGCAAATCGGACCTAAGGTAAGGGAAATATCACAATCTCATTTTTATCCGATATTGTTTATACTTTAGTATTTACTAGGGTGTATTTTATCATCCACATCCATGTTTCATCAATATGTAATATTATTTCTATTCACCTATAATTTTTTAAATCCTATTTTACCCTTCGGTGAGTTTTTAGTAAAAGATATGAAAGGAATCTTTTGTCCTTTTTTGTACGAGGTACTTTTTGACTTTTTCGACAAAAGTACGAGAAGAATGTTTTTTTAACTTATACGGAATGAATGGATTTTTAAAATATTATTTCCAAGAATCTTTCTTTACAAGTTTTCAAGTTTATTTTTAATCAACTTCTTTTAGTTTATAATTGTACAACATGTTAAGAAAGGAAAAGTGTTTTTGAAGCAGAAAGGATATTTTCCTCAAGAATGGAGTTCAAGTGTTTTATCAAAATTATTTTCCATCTAGAATAATAAAGGGTTCTGTTTCTATCCCTATTATTACATTTATTTGATTATGTTGTGATGGAATTATATTTATCAACTCCTTTATCTTATATGAATTGTTTTATGATGTCACGATGTTTAATATTCCCATTTTTATTACATGGGTTATGCTATGATGTATGGTTTATGATTTTGTGGAACACATAAGAATGGTATCATTAAGATATGGGTGTGACCTATATCTCCCTCCAATTCATTGGGTAAAGATCTTATATCTCATGAGATAGACATGGCTGGAACGGTAGGTTATACCGGTTCAGTGAAACAGGACTGAAACGAGGGTGACTCGGTTCAGGAAGGGACTTTGTCCACTAAGATAGTCTTGGAAATGAGTCTTGACTAACAAGAAATGATTCTCTATGATTATGTGTGTATGACACAAAGTTTAATGTTTTATGTTATGATTATTGTGATTACATTTCACTGCCATGAGTTATTCTAGGTTATGAAATTATGATCTGTTTTACAGGTTAAGATTTCCAAAAGTTATGTGCTTATGTATATGATCTGATTGATATTTCTTTTGTTTACCCTTACTGAGCATTTGAGCTCACCCTTTCATGTTTTCTTTTCCCCAGGATATAAGGAAAGGTTTTAGGTATAAAAAAGGAAGATATTTATGGGAGATGTTGAAGATCTTTCACCAGGATTAGAAGATTATATTCCGAGTTTCAAAAGACACTAAACTATTACGATCCTTGTGTGTGTGTTTTTGTTATGTACTAAGTATTCCGCAAATGTAATGTAATGTCAATGTACGTCAAGATACGGGTCTCTACAGTTACATTCTCTCAAAATTCTATAAATTGCACCCTCACAATTTTGTTTACATACTAAAAAATTAAGGGTACCATTCCCTTATACCATTTTCTGATTCCCAGGTTACTGTATCAACAATTTGGTTAATCCAAAAATACTATACCTAGTGGATTATTATATTTTTCAATACATGTTCAGTTCGATTAAGAATCTAAACAAATTTATCATTATAATAATGTTTATTTTCAAGATGAAATATGTCTACTCTCAAAACATGATATGAACCTGACACCTATATTTTCAACCATGAAACATGAGAAATATTATGCACCTGAGATAAACTCAAAGGTACTGCTATTTAGTAAGAAATTGATCCAATTTTCTCTTGGATATCATAATGTTTAATGAATTTTGGACTTAACATTAATTTCTTAAGAAAATGCATAACACATTTCCATGGAACGATTATAAGAAAAACATTATCATCTACCTCAAAAGAAAATTATTTCCTCATATTTTTTGGTTAACTTTTCTACCTACACTGAGTTATCCTCATGTTTCTTGGAATCATATTCACATTAATATTCAATTCCTCTAATAATTTTGTTCCCTTCAACATCCTTTTCCCAACTTCATCCCAAAATGAGATTGTTCAACATTGATTCCCATATAATTCCTCAATTGGTGCAATCTGTAAACTAGAATTATAGCTTTTATTTTATGAAAATTTAACTAAAGAAATATGTTGATCCCAACTTCCTAGGTAATTAATTTAACGATCTCAAAGAATATCCTAGAAAAAATGAATGGTCTTCTTTGACAAACCATATGATTGAGTATGAAAAGATATGATGATGTTTAATTCTATTATTAATTACATATAAAGGCATTTCCAAAATATAGAAGTAAACATCTTATCATAGTTAGATAAATGGAAATAGGAACTCCATGTAACCTAAAAATTCCTTCTAGGTAGATTCAAGAGAGTTTATCTAAAGACAAAGTATCTCTAATAATAAGTAAATGAGAAGATTCAGTCTATTGAGTAGAAATAAACCACATTTATTTTTTACCTTCAGAATTATTTTTTATTAATATAATAAATATCAAGGATATATTTTTTCATTTCACATCTAGAAATGTTAAAGGCTGAAGCATCCCCTTCGGTATCATCTAATATTCATTAAGTTGTTAACATGTCTAAAATTTCTTAGTAAAATCTGAAATGTCTCTTTTCATTATTACTGTCTAGTAATACCCTTGAAGGTCTCTACACATCTTTGTGCTTCTAAGATAAACTGAAATTGGAGAACTATGAGTTTATCTTGACAATTATTTGATTATCTGGGATACAAAAGGTAGGAACAATATTTTTCCAAATCATAAAAAACAATAATTATCAATGTTAAATTCTAGAAACATAACCATTTTACCTGATTATACATTTGTCTATAACACTTTATATGCCTTCTGCACTCCCATAATTTTTTTTGACAAAGATAATAAAATTTAAACCTGAACGAAAACCGAAGAATTTCTTGAAAAAATATCATTCAATCCAATATTTATCAAATCATTAATAAAAGGATCTTATTCCTCCCCAAACATAGTTAATGATGCATGATATTTTTGAGTGAAGGAATCTAGAATGCTGTTTTTTATAGGATGTTAATTGATTGTCAAATCATAATCTTTTATCAAATTCCAGCCATCTCCTCTACCTCTAGTTTTATTCCTTTTGAGTGAATATATACTTCATACTTTTATGGCCCATATATATATATATATCACTTTTGGCTCTATATAAATGATTCCTCTAAATTTTGAAATCTAAAAACCACACCTACTATTTAGAAATATTTTATCAAATAATATTTCTTAAGATGTTTTGGTTGTCTTTAAGTACAAGATATAACATGATCATTCTCTATAAGAACACAACCAAGATCCTTTAACAAACCATCACTATAACATCCTAAGTAAATAAAAAATATATCCTTTTTATATTTATTAAAAATATTGTATTAATTTTTTATTTTACATTAAAGGGGATTCTATGTTCAATGGAGTAACTGATACACAACAGTGAGTTTCTTTGAAAACTTATGATGCACACAACGTTGAGTTATACCGAAAAATAATATAATAACATAATTATATTAAATGGTAGTTAACTCCTATCCATTTTAATGGGGGGAATTAAAAAAACTAACTACAAAATTATTATACATGTTTTTTAATTTTTTCTACATTTAACCAAAAAAAATTAGAGACATAAAATAAGAGTGAATCCTTTTTAAAGCATAAATACTCTAATATATATTAAAAAATTCATTTAACACCTTTTGAAGGATAACCCTCTTTAAATCTAGTTTTGGACACAATTATATGTTTTATTTGACAGAATGATTTTTTTTTCTTTAGAATCCGGAAATCTAATTTTACTTTGGGAATGTTTTTGGTATTTTTCTAAAAAAATTCGTTTTTTATGATTAGTGAATTTTTTTTATTTTAATTCAAAAATACCTTTTAATTTAATTTTTTTATGGTTAAATTATCTATTTAATGGGTATTAAAGTGTAACTAAATTATGTTTTTACAATTTATTCCAATTTTGGTCATTATAAGTAATTTCACTTTGAAATTGGACATAATCAAGTGTCAATATTTTGATAGTTATTATTTCTTAAAAACACACTTTTTGTTTTGACAATGAAAATTAATTTTAAATTAATTAGTTCCACTTCAGCATTTTTAATTTGTAAAAATGGATTCCTTGTTTAGAATTAGGTGGTCCAAACTATGTAAATGGGTAACTTTTATTTTTAGATATTATGAATATTTACTTAAGTAAATATTTTATTTACAACGGTTAAAGGGTAAATTGGATAAAAAATGATAAAAGGTAATATTATAATAATATTAAATTACCCTATCATGTGTCCTAATCATATTGGTTGATAAATATCTGACCATGTGTATACTTGGGTCGATTTTGGGACCCTTTGGAGCCATTTAATAGTGATAATGACACTTTATATTAATTTTTTTAATGTAAAGACAAAAATACATAAACATATATCTTTTAGTAAACCATTTTTTACATGGGGTTATATAAATTATAAATTATACTATAAATATTAATTGGAAAGCTAAATATATTTCCTACATCATGATACCTTTTTATAATTTTTAGATATCAAATAAGTAAAAATATTTATGACATAATAATGATGTCGAATTTACCTCATTAATGAATGAATTAAATAAATAACATTATAATGATTAAAAACATTATCCAAAACCTGTACAATTCATATTAGATTATATTATTTCTATTATTAGTTATCTTATTGTAGACTTTTTTTAGATTTTTTCTTTTTGAAAATGACAATATTTAAATAATAAAATAATATTTTAAAACATTCATAAAAATACCCTCCTCCCACTTATAAAAATCCCTCACATGAAACCCATTACTCACACATCTCAAGAACCTTGGTTCATTCTGCCTCTTCCCAAATACGCTCTCTACATCCCTCTATTCCTCTGAGAATCCTTACCTTAGGAAGAAGTCACTTCAAGTATTTCTTTTGGTTCGAACCAAAAGTAGATAGCCAATTTAAAGGTGGTAGATAATGTTTCTATGGATGGAAAACTACATCCTTACGAAAAGTTGATTGTTCAATCTTCTTCCACCACCTCTTATGGTGGCCATTAAGAAGGAACTATATTTATATATGAATTATATTTTATTTATATTGTCTCTATTCTTTTTTATTTTTAATTTATACAATACCTTTATGATTTCCACAATGGGTAAACGTGATAATTTCATTTGAGGAAGTGCAGACTACCGCCCCCACAAAGTGATTTGACTCGTTAATGCGAAATTTGAAACATATAAAGGATTGAGTTTCTGAAATTTTATATGATATTATAATGGAATTATAATATAAATAATTAGAATTAATATTTAATTATATTAAAATACAAAATAGAAATGAATGTATCATTCATGTGTACGTAAGACTTACCGTCTCCATGAACGGTGCATTTCATTTCTTATCTCCAAATATTATGTAATATTTTAAATACCTATATATACTAGATATATAAGTTATATAAAATATATAAATAAGTAATTTCACTCTGAAGATAGTTTAATTGTGACCACATGAACAACTAGTTGTTACCAGAAATTTATTTTCGACTCAAGTACCAAATATCCACCAAACGACCATTATTAACGTAAATGATTTCATAATGTTTGTAATAAGGTAATAAGTGATATAAATGGAATAATAAACATGAAAAATGTTCTTAATAATCTATAAATTAACTTTATTTTATTATTAAGGCGATTATAGAATGAGCGGGTCGAGTCAGACACAAGGTAAGGGGTTTCTTATTTTAATTTTAATTCTGTTAGATTTCTATTGTTCGACACATATTTATTTCATGTGGTGTGTTGTGTACTAAAATTTGATTTATATTATCATTGTAATATTTATATTCATCTAAATATGTGATTCATTTGGTGGTAATTAGCTTTTGGTCATACGACTCAATTGATTACAACATGGTAAGCTGTTTTAATATCACTTTTTATTCACGTGAGATTCATGATATGTTTGCCACTGTATCCTTTTATGTGGTGTATGTAATGCCCATGATTGTATTATTTATTTAATATAATTTAATTAATGGGTATTCACATCTTCATTGTATGATCCTTCTTTCATGTGGTGTATGTTTTGTAAGTTATCAAATCGGTAAGGGAGCTTTTTATCTCAATTTCCATTCCTTGGGTTAATATTCTAATGCTTAATTATGTAATGCTATGATTGTGTGTACAGTCACTATTTATTTACTTATGTTGTAATTTACACTCCCCATTTTTTTGGATATACTTTTTATACACTTACTCACTCTATTTATAAATTCATAAGTAATTGATATGAACATGATAAGAGTAATTTTAACTCAATTTCCACTTATTGAGTTAAACTTCCAAGTCATTGGTATTGTTTTTACAATAATATATGTGAATTTTCTCTAATTTATTTACATCGAATAACAAATCATATTGACAATATTTTTATTTGTAACACATTATTATGTTATTTATTTATCCATAATCTAAGGATATTATTTTTATATGATATTACATCTCAATTTACATTCCATTGAGGCTTCATTATGGTTATGCAACAATTAACTCTTATATGGTGTATATAATATCAATTGGAATATTATATCATGAATAAATTTATTCTCATGATATTATAAAAATTTTATTGAATTTTATTCCTCAGTTATTTGTAATCAAATGTATCTCTTTTTGTTGGAAACTCTTTAACTGAAATATAATTTTAAATGTTTTAATGATTTATTCTTCTAAATCTTTCTCATTAATGACTGTGTTTTAAAAAAGGTTTTAAGGTTTTATATATAGAAATGGATGTTTTGAAAATAAAATTTCATTGAATATCTTCAAATTGGTATGGGACACTTTGATTCTAAAATCACGTTATTAAATGTCTTAAATGGTATTGAAATTTTTTTGATAAAGAATTGTTTATTTCAATATCTTGATATGATATATTTTGATTGGACTGTAAAAATGTAATGTTTCCTTAATTATTTTGTTATGTGTTATGAATATTTTATGGTTACTATTATTATTTTTTGTATATGGGTGGTTCCATGATAAACCTAGGGTGGGTGAGCCCAAGATAGCTCTCCAATGCATTTTGAATCGTGACAGAGGTAAATGTTAATGTTTCTACTAATAGATTTCAGGAATAAACTTTGATGGGTATTACAAATTTAACTATCTACGTAGATATGAAAGCTAAGATGTACGTTTGATATGGATTCCACAAGATACCTTTATGATTTATGATTTATGTGTGTTATTCATAAATCTTAAAATTTCATGTGGTATGTTATGATTGAAAAGTGTGGTCTCATTTATTTGTATTTATTGATGGGTTAATGTCTTCATTTCTCTATTTTATAACCCATACTGAAGTTTTTATTCTCACCCCATGTTTTTATGTGATTTTCACACGACTTAAAGATGAATAGAGTCAAGGATGGGATTGAGGAAAATTCATTCTATCAAAAATATGGAAGTATACATGTTTTTAGAGTTTTTTAAATTTTATGAAAAAAGGATACTAAGTAGAAGTGTCTACTTTGTAATTTTTGAAATGTAATGTAATAGATATGGCCTAATTATCTAAAACTACAAACCTAACAAGATCCTCAATGTGAATTCCTGAATCAAATCATGATTATGTAATTTTTAATATTGGCTCCATATAGTTCGTATCAGATGTTGAGTTAGACATATTTATTGGTTATGTGTTTTCTTTAAACACATGGTTATGTCCATTATTTTAGTTAAATATTTTTTTATAAATTTTTCAGATCACGAATAGCAGATAACAAATGGAAGGAGGAGGATATCAAATGACATTATTATCTTTTCCTAATGACATTCTTGTAATAATTATTTCAAATTCATGTTCAGATGATGGTGAAACTATTTCAAGCATACAACTCACATGCAAGTAGTTCTTTAAGATAACAAAAAACTCTATTATACCTCGATATCATCGTGGGTCATGGGTTGTATTTAATCCAATCTTATTTTCTGAATATTCCTATATTTTAAAGAATGGTAAATATTATCAAGGAATTTTCAAATATTTTACCTTATCCCAATTTTTTGAAGCATATTATGATTTTGGAAAAGGTACTGAAGAAGGATACTCTTTAACAACCTATTTATATTTTATTTTACTATGTAGTCTCTCAGCACATACTTATAGTATTTTTAAAGGATCATTGATTGAAATTTTCAACTGAAATTGTGTCTGAGTATTTTATAAAAATCATGTTTTATGAGATGTTTGGAAATTATATATGTCAAACATGATTATTTTCTGAAACTATTTTTCTACAATTACCTATTTAATCTAAGTTGTACAAGGTTTATTTGGATGAAAAATGAAAAATATTTTTAAGGACCTCAAAATTATTTTTGTAGTGCATGGAAGTTATAAATTCTTGAAAAATTTGATGATGAAACCATAATGACACCATGATAAAGACATGATGTTCATTCTATGGGTATTAGTTTTATTTTATCATATGATGGTAAAAACAATGAAAATATATAATATGATTAGATTTTAATGTATTGGGAGGAAAATGAAAGGTATGATAAAACCATTGAGTTAAAACATGATAGGGTTATTTTTTATTTTTATAAAAAGGACAATCCTTAAGATTGGTGAAAACATGTCGCATCTGGAAAATCCATAAGAATCAATCCCACAACTGATGGGTGATAAGGGCACATCACCATCCACTGTCCTACATGAAGTCCCTGGGTAGTATGACTTATTCTATTAAGGTAAATGATTTTATGAATCAAGAATAAGTTGATTTTGGGAACTTATTCATTAAAAAATGGATATCCATAATATAGGAAAATGATTTTGGTGATTAAGTTATAAAGTTTATTTTATAATATGTTTTCTATTTTGAAAACATTATATGCTTAAGGGAAATAGGAAACTATGGGATCTCATTTGTAGAGTAATGGTTGAAATTATATTTTGTACGAATCTATGTTTTTATTGTATAAATATGACAATTTGGAATATAAATGGAAATGATTAGACTGTCATAGAGAACATGTTATTATTTTAATTACACTTTAGTATGAGACTTTATGTGTTGTCGATGTTTTTGGAGATAAATGTTAATATTTATTGTTGAAGAATACATGATTAAATCCTTCTGAGTTTTTGGTTTGAAACATAGTATATATTATTTTGATAAACTTTAAGGACAATTGTACATTGAATGGTAATTATTGATCTTTGTGTTATTTTTGATGAATTTTGGGGATTAGGAGTTGTATTTTCTTTTTATAAAGGATTATCCTTTAGGGGATTATCTAATCAATTAATAAACAATTTTGGTTTTGGTTGAGGTCTAAAGATAGGGGAAATATATAATTGATCTTTTATAGATTATGTGATACTCTAGAAGTTGATTCTAACACCTCAGGTGTGACCATGTCATATTGAATACTCTTCATTTGTAGAAAATACGAGTTTGTGGTAGATATCTAGTAAAGGATGAATGTTTACCTAAAAAGTAAGTATGTTATCTTATGATCTTATTAAAGCTCATAAATAAATTCCTCAAATTTATGAAAATAACTTAAAACAAAAATAGTGTCCATTAACATTTCTTACTGTGGAATCAAAGATAGTTTAACCCCCCACAATTTTGTGGTTTTCTTGTGGTTAGCTTTCCCCTAACGATGGTTTCTACCACTCTCCATCAATCCTTGATGGTAAGTTTCTCTTCCATATCCATGTTTTCTTAAATTGAATCATAGTATAGGCTATCTCGGGTGACCTTTGTATTTCTATTGGATTGTATTAATTTTATTTTCATATTGAATCTTTTTCTGATGTAGGACATTCAATGATTTTTCAAAGCACAATTTTAAAATTGTAAGGACACAATTCCCAATAGGGGGAAGGATGTAACATCTGAGGTAAATAAAGAATATAAATTTTTTATATTTATTATAAATTGTGAAATAAATATTAATTTTACTTTAAAGGGGATGGTATGTTTAATTTTTTAACTAATGCGCACCAATGGGTTTCTTTGAAAAAATACGTTGCACACAACGTTGAGTTATATTGAAAAGTAATATATTATTATTATTATTTTAAAAGGTAGTTAATGCCTAGTGGTTGTAATTGAGGGAATAATAATCCAATTAGAAATTGATTATACATGTTAGTTAAATGTTTTTACATTTATCCAATAAATTTAAGAGGCTTAAAATAAGAAACAATCTTATTTTAAGCATACATATACTAATATTCATTAAAAGTTCTATTTACTAATTTTTGATGTGGAACCCTCCTTAAATTTAGTTTTTGTCAATTTTATATTTTATATTTGATGAAAAAACAATTCTTCTTTAGAACCAGGACCTCAAAAATTACATTGGGTAAATGTTTGACATATTTCTTAATAAAGACATGTTTTTATGAATAGTAAAAGAACCGTATTTTAATACAAAACTACTTTTCAATCAAATTTAATTATACTGATAGATTATATTTTGAATTTGTTTTAAAGTGTAATTATATCATTTTTTAACCATTTAATCCAATTCTGTTCATTGGATGCAATTTCACTTTGAAATTGGAGTTAAACAAGTGTCAATCTTTTGATAGTTATTATTTCTTAAAAACACGCATTTTGTTTTGACAACGGGAAAATATTTTAAATTAATATCTATCACTTTTGTGTTTTGAATTTGGAAAAATGGATTCCCTATTTGGATTCATGAAGTATAATTTGTGAAAATAGGTAACTTTTATTTTTATACAATATGAATATTTACTTCTGTTAATATTTTATTTACCACGGTTAATGGGTAAATCAGAAAAACAAGGGTAATAAATAATATTACAATAATATTAAATTACCTTAACATGGGTCCTAATCCTATTGGTTGATACTTTTCCGACCATGGTCACTCTTGGGTCGATTTTGGGACCCCATGGAGCCAATTATGAGTGATAACGACTCTTTGTATTAATTTATTTAATGTAAAGAAAAACATAAAATAAACATATAACTTTTAGTAAATCAATTTCTACATTTGGTTATATAATTTATATGTTAGACAATAAATATTCATTAGATATGTAAAAATATTTAATAAATCAGGATATATTTTTTATAATTTTTAGACATCATATAAAAAAATTACTTATGACACAATAATGTTGTGGTATTTACATTATTAATGAATGATTTAAATAAATAAGATTATAAAGATTAAAATAACATCCAAAACCTTTCCAATTATTATTGGATTATTTTATTTCGATATTGAGTCATCTTATATTATACTTTAATGGGTTTTAGAACTTAATAAACTGAATTTATTTATATAATTAATTAATATTTCAAACATTCCAAAAGACTCATCCCCCCCTTATAAAAACCCTCACATCTAACCCATTAATCGCACTTCATGAGCACCTTGGATCGTGAAACCTCTACCCACGTAAGCTCCATACATCCCTCTCTTCCTCTTATAAGACTTACCTTAGGCATAAGGAACAACATGTAAACCTTTTGGTTCAAACAAAAGTGAGATACCTGATTTAAATGTAACGTCTTCTATTAAGTTCTTTTCATTTATTTTACTTATCCAATCCCCTAAACACTATTTATTTTTTATTTTATTAAGAAAATATTATTTTAAATATACTAGGTTTTTTAATAAAAACTATTAGAACTACACTAACACACACTCCAACTAATGGGTAAAGAATATACTATTTATGTGGATGGCGAACTACTACATCACAAAATGATGATTGTCAATATTATCCTAAAACCTATTATGGTGGCCATTGAGATGTCATTGTATTTATATGTGATGTATATTATATTTATATTGCCCCTATTCTTCTATATTTTTCATTTATAACATACCTTTATAATTTCTGTAATGAGTAAATGTGATAATTTCATTTGAGGAAGTGCAGACTACCGCCCCCCCACATAGTGATATGACTCATTCATTCCATATGTGAAACATATAATAGATGGAGTTAATGAAATTATATATTATATCATAACATAATTATAATATACCTATGTATCATTATGTCTTCAATCCATTAAAATATGAAATAGAATTAAAGTAGCATTCATGTGTTGGTATGGCTTACTGTCTCCATGAACGGTGCATTTCATTTGTTATCTCCTAATGTTATGTAGTTTTATAAATATATATATATATATACAGGATATATATGATATATATGATATATAAATCATGAATATAATTCTAGAGAAAATTGAATTTTGACCCCATGAACAACATGTAATTATAGGAGTTTATTTTCTACTCAAGTACGAAATATCGACCAAGAACCATTATTAACATAAATGATTGTATGATGTTTATAACATGTGAATATGTTATATAATAGGAATAATAAATTTTTAAATTGTTATTATAAAATTATAAATTAACTTTAGTTTATTATTTAGGAGATTAAATAACGAACGAGTCAAGTGAGATAGGAGGTAATGGAATTCTTATCTCACTTTTACTTCCATGAGATTTCCATTATTCTATATTTATTTATTGAATGTGAGATATTTCACACTAATATATTATATATATTATCTTGTTTATTGATGGGTTAATGTATGCTTTCATTTTTTTACAATCCTTAATGAGCTTTTTATACCCACACCATGTTTTGAAATGTTTTTCATCAGACATAAAGATGAATATGTTCGAGGATGGGATCAAGGAAAAGTCAGGCCATCTAAAACATGGAACTATACAGGTTTGTTAGTGTTTTATTATTTTAGGAAAAAATGAATACTAAGTAGAATTTTCTTCTTTGTAATTTTTCAAATGTAATGTAATAGATATGGACTAATTCTATAAAACACTAAACTTGAAATGATCATCAATGTGAATTATTGAATTATCTCAATATTATATAATGTTTAAGGTTAGGTCCTCATAATAACTATATATAAAAAACAAACCATTTTTTAAGGTAGGTTTTGAACCTGAGAATTCACCAACCTTCATTTAAATTAGTAAATAACAATCATCACTTTATTTTGTACAAATGAATATAACTCCTTTTCAAGTCAACATAGTCAGTGAAATAGATGACAATGAAATGTTTTAAATATTCCTCTTCTAATAGCCTACCAAAATAAGAAAACTATAAATTGTGGTTATATTTGTGGGTGTTGACCATTCTTCAATAAAGTTAATTATAGATGAATCAATAGATATTCTATATTTAGAAACAATTTCACCAACGAAATAAAATTTTGGCAACCAAAATTCACACTTGATGAATTTTCTATAATTGTTTTTTTCTTTTATGGTTTTCAAAACAACCCTTTGATGTTATTAATGTTTGTATTTATGACTTGAATATCCTCTAATTTCATCAATAAATACACCTACAAACTTATCTATGAACCAATGAAATATTCTATACATATTATCAATGAATACAGTAGGTGCAATAGTTAACCCCGATGGAATAACATAAAATTCATAAAGACCATATCTAGATCACAAATATTTTTTTTCTGAATGTCGTCATCCTTCACTTTCTACTGATGGTACCTGGATCTCATGTCAATCATGATAAATTACAAAGATACATGGATATTATCAAAGAAGTCATAAATGTGAGGTAATGAATACATATTTTTAATCATAATGTAATTCAATGATCTATAATCAATGAAAAGTATCATTGAACCATATTTCTTTTTAATAAAAAAGGAGCTCCCAATGGTGTAGTTCTAGGAAAAATGAAACCATTATCAAGAAACTCCTGTAACAGATTTTTCAATTCGAGATGAAAATTTTGAGCAATTTGATAAGGACTTTGATATTTGAATATAATCATGAACTATGTCAATTGTGAATTCATCTTCTCGATCAGGTATTCCAAAAAGAAACACAATTGAAAAAACATCAATGTATACATTTACCATTGGGACATCAAGAATCTGAACACATACATTGTTTTAAATAACATGGTAAAGATGACATTCATTTCCATCTTTCAATAGTTTCTCAGCTTTAATAAATGTTATTAATTATATGGGTTCATTATTATATAAAAAGAGAGGCACTTTTTAAAAAACAACTTATTTAGAAATACAATCAATCTTAACATGATAAAAAAAAATCCAATCCATAACCATAAAGATGTCAAACTATACTAAGGGAAGTAATTAATGTTTTCAGGTAATTTATTTACAATGATAAAAATATGATGATTTTTAAAATTCATTTTTTGTGTAACATTTAACCTTTGTGTTTTGAAAATAATTTATGCTCTCATTTGTTAAGGTGATATTCCCAATTTACAAAAAACTTTCTCCGAATAAAATTAACGTGTAGATAACATATCAAACAATAAATTTTAATTACATGAGTAAATAAACATATTACCATATAAATATAAATGGGATGTCCCAATATATTCTAATGTAGTCTTAATGGATATCAGTATTCCATTGTCTATATAGTATTCATTATTTCTATCACTTTGATCTTTCATTGGGTTTATATTTTTATAATGACCAATCTCATCAAATTTTTAACACATTAGTGTTCTCTTATCAGGATTAACTTTAGGATATTTTTATTACATTCTCAGGACATATGTCTTGACCAAAAACATCAAAATCACTTCCTAAATTCAGTAAGGCATTCTCCAAGGTGTTTTTTACACACATTTTACAAACTAGAAATAGAACATTATTACGATCGTATTTCATTAATTGATTCTTACAAATATCATTCATTTTGGACCACTTATTCTATTTATTCTCAATGTAAACGTTATCATTAGTAAACCCGAATTATACCCTCTCTATGTAAAAATCCGATATTTTATGATAAGTATTCTTTTTAATTTATTTTATGTCATTCTACAACAGGATTATCTTTTGATATACACAACACCGTATTAGCTGGAAATATACGCAACACTATTCTTAGATTGTGTTACACACAATTTCATGTTTGTTTGATAATAGTCATTCTACGCAACATTGAGTGTATATATATATATTCAATGTATAAATAAAATAGTGTTGGATTCTATTATACAAAAAAACGAAGTATTCTTTCAAAACACGCAACCCTGACATTGCTTGCATTACACGCAATTGCGACTTTCTTCGATAGCGTGTGTAGTACACAATACCAAGTTTCACTAAACAAGATATTATTATATTATTATTATGAACTAGTCGTTATGAATATTAATACCCACTTTTTGAAATATTATCATTCAAAATGGACTTCATTTTTGGATTCGGAATATCGAAATTATCTTAGGGTGAAATTTTGGTATTTTTCTGAAAACATTCAATTTTTGATGAATAGTGAAAACACCGGGATACTATTTAAAAACCGAATTTTTATTTAAATAATTATTTATTTTATTTAACTTTATTTTAGGTAAAAATTGATAAATAATACCAATATAAGTTCAATGTAATTCATTGGACTCATTTTATAATAATTTTAGATATATAAAAATTTTATTGAACTTTTCACCGTCTTTTTCCCACCTCCTAGGAGAATTTGCAAATTTACATAAAACATAATTTTACCGCTTTTGTGAATGGAATTTCAAAAATCCGAGAGACACGGTTGATGTCAGTAAGTAAAATTTGGTTCAATGAGAAGAAAATAATTTTTGGTGAATAGTAACTTTTTACTTTTTTTACCACGGTTAAATGTAAATAGGGTAATTAAGGGTAACAATGATATTATTATTACCCTAAAACATGTCCTAATTATATTGGATAAATTAAATTCGACCAAAAACAACCTTAGGTATAAAATATGACCATTTAGGCCCACTTGGATTAGATTAGGACATTTAATATTAATTTATTTAAAGAAGGTTTAAAATAGTTAAAATCAATGTTTAGTAACTAATTAATTTTTAATATAGGGTTATACAAAAGATAAATTTGACTATAAATATTAATTAGAAAGATAAAAATATTTCCTACATAATGATATTTTATTTGTAATTTTTAGACATTAAATATGTTAATTTATTTATGACACAAGGATGCTGCAGTAATTATCTTATTAATGAAATATTGACATAATTGATGTTATAAATACCCAAATAAATGTAATTTGAGACTTTTTATGAATTAAAATAATCTTCTATGTTAATATGACACGTTAGTATTGATTTAGTTAACTTTGATCGAACTAATCATTCTGTTAAGAATTTCACAAAAATCAATTATCAAATAGTGTCAAAATTGACATAAAATTGTTTTTAAAACAACTATTATATAATTAATTGTTATTTTCTTATTAAAAATATAAGGTTCAGGAAAATGACTTATATAAGGTTATATATATTAATAATAAACAACTCGGGGTTCATTTTTCTTGTTATAGTATGTTTATTAACCTTATAGTGTAAGAAAACAAGAAGACACGGTAAAAGTAAAATTATTTTACTTAATGTTAAATCTAATTATAAGGTTAAAATAGAAACCTAAACTAGTCTAAATTATATTGGATGAGAGGATTTCGACCCATACCCACCTTATATTCTAAATAAATCAATTTGGAGCTATTAAAAACCGAATATAACTTTATAATAAAATAATATTTTTTATTTTCCAAAGGTGCCCCTCTCCTTCCTTATAAAAGGGCACCACCTCCCTCTCTTCCTCACACCAATTCGTGCCTTTAAACTCGGCCAAAACCTACCCATTTCCCTTCTAAACTTTCCTAGAAACATCCTAGTGGTCCTGGTATTCTTCAAAGCCCAATTTTAGTACCCTAAGAGGAGGATTCAAAGAGGCGTGTCAAAGAAGAGGTGATATCTGTTACCGATTCTTTCGATTTTCTTTCTTCTTCAACTTCATCTTATTTATTTGTTTCATTATGAAGTAATAACATCAGTATCACTAAGATACAGATATGTTATTATATGTATGAAACAACCATATTTCACCATCTATCCATCCTATGGAAAATGAAATCACCGCGCGTGCGTACGTACGGAATACCGTCTCCACGCTGTGGTGTAATGTATTTTCCACCACCACCTTACTTGGACAGGTATAATGGTGAAAGTAATGAATATATATGATTATTGTAAAGTGATATTGATTCTGTAATATTATAAATACACTTTAAAACAATTTGACGATCATGGGAATGATATCATCTCTCGTGCGTACGTACGAAATACCGTCTCCACGACGCGATGAGATTCACTCTCCATGATAACCATTCAAGAATGATTATAAAGTAAATATAATAAGCAATAATACAATATATGAAATAATAATGCTACTGGATTTATGTATGTATATATTTATGTCATCTACTTAATTCCATTCAATTCAATAAGTAAATGAAAACAGCGTTCATGCGTACGTACAACATACCGTCTCCATGAACGGTGTATTTCGTTCCATTTATCGATCTATTATATATATGTATATTATGAATATATATTATATATAAATCTTGTTTTATATTATGGAATTAAGTAAGCATGATCTAAGTAATCATATGAATAATTACAAGTCAAAACATAGATGACAAATGAAACGATTTTACCCAAAACACTCTTTAACATGGAATTTACAAAAGAACGGGTAATATAAAGTCATAAGTGAACCATATATGATATAATAACAATGAATATGATTCTTTAATAAGTCAATGACATTATTTAAATCATTATACAGGAGGTTTGGATACGTATGAAGCATATCAGACCTAAGGTAAGGGATAATTTTTCAAATCTCATTTTTTTATCTCAGATTGCATATACGTAAGTATTTTCTGGGGTTATTATTATCATCCATGTCCAAGTTTTATAAAAGTGTTTTTATGTATTTTTAATGTAATTTTTACCCATTTTGACTTTTAATACCTGGTATTTAAGGAATCTTTCTTTTGATTACGTTATGAGGTACTTTTTGACTTTTCTAGTAAAAGTATGAGAAGAATGTTTTTTTAACTTATACGGCACGAATGGATTTTTACGGTTTTATAAAGCCTTATTTTAATGAAGACTCCTCCAAAATATTTCATGACTATTTTCAACAAAATCTTTTTCTTTTAAAATTTCATGACATTTTGTAAAAAGAGAATGATTTTGAAGAAGAAAGGATATTTTCCTCAAGAATTCATTTCAAGTGTTTTATCAAAACCATTTCCCATCTAAGATGAAATTATTTCATATGTGTATGTTTCAAGTATAATTTCTCTGTGATTTACATGGTTTCAATTTTCTTTTGATGAAATGACATCCATTTGTTTTATATGGATTATGTTATGATGGAATGATTAATATTAAACCCATTTTATTCTTTGGGTTATGATGAATGTTTTATGTTTATTTTGTGGCACAAGTAAGAATGATTTCATTATGAGATGGGTGGGACCTATATCTCCCTCCAGTCCACTGGGTAAAGATTTATATCTCATGAGATAAACATGGATGGAACGTCAAGTTAAACCAGTTCAGTAATACAAGACTGGAACGTGGAGTGAACTTGATTCATAAAGAGACTTTTTCCACTAAGATGGTCTTGGAAGCAATGCCTTGGCTAATATGGAAATCATATCATGTGCTTAATGGTTGCCACAATTACATGTTTTATTCCCATGCTATTTTATCATTCTTAATGTTTCTTTATGATCTATTCCATACATACTTCCAAGTTTAATGTCATTTATCAGGATTTGGATATTTAAACATTATGTTTATGTTTTTAAGTTCAAATGCATATTGTATGTTTCATTTTATACATGCTTACCCTTACTGACCATTTGAGCTCACCCTTTTTATGTTTTGTTCCCCAGGATATAAATAAAGGTTTTAGGTAAGAAAAAAAAATTGGGATATCTTTATGGGAGATGTTGAATATCTTTCCCCACGATTAGAAGAATACGTTCCATGTTTCCAGAGGCACTAAAGTATTACGGTCCTTTTGTGTATGTTTTTGTTATGTATTAAGTATTACAAAAAAGTAATGTAATGTTCATGTACGTCAAGCTTCGAGTCTCTACATTTGGTATCAGAGGAAAGGTTTAGTCAACCTTTGGAAACTAGGATGCGAAAACGTTAGTGAGATCCGTAGAGATATTTCTAAGGTATGTCTAGGGATATCCCTAAGGATAAGTATACGTATAGGATATAGTCCTAGAACTACGGTAATGATCATAAAATTTAACCTAAGATGTTAGATATTGAGGGTACTTCCGCTTTACTATGTTGTTTTCCCAAGCATGATTTTTTCCTCTCACGCTATTCTTTTTGGGTTTTAGAAAATGGCTGGAAATAGGAAGATTCATGATAATGGTGGATATGATGGACTATAGAATGATATTCTTCATGAGAAACCAAATGAAATGGGATTTGGAAGTACAAAAATCATTATTATACCTAATCAGAAATCTCATAATATGATCAATAATCTCAACTTTGTTAAGTTTCCCGACTTAGATAATAAGAGAAAGGTGGAGTTTCATGATGATCATAGAGGAAAGAAAGTTCAATTTCCCTCATGTAAATCATGTGGGAAGAGGCATCAGGGAGATTGTTTCAAAGGAACTTTAATATGCTTTGGGTGTGGAAAATAAGGACACAAAGCCATTAAGTGCAAAAGAAAAGGTATAGTTAACACCATGGACAAGGATAATGGTATTGCTATGACATCAACAATGATTAGATGTTTTAAATGTGGAATGTATGGGCATTATGCAAACCAATTCCCTAAGGGAAAATATCATGAAGAGAATCAGCATGATCATACGGGTAGTATTTATGTGGATGATGATGAAGAGACTACAAATGAAATATGAGATGAAATAAATGATGAAGATCAGCTAGTGGTTTAAGATGTTAGTGAAATGATTGTATGTTTATAAAGAATAATGTATGGTACTATGGAATAAAGAATAATCTAAGGATTGTTACACTGTTGTTTTTCCTTATGTATATGAAAGTATATGTTGAATGATACAAGTAACCATGGAAGGTTATTCAGATATTTTTGGAAAGTAGATGATATGTGCATAATGAAGGGATATGAAGATAATGAGATGTTTGATTGTATTCATGAGCTCATGACTGATATAAGGACTAAGTGATATTATGGTTTGATTATATATAAATTTTGGGATTTTGGTATGTGGAAAGTGTTACCTTTTGACAACATTCTTGCTTTCACTATGGTTCTATAATAATTTATTTTTTTCAAGAGAATATATGATTAAGGCCTTAGAATGTTTTGAATGTGACCAACAAGACATATCTTATGATATATGGGGATCCACGATGGTATTAACATGATTGTTATATGAAATCTCTAGTAATCGTTTTTTCTATAATATGAGAATGGAATGTAATATTATGGATAAGCCTAAAGACTGGAATGGATTATGTTGGACATAAGTTAGTGTTGTATATTTTTTAAAAAAGGACAACCTACATAACGAGCGACAACCCATCATGTCGGACAAGGATGCTGAAATCGAACCCAAAACCGAAGTGCGACAGGCCTTTATTTCCTACCACTAGCCTACAGGAAGTCCCTGGTTAGTAGAAACTAGTTTTATTTTATTATACAGGGTGATAGATGAAGTATAAGTCCATTTTGGAACCATATATGATAAATCTCACCATAGATGGAATTATGTATATAACTTTTTCTAACTTATGTTTGAGACAGATGGAATGACCTATCATTCTATCACAAGATTTGTTAAAACTTCGCGAAAGACAAATTCAACTTTATTTCTTAAAGAGATGAAGTGGAAATTGTTCAAGGCACGAACAACTGTGAGATTATACCAAAATAAAGTAAGTATTTATTCTAATTCAAAATTTTCAACTTTAGGGAAGTGAACTTGAAAATCAAAAATATTGTCCTAGTGCATTTATATCCGATGAATCAGATGGTACCATAGATCATCACAAATCTATGGATTTGTGATTGTTTGCCTTTTTATAGCTGTAACACCCCGACCCCAGCTTCCCAGAGTCGGTGCATTACTTTGTAACATTGGCATGATCACAAAAGATCAAGTCTCAAAAGACCGATTAGTTTAGTAGCCTTGGAAACACTAGATACATTCATAAATGTTACATTAGATCATAAAGTGAAAAACTAATAACAAAGTCCTAATAGTCCACACTCATATCCTCTTCTGACTATCCCTGCAGGTCATTCATAAAATACTTATTCACATCCTGGAAAATATTAAAACATTGAAAGGGGTGAGCTCAGATGCTCAGTAAGGATAACAATATTGCGGAAGCTTTCATAAATAAACATAAAAATTTAAGGAAATCTATAACTAAAACAAAAGCCTTTTAAACTTGAACATCAACATAATATGGAAAAAGTAAAATGAGATAATGCCATTCACTTCTTCACATGGATATTCTACTGGTCGAATAATCACATGCAATATCAATAACCACTTTCATAATGAGGAAATTTATAATGCCAGACATTCTGAAACATTTTGTCAAGGCCTCGGCCAAGACATCTAAAATAATTAAGGCCTCGGCCAAAACCATAAATAAAATTGGGAAAGGGCCTCGGCCAATTCCACGTCTAGTTGTCTCATGAGACCTACTGATGCATCGAGGAGCTATAGCGGGCTCCACCCGTCACTTATTAAGTCCAATACATTCCCCATATGAATAGGTTTAAACATATCATAAACCATAACATAATCCTATCACATAAAACATGCATAAAGGAAACATAACATTTCCACATTTCAATCACAAGATATCAATACAACACATTGATATAATAAAAATTCTTTCAAAACCATTTTCAATACCAAAATAAAAGAAAGTTAAAACTTTTTATTTATTTTTCATTAAAAAAATGATGGCTTGTAGAGGAAGCAAAAACTCAAATAATGGTCACGGCGGCGGAGAAGTCGTTGTCAACACATAAGTACAGAAAGAAAAACATTCCCTTTTGTCATTTAACAAAACGCTTCGTATAAAAAAGATTCCTTTTGAATAAACGTAAAAGTCAAAGGGGTTTATACACCGTATAAAAGAAAGTTGTGTTTAAAACCAAATATGCCTCAATGAAAGGGGATTGAGACGAAGTCCTTAAAAAGATCATTTTTTTATAAAGTAGGTCTATTATGTGTATTCACTATAAGTACACACAAATAATGTAAAAATACAAGATAGGACATAATAATATCATGACATAATTTGAAAGTAGGAGATTAACCCAAAGAATAGAAATTGGGTTAAGAAGTTCCCTTACCTCATGTCTGACTTGACTCAACTATTCTTTAACCTCCTGAATAATAAACTAGAGTTAATATATACCTTTTTAAGAACCATTTTAAATTTCATTAACCTTTTTATATCACTTATTACAATGATATGAACATTATGTAATTATTTAAGTTTATAACGGTCGTTTTGTCGATCTTTGGTAGTTGAGTCAACAATAAACTTCTTATAATTACAAGTTGTTCATGTGGTGAAATATACATTATATCCAGAATTATATTCATGATGTAGTTATCATATATAACATATATATTAAGTATATACATGCATTTATAATATTACATAACATTTAGAGGTAAGAAATGAAATGCACCGTTTATGGAGACGGTAAGCTGTACGTACGCATGAACGCTAATTTAATTTCTATTTCGTATTTAATGGAATGAAATCATAATGATATAAATGTATAATATAATTCCAGTATAATATAGTGTATAATACCATTTACTCCATCCTTTATACATCCCACATTTGGCATTAATGATTCAAATCACTTTGAGGGGGCGGTAGTCCGCACTTCCTAAAATGAAATTATCGCGTTTACCCATAATGGAAATCATGAAGTATTCCATAAATGAGAAATACAGAAGAATAAGTAAAACATAAAAATATTATATATCATATATAAATATAGTGACATCTTAATGGCCACCTTTGAAGGTGTTATATGAGTGTTGAACAATCATCGTTTCGTGAGGCAGAAATTCGCCATCCACAGAAACCGTATGTTCTTTAACCATTAGATGTAGGTGTGTGTAAGTGTATCTCTAAAACTCATTATAAAAACATCCTAGTATATTTAGGATACTGGTGTTGTTACAAAAGAAAGTAATAAAAAGTGTTTAGGGGGTTGGAGAAGAAAAATAAAACAAAACAACATTAGAGAAGTCATTACCTTAAAATCGGGTAACTCTTTTTGATTTGAGAAAAAGGCTTCATTGCGAAGAGTTATGCCCAAACTGAGGCTTCTAGGAGTAAGGGAGGAAAGTTGGGAGAGTATTGGGTCAGAGTTTTGCCGAGCCAAATGGCTTGAAGGTTTGAATGAGGTGGTAGAGGTGGGGGCCTTTTATAAGTGGAGAGGAGGGGCACTCTTGGAAAGTAAGGAAATTTTACATTATTATACAATGATTTTCGGATTATAAAGGTCCCACACTTATATAATTAGTGTCTAAGGTGATAAGGGTTCGAAATCTACCCATACAATAGTCTTTGGACAAGTGTAAGACTTGGATTGTACATTATCTTTTCATTTTATTAAAATTGTTAAATAATGAGGTCATCGCTGCATCATAATGATTTCATAAATAATTTAATTTATTTAATGTCTAAAAATTATAAAAAAAATACTATGATGTAGGAAATATTTTTAGCTTTCTAATGAATATTTATAGTCAAAATTTGGACTTGTGTAACCCCACTTAAGAACTGTTTGAGTAAAACAACTCATGTTTGTGTTAATTTAATTTTAACATTAAATAAATATATATTAATGTCATTTTCCAACCAAAGTGGCTCCATGGGGTCCCCAAGTTGACCCATGGGTTGTATTGGTCGGTCATGACTCATCCAATAGGAGTAGTACAAGTGTCAAGCTCATCTCATATTATTAAAACACTATTTTTTCCATAAACTACACTAATTACCTCTAATCGCGATTAAGAACATAAAAGTTACTATTCACCAAAAATTATTTTAATCTCATTGAACCACATTTTACTTCTTAATGAGAACCATGTATGTCAGATTTTTGAAAATCAAATCACAGAAGTGGTAATATTTCATTTAAACGAAAAATCAGTTATTTAACTACCACTTAGTGGTTTTACTATTCATCAAAAATTGAAGTTTTTCAGAACAATGCCAAAATTTCACCCTAAGCTATAATTGATATTCCGAATTCAAAAATGATGTCTATTTTAAAAAATTCCAAACATATAAGTTGCATTAATTAATTTTATAATTAATTCCCGCTGTCACAACAAATAGCTTGTTTTTAAGAAACAATTTATATCAAAAGATTGGCAATTGTTTATGTCCAATTTCAATGTTAAATTAATTCTAATGACCACCATTGCATAAAAAGGTAAAAATATATTCTAATTATACTTTAAAACCACTAAATAGTATAATTTATCACTATAAATTATTTTGATTAAAAAAGTTGTTTTTAAGTATTTTCCACTATTCATTAAAAAAATTAGAAGTTCTCAGAAAAATACCAAAAATTCAACATAGGCTAATTTCGATATTCCGAATCAAAAAATGAAGTCCATTTTGAAATATAAAATTTTTATAAATTTTAAAAAGTGGTTATTACTATTCATAACGGCTACTTTGATTGGTCGCAGTGTTTTAGAACTCGAAGTTGCGTACAATGCAAGCTATTGCATAATTGAATGAGAAGCGTATCGTGGAAGCTCGGGGTGTTACATTCTCTCCTCCTTCAATAAATTGCGTCCTCGCAATTTGAAATTTTTCTTTGAAAAGAAAAGGTTGAAAAGAGAAAATACCTTTGTGGAAAACCCACACCGGAAATAAGATTAATAAAATTTAGTCTTAATAAGAAGGAAATGGAAATAAGAAAGTCACCACCAAATTATGATCTCGATTAGGAGAACATTGGTGGCAATTAGAGACATATAATTGGAGGAAAAACGTAAATATTTGTAGGGAGTGATTGAGGTCATCAATCACAATCAACTGTCAAATTGAGGGCCTCAAAGCCTTCAATCTATGTTGATTTAAAATATCATCAGTTCAACAAGAAATAATGTATTAGGATAACAAATTTTTTTGTTTTAATATACCTTTACTAAAGTTTAAGAATTAATTTATTCATTGAATAAGAGATAGGTATATATATATTTATGCTTGACAATTAGAGTTTCAACTTTCAACTCATCTTTTACTCAAAAAGATAATAGAAATCAAAAATATTATACTTATCCTAATTGTATAAGGTTCCAAATGTTAACACATACCATTTAGATTAGTAAAATTATTTTGTAATAACCAGGGACTTCCTGTAGGCTAGTGGTAGGAAATAAAGGCCTGTCGCACTATGGTTGTGGGTTCGATTCCTGCACCTTTGTCCGACGCGATGGGTTATGCCCCACCCTGCAGGTTGTCCTTTTCCTAAAACTATAGTATTATATTATTCCAAAAATAATCTTCAGAAATGTTTTAACCTTAAACAATTCTATCCAAAGATCAACTTAATCCATTCCAACCTTTATAGTTATCCAGAATACCTTTGTCCAGACTTTCTCTAAAAGGTCTCTAAATTCCAAAATCAATTGTAACCTCAGATTCCACAAACAAAGAAAAGTTTTTCTTATTGTCACATACTAAAAATATGATTACCTTCTTCATATTAAATCCTTAATGAAAACAACTGGTACTGCAGTAAAATACTTATATATATATCACATTATTCTAATAACCAGAATATAGTCCATGTGTCCAAAAGCATCAATACATTAATTATTCGGCTTCAACTGTAGTCACATCATAAGATTGTCCTGATCCCTTTTCCTTTTTTGAGGTAAGCTTCCCTGACGCTTAGGACATTCATTTGCATAATGCCCCATTTCCCTACAATTGTAGCATTCAACATTGATATCCTCTTTCTTTCCCTTGCAATCACGCGCTTGGTGACCTTTTTCCCCACATTTATAACAAACTCCCATTACTTTTAGGCAAGTACCAGGGTGATTCTTCCCACAATTATCACATAATGGAAAATCCTTCTTTCCCTTTTTCCCTTTATCTGCCTCTTGTTCCACTGTTCTCTTCTTCTCTTGCTTTACTTTGTTGTCATAAGACTTATAGAATTCCTTTTCTGTCTTGATAGAACATGAGACAATATATTCGTATGATGAGAAGGTTTGTGAGACTAATTCTCGACGGAGAAATGGTTTTAACCCATCAAATAAACGATCAATCTTACTTCTTGGGTTACGTAAATAATCTACAGCATGCCTCGCTAACCTTGTGATGTTGGCCTCATACTTTGCGACATTCTCATCCTCCTTTTGTCTCAGACTCAAAAATTGTCTTTCCATATCTGCTCGATGGTCACGATGATAGTATTTTTCTAGGAAAAGCTCTTTGAACTCCCTCCATTACATATTCGATACGTCATCATCTTCGTTTGTGTTTTGAATCAGCGACCACCACTGATCGGCATCTCCAGTGAGGCAGTAAACTACCATGACAACCTTCTCCCTTTCGCTACTCCCCAAGGCATGGAATATTTTCTCTAAGGAGTTTATCCATTGCTTAGATACTAATGGATTTGTACCCCCATTAAAAGTTGGCGGTTGTTGCCTCATGAAGCGGTCTAACATTGATCCTTCACGTTGCAGATCAGGGTGCTCCATATGAGTAAGGTTATTATTCATACCTGAGTGAGTTGTCCCAGTATGGTAATAAGTTGATCAGCACCAGTTGTATCTCCAGATCCAAAATAATTATCTTGAGCAGGAGGGCAATCCCTACACGGAGTGCGTGCATGGATACAGTTTCCATTCCTTTCACTAGGCGCCATTTCTAAACAATGGCATAAACTAGATTAGTTTATGAATCAAAATACATAATTCCATACTTGTAAAATACTTTACATAAATTTAACTATTTATGGATATAATCCATAATCATAAAATTGTTTTCTTTGAGGAAGTATATACTCATGACCCTTCATAGTGGTTTGAAAAGAAAATGAGAATCATCCTACGCATATCCCCCGGGAGTGTCGTAACCAAGAGTGCAGCAAGGCCTATTGTCGTGCACCAGTTCCCGTTCAAGTCTAGCTCAAAGCGGTGTTTTCGGGTTTTACCCCTAGGTACATCTGTGCCAGAGCCGTCTCTACCTGCTCGTATCCAGACATGGATGTATTGCTCAGAAAACTCACAAAATCTCTATAATACCAAAACTCTAGGAAGTTCTTCTATACTAATCCTTAAAGTCTATCTTCGGGCTATGTGCTCTAATCAGAGTTTATCTAAATCTAGCTTCCAAGGTTAGTACTAAACTACCTCTGATACCAACTGTAACGCCCCGACCCCAGCTTCCCAGAGTCGGTGCATTACTTCGTAACATTGTCATGATCACAAAAGATCAAGTCTCGAAAGACCGATTAGTTTAGTAGCCTTGGAAACACTAGATACATTCATAAATGTTACATTACATCATAAAGTGAAAAAATAATTACAAAGTCCTCATAGTTTACACTCATATCCTCTTCTGACTATCCCTGCAGGTCATTCATAAAATACTTCTTCACATCCTGGAAAATATTAAAACATTGAAAGGGGTGAGCTCAGATGCTCAGTAAGGATAACAATATTGCGGAAGCTTTCATAAATAAACATAAAAAATTTAAGGAAATCTATAACTAAAACAAAAGCCTTTTAAACTTGAACATCAACATAATATGGAAAAAGTAAAATGAGATAATTCCATTCACTTCTTCACATGGATATTCTACTGGTCGAATAATCACATGCAATATCAATAACCACTTTCAGAATGAGCAAATTTATAATGCCAGACATTCTAAAACATTTTGTCAAGGCCTCGGCCCAGACGTCTAAAATGATTAAAGCCTCGGCCAAAACCATAAATCAAATTGGGAAAGGGCCTCAGACAATTCCACATCTAGTTGTCTCATTAGACCTACCGATGCATCGAGGAGCTATAGCGGGCTCCACCCGTCACTTATTAAGTCCAATACATTCCCCATATGAATAGGTTTAAACATATCATAAACCATAACATAATCGTATCACATAAAACATGCATAAAGGAAACATAACATTTCCACATTTCAATCACAAGATATCAATACAACACATTGATATAATAAAAATGCTTTCAAAACCATTTTCAATACCAAAATAAAAGAAAGTTAAAACTTTGTATTTATTTTTCATTAAAAAAATGATGGCTTGTAGAGGAAGCCGAAACTCAAATAATGGTCACGACGGCGGAGAAGTCGTTGTCGCCGCATAAGTACGGAAATAAAAACATTCCCTTTTGTCATTTATCAAAACGCTTCGTATAAAAAATATTCCTTTTGAATAAACGTAAAAGTCAAAGGGGTTTATACACCGTATAAAAGAAAGTTGTGTATAAAACCAAATATCCCTCAATGAAAGGGGATTGAGACGGAGTCCTTAAAAAGATGATTTTTTTATAAAGTAGGTCTATTATGTGTATTCACTATAAGTACACACAAATAATGAAAAAATACAAGATAGGACATAATAATATCATGACATAATTTGAAAGTAGGAGATTAACCCAAAGAATAGAAATTGGGTTAAGAAGTTCCCTTACCTCGTGTCTGACTTGACTCAACTGTTCTTTAACCTCCTGAATAATAAACTAGAGTTAATATATACCTTTTTAAGAACCATTTTCAATTTCATTATCATTTTTATATCACTTATTACAATGATATGAACATTATGTAATTATTTAAGTTAATAACGGTCGTTTTGTCGATCTTTGGTACTTGAGTCAACAATAAACTTCTTATAATTACAAGTTGTTCATGTGGTGAAATATCCATTATATCCAGAATTATATTCATGATGTAGTTATCATATATAACATATATATTCAGTATATACATGCATTTTTAATATTACATAACATTTAGATGTAAGAAATGAAATGCACCGTTCATGGAGATGGTAAGCCATACGTACGCATGAACGCTACTTTCATTTAGATTTTGTATTTAATGGAATGAAATCATAATGATATAAATATATAATATAATTCCAGTATAATATAGTGTATAATACCATTTACTCCATCCTTTATACATCCCACATATGGCATTAACGATTCAAATCACTTTGAGGGGGCGGTAGTCCGCACTTCCTAAAATGAAATTATCGCGTTTACCCATAATGGAAATCATAAAGTATGCAATAAATGAGAAATAAATAAGAATAAGTAAAACATAAACATATTATATATCATATATAAATATAGTGACATCTTAATGGCCACCTTTTAAGGTGTTATATGAGTGTTGAACAATCATCGTTTCGTGAGGCAGAAATTCGCCATCCACAGAAACCGTATGTTATTTAACCATTAGATGTAGGTGTGTGTAAGTGTAGCTCGAAAAATCATTATAACAACATCCTAGTATTTTGAGGATACTGGTGTTGTTACAAAAGAAAGGAATAAAAAGTGTTTAGGGGGTTGGAGAAAAAAAATTAAACAAAACAACATTAGAGAAGACATTACCGTAAAATCGGGTAACTCTTTTTGATTTGAGACAAATGCTTCCTTGGGAAGAGTTCTACCCAAAGTGAGGCTTCAAGGAGTAAGGGAGGGAAGATGGGAGAGTATTTGGGCAGAGTTCGGCCGAGCCAAATGGCTTGAATGTGTGAATGAGGTGGTAGAGGTGGGGGCCTTTTATAAGTGGAGAGGAGGGGCACTCTTGGAAAGTAAGGAAAGTTTACATTATTATAAAATGAATTTCAGATTCTAAAGGTCCAACACTTATATAATTCATGGATAAGGTGATAAGGGTTCGAAATATACCCATACAATAGTCTTTGGACAAGTGTAAGCCTTGTATTGTACATTATCTTTTCATTTTATTAAAATCGTTAAATAATGAGGTCATCGCTTCTATCATAATGATTTCATATATAATTTAATTTATTTAATGTCTAAAAATTATAAAAAAATACTATTATGTAGGAAATCGTTTTAGCCTTCTAATTAATATTTATAGTCAAAATTTGGACTTGTGTAACCCCACTTAAAAACTGTTTTAGTAAAACAACTCATGTTTGTGTCAATTTAATTTTAACATTAAATAAATATATATTAATGTCATTTTCCAACCAAAGTGGATCCATGGGGTCCCCAAGTTGATCCATGGGTTGTATTGGTCGGCCATGACTCATCCAATAGGACTAGGACATGTTTCAAGCTTATCTCATATTATTAAATCATTATTTTTACCTTAAACTACACTAATTACCTCTAATCACGATTAAGAACTTAAAAGTTACTATTCACCAAAAATTATTTTAATCTCATTGAACCACATTTTACTTCTTAATGACAACCATGTATGTCGGATTTTTGAAAATAAAATCACAGAAGTGGTAATATTGCATTTAAACGAAAAATCAGTTATTTAACTACCACTTAGTGGTTTCACTATTCATCAAAAATTGAAGTTTTTCAGAAGAATGCCAAAATTTCACCCTAAGCTATAATTGATATTCCGAATTCAAAAATGATGCCTATTTTAAAAAATTCCAAACATATAAGTTGCATTAATTAATTTTATAATTAATTCCCGCTGTCACAACAAATAGCGTGTTTTTAAGGAACAATTTATATCAAAAGATTGACAATTGTTTATGTCCAATTTCAATGTCAAATAAATTCTAATGACCACTATTGGATAAAATGGTAAAAATATATTCTAATTATACATTAAAACCACTAAATAGTATAATTTATCACTATAAATTATTTTGATTAAAAAAGTTGTTTTTAAGTATTTTCCACTATTCATTAAAAAAATTAGAAGTTCTCAGAAAAATACCAAAAATTCAACATAGGCTAATTTCGATATTCCGAATCCAAAAATGAAGCCCATTTTGAAATATAACATTTCTATAAATTTAAAAATTGGTTATTACTATTCATAACGGCTACTTTGATTAGTCGCAGTGTTTTAGAACTCGAAGTAGCGTACATTGCAAGTTATTGCATAATTGAATGAGAAGCGTATCGTGGAAGCTCGGGGTGTTACAATAGCCATGTTCTCTACCACTCTCCATCAGAACATTATGGATAGATTTCTCTTCCATATCTATGTTTTCACCTATGTTCTCATATATGGAAACCCAGTGATTAGTTATGTTGGGTAACTGTTACATTTCATACTTTAGTTTTTAAAGTTAAGTTTTGATATTTCATTTTACGATGTGGGTTTCAATTAAAGAAACATTCAAGTAGAAAACCATGTATAACCCCGAAGAATTTCGAGGGCGAAATTCATTTTAAGCTGGGTAGAATGTAACAACTTGATATTTTATGATAATATTCTTTTTATTTTATTTGATTTCATGCTACAACAAGATTATCTTGTGATATACGCAACACCGTATTAGCTTGTAGTATATGCAACACTATTCTTAGATTGTGTTACACACAATTTCATGTTTGTTTGATAATAGTCATTCTACGCAACAGTGATTGTGTGTGTATATATATATATATTCAATGTATAAATGAAATATGGTTGGATTTTGTTATACAAAATAACGAAGGATTCATTCAAAACACGCAACCCTGACATGGCTTGCATTACACGCAATTGCGACTTTCTTCGACAGCGTGTGTAGTACACAATACCAAGTTTCACTAAACAAGATATTATTATATTATTATTTTGAACTAGTCGTTATGAATAGTTATACCCACTTTTTGAGATTTTATCATTCAAAATGGACTTCATTTTTGGATTTAGTATATCAAAATTAGCTTAGGGTGAAATTTTGGTATTTTTCTGAAAACATTCAATTTTTGATGAATAGTGAAAACACTTGGTTACTATTTAAAAACCGAATTTTTATTTAAATAATTATTTATTTTATTTAAATTTATTTTAGGTAAAAATTGACACCTAATACCAATATAAGTTCAATGTAATTCATTTAAGTCATTTTATAATAATTTTAGATATATAAAAATTTTATCGAACGTTTCACCGTCTTTTACCCACCTCCTAGGAAAATTTTCAAATTTACATAAAACATAATTTTACCACTTTGGTGATTGGAATTTAAAAAATCTGAGAGACACGGTTGATGTAAGTAAGTAAACTGTGGTTCAATGAGATGAAAATAATTTTTGGTGAATAGTAACTTTTTACTTTTTTTACCACGGTTAAAAGTAAATAGGTAATTAAGGGTAAAAATGATATTATTATTACCCTAACACATGTCCTAATTCTATTGGATAAGTGAAATTCGACCAAAAAACCTTAGGTATAAAATATGACCATTTAGGCCCACTTGGATAAGAATAGGACATTTAATATTAATTTATTTAAAGAAGGGTTAAAATAGTTAAAATGAATGTTTAATAAATAAATAATTTTTAATATAGGTTTATACATAAGATAAATTAGACTATAAACATTCATTAGAAAGCTAAAAATATTTCCTACATAATTATATTTTATTTGTAATTTTTAGACTTTAAATAATTTAATTTATTTATGACAGAATGTTGATGCAGTAATTATCTTATTAATGAAATATTGACATAATTGATGTTATAAATACCAAAATAAATGTAATTTGAGACTTTTTATGAATTACAATAATTTTATATGTTAATATGACATGTTATTATTGATTTAGTTAACTTTTTTTGAACTAATCATTCTGTTAGGAATTTCACAAAAATCAATTACCAAATAGTGTCAAAATTGGCATAAAATAGTTTTTAAAACAAATATTATATTATTAATTGTTATTTTATTTCTAAAAATATAAGGTTCTGCCAAATGACTTATATAAGGTTATATATATTAATAATAAACAACTTGGGGTTCTTTTGTCTTGTTATAGTAAGTTTATTAACCTTATAGTGTAAGAAAACAAGAAGACACGGTAAAAGTGAAATTATTTAACTTAAAGATAAATCTAAATGATAAGGTTATAATAGAAACCTAAACTTGTCGAAATTATATTGGATGAGTGTAATTCGACCCATCCCCAACTTAGATTTGAAATAAATCAATTTGGAGCTATTAAAAACTGAATATGATTTTATAATAAAATAATATTTTTTGTTTTTCCAAAGGTACCCCTATCCTTCCATATAAAAGGGCACCTCCTCCCTCTCTTCCTCACACCAATTTGAGCCTTTATGCTCGGCCAAAACCTGCCCATTTTCCTTCTCAACTTCCATAGAAACATCCTAGAGGTCATGGTATTCTTCAAATACCAATTTAAGTACCCTAAGAGGAGGATTCAAAGAGGCATGTCAAAGAAGAAGTAATATCCGTTACCGATTCTTTCAATTTTCTTTCTTCTTCAACTTCTTCTTCTTTAGTTGTTTCATTATGAATTAATAACATCAGTATCACTCATATACGGATATGTTATTATATGTATTAAACAACCAAATTTCACCATTTATCCATCCTATGGAAAATGGAATCACCGCGCGTGGGTACGTACGGAATACCGTCTCCACGCCGTGGTGTAATCTATTTTCCACCACCACCTTACTTGGATGGGTATAATGGTGAAAGAAATGAATATATATGATTATTGAAAAGTGATATTTATTCTGTAATATTAGACATACACTTTAATACAATTTGATGATCATGGTAATGATATCATCGCTCGTGCGTACGTACGGAATACCGTCTCCACGACGCGATGTGATTCACTCTCCATGATAACAATTCAAGAATGATTATAAATTATATATAATAAGTAATCACAAAATATATTACATAATAATGATACTGGATTTATGTATATATATATTTATGTCATCTACTTAATTCCATTCAATTCAATAAGGAAACGAAAACAACGTTCATGCGTACGTACGACCTACCGTCTCCATTACGGTGTATTTCTTTCCATTTATCGATCTATTATATATATGTATATTATGAATATATATTTTATATAAATCATGTTTTATATTCTGGAATTAAGTAATCATTATCTAAGTAATCATATGAATAATTACAAGTCAAAACACGGACGACAAATGAAACGATTTTACCCAAAACACTCTTTAACATGGAATTTACAAAAGAACGAGTAATATAAAGTAATAAGTGAACCATATATGATATAATAACAATGAATATGATTCTGTAATAAGTCAATGACATTATTTAAATAATTATACATGAGTTTTTGATACGTACGAAGAATATCGGACCTATGGTAAGGGATAATTTTGCAAATCTCATTTTTTTATCCGAGATTTCTTATATGTAAGTATTTACTGGGGTTATTGTTATCATCCATGTCCATGTTTTCTAAAAGTGTTTTTATTTATGTTTAATATAATTTTTACCCATTTTTAATTTTACTACATGGTATGTAAGGAATCATTCTTTTGTTTACGTTACGAGGTACTTTTTGACTTTTCTGGTAAAAGTATGAGAAGAATGTTTTTTTAAATTATACGACACGAATGGATTTTTACAGTTTTATAAAGCCTTATTTTTATGAAGCCTCCTCCAAAATATTTCATGACTTTTTTCAAAAAAATCCTTTTCTTTTAAAATTTCATGACATTTTGTAAAAATAGAATGATTTTGATGAAGAAAGGATATTTTCCTCAGGAATTCATTTCAAGTGTTTTATCAAAACCATTTTCCATCTAAGATGACATTATTTCATTTGTGTATGTTTCAAGTATAATGTCTATATGATTTACATGGTTTCACTTTTCTTATGATGAAATTATATCCATTTGTTTTATAAGGATTATGTTATGATGGAATGATGAATATGAAACCTATTTTATTCTTTGGGTTATGATGAATGTTTTAAGTTTATTTTGTGGCACAAGTAAGAATGATTTCATAATGAGATGGGTGGGACCTATATCTCCCTCCGATTCATTGGGTAAAGATTTATATCTCATGACATAGACATGGATGGAACGGTAAGTTAAACCGGTTTAGTAATACAGGACTGGAACGAGGAGTGAACTCGATTCAAAAGGGACTGTGTCCACTAAGATGGTCTTGGCAGCAATGTCTAGGCTAAAATAGAAATCATATCTTGTGCTTAATGGTTCCCACAATTACATGTTTTATTCCCATGATATTTTATCATTCTTAATGTTTCTTTATGATCTATGCCATACGTACATCCATTCTTTATGTCATTGCTCAAGCTTTTGACGTTTAAACATTAAGTTCATGTTTTTAAGTTCAAATGTATATGGTATGTTTTATTTTATCCATGATTACCCTTAATGAGCATTTGAGCTCACCCTTTTTATGTTTTATTTTCCCCAGGATATAAAGAAAGGTTTTAGGTAAAAAAAAGGGGAAGATCTTTATGGGAGATGTTAAAGATCTTTCACCACGATTGGAAGATTACGTTCCAAGATTCCAAAGACACTAAACTATTACAGTCTATATGTGTCTTTTTTTGTTATGTATTAAGTATTCCGAAAAAGTAATGTAACGTTAATGTATGTCAAGCTTCAGGTCTCTAAACTCTACATATTGTACAGTTTTCATATAACATTTAAATTCTCTAAAGGCCAATTCCCATTCTTATCATTGATTCAATCCCGAGTAAAAATTTTCTATTTTGGTATCAAGTTCCAAAATATGATTTGAATATTAACATGAAATTTAGGTAATGTTTTCTTCATACACGTCCACTAAATCATCTTCCATTTTCTTAAGGCAATGAATTTATTCTCCATCTTATGTAAAACAACCTATAGAAAATATTTTTCAGGGATAAGAATATTAAATTCAACCCATTATATGGATTAAATATCCTCTCTATTCTTGATATTCACGAACATTGACCAACACATATTAGATTCAACTTCAAAATTATTAGTTTCGAGATTAAATAGTCTATTATATAAATATCTTATGACATTGAATACATTTTAAAGGGATTTAATCCATCCTTCTTCTACTACTGGGTATGAAGAGCCACTAAAATCAAGAGAATGTTTTAACATAAAATGATCCACTATTATCATGTTCTTTTGTGGTTTCTCTGGTTGTTCTCTTGCATAGATTCCACCAACATTTATTTCTTGTGTCAACTGTTCCAATACTCTGACAAACTAGTGAATTCCAATTCCCACCATTTCTGGATACATATTTGGAAATATATAATCCTCTACAATCCTTCAACTTATGCTTCCTTATTTTTTCTGCGGAAAACTATTAAAAAGAGAAAAATCATCAATGAAGCAACATGGTAATCATTAAATTATATACCATTTCAAAATTAAAATATTGTAAAAATTACTTAGTTAATTATATTCACATCATCCTAACCCTTAATGTTTTCTAAATCGTCATCTAATATTAACTATGATGACTTGGCCTTAAACATTACATAACCTAGAAATATAAACTAGATTTCACATCATTACAACATAAAATATCATTTCATTTTAGAGTTTTATAGTGTCAGGAAAAAATTATACATAACAACCACCAAGAATACAAACTGGGTTCTATTAAAATAGTATCCATTTATTCCAAAACATAAACATTTTTAACAAAATACAACAACCTGATTTCTTTAAAAAAAACCATATATCATTTAACATAACTTACTTATTTCTCTTACACATCTTTATAACCTATTATTAAAAATTATAAAATAGTATTAGAATAAAATTATCATTATGGGATATAAATTGATGGAATAAAACCATTAGTCTATTAAAACATTTAAGCATATGAATTCTTTTTCACAATGGCATACTTCTCTCCCTACATGCTTTCATTTTGAGATATAATACATTCATAAAAAATAGAGAACATATATAAAAATATAAAGGTATATTTGGGAATTACATACTTATATTATAACCCTTGTAGGTAATATATGGTTTTTAACCCTCACGATTACATTAAAATGTTAGCCTGGCAGTTACATTGGAGTGTAACCATCGCAGTTACACTTGGAATAACCATACGCCCAACCTCCAACATACACATTACTAATAAATTGGAAATTATATAGATCCCACCATTAATCATAAACAATGCCCACAAACCAGAATATAATCTTAAAAAATTTACTAAATGCTAAAAAACAATATTTTGAGTTTTTTAAAATAGAATATTAAAATAATTTTTTTAATGAAAAGTCCCTTACAAATATCATATATTTGATTTCAGAATTAATATAATTAAAGGAATATGTGTACAAACCGTAATTAAACATAATAAAACATAATATAAACAAAATCTAGTACATAATTAATCTTAGTATCACATAATTAATAAAGTATAATGTTAACCCAAAGAATGGAAATTTGGTTAAGCATTCTCATAAATCAAGTTTTTATTACTTCAAACATGTTTAAACACACTCTATAATGTTTGAATAATAGTTATAAATTTTTTATTGAAACAATTTCATTTTTATAACACCTTATATGATCATTTTATAGCATCATTAGACCCATTTATTAATAAAAATGTGTTATCTCCATTGTTTTGGGCGCTTGCTTCAAAATATTTCTATGGTTGGTTCGTGAAGAATTTTCCAATAGATATGAAGAGAATGAAAAAAATGGAATAAAAATATGTTAATATGTATCCATAATATTTAATTATTCTATATATCATTTTGGATATATGTATGGGGATGAATTATCAGATAAATCATTAGTGATACAGGTTTAGATCATTTTGGTGGTATTTTTATTATCACTGAATTTTTTCATCATATACCATTAATATTATGAATATAAGTTAATTCCATAATATAATAGAGGTCATAACATAATTTTTATAAGCTATTATAACCATTAAAATTGTTTACAACATGCTTTTATGGAACTAATTGAAATTGGAGACACATCGTCCATGATGTTGGTAAATAATCACATTACAGACATTGTTTTAAATTTTAGAAAATGATGACGATGATATGAAGAATGATGGTTAATTTTTTCACATAAATGATAAAAATCAAGAATATATATAATAATTGATCCTTCATTTCTTTTTGATCAGTGTAATTGATGACAGTTTAATAGAATAAAATAATTGAAAAGAACGCACAAGGAAATAAAATAGGATCTGTACATCTTGATCTCTTCTCCATGACATCCTCTTTAAGGCTATTGGTTTCTACCTTTGGGTGAGACCAATGGGTAATGAAGATAGAGAAGGGCCTTGGGAAGAATTATAGATCAAATTTTTACAAATCACAAAGCATGATAGGTGTGAGAGATAGATAGGGTGTGGATGATATTTATAGTGGCGCAGAGGAGGGGTCTTCAATTATTTAAATCATTTTTTTTATATTTTCACTCAATACAATTAATTTTCTTGATTCATGTGTCACAAAATATTAAATATAGCATGGGGGTTCTATGTAAGGGTTCTAAGATCCGTCATGAATCTAGTATTAGTGTATTTAACTGATAATGAATATATATGTTATAGTATTGTATTTTAATATTCACAAAAAATCAATTATTTTAAAAAAAATTCCTAAAATTGATCATTACCATTTTAGAATGTGTAGAATTCAAAAATGATCACCATTTTTTGAAAACAAATATTCCATATATGATTAATTTATTTTTCAAATAAAATCATAATTTACTCAAAAAATAACAATATAAAAAATTTAACTTATTTTATATCACCATGAAAATTTAATCAAGATCTAATTACATTATAAACATAAGACTATAAAATAATAAAATGATTTACTATTAATAATGTTTCTATTTAAACTCGTCACACTACTCATAAGGGTTTGCTACTATTCATGAAAAACAAGTTTGTAATATTAGACTCCAAATAATTTACTTCTCACAGCCGTAGATGTCCATTTTTCAAAATTCAAATCATTGAAGTGGTAAAATATGTATAACAGCTCGTTTATAACTATATAATTAAATCAAAGTTTCATTACGTAGAGATTCATTATATCATTAATTTGATTTTATTTTTTAAACCTTTGGTGTTTCATATATCCCATCTATTTTACATAACATATCATGGATCATTCACCATTAATTTAATTTTATGTTACAATTCATTTTAATTCATCCAAGGTTATTTTATTCAAATGATACCGATGAAGTAGAGGAATTTAATTAAAATCTCATTTATTTTTAATATTTTTTATGATTGACTTTACTTTAGAAAAATAATTTAATAATTATTTTCATGAACCACATTTATTTTATTTTCCTTTTGTAATGAATGTTTTTAATATAACTGGTTTTTATTTTCAATCTTATTGAATAAAGAAATATAAAGAATGAGACTTCTATATAATAACATTCTTGTATCTTACTTTGTAACTATAAAACTTTTCATTGATTCTATATTTTCAATATAAAATTAGATAATTTTTTTATATTTATCCAATAATTTATTGAATTCATTTTTAGACGTGATTGACTTTGCATAAAAAATGGTTTGAAATTATTCTTTTTATCATTCTCTAAAAAAAATAATTGTTAATATTTTTCTATAATAGTGTAAATAGAATGATTTAATTTATATAATATAGAGTTAATATAATATCCAATTATTTTTTATTGAACAATCCTTTAAAATTTTCAATGATTAATTGAATATAAAATAATATCTTTGATAATATTTAAATATTTAATATTTTAATGAAGTGATTTTAACGTAAAAATGGAATTTTCTTCATGGAAAATTACATGTGATTTTTAAAGAAATTTTCATCAATGATGAAAACCATTTATATTATTGGTTAATTATTATTTTTGTATATATGTCTCTTATGTATATATATATCAAACTTCCTTCCATTGATAATGTAATATAATCCTAATGTTCATTTATCAAATTTCCTCTTCAATAAATTATCTATGAATATTACAAGAGGCAAGGTTATGAGAAATAAATCAACAAATGATTTATATTTTGTGAAAAACAATATAATTTTCATGATATCAGGGTAATTCATATATATAGATATACTGAATTTGTTAATGTTATTATACTCAATATGAGCTATGCAACATATTTGGGGGTATAAATAATCCATGAAAAGACTTTTTCCACAATATGTTATTTTATAGGAAGTTAAACATTACAAATTTTTATGTCATGTTTTATTTTTATACCCTATCACTTTTGTTTCAATGATATTATGACAAAATGTTTTTTATGTTATAGTTCCATGTGATTACCCATGTGAAGTTTATATTATGATATAATTTTATAACCATTATAGACATGTTATGTTACCTTATCTTACTCATTCCTTTAATATATTTTTCTGCTCACCATGTTCATTTTTGTATTCCATAGGTTATCCTATGCAGTTTTAGGAGATCAAATATACTTATTAGTTATACAAGGATGAAAAAATATAGACATAATATTTTAGTTCATTTTAATGCTTTAAGTTCCTAGGCCATCAATGGAACTAGGCCAAATATTATTTGGGTCCTCATTAAATAAATATAATGTTTAAAAGCTGTAAGTAATTTATATAAATGTTTTAGGTCTCTATAGTTGTTAACAGAGCAAGGTATGACTATTATTAACAATTATGTATAGGTAACTTTTTAAATATCCTTGGAGACATTTCAATGTATATAATAACATCCTAATTTTTTTTAATGGAGAGATTATTTGGTTTAATTACACCAAAAAAAAAAGAAATGTTATACTAATAATTGAAGATAAATTATTGATGTATTGATGTATTTATATTAATTAGTTTTATTATATAATTTTATTTATAAATGGTTTTATAGTTATTAGAATAATGAAAAATCTAATGATTGTGTTAATTTGAGGAAAACTATAGGATATTACATTGTATTTATAGTGATTCATGTTGTTTTTAGAAATTATTGTTGTATTTGATTTGAGAATATACATTTTGGTATGAAAAATTGTGAGTTGTTTATTTTATTTGGATATAAATATAATATATATATTATATGAATATATAAACAAATCTTTCAAATATGTGGTTTTTATTATTATTCAAGAAAATTTTGTTGAATTTTATGTTTAAATATTTATAGAATGATATAGGTTGAATATGGAGTGTTATTTTTTAGGCTTCAGAGATTAATGGTTTATTATATCATTTAAAGTCTTATTAATATTTGGAATTATATCAGAATGTAGTAACCATATTAGGTTTTTAAATAAATAAATAAATAAATATATACATGAATAATAGATTTTTATCAAATTTTTGTTATTACATCATCCATTGGTAGTTTAATTTTGTTCTTTATAATATAAAATTTCATATCAAATACTCATCTTATAGAGTCTGAGATGATATTGTGGGAGAAATTGATTAATGTATGAAATAATAAATTTAATGTAAGTGTACATTCCATGTGTTGTTATTCTAGGTGGTATAATGTTATCCAATTATTTTCAAAAGATATAAAAATTACATTTTTATCATGGAACCATTATTTTTAATGAATCATTTTCCTTTTATATATCTCATTGTTTTATGGTTTTATGGTCGTTAACATTATAATGATCATTAACTTTCTTATGATCAATGATCTTTATCACTATGCATCATTATTTGGGAATTATAAATTTCATCAATTTCAATATTTTTACTTCTAACTAATTTTTATAAATATATAAACATAGTTACATCTACTTTTGGATAACCTTCATACTTTAATTTCAATCATTTGAAGGGGAAGACTTATTAAAACTTTTTACGATATGGGATATTAGTAAAGGTATTTTCAAATGAGAATCCATTAATTTTGAGATCAAGTTAAAATTTAAATGATGAAAATTATAAAATGACTAAAAATTTAAAGTCCAATTATTTTAAATATAAATATATGTTTGATTGCATAGTAGACCTGTAACACAGACCCAAAACAAATCATGAAATATTATTACTTCAATAAAAAACCCATAAAATAGATGCAAAAATGGAGATTATTAATAATATTAGTTACAATATAAAATATATAGAAATATGATTTTCAATTTAAATTTGTTGATAAATTATTAGAAAATTTTCACTCATTTTTTAATGAAAACATATTATTCTTATAAAAACATAGTTCTCTTAAAAAAACAAATTTTATTCATTTTTCATTGAAAATTTTATAATTAAATTATAAAATAATAATAAAATTACTTTGATAAAATTTAATTCTTTTTGATGAAATTGCATAAAAAAAATATAGTATTTTGATATTTTTCTATTTTATGAAGTTATTTATTTTTCAGTGAATAATGAGAAAACTGATTTCTCAAATATTGTATTTCCTTTTAGTTTAATAATTAAATCTAAAAGTCCCATTATATTTTTGATATGTTAATAATGATACATATTATCAATTTAATTTTCAATAATATTTTGTTTTTCATTTGAATTAATATTTTTATGATTTTGTTTTATGTCTAATTTTGGACATTGAAAAATAGTTTTTTATCTCTTTATTTTTGTGAATATTTTTTTTCATTTTAATAAATTAAAATATAACATAATAATAAATAATATATATTTAATTTATCTAATATATTTCAAAATTTCTTATTGAAATACAAATAATTATTATTTCTAATTATAGAGATAATATAAGATTGTCTTTTGTATATTATCGTTTATCTAAAAAAATGTTTTCATTGTGATTTTCTTGTATCATATTAATTTAAATTTTGGATCCTTTGATTCTGTTTCCTAGAAAATGAATGAATTATAAATAATAAGGTGTTCCATATTTGAAATGTAGGACAATTTTAATATTTTTCATTATGATGAGTAATTGTGGGAAATATTATTCACCATAGTGAATGGAAATTGGGTTAATTAAGGATAATATTAATTAAATATGGAGTAATGATAAATCCTGAAACTCACATTTTTTTAATATTATATTTCATTCAAAATAATAAAAAATACGAATATATAACCAATTTTTTCAAAAGTAAATTATTTTATCATCTATGATTTTTTATTTAATGAAAATAAAAAAATTACACATTCTTTGTTTTAATAACAATATTAAATTTTTATGTAGATAAAAATATCATATTTGTAGTTATAAATATTAATTTAAATTAAGGAATGGTTTTCTTTATAATGTTAATTAGATTCTATGTATTTAAATTAAGTAATTACCATAATACCAATACAATGATGACACAATAATTAAATAGATTAAAGGAATATGACAAATTGATTTCAAAAATAGTAAAAGTAATACAATTTGAGTGAATTATTTTGTACCATAAAAAATTTATATATATTTAACAATTTATGTAATTTTTAATGGTTTTGAGTCAAATTAAATCTTACTAATATTGTTTTTAATGTCAATTTGAATGAATTGTATAAAAATTAACATTAATGATATTTTATAACAAATAATGTTTAAAAAACCTAAAAATTATATAATTGTCCTAAATAATTTTATATTCTATGAAATATCAAACATGGTCCACATATTAGTTATTTTTTAATTTATAATTATGTTATTTACTCTATAAAAACAAATTTTTTATTATGATTTTTAATGTTAAAAGGGGGATTTGTGTGTTACATGAGTTGGTGTTAAAATTAATATTCCACAAACGATTTCTTTTTTATAAAAATGATTTTAAATTTAGAATCAATTATTATAAATTATCTAATAATTCATGATTTATTTTTAGTCTAAGTGGTAAAATTGCGTAGTTCGAAATAACTTTTTAATAATGGGAAGAAAAATTAAAAGAATGTGATCATAGATGAAATGAAAATAAGAGGATTAAAACAATATAATATTTTATTACTTCTTTTTCATTAACCATGTCTTCTTTTAAATCCATTACTTTTCAATTTTTGTGTAACATTGATTAAGAGTGACTGAACAATATTAAATAGTTTTTTGTATTTACGAAATTCCACTATATCTCAATTTTAATTTGGAGCCTCCTCTCTATGTTTACAAAACATTAAATGAAATTTTTTTTCAAAAAATTGATACCCAGGTACCTTCTTTTCCACAATTTCCATGTATAGATGACATTTTTAATTATAAAAACGTCCATGAAATTCTTTCTCTATAACCCAAATTGGGTTTTCGATGAAGAGGTGTCATTCATAACAACATGTTTAGTTATATATCTTCTTAAACTTACATCAAATATTATTCAACGATATCAATAAAAAACTAATTGTTTCCCATATATTGGCATTTAATTATGATAATTTATTATCCTACAACCATTATCACATCAATAAAATCGAATTAAAACCATCATTCATGTGTGTGGTAGACTACCACCATGCAAACTTATGTAATTTGAATTCCATAGTCTCCTATAAAAAATTCTTAAAATAATGGATTTAATTTAGATATATCATATTCTTGACATAATTTTCTTTAAAGAAAATATATATTTCATATATCTTCTTATCTTTCCCTTCATCGAAAAATCACAATGTTGTTCGCGTGTACATGTGGACTACCACCACCATGAAGCTATTGGATTCGTTTTTCATCACCAAATCACAATGATGGTATATATGACTATATTTTATTAAAAATATGTAGTGTTTAATATAATTATAATTCGGGAATAAAAAATAATACATACATTTTTTCCATCAGGATCATCATAAGATGGAAATGTTATATAAGTGTTCATATGATATACCATCTTTGTGACTGTAATTTTTTTCATTTTTCATAAACATTAATCATAGTTTTTATGTATAAATAATGTATTAAAATGATTATTTTTTCATTATTGTTATTCTATAGATGATATATAAAGGTATTGATTTACCATAGTTATTTTATTAATATCATTTTCGTCATATTAACAAAATATAATCAAAACAGCTAAAATGGCCTTAAATAAATATGTAAAAAAAATGTAATAAAATTTTAAAAAAATAATTAATTATAAAAAGAAAATAGTTATGAAAATAATTTACATTTTATTTTTATTCATGAAGATAATTTATGTATGTGATGAGTCCTATAAGAGATAAGTAGCCCCATCACAATTTTCATTCATTAAAAAAATTAATTTAATGCTTTTAATTTAATTTATATGGTGTATATGATTCTTAAATGATATGTTATATCATCAATAATTCATTATTATATATATTTTAAATTAAAATCTATGTAATTTTTTCAAGGGGATTTTTTTAAAATTTACCGAATTGGTAGAGGCATTATGTTAGAATCTTCATTCTATTCGAGAATGGTTCTGTTCGAGGGTAAATTTGGAGAAATCATATAAAAATATTTTATTTTCCAAATATATTTTATCTTAATATTTTGGTTAATGTGTTTTACATATTTTTCTTCCATTTTATCCATTGTTGATTAAATAAATATCAACAATGTTGATTGTAAGTAATATTAATCCTCAATATAATCCTTGATCTAGAATCATTATCTTACATCTGTATATTATCCATAAAATCAGTGAATGAATATTTTTCCATGAATTACTTTCAAATAAAATTTTCCATTAAGATTTTTTAAATATATTAATCATTAGAGGATTTGGTTTCAAGGTAAAATGGTATTATGCTCAACAAATATTCAATGAGATTTTTTAAAAGAAATTTCATGAACAACAATAATAGTTGATGTAACATATTAATTTTTTTATTATATTTTATTCTCTAAAGTATATTCCTAACTCATTATTCCTTAATTTTATGTAGTAATTAATTCCTTATGTTATTTTATCAAATTCCTTCATTATGAAATCTCATTTTATTATGAAATAATGCAAGATTATACCACTCATTGGTTTCTATGGGTATTTCGTATTTTTATAAATTATAGTTTATTTCCATTTTATGGAACATATAAACATGTACATGATATTAATGTTGCAAATAGAAAGAGATATAAGTAATTGGGTAATAATTTTTCACCCACAAGGTATTATGTATGGAATTATAGATAATATAAAATTCACTATAGGGAATTTTACAATATTTGATATTGTATATGCTGTTCTATTTGACTCATGTTTATGTCATGTTATATATTATAAAAACATTTTAAATGATTTTATTTTATTAAAATACTAGGTTTTTTATGTCATTAATCCTTATGATTAACCATTATACTTCCCTTTACTAACATCATTTTATTAAATTGAATAAAATTATATGTTTCTTTGTCATGTTTATTCCCATAGAATTTTAGATCACCAATTTCATTTATGTATTCAACATGTTTTCCATTGAAATTTATGCTGCTAAAATAGATACAATATCTGAATATAGAGAATAAAAATGATGATGTTATATTTTAGTTTCATTAGATGTCTTAAGTACCTAGTTTCCTAATTCAACTAGGTCTCCTGATCATTAGATTTTATGTATTCTGTGTTTTCATAAAAATATAATGTACTAATTTGTGTAAATGTCTTGGGTATATATATTAAATCAACTTTGTAATTCTAATGAATACACCCTTAAATTTCCACCTCATTCATAATAAGGATGTATTAATCTGAAATTAAAATGTTTTGAGTGCATTACACCAATAGAATAAGAAAAAATATATAAAAATTGATTATTCAATTTTTTGTGAAATCCATCTATATTTATTTATGATTATTAAAAAAATTCTCTTTCTTACAAGGGGAAGTGAGAATCATATATCATTTATCTTATGATGTCCCAGACCAATATTCCAGATAACTAGTTCCCTCACACAGTATGCTAGATGGTCTCAAGTGTATCTATTTGAACTCCCGGGGATGCCGACTAGTAGAGAGAAAAAATGTGTATTTGTGGGGTTATTATGCCCTCATTACCAAAATGTAGTGCAACATATTAATGTAAACATCAGTAAATAGTGGAAGAAAAATAATTAATCAAAAATCAAAACATAACAATGGTATTTTCGTAATAATAACTAAAATAACATGAATAACATACAAAAAATGATGATATGTCTTGTCACAAGAAAAATGGAAAACTTGGATACAAGACAACTAGCATATCAAGATCCACAAAACTATAATAGAAATAAAAAGACTATATGATGCATATCAAGCTTTGGATCAGTCATCTACTATCAATCTGTATCCTAAAAATCAAGTAATGAATTGTTTCAATCAGTATGATTCCTTTGTTCAACACCTTAGAACATGTAATCTACTCCAGGTACTAATAATCACCTTTTCAGTTTGTGAGATAAATTATAGTGGGCCACCACCAACAATTTCAATAACATACGAATTTTGTAATAAAAATTAAATAGTGTGACTGAATTTATATATAATGTAAATTAGTACAATGTAACTAAAAACCCTTTTACTTACTTCATCCCTTTTCTGGTGTATGAATATGTATACAATGCACTATTTAATTGTTACATGTTTATAATATGTCACCTGTTAATAACATGAATGGTTCCATGACATAATAAGGCAATATGTTATGATATATAATAGTGATTTTCCAAGGTAATAACCAAGGTGACATAGACCTCAAGGGGAGCTAATGAGGTAATAATTATAGACTGTTTTATGGTACCCCTATAATCCAAGAAGCATTGTCCCATGCATTCCAAAATTAGATGCCTACAGAGTCCAAGGTGTTCATACTAATTAAAATAGGGCTATGTAATGACTAGGCTCATTGGTATTTTACCATGGATCCTACTTTTCATTTCTCAATCCCTGGAGTGTGTCCAAGGAATATGGTATTGTTATGTAAGGTATCCTATAGTTTCAAACTAGGAATTAAAATAATATAAAAGAATCATAATCTTGGTGTGTCTCAACCTATGAAAACCGTATCAGTGAACCATAATGGTTTTCATGAGTGTTCATGGAATTCTCCAATCAGAATCAAAGGATAGCTTGAGTCAGACCAGTCATCCTTGATGTTGATGTGATGTAATATTTCATTTGGTTTATGCCTTTCCTTTCATTAGAGTTATATGTTCGTGTATCATTCAACCTTTTAATCATGTGATTTAGTTAAATCCTTTCTTTTCATTAGTGTGACATGACCACATAGTAATAAATCATTCATTTTATCCATTTAAATAATATTCCATATTCAATTTTCATTCCACTACCTTAAATTAATTAGGTAATGGTTGCTAAGAATATGAAGCCAACTATTGATTAAAATTTAATATCACGTCATTTACATAATATACATTCCAATTCACATTTATCATTTCATTTTCAAATTAAAGCACTTACCTTAGGCCGGTCATGTGGTTACCATAAAAGTTTAATTCCATTATTAAGTTATCATTATAAAAAAGTCATGTAATATATAAATACTTACCCATGGAAAGGTCAAACCAAGGCACACCCAAAAGGTGGATCAAACAGGTTGAAACACTAAAATAAAAAATTGGGGCCTAACATCTGACATTAAATGAATGGGGTTATAAGAATTATCACTAAAACCTAATCAGATATTTGGAAATGGAATAACCATACGGTTCTAATGAATCTAATCATGACATATAAATTCAAAAAATGACACTCGATGAAATTGGCGGGGCCCACATAACATATCCAAAATTGACAAACATAATCGATGAGTTATAAAACAAAAACCTTATGGTTGTATGAATCTCCTCCTATTTTATTGGAATTTGATTTGGAAAGGATTTGAGTAGATCAATGAAAATAAAAAAATTATCATACCCTAATTACTAGATAGAGAGAAATGGAGAATAGAAAATGCTTAAACAGACACGAGTACATACTGTTGTGCATCCAATGTGATGAACATATGATCAAAAGGAACATGGAAGAAGGAGATCCTTTGATTCCCTAAAATTTCATTCATAATTCTCTAAAATTATAGATAAATAGGTTAATCATACAAGATCTTAGATTAGGGAAGGAGGGATCTAATTAGATCATTAAGGGATAATTTGACATTTTACCATAAGAAATTGATTGTGCACAATTTTTCTATGTGGTTACATATGATGAAGGGAACATTGCATGGTTATACTACATGGAAATGCACCAATAGGGCGGGGTGGATATGTTTGATAAAACACCTTTCACACTATTAGGAAATCCATGCTTCAACCATGTGTCAAGCGGGCCACATGGACATTTTCCACAAAATTAAGAATTTCGGGATCCAAACATGTGTCAGGAACCCCTGATACCTTTTATAACTCATTAGGAATCCATATTATGTTCAATGTAAAGGAATAGAAACAAATAAACAGGATCCATAACAAATTGAAAAAATGATACTTACATTCCTCACCCTTAAAAGAACTCAACCCGAAGTTCACCGTCCAAGGGTGGAGAAACACAATCTAAAAACAATTATAGCCATTGAGCATGTTTGTCAACCTCCCTCTCCCAAGTATCAATATTCACATGGCCATTCTACCATTGTAACCATACTAAAGGGACAAACTGGCCTCAGAGAACCTTCATTCTCAAATAGACGATGTGTATAGGATACTCGACAAAGGTACCATCTACATTTAACTCGTTTTCATTGGGATCAAAGGTATGCGATGGATCAACATGATACTATTGAATCTAGAAAACATGGATGATATCATCCATGTCATGGTACCTCTACGGTAGTAGAAACTGATATGATACTTTCTCGACTCTAACCAAAATCTCAAACAACCCTATGTAATGAGGTGACATCTTTCCCTTCTTTCATATTCGTCTATTCCCAAGATTGGGAAATATGTAAAGAAATAGAAATCCACATCCTCTATATCTATTGTACTTTAATGGAGGTCAATATAATATTTTTCTTCTAGACTGAGCAATAGTTATATTCTTTCTGATTATCTGAACATCTCCCAAGTTCTCCTGAACGAGATGGTGACCTAGTAGAGATACCTCACCTGTCTCTAGCCTGCACATGGTTGGACAACATGACCAACCATGTAAAGGCTCAAAAGTATCCATATGAATTTTCCACTGGAAGAAGATATTATAGGATAACATAATGAGAAGGAATTCTTATCCCATGAACTGTCAAAATTTAGGACATGTGCTTAGATCATATCCTATAGTACCTTTATTTTCTATTCTGATTGTCCATTGGTTTGAGGGTGAAAGTCTATGATTATATGTACCAATGTTCCCACATCCATTTTCAATCCCATAAATAATCGTGATGTGAAATGAGCTTCCCTATCTAATATTTTAGTAATTGGAACCCTGTGTAGTCATACATCATCCCCGTCATATATTTTTCCCTGCTCATCCACTGAGAATGTTTCATGATTAGTTATAATGTGGGATGATTTTGTTATTTTATCAATGAATACACATATATAATCTCCACACCTTGTATACCAATTTCATATGACTACAAAATCCATGGAAACATCATACCATTTTCATTCTGGGACTGGAATCTTTTGTAACAATCATGAAGTCCTTTGGTGCTCTTCCTTCACATGCTTATAGGTGGAACAAATATCGATAATGATTATTATCTAACATGTCATCTCAGGCCACCAATATTGTGGTTTCATGTCCCAATACATCTTCATGATACCTGGATGAACTGACTACTGATTGTTGTGTTACTCATTCATCAACTTTGATCTAATATTTTTGGGAACCAATATATGTATGCATAGACATAGGATATCATATCTATTTATAAACATATCTAGAGGTAGGTTATCTCATGTTATAATCCCATGGATAACCAAAAATTTAGTGTCTGATAATTGTATATGCTTCCCATTATTGAGGTGGGAAGATGTAACTCTCAAAGATGAGAGATAATACTTCTAATGACTATCAGGAAACTCTAGGTGCATCTCTGTGAATAATTACATTAAAATTTATTTATCACTAGATTCTTGTACTACTTGTTCCTGAGTTTTATGACTCGACACGTTTTCTTCTATATTCCCTTCACAAATGTATAGCTAAGCGCAAAATCATCGGATTGTATATGTTCGAACCGTAATCACTGTGTGAGGTTCAAGTAAAACTATGAAAATATATATTTGGGTATTTTGTGGAATATGTACATAGAAATGTGCTCAACAAATAGATAGTGTCATGAAAAACATAAATCACGGAAAACAACTACTAGATCAAGGTCTTGCATCGGGTAATTTTTCTCATGAGACCTCAATTTTCGAGATCCATTCGTAATGAAATTTCCTTCCTTCATCATCACTATAAGTACCCAATTATTTATTAAATTCTTACAAATGATTTATTACATAAAAAAATCACTTGAAATAACATAGATTATCAATACGTCTTGTGTCTTCAGGGATTTGGAACATTATATAACAACCTAATTCATATAAAACAACATTTTATTGAAAACATCATTTACATGGCCACTACATTTCCTCATACTTTGCATTTCATAGGATAACCTAGGACCAGCATAAGAAAAGTGTGATTTATAAAGCCTAGTAAGGGAATAAATATAGAATAACATGAGTTGTATAGAACATGTTAGACAATTGTAATATCATTGTATAATAAGAGAAACATGAGAATAAATTCGTGATAAAACATGCTAATCATAACATTGAAATGTGGCAACAACACTTAACATAGAATCTGAATGAGCTAAGGATCATTTCACAATGAGCATGAGTAATCCATAATTGCACATGAAGAACGAGTAAACCCTCATTTCACTTGAATTATTATTAGTCAGTAGTAACTTCACATGACGTATCATGATACTATACTTTACCCAATTCATTAGAACTCTATTATGGTGCACTCTTCTTAAACATTTCATATCCTGCATAACTGTGTCACATGGACCATAAAACATGGAATCATTCATCATAATTTATTCCATGATAATGGGATTTTGAATACAAACATTAATATTTAAAATCAATATGTTAATGTGCATATAGGTGAATACCCTTGATAGATAAATGTGCATTGTATTCACTACCTAATGACTTTGGATTAGAAAATCGCAGTGCAATTTTAGTAGCACAAAGGTGTGAAATAAGAGTTCATAAAAATGGTTGATGAGAGTGGAAGGTGTGTATCATCATATTTAGATGGAATGGATAGTAAAGGCGTCATATATATTCATGTTCCATCTTTTGTAATGGAATTTATATTTGTAATAAAAAATAATTTTTGGAATGTAAATGAGGATAAATAAATTCCTTTTGGAATTTCAGCATAGTGATGGGTGTACGTGGGAATAATTTAATGAGAGATAAAGGGGTATCTCATAATTAAAACTTAAATATTGATGAATGGGGGAGGTTTTAAATCATACCCAAAAATTTATAATTGAAGATAAAAGGTCATTACAATATAAGTAAACATGGACATAAATAATAAGTGTGAAAATCCATTACATGGAAGTGTAATCCCAGTGGCGTACAAGAGGCTTGAGAGATGCTTTATGGGAGCTTGGGGTGACTTGGGAAGATTCTAGAGAGAAGAGGTAAATGGATGGAAGAACTCCAAAGAAATTTAATGTCGAGGAAGTGGGAGTGTGGGTGGGATTTTATAGGAAAAGAGAGGGAATTATTTATTATTTATGTTTGGGACACCACACATTAAACTAATCAGAACCAAAAACCTGTATAGGGGTTTTGCCCATATTTTTTTCAATAGTGGACTGGAAAAGAATAATTTATAATTCCAATGACATAACTTCTTAAAATAACAGGGTTTCTTATGTGGAGGTGAGTCACACTCTCAAAGAAAATAATTTAAAAAGATAAAATGTTTTATAACTCATTAAGGGTCCACTAAAGCATAGTAAATTAAATCAAACAAACCTAAAATAACATTATTTTAATGTGAATGCATATATTTTCCAAAGATAATGTTTATATTATTTTATTACTTCACTATTGGTCCATTATGATGTCATAAAATAGATTTTATATTTAAACGGTATTTAATTTTTACCAAAAATTAACTGCCATAGAAAATAATGAAAATTTCACTGTTGGATAATTTCAACATCCTGATTCCAGAAATAATATTCATTTTATAAATATAACTTTTTAAATATTTGATTTTTGTAAAATAAAGACTGACATTTATAGATAATTAATGGGTTTTTACAAAAACATCTTTCAAACCTTAACAAAAATTACAATTTCATTAATAAAATTATTTTATCTTTTATATATAATAAAAAGTTATTTACTAATAATAATATTTGATTAAAATATTATTTATTTCAAAATCATTTATATTATCGAAATAGATTCCTTAGAAAAACATTAAATAAAAATACTATTTGTGCTCTAAAAACTATATATAAATTAACAATAATAAAATCAATGTATATTAGAATTTAAATACAAAAATTATTCCCATAAAAATATTGATAATATCTTGTTGCATAACCCCTTACAACACCTTCATAAAACTGAAGGGTATGTTGCGCGATGGTGATAGACATTTGGGGTGACTTAGATAACATTTCTCGTGTGGTAATCTCTATCAACTTCCACTTCACTCATGGGAGGTTCTGTTCAATCATTACGTATTCAAGCTCATATTAGGATTGGTCAAGAGTCAACCCCAATGATGACAACTCCTTTCCAAGATCTGAAAAATGGGCTTCGTACGGGTCTAGTCTACAGGATGAGGTTATCACTTCCTTGGTCTGTGTAAATTAGAATGTTTAAAGGCATCTATTTATACTAATCATGTGATCACTATTCAACAACTATATTAGTAACGATCACAAGTCTTAATGGTAATTTAAAATAAGAAAACATTAGTCCAAATAAGTGAAATATTTTTTCATAACCATAAGAATACATTTAAATAGACCAAGAATAATTTTCATTAATGAATTTTTTAGGTCATTACAATCTTCCCCCCTTAAGAATTTTTCACTCCAAATTTCCTTTTTCCACATTAAAACAGATGATGATAATTATACTTTATCACATCCTCTTATTTTCACATTTCTTCTTCAAACTTGTGGTTTCTCTTCACCACCTTGATGACTGGCATTGCCTTATTTCGTAGAACTTTTTCTCTATGATCTATGAACATCATTGGTTTCTCCTCATAAAAAAGATCGTCCTCTAGCTGTACTACCTCTAAAGTGAGTACATGCGAAGGGTCTAGTATGTAATTTCATAAGAGGGGTACAATAAAGACATCATGTAGTTTGACAATGGTAGGTTGAAGTGGTAGTCGATAGGCACCAACATTGACACAATCAATAATCTCGATGGGGCTGATATACCTAGGACTTACCGTCCGTTTGTTTCAAAAAATTATGACCTTTATCCATGGAGATATTCCTAGAAATACCATTTCTACAACATTGAACTCAAGGTCTCATCAATAGATATCTGCATAACAATTCTTTCGACTTTGGGCTGCCTTGATATGCTGCTGAATGGTTTTCACCTTCACTATCATTTTATCAACCATTTCATGTCCAAGAAGCGTACCCTCAATGACTTCATACCAACTTGTTTATGTTTTACACGTATTCCCATATAGGGCTTCATAAGGTGCCATTAATTTTATTGAGTGGAAACATTTATTATAGGAGGATTCAACCAGAGGAAGATGTCAAACCCGTCTTCCTTTAAATTCCATTGAACATGATGATAACATATCTTATACTATCTGAATAGTTTGCTCAGATTGGTCAACTATTTGAGGATGATAGGCCATACTAATGTTCAGTTCAGTATCAATATAATGTTGAAGACTCTTCCAAAACAGATAGGTGATTCTTGGATCTCGATCAGATGAAATCGATAGTGGTACCCCATTCATCCTTACCACGTCTCTGATGTATATCTATGCCAGTTGATCCAATGAAAAATCATCTGTAATTTTAATAAAGTGTGAAGATTTTGTAAGGTGATCCACAACAACTTAGATTGCATTGTTGCCTTTGGATTTCTTAGGAAGTCTGGAGACATGGTCCATGTTTATGTTCTCTCATTTCCATGCAAGTGTGGGAAATTAATGCATTATCCCCTTAGACTTATGTGTCTCTTCATTCACTAGCTGAAACACCAAGCACTTTTATGTATACTCAGCAATCTACTTCATAATATTATACCACCAATAATGCTCTCAATGATCTCGATACACCATTGCGTTTCCTGGATGAATAGAGAAATTTGGTATATGTGCACTGTCAAAAAGTTCCTCCTTCAGCTACATACTTGATGGAACACATAGTCTTTTCCCAAATCTCCAAATTCCTTCTTTGTTAACATTGAAATAAAAGTATTTTTATTTTATAATAGCTTCCACATTCTTCGGAATACCAACATTATCCTTATGAGCATCCTTTAACCATCCCAAAAGAGACATATGATCAATAATTTGTGAAAGGATTGATTATGTTCACTTCTATATAATTCTCATGTTTGTCTTCATCAAATATACAAAGATTGGATCCTTCTCAATTCTAATCAATGATAGAATCGATGAGTCCTTTCTAATTAGATCATCTACCACCTTGTTCGCTTTCCGAGGGTTGTAATGGATTGAGCAGTCATAGTCCATGATCAACTCTAACCATCTTTGTTGGATCATGTTCAACTCATTCAGTGTGAATTTATACTTGATGCTTTTGTGGTCCATATATATTTCATAGTTCTCCCCAAATGAGATAATTACACATGATTTGTAGACCAAATATCCCCACAACCAACTCCAAATAAGGTGTGGGATAATTCTGCTCATGAACATTCAATTGACTTGATGCATAGAAAATGACTTTTTCATTTTGCACTGTCACACAACCCATTCCCTTCTTTTGAAGCATCACAAAATACAATAAAAAGTTCTCCACTTGTGGGTAAAGTGAGAACAATAATTTTTATAAGCCTCCATTTCAACACCTTGAAGCATTATTCATATTCATCACACCAAGAAAAATTTTATCCATTTCAAGATATCCTTGTAAGATGGTTGGATAGTCGTGAGAAATTTCTCACAAATCATTGGAAATATCCAGCTAACCACAAAAAGCTACGGATATCTGTTACCAATGTTGGCCTCAACCATCCCCTTATTATAGCTATCTTGGAGGGATCCATAGACATCCCATTTCTTGCGATGATATAGCCCAAGAATAATACCTCTATCAACAAGAACTCACACTTCATGTACATTGAATAGTGCTTCTCCTTCCGCAAGGTCTCTAGTATAATTCTTTGATACTTTTCACGATCCTCTTTGGGTTTTGGAGTATATTATAATATCATCTATAAATACTGCCACAAATTTTTTGAGGTAATCTCTAAAGACTTCACTCATCTTATCCATGAATATTGCAGGAGAATTAGTTAGTCCAAAAGGAATTACTATGAATTCTTATTGCCTGTATCTTGTATGAAAAGCAGTCTTGGGGATATTTACCTTCTTCACCCTTAATTTATAATATCATCACAACAAATATATCATGGATATGTGTTGTGATCCACCCAAATAATCAAACACATCATTAATTCAAGGGAGAGGATACTTGTTCTTTATCGTGATTTTGTTATGCTTAAGATAATCAATGAAAAGGTTCATTTAACCATCCTTTTTATTGATGAAGGGTACTGGTTCACCCCATGGTGATTCACCTGGGAATATAATTCATTTATCATGATTCTATTATAGTTGTTTCTTATACTCCTCAAGCTCTAAAACAGCCATTATATATGGATTATTGGATATTTGAACCACCGCATTTATAAGATCAAATGGGAATTCCACATCTCCTATAGTAGCAAGACCAGGAAGTTCCTTGGGAAACACTTCAGTGAATTCCCACCTAATAGGCATGTCTTCATAGACAGTTTCCTCCTTATACTAAATACTCTGATCAAAATACGTGTGCTCATTGTACAGTGATATCTATGCTTGAGATTATCGATCTAAAGAATATTCATCTTCCCCCTTGCACTTGTACATAATCGGGGGTCAATTTTCCACATGGAGAGTTATTACCCTCTCATAGGAATTTATGTTGTCTCTATATAGGGAAAGACATTCCATTCCAATAATACAATCAAATTATACTAGATGGAGTTTGATGAGGTTTGGTAGGATGTTAATTCCACCAATTATGACAAGGGAGGATTTATATTAATGGGATACAATGATTGCCGCATTGGTCGTACTCACATACATCTTTACATCCATGATTTGTGGTGGTGTTGGGATTTTTCTACAGAACATTTAGGATATAAAATAATGTGTATAACCTGAATGAAAAAGTATGTTCATTGTTCAGTAATGAATAACTAGAATACCTATCACCAATTCATTGTTGGGATTCACTTGTCAATAGTGATGGAAAAATATCTCCCTTACTGCCATGGAGGTTGTTGGTTGCCTCTAATAACCCTTGTCTTAGTGAACTAACTTTAAATATTCCGTTGTTCAATATAGTTGAAGCAATGAACAATGCAGTGAGAGTCAAATGTTGAATTCCTCTCCTCTATCACAGTCATTGATCTTTATTTTCGCCAGTTAAAATCTAGGTGCCCTTATCTTCCACACCTAAATCATTATATCTTCCCCTTCAAGCAATTTTTGGGGTGCTTCTTTCTGCATCATTGGAAAGTGGGGTGTTGGATATTCATAGAACCATTGGATTTATTCATCATACCAATAGAATTTAAATCCACCTTACGCTTCTTATCCCCATGACACCCCTGAGATTTTTCGATCTCCATTTCGACAATGAGGGAACATCAAACAATTTTGTTATAGCTATCGAAGTCACGGATCACCAGGGCTTTTCATAGGTTAAATTTCAGCACATCAAAGAAGTGAACAACCTTGCATTCGAGGGTAATGGCAAGGACAAAGTTGTATCATGAAGGCATTGTAATGTTTTCCTCATATGATCTGATGCATTTGTTGTCTTTCTTCTTTAGGGAAAGGATGTCCCTTTCCATCTTAAGTAGGAGGGTGCGTGGAAAATATTTATCCAAAAATATCTTTTATAAATCCTTCCATTCCAAAGCCTTGATCTCCCCTTTAGGATTCATATTTTTTATCAATGTCCACCATTGATCAGCTTTACCCTCCATACGATGAGCATCCCAAAGAACTTTCTATTTTTTGGAACATTGAAGGATGAAAAAGTTTTTTCAATGGAGTTGATCCATTGTTCGGCGATTGAGGGATCATATGATCAATTAAAAGTAGGAGGTCTTTGTCTCATGAAGCTCTTGATAGAGACTTGTTCTTTTTTATGGGGGTTTAAACATTCTTCTTAACCCATGTTTCTATTCAAATATTGATTGAACTGAGAGAGAATCATGAAAATTTTCGTGATTCATGCTCCCATCAGATTGGGAATCTCATTAAAATTGTCATCACATTGGTCTTCACATATATAGTTAGCCTGAGTCCTCCTATTATTGTACATTGACTAGAAAAGAAGGAATGTTAGGGGTAACACATAATTGGTATACCTGGGACAAAATAGATGACTTATAAATAACTTTTATTTCTTTAACTTATGAATCTATAGGCTTCAATCTATGATATCCATGATCTACTTCCCAACATATATTCCAATGAGATTATTTTTATTCTATTAATATTTTTTTATAATATGATTTTTAATATACCAGTTAATATCCCCCCGGAGTGTCGTAACCCATAGTGCATAGAGGCCCGTTGTCGTGTACTATGATACACTAGGTCAGTCCCAAAACTCCTCGATAGAGTTTTCACTCATAGGTACATTTGTTCCAGAGCCACCTCTACCTACTCATATCCAGACATGGATATATTTTATTGATAAACCACATACTCAATACTCCCCATGACTTAGCAATTTTTTATTATACTTATTCTTATCCCTAAGGTATTCGCTAGGATTTTCTAATCCTAATCCCAAAAATAACTAAACCTATCCTCTGATAACAGCAATGACAACCTTGATTTTTATTACATACATAAACTTGATTTATTACATAAAACCATCACATGATACAACATATATGTTATAAAGGTCTAGTTTATTTTGGTATTATGTACATTACATAAAAACATAGAGCATAGAAAATAACATCTTATGAAAGACATCGTTTACATGACCACTATATTCCCTTGTACTTATCAGTTAATAGGATAACTTGAGGACATACATAATTTAAGGGTGAGCTATAATGCCCATTAAGGGAATAAACAAGGTGTTGTTCCCAAGTGAAGTAATTTCATCTGTTGTCAATAACTTGTCATGGTGTGCCATCTGATGAAGTACATCTTGAAGATTGATGATTACAGAAGCATTAAATCAGACGATTGTTGAGCTGTTCTTAGAGTTCCAAGAACTTGTATCAAGATGATACAAAGTCACCACATGATTAGAAGACCATGCATTGTAGTGACAATGCATGAGGAGTTGGAGATGAAAGAAGATCCATCCACAACTTCTAAGTGGGTGAAGTGGTTTAATGAAGTCCATGCACTAACACTTAGTGCATGTGAATCTGAAGAAGTCCCAATTTGATCTCTGATTAGATCAATGAAGACATTGAAGATTATAAGTGATAAATAAATGTTGAAGATAATGGAGGAATTTCAAATGAAGAAGAAGAGAGGAAGAAGGAGAAATGAGAAAGATAGGCATGTGGCATTTGGCAATTGGCATATTTTATATGGAGGAGAAACTGGTTTTTATACAAAGTCTTATTCTATACTTTGCCAAAAAATATGGCCAGCCTGTGAGCACCTTGTGGGTTCAACCCCAAGGCTCATGTGGGCCTAAGGCGCCACGCCCAAGGGGGAACCCGTGGGGCGAGCTCAGGGCGGCAGGGGCGCACCCGCAGACACCACAGAGGCGCTGGGGCACGCCCGGAGGAGCGCAGGGGGCCGTGTATAAGCCCCCGAGGGCACGCGGTGGTGAAACCCGCGCGCCGGAGGAGCAGAGAGTGGGCGCAGAGCGCGCCCGCAGGGAGAACACGGTGCGGGGCGGCACCGTGGAGGGAGAAGATTCAACTGGCGGGTTGAGGCAGCGCCAGGGTTATAAGCCGCGGCAAAATCCCGCGCCGTTTCGATGTGGGACGCGTATTTTTCACCGGGAGCAAATCTCCGCCGTCCGAGCAATCGCGCGCTCGATCTGGACCGCTCATCTGATCCGCCGCGCCCCCGATTTAATCCGGCCGTCCGATTTCCTTCATTCGCCCGATCAAACGGCTCCCGGCTTATCTTCATCCTCGAGCTCGAACGTAGACCACCCGCGAGCAGCCGCTGAACCAGAGCCTCCCCGAAGACAAAATTCGAGTTCCCGGCCACCATTTTCGAAGCCGAAGGCTCCCTCGTGCTCGTCTGGCCACACTGAACACATCCATGCTATAAAATGGATGTGCATGCAACAAATGAAGATTTTCGATGTAAGCCGAGGCAAACGGAGTTGCCGAGGCCATGAGGTGTTCATGTTTTGCATGGATTGGGTTTCAACAGAGGCCGTGCATGCGTTATAAATCGCATGCACGTGAAGGAGAAAAATAAAGGAAGAACCCGCGTCAAACCGAGAATGAAAAACAAGATTTGAAAAGATTTTTTAAAGATCCGAAGATCTCGGGTGTTTGAAGTTATTTCACGCGGATGATCCGAGGCGTTTCTCTGCCTATAAAAAGAGAGGCCGAGGCTCTCATTAAGCTTGCTGAAACGCTGCTGAAAAACTTGGAAGACCCGCGAGTGCTCTGCCTCGCGAAGTTGAAGCTTTGCGCGCCCCCTGCGCGGCAGTGAAGTCCGGAGCAACTCTTGCTTCGTGAGGTTCCTTTCGCACATCTCTTGCGCGAAAGAGGTGAAGGAGGAGGAGGAGTTCCCTGCGCGCCTACTCCCTTGCGCGACAGGTAGAACCCGAGGCCGCATTCTTGCGCGCCCAAGGTTGCATCCCTCTCTGTCCGCAGACTTGCGTGGCAGGAGGTGTTTGCGCGGCAGTGGCCCTTGCACCTTGTGCTTGTGCTTTTGAAGAAGGCAGTGAGGTGTGCTGCCTTGTGCCCCTTGTGCACTTGCGCGGCCAGTGACACCCACACCCAACGTGGTGTTTTAAGTGAGTAGAAGGCCGCACCACTTGCGCGCCTATTTTGAAGGTAGAGTTCGGGCAGTGTGTGCAAAGGCAGTGGAAGGCCAAGGCATTGCCTTGTGCTAAACAAGAAGGGGACCCGAGGCTTGCATGCCTTGTGTGTGCATAAGGAGGAAGGCCACCCCATTTGTGTGTGTGAAAAAGAATATAAGGCCGAGGCCTTAGTGCCTTGTGTGCACCAAAGGAAGACCACACTTTGTGTGTTTATAAATTGAAGAAGAAGGACAAGTCAAGTGGGTGCATTAAAAGAATGAGGAGTGTATGTGTGCACATGTGAAGAAGATCAACTTTGAGGAGCACACACTTATGTGTGTGAATACAAAAGAACTGATCATTCTAAGTGATTGGGTTTTTGTGAGCAAGACCAACGAGATCTTTTGAAGACTGTTGAAGCTACTTGAAGTTTTGAACAACACCTTTGAAGAAGTGAAGTGAAGCCATGATGAAGATGATGCTGTGGAGTTGGGGGGTTTAACCAACTTGTAATTGGGGGGGGGGTAACCAATTACTGTGTAATCATCTTTTGGCATAGTGAAGAATCCGTGTTGGGGGGTGTAACCAACACGGCAAGGAGTAGGTCTTTGTACCGAACCTTGTAAATCTCTGTGTTATGTGCTCTCATTATTACTGCACCACTAAAAGAGTAGATCTAGGCTTTAACCAGCTGCAGAGGTTGAATTGATAATCCAAAGGGAACAATTCATAAAAAGAAAAAGTTATCACTGATTCACCCCTCCCCTCTCAGTGATCACAACCGATCCAGGCATTTCAAGTGGTATCAGAGGGAGGTTACCTCTGTAAGGATCTACTTCTGAGAAGATGGACAATCTGAATTCTGTTAATAGTAGGGGTGTTCCTACATTCGATGGAAAGAATTACCACAGCTGGAAGAATCGGATGTTACCCTACCTTCTATCTCTCGGCCTTGAATTTAGAAATGCAGCCTTATTTGGATTCCCTCCTCTTGCTAATGAAGCTGCTATGACACTCGATGAGAAAAGAAATATGGAAGTTGATGGTAAAGCTCAAAATGCCATTCTTATGTCACTCTCAGAAAAGGTATACACAAAAGTCATGGGACTCAAGAATGCTAAAGAAATTTGGGACAAATTGGAAAGTAGTTATGAAGGCAACATGAAAGTCAAGGAAGCCAAATTACAGATTTGGAGAAGCAAGTTTGAGGATGTCAAGATGGGAGTAGAAGAAAATATTGATGATTATTTCACAAGAGTCAATGAAATTGTCAGTAACATTCGGGGCTTTGGAGAAATGTTGGAGGACTCCACTATTGTTAAAAAGCTAATGAGAAATTTTCCTGACAGGTTTGACCCCAAAGTCTCAGCATTAGAAGACAGAGATGATCTCTCTCTTGATGAACTACACAACATTCTCATTGCATATGAAATGAGGAAGATTCCAGTATTCAAGAAGAAGATAAAGGATGATATGGCTTTTGAGGCCATGAGACAACTCAAGATAAAAGATGACGAAGTCCTAGAATCAAGTGATACTGACAATGAAGAAAAGGATGAAGATCTCAACACGATTATTTCTCTTTTTTCTAAAAGGTTTGGAAAAACTAAATTCAGGGGAAAAGGGAAATCACCATCAAGATGTTTCAATTGCAATAACATCGGACACTTTGCTGTAAACTGCCCCAAGAAGAGATATAGTGCTCCAGAAGTTGAAGATGAGAAGTCACAAAAGAAGAAATGGAGTAGATACCCAAGAGAAGGAAACAAATCTGGTGTAAGAAAGAAAAGGTTCATTCCAGGTGAAAGAAGAAGCTATGTAAGCAAAGAGGAAGAATCAGACTCTACTTCAGCCAGTCAATCAGAAGAAGAAACGAATTTTATGGCTCATGTGGAAAAAGGGTTTGATACCTGCAGCAGTGAAGATGACGAAAGTGAACGAACAGAGCTTGAATACATATTGAAAGATGAATTAGAGGCTTGCCTTGAGCAAAACATTAAACTCAAGAAAGAGAAGAAATTGTTACAAAAGGAAACTAAAAGAATGACTGAGGAGTTGGAAGAATGTATGAAGAAAGAGACAATGTACATTGAATAAATCAAGAGACATAAACTGAAGGTAGCTGAGCTGGACAAGATAGCAAAAGATCTTGAGGAGAAACTTCACCTCAAAGAAGAAGAGCAATCAGTGACACATTCCAGGTGGATTGAAGCACAGAATAGCTTGACAAAGATGAGAGAAGACTTCAACAAGGCTGTTGAGGTCAAGGCAGAATCATCTTATGCTGGTGCTCAGAGGCAGGTCAATTTACCACTAAGTAAATCTCTAAATACATCTGTTATTCCTAACAATGCAGATTCAAAGATAAAATTGAGACAAACATGGCATGAACCAACCTGTGTAAAATCATCTTCAATGGAAGAAAGGAAATCCTCAGGAAGGACTACTCAAATCTTGGACGGAAAATTACAACATGACTTTTATCAACAAAGAAGGTCAAGGTTCAGAGGCTACTGCTGGTGTTGTGGTGCGTTTGGACATAAGGCCTATGCATGCTGGTATAACATGTCTCGTCCAAACATGAGGCATGAGTCAAGGGGGAGACATCCTGAAACCCAGAGTGTTTTGCAGAAAGCATCAAAACCACCAACTCAGAACACATTTGACTGCCTGAGTGAAGCTTGTGGAAGATGTGACCAACAAGGTCATAGAGCTGATAAATGTATGACAACTCTTCCTAAACAAAAAGTCAAAGACATGAAAGGGAAAGGCATTCAAGAAACCAATGATGAAATCACATGCTTTTCTGAAGTGGCTCTAAAATCCAGCAGTAAAACCAAGTCATGGATTCTTGATAGTGGATGCTCATCCCACATGACTGGTGATACAAAAATTCTAAGCAACCTTGAAAGTCATGAGGGAGGAACCGTGGTGTTTGGAAATGATCGTTCTCTGAAAATCAAGGGAGTTGGAAAGGCTATGATTGCAACAAAAAATCTAAAATCCAATGATGTGTTGTTTGTTGAAGGATTAAAGCACAACCTACTGAGTGTAAGTCAATTATGTGATGATGGACATGAGGTGTTGTTCCAGAAAGACTCATGCATCATCAAGAGCTCAAAGGATGGAAAAATCATCACTCAAGGAAGAAGAACCACTGGAAATCTATTTCAAATTGGTGATCCCATCAATTCTTGTTTTCTTAGCTCTAAAGATGAAAACAACCTCTGGCATAGAAGACTTGGCCATCTTGGTCAAAGGAGTATGAGTAAAATTCTGAAGTACAATGTTGTACGAGATCTACCCAAATTAAAGAGAGAAAGAGATGAAGTCTGTGACACATGTCAGAAGGGAAAACTGACCCATAGGTCACACAAAGGAGTTGATATCATGTCTACTAGACATCTTGAACTCATCCATACAAACATATGTGGACCAATGAGACAGAAGTCTACAAGAGGAGATTTCTATTTTATAACCTTCATTGATGATTACACTCGGATGACCAATGTCATGTTCATGAAACACAAGTCAGAGGCAATCACGATGTTCAAGACTTTCAGAAGGCAGGCTGAGAAGGAACTGGAGCTCTGCATCAAGAAAGTAAGATCAGACAACAGAAAAGCATATACCGGTGATGTCTTTGAAAGCTATCTGGTCAAGCATGGAATCAAACATCAATATAGTACACCATATACTCCACAACATAATGGAGTGGCTGAACGAAAGAATCGAAGCATAGTTGAAATGGGGAGGACTATGTTAGCTGAGCATGATATCTCTAAGTTTTTCTGGAGAGAAGCAGTATGCACTGCTATACACATACAGAACAGATGTCTCCTGAGACCAGAAACACAAACGACAACCTATGAAATGTGGTTTAACAGAAAACCAACTGTTAAATATTTCAAAGTCTTTGGCAGTCCCTGCATCATCAAGATTAAAAACATCAATCTGGGAAAGTTTGAAGAAAAAGGTGAAGAAGGAATCTTTATGGGTTACCTACCTAATGGAAAAGGCTACAGATGCTGGAATAAGAGGTTGAATAAAACGATTGACTGCAGTGATGTCATAATAATTGAAAACAACACCAAACCACACACTGTGGATGATGATGACTCAAAGAATGACACAGCCTTGGAACAGAAGAATGCAGAATTACCTGAGCCAACACCAACTGCTGGTGAGATCAACTCTGAATATACCAGTGATGAAGATGAAGGCAATGAAAATGGAAGAAGAAGATACAACAAATTGAAGAAGCATGTTGACACAGAAAATGTCCTTGGAGACCTACAGTCCTCCGTAAGAACTAGAAGAAGATTGAGATTGGAAGATCAGACTGCACTGGTTTCTCAAGTTGAACCTCACACAGTGGCTGAAGCAGTTGTACATGAGGAATGGATACAAGCTATGCATGAGGAACTCAATCAAATTGAAAAGAACTCCACTTGGGATCTTGTGCCAAGGCCCAAAAATAAAAATGTTATTGGGACAAAGTGGGTGTTTAGAAAAAAACTCAATGAAAAGGGAGATGTTTCCAGAAACAAGGCCAGACTTGTATGCAAAGGATATTCACAAATGGAAGGAATCGACTTTGAGGAAACCTTTGCACCAGTTGCAAGACTGGAAACTATCAGAATGTTCTTAGCAGTTGCAGCACACAAGCAGTACAAGGTCTATCAGATGGATGTGAAATCTGCATTTCTGAATGGAGATCTTGAAGAAGAGGTGTATATTGAACAACCAGAGGGATTTTTGCTGGACAAAGATGGTAGTATGGTGTGCAGATTGAGAAAAGCCTTGTATGGATTGAAGCAGGCCCCTAGAGCCTGGTACTCAAAATTGGATGGTTGTCTTAAAGACATGAAATTTGTCAGAGGAACAGTTGACAGTAACCTCTATGTGAGAGAAATGGCCAATGGTACCCTCATAGTCATTATCTATGTGGATGATATCATTTTTTCTAGTAACAAGGAAGGACTATGTGAAGAATTTGTTGAGCAGATGAAAAGAACTTTTGAAATGTCAATGCTTGGTCAAATGACATATTTTCTAGGATTTCAGGTGGAACAAAGACAAAACTCCATATTTCTTTCACAAGAAAAGTACGCAAGGGACTTAGTGAAAAGGTTTGGAATGGAAAGTTAAAAGGAAGTCTCCACACCCATTTCTGTCGGAACCAAGCTATGCAAGGATGAAGAAGGAAACAATGTTGATCAGAAAGAGTTCAGAAGAATAATTGGCAGTCTACTTTATCTCACGGCTTCAAGGCCAGATATAGCATATGCAGTGACTTTGTGTGCCAGATTCAAAAGTGATCCAAAAGAATCTCATTTAACTGCAGTCAAAAGAATCCTGAGATATGTTAAAGGAACCCTCAACTATGGACTCTTATACAAACACAGTGCAAACATACAGTTGTTGGGATTCACAGATGCTGATTGGGCTGGTGATTGCACTGATAGAAGATCCACATCTGGTGGAACCTTCTTTCTGGGAGAAGGATGTGTTAGCTGGTACAGCAAGAAACAAAATTCTGTAACATTGAGCACAGCTGAAGCAGAGTATGTGGCCGCTACACAGGCATGTACTCAAATGATTTGGATGCAGGTGCAGCTAGCATATTTGAGGATTAAAGCTGAAAAACCATTGAGGATCTTATGTGATAATCAAAGTGCAATTGGGTTGTCTAAGAATCCTATCCAACACTCCAGATCCAAGCACATTGATATAAAATATCATTTCATCAAAGAAAGGGTCGCCAGTGGAGACATCAAGCTAGACTACATTCCTACTCAAGATCAAGTGGCAGACATTTTCACCAAAGCTATGCCTACGGAAAGATTTGTTGAGTTGAGGCTGAAACTTCATGTTCAGCCTTCTACTCTCACTTGAGGAAGAAGAAGGTCCCTCCTTATTCCCTAATTTTTTTGTATTCTTGTACTTACATGCAGGGAATTGAAGGAGATGAGTGCATCCCCTGAGGGGGAGCATTGGTAGTTGGAGATGTGCAGGTTCCAGAAGCTCTATACTATGAGTATGGCTTTCATTCATCCCTTTGCATTTGTTGGCCAATAAGGGGGAGAAATCATCAGGCACAAGGCACACGACATTCTATCAGTGTGCTTCGGAGTATTGACAACCAAATACAAAGGGGGAGATTGTTGTGCCCAAGTGAAGTAATTGCATTTGTTGTCAATAACTTGTCATGGTGTGCCATCTGATGAAGTACATCTTGAAGATTGATGATTACAGAAGCATTAAATCAGACGATTGTTGAGCTGTTCTTAGAGTTCCAAGAACTTGTATCAAGATGATACAAAGTCACCACATGATTAGTAGACCATGCATTGTAGTGACAATGCATGAGGAGTTGGAGATGAAAGAAGATCCATCCACAACTTCTAAGTGGGTGAAGTGGTTTAATGAAGTCCATGCACTAACACTTAGTGCATGTGAATCTGAAGAAGTCCCAATTTGATCTCTGATTAGATCAACGAAGACATTGAAGATTATAAGTGATAAATAAATGTTGAAGATAATGGAGGAATTTCAAATGAAGAAGAAGAGAGGAAGAAGGAGAAATGAGAAAGATAGGCATGTGGCATTTGGCAATTGGCATATTTTATATGGAGGAGAAACTTGTTTTTATACAAAGTCTTATTCTATACTTTTCCAAAAAATATGGCCAGCCTGTGAGCACCTTGTGGGTTCAACCCCAAGGCTCATGTGGGCCTAAGGTGCCACGCCCAAGGGGGAACCCGTGGGGCGAGCTCAGGGCGGCAGGGGCGCACCCGCAGACACCACAGAGGCGCTGGGGCACGCCCGGAGGAGCGCAGGGGGCCGTGTATAAGCCCCCGAGGGCACGCGGTGGTGAAACCCGCGCGCCGGAGGAGCAGAGAGTGGGCGCAGAGCGCGCCCGCAGGGAGAACACGGTGCGGGGCGGCACCGTGGAGGGAGAAGATTCAACTGGCGGGTTGAGGCAGCGCCAGGGTTATAAGCCGCGGCAAAATCCCGCGCCGTTTCGATGTGGGACGCGTATTTTTCACCGGGAGCAAATCTCCGCCGTCCGAGCAATCGCGCGCTCGATCTGGACCGCTCATCTGATCCACCGCGCCCCCGATTTAATCCGGCCGTCCGATGTCCTTCATTCGCCCGATCGAACGGCTCCCGGCTTATCTTCATCCTCGAGCTCGAACGAAGACCACCCGCGAGCAGCCGCTGAACCAGAGCCTCCCCGAAGACAAAATTCGAGTTCCCGGCCACCATTTTCGAAGCCGAAGGCTCCCTCGTGCTCGTCTGGCCACACTGAACACAGCCATGCTATAAAATGGATGTGCATGCAACAAATGAAGATTTTCGATGTAAGCCGAGGCAAACGGAGTTGCCGAGGCCATGAGGTGTTCATGTTTTGCATGGATTGGGTTTCAACAGAGGCCGTGCATGCGTTATAAATCGCATGCACGTGAAGGAGAAAAATAAAGGAAGAACCCGCGTCAAACCGAGAATGAAAAACAAGATTTGAAAAGATTTTTTAAAGATCCGAAGATCTCGGGTGTTTGAAGTTATTTCACACGGATGATCCGAGGCGTTTATCTGCCTATAAAAAGAGAGGCCGAGGCTCTCATTAAGCTTGCTGAAACGCTGTTGAAAAACTTGGAAGACCCGCGAGTGCTCTGCCTCGCGAAGTTGAAGCTTTGCGCGCCCCCTGCGCGGCAGTGAAGTCCGGAGCAACTCTTGCTTCGTGAGGTTCCTTTCGCACATCTCTTGCGCGAAAGAGGTGAAGGAGGAGGAGGAGTTACCTGCGCGCCTACTCCCTTGCGCGACAGGTAGAACCCGAGGCCGCATTCTTGCACACCCAAGGTTGCATCCCTCTCTATCCGCAGACTTGCGTGGCAGGAGGTGTTTGCGCGGCAGTGGCCCTTGCACCTTGTGCTTGTGCTTTTGAAGAAGGCAGTGAGGTGTGCTGCCTTGTGCCCCTTGTGCACTTGCGCGGCCAGTGACACCCACACCCAACGTGGTGTTTTAAGTGAGTAGAAGGCCACACCACTTGCGTGCCTATTTTGAAGGTAGAGTTCGGGCAGTGTGTGCAAAGGCAGTGGAAGGCCAAGGCATTGCCTTGTGCTAAACAAGAAGGGGACCCGAGGCTTGCATGCCTTGTGTGTGCATAAGGAGGAAGGCCACCCCATTTGTGTGTGTGCAAAAGAATATAAGGCCGAGGCCTTAGTGCCTTGTGTGCACCAAAGGAAGACCACACTTTGTGTGTTTATAAATTGAAGAAGAAGGAAAAGTCAAGTGGGTGCATTAAAAGAATGAGTAGTGTATGTGTGCACATGTGAAGAAGATCAACTTTGAGGAGCACACACTTATGTGTGTGAATACAAAAGAACTGATCATTCTAAGTGATTGGGTTTTTGTGAGCAAGACCAACGAGATCTTTTGAAGACTGTTGAAGCTACTTGAAGTTTTGAACAACACCTTTGAAGAAGTGAAGTGAAGCCATGATGAAGATGATGCTGTGGAGTTGGGGGGTTTAACCAACTTGTAATTGGGGGGGTAACCAATTACTGTGTAATCATCTTTTGGCATAGTGAAGAATCCGTGTTGGGGGGTGTAACCAACACGGCAAGGAGTAGGTCTTTGTACCGAACCTTGTAAATCTCTGTGTTCTGTGCTCTCATTATTACTGCACCACTAAAAGAGTAGTTCTAGGCTTTAACCAGCTGCAGAGGTTGAATTGATAATCCAAAGGGAACAATTCATAAAAAGAAAAAGTTATCACTGATTCACCCCTCCCCTCTCAGTGATCACAACCGATCCAGGAATTTCACAAGGAATAAAATTTAGTATATATTACATGCTAGTCAATATGCATATCAATGGAGCACAAGAGAAAATTAATATAAATGCATGATAAATCATGATAATCATAACCTGGAAATGTGGTAACAACACTTGACATTGAATTAGCATTAGCCAAGGTTCATTACACATGGAGCATGTGTAATCCCTCATTGAACATGAATAACAAGTAAACCATTTTTTCACCTGAATTATCATGAGTAAATAATAATTTTAGATGATGTATCATGATACTATACTTTAACCAATGAATTGGCGCACTTTAAGGGAACACGCTACATAACAATTTCATTTCAGGAATAAGTGTGTCATGTGGTTCATAAAACATGGAATTATTCATCATAATTTATTCAATGATAAAGGTATGTGTAATAAATACATGAATCATTATAATAAATAAGTAAATGTAAATGATGATGAATATCATTGATATATAAATGGTCACGGTATTCAATACACAATGACTTTGGCTAGGAAATTCACGGTGCAATTTCGTCAACATAACGTTGTGTAATAATAGTTCATAAAATGGTTGATGAGAGTGGAAGAGGTGTCTCATCATATATACATGAAATGGACATTAATGGGGTCATATAGATACATGTCCCAACATATGTGATGGAATTTTGATTTGTAATACCAAATAATTACTTAATTGTAAATGAGGAGAGAGAAACTCTTTTAGGAATTTTGGCACAGTAACTACTGTACATGGGAGGCATTTAATGAAAAGGAAAAGTGTATCTAATTACTCAAAAATAAAGAGGGATGTATGGGGGAGGTGTGAAATCATACAACAACATTTATAATTGAAAATAAAAATGCATAAATATATAAGAAAACATGGATATAAATAAGGAATTTGAGAATCCCTTACTTGGAAGTGTGATCCCAATGTCTTGGGAAAGGATAGATAGAGGATTATTAGGAGATCATGGAATTGTGGGAGGATTCAGCAGAGATGAGGGATGGAGTTAGAAGAACTCCAGAGGCTTTTAGTGAAGAGGAAGTGGGAACATGTGTCAAGTTATATAGGAAAGGAGAAGGAGTTTTATATTATTTAGGTTTGGGACACCACACATTAAACTAATCAAAACCTCAAACCAATCTATGGATCTTGACCATGGTTATTTGAAAATTGTAGGGGAAGAAAATATTTTATAAGGTCATTGTCCGAACTTTTTAAAACAATAGGGTTGCTTATGTATGGGTGAGTCACACTCTCAAGGAAAACAAATTTAAAAGATAAAATGTTTTATAAGTCGTAAAGGGTCCATTAATGCTTTGTAAAATAAATCAATCAAACCTAAAATAACACAATTTTAATTTAAAGACATATATTGTCCAAAAATAATGTTTATATTAATTTATTACACCACTCTTGTGTCATTATGATGACATAAAACACATTATATATTTAAACTATATTTATTTATTTACCAAAAATTTTATTGTCTCAGAAAATTATGAAAAATTCACCATTGGAAAATTTTGATGTCCCGATTACAATAATAATATTCATTTTTCTATATAATTTTATAAATATGTGAATTTTTACTTTTAATATAAAAACAAAAATATATAAAAAATTCCAGGGTTTTGAAAAAAAACTTTACAAAACATAATAAAAATCACAACTGCATTCATAAAATTATACTATCGTTTATACTTAATAAAAAGTAATTTAATAATAATAATATTGTTTTTGTAATATTATTTATTTTATAAGTCCATTATTTTATAAATACAGATTCTGTAGTAGAAAATTAACTAAAAATACAATTTGTTCTTAAAAAAATATTTACAAATAAACAATAATAAAAATAATGTATATTCATTGTTATCTAAAAAAATTTACATAATCATATTGTTAATTTATTGTAACATATCCCCTTATAACACCTGAATAAGACCAAAGGGTAAGGTGCATGATGATGAGAAATGGTTGGGGTGGCTTTGATATCATTGCTCGAGTGGTAATCTCTATCAACTTCCACTTCGATCAGAGGATGTTCTACTTGAGCTTAACTTATTCAAGATTGGATTGGGCATAGTCAATAGCGAATCCCAATGATGCTACATACTTTCTGATCTCTAAAAAAGGGTTTCGTATGAGGCAAGCCTACTAGATGAGGCAATCACTTCCTTTTTCTGAGTAAATTGGATTTGTTAAAGCATAATATTTATACTAATCATGTTATCACTATATAATGGATATATTATTCATGGTCACAATTCTTAATGGTATTTTAAAATCCAAAACATAAAACGAAATAAGTGCATACATTTTACAAAACCATAAGAAAACATTTAAATTGACCAAGAAGAATCTCCATTAATGAATGTTTGGGTCATTACAGGCACTGATCCTAGGCTAATCCTTGATGCATCACACAAGTAAGTATAACATACACTTGGCTCTGGAAAAGTCCGAATAGGTGTCGAAACAATCCTCACTTTTAGCCCCGAAAACACATTCTCAAATGTTACTCACCATAGAAACATGAAAACCTTATTTTTAAGACCAGTATGAGGTGAAGAAAGGCGTGATAAGTACTATATGAAAATCCTATAATATCCTTTCATCCCTAAGAAACACTATATTTCAACACATTCATGGGATTCTCCTATGAAACAATAATAATAACACTTTTTAGGAAAATAAATAATCATTATTCAGTTATTATATAACCAATGGAGTAATCTTTATCGATCCATTAGTGGAACTAACTAATCATGGCGTAAAAAAAAATTCTTTATCCGTGTACATGGAATTATCTTATGATTTTGGAAATGGTCATTGCAAGTAGGAGAAAACACGAAGATGTCTACTACAAAGACCTTGAAAAGAGAATAAAATTTGATAAGGAACAACCTATTTATAGGTGCCATAAAAATGGAGGTTGTTTTAATAAGACTGAATTGAATATCAAGGTACTCAAATAGACTATACATGATATGGAATGTAGTATGAGGTATGTCTTATGGTCTGACTCATACCCGATGATAACCTGATCTCTCATCTATCATAGAGAAGACCATTTCACCTCAGAGGTTGTCCAAGATAACATCTATAAAAGGATGTGGGTATTAGTTCATGACCATAATATGGTTAAACCCTTTATAATAAATGCATAGATATAAAGATCTATCCACATTCTTGGAAAAAGCATGGAAAAACCCCTAGAGGATGTACATGGTATTGAAAATACTTTGACCTCTATATGATCTTACATCCACTTAAGCTTGTGATGCTATGTAGGTACCATCCTATATGGAGGTACAGACACTAGCGCTACTCCTGGAAAATTTGTTTATTGTAAAATGTACCTCTCTATTAAAAGTTACTCTAGAAAAATAATTGGCAAAGACATCCCTGAATCAATAATCTTGTAGAAGAAAATTCAACTCATCCTAAACCCCAGGCCCCCGTGAAGAGACTTTCAATCTAGGCAGTCACTCCACATTTCCCATGATGCACTGGTCCCGCTATACCATCCTAGACATCCCTCTCACCCTTATATATATAAATATTTCACTATGGTTATATATATGATACCCTATGGTGATATAATTCTATAAAATAATGGTAGAAAACAATCCATTCAATTTATATAATGACATTAAATACATCCATATCATGAAAAAATGATTCCATAATTAAGGGTAACTGCCTACCTCAAGTGGATAGTCACTACACTAGTGTATGCCCTATTTTCTCACCCCTAACTATGTATGTAGGATCATTACACAATAAAGATATAGTTTAACCAGTCTGATAAATTCTAAAATAGATATAAAGATAGATTAGTTAGAAGAAAATCTATCAAAGAATGTAGATACTATAGTAGATTCCATGTTAATAGTACCTTGTACTATCGATGGTCCCATAGCTTGAACCTTGGGTATTGAATATAGAGCATTCAACTATCCTGATCCACAACCATATGCAATATATGGACTACAATAATCAAAATTGCCTTGTTATCCCTATTGGTAATCATGGATCTCACTTACAGATCCATGACCAAATCCTCATCAAGACCATATGGAGTTGTTCCAACTCTCATCCTAACATGGAATGATAGAAGTATCCCTTGAAGTTGGAGTAATTACTAATAATTTTCTACTCATAGCTAGTGGATAGTCCCAATAAAAAGTTTGAGATTCCCCATACAAACACAATCTTAGAACTCGAGTGGGTCCCTATCACATTGAGGCTTCAAATTCACTTGTCTTCCACACAAATGACACTCATTAATGCTATCGAAATGCTAACTAAAATTTTCAATTCCCAAGTGGGATTCCTCGAGAGATCATTTCCTACTATTGGAAGAAATACTAGCCTGACAAGACACTTATCCTTTATAACCGGTACTATTTACATCCCTCAGGTTATTCTCATTGATAATATCTCGATTGGATATTTCATAAAAAATATTTTTCTGAAAGACATTCATCTATTTAATGATGGATTACTATAGCAAATTTTCAATGTTTCTAGCATGTGAAAGATCATAACCAGCTATAAGCGCTGAAAAGTTAAAAAACTCTATGAACCACAAGGAATGTTCCATAAATAATATAGAATCATTCTAGAGATGCATGAACTCTCTGGATCTGTTAGCTCTCATCTTTTGAGAAAAGAACTGATCATAGAAGGATGTCTGTAAATAAACCCATTCCATTCTCTAATGGCGATCAGCCTAGGAAATATAATAACACAAATGATTCATGTAATCCTAAAGCATGTGTGTGGAAATATTGAACCTGTTATCTAGAAGCATTTCGTAATATTCCAAGATAGATGGAATGGACTCTAGACAAGACACAACAACCTGCAGACCTCCATCCCTTAAAAAATTTGGTGGAGGAAGCTATGGAAAATCTACAGTTAGATCATCCATCACGGGTTCAATAAATGGTACGCCATGCATAGAATGCATAAGACCTATGAAAAATTAAAGAACATCAATTTCTGTTCAAAAATTAGTTACATCAGGAAGTACCTCTAGTGTCACACATGGAGGAAATTATAGAGGATCAATGCCCACCATGTCTAGATTATGGTCATCGCCACACTCCCAGTGTACATCATGAGGATGTCAACCAGTCATTGATCTACAATTTCATTATCAAATGCCTTGTAAGAATATTAAGTATAAATACAACATCACTATAAAAATTAAATAACAGGAAAACTCATTTCCCAATGTATAATACCCAAACTAACTACCAAGACTGCAATTTATCGGTATGTGATCATGTTTATGTTTATGTTTACTTTAATTTTAATTACTAGGCTTTATAATAATACATCCAAAAACATGACATAGATGGATAATGGTATACAACCAATTAATTTTATGTATCATCATTTACATTGAAATTTATAGACATTTATTTATATTATAATAGCTCGACTGAGCAAATTATGAATCACAACCTAGGACAGTCCATACACCACATTAATTGAAATAGGAAATCACTCAATCACAACAAAGAGTAATTTAATAATAATAAAACAATCATAGAATCACAATGTAAACAAAAACATATCAAAAAAAATTGTATATTAGTGAAATAAACCAATATGGCTTACAATTATGCATGGCATTGAAATTCTAGGTTCCTATAATGATACATGTAACAATGCTCCTTTACCTCATATCATTGGACTAAGGATGAGTGAAAATACTCAAATAAGGTAATGATCAAAAGCAGCAAAAAACATGTGTGTCACCGAATAGTGAAATAATATCATCAATAATATGAAAAATAAAAATCGTAATTATATATTTGGGTACATGGATTTGAGCCTGATCCTAGGTTCACGATGTCCAAGCCTGACATTTGTCCAAGTCACAAGTGTTCATAATATCCAAAATATTGTCTCCGAATAGTAATTTACGAATATAACCTCTTGTCACACCACATTTTGACATCCCAAACCCAGATTACACATAAAGGGTGCCTCGAGGATAGTGGACCACATGGCCTTAAGAACATCTCTACGAATTCCAGAGGCAACTAAATAGCAGTGAGGGCCTAGTGTGTGTCTGTGGGAAGACTATGCCCTCATTTCCAACGTTTAGTGCAGTGAATGAATGTATATATAAGTAAATATTAGTATAAATATGAGTAAACATCAGTCTCAATGGAAAATAGGGACTACAGTAACAATAATATAAATAAAAATAATATCATAAAAAAATAGATGATACGTCATGTCACGTGAAAATTTGAAAAAATAGATACAAGAAAAAATCATATCATGATCCACATTAGTATAAATGACATCAAAAGACTCTCCATAGAACCCTAAATTTCTGCACAAACATCTTGGATCATGCTATTTCTTAAATAGTAAGAAATCAAGTGTTTGATGTCGTACTATTCCCTTTGTCAAGATGACCAACCATGTAATCTACTCTGGGTACCAAATAGAGCCCAGAGAGGGTGTGAGATAACTCATAGTGGGCCTCCACCAACGGTGTCTATAACATATATAATGTGTATAATAAATGTAATAGTGTGCATGAATTGATATATAATTTAAATCAGTAAAATGTACCTAAATACCCAAGTAACTGTCTCAGCCCTTTTCCGGTGTATGATCTTTTAACCAGTTCATTATTTAATTGTCACCACATTATAAAATGTCACGTGTAAATTATATTAAAGGTTACATGATGTAATAAGGAACCCTATAATGATATTTAATATTGATGTCCCAAGGAAATAAAAAAGGTGAAAGAGACCTCAAGGGTCTCCAACATAGTAATAACTCTATTCTGGCACGGGGTAAGAGTGTAATCCAAGGTTCCAATTCCAAGGAATTCCACAATTATATGCCTACCATGTCTATAGAGATCATCTAATGTAAATGGGGAAATAAAATTATTGGTTCCATTGGGATTTATCCATGGAACCAACATGTCAGTGATGGATCCATGGACTGTATACGAGAAATCCTGGGTTGATATTTATAGAATGATATGGTGTCATATTGATCATCTAATGTATAGAAAATGATCTAGATCTAGGTGGGTCTCATCTATGAAAGCCATATCCTTGAATTAGAATGGGGTTCCAAAGAGCTCATGGTATTCTCCAGTCAGAATCCAAGATGAGGACGAGTCATGCCACTCATAATTGATATTTATGTCTTGTAATATTTCATTTTTTCCAACCCATTCTTTTCATTACTGTGATAAGGTCATGTATCATTAAACATTTTAATCAATTAATTAGGTTTATTTCTTTCCTTTCATTTGTGTAACAAGGCCATGTACAATGAAACCATTCATTTAATCCATTTGAAGAATATTCCATACTCACAGTTCATTCCGCTACCTTCCATTAATGTTGTTTTGGGTGATATATATATGCAACATACTATTCATTTACATTTAAGACCATGTGATATACTTTGTATACATACCAATTAAAATTTAACAGTTCATTGTCAAATTGAATAACTTTACTTACTTAGGTCAAGTGGTGAGGATACATGATACTTACCATTATAATATTCTGATTATAATAATTCCATTTAATATATAATCTATTACCCTTAATAAGGTAAATCCAAGGCACACCTGAACAGTGGATCAAATGTGTCAAAATACTAAAACGACAATTATAGAATGGCGTACTACATGGGATGAATAGAGCTGTAGGAATAACAAATAACAACAAATCACGTTTTTGGAATGAGTATAACCATTCAATTTTAGTTATTATAAGCATTGAATATAAATTCAATAAAGTCCACCTAATGAAATTGGTTAGCCCAACACGACAAATCCAAAACTGACGAACTTGAGGGGTGAGTTATAGACCACATACATTAGGGTAGTATGAATGTCCTCCTCCATTACATTCCATTTATTTGGAATGGATTGTATTAGATCTAAGAAAAGGAAAAAAATTCACATACCCGGATAATTAGTTCAATAGAAAGAGAGAATATGAAAGGCTTAAACAGACTCAAGTACTTATCATTGCACATCCAACATGATGAATAGAATATTGAATGGGTCCCAGAAGAAGGATATAACATGATCATGATATTTGGAATTAAAAAATATCTAAATTGATAGAAAAATAGATTATTCTATATTAGATCATAGATTAGGGAGGAAGGAGGGATCTAAACAGATCATTAAGGGATAATTTAAAATTTTACCTCAAATATTTCCCTGTATATGGTTTTTTTACATGATTATCTAGGAATAAGCGAAATTTTCATGGTTAGGCTACACAACTGTGTGCCCACCATGGGAGGTGGATCTATTAGGAAAAAAACCAACCGCATGGTTAGGAAAATAGTGTACCAACCATGCGCCAACCATGTGACATGGTAAGTTTCCCTGAGAAGATTTATTCCAAGATCTGAACATTCCCTGCACACCCCATATACCTTTTCTAAATTATTTTTTATGCGTATTTGGTTAAAATTATTGATTTAGAATAAAATTTAATCGATCCAATTATGAGTGAAAATCATGTTCTTACTGTCTTCCCCCCTTAAGATAACTCAACCCAATTTTCACCATCAAATGGAGGAGATACACTATCTTAGATACATTCTAACAAATGAGCATTTTATCCAGCCTCCCCCTCCCATGTCTCATCCAAAACATGGCCATGATGCCATAGAACCAACAACAAAAGGACATAATGGCCTTAGACAACCAGCGTACTCCGGTTGACGATGTGTACTAGATTCTCCACAATGGTATCATCAACATCTAACTCAACATCTTCCAAATAAAAGGTTTGATATAGATCAACATGACAATGGAGAAGCATTGAAATGTTAAAGAATTCATGCATTGAACGATACCTCTAAGGTAGTATCAATCGATAAGCAACTTCCCTGACTCTCCCCATAATCTCAAATGGTCCTATGTAATGAGGATATAGCTTTCCCATCATATTCAACTCTCTATGTTCAATCTTGGGTCATATAAGAAAAAAATATCCACATCCTTGAACTCTATAGCTCATCGACAATGATCGTGATAACATTTCGGTCTAGATTGCACAATATTCATATGATTTCTGATTAATTGAACATGATCTAAAGTCTCTTCAATGAGATTAAGACCCTTTAGGTCTACCTCATTTTCCTTTATCCATAAAAGGGGTGAATGGAATGACATACCATATAAGCCTAAAAATGAAGCCATCTAAATTGTTTCCAGGAAGCTATTATTATTGGAGAACATGAAGAGAGGGATGTGATTCTCCAATGAAGCAATAACATTGAGGTTATATTCTTAGATCATATCCTTTAAAACCTATATATTATGTTTGGATTATCCATCATTCTAAGGATGAACAACAGTTCATAGAATTACCTATGTTCACATAGCCTTTTGTAATCCCTTCTAGAATAATGATCTAAAACAAGAATCCCTATATGAAATGATTGTACATGGGACACTATGAAGTCATATGATTTTACATACATACATTTTCCCATCTCATAAATAGAGAATTTTTTTTGAATTGGTATGAAGTGGGTTGACATCGATAGTTTGTCAACGAATACCCATATATCACCACTACCCCTTATAGACCAAGGTAATCCGACTATGAAATCCATTGTAACATCTTCCCATTTCCATTCTAGGACATGAAGCGGTAGAAACAATCATTTAGGACTCTAGTGATCAGCCTTCACCTACTGACATTTAGAACACCTAGTGATAAAAACTTCTGTCTGACACTTTATCTGAATCCGTCGATGCTAGTGTCGCGGGTTTCATAACATATTTCATATACCCATATGAACTTCCCACTATGAGGTGTGAGACTATATCATCAACTCCACTCTCATATTTTTGGTAACCCAAATATTTCTACATAGACACAATATATAGTCTCTTTCTGTAGAAAAATCCATAGGTGGGTTATTTCCTAACATATTCACGTGGAGAACCAAACCATCAGGATATAATAATTTCATTCTCCTCGCAATATCAATGGGGGAAGAGGTAACATTAAAATATTATAGATAAGACTACTTATGGATATCATGAAACTCTTAGTGCAGCTTTGACAAGGCGGCCATTAACATCCATTCATCCCTTGATTCCTGTACTTCTTGGGATTATTTTTTTGACTCTATGAATCTTCAACTACATTTCCCTTCTTATGAGTATTGGAAACATCATAATCATGGTATTGTAGTTATTTGACCCATATTCACTGTTGAGGGTCATGTCACATTGGTAGAAGATATATTTGAGGCATGTGTGGTCTATTTACACTTCAAAGTTCCCACATAATAGATAGTGTATCCGGAAATGTAAATAATGTACAACTACTTGTAGATCATGGTTGTGCGTTAAGTAATTTATCTCATGAGGACTCAACTACTGATATCCATATGCAACCACATTGATTTATTTCATTATCCATTCTTCTAGAATGACGTTTGGCGCATCATATAAAATGGTAGAACATTTTCTTGGCTCCAGATGAGTAAGAATTTTTTCTAAAAAAATCATCCCTTTCTGCTCTTCAAAGGGTTTCCGACATGCTTATGACCCTAGGAACATGAAACCCATCATCATAAGAACAATAAGTGGTGATGTAAGGCATGCGAAGTCTTGCGTGAATGTACTATAATATCTTGCTTTCCCCAAAAAACATTGTATGTCAAACACATTGTTGGGATACATTCGAGAAAATACTACTCTATCATTTTTGGATCAACAGATACACCAGATTTTGATAATATATGACCATATAAGTTTACTTTGTTACTCTAGAAGTCGAATTTAGCAAGCTTGGTGTAAAGATAATTCTCTTTAACATAATCAAAACAATATCAATATGATTTTAATGGTTCTTATGTGTTGGGTAATACTCCATGATGTTGTCCACAAATACCATGACAAAAGAATACAAATGGAGGTGGAACACCCTATTCATAAGTGCCACAAAAATAGAAGGAGAATTTGTAATACCGAATGACAAAATAATGTACTCAGACATATAATACCATACATGGAATGTTGTATGGGATATGATTTATGTTTTGTCTCTTACATGATGAAAACATGATATTAGGTTGATCATAGAGAAGACCTTAGGTCCTCAGAGCTGGTTGAATATATCATCTATTCGAGTTAGTGGATATCAGTTCTTTTACATAAGCTAGTTTAACCTTCTATAATTCACACATTGATGTATGGTTCCATCCACCATATCGAAAAAAATGTAGATGGAAACCCCATGTGGATGGACTGGTTTGTATAAAACCATTGGCCAATAATTACTCTAGCTTATGCATGAGATCATGAAGTTATTTAGGTGACGTAATTTTAGGATGGATGTAAATAGTGTATGGTCCTTGAACAAGCACGATTGTATACTCTACCTCTCCCTCTCAGAATGTAATCCAAAAAATTCATTTGGAATTACATCCCTATAATGATCCAATAGTAGAATTAAACCATCTTTTCCCAATCCTTGATCCCTTATGAATTGATTTTCATTCTGGGCAGTCACTCCACCTTGCCCATGATGCGCTAGTGCAACTATACTAGTCTAGACATCCCACTTAACATTACTTAGATAATTGCTTCCCTATAGTGATGTAAATGAAACCCAGTGTTGATAACAATAAAAAAAGTACGATAGTGAACCAACCATACAATTCCAATATTTTCATTGTATCTCGTCATCTAGAAAACAAAAAGGATCCATTTGAATGGGTAACTACATACCTCTAGGGGATAGTCCCTACACTGTTGTATTCCCTTTTTTTTATAACCCTGATAACATATCAAGGTTCATCACACCATAGTGATACTATATAATTAGCCAAAGACATTCCAAAATAGATAAAAAGATAAAAGATTTCAAATGGCCTATATCAAATAAAACTGATACTATAGGGGATGCAACAAGAATAGTACCTTGTATTATGGATGGCCCAATACCATGATCTTCAGGTATCGACTGTGGTTCATTAAAATGTCATGATCTATGGAAATATGAAATAGATGAACTAGTATGATTATAATGTCTTTTCTGGTGCTTCTAGTGATTAGGGGACAGGATAAAATGGCCATGGCCTCCTCCATGTCCATACCTATTGGTGTTATTCAACTCTCCACAAGACATGATATAAAATAACATTATCCTAATGGGGGAGTCGATGCTAATCCTTTTCCACTCGAAGAATGATGAATGATACTATATAAATGATTAGTAATTCCCTTAATGAAACATGACTAACACTCATGTGGGTATCCACCACACTAAGGCTTAGAATCCATCATCATCCACATTGATGACATGCTTTTGAGCTATTGAAATAGGCACTCTGGTTGTCACTTCCCTGATGAAAAAACTCAACAGAATGATTCCTCCCAATGAAAGAACTACTGGACTAATGCAACACTACTCAATTAAAATTGGTACAATTTCCATCCCTTAGGTTACACTCTATGATAAGATCATGATTAACTATCTCATAAAAATTTGAGTGGTGAAAGACATTCACCTGCATATGGATGGTATATTATATCCCATACTCAAAGAATCTAGAACATATAATATAATCACAAGCTAGATGATGTTCAATGTGATAAAACTCCATGAAACATGGTGAATATTCCATAACTAATATAGAACCATATACTAGATTTTTGAACTCTTTGGCTCTGTTAGCTCTCAGTTTCTTAGAAAAGAACTGATCATAGATGGTAGTCTATAAATCAATCCATAATATGTCATGATTATGACCATCCAAGGAAATAACATCCCACAAACACATGGCTAAGTCCTGAATCATGTATTCGGAAATCTTGTCCCTCAACATTAGAGGCATTTTCAGATTCTAAATGATAGATAGGATTTCCCCTACCCCTGACTCAGCCTTCTATGGACCGCTATACTCTGATAAAGTTGGTGATTGCTTCTAATAGAACTTGAATGTGAGATCAGCCATCATAGGTGTAATTAGTGGAGCACCATCCATGGACTACATCAAATGTTGGATAATATCACGAACATGGATGTTAGTACCCAATTCTTATACACTAGGTGCTTCCTCTAGTGGAAAATTTATAGGTAAGACTAGTCGCTCAGGGCCCAACATGTCTGGACAATGGTCATCGCCACCCTCCAGGTGTATAACATGAAGATTTCATTCAGGCATTGATCTATAGTATTCAATCCCGTGACCAATAAAAATCATAAGAAGAATTGTTGCATCACTAGGTGAAGCTAACGGTAGGAGAATTAAATACCAAAGGCATACTACCAAATCTAACAACATAGATGAACATGTATCATCAAATGATCAAGTATATGTTTTATTTAATTTTATATTTAATTACTAGGTTTACACCCTTACCTTTCATAAATATGGATTGTGGGGTTAAATATATAGAAGAAAATCATTTTAGATTTAATGATTCACTTTATAATCAATAGACATTTATTTTTTTAATAATTGATCATCTATGTAAATTACTCATCCCAAACAATGAGGGCACATACACCTCGTAAATTGATAGAGGAAAACACTCATTCCCAACCATGAGTAATAAAATCATATGATAACTTTCATAGTTTCACTAATTAATTAAAATCAATCCATGTAATGAATAGTTTCGGAATGCACCAACACGTCATGGAAATATGTTGGACATGAATATTATAGGGTCCTATAATGATGTATGTAACAAGGATCCTTTCCCACGTATCATATGGAAAAAAATGAATGTAAATCCTTTAACATAATAATTATCCACAAAACCACACATCATGTACATCACCCAATGGTGAAATAATATCAACAATAATAAAAAAAATCAAAACAACAATTATATTTTTGGGTAACAAGGATTTTACCTTGATCCTAGGTTTACGATGCCAATGCATGACTTATGACCAATTCCCAAGTGTTCATAATCACATGAATATTGTATTAAACTAGTAAATCAAGAATGTAACATCCTTTGATACCACTTTTTGATGACTTGCACCTGAATTCCACTTAACGAGTTCCCCAAGCATGGTGGGTCACATGGTCTCAACCATATAACCTCAAACTCCATAGGTTGCTGACAAGAAGTGAGGGCCTAGGCATTATATATGGGGTGACAATTCCCTCATTACCAATGTGTAGATAAATGGACAGATTTAATCATTGGTAAATATCAAAATTCATAAGAGTAAACAGAAGGCACATCATAGAATATGGGTAACAATAAGTACAGAACATGATGGCATGTCATGTCAATTGAAAACTAGAAAACATCACTAAAAGACTGCATGAATAACATGTTCCACATAAGTATAATGTATATAAGAATAATATTCCAATAATCCTGAGTTATGGATCGGTCATCTAATATCATCCTCTATCCTAAAAAACCATATATCATGTGTTTGATGATGTATGCTTCCCATTTACAACACCTACACCATGTATTCTATTCTAGGCACCATACGAGTCCCAGAGAGGGTGTGAGATAAATCTCAAGGGGAAAGAACCAATGTTGTGTATAGAATCCATCCTATAAAATTGTAATGTAAAAATGTGAAATAATACATATATAACATAAATATGTACAATGTAATTAAATACCCATGTACCTTCTTAAACCCTTAACAAGTTTCAAAACATGTAACCAGTTCATTTTTTACTTGTTACTAGATTATAATATGTTACATGTTAAAGGAAACCTATAATTATATTTAATAGTGAATTCCCATGGTAATAACCAAGTGTATATAGACCTCATGTATTTCCAACATTGTAATAATTTTAGCCTCACATGGGGTGAGAGTGTTATCAAAGGATCGTAATCCAAGTAATTCCACGATGGGATTCCTACCATGTCCAGGGTGTTCATCCAAGTTAATATTAGCGTAAGAAATGACTAGCCCTATTGGGCATTAACAATGGCACCTAGATGTCAATGTTGTCTCCAAATATTGAATCTGATGCAACCCGTAATTAATTGTAATGGATCCAATGGTGTCATACTAGGAATCAAAGGAATAGGAAATAATTGTGATCTTGTTAAGGGGTGATAATGATATGAAACATAATATTCATTTACATTTAATTTTATGTCATATACATAATATACTTTCTAGTTCACATTTAACATTTCATTGTCACATTGAATCAAAAATCGTAGGTGGTTAAAGAAGTGAGGATAAATGAAAAATTCCATTATGATATTATCATTATAAACAAGGCATTTAATTTTGAAATTCATACCTTTTGGATGGTCATTCCAATGGACATTCGAATAGTGGCTCAATCATATAAAAATAGTAAAATGAAAATTATTGAATAACATCATACATGAAATTAATTGAGTTATGGGAATAATCACTAAAAACTAATCACCTATTTGGAATGATCATAACCCTATGGTTCTAATTATTTTAAGCATGACATATAAATTCATTAAACGGAACCCAATGCAATAGGTTGGCCCCACATAACCAATCCTAAATCATTGAACATGAGGGATGAGTTATATACCACCATCATTAGGGATTTATATATTTGATCCATCAATATTTTCCATTGTTTTTGTGTGGATTAGAATATATCTATGAAGAGGATAAAAATTCTCATACTCGGATAATTTGGATGAGATAAAGAGAGAAGAGTTATGGCATAAATGGACTCATGTACATACTGTTACATATCCAATGTGCTGAATGGATGCTCAAAAAGACATCAGATGAAATAGATATCTTGATACCAAGATTTAAACTAAAAAAATTTCCAAAATGAGTTAAAAATAGGTTAATCCCACTGGTTCATGAATTATGGAAGAAAGAGGGATATATTTATATCATTAAGGTAATATTTGAAATTTTACTTTGAAAAATGGAATGTTTAGGGTTTGTCTGCATTGTTTGAAAAAATGATCACTAACCATGCTGGGTTACCTGGGAAGAAAGTAACTTTTCATGGTTAAGATGAATTACCATGCACCAACCATGTGAGGTGGCACTGTTAAGAAAAACACTATCCACACAGTTAGGAGAAGTCTGTGCCAACCATGCAACATGGCCAGTTATCCCAAAAAGATGTACTTCGGCCATTGAAAATTCCGTATACACCATTAATATCTTTTTTAAATCATTTTCAACCATTTTTTCTCTAAAAGTAAATATTTTGACATAAATTGAAAGGATGTATACATTGGTGAAAATCGATTTCTTACATATCCATTCCATTTTGGTGGAATACATACCCTCATCATTTATCCTAGACCAGAAATTCTCATAACCCTTTTTTAACTCCGATATTAGAAATAACCGAATATATTTGGATTGATTAGGTGATAATTTTCCATACATATTGGCATACATCAACACACTAACTTGGGAAGATTCACTGTTATCCTTATTAATCCTAATAATTTCTATAATAAATTGTTCCATGCAAATTTAAATAACATGAATCATAGACTATGTCACTCTAACATCTTCTCTTCTTGTCACTATCTTCTCTTTATGTATATAAAAGATATATTTTCTAACTTATAGATGATTTTTTTATTCTCATGAACATAGGTATCTTACCCTTTAGTACTATATTTTTTCCATTATCTTTATTTTTCCCTTTAATGAAATATTTCATTCTTTATTTATTTGTATAATTTGATTAATATAATATTAAAAAATTCCATTTATAATCTAATGTCTTTATATCCTTTAATATATCTAACCATAAATTAATGATTAATCAAATCCATTATCAATATTAGAAAATAAGGTGACATAATTATTACAACTACTTTTTGAGTTATCATTATATTTCATTATTTGGTTTCTACTTCTTTTTACAGGGAAAAGATATTTTTAATTATTAATTTTTTTTCTCATCCTCTACATCTGATTAGGAATCTTGAATATTTACCTTTGGGATCTATTTTAATGGTTTACTATTATTATCAAAGTTATTACATAATAATAATTCCATTCACATTCTATTGTCTTTTTATATAATGAACCACATTAATAAAAGGGAAATAACTTTTATTCAATTAATAATCATCTTATACATCTATATATTTGTCTTCAATAGATTTTTTTTCACTAACTATTACTTTTTTCATTACTTAAAAGTATAAAAGTGTAAATTATTTATTTAAAATATTAGATCATTTTTCATTTTGTATGAAATGAGTATGATTTGATGTTCATTAATAGAATGATCAGTCATGCCTTATATTTTAGAAAAAATCAAATTAAATCTATATAGAGTGTTTCTGATCATCACATAAAATATAATGAAATCATTAAATTTTTCACAAAATCCATACATGTTAATAATTGTATCATATACCCTGGTGAAATAGTAATGTGTATTCTTACAATAATTATTTTTAATATGTAGAAACATGCTTCTCTAGCCAGTATATTGGATCCCATCTACTTGTTATTTTTTTATTTCTATCTTATCAATTATTTCTTATCCATTTAGAAGTTTGAAGAAAAATAATATTTTTAAATGTATTTTCTAATAGTTAAAAAATTATTTCATTTTAATATTTTCCATCAAACTCTATATTTATCACAACTCCATGAGTTATAGAACAGTGTTTTTGTTATATTTAGTAATTTTTTTTGTAGAATCCTCAACATTATGGATGAGTTAATAGAGGTATGGTATAATTTTATTCCAGTGATTGTGGTCATATTTTATGTGCAATGAAATAAATCCCTGTATATTACAAGAATTTATGTTATCTATTATATTTTAATTATTTGAATCATTACGAGGGAATATTATCTAAAACCACATGTTATATTCAGATATAATTGGATCACATTAACTTTGAGGGGAAGAATCAAATATCCAATTTCATTTATTGAGTTTCTCAATTTTTACCATACCGATTGTGGTTGTTATGATTATATACCTAGTAAATTATTTATCAAAAACTCTGATTCATTATAATTAATAATAAGTATTGGAGGGGACACAATATGTAAATGTCTTGGATTAAAGGCCTAGTATTGTACTTATTTTTTATACAACCCAATATGGATTCTACACTATCATAAATATTCATAAATATTATAGATTAAATTTTTCTCTCCAAGAAACTTATAGTCATTAGGAAAATATTTAAATGGTTCGATAATAGAACCAAAAAAAATGTTCATCTATTACATCCTAATGTTATCTCAAACAATGGATATTTTCACTCATCCATTAGTATATATATCGATTAGATTGCTTGTGTAATCCCTCAAAAACATATAATGTACTTCTTGTTTTGAAACATCCTCAACATATTTTTCGATCTGAACCTTCCACATCATTCAAGAATATTCAATTGTAAAACTGATCACCATCATTATTAATGTATCACATATTTCACTCAATCTCCCTCATTTATATATTATAATATTTATGTTTTAATTTCTTTATAATACATTCACGTGATGTTTCAATCTCTCAAATATTTTATCCAAGTATGTTTTTCAAAAAAATAATCTTATAATATTCATAAAATCATATATTTTGAATATATTATTTCCATTTTAATTTGGAATCCAATTTTTTTTTATTTCATGATGTGTTATTCTATTCCCAATATCATAAATGTTTTTATAAAATCATTTAATGAATTCTATATACAAATCCCAATATGAAATTTTCTTAATTTACTGTTTCTTGATATAGCCATGTATTGAAATATCATTTAATATCCTTAGTCAAATAATCATTTTAAAAATTCATAGGACTTAGGATTAATTTCATCATGTAAATGATCATGAAATTAGATTGTTTTTTATTTAATTTTTATTAATATTTACATATTTAATTTGGTAAATGTATTTTGGATCATTGAAAAATGCATAATATCCATAATGTAAATCCTTAAATAAAAAAGGAACGCTTTTAGTATAATTATTTTATTCTTATTATAAATCTATGTGTTCTTATGAGACTTTAACAATGGATATCAACACATAAAGAATCATCAAATTCTTTCTGTAAATTATCCAATATACAGAGGCTTATATATTACGAATGTGGACTTACTAGAACATTATCTAAAACTCCGAGCTACGATGATCTATAAAAAAATACATTAAATTCAACCATGTGGATCACCCATCAGTAGTAACCCTATAGTTTCACCATATATCCAACCTTGGATCAACTTCATGTAATAATCACTATCAATGCATATTTATGGATCAAACACATAATAAAATCACAAAATATTTTGGTAAAACATATGTATGAAAAATGAATATGATCATTAACCATCTACCAAAACTATTAGAGTTAGTTCACTATCTATGGGATATAAAAAACTGTGGATTGAACACATAGATAACATTTATTCATCATCACTCTTGTTTATAAATAACAATATCTTGATTACAAAAAATGTTTATGATGTTAACACCACACAAGGATTCATGATTTTCTACAATGGATTGTTATTTATATCATAGAAACATTGGATTTAAGTTTCTATAATTGATTTAAGAATTTTATACAACTCAACAATTAATTCATACAAATCAATCCATTTAATACATTTCAATCAGATGCATCACATTGATGTTTATGTATCACTGATCATCAATTATATGCATTTAGAAATAACCTAAAACCCTCTTCTATGATGTTTTATATCATTTCAATACATCTAAAAACACAATAATTAATATTATATTTTGATCATCAATTTAGTCACTACATCTATATCCATGTTTCAATGACAATCCTAGTAATAATTATATATTTGAGACTCAAATCACTCTCCTAGGTTGTAATCATAGTTTTATATCTTTAAATATTATCTAAGAAACCCCAGGTCATTCACCAATCACATGTTGACACTTTTACAAGAAATGGAAGAAGACCATTTCAATATAACATCGTCAATGAAGTTGAAAAGAAGATTTTTTTAGAAAATAAAAAAAGTTAATGATTGAAATGAATATGAAAATGAAATCAAGGATAGTGTGGACGTTAATAAAAAATGATGATCATATTGAAGAGATTAACGTTAGGAGTGAGAAAATGAATAAGTAAAATGGAGTATCCCATGACTCAAAATAGTATATAAATTAAAGAATAAGTCTAGAAGCCCAAATTAAATGTTAAAAATACACCAGTCATCCCAAGATATTCAGGTCAGTTGCTGAAAGTATTCGAGATTTTTCTAGAGAATGAATATAATGAAAAAATAATGTTGTCCTTGAAAAATAATTGAATATAATGTAAAATGGATATAATATATAAATTATAAATTTATTAAATTTCAATGTTAGGGTGATGACCATGAACGACTTCTTACATCCAATATGTTATTATGACATTCATGTACTATGACCATTATGGATGTTCAAAGGGACACAATAAAAAAATATTTTACTGGTCCAAATTTCATGTGGACCATTGATAATTAAAAACATATTTCAAATACAAACTAAAAAAAAATGAAGTTGTTTTTTATGAATATATTTAAGCAATCACACCCTAGAAGAACATATATTAAGAAAAAATAAAAAATCCAAAAATATTATAATCGAATGTACAATGAATCCTAATAAAGAACCATGAAATTAGAGATATTATTGTTAAAATATTAAATATACCTAAAATGTGTTTTCCATAAAAAATGATATCCAATGGAGAAAGATAAATAAATTTAGTTCAGAAAACTTTTGTACACATCAATCTTATTTAATGGATACTGATTTTGTTTGAGGTTTTTGGCCATAAAGTAATTAATATTTTGTAGAGGGACAAAATTCAGGTGATGATAGAGAATCATAGATGTACTAATAAACTAGATATATCATCAATAAATAATATAAACATTAAAAAGTTAAATCATCTAAAGATAAAAAATAATAATTAAAGGTAGATTTTAAAAAATATAATACTATATAAGGATAAAATGTAGTGGAAATTGACCATTAATAGAAAATAAAATGAAGATAATATCTATGTGTTCTCCTGAATGAATAAAATAAGGATGTAAAATAGAGTTTGAGGTGACATTACTATTACATACATAATGATTTCAAAATTTTAGAAAAAATTTCCTTACATTTAAAAATCATACATTCAATAGAACCACAATGGGTTAGTGTCTTTTAATACTAGATAGATAATTATTATATTTCACGAACAATATTAATTTTATCCGTTAATGTTCTTAAATAATATACTCAATTATGCACTCTCAGATCTGGTTCTAAGATAAAATATTTACATTTATGGATTTGATAATAGTAAACATTACCCATTTTTAATAGTTCAAAATATATAACCTCAAATAGAATAATTAGATAACAGACATACTTATAGACTATTAATAATAGATTTTCCTGAAATTTGGGAAAACTCTTTTTAAGAATCATGGATTATTAAAAAATGGTTTATAAATATAAAACAAATATCCCACTAAGTACATCAAATCCATTAACACTCATAGGAATAATATATTTAAAATTTTCATCACATCATTGAGATATCAAAAACAATATAATGGAGAAATAAAGTTCCTTGTAAGTGTAGACATAATCATAAAAACAAATATTTCATTGGAGAGTATAATATGATAATATTGGTATGATTACATAATAAATGATCTATTAAATAACATAAGATAATTCAAAATCATCGAAACATGGATCATGGTATAACCATTTATATAATTACCATATTCATAATAGTAAATAATTATGATCTAAGTTAATATGATACATGAGAGAAAGATCAGTTATAAACTAAAAAATTGAATAACGAAATAATTATGGTTACATAGAATATTTTTATAATATAACCCTTAAAGGAACCCTTGACAGATGGAAAACCTTTTTTATTAAATACCAATAATATCTTATATGTAAAATATTAATAATCAATTCTGTGACCTATTAAGAGTTATATTTATTCAACCATATCTATCATCATTACCCAATGCATTGGAAGTTTATAATAGATGCTCCCATAACCTATTAGAAAAATTTATTTTAGGATTCTATTTCATTAACCAAACCCACATTCATCAAATATATATATATGTGTGGTATATTGTGGAAAAACAAGTATAATCTTTGTATTTTTATCATAACCATAATCATTCCTCATTTATAGCTTGGTTTAAAAATAGAGAAGTAACAAGATCTATGAAAATATATCTGAGAAAATTATAATCCACGTAGGTAAAGACATAAAATATTATTATTATAGTGTATCTTGATTGTATAAAATGTAAAATAAAGGATATTTTTCATTGATGAATAGAATACTTTATAAATATCATTATAATTATAATTCTTCAGGAAAACTCTTTGCCTATATTTATAATCACAATTTAAAAACTAAATTTAAAAAAAATTAAATTTCTTTTCCATGAAAATAACATTATAAAAAATATTGGATTATTATATTAAAATAATGGTTATGATGGACAAAAAATTAAATCATCTCATAAATGTTTACCAAATATTTGTTTTAGACTTTTTTGAAGAGAGTAAATAGAAAACCATGTGAAAATGTTTATAAATTCTCTTCTAATTAATCAAAAAATAAATTAAATGATAATATTAAATTAAATTATTAAATAATTCATTATATGAAAATATATTTGTATAAATTTCTAGAAAAAATATATTTTTTTAATTTAAATAATCCTGATTAAAAAATCATACGTGGTCAATATCACATACAAATGACATTCCTGATGTTTCATTAATCTATAAAGGAGTAAATTGGTACTAAATATTTAAAACAAATTCATAACATTATTATATTAAAAAAATTATTTGGTTTAATATAACAAGAGATTATTAATTCTCCCAACATAACATTAAATATAGACAATAGAAAATATTGATGAGATTGTAATTTTTTTTTTCAAATTTATAATATTGATAAAGAAAATTAAGTGAATGTATTAATACTATATGTATCCGTAAATTATCTGAATTATATGAATTAATATGTCAAAATTAATTCATGGGATACTATGTAAACCCTTTAATGGAATCATGGATCTCAACATGAAATATGTCTCAATAAATAAAGATAGAGACAAAAAAAATTGTTTCAAAGATCCAAACATACCAACACATAATTAATACATGAATTTATTAGGTGATTACATTTAAATCCATCTAAAACATGTTATAAAAAATATTAAAAATAGATCATTTTTTATATAATCATTTCATTATAATTTTATGGAAGAAGGGTTATAACCAAATGTAATGAAATTGAGTTAAGATACCTCTTACTATATTGTTTATTTCAAGTCAAAACCAGCTATATGAGAAAATTTGATTTATAATGTAAAATATTGAGAATTATTAAGTATTAAGGATATTAAATTTAAAAGGGTTCATATATAAAACATATAATGTACATTAGCGGGGTTGAATTAAAATGTACCTCAATAAAAGGAAAATTTGATGAATTCCATAATAGTGGTTCCATTAATTCTATTTATGTAATTTAACACTAGTATAATAAACAGATATCATTTAATTTAAATCACATTAACCCAATATATGATTAATTACATACCCTTAATGTGATGACCCAATGTTTTATCAATTAAATTCCCATATTATAAAAATATAATATAGTACAATCCTATAAAATTGGATTAAGAACACAATGAAATCTTTATAAATAATGAATGAAAAAAATAAAATGTATTTCTGTATGTTAAGGAACATACACCAAAGGAATAATATTTTAACCTAGAAAATAGTAGCATAACCCGTATGAATAGTAAATCGGTCAATTGAATAGTAACCTCATTAATGAGATTATAAATAAAATTTATCCATATTATATTTGATAATATGATATAATTATATCATATTATAAATTAGTAAATATTTATATAATTATTAAATAAGTCTTGCTATTTTTTATGTCCGAAAAATTTAATTATGATTTTTTGTTTTATTTTATAAATTTAAATGAAATTTATTTTCAAATTTTTTTTTCATAAATTAATATATTTATTTATTATTATTATAATATATTTTTATGAGGCATTTGTTTATTTTTCAACATTTTATAAAATCTGTTATAATTTTAAAATATGTAATTTTCAAGTAAATTTTTATTTTTATTTAATGCTAAATTTCTCATATTTTGATAATTATTTTCATAAAATCAATTTCATTATTGAAATATACATGTTGAAAATTATTTAGGGTGATGTTTTGGAATGTTTCTGAAGTACCTGAATTTTTTTGTGAATAGTGAAATACATTAATTTACGGTATGTATACATTATAAGTTAAATACACAATTTAATGAGTAATAGCTGATTGAAGATTCGTTTGTTCGAACACAAATGGGATAATTATTTTTTTAGTCTAAAAATCAACTTTATTGATATTCTTAAGAAAAATAATAATATAATGAATTATATAATGATAACCCCCCTCCCCCAACTATAAATACCACCCATCCCTGCTGTAACACCCCTAGCTTCCACGATACGCTTCTCATTCAATAATGCAATAGCTTGCATTGTACGCAACTTCGAGTTCTAAAACACCGCGACTAATCAAAGTAGCTGTTATGAATAGTAATAACCACATTTTAAAATTATAGAAATTTTATATTTCAAAATGGACTTCATTTTTGTATTCGTAATATCGAAATTATCCAAAGTTGAATTTTTTGTAATTTTCTGAGAACTTCCAATTTTTTATGAATAGTGAAAATTACTTAAAAACAACATTTTTAATCAAAATAATTTATAGTGATAAATTATACTAATTAGTCGTTTTAAAGTATAATTAGAATATATTTTTACCATTTTATCCAATGGTGGTCATTATAATTAATTTAACATTGAAATTGGACATAAATAATTGCCAATCTTTTGATATAAATTGTTTCTTAAAAACACGCTATTTGTTGTGACACTGGGAATTAATTATAAAATTAATTAATGCAACTTATATGTTTGGAATTTTTTAAAATAGACATCATTTTTGAATTCGGAATATCGATTATATCTTAGGGTGAAATTTTGGCATTGTTCTGAAAAACTTCAATTTTTGATGAATAGTGAAACCACTAAGTGGTAGTTAAATAACTGATTTTTCGTTTAAATGAAATATTACCACTTCTGTGGTTTGATTTTCAAAAATCCGACATACATGGTTGTCATTAAGATGTAAAATGTGGTTCAATGAGATTAAAATAATTTTTTGATGAATAGTAACTTTTAAGTTCTTAATCGCGATTAGAGGTAATTTGTGTAGTTTAAGGTAAAAGTTATGTTTTAATAATATGAGATGAGCTTGAAACATGTCCTACCCTCATTGGATGTTCCATGTCCGACCAAGACAATCCATGGGTCAACTTGGGGACTCCATGGAGGCACTTTAGTTAGAAAATTACATAAATACCTTTTATTTAATGTTAAAGTAAAAAATGACACAAACATGAAATGTTTTACTAAAGAAAAATTTACATGGGGTTATACAAGTCATATTTTTGACTATAAATATTAATTGGAAAGATAAAAAGATTTCCTACATCATAGCATTTTGTTTATAATTTTTAGACGTTAAATAAATTAAATTATTTATGACATCATTATGATGCAGCGATGACATCATTATTTAACGATTTTAATAAAATGAAAAGATAATGTAAAATCTAAGGCTTACACTTGTCCAAAGACTATTGGATGGGTATATTTCTAACTTTTATCACCTTATCCACGAATAATATAAGTGTGGGACCTTTATAATCCGAAAATCATTGTATAATAATGTAAAATTTCCTTACTTTCCAAGAGTGCCCCTCCTCTCCTCTTATAAAAATGCCCCCACCTCTACCACCTCATTCACACTTTCAAGCCATTTGGCTCGGCCAACCACTGCCCATATACTCTCCCAACTTCCCCCTCTTACTCCTAGAAGCCTCACTTTGGGAAGAACTCTTCCCAAGGAAGCCTTTGGCTCAAATCAAAAAGAGTTACCCGATTTTGAGGTAATGTCTTCTCTAATGTTGTTTTGTTTTATTTTTCTTCTCCAACCACCTAAATTTTTTTTATTCATTTATTTTGTGACAACACCAGTATCCTCAATATACTAGGATGTTGTTATAATAACGATTCGAGCTACACTTACACACACCTACATCTAATGTTTAAATAACATACGGTTTCTGTGGATGGCGAATTTCTGCCTCATGAAACGATGATTGTTCAACACTCATATAACACCTTCAAAGGTGGAAATTAAGATGTCAATATATTTATATATGATATATAATATGTTTATGTTTTACTTATGCTTATGTATTTCTCATTTATGGCATACTTTATGATTTTCATTATGGGTAAAACGCGATAATTTCATTTTAGGAAGTGCGGACTACTGCCCCCTCAAAGTGATTTGAATCGTTAATGCCATATGTGGGATGTATAAAGGATGGAGTAAATGGTATTATAAACTATATTATACTGGAATTATATTATAAATTTATATCATTATGATTTAATTACATTAAATACAAAATATAAATGAAAGTAGCGTTCATGCGTACGTACGGCTTACCGTCTCCATGAATGGTGCATTTCATTTCTTACCTCTAAATGTTACGTAATATTATAAATGAATGTATATACTGGATATATATGATATATATGACATCTAAATCATGAATATAATTCTGGAGATAATGGATATTCTACCACATAAACAACTTGTAATTATAAGAATTTTATTGTTGACTCAAGTACCAAAGATCGACAAAATGACCGTTATTAACTTAAATAATTACATAATGTTCATAACATTGTAATAAGTGATATAAAAAGGATAATGAAATTAAAAATGGTTCTTAATAAGGTATATGTTATCTCTAGTTTATTATTCAGGAGGTTAAAGAATGTTTGAGTCAAGTCAGACACGAGGTAAGGGAATTTCTTAACCCAATTTCCATTCTTTGGGTTAATCTCCTTTTTTCAAATTATGTCATGATAATATTATGTCCTATCTTTTATTTGTACTTTCTTTATGTGTACTTATAGTGAATACACATAATAGATCTATTTTATTTTAAAAATGATCTTTTTAAGGACTTCGTCTCAATCTCCTTTCATTGAGGCATATTTGGTTTTATACACAACATTCTTTTATACGGTGTATAAACCCATTTGACTTTTACGTTTATTCAAAAGGAATCTTTTTTATACGAAGCGTTTACTAAATGACAAAAGGGAATTTTTTTGTCGTACGTATGTGGCGACAACGACTTCTCCGCCTCCGTGACCACTATTTGAGTTTCGGCTTCCTCTACAAGCCATACCTTTTTTAATGAAAAATAAATACCATGTTATACTTTTCTTTTAGTTTGGTATTGAAAATGGTTTTGAAAGCATTTTTATTATATCAATGTGTTGTATTGATATCTTGTGATTGAAATGTGGAAATGTTATGTTTCCTTTATCCATGTTTTATGTGATACGATTATGTTATAGTTTATGATATGTCTAAACCTATTCATATGAGGAATGCATTGGACTTAATAAGTGACGGGTGGAGCCCGCTATAGCTCCTCGATGCATCGGTAGGTCTCATGAGACCAATAGACGTGGAATTGGCCGAGGCCCTTTCCCAATTTGATTTATGGTTTTGGCCGAGGCCTTAATCATTTTAGACATCTTGGATGAGGCCTTGAAATTTTTTTTCAGAATGTCTGGCATTATACATTCCTTCATTATGAAAGTGGTTATTGATATTGCATGTGATTATTCGACTAGTATAATATCCTTGTGAGTAAGTAAATGGCATTATCTCATTTTATTTTTTCCATATTATGCTGATGTTCAAGTTTAAAAAGGCTTTTTTTAGTTATACATTACCTTAAATGTTAATGTTTATTTATGAATGCTTCCGCAATATTGTTATCCTTACTGAGCATCTGAGCTCACCCCTTTCAATGTTTTAATATTTTCCAGGATGTGAAGAAGTATTTTATGAATGACCTGCAGGGATTGTCAGAAGAGGATATGAGTGTGGACTATGGAGACTTTGTTATTGTAGTTTTTCACTTTATGATGTAATGTAACGTTTACGAATGTATCTAGTGTTTCCAAGGCTACTAAACTAATCGGTCTTTCGAGACTTGATCTTTTGTGATCATGCCAATGTTACGAAGTAATGCACCGACTCTGGGTAGCTGGGGTCGGGGCGTTACAGTTGGTATCAGAGGCAGTTTAGTACTAACCTTGGAAGCTAGATTTAGATAAACTCTGATTAGAGCACATAGCCCAAAGATAGACTTTGAGGATTAGTATAGAAGAACTTCCTAGAATTTTGTTATTGTAGAGATTTTTTGAGTTTTCCGAGAAATACATCCATGTCTGGATACGAGCAGGTAGAGGTGGCTCTGGCACAGATGTACCTAGGGGTAAAACCTGAAAACACCGCTTTGAGCTAGACTCGAACGGGAACTGGTGCAAGACAACGGGCCTTGCTGCACTCTTGGTTACGACACTCCTGGGGGATAAGCTTAGGATAATTCTCGTTATCTTTACAAACCACTATGAACGGTTATGAGTATATACTTCCTCAAAGAAAACCTTTTTATGATTATGGATTATATCCATAAATAGTTCAATTTATGTTTACTATTTTATAAGTATGGAATTATGTATTTTGATTCATAAACTAATCTAGTTTATGCCATTGTATAGAAATGGCGCCAAGTGGAAGGAATGGAAACCGTATCAATGCACGAACTCCGTGTAGGGATTGCCCTCCTGCTCAAGATAATTATTGTGGATCTGGAGATACAACTGGTGCTGATCAACTTATTACCATACTGGGACAACTCACTCAGGTTATGAATAATAACCTTACTCGTATGGAGCACCCTGATCCGCAACGTGGAGGATCAATGTTAGACCACTTCATGAGGCAACAACCACCAACATTTAATGGGGGTACAAATCCATTAGTAGCTGAGCAATGGATAAACTCCTTAGAGAAAATATTCCACGCCTTGGAGAGTAGCGAAAGGGAGAAGGTTATCATGACAGTTTACTGCCTCACTGGAGATGCCGATCAATGGTGGTCATTGATTCAAAATACAAAGGAAGATGATGACATATCGAATATGGAATGGAGGGAGTTAAAAGATCTTTTCTTAGAAAAATACATTCCTCATGACCATAGAGCAGATATGGAAAGGCAATTTCTGAGTCTGAGACAGAAGGAGGATGAGAATGTCACAAAGTATGAGGCTAACTTTACAAGGTTAGCGAGGTATGCTGCCGATTATATACGTAACCCAAGGAGTACGATTGATCATTTCTTTGATGGGTTAAAACCATTTCTCCGTCGAGCTTTAGTATCACAATCCTTCTCATCATACGAAGATATTGTCTCGTGTGCTATCAAGACAGAAAAGCAATTCTCTAAGTCTTATGACAACAAAGTAAATCAAGAGAAGAAGATAACGATGGAACAAGAGACAGATAAAGGGAAAAATGGAAAGAAGGATTTTCCATTATGCGATAATTGTGGGAAGAATCAGCCTGGTACTTGCCTAAAAGGAATGAGATTTTGTTATAAATGTGGAGAAAAGGGTAACTAGGCTCGTGATTGCAAGGGAAAGAAAGAGGCTATCAAATTTGAATGCTACAATTGTAGAGAAATGGGTCATTATGCAAATGAATGTCCTAAGCGTCAGATAAACTTACCTCAGAAAAGGCCAAGGGATCAAGGAAAATCTTATGTTGTTACTACAGTTGAAGCAGAATAACTAATGTATTGGTGCTTTTGGACTCATGGATTATATTCTGGTTATTAGAATAATGTGATATATATATAAGTATTGTACTGTAGTACTTGTTGATTTCAGTAAGGTTTTAATATGATGAAGGTAATTATATTTTTAGTATGTGACAATAAGAGAAACTTTACTTTGTTTGGGGAATCTGATAAATTGATTTTGGAATTAAGATACCTTTTAGAGAAAGTATGGACAAAGGTATTTTGGATAACTATAAAGGTTGGAGTGGATTAAGTTGATCTTTGGATACTATTGTTTAATGTTAACAAATTTATGAAGATTATTTTTGGAATATTATGATACTATAGTTTTAGGAAAAGGACAACCTACAGGGTGGGGCATAACCCGTCGCATCTGACAAAGCTGCAGGAATCGAACCCACAATCATAGTGTGACAGGCCTTTATTTCCTACCACTAGCCTACAGGAAGTCCCTGGTTATTACAAAATAATTTTACTAATCTAAATGGTATGTGTTAACATTTGTAACCTTATACAATTAGGATAAATATAATATTTTTGAGTTCTATTATCTTTTTGAGTGAAAGATGAGTTGAATGTTGAAACTCTAATTGTCAAGCCTAAATATATATATACAATGAATAAATTAATTCTTAAACTTTAGTAAAGGGATATTAAAACAAAAAAATGTGTTATCCTAATACCTTATGTCTTGTTGAACTGATGATATTTTAAATCAACATAGATTGAAGGCTTTGAGGCCCTCAATTTGACAGTTGATTGTGATTGATGACCTCAATCACTCCCTACAAATATTTACATTTTTCCTCCAATTATATGTCTCTAATTGCCACCAATGTTCTCCTAATCGAGATCATAATTGGGTGGTGACTTTTTCATTTCCCTTTCCCTCTTATTAAGGCTAAATGTTATTAATCTTATTTCCGATGTGGGTTTTCCTCAAAGGTATTTTCTCTTTTCAACCTTTTATTTTCAAAGAAAAATTTAAAATTGCGAGGATGCAATTTATTTAAGGAGGGGGGAATGTAGCACCCCGAGCATCCACAATACGCTTCTCATTCAATAATGAAATAGCTTGCATTGTATGCAACTTCGAGTTATAAAACACCGCGACTAATCAAAGTAGCCGTTTTGAGTAGTAATAACCACTTTTTAAAATTATAAAAATTTTATATTTCAAAATGGACTTCATTTTTGTATTCGTAATATCGAAATTATCCAAAGTTGAATTTTTTGTAATTTTCTGAGAACTTCCAATTTTTTATGAATAGTGAAAATTACTTAAAAACAACTTTTTAATAAAAATAATTTATAGTGATAAATTATACTATATAGTGGTTTTAAAGTATAATTAGAATAAATTTTTACCATTTTATCCAATGGTGGTCATTAGAATTAATTTAACATTGAAATTGGACATAAACAATTGCCAATCTTTTGATATAAATTGTTTCATAAAAACACGCTATTTGTTGTGACAGCGGGAATTAATTATAAAAATAGTTAATTCAACTTATATGTTTGGAATTTTTTAAAATAGACATCATTTTTGAATTCGGAATATCGATTATAGCTTAGGGTGAAATTTTGGCATTGTTCCGAAAAACTTCAATTTTTGATGAATAGTGAAACCACTAAGTGGTAGTTAAATAACTGATTTTTCGTTTAAATGAAATATTACCACTTCTGTGGTTTGATTTTCAAAAATCCTACATAAATGGTTGTCATTAAGAAGTAAAATGTGGTTCAATGAGATTAAAATATTTTTTTTTATGAATAGTAACTTTTAAGTTCTTAATCGCGATTAGAGGTAATTAGTGTAGTTTAAGGTAAAAATAATGTTTTAATAATATGAGATGAACTTGAAACATGTCCTACCCTCATTTTATGTGCCATGGACGACCAAGACAATCCATGGGTCAACTTGGGGACCCCATGGAGCCACATTAGTTAGAAAATGACATAAATACCTTTTATTTAATGTTAAAGTAAAAAATGACACAAACATGAAATGTTTTACTAAAACAAATTTTACATTGGGTTATACAAGTCATCTTTTTTACTATAAATAGTCATTGGAAATATAAAAAGATTTCCTACATCATAGTATTTTTTTATAATTTTTAGACGTTAAATAAATTAAATTATTTATGACATCATTATGATGCAGCGATGACCTCATTATTTAACGATTTTAATAAAATGGAAAGATAATGTACAATCTAAGGCTTAAACTTGTCCAAAGACTATTTTATGGGTATATTTCGAACCCTTATCACCTTAGACACGAATTATATAAGTGTGGGACCTTTATAATCCGAAAAGCAATGTATAATAATGTTAAATTTCCTTACTTTCCAAGAGTGCCCCTCCTCTCCTCTTATAAAAGGCCCCCACCTCTACCACCTCATTCATACTTTCAAGCCATTTGGCTCGGCCAAAATCTGCCCAAATACTCTCCCAACTTCCCCCCTCTTACTCCTAGAAGCCTCACTTTGGGATGAACTTTTCCCAATGAAGCCTTTGGCTCAAATCAAAAAGAGTTACCCGATTTTGTGGTAATGTCTTCTCTAATGTTGTTTTGTTTTATTTTTCTTCTCCAACCCCCTAAACTTTTTTTTATTCATTTCTTTTGTAACAACAACAGTTTCCTCAATATACTAGTATGTTGTTATAACAAGGATTCTAGCTACACTTACACACACCTACATCTAATGGTTAAAGAACATACGGTTTCTGTGGATGGCGAATTTCTGCCTCACGAAACGATGATTGTTCAACACTCATATAACACCTTCAAAGGTGGCCATTAAGATGTCACTATATTTATATATGATATATTATATGTTTATTTATTACTTATGCTTCTGTATTTCTCATTTATGGCATACTTTATGATTTCCATTATGGGTAAAACGCGATAATTTCATTTTAGGAAGTGCGGACTACCGCCCCCTCAAAGTGATTTGAATCATTAATGCCATATGTGGGATGTATAAAGGATAGAGTAAATGGTATTATACACTATATTAAAATGGAATTATATTATACATTTATATCATTATGATTTCATTCCATTAAATACGAAATAGAAATGAAAGTAGTGTTCATGCGTACGTACGACTTACCGTCTCCATGAACGGTGCATTTCATTTCTTACCTCTAAATGTTACGTAATATTATAAATGAATGTATATACTGGATATATATTATATATATGACATCTAAATCATGAATATAATTCTGAATATAATGGATATTCTACCACATAAACAACTTGTAATTATAAGAAGTTTATTGTTGACTCAAGTACCAAAGATCGACAAAACGACCGTTATTAACTTAAATAATTACATAATGTTCATAACATTTTAATAAGTGATATAAAAAGGATAATGAAATTAAAAATGGTTCTTAATAAGGTATATATTAACTCTAGTTTATTATTCAGGAAGTTAAAGAACAGTTGAGTCAAGTCAGACATGAGGTAAGGGAATTTCTTAACCCAATTTCCATTCTTTGGGTTAATCTCCTAGTTTCAAATTATGTCATGATAATATTATGTCCTATCTTGTATTTGTACTTTCTTTATGTTTACTTATAGTGAATACACATAATAGATCTATTTTATTTTAAAAATGATCTTTTTAAGGACTTCGTCTCAATCTCCTTTCATTGAGGCATATTTGGTTTTATACACAACTTTTTTTATACGGTGTATAAACCCCTTTGACTTTTACATTTATTCAAAAGGAATCTTTTTTATACGAATCATTTACTAAACGAAAAAAGGGAATGTTTTTGTTGTACGTATGTGGCGACAACGACTTCTCCGCCGCCGTGACCACTATTTGAGTTTCAGGTTCCTCTACAAGCCATACCTTTTTTAATGAAAAATAAATACCATGTTATACTTTTCTTTTATTTTGGTATTGAAAATGGTTTTGAAAGAATTTTTATTATATCAATGTGTTGTATTGATATCTTGTGATTGAAATGTGGAAATGTTATGTTTCCTTTATCTATGTTTTATGTGATATGATTATGTTATGGTTTATGATATGTCTAAACCTATTCATATGAGGAATGCATTGGACATAATAAGTGATGGGTGGAGCCCGCTATAGCTCCTCTATGCATCGGTAGGTCTCATGAGACAACTAGACGTGGAATTGGATGAGGCCCTTTCCCAATTTTATTTATGGTTTTGGCCGAGGCCTTAATCATTTTAGACATCTTGGCTGAGGCCTTGAAAAAATGTTTCAGAATGTCTGGCATTATACATTCCCTCATTATGAAAGTGGTTATTGATATTGCATGTGATTATTCGACTAGTAGAATATCCATGTGAGTAAGTAAATGGCATTATCTCATTTTATTTTTTCCATATTATGCTGAAGTTCAAGTTTAAAAAGGATTTTGTTTTATTTATACATTGCCTTAAATGTTAATGTTTAGTTATGAATGCTTCTGCAATATTTTTATCCTTACTGAGCATCTGAGCTCACCCCTTTCAATGTTTTAATATTTCCCAGGATGTGAAGAAGTATTTTATGAATGACCTGTAGGGATTGTCATAAGAAGATATGAGTGTGGACTATGGAGACTTTTTTATTTTAGTTTTTCACTTTATGATGTAATGTAACGTTTACGAATGTATCTAGTGTTTCCAAGGCTACTAAACTAATCGGTCTTTCGAGACTAGATCTTTTGTGATCATGCCAATGTTATGAAGTAATGCACCAACTCTGGGTAGCTGGGGTCGGGGCGTTACACCTGCATATTCTGCTTGCACATCTCACACCCTCTGCCTCCTCTAGATTCTAATAAACTATCATCTCATTACATTTCCCCAAATCTAAGAGATCTTAGAATAACCAAAATATGAATAACCTCTTCCCTATGGAGTTTCTCATGAGTAAGGAATCAATATGATATTAAGATCAAGTGAAGAATGCCTTTAGACATAAGATAAGGGATTATACCAAATCCTCTAATATTCCTTTTGGTTATTCTATCTTTATATTTACTAAATGAAATTATATTCTTTTTCTATGGTCAAAATTATTTTTATATGTTTGAAAATTAGGTATTAATATCTTTCCCTCCATGTTTTTGAAGATATTTATTTTTTTGAATTGTTTTTACAGAATTCTTCAAAATAAGTAAGATTGATTTAAAAGAGATTCCTAAATTCTTACTAAATTTCATGTCCAGTCAATCATCTATTTTAATCCTCAATTTTTTATTATATCAAAAGAAATTTTATTATGAAAACCTTCATGGTTAACTTTTGGTTTTATGTAAAATATTTTTCCATATTCTATGTTTAATTCTCATTTATGTTTCCCTTAAACAACATTAAAATTCATTTTTTCTAGAGTTTCTAAAATAATTTAATTATATAATTACACTTAAGTTTGAAATACTTATCATATTATATTAATCATTGAAATTATGAAGGTTCATATTTGATTTGAATAAATTATTTCATAGAAACCCTTGCGATATGAGAATTTATTATGCCATATGACATGATTATGATACCAAATTCAACCTAGGGGAAACCCTTATATTTATGTTTTATTCCATATATATGATTATTTATGTGTCACAAATATTCATGAACATGTTTTAATGGTTCCACACAATTAGTGCTCTAATGCATTGGGTAATGTTTAGTCTCATGAGACATAATATGCAATGGTGTTTGTGGATATTCTTTACACATGATCTATGTGAAATGATCCTGGTTATTTCCCTTAACTCATGCTCCTCTACATGAACTATGATTTAAATCATGCTAACTTCATGTTTTATGATGCTTCCTCATAACTATGATTCTATAATTATATGATCACGTGTTCTATATGTTATGATTATATATTTTTAACTATATTCCATGCCTTTTTATATCATTATGATATGTATTACTACACATTTGATAGGCTTTATTCTTATATTTTTTCCCTTACTAGGCTATTATCTCACCCACTATGTTCATTGTCATTAGTTTTATGTACCAAGTCTTCCAAGACACTAGATTTTACAATACTTGTCATTTAATTTGATGATTAATTGTGAATTAGAATATGTAATGTTATGTGTAAAAGGATAGGGTTTCTTTAGTTGGAATCAGAAGAAAGGTATAGTTATTTTGAGAGATTAAGAATATATTACATCAGTTATAACATTATGCGTAAGTCATTATAAATATAAACAACCCAAAATTTTGGTATGTATTGAAAAGTGGTATATTAAGAAAATACATCCCTATCTGAACACTACATGTGTAAATGGTTATGACATTGATGTAACTTGGAGTGAATACTCTAGAAATGTGTTATGAGCTATAGATAGGGTAACCAAGTAAAGCATAATTAGTCTTATTGTGCACATGGTTTGTCACTCTACGGGGATATGATTTGGTAAATTCATAATATCATTATGAACAATGATTAAGTAGAAAAAATCCCATACGAACTTATGTTAGGAAAAATATCATGGATAATATAAATAAAATCCAAGAGAATCAGATGTTAGGAAATTTTTTTATTTTAATAGTTTTTCCTTTTATGTTTAATGTTTCACATTTATGCTTTTAGAAATGTATTCAATTCCCAAATTGCACTTACTTTTTCATAGTTAATGGTGGGAAATTGAAGAATACATTCCAAAAATCTATGTAATAGAAATTGTGATTATTTCCCTACTTATATAAGAAATTTTATGGGAATGGGTTCTTAAAATAGTAAGACATTATATGCTTATATTTCTCATGTTATTATTAATTAATTTAATCATTTGGAACACCCACATTCACAAAGTAAATAGAAGGTTGTCATCAAATCCATCATGAAATAGAGGAATTCCATGTTTAGTGGATCTTCTGGTCGCCTCTTTAAGGAATATTGGATTAACACCATTGAAAAGATATTATCTATCATCCAGTTCTTAGAAGATGTTAAATTGGTGCTAGAGGTCTATTTTTTTTATTGGGAAACTGATCAATAGTGGGGACTTATTAAAAATAAAAAGTCGATAAAGGAAATTGATTTCCAATATTGGGAGTAATTTAATAAATTTATTTATTAATAAATATTTTCTACAAACACACCATCTCAATATGGAGAGAGAGTTCCTCAGACTTAAGAATATATAAGATGACTTTATTGGGGAATATGAAGATAAATTTGTTATGCATGAAAGATACACCTCAGGTGTTATCATGAAAACCAAAATAATAGTTTATTGCTTATTTGATGGACAAAAGACAATATATTAAAATCATTGGGGATTCGAGATAGTGAAAATTATATAGAGATTGATTTTTTTTCAATAAAGGATAAAATTGATATTGTAGAGTCTTAATTGTCTCATGGGCCTCGTAAAAAAAAGTTTAAAATGAAGTCTAATATGAGTGGTTCAAAAAAATAAATCTCATGATAGAAAGAAGGCCAAACATCCCACATGTTAATATTGTTTGAAGATAATATTGGGATCATTATAATGGTAATAAAGAATATTTCAAATGTAAATTAATGGTACATTGGATTATAATTCCTAAAGGAATATGAAAAATTCAACTAAAATATAGTATGAAAGGATGTTTTAGATAAACACTTATCCAACGGTGTATTGTTAAAACTTCAAGGAACAGAGGAATTGTGAGAGAAACTTCCATAAGCAAAGGGAAGTAAGAGGAAATCAATAGAAACATATATGGTGACATGGATGGTCTTATGATATCAATACTACTGAGGTGGAGCGATAAAATGATGTTGTGATAGGTACAATGATTATTCATTCTAGAATATAAAATGTACAATTTTCTTCTGGTACTACACATTCTTTCACATCTTAAAATATTAGAATAACTACTGATGAACCACCTCGATAAATGGTGATTGGGTTATCTATGAGAATATAAAATGGGGAAATTATTTCATCCAAATTTTATAACTCCTCCCCGATCAGTGTTTGCTGATTGGTCCTCTTATAAAATCACATCACATATACATTGTTAGAGTTTGATTGTATTTAGGTCCTGGATTGGATATCATTCTAAAAAACCAATATAAAATTTTAGTAATGGGAGATAACTCTTCACATCCTAGAGAATCCTTCAGTCTTATGCAACTGTAATGATAAAGATGAATCGCATTTATAATCATCATCTCATTTGTGGATATTCCTTCTATACAAGCAAACATATCATTCCCAAATGATTAAAATAATAGAAAGAATCAATATTGAGGATATTACAATAGTGAGGTATTACACTGATGTATTCCCCAAAGGAAATCCTTGTCATCCATAGAAACTATAATTTGAGTTCTCAATTGAACATATTCCGTGATCTCTACTTTTATTACATACTCTATATAGAATGTCCACCATTGAGCTAGAAAATCTAAAGAAGTAGTTAATGGGGAATGTCGATATGTTTTTTATATTCCCGTGTGCTTCACCATGGGGTGTTCATCTCCACTTTTTCAAGAAGAATGAATTATTAATACACCTCTTCATCAATTATCATGATCTCAATAAAAAAAAAATTACACTGTTCTATCGATGGATGACTTAATCGATCAGTTATGTGGGGCTAGTTTTTTTCTAAAGATGAAATTCTGTTAGAATATCACCAATTTAAGGTTAAGAAGTAAGATATTCCCTAGAATTCCTTTTGATCGAGGTATGGACACTACGAGTACATCGTGATTCCCTTTGGAATCATTTATTCTCTCAGATTTTTATAGATTTATGGAATAGAGTATAAATATATTACCTTGAAAAAATTTTGGTAGTATTTATCGATGATAAGATGATATACTCTATGAGAAAGGAGGAACACAATGATGACTTTAATATAGTGATAATGTCATTGAAAAGCGATAAATGTTAAGAAATTTATACTAAATACAAGTTTTGGATTGAAGAAATATCATTCCTGGGGAATGTTATTACCAGAAAATAAATATATATGGACTCTTACATGAAAAAGGAAATCAAAAGTGGCATATGCCAACATAAGTAACAATGATCCGAAGCATTCTTGGTCTATCAGCGTATTATTGAAAATTTGTGAATAACTTCTCACAATATTCAAATCCAATTACTAAGCTTAAATGGAAGGGAGTAATGTTTGTATATACTCATTAATGTGAGGAACTCATTAAAAATATCAAAAAGAGGCATATCACTACTCTAGTACTGACACTCTCAAAAAGAAGAGAACTCTTTGTAGTATATAATGATGCATAAATAAAAGTCTTAGGTAGTGTAATAATGAAAAATGATAAATTTATATCGTATGAATCAAGGAATGTGAAAATGAAAGAGAAAAACTATCCCTCTCATGATCTGCAGTTGGTAGATGTGATCTTTTGGATGAAAATATGGTTCCATTATCTCTATTTGGAGAAGTGTAATATATATACTGATCACAAGAGTAAAAAAATAAATATTCAAAATGAATATGATTAATTTGTACCATTGAATATGGTTAGATCTCACCGTTGTATTATGACTGTTCAATCCACTGCTATCTCTATAAGTCTAATATGGTAGTGGATTTAATAATTAGAAATGATCCTCTGTATTTATAATAACTGAGAATAGATAGGGATCAAATATTTATATATATAAAGATAATGGAAATAGGAATAATTAAGTAATAACATCATCAATCCATTATCAAATGATTGCTCAACCATCCCTCATAGAAAAAATAATGGATGCTCAAGGAAATGTTGTTGAAATTCAAAAAAGGGTAGAAACTATAAACAATGGGAAAGCCTTACAGTTCCAAAAGGACAAGGAATGATTCCTAAAAATTGGGTCAAAATTATTTGTACATTCCAATACAGAGATAAAGAATGTTATTCTATATGATGTACATAGCTCAGCCTTATCTATTCACCCATGAATCAGAATGATGAATCGAGATCACTGAGAGAACTATTAGTGTAATAATATAAACATGGAGATTAATTAATATACCTCAATGTGCCTGGTATTTCATCAAGTGGAGGATGAAAGGAAAAGTTCAAAATGGTTGATGTAACCAATTCCCATTCTATCCTAGAAATCGAAAAACAACACTATAGACTTTGTCACTATACTCTTAAAGACATTCAACACAAACAATTCCATAAGGGTTATTATGGATCATCTTACAATGACAATTCAATTTATCATAATACGATAGTAATTCTCTTTTTATAAAATTGAATGGATATATATAGAATTTTTTTAAGGATTCACAGATTACTACTATAAATGTTATCTGATTGATATTTGATATTCATCACAATGTTATAGAAATTATTCAGCATGCTCTAATCCCTGAGTAGAGATGCATTATTGCTTATCATCATCAAACTGATGTCCAAAATTTGAGAAGAATACATATCTTATATGACATGTTGAGAGTGTGTTATATGGACTTATATAGAGCATGGGACATACATATTTATCTATTGGAGTTCAAATACAATAATTTCTTTTGATCGAGCATCTGAAAGGATCCATATGACGCCCTTTATGGGAAAAGTTGTCGAGCACCGTCATGATGTGATAAATTTGGTGAAAGTAATATCATAGGATCTAATATAACCTACGAAATGATGGAGAAGGTGAAAACCATTTATAAAAACATAAATGAATTATAAATTTTATAGAATTGTTAGGCATAAATTCATTGATGAAAACATGAGTTCAATGTTGGAGAGATTGTATTCCACTACATATCTTCATGGAAAAAGATCACGATATTTGTGATGAATGGAAAGATAATCCCCAGATAAATTTTCCCCTTCACGATCCTTGATTGTGTTTGAGCTATTTCTTATCAACTATCACTTCCACCTACCTTTTTAATGTACATTATGTATTCCACGTATACCTCATAAGTAAGTACATACTAGATCCCTCACATTTACCAACATTAGAGGTGGTAGAGTTTGGGAATGAAATTTTATATTACGTGTATCTAGTGAATATCATAGATCATAGACAAAATATTCTACATGAAAATACCACCCACCTGGTCAATGTGCTATGGTGGAACCATATGTATGAAGTGGAAACATGGGATTTGTGGAAGCAAGTAAGGAAAATTATCCACAACTTTTTTTAGCGTAGAATGTCAAATGAAGTTTCGAGGGATGAATTTCATAAGGGGGAAAAATGGAACGACACAAAGATATATATTAAGAAATTACATTCTAATAATTATTTCATAATGTATAATCACATAAAGTGACATTAAAAAAATGGAAAAATCTTTTATAAATGATGTATTTATGAAATAAAATGTATTTATATATGTTAAGGAACATATACTAAAGTAATAATAACATGACATTTAGAATACTAGCATGACCCTTATAAATAGTGAAAAGACCAATTGAATAGTATTATCACTAATCAATGTATAAGTAAAACTTATCCATATTATAATTGAAAATATGATATAATTATATCATTGTATATGCATGTAAATATTATAAAAATTATTAATTAAATTTTTATATTTTTGTAAGTCATAAATATTGAATTAAAGTTTTTTGATTTATTTAACAATTTAAATGAAATTTTTTTTAGAAATTATATCCATAAATTAATATTTATATGTCTTGTTATTGAAAGAAAATATTATTAGACATTTTCCAATTTTTCAGTTTGTTATAAAATAAGTTATAATTTCAAAATATATTTTTTTCAAGTAAATTAAAAATTTTAAAAAATATTAAATACATCATATATACAAAATTATTTTCAAAAAATTCAGTTTATTTATTTAATTATACATGACAAAAAATGGTAGGGATAATTTTTTATATTTTTCAAAATTACATGATTTATTTTGTGAATAGTAAAATAATGTAATTTACCATATAAATACATTATATGTTAAATGCACTCTTCGTTGATTAATTGTTCCTGTAAGCATCATTGGTTCGAACTTATATAACCTAATTACAGTTTTATGTTTCAATAATCTAATGCTTGTCTTCAAAAAAATAATAAACTATTGAATTAAATAATGTGAAAACACTCCTCTCCTCCGTTATAAATACCACCTATCAACACCTCTTCTCCTCCAACATCTCAAGCCTTGTGCCTTTTCCAAATTCAGATCAATTCACTTCCTATGTCCCTCCCCTACATGCATGGGCTCTTGGCCTCCACAAAACAACATAACCTATTCTCTATGGTGGTTTTCAAGAGGAAGGAATCCAGAGGGCAATATGATATAGTTATGAACCCCTTTATACATAAGGTAAGAGATTCTAGCCGAACATCCATTATTACTTAGGGATATCCTTATATATTTGTTCTCAATGATATTAAAATTTATTTTTATATTATAAATCATTTTTATATGATCCAAAATTATGTATCATGCTCTTTCCCACCTTTTTTGGGATATAAATGTTTTCTAATATGATCCATACTCGATTCACACCTATATGTATGCCTGATTTAAGAGAACAATTGAATTCTTAGCCAATTTCAAGTGAACACTATCTTTTGTTTTAAGAAACAATTGTTTTCCTTAAATCTATATTTTTTATTATGTAAAAATTTTTGTTCACTTTTGGATTTATGTAAAAGCCTTTTCCCAATTATATTTTAAATTACCTTCAATGTTTCCCTTATACAACACTAAAATTTTTTATTTCAATTTTTTCTTAAATACCATGAATATATTTTTTTCACATCAGTTTGATATCATATTTCATATTTTAGGCAAAATTTCCATTACAAATGTGCATGAAAAATTTAAATCCATTATTTCATAGACACTCATAAGATATGTTCATTTATTATTTCATATAACACGATTATGGTACCCAATTCACTCGATGGGAATCCTATATGTTTTTGTTTGAAACCTTATGTATAATTATTTTAATGGAACAAATATTCATGAACATGTTATTATGTTTATGCTGGGATACTGCTCCAATGCATTGGGTAATGTTTTATCTCATGACACATTATTTTCATCAATCTTGGTGGTTAGCCTTCACTCGTGCTCTATGTGAAATGGTCTTAGAGGTTGGCCTGGGCACTTTGTCTAGTATGTGCAATGAGATTTGGCTAAAGACAATTTCATTTTTTTTCATTCACATTACTATGATACCATGACTATATAATCCCATTTTCTATGTGTTATTATTTTATGTGTTTAACTATGATCCAAGCCTTTTAATTTCATTATGATATGTATTCTATCCGGTATATTATGATTTATTCTTTTTTTATTCTCATAGTGTGATTTTGATCATAACGTCTTTCATATTATCCAACAGTTATTGTATGATGATGTAAGGGATCAACAAATCTATGAGATCTTAATTATTATTAAATAATTTTTTTTATTTCGTCCATTTTTATTATTATTAGGAATATAGTCTTCCAAGACACCATATTTTGTGATCCTTGGATTACAATTTGATGTGTAATTAAGCATGTAATCATGTAATGTTTTTTTAAATATAGGGCCACTCGACTTAAATCAATTATTTCATTAATTTAAACTACATATGAAATTAGTAGGTTTATTAATTTAACATTGTGTGGTATGGGGATGTTTTTTTCATATCATCAAAAATATAATAATATGTTTACATGGTCATAGAGATATTACTCCATTTATTGAATAATAATCCTGAAATAATTCCAATTTTTATAAAAAAAATTATACTTCTAAAACCAACCATGTATGATGGATATGAAAAATTAATTACCTTACAATCATGGAGATAGATAGATGTACATAATAATTATCAACATTCAAAATTTTGAATGAACATGATTGAAATAATGTAATAATTATTTAATGTTTATTGGAAAATTATTATATCATATATATTATATTATATATTTATATACAGATATATATATATATATATACAACAGTAACGTTATTTGGAAACAAAAAATTCATTGCTTCATGGAGGTGGAATTCCACCAATACACATGAACATGGTTTTTCTTTTTCAATGGATGTAAATGTAAGAAAATAGTTTATAAAATATCACTAAATAATGAAAATAATGTTATGAATATAATATATATACATTGAATGCATAATTATTAGCATCCAAGAGTGGTGGTGGTGGAATGAAAAATTCATCGGATCCTGAGTCAATAGTTTTTCATAGACCACAAAGGTGGTTTCATTATACATTTTATAAAAGAATCATGGATATATGAATTGAAAGTAACAAAAAAACTCATATTATGTAATATTGTGTGTATATTAGTTTATCATGAATTATGATGATTTTAATGACGTATAAGAAAAAACAAATTCATTATGTTAAAATCGCAAAATATTCTATGAAAAGATCCTTCAATTTACACATTAGGCCCGATAAAAATATTATTTTAAAAAAAATAATAAATCTATAACATGTCGTGGGATTTTAGGACGATTTTTGGGAATGTATTGGTTCATCTAGAGTTATCTAAATTTCATAGAATGATTGGAGAATAAGTTCCCTTTTATAAGTGCAGGGAGGGGCACTAATAGAATTACATAATGTTTTACGTTAATATAAATAATTTTAATAGATAAGAGTCAAAAAGGATATATATTGTGAAGATAATATTATTATTAGTTTAAAAATATAATTTAAAAAAATATCTACATTCGTTTGGGTCATTATCGACCAAATCTTTTTTAACCCTAGTTATCTCCTTGGAAGATTACAATGATATCAATGAAATTCACACTTTAGAGGTCAAAAATTGTAACATCCCAGGTAAATAATGAATATGAAATGATAATATATATTAATATTTGTGAATAAAGTATTAATATTACTTAAAAGAGGATGTTATGTTCGATGGCGTACCCAATACGCAACAAAGAGTTTCTTTGAAATCATATGTTGCACGCTAATAATAAAATAATATTATTGTAAATGGTATTAAACTCCTAATCAATGTAATGGTAAGAATGAATAAAAATAAGTAAAAAGTGCTTATATATTCTTGTCAAATATTTTTTCATTTATTCAATAAATGTTAGATGCTTAAAATACGAATGAATCCAATTTTATGTATAAATATTCTAATATTCTTTAAAAGGTCGATTATACGCCTGTTGATGGCGAACCCTTTTCAAATCTCCTTTTTGAAAATTTTGTATGTCATATTTGACAAAATAATATCATTCTTTAGAATCTGGACATCAAAATTTTCTTTTTGTAAGTTTTTGTTATTTTTTCGATAATGTTTTTTATAGAATAAGTGAAATATGTTGTATTTAAATTCGAAACCACTTTTTAATCTAATTTATTTATATGATTATAATATCTATTGAATTGGTATTAAAGTGAAATTATAATATATTTTTACAATTTATTCAAATGGTGGTCATTGTAATTAATTTCAGTTTGAAATTGGACTTAAACAACTTTCAATCTTTTGATAAATATTGTTTCTTAAAAACATGTTATTTGTTTTGACAACGGAAATTAATTATTAAATTAATTAACGAAAATTATATGTCTAGAATTTTGTAAAATATACATCATATTTTAATTCGGAATATCAAATATAGATTGGGGTGAATTTTTGTGTATTTTTCTGAAAAACATCAATTTTTTATGAATAGTGAAACCACTAAGTAGTAGTTAGAGAAACTTATTTTTCGTTTAAATGAAATTTTAGCACCTCTGTGATTTTAATTTCAAAAAAACAACATACATGGTTTTCATTAGGATGTAAAATTCGGTTTAATGTGATTAAAATAATTTTTTGGTGAATAGTAACTTTTAAGTTTTAATAATCGTGATTAAAGGTAATTAATGTAATTTAAGGTAAATATAATGATATATTAATATGAAATTACCTTTACAATTGTGATACACTTATTGTATAAGTCATGGACGACCAAGACAATCCATGGGTCAACTTGGGGACCCCAGGGAGGCAAATGGGTATGAAAATCACATTAATAAGTTTTTAAGTTAAATTAAAAATGTCACAAACATGTGTTCTTTTACTAAAACAATTTTAAGATGAGGCTATACAAGTCATAGTTTTTACTATAAATATCCATTATAAAGATAAAAATATTTCCTACATCATAATATTTTTTTATAATTTTTATACATTAAATAAATAAATTTATTTATGACACCATGATGATGTAGTGATGACCACATGAATGAACAATTAAAATAAAATGAGAAGATAAGGTAAAATATAAGAAATATACTGGTCAAAAACCTATTGGATGGGTGGATTTATAACCCTTATTAATTTATCCTTTATATATATAATTTTTTCACCTTTAATATCCTAAAATCATTTTATAATAAAGTAATTTTTCAAGACTTTCCAACGGTGCCCCTCCTCCCTCTTATAAATGACCCCACCTCTACCCACATACCCACACCTCGAAAGCCTGTCTTGACAAAACTCTGCTCATTTTATCTCTCCACATCCTTGTCTTCATCCTAGAAGCCTTACGTTAGCCAGAAATATCTTCAAGAACCCCTTTTGTTTCAATCCAAAGAGAGTTACACAATTTGAAGGTAATGTCCTCTCTTATGTTCTATTGTTTTATTTTGCTTCTACAACCCATTAAATCTATTTATTTATTTATTTTGTCAACAAAATAGTATCTTTAATATAATAGGATGTTTTTATGAGATGTATTCGAGCTACACTTACACACACCTATATATAATAGTTAATGAACATACTGCATCTGTGGATGGTGAATTTCTGCCTCACGATACGATGATTGTTCTATCTTCTCCTACCACCTCTCATGGTGGCCATTATGATAGCACTATATTTATTTATGATATATATTATATTTATTTCTTCTCTATGCTTCTATATTATACATTTAAAACATACCTTTATGCTTTTCGTGTTGTGAAAATGCGATAATTTAATTTGAGGGAGTGTAGACTACCGCCCCCTCATGTGATGTGACTCGTTCATGCAATACATGGAATGTATAAAGAATGAAATTAATGAACTTATGTGACCTATATAACATATATATTATATTGGAATTATAATATATATATATATATCTCTCTCATTTAGTTTTAATTCCATTAAATACAAAATAGAAATGAAAGTAGTGTTGATGCGTACGTACGACTTAACGTCTCCATGGACGGTGCATTTAATTTCTTACCTCTAAATGTTATGTAATATTATAAATGAAAGTATATACTTTATATATATGATATCTAAATCATGAATATAATTATGGATATAATGGATATTTTACCACATGACCGACTTGTAATTATAAGAATATTATTTTTGACTCAAGTACCAATGATCGACAAAACGACAATTTTAACATAAATAATTACATAATGTTCATAACATGGTAATAAGTGATATAAAAGGAATAATGAACATGAAAAAGGGTTTTAAGCAAGTAGAAATTTACTCTAGTATATTATTCAGGAATATAATGAAACTAACAAGACAAGTCGGACTTGAGGTAAGGGATCCTCCAACTCTCTTTCTTTTTAACTACTCACTTTTTCTGTCACATAATTTAATCTCATCATTCTTATGTTGGGGGATGTTATTTTATATTCCCCTTACTATAATTTTTATTTTAATATTATTATAGACCCTATTTTCTCTCACCAATCCATTTTTGGAAGTTTTATGTGGTGCCGTTAGGATGCCGAAATTTTGTAAGGGATTTTTTTATCTAACTTTTTATTCCCTTGAGATTCATGATATATTTGTCACTATATCTATTGAGTGGTGTATGTACTGACCATGATTATACTATTTGTGTAATATTCTATCATTTATGGGTATTTACATCATCATTTTTTTGGTTCATATTTAATGGGGTGTATGTTTCGAAAGTTACCCAAATCGGTAAGTGATTCTTTCACCCTCCTCTTTTTTAAAAGACCCCTTTTTGTTATGTCTTTTAATATACATCTTGTAATGTTGGGATATGTTCTTATATATCTTTATTGATATAAATATTATTTCCAAGTGATGAGATACCATTTTCTCTCTCATCAAATCATTTTCTTGAATATTAATGTGACATTGTTAGGCTGTTGAATTTTTGTAAGAGAACTTCTTAACCCAATTTCAATTCTTCGGGTTAAAACTCTACTTCATGATTATGTCATGCTATGAATATGTCTGGATGACATCTGATTGTTTTACACTGAGTATCCAATTGTATATGGTGTATTTATATTTGTCACACATAATTTAGTAATTACTTTATCCTTTCTCTAATGGAATGATCCTTGATTGGGATTGCATCTCAATTTATTCTCATTGATACATTTATTAATGATATGCAGTTTTATTCTTTTATAAAGTGTATATACATCCCCTATGATATTACATATCCATATTATGTCTATACTAAAGTAATTTAAATGTTTTTAAAATGGTAAACTTTCTTGTGGCTTATAATTTAAATGTCTAAAATGAAAAAGGACTCTTTTATTCAAACATTTATTTAAATGGTTTTAATGATTTATTTTTTTAAAAATTTATCATCTATGTCCATGTTTCAAAAATGGTTTTAAGGATTTATTTATTGGTACAAGAATGTTTTAAGACCCATTCAAATGTTTCGATGTGGTATAGGACACTTTTATTCTAAATTCTTATTTAAATGTATTTTTTTAATATTTTCAAAGAATGAATGGATTTTTCTCTCATAGTGTTTTAATGATTATATTAGATGATTTATTTATGATAATATCATTATGTGATCTCTTGTGATTGAAATGTGTAAATTTTATGTTTCTTTTAAGAATTTTTTAAGTGATACGATTATGTTATTGTTCTTGGGCATTATTTATGAAGACGGGTGATTCCGTGATAAACTAAGGGCGGGGGAGCCCGTGATAGATCTCCAATGAATTGGGTAATGTGAATGAGTTAACCTCTATGGTTTCTCCAAATAGATTTAAGGAATATACTTTGATTGGTATTCCAAACATAACTGTGAGTGATACTCCATATGTAAGAATGTTATGAATGCCTCAAGTTACCTTTATGTCTTATGATTTTTATGAGTTATTCATAAATCTTAGGATTTAATGAGGTATGTTAAAGTGCTTATGTTTTATGATTAAAGTATGATTTCATTGATTATTATGTATACATGAACTAATGTTTTCTTTATGTTTTTTTATAACTCCTAATGAGATTTTTATGCCCATCCCAAGTTTTTGAAATGTTTTCCACAAGATATAATGTGTAATACGGTCAAGGATGGGATCAATGAAATGTAATGATGTCTATAACATGGAACTATACATGAATCTTTTGTTCAAGAGTTTATATTTTGTGAAAAAATTGAAACTGAGTAAATGTGTCTACCTTGTAATCTTTGAGATGTAATAGTTATGTCCTAATTATCTAAAACTATAAACCTGAAAAGATTCTCAATGTGAATTATTCATTTAAATAAATATTATGTAATGTTTTAACGATGGGACCTTATAGTTGGTATCCGAGGTCGGTATAGATAACATTAGAGGTTAGGGTATTCTTTAAGAATAAGTGACATTACCATAATATTAGGATTATATAAATAGTCATAGTTTTAAATAAAGTGAATGAGATTATGATAAAATGAATAATTATATCATAGTATTATATGATGATTATAATGATATACTCACACTAAACATTTTGGTTTTAGTAAATGGATGGATCTAGCAGGCCCCAAAGTGACAGTCGATGTGAAGAAAACTGTGAAGGTTTTCTGAAAGAACAACTGAATGATATGGGAGCTTCAATGAGAACTCTTGTGGTTTTTTTCAACCAAATATCAAGAGTTATGATTAACCACTTGAACATTAGTGAGTTCTCTAATGCATCATGTATGAGATAACCTACTCGATGTAGAAGATTAGGTAATAATTGTAAAGGTAACCATCAGGGTTTATATTATCCTTACTTTTGATGTAATTATGGTTTACTATATGTTATGATGGAAAATGAAAGTCATGGGATAAACTTGAGGATAAATTATGTTATGGTTATATTTGATGATTTTATCTATTTTTGGGTAATGTTTTTTGAATTATATAGTTTTGGAAAAATGACAACACGCAAACCATGTGACAACCCATCACATCGGACAAAGCTATGGGAATCGAACCCACAACCAAAGTGCGACTGATATTTATCACCTACTACTGGAATATGTGAAGTCCCTGGTTTGTATAACAAACTATTTTTAGTTATAAGATATTATGAATCATGAATAAGTTGATTTTGGGTTATCTATGGAAATGATTAGCCTATCATGGAGGATATGTGATTAGGTTAGTTACTTTTCAGTATGAGTCTTTAAGAGTAACTAGTGTTATTTGCAGATAAATGTTAAGATTTATCTTAGAAGACTATGTGAATAAATTCATCAGAGATTTGGTTTTAATTCTTAGTTTGGATTAATTTTAATAATTTTATAGTTAGATGTTTATTGAATGGTATTTTATGATCTTTGGGTTTTGTTGGACAAATTTTAGAGATTAAGAGTAGTATTTCTTTTTATAAAGGATTATCATTTTTGGGTATTATCTGATCATGTACTAATTTTTTTTGTTTTGGTTAATGTTTAAAGATATGGGAAATATATAGTTCATCTTTTGTGGGTTATGTGATTCTCTAGAAGTTGATTATAGTGCTCTTAATATGAACAAGTCATCCTAAATACTTGTCTCTTAGAGAAAATATGAGTTTGTATAAGAAATCCAGTAAGAGATGAAAGCCTACAAGACAAGTAAGTATGTTTTCATAGGATTTAGTTAAGCTCATAAATAAATTACCCAATAAAAAGTAACATAAAACAAAAATGTTGTCTCTTATCTTTTCCTTCTGGGGAATCAAATACCATTTAACCTATCACAAGTTTGTGATTTTCTTGTGGTTAGCTTTCTCCTAAACATTTTTTCAATCACTCTCCATCAGAACATGACCCTTTGTTTTCTCTTCCATATCCATGTTTTATTACATGGAATCCTACTATGGGTTAACTTGGATGACCTTTGTACTTCCCTTTCATTATTTTAAAGAGATAGTTTAATTGACTCCTTTTCCTATTTGGGTCTTTCAATAATGTTTCCAAGCCCAATTTTAAAACTGCGAGTAAGAAATTCCGAAAAGGGGGGGGGGAAGGATGTAAAATCCCAGGTAAATAATGAATATGAAATGTTCATATATATTATTATTTGTGAATAAAATATTAATATTATTTAAAAGGGAATGTTATATTCGATGGAGTACCCAATACACAACAATGAGTTTTTTGAAATCATATGTTGCACAATAATAATAAAATAATATTACTATAAATGGCAGTAAACTCCTAGTCAATGTAATGGAGGGAGTGAATAGAACTAAGTAAAAAGTGATTATATTTTCATGTCAAATATTTTTACATTTCTTTAATAAATGTTAGATGCTTAAAATGAGAATGAATCAAATTTTATGCGCAAATATTCTAATATTCATTAAAAGGTCGATTAAACACCATTTGATGGAAAAACCTTTTCAAATCCAATTTCTGACAATTTTATATGTTATATTTGACAAAATAAAATACTTCTTTAGAATAGGGACATCAAAATTTACTTTGTGTATGTTTTTGTTATTTTTCCGAGAATGTTTTTTAATGAATAAGTGAAAAATGTTGTATTTAAATTCAAAACCTCATTGTAATATAATATATTTATATGATTAGATTATCTTTTGAATTGGTTTTAAAGTGAAATTAAAATATATTTTCATAATTTAATCCAATGGTGGTCATTGTAATTAATTTCAATTTGAAATTGAACTTAAACAAGTGTCAATCTTTTGATAGATATTGTTTCTTAAAAAAGCTATTTGTTTTGACAATGGGAATTAATTATTAAATTAATTAATGTAACATATATGTTTTTAATTTTGTGAAATATACATCATATTTTAATTTGGAATATCAAATATATATTAGGGTTAATTTTTGGTATTTTTCTGAAAAACATCAATTTTTGATGAATAGTGAAACCACTAAGTGGTAGTTAAAAAAACTGATTTTTTTTAAATGAAATTTTACCACATATTTGATTTGAATTTCAAAAATCCAACATACATGTTTGTAACTAGGATTTAGAATGTGGTTCAATTGGATTAAAATAATTTTTTGGTGAATAGTAACTTTTACGTTTTATTAATTGCGATTAAAGGTAATTAGTATAATTTAAGGTAAGTATAATGATATAATAATATGAAATTACCTTTACAATTGTCCTAAACATATTGTATAAGTAATGGACGACCAAGAAAATCCAGTGGTCAGCTTGGGGACCCCATGGAGTCACATTGGTATGAAAATGACATTAATAACTTTTTATTTAAAGTTAAAATAAAAATGTCACAAACATGTGTTGTTTTACTAAAACAATTTTTACATGAGGTTATACAAATCATATTTTTAACTATAAATATTCATTAGAAAGATAAAAAAATTTCCTACATAATTATATTTTTTTTATAATTTTTATAGATTAGATAAATAAATTTATTTATGACACCATGATGATGCAGTGCTAACCTCATTAATGAATGATTTAAATAAAATGAGAAGATAAGGTAAAATATAAGACATAAACATGTAAAAAACCTATTATATTTGTGTATTTAGAACCCTTATTACCTTATCCTTGAAATTTATTATTTTGGGAACTTTAACATCCGAAAATAATTTTACAACAAAGTAACTATTCAAGACATTCCAAGAGTTCCCCTCGTCCCTCTTATTAAAGGCCCCCTCCTCTACCCCCATACCCACACCTCAAAAGCATTTGGATTGACCAAACTCTACCCATTTTAACTCTCTATATCCCTAACTTTATCCTAGAAGCCTTACCTTGGGAATAAAGCTCTTCAAGAAACGCTTTTGGTTCAATCCAAAGGGAGTTACCCAATTTAAAGGCAATGTCCTCTCTTATGTTCTTTTGTTTTATTTTTCTTCATCAACCCCCTAAACACAATTTATTCATTTCATTTGTAAAAACACCAGTATCTTAAATATACTATGATTTTTTTTATGAGAATTATTCGAGATACACATACACACACCTCCGTATAATGGATAAAGGACATTATGTTTCTATGGATGGTGAATTATTGCCTCACAAAACGATGATTGTTCTATCTTCTCCTACCACCTCTAATGGTGGGAATTATGATGGAACTATATTTATTTATGATTTATATTATATATATTTCCTCTCTATTCGTCAGTATTTTAAATTTAATACAGACCTTTATGCTTTTCATTATGTGCAAATACGATAATTTCATTTGAATAAGTGTGGACTACCGCCCCCTAATGTGATGTGACTCGTTCATGCAATACATGGAATGTATATAGAATGAAATTAATTAACTTATGTGACCTATATAACATATATATTATACTAGAATTATAATATATATATATATATATAGTTTTACTTCCATTAAATATGAAATAGAAATGAAAGTAGCGTTCATGCGTACGTACGGCTTACCGTCTCCATAAATGGTGGATTTCATTTATTACCTCTAAATGTTATGTAATATTATAAATGCAAGTATATAATGGAATTATATGATATATATGATATATAAATCATGAATATAATTCTAGATATAATGTATATTTTACCATACGATCAACATGTAATTATAAGAAGTTTATTTTTGACTCTAGTACCAATCATCGACAAAACAACCGTTTTAACTTAAATAATTACATAATGTTCATAACATGGTAATAAGTGATATATAATTAATAATGAACTTGAAAAAGGTTCTTAATAAAGTATAAATTAAATCTAGTTTATTATTCAGGAATATAAAGAAACGAATAATAAAAGTCGGACTTGAGGTAAGGGATCCTACCACTCTCTTTCTTTTTTAGTACTCTCTTCTTTTGTCACTTATTTTAATCCCCTATTTCTTATGTTGGGGGATGTTATTTTATATTCCTCTTACTATAATTTTTATTTTAATATGATTAGAGACCCTATTTTATCTCATCAATCCATTTTAGGATGTTTTATGTGGCGCCGTTAGGCTGCCGAAATTTTGTAAGGGATTTTTTTGTCTCACTTTTTATTCCCGTCAGATTAATTCTATATTATTCACTGTCGCCATTGAGTGATGTATGTACTGACCATGTAACACCCTAGGTAAATAAAGAATATGACATTTTTATATTTATCCCTATTTGTGGATTAAAATTCAATCTTGATTTAAATGGAACGCTATGCTCGATGGCTTACCCAATACGCAACAACGAGTTCCTTTGAAATCTTACGTTGAACTCTAATAATAAAATAATATTATTTTAAATAGTAGTTAACACATAGCCGTTGTATTGGCGATAATGAATATAAATAACTAAATTATGATTATATATGTGTGTTAAATGTTTTAACTTTTATCCAATAAATTTCAGAGGGTTAAAATACAAATGAATCCAATCTTAAGCATTGAATACACTAGTATTTTTAAAAGATTGTTTTACTACCTTTTGATGGAAAACCATTTTTTAAATCCAACTTTTGACAATTTTATAAGCCCTAATTTTCAAAATAAACATATTATTTATGATTGGTACATAGAAATTTACCTTGAGTTAATTTTTGGTATTTTTCTGACAATGTTCATTTTTCAATGAATAATGAAAAATACAGCATTTTACATCAAAACTGCTTTTTTCATATAATTTAATTATATGGTTATATTATCTTTTTAATTTGTTTTAAAGTTTAATTGGAATATATTTTCACCATTTAATCCAATTATGGTCATTGGGATAAATTTTACTTTGGAATTGGGCATAAACATGTGCCAAACCTCTCATAAATATTGTTTCTAAAAAACCCTCTATTTGTTTTGACAATGGGAAGTTTTTTTAAATTAATTATTGAAATTTATGTGTTTGGAATTTGGTAAAATGGATTACATATTTGGAATCAGAAGGTCAAAATTATGTAATTAAGACTGTTTTGTTTTTAGAAATTATGAATTGTAACGACGATAATTATCTTTAATTATCTTGATTAATGAGTAATCCGGTAGTTAAAGATAATAAGATAATATCATAACAATAAAAAACGACAACAAAATGTGTCATAAGGCTACTGGTTGTCTCATGGCCGACCATGGGATGCCTTGTGCCAAACTTGGGGTCCCCATGGAATCACTTTTGTGAGAAAGTGACTTTTTATCTATTTATTTTTTAAAGAATGTTAAATGTAACAAAGAATGTATCACCTAAGTAAAATATTTTTAATTTTGTCTAAATAAATTCTATTTTGGATTATAAATATTAATTATAAATCTAAAACGATTTCATACATCAGGATATTTTTTTTATAATTTTTAGACATTTAATTTATTAAATAATTAATGACATCATGATCATGCACCGATTACCACATTAATAAAGGATTTAAATAAAATGGAAAGATAATGTAAAATATAAAACCTACACATGTCCAAAACCAATTTTATGGGTGTATTTCGAAGACTTATCACCATATCCTAGAAACACACTAATGTGGGACCATTAAAAATTCTAAACTCATTCTAAAATAAAGTAACATTTCTTTACTTTCCAAGAGTGCCCCTCCCCTCCTCTTATAAAAGGCCCCCACCTCTACCTCCTTACCAACACTTCCAAAGCCTTTGGCTCGGCCAACCCCTGCCCATTTTGTCTCTCCACATCCCTATATAACTCCTTGAAGCCTCACTTTGGGCAGAAGTCTTCCCAAGGAAGCCTTTGATCTCAAACCATAGGGAGTTACCTGATTTTAAGGTAATGTCTTCACTTGTGTCCTTTTGTTTTATTTTGCTTATCCAACCCCTAAACTCTTTTTATTCATTTTTTTTGTAAAAAATCCAGTATATTCAATATACTAGGATGTTTTTATAAGAAGTATTCGATCTACACTTACACACACCTACATATAATGGTTAAAGAACATACTGTTTATGTGGATGGCGAATTACTGCCTCACGAAACGATGATTGTTCAATCTTCTCTTAACACCTTTCATGGTGGCCATTAAGATGTCACTATATTTATATAGGATATATAATATGTTTATTTTTTTCCTAAAGCTTCTTTATTTTTCATTTATTTCATACCTTTATGGCTACCATTATGTGTATACGCGATATCTTCATTTAAGGAAGTGCGGACTACCGCCCCCTCAAAGTGATTTGATTCGTTAATACCATATGTGGTACGTATAAAGGATGTATTTAATGATATTATATATGATACCATATTGGAATTAAAATACTATTATATATCATTATGTTTTAATTCCATTAAATATGAAATAGAAATGGAAGTAGCGTTAATGCGTACGTACAACTTACCGTCTCCATGAACGGTACATTTCATTTCTTATCTCAAAATGTTATGTACTATTATAAGTACATATATATAATGGATATATATGTAATATATTACATATAAATGATGGATATCATTCTGTAATTACAACATATATATATATATCTATCATTTTGTTTTAATTTCATTAATATGACAAAAAATGAAAGTAGCGTTCATGTGTACGTACGACCTAGCGTCTCCATGAACGGTGATTTTAATTTTAATCTCCAAATGCTATGGAATAGTATAAAATGAATATATACTGGATATATATGATATTTAAAACATAAATACAATTCTAGATATGATGTACCTATAACTACATGGAAAATTATTTTCCAACAAGTTCAATTTTTGACTCAAGTACCAATGATCGTTTAAACGACCGTTATTAACTAAAATAATTACATAGTTTTCATGACATGGTAATAAGTGATATAAAAGGAATAATTAACTTGAAAAAGATTCTTAAGGAAGTAGAAATTAACTCATGTTTATTATTCAGGATATTAAAGAACGATCGAGTCAAGTCGGACCCGAGGTAATGGATCCTACTCCACTCTTTCTTTTTAAGTACACTATTTTATGTCATTCATTTTAAGATCATATTTCTTATGATTGGGATGTTCTTTTATATTAATCCTATCGTACATATTATGTTCATATGATGAGAGACCCTATTTCCTCTCATCAATCCGTTTTGGATGTTTTCAGTGGCGCCGTTAGGCTGCCGAATTTTCGTAAGAGATCTAACCTCTCTCTTTCTTTTTAAGTACTCTCTTTTATGTCATTTCTTTTAAGCTCATCTTTCTTATGTTTGGGGATGTAATTTTATATTAATAATACTTTAATTTTTATGTTCATATTATGAAAGACCCTATTTGATCTCATAAATCCATTTTTGTAAGTTTTAAGTGGCGCCGTTTGGCTGCCGAGTTTTCGTACGAGATTTTTCATCTCACTTTTATTCCTGTGAGATTTATGCTACATTTGCCAAAATTTCCTTTTAGTGGTGTATTTACTACCAATTATTATACAATTTTTGTAGTATAATTTCATTTATGGGTATTCACATCTTTATTGTATGGCCCTTCTTCCATGGGGTGTATGTTTCGAAAGTTACCCAACTCAGTAAGGGAACCTTTCACCCTCCTCTTTTTAAAAGACTTCTTTTGTTATGTCTTTTAATTCACATACTATTATGTTGGGATATGTTCTTTTATATCCTTATTGATGTAAATTTTATGTCCAAGTTATGAGATACCCTTTTTATCTCTCATCAACTCATTTTCTAAATTTTGAAGTGTTGTCGTTAGGCTGTCGAATTTTACCAAGGGAACTTTTTACCCAATTTCGATTTCTTTGGGTTCAACATATAGTTATTGAATATTTCATCCTTTGAATACGTGTGAATGACCATTTATTGTTTTACACATAATATCCACTTATATTGGGTGTATTTATATTTGTGACACATAATTTTGAGATTGATTTATCGTTAATTTTAGGATACCTTCTTTATAAGGGATTTCCGCACATTTTACATTTCTATTGAGACTTAATTGTTGTTATTCAGAAATTCACTCTTATATGGTGTATATACTATCCTTTGGAATATTATACCATGAATCCATTTATTCTCATGATGTTATAATGTTCTGATTAAATGTTAATCCTCAATTATTGTATTCTAGTGTCTCAAATTTTGGTAAAAAACCTTTTACCAAAATATAGCTTTAAATGTTTTGATGATTTTTTGTTATTAATATCCATGTTTTCAAAATGGTTTTAAGGATTTATTTATATGGATATTAATGGTTTAAAATATTAAAATCTTCAAGGTGGTATGGGACACATTGATTCAAAAATCTCTTTATTAAATGTTTTAAATGGTTTTGAAAATGGGTTTTTGAATGGATTCATTATATCAAAATCCTAAAATGTTATATTGTTTTTGCAATGTGGGAATGTTACCTTTACTTTATGCTTAAGTTATGTGCTATGATTATGTTATGGTTCTTGGGCATTGTTATGAATACGGGTGGTTCCGTGATAAACTAAGGGCGGGTGAGCCCGATATAGCTCTCCAATGCATTGGGTAACGCGAAGGAGTGAAACGTTAAGGTTTCTCCAAAGAGATTTAGGGAATATACTGTGGTGGGTATTCCAAACATAACCAAGAGGGTTAATCCCTATGTAAGAATGTTATGAATGCCTCAAGTTACCTTTTATGTCTTATGATTTCTATGATTTATTCATGATTTGATGAGGTATGTTAAAGTGCCTATGTTTTATGGGTAAAGTATGATTTCATTATTATGTATATATGAACTCATGTTTCTTTTCCATATTTTTATAACCCTTACTGAGCTTTTTATTCTCATCCCATGTTTTTTTTGAAATGTTTTTCACAGTTCAAGGGAATGGTATATGATACGATGATAGTGTCAAGGAAGTGTCAAGAAAGAATCCATGTTTTATTTTAAATATGTTTCCGTTGATGAGAAAAATGAATACTATCTTTATGTAACCACATTGTTTAAATGTAGAATATAATGAATGTTTTATGATCTAATTCTCTAAAACTCTAAACCTGAAAAGATCCTCAATGTGTAATATTGTAAAAACTCATGATTAAGTAATGATTAAGGCTGGGGCCTTATAGTTGGTATCAAAGGTCAGTTTAGATAACATTAAAGGTTAGGGTATCTTCTAAGAATAAGTGATATTACCATAATGGTTAGGATTTCAGAAAGAGTCCTACTTTTAGATAAAGTGAATAAGTAAGTATATCTTAGTGGTTATCTTCCTCATTAGTACATGATGTTTTTTTTGATATACTCACACTGACATTTCTGTTTTTAGTGAATGGATGGATCTAGCAGGCACCAAAGTGACAATAGGTTTGAAGGAAAATGTGGTGGTTCTCTGATTAAGAGACTGGATGAAATGGGGTATTCAATGAGGAAAATAATGGTTGTTCTAAAACAACTATCAAGGAGTCATGATCATCCACTTGAACCTTGGTATGTTCTGTAATGCATCATGTATGAGATGACCAATCGATGTGGAAGTTCAGGTAATAATTATAAAGGTAACCATTAGGCTTTATATGATCCTTACTTTTGAGGTAATTATGAGTTATTATATGTTATGATGGAAAATGAAAGGCATGAGATTAAATTGAGGTTAAATTATGTTATGGTTATTTTTGATGATTTTATCTCTTTTTGGGAATGAGTCAAGAATTATATAGTTCTGGAAAAAGGACAACACGCAGACATTGTGACAGCCCGTCGCGTCGGACAAGGCTGCATGAATCGAACCCACAACCAAAGTGCAACTGGTATTTATCGCCTACAACTGGACTTCGTGAAGTCCCTGGTTAGATTGACTGATTCTTTTTAGTTAGATGATTTTATGAATTACGAGTAAGTTGATTTTGGGTTATCTATGGAAATTTATTAACCTATCATGGAGGATATGTGATTAGGTTAATTACATTCCAATATGAGACTTTAAGAGCAACTGATGTTGTTTGGAGATAAATGTTACGATTTAACTTGGAAGACTATGTGACTAAAACCTTAAAATATTTGGGTTTATATCTTTGTTTTGTTTACTTTGAAGGATTTTATGGACAAATTGTTTATCGAATGGTCCTCGTTGAACTTTGGGTTTTGTTGGACAAATTTTGGAGATTAAGAATAGATTTTCTTTTTATAAAGGGTTATCCTTTTCTGGTTTATCTAATCTTGTAATAACCTTTTTGGTTTTGGTTTTGGTTAAAGTCTAAAGACATGGGAAGTATATAGTTCTCTTTTGTGGATTAGGTGATTCTCTAGAAGTTGATTATAGTTCTCTTAATGTGAACAATTCTTCCTAAATACTCATCTTTTGGGGAAAGTAAGAGTTTGTGTAATAAATCTAATAAAAGTTGAAAGTCAACATGATAAGTAATAATGTTTCCATATGAATAAATTCCTCAATAAAAATTAAATTAAAACAAAATTTTTTTCTATTAAATTTTCCTAATGGGGACTCGAATACCGTTTAACCCATCACAAGTTTGTGATTTTCTTGTGGTTAACTTTCTCCTAAACATGTTTTCTATCACTCTCCATCAGAACATGAACCTATGTTTTCTCCTCCATGTCTATGTTTTCCTACATTGAATCCTAGTATGGGTTAACTCGGGTGACCTATATACTTCTCTTTCATTATTTTAAAGTGATTGTTTTACCGACTCTTGTTCAGATGTGGGATTTTCAATGATGTTTCCAAGCCCAGTTTTATAATTGAGAGGACGCAATTACCAAAAGGGGGGAAGGACGAACACCCCAGTTAAATAAAGAATATGAAATTTTTATATTTATCCATATTTTTGGAAAAAATGTCAATATTAATTTAAATGGAAAGCTATTCTCGATGGCTTACCTAATACGCAACAATGAGTTCCTTTGAAATCTTACATTGCACTCTAATAATAAAATAATATTATTTTAAATAGTAGTTATCACATATTCGTTGTAATGGAGGAAATGAATATAAATAACTAAATTACGATTATATATGTGGGTTAAATGTTTTTACTTTTATACAATAAATTTTAGAGGCTTAAAATACAAATGAATCCAATCTTAAGTATTGAATACACTAGTGTTTTTAAAAGATTGTTTTACTACCTTTTGATGGAAACCCATTTTTTAAATCAAAATTTTGACAATTTTTTATGCTATATATTTCAAAATAAACATATTATTTATGATTGGGACATAGAAATTTACCTTGGGTTAATTTTTGGTATTTTTCTGACAATGTTCATTTTTCAATGAATAGTGAAAAATACTGCATTTTACATCAAAACTGCTTTTTCATATATTTTAATTATATGGTTATATTATCTTTTTAATTTGTTTTAAAGTGTAATTGGAATATATTTTTAGCATTTAATCCAATTATGGCCATTCAGATTAATTTCACTTTGGAATTGGGCATAAACAACTGCCAAACAAATCATAAATATTGTTTCTAAAAAACCCGCTATTTGTTTTGACAACGGGACATTTTTTTAAATTAATTATTGCAATTTATGTGTTTGGAATTTGGTAAAATGGATTACATATTTTGAATCATAAGGTCCAAATTATGTAATTAATAATCTTTTGTTTTTGGACATTATGAACAGTAACGGCGATAATTATCTTTAATTATCTTGATTAATGAGTAATCGGGTAGTTAAAGATAATAAGATAATATCATAATAATAAAAAATGACCACAACATGTGTCCTAAGGCTACTGGTTGTCTCATGGCCGACCATGGGATGCCTTGTGCCAAACTTGGGGGCCCTATGGAATCACTTTTGTGAGAAAGTGACTTTTTATCTTTTTATTTTTTAAAGAATGTTAAATGTAACAAAGAATGTATCACCTAAGTAAAATATTTTTAATTTTGTCTAAAAAAATGATCTTTTAGACTATAAATATTCATTAGAAATCTAAAATGATTTACTACATCATGATATTTTTTTTATAAAATTTAGACATTAAATTTATTAAATTATATATTACATCATGATGATGCAGCGATTACCACATTAATAAAGGATTTACATAAAATGGAAATATAATATAAAATATAAGACCTAAACATGTCCAAAACCTATTGGATGGGTGTATTTCGAACCCTTATCACCTTATCCTAAAAAAAACCAATGTGGGACCATTAAAATCCGAAACTCATTCTAAAATAAAGTAACATTTCCTTACATTCCAAGAGTGCCCCTCCCCTCCTCTTATAAAAGGCCCCCACCTATACCTCCTTACCCACACATAAAAAGCCTCTGGCTCAGCCAAACCCTACCCATTTTGTCTCTCCACATCCCTCTCTAACTCCTTAAATCCTCAATTTGGGCAGAAGTCTTCCCAAAGAATCCTTTGAGCTCAAACCAAAGAGAGTTACCCGATTTTAAGGTAATGTCTTCACTTGTGTCCTTTTGTTTTATTTTGCTTCTCCAACCACCTAAACTCTTTTTATTAATTTAGTTTGTAACAAATACAGTATATTAAATATACTAGTATGTTTTTATAAGAAGGATTCGAGCTACACTTACACACACCTACATCTAATTGTTAAAGAATATACTACTTCTGTGGATGGCGAATTACTGCCTCATGAAACGATGATTGTTTAATCTTCTCTTAACACCTTTCATTGTGGTCATTAAGATGTCACTATATTTATATAGGATATATATTATGTTTATATTTTCCTCAAGATTCTGTATTTTTCATTTATGGCATACCTTTATGTCTTCCATTATGGGTATACACGATATCTTCATTTAAGGAAGTGCGGATTACCGCCCCCTCAAAGTGATTTGATTCGTTAATACCATATGTGGTATGTATAAAGGATATATTTAATGATATTATATATGATACAATACTGGAATTAAAATACTATTATGTATCATTATGTTTTAATTCCATTATATATGAAATAGAAATGGAAGTAGCGTTCATGCGTACGTACGACTTACTGTCTCCATGAACGGTACATTTCATTTCTTATCTCAAAATGTTATGTACTATTATAAGTACATATATATAATGGATATATATGTAATATATTACATCTAAATGATGGATATCATTCTAGAATTATACATATATATCTATCTATCATTTTGTTTTAATTCCATTAATATGATAAAAAATGAAAGTAGCGTTCATCCGTACGTACGACCTACCATCTCCATGAACGGTGCTTTTAATTTTTATCTCCAAATGCTATAGAATAGTGTAAAATGAATATATACTTGATATATATGATAATGGAAACATCCATACTATTCTGGATATGATGTACCTATAACTACATGGAAAATTATTTTCCAACAAGTTCAATTTTTGACTCAAGTACCAATGATCGTTTAAACGACCGTTATTAACTAAAATAATTACATAGTGTTCATGACATGGTAATAAGTGATATAAAAGGAATAATGAACTTGAAAAATATTCTTAAGGAAGTAAAAATTAACTCATGTTTTTTATTCAGGATATTAAAGAACGATCGAGTCAAGTCGGACCCGAGGTAAGGGATCCTACTCCACTCTTTCTTTTTAAGTACACTCTTTTATGTCATTCCTTTTAAGCTCATATTTCATATGATTGGGATTTTATTTTATATTACTCCTACTGTAATTATTATTTTCATATAATTAGAGAACCTATTTCCTCTCATAAATCCATTTTGGAAGTTTTGAGTGGCGCCGTTAGGCTGCCAAATTTTCGTAAGAGATCTAACCTCTCTCTTTCTTTTTAAGTACTCTTTTAATGTAATTTCTTTTAAGCTCATCTTTCTTATATTTGGGGATGTTATTTTATATTCCTAATAATTTAATTTTTATGTTACTATTATTAAAGACCCTATTTGATCTCATAAATCAATTTTTGGAAGTTTTAAGTGGCATCGTTAGGCTGCCGAGTTTTCGTAAGGGATTTTTCATCTCAGTTTTATTCCCGTGAGATTTATGCTACATTTTCCACAATTTACTTTGAGTGGTGTATGTACTGCCCATTATTATACACTTTTTGTATTATAATTTCATTTATGGGTATTCACATCTTCATTGTATGACCCTTCTTCCATGGGGTGTATGTTTCGAAAGTTACCCAACTCGGTAAGGGAACCTTTCACCCTCCTCTTTTTAAAAAACTTATTTTGTTATGTCTTTTAATTCACATAATATTATGTTGGGATATGTTATTTTAAATATAAATTTATGTAAATATTATGTACAAGTGATGATATACCCTTTATATCTCTCATCAACTCATTTTTTGAATTTTGAAGTGTTGTCGTTAGGCTGTCGAATTTTACCAAGGGAACTTTTAACCCAATTTCGATTTATTTGGATTCAACATATAGTTATTGAATATGTCATCCTTTGAATATGTGTGAATTACCTTTTATTGTTTTACACTTAATATCCACTTATATATTGTGTATTTATATTTGTCACACATAATTTTGAGATTGATTTATCCTTAATTTTAGGATACCTTCTTTATAAGGGATTTCATCACATTTTAAATTTCTATTGAGACTTAATTGTTGTTATGCACCAATTCACTCTTATATGGTGTATATACTGTCCTTTGGAATATTATATCATGAATCCATTTATTCTGATGATATTATAAAGTTCTGATTAAATGTTAATCCTGAATTATTGTATTCAAGTGTCTGAAATTTTGGTAAAAACCATTTTACGAAAATATCGATTTAAATGTTTTAATGATTTTTTTGTTATCAATATCCATATTTTAAAAATGGTTTTAAGGATTTATTTATATGGATATTAATGGTTTAAAATATTAAAAGCTTCAAGGTGGTATGTGACACTTTGATTCAAAAATATCTTTATTAAATGTTTTAAATGGTTTTGAAAATGGTTTTTTTGAATGGATTCATTATATCAAAATCATAAAATGTTATATTGTTTTTGAAATGTGGGAATGTTGTTTTCCTTTATGATTAAGTTATGTGCTATGATTATGTTATGGTTCTTGGGCATTGTTATAAAGATGGGTGGTTCCGTGATAAACTAAGGGCGGGTGAGCCCGATATAGCTCTCCAATGAATTGGGTAACGTGAAGGAGTGAAACGTTAAGGTTTCTCCGAGGAGATTTAGGGAATATACTGTGGTGGGTATTCCAAATGTAACCAAGAGGGTTACTACCTACGTAAGAATGTTATGAATGTGTCAAGTTACCATTTATGTCTTATGATTTCTGTGATTTATTAATGATTTGATGAGGTATGTTAAAGTGCCTATGTTTTATTGGTAATGTATGATTTCATTCTTATGTATATATGAAATCATGTTTCTTTTCCATATTTTTATAACCCTTACTGAGATTTTTATGCTTATCCCATGTTTTTTTGAAATGTTTTTCACAGGTCAATGGAAAGGTACATGATACGATGATAGTGTCAAGGAAGTGTCAAGAAAGAATCCATGTTTTATTTTAAATTTGTTTCCGTTGATGGGAAAAATGAATACTATCTTTATGTAACCACTTTGTTTAAATGTAGAATATAATGAATGTTTTGTGATCTAATTCTCTAAAACTGTAAACCTGAAGAGATCCTCAATGTGTAATCTTGTAAGAACTCAAGATTAAGTAAGGTTTAAGGCTGGGGCCTTATAGACCATTATTATAATATTTGTATAATATGATCTCATTTATGGTTATTTACATTATCATTATTTGTTCCTTCTTTTGTGGGTTGTACGTTTGGAAAGTTACCAAAATCGGTAAGGGATTCTTTCACCCTCCTCTTTTTTTAAAAGACTTATTTTTTGTTATGTCTTTTAATTTACATCTTGTTATGTTAGGATATGTTCTTATATATCCTTATTGATATAAATATTATGTCTGAGTGATGAGATACCATTTTCTCTCTCATCAACTCATTTTTTGAATTTTAATGTGATGTCATGAGGCTGTCGAATTTTTGTAAGGGAACTTCTTAACCCAATTTCCATACATTGGGTTAAACCTCTACTTCTTTATAATGCCGTTCTATGAATATGTGTGGATGAAATATGTTTTTTTACACTGATTATCCACTTATATTTGGTGTATTTATATTTGTCACACATAATTATGTCATTTCATTATCCTTGCTCTAATGGCATGATCTTTTATTGGGATTACTTCTCAATTTCATCTCATTGAGACATTTCTTAAAGAGTTGCACTTTTATTCTTTTATAAAGTGTATATACAGCCCCTTTGACATTCCATATCCATATTATGTCTATACTAAAGTCATTTAATTTTTTTGAAAATGGTCTACATTCTTGTGGATTATAATTTAAATGTTCAAAATGGAAAAGGACTATTTTATTAAAACATTGTTTTAAATGGTTTTAATGATTTATTATATTAAACATTGATTATCCAAGTCCATGTTTTGAAAATGTTTTTACATATTTATTTATAGAGACATGAATGTTTTAAAACCCTTTCAATATTTTTGAAGTGGTATGGGACACTTTGATTCTAAAATCTCTTTTAAATGTCTTCTTTTAATATTTTCAAATTATAATGGGATTTTTCTCTCATAGAATTTTAATGATTTTATTAGATGTTTTTATTTACGATAATATCATGATGTGATCTCTTGTGATTGAAATGTGCAAATTTTATGTTTCTTTTATGCATGTTTTAAGTGATACAATTTTTTTTATGGTTCTTGGTCATTTTTTATGAAGATGGGTGGTTCCGTGATAAAGTAAGGGCGGGTGAGCCCATGATATCTCCAATGCTTTGGGTAACGTGAACAAGTTAAACACTAATGTTTATCCGATGAGATTTAGGGAATATAATGTGATGGGTGTTACAAATGTAACCATGAGTGTTACTCCCTACGTAATAATTTTATGAATGCCTCAAGTTACCTTTATGTCTTATGATTTCTATGAGTTATTCATAAATCTTATGATTTAATGTGGTATGTTAAAGTGCTTATGTTTTCTGAGTAAAGTATGATTTCATTGATTCTTATGTATACATGGACAAATGTTTTCTTTCTGTATTGTTATAACCCTTAGTGAGCTTTTTATGCTCATCCCTAGTTTTTGAAATGTTTTCCATAGGACTTAAAGTGGAATACGGTAAAGTATGGGATCAAGGAAATGTCATGATGTCTAAAACATGGAACTAGACATGACTATTTTGTTCAAGAGTTTATTTTTTGTGAACTAATGGAAACTGAGTAGATGTGTCTACCTTGTAATATTTGAGATGCAATAGTTATGTCTTAATTCTCTAAAACTCTAAACCTGAACATATCCTCAATGTGAATTATTCATTTAATTCAAGATTATGTAATATTTTAAGGATGGGGCCGTAGAAAAATGATACTATAAATGGAAAAATGAATGATTAATGTACCATGAATGGTATTTTATACCATATAAAATTATCACAGTTGAGTATTGGAATTTTTTGAATTTTAAATTATTTATTATGAAATTGTTTATTAGAGAATGAAATTAATTTCAATTTTGGAAAGAATAATTTCATTTAACAATAATGTCATCTAGATAACAATGGAATATGAATAGAGTCAATTAAAATAATAACTAATATGTTTTTTAAGTCTGTAAATGTCCAGATAAAATATAATTCAGTTACAAATAGTTCCTTTTTGAGTAATATAATAATTTATATTATTTTTAAACTCTATGAACCAGCACTATACCAACTTTATAAGGACAAAAATAATTACCAAAATATATTCCATTAGATCATTGGAGGTGATATCCATGTAAAAGTAATACCATACAAAATTATCTATTAGATTCTAATAGAAATCGTAGAGAAAACTTGAATATGTCATAAATCATTATTATTATAGAACCCCCAAAATAATATTTTCAGATGCAACGAAATTACACATATAATACCCTAACTATCTTACAAGTAACCTATTTACTAATTAACTCCATCACCACTTTGGATATACTTATATTAAATCATGTACATCTTCAATCCCCAATGCATTGGATTGACATAATAGACCCATCCATATCCTTTCCAATGGCCTCGTTTTATGATTTTGGGTCACTCCCCAATTTACATGTAATGAGTAATTTTAAAGTACCATATCATGACAAAAAAATTAGTTGCTTTGACTTTTGAACATAAATATAATCCTTATTCCTTTATATATTTATTTAACAATAGAATAGCCAAATGTTATATTATAATCACATTCAAATTTTCATAAATCATCCAAAGAATGAATACTGATGGTATAATTATAATATATCTCTAGTGGATCATATGTAAAATAAATAAATATTTTCATTGATGAATATTAATATTAAAAATATATCATCAAAATATTCTAGTGGAATACAACATTTCAATATAGAGAAAATCACGTTAAAAAAATAACAACATATGGTGAAAAATAATTTTATATAAAAATAACATAGGTATATTATAAATGAATTTTTATATAAAATAATATTCATTTTCTTTGTAATATCATGTTAATTTCATAATATTTATTACACATCATTATATTATTTTATTTTTCAAAAAGAGTCAAAATTTACAAATGTTGGAAAAAAAATGAAATTTAATTTTAAAACCATTTTTAATAGGATTATATATTTTCTAAATTAACTTTGTAAAATAATTAATAATAATTATATAAAATTATTGATAACATTTTTGTATACAAGGATATTTAATTGAAATATTTCTGATCTAATATAAAATACACAATCAATTTTAATTAAAAATAACAATCATACTATTTTTTAATAAATAGGGGAGGAGATGGGAAAAAAATTATTTGAAATTGATAAATTGGGGAGACTAAAAGGTTGGTTATTAAATAAAATTATAGAATGTGATTTCCCAAAATATTACATTTTTCAAAATAAATCCTAAAAAATGGGATTCTAACATAAATCATTTTCCACTTTTAAATATGTTGAAATCAAAATTTCTTGAATGAAAGAATATAATATATCTCTATAAAAAAATTTAATTTCAGGTATTAGGAATTATTATTTTAGTCATGTGTTATTATTTATATCAATAAATGAAAGTATGGTGTATGACATGAAACATGTCTCCTCAATACAAGATTGGGATATTGAATACCCTTTTAATGACCATTACAATAAAGTTGATATTTAATCAATGAAGTTATTATGTGAAACATCTTTAAATCCACATTATTTTTTAAAATATATCATAAAATATTATACAGTCCATTTCACGGATAAACATGGAATAAAAAAATCAATGAATAATAGTTATAAATCAATGAACGGAAGTTGAGTTAAAAAACCTGTTACAACATGTAATCATTCCCGTCAAATCCAATTGAATAAAATATTTTGGATTTAATATAATATTCCTTGAATTAAAATTTGTTTATTATATAATATATTAAATGTGTAGTATATACACTATATAAAATAAATTATGTGCATATAATTATAATATGACACGGTGAAGGAAAATTAAGATGAAATCTCTTACATCACATTTGTACTAAAAATGTATGTCCTTTAACAACTGTATAATAATAATATTTTAATTATAATATATCTTAAGAAAATTTTATTGGATTAAACCTTTTACTTAATCCAATTATTTCATTTAAATGAAGCCTATATTTAATTAATTCATATGTTATTTCCATTTTGAGTGTTTTTAAGATGATAAGTTTAATGCTTTAGAAGGACATCGATATGTTTCATATATACAAATCCCAATTTTCTTACAATATAAATAATAAAAATAATGAAATTTTTGTCATGTTTATAAATTACATAAAATTTTATAACAATCCATGGAATATTATTATGAAAAATAAATTTTGTCACAATCATGGAGATGTTAGGGATTATGTAGCATGAGAAACGTTTCAATTTGTCAATGAACATGGTGTAAAGAAGGAATACATGTTTTTCAAGAATTATTTTTATATCATATAGATAATATTTTCTATTAAAATTCACCTAAGTTTACCATCTCTAAGATACACTGAGGGAAAACGAATAACATCTCTTTAGAGAGGTGATAATCCCCACATATACATGAATGAAATTTCTATTTTTAATGGATTTAAAGGTAATAAAATAGTTGTTACATTATATATAAAGAATTAATTATATCTGATAAATACAGTATATATAGATTAAATCCATCATTATATCTGGTCATGATCGGTGGTCCGAGATATAGAATTACATCGGTTCACAAGGTGGTAGTCTATCATACACAGGACGGAGGGTTTCATTTCCCATTTAATTGTAGTTGATAAGGATATCAGTTATTATAACAAAATAATAAAGTATAAGTATTTTGACGAAACTTATGATATTAATATATTACGGTTGAATAATTTTTTATGTAATAAATGACATATAAATATAAATAATTTGGATAAAATAAATTCCTCTTTTTTTAAAATCCACCATAGATGTACACCATAATCTCTATGAGGTTAATTTTCTTTCCTAAACTAAGACTTATAGAATACAATTTGTGGTATTATAATGTTCATTGGGTCGGTATTTTCTGATCTAGAGTTATCTAAATGTATGACTAAGAGAGAATATAAATTATTATTATATAAGTGATGGGAGGGAACTCTTGATATTACTAAATGTATTATATTATTATAAATTGAATTTCGTGGAAATAATGAACAACATTGTCATATATTTTTATGATAAAAATGTTATGTGTCAAAATACACCCATATAATAAAATTTGGACATTTTAGGTGATCATTTATATGTTATATTTTTGTTTTATCCCCCTATTTATCTTTTTGATAATTATTATGATATTACTATTTTTAACAAATAAGGGGCAGTGAAAGTAACTATAAAATGAAAAATTGAACAATAAATGGAAATTGGATGATATTTTGAATCATATCACATTCAATTGGAGAAAAAAAAACATATTTATGTATTTTAAATAATTTATTAAAATATTTTTTATTGTAAAATATCAAACAAAATAATTTTTTGAACTATTCATTTAATTATACATTAAGGACATCAAGCAAACAATTAAATTTTAATATATATATTTAATAAATCCATTATATGTTTTTTTATATAAATGTCATTTGACATAAAAAATCCCATAGATAATATTACCTTCATAGATCTTGACATTATTTTAAAAAAATTTCTAATAGTTTCATATGAAATATGGTTCCATTTTGTATGGATTTAAGTAAATTTTTACAGCATGAAAAGTCAAAAATGAATTAAATCTAAAGAAATAATTTAGTTACCCTCAAAATATATTTTAATATAAATTGAAAATTTATTTTTACTACTATGGGAACAAGTAAGGGAAATTTAAATTAAGGAGAGTTACAATTTGTATGTTTCATTACATATAATAATGTTGAAGTCATCTTCAATATAAAATGGAAAAAATTTCATAAAATACAATATTGGTTGATGAATAAATAATAACACTAATAAAGCATAATAATTGATATTTAGGGGTTATTTTATTCTTATTATAAATAAATATTTAACATGAATAAACTTATTTACCTATTTGAGGTGAAATATTTTACCACATTTATAATTTATATTGAAAGTAATAAAATAGCCTCAATTACCAAATTTGAAACTCTTGATTACAAATATTGAATTTATTTTTTAAAAAAAATTTATAAAATTCATAGAAATAAATTTTAATATATATACATAAAATACAATAGAAAACAATTATTAGAAAAAAAAAGTTTTTTAAGCATAAAAATGATCTTATAAATATCAAGAATAACGATGTTTAAACTGTAAAAAAATGGATTATATATAATTAATTATTACATATTTTAATTTAATAGGAAATTTATATAATAATTGCTATTATAATTGAACTAAATGATTTTTTTAATGTGCGATTTTCAATATTCATTGAAAATTCATTATATTCAGAAAAATAGAAAAAATAAAAACTACGATACTTTTGATATAAGGATAAAAATAATGATATCTTAATTATTGAATAAAATTTCTAAATGTGGGAAAAAATAGTTATATTATTTTATCACAATAAATAATGAAATGAATTTTATTTTAAAAATATTTTTGATGCATTTAATATAATTAAAAAACATTAAGTCTTGATTTCATGGATTTAATCAATAGAAATAATAGAATATGTATATTATATATATTTAATAATTTATTGACCCATATTAATACATTTTATTTAACAACTAGGTAATAATAGTCATATTGAAATAATAATATTTTAGTTTTTAAGCATAGTGTTGTGTTTTGTTAAAACTATCAAACATAGTCCAATCCTAACTTCTTAGTGCATTTCATATTATCTTATAATTCCCTTCATTAACATGACTTACATGATAAATTTACTTATTAAATAAGTAAATGGAATAATAAGAAATGGTTATATCAAATTTTGATTATGGTTAAATATACAATATTTCTAATGAATATCATTTGAAAGATTAATTTAATCATTAGGGCATATGATAATAATCATGACATATAATTTTTTAAACAAACTATTATAAATCATAAATCTTGATTGTTGTAAAAAATAATTATCATTTCAAATTACTTGGGTCATATAAGTGGGGAATATTCATTCATCTATCTTGATCCAATTGATAATAACATAATCATAAGAACAACTCATAGAAATAATAGAATTTCAATAAGAAAGGAACAAAAATTAGCCAGGATCATTGGAAATACCATGACCATATAGTGGAGACAGTCCCATAATAGATTTTCTGCAGTCCCTAAACACTTTTCATTCATGGAATGTGTTCATATTCCATCCAAATTCATATTATCTCTTGAGATATCGATAATTAACCAATTCATTGGATGTATATATAATCCATTTCTTACTTATCACAAAATAAATACCATACATATGTATGCTTCGAAAACAAAGAAACATTTTCATTCAATTAGGTCACAGACCATTCAAACAAAACATGTTTCACAAAAATTTTAATATTAATTAATCATAATGCTTCCATATAAATAATATGGTCAATTATTTTTTATTATATCACTAGTGAAGTATAAAATATAAATTTATTTTGAAATAGATGAAAAATACCTTTAAATTAATAGTTAATATTTTTTTTATATTGATAAAAAAATATAATTCTTTATGGGAAACATTTTAAATTAATATTTATTGATTATTTAGAATGTCTTATTATTTAAAAATAAACATTTAATAATATAATATAATAATCATATAAATTAATGGTAAGTATATTTTTACAATCTTTTTGTATTGTATACAATAAAATAAATATTCTTTGTGAACATTTGATTAAAAAATAACTATTAATCTAAACTGAAAAAATTGTAAAAATCTATTTTTTAAAAACATAATCATAATATAATATTTAGTTCAAAATAACATAAATTTATGAATAAAATATATAAATTATAGTTCATGAAAATAATATAAAATTATTGGATATAGAAGAAAATTTTCATCCACCAGAGAGGAAATATGTTTGACATTCCATAAATATATATTATTCATATATTTAAGGCAGTAAAAAATAATAATTATTGGAAAAAAAATCAAAAACATAACATTAGTAGTGAAAACATATGGAATTAAAATGATATTTATTGTATAATTTACCTTAATTTGAATTTAATAGTTCAATATGTAAAAAATAAATGGGATTGTTACAAAAACCTTGGCCTTATGTCCAAATTTTATTCATACACATTATTATGATTATGTTTAATAAATATTGATTTATAGTAAATCAATAAACAAACCATAATCATTCATATTTTACAATATAACATTCTTTTACAATATTCATTTAATAACTAATTAAAATTCTTAATTATATTTAATATTCTGGTATTAACCCTTGAGTTTCCTATGATTGTTTTGGCATGATGGTTATGCTCCCTAATTTTTTGGAAAACTGTCATCATATCTGTAATAGTATTTCTATAATAATTATCATATTTATTAATAGTAATCAATTTTATTTCATTTTATACATTATTGTGATAAAAAAATTATTACATCACATTTTGGAGATTGTAGTCAACAAGTACAAATAAGTATTGTTTTCATTATCCGATGAATATAATGAACAATGCTAAACTAAAAATACTTCCCCAAAAAATAATAACATGATAATTTTTTTCAATATTAATTAAATAAATCAATATAAAAACACATATATTGTTGATATGTAGAATGAATCACATCACTTTGTGAATGTAGTAGTGGACACATACACTCAATGAGTGTTATCATTTCTCACCAGATCGAGAAGAGAAAGAAAATTATTGTACTAATAAGTAAAAAAATTATTTATAGTAATGATACTATTTTAAGAATATTAATAATGTTATATAATATTTAGATTAGTTTACGGAAGAATTTAAAACTAAAATGGTTGGTAAATACAATTACAACATCTTTGAGGATTATTAATCAGCTAACAACTAATGCATTCCCTGATTTCTCTTTTGGGATGTCTAAATACAATTAGATATTGGGTTAATGTATGAATATAATAGGGTTTGTATTCAATGATCTATAGGGATCTATGTATGTGAATATGTTAATAGATGATGTTTCCAATTATGAGTGAGGTGGGTGACACAATTGTAAATACCAAAAATATTAAAACATAATTTTTTAATATTCTAAATCATGATAAAAAAGTGCGATAAATATAAATGAAATGAAATTCTATGGTAAATATTCTTAAAAATAGTAATAATATATTCAGGTTTTTGTGATATTTCAAATGATTTATTTCTTCTAAGCCCCTCAATACCTCATTTTGACCATATATAATGTATCAATGTTTTAGCATAATTAATATTATTATATCAAAAAATGAATGTGGAATAAATAAAGTAAAATTACATGAAGATCTAAAATAGAGAAATTATTTTATTAAATTCAACGTCTATAATTGGTATAAATTAATTTTAAAATAAGTGTGAAAAATTGAATAATATTATTTTTAGAAAAATGGAATTTATTATTTAATGTAAATTTATTCTCAAGAGATTGTCATCAAGAAACATTCAATTAAATTCCAAAAACATATATATAGTATTTTATAAAATAAATAATTGAAATCACAATTCATATGTTATCATCAGATTTATTAATATCAAAATCCAATGCATGAAAAAAATGTTTTTTTCAAGAAAAAATATGTTTACCTTCATTTTCATAATTTTTACGTCATCAAAAATTGTAACTAATGAATTTAATTTCTTATGTAAATAATTTCCATTCAATAAATTAATATGCCTCATTTAATTCTAATTTATATTTATATTCCTAAATAACTACCCATAAAAAATATTTCAATATATTTATTTACGATACATAAAATTTGCAATGTGAACTTGAAATAATTTTCAACCATTTTATTTCTTATTATTCCCACATAATGATATTACTATAATAATATGACCGATTATTATAATAATTTTCAAGGATTTGTGCTATATAATTGTTTTAATCCATTTATTTATAATAAATTATTTAGCTAATATAATTTTAAGGTGTTAAATTCTACCCCTTAAATTAATGGGTCCCTCAAAATTACATCACTATACTATACCCAAAAGAGCATACATTTTCCACAACATATCCAAATTCTCACATGTTTCTTCCAAAAATTTATTATTCTCATATGAAACGATAAGAAAGTGAGTGTCATCTTTCCATAGAATAGTATCTCAATGATCCAAAATAGCTATTAGTTGTTCTTTAAAATAATGATCATGCTCCAATGGTATGATCACTATGTTTAGTAATTATAATGGATCTGATATGTAATTTCTAATATTAGATACATGGAAATAATCATGATCATCGGGTTTTTTGGGATATCTCATTATGTGATAAGAAAGTATCTCTATGTGATCCTGAATCTCAAGAGGACAAATATATTTGGGGACATTCATTCTATTATTTTTAAATATCATATCATCTAACCAAGGTGATAAAAATAAGAATAATTTATCTAAAATGTAGAACTCTTGAAAACACTAATGATTTACAACATACATTTTCTATTATCATTATGTTACTATTATTTTATATGGATAGATTAAACAATTTTTTCTATTTTCTCAACTAGAACATGTGTAAATAGATTTAATTCGCCAACTTCACCACATCAAGTTGCTTTATTTTTCTTCATTCAACATAATGATTCGTATGGAGACATTACAATACCATAGTGAATGTTATTGATGTAACAAAATTAAACCATATGAAGGTGTTGATCCCAATGAGATTTTTATTCCACATTAATTTTTTTTATCATATCTTCAATGGTTTGAATGTTACTCTTAGATACAATATCAATGTGATGATTATATATTTCGGAAAATCTATAGTTTATATTAAATATTTTTTAAACACCTCCCATGAACATTGAATTAATCTATAAATCATGATTATATACATTTGAGAGTGGTACTCAATGAAAATTCACAACTTTCAGAACATATATCTTAAACAAGGGATTCATAATATCAAATAGAAATGAAATATTATAACATTGATTGTTTATTGCCTAAAACTAAAATAACATAATTCCCTAAATAATTTTTCGGCAGTCCTATTAGGAAACACAAGGTAATTTTCTTTTACTTAAAATAATTTATGGGTAATATCACTCTCCGTGTTTTCCAACCAGAAATTAATTTTATGTTCTCCAAAATTATTCATAAAAAATGATAAATAGATAATTAATAACTTTGAGATTCATCTGATAACTAATTCTTCATTTAATCCATTTATTGGATATGTACTATGTTCTAAAACCAATTCATTACATTACAAAAATAACTATTCTCTGGAACATACCATACAATATTTTTCATCTCTAAAAAAATTTATTTACCTCTAACATCATCAAATGAATAAATGGGTAAACATTCATCTATAAACAATATTATATTTCTATTATATTTATTATTTTATTTTTTATCCATATTTATTACATATTTATTGTATGTTATTCATTCATAATCATGGAAATAATATTATGGTACTTCTCACTCAGAGCAGTGGACAACTTTTTCACTCTATAATGAATTAATTTATTGAAGAGATATAAATTTTAATCATTTTATTTCATATAATTTGGTTCATATTAAAATAATTTATTGTGAAAATAATATTCAATTCTATTGGTATATATTCTAAACCATTCATCATAAAGAAACTGGTTTCATATATTCAATGAATATAATACCCATGTATGATCTAAATCATGAGTTGTGTAATTTTTCTCAATCTCATTCAATTAGAAATAACCATAATATATCATCTTTTCATTATAATTGAGACAAAATTTATTCTATTCAATGATGCATTAGTATATATCAAAAACCCTTATCCACTATTGGGGTCTATCCACACAGATCCACTATGTAATGTTCACTTAAATTACTAAAAAATATCATCATATTCTCATTACATGTGATATTGGAACTATTTTTTGTTTAAATATTAATTGGATTTCATATCCGTTAACAATTTCAATTAAATCATCAATAATATATGAAATGAGCTAGAAAAATATATATTTTGATCAAAATAATGGATTTGATGTATTTTACAATTACATTCATCTTGGATAGATCTATTGATATTCATTTCCATGTAATTATGTCACCCAAAAATGATAATTTATATGGATGAAATTCACATTTTAAAAATTATTCACACATCTTCTCCGATATCATGGTTTTGAAAACAATCCAAAAATAATATACACATTCATCCTTGCTATCGGAATATATTAAATATTTTTTATAATTAATATCAAAAACTGATAATTGAATTCTCTAGAAAATTTATTCATTGAACCATGAATATAAAATAGAAATTGGAATATTGAAATGGAATCACAATAAAGTAATATTCTTTACAACATGAATTTAATGATGTCTTCTATGTATCTTCATTTTTTATCCCTAACAGATCATATACTAATCAACAGTCAATAAATAAAAAAAATTAGGTCCTCGTAATTAATCAAAAAATAGTAAAAATTGGTTATTTGGTGGAACAACATAATATGTTATAAAATATGTTTACTTAAATAAATTCAATTTCATTGATAGTATCATTACAATTTACTTAATGGTTAAATTAATTGTAATGTATTATTAATTACTCTTATTTGATGTGGGAGTAATTTTCATGTTTTTTATTGGATAGTAAGAATATGTCTAGATAAATTATGATAATTATTTTTTTGAACATTTAAAAACTTATTTAATTTGTTACTAAATTTATTTAAATTAAAATTAATACTTTGGAATGTATAAATGAAAAGTTGTTTCTGAATTTTTTTACATGTATGTAATGTGTTTTTGTTTTAATAATTTAATATAATCAACATCGATAAATTATTTCAATGAAATTTATGTATTATAAGTTCAATTAATAATTTTAATTTTTTTCTTGTTTTTTGTGGCACATAATGAATGTAAATCCATTTTTATTCTTGAAGAATCATTTTTATGAAAATGATTCAATTTTTTATTATGCACATATTTTATAATTAACTTCAACCACTAACAGAAAATACATATTTTAAAATCGATCCATCATATGGAATAATTATTATTATAAAAATTTAATAAATTCAATGTTTTTTTATTTATTAGCGGTAACATTGGTTAAAATTTAATTTAAATCAATAACAGTTAAATTTTTTAAAAGAGGTAAAATTAATATGATAAGGGACAAAATGTCCTAAACCTTGTCTCAATCATTTTTACATAAAATATTTGGAACCATTATTATATAATATTCTAATATTAGGAATTTTTTAGGCATTTTTATATAAGGCATATTAGAATTTTATCTGTTAAATAATTTGATGTGTGTAGTCTCCAATACATATTAAAGGACACCACATATCCTATGGTATATACTCTTCAAGAGCCTCTTTTATGATTCTGACCATTTATCTATATGAATTTAAAACATTTTCATGTATTATTTTACCATTTTTTGTGTATTCTAGGGTTGGGTTTTATGTTGGGGACTTTTAAAGAGAGTTTGGTGAATTTTATAAGTGCATGAAGATGTTTAGGGTAGATGAATGGTAAGGGAATATTGTTAATCTTTTCAGAAGAAGTGGTATACTCCACTATGAGCCACCTAGATGGGTGAACAGTTTGACCAAACCATGGGTCCCCCAACCCCAAACTGTGCACCCTTGGACATAGGGTGTTTTTATGGTTGGTCTGTGGTTTGAAAAATTGTGAACCCACCCTAGAGTATTCATGAACCCCATAATATAGGGGTGCACAGTTTGTCTAACCATGCAGATAACAAATGAAACCATGTGCTACAGTTTTTAAACCCTATATTATTTAAAAAAATTCCAAACAACAAGCTTTATGTCCCTAATAAACGAAATTCAACCAAACATGATTTTATTTGGTCTTAGAGGCTTGTGAGAGGATTTAAAGGCTCCATGAACACCATTATTATAAATTCAATGATTTTTTATGGAAGAAATCCTCTTTGTAAATGAATGTCTTCCTCTTTTATATTTTCCCTCTCTCTCATCATGTTTGCCCATTAGGGTGAGACATATTTATTCTATTGTTGATGGTTTAGATAAAGGATTTGATAAATATAATTTCAGTTTATCATGATACATGTTTTTTATTCTATATCTATCCTCTATTTTGAGGCTGACTACTATATAGTGAATCACATATAGTGTTTTGGAGATCACACTTTCAAAATCTGGATGAATGTTGTCTGATTACAATTTCCAAAAGGCTTAATACCTATATTTAATATTGAATTGGTCTATTTCATTTTGGCATTTTGGAATTTGAATTAAATTATAAAATATAATATATTGACATGAAATGATGTGACCCTTTAAATATCTCTCTGTACTCTTTAGGGATTGTGAGATATAAATTGATGAAAACCCATCTGTTGTGGAAATTATCCTTATAATAATAATTATGAAATGTGAAATGAAGAAATGTGAAAATATTAAATTGAACTATATTATTATTTTAAGTTAGAAAAAGTGATTTATGGGTTTAATAGATTAACTATTAATGGTTAATGCGTTTTGATGTAAATGAATATGAATAGTTTAATTTGGAAATTTTATATATTGTGCATTGTGAAAAGAAGTAATGAACTATGGTTGTGAATGATACATTACATAGTGCACTGTAAAGTGTAGATTGATAAGAAGGTTAATGATGTTGATCCTTGATATGTATATGATCTTATTTTTCTTATTATTGAACATTGAGACATTGAACAATGAATAATGCTAAAAATACCCATCTATGAATATTGAGGTGTGGGATAAAGAAGGATCCTATAAATACCTATATATGAACAATGAGGAATAGGCCAGGGACTGATGCTTCAAATAACTATGGGGTGAAAGACTAATTCCCTAGGTCCTCGGTTATTTATATAACTAAATAATAATTTCTGAAAAATCAATGAATCTTCATGAAACTATTCATACGTGGTTCAGAATATAGAATGCGATGAAGTAGTTATGATTGGATCATGTATCTCTATGAACCCATGAATCATGTGACTGGAAAAAAATAATAAATGAGAAACCTTTTTAAATTACTATTTCCATTATTCTTCATAAAAAATCATACACTATTACAGACTAGATATTTCTATAGATGCCATTGACGGTGTCCTACTGAGTTTTACACACACCCTACATGGGCTTCTTAGTTTGTACCAAAATAGACATCATGCTTGAGAGACATGAAATGTGAAAGATCCCAATGATAGATGAATGAAACTGGATTTCGTATGTAGAATAGAAAAGGGAACTATATATGATCTTGAGACCCTCTTTGGAGTTTCTAGTGTGCCTTTATTTTATGTTGTCATTATAAACATGACATTTATATGAAATTAAATATCTACTTTTTTATATATTAACATTTCCGTATATTGGGAATTATCTGGTGATGTATGTATTTTTTTCGTTATTGGGTATTTTTATCCATATATAAAATACTTTTTATATTGATTTCCATAAATGGATTACTCTAATATATAGGATACATGATCACCATGTTATGTTTTACGCCCTCAGCTATAGCCATCTATCGTTTCAATATATGGATGAATTATTTAGGTCATGTAATGAACCAGAACATGTAAATGATATATGAAACCCTAGTTGGGTATTCGTAAATTCCCTATAATAATAAAATCACCAACAAAAATTGATAATTCAAAATTCAGTGGAAATTAACATATTCCATGCATTAAACATGTCATACCATAAATGTTCCTTATGTCTAATAAGAAACATTGAAATATGAAAATTATTTTACTCTATGATAGCCATGACCTGGATGAGGGAAGGATTAGGTGAGTGAAGAACATATTTTTTTGACAAGTGGTGGAATATGTGGGATGGAATTTTGTGAATTTATGTGTATACCAATTGTTAAAATGTTAAAATGTTGTCTTATGTTTCCAAAGAAATGTGTTTTTCAATTTAGTGACATAAATCCATGATTATGTATACTGATATGATGAATGGAGTATATGGATGGAAATTTACATCTTGTATCTTGACATAAGCCCCTAGATTTCCATGTGATGTCAAAGGAGAACAATTTCATGATAACATAGCTCTATTTAAGAATTTGATGGAATGATACCTAGGTCAGGTTGTGTAGAATATGTCATGTCTTAACTTGAAATTCTATATTCAAAAACCTTTGACCGTCACTGGAGGGTTTTAATATAAGAATAATATGGTTTGGATTGATTGTATTTAGAAAATTCATGACCATATAGTGAATCTTATTTGAGCGGGGAGTTATGATATATGAATATATGTTATGAATCTTATTAAAGAACTGATGGGATATTTATGCTCAGGATGAGAAATTGGAGGGTATGACATGAAGGATATCCATGAAAATTTCATGGAGCATATTTAACAGTAGACACTAAGACATAATAGGGTGGAATATTTTATGTAGTAGTCCTAGGGGTGAATGTTCGTGATGGAAATTGTTGGATTCAGCACCAAAATACAGTGCTTTATTTATTCATTGGTATGGGATGAGTCAGCCATGGTTGTATTATAAATGTATGGAATTAAATTTTATAATATATCCATGGTTTACATCATCTAGATAAAAAGATTAGTGACGTTCTTAATTATCCCTTCATTTATGAGGGGAACATTAAGGAGGATTCTAGTAGATAATTTTTTGTTTTGGATGTATGAGTATGAAGAACCTATTCCTACGGCGGGAAACATCACTGCGAAAATATAACTAAATTTTTTTCATGCAAATCGGATACAATTAAGGATTATTTAATTAGGATAATACATTTTTTCTTTCCCATAATATATTATATCTGAACACATTCATATATAGTTCCCATAAACATTGATTGAGCATAAATATTTTAGAAACATGTGGAATATATAGTGGTTATATAGGAATCAATGTCAGATGGGTAGTGATGGAGGAGTTATACAAAACCATTGTACATGATTAAGGACACATACACCATACCATTATTCAATTTAACATATTACAAGAAGTGTTGGTGAAGGAAGAAGGATGGTTACTTCTAAGAATGACTTCCTATATTAGTATAGTAGTATATATCATGGGACCGAGACTGTGGAATATGATAGAGGGATAAGACAATTACACATAGTTAATCCTCCACCTATCAATTACAAGGATTGTCTATTGATTATTTGATGTAATATTCATATTTATTATACATTTTCTATATCATAATATAAAACTGGATCCTCACATTTATTAATACTTGTAATACATCTGAATGATTTTAGCCTAATGGTGGAGATTGATATGGGGACTAGGATGATCAACACCGTATTGGGTGATTTGTTAAAGTAAATCTATCTATGTAAGTTGTGTAACCTAGAGTTTCTGAGTATATTTTCTCCTAGGATCATCATGTTCATAAAATTTCACGTTTTTCCAATTATTTTTTGTAAGGAAATTCTTTATGCATACCATTCCAATGTCAATTGTTACTTTAAGAGATTATCCTTTTCTTATCATGAGGGAATCATGAATTTTCATCATGGATACTGGGATATTCTAGAAGGAAATGAATTTATAATTACTTAAGAAGTGGGAGATTTTAACTCCCAGGTTAGAAGTCATTTTTTGGGGATTATGGTGTAAATCTTGGTGTTTGTTCACCCATATAGGATACATTTGAGGATTTTTTTTAAATCTTCATAGTGTATCCACCATAGAAAGATTTTTAGTTAACAATTAATATCATGTAAGTAGATAGACAAATTTTTTTCCACCCTATTGAGAGGTACAAATAGATAATCAATATAATATGAATCATACGGAAAAATAGATGGATAATGGATTTATCCCTCTGAGTATGTCTCTATGGTGTTAATAGGATTTTCCAAATAATACTGTTTTGGTGTTGTGTATATATGTGGATGACTGGAAGTCAAATTTGATGGATTTTAAGAACTAGTAACATCTTCTTCACATAAATGATCTCATTGACTAGTTTCAAGATCTTGTGTATTCTCAAAAACATACATGAGGTTATGGTATCCTAAATTTAAGGTTGTAACTTTCGATATATCAAAAACTAATTTTCAAAATATATATGACCTGTATGAGTTCAGCATGATGGCATTTTCACTTATGTACACTCCAACAGTGTTTATGGACATTATGAACTGAGTCTTTCACCTATACCTATATCAGTTTGTTATTGTTTTTAAGTATTAAACATTTTATACTCTAAGACACATGAATATAATACCTAACATAATTAAATAATCCACATTACCCTGAGATTACATGATCTATATACCAATCCATATAAGTTTTATTTTTGTATTTAAAGGGTACATTTATTGGGTAAAATAATTTCTGAGGAAGGTATGTTTATTTACGTATAGATGTTTGAGGATGTTGTTTCCTATCCGTATCCTGTGAGAATTTTTTGAAATCCAAATCATTATGGGATAAAGGGTTCTTATATAAATTTTATTTAAGACTACTTCTTTTTGGAAGCATCGTTTTTAAGAATTATTAAAAAGGTTATATTTTTTTAATGGTCTAGATAATATGATAATGACCTCCAATATTTGATAATGATTCTTACTGCTACGAAATTCTTGATTCTACCTGTGCTGGGTGAGGTGTATGCCTTGTTTGGGATGCTTCTCGGATTGTACAATAGAGAAGACTAATGTTGGGAGATCAGTTTGTGGCATGTGTACCTTGATAATTGGGAAAAAAAATTAGAGTATACCCTATGAAAGATCTAGATATATCCACGTATAGTAATTCCATAAATTTCATAGTGACATTACCTATTGGATGAGAAGTTTACACTATATACCAATTATAAAATACTAATAAGAATATTTCTTCATGAATATTTGATTCTACAAAAAATGGATAAGGGAAGAATATATGAATTAATTTGATGTTGAGGTATCCTATAATCCCCAGAAAAGAAAATAGTTTTTTGATTCATTAATCTGAATGATTCAGACATTATAAGTCAAGGATTATTGATTAGAGTGGGTGATGATGGGGTTTTAGGTACACTTCATATAGTGGTTAATGAGATCTAAGATAATATTACTCTTTTTTACTTATCCATTGAGTTTATGATTATATTCTAGATCAAGGAGAGGATTTCTAAGAATCCATAGTGTTTTACATGATGGAAATACTAGATGTTAAGGCATGAACTTCAGATTGGGTTATCAATGGTAACGAGTCATCTATTCCCAAGGGAATGTTGTTGTTCTGAATTTCATTTGATATGGGATAATATGTGAGTTATATTCCATGAAGTGGGTATTTCAACTTAGTTTGACAAAATATATTTTAACCATAACATTAAATATTTTTGGCTGAGGATGTTTAATGATTTTTCAATTTTCTACATGATGTTAAAAATGTCATTTGGTTGTTGGTGAGCATCAGTGATCATGTGTTCTGTTAAAGTAGTTTCCTAGTCCATAATGGGAGTGGGATGATGTTACTATAGAAATTATACCATGTAGTTTGATAATTATTCATAATAATGACAATATGTGGGTTATTATGGACTTTTTGAAAAATTGAAACACAAATCTTCTCTATATGGGAGGTTTTAATGGTTTATCAATTAGATGAATTGCATGTTCAAACTATTGTACATTTGAATGGGGTTTTCATGATGTTTTGTTTCAATACATGATTCTCAATTTACTTCATGCATCTCACAAGGATTATAGAATGTTTTGGTTACCCTGGTGTGGATGACTACATATTTTCACCCAATGAATGTTGGTAAATTACGCCATAATACTATGGTTTTACAGGTCATGTTGTTTGAATGCATCGTAAAATTTTGTAGCTATTTGGAGAAGCACTTAGAACTGGTTGGGTTCACATATAAAAACAACTATCAATTGAATTTTAATATGGAATATTATGAGGCTCTTAATGAAAGGCCATGAAGATATCCTTTATGTTGTTGGGAGGTATGAGTTTCAGAGTTGTTGGGACTACGACTTATGTACGATAAATTACAATGAGTTCAGTTCTTTGGAAATGTATTGCTACAAATCACAGTAGAACGAAATTTTATGATTATCAACATCATACAAATATTTAGTTTAAATTGGTTGATCATGTGTTTCTTTTTTGTGTCGTCGTGACTGGGTCACCATAGGATTCAAAGCAAGGTAATATTGGTACCAAAATTTTTTGGGACAATATGGATTACAAAGATAAATAGATTGGTGACATATTGATTTTCTCTTCAACATAGGTATTTTTCTATAAAAATAGATTATCATGTGTTCCAAATTTATAAGTATAACCTCTAACCTTATCATGCCATTGATGTCGATGATATTGATCACGATGTTGGTTCTCCCTTTGTGGAGTTTATGATTTGTGTTGGGGGACGTAGTGGGAAACACATATGAGGAATGATTGTATCAATATTATACATTATGTGGATACATGTAAGGGTTTACATGGAAACATGGTTGTGGGTAACATATATACATGATTAATATCCCTAACCCTTATACATTTGAGGCATAGTGATACTTGGGAGTATCACAGAAGAATGAGATATTATAAGGTCATTAGATTCTATGATCCTGACATTTTTTGGAAATGAATTTGATTCATTTTCTTGTATTCTTTTCCTTATATTTAATATAACATGGTTGGGGTTTTAATTTTGGCTGTTTTAGGGGTATTTGGATAATTCAAGAAGCCCATGTGGCTGTTTAGTATTATAATATTTTTTGTTCAATTTATTTTGTATTCCCAAGAAATAAATTACCCATTTATGATTCCCTTGAAGGTGGTGCATCATTTGAACAAACTGTTCAACCACCCATCCCAAACCATGGATCCTCTAACATGGGAATTTTTAATGGGTTGATAATTGTATGGAAAATGGTTCCACCACCTATGAGTAATTATGCACCATATACAGTATGGGTTTAGGGGTTTGCTACATGGGTCATCTTTCCATGTGGTCCTCCTAGGATACTATGCGCACAAGTATTTAAATCCCCTGAAGTTTATCTAAAATTCAATGAACCCTTAATTTATATCCCTCATCACCAATATTTGACTTGAAATTATTTCCTTTTGTTTAATGGATCTAAAGAGGAATCTTATGCTTCTGAACCCCCAATCATGGCGAATTGATGATCTGATGGAAGGATCAACACCTATTTGGTATGTGATTTAATGAATGTTGATATTCCCATATAGCTAATCATTCTTCCATATTATAGTGAGATGTATTATCTATATTATTTATGGTTTAGATCTAGTTTTGGATGGAACTTGTTTTTATGGATCTTGACCATATATGTTTACACTAGATTTCCTCCTCCAACATGAAATTGACAATTCTACATCAACTTAGTGATTTTGATTTTTCCAACATATGATAACGATATTGAGGTAGGTGGTATAATTACATGTTCCCATAGTCTTGATTATTATCTTGTTTTTGTAAACATGAAATTTTGTTTCCATTTTTTTCAATTGAATTTAAAATGGAAATATTATTTGATTCCCAAAAAATTATGATGCCCTTCTCAGATCCCATTAGACCTGGTGAATGTTACAAGACTGTACTTGATAGAAACCCATGGTGTGTGCCAATTATCGTTAAAATTAAAATTTAGGAATTTGAAAATTTTGAATTATGGGATAATAAAATTTAAATAAATCCATAATTCATGTTTTATAATTTTATTTATTGGTTTTTATGAAGGGTTATTGTGTTCTAAAATAAATTATTATAAATTATTTAATTGGGTAGTTTTTCTTATTGCACCTTATGATAAGAAATAATTATATATGGTTTTGATTGATTCATGAAATTGTTCATATTGATGTATAATGATTTATAAAAAGGATAATGATATTGAACTTTGATTTTTATATGTTATTTGTGATTTTATTGAATGATTGAAAAAGGGAGTGGGGGGACAATTACAGATGCTACAAATACAAATTTTATAACAATGAGGTGTGAAATATAGACTAATTCTCCGAATAAAAATATGTGAATAATGGGGTGTGTTTCATGGATGGATGATAAAAATACACATGGGGTGTTAGAATGATTATATATGTCCCTGATTGTTAATTAAATTGAATAACAAGAACCCAAGAATGATTGAATTGAGATAACACTATTGATGTGTGTATTTGACTCCGACCTGGGACTAAAAAGGTATGATTTCATTATATCTCCAAGAATGATGGGATGATGTTTGTAGGATAATTAATATTAAATGGAACGCATATTTACTTTATTGGTGTATTTATTCATTATAAAACAGAATATGATATTATAGAGTTGATATTTCATAAGAGGTTGTCGGTAGTGGCCTACTGAGTTGTAATCACACTAATATCTGGCTTCCTAATTATTCCTTGAAAAGATATCATGTTTTTAAGAATATATAAGGGCATGATCCCTATGCTAGAATTTTTCTTTATAATTTAGGATATTGATTGGTTGAGGGAACCAAACATGATGTTGGTATCATCTTGGTAGTATTCCACCTGTATTTATTTTGGGTACTTAACACACAATTTACACTTATATGAAATGACATGTTTATTTCATGGTTTATGATCATTTCTCCATATTTTAAAAATTTTCTTCTTATTTTGAACCTTTTATGATTATTGGATATTTTTATTCATACAGTGGAAATTTTTTATTTATTACCTCTATTTCATTTCACTAATAATGTGTGTATAATATCTATATGTTATATGTTCTTCCCTCAAATATATTTGACAACTTTTATCATATAGGGAGGCATGCTAGATGTCATGTAATGAAACAGATTGGGCCACTAGTGTGTGGAACATGGGTTGGAATGTTACGCATCATATCTCAGACACGTTATAAAAAAATAAATTACTCTCATCCTACTCATGTACTAGTAGATATTTTTACATCATAAACACATATAATGAAGGCTTTAGGAATAAATCTAATGTGGTTTTCTGAAGAAGATCTATGGTTCTTGACCTAGTGTTTTCTTTTTTATTTCCTCTTTTAAGACCATTTAATATATCTTATCCATTATAACATAAAAAATAAGAATATTAAAAATTAAAAATGATATTCTTTTTAAGGGAAACAATAGAACATTGAATAATCTAGATAATGTACTTTGAAAACATCTCTCATGCGTACGTGTAGACAACCTCCACAAAAGATGATATATTTCATTCTTCATTAGTGAATATTATGGTTAGTCAAAATGATTGATCCAATGATTGTATTAAAAAATAATTATTTTTCTATAATTTTAAAATCATATCTTACTTTTAATATTCCACCTTTGGATAAATGGAATCATGGATCATCCGTAAATATATGTTGCCACCACAGTAAAGTGAATAAATTTTCATTTCAATATAGTTGTCTTCGAGTTATTATAAAAATTAATATAATAAATTAATTAGATACATATTTTATTATTATGATTTTGTATATGGTGATACAAAGATAATGGGGAAAATATTATATCCATTTAACTGTATCTAGTATGGAAAACAAACTAGGTATGACTAGAATGTTCATTTTAATAAAACAAGTGTGAATATAATAATAAGTGGACCCTATAATAGAATAATATAAATTATGTTATAAGTTAATATGATTATTGGATATTTTTATTATGAATCCATATTTATTATATTGGATAATTAAAATGGTTATAAGAAATAACATACATGATTTAAGGGATTATGTTATAATCCAATTACTTTTTGGTATTTTCTTTGGGAATTCACAATGATGAAAATTATACAGGTTTTATCATTTTAAACCTATATATTTTATTATCAAATATTTATTCAAATAATTCACATGTAATAGTTTTACTTTTTTGTTTTTAAAAAAAATTGATCAAGAAAATGGTTTTAACAAAAAACCGACCATGTTCATTATTTGGTTGAGAAATAATTTATTCCATGTCCATACACTGAAAAATTGATCAATGGAATTTTTTTACAACCCATATTTTATTACACATTTTTCATGATTTATTACCTATAGGTTTGCATATTTAAATCATATAAGATCATGAGGCATGTTTCCTTTGTAAAATATGGTATATAACCTAATAATATGAAATTGGATATAATAATAATATATAAAAATGAATTAAAATTATTTTTAAAATAAATTCACATATAATACAAAATGAGATAACATGGGAAAGTAAATTTTAAATTGGTTGTCTATAATAACTAGAAATGTAGTTTCTAATGTAAGATATGAAGTGTGACCCCCTGACCCTAGAATCTAGGAGCTGGTGCATTACATTATAACATTGTAATGATTACAAGGAATAAAATATTAAAGGATAGATCATTTTAGTAGTCTTGAAGAACTATATAAATAAATGGTTCTCCTATTACCTTTTTAAATGATAAAACATAATAATGGAAAATAATATTCATCCTTGGACTCATAAAAAATTTCAACTTCATAATGTAGGGTAAATAGAAAAAATAAAATGGTTTGTTCAGATTCTCAGTAGGGGTATGTAAGGTTGAAAAAATAAATAATTGATGACATTAAATCTACATGGAATGGTAAATAACTGACAACACATTCCATTAAAATAAACTAGATAAGGAATACTCAACATGGAAAGGTAAGAAACTAGAATGCATGCCATTTAGTCAATAAACTAAGAAAAAAAATGAAATTATAGATTTTTTGATGCAATAATCTCATTGATATTAATAATGAATGAATTATAAACTACATGAAATTATTAATTAATGGATGTCATGTATATGGTACATGAAACACTATCATAATGACCATTTACATGATGGATTAGGTTTATTCGTATAAACCCATCTATTTGGATTAGAAATAAACTCGAAGGGTTCGTTTCCAACTTATTTAATCCCATGATACTAATGATGCATCCAGGTTCTTACATTAACTATTCTCTAATCTGTAAGGATAAAAATAAATGGTCCAAAACCCGTGTCATACCAGTCGAATGCCTTTTTCATATGTCAAATAATTTATTTAAAATTATATCTCTAAATCAATATTTCACATAACTCTTCTAAATAATTGATTCATAGTCGACATAAAGTATAATATTTATTAAATAAACATTTAGTAACACGAAGAATGACATATTGAAGAGATTATATATTGAATTGTATAGTATATATACCTCCGAAAATAATTAAGTGGTGAATATGACTTTTATCTTATTGATGTAAAAACTGAGAAGAATGTACCTTGTTACTTTGTAATTATTTATTTAAAAGGAAAAGAATTAATTAATGAAATTGTTTTATTTGAAAATAAAAATATAATATAGTAAATTAACATTGAAAAAATTAGGTATTTATGATGAAGGGAAATTATTTACAAGTTTTATAAGATAAAAACCAATAATACATTTACTTTTTAATGAAAATACATAATGTTCATTGTTTTGGAAATTGATAGGAAGATTATTTATTTAACATTTGTAAAAAGTAATAAATGGTTAAAAATGGAATTAAGAAATCAATAGTGAATAATGAAATTGGTTTTCAATTTTTTTATAAAACATTAACATTGACGAAAAATATTCCTCAATTGAGACTTAAACAAAAACAATCTGTGATAATGATGACATTTGTAAATGAATTTTACCAAATAATAATTAGTGGAATGTAATTCCAATTAGTGAAATAAAATTTGATCTTAAAATAACATAATATTCTGAATAATATTAATAAAATAAATTCTTGGTTTGATATATTCACCACACAAAATAAATATGTTGTGTATAAGGCATGTGTTACATAGAAATAAAAGTGAGATTGGTATCCCTTAATTCCCACTTCATTTTTATTTAAATGTTATTTAATATCATGAAAAATTTCTTAAATCATGTTATTAATTTATATAAAAACATTATTCATATTTATGATATCATTTATTATATTTTATTATTATTTTATAACCCTTTTTTAAAAACCATTAAACATTTTCACTATTTTGGGTGCAAATTGCATGTTTCCCTAGTATGTTTTGTCTTTTTACTTATTTTTTCTATTACATAGATCATGATTTAATCATATATAAAATATAATCCATGAAATAAATATTATATATATATATATAATACATACTATTTGGTGATATGAAATGAAATCCTCCATTCATGGAGATGAAAAGACAAACATAAGCATGGACGCCACTATCAATTATTTTCTATGATAAAAGAATGAAAAATAAATGTTATATATTTATAAATTCATTCAAGTTTCATATATATTTCAAATATATATCATATTCCTTTTTTAAACTATCTTTTTTATGATCTATGTACAGTCTGAAGGAATCAATCAGTTTGAGGAGGTGGTAGTCCACTGTTCCATAAATGATGTTTTCATAATTTAAAAAATTGGATTCCTAATTATTTGGATTATATAAAAATTAATCCTTAACTAACATAACATAAATATCATATAAAAATTATTTTCCATAATAATTAAAACCAATTAGATGTTGTAATGGATGACGAACAACGTCGTTTCACTTGGCGGTAGTTCTTCATAAACAAATTGATAATTTTTTCTCTTTTGATGGAAGTGTGTGTAGGTGTAGGTAGAACCATTAAAAAAAGAACTCATCATATATATTATATATTTTTTATTATATAATAATGGAATAATAATTAATTATTTTGTGGGGAATGAAATAAAACTATAGTGATTGTGGAAGAACGTTATCTTTTATGTGGTAACTCATTTTTGTTTATACAAAAAATATATCTTTTCTGTCATTCCTTCCCAATGTTAGGATTCTAGGATTAGATGAGGTATTTTTAGGGCTAATATTTCCGGTTTAGTTTGAGATATAAGGCTCCCAATGGTGTGAGTAAGGGATGGGGGAGTATCCCTTTTACAGTTGATTTGAAGGGCACTTTTAGAAGCTCTCATAATATTAAATTAATATAAATTTATTTTCAATTGAAAAAAAGAAAAAATCTCTGAATTTCTATATAAATATGTGTATTTTTAAAAATCATATTATCCAGTAATTTTTTGACTTGTTTTTCTCACATTATTACCCTTATCTTTTTGAATTAACCCTATGTTAAACCCTTCATCACTAACTACGACAACATTGACTTTTACACATCAAATGTTAATATTGTAACTATAAATTATTAAAAAAACCATAAATGAGTCTTAGTTTAAAATTTTCTAGTTAATCCTAATTATTTGGAAAAATATAATATTTTTATTAATTTTATATAATGTAATAATGTATTATTCATGTTAAAATATCAATAATTCCAATTTTGACACTATTCATTATTTATTTTTGTAACAATATCATAAAAACATGATATCTTTGATCTAACTAATTTAAATCATCACAAAAATTTCAAATTCATTCAAAAATTTCATTTATGACAATAATTATATCAAATTATATTTATTTTATTATTTTTAATATCATTAATTTGATTCTTATATTAATTAAACAATTATTTCATTATCATTGTGTCACCATTTTATATAATTATTCTTATGTCACCATTATAATTGGTTATTATTTTATCATTTAAATTACAATTTATAGTTTAATATATCTTACATATAATTTCATATAATGTTTTTAATACTTATTAAAAGCATGACTCTGATATATTGGACATCATAGAGAATAAAAAACTAGAAAATTCATAAAGTAATAAACGTGAATCCAATAATATATAAAATATTCTCAATGATTATTTTGGTCAATAATAAATTTTCAAATAAATGTCAGACATATTTTAGTTAAATTTTATAAATCATATAATATCATTTTTACGATTAATTACCCAATGCACCCTTTAATTCTAAAATTATGTTTAATTAATTTTACTAATATATTTTTGTCAAAAACTAAGTTGATATTCTTAGAATTAAAATATAATAAATAATAAAAGCATGTATGTTGGGGTTTCAAAATCCAAATCATAGCAGTGTAAAATTTTGTTTTAGACTAATCCCAAATATTGAACGACAAAGCGGGGTTTTATCATAAAAATGTACAAAATGTAGATATGTTTTTATATCCAAGTTAAATGTTAAAATTATTCTAATGTCCTAAAATAGATTAAATTATATAAAATATATTTAATAATACTTTCATAAAAATCCCAATATAATTTAACAATAAAAATTGGTTAAAAATGTAGTTTTCAATTAAAATTCAATATTTTTTACTATTCATAAAAAGATGCAACTTCTCAAAAAAAAAAACAAAAACTCAACCATTATAAATTTTCATATTCATATTTCAAAGAAGATGTTTTTTTGACAAATATTATTTTTAAAAGATTTAATGATTGTGTAAGAACCCGGATCATCATTTCATGTATGGATCTTGATTTCATCTTTTCTGAGAGAAATGAGTGTTTTTGGAAAATTAACAAGTACTTATCATATACATAAGAGTACACACCATGTCCTTAGTTTCCATAGGTATCCATGTACTGGCCTTTTAATAGCTGTGTATGTATGTGTCTGAGGTGACTAGAAAACCGCCTAGTGTAGAGGCTGATTAAGGCATGTACATGTCGTATACCTTAAAAAAACATCGTGAACTTTACATTTTATTTGTTAAATCAGACCGGGGTCACATCTACATCCTAGAATTATTTTTTTATAACCTTGTCTTATAATGGAGTGACCAAGGGCGTTGATTCATCTTTGAGCCGCCGATATGTCATCCTTTCTCTGAGTCAAACATTTTTAGTTGCATTGGAATCCCTTAAGTGATTTCATCCTTCTTCCAGAGCCTCTCCTCCTGATTTCTCTTCTTTCGTGAAATAATCAAGGTTGAGAGTTTTTTATATTTTTGTAGATCTATGAATTTATAGGTCAAGAAAAATGTTGAGGATCAACTATATCAGTTGTATAATGTCGAGGTGGGTGGATTGTACCTTTCTATTTTTGTATTTGGATTATATGTGAAATAATTACAGAATACCCTAGTTAAGGTTATTGCGTGCATTGGATATCAAAATCTATGTGAATCCCATTATGTTTTTCTTTATTGAGAAATTATTTTGATTTTGATTTAGGTTTATTACCTTGTTTATGGATGTGTTTTTTCATGTATGTTTAATATTGGTCATTGTGTTTAGAACTGCATGTTTGGATGTTTCGTTTCGATACCTAGTGTTGTTAGGATGGAGTTGATGTTATATGACATTCTTGTGACACGATGTGTAACGTATTGTCCTTGTTTTAAATTATATTACTTTGGTTACTGGATATTTTTTTTTGCATGATTTTTTACACAGGTCGTGAGTACCTAGTTTTGGTTGACCATAGGGGGAAGTGATGTTGACGACATCTGAAAAATGTCTGTCATACAATTTACCTTATGAGACAATGGGGGGACAATGATTGCACCATCATATTGTCTATATTATACCATTTGAGTCAACATGTGGAATGTATATTGGGTGCTTCCTCATATAGTTTGTAGTTATCATTAAAAGACTATAGGGGAATTGATGGTGACTCCTTCCTCCTGGAGTTTTTGTCTTCGTGAAACCAGAAGGGTTAGACTGTGAGAACATTCCCATAGGTTTGGTTATTAATTAATGTTAGAATAATATAAAAATTTATTTAATATAGTATGAAAATGTTGTACTTTTTACTTTTGAGTACATCCTTTTTTATTAATTCATTTTTATTTTTCTTTCTATATATAATCACTAAAAGTTAGGAACAAATCATTGGGTGGTTTCTTACTATGATTTATCTCACACCATGATTGGTCATTCGTTTAGGCCTAAACTGATTATATTGGTGTAGGTGAAGGGAAGGGAAAGCTCCCTTCTACTTCAAGTACTTGATGGTTGTGGATCTGGAGAGCTTGTGACCAAGTAGAGGCTTGCGATGATTCTCGAGTTTAAATGTTTTCTATTATTACTTCTCATTAGTTCAATATTTCTTGCATTGCGATTTTTTTTTAGATTTTTCATGACTTACGTGACATGGATAATTTATATATGTTCTCCAGATTTTTATTTTCTTCAGCCTTCTATTGTTTGCTTATTTTATGGTGTTACTACTTTCACTATTGTATATTATTTTTGTTCCACTGTGTTAATTTTCCAATGAAGGAGTAAATTTTCCACTATAACACCCAAGGACCGCGCTACTAGTCTATAGCCTTGGCGTTTAGGGATATTCACTTGAGGCCATGTGAAAAAACTGTTATGGGGCACCATATGGTGACACCCTGAACTGGGACATTAGAAATTAGTATCAGATGAATTATTTTCTTCAATTTCATACTGTTTGGAGCCTATAGTTAGAGATTAGAAGGAATAAGTAGTTGGTAATATTTTGGGCCTGGGTGTAGCTAAATTATGTAAAGGGAAAAGCCAATATTCCAATAATATTGCAATTTTCTGGTTTTTTAATTGTTACATAAATTTGATTTCACGATTTGGTGATTCACATGTTTTTTGTGGTTATTGTTGATAATATTTTGGTTCTATTTATTTGGATAAACTATAATATGAGGTTTTGACATCTAATGTATCATATAGTCACCTTATAGAGATCCTCAGTCATTCATTCATGTCATTCCATTTAGGTTTCCTTCTTAATTGCATGTGGTTGTGATAAATGTTTTTCTAGGTATTCATGTTGTAGTGATAGATGTCATGATTGATTACATTTCATTTGATAGTTTATTCAAATATAAAAATTTTTCTTATGAATGGGCACCAAACGTTGGCACCTGAGTTTTTATGGGCCCTCATGGATTATAATTTTGTGGACATTGTGATTGATTGCATTTTTATACATTGTGATATACATGAATATGATTCCAAGATTTTATTTTTGGTGAGTATGGTTCCCCATGAATCGGAATTGAGAACATTAATGTTTGTTTTAGTGATTTAAGTGGATTCAGAGGTGTTTTTGAGGATTGTTATCTGAAAAACCCCAAAATACATGCTGTGTATTAATGAATACACACGATGTATCCTTTTTTTATTAGATGAATAACTTTTCTAAATTATATTTTGTGTAATATATGTAAATGTTGAGTAATCCATAAAAGTGTGAATGGCTATGAGGGTATAGAAATGGGTTCAATTTTTTTTTTCTGGCACATGTCGTGTACTAGGAACACATGTAATGTTGTAATGTCTGTGTATCCTGCAGTGGGACTAACAATAGGGGTTGGTGAAATCCTTCTAGTACACATTATATAAGGCCCCAGCCTTAAACCTTACTTAATCTTGAGTTATTACACGATTACACATTGAGGATCTTTTCAAGTTTAGAGTTTTAGAGAATTAGATCATGAAACTTGCATTACATTCCACATTTAAACAAAGTGGTTACATAAAAGACAATATTCATTATTCCCATCAACAGAAACCTATTTAAAATAAAACACGGATTCTTTCTTGACACAACCTTGACACTATCATCTCATCATGTACCTTTCCCTTGACCTGTGAAAAACATTTCAAAAACTTGGGATGAGCATAAAAAGCTCAGTAAGGGTTATAAAAATATGGAAAGGAAACATGAGTTCATATATACATAAGAATGAAATCATACTTTACCCATAAAACATAGGCATATCAAATCATGAATAAATCATAGAAAACATAAGACATAAAGGTAACTTGAGGCATTCATAACATTCATACGTAGGGAGTAACCCTCTTGGTTACGTTTGGAATACCCATCACAATATACTCCCTAAATCTCTTCGGAGAAACCTTAACGTTTCACTCCTTCGCGTTACCCAATGCATTGGAGAGCTATATCGGGCTCACCCGCCCTTAGTTTATCACGGAACCACCCGTTCTTCATAACAATGCCCAAGAACCATAACATAATCGTATCACATAAACATGAATAAAGGAAACATAACATTTCCACATTTCAATCACAATATAACATCTTAGGATATTGAAATAATGAATCCATTCAAAAAGAAACCATTTCCAAAACCATTTAAAACATTTAATAAAGAGATTTTTGAATCAAAGTGTCCCATACCACCTTGAAGCTTTTAACATTTTAAAACATTAATATCCATATAAATAAATCCTTAAAACCATTTTGAAAACATGGATATTAATAAGAACAAATAATTTAACCATTTAAAACGATATTTTGGTTAAAGGGGTTTTACCAAAATTAGAGACACTTGAATACAATAATCGAGGAATAAAATTTAGTCAGAATTTTATAATATCATGAGAATAAAAGGATTCATGATATAATACTCTAAAGGACAGTATATACACCATATAAGAGTGAATTGGTGCATAACAACAATGAGCCCTCAATAGAAATGTCAAATGTGATGAAATCCCTTATAAAGAAGGTATCCTTAAATTAAGGACAAATAAATCTCAAAAATATGTGTGACAAATATATATACACCCAATATAAGTGGATATTAAGTGTAAAAAAATAAAAGGTCATTCACACATATTCAATGGATGACATATTCAATGACTGCAAGTTGAACCCAAAGAAATCGAAATTGGGTTAAAAAGTTCCCTTGACAGCCTAACGACATCACATCAAAATGAGTTGATGAGAGATAAAAAGTGTATCTCATCACTTGGACATAAAATTTACATCAATAAGGATGTATTAGAACATATCCCAACATAAAAATATGTAAATTAAAAGACCCAATAAAAGAAGTCTTAAAAAAGAGGAGGGTGAAAGGTTCCCTTACCGACTTTGGTATCTTTCAAAACATACACCCCATGAAAGAAAGACAATAGGTCATTGATGTAAATACTCATAAACGAAAGTATATTACACAAAGAGTATAATAATGGGCAGTACATACACCAATCAATGGAATTTGTGGCAAATGTATCATAAATCTCACGGGAATATAAGTGAGATGAAAAATCCCTCACGAAAACTCGGCAGCCTAACGGCGCCACATAAAACTTCAGAATATGGATTGATGAGATCAAATAGGTTATCTCATCACATTAAAATATAATTTACAGCAAGAGGAATATAAAAGAACATCCCCCAACATTACAAATAGGAGCTTAAAAGAAGTGACATAAAGGAGAGTACTTAAAAAGAAAGAGAGAAGTTAGATCTCTTACGAAAGTTCGGCAGCCTAACGGCGCCAATCAAAACTTCCAAAATGGATTGATGAGAGAGAATAGGGTCTCTCATCACATGAAAATAAAAATCACAGTAGGATTAATATAAAATATCATCCCAATAAGAAGAAAGATGAGCTTTAAAAGGAATGACATAAAAGAGTGTACTTAAAAAGAAAGAGAGGAGTAAGATCCCTTACCTCGGGTCCGACTTGACTCGATCGCTCTTTAATGTCCAGAATAATAAACTTGAGTTAATTTACACTTTATTAAGAACCTTTTTCTAGTTCATTATTCCTATTAGATCACTTATTTCTAAGTTATAAACATTATGTAAACATTTAAGTTAATAATGTTTTTTTTGTCGATATTTGGTTCTTAAGTCGAAAGTGGACTTCTTACCATTACATGTTGTTCGTGTGGTCAAATGTTTATTATATCCAGAATCATATTCATGATTTGGATATCATATATGTCATATATATCCAGTACATTCATGCATTTATAACATTACATAATCATTTATAGGTAAGAAATGAAATGCACCGTTCATGGAGACGGTAAGTCGTACGTACGCATGAACGCTACTTTCATTTCTATTTCATATTTTATAGAATGGAATAATAATGATATAAAGGTATATTATAATTACAGTATAATATCATATATAATATCATAGTTCCATCCTTTATTCGTCCCACATATGGTATTTAACGAATCAAATCACTTTGGGGGGGGGGGCGGTAGTCCGCACTTCCTTAAATGAAGATATCACGTATACCCATAATGGAAACCATAAAGGTATGCCCAAAATGAAAAAAAAAACAGAAGCTTAAGGAAAAAATAAACATATTATATATCATATATAAAAATAGTGACATCATAATGGCCACCTTTGAAGGTGTTAAATGAGTATTGAACAATCATCGTTTCGGGAGGCAGAATTTCGCCATCCACGGAAACCGTATGTTCTTTAACCATTTGATGTAGTTGTGTGAGAGTTTAGCTCGAATAAATCTTATAAAAACAACCTAGTATATTGAAGATACTGGTGTTGTTACAAAATAAGTAAATAAAAAGAGTTTAGGGGGTTGGAGAAGCAAAATAAAACAAATGAACATGAGAGAATGAATTACCTTTAAAAGTGTAACTCCTTTTGATTTGAGCCTAAAGGATTCCGTTGAAAGGATTCTTCCCAAAGGAAATCCTCTAGGATGAGTAGAGGGATGTGGAGAGAGTAAATGGGCAGGTTTTGGCTGAGCCAAAGGCTTTAGGAGTGTGTGAAATGAGGTAGAGGTGGGGGCCTTTTATAAGAGGAGAGGAGGGGCACTTTTGGAATGTAAAGAAATATTACTTTATTTGAAAATTTGTTTCGGTTTCAAAAGGTCCCACATTGATATAATTCGTGGATAAGGTGATAAGGCTTCGAAATACACTCATCCAATAAGTTTTGGACATGTGTAGTTCATAGATTTTACATTATCTTTCCATTTTATTTAAATCGTCAAATAATGATGTCATCGCTGCATCATTATTATGTCATAAATAATTTAATTTATTTAATGTCTAAAATTATAAAAAAAATACTATGATGTAGGAAATCTTTTTATCGTTCCAATTAATATTTATAATCAAAATTATGACTTGTATAACCCCACATAAAAATTGTTTTAGTAAAACATATCATGTTTGTGTCAATTTTACTTTTACATTAAATAAAATGTTATTTATGTCATTTCCCAACCAAAGTGGATCCATGGGGTCCCCAAGTTGACCCATGGCTTGTCTTGGTCGGCCATGATACAACCAATGAGGGTAAGACATGTGTCAAGCTCATCTCATTTTATTAAATCATTATATTTACCTTAAACCACACTAATTACCACTAATCGCGATTAAAAACTTAATAAGTTACTATTCACCAAAAAATTATTTTAATCTCATTGAACCACATTTTACTTCTTAATGACAACCATGTATGTCGGATTTTTGAAAATCAAAACAAAATGATGGCAAAATTTCATTTAAACGGAAAATCAGTTTTATAAGTACCACTTAGTGGTTTCACTATTCATCAAAAATTGAAGTTTTTCAGAAAAATCCCAAAAATTCACCCTAAGATATATTTGATATTCTGAATTCAAAAATTAAGTCCTTTCTACAAAATTCAAAACATATAAGTCACATTAATTAATTTAATAATTAATTCCCGCTGTCATGACAAATAGCGTGTTTTATGAAACAATAAGTATCAAAAGATTGACACTAGTTTAAGTCTGATTTCAAAGTGAAATTGATTCCAACGACCACTATCGGATATAATGGTAAAAATATTTTCTAATTTTACTTTAAAACCAATTCAAAATATAATATAATCATATAAATAAATTAGATTAAAAAGTGGTTTTGAATTAAAATACAACATTTTACACTATTCATTAAAAAAATGAACTTTATCGGAAAGATACCAAAAATTTACACAAGGTAAATTTTGATGTCCCGATTCTTAATAAGAGTTTTATTTGGTCCAAAATAATGTTTAAGAGTGAACAAAACTATATTTAATGACGGTTCTCCATCAAAAGGTGATAAGTGAACCTTTAGTGAAAACTAGGGCATATACGCCTAAAATTGAATTCTTTCCGTATTTTAAGCCTTTATATTTTATTGTATAAATGTAAAAATATTTAAGAACATATATAATCATATTTTAGTTATTTCTATCCATTCCCACCATTACAACGGCTACATGTTAACTACCATTTAGAATAATATTATTTTATTATTAGAGTGCAACGTAAGATTCCCAAGAAACTCGTTGTTGCGTGTTGGGTACGCCATCGAGCATAGCGTCCCCTTTAAAGTCTTATTAATATTTTATTCACAAATATGGATAAATATGAAAATTTCATATTCCTTATTTACCTGGGGTGTTACATCCTTCCCCCCTTTTGGGAATTGCGTCCTCGCAATTTTAAAATTGCGCTTGGAAACATCCTTGAACGTCCCACATCGGAGAAGAGTCGGTAAAACAATCACTTTAAAATAAAGAAAGATAAGTACAAAGGTCACCCGAGTTAAATCATACTAGGATTCCAAGTATGAAAATATGGACATGGAGGAAAAAACAAAGGGTCATGTTCTGATGGAGTGTGATAGAAAACATGTTTAGGAGAAAGTTTACCACGAGAAAATCACAAACTTGTGATGGGTTAAACGGTATTCGATTCCCCAGTAGGAAAAGTTAATAGACAAATTTTTTGTTTTAAGTTACTTTTTATTGAGGAATTTATTCATAAGGAAGCATAATCACTTATCATGTTGACTTTCAACTTTTACTAGATTCCTTAGTCAAACTCATATTTTTTCCAAAAGACGAGTATTTAGGGAGACTTGTTCGCATTAAGAGTACTATAATCAACTTCTAGAGAATCACCTAATCCCCAAAAGATAACTATATACATCCCATGTTTTTAGGCTTTAACCAAAACCAAAACCAAAAAGGTTAGTACAAGATCAGATAATCCAGAAAAGGATAACCCCTTATAAAAAGAAAATCTATTCTTAATCTCCAAAATTTTTCCAACAAAACCCAAAGTTCAACAAGGACCATCCGATAAACCATTTGTCCATAAAATTCATCAAAGTAAACCAATATAATATTGAAACCAAAATATTTGAAGGATTTAGTCACATAGTCTTCCAAGTTAAATCGTAACATTTATCTCTAAACAACATCAGTTGCTCCTAAAGTCTCACATTGAAAAGTAATTATCCTAATCACATATCCTCCAAAATCAACTTACTCTTAATTCATAAAATCATATATCTAAAAAGAATCAGTCAAAATAACCAGGGGCTTCACGTATTCCATTGGTAGGCGATAAATACCAGTCGCACTTTGGTTGTGGGTTCGATTCCCGCAGCATTGTCCGACGCGACGGGTTGTCACACGGTCTGCGTGTTGTCCTTTCTCCAAAACTATATAATTCTCAAATCATTACCCAAAAAGGGATAAAATCATCAAAAATAACCATAACATAATTTAACCTCAATTTTATCTCATGCCTTTCACTTCAATCATAACATATGGTAACCCATAATTACCTCAAAATTAAGGATCATATAAACCCAAATGGTTCATTATAACTATGTCCACAAAAGAAAAGATAACTATTACTTGAATAAAATTTGCCTATATTAAACATCAGGGTTACACATAATATAAAAAGTCTTCTAATGTAACCCCATCATCAAAAGAGACTTAATACTCTTAAGAATTTCACCCTAACTCTTGAAGCCCTCATATGTTGACATCTTACTCATTCAACATTCTTCATGATCTATTATCCATTCCTTTCCAACTTATTCCGAAATGCCTCTTTCCTACAAACAAAATCATGAATCATATCCTAAGATTCCAAAATAAGAAAACAATAGTCATGAAATAGTACATAACTTTGATTGGTCATTGTCAGTTTCTTCATCCTCAATTGGAATGGCATTAGGTATTGCTAAACGAATATTGGTACGCTCTTGGTGACCCCATTCACGAAACTTCTTCATAGGACATGTGTTTGCATAATGACCATGCACACCACATTTAAAACATTCAATTGATCCCTCAGAAGGAACTTCTTTCCCTTTCCTCGAGTCAACTGGATGCTTCCTTTTTCCATGGCAGGTTCTTTCTTTATGACCTTCATTTCCACATCTATATCATATTTCTGTCCCTTTGAAACACTTTCCTAGGTGTTTCTTTCCACATCTTTGACACATAGGTTTTTGAACACACTTACCTTTATGATTATTACATGTACTTCCGTAGGGATTTGTTTCTTGCATATATGATGCCTTAGAGAAATCTCCAAGGTTTAGGTGGTCAATCATGACTCCAGATAGTTGGTTGAGGATAATCAAAAGAGTTCTCATTGAAGCTCCCATATCATTCAGTTTCTTGCTCAAAAAACTGTCACAGTTTCCTTCACATCCATTGTTACTTTGGTGCCTGCTAGATCCAGCCATTTACTAAAACCAAAAAGGTCAGTGTGAGTATATCAACAAAACCATCATGTACTAATGAGTAAGATAGATAATAAGATATACTTACTCATTCACTTTATCTAAAACTATGACTCTTTCTGAAATCCTAACCATTATGGTAATTGTCAATTATGCTTAAAGAATACCCTAACCTCTAAAGTTATCTAAACTGACCTTTGATACCAACTATAAGGCCCCAACCTTAAACCTTACTCAATCTTGAGTTATTACAAGATTACACATTGAGGATCTTTTCAGGTTTAGAGTTTTAGAGAATTAGATCGTGAAACTTGCATTACATTCCACATTTTAACAATGTGGTTACATAAAAGACAATATTCATTCTTCCCATCAACGGAAACCTATTTAAAATAAAACACGGATTCTTTCTTGATACAACCTTGACACTATCATCTCATCATGTACCTTTCCCTTGACCTGTGAAAAACATTTCAAAAACTTGGGATGATCATAAAAAGCTCAGTAAGGGTTATAAAAATATGGAAAGGAAACATGAGTTCATATATACATAAGAATGAAATCATACTTTACCCATAAAACATAGGCATATCAAATCATGAATAAATCATAGAAAACATAAGACATAAAGGTAACTTGAGGCATTCATAACATTCTTACGTAGGGAGTAACCCTCTTGGTTACGTTTGGAATACCCATCACATTATACTCCCTAAATCTCTTCGGATAAACCTTAACGTTTCACTCCTTCGCGTTACCCAATGCATTGGAGAGCTATATCGGGCTCACCCGCCCTTAGTTTAACACGGAACCACCCGTTCTTCATAACAATGCCCAAGAACCATAACATAATCATATCACATAAACATGAATAAAGGAAACATAACATTTCCACATTTCAATCACAATATAACATTTTAGGATATTGAAATAATGAATCCATTCAAAAAGAAACCATTTCCAAAACCATTTAAAACATTTAATAAAGAGATTTTTGAATCAAAGTGTCCCATACCACCTTGAAGCTTTTAACATTTTAAACCATTAATATCCATATTTATAAATCCTTAAAACCATTTTGAAAACATGGATATTAATAAGAACAAATAATTAAAACATTTAAAACGATATTTTGGTTAAAGGGGTTTTACCAAAATTAGAGACACTTGAATACAATAATCGAGGAATAACATTTAGTCAGAATTCTATAATATCATGAGAATAAAATGATTCATGATATAATACTCCAAAGGACAGTATATACACCATATAAGAGTGAATTGGTGCATAACAACAATGAGCCCTCAATAGAAATGTCAAATATGATGAAATCCCTTATAAAGAAGGTATCCTTAAATTAAGGACAAATAAATCTCAAAAATATGTGTGACAAATATATATACACCCAATATAAGTGGATATTAAGTTTAAAACAATAAAAGGTCATTCACACATATTCAATGGATGACATATTCAATGACTGCAAGTTGAACCCAAAGAAATCGAAATTGGGTTAAAAAAGTTCCCTTGACAGCCTAACGGCATCACATCAAAATGAGTTGATGAGAGATAAAAAGTGTATCTAATCACTTGGACATAAAATTTACATCAATAAGGATGTATGAGAACATATCCCAACATAAAAATATGTAAATTAAAAGACCCAATAAAAGAAGTCTTAAAAAAGAGGAGGGTGAAAGGTTCCCTTACCGACTTGGGTATCTTTCAAAACATACACCCCATGAAAGAAAGACAATAGGTCATTGATGTAAATACTCATAAACGAAATTATATTACACAAAGAGTAGAATAATGGGCAGTACATACACCACTCAATGGAATTTGTGGCAAATGTAGCATAAATCTCAAGGGAATAAAAGTGAAATGAAAAATCCCTCACGAAAACTCGGCAGCCTAACAACGCCACATAAAACTTCCGAATATGGATTGATGAGATCAAATAGGGTATCTCATCACATTACAATATAATGTAAAGCAAGTGGAATATAAAAGAACATCCCCCAACATTACAAATAGGAGCTTAAAAGAAGTGACATAAAGGAGAGTACTTAAAAAGAAAGAGAGAAGTTAGATCTCTTACGAAAGTTCGGCAGCCTAACGGCGCCAATCAAAACTTACAAAATGGATTGATGAGAGAGAATAGGGTCTCTCATCACATGAACATAAAAATTACAGTAGTATTAATAAAAAAGATCATCCCAATAACAAGAAAGATGAGCTTTAAAAGGAATGACATAAAATAGTGTACTTAAAAAGAAAGAGAGGAGTAAGATCACTTACCTTGGGTCCGACTTGACTCGATCGCTCTTTAATGTCTTGAATAATAAACTTGAGTTAATTTACACTTTTTTAAGAAACTTTTTCTAGTTCATTATTCCTATTAGATCACTTATTTCCATGTTATAAACATTATGTAAACATTTAAGTTAATAATGTTTGTTTTGTCGATATTTGGTTCTTAAGTCGAAAGTGGACTTCTTACCATTACATGTTGTTCGTGTGGTCAAATGTTTATTATATCCAGAATCATATTAATGATTTGGAAATCATATATGTCATATATATCCAGTACATGCATGCATTTATAACATTACATAATCATTTAGAGGTAAGAAATGAAATGCACCATTCATGGAGACGGTAAGCCGTACGTACGCATGAACGCTACTTTCATTTCTATTTCATATTTTATAGAATGGAATAATAATGATATAAAGGTATATTATAATTACAGTATAATATCATATATAATATCATATTTCCATCCTTTATTCGTCCCACATATGGTATTTAACGAATCAAATCACTTTGGGGGGGCGGTAGTCCGCACTTCCTTAAATGAAGATATCGCGTTTACCCATAATGGAAACCATAAAGGTATGCCCAAAATGAAAAAAAACAGAAGCTTAAGTAAAACATAAACATATTATATATCATATATAATAATAGTGACATCATAATGGCCACCTTTGAAGGTGTTAAATGAGTATTGAACAATCATCGTTTCGGGAGGCAGAATTTCGCCATCCACGGAAACCGTATGTTCTTTAACCATTTGATGTAGTTTTTTGAGAGTGTAGCTCGAATAAATCTTATAACAACATCCTAGTATATTGAATATACTGGTTTTGTTACAAAATAAGTAAATAAAAATAGTTTAGGGGGTTGGAGAAGCAAAATAAAACAAATGAACATGAGAGAATGAATTACCTTTAAAAGTGTAACTCCTTTTGATTTGAGCCTAAAGGCTTCCATTGAAAGGATTATTCCCAAACGGAATCCTCTAGGATGAGGAGAGGGATGTGTAGAGAGTAAATGGGCAGGGGTTGGCCGAGCCAAAGGCTTGAGGAGTGTGTGAAATGAGGTAGAGGTGGGGGCCTTTTATAAGAGGAGAGGAGGGGCACTTTTGGAAAGTAAAGAAATATTACTTTATTTGAAAATGTGTTTCTGTTTCAAAAGGTACCACATTGATATAATTCGTGGATAAGGTGATAAGGATTCTAAATCCACTCATCCAATAAGTTTTGGACATGTTTAGTTCATAGATTTTACATTATCTTTCCATTTTATTTAAATCGTCAAATAATGATGTCATCGCTGCATCATTATTATGTCATAAATAATTTAATTTATTTAATGTCTAAAAATTATAAAAAGAAATACTATGATGTAGTAAATCTTTTTATCTTTCCAATGAATATTTATAATCAAAAATATGACTTGTATAACCCCACTTAAAAATTGTTTTAGTAAAACATATCATGTTTGTGTCAATTTTACTTTTACATTAAATAAAATGTTATTTATGTCATTTCCCAACCAAAGTGGATCCATGGGGTCCCCAAGTTGACCCATGGCTTTTCTTGGTCGGCCATGATAAAACCAATGAGGGTATGACATGTGTCAAGCTCATCTCATTTTATTAAAGCATTATTTTTACCTTAAACCACACTAATTACCACTAATCGCGATTAAAAATTTAATAAGTTACTATTCACCAAAAAATTATTTTAATCTCATTGAACCACATTTTACTTCTTAATGACAACCATGTATGTCAGATTTTTGAAAATCAAAACACAATGATGGCAAAATTTCATTTAAACGGAAAATCAGTTTTATAAGTACCACTTAGTGGTTTCACTATTCATCAAAAATTGAAGTTTTTCAGAAAAATCCCAAAAATTCACCCTAAGCTATATTTGATATTCTGAATTCAAAAATGAAGTCCGTTTTACAAAATTCAAAACATATAAGTCACATTAATTAATTTAATAATTAATTCCCGCTGTCATGACAAATAGCGTGTTTTATGAAACAATAAGTATCAAATGATTGACACTAGTTTATGTCTGATTTCAAAGTGAAATTGATTCCAACGACCACTATTGGATTTAATGGTAAAAATATTTTCTAATTTCACTTTAAAACCAATTCAAAATATAATCTAATCATATAAATAAATTAGATTAAAAAGTGGGTTTGAATTAAAATACAACATTTTACACTATTCATTAAAAAAATGAACTTTATCGGAAAGATACCAAAAATTTACACAAGGTAAATTTTGATGTCCCGATTCTTAATAAGAGTTTTATTTGGTCCAAAAGAATGTTTAAGAGTGAACAAGACTATATTTAATGACGGTTCTCCATCAAAAGGTGATAAGTGAACCTTTAGTGAAAACTAGGGCATATACGCCTAAAATTGAATTCTTTCCGTATTTTAAGCCTTTATCTTTTATTGTATAAATGTAAAAATATTTAAGAACATATATAATCATATTTTAGTTATTTCTATCCATTCCCTCCATTACAACGGCTACATGTTAACTACCATTTAGAATAATATTATCTTATTATTAGAGTGCAACGTAAGATTCCCAAGAAACTCGTTGTTGCGTGTTGGGTACGCCATCGAGCATAGCGTCCCCTTTAAAGTCATATTAATATTTTATTCACAAATATGGATAAATATGAAAATTTCATATTCCTTATTTACCTGGGGTGTTACACATTAGGTCTGGCATAAACATTTAGTGTATTTTTTTCTAAGAGTACATTGTGGTTTAGTCATGTAGAGGAACTCAAAAGGAGGAAAATATTAAATTACATGTCGTATCAATGGAGAACATGCCATATTTGTGGGGTGTTGCATGACCATGGTTGGTAGAAGTACACACCCATGTAATGACTTATGGGAACATGCCATATAGGGTTTATACATGTTGTGTATCCATGTTTTGAAAAAATTGAATATTTTCTTACCCATGTTCCTTTCTAACAATTATATGATTCATTCCATGATAATATTGAACTATGGTGTGCACTAGACCTTGAAAAGTCATTCCAATGGGACTTCCTTAGGTTTTACACCATATAGAGGGAAACTATCGGACACTAGACATGGTGGATCAAGGAATACCAGAAGATCCTCTCATCCTGCATGTCTATGCACCGTCTATCTTCCTGGATATGGGTGTTAATGAGAAATTCATAGAAGGCTTCATGAGGTTTATGAAGTCCATCTAGGGAGAACCGCATCTTGTACCATATATGAAAGAGTTGATGTGGGGTTTTAAGTATAATCATACTCCCATTTTCTTTGGGGATAAATGACCTCAATCCACCAAGTCATGGTTAGAAGCAATGATATCTAACTTTGAGAATCTGGAGACACCTCTTGAGAGGATGGTGAATCCTGTGACATAAATGATTTGTGATTTTTTCCATGAGATGCAGGGATTTGATAGCATAGAAGGGATTAAAATGTGTTATGGCTTGGGATAAGTTCCATAATACTTCATATGACTACTTTTACTTAGATACTTTTAGGGCCGACTGAACGAGATATTTCTTTAGTTTGGAGGAGGGTACAATCTTATTCATGGAGTATTCTTCTTGAATCAAAGAGATGTAGTACTTCACACCCATTATAGGGGGAAGATAAGTTATTTCTCAAGAGAATGAATGAGGATGGTCTAAGGAATGGCATTTGATCTCAGATTAACATCTTCAAATTGACATCCATATCTTCTATAGTCATCCAGGTGCTGATCACATAGCGCAACGTGAGGTATTCTGGATCTGTGAGCCAGGGGTGTCTTGGCATCTAGAATTGTAATACCTGTGTCTGATAATAGGAATCATCGCTGGGAGTCTACAGTCAGAGATACATGTAGGCAAGATACATCGTGAGGTAGCCAGGTGATATGAAACTAGTTTGAGAAGAGAGGGTATACAAGGTCACATTTCTCAAGAGACCCTGGTGAGGTATGATCTTGTAGAAATAAAGGTAATAATTAGTGTTTACAGAAGCTGGTTATATGGGTCTACTATGACTCCATGTTCTAGAGTAGGACCACAAGTTTCTCATCAGTCCCAGAACATGTGTTTGTCTGGCCGTTATGGACGAGGTGGAGGTCGTTGCCACAATAGCCCGACATAGTGTTTTTGAGAACCGTAGGGTGGATCAACTTAGGGATCATAGATAACTTCACAAGGCCGCAGCGTAAGCCAGGAATTTACGCTAGACTAGACTAAGTAGAAGAAAGATCTCGAACTCTCTATTATTAGAGGTACAATTATTTTTGCATGTGTTTTAGCTTCTGCCCTTTTCCTTATAGGAGATTCACATAGATTCATATATTTGCATACTATGGAGAGTATTGTGCTTTGTATCTTTATTTATGCTGATATATTGACCCTAGACACACCATTGGGGACTAGAACGACTAGATTATGGCAGTTCTTGCAGTGACCTCTCGAGGATGGTGGGTTTCACTTCATATGGTACCTTTATATCATAGAGATTATGGACAATGGAGTCATACTAGAAATGGACAGTTTAGTTACGATCTAGGATGTGTTTTATTTCTATCATTGTATAGTTACATTATCGTCAACATATGGTGGATTGTTTCTACATAAGGGTCAATGGGATATCCAAGCGAGTAGAGATGGACCTGAGCATCATGGGTTGAGTGGTGTTATAGGCTAGATTTATAGTCTATATCTGGATGACCAGGGGACTCCACAGATGGACAATCCTCTAGCAGTCAATTGTTTCATTGATCTCTTTCAAGATGATTTTTTTGGTTTGCCTCCAAATCGAGAGGTAGAATTTTTTATTGATATTGTTCTATGGTTAGCACCAGTGTCCATTCTTCCTTATACGATGGATACACTCAAGTTGCAGAAGCTCAAGAATCTGTTGGAGGAGTTACAGGAAAAGGGTTTCATGCGACCTAATACTTACCCTTGAGGAACACCAATCCTTTTTCAAATATGTCAGACTGTACGATCAGGCATTACATGGATTTCTAGAACTAGAACCTGTTGACTATCAAAAACTAATATCTGTTACCAAGGATTAAAGATCTATTTGATCAGCTTTGAGGAGCCAGTGTGTTCTCCAATATTGAGTTAAGATCTTGTTATCATCATTTGTGTGTTAGAACACACGGTATACAACTTACAACTTTTTAGATTTGGTATGGTGTATCAGAGTATGTGTTTTGTAACGCCCCGACCCTAGATATCCAGATTTTGTGAATTATTACATAACATTGGCATGATCACAAGAAAGATCAAGTTTCGAAATACCTATTAGTTTAGTATCCTTGGAAACACTAGATATATTCATAATTTTTACATTATATCAAGAAGTGAAAAACTACAACAATATATTGTCTTTATATCCCATCATACTATCCATGTAGGTCATTCATAAAATACTTATTCACATCCTGGGAAAAATAAAACATAGAAAAAGGGGTAAGCTCAAATGCCTAGTAAGGATGAAAATATATCAGAAACTTTCATCAATAAGAATAAACATTTAAGGCATTGTATAACTAAAACAAAATCCATTTAAACTTGAAATTCAACAGAGTATGGAAAAATAAAATGAAATAATTCCATTTTCTTATTCACATGGATATTCTACTAATAGAATAATAACATGAAATATCAGTAACCACTTTCATAATGACGTAATTCATAATGCCAGAATATCATAACCACATAGACAAGGCCTCATGCCAAGACTACAAATAAGATTGTGCCAAGGCCTTGTGCCAAGACACTAGTTTTTCTTAAGAGTCCTACCGATGTATCGAGGAGCTATAGTGGGCTCTACCCGTCACATATTAAGTCCAATGAATTCCCATATGAAAAGGTTCAAACATAACATAAAAATTCGTATTAAAACTAGCATACGAAATGTAAATACTTCATCCATAAACCACGAATGGTATAAGAATAACACATCCACAGTCAAACACATCACAAAAACATCAAAACAATATTAATGTTTTTTATCATAAAAAATCAACATAAAATAAACTTTAAATCCATAAAAGGATTTTGACATAGATGAAATGAAAACTATTTATGAGAAATATCTCCTTTTTGGAATCATTTAAAAGTCACACATTTATTAAGGAAGTAATTTAAAAGGGAATCTTGAGACAAAGTGTCCCATACCACTTAGAAACTTTTGAAAAGAAATATCATTTCAAAACATTCATGTCCATATAAATAAATCCTTATAATCATTTTGAAAACAAGGAAATTATTTAAAAATATTTAGAAAGATAAATCTTTAAAAAATTTAAAATTCTGATTTTGATAAAGAGTACCTCTCAGAAAATCATAAAATATTCATTTTGAAATCATTTAAAAGTAACATAATTATAAAATAAAACATTTTATTTGAAAATATCTTATAAGATTGTGCGGGAAGCTTCGAAAATTTTATAATGGCAGAAAATAGCCGCACCTGCCGTATAAGTTAAAAAACATTCTTAACTTAATTCTGTTGAAAAGGTTAAAAAGGACCTTGTTTGGAAAATGACGGAAAGATTCCTATATAAACATCTTATAAAAATTCAAACAGGGGTATAAATGACATTAACCCATATTCTGTAAAATAGAAAGAATGTTTTGAAAGAAACTATCAAGAAACATGGATGTGGATGATAAAGAGGTCCTAGTAGATAATTACGTATAAACAACCTCAGATAATGAAGAGATTGGGAAATAACCCTTACCTTGTACCTTTCCTTGGTTTAAGGTAGGTTAAACTTTTGTATAATGGTGAAATAATTCTTATTAAATTATACAATAATCATATACATTAATATGATATCATATATGATCTTTTAACATTGATTTGTTAATAATATCTTAGTATTATCGTTGTTTTGGGTGTTAACTTACTCGTATTATTTTATATGTTTTGTTACGTAAGCCGTGTATTTCATGTATATGTTGTATCTTATTTATATCGGGAATTATATCAAGTCATTAAACATTATTTTTAAATCATCAAATGATAACTATTCTTGAATGGATATGATGGCGCATGAATCTCATCGCATTCGTGGAGACGGTAGTCCGTACGTACGCACGAGCGACAATATCATTCTTTTGATATTAAAATAATATATAATTGGATGGGATATCATATATATATAATCCTTATCATGTTATATTTATTATTTAAATGAATTAAAAATCATTATTATATCCATCCAAATAATAATTTATTGAATAACAATTACACCACGACGTGGAGACGGTAAGCCGTACGTACGCATGTACGGAGAAATGTTATTCAAACGATGGATAGAATACTGAATATGGTTGTAAACTATTTATAATAACATAACATTATATATAAGATACTGGAGGATTTATTTTAAAATGGGAAAACAAAGAAAGAAGAAGTGGAAGAAGAAAGGAACTTGAAAAAGGGTGGTTAAAACATTACCTCTTCTTCGGGTTCTTCCTTTTGATTTTATCAAAAGGGCTCCTTAGGATGGCTTTCTGATCAAACTAAGGCCTCTAGGTTGTAGTGAGGGAAGTTGACAGAGTATTTGGGCAGGTTTTGGCCTAACCAAATGGATTTGAAGGTGTGAATTAATGATAAGCGGGAGGTCCCTTTTATAGGAGGGGTGAGGGGCACCTTTGGAAAAGCTAGAAATATTATTTTATAATAGATTCATATTAGGTTTATAATGTCTTAAAAGTGAATTAATTAAAGGTTAAGGTGGGATGGGTCGAAAAACACACAACCAATATAATTTATACAGGTTTGGGTCAATATATTGACCTTATCGTTAAGTATTAACTCTTAGTTAATTAGTTTCACTTTTACAATGTCTCTTTTTATTTTTATATAATATGGTTAATAAAAATACTATATACATCCAAGAGACCCCAAGTGGTCCATAAATGATACACCTATCATTATATAAGTCTCTCGGCCGAACCTTAGATTTTTATGAATTGAATATCAATTAATAATATAATATTTGTTTTAAAAAAACTTTTATGTCGATTTTGACACTATTTGGAAAATTGATTTTTGCGAAAATAATAACAGAATGATTACTTCTGAAAAAAGTTAATTAAATAAATCCTAACATTTCATATTAACCTATAAAATTATTGGTATTTATAAAAAGTCTCAAATTACATTTATTTGGGTATTTATAATATAAATTATTCTAATTTTTCATTAATTATTTAATTACTGCATCACCATTGTGTCATAAATTAAATAATGTCTAAAAATTATAAATAAAATACCATTATGTAAGAAATCTATTTAGATTTCTAATGAATATTTAGAGTATAAAATCCAACATACATAACCCTATTTAAAAATTGTTTTTCTAAAAGATATATGCTGATGTAATTTTTGAATTTATTTTAACTTAATAAAAATAAAGTGTCCCTATCACCTACAAGTGGCTCCATGGGGTCTCAAAATCGACCAAAAGATACCCATGGTCAGACATGTATCCACCAATAAGGTTATGACACGTTTTAAGGTAATTTAGTATTATTATAATATAATGTTGTAACCATTATTTACCGGATTTACCCTTCAACCACGGTAAAAAAAATATTTACCGAAGTAATTATTCAAAATGTCTAAAAATTTAAGTAACCTATTTTAAATATTTAGAAATCCTGATTCCATATATGGAATCCATTTTTCCAAATTCAAAACACAGAAGTGGCAGGAATTAATTTATAATTAATTCTCGTTGTTAAAACAAAAAGTGTGTTTTAAGAGATAATAACTATCGAAAGATTGGCACTTGTTTATGTCCGGTTTAATTGTGAAATTATGTACAATGACCAAAATTGTATTAAATGGTAAAAATATATTCCAAATATACTTTAAAATCACTCAAATTCATAATTTATCAATATAAATTATTTCGATTAAAAGAGTTGTTTTTAATTAAAATTTAGTAATTTTCACTATTCATAAAAATATAAATGTTATCAGAAAAGTTCCAAAATTCCACCCTAGGCTAAATTCGATATTCCGAATCCAAAAATGAAGTTCATTTTGAGAGATAAAATTTATAAAATTTTTAGAAGTAGGTATTACAATTCATAATGGCTAGTTTGATCGGTTGTAGTGTGTGTTAGAACTCGAAGTTGCGTACAACACATGCTACTTTATTATTCAAAGAAAATCGTACCGTGGAAACTTGAGGTGTTACATTGTAAATTTTTTATGTCCCCATTCTAATGAATAAATTAATTTAGTCAAATTGAATGTATAAATGTTTAAAATATTGGATTAAAAAAAAGGGTTTCACTATTAAAAGTTAGTAAAAGTGTATTTTTTGAAAAATACCTCTTTTATCTGAAAAAAAATGAATTTGTACTTAAATTTTGTCTATGAAACTCATAATATGTATTCTAAAATTATAATTATTATATAAAGTTTAAAATTTAGGTAATAATATTCATAAACACTTTTGAACGGCTTGTTTGGTAAGTCATGTTGCGCTTGAACTCAGTGTCGCGTGTAGTGCAAGTTATTGAATTATTTTGAAGAAATAACACACTATGAAATCTTGGGGTGTTACATTCTCCCCTCCTTCAATAAATTGAATCCTTGCAATTTGAAATTGTTCATTGAAAATAAAAGGTTGAATATAGAAAATATCTTTATGGGAAAACCCACATCGGAAATTGGGTTAATAAAATTTAGTCTTAATAAGAGGAAAAAAGAAACGAAAAAGTCACCAAAAAATTATGATCACTATTCGGAGAACATTTGTGGAAATTAGAGACATATAATTGGAGAAAAAATGTAAATATTTATATGTAGTTATTGAGATCATCAATCACAAACAAGTGTAAAACTTAGGGCCTTATATTAATCAGACTATGATGATTTAAAATACCATCGGTTCAGCAAAACATATGGTATTCAGATAACACATTTTTTTAAAGATCCCTTCACTAATATATAAGAATTTATTTCATCATTGAATAAGAGAAGAATAAAAATATATACTTGACATGTAGTTTCTCATCCTTTAACTATGTTCTGCCACAAACTCATCTTTCACTCTAAAAGATAATAGAACTTAAAAATAATATTCTATTTATCCTATTCATATAGGGTTAAAAAATGAATTTATAATTCATCTAGAAGAACCATTAATAAAACGACATTATTCAATCCAGGAAATCATGTGGGGTAGTGGTAGGTGATACACCCTTGTCTCCCTTCGATTGTGGGTTCAAGTCTCGCGGCCTTGCCGGACGCAACCGGTTGCCGCCCGACCTCCGGGTTATCCTTTTTATGGAAATCCAAAATAATCCAAACTAGAACTATCCAATATACTTCAGTACAAAATTTATAATGATGGTAAACACAATGAAGATCTTTTTTTCTGCATAATAACATGCGAACAACTTCATCATGTATTCTTTTAAAACATTGCAACATCCTAAATTACCATAAACCCTTATTGATTACATTCATGATCCCTTATTCCTTAAAGAATAATAGATATACTCCTTCAATACAAAAATGTTGTAAACCCCAACAATGATGGAATATACAAATCATTAATCAGTTTCACGGTAGTAAAGAATATCCAATATAATTTATCCAAATAAATCATGTATTATTCTAAAATCACTACCTCGGTATCAGAACCATATTATGGTTTATCTTTCTCTTAACCATATATTTTCCAAAAATTTAACCTGCTATTGAGTCACATTTCTTTTTTCCACACAATATCAAGTCCTTAATGAAATAGTACTGCAGTATAATCCTTATATACTCCATAATTATTATAACAAGTACATTGTTGATACAACACTCAAATGACATTATCAACATAAGAACTCTAATCATTCATCTTCATCAGTGGTAGTATTATAACATGATTATTATCCAATATCATCATTTACGGCATAGTTTGATGACTGGGACACAGGTTCTCTTAGTGTCCAAACTCCTTTCAAATGAAGCATTGTACATTTGAAACCGTTTTTTACCCTTGTAGTTACGTACTTTGTGCACTTTTCCTCCAAAATTATAACAAACTCTCATTCCTTTCAGTTAAGTTCCAGGGTATTTCTTCCCACAGTTATCACATATGGGAAAATTATTCTTTTCCCTCTTCCCTTTATCCTTCATTAACTCTTCCATCCTTTTCATCTCTTGCTTCCTTTCAAAGACACATGACTCAGTAAACTCTTTACTTATCTTATTAACACATAATATTATTTCTTCATATGATGATAATACATGGGAGACTATTTATCTTCTAAATTCTGGATTAAGTCCATGAAAGATATGATCCTTCTCTCTCTTTGGATCATGTGTATTGTTGGATTTCTCATTCCTTCTACTGGGCACTATTTATAAACAATGGCATACACTATATTAGTTTATGAATAAAAATACCTAATCCCAAAATTTTAAAACACTTAACATAAATTAAATAGTTTATGGATATAATCCATAATCATAAAAATTTCTCCTTTGAGGAAGTATATACTCATAAACCCTTCATAATGGTTTGTAAAGAAAATGAGAATTATCCTAGGAATATCCCCCAGGAGATTCGTAACCAAGAGTGTAGCAATGCCCATTATCGTGCACCAGTTCTCATTGGAGTCTAGCTCAAAACGGTGTTTTCGGGTTTTACTCTAAGGTACATCTGTGCCAGATCCGCCTCTACCTGCTCGTATCCAGACTAGGATGTATTGCAAGGAAAACTCACAAAATCTCTACAATACCAAAATTCTATGAAGTTCTTCTATACTAATCCTCAATGTCCATCGTAGGTCTATGTGCACTAATCAGAGTTTATCTAAATCTAGCTTCCAAAGTTTGTACTAAACTTCCTCTGATACCAACTATAACGCCCCGACCTTAGATACCCAGAGTTGGTGCATTATTACATAACATTGGAATGATCACAAGAAATATCAAGTCTCAAAAGAACGATTAGTTTAGTAGCCTTGGAAACACTAGATATATTCATAAAGTTTACATTACATCAAGATGTGATAAACTACATCAATATATTGTCTTCATAACCCCTAATACTATCCCTGCAGGTCATTCATAAAATACCTGTTCACATCCTGGGAAAAATAAAACCTAGAAAAAGGGGTGATCTCAAATGCCCAGTAAGGATAACAATATAGCGGAAACTTTCATAAATAAGAATAAACATTTAAGGCAATGTATAACTAAAACAAAAGACTTTTAAACATTAAATTCAACATAGTATGACAAAAATAAAATGAAATAATTTTATTTACTTATTCACATGGATATTCTACTAATCGAATAATCACATGCAATATCAATAACCACTTTCATAATGATGGAATGCATAATTCCAGACTATCATAACCACATTGCCATGACCTCGTGCCAAGACTACAAATAAGATTTTTCCAAGGCCTTGTTCGAAGACACTAGTTTGTCTCATTAGACCTACCGATGCATCAAAGAACTATAGCGGGCTCCACCCATTTCATATTATGTCCAATGCATTCCCATATGAAAAGGTTGAAACATAACATAGACATTAGTATTAAAACTATCATACAAAATGTAAATACTTCATCCATAAACCATGAATGGTTTAATAATAACACATCCACAGTAAAACACATCACAAAAAATTCAATACAATATGAAAGTTTTTTATCATAATAAATCAACTTAAAATAAACTTAAAATCTATCAAAGTATTTTTACATAGATGAAATAAAAACTATTTGGGAGAAATAAATATTTTTTTTGAAATCATTTAAAAGTCACAAATTTATTAAGGAAGTAATTTTAAAGGGATTTTGGAATCAAAGTGTCCCATACCACATAGAAACTCTTGAAAAGAAATATCATTTCAAAACATTCATGTCCATATAAATTAATCCTTAAAATCATTTTGAAAACATGGCCAATAATTATAAAGATTTAGAAAGATAAATCTTTAAAACATTTAAAATTCTGATTTTGATAAAGAGTACCTTTCAGAAATTCTTAAAATATTCATTTTAAAATCATTTAAAAGTCACATAATTATAAAATAAATCATTTACTTTGAAAATATCTTTATAATATTGTAAGGGAAGCTTCGAAAATTTTATAATGGCGGAAAATATCCACACCCGCCGTATATGTTAAAAAACATTCTTACCTTAATTCTATCGAAAAGTATAAAAAGGACCATGTTTGGTAAACGACAGAATGATTCCTTTATAAAATTCTTATAAAAAATCAAACATGGTTATAAATGAATTTTAAGCATATTATATAAAATATTATGAATGTTTTGAAATACACTTTCATGAAACATGGATGTGGATGATAAAGAGGTCCCAGTAGATAATTACGTATAAACAACCTCGGATAATGAAGATATTGTGAAATAACCCTTACCTTGTAACTTTACTTGGTTGAGCGTAGGTTAACCTCCTGTATAATGGTGACTTAATTGTTATTAAATTATACAATAATCATATACATTAATATGATATCATATATGATCTTTTAACATTGATTTGTTAATAATATCTTAGTATTATCGTTGTTTCGGGTGTTAACTTACTCGTTTTCTTTTATATGTTTTGTTATGTAAGATATGTTTTTCATGGATAGGTTGTATCTTATTCATATCCATAATGATATCAAGTCCTTAAACATTATTTCTAAATCATCAAATGATAATTATACTTGAATGGATACGATGGAGAATGAATCTCATTGCGTTCATGGAGATGGTAGTCCGTACGTACGCACGAGGGACAATATAATTCTTTTGATATTATTATAATATGTAATTAGATGGTATATAATATATAAAAAATCATTATCATGTTATATTTATTATTTACATTAATTACAAATCATTATTATATCCATCTATATAATAATTTATTGAATAACAATTACACCACGACGTGGAGACGGTAAGCCGTACGTACGCATGTATGGTGAAATGTTATTCAAAGGATAGATAGAATACTGAATATGGTTGTACCATATTTATAATAACATCACAGTATATATAAGATACTGGAGTTATTATTTTATAATGGGATAACAAAGAAAGAAGATGTGGAAGAAGAAAGGAACTTGAAAAAGGGGGGCGAAAACATTACCTCTTCTTCAGATTCTTCCTTTTGATTTGATCAAAAGGGCTCCTTACGATGGCTTTATGATCAAACTAAGGCCTATATATTGTAGTGAGAGAAGTTTAGAGAGTATTTGGGCAGGGGTTGGCCGTTCCAAATGGCTTTGAATGTGTGAATTAATTAGAAGGGTGGTTCCCTTTTATAAGAGGGGTAAGGGGCACCTTTGGAAAAGATAGAAATATTATTTTATAATAAATTTGTATTCAGTTTCTAATGGCTCAAAAGTGAATTATTTAAAGGTTAAGGTGGGTATGGGTCGAAAAAAACTCAACCAATAGAATTTATATAGGTTTGGTACAATATATTAACCTTATCATTAAGTATTATCTCTTAGTTAATTAGTTTCACTTTTACAATGTCTCTTTGTATTTTTATATTATATGGTTAATAAACTTACTATATACATCCAAGAGACCCCCAAGTGGTCCATTAGTGATACAAATATCTTGATATAAGTCTCTTTTCCAAACTATAGATATTTAGGAATTGAATATCAATTAATAATATAATATTTGTTTTTAAAACTCTTTTTTGTCAATTTTGACACTATTTGGAAAATTGATTTTTGTGAAAATAATAACAGAATGATTACTTCAAAAAATTTAATTAAATCAATACTAACATGTCATATTAACCTAGAAAATTATTTTTATTTTTAAAAAGTCTCAAATTACATTTATTTGGGTATTTATAATATCAATTATTCGAATGTTTCATTAATTAGGAAATTACTGCATCACCATTGTGTCATAAATTATATAAAGTCTAAAAATTATAAATAAAATACCATCATCTAGGAAATAGTTTTATCATTCTAAGGAATATTTATAGTCGAAAATAAAACATAAATTACCCTATGTAAAAATTGTTTTTCTTAAAGTTATATTCTTATGTCATTTTTTATTTATTTTAACTTAATTAAAATAAAGTGTCCCTATCACCTACAAGTGGCTCCATAGGGTCTCAAAATCGACCCAAAGATTCCCATGGTCAAACATGTATCCATAAATAATGTTAGGACACGTTTTAGGGTAATTTAGTATTATTATAATATTATTTTGTAACCCTTATTTACCTGATTTACCCTTTAACCACGGTAAATAAAATATTTACTGAAGTAATTATTAAAAATGTCTAAAAATAAAAGTTTCCTATTTGCACAATTTGGAAATCCTGATTCTAAATATGGAATCCATTATTACAAATTCAAAACACAGAAGTGGGAGGAATTAATTTAAAATAAATTCCCGTTGTTAAAACAAAAAGCTGTTTTTAAGAGATAATAACTATCAAAAGATTGACAATTGTTTATGTCTGATTTAATTGTGAAATTATGTAAAATGACCAACATTGTATTAAATGAAATGAATATATTCCAAATATACTTTAAAACCACTAAAATTCATAATTTATCAATATAAATTATTTCGATTAAAAAAGTTGTTTTCAATTAAAATTCAGTAATTTTCACTATTCATCAAAATATAAATGTTATCTAAAAAGTTCCAAAATTTCACCCTAGGATAAATTCGATATTCTGAATCCAAAAATGAAGTCCATTTTGAGAGATAATTTTTTTAAAATTTCAAGAAGTAGTTATTACTATTTATAACAACTAGTTTGATTGGTTGTAGTGTGTGATAGAACTCGAAGTTGCGTGCAACACACGCTACTGTATTATTCAAAGAGAAGTGTACCGTGAAAAAATGAGGTGTTACCTTCTAAATTTTTGATGCCCACATTCTAAATAATAAATTCATTTAGTCAAATTGAATATATAAAAGTTTAAAATATTGGATTTAAAAAAAGGGTTTCACTATTAAAAGTTGGTAAAAGTGCATTTTTTGAAAAATACTTCTTTTATCTGAATAAAATAAATTTGTTCTTAAATTATGTCTATGAGAATAAAAATATGGATTCTAAAATTAAAAGGATTATATAAAGTTTAAAATTTTGTTAATACTATTCATAAACATATTTGAATGGCTTGTTTGGTAAGTCATGTTGCGCTTGAACTCGATGTTGCGTGTAGTGAAAGTTATTGAATTATTTTGAAAAAATAACACACTTTGAAATCTTGGGGTGTTACATGTTTATTTAGTTTAGTATCATGAATATGCTGACATTTTTTATGGTGCTGATGAACTATGTGTTCCATCCTTACATAGATTATTTTGTTTATTAATCGTAGATGATATATCGGTGTACTCCCACACTCGAAATGACCATACCACACATCTTGTGGTCATATTGATTACATATAGAGAGCATTAGTTATATGATAATTTCTCAAAATTCAACTTTTTGATGGACTAGATTCACTTCTTAGGTCATGTAATCTTAGAGACATAAGTATCAGTAGTCCTAGAGAATGTGGGAGTAGTAGTTTCATGGGATCAACTAATAAATGTCATTGAGGTATATGGTTATCTAGGATTGGATGGTTACTACATATGTTTATATAAGACTTTTCATGCATAGAAGAACCACTAACGGACATGACTAAGAATGGTGTGAATTACTAGTAGACATATTGCTACAATGTTTCCTTTTAGAAACTGAAAGGGAGGTTGAATTCATCATCAATACATGTTTTTTCATAGGTGAGAAAGAGTTATACTGCATAAAATGATGCATCAGGTATCAAAATGGGAGTTGTGATTATGTAGGGTGGAGGCATCATTTCATACAAATCTCAGTATTATTGACCAGATGAAAAGAATTTCTTAATGAAATTTTTTTATTTGGCGGTAGTTGTTCATGCCTTCAGCTATTGGAGAAAGTACCATCTAGGACAGAATTATTTGGTGAAAATTGACCAAAAAATTCTAAAATATATCTTTACCTAGTTTGACTTGAATTTGATATAGTAAAGGAGGGAATAGTAACATCGGTACATTGACTTTGAGGTTTCCTACAAACCTGGTAAAGGCAACGTAGTGGATGAAGAATTATATAAGATGAATCAAATACAAGCAGTTCAGGAGGCCAGCAGTGAGTTGCTTCTTATGAATCTATTATCTGAGATGCAATTGGAGGTTCATGACAGACATGTGAAGTCATTTTATTCTTCTATATTTGTTACCTCAACTCTACAAGAGTGTGTGTCAGGAGAGGACCACATTTCTGGATTGACAATAGGCATGGGAGATATCATTCATTGTCAAGGGTGTGTCTGGGTGTCAGAAGACATACATGAAGATCTTTTATGGAATTTTAATTTCTTAGTTTGGTCACTTCATCCTGGTGTCACCACGATGTATCAAGATCTACACCATCAATATTGGTGGCCCCATATGAATAGAGATGTTGCTGGTTTTGTGATGAAGTGTTCCACCAGTCATCAGGTGAAGGTGGAGCATCAGTGACCAGAATGTGTTTTTCACCAGTTACCCATTACCGAGTGGATGTGGATTGATGTTTTGATGGACTTCATGGAAAGGTTACCATGGTTTTCCCTTGGAATTGATTTAGTTTGGGTTGTTATTTATAGAATCATGATGGTTGATCACTTCTGACAGATCAACAATACCTTCATTGTTGATGAGCTTGGATGGTTTTACATCTGATATTTTTTTAAATGGGATTTTGCACTCCATAATTTTATAAAGGGATGCTCTTTTTACCTCTCGGGTCTGGATGTGACTATAGAGGCATTTGGGTATATAAGTACTTCTGGGTACAACTTCCCATCCCTAGAACGATGGACAGTCAGAGTATATGATTCGGGTTCTTAAGGAAATGCTTCGAGCATACATCCTAGATTGAGAGTTTTTTGGGAGATGCACATACCTCTGGTGGATTTTACATACAATATTATTTTTTAGGAAACTATTCATATTAACCATATGAAAGTTTATATGGTAGGCCACGTTGATCACCACTATGTTGTTGGGAAGCAAGACCTGTAGCTGTGATGGAAAATCATCTTGACCAGAGACCACATAGCAGATGGAGTTGATTCATAAGAGGATGGAAACTACATAGTCTTGACATAGGTCTTATGTTGATTGTTAGAAATGGCATATGGAGTTTGAGGTCAGAGATCATGTCTTCCATCGGGTCACAACGAGGATGGGACATAAGTGGATTATGAGATAGGTAATGCTTTCACTGAGATACGTTGGGCCGTTTGAGGTTTTGGAGAGAGTCGAGCGGGTTTCATATCGGCTTAAGTTACATTAGAGGTACCATGCTATGCATGGCCTCTTCCACATTAATCAGCTATGGTGTTACTTCTCATACGGGTCTCGTGTTTTTCATCCATAGGAGGCTGAGTTGGAGGTGGACGTATAATTCGAGGAGAATTTTATCCGGATTGTTGATCATAGCCTGAAAGTTATACATGGCTAATATGTTTCTCTAGTATGGTTATTGTGGAAAAATGGGCAAGAAAAAGAAGAGATGTTGGATAGAGATTCCAAAGTAAGATCACAGTGGCCATAGCTGTTTGAGGATTCTTCTTATACTCCTCCTTTTAAGAGAAATTTTGGGACCAATTTCTTTAACTAAGGAAGTTTATAAGAACCCTTATCTTCATTTTAGGCATATATCATTATTTTAGGATTTTTTTAGAAAAATGGGAGTTTTATGGAAATTTATTGAGTTCAAATTGTGTAATTAATAGTACATGTCATGTACCTAGCTGTTGTAGGTAGCCATGTACTGGTCATGTAATGGTTGAGTACATGGCCTTGTGAGGTGATCGAAAGACCGCCTAAAGAGGATCCCAGTTAAGGCATGAAATGGTATGTACATTAAATGGAAACGCTATGTACATTTATTTTTATTTTCTAAATAGTACTGGGGTCGCATTGAATTCCTAGAATTTTCATCTTCTTACCTCATCTCATTTAGGAGTGATCAGAAGCAATGATTCTTCACCAAGCCTTGGATCTGTCCTCTGTTCTCAAAATCAAACATCGTTGATTGCATTTCAATACCCTTGATGAGTTCTTACTTCTTCTATATCCTATCTTCCAAATTTGTCTTCATTCGTGAGATATTTTTGGTTTAGGGTTCATGATGTTTTTAGATATATGACATTCTAGGTCGAATAAAAGGTTGAGGTTAAGTTATATCAATCATAAAACATCGTGGTCGGTGGTTTGTTCCTTTCCGTAGTTTTCAATGGATTATATCTGAAAAAAGTTCTGAATAACCTAATTTATGATGTTATGTGATTTATAGATTTAACCATGTTTGGTTCCATTAATTTTTTATTTTCCCGAGAAAGGTTTTTGATTATGATTTTGGTATATTAACTTGTTTAAGGATGTGTTTTCCCATGTTCATTTGATATTGGATGTTGGGTCTAGAACTACCTGTTAGGATATTTTGTTTCCACGCATAGGGTTGTTAGGATAGAGATGATATTATATGAAATGCTTGTGACATTCATTTTAGCTGATTATCCTTATAGTAGATGATATTAATATGGATGATAGATATTTGTAGTGCATGATTTTATAACACAGGGCTGTGAGAACATGGCGTAGTTAGACCATAATGGGAATAGTCATTGAGGGCTTCCATAGAGTTTCTATTATGATTTTTACGTTACGAGAACATAGGGGGATGTTCAATGAGTTCTCTCTAAGAGTTTCTATAGCATAATTTTACGAGACCACAAAGGGAATGTATGTTGGGTTCTTCCTCAGAGAGTTTGTGGGTATCGATAAAATACCACAGGGGGAATTATTGGACAATGCTTCTTTATAGAGTCTTTGTCTTTGTGAATCCAAAGCGGTAAGACTGTGAGAAAATTCTTAGAGGGTATCTTGAGATTTTTTGGACGAATTATTAAAAAATGTAAATGAATATAGTTATCAACTATATGTTTGTTTAGTTTTGATTAATACTTTTTTTATTACTACATTTTTCATTTTTCCTGCTATATATATTATCTGATTGTTTGGCACAAATCATTGTGTGCTTTCCTACTAGTATTCTTCTCATTCCATATATTGGTCATGATTTTGAGAAAAAAAATATTATATTATTACATGTATGGATAAGGGAAAGTTACATTCTACTTTAGGTACCTGATGGTTGGAGAGATGGAGATCATGGGACTATGATGAGGCTTGTGATGCTGTGGTAGTTTACATTTTTTCATTGTACATTACTTCAGTACTATATTTCTAGAATTGTGACATGTTTGGCTTTTTTTCCTCGACATATATGTCATGCATCATTTATTTATGTGCTCTAGTAGTTAATTTACTTTAATCCTTCCATTGACTTCTTATTGTATGGTATTTCTTCTTCTAATGTTGTATATTATTATTAGTCCACTGTGTTATTCTACCAATGAGAGTATAGTTTTCACACTATCACACCCAAGACCATCACTGCTAGCGAGATGACTCTGGATTTTGGGGAAATGCACTTGAGGCCAACTGACAACCGTGTACGGGGAATCTTTGGGTGGAACCTGAAATTAGGATGTTACATATTGGATTTTTAGTAGGTTCACTATTGAATTTCAATAAATGTATCATATAAAAATATTTATTTTTATGAGTTATATTTTTTTTGTTCATATAATATGTCTATTAAATCCATTGGATTAATGTAAAAAATACTTTATTGAAAATATAATATATTTATGATCATTAATATCACATAATAAATGTAATTAATAAATATTAATTTGATAAAATTACTTTTTGTGAATAAAAATAGTTCTTTATTATATAACTCCATATATATTCATGTGGTTCATATATTCATTTATAATTAAATTTTAACCTATAAATTAAACCATATATTTTCATAAGTTAGTTAATAGTATATATAACCACAAACATAATGTCTAGGTAAAATCATATTCTACTAAATAATAATAATATAATAATATATTGTTTTTTAGTAAAAATTAGTCTTGGATGTAACATTATATATCAATGAAATTGAGTTTATTTATGATGATTCAAAATTTAAATTGTTGAGGTGTTATATTCCCCCCTCTAAGAAATTTCATCCACACAATTTGAGCTCAGGATAAAAAACTAGGGGTTTGTCTTTTCAAAATAATTATGTTGAAATAAAAAATTGGAAAAATGATTAATGAAACATGCACATTAATATAAATTAATGGAAAGGTGAACATCACAGGATAAAACACATACAATGTATCAGTTTTGGAAAACATGGAAATGAGAGACAAATCAAACCTTCATGTTAAGATGGAGATCTATATAGAACGTTGTCAAGAGAAAGTTAATAATAATAACACTATACATCTGTTATGATCTATGAGAAAATTTGATTAATAAAAAAATATGGTAATATGAAATAATTTTTTGATTCATTATCTTTTTCCTTCAGTTGAATAATTAATTTACTTCACAGAGTATAAAAATAATGAAAAGTACTTACATGATAAGTATTTTTTTATTCTTTAATCACACTCCACCACAAATGCATCATTCTCTCAAAGTGATGATTATTTAAGAGGAAATTTTCATTCCTGGAGATTTTGTATGATATTATAATGATCGAAAATCCAAAAAAGTACACATAGTTATTATTCAAGTCATTATACATAAACAAATACCAAATTGTTAAGATATGATAATATAAGATAATTCCTTAAAAATAATCCGCAACATTAAACTATAAAATCAAATGTTTGACATATATCAATCACAAAAAATCTATTAATCGAAAAAATACATTATACTACGATTGAGAGCCTTAAATAAGAAAGATATTATTATATAGTCATCCAAAAATCATAAATAACTAAAAATTATCTATAACAAAAATTTAATTCCCTAAATCACATAATCACTATGATATGATAACCATTTATATAATTAACCTTAATAAAATTATGTCCACAATAAAATAAAATATTATTCCAAAATATAATTCATCATTTACTTATAAAATAAATTACCATATTATTTTTGTTACCATGATCATATAGGTCTTGAAAAATACTAAATTTCTTCTAAAATAACATCATTCACTTAATCACAAAATCATTTTCTCATCCAATGGTAATCTGTTTGATTAAAAATGCCTCTAAAATCAAAAAAACCCTTATCTATTTTATAGATTAATGAAAAAAATTTCAAGCTAACCATGACATCATGTTGTCTAGTTATACGTGATGCACCCTTATCACCCATCAGTTTTGGGTTTAAAACTATGGAATCACTAGACATGGTGGGTTGTCACCAGACACGTAGGATGTCTATTATCCAAATTCATATTAATATTATAAAAAAATTTATAATATTACTAAATAAATAACCAAAATATATTCAAAATTATAGAAATTTATTTTACCATAAATATTTTCTCATATGTTTCATTTTGTATTGCCTATAATATAAATAAACATAATAAACATAAATTAATATATTATATAAACACTAATGGTTATCCTTACTTCTAATCATATTTATAAAAAATAAAGTCTAAATATTCTCTAAATATATTTTGTACACAAAATAAACCAATGGGTTGTGTTCTTTAATGATTTTTACCTAAATCTTGTTTCCAAGGTTTCTACTATACATCCTTTGATACCGAATGGAACACCAATGACCCAAGAAGCTTGGAACAGGTTCATTACTTGACTTCATTATCATGATTTTTGGAAATCAAATACCAAAGGACTTATTAGTTAGGTAGTCGTGAAGAACTAGATACATTAATGCTTGCCTTACTACCTTGGTAAATTATAAAACATTATAATGGAAAACAATTTTCATCCTTAAACTCATTTAAAAATTTCATCTTCATAACCTGGGGAAAATATGAAAAATAAAACTGTGAGATAAAATGCATAGTAACGGTGCATAAATATGAATCAATAAGGGAATGATTGGATAAAATGATATTTTTAATTTATGTAACTGATTACACATTCCATTCAAATAGACTAGATAAAGAATAATCAATATAAAAACTGTATGAACTAAACAACATTACAATTAACCAATTATCCAACGAAAATATACATCCATAGATTTTTCGATGCATTAATGCAATGGATAATAACAATAAATTAATTATCGTTAAAGGAAATGATTAATTTTTAGATTTTATGTATCTAGAACATGAACCACTACTATCAAGGACTTTCACAAGATGGTTTAATTATATAGGTAGAAACACCTGTATACTACTTTAAAACAAACTCTATGGATTTGTTTCCAACTAATTTCATCAAGTTAGAATAACGATGCATCAAAAGGATTTCATTTACCAGACGCAACCCAAATTTGTTATATTAATTAATCCCCCACATATGTCATTATAGTCTCAATCATTCCACATATATCAAATAATCGATTTGAAAAAAATATATTTTAATCTATGTGTCCCATACCACTTGGAAATATTTGAATCATTATCACCACAATAACTAAATAATTATCAAATAAAAAATTAATACCATGATGATATAGATATTCATGATATGATAAATCATATGGGGTAATAGATAAATTACAAAAATGATGTATGTGCTGAATATGGCATTTATCTCAGAGATGTAATATATGAGATGAAAATCCTTTACCACTTAGTAATTATTTATTTAAAATGATGCATATTTATAAAAAATATTTTCTTTGAAAAAAACCTTGTCAAATTCTAATGGAATCATAAAAAAATTGGGGTTCATAACATTAGGATATTCTTTTAATTCCATATAATTTAAAACATAAATTCCTTATAGTTTTATAAAGAAAAGTAAAAATGTACATATTTTTTGAAAGAAAAGGGAATATAAATTTTAAAACATTATTAAAAATTAATAAAGGTGAGAAAAAGATATTAATAAATTATCAGACAAAAGTAAATAGGTTTCTAAAATTATTTTTTGAAAATGCTTACATAGATGCGAAATAATCCATAGCAGATACTTAAAAAAACAATTCTAAATAACAATGATAATGTGAACAGACCTATACCACATTATAATTAGTATCATTGTGTGCCCATGAATGAACAAAAAATATTTTAGTTTTTAAAAAACATAATATTTAGAATAATACTCATAAAATAAAATAATTTTCTTCATACAAACCACACTGATGATATATGTAGGGTATAAGGTATGTTTCCTATATAAATAAATGTATGGCAACGATCCCTTACCATAGACTTCCTTTTTAGTTGTACAAGATTTAACATCCAAAATAATAAATTAAATAATGTTATTTATTTATATCAGAAAATTTATCATTTTTAGTTAATAGTATATTATATTATTATTTTATTTTATCAGTCATTTGTTGATAATAATTCAACACTTTCACTATTCCAGGTGTTAATTACCTTGTTTTTCGAGTATGTTTTGACTATTTATTTGTTGTTCCAATTAAATAGATCATGATTTATGTTCTAAATAATTTAAAACATAATTTAAATATGATATAGATTCATTATATATATATAATTAACATAATATTTTAAATATATAGATAGGATGTGAAATGCACTATTCAGGGACGAGGGGGTAGTCCGCTCCTCCATAAACAATGTAATCGTATTAATATAAAAAGGAAAGAAGAAAGATATATGATATATAAAAATTAATGAATAATAAAGATATCATAAATATCATATATATCATATAAAAATATCATTTATATCATAATTACCAAAAATGAGAGGTGGACAAGAAAAATAAACAATATCGTTTTGCAATGAGGGTAGTTCACCCTACAGGAATAGTAAATTTGATGACTAGTTGATTTATGTGTGTGTATGTTTAGGTATAATCATTAACATAATAATATATTAGTATATTGATGATATTTATTTTTTTATAAAATCATGGAATAATAATAAATTAAGTAATGGTAAATGAAATAAAACTAAAGTGATAATTGAAGAACATTACCTCTTTATTTGGAATCAACTTTTGGTTTATAAAAAAATAGTTTATTTGGATTGATTCACAGAAAAATTTTGGATTATAGGATTAGGTGAGGGATTTTGGGTTTTTATTGTAGTAGGTTTTTGATTACTTCTATGGGTTAATTTGGAGTTAGGAATTTAGTTAGAAGGTTCCCTTTTATAATTAAGGTAATGGGAACTTTTGGAAACTCTCAAAATATTAAATTAATATAATATAATTATCAAATCCAAATTTATTAAAAGTAATTTATTTAATATTTAAGAGGAATTTTGGTCGAAAAAATAAAAACAAATAATTTTTTGACTTGTTTGGCTCACATGATTTCATTTATATTTTAAATTTATCCCATAGTTTATCCCTTTAACTCTTACCAAAACAACATAGTTTTTCAAACTATATAGGTAATTATAAGTTCTAAAAAATACCAAAATAACCATTATTGAGTCATGGATGCAATATTAAACATTGAATGACTAATTTTACAAAATTTATTTAATTTTATATCATTTAATAAAATAAAATTTCATTTAAATTTTATATAATGTAAATTTTGAAACTATTCATTACGTTATTTTTTAATAATATCATAAAAACATGATATCATCAAACCAAATATTTTAACACATAATTAACATGTCAATTTCACATTTAAAATTTGTGTATAACATTAATTATGTAATACTATATTTATTTAAATACTTTTAATATCATTTATTTGATTCTTCCATTATTTAAATAAATATTACATCAACATTGTGTCACAATTTAAGGTGCATATTTTATCAGTAAAAATTATAAATAAATTACCATGTTTTATTTAAAAAAAATATTTTTTAATTTAATATTTATATCCTAAGATATATTTTGTATAACAACATATCAAAAATATAATACCTATTAAAAACAAGAGTGTGACATATAGTTCATCCATTAGAATAACATACAAAAAAATATCATCATCCTACTGGCTCTAATAGGCTATAAAATTGGATCAAAGCTAATTTAGGATGATACTAACACATTCAATAAAATTAGTACATGTTTTATAGTACTTTTATTGTACTTGTAACATTATTTTTATCTTTAATTACACGATTTTACATTAACCATTGTAAATATATTTAATTACTTTTAATAATATTATTTTTTAAAACAATATTGATCATATTATAATAAAAATATAGTACTAATTAAAACCATGTATTTATATGTTTAAAAATTCAATTCATATAAGTGGAAAAATTTGTCTTTCATACTAATCCCAGAGACAAGATGACAAAACAGGGTTATAATGTAAAAATGTTCAAAAGATTAGAATGATTATATATAAATATTCAACTTGAAATTGACTCAAATAACATAAATTATATTTACTGATAAATTTTTTATCTAATTATACTTTTAAATAAAATAATTTAATAATTTAATTATTCAAATTTTAAAGATGAAAAAGAATATTTCAATTAAAATTCCATAATTTTTCACTATTCGTCAATACATTAAGCATCTTATAAAAATTCCAAATGTTCATCCTAAAGGATTTTTTAATATCCTTTATTCATGCAATATTTTTATTTTTTCAAAATTATGTAATGAATTTTTTAATAATTATATTTTAAATAGGCTCTCTATTAGAAGGTGGTAAAAGCGACTTTTAAAAAATATTATTTTTTATGTAATATTTTTTTCTCCTTTAATAATTCTGTTAATGAAAATTTAATAATATAAAAAATATTATATTGAAAATATTATATATATATATATATATATTAAATTAATTTCACTCTGTAATTGTAATTATTATAATTTATTATAATAAAATTAAATTGTCATAATAAAAATAGTTCAATATAAATTCATTTCTTATATATTCATTTGATTCCTGTATTCAATTATAATTAGTTTTTAATCAATGAATTCTACCATATATTTCCATATGTTAGTTAATACTATTCATAACTGTGAACATAAAATCAGTGTTTTTTATTATTATATTAAATTAAAATATTTTAATAATATATTGTTGTTCTGTAAAACTCGGCCATTCATGTTACGTAAGCTGTAGAAAAAATTGAATTTAATTAAGAAGAGACATACTATAAAATTATGGGGTGTCATTTCATAAATATAATAATTCTTAGTTTATATGAACACTAATGAGGCATAAATGTGGTGATAATTATAAATGTGATTATCAAAGCATGATCTAAGGCAATAACATGATATAATAATGGAAATTCGGAAACACCATATTATTGGATATCCTATTCATAAGGTAAGTCTAACTTCTAAGACATCAAAAAAGAATGTGATTAGGATGGAATCTCATCCCCCAAACATGGAATCCCAATAAAAAAATTATCAATTAATTGGGGATCTATATAATTTAGGGACCACCTTCCATATTCATATCATGTACTTGCCTATATGGCCCACATAGATTGTGAAACTGAATGATGCATTTGATCAGTTTTAATTCAAAAAATATGGAGATAATGTTACACATATGGATGTTACCAATCAATTAATGATAATTAATTATAATTGAACCCCCATGAGTGGTAATGATAATGGATATTCATTAATCCAATTTTAGATATGGAAAATTGAAAGATAATTTCAAAAGAATAACGGAAAAACAAAAAGATTCTTGGAAGGCTACAATGAGAGTTAAAGAGTTATCTAATCACATAGTAATCATATGTATTAATATTTATATGTTTAATAACATATCCTAATGTAATAAATATGAAATAAAAAATAAAGATACATGGTTTAGAAATAAAGTGGAGGAAGAGGGGATCCCGTAGAATGATATGGTCTAACTAATATCATAGGAGGAGATTATCAATAATTTGGGAACACCATAAATGATCTATTTATAGATATGATTAAAGTAATTCTAACCTTAGTGGTTTTTAATAAAAAACAATGGTAGGTTCGGGGATATTTATAAAAAAATATAAGGTAATACATTATAAATTTCAAAACATTTTTTTTATAATAATTTTTTTAAAACAATAGACCCAAATTTTTGGGTCGATAATAACTAGATAATTAATAATAATTGAAATTCTATTTTAATTCCTTGCTTATGCCTCTTTTTTCAAGATCATTGTATCATCTAATGTGGAGTGGTATTCATTACATTTGAAGCTCAATAAATGTACAAATTAATATAGTTACCATAGTGATGTTAAAGCGATTCATGATTACAGATAATTAATTTGAAAACATTATAATAATATATAGGTTTTGGCAGGTTCATTAAAGGATAAAAAATTAATCCAAAAAAATCAAGAAATTAATTATTTTAAATATAAAATATTATATTTTTCAGAGATAATCTTTATATGATTTATTACACAGCATTTTTATTTTGTGACTTTAAATACATATTACATATTTATCTAATAATTAATTTTAACTTTAAAATGCAATAATCATATAAAATTATGAGAAAATAATCATTTACTAATTAGTATGGGATAATTTATTAAATAATATTTAATTTATTAAATTTTATCTTTATTTAAGAAAATTTTCATTATTAAATCCAAAATATCAATTTATATAAATTATCCTTTTTATGATGATTGGAATTTTTTAGCATTTTAGGGAATATATATAAATTCCAAAAATTATAATATATATTTTATATAAATATTTATATATTTATTTATAAAATTTCATTAAAAATGAAATTTTTTATAAAATTATTATTTTGAATATATAGTTTGTCTCGTTTAAAAGTATATATTTCACAAAAATTCAATATATGTTTCATCTTATCATAGTCTATTATTTATAAAATTTATTATTTAATAATTATAATTTAATAAAAATGATAATTATTATCATTTTTATACAAACAAAAACTATAAAAATTCATACGATTTGGGTATAGATACCTAACCACTTATTACAGCTATATATTTTTTATGGGTGAGGTGAGTGATGGTGAAACTTTCTTGCAGTGGTCTCTGGAACATGGTTGGGGTTGTGGTCTCGTTAAGAATGAACATCTCTCATAAATGTATTTCCCCATAATTTAGTTATTGAATCTCACCTTGGGATATGACAAGAGAAAATCTTAGTGAGGAAATATCTATAAGAAACTTTAATAAATGAGTTATATAGTGTACAATCATTCATTTCAATTCCATCTTTTTTATCATAAATTTAAATTAATAACTATCATAATCTATAATATATTGATATTAATTGTCACTATAAAATCGACATATTATCAATAGTAATGGATTTAAATGGAATTTTAAATAAGAAAATTTGTATCAATCAAATATAGTTTATGTATTTAATATGTTTACTATTAATACATTACTGGACTAGGATGTAATTCATTCAAAAGTATATTAAATTTATAAATGTTTCGGTTATTGCAGAATTCCCTCTTCTAAAATTGTTCCTCTGAAATTTTTATTTAAACATTAATACCTAATAGGAAACATTTGTTTAATGACTTATTCTCCAACCCAAGTCACATCCTCATACATATGGTTCCGAAAAAAACAATGACCATGTGATTTATATAATTAAATTGAACCATATCTATATGGCCTAGGTTATTTATAGAAGTATCCTCATATAAAAGATCATTATCCAATTATAATACTTATATATTTAATTAATGTGTTGGTTTTTTATGTACATCCAAGATAAAGATACATGGAACACATGATATACATAATATTTTTTTTGGAGAGATTGTTATTCGTTGGGCCACCACACTGATATGATCAACATCTTGAAGTATTCGATGTATCATGGAATAATATTTACAGTTTTCCCCATCCTCATGGATTATTCCCAGGAGATATTTTAAGTAACACTTTATCTCTATCCTTATACTCGGGATATTATCGATAATTATCAGCATTAATTTTTATCAACATTGTGACGAATTTTTATAACACTCAGTTGATTGAAAAATATTGATTTCATTTCATTTATAAGATCAGGTTCCACTCTTTAGTATCATGAAAAATGTAAATGTTTGAAACATATTTTTATAAAACACCATATCTGGTTCCTTTTTATTGTTTTTAATAATATTTTAAATCCATTAAAGAAATTTTCTAATCCTAAAATCCTATAAAATCTATTAGATAATTTATCAATATAAAATAAATAGTTTTAATGGTTTGTTCGTATTGATGATCCATTTGAGGTTGGTATGTATTATAAAGATCTGTTCTATATAAAAATCATTCTAATTGATTCTCAAAATGCATGAGGTAAAACTCGTATCTTCATCAGTTAAAATATACATTTGAATTAAATTCAATCTTACAACTTCCATTATGTATATCATGGAATGTGGGTCAAGAGAGGAATATTCAATGAAATAAAAAAAATGATCTGGCTTGGTAAGGTGATCAACTACTACCCAAATAGAGTATTTATATATGTATGTTATGGTGAGCCATATGTACAAATCCATGGTTTATATTCACATTTTGATACTAGTTTGAGAAATGGTTTTATAATACCCATATAATTTTATATTTCACACATTATTTTTTTCTATATTAAGTATCATGATACAAACTATGAAATATAATTCTCCATGTTATCCCACCATATGTTTTTCAAAATATCTCTATACATCTTTGTGACTATTTACTAAAAATATAGGGATAATCTTTGCACATCATTCTAAAGGGGTTTCTTAATTTTTTGGTTATAATGGGACACTTATCTGGGTTCCAATCATTATAAATTCATCTTTTGGAATGTATAACTCTAGAATATTCACTTATTTTTAAATAAAAAATCATCATCGTTTTTAACCTACATGATCTTATAAATAATATATGTTTTAGTAGTATATCAAACAATGGAGGATGATGATAAATTTATTATTCACTTTTCCATAATTTGTATGTTTATGTAGATTTTATCCCTCACAATTATCTTCATGGATAATGCTAAATAATCCATTAGACACAAATCATCTACAACATTATTTATCTTCTCTATATGGTAATGGATAAAAAATCATAATCCTTGATCAATTGTAACCCCATTCATTGGCACATGTTGAACTCATTTTATTGATTACATAATTCTGGTTTATTTGATACTTATATCGATTATAATTTTTTCTAATATAGATTGTGTCACCAATTATTCAATAGTCTGATAACTAAATCCAATTTAAATTCATATTTTGGATATTTATAATTACAATGAAATAATCTTTTCAAAAATTAACATTAAATAACATTTTCTAAATAAATAAAACATTATAAAAACAAACGACCAAATAATATATTATTTGAGTAACCATGGAAACATGGATATGTAAAAAATGGTACATAAGTGAGAAACCTTACCTACCACTAGGTTATCCTTTCTTACAAGACTTCTTAGAAACATTAGACAAAATACATATCTTACAAAACTGGGGAAGGAAACCCAAATATTGGTGAGATGAGATTCTTAGAAAGGGTAAACAAGGGAGACATGTAATAATAAACATGGGTATATGGTTATGAGAATGTGAACATGAAATTATAATATAATACCCTTCATATAAAAGAACAAATACTTGAATAATGGCATATATCATGGATTCTTATAATCCATTAATCATAATAAAATAAATAACATTATCCATGAAATAATTCATATAAATGTTACATGGAATTGTGGAATACATTGACATGTGATATCATTCCTTATAAGTCAATACTAATTTATAGAACATTTCAAGACACATCATGGGTACCACACCTACTAGGAGAGACATACCATCATCCAAAGTCATAATTATTTCCCTGTAAGGGATTGGTATTCTACATATTCCCATAATGGATCATATTTCCCCATATTGCATCTCCATATTGACTACATCTACTATGCGAGACACACCACTATCCCCAGTCATAGTCCTTTACTAGTAGGGGATCAACTATCCCCAAATTCCCACTGTGTATGAAGAACATCAATATGATTCACATCATTATACCATGGTAGGTAAAATATTATCCAATTAATTGGATGGCAATATAAGTCCAAACAATCTCATAATATAATAAATCAACCATGTTTCCCAATATAATATTTTTTTTTCATATTCTGACCTATAAAAAGATATGGGTTATACAAACATCCCATCATAATCCCATGAAATGAAATGGATAACAATAAATTTTAATTACATCATAACATATAGAAAATACATAGGTTTCATAATCATTCTATCATTGTGTAACCTATGAAAACAAGCAGGTTTTGAAAGAATATAAACACTTGATGAGAAACGTGGGTCATAATAATCCTTCCAAAAGAACATAAAACTTAAATAATGAACACTAATGGTCCCTTTGGATGGTTTCCTATAATGGAATGAGTATCATCAATAGTAGTCCTCTTATATGGAAAATAACCTGTTATGATATTTTGAAAAAATATCCTGAGGAAAATATTCATTCATCTTTCAAAAAGGCTCTTTAAAATAGAAAACATTTTGAAAACCATTTCCGTGAAAATAATATTTAAAAATTATAAATAAATACTTAAAAAATGATGAAATCCATTTTCTTTGAAAACATATAATGATAGCTTGAAAATTTATATAAAACAAGTTTCCATGATTATTTAGAAAATAAGTATGAAACCCCACTGAAAACTATTTATTAGATAATACATTTTAAAATTTTAAGGGAATATTGATAACATTTAAATTAAATTTAAAACCATTTTTCATTTAATATTATCATAAAATATAATATTTGAAATCGTTACTGAAAACATGGTTCATTAACATCATGGGATGTGTCTCAATGTAGGAATATTGATATAAAATTACTTTTCTAGTTTTGTAACTCTTGAAAAAAATACCCATGAAATAGAGATCATAAAATAGATATATAAATACCAATAAAAATAAGGATAAAAATCATATAATAAATTCATAGTTAGTATAATCACAATTAACAGTAGATGAGTGGTGAATAAGTTGTAAATCCCATAGATTTAAAACTGAGACTAGAAATCACCATACATTTTTTCCTAAATCTTGTCATACTAATTCAATCCTAATATATAATAAATAATCTTTTATCAAAATAAACTATATTGTTATATAAAATATAAAATATGATTTTTTATGACCATATATTACCCACTTATTAATAATTATATGATAAGGATTCACTCTGAGTAATATACTCTTTGTTCTTTGCAAGTGTCATAATTTGTAATTACACTGGTACTTTTGCGTATTTCATTATTTTTGAAAATGTAACCCATGATATAAATATCATGTATGTTTAGTATATGTGTCTTTTAATAATTCATATATTTTAGATGTATAAAATGGAATACAACGTTTATGGAGATGTTGTGACGTATATACGCATGGACACCATTTCTATTTTATTGTCGTATTAAATGAAAAAAATATCATATATGTGTATATATATATATTATAATAGAATTATTATATATATATATATCATATTATTTCAATAAACCAATCCTTAATACATTTCAAATAGGTTGTGAATGAATCACAACACTTTGATGGGGCAGTAATCAACAATTCCTCAAACAAAATTCTCATATATACACCAAATGGAATATAATATGATATGTGTTGTAAAAGGAATACATAATATTAATACATAGTAAATATAACATATAATATATATAAACAATTAATTCATTATAATGTCAACCATGACTGGCGGTTAAGGTTAAAAATGTACAATCATCGTTTTGAGAGAATGTAGTTTAATGTACACATAAACATTATGTTCATTACACATTAGATGGAATATTATGTAATTGTAGGAAGCACCATTAGTATAAAAAAAATATCAGTATATTGGGGATACTATGTATTTTAAATAATCATGGAATAAGAATAATTGAAATACCAGAGATAGAAAATAAAAGAAAAGAGTTTGAGGGAGGGTGTAACATCATAATTGGGTAACTCCTTTTCATTTTAAACAAAGTGATTTATTGGAAGGTTTTTAAAAAAAAGGATTCTTCAAGAAATAAGGTAGAGATGTGTATAATATTTTTTGGTTGAAATTGGTATAAAATAAGTGGTTTTAGTGGTGTGACGAATTAGTATATGTGGTGGCCATTAATATAGAAGGGAGGGGACACACATGGAATTTTTTGGAATAAAGATAGGTACCCATGTTTTTACATATCAAAAGTCATTCCAAACTTAAAAACAATAATAGAAAGTTTATAGGTGAAATATATCCAAATAATTTCTTTTTTACAAGTGGTTAGGTAATTTAGGACCTCATGTTTTCTGTTTATTCCACTGATAAACTTATTTATATCTTAACAGTTGTAATTTATATAAATAAAATTCACTTATTTTTTTAGTCGAAAACTAAATTGACCTCTTTATGCAATATTAATTATGATTATTATGCTAATGGAATAAATTTTACAAACTTTTGATAATATAATTGTCATAAATTAATTTAAAATTTATACTGTAGATGGGATAAAATAAGTTTTTTTAGAGTAAAAACACCCAAATGTATTCTATGTTTTTATACCCAATATTAAATAAAAATTTATTTTAATTGAATAAATTGGATTAATTGATAAAAATATTATCTAATTAATATTTCATGTCAATTTAAAACATTATCTTACCATGTAAATAAATCATATGAAAAAGAATTTTTAAATTAAAACATAGCATTTTTCACTATCCATCCAAAAATGATTCTAATAAATATATCCAAAATTAACCCTAATATAATTTCAACATACTAAAATAAAAAACAATGTTTATATTATGAGATTATTTTTATAAAATTTTCTAAAATTCATTTTATTGTTTTTCACTGATGGACATGAAAACAAATTCATATGAGAGACTAGTATTTTTTACAAATAATATATTTATCAAAAATTATATTTATAATTATCAATATATAATATTTATATGTAAATATAATAAAATATATTTTAAAATTATTTATTTCTAATCATATTACTATGTTTAATGGAATGCTAATAATTATATAATTTAAATGATTAGAGTAAAAAATGATCTTTCGTAGAAACTCAGTGTTTCGTGTTATGTATGTCATGTAAGTGTTGCATGCAGTGTAATCCTAGTATGTTTTGCATGAAAAGAATGTGGGACTTATTATAATTTAATACATAAATTAATAATAAATAATTTTAAAAATAATAGTCCATAATAACTCAGGGTTTTACATTCTACCCCACTTAAAAGGAATTTTAGCTGTAGAATTCTGCATTTGGGTACAAAAATAAGGATACTTTTACATCCTAATATCCTCAAGATCCCACATTGATTCCTATAACTTTGATTTCTTTATAAAACATTGACGCAGATAGTGGTCTTGTTTTTTAGAGCTTCTTTTATGATATATAATTTCAATGGGTTGTTCCTCATAAGAAAGACACTTCTCCAGCAGTATGGCCTTTGAAATCATTACATGATAATGGTCATTTATCTACTTTCTTATTAGAGTTACATTGAACACATCATTGGATTGAGAGATATTTGGAGGATGTTATATTCAATATTATATCTTCATGATACCATCAGTAATGTCAATGTGAACTATATACCTAGGGCATAGTTTCCCTTTCTTATCGAATATCCTAACCTTCTTCCTAGGTTAGATTCATAGAAACACATTTTCGGTAACATAAAACTGTAGATCACACCAACAGTTATCAGAATTACATTCTGAAAACTTTGAACTGCCTTGATATGTTTCTAAATTTCTCTATACTACTCTTCCATTTCATCAGTGATCTCAGGTCCAAATAGCTTTCATTCCCCAGCCTCATCCTAGAACATTGAGCCCTATATTCCATCCCATTAAATGACTCATAATTTTCCATCTAAATTTATGATTTATATATATTATTTTATGAAAAAAAATAGAGAATGTTATTGATCCCAAAAACCATTTCAATCTAGAAAATAAGATATGAACATACCCTATAGAGCTTGAATTGATCATTCAGACTATCTATCAAACTGATGATGATAAGAAGTTCTAAAAATCAATTCTGCATTATGTTCTTTAAGATGAAATTTCCAACAAAATTGGGTAAACAATGTGTAGTGATCCAATGCAATGGATTGTGGAACTCCATGAAACCTTACCACTTCTTTAATGTATATCATGGAAATAAGATCATGTGACATGTATTCTCTGATAGGTGTGATGTGCTCTAACATTTCAAGGCTATCAACATCCATCCATATATCATTAAACCCTTTTTCGTTTTTAAGAAGTACAATGAAAAAAACCATAGTGATTTCCTCCCATTTAGATTATGGTATTGGAAATGAATGAAACATCCCTTTAGAATTTTTCCTCTTAGGCTTAACTTCATGGAATTCGAAGCACCTAGATAAAAACATTGAGATATCTCTTTTCATTCCATCCCACTACAAGTATTCATTAAAATACATATACATATTCAAACATCCTTGATGAATAGAGGATTAATAACTATGATATTCTTCCAACAAATCCTTATTTATAACCATTTTGAATGTAAAAAAACATGATTCCTTAAACATATCATTCCATCCTGAAAGAGGATAATGTTATGGACATTTCAAACATTCTTTTACGGCTCTACATATTCTTAAAGTTCCACCATTAATTTCATATAGATTTACGGTATAAAATTCAATTGTAAAAGATATGATTTTCCCCTCAATTCAGAATTTCTATCCGTATCCTTTGAAAATATAGAAATATTTGATATTTTGTGATCCTCATCATAGATAAGATATCATGATCCTTTCGACTCAACGAATCAAACACCTTTTTCTCTTTCTTATGGTGCTAATGTGTTGAGTAGTCATATTCCTTTCTCATCTCCAACCATATTATCTAACGCATGTTCAACACTTTCTGTGTGAATATATTATTTAATATTATTTAATAAATTTTTATATCCCACTTTTCCACATAATGATAATGCCTCCATATCATAAATGAATAAATTACCATTACTAAATGAAAATCATGAGTTATGTAATTTTTTCTCATTAATCTTCAACTTTCATGATGCATAAGAGAAATCATTGTTAATTTACATAATAAAACATCCAAATACCTTATTTGATGAATCAGAATATATTAAAAACCCTTCCCCACTACAGGGTATTGTATGAATAGGTGTGCTGACCAACATTCTATTCTATTCCATGATATATTCATCACATTCATATGTACGGAATCACATGAAACACTTCTAAGTTATGTTGTTAAAGGGACTGGATTATTATAAAATAATCTTCACAAACCATTGATAATATCCTAAAAAAGAAAGAAAACTATAGATCTCAGTCACTAGGTCTTGTCTTGGAGGTCATTTTTTAGAATATTTCATTGAGGGTTATACTATAATATAATCTATTTAGATTATATGACACAAAAATGGATCATTTTTCTGCAAAAAGTCACACTATGTAATTATTTTATATAGGTTCTCCTTTTGTAGGGCCTTTTGTACAATTTCTAAGTAATCTTGATGCTCTTCCTTTCTATTTGAATATTTACAAATATCATATAAAGAGACTACAAATATATGAGTTAAAATCTATGAATATATTTATCCAATACATGAGGAATAAAATTTGAATTATTATGAAGAATAGGAATTACTATATATTCATAGTATCCACACCTTGTACAGAATGTCATCATGGGTTTTCCATCCTTCTTGAACATCAATTAATGATATCCAGAACAAATGTCATTATTGGAAAAGTATTTAGGTCCACACAATTGATCAAACAATTCATGAGTATATGATAGAAGATACTTATTCATCATTTTGATCTTTTAAAAATCCTGATTATAAATTTTTAGTCTCATAGATACATCATTATTTTTCATAGAAGAATAGATGAACCCCAAGGTAGAAAACCTGGCCGAATGAATCCATTATGAAGGTGTTATTTGATTTCCTTCAACAATGTCTGCAACTCAATTGAGTCCATTATCTAAGGTTTCTTGGAATTTGGTGTGGAACTAGGAAAAATTTCTTTTAAAATCTCAACATCATGTATAGGGGGATTTCTAAAAAAATATTCAAGAAATTCATCCACTAATATCCAAACAATGTGTATATATTTGGTGTTTATTTTCTCCCCAACCATTTTAGATTAACAACCATTATTAATGGGAATTATGACTCACACACTGGATATAATATCTACATAATTTACCACTTTTCATCACATTGATGGATGGTCATATGATTGTATGAAATATCTAACGTAACTACCATTCTTCTACAGTTGATGATTAATTTATGTATATAATTCCAATTTATGTCAAATATGATAGAAAATTAAACCAACCGATGAAAGGCATAATTCGGAGGACGCACATTCCCACAAATGTCGACCATATAGAAATCATAAACTCCTGAAAAAATAATCATACTGTTAGGGGTTTGTACTAAAAATTCAATATATAATCATTTTAGTGTAATCTTAATACCATTAAAAAATACAATAGATGTGAAAGAGTGGGTAGATCATTAATACTGTTAGAAGACTATAGTTTTAGAGTGGATAATAAGTGTACATTTCACTACATTATTATCACACCCCTCATTAGAAATAGTTATCACATTCGATTTCCCCTTATACATTGTATTAAGCATTTTCTAATATAGATCATAATCACTAACCTAAGGGATTGGTCACTGGTTAGAATATTTCCTTTATCTTTACACTTGAAGAACTGTAGTGTAGGACAAGCATTCTATGTAGTTTTTCATCTATTTTCATCATTCGCCAATTTCTTCCCATAAATTTGACCATCAATTTCCCAATGGACAACCCTTACACACTTAGAAAACATTATAGAACACATAATAAAATCACATCGATGACTATTTCTACACATTGTGAAAAGATGAAGTCTCATATTCTCCTCTTCATTGTTTTTAGATTTTTCTTTTAAATAGTATCTTTATTTTCATGTCAAAATAATGAGATTGATATGTGACTCCATCTTTGTAAGAAACCAGGATTCGTACGAAGTGAAATTCATTTTTTAGTATAAATTCCTTGTCATGGATTTATATAAATGCTTAACTTGATCAAATGTGTTTTATAGTTTTTTGGATCTTGTTCAGAGGCTAGATCCATGTTTTGGGATTAAAATGACATGGGGAAATGTTTTGTGAATGGAGGAAGTATTTTCAGTCCAAGCCATGCCATAGGAATGAATGTTGAATGTTATTGGAAGAAAAATTATTGTAAGGTTATCACAAATTTTGTCAAACCATGAAGGGTAACTATGAGAAGTTTCCATTCTAGGAAGTTATGTGCGCACAGTTTCCTTGCAGTTTTAGAAACTTTATGGGAAACCATGTGACCCTGCAATGCGGATTTATTTATTTTATTAAATAAAAACCAATTTTCAATTAAATCCAAAATTATGTTTTCTTCTTCTATGCACATCATCCATGTGTTGAGTTTCCCCTGTGTCACATATGGTAGTATTTGATCTAGTGTCTCTATCCTACCGTCATTTCGATCGCTGATTGTCTCATAAGATCTACAATATTAATTTCTCAATTCATTTATGTAATTATTGATTCTTTATAACATCACCTAATCTATTTGGATATAAGATCATACACACTAATATCCATTTATTTATATGTTCTTCCAATTTCACCCAAAACATATTGAATCGGGACTATATATTGGATGAGCTATATAATACTAAGGAATGGTAGGTGGTCTATAAATTCTATCTGCTTTTCAGGGTGGTTTTTTGGGTGTTCATCCATTATGCCATCCATCAGACATTTTGAAGAGGAATCATTTTAGAAAGAGTTTCTTTTATTAGTTTTAGTCAGATCTAGTGAGGATACCTGTAGGTTTTGTTTAGGTGTGTTGGCACCCGTTGTCCATTTCATGAACACCCATGGTGCATTCCTTTTGTATTAAACAAGTTGATGTCAATTTAAACCACCGAAGCGGTGTGATCTTGTGCTTTACTTGTTATAAGAAGCCCGTTAATTCTTTTATAAATTGAATATCATGTTTAAGAGATGTACTACCAACTTGAATATTGATATCTTATGACACCATAACTATATTTTTATCTTTTCATGAATTAAATTTGTTGATATGGGTGGTTATTGATATAAATGATGGTTAATGGAATTTTAAATAGATAACATGTGAGGTTCGACCTATATAAATGGTGAATGGTAAATGAAATTCATGAGTGGGTATAAACATGGTTGTGTTTGTTTATGTTACTGGGTATTCTCACATGGTTTTAATTTTTTAAATTTAATGAATGGAATGAATGAATATGGAGTACAGTACAATAAACCTTAGGTTGAATCTTTCCCTTGGTTCTTGAATCCATAGGATTCCTCAAGAGATGCTACCTCGTGGAGCTGGCTTCAATAGGCTCTTGTAGGACTTGTTATTAAAAGGCCCCTAGGACACCAACCAATACCTTCCAAGTCTCCACCAGGGATGCCCATGGGACTTGATGGGAATGCCTTGGACTAGCTCCTTATATAAAAACCTCCATGGTATAGATATATTTAATATGAAATCCTCGGTACATGAAACCCTTGATCTGGCCCTTGCGGTCTAAATTTTAATATACTGCGTGATCATGGGATGCTATATTCAATATACTGTGTGGTTCTGGGATACATTACTTCTTATACCACAAGGATGTGGGTTGAATATTACATATGGATGTATGGTGTGGCCATCTGACAAGATTGATTTCATTTTATATATTCCTTGTTAGAAGAAGACTCTCTTTTGCAGGTATCCTTTAGGGATAGTTGGTTTTATGTACTTCATTAGACTTATACAATGGAAATATTCACATAATTACTGGTTGTTTACATTTTATACCACTTTTTTGGAAATAATATTAGAACTATATAGACCAGGGTTGTTTCCTACTTGGATTATTATCTCACACACTTTTTAGGTCTCCTCGAGGACCCAAATAGATTATATGGATGTACGGCTTGATCGAGACAAGCACCCTAGTACATGCTGTTGAATGTGGATTTAGAGTAGGGGAGAATATGAACAATATGATTCTTTCAATGCTGAGATACTTATTTGGTATTTTTATATTTTTGGGATATGTTTACTTTATTTTATTTCCATGTTCTTATTTAAAAGGTCTCTATATACTTGTATCATCTTCTTTATTTTGTACATGAGAGACATCTTATTATAGATATCTATTTTTGTTTCTCCTTACCTTTGGTGTCATACTGTTTATTTTGATGCCTATATTTATTTTATGTTTGACTTCAACTGTGATAGTTGGGTAATGAGGTCATAGTCTCCCCACTAACTCACCTAGGCCCTCGTTTCAATTCATCACCCTCTCCTATTCGGGCAGACACGCTTGAGGCCATGTGGCAAACGTGGCTCGGAGCACCATAGGGTGGCATCTGGGACTGAGATATTACAAACCTTCATTTAAAAATTGATTGCATAACATAAATTATCTTCATATCTACTAATGTCAATTATTCCCAATGTTGTTCTAGGGCTTGGATTTAATCTAGTAAAAAACATTTCAATTTTAATTTTAGATTGGATAGTAATTCTAGAAGCATTCCTCACATGTCTTCCCAAATTATCCTCATAGGTACCAAATAATTCACAATCCTTCTTCTTCCACTCAATAAACTCCTTTTCCATCATTATATGAAGATCATAAGCATTGTAATTATTGAAGAAATTGTTCTTGAACATGTCTCTGTCCATGGATTCTAAATCGTATTGATTCTTTGAATTCTTGATTAGATTCCACCACTGGTTCATATCACCTTCTATCAAAAAAAATATAGAATGATCTTCTCATGATCCATACTCTAAAGATAAGATAGTATCATTTCATTAGTACTGGTCTAGTGTTCAGTAACAATTTGATCATAATACCTACTAAAAGAAGGATTATATATAATCATGATGGACTCCAAAGAACATTGTTCCCTCATCTTCTCATTTAGTAGATCAACATGATTCATATATTGGGAAATTTGTGTGATCATAGTAATGTCATTTTCCATTCATGGTCCCATATAATTCAAATTATTTAGAGAACCATCATTTCATTATTCCATGAAATCACTAATAAGGTGGTTCCTCTAGGTTCCATCAATTCAGTAATACCAAAATCGTTGAATAAGAAATAATTATCATAACATTGAACTACATAATCATGAAAGATTACATAAATAATTTATAAATCATGACACCTTATTTAATCTAGGACACCATAGGTTTATCTTAAGTTAAACATACCCATATTCAATTTAAATCATTCATGTTGGTTCATGAAGAGTTTTTGAATTCCCAATGCATTTCCCCATGAGTATCAAACAAGGTGTACAACAATTCCCATTGTCATATATTATATTACCCTGACTAGGGCTGAAACATCTTGTTAGAGTTCTTACTCCTATGTATATATGTTCTAGGAAAACATCTACTTATAGTGTTAAGGAATGCCTATATTTCTAGGAAACCAGTTACTTTATCATTTACCAAAATATCAGTAAAATCAACTATACTTTTCCTTAACCTTTGACTTATCTCTAGACATGTCTATAGGGTTCTCAGTAAAGTTTCATCATCCCGGCCTCTAAAGGTTAATTAAACCATTACACTAAAAGTAAATATATAAACACTCACTTTCAATACATTAACATTACATAAAAGTTTTATAAAATGTAAAATATTATACAAACAAACACTCGAATAACATATTAGTATAGTGCCTTTGGAAATATGGAAACATAAACACTTGTACATAAGTGATCTAGATTATATCCCACTAGGTTATTCTAGATGATAACCATTCTTAGACACATAAAACATAATATATAACTTCTTATATTAGGGATGGAAACATAGAAAATGTTGACCTTATATTCTCAGTAAGGATAAATAAGGGAGATTTGTATGAAAAAATCGAAGCATAAGGGTATTAGAATGTGACAGTAACATTATAATATCATACCCTTTATACTAAAGATAGTAAATGTGAATGATGGTGGAAATAATCGATGTTTATAAGACAATAATCATAAGGAAAAAATAAGATAAACTATTGAATAATATAATATAAATGAGTCATGGAATTGTGGAATACAAGGACATGTGATATAATTCCTTATAAGCCAATAATAATTTCAGTTACTTATAAAAGAAATTAATAGGAACCACAATGACTAGGTGATAAAAACCAACATCCCTAGTCAGAGTTATTTTCTTATAAGGGATTAGGTATCTCTATAATCCCATAGTATATCGGGTTTCCCCATCTTCCATCTTCATAGTGACTACACCTACTAGGGTGGATAAACCACCATCACCATTCATAGGCCTTTCCTTTTAAAGGATTTGGTTTCCCCATATTTCAATAGTGGATCAAGCTTGTCTATATGATTCACATGGTTATAACATTAGATATAAATATTTACCCAATTAATTAGAGGGAGATAATGTTCCCAACCATATCATGATAAAATAATTCATACATGGTCCACAAGATAATACAACATAAATCATATGAAAACCAATTAAAAGGGATGTGTTTTATAAAAATCATATCCTAATACCCTGAAATTAAATGGGATTTTTTTTCCTCAAATAATAACCTATGTAAAAGATATAGGCTTCATTAACATTTCAAGGAATCATATTTATTGAAAAGAAGCTTGATTTAAAAGGATATTACTCATTGAAGAGAAATCGATTTCATACGAATCTTTCCACCAAAAAAAGTACATACAATAAGTAAAATTAATGGAACCTTTGGATAATTTCATAGAAGTTAAAGAGTAACATCAATTTTATTTATCTTCGATGAAAATTATCATCAAAAATATTTTGAAAATATTTCATGAGGAAAATATCATGTCTTCATTGTAAATTTCTATTTAAAACAAAATACATTTTGAAAACCATTTCCATGAAAATAATATTGAAAACTTATAAATAAATATTTGTAATTATTTTTAAAAATAAATTATTTGAAAACATATAATTAGATCATGAAAGCGTGTTGAAAAATATTTTCCATGAAAACTTATAAAATAAGCTTCAAAATATTTTGAAACAGATTTTTTTTAAAATACATTTAAAACTAATAAATATTGAAAACCATTAAAAGAATTTCAAATATTTTTTCCTTTATAATGAGATTTTAATATCATATTTGATATTTTTTTTTGAAATATGGTTATTGAAGTTCATGGAATTTGTCTCAAAGAAGGAAAATTGAAACAGAACTACTTTATTGATTTGATAAATCTTGAAACATAAACCCCTTGAAATAGATAACATAAAATGGATATCTAAATTCCCATAAAATAAAGTATAAAATTCATTTTATATATTCATGTGTAGTATAATTACCCCACAAAGAGATGAGTAGTGAATAAGGTGTAAATCTCCCAGAAACAAATGTGATACTTGAAATCACCTAACCTAGTGTCTTGAATCGTTTCGTACTAGTTGAAACCTCATGTATAGTAAATATAAGTTTATTATAAAGAGACATATTAGTATATAAAACACCTTATATTATTTATTTATTAATTTATACATCCTACCATTAAGAATTCTATGTTTTAGTTTCACTTTGAGTAATATCTTCTTTGTTCTTCGCATGTATCCTAATTTGTTATATTTTTTGTCCCTATAATTATATCATAATTTACAAAATGTAAAGAATGATATAAATATGAATTTAATTAATTATATTTGTTTTAAAATAATCAATATTATATATAATAATATAATAGAATAAACCATTCATGGAGACGTTAGGATGTCTATATGCAAGAACGTCATTTCTGTGGAATTGTCAAATTGAATGGATGAAAGAATATGTCATATTTGAACATATATATATATATATATATATCATTTTTACAATATCATGATTATATCATATATATCATATATGTTCAATAAACCCATCCTTAATTCATTACTTTTAGTTTATGATAGAATCACATCACTTTTAGGGGCAATAGTCTACACATCCTAAAATGAAATTACGGTATTTGGACCAAATGGAAAGTAATAATATATGTTTTTTAAAAGAATTGTAGAGGATTAAAAACCTAATAAATATAATATATAAAATATATAAACATAATTACCATCTTAACTTCTACCATGGGATACAATGAAGGAAAAAAAGAAGAATCATCGATTTGTGATGTGGTAGTTCAGCTTAGACATAAACAACATGTTTTTTATCCATTAGATGAAAGTGTGCATAACATTATGTAGAAACCATAGTATAAAAATAAGTATATATATATATATATATGATATTTTTGTGGTTAAATTATCATTTGATAATTGTTTTATAAGCAGTTTATAAAGAAAATAAAATAGAGGATCTTGAGTGGGGGTGTTACCTCTTAATCGGGTAACTCTTTTTAGTTTTCACCAAAGAGATTTCTTGGAAGGATTTTACACCAAAGGGATTCTACAAGGAGGAATTTATGTATTTTTATAATTTTATTGGGAAGATATTTTCTAACCTTCTGTTTTTTGAGCAGTGTGAATAATGGGTTGAGGTGGTGGCCTTTCATAGTGAATGTTGAGGACGCACTAGGCTGTTTTGTAAAAAACCAATTATTACCCACGTTTTTTTATTAATATGAAGTCATAATAAACCTAAAAAACTTAATAATAGAATTTTTATGAAAAATATATGTCCATAAATGGGTCTTTCACTATTTATTAGGTCATTTAAGTTCATAAATTTAAGGTTTATTCCATTTTTATAATTAATTTTACCTTAATAACTGAAATTAATATTATTTACATTCACTAATAATTTTGGAAAAATAATATTTTGAGATTATTAAACATTGTAAAATATTTTTATTCAAAATAATGAATCCATTATTCAATAATCCAGTCCCATATGTTCCAAAAATTAATTTAAACTTAATCTCGCAGATGGGTCCACAATGCATGTTTTTAATTTTAAAACATTTAAAAGATTGATGTGTTTTTATTGCAATGTTCATAGTGAAATTGATTCTAATGACCTAAATTGGATAAATTGATAAAATTAATATATAATTTAAAAATTATATGAATTTAATATATTATTTACTTTTATAGAAAAATTATATGAAAAAGTCATTAGGATTTAAAAGTCGATATTTATCACTCTTCATCAAAAAATTTTGTTCCTCATAACAATCTAAGAAATTAATCTAAATCTGATATCGACATTATATATTAAAAAAATTAAGATTATTATATCAGTTAAATTTTTTAAAATAGTGTAAAATTCATTTTATTTTATATTTCATCTATGTACATGAAGAAATGTTCATTTTTCAAATTAGTATTTTTAAACAAATAATGAATTTATAGAAAATTATTTAATTCATTAACAATATTTTATATTTACATAAATATATTATAAAAATTATTTAAAAATTATTTATTTCTATTCATATTTCAAAGTTTAACATCTATGTTATAACTATCACATTCAAATAATTAGGACAATAATATAATGTTTGGTTGAATATTAGTGTAGCATATTATAAACACCAAGATTGTGTTGCGTGTAGCACAAGCTATGCCGGTGTTGGGTAAATATAATGACTGAATTAGAGCTACGTAATAAATGAATGAAAAATAATTCTTTTATAAAATGACCCATACAAATGGGGTGTTAATATATTAAGGGGTCATTAATTGGATGGAGGAATAATCTCTTACTCTTTCATCTGGATTGATTAAAAAACCCAATCTTTTTTGGACACATCATTATAGATAAAAAATCCTTCCCTAGTGATATTTAATATAATCCTAAGTGATGTTACTACCATAATATTTTTATCTATAATTATTTATTTAAATTTACCATTCTTTATATACTTCCCCCATTCTCTGTTATGTTTTTTATCAGGAAAGAAAATTAAATGAATATTCTTAGAAACATAATATATTTCGTAGCTAATTCATAAAAAATACATATTTCTATCAAAAATATAGTTCTAGGTCATCCTTCAAATTCCATTTTTTAAGAGGGATCCATATCTATCACTTTTATAGTGATACATTTCCCCATAAATATTAATTTCACCATCCTAAACTCAAATTTACTAGGTGTTCATAAATAGTTTCTTTCAACATGGTCTTCAGCACAACATTGAAATCCTCATCATCATCTTCTTATATTATGAATTAGATAAGAATTTTATCTATAATGACTACAACTAAATTCTCAGGGTTATCACTAAAGACTCTATTAATTATGTACATGATATTTAATATATTATTAGTGTTTCGAAATGGATTAAATATGAACACATAGTTATAATACCACATAAGAAAAGTAGTGTCATGGATATCAACTTTAATTACATTTACATTAAAATATCTAGATTTTCGGTCCAACATAGATATGTACTTGGAACTGATTAGTGTATCAATCATGTAATCAATATTTATAGGATTATACAATTTTTTAGCATGATTTTTTTTAAATAATGATAATAAATATAGAGGTTCATTGAATAATCCTCTTTCTTGATAAAGTTTCCCAAAGATCCCCATGATCAAGAACATGGAGGGAAACCCATTTATCTATATTCATCATTAGTTTCATACTTTTCTACTAATGTTCAACAATTTCCATTCAATATAAATTTATGGATATTTGTAAATATATAGGTATAGATTGTGATGTGAACTAAACCACTCATCTTGGAGGTAGACTAGGTGAATCAATGGGAAACATAATGTTTAATACCGTTACAATGGGTATGCCATCTTGGATTATATTTTCCTTAGACTCTATCATTTTATCTACATATTTATACAATAAAATGAAATAACATAAATTATTGAGATGATGATACCAATGTAGATGTGTCATGAACCAAATCTGTTCTCCCTCAAAACGGGCACTCTACTCAGCCTTCAACATGTCCGTGGTGTGTTTCTAATCCCCATGACCTGGAACAAGTTCCTAGGTATCATAAAATTAAAATTGGGCATGATTTAACTGTGTTTATAAACATAAAACAAAAAAATAATCCAATAAAATGAATCCGGATTTCTCAATCCAAAAAATCTTTTACAAAAAATATGAACTGAATTACATATTTTAAAACAACTCAAAAATACTATAAAAAGGTACAAAACTAAAAGGGAACAACCCAAGAACCCTCATGGAAAGGGGCACTTCCATCAGCCTATCTCCATAAGACTTCACCACCAAGGACCTGCTAGAAACCCGAACCACTAGAACTAAAAACTATACCCAACCTGTGACAACAAAAATAACCAAGCCTACTTACACCCAAGGGTGTAAGTATGGTGTGATAAAAATCCCAATAGGATACCGCCAATAATATATTTTGTGTGATAAACATTTAATGACTAAAATCATGCATGTTTTCAAAAACATGAAATGCTAGTTATAATTTCTAAAAGATGCATCATTAAATAAAAACTGTTTTCATGTGGGATAATTTGTAGAATAATCACTTTTAATATAAATTATGATGCTACTTAATTTTTCAGCAACTCATACCATTTGCCGATAATATGAATAAAATATCTAGCAAGCTCAAGCAATAGAAAATAACCCCTAGGGACTAGCTATTTGTGGGTCCTAGGTACCTCATATCTCGGTGAGAGTAACCATCCCAAATATCTATTCTCATGCATGATCCACTAGTAAGGAACATTACCATAACCTAGTGTTCCAAAATCATCATCATCAAAGTTTAGTTATAGTTTTAAGAGTCAATCTTGCTAAGTTAAACTAAGTCTAAACCCCACAGATTCACTAGCATACTAGCATACGTCCACACACCTAGATACATGGGTTTTCCCTTTGTGATCAAACAAGTTCAACAAGTAAATTAATATAATTTTCACATGAAAAATATCATTTACATATCATAAATTTACCAAACAGCCCACATGTATACAACACAAGTAACAAAAGTTCAGTTTTCAGTCAAATTGATTTTGAAATCCGACTCACACCAAAATAGCCCACAACGCCTTTCACATTTATTTAACACTTCCAAAAATCTATTAAACAATTTTATAAAACCATTGAAATATATTGAAAATATCATAAAAGCCCTCTCACTAGATACATAATACCTTGTTTACCTTCAAAATCATGTTATAATCAATCTCACATGAAACAACCCACAAACAAGTTTCTCTCCAACATCACAATTTAATAAAACAGATCAAAAATTTACAAAACATTATAATAATTATTTACATATTAAAACATAACTTCACCATTGAAAACCCATTAATAGGTAAACACACATACCAAACAGTACATATGCACACTTTTTCCCACAATGTTTAACCAACTAAAACATTTACAATTTTAATAAAAAGAACCCAAGTGGTGTAAATATGTCTTGCACACAAAAACCATTTCATAACCCCCATTTAACACAAAAACCATACCAATTCATATCCAAAACAGAATTGGAAGCCCTAGAGACATTTATAAATCCACTTTCATGTTTTATAAAATAGCCTTGAATAATACGACAAAATATCCAAATGAAAACACACATTTTTATAAAATTCTCTCAAGAAGTATAACAATGTATTACACAAAAAACCGATTCAAAAACCCTCTTTCTAGGCCCACATGACACTAATTCATTAAAAAATCAGAAATTTCAGTCCAAAAAATATTTTTTAAACCAATTCCACATGTTATAAAATACACAAAAATAATACCCCACAAGTAACACATGAAAACACCAAATTCCATGTTTAAATGCGACTGTAAAATTAAACACTTAACCAAATGAATCATAAACAGTTTTCCCACCACACACAACATATGATGAAAATGAAAAATGAGTATATACCTCAAGATAACTCATAAATAATGGTTTACACATGGAACCTCCTGCTGAAAGTGCTGAATCCCTCAAAACATAGTATGAAACATCAACCGCACCACTGCCACATCACGAGGAAGATAAATCCAGCCCTAGACCACAATATTTAACCCATAAGACACCAAATAAAACCATAGGTTCTAACCCTAACTTCTATACATTTTAGAACATAATGAATGTTGATGGAAACCCTAAGGAGAAGGAAGAAATTGAAGAGATATACGCTTACTCAAAAAAATATTGAATAAAACTTCCCAAAATCCACCAGTATCTAAATTTTAAAACATCCAACCATTAAAGGGAGGTTCTAACAAGGACAAGTAGATCATGTATGAATTTTAATGGGGGAAAATAGTAAAAATAGAAAGATTCATGAAAGGATCAATTTACCTCTCCAAATCTGGGCAATTTCTGAAATCCAGAAAAGTTTCAACGTATTTCTCGATTCTATTGAGCTCAAAATTGTGGGAGGAGAAGAAAGGGGGTGTGCCGTAGATATATGGGATCAGGTGAGAGTAGTAATTACCAAAAAAATGTAAATATTGAAAGAGATATTAATGAATTAATATATATTTTTAATGTAGAAAATGGGCTTTTGGGCAAGCCCAATCACTTAAATAAAAACCCATATCCACCATGATTATGGATTCATAAATGGTCCAAATAAATATAGTGGTGTTAATAGGTCTGGGGATGAAAATTAGGAATTGTAATAGATGAAATATGTAGAAAAATGAAGGATTTATAAAGGAATCAAAATTCTTTTTCAAATCTGTAATTGGGCTCACGGTTTGGCGCAATTCATGAAAACTCACCCATATCTCCATAAAATCGTGGAAAACCCCAAAAAAAGCATGAATGGAAATTAAATGGAATAAAACATTAAAATAATTCATTTATGTGAAATCTCATCCCACCATTAAAACATTCCTCACTGGAATGTCACATCAAGGCCAAAGAAACAACCCAACCCAACTGAGAAGCCAAGAGGTACTCCCATGCAAGGTTTCACCCCCAAAGGACAAAACACCACCAGTGATTAATTAATAAATTATTACTCTCACAACCAAAAAATACAAAAAATTCCAGAAATGATCAATCAAATTCATAATTTATCCCAAAATAATACTCCTTAAACACTATCCAAACAAGACTCAATCAATTCACCCAAACGAACAACAACATCGAACAAGGTTACGCATACATTACTCTAACTAAACCATTGGGAACTCTCCAATCTCAATGTGTACCCAAGGATGATGTAGGTAGCTTTATAGCTCTGAACAATACTTCCTACCACCAAACCAAGACCATGGATAAGTCTGAGTTACTGGAATGGGGGAACAAAATAGGCTCCCCACCATAAGAGACAACCTATATTTTTTTCCTGAGACAGAATCATGACACTAATAGGGGATGCCTAAATGGACTCCACTATACACAGGGTATACTTCTATCAGAAATTTACAAATGAACTTATATAAGACTCATAGTGGTTCTCCCTAACAAAAGAACCAACCATATTAACCGACCAGGATGGGCCAGTACAGAAAGACCCAAAATATAAAGAGTTGGGATGACCACATGGTTAGTCTACACAGTTTGGGAAACTATGCACTAATAGCGGGGATCCTTATATCTACATTTTTTCTTGGGGAATGGTCACTAATAACCATGTGCAAACCATTTTCTCAACCAGTCTATCCAAACATCAAACCATTATCCAAAGACACAATGGAAACCAAATGGGTAGGGAATAACATTGGGTGATGACATGGGTACAATGCCCTCCAACTATTTCCTCCAAACAGGAACAAAAAAAGAAAGAAGATGAAATCATATGTTTAAACTCTTACTATCATTCATACTGAGGATTTGAATTTGTACAAGGGTTTAAACGAACCTACGATTTCATATAACTACGAGCCATCTTCTCTCTGAGACCTATGGCTGGAACTCAAATGATTGACGCATCTTTGGCCTCATAGTTAGGCTATGGAAACCCCCTGAACGAGAATTCTTTATTTGGTGCAGCCAACAAAGGCACCACAATCCCCAATATGTTTTCCAAGACATAACACAATCCAAACCCACTTTACCCTAATCCGATATTTCATTAAAACAAGGGTTTATATGATGCACACTCATCACACCTTGTTTGTTCGGGTGAGAAACAATATAAGTAAAGAAAAAATATACTCACCTATTTCTAAAATGGTTTATTTTTTTGTTTTTTCAAGGGATACATTCTCCCAACATAATAGAGACTCTCAAATAGTTTCCCAAATTTCACATTTATGATCAATTGATCACATGACATCATATGGCATCATCGAACATGATCATTAAGACTGATAAAAACAATTCATGGAGAGGGAACTTATACAACATCCCCAAACAAGACACAATTCTATAAAGTGGCCACAATATTCTATCATGAACATATTTACCACACTGGTGGTTTAACATGAAATCATGCTTCATTGAAACTGTAAAGTACCCAAAGGCCCTCTTAGACACCATCCAGAAACTCATACCCACTAACAACCCTTGACCACTTCCAGCTTCAACAAATTAGGAAACTTAAGAAACTAAGGTCTCATTCAACCATCCACAAGTGCTCTCCCACTACAACAGGATCTAAAAATCAAAGAAATGAATGGGTGGAGACTCAATCTACAAATATCAATAAATGATTTCTTATATTGATGAACTAGAGGATTTTCCAATGGTGAAACAATCTGGGCTGCACTTCAGTTATGCATTAACATTTAATGGGGGCATACCTTATCCAATGAGAGAACCCAAGGACCCAACCAAGATGTTCCATTGGTCAAAACAGGCCATAAACTGGAACCAAACACATGAAGGGAACCACCATAAAGTTTTCCGGAATCATATCTCAGAGGAGACTACTAACTAGTCCTTCTACCCAGCTTACCGACCAAACATAAAACCCAAAACACAGTTCGAACAGGAGGGGTTCTTGGAATAAAAACATCCCAAAACATCAAAATTTTCCAAAAACAAATAATATAATCCATCCCAAACAATTCTTCAAGACATCATGTTTTTCTTTAAAAACATATCTTAAAAAAAATGGTTCAGCAGTTAGTGTATCTACTAATGGTACCCCGTGGGCCTTACATATGAATGTTTCTTGCCACACTAGGCACCCTCCTCATATCCATCTCAACACTCATCTTGTCATGCCATAAACCATACATCATCCTATATAACACCATGAATGTAGTTTCTCACAGAAATACGAAAGGTTAAAACAAAAAATTCTTTCCACTTTTCAAAACCAAAGTAGTCAACCAACACATCCTTTTTTCTCAAAACTGGTAACCGCAAGATCAAAAATCCCAATTCAAATCTTAAAAAAAATTCAGAAAGACACAAACATTTAGAAAATAACTCACTTTCAAGATCTTCACATCAATTTTAAAAAATATCATCCCATTAAAAACCAATTGATTTTTAGAAAATTCTATTAGAAACACATTTCAAAACCAACTTCAATACAGTTCTTGCTTTCAAAAGAGTTGTAAGCAATCCATTTTCAAATTCAAAACAATAATGAAAATTCAGTTCCACTAATTCATAAATCAAAACATTCCCTCTTTATTTGAAAATCATTTCACAAAAACTTTATGATTCTTAAAACCAAACTGCCAAGGTTTCAGAACTAAAGCCCAAAACAATGTGAGAGGAAACTAGTTTCAGTGGGTGACTTGAAAATACGGTTGGAAGACCTATTCCCATAACTTCAATATCATATAGAGTGTTCTAGGGAATATCCTATGCCATATATGGCTTTCCGGGCCCTACGAGCTCAATAAGACCATTAACCCAACTCCCTTTTCATTTCCCCAAATCATCATCGAACCAGGAAAACCAAAGGACATAGATAAATCCTAACTTCTCCTGGAAACATGAATCCCATCATGAGGTGTGGTGATCAGGCACACTACCCATGAAAAGAATTCCAAGTCCCAACAATCCTAACTTCAGACTATCCTTACTCTTCCCCAAATAACATGACCCAAAGAGTTAACCTGAACTTTCTCTGATACAATTTTGTCATGAACCGAATCTGGTCGCCACCGAAACCAGCATCAAACCCAGCTTGGGACAAGGCCTGAAGGGTGTTCCCGATCCCCATAGGCTTTCACAAGAGATTGGGTATTATAGAATGAAGATTGGGAACAATTTACCTGAGTTTATATACTTAAAACAACAACAAAATCCAATAAAATGAATATGGATTTTGCAATACAAACAATCTTTTACAAAAAATCAGTACTGAATTACATATTTTAAAACAATAAAACAAGTCTATAACAAAGGTACAAAAGTAGAACGGAAAATACCAAGAACATTCATGGAAAGGGGCACCGCCCTCAAGCCATCTCCACAAGACCTCACCACCAAGTACCTGCTAGAAACCCGAACCACTGGAACTAAAAACTGTACCCAACCCACGAGAACAAAATTAACAATGTCTACTGACACTCAAGGGTTAATGTAAGGTGTGATAAAAGACAAATACAATACCACCACTATTATATTTCATGTGATAAACATTTAATGATGAAAATTATGCAAGTTTTAAAACACATGAAATGATAGTAACAATTTCTAAAAGATGCTACATAAATAAAAACATTTTTTAGATGGGTTAATTTAAAGAATAAACACTTTGAAAATAAATATTGAACCCAATGAATTTTTCAGACACTCATACCATATTCCAAAGGTAAGAACAAAATATCTTGTGAGCACATGCAATGGAAAATAACCCCTAGGAACTAGCTAGCTGTGGGTCCCAGGTACCTCGTATCTCTGTGAGAGTAACAATCACAAATATCTATTCTCGTGCACGAGCCACTAGTAGAGAAAAACCCCATAACCTTGTTTTCCCCAATAATCATCATCATAGATTAGTTAGAGTTTTAAGTGTCAATCTTCCTAAGTGAAACTGAGGCCAAACCCCACAGATTCACTAGCATACTAGTACACATCCACACACCTAGATACCTCTGTTTTCCCTTTCTTCTCAAACAAGTTAAAAAATTCAATGAATATACATTTCACATGAAACTATCATTTCCATATCATAAATTCACCAAAATTCCCACATGTATACAACACAAGTAACAAAATTTCACATTTCATTCAAATTGGTTTTGAAATCCAACTCACACCAAAATAGCCCACAACACCTTTCAAATTTATTTAACTCTTCCACAAATCCATTAAACATTTTTATAAAAATGATTAAATATATTAAAACTCTCATAAAATCCCACTCACTTGTTAAATAATACCCCTTTTACCTTCAAAATCATTTTATCATCAAACTTACATGAAACATCCCACAAACAAGTTTCACTACAACATCAAAATTTAAGAAAACAATTCATTTATTTAAGAAAATTATAAAAATATTTGACATCTTAAAACATCAATTCACCTTTCAAAACCAATTAATAGGTAAAAAAACATACCAAATAGTACATATGAATACTTTTTCCCACTTTGTTTATCCAACTAAAACATTTACAATTTTCATAAAAAAACCCAAGTGGTGTAAATATGTCTTTCACACAAAACCAATTACAAAAACTCCATTTAAGAGTACAAACCATACCAATTCTTATCCAAAATAGAATTGGATTCCCTAGAGACATTTATAAAACCACATTCATGTTTTATAAAACCTCCTTCAATAATATTACAAAAGATTCAAATGAAAACACACATTTTCATAGAATTCTCTCAAGAAGTAAAACAATGTTTTTCACATAAAACTTATTCAAATACTCTATTTTAGGCCCAAAATACACTAATACATTACCAAATCAGAATTGGCAGTCCATACATGATTTAGTAAACCAATTATATATGTTATAAAATACACCCACATAATACCCCACGAGTAACACATGAAAACACCAAATATCATGTTTAAATGAAACTATAAAATAAAAAACATAACCAAATCAATCATTAACATTTTTCTCACCACACCCACCATATGAGGAATATGAAAAATGAGTAAATAGAGAAGGCTAACTCCTCAATAATTGTTTACACATGGAACCACCTACCAATAGTGTCGAATCACTCAAAACATGGTGCGAAACATCAACCACACCACCAACGCATCTTGAGGAAGATAAATCTAGCCCTTGAAACACAATATTTATCCACAAATACACCAAATCAAACCATAGGTTCTAACAATAACTTCATGACATTTTAGAACATAATTAAAGAGGGAGGAAACCCTAATGAGAAGGAAAATATTGAAAAGAGAAACATTTACTCAAAATAATCTTGAATAAAACAACCCAAAATCCACGAGTATTTGAATTTTAAAACGTAAAACCATTAAAGGGAGGTTATCACAAGGATGAGGATATCATGTAGGAATTGGAATAGGGGAAAAGAGTAAAAATATGAGTTATGAATGGTTCAATTTACCTCTCCAAAACTGATAAATTTCGGCAATCCAGGGATGTTTCAACCTATTTCACGATTATATTGAGCTCAAAATTGCGGGAGGAGAGAATGGGGTCACGCCTTAGGTATGTGTGCTTGGTTGAGAGTTGTAATAACCGAAAAAACTTAAATATTGAAGGAGATATTAAATAATTAAAATTAATTTTTAATGAAGAAAATGGGATTTCAGGCAAGCCTAAATCTTTAAATAGAAACCCATATCCACCCTGATTATGGATTCATAAATGGTAAATATTAATATTTTGGTGTTAATAGATCAAGGAATGAAAATTAGGAATTGAAATGAATGAAAAATGTTGAAAAATTAAGGAGTTATAATGGAATCAAAATTTATTTTTAAATCTGGATTTGGGTTCACGGTTTGGCCCAATTCATGAAAACTCATCCATTCCTCCATAAAATCTTGGACACCCCCAAAAACAAAGAATGAATTGAAATTAAATGAAATTTATCATTAAAATAAGTCATTTATGTAGAAAGATGAATCCCCATCCATGGACATGTATACATTTATAGGGAAATATTTGATATAGATGGTAATTTCATTATCTCACCAATTTATGATGCCTCTATATAAAGAGAGTTAGTCAATACCTAGGATATCAATTAATTGAACATATGGTATTATAAAAATTATTTCATGGAAATTTAATCCACAAATTTGTAAATTAGTGAATTGATATATTAGTCATCATATTATCTCCCCATTTTCAACGTTCAATGATTTCTCTACTTCAAATTTTTATTATTTTGATTGATAATTTCTAGTAACCATGAATTTTATAAAGTAATTAATAGAATGAGAATAAAATTGTATGTTCTATATTATTTAATTAATAACTATAATATATATGAAAAAAATAAGGACCCACATCATTAGTTGCGATGTCATAAGCTAACCCATGCACTCTAGGCATTGGAAGTTGTTTTCTCAGTTATTTTCCAAAACCTGTGTTTTAGTAAAATAATACACATAATGTCCATATGTATTTCTATAGAATCATTATAAAATAGGAAGAGGGGTGACTGGTGAATTACTTTCTTCCATTATATTGATTGGTTTTAATCAATTAATAACCACTTCAATGGTTCCCCTTATCTCTATAACAAAATAATTTCCCTGTCCTATTTAAGAAATATTTGGGAAAGTTCATCCTATATATTTCACTAGTGGGATGTCGTAATTTTATACCACCAAGAGAAAGTTTTGTCCTAACATGAGAATTAATAACCATTCTCTACTTATTCTCTCTAGACCCATGATTCCCGTGAGATTTACTTAGCATTGTTTTGATTTGGCGGGAACAAAAAAATAATTTCATCATAGATATTAATATCTATAATTGGAAATTAATTTCATTCACCCAACATATACTATCAAAGAATATGTAAACATTACATTTATGGGAAATAAAAAAACACGGGGAATATCAATAATGTATTTATATGTTATACTCATACCCCCTATTGGAATCATTATCCTTTTAGATGAGGTAAATAAAATATACATCTATTTTAAGTCACAGAGTATGAAGAAAATATTTATCATCAACCATTTTTTTGGAAGAAATTCCACTCCCCTCTTTTATATCATCATATTGTGTTATTTTTTTCAATTTTCATAATTAATTTTCTTCTACCTCAATAGAGTAAATAAATAGCATGATCTTTATTTATTGAGTGTATTGAAAAATAGGGAACATATTTTCAATTGTATTTAATTAGTTTTTCCATGGTTATGGAATTACTAGATTAATAGAATATTGGTTGTATTGTTCATATAAAGTACATTATTTTAACATTATCCTTCCCAAGAGGATGCAGGTTTCCCCCCGATTCGAATTAATGTTCAATACATATGTTAATTGAGAATTTATTTGTTTGAAGTTATTGACTCCTCCCATCATGTTGGAAATATTAGTTTAAAATCCAAAACATTTCTTATTACATGGTTAATTTATATAGTTTCTCATTTTTCCAATCATTGAAAACAATATTTGAAATTTGAGACTATATTTTTAAAAGTATTAAAAAAATAAATCATAAACCATGGTTATTAAATAGATAAATAGTAAATTACATATATTTCTTAAATAATTCATTTATTGGTTTCCATATTTTTTATAATTGATTTATTTTGTAACTAAAATTCATATCATTTTTTATTATTATTAATTTTTTACTACTGTGGTTTCGAATTTTACCAAGCATATATCCCAAGGTTTTCAATCTTGGTTTTCAAAAAGACCACTTTTTCATAACATATGTGATGTTAATGTATAGATAATTGTTCCATTTTATGGTTTTTTACCCATAGGTATAACTATTACAAATACACATCCACTTGTAATATGAAGATATGGATTTTTGTTATATTCACATTACTATATACATTAATAAAATTTTGATGTTATTCAAGGTTTAGCCTTAAAAAATAATTTTTTATTATTTTTATAACATTAATGAAATGTTACAATACATTCATAAGATACAAACTATGAAACACCATATAATTGTTACAAATAATATCATATTTTATTATATAAAGGATCTCATAATACATTCCCATAATAGCTTGATGCCATGTGTCTTTTGAAAATTTGGTATATATCAAAATGACCTTTTTTGAAGAAAGTGGTGCCTCAGAAAAAAGTCAAAAGAAGAGTTCATTACATTATAAAGAGATTACTTGATTCTAGAAAATAGGATAACATTCCAATATTTCTCATAAAGGGGGAGTAAATCGTTAGGATGATTATCCATCCATTTAATATCCTTTCTTACAATCTTTATGATGCTTTTAAAAATCATTTACTCTTCTAAAATAAAATGGGTTAACATAGTGGTGTATATATAAAAGGGAATATTGATAATACTGATATATAAATAGTAAATTTATAGCATGATGAATGCAATATATGTTAGAAAACATGTATATATAGAAAAACATAAAACGTTTTAGAATTAATAACATGAATATCGATTCGTGAAATGTGATGATAACAAGAATCTAAAATGTGAATTTAAAAACAACATAAAACAAGAAATCATAAATATAAGTATTGTATAAATACATAAACATTATAACCTAGTATTCTTATGTTGACTTATTGTTCTTCATATAGAGAATCACATTAGATTACAACTTTACCCAATGAATTTAATGGATTTAAAATCTTTTCTAACCCATTAATTTCTTATTTAGTACATGGAAAATTATTCCCCATATATTATAAAACATAATTAATTATTTCACCAGTTTTAATCACATGAATATGTATTTTTTAATACAAACATAGTTATCCCAAATAATATAAAGATTGGTACATCTTGTTAGCAATTTTTGTGTTGAAATGGGAATGGGTATTCACTAAACTACAGTTTAACATGGAAAATCATAGGATAATTTCTAGAGCATAATAGTGGTATCTAATGGTTTATTGAATGTATTAATGGGAGTGAAATGCATCTATTAGATCTTATACTAAATAAGTTTAGAAACATGGTTGTGTAAAAAAATATCATAATATGAACAATTTTTTATCAAAAGTTATAATATAATGAATGTTATTAAATTAAGAGATGAAGGAGATGATACATTAAATCACTTAAAAATACTATAATTATAAATGTATATTTTTCATTAGAGATATTTTAAAATATTTCTAATTTATTTATAGATGTTTCCCAAAAAATCACAAAATCAGTTGTTCTAAAATTGTTGTCACTTATAAATATCACAAAATTAATTACATTTTTAAACATTCGTATATAAGAAAACACCATTTAACAATATTTTTAGAAACATCAATAAATAAAAATAAAAAAATTATAAAAAATTATTTACCAATAAGAGGTTAGAAATGTAGTTAAATGAAATCCCATTTATAAAAATTTCTAAAAAAACGTGGGTAATTTTTTTCTATAAATTTATAATTTAATTTCACTAAATCATATATATTGTAAAAAAAAATAAAATGGAATTTTATTAATTTATGGTGGAAAATATTATGTTATTAATTATTATTTTTAAATTTTGAATCACAATTTCAATCAAGTATAATTTTTTTCAACACACCCAGTACATTGTTCCCCTCAAATGCACACTCCCTAATGCAAAGTCTAATATACCAATGAGTGGAACCCACTCACCTACATTTAGGAAACCTCACCCATACCATCAAGAGGATCCCACTTCACTACCTTGAAATAGACACTCCCAAAGATCACTTAAATCATTAAAAAAATTATAACAGTTTCATTTTCACTAGAAATGTTTTAAAACGTTTCAAATTTATTTTCAATTGTTTTTAATAATTATTTCTAAATGATGTGTCATTAATTTTATATGATTAAAAACATTTCTAAATTAATGAAATTTAGAAACATTGATATTAATAGAATCCTAATCTATATACATTTTTATGAATCATCCATAAATAAATTCCACTAAATTAAGGACACCTCTTTTATGAATGGTTATTAGAAATAATGAAAAATTCATCCCCTTTACTACACATTCTAAAAAAATGAGTAATTGTTTCATAAATTCATGAGTTTATATTATTTAAAAGAATATTTTCTGATAAAATTTCCATAGTTTCATATTATTTTCAAGAGGATTTTTTTACATAAAAAATAGTTATTTTATTTGTGAACATTTTTTCAAAATTTAATTTATTTCTTTTTTAATCACACCCACTGCCATGTTCAGAAAAAATAAACTCTCCATGAATAATCCTCTAACATATACTCAAGAGGATCTCACTCCCATACATTGATGTGGATTCTATCATACCCTTAAGAATCTCCCACTCCCATACCTAGAAGAATAATCTCCCTTATATCATTTAACAGAATCGTAATTTGAGGAATTTCTCTATCATTAGTGATGTTTTAAAACATCTACACCTTATTTACTATTTTTTTGAAAAAATGTTGATAAATGATTTTCCACTAATTTTGTATGTTTATAAATATCACTAAATTAATGTTGTTAATAAATGATGATATTTAGAGAAACCACATTACAAACATTTTTCTAATATATCCCAAAATATGCATCGCTAAATTAGTGACACCTCATATAACAATGTTTTTTAGAAGAACTCCTACATGAAATAACATTTAAATATTTTTCTAAAAAACACATGTAATTATTTTTCTTATATAAATATTTTTATTACTATAAATCTCAACATATTTTAAATGAAATCATAATTTATGGTGGCACATTTTATTTAATTAATAATTTATTTTAGTTTTTGGTGAATTTTTTTTAAATATATTGTAATTTTTTTCATTCATGACACCTAATACCTTGTACCCCTTAGCTACACCCTCCTTGATGTGGCCTCTCTCTTACCATCAACGGGAACACACTCTAGTCCATTAAAGTGGCCTCTCTCGTTCCCTCAAGCAGCTCCCACTCCCCTACCTTGAAGTAGCCATAACCCAACCTCATATAAAAAATATAAATTAGAGACATTTCTATTTCATTAGTGATTTTTTAAAATGTTTCAAATATATTTACCATTGTTTTCAAAAAAATTCATTAAATGAGGCATCACTAATTGATGATTATTATTAATTCCACTAAATTAATGAGGATTATAAACATTCATCTTTAGAGAATCCTCATTTCAAATTTTTTTCTCAAACATCTATCAATAAATTTTGCTAAATTAGAGACACCTTATTATCCAACTATCGTTATAAGTGCATATATATGACATCATATTTACCTATGTTTCAAATAAACATGGGTAATTTTTTGTATATTGAAAATCTATTTTATTTAATGTAATAATATTTAAAAAAAATTTAAAATTATTTTTTCATGATATTTGGGAGAACATTTTTTAAAATATTTAATTTCATTCTGATTACAAATGGTTTTGGAAACATTACTAAATCAAATACCATTTTCCAACATTTCTAAAACAATATGGGTATATTTTTTCTTATATTAACATTTTTATGTAATTGACTCTGATAATTTTTTTAAAAAATATATTTTTTTTTTAATTTAATTTTGTGTAATAATTTTTAATAAATTAATTTTTATCTTTCTAGAACACATTTTTTCACTTTTTTTTTCATCTCACTAACTGCCTTGTACCCCTCATATGTACTCTGCTAAAATCAGCCTCTCTCAAACCCTCATGAAGCATCCACTCGACTACATTGAAGAGGCCTCTCACATACCCTCAAGCAAATCCCACTCCCCTATGTTCATGTAGACTCTCCCCAACCCTCAATTTGGTCCAATTACCCCTACCTTGATGTAACCTATCCCTTAACATGAACTAGCCTCTCCCCAACCCTAAATTGGATCCTTTATCCTTCCTTGAAATGTCCTCTCCCATACCATTGAGTGGCTCCCTTGACTATCATCAACATCTCCAAAGAATCCCCCCCCGTAACCCCCCACCCCCTGCTCAACACGCCCTACAAACAGTGGCCAAATGGAATTGAATCCTCAACATCCTCCCTCAACACATAACATTTAACCATCTCATCGATTACAATTAAAATTATTTTTTATTTCTATTCTATTATATATATATATATTGATTTCAATATTTTAATGATTGATAATATATATATTAATATACCAAAAATAATATACATATGTTCGTTTATATTATTTATATATATTTATCATATATATATATATATTTGTGTTTATATATATATATATGTTTATATTTTATGTTTATTTATATATGTATATATTCTATGTTTTCATATGTTTTAATATTTTATGTATATATATACATGTGTTTATGTATATGATACTATTTTTTGTTTATATTTATATATATCTTTATATTGTATTATATATTAATATGTTTATATATAACGTATATCTTTATTTTTTTGAATTATATAGACATATATAATATTTGTGTATATATAAATATTTTATATTATATTTACTTTTTTTATTATATTATTATATATATGTTTATATTTTATGTTGATATATATTTTTATATTCTATATATGTTTGTTTATATTGTATTAATATATATATATATACATAGACACACACATATATATAATTACATATATGTGTGTTGTTAAATACATATAATTATAATTATAATAATATATATATAAATTTCCTCATTTTAGAACACTCGTAAAAATGATATTGATATAACAACATTTTCTAAAAAAAATCAGTAAATTGAAAATATATATTTGATTATATATATAATTAAATGTCTGTATATATATATATATATTTAAATATTTGGTTGTGTGGTTATATATATATATATATATATTTAAATTTAGTTTTACATTTTTATATGTTCTTATATTTACATACCAATATTTAAAAAATTTATATATCACACAGGTATATTTTAAAATATTAAAACATACACACACACACACACACACATATATATGATTAAATATTTATATCATATTATATATATATATATTTATATATATGTTTATATTACATATATTTGTTTATATTTAACATATTTTATTATATGTCATATTATATATATGTGTTTATATTATATATATGTGACAATATTATATATATATCTATATTTATATGTTTATATTTTATGTGTATATATATATGATAATATTTAACATTATATATATATATATGTTTCTTTTCAAATAATATATCCATATGTTTATGTTTTACTTATATGTGTTTATATTATATAAATATATATATTATAAGATTATATTATAGATATATCAAATGTTTATATACTTGTTTTTCTTTGTATATATATATATATATGTATACATAGTTATAATTATTATTATAATGATGTATATATAGCTATGTTTTAAAAATTAGATTTTTTCCTAAAATAGAAATTTTTCCTAAAAAACATGTATGATATATATATATATACTTATTTTTTATAAATAAAATATATTTACATTTATGGATTTATATATTTATATATGTGTGTGTTTATAAATATATATTGATATATATATATATATATATATGCTAATATATAAGTTTATATATATATATATGTCTAAATATATATTTTCATTTATGTATGGAAATGATCTATAAGGGTATAAATATTTTTAGTAATAATTCTTGAAAAAACATCGCTAAATATTTACTGTTTCTGTAAAACTATGTCAATATTAGTGACGGTTCTTGAAAATATCTCTACTTTAGGGATTTTATCAGAAACAAATTACTAATATATCTATTTATTTTAGGAATTATCACTAAATTAGTGATGTTTAATGTTAATTGTCTCTAAAATAGTCAATTTTCATTTAAACATTTCCAAATATGTGATTTTTATTCAAAATCATTGCTAAAAGAACATTTATAAATAAAAATGTTTTTAATACCTTGAGATAATACTTATACAGATTGGATGGATCTTCAAAAGAGCTTAAAAAACCTTGAGAGGGATATAGATAGTATAGGTAAGAATAAATTCATCCTCAAATTGTTTTTCATGATGATGATGTGAATTATGGGTGGGTTTCTATTGATAATGATAGGGAAATTTCTAATATATTTTGAACATAGGTTTTGGACTCTAATGTATAAATCAATCCAATCCACATATCATCCATTAGTTTTTTCCAATGATTTCTAGAAAATTGAAGTGGGTTTAATTTCATTATATGGTTACAAACATAAAACATTAAAATAATACACTTTGTGATGTTGAAGTAGGCCATGTTCAAAATGAATAAATCTAAAAACCTAAAATAAAATTTTGGTTTTTGGTTATTCGTTAATGTTTTATAAAAATAGTCAAATAAGATCAAAAATGTAATATTAAAGGAGAAACATAAAAATTTTCATGAATAATTTTTATATTATTAATTAAACAGTTACGGTTTCTATGATGTAATAATATAAATTGTACAATTAAACGATATTAAATTTCCTCACAAATATACTTGTTGTCTTTGAAAATTAATATAAGGTGCCCATTGGATAGTCTGAATCTTATAATTTCAAAAATAAAATTTATTTTATTAAAAAGTATAAATAAATAGTAAAATAAACTCTTTTAAATAAAAAATCCCAATTTATTTAAAATATGGTGTATTGTGGCAATAATAATTTCTAAACCTTATAAAAAATATATTTTACTTAATAAAACCATAAAATCATTTATATTAAAATAACTATTATTAGATCTATATATTTTATTAGAAAAATTTTATTTCTAAATTTATTATATTTATCAATATGATTCACCTGATTGAGTCTATATTTATCCTAAAAATATATTTTTTTCTTCATATAAAATATTATTTTTTGTAAAAATAATTATTTATAAATTATAAATTAATAATAAAAAATTTTCATGTAATTATTATTTTAATAAAAAAATCCATATATATTGGACTTTTAGAGTCCATATATATATCCCCTAATCAAACTAGTGTTTTTCATAAGGGTAAGATATAATATGGTAACACTTTCATGTGAGGATTCAATGATCATTGTTTTTGTCATGAACATGATAATATTGAAATTCTCACATATATGATTTTTTTCAACAACATGATGTTGAATATGTCTATGGATCAATTAATGGAAATGAATGTTGATTTAATATACCTTGGAATCTTATTATAATGGTCATAATAAGATAAGATGCTACTTTTATAGGACAAATCTTATCATGTACATGTCTATTGGAATTTTTCATAACCGTTAATATACTAATTTTAATGGTGACCAAACAATGGATATCTTATCAATGATTTTTATTAATAACACCCTTTTATATATTATAGAATATAACTTTTAAAAATTACCCATATTATTGAATGTTTTGTCCATAATAAAATTATATGATATATAATTTATTCATTTTAATTGGAATTTCATTAATAATTTTTCAGTTCATTATATGTTCATACATGAGAATTAAATGATTTTAAATCTCATTTAAGGGGGTTTGTAAGAATTAAATCACATTCATTAGATGAATAATAATTTATATTGAATCCTTGTAAAATGATCTCCATGTATTTTTTTTGAAACTATGCTAAAAATAGATATGATTAATCAATGTAAATTTTTGTACCATACTCTAAAGAGCCACTACAACATTCCTCTTATCCTTCATATAGTTCTTTAATAGATCACTGAGTGATAAAATTATTGTACCTATATAGTGCATCCACATTCTTATAATAAAAATAGATTTTATTTTTAGGATACTATATTCTCCATGATGTGTTATTATTTCATTTATAAACAAGATATGATAACATGAGAATATATCTAAAGGAGTCTGCATGGATCACACACCCATGCCATCACATGATGGTGGTTTAAAAATAATCAAAAATGACTCTCCAAGGATATGAGTACATTAATTCACTTATTTTAACAAACATATTAATGATGAGCCTAATTCTTACATTATATGCCTGAATTCATTTAGATCCAATATAATCCAACTTATGAAACACATTATTTAATTATATACAATGTGAAGATTTGATTATATTTCCATCTAATACTACCTATGTAGGATGTAATATATACCCCTTTATGCATGAAAATTCCAATTTTCATGAAGTAAATTAAATTTATATATATGTATATTATGTATATGTATTTTTATAATATATATCTTTCAATCTGCCACAATTATTATAGCCTATAATATATTTCTATATTTCACCATATATTATATGGAAAAAATTAACATGTTAAACCAAAGCCAAAAATCAATTTTAATATCATATAAAACACATCCATATGTCCATAAAAATTTTTATATTATATTACATCATATGAAATACTTCGAAAATACCTATCTAAATTTTTTTAATCTAATTTTAATACATTAATAGAGTGTATATCTCTTCAAAATAAAAATAAATTCAATCTACCTCATTTTTTGACCACATGAACCTTTTCATAGTTAATATCTAACATGGATATTGGGATTAATAAATGCAAGAAATGCACATAATCCTAATAAGTGTCAATATAACTCAATATTTAAATGGATATACCCTGATCTTCATCAAATATATGAATCTCAATTCATACGCCCACAAGTTTGGATCAAAATAAAATATGAATTTTTATATTTTCCCATTATTCATAAGATTGAGAGACAATGGGATACAAATAATTTAAATCACCTACAACCAACTCATATTTTCTCAATTATCCAAGCATAGAATGTACTTGTCTATGAAAAAACATTCCATTCAACTTTATGTAAATTCACAAGCCATGTCCCTTATCGGGATATATATTAATATTTAAGTGGGCGAACACACTCCCACAATCTATCTAAATTGCAGGCCATATTTCCGTACTCATCTAAAAAATTAACTTATTATTTAATTTATAACTGATGAAATAGATAATAAATATAAGGACCAGCCTTAAAACCATACATAATCTTGAATTAAATGAATAATTCAAATTGAGGATCTTTTTAGGTTTAGCATTTTAGAGAGTTTGGCCATAACTATTACATTACAAAATATTACAAAGTAGACACTTTTACATAGATTCCATTTTTTTACAAAACATAAACTATTGAAAAAAAGAGTCATGACTAGTTCTATGTTTAAGATATCTTTACTTCTCCTTGATCCCATCCATTACCCTATTCCACATTATGTCCAATGAAAAACATTTCGAAAACTTGGGATGAGCATAAAAAGCTCAGTAAGGGATTCACAAAGAAGTAAAACTGTTAGTTTATCAAAACAACAAGTAAACAATGAATACTTTAACATAATTAATACTTTTTAGCTTTATGAATTAGTAAATACTCTTCACTGAATAAAATATCATTACATACCCTTCTATAACCAAAATATTACCATAAAACCCATATAAATAACTCATAACATATAAAGGTAACTTGGGACATAAACATATATAAATGGAATAACCTTACAGCCGACTTCCACACATATCACTAAATTGAATAGCCATACGGACGAACTTGTGGGCGTAACCACCCATCCTGGTATTCACGACACCATCTGTCATTTGGTTTATCACGTAACCACCCATCAAATGTCCAAGTACCAATATAAAATCATAACACATGCAAAAAATATTAAGGAAAGAAAAAATTTCCACATTTCAATAACAATATATCACTTAAATATATTGATATAACAAATCCATTTTCAAAACCATTTCAATACCAAAAATAGATAAAAGAGTATAAGGTATTTATTTTATTTTAAAAAACATTATAACTTATTGAGAAATCCAAAGATCAAATAAAACTCGTGGCAGCGTAAAAGGACGTTGTCACCACCTAATTTAAAAAAATATTCATTTTATTTTGTCATTTAGTAAAACACTTCACAGAAAAATATTCCTTTTAAATAAAATGAAACTTCAATGGTTTTTATACAGTTTATAAAATAAAGTCTTGTATTAGAACAAAATATGCCTCAATGAAAGGAGATTGTGGCGAAGTCCCTTACAAATATTCGGCATCCTAACGACGCAACTTAAAAAATATTAAAATGAATTGATGAGAGTAAGAGAGGGTCTATAATCTTATGAAAATACAAATTATAGTATGAAGAATATAAAATAACATCCTCCAACATAAGAACATGGAACATAAATGAAATGACATAAAAGAGAGTACATGAAAAGAAAGAGAGAGGTTGGATCCCGTACAAAGATCATTTTGAAAATAAAATAGATCTATTATGTGTATTCAATATAAGCACACATAAATAAATTATAAATACATAAAAATTAATTTCTCACATAATCAAATAATTACATAAACAAGAAAATGAAGATCAACCCAAAGAATGGAAATTTTGGTAAGAAGTTCCCTTACCTCATGTCCGACATGACTCGATCATTCTTTAATATCCTGAAAAGTAAACTAAAGTTATTTATAATTTCTTAAGAACCTTTTTCATGTTTATTATTAGTTTTAAATTAATTATTACCATGTTATAAACATTATTTAATCATTTAAGTTAATAACTTTCATTTTGTCAATATTTGGCACTTGAGTAAATATGAACACCGTATATTTACAAGTTGTCCATGTGGTCAAAGGATAATTATATCCAGAATGATATCCATGATTTGGATATCATATATATCATATAGATATAATATATACATGTTTTTATAATAGTACATAACAATTAGCGGTAAGAAATGAAATGCAACGTTCATTGAGACGATAAGTCGTACGTACACATGAACGCCACATTCATTTATTTTTGTTTTTTATGTAAATAAAACATAATGATACATAGGTATATTATAATTCCAGTATAATATCATATATAATATCTTTAACACTATCCTTTATACATCCCAAAAAAGGCATTAACAAGTCACATTACTTTAAGGGGGAGGTAGTCCGCACTTCCTCAAATGAGATTATCGTATTTACCCACTATCGAAAACTTAAAGGATCGATATAATTTGAAAGTACAGAATCATAATGAAATCATGAACATAATATATATAATATATAAATACAGTTCCAACATAATGTCCACCATGAGAGGTGGTAGGAGATAATCAAACAATCATCGTTTCGTGAGGCATTAGTTTTCCATCCACAGAAAGATTATGTTATTGACCCATTAGATGGAGGTGTGTGTAAGTTTAGTAAGAATAATTCTCATAAAAAAATCCTAGTATATTTAGGATACTGGTGTTATAAAAAAATAAAGGAATAAAAAGTGTTTAGGGGTTGGAGAAGTAAAATAAAAGAAATTAGCTTAAGAGAAACTGTTACCTTTAATTTGGGTAACTCCCTTTGGATTGACCCAAAATATTTCTTGACGAGCTTTATGCCTAATGTAAGGATTTTAAGGAGAGTAGAGGAATTTATACAGCTTAATTGGTCAGAGTATGGACGAGACAAATTACTTGAGAGGTGTGAGGAATTGGTTATAAGATGTCTCCTTTAATAAGGGGGGCTCTTTTGGAAAGTGTGAAAATATTATTTTATTATAAACTTATATTTAGTTTAAAAATGTACCAAGATCATTAAAGATGAATATAATATGAATCATGGTATAAATAAAATAATCCAATCAGAATTGAACATGTTTTGGATAATATTTCAATCATTATAATGTTAATTACTTAAATAATTTATTAATGATGTAAATACTGCATCATTATTGTGTCAGGAACAATTTAATTTATTAGATGTCTAAAAATTATAAAAAAAATACTATCATGTAGGAAATATTTTAATCTTTCCAATTAATATTTATATTGAAAATGATAATTTATATAACCCCTTCTAAAGATTAATATACTAAAAGATATTTTCTTTTGTCATACATTCCATTACTTTAAGTTAATTAATCTAAATTGTCATTATCACTTCCAAGTGGATAAAAGGGGTCCCAAAATCGACCCAAAGATTCCCATGGTCATTAATGAATCAACCAATAAAGCATGGACAAGTGTTAAGGTAATTTTGAATTATTATAAAATTCTTTTAACCATGAATTACCCTATTTACCTTTAACCGCGGTAAATAAAAGTCAAAAGTTACTATTTATCAAAAATTATTTTCATCTTAATGAACCACATATTACTTTTTGATAAAAAAAAATGTTGGTCAGATTTTTGAAATTCAGTTCACAGAAGTGGTAAATTTTCATTTAAATGAAAATGTTAGTTTTTTTAACTACCACTATGTGGTGTCACTATTAATAAAAAATTGAAGTTTATCAGAAAAATACAAAAAATTCAGCCTAATAATTATTAGATATTGAAAACTAAAAATTGATATCTATTTTTCCTAATTGAAAACAAAGAATTTGCATTAATTATTTTAAAAATTAATTCCCGTTGTTAAAACAAATAGCGTGTTTTTAAGAAACAATAAGTATCAAAAGATTGATACCTGTTTATGTCCAATTTCAATGTGAAATTAATTCCAATGACAAAAATTGGATTAAATGGTAAAAATATATTTCAATTTCGATTTAAAAACAACTAAAAATATAATCTAACTATATAACTAAACTATATTAAAAGGCACTTTTGAATTAAAATATAGTATTTTCACTATTCGTTAAAAAATGAACTTTATCAGAAAAATACCAAAAAAAATTACCCAAAGTAAAATTTGATGTCCCCATTCTAAATAAAAATTTTATTTGGTCAAATAGAACATAAAAAGATGACCAAAACATGATTTAATGATGGTTCACCATTAAAAGGTGATAAATTGGCCTTTTAATGAAATTATTCTTAAAACTAGATTTGTTCAAATTTTAAGCCTCTAAATTTTATTGGATAAAAGTAAATACATCTAACATACAACTATAATCATATTTTAGTTGGTTCTGTTCATTCCTGCCACTAAAATGGCTAGGAGTTAACCACCATTTAAAATAATAATATTATATTATTAGTGTGCAACATAAGATTCCAAAGAAACCCATTGTTGCGTATCAGGTATGCTATCAAACATAGAAACCCTTTTAAAGTAAAATTAATATTTAATTATCAAATATTAATAAATATGAAATATATCTTATTCTTCTTTTACTTGGGATGTTACAACCTTCCCACCTTTAGAAAATTACGTCCTCAGAATTTTTATTCATTTTTAAAAATAAGTGGGGGAATTTATCCCTCATAGCATTTTCAGATTCCCACATTGCTTCTTCAACCATATGGTTTTTCCAAAAAACCATTACCTGTTAAATTAATTTATTCCACAACACTTTCTCTCTATGGTCAAGAATCTGGACTGGTTTTTCTTCATAAGAGAGATTTTCTTTCAACTGAACTTCCTCTGGGCTCAAAACATGAGATGGATCTGACATATAGTTTCTCAACATCGAAACATGAAAAACATTTTGGACCTGGGATAAACTTGGGTGTAAAGCCACTCTGTACGTAAATGATCCCAGTTTCTCTAAAATTTCATAAAGTACAAGGATCCTCAGACTCAACGTTCACTTCTTACTAAAACTCATCACATGTTTCCATTTAAAATCTTTGAGAAAGAAATAATCACCTTCCTCAATTGAATGATCCTTCCTCCGGTTATCGGCATAACTTTTCTGTCTGCTCTGAGCTGTTATCATGTGATTCTGAATCAACTAAACATTCTCTGCCATATCTTCTACCAATTCTGGTCCCAATAGCTTCCTTTCAGCTACTTCATCCAAAAAAGATGTAGTTCGACAACTCTTTCCATATAATGTCTCAAATAGAGCCATCTGAATAATGAAATGAAAACTTTTATTTTAAAAAAATTCAACCCCAGAAAGATGTTGGCGCCATCTTCCCTGGTAATCCATCGAGCAAGCTCGTAACATATCTTCCAATGTTTTAATTGTTCATTATGACTACCCATCTGATTGAGGATGAAAAGCGTTACTGAAATTTAATTTAGTACCCAATGAATCTTGAAGGACTTTCCAAAAGATAGAAGTGAACCTGGGATCACGATCAAATACAATGGAGAGGGGAAATCCATGCAACCTAACTATCTCTTTAACATACAATTGAGAAAACTGATCTAGAGATATTGTGTCTCGAATAGGAAAGAAATGAGAAGATTTAGTCGATCGATCAACGATAACCCATAATGCATTATTACCTAGATATGCCTTTGGTAATCCAATAACAAAGTACATGTATATATTTTCCCATATCCACTCTGGCACCAGTAAAGGCTGAAGCATTCTTTTTGGTAATTGTTGCTCTGTTTTAACCTGCTGAAAAGTCAAACACTTCACAGTAAAATCAGAAATATCTTCTTTCATTCCATCCCAACCGTAATACTCCCAAAGATCTCTTTACATCTTAGTACTGCCAAGATGAACTGAAAACGGGGAGGTATGAGCTTCACATAACAAATCATTCTTGAACTATGAATTACAAGGAACACATAATATCTTTCCAAATCTCAAAACATTATCATTATCAATGTTAAATTCTGGTAACACAACCTTCTGAACCAACTCTACCTTTTTTTGCAACTCATTGTCTTCTTTATGTGGTTTCTTTATTTTGTCTGATAGAGATGACTTCACTGACACCTGGAACAAAATGGAAGAATTTCTTGCTCTAACAACGTCTATGACAATGTTTATCACATAAAAAAACAAAGGATCTCATTCCAAAAATAGCATGGTTAACGAAGCAGTACTTTTTCGACTCAAAGCATCATCCACTTTATTTTCTTTTCCTGGATGGTAATGAATCGTGCAATCGTACTACTTGATTAATTCCAACCATCTCCTTTGTCTCATGTTCAATTACTTTTGAGTGAATATATACATTAATCTTTTGTGATCAGTATATATTTCACACTTCACTCCTTAAAAATGATTCTAGTAAATTTTTAAAGCAAAAAACAACAATAGCTAATTCTGAATCATGTTTAGGGCGATTTAACTCATGAGGTTTCAATTGACGTGAAGCGTAAGCAATTACCTAATCATTCTTCATTAGGACACATCCCAGTCCTTTCAATGAAGCATCACTGTATATAACAAACTCACCATTTTTGGACGGCAGTGCCAAAACTTGAGCATTAACCAATCTTCTTTTCAATTCCTAAAAACAATCATCACATTATTTTGTCCAGATGAACTTAAAACCTTTTTGAGTTAACTTAGTCATTGGACTAGATAACTGTGAAAAATTTTCAACAATCCTCCTGTAATAACCTGCCAAACAAAGAAAACTACGAATCTCGGTTATATTTGTTGGTCTTGACCATTCTTCAACAACATATGTTTTAGCTGGATCAACAGTTATGCCATTTTTTGAAACAATGTGACCAAGGAATGAAATTTGTTGTAACCAAAACTCACACTTACTGAATTTCCAAAATAATTTATTTTCTTTTAAGGTTTGAAAGACAACCCTTAAATTAATTTCATTCCCATATTTACATTTAGAATAAACCAAAATATCATCAATAAACACAACCACCATTTATCACCGGATTCAACTGAGCCGTCACTACTGTAAACTATTCAATTCTGATTCCAACCATCTATGGTTGCTGATTCAGACGTTCATTCTCTTCTGAATGCCTTCCCAAAAAAACTTCGCTATTTAATTTAAAAAAATGAATTCTTAACACAGAAATATCTTATACGAATCAACATGGTAATTTTAAATGCTATATGATTTCAATATTAACATAAATTACTTTATGGATATTAATTTAACAATACCCTAACTCCTAAAGTTATCTAAATCGAACTTTGATACCAAATATAAGGACCCAGCCTTAAAACCATACATAATCACGAATTAAATGAATAATTCACATTGAGTATCTTTTCAGGTTTAAGGTTTTAGAGAGTTATTCCATAACTATTACATTTCAAAATATTACAAACTAGACACTTCTACCCAGTTTCCATTTTTTACAAAACCTGAACTCTTGAAAAGAAAGAGTCATGTCTAGTTCCATGTTTATGATAGCATGAATTCTCCAGGATCCCTTCCTTTATCCTATTCCACATTATGTCCTGTAAAAAACATCTCAAAAACATGGTATGAGCATAAAAATCTCAATAAGAGATACACAATGAAGTAAAACTGTTAGTTTTTTAAAACAACAAGCAAACGATGAATACATTAACATATGTAATACTTTTCACCACTATGATATAGTAAATACTCGTCACTAAATAAAAGATCATTACTTACCCATTTGTAACTGAAAAAGTACCATAAAACCCATATAAGTAACACATAACATATACAGGTAACCTGGGACATTAACATACATAAATGGAATAACCATACGGACGACTTCCACACATATCACTAAATGGAATAGCAATACGACCAACTTCCATACCCAATTCATTGGAGGTTATAACATAAAAACCTATCCTGGTATTCATGACACCACCCGTCATTTGGTTTATCACTTAATCGCCCGTCAAATGTCTATGTACCAATAAAAAATCATAACACATACAACAAATATAATGGAAAGAAAACATTTCCACATTTCAATCACAATATATCACTTCAATATATTCATATAAAAAATCCATTTTCAAAACCATTTTCAATACAAAAAATATGTAAATGTGTATAAGGTATTTATTTTATTTTGAAAAACATTCCTTGTTGTTGAGGAAGCCAATGATCAAATAAAACTCGCGGTGGCAAAAAAGGTTCTTGTCACCGCATTCGTTAAAAGAGATATTCTTTTTTTTACTTTAGTAAAAAACATTTTAGAAAAATATTCCTTTTAAATAAAATGAAAATTCAATGTTTTTTATACAGAATATAAAATAATTTTTTGTATTAGAACAATGTATGCCTTAATGAAAGGATATTGAGACGAAGTGCCTTACAAAAATTCGGCAGCCTAAAGACGCCACTTAAAAAATCATAAAATAAATTGATGAGAGTAAGAGAGGGTATATCATCATATGAAAATAAAAATTACAGTATGGAGAATATAAAATAACATCCTCCAACATAAGAACATGGAGCATAAATGAAATTACATAAAAGAGAGTTCTTGAAAAGAAATAGAGAGGTCGGATCCCTTAAAAAGATCATTTTGTAACTAAAATAGATCTATTAAGGGTATTTAATATAATATCACATAAATAATGTATGCTTATATAAAAATTAATTTCTCACATAATCAAATAATGACATAAAAAAGAAAGATAAGATCAACCCAAAGAACAGAAATTGGGATAAGATGTTCCCTTACCTCGTGTCTGACTTGACTCGATCGTTCATTAATATCCTGAATAATAAACTAAAGTTAATATATACTTTCTTAAGATCCTTTTTAAAGTTTACTATTCATTTTATATCACTTATTACCATGTTATAAACATTAATTAATCATTTGTGTTAATAACTTTCGTTTTGTCGATATTTTGTATTTGAGTAAAAAATGAACACCTTATATTTACTAGTTATCCATGTGGTAAAAAGGTTCATTATATCCAGAATAATATTCATTATTTTTATATAATATATTTAATATATATCTAGCATATACGTGTATTTATAATAGTACATAACATTTAGAGGTAAGAAATGAAATTCACCGTTCATGGAGACGGTAAGCCGTACGTACGCAAGAACGCTACTTTCATTTCTATTTATTATTTTTAGAGAAATAAAACATAATGATACATAGGTATATTATAATTCCAGTATAATATAATATATAATATCTTTAACACTATCATTTATACTTCCCACAAAAGGCATTAATGAGGAACTTAACTCTAAGGGGGCGGTAGTCCGTACTTACTCAAATGAGATTACCGTATTTACCCACTATCTAAACCAGAAAGGCTTGATATAATTGGGAAGCATAGAAGAATAATTAAATCTTAAATATAATATATATAATATATAAATACAGTTCCAACATAATGGACACCATGAGAGGCGGTAAGAGATAATCAAACAATCATCATTTCATGAGGTGTTAGTTTGCCGTCCACAGAAACATTATTTTCTTCACACATTAGATGGTGGTGTGTTTAAGTGTAGTTAAAATACTTCTCATAAAAACATAATAGTATATTTAGGATACTGTTTTTGTTACAAAATAAAGGAATAAAAGGATTTTAGGGGTTGGAGAAGTAAAATAAAAGAAAAACAATTTAAGAGATACCATTACATTTAATTTGGGTAACTCCCTTTGGTTTGAACCAAAAGACTTCTTGAAGAGCTTTCTGCCTAAGGTATGGCTTCTAGGGGGAGTAGAGGAATGTAGGGAGATTAATTGGGCAAAGTTTGGATGAGACAAAAGGCTTAATATGAGTTATTAATTGGTTATAAGTTCTCTATTTTTATAAGGGGGAGGAGGGGTCTTTTGGAAATTGTGAAAATATTATTTTATTATAGCTTCTATTCCGTTTCAAAAGGTCCAAAAAATCATTAATTATGAGGATAATATGAATTATGGTATAAATAAAATAATCCAATCATAATTGGACATTTTTTGGATAATATTTTAATCATTATAATGTTATTTATTTAAATCATTTATTAATGAGGTAAATACTGCATCATTATTGTGTAATGAACAATTTAATTTATTAGATGTCAAAAAATTATAAAAAAAATACTATCATGTAGGAAATATTTTTATATTTCCAATGAATATTTATATCCAAAAGATAATTTATATAATCCCTTCTAAAATTAATTTACTAGAAGATATTTTATTTTGTCATACTTTCCTTTACATTAAGTTAATTAATCTAAATTGTCATTATCACTTCCATGTGGATCAAAGGGGTCCCAAATTATTCCCAATGATGTCCATGGTCATTAATGACTCAACCAATAAGGTTTGTACAGGAGATATGGAAATTTTGAATTATTATAATATTCTTTTAACCTTGATTTACCCTATTTACCTTTAACCGTGACAAATAAAAGTCAAAAGTTACTATTAACAAAAAATTATTTTCATCTTAATAAACCAAATTTTACATATTGATAACAACCATGTATGTTGGATTTTTGAAAATCAATTCATAAAACTGGTAAATTTTCTTTTTAATGAAAAATTCAGTTTTTTTAACTACTGCTAAGTGGTGTAACTATTCATCAAAATTTTACGTTTTTCATAAAAATACAAAACATTCAGCCTAAGAATTATTTGATATTCCGAATTGAATATTTATGTCTATTTTTCCAAATTACAAACATATAATTGGCATTAATTAATTTAAAAATTAATTCCTATTGTTAAAACAAATAGAGTGTTTCTAAGGAAGAATAACTATCAAATGATTGATACTTTTTATGCCCAATTTCAAAGTGAAATTAATTCCAATGACCATCATTGGATTTAATGGTAAAAATATATTTCAATTTCAATTTAAAACCAACTAAAAATATAATCTAACCATATAACTTAATTATATTAAAATGCACTTTTAATTTAAAATACAGTATTTTTCACAATTCATTAAAAAAATGAACTTTATCAGAAAAATACCAAAAACTTACCCAAAGTTAAATTTGATGTCTCCATTATAAATAAGGATTATACTTGGTCAAATAAATCATATAAAGATGGCCGAAACATGATTTATTTTGGGTTCTCCATTAAAAGGTGATAAATTGGCCTTTTAATGTAAATTATTCTTAAAACTAGATTCATTCACATTTTAAGCCTCTGAATTTTATTGGATAAAAGAAAATACATCTAACAAACATTTATAAACATATGTTAGATAGTTCTCTTCATTCCTGCCACTAAATTGGCTAGGAGTTAAATACCATTTAAAATAATAATATTTTATTATTAGTGTGTAACGTAAGATTCCAAAGAAATCCATTGTTGCGTATCGGGTACGCTATCGAACATAGAAACCATTTTAAAGTAAAATTAATATTTAATTCAAAAATATTAATAAATAGGAAATATATTTTATTCTTCTTTTTCCTGGGATGTTACATCATACCCCCCTTTAGTAAATTGTGTCCTCGCAATTTTTATTCATTTATCAAAATAAGTGGGGGTATTTATCCCTCATAGCATTTTCAGATTCCCACGTTGCCTCTTCAACCATATGGTTTTTCCACAAAAACATTACCTGGTAAATTAACTCATTCCACAATACTTGCTCTCTATAGTCAAGAATATGGACTGGTTGTTCTTCATAAGAGAGATTCTCTTTCAATTGAACTACCTCTGGGATCAAAACATGAGATGGATCTGGCATATACTTTCTCAACATCGAAACATGAAAAACATTGAGGACCTGGGATAAACTTTGGGGCAAATCCACTATGTATGCATCTGATCCCACTTTCTCTAGAATTTCACAAGTTCCAATGATACTCGGACTCAACGTTCCCTTCCTACCAAAACGCATCACATGTTTCCATGGAGAAACTTTGAGAAATACATGATCACCGACCTCAGTTGAAATATCCTTCCTCCAGTTATCGGCATAACTTTTCGGTCTTTTCTGAAATGATCTCATATGATTCTAAATCAACTAAACTTTCTTCTTCCATCTCTTCTACCAATTCTGGTCCCATCAGCTTCCTTTCACCTACTTCATCCCAAAAAGCTGGAGTTCAATAATGCTTTCCATGTAATGCCTCAAATGGAGCCATCTGTATACTGAAATGAAAACTATTATTATAGAAAAATTCATCCAAAGAAAGATGTTGGTTCCAACTTCCCTGGTAATCCATCGAGAAAGATCATAACATATCTTCCAATTTATAAATTGTTCATTCTTACTGCCCATATGATTGAGGATGAAAAGATTTTCTAAAATTGTATTTAGTACCCAATGACTTCCGAAGGCCTTTCCAAAAGTTAGAAGTGAACCTGGGATCACGATCAGATACAATGGAGAAAGGAACTCCATGCAACCTGACTATCTCATTAACATAAAATCAAGAAAGTTGATCTAAAGAAAAAGTATCTCGAATAGGAAGCAAATGAGCAGATTTATTCTATCGATAAACTATAACCCATATTGCATTATTACCTAGAGATGTCATTGTTAATCACCCAAAAAAGTCCATGGATATATTTTCCCATTTCCACTCTAGAACTTGAAATGGATGAAGCATTCCTTTTGGTAATTTTCACTCTGCATTAGCCTGCTGACAATTCAAACACTTCACATTAAAATCAGCAATATCTATTTTCATTCCATCCCACATGAAATACTCCTGAAGATCTCTGAACATCTTAGTACTGCCAGGATGAACTGAAAACAGGGAACTATGAGCTTCACATAACAACTCATTCTTCAACTGTGATTCACAAGGCACACATAGTCTCTTTCCAAATATCAAAACATGATCATTATCAATGTTATATTAAGGTAACATACACTTCTGAACCAACTCAACCTTTTTCTGCAACTCATTGTCTTCTTTTTGTGCTTGCTTTATTCAGTCTGATAGAGATGACTTCACTGACACCTGAAACAACACAAAATAATTTCATGCACCAACAACTTCTATGAAAATGTTTATCAAATCCAAAACCAAAGGATCTAGTTCCAAACGTAGCATGGTTAATAAAGAATTACTTATTTGACTGAAAGCATCTGAAATGTTATTTTCTTTTCCCGGATGGTAATGGATAATGTAATCATAATCCTTGATTAATTCCATCCATCTCCTCTGTCTCATGTTCAATTATTTTTGAGTAAAAATTTACTTTAAATTTTGTGATCTGTATATATTTCACACTTCACTCTATACAAATGGTTACTCCAAATTTTTAAAGAAAAAACAACAGTAGTTAATTCCAAATCATGTGTAGGGTGATTTAACTCATGAGGTTTCAATTGAAGTGATGCATAAGCAATTACCTAATCATTCTGCATTTGGACACATCCTAGTCCTTTAAACGAAGCATCAATGTAGATAACAAACTCACCATTTCTAGAAGGCAGTGCCAAAACTGGAGAATTAACCAATATTATTTTCAATTCCTGAAAACAATCATCACATTCTTTTGTCCAGATGAACTTAACACCTATTCATGTTAACTTAGTCATTGGACTAGATAACCGTGAAAAATTTTCAACAATCCTCTGGTAATAACCTTCTGAACGAAGAAAACTAAGAATCTCAGTTATATTTGTTGGTTTTGGCCATTCTTCGACAACTTTTGTTTTAGATGGATCAATAGTTATGCCATTTTTTGAAACAATGTGACCAAGGAATGAAATTTTTTGTAACAAAAACTCTCACTGGATGAATTTCCCAAATAATTTCTTTTCTTTTAAGGTTTGCAAGAAAACCCTTAAATGAATTTCATGCTCTTATTCACATTTAGAATAAACCAAAATATCATCAATAAACACGACCACCATTTATCACCTAATTCAACTGAGCTATCACTACCGTAAACTGCTCAATTTTGATTCCAACCATCTCTGGTTGCTGATTTAGAATGTCATTCTCTTCTGTATGCCTTCCTAGAAAAGCTACTCTATTTAAATTATGAAAAAGAAATCTCAACACAGACATATCTTAGATGAAGAAATATAGTAATCTGTAAATGCTATATGATTTCAATATTAACATAAATTACTTTATGGATATTAATTTAACAATACCCTAACTCCTAATGTTATCTAAATCAACCTTTGATACCAACTATAAGGACCCAGCCTTAAAACCACACATAATCCTGAATTAAATGAATAATTTACATTGAGTATCTTTTCTGGTTTAGCGTTTTAGAGAGTTAGGCCATAACTATTACATTTCAAAATATTACAATGTAGACACTTCTACACAGTTTCAATTTTTTTACGAAACATGAACTCTTGAAATAAAAGAGTCATGTCTAGTTCCATGTTTAAGATAGCATGAATTCTCCTTGATCCCATACTCTACCCTATTCCACATTTTGTCCTGTGAAAAACATTTTAATGACATGGGATGAGCACAAAAAGCTCAGTAAGAGATACACAATGAAGTAAAACTGTTATTTTTTGAAAACAACAACTAAACCATGAATACATTAGCATAAGTAATACTTTTCACCTTTATGAAATAGTAAATACTCTTCACTGAATAAAAGATCATTACTTACCATTTTGTAACCAAAAGAGTACCATAAACCCATATAAACAACACAAAACATATAAAGGAATCTCGGAACATAAACATACATAAATGGAATAACCATACGGTTGACTTCCACACATATCACTAAATGGAATAGCCATACGACTGACTTCCATACCCAATTAATTTGAGGTTATAACATATCCACCCATCCCGGTATTCACGCCACCACACGTCCTTTGGTTTATCAGGTAACCACCCGTAAAATGTTCAAGTACCGATATAAATTCAAAACACATACAAAAAATATAATGGAAAGAAAACATTTCCACATTTCAATCAAAATATATCACTTAAATATATTTACATATCAAATCCATTTTCAATACCATTTTCAATACCAAAAATATGTAAAAGAGTATAAGGTATTCATTTTATTTTAAAAAATCATTCTGGCATGTTGAGGAAGCCAAAGATCAAATAAAACTTATGGCGGCGTAAAAGGACATTATCACCGCTTATGTTAAAAGAAACATTTTTTTGGATGTTTAGTAAAAATCATTGTATAAAAATATTACTTTTAAATAAAATGAAAAATCAAAGGTTTTTATACATCATATAAAAGAAAGTCCTGTATTAGAACAAAATATGCCTCAATGGAAGGAGATTGAGACTAAGTCCCTTACAAAAATTCGGCAGCCTAACGACGCCAATTAAAAAATATTAAATTGAATTGATAAGGGTAAGATAGGGTATCTCATCTTATGAAAATAAAAATTACATTATGGAGAATATAAAATAACATCCTCCAACATAAGAACATGGAGCATAAATGAAATGACATAAAAGAGAGTTTTTGAAAAGAAAGAGAGAGGTCGGATCCCTTACAAAGATCATTTTGTAAATAAAATAGATCTATTATGTGTATTAAATATAAGAAGACATAAATAATGTATAAATACATAGAAATTAATTTCTCACATAATAAATTAATGACATAAACAAGAAAGAGAAGATCAACCTGAAGAACAGAAATTGGGTTAAGAAGTTCCCTTACCTCGTGTCCGACTTGACTCAATTGTTCTTTAATATCCTGAATAATAAAATAAAGTTAATTTCTACTTGCTTAAGAACCTTTTAAAAGTTTATTATTCCTTTTATATAACTTATTACCATGTTATAAACATTATTTAATCATTTAAGTTAATAACTTTTGTTTTGTCAATATTTGGTACTTGAGTAAAAAATGAACACCTTATATTTACAAGTTGCCCATGTGGTCAAATTTTCATTATATCTAGAATGATATTCATGATTTTTATATCATATATATCATATATATTTAGTATATACATGTTTTTATAATAGTAAATAACATTTATAGGTAAGATATGAAATGCACCATTCATGGAGACGGTAAGCCGTACGTATGCATGAAGGCTACATTCATTTCTATTTCACAATTTTATGGAAATAAAACATAATGATACATAGGTATAATATAATTCCAGTATAATATCATATATAATATCTTTAACACTATCCTTTATACATCCCACAAAAGGCATTAACAAGTTACATTACTTCAAGGGGGCGGTAGTCCGTACTTTCTCAAATGAGATTATCGTATTTACCCACTATCGAAACCATAAAGGTTTGATATAATTGGTAAGTACTAAAGCATAATGAAATCATTAACATAATATATATAATATATAAATATAGTGCTAAAAAAATGGCTACCATGAGAGGCGGTAGGAGATAATCGAACAATCATCGTTTCGTGAGGCGTTAGTTTTCCATCCACAGAAACATTATGTTCTTCACCCATTAGATGGAGGTGTGTGTAAGTGTAGTTCAAATACTTCTCATAACAACATCCTAGTATATTTAGGATACTATTGTTGTTACAAAATAAAGGAATAAAAAGAGTTTAGGGGTTGGATAATTAAGACAAAAAACAATTTATGAGAAACGGTTACCTTTAATTTGGGTAACTCCCTTTGGTTTGAACCAAAAGACTTCTTAAAGAGAATTCTGCCTAAGGTAAGTTTTGGTCGGAGTGGATACTCAAGAGGAGGGTGAACTAAGTTCCAATTAAAAATTTTGTTAAAATATTCTGTTTTTAAAATCCCCCAATTTATAAAACAAGTTAAACTGTAGTGAATTTATATAGATTGTAGATGTTCACTTAGCTTCTCAAATACTGATTAGGTCTCAGTTAATTTAACCACATGATTAATCTAACTTTTGAAACTAACCTACTAATTTATAATAAGTACAAACACTTGCTAATTTAACTATCAATGTAGCTTTAAAATAGTATTGTATTTCAAAGTAACAACGGTGGAAAATAAAAGATATATGTAGTATACTTTAAACATAGACTAAAGATGCACAACAGATATAAAAAGAGGTTCAATCCCAATCCGAGACTTAGTCCTATCAAATTTATATTATCTTGATCCACACCATGGATCGGGGTTAACAACAACTTACAAAACTATACAGGTCACGCAGGGACCTCTACCACAGTTCTTCGTGGGAAACCAAACAAAGGCCAGGCCACACAAGGACCTCTTCCACAGTTGATGTGGGTAAACAAGAGTTAAGAGTTTTGGAGTGAGGATTTTGATATCCTCCAGTTTAGTGCATGAGACATTGTGTGTGTAAGACATAAAGGGTACACCACTCTACTCAAAAGTAAATAAACAAATCACTTAGAGATAAAAGATAAGAGTTTAGAAATATCTAGTGATTAGAAATGCAGCTCTGGACTCGTTGGATTCAGCAGAATTGCTTTTGAGTCCTTCTCTGGTTTTTCTGTTGAAATAAAGAGTGTCGAAGTCTAGCTTGTGTTCTACAGGAGTTAAAATGATCTCTTTATTTGTCGTGTGATCTTCAGTGGTGTTGGATTGCACTCATGAGAGTTATTTGAAATTTTTGCAATCTATTTCTTGCTCGGGATTGTTCTTCTTATTCAGCACAACGCTCTCAGGTGTACGTAAGTTCTTCTTGTTGTATCATCACACTCACACGTGTACTGAATATCAATATTCCTTATATTCTATGTGTTCTAGCAGTAGGAATGATTCCATTTTCATAGGTACGAGATACAGTTTCCTGACATGCCAACAACTATCATTAAATGACATTAATTGCATTAAAAACATCAAATATGACTGTTAGTATTTTTTAAATAATATTGATAAAGAGTTAAGAAATGGTGTCATAGTGATTATGTAAACAGTGTCTTCTTCACAGTATAGTCTTCACGGTATGTGGTTCACGGTATGTGCTTTACGGTATCTCTATGTCACGGTGTGTAGCTCACGGTATTTGTGTCACAGTTTGTCCTTTACAGTGTCTGGGTCACGATTTTTCCTTCATGGTGTCTGGGTCACAGTTTTTCCATCACTGTGTCTGGGTCACAATGTGTAGCTCATGGGGTCTGGGTCACGGTTTGTCCTGCACGGTGTCTGGGTCACAATTTGTCCTCCACGGTGTCTGGGTCATGGTTTGTCCTTCACAGTGTCTGGGTGACTGTGACTGTGTCTTGTACACAGTCTGTCTTACTATGTCAAACATCACGGTCTCCCTATACATTTACAAATATCTGTATTTAGATTTAGACAGTAATATGAATAATATGGATTAAGCTTAATCATTATAGAGTAAATAACATCTATAATATTTGTTATCATAACAACATAATGTGTAGTTATTATTGAGATTGAAAGGAATTAGAAATATGTGCAATTAAGATTGAGATTAATTAACAGGAATATGATTTTTGATCATTAAGACATGATTAATACATGAGGAGTTCAACAATATCCCCATCTTTGATGATCACAAATCATGTATAGTCAAAATATTGATGAAATGAAACATTAAAGAAACTATCATATTATAATAGTAAAGATTAGAGAATAATAGATTCGATAATAACATATCTCATTATAGTACGAATACTTGTAGTTTTTCTCCCCCTTTTGGGATTATCAAAAAGTAGAGAAAATGAAATGAAACACTGTATTTTCCATTAAATGTTTTTATAAGATAACATGCAAGAGAAATTGAAACAGTAAACAACAAATGACATCCCATCAAAAAAACAGAAACAGTCTGTGGACTTTTCAGGGATCCACCTTTTCCATGCCTTTATCAGCAGTAAGAGCTGGTGTGGATGTAGAAGAAGGTATAGTTGTAGTAGAAAGAGAGGGTAAGGGTAGACCTTCAAAAACGGATGCAGCCAATGTAGGAGCAGTAGAATATCTAGGCTTCGGTTGGTCAAGAATGACTGGTCGGATCTGAGAAAGAGCTTGACTGACTGACATGGCAGTGGAGGCTAAGGCAGGTAGACCAGGTCTAAGCGGTGCAGCAGCTGGAGCAACTACAACAGTACTCTTCACATGAAGATATGACTTCAAAATATTTATGAAATCAGTAATGATTTCTCCCCCATATTGCATAGACTTTTTAAAATCTTCCTTATTCTCCATGAATTTTTCCATCAATCTGGTGAACTCTGTAAGCTTTTGAACTTGAGCTTTAAAACCTTGAGTTACCAGAGGGAATCTCAAATTCTCCACAAGATATCTAAAGTGATCTATCATATCAATTTTGGAGAAAATATGAGTAAGATAAAAATATATTTTCTTAGTGATCTCCTATTGAGCATCATTGGATATCTTAGAATGAATTCTAACCAAGTCCAATGCTCGATCACTGTTCTTAACCAATTCTGACAAAGAAGACAGATCCAAGCCATTGAAGGCATTTTGAAGTTCTTCCTTGATTATGGATATTGGCAAAGAATCATCCAAAGGACGAACATAAGGTTGATCAGAAGAAGGGGAAGCTTTTACAGCTTCAGATAGAACTTTAAGCTATTTTAAAACATTCTGCAGACATCCAGTGTACTCATCTGCGACATTATTCAAATTTTCCACAAGCTCCCTCAGGAATTCTAGCATTTTGGTGTGTCTTTTTCCAATCATCTCATCAAAATACAGTAGATATTGATGAACATGAGACACAATTTCCTTAGCGAGGGTGGAATCAGTTGGCTCAGGAGAAGCAGCAACATGTGCAGGGGAAAAAACATGATCAGGCATAGACTCTGATCTCAAAGACTACTCATTCTGTAGGTTTGATACCATATTTTTCTGGTTTTCAACATCAACACTCAGCAGCTTATTTTCTACTCTAACTTCTTTAATTTCTCGGATCATCCTTGGTTGAATATGAAATATAATATTTTTAAAGAGAATTGATGCATATTCTTGACTCAGTTGAGTTACTGGACGAGGTTGAGTGGATAAGATATTCTCAACTCCGGCTAATAGATTTTCTCCAATAACTTTCAGAACATATTTAGTCACAAAAGAGTGTTGCTCGGGTAAGAGTGCAGGGGAAGGTAGTGGAGTAGGTTCTGGTTGTGGTTCCGAGTCATCTTCAGACTCAGACTCTGATTCAGATTTTGGCTCTGGTTCTGGTTCTGGATGAGCTACAGACTTCAGTTTAAACACAGAAGAGAAATACATTCCAGTTTTAGTCACTTTCTATGATGCATTCACAACATAAATGCTTTGGAAAACATTACGAGTGTACACAGAGTATGAGACAGTAGGTTGAGAAGCTTCAGAATATCAATCTTCTATAATCTCAAGGTTTTTAGGTTCCTCCCCCTCAAATTTTGTATCCATTTCAGAGACTATAGGCTCAGCAACATGGTCAAGATCCACTGTATCATCTCTAATCTCTTCAGAAAACACTTTCCTTACCAGCTGAAAGGCAATTTCAATCCTTTCTACAGTAGAGGTAATAATCTCCGGAACCGATTGTTCCACTTGTTGTGCTTCTAGATTGACTTCTTTCTCAACAGGGAGATCCTCTTCAAGAGGATATGTCCTTATGGTTTCTTTCTCCTCTAAATCAAGAAAAGTCAATTTTATTGCAGCCGTAGGATGTGTTTCTGGATTGACATCCTCACTAGAAGCAGGAGATTCCTCTTATCTCAAACCAACAACAACTTCCTCTCCTTGAGGTATTCCAGCAGGGTCAACAGTAGGGATAATAGCAGGGACAACATCCCTTTATTTTTTAACAAGTGCTGTTTCCATTGGAGGTATTATAGATTCTTCTCTATGTGGTACTTTAGCTGCCACTTCCTCCTCTTCTTCTTCTTCTTCTGAATACTCACCCACTTCATCTGGTTCGAAACCCGGATCGGCTATATTCTTAGGCCTTTTTGGGTAATCAACAGGATTAAACATTTTATAAAGTTGATCATTATCCTCAACCCATTGCTTCTTCCAGGTGTTCCAACTAATATTCATCCTTCTGATGATAGGGTTGGATAAGCAGAAATCATAGTCATCTAACTTTTCTTCATTCAGTCCAACCATCCCTTTGGAAACTAACATGGATGAAATCATCCTTGAGTAAAACAAGGAGGTGGATTTGGAAGTGACTTTAATCAGCTCATATATATGGTTAATGACGTACTTTCATAGGTTGATCTTATGACCATTATTCAATAGGTGAATCAGGATCACATCCTGGTACATCATTACAACCAAATCCCCTTTTCTCGGACTGATCAAATTCTGAACAAATTTGAAAAGAAGTCTAGTTTCTCCATCTAATTCTAATTCTATAGCTCTTCACTTGGTGCCATTACCAGATAAAATTTCCAAGGCATTTTCTAGATTGAAGATATCAGATGATGGAGGAGGGTCTGTCTGGTAGTCTTCACAAACTCTTTCATGTGGAATTCTTAGGCATCCATCCCACATCCTTGAGGAGAAAGAAAAATTCTGGCCATTGATCCAGCTGGTCACCATAATTTTTTCTCCAAACTCAAAGGAAAACTTTACATTTTGATAGAATTGAGATACCATCCTCAGGTAAATCAGTCTATTTTGTCCAGAGAACCATTCATGCCATCCTTGTTCTGTTAAAACATTCAAAACTAATGACTTGCTAGACAACAGCCACTCATGACAAATATCTTTTTCAGGTACAACAGTATGGCTTACCAACATTGGGTTTAGAGGTTCTTTCAGGAGCTATACTTGGTATTTTCTTCTATTTCATAGAGCGTAGCTTCTCAGATGAGGGTGATGATGGACGCTTCATCCTTGGCATCCACTGAAGGTTTGGGCAAGAGGTAAGAGAAGGTTTTCAATAATGAGAAAGTTCAAGAGAGATTTCGGGTAAGTAATCGAATGAAACACTTATGTTTTATCATTTGGGAATGCCAAACGTCATAAAAACAAAAACGCAGGAAATAAAATAGCGGTGAAATAAATATTACCGCGATACGGGTTAAAATATAAGTATAAATAAAATTCACAGTGAGACCGTGAGTAGGAATTACGGTGTGATGAAAACCATTCATCACGGTGAGATATTTGGTGGTTGTCATGGTGAGACAGTGGCCATTATGTGTAGTCACGGTGAGACAGTGAGTTGACAGACCGTGAGCACAAGGTCTTAACAGTGAGACCGTGAGCATGAAGTAGTAACTGTAAAACAGTGAGCATGAAACTGTAAAGTAAAATATAGTAAAGTATTATACATTAAGATCAGTAAGATATCTATTTATGAATTATCATACCAAGATCATGTATGATGTAGTCTAATCTTTCAGAATTTAATGGTTTGGTGAATATATCAGCATGTTGATATTCAGTACCAAGGAATTCCAAAGTGATATCACCTTTTTGATAATGATCCCTCAAAAAATAATGTCTTACATCAATATGTTTTGTCCTAGAATGAGAAACAGGATTCTTAGAAATATTAATAGCACTTCTATTGTCTCAAATTATTGGGACATGTCTGAATTGATATCCATAGTCTAGTAATTTGTGTTTCATCCGCAAAATTTGTCCACAACAACTTCCAGTAGCTATGTATTCAGCTTCTGCAGTAGATAATGCAAAAAAAATTGTTTCTTACTACACCATGATACTAGTGAGTTGCCTAAATGGTGACATGTTCAAGAGGTTCTTTTCTATCTAACTTACATCCAACAAAATCAGCATCATAATAACTAACTAAATCAAATGATTGTCCTTTGGGATAGAGCAGTCCTTAATTGGGAGTATGCTTGAGGTATTGGAAAATTATCTTTACAGCATTTATATGTGACTCATTAGAGTATTATTGAAAAAAATCACACATACACACACTAAACATAATATTAGGATGACTAGAAGTCAAGTAGAGTAGACTTCCAATCATTACTCTATAAGTAGTTTGATCAACAGATTTACCATCTTCATCAAGATCCAACTTACGGGTGGTACTCATGGGAGTGTCACTACTTTTTGTGTTATCCAATCCAAAAAGTTTTAAAAGATCTATAGTATATTTACATTGAGTTAAAATAATTCCATTATCAATTTGAAAGATTTGAAATCCATGAAATAATTTTAGTTCACCCATTAAACTCATTTAAAATTCATTTTTCATCATTTTAGAAAAATCAGTACATAGGGAATTTCATGAAGTTCCAAAAAATTATCATCTACAAAAAGTTTTACAACTAAAACATCTTTAGAAATTCGTTTTATAAAAAGCGTAGGGTCAGCTATACCTTTTGAAAAAACTTTAGAAATTATAAACGTACTTACTCTATAATACCAAGCTCTTGGAGCTTTCATTAAACCATATAAAGCTATTGATAATTTGAAAATATGATTTGGAAAATGTGGGTTTGAAAATCCAGGTGGTTGTTCAACAAAAACATCCTCATCAATATATCAATTTAATAATGCACTCTTGAAATCTATTTGATATATTTTGAAATTTAGATGTGCAACATAAGCAAGTAAAATCCTAATGGATTCTAATCTGGCTTCTGGAGAAAAAGTCTCCTCATAGTAAATTCCTTCATCTTGACTATAGCCATGTGCAACCAGCCTAGATTTTTTTTCTAACTATGTTTCCAGATTCATCTACTTTATTTAGAAACACCAATTTAGTGCTTATTGTGAAAGTGTCCTTAGGTCATTCTACAAGATTCCAAACATTATTTCTTTCAAACTGATTGGGTTCTTCATCCATGGAAATCACCCAAAATTCATCATTAATAGTATCATCAATGTTTTTAGGTTCAAGCTGTTACAAGAAGGCTTGATGTTCAATATAATTTCTAAGAGAAGGTCCAGTCTATGTCCCTCTATCTAGTAAAGGTAGGACTAGAAATTTCAGGCTCTTCTATAGGTTTGGGTTCATTAGGAGCAGATTCTGGAATAAGTCCAGAACTGGTTGTCTTTATAGCAGATTCTTTAGAATTGTCATTATGGTCCAGAACACTCAAATCTTCTCCAAGATTTTCAAGAGTGGTTTTAGGCTCATGTGGATCAGTTTCATCAAATTCGATGTGAACAAATTCTTCCTAACAATTGGTTCTCTTGTTGAAAACTCTATAGGATTTTCTGGTTAAAGAATATCCTAAAAATATTCCTTAATCACTCTTAGAAGCAAACTTATCAAGGTTATCTTTTGTATTGATAATAAATACTTTGCAACCAAACACTCTAAAGTAATTGACTTTAGGTTTTCTATTATTCCATAGCTCATATGGGGTCTTCTTAAGAACTGGTCTAATTAAGACTCTATTAACAATATAACAAGTTGTATTCATAGCATCAGCCCAAACGTAAATAGGAAAGTCATATTCATTAAGCATAGTTCTAGCAATTTCTTGACGGGTTCTATTCCTTCTTTCTACTACACCATTCTGCTAAGGTGTTATAGGAGCAGAAAAGGTATGACTATAGCCATTGTGTTAGAAAGAAGATTCAAACTCTTGATTTTTAAACTCACGGCCATGATCACTTCTCTGGGTTTTAATCTTAAGCCCTCTAAGATTTTCTACAAACATGGAGTATTTAACAAAATTAGAACAAGATTCACTTTTGTGAGATAAGAAGTATACCCAAGTATATATAGAAAAGTCATATACTAGGACATATACATAGTGCTTCCCATTTAAACTAGAAACTCTAGATGGTCCAAACAAATCCATGTGAACCAACTCAAGAGGTTGAGAAGTTGAGACTTCATTCTTTGGTTTAAAAGATATTTTGTGTATCTTTCCCTTTTGACAGGGATTACAAACTTTTTCATTTGGAAACTCAAGTTTGGGTAGGTCCCTAACTAAGTTATTCCAAGTAATTTTTCTAAGTGAGTGTATATTGCAGTGTCTTAATCTTCTATTCCAAAGCCTAGAATATTTATGAAAATCATTTAAACAAGAAACATTTTGTTTAGCTAGAGAATTCAGATCCATAGAATAAACATTTTCATTTTTTAAAGAAGAAAATACTAAAACAAAATTAGAATTAAAAACATTACATGAATCATTTTAGAACATGAAATTAAAACCATCATCACACAATTGATAAATACTTAACATGTTATATTTTTTTCCATCAACAAATTAAACATTGGAAATTAAAACTGAATTAGTGATACCAATTTTGCCTAGGCCGATGATCTTTCCTTTAGAATTATCACCAAAGTTGACATAGCCTCCATTAGCCTTAATTAAACTCTTGAAGCATGAGTAATCCCCAGACATATGTCATGAACATCCACTATCCGAATACCATGTCTTTTTATGGGAACTCTTCAAACATGTTTCCCAAAAAATAGTTTTAGATAGGAAATGATTTGCGTACCCATATCTTCTAGGGTTTAGAAAGGTTATAAATCAAAGCTTTAGGTACCCATATTTGTCTTATGGGTCTCATATGATTTAAAGAATCAATAGATTTTTAAAGATAAACATTATTTTATTTATAACTATGTGAATAACTAGTTAAAGCATATGAATGTCCAGAACTAGAACTAGAAGTATTCTGTCCAGATTTAGGAATAAATCTATTCATATTAATCTGTCTCTGTCCAGGTTTGTATCCTATTCCAGTAGTGTATTTTGGTGCCACTTGATTTCCTAGAATTTGATTTAGTGTATCCTTTCCATTTGTGATATTCTCTATGTCTTTTATAAGTTTCTCATTAGACATTTTCAGTTCTGTATTTTCTTTTAACAGTTGAGCATTCTTCTCTTTTTCAATTTTAAGTTCAATTTTAACAGTTATAGTGAGAGCATGTGTTTTTTCAATGATTTGTAATTATCCTTACGTTCATTGAATGTCTATTCCATTATATTACAATATTCAAATAATTCATCACTAGTCATGTTTTTAGAATCCGAATCAGATTCTGCATCATATCCAGAATAATAGGAATTTAAAGCAAGAGTATCTAAGGTTACCTCAGATGTGTTTGTCATAAAACACATGTTGGCACATTTCTCTTCAGAATCAGACATTTCATATTGACTTGTGCTATCTCTTGAAGCACTCCAAGTATCCTTCATAGCTTTCTTTTACTTACTGTCCTTGTAATCATATTTTTTCTTGAATTTTAGCTTTGGGAAGTCTGCTTTAATGTGTCCTTTTATTTTTCACTCATAGAAAAAAACTTCATCACTTTTATCTGGGTTTTCCAGTCCTTCTTCCAATGTCCCTTATTTTCATACATACCCTTTAATTTTTTTTCAAAAAAATTTCTCCATCCTATAAAATATCTTAAACCTTCTGGCTATCTGACCCATTTCAGCATCACTATCAGAGTCTGATCTTTCACTTGTTGAACTGTCAGTTTGTATTTGGGCTTGTTCTTTGTCATGGTTCTTTCAAGAAGTAGTCATGAAAGCCACTGATTTATTTTTTGGTTCATCCTCTTCCTCTTTATTCACCTTGAGTTCTTCCTCATACATCATAATCATACCAATGAGTTCTTTGACAAGTAGAGTAGCAATGTCACATGACTCTTTGATTGAAACAGATGTGCCTCTCCATCGGTCTGGTAGACACCTCAATATTCTCATAATTTGTTCCTTTGCTGGAACAACCTTTTCGAGTGAATTCATTGTATTAACTATCTCATTGAGCATGAGATACATATCAGAAATAGGTTCGCCAGTCTTCATTTTAAAATTATCATATTTAATATTATAAGTATTTAATCTAATTTATTTAACATTGGTTGTTCCTTCATGAGAAACACCCAAAGTATCCCAAATATTAAAAGCATTTTATAGGTAGAAATTTTGTAAAATTCCTCATCTCCTAGAGCACAGTACAAAGCATTCATAGCTTAAAGTTATTAATGTAAGAATCTTTGTAGGTTCATCCCAGGTTGTTCTTTTAGTTTCTGGAATTTTATATTGAGATTCTATAGAATTCCAAATATCAGAACCCGTACTTTCCTAATGAATTTTCATTTTCAATTTCAACTGAGCATACTTTGTACCATTGAAGAAAGGTGGAATGTTAGTAGCAGCACCTTATAGTCTATTATCCATAACCAGATTGTAGAAAAGAATATTTTAAAGAGATAAAATTTAGAACAAACAGAAATTTAAGATTTTTAAAGATTCAACTACAATCACAGAAGAAAAATAGAGTGTTTCAAAAATCCTTCAACAAAAACAACCTCGGATACCAAATGTTGGTTTGAGTGGATACTCAATAGGGGGGGTGAATTGAGTTCCAATTAAAATTTTTGTTAAAATATTGTCTATTTAAAATCCCCCAATTTTTAAATAAAGTTAAACTGTAGTGAATTTAAACAGACTTTGGATGTTCACTTAGCTTCTCAAATATTTATTAGGTCTCAGTTAATTTAACCACAAGATTAAACTAACTTTTGAAACTAACCTACTGATTTATAATAAGTATAAACAATTTATAACTTAACTATCAAAGTATCTTTAAAATGGTTTTGTATTTCATTGTAACAGTAGCGGAATATAAAAGATATGTGTAGTATACATTAAACATAGAAAAAAGATGCAAAACAGATATAACAAGAGGTTCAGTCTCAAACTGAGACTTAGTCCACTCAAATTTATATAAAATTGATCCACACCCTGGATCGGGGTTAACAACAGTTAACAATACTATCCAAGCCATGCAGGGACCTCTACCACAGTTCTTCGTGGGAAACAAAACAAAGACCAGACCGCACAAGGACCTCTTCTACAGTTGACGTGGGTAAACAAGAGTTAAGAGTTTTGGAGTGAGGATTTTGATAAACTCCAATTCAGTGTAGGAGATAGTGTGTGTAAGACATACACAGTACACCACACTTCCCGAAAGTAAATAAAAAAATCACTTAGAGATAACAGATTAGAGTTTATAAAGCTCTAGTGATTAACAATGCAGCTCTGAACTCGTTAGATTCAACAGAACTGCTTCTAAGTCGTTCTCTGGTTTTTCTATAGAAAAATAGATTGTTGTAGTCTATCTTTTGTTCTACAATAGTGAAAATGTTCTCTTGATTCATTGTGTGATATTCAGTGGTTTTGGATTGCACTCATGAGAGTTCCTTGAAAGTATTTCAATCTCTTTCTTGCTCAGGATTGTTCTTTTTGTTCAGCATAGTTCTCTCGGGTGAATGTAAGTTCTTCTTGTTGTATAATCATACTCGCACGTGTACTGCATATCAATCTTCCTTATATTCCATGAGTTCTGGTAGTAGGAATGATTCCCTTTTCATAGGTACGATATACGGTTTCCTGACATGCCAATAACTATCATTAAATAACATTAATTGCATTAAAAACATCAAATATGACCGTTAGTAGTATTTAAATAATATTGACAAAGAGTTAATAAATAGTGTCACTGTGATTATGTAAACAGTTTCTTCTTCACTGTATGGTCTTCACGGTATGTGGTTCACGGTATGTGATTCTTGTTATCTCCATGTCACAGTGTGTAGCTCACAGTGTCTGGGTCACGGTTTGTCCTTCACGGTGTCTGGGTCACTGTTTGTCGTTCATGGTGTCTAGGTGATGGTTTTTACTACACGGTGTCTGGCTCACGGTTTTTCCTTCATGGTGTCTGGGTCACATTTTGTCCTTCATGGTGTCTAGGTCACGGTTTGTACTTCATGGTGTCTCGGTGACTGTGTTTGTGTCTTGTACACAGTCTGTCTTACTGTGTCAAACATCATGGTGTCTCTATACTTAGAAAAATATCTTTATTTCTATTTAGATACTAATATGCAGAATATAGATTAAGCTTAATCATTAGAGAGTAATTTAAATCAATAAGAGTTGTTATTATAACAACAGGAAGTGTAGTTTATATTGAGATTGAATAGCATTAGAAAGATGTGCAATTAAGATTGAGATTGATTAACATGAATAGAAATTTTGAGCATCAAAACATGATTAATACATGAGGAGTCCAACAATAAGAATTTTGGGGGAGTATAGGGGTGTAGGTAGCTTAATTGTGAAGAGGTTGGACAAGCAAAATGGATTGAGAGGTGTGTGGAATTGGTTATAAGTTGTATCCTTTTATAAGGGGGAGGAGGGGCTCTTTTGGAAAGTGAGAAAATATTATTTTATTATAAAATTATATTCAGTTTCAAAAGGTCCAAAAATCATTAAAGATGAAGATAAGATGAATCATGGTCTAAATAAAATTATCCAATCAGAATTGGACATGTTTTGGATAATATATTAATCATTATAATCTTATTTATTTAAATCATTTTTTAATGAGGTAATTACTGCATCATTATTATGTGATGAACAATTTAATTTATTAGATGTCTAAAAATTATAATAAAATTACTATCATGTAGGAAATATTTTTATATTTCCATGGAATATTTATATGCAAAAATATAATTTATATAACCCCTTCTAAAAATTAATTTACTAAAAGATATTTGCTTTTGTCATACTTTCCTTTACTTTAAGTTAATTAATCTAAATTGTCATTATCACTTCCACGTTGATCAAAGGGGTCCCAAATTCGACCCAAATATGACCATGGTGATTAATGACTCAACCAATAAGGTTTGGACAAGTGTTAAGATAATTTTGAATTATTATAATATTCTTTTAACCTTGAATTACCCTATTTACCATTACCCGCGGCAAATAAAAGTCAAAATTTACTATTCACCAAAAATTATTTTCATCTTCATGAAGAAAATTTTAATTCTTGATAACAACCACATATGTCGGATTTTTGAAATCCAATTCATAGAATTGGTAAAATTTCATTTTAATGAAAAAGTCAGTTTTTTTAACTACCACTATGTGGTGTCACTATTCATCAAAATTGAAGTTTTTTAGAAAAATAAAAAAAATTTAGCCGAAGCATTATTTGTTTTTTCCAAATTAAAAATTGATGTCTATTATTCAAAATTAAAAACATAGAAGTGGAATTAATTAATTTAAAAATTAATTCTTGTTGAAAAAACAAATATCGTGTTTTTAAGAAACAATAACTATCAAAAGATTGATACTTGTTTATGTCCAATTTCAAAGTGAAATTAATTCCAATGACCAACATTGGATTAAATGGTAAGAATATATTTTAATTTCACTTTAAAACTAACTAAAACGATAATCTGACCATATAACTAAATTATATTAAAAGGAACTTTTTAATTAAAATACACTATTTTCACTATTCATTAAAAAAATGAACTTTATCAGAAAAAAACCAAAAAATTACCCAAAGTAAAATTTGATGTCCACATTCTAAATAACGATTTTATATGGTCAAATAAAACATACAATGATGACCAAAACTTTATTTAATGAGGGTTCACCATTAAAAGTTGATAAATTGGCCTTTTTATGTAAATTATTCTTAAAACAAGATTCGTTCACATTTTAAGCCTCTAAATTTTATTGGATAAAAGTAAATACATCTAAAAAACATTTATAATCATATTTTAGATAGTTCCGTTCATTCCTGCCACTACAACGGCTAAGAGTTAGCTACAATTTAAAATAATAACATTATATTCTTAGTGTACAACGTATGATTCCAAAGAAACCCGTTGTTGCGTATCGGGTACGCTATCGAACATAGAAACCCTTTTAAAGTAAAATTAATATTTAATTTACAAATATTAATAAATATTAAATATATCTTATTCTTATTTTACTTGGGATGTTACAATAAAATACCAAAACAACCCATATTGTCTAATTACATATGTGGACTTGTGTGTGTGGGTTATCAACGAATAATGGTTCTCATGATATGAATCTAGCCAAAATCTGGTATTGAGGACTCTAAAATGACCCCTGTACCCAAATAATATCAAACACATCCTTATAAAACACATTTTTGGTATACTTAGTGGGTCATATGGTGCCCAAAAATAATCATATTCTCTCAATTATACCTCATGATCATATTCTTTATCTCTATACATTAATCACACATACTCTAGAATTGTCATTTTGTAATAACCTATTAAACTCTAGGACAAAAATCTGATAGAGATATACATAAAGTCATAATTTTTGTTGAAAATTATTATTTCTGTATATAAAATATATATCCATATATAAATTTATATATCCAATTTGTATGAATGATGAAATTGAGGTTTATTTTAATATCATATATTTTAATATTCATAAAACTATGTATCATTATTTATCAAAAAAATATATACCAAGGATTATCATTTCATATATTATAAATTTTACAAATCTGACATTTTTCCTATGAATTCTACATTTTGTTAACACATAACATCAAATGTGATATCCGTTGCATATGTATGTGAGAATAAGATAATACAATACAATAAACTGTTTAGACGGAAACTTCTATTGAATATTACCATTTTAATAATGGAGATATTCAGGAATCATATTCTGAACATTAAAACTACATTAACATATTTAAAACAATTAAAATCACAATATCAAATATTATGATGCAAACAAAAATTTTCCATATATATTTATTTCTACCATCATCAAAATCATATTTGGTACCCAATTCAATAAATCTATTTCCCATTTAATTATTTATATGTTTACATTAATTTTTCATGATCCCCCAAATCTCATCTATAGTAAACTGACCATCATGTTTATAAAATAACTCAACATAATAGTTTAGTTGTTTCCCTTATTATCACATATCAAATTATATTTTTTGCTATTGAGTGATTTTTACCTTCTACAATAGTAATCATCTAGGAAATTTTCATATTCACCATAAAAATAATAAAACATTTGAAACATTAATTTTTGTATAATGTTAGATATACAAATCATTTTATAATATTTCATGGAATCCACAAAAACATATTATTGGTGACATTATTTATTTGTAAATTTTGATGTTCTCTATGATCTATAATACTTATACTATCCTTTTATATTGTATATTCACATTATAATAACATAATATGTTATTTTAAAAAATTTACTAAGAAATAACAATTATTTCATTTAGTATGAATATTTTACATATAATCTATTCCTCCCAGATAATATATGGTTTCTATTTTTGGTTCATTTTTTGTAAAATGAAAAAATAATTAAAACATATGACCCATGGATAATGGGAAGAAATTTCTTATGGAAAAATTATTTTATCCAAATCATGTAATTAAAAAAATGTATATACTATTCATAATCATAAATAATTTGTATACAGTTATTCATATCAAACATGTTCATAAAAATCGTTAAATTAAAAAGCAACTCTTATCAAATAAGAAAAATGATATTAATATACACATCATTCATTTGTATTAAATTTTATAGATATAATCATTTACATTAAGTAACATTATCTATTAACCTTATAATAAATCTCTTGACTATAAAATAAAATCTAAATCAAATTTTCATTTGATATAAAAATCCTATAAATTTAAGAAACATTATGAATTAAATATTTAAAATCACATAAATTTCAATATTGATGAATAAATTTAAATAATATCCATAAAATAAATGGATATTCTATAGTGTTTCAAAATCAACAACTGGTAATCTTGATAATCTCATAATATATAATTTTTATTCAACACATTTGACATCCATATGTGTTAATAAACCTAATGTGATTCTATTAGATGCCTTATTAAATTTTCCAAATAACATTAATTCTTGCAATTTGATCTTTTTTTCACATATATATTCAATAGAGTACCAAATTCTGGACATCATTTTCTTTGATGAACCATTATCAACAATTTTATAATATCATGTATATTTTTCATGAATTTAAATATATTATCAAAAAATATATAATGATGTTAATAGAAAAAATAAACTAACCAAAACCAAACCATCACCTAATACCCCTGAATCCTTAATTGAATCATCATATGATTCAATCAATATCTAGATTCACTCAATGAAAATTTTTCATAGTCGGTCACATAGGATGACAATATTCTAACACATTGAATTTTTCATGACAATTTTTCCTAAATAACTAATACAACTTATATCCTTATCTTATATTAGTAGTCTTAAGAGTAATGTAAATTACTTTTATCATTATCAATGATTGATCAATAAAATATCTTAAGGATGAAGTTGAATATATATATATATATAATCGATATTTTTTTTCTCTTGAGTATCTTGTATTTTAAAATTTCAGTGTTTATATTTGTGAAATGGTCTTCGACTAAAATGATGATTCCTTTTAAAACTCATCATATACTTCAGCGGTACAAGAGCCGCATTTTACTAGGAAATGGGTCCTCGAGGTTTTTCCTCTTATCACAAAATTAATTGGGTAGGGTATCATCCCAGTAAAATCAAATGTGATTCATGGAGATCTGAGGAGGAAAATTTTTTTTTAGTCCATTATATAGATATAGTCAACTATATTCTTCTAGTATACATCCATATTGTTTCTAAGTTATGTGTAACCAAAAGAAAATTTCCAATGTAGACTAAAAAAACCCAGAATAACGTTCATTGGAAAAACCAACTAAACAATGTTCTAGTTTCAACTATTTTTTTCCATCAGAATAGTTAATTATAGGGATCCCTTCTATAAAAAAAATATACCAAGTTGAATTAATCAGGTCGTGAAAATTTCCTCTTTAGAAGAAATTTTAGTCATGGTTTCTTATGGGGGTTTAATATCACCATATTATATTATTTTATTCCATTATATATATATATATATGTTATTCTAATAATTTATTTAGGAATTATATTCTATTCACATAACAATTATACTCATTCATAATGACATGTATCACATTTCGAAGCTTCTAGTTTTTTTTCTCAAAGAAAATTTGAAGTCAAGTATATTCATAAATATTGGAACCAATCATTTGAATAATTTATATTTAACATCATGTAATTGTTTATAATTATATGATATTTATAATATACACTTTTTAGGTATGAATTGATATATAGTCTACCCCATTCACCACCATAGACATTGCACAAGACACCTGGTAGTTAGGTAGTTCGATCTTATGTCCCTCTACCATGAGATACATTACTCAAAATATAATCCATTTAAAATTAAATATGACACATAATATTCTCAAACTATATTCCATAACTGAATTTACTATAATAAATTCAAATAAAAAATAGGTTAGTGTAGATATAAAACACAATTCAATCTCATACATATAACATTATCTTAGGGCCCATCTATGAAGTGATTTAACATTTCTATCAAAAATATATAAAACCTCTAAATTTAATAATAAATATACTAAATATGAATGTTTTTGGTGAAAAATTTAAATATATGAAAATAAATATTAAAACATCACAGAAAAATTTATGGAAATTCAAAAATCAATGATATTTATAGCCACATTTATAATTTTCAGTGTATCATTATGGATGTCCCTCAATTATTATTATAAACATTTACCATTAATTATATTACAAAAACATTCATATTAATCACTATAATGAATTTTCTTTTAAAATATATGATATTATATCAATTATAAAAAATTTATAATTCTTTTTGTATTATTTAAACATTTTACACAACTCAAACAAAATATATGTAATAACTGTTTCATATATTATTATATAAATATTCAACATATTTTTAAATTGGTTTTAATAATTTTCAAATGAGTCTTAAATTTTATTTTGAGTAATTAAAAATTTTAAATTATGAACAATTCATAATTTAAATATCACTATATTATATTTTAGAGTTAAATCACAATTTATAACCCATAATAAATTATTATATATTATTTAAAAATGAAATTTTTAATTATTTTATAATAATTTATTCCATATAACTTGTCAAAATGTATTTTGAATATTATAATCTAATATTTTGGAAAAAATGAACGTTTGATAAAAATTTAATTAACTAACTACTAATAATTTATTATAAATTGGTTAATTAATAAATCATTCATAAATGAAATATTTTAAAAATACATTTTTTAATAATTAATTTTCTTCTTATAAATCATTTAATCCATTTATCTATAATTTTGATTACATATTTTATATTTATCTATATGCGGGACCCCATTACACCACAAAGGTAATCTCTCTCTAATATTACGAAAACATATTTCCTTGTTATCCGTACTTAATTGGTGCTCCATACATGTAATCTATGCCCAACCCTTCCTGAAACAAAAAGATATAAAGATATTAAACATTTTTCCACAAATAAGAGCTCAGAAATTGGCCTTCTATTAAACATACAGTGTCCCTAATTCTAAACCATTTCTATAGCCCTTGAATATTTGGAAACAATTGGTTATATTTATAGAAATTTATATCATGTAAGAATAATTCTAGATGAATGATACACAATAAAAATAGTGTATGGCTGTTTACGAAACAACCATTATATATTTCCATATGTAAATGTAATACCATTACACATGCAATTCATATAAGGGAAATATTCTCATTTCTTAGTCAATGAATAGATAAACATCATGGTCCTTTATGTACAAGATCTTATACCTCTACATGTAAGTGTAAATTTCTCATTTACTATTATAAAACCATTAAAAACATTACAAACATTAAAAAACACTTACTTTTCATAATTCTTTGTTTTTATGACACCTATGTTGCCTAATTTAAGTATGTGTTATAAAATACAACCCTTATAATGAACAGTCAATTTAATTTAAATAAATATTTTACAATTACAAGTCATGTTTCATTAGGATACAACCATTATCACCATTATTTACCTTTTTTAGGTATTGAAAACCCATTTGATATATTTTCAAAAAATTCTTAAAAGTCAGGCTGTGTTTATTTTATTTTATTGTCCATTTAATTACAAGTTGTGTGTAATTAAAAATGGTTCCCTATAATTCCATAAAATGTTTTAGTTGGAATATGATTATAATAATTAATTAAAGAAAATGTAATATAAAAATATTTCTTGTGGATCACACTAAAATCTAATATAAAAAATCATACAATATAGAAATGAATACATTAAAAAATGTTTAAAACATACAATAGTGATCCATTTCCTCAATCATGATCTCTATCAGATGAGTGTGATAATGTTTAGTATTTGGAAAAATTAAACAGCCACTGTGGTGTATCCACTAGCTGAACATAATCCCTTCTTACTTGTGTTGGATTAAAAAAACTCTTGGAATTTCCACAAACCAAGGATTTATTTAAAAATTAATTGAAATTAATATTTATATATGTTTTTTGAACATGATGTTTCTACAATTTTCTAAAATTTTAAATAAAATGAATTATTTTAGAATATATTGTGTGATTATATTTTCCTTCAATCATGAAAATTATTATTTTTGAATCATCCATTACAATTTTTATTTTTTTAAATTAAATGATTTTTCTCATTTTTTAGTAATTTTTAGTAAATATATAATCAATGAAATATCTTTTTTTTATAATGATTTCATTGAAATATTCAAATTGTATTTTTTTGGTTTTTGTTGGTTTATATCATCACTCGTTGTGGTATTTTTTAATTATAATTTAAACTATTTAGTGATATAATATATATTTTTTCTTTATATGGTTTATTGTTATCATGATATTTAATTTATGAAGCCTGGTCATTTTTCTTGTGTTATTTGATAGTGATTTGTTAAATGTGACATCCTTACCCCATGGGTCGGCCTCGAAAACCGATGGCTGAGCCACAATTTCCACAAGCCTATCTCCATAGGCTAGGGGAGGGTGACAATCGCTAAAATGCATAACCATAATGGGGGTCCTTTTTCTAATGTACCCATATTCTGACACCCAACCATCCCCAAGAATACATTCATATGAATAAATTTATATGTCTATGAAATATACAGTAAAAAATCATGCATGTAATAATCTCTTGGTAAAAAAAGAGTATAATAATGTAATATGTAATGATTTGGGGAATATTATATGACCATCCATAAATATTATCAGGACCTCATGATAATTAGAAAGTTAAATCCTAGTAGGAAACATATAAAACTCAAATTCTGAACCACCATATATTTTTAATTCACTAGGGTATCCCTATTATCTATTTAAATATTTGTCGACCTATCATTCCTATGAATACAACACTAAATGTGTAGATAAAACCCATCCAGGGGTTATTATATACACACAAAGTAGCGATCTCTGATAACTGATGAGGGAGTGATAGAATACAGGAAGGAATAATACATCTCAACAGAATTAATGTTTGTTAATCAGTAGATGACACAAAAACCATAACTAAAAACCCATACATGCACACCAAAAACACAAACTAGAGTGATATGAGATCTCCATATACACAAACAAACTATTTATAAGATGTCTTCTTATATCTATAAAAATTAATATAAAATATTATGATTATCTCATGTGTATGTCCAAAAAAATAGCAATAAATAGGACCATCACCTCCCCACTATGCTACAAAAATGATTGGGGCACAATGACCGAGGTATATAAGAACTGCCCACCTATTCGATTATAGGGTACCATTTCTATGGATAGAGGATTCACACCGTAGTGTGACTTGGGAAAATCATTTCTATATATAAATGGGTTTGTTTAGGATCCAATCTTTGGGGAAATAGGGGCACAACCCTCTAAGTAGAGGCCCCACACTCATGTTTGCTATGGAGTGCCACTCACTAGATAGTTGACTCAACCCCTAGTCTATCAGGTGTACCACATGGTATATGTATAGAGGACCATTATATAATTTGTAACGGTGTACCACTCAATAGATAGATAGATGACCACATCCCTAGTGTGAAAGGGGTGTACCACTCTATAGGTAGGGGACTCATGCCTAGTCTTCTAGGGGGTACCACTCAATAGATAGATGGAGGAACCATACCCTAGTGCACAAGGTATGTGCCACTCTATATGTATAAGACCCAATCCTTAGTATATAATGGGGTTAACACTTAGAATATCATTAAAGGACTAACAACCTATTTTGTAAGGGGTACTACATTATAGGCAGAGGACCCATGTCCTTGTCCATCAGTGGGAACCACACATTAGATAGTGGAAAATTCCCAATCATGGGAGTACCACTCATCATATAAATAGAGGAAGCATACCACAATTCATCATGGGTGTCCCACATTGTACGTATAGGACCCACACTCTATTCATTTAGTGGGCTCTACTCATTATATGGGTAGACGAACCATTCCCTAACATGTAAGGTGGGTTATCAAAATGTAGGTATATTGAGAACCCTATCCCTAGTTCATCATGAGGGTGCCACTCATTTGATAGAGGACACACTCCGTAATTTGGATGGCGGTACCACTCTCTGAAGATCATGCCCAATCACTACCATCATCAAGCATCACCTAAAGAAGCATGATACAAATAGAGACTCACATATTATCTGAAAATTCATGTTAAATGAATCATCACATTTTATTTGGAAAATTTTTTGGATACGCTACTTGTATGTCAAATTATGTGTCAAAATTTAGAATATATGTGATGTCAAAGATTCTCAAGAAGCACATGACATGTAAATGTCCCACATTGCATGTTTCTTTATTCATCTACCCTATTGTGTCATCACTATCACATGGATTTCGGACCATATGACACTACATGGTGTATAAATGTACTACATGACATGTCTCGTCCAAAATAATAATTAATACATGAATCTCATGATTGATCTAATAAGAAAAAAAACATAAAACCCATGATACACCCTAAAAAATATCATTGAATGGAAAATAGATCACACTATTGAATGATTATTGAAAAAAACACTTGAGAGAGGATATTTACATTCCCAAATCATGCACCAAGTGAAAATGTTTTATTTCACTACATCAGGTGTTAACAATGCTTCCTCGGATAAATCCACGATTCAGAATTGAAAACTAGATATTGGTATTAAAGCATCTCCCTCTATATTAGGGATGAAATACCACATATTTTTCATCAATCTATCATTTTAAAAATATTAAAGGTCAGATAAAATATTTCATAACAATAAATTAATTATTTTTATAATTATTGGTTTCTTCCTGGACCTACGCCATGATAATGAATTAATTATTAAACATTGTTAATGAAATGACTGTTTTAAATTCAAGATGTCCGTGTGGAAGATGATTTATCATTACATTATTAAACACAGAATAAATATTAGATATGTGATTTTATGATGAAAAATAATAATAATGATATCTTATATTATTATTATTATATTTTCGTTAGTAGTTAGGGGATCCACTCTTCATGTGTATAGTGCATGGATCCCCACTAGATTACTCTTTTTATTTTTTGATTATTAAATTATTTTATATTCTTGTATATAATAATATACAATTCATCTGAATTAAATGATATTTATAAGCAATTTCATGGATTAATACCCTACATCTCCACACATTTCATAGGTTCCCCACCCACTCTCAAGAAAATAAAAACCACCCCTTTATATACCCATTAATTTATAATTTTAATTTATCATCATTTTAATTTTTTTTATCTAATCACCATTTTTATTACTAATTATATTAATAATAACCACACTATTAATGATTTCAGATCATATCCTCAAAGATCAATGTCTCAAAACCATCATGTCCACACCTAGTATCTTATTCCACGGGACATAATGCATAACCACCACTTAGAACTGATCTTGATGCATGATACATCATCATCATGGCTAATATTAGAAAACAAGGATCCCTGAATCGAACTAGGAAGAACTCTAATCGATCAGTATCCTCACTAGACCATGATCATATAACCTCGCCCACATCACCAATTTGATCTGTCCGCAAAACACTATCTATATCATTTGTTTCATGACCATTAAGATTGGGGTGGTTAGATCTTTCTTGAACATACCCTGAAATTATCGAACCATGACCAAGTGGAACAATAGTAAATAAAATTAACAACAGTGGGGGAGACATTATAAAAATGTTTGAAACATAAATTCCCATGAATTATTGTCCAATGATCATATATTTGGAATATCCATGGTGAAAACATAACTAAAAAAAGAATAATTTTTTTAAGTAAATAGAATTTTTCTAAGGGGATCATGTGAAGAACATAAATTTTCAAAATCAAAAGAAGATAATAATTTAGTATTCAAATATTCAATCAAGATGGTTGTAATGAGATAACATATGGTCTTTCTTTATTTTGGATCTATTGGTGGTGATGAATTTACATGCTTGCAATGAAGACGATATGTTGCATCCACCGCCTATCGGTCCACCATGATTTGACCATCTATCATCATTTGATATTGATTCTCTAATGAAAGATGATAAAAACACTTTTACAAAATATTCGGGTCATGCATCTAAACATATAGATTCCCTAGAGTAGCTGATTCCAATATGGAAAACTATTTTAGGAATTAAATGAAATAAAAAATAGATTATAATTTATTTATGTAACTTTCTCTTTCATGATGATGCTTTTGAAAAATACTAAACCCCAACCATAACTAATTAATAGATAGGGTAAACACCATAATTCAAAATCAATGGTTGTCTTAAATCTCCCATCAGTTTTAATTTTTGTGAGTTATTTTTGGTAGGGTTATTAAATAAATTAAATTAAACTAATTACTTTATCCATTATTCCTGCCAACATTTACTGTATCATAACATCATATACCAAACAGATTTAGTTCACACCTAGGATAAAACCCTACCTAATGATTCAATAGTGGATTTAGATTTCCGATTTGAGACTCTATTTTACAGATATTCGCCACTATATGGAAAACCCCATGAGAGTGATATTATTTTTTTAATATTTTTACAAAATTAATTTCGAGCTTATTATGACTTGAAATAGAATGCATTCTCAGCAGAAAAATTCAAAAAAATTACAAAAATATTAAAAATTCTTACATTGAAAAAATTTAGGAAATCTATAATATTACATAGCCTAAATATTTTCATCTAGAAAAAACAATAACTGACGTAAATAGTGGGGATGCATAGCTAGAATTCATCTCTCTCACTCTCGTAAACTCCCATAAAGGTCTCCTTTACATGAGAAAATCACAGAAATATGAAATAAAAATTCCAATGATGGGTATTTCTCAACCAGTTTTAAATTCATCAGGTTCATTGAAAAAGGAAACGTCACTCTCACCACCTAGTTTACCTAGGTTTATATCATACAATGTGTCACACACGTACATCATTTGTTGTGGAATGTGGATAACACCTATAACCTAGTGAAACATCCAAGAGGTCAGCTATACTGGCACCTCAATATGTAAATTGGATAAAAAAATTCACTTTTATCATTGGTTGTTGCTACCATTCCCTGGGTGTCCCTCATGATCACACCACCTCCACCTTTTTAGGGTATACTATCACTCCCATACCTGATAAGACATGTCCAAATATGTGTACCTATAGATTTCTAACATACATAATCTGATAATCAATATTACTACCACTCCTGATGCATGTCTAGTATCATTATATTGTGTCCTGCAGGGTCCAACTCTAACGCCAATTATAAAATGGTTCCATTATAAAATAATACCATGAACCGACCAAATAAAAGTTATATATTCACCTCATTAGTATTCTGAATACTTTTAGGGTGTTAAAAACACCAAATAAATACAATAAGAACTGAATAAATCATAGTGTCTCTAAAAATTCCTACTCAATACGTCCTCCTCTCAAAACTAGAGCTAGTTATATCTCATCATGAGTTCATACTATGTGGTTTAATTCACATTCATACACTAGGAAATGTGGTTATCTATTATTTTTATGGGTATTCCTCTTATAAAATAACACTAGATGAGTAACGTAAATCCAAACATATCCTCAAAATCTCATTCTCCTTCGAGTAAAATTACACATTGTTTATTGTGAAAAATAGGTCGTCTTTCAATTACCCCTCTCTACAAACTCCTCCAACCACACATCCAACTCTCAAAGATACACGGGATAATCCGACATGCTAGAGTAGACATGTAGAAATCCCTAGTGAATGTACATGTACATGAATATCTTATGGTGTGTATGTAGACCTCACATGTTTAAAAAAACTTCATCAACCCAGACCACTGTTGTGCGAATCTACAATCTCAAAACATACACTATTTTATTGGTAATACTAACAGACTTATAAATTTTATGTGATTTTATATGAATGAGGTCATCCTACATTTCTCATGGGTCATTCCTTCTCAATGGAGGAAAAAATATCCCACAAATTTGAAGAACTACCACACTATCTAGTAGAAATCATCTAACAATGGATGGAAAATGACCAGTCTAGACTATGCAAATCTGTATGGGGTCCCACTACTGATATATGAAGATATCACAGGATGATATATCTATCCATGAAGATTCATGGAACTCCATCAATAAAAAGGTTTTATCACAAATCTTTTATTGTATGGGCCTCCAAAAAAACATTCGAGCAAAAAGTTCTCCACTAGTATCATTATGTTTGAAATATGGGAAAAATCTAGTGAAATGAGATTTATTACTCTCATCTATAACTATAGTTGAATCATGGGAGACACATTTCATATCTTGGATCATTCCAGAATCCACCAAACCATGGAATCCCTATATCTGAAGCAATTGATTCCCTTGACCTTATTCTTAACACAATTAATGCTAGCACTAAAACATAGTACATTACACGGGTTTCAAATACATAATTCTAAGGAACTTATCCCCCCACACCTTGATACTATTGAATTTATACTGGTACTGACCCTACCAAACATATATAGATTATGCACTAAGAATGAATAAATATATATGGAGCATCACTCTTCCTCTTATGTCTAAATTCATACTGAACATCAATAACATAGGGAAATTTCGATGCACTACATCACCCTATAAAAGTCACTGTACAAGGACAACCGTCTAAAGTGGTCCTTTATAAGAATGAAATGTACACCAGAGGCTTGATAAATCATCTAAAACCTAATAAATGAGTCTTTATCATCATAATTTAATGGAGATCTCTGTCTATGAAACCCATGATGCACACTCAACATAGGTGTTTCATCTATCGCTACCATTGGGGTGAATGGTTGATTGACAGAGAATACAAATCTCCAAAAAAATTGATTAGTAGGCTTATATATGTTCCAAAAAACACAGACCACATATTCAGGTCAAACCTATATTGTCTGATTGTGTGTCTCATCATGGAACCTCAAATGTCTCTATAAATTGAACTCATATGACATGTTATTCCCACACATTCTATCATACTCTCCTTCTTGAGCTAATGTGTAATCAACACAGGGAGGATCATATTACTAATCTATATAACAGTCCATGTATTTCTCAACTGGGTGTATCACTTCTCTGTGACCATATTGAGAAAATAACCACATTGGTTCTTGAATAGTGTCCTCATCGATCTACCACTAAATAATGTGACACTGCATTTAAATTGTAGTAGGCTTTCCTCATAGAGTAGTCATTAAAGATGACATGGTATAACATATTCAAACAAGATATTATGAGAGATGACTAAATTATTATAGTAATAGGAATCACTATTATATGATGCATGTACCATTGATCCATGCAACTGATGTCTCGACATGCCTAGTGAAGAAGTATGTATTCAAGGTCTTGGTGCATGGATGTGTCATCCGCCACACAAAAACAAGGTTTCTTAGATTGAAATCCACACTCAATCCAATTCAAAATTATTTATTTCAGTACAAACCAAATCCTATATAGGAGAAACTCCTAAAACAATCCCATGAAATAAACCATCATTGATGCAAATCTATCAGGACCTGACACACAAGGGCCCACCTGCCGATAGAATGTCGGGATGATACTACCCCAAGACTACCACCATATTCTAGGGGTTATAGGCATGCATCAAATCAAATAATTAAATGGAGAGTCATTTTCCCAATTTACATGTACTCTCACTCCCAAATATATCCATGAATATGTGCATAGGAATTATACGAAAAGACTATGACATCTTGAGTAAGAAATCAAGTATGCAATAACCTCTAAGAAAAAAAGAGAGTACCAAAGAATAATCATAAATATAAAGGGGTAAAATATATTCCCAATAAGAAAATATTTCCCATATTGAGATAACCTGGAAATGTAAATGTAGAGAGAGACTAGATAAAAAAACTTCAATCCCCAACCACCGTACATAGTCAAATGCACCCGAGTGTCCCTATGAAACTCTCAAATTTCTACTGACCATTCAGTAATCTGTAAAAGAAATGTCTTATTCAGGAAATAGACATTTAGGTGTGATTATATAAATTCTTTGTAGGACTCCCCAAAAACTGAAGAGGTAGACATATTAGAAATAAAAGAAGTAGTCATTTGATAACAATAAATAATTTCAATTACTATATGAGAAAAACCCATAATTGAAATCCAATATATGCTCAATAGAAACAAAAACAAGATGGAAATGATATCATCCACCCCATATCCTAGATGGGAATAATGAGTCATCATAAACAATTATATAGGGATCTTCTCATATTCTAAACATCAAATGTGTTAGTCAATAGAAGTAGTTTTATGTATGAAACACACCTCTCCATTGTTTTTTAAAGTATAGGGGGAAGAATATCTAAGGTATGGTGGACTAGTTCCTTGGTGTAACACCAGAGTACCGTATCGTTGGTTATATGTCTAATTCCTTGGGGCAAATGGGGAGTACCATCATTATCTTCATAACAGGTATGGGGGACCTTCACCGTATTTCGACAGGGGAAACCACCCTATTTGTGGAGGCCTGACATGCTATCTCATAATGTTGAAACCAATTAGTTGATAGAGGACCCATTCCCAACACTACAATGGGTTACCACTTAGTATTTGTTGTGTTAGAGGGGTACAACTGATCACATTAATAATGAAACGACACCCTATTGCATAAGGGGGTACCACTCATTAGGTAGTTGACTGACACTCTAGTTTGTAATGTGGGTACCATTTAGCAGATGGATATAGGACCCACACAAAATTCTGTAAGGTGGTACCACTCTTTAGGTAATGGAACCATGACCTAGTCCTTCAAGGGGATACCAGTCGATAGGTTGATAGAGGGACCGTTTCATACTGTGTATGGGGGAATCACTATGATGGTATATGACCCATACAATAGTCTATAACGGTGGGTATCACCCATTATATAGAGGTCACAATCCCTAGTCATATAGGGATACCACCATGAAAATGGATAGAGGTCCCACGTACTGTTTTCTACTGGGGTATAACTCTATAAGTAGGGGTCCCATGCCCCAATCCATCGTAGGGGTATAACTCATCAGATTAATAGTGGACTAAAGCCCATGTTCGTAAGGGGGTTACACTATATAAGTATATTTATGACCCATTATAGAATCTATTAGGGGAACCACATAGCATATTGTAGACCTACACCATTGTATTTTTGGGGGTACCACTCTCTGGTGATCCATCCAGGTCATGATATTCCTTGTGAATCACTTAATGAAGCGTCACACTCCCATCATGTCACATCCTATCTCAAAAGAATATAATAAGGCCAACATCACCATCTATATAGAAATAAATCATTAATGGAAAATCTTGAGGGAAAATATTAGTCCAGATGAATGAGATATCAGAGGTAAATAAATATCAAGCATATGGCGTGTAAGGGTGCCACATGGTGTGTGACATTGAATCTCTTACTTGAAATGTCATTTCATATGTTTTTATACACTTTTATATGTTTTATATGTATAGAATTGTTATAATATAATGATAATTGGGGGAGATATTGAATAAAATATTTTGAAAATAAGTTTATTATGAATCTAGTTTCTAAATAAACAAAATAAATACAATCCTAATGCATAAATAACTCTAATATGTTTTGAATATTCTACTTGGTGATGTAATAATTATGTATGTTATTCATAGATAATTTTTTTTATCAATTTATAATTTTTTTGGATTTTTTGATTAGTGAACATTACATAAATCACAACATATATGTCTAGGCATAAGATAACATGCTCAAGCATTGGAATAGTTTGGATTGTATTGGATTAATAGAAAATTAATATATAACTAGATACTATTATATAAATATGGATATGTAATAAATTTACATTTGGGTAAAAACACATAAAATAGGGAATTTGTAATTAACTTGATAATCATTTGTTCATAATGATTAGAACCGAGACTAACACATTTCTAAATATACTTAGGGTATACAAATGGTTTTGTTAACATTATCATTACAAACTAGTATGAATAATTTTAACATATTATTACCATTAATGGTATATAATAATATAATGGTGTCTTAAATTGATTTTTGTTAATGATATAAACATCATATGATTATTTTTTCCTAATTACATGATTACTCACTATTATTTTTATTTCTCACATTATGATTCATTGTTGTAGTGTATAGATATAACCTATGGGAAAAATGTTAATGCTGAATGTGTTGAGTAATTAAATTATATCAATCATGAGAATTCAAATGAAACTATCGAATTCATATGAAACAATGTGGTTATTCATTACATGATATCTTAGTATATTATTAATATCCATATACTTGGTTAGTTTCCCATTACACCCAATGAATGAAAAATGGAGTCACGATGGAGTTAAGTTAATCAAGACCATAAGGGTAAAAAAATTATCTACGTACATGTTAATAATTTTTAATAATTTAGATGTGTAAGTTTCTCAAAAGAATGATAATATTTATTATTTGTGAAAAACATGGTACTAGAAAAAGGAATTGGTGTGGGAAAATAATCATTTTGATGGAGGAAAATAATGTACATCTTAATGTAACATTTATAAGTCAATACATTTCGTAAGGGGAATATGGGAATATTTCTTGTGAATGCTATAATCCAATGTGAATAATTTTAGACCATGGAAGGGACTAATAAATGTTAATAACTTATGTGGATCATGATTGAATAAGAAAACTTATCCTCCACCCCAGAGTTTAGGATGTCTTGTTAATTATTTTAAGAATGTATCATTTGAAAATATTTATATGCTTATATTAGGGGAGTTTGATATGATATTGAGCATTTATTATCTCTCTATACAATAGTATAATATAATTTTTTTGAATAAGGATATCGAATTTGATAAATTTAATCATCTATTTTTTATGTTTAATTATTTATATGAACGTATAAAATATATTACACAATTTTGTGTGTCTTAATACTAATTAATGGGGAATATTTTTCACAATTGGTAATGAATTAATTATTCCATCATGATATGGCTAATTTATGGGATTATGATGTAAAATTTCTAGTCTAATTACCAAATAATCTCATGAACTATGATATGAGTTTTTAAATAGAAATCATTCTTGTTGTTACACTTATTTGATTAGCTATCTATATAGTGTCCTAGATTGAGTTTCATGAATTAATGAGGAAACAATGGAATAATGTGGATGAGGGATTCATACACATAAGTTTTTCACTATAGGGTGCACTTATTCATATTATTATATTGAATAAATTTTTAATGCATTATTAAATTGATTATTAAGAAAATAAGATGAAAAAAATTAAGAACATGAATCCTTTATCAATTACTAATTATGGGGGTTTTCAACTGTGTGGAGATAAACACATTTCTATTATTTACCTTCATTTTAGATATCATCAATTGAAGGTTTTGGTGGTGGAAATACCCAACCTAGAATTTTGTACAAGGTATGGTCATTATGAATTGATGATGATTACATTTGAAATACTAATTACTATAATATCTTCATTGATCTAAAATAATTTAGTCCTTATATATTAAAATTATCTATTTATTGATTTTTTTATAGATGATATTCTAATATATTAAAATTTTTAGGAAGATCAAGTAGATCATTTGTGGGTTATTATGAATACCAAGAGAAAGTAGAATTTTTTTCCAAATATAGAAATTAATAATTATTTATATATAAAGATTACTTCATGATTCATATATTCTCATATGAGTTAATATGGGATATTCATTCAATGATTGATGTTGTTGACCATTTGAAGAAACTATCCACCATGACTATGATCCATAATGTTCATGGATTTGGTTGGATATTATCAATAATTTGTGTAAAGTTTATTATGAAAATATAATCCATTAAATTTTTTTATATAACGATATCTATGTATATATGGATAGATGAACATGAGGAAAATTTCAAGGATCTAAAAAGATGGTTCTTCAGTGCACATATGCTCACAGTACTTTTTTGCAAAGAATAATTTTTAACCTAGAGGGGTTATTTGTATAGGTAACATGGATGATTCTTCATATCATATGATATAGTTATAGATAATTCCACAAAAAATTTAATAATTCGTTAAAATAATTATCCAACTCATGAATTAATTTTTTTTTCAATAATTATATATTTTACAAAATTTGGGCCTTATCATTACGGTTATTGATGTGATATATATTTTTATTATAAATGTTTAATGTATATATTCAAACATAAAGAGTAAAATATTCTATAATGTAGCTGGATATAATACATTAATGAATGTAGATTATTAGTAAACTACAACTCTAGAAAGGTGAAAATGGAGGTTGAAGCACTAAATCCAAAGGAAAAAATGTTGGTCCCCCATAATGAGATTTCTAACAGATCAAAAATTTAGAGATTTGTGAAATATATTTACTGAAATCGTGACGAAATAAGGTAAAAAATAACTATATTAGATAAATGTTCAACCATACATGCATGTGAGGATTAATAATGGGAATAATGACAATTATTATCTACATAAAATAGGGATAATTATTTTTATTTAATCCTTGATGATGAGTGAAATATAAATCTTAGGAACGTTGTATTTTTTCTCTAATTAACCCACATTAAATATAATTCATTTACTGAACTTCATAGTTCACCATTCTCTATTTATCATAGAATTACAATGATTCATATATATATATATATATATATTAAAAATTATTTATGGTGATACAAAACGAAATAGTATATTTCTGAGTATGTATCTTGGTACATGGTATGTTTTCATGTTAATGATAAAGGATATATTTCTAAGGGTATGGTATAACCATGAACCATAATAGAATGTGAATTATATAAAATTACTATGGATTTCATCATTAAGCTCCCCAATGTATCTAATGGTTAAAATACTATTTGGCTTATTGTTGATCACCATAAAAGTCATTATATATCATTTTAATTAAATAATATTTCTCATATAATTATCATTATATGGTATATAATAAATAAGTGTTATGTAGGATACCAAAATCTATGTTATATGACCATGATCTATTTTTTACCATTAGGTTATGGATAATTCTCAGAAAAAGTTAAAGAAAAAAATGATCATTAGAAATTCACATCATTCTATGATTGATGGAATATATACGAGGGATATTATAAAATGTGGATATATATATATATATATTCATTTCATGTTTTTATGGATTATGAATATTTTCGGGATTAATATCCCATTATCTTTGTGTTTTCAAACAAAAATAGTTTTCAATCACTTATTTAGATGACTAATTATGGTACCAAAAATTGTATGAGATTTATAACATGAATGTGTTGGAATGATAGTGAAAAAAAATATTTTGGTATATTATGTAGTTGTGGAAATGGATGAAAAGTTTTGAACTATTAAGAAGTATATCCATTAAACATATATCTGATAAAAAAAATTTGTTTTTCCAATAACTGTTGGTTTATAGTTTTAATATATGTTTAAATTTACTTCCTATGAATATCTCAATAGAATAATGTTGTGAGATCTGGAATGAGTTTCTTTCCAAACTATATATATATAAACACTAAAAAGTTCTCACCATAGGAGGATATTTTCTTATCACTATGTGATTAAAATGAATATCTATTAAGTTTACGATGTCTTATATGTATCTCTTTTAAGTGAGTACAATATTTATCTTTACATGAACTAAGCTCAGATTTCATTTGATTAACGAAGGGTCTCTCTTAAAAGTACCAACAAGTCGAGATTATAGATAGAAATGTGAAAGTACTATTGAAGGAAATTTCACACATGTTCAATTTTCTTTGGTGAAATAAATATGTTGATGAAGATAAGTCAGATCCCAATTATGTGATAAGTTATATGTGTTTTAACAAGTAATATTTTTCATTTAAATAATATTAGAAATTTTATATCGCTTAATTAAAAATATATAGAGGAAAATGGGTTATATTAAAAAGATACTCTGTTTATGGAGATACTTTATCATGTGTTTTTGTGTTCACTACAATTTTATATAAATTTTATTTATTGGGGGAGTTTTTTAAAATAAATATGTAAACAATGATAATGTTGAATGTTATGTGAAATAAAAAATTGAGAAAACAATCCGTATGGAACAAAAAATAGAGACATGTAAAAAATATTTCAATGAAACTTCCATGTGACTTTAGTCTTTCATAAATTATTCATTGATTTAAAATTATTCATTTAATAGAAAATCTGAGAAATAAATTTGAAATATATAAATTATTTTCCTCATTATAAATGATAATTCAAGGTAATCAACTAATATATTATATTCATCATTCTTTAGCTAAAATTCGGTTAATATATCTGTTAATCAAAAAAAATGATTTAAAAATTTATCTAATCCGGATAAGTTAATGATACACACTAAATGAACATTGTACACCACTCAGACTTATACAATTTAAATAATAGAATAAAAATATTATAACTATAGGAGAAATGATCTTCAAACATCGATTGATTGTTTAAGAATCAAATTCCTGGAGAGAATTTACATTTTTATAGAATAAAACATAAATAAATATAAATAAATAAATATAGAACTTTTATTTACCCCCAAAAAATCACTGACCAAATATTCTATAATCAGTCAAATGTCAGTCATCACTAGATACCCTATAAATTTAAATCCTTTAGTCACTTTCCATGTGACTATAGAAAATATTCCAATGAAATTATTCCACATGAATGAATAGTTACTTATTCTATATATCATAACAAATTTTTCTAAAAGGTTCCACAAGCCAATCATTGAATTCCTCTACTACTCCTGACATTGGTTATGTTATTCCTGTAAATACCAAAGAAATTTCAATGAATGTTTTTATCTTCAATACATTGCAATTTTACGAATCTGTGGCTTTTGAAGGCACATGATTCTGAGGCCCAGTGTACCTGAAATCAATTTCTGAGGTTTAGCTTAGGTATGTTTAGTGAACAAACAACCAGATTTTCCTATCTTCTGAATTGGTGCTTTGATTTGAAATCTGAGGGCACCGATGAACTCGCAATGCCAATAATTTCTTAAGGGATCCTTTACCGAAGTTGCGTTTTAAGCGGATTGAGAATTAATAATTGGAGATTTAGAATAATATAAATAAAATCATTAGAACAATTTTATTTATATCTATTGTGGTTAAATCCTACAAAGGGGAGTTAAGGGTGGGACCCACAACCACCTAACTACCCTTTTGTGGATATTTGTGAGGTGGGTCCCACACGAGCCCCAACTTTTCATCTCCTGTGAAACCCCCCTTAAACTCCCTCGAATTTATTGTGACAACCATTCTCTTTATTAAGTGTGTTAAACTCTCCACCTTCCTCCCAATTAAATTTCCAACACATTATAATTAATTAAGGTGATTCCCCAGTTAATTAATTATAGTGTTTAATTATTAAATCAATTTTTGTGAGAATAAAATAATAGGAATATCTATTAATTTTGGTGGGAAATTGTGGTGTTGGAGAAAACCTGGGAAAGCTCTAGAGATATGGATAAAGAATGTGTTCTTCTCTTCAATGAAGAAATCCTCTAATGAAGAATGATGGACTCTTCTCCATGACACAGGTTCCACAAAGAACTCCGACGCACCTTCCTTTATCTTCTCCGCGATGTCGTTCTTCGTGATTCCATCTACCGTGATGTTCGTCTTCTGCGGATCGATGACATGCGACATCTTTCTGAGGTAGGGGAATATTTTATATTACTCATTTATCTGCTTTATACCCTCTAGCTTGACCATATATTTGTAGGATTTATCTTTGTGGATTCCTTACCCCGGTTTAATTTCTCATGATGAACGTGAAATAAATAAATTAATTCATGGATCGATAAACAATTGATTGAATTACTTTTCTTCATGTTTATCCTGAATTGTAGTTTCGTAAATCATGATAAATATTGAATTGTCAATCCCCCATGTTCTTGATTCTCAAAAACAATGGAAAAACTAACACGACTATCAATCCACACATAAACCGAGATCCTTTCTTATTCATGGTCCACACATTCTTTGCGTGTTCTTTATCGTCAAATAATAAATCACGTAGGAAACTCGATGTTTCATTGAGAGAAACGTACAGACGCGGAGATCTCGATCCGAGGATCCAGAATCTGGGATTGTCATAATTTTTGGGGTTAGAATGAAGGGGCAGTAGACCGAAGGTGTAGCAGCGCAGCAAGCCGGAAGCAGGTCGTGTGCGAGGCGGAGGTGCAGGGTTCCTGGTTCGTTGGGGCCTCGTGAAAGTTGGTGGAGAACGAAACGTGGAACAATGTGGTAGATTAGAGAGAGAATAATTTTGAAAGGCATTAAAATTTAAAAGAGAAATAAATTGTAAAAGAAGGATTTGTTGATAAATTCAGTCGCGCTAGAAGGGTCCCAAGCGTGATTTATTTTTGAGTTGGAAGTATGAATTAAATGAAAAATTAATAATAATTATAAAATATTGTTATTATTAATTTTTTTGATAAAATACTTTTTCGACCATAACATATTTGTGAGACCCCTTCTTCATGAACCTTCTGCGGTAGTGCAACCCAGATTCCAGGACAAACATTCTGAGTCCAATATTGGATGCCTTTTTCGGGTTTCTGGATCAGGTACCCGAAGCGCTCCAAAAATAATAGATTTAATATAATTATTAAATCATTGACCCGCCATAAATTATGCGTGAGACGTACGTTTGGCTTGCTATTAGTGGAGATGTAATCCTATCTTTAAGAATGTCATTTCAAGTCTAATGTTTGATACTAAATTCGGGTTTGTGGCTCGGGTCCCCAAAACACCCAATTATAGTAAAATTATTATTATTATGGGATCTTGTATCAGACATATATCTCTCATACGGTGTTGGAATGACGAACCGTCTACGACGTTGAGACCCTTGAATTAAGACGGATGTTTCAAGACCAATTTTAGATATTTATGTCAAGGTTGAGGGGTGGGCCCCATGACGCCCGGTTCGCGCGTGTTGTTGTGAAATGCCATTTTTCACCGGCAATTCGTTTTGGACCAATGGGTAGTCCATCTAATGTGTTTTTATGTATGGATTGCAATGGTGTGATCGGTTTTGTTAACCTGTTTCATTTAAAGGACGATAGGGTTGGATCGAACATGAATCTGACTGGGCCCTCGATAATAAAACACTTATAACTTAAGGACCAGAAGTTCGATTGACGTGTTGTCAATTATGTTGGATTCATTATGATGAGATGGTTATTTTGGCATACTCCACCTGAGGTTTGGACGCATTTGGAGTACGTTCGGGTTCGTTTAGCTTAGAAACCAACCTGGCCCCTGGAACATAAATGATAATAACTCACAGACCGGGAATCCGATTGACGCATAGTCTATAGCATTGAGACCCCTATGATGAGGTAGCCCTTTGAGATACTTCCATGTGATATTACGTGATTATTGGATGTATCTACCTGTAGCTCATGGAGTGGACCCTCCCGGAGACAAGCATATGGAGTGCGGATACCTAGTAGCTGTAGACCTGAAGACTGCTTGACCGATTCGACTCGAAGTGATTCGATTAGCCTAGTGGATAGAGTGCCCTATATTTGGCGGCAGACCCATGGCAAACATAGTGCCTGGTAGTTGGTAGAAGACCTGTGGTACTCGAAAAGAGGAGTAGCACTGTAGGCTATTAGGGGGAGCACCCGATATTTGGCGGCAGACCGACAGCGGATAGAGCACCCAATATTTTGGAGCAGACACATAGTACTCGACAGGAGGAGTAACTCAGCAGTATAAGGTTAGTGCGCAACACCTCTGAGTCGTGACAAGGACACTTTACTGGATAGAGGGGGAGTTCTACAACAGTTGTGGTTTTGATAATGAAAATCCTGGTTTGAGATGAGTCAATGGCCTTTGTGTTATCCTCATGATTGAGATGGGTTACTTGATAACTTAGGTATATGTATCGGAATATACCATGGTAATATTTATCTATTGAGATCATTCATTTTGGTTTATCCTTGTTGGATTTAGTGAGACCTTGAGGGTCTTGGGGTCCCTACTATGTATCGTAATACTCACCCCTGCACGTGTTATGCCCGCACCTCGTTGTGTTGGATGCAGACGACGGACAATGCTGATCCAGGGAGAGTGTATGTGGACTTGACGGTACCCGAAGGTGGACACTTAGTGTGATGGAATACAGAGCAGACCGATAGACACAGAGTGCTGAGGAGGAAATCTATACCTACCCTTAATGTAGGAACCCAGAAGATGATCTAGGATCTGCTTCACCATTCAGCTGTTTGTCTTTTCAGTTGTACTTTACATTCTATTGCAGTTGTACCTTTTTGATGGGCATGTATTTCTGCCCCCTTTGTATTTTTAGCACACTTGTTATATTTCTTTACATAGTGTTTACATACACTTTTTCTCTGGTTTTGTGTGATTACATTTTATAAAGGCAATGCCTTCCCAGTTCTAGAGAATTACGCCTTTGGTGCTAGTCTCCAGACCCTGGCCTAGGGAAGGCGGGCATGGGGTAGTCATGATGTGGGCCCCGGGGAATGGGTCGTGACAATTCCTTCAGAATTACTACCCCAAATTCGAGCTGCATTAATGCATCATGACCCATAATGTAATACTCTATGTTTTCTAATTAATAAAATTGTATCTAATAGTGTATATTAAACACAATTCTATGTTCATTACAAGGATACATGCAATAAAAAGTATCTTCTATAACTTGTATTACACGAAAGGAAAAACTTTTTGACAGAGCAATATAATATTAAGTTTATTATTTAATATGAAAGTTATCACCTAGAAGTTGGAATTGTATGTATGAATTAGTTTAACTAATTTTTGAAGATATATTGATTTTGAAATGTTTGTTATTTATAATTTTTTTCATTAAAAATATTTATTTAAATGAAAACAATAGACTTTTAAAAATGTATTTTTTCAAAATAAAGGTTCAATGGGGAACCACACAAAAAATATTAAATTGTTTTTTATAAATTTTAGAAAATTTATCTGACCAAATAAAATTCATTTTATACATCATGTTAACAAAATTATCCAACGATTTTTTTTTATTTTTTTGAAGAGATTTATTTTTTGATGAATAATGGAAGAAGTTATTTCTAATTGAATAATGAATTTATATTTTAATTATTTATAAAATGAAATTATATTTTAAATTTTCTTAGTTATATTATTCCTATTTTATATCAATCAATCCAATTTACTTCATTGGGATCATATTTATTGTACATTTTAACATAAAAACACTGTATGCCTTTAGTAATTTTTCTTTTTAAAACCATGCATTCTTATCATGTCCTCATGATTTGTTTTAAATTGAAAATTTTCCCCATATATGAGTTGAATTTTGGAAAATGGATCCATGTCTTACATATTCAAAATTTATAATTTATAATAATTTCATCATAATTTTTTAACAAAATGAGTTGTGAAAAGTGTAAATATTATTTACCATGGTAAAGTTAAAAATAGGTATACCACGGTGTTAAACAAATATAATTAGAGCTTAAATGCCCAAATAATGTTTCAATATCCCCTTTTAATTCTAGATATTGACCCCTAAATTGGTTTTATTTATTTTTACATATTTTTTGGTCAATTTTCCATGAATGTGACCTGTAAAATATATTTTGTAATAAAATGAAAGAAAATAACATTCCATGCATTTAATATATATAAACTATAAGATAAAGACAAAAAATAATAATTATTTTTAATAAATAATATTATTAATTGTTAATGAGTTTTATTATAATAATAATTTATTATCATATTTGAATATTAAAATAAATACATTATATTATTAATAAACTCTAGTGGATTAATTATTTAGTTAAAAATTTTATATAATAAATTATACAAAAAAATTATATGTTATATAAATTGAATTAATTATTCTGTTCTATAAATTATTAATGACAAATATTATTTAAAATGATAATTAACATAATTAAATAAATTTCAATATTTTTGTATGATATTTTTAAATTCAATTATCATATATAATGTAATAAATTACATAACTGTTATTTTAGGGATAAATTATTTTTTAATAAATGTTTTACAATTTAAAAAATACTAACTTTTTTAAACTTGTTTTTAATTGATAGTAAATATCACCTATGATCAATCAATGTGCCAGTTTTTTTTATAATTGATACACTTACCCTTAAATAGTAAAATATTTAGTTATCATGACATAAAGTCAAAGTTGTGTTTTGGGATGGTACATGTGTTTTTTTGAAAATTTATTTCCAACACCAATAGGAATTTTATTTAATAAAATAGATTTATTATTTTATATATTAGTTGAAAATAATCTAATATATATCACATTTATATATTTTTAATGGATACATTTCCTAGGTTAGAAAAATAGTTACCATATTGGAAAACCTAGTTGGTAAAATTAAGTTAGCTTAGATGTTTAAAGGAAAAATGTTTAAATAATGTGTTTTGTTATGTTTTTGTGTTGTATATAAAACATATAATCTGTCCCAAAATGTAATAATCTATTTTTTTTGGAACATGAAAGAATATTAACCTCCAATTTGTGAATAATTTTGAGTATTTAAAAAATTACGCTCGTCATCGACTAGAAAAGGAAAATCACTCTCCAAAATTCTTCAAAATTCTAAACATAATTAGATCACAAAAAACCATAACAAGAGACATAAAAAATTCTATTAAATTTTAATATACTTCTTATTTTGTGATCAAATCCATCCCGGGAATGATTTAGAGAAAACCTAAGGAGGATACTCAAAAAAGAGGTAATGTTCTTCAATAAACATCTTGATTTTATTTCATTATCTACCACATTAAATTAATTTTATAAGAAGATTATATATTTCCACCATTATTGTACACAAAATTAGATTTTATTTAGGTTAATTTTCTATCCTAAATATTTCCACACAACAATCAAATGGGCTATGACATCATCATTCCTTTGTACAACAGACTACCACTTCATGAATCGATGTCATTAGTTTCTATATAACCACCTATCATTATTGGATATAATGATGATTATAAATTATATATAAATATTATATTTATTAAATAATTATACCTATTGAGTCATTATATCATGTATACCATTTTACATTTTATTCAATGGGAGATATCATAATATCTCTCTTTTATATGGAAGACTACCAGCTTGCCAAGCGATGTGATTAATTTATCAATAAAACATTTCATGAATGGGAATAATGTAATTGATAATGAATAAATGTTATACACATAAAATATATATAATATTAATGAAATATTATAAATTGTGAAAATATACCTTAACATTTTATTTCTAACCCATTATCTCATTGAAGAAGTGATAATGTCATTTTTATTCGTGTGGACTACCGCCTTTTTGAAGAGATGTGACTCTATTTTCATCATCGAAACAGATGAATGATATATATAATTGTATATAATTATATTTTATGGTATTATTATAATTTTATAATTATAAACTATTATCTACCTTCTTTCAATTTTGTCCATTAAAAATAGAAACGTTACTCATGTGTACGTATGACATACCGACTCCATGATCATAACATTAGGTAAATGTCCATAAAAATCATTCATGAAATATTTAAAAAGTAAAAAGATGTAAAAATGTGATAAAAATAACAATATTGTTATTATAGACATGATTAAAGGATATACTATTTTATTATTATCATCCTTCAAATTCATTTTTGAAACATATGAAAAATATGGTCATAACATCCAGGATAAAACTAAAAGTTTATGTCATATTATAAAATAAGGTAATAAGTAAAATAAAAGGAATAAAAAACTTGGAAAATTACCTTAATAAATTAAATAATTAATATATTTTTATTATATAGTATGATAAATAACGAGCATGATGAATCAAACATAAATTAAAGGATTTCACATAATACTTTTTTTTTCCACAATATATATTCAATTTTCACAACGTATTTTTGTTCCCTAGTGTATATACTACCCATGAGTCAACATTATGATTTGGTTCAGGATTAATATTGGGATTTAAAAATAAAAATATTATATCTCTTTTATGCTTTCTTGATCCATATATTACAAAAGTTGTATGTGATTTTATCTTAATTTTGATTTATTGAGGCATATTTTAATTATACGCACCTATGTTATTTATACTGTTTATATAATTCAATTTTCATAGGTAATATCATGATTCCAAAGTAATTTATCATACTTTAGTAATTTATTTTATTTATTTAATCAAACATAAATAGACTTTAGAATTATCTAGCGGTAGTTAGTTTGATAATTCAATTTCTTATCATTGGATTAAATTACTCCATGGATTTCATTAAAGTTAAATTATTAAGTTTTTCATCAATTTTTCGAAATATAATCTTATATTTACACATAATTTCTTTTAATATATTACTTATACCCATAATTGATTCCTATGTTAATTATCACATCAGTTTTATTATATTTTGAATGGTTTATCTCAATGTTATTTTAATTTGTATTTTTTATACATTGATTTAAATTGAGATAAATCATATTGTAGTTTTTTTACAAACCAATAAAATTTTATTATAATGTATTTACTAATGCTTTCTCATGTTATTGTTTAATTTTTCACTCTATAGCATAAAAAAAATGTATATTTTTTTTCAAAAATCCCACTTCATTTTTATATATGGTCCGAAATCATTTTACATAAAAAACCATGGCATATGAAAGTGTATTATTTTTTTAAAATTTTAACAATGACTTATAAATGAAAATTTTACCTATATTCCCTTTTTGTAAAATTCTTTGAAAATAGTCTTCGTAACATTTTCCCAAAAATTAAAACCTTTTTGTCAATTTTCCAATGAAATAGTAATGTTCTTTTTAATTTTCACATAATGTGCATAATTACCTAAAATCACGATTATATATCATTGAATAATCAGTTTTCTATTTATATGGTTATTCCTAAATAATTTTTTTTCTAAATTGATTTAAAGTCAAATTTGTTATTAAAAAATTTAACGAAAATGAGTTTCAAAATGTTATACGTTTTAAAAAGTGATTTTTCAAAATTATTGTTATTTTTCCTCTATTTTTTAATGATAATTTAATGATATTTTGATTCATCTACATCAACAAACGTTTTATTACATATCCTCCTATCAAAATATTTTGTATTTATAATATTCTCATACTTACATTGGAGTGGTTATTATTGAATAATTGTGATTGTTAGGATACCCATTTCTCTTCCAGATATTATTCATGATTCAAAATTATTTATATTGAACCCATTATTTTCCATGTTTTAATCATGTGATGAATAGAATACATGTTTATTATTATATTTAAAATGATTTCTAGGACCTATGTGTTATAATTTGTTTTATGAAAAAAAATAATGTGGTTGCCAAAATAGTGCCAGGAGAGCCATTTATAGATTCAATGTTATGGAATCCCATGTAATGAAGAGAGATATATTTATTGATTCTATATTAGGGAATCCTAAATCATTCATGGTGAGGCCATTATAGTTTAATTTATGGGTGAACTTATACAAAACTCCAATGAATAGGGTATTAATAATATTCTATGGAGAATTATATTGGAAGTCAGTTGTATGGTTTATTTAACTATAAGGTCTCAATAAGGGTTTTGAAATTATCTAATGGATAATATGTTCATGGATACCAAAACATTGTGTCTTCTATTTTTATAGGTTTATATTTCTTCTAATCGTCAAGATTAATGTCACAAGGCCCAAGATTATTATTTCCCATGAATCATTCCTTTTGTAAATACTTATTCCATATCTTTATGTTTTATTAACGAAATATTGATGGTATGAATTTTATTTTGATATAGTCATGAAATTTCATTATGTAATCATACCCTTATGCTCATCATTTTTTGAAGGTAAAATTAACATGTCAATTCTTATTTTTACCAATACTAATCTTTTGTCGTCACCATTGTTAGGTTTCCATTTTCCCGGGTAATGAATAATGATATTAAAAAAATTCCTATAAGGGTTTCATAATATTTTGGTGTCTTAACATGAAATAAGAAAATCTAGGTATAACAAGAGATGATTTTCCTTTTTATAGACCTATTTTTTTTAAATCCATGTTGATGTATGTTGTCCCAAATTATCTAAAATTATAAACCTTTGATGTCCAATGGTTAGAAAGTGATCCAATATTTATTTTTAATGAATGTAATGATTGATTAATATTCCTTCAACTTCATCAACATAAGATCCTGACAAGTAATGATTATGAATATATCATTGGATATGAGACTGTGGCTTCTATGTGGTTATTTTTTTGTGAGATAATGATAGAAATTTTTTGATATTTTTATTTTTTCCAAAATGGTTATCTTATGAGTTAGTGATAAAATAATAGTTTCGTATGATTAGTATTGATTATAATTTCAATTCCAAAGACAACAAATTTTAGGATTTAAATAGTTAAATTATGGGGTGATTATTGAATTTGTTGGGGTCATTATATTTGGTTGGGTTTTTTTCCCTATGATCAACTTGATGTGTGATTTAAAAAGAAATTTATTTCCCCTATTTAATAGTAAAAAATGTACAACCAAAATGTTGGGTAACAACACATCACATCTGAAATGGACACAAGGCTCAATCCCAAACCCAAGTGGTGGTAAGGGTGGATCACATACCATTAGCCTACACTGTGTCCTTGTTTGTATATTATTATTACAGGTGAATATGACATTTATTATAGAAAAATATGTAAATTTTTAATATATAAAGGTTTGTTTTTCATGGATGAGTATACGATCAAATTATATCAATCATTGGGTGTTTGAGATTATCCAAGAAAATATTTACGAATTATAAAATTAGTTATTAATAGAATGATTTGGTTCAAACATATGGTATTACTCGTGAAATATGGTGATCAATTTATGATGTTTTATTCTTTTCTCTTACCTTGTGATAACAATTTAGTATTGTTTAATGTCTAAATATAGGAGGAATATATTTGTTAAGATTTTATGGATTATGGGTTCTTTAAGAATATTATTTTATTTCTCCAATAATACATAATTCTTTTTGAATACACATCATTTTGAGAGAAATATTATATTATGGTGAATATTGGTTAAATGATTAAATTTAAACCATCATGTAAATATATTTAATTTTTCTATTAGAGTAGACTCTAAAGGATATCCCCAACATTATGAGAAGAATGACTAAAAAAGGTTTATCCTTTTACATCTATTTACATTTACATGATGGTATTATTGTTCATCATATAAAATTTGTTTTGAGTTCCATAAATATTTATTGATCACCCACTTTATTGTGATTAGTTACTTTATTCAATCTCTATAAATATTTTAAACTTTTATCCATGCCAAAATCATCACCAGCCACTTATATTCTGTATTAAAGAAACATAGTATGTGTTATTTCAGAAGATCCACTTGATTTTCTTTATATTTCATCCAAATAATATTTTATTTACCCTTTTTACGATGTGGGTTTACAACATAATTATTTTCAAATTTCCATTCATTAATTACCTTGGTAATGATCAAACTGTGAGGATGAAATTTATTAAAGGGTTAAATTTGTAACACCGTATGTTTTTAAAAGAATAAAATTTTATCTGAAAAAATATATTACATGAAAAACTATTTTTATCTAAAAACAAACAAAGAAATTACTCTCTTTGAAAACATTTATTACATGCAAGACTATGATTTATGGAATAATATTATAAAATTAATAATATTATTTCAAATTAGCATTTTCTCTTAGTCGTTAGAATAATATGTTTGAACAGAATTAACTAATTTATGAAAATATATGTATTTTTTTCAAATTTTAACAAGTTATATGTTATTTAATAATAATATTATAATAATTTAAAAGAAAATTAAATGTGTTCAGATAAAATCTATTTCATAAAAGGAAATTTTATTTCACATTGTGGAAATAATATATAAGTACATATTAATATTTTAAAAACATTCTATTTCAAAATTATCATAAATTTTTAAGTCATAATACCAAAATTATCTAAGGGTGTGTGTTTAGTTTCTTCTTGAAATATTTCAATTTACAGTGAATAGTTAAAACTACTAAATTTTAATTGGAAGCACACTTTTTGTTTAAATTTATTCATAAATATAATATTATTGTAAAATATAAATGATTTATAATTAGTACAACTGCATATCAATTAATAAAATTTAGGAAATTGGGATAATTTTCATATTACTGTTATACATAATAACATTGTAAACAGAAGAACATATTCACGTTAAACCACTGTTTTCTCAATACATCTACATGATTAATTTTGAATTAAAAGTTTCAATTTTTTTGAATTGAATTTTGAAAAATGAATTCCATATTTGGAATAATCCAAATTTATAATTTATAATAATTCTCATCATAATTTAAACCAAAATTGAATGTGAAAAGAGTAAAACATTTCATATTATATTGTGGTAATAATTTGATTAACATGAGTTAATTTAATACAATAAGGATTGATATACCTATAAAATATTAAAGCATCCATTTTATTTCCATAGATAGGCCATTAGAAACATATTCTCTATTTTTGTAAGTTTTTAAGATAGGTTTTCATTAATATGAATAAAATAATATATTATGAATATAAAAAAATAACCTTTTATTCTTTTAAAATATATAAATCCTTGAGATTGGTAAACTCTAACCACTCTTTGATTTCAAATTTTAATTTATAAATATTAATTTGTTTTTATTATCATAATTATTTATAATATTTTTATATTTAATATATTAAAATTAAATACATATGAAACACATATGCAATAATTATTTAGTTATCAATAAAATAATGTAAATTATTATAATAATATTAAAATATAAGTGAATTTAATGAATTATTTTACTAAATTATTTTTAGATGAATATACATGATACAATGGATTGAAAATAGTATAATCGATATCCATAATTTTCAATATATAGTTAAATTAAATTTAAATATATCGTATCAAAATTTTCATTAATGTAATTTAATGATAAATTATTTTTTAACAAATTAATTAAAATTAAAAAAATTTGTATATATGTCCATGAGACTTTTTAAAGATCAAAAAATTCATATATAGACCATTAATGGAAAAAATAATCAACTATAATTAATCTATTGACCCTTATGTAGTAAAAACTCGGTTAGCATTGTTATTGTTAATGCGGTGTTTTTTAGGTTATATGGGGTTGTGTTAAAATTACTTTTCATGCCACATAACATATTTATTTGATTAATTTTATTATATATTAATAATTATTGTATCCAAATTATATAATATTTTTCACTTTTATTTAATATTATATGATAAATTACCTATGTTAGAAAACTAGTTACTATAGAGGGAACCCAATTGTTAAAAATTGGTAGGCTAATATGATAAGGGAAATTAGTGAAAACATGTGTTTTATTTTGTGTTTTGGTTTTAGATCAACCATATATTCCAATTATAACATTATTTATAAATCATGGAGGACCATGGTGTAATATTAACCTCCTAATACTGGTTATTTTTGGGTATATTTCAAAAATACCACTCCTCCTCAACTATAAAAGGGAACTCCCACTCATCACTCCATCACACATCTTAATCCATTTATCATAGACAATTATAGAAACATTCAATTAAAAACTTAATTCCTCAAAGACTAGAATAATATTTTTTGTTATAAATTAACTCTAGGATTAATTTAGTGCAAACATTAAGTGGATACCTGAAGAAGAGGTAATGATATCCAACAAGCGTCTATACTTTCATAATTATCCACCTCATTCAGTTTTTTTAATATATGGATATAAATTACAGATGTTATATTCCACGTAAATATATGTTTCTATGTTAATATAATAACCTAAATATTTTCCATATTCAATCAAATAGGTTATGAAATCATCATTTTTGTGTCGGGAAAACCACCACCTCACGAACTGAAGTCATTTGTTTTACAATTACCTCCTCTCACAGTTGGATATGAGTATTAAAATATAGTATATATTTGAAATTTATATCCTAAATATACTTATGGAGTCAATATACCATCAATATCATTTTACACTCTATTTCTTTGGGGATATTATAATTCCACCCATGTGTTTGACGGACTACCGCCTCATGAACTGATGTGATTCGTTGTTCACTAACACATTAAATTGATGATAATAAGTGTTAATGATATGAAAATTAATGATATAAATTAAATAATTATAACATTTCTGGAAAATTTATCATTATGGAAATATAAAATATCATTTTAGTTCTTACATTTTCATACTCTATAGAAGTTATATCTTCATTCTTGTACGTGTGGACTACCAACATCAAAAAGCTATATGTCCACTTTTCAACACCAAAAAAATTATGATACAAATGTGTATATATGCTAAAATATTGTATTATAATGATTATAAAAATATGAAATATTACGTACCTTCATACCATATTGAACATTGTAAAATATAAACATTACTAATGCATACATATGACCTACAATATCCATGATCGTAACGTTAATTCATTTTTTATATCAATAATTTAAAATTTTAATTATAATATTAATTTATTTATAAATATTATAACCATGTAATTATTATTATTATGGATATGTTTAATTAATGGCCACTTTGACCATTGTCATCCAACTGATGTCATTTATTTACACATAAGCTCGATTTGGACAAAACATCTAACATATACCTAAATGATTAAAAAATATATTATAAAATGGTAAAAAGTAAAATAAATGAAATAAATAAAATTATAAGAGATTATTAAGGATTTAAATAATCAAAATATTTTCTTATTTGGGTATTGAAATGAGGAGCATGTTGCATTAAACTGGAGAAAAGCGTTTTTACATGTCAGCGATTTTTATTTAAGATATATTCCACATTCCCCAATTATTTTTTCACTTTGGTATATATAATTTATATTAATGAATTTTTTTTATTAATTTATTAAATATTTTAGGTATTTAAATATCCATATTTTATTCTCTATTTTTTGGGGTCTTGATCCGTAGATTACAAAATGTATAATATTTTTTTTCTCAATTTCATTTCGGTGAGGCATGAGGTATTGTAATGCATTCATTTTCATCATGTGATATATAGAATTACCCACTTAGATGTAACATCTTGATTAATTAATAATTTATGTCATTTTATATTTAAATTTAAATTATTCTATCCATGATAATTTTAATTTAGAATTACCAAATTGTAATAAATTTCATAACTGAATTCCTTTTCATTGGGTATTGTTATTCCTTCATTTTCATTTATTTCCTAATATAATGTTTTTAATGAAACACGACTATATATATTTTAAAACATTTTTTATGTGGATTTACAACTGATATACATAATTTATTCATTTTTAAATTCACACATCAATGTAATGATCTTTTAAATAGTTCATCTCAATAAAATTTTATTCAAGATTGTTCATACATCAATTTCTGTTGAAGGAAATTATTTGATCATTATTCAATAAACCATTTCATTTCCTTCAACTGATGAATTTTTTGAATATTTCATCTAATAAAGCCATTTAAAAATCATTGAGTAATTTAAATAACATACACAATATTTTTATGAAAATCAGAATTCATTTTTCTCAATTGTTGGAAATATATTTTCAACAAAAAACATGTTTTCTTTAATAAAAATTCCATTTACATAAACTCTTAAAAATATATTATTAGATTCCTTTTAAGACAACTTTAATTTTTTTAAAAGAATATTCATTTTTCTTTTTGAATAAAGAATTTTGTAAAACTTCTTACCCTAAAAATGGAATTATCTCTTTAAATTGGATGACTTATGGCTAAATATATTCTATCATGACCAAAATTTTATTTAATAATAATTTTTAAATTTGATAAGTTTATATTGAATTTTTTTCTAATTATATGTTAATTTTATTTCCTTTCATCATCATCAATAATAATTATTTCTAATTATATTCCAGGTGATATTGTATATTGATATGATCATGAAACATCATTTGGATGGAATATGATTATTTCACTGATATTGTTATAAAAATAATTTATCTTACATGGATTAATTATTTTTTCATGTGATCTTTATGGAAGAAATTTATTTAAATGGATTACTCATGTTAATTAATGATTATTGGTTTCTTATAAGATTAATAAATATGCCTCAGTTCTATGTTCTTTATTTTTGGATCAAGGACATCATATTTCATGGGGTGGACCATATAGCATCTTGCGAGCCCGTTAAATCATAAATTATTGGGTCTCCAAGATAGTGTTAAGAGAACCAATTATATCTTATATTATTTTTTTCCTAAATAATTATGGGTGATCAAATTATTTCAAAAATATGGGTCTACCTTGATATTTCTCTATTTTTTTTGGGCAATGAATATATTACCAAAATTATTACATTGGATGTTTCTTATATGGTTATCCCAATTGTAAGGGTTCTGTAAGTGTTGAATGAAGTTGATTTCCCCATATAAGAAAACATTTTTTTAAGATTTCTATGGATCTTTATGTTCCATTTCATCATGATTGATATATGATAGATCATGATTATTGATTATTATGACTCTCTCCCTTCTAAAAGCCTTATTCAATGTTTTAATGTTAGGTGAACCATGTATTAATCGGTATAAATATTATCATGTTATACTAATTCTACTTTATTATGTCATCAAACCCTTGTGATTATCCTTTTTCAGTAATGTAATTCAGTTATTTATGATGATGTTTACCCTTAGCGAGTGTTTGAGTTCACTCTTATTATATTTCCTTTTCCTGAGAGAATATAGAATGATTTTTAATTAATTATATGTATATGGGTATCACAAGGATGATGTTGAAGACATATTTTGAAATAATAAATTCTTGTTATAAAAGTATATTATATTCATCTATAGAAATATTCATTATGAATCCAATTTGTTATAAATCGGTCAACTTCTAAAAAACCCTAATCCTAAGAAATACATGGGTATGTATGTGATCAAATATTTCTTTTTCTTGTCATTATTTTGTACTATAGAATATTGGTTCACTATATTCAAAATAAATGATGGAAATGTAATTTTTATAAAATTTTCACCAGATAATGGAGTGTGGGTTCATGGTTATTACACATAATATTTAAAACTTCCATGCATGAATGATCCTTGACCAATTTCATAATTTATGGTCGGGTTATCCAATTAATAAGGATCCACTTTGTTGGCACAAATTAATAGTCTAATAAGATATATTTTTTTCATTCATGTGTATGATTTTCATTTTTTTCTCAACAACATAACCCTGTAATCTCAAACTAAAAAAATTTATAGTCTTAAAAAATCCATGTGCATAAGATAGAACAAGAATTACCTCATCTTTCAAACATCATTGAAGAAAATGGTTTAATATAAGGTTTAAATTTTCCTATACTATAGGTCCCATTGAAATGGGAATCATATGGCCTTTACATATTTATTTGATCAATATTTTATAGAAAAAAGATATAACACTAAATGAAAAATCATAAAATTTCTCCAACATGTCTTCCTAATAATGATCAAAACTATTTCATTATTTAGACAAGAAAAACTCTGGTGTTCATTCAATATCATTAATTAAATTTTTAAATAAATATTATGAAATAATCTTATTTTGTTTATTTGGGGGAAATTCTTCCTAGAATGGGGAAATTAGATTCATTAATTTTGATGAAATATGATGTTTTAGTATAGCATCTTCATTAATCAAGACTCTAAAAATTTGTAACTGTTAACCAAGGTTTCATTTACATTACATGAAATTAGTCCCTATCAATTAGTGATCTAATCATAGCTTCTATGACAACCCTGCTTTTTATTACAACTTGAACATGATTTATTACATAAAACTTCACTTGATACAACAAAGAAGATCAAGAGGTTTAGTGTCTTTGGGGCTTAGGATCATTACATAAAAACTTTAAACTTGAAATACAACATCCTTATTGAAAACTTCCTTTACATGACCACTACATTCCTTCGTACTTAGCATTGCATGGGATAACCTGAGGACATGCATAAGAAAAGGGTGAGCTATAAAGCCCAGTAAGGGAGTACACAATGAATAACATGAGGAGTACAACACATGTTAGGCAATAGGCATATCAATAGATCATAAGAGAGACATGAACATAAAGGCATGATAAAGCATGATAATCATAACATGGAAATGTGGCAACAACACTTAACATTGAATTAGCATGAGCCAAGGCTCATTGCACATGGAGCATGAGTAAACCCTCATTGCACTTGAAGCACGGGTAAAACCTCGTTGCACTTGAATTAGCATGAGTCAACACTCATTGCACATGACGTATCATGATACTATACTTTACCCAATGCATTGGAGCGCTATCAGGGCGCACCCTTCTTAAACATTTCATTTCATGCATAAGTGTGCCACATGGATCATAAAACATGGATTCATAAAACATAATCATTTCTTCCACGATAAAGGAATATGGAATTCATACATGAAACTTTATAATCAATAAATAAATGTGCATAAAGGTGAATACCCTTGATGGATAAATGGGCATGGTATTCACTACACAAAGACATTGACTTAGAAAATCGGTGCGATTTCGGCAGCATAACAGCGTGACATAAGAATTCATAAAAAAGATTGATGAGAGAGAAAAGGGTTCCTCATCATATTTACATGTAATGGACAGTAAGGAGATCATATATATACATGTCCCAACAATAGAAATGGAATTTAGATTCATGATACAAAAGTATTGCTTGAATGTAAAAGAAGAGAGAGAAGTTCCTTTCGGAATTTCGGCATAGTAACGGGTGTACATGGGAGGCATTTAATGAGAGAGAAAGGGTTATCCCATAATTCAAACAATAAGAGGGAAGTATGGGGGAGGTGCGAAAACATACCCCAACATTCATAATTGAAATAAAAAGGGAAATACAACTTAAAGAAAATTGACAAAAAAATTAGAAAGGAAGAAAACCCCTTACTTGGAAGTGTGCTTCCAAAGGCTAGAGAGAGGCTTGTGAGAGGCTTCTTGGGAGCTTGGGGCACCTTTAGAGGATTCTAGAGAGAGTAGGGCAGAGGTTGGACGAACTTCAAGGGCTTTGAGTGAGGAGTAAGTGGGAGCTTGGGTGAGTTTATATAGGAAAGGTGAGAGAATTCTTTATTATTTAGGTTTGGGACCCCTTATATTAAAATAATCCAAACCACAAACCATCCCATGGTATTTTCCCATGGTTTCTAGAAAAGGAAAGAGGAAAAAAATATTTTACAATTCCAAGGTCCGAACTTATTAAAAAATTAGGGTTTCTTATGTGGATGTGAGTCACACTCCCATGGAAATTAATTTAAAAAGGCAAAGTGTTGAATAAGTCTTGAGGCCTCCATTAATGCTTTGAAAAGTGAGTCAAACAAACCCAAAACCTCATTATTTTAATGATAAAACACATATTGGCCGAACATAAGGATTATGGTATTTTATTACATCACCATTGGGTCATTATGATGTCATAAAACACATTATATATTTAAATGGTATTTAATTTTTACCCAAAAATTTGACTGTCTCAGAAAATTATGAAAAATTCACCGTTGGATAATTTTGACGTCCTGATTCCAAAAATAATATTTATTTTATCTAAATAATTTTCTAAATATGTGAATTTTTACTTTTAAAATATAATCCGACATTTATAAAAAAAATTCACGGGTTTTGACAGAAATGGCTTTCAAAATAAAAATTTTAATTGCATTCATAAAATTATAAGATCATTTATATTTAATAAAAATTAATTTAATATTAATAATAATATTTTATTAAAATAATATTTAATTCAAAAATCCTTTAATTTAATAAAATATAATTCTTAATTAAATAATAACTAAAAACACCGTTTGTACTTTAAAAACTAATTACAATGTATCAAAAATGACTAGAAATTATATTCATTATTATATACAAAAAATAATTTACATGAACATGGTGCTAATTATTTGTTACATAACCCCTTAAAATATCCGCATAAGACCTAAGGGTAAGGTGTGCGATGGTGACAGACTCTTGGGGCTGCTCGGATAACATCGCTCGAGTGGTAATCTCTATCAACTTCCATTTTTCCCGTAGACGATCACGTTCGAGATTGACTTGATGAAGCTCAGCTTGGGCTTGGTCAAGGGCAAAGCCCAAAGACGCCACCTCTTTTCCGAGCTCTGACAAATGGGCTTCGTAAGGGGCAATTCTACTGGATGAGGCCATCGCTTCCTTTGTCTGAGTAGAAAATTGGTTCGTTAAAGCCTTATATTTAAACTACCCAGATGATCACTGTTCAACGGCTATAAAAGTAACGGTCACAAATCTTAAAGTAAAACTAAAAAAAGGTTGATATCTTATAAAAACATTTTTCCGAAAGAAATATTTAACTGGTTCAAGAGGGATTTTCCATTAATGAAATTTTGGGTCATTACAACATTCCCCCCTTAAGAAATTTCGCCCTCGAAATTTTCCTTTTCCCGCACTAAAACAAATGTGGGTAACTTAGCTTCATCATATCCTCCGACTCCCAAGTTGCTTCTTCAAACTTGTGGTTTCTCCACAATACCTTGACGAGGGGCATTGTCTTATTTCGTAGAACTTTTTCTCTACGATCTAAGATCTTCACTGGTTGCTCCTCATAAGAAAGAACGTCTTCTAATTGTACCACCTCAGAAGAGAGTACATGTGAAGGGTCTGGTATGTACTTCCTTAAGAGGGATACATGGAAGACATCATGCACCTTGTCCATAGTAGGTGGAAGTGCTAGTCGACAGGCCACAGCCCCAACACGATCAAGAATCTCAAAGGGGCCGATGTACCTTGGAATTAACTTCCCTTTCTTTCCAAACCTCATGACCTTATTCCACGGAGATATGCGTAAAAACACCATGTCTCCGACTTTAAACTCAAGGTCTCGTCGACGATTATCTGCATAACTCTTCTGCCGACTCTAGGCTGCCTTGATATGCTGCTGAATGGTTTTCACCTTCTCCACCATTTCTTCGACCATTTCGGGTCCAAGCAGCTTACGTTCACCGACCTCATCCCAACATGCCGGTGTTCTACACCTTTTCCCATACAGGGATTCATATGGTGCCATTTGGATGCTCGAGTGGAAACTATTATTATAAGAGAACTCAACTAGAGGAAGATGTTGATCCCATCCTCCTTTAAAGTCCATTGAGCACGCTCTCAACATATCCTCAAGTGTTTGGATAGTCCGCTCGGATTGGCCATCAGTTTGAGGATGATAGGCCGTACTGAAGTTCAGTTCAGTATTCAGAGCATGTTGAAGACTCTTCCAAAACATAGAGGTAAATCTTGGATCTCGGTCAGACACAATAGATAGTGGTACTCCATGCAACCGTACCACTTCCCTTATATATATCCGTGCCAGTTGATCCAAAGAGAAATCCTCTCGAATAGCAATGAAGTGTGCAGTCTTTGTAAGACGATCCACAATAACCCAGATTGCAATGTTGCTTTTGGATGTCCTTGGAAGTCCAGTGACGAAGTCCATGGTGATGTTCTCCCATTTCCATTCTGGTATGGGCAATGGTTGCATCATCCCCTTAGACTTCTGCCTCTCTTCCTTCACTTGCTGACACACCAGACACTTTGATGTATATTCGGCGATCTCCTTCTTCATATTATCCCACCAAAAGTTTTCTCGGAGATCTCGATACATCTTTGTGCTCCCTGGGTGAATAGAGAAATTTGAACTATGTGCATCATCCAAAAGTTCCTTCTTCAGCTCCGAACATGATGGGACACATAGCCTTTTCCCAAACCGCACAATTCCTTCTTCATTAACATTAAACTCTGAGGATTTTCCCTTTTTGATAGCTTCCACTTTTTCTTGGATTCTCGCATCATCCTTTTGAGAATCCTTTAACCTTTCCAAAAGAGACGGTTGAGCAATCATTTGTGAAAGGATTGATGATGTTCCCTTCTTTATGATTCCCACGTCCATCTTCATCAAGTCTAAGAAGATTGGATCCTTCTCAATTCTCATCATTGATAGAATTGCTGGATCCTTTCTACTTAGGGCATCCGCCACCTTGTTCGCCTTCCCAGGGTGGTAATATATTAAACAGCTATAATCCTTTATGAGCTCTATCCATCTTCTCTGGCGCATATTAATCTCTTTCTGTGTGAATATATATTTAAAACTCTTGTGGTCAGTATATATCTCACATTTCTCTCCATAGAGATAATGCCGCAAGATTTTCAAGGCAATGATCACCGCCGCCAACTCCAGATCATGCGTTGGATAGTTTCTCTCATGGATTTTCAACTGTCTTGAGGCATAGGATATCACTTTATCATTCTGCATCAGCACACATCCTAAGCCCTTCTTCGAAGCATCACTGAATACCACAAAAAGCTCCCCACTTGTGGGTAAAGTGAGCACGGGTGCAGTGATAATCCTCCTTTTCAACTCCTTGAAGCTTTCTTCGCATTCATCACTCCAAGAAAACTTTACTCCCTTTCGAGTTAGCTTGGTAAGAGGGTTGGACAACCGTGAGAAATTTCTCACAAATCGTCGATAATATCCAGCTAACCTCAAGAAGCTACGGATATCAGTTACTGATGTTGGCCTCGGCCATCCCTCAATTGCATCTGTTTTGGAGGGGTCCACAGATATCCCATTGCTTGTGATGATATGGCCCAATAATGAGACCTCCTTCAACTAGAACTCACACTTGCTGTACTTGGCATAGAGCTTCTCCTTGCGCAAAGTCTCCAGTACAGTTTTTAAATGCTCCTCATGGTTCTCCTTGGTTTTGGAGTATATTAGAATATCATCTATAAAGACTACCACAAATTTATCTAGGTAATCTCTAAAGACTCTATTCATCAAGTCCATGAATATTGATGGAGCATTGGTGAGTCCAAAAGGCATTACTATGAATTCATAGTGCCCGTACCTTGTACGAAAAGCAGTCTTGGGGACATCTTCCTTCTTCACCCTTACTTGATAATATCCCGACCGCAAGTCGACCTTGGAGAAGTATTGTGCTCCACACAGCTGATCAAAAAAGTCATCGATTCTTCGGAGAGGATACTTGTTCTTTATCGTGATTTTGTTAAGTTCACGATAATCGATGCAAAGCCACATTGACCCATCCTTCTTCTTGACGAAGAGGACTGGTGCACCCCATGGTGATGCACTTGGGTGTATAAACCCTTTATCCAGATTCTCCTGTAGTTGTTTCTTCAGTTCTTCAAGATCAACCACAGCCATTCTATATGGAGTCTTGGATATTGGTAGCGCCCCAGGTATAAGTTCAATTGAGAACTCAACATCTCTTCTTGGAGGAAGACCAGGAAGTTCCTCGGGAAATACTTCAGCGAATTCCCTCACAATAGGAATTTCTTCAAGGGTGGTTTCTTCCTTAGACTCAATCATCTAAGCCAGATATGCGTGCTCATAAGGCAGTAATATCCATGCTTGAGATGATGGATCTAAAGGAGATTCATCTTCCTCCTGACACTTATAAAGAATTTGGGGTCGATTCTCCATATGGAGTGTGATTTCCATCTCCCGACAATTTATGTTGGCTCTATATAAGGAAAGCCAATCCATGCCAAGAATTGCATCAAATTCCACCAAAGGGAGTATGACGAGGTTCTCCGGGAAATTCAATCCACAGATTATAACAGGGGAGGACTTATACTCATGGGATGCAATGATTGCCCCATTTTCCGTACTCACCGACATCTTTACTTCCATGATTTGTGGTGGTGCAGGGATTGTTCTACTAAACTTTTGAGATATAAAAGAATGCGTAGAACCTGAATCAAAAAGTACGTTCGCTATTCTTGAATGAATAACTAGCGTACCTGTCACCACTTCGTTGTCGGGGTTCACTTCGGCAGAAGTGATGGCAAAACCTCTTCCTTGCTGTCTTGGAGGTTGTTGATTGCCTCCGATAACCCTTGGATTAGGGCACTGATTCGCAAAATGACCCGGTTCTTTGCATTTGAAGCATTGAACAACGCGTTGAGGTTCGAACGGAGCGTTCCTCCCCTCCGTCGCAGCTGCGGGTCCTTCTTGCTGACAGTTAACAGCTAGGTGCCCTTCTCTTCCACACTTGAAGCATTTTCTTGTTCCCCTAAGGCAATTTCCAGGGTGCTTCTTTCCACACTTTTGGCAAGTGGGGTGCTGGAATTTCTTAGCGCCGTTGGATTTATCCATCGGACCACCAGCATTGAAGTCCACCTTCCGCTTCTTGTCCCCATGATACCCCTGTGATTCTCCGATCTCCATTTCAACCTTGAGGGCACATCGGACAATTTCCTCATAGCTGTCGAAGTCACGGATCACTAATGCTTTCCGCAAGCTAGGCTTCAGCCCACTAAAGAAGCGGTCAACCTTGCATTCGGGGGTAACGACAAAGCCAAAAGTGTATCGTGCAAGCCTTGTGAAGTTTTCCTCGTACGCTCCCACAGATTCCTCATCTTTCTGCTTGAGGGAAAGGAAGTCGCTTTCCATCTTAAGACGGAGGGTGCGTGGAAAATATTTATCGAAAAACATCTTCCGGAATACCTTCCATTCCAATGCCTCGATCTCCTCCTCAGGCTTCGTATTTTTGATCAACGTCCACCATTGATCAGCTTCACCCTCCATATGATAAGCCTCCAGGAGAACCTTCTCTTTTTCAGAGCATTGGAGGATGGAGAATATCTTTTCAATGGAGTTGATCCATTGTTCAGCAATCATGGGATCGGATGATCCACTAAAAGTAGGAGGCCTTTGTCTCATGAAGCTTTAAATAGTGACTTGTTCTTTCTTAGGGGGGGTTGAACGTTCCTCTTGACCAGTGTTTCTATTCAAAACTTGAGTTAGCTGAGAGAGAAGCGTGACAAAGTTCGTGATTCCCGCTCCCATTGGATTGGGCATCTCATAAGTACAATCATCACACTGATCTTCACAACGGTTGTTTGCCCGAGTTCTCCTATTACCGACCATTGGCTGGAATAAAAGGAAAGTTAGGGGTAACACATAAAGGGTAATCCAAAGACAAAAGTTGATGACTTATAAATAAACTTTAATCTCTTTAACTCATGAGTCCATAGGGTTCAATCCAGGCTTTTCATGATCTTCCTTCTAACATATATTCTTAGGGGCATTTTCCCTTAATAAGGGTTCATACTAAGATTGTAAATTTATCAAAACATATCCCCCGGGAGTGTCGTAACCAAGAGTGCAGCAAGGCCCGTTGTCGTGCACCAGTTCCCGTTCGAGTCTAGCTCAATGCGGTGTTTTCGGGTTTTACCCCTAGGATACATCTGTGCCAGAGCCGCCTCTACCTGCTCGTATCCAGACAGGGATGTATTTGTTTGATAAAACACTTACTTAGTATTTACAAAAACTTAGGGATGTTTTTATTATGCTTAGTCTTGTATCTAAGGCTTTACTAGGGTTTCCTAATCCCAAAAATAACTAAACCTATCCTCTGATACCAACTATGACAACCCTGCTTTTTATTACAACTTAAACATGCTTTATTACATAAAAATTCACTTGATACAACAAAGAAGATCGAGAGGTTTAGTGTCTTTGGGGCTTAGGATCATTACATAAAAACTTTAAACTTGAAATACTACATCCTTATTGAAAACTTCCTTTAAATGACCACTACATTCCTTCGTACTTAGTATTGCATGGGATAACCTGAGGACATGCATAAGAAAAGGGTGAGCTATAAAGCCCAGTAAGGGAGTACACAATGAATAACATGAGGAGTACAATACATGTTAGGCAATAGGCATATCAATAGAGCATAAGAGAGACATGAACATAAAGGCATGATAAAGCATGATAATCATAACATGGAAATGTGGCAACAACACTTAACATTGAATTAGCATGAGCCAAGGCTCATTGAACATGGAGCAGGAGTAAACCCTCATTGCACTTGAAGCACGAGTAAAACCTCTTTGCACTTGAATTAGAATGAGTCAACACTCATTGCACATGACGCATCATGATACTATACTTTACCCAATGCATTGGAGCGCTATCAGGGCGCACCCTTCTTAAACATTTCATTTCATGCATAAGTGTGCCACATGGATCATAAAACATGGATTCATAAAACATAATCATTTCTTCCACGATAAAGGAATGTGGAATTAATACATGAAACTTTATAATCAATAAGTAAATGTGCATAAAGGTGAATACCCTTGATGGAGAAATGGGCATGGTATTCACTACACAAAGACATTGACTTAAAAAATCGGTGTGATTTCGGCAGCGTAACGGCGTGACATAAGAATTCATAAAAAAGATTGATGAGAGAGAAAAGGGTTCCTCATCATATTTACATGTAATGGACAGTAAGGAGATCATATATATACATGTACCAACAATAGAAATTGAATTTAGATTCATGATACAAAAGTATTGCTTGAATGTAAAAGAAGAGAGAGAAGTTCCTTTCAGAATTTCGGCATAGTAACGGGTGTACATGGGAGGCATTTAATGAGAGAGAAAGGGTTCTCCCATCATTCAAACAATAAGAGGGCAGTATGGGGGAGGTGCGAAACCATACCCCAACATTCATAATTGAAATAAAAAGGGAAATACAACTTAAAGAAAATTGACAAAAAAATTAGAAAGGAAGAAAACCCCTTACTTGGAAGTGTGCTTCCAAAGGCTAGAGAGATGCTTGCGAGAGGCTTCTTGGGAGCTTGGGGCAACATTAGAGGATTCTAGAATGAGTAGGGCATAGGTTGGACGAAATTAAAGGGCTTTGAGTGAGGAGGAAGTGGGAGCTTGGGTGGGTTTATATAGGAAAGGTGAGAGAATTCTTTATTATTTAGGTTTGGGACCCCTTATATTAAAATAATCCAAACCACAAACCATCCCATGGTATTTGCCCATGGTTTCTGGAAAAGGAAAGTGGAAAACAATATTTTACAAGTCCAAGGTCCGAACTTATTAAAAAATTAGGGTTTCTTATGTGGAGGTGAGTCACACTCCCATGGAAATTAATTTAAAAAGGCAAAGTGTTGAATAAGCCTTGAGGGCTCCATTAATGCTTTGAAAAGTGAGTCAAACAAACCCAAAACCTCATTATTTTAATGATAAAACACATATTGGCCGAACATAAGGATTATGGTATTTTATTACATCACCATTGGGTCATTATGATGTCATAAAACACATTATATATTAAAATGGTATTTAATTTTTACCCAAAAATTTGACTGTCTCAGAAAATTATGAAAAATTCACCGTTGGATAATTTCGACGTCCTGATTCCAAAAATAATATTTATTTTATCTAAATAATTTTCTAAATATGTGAATTTTTACTTTTAAAATAAAAACCGACATTTATAAAAAAAATTCACGGGTTTTGACAGAAATGGCTTTCAAAATAAAATTTTTAATTGCATTCATAAAATTATAAGAACATTTATATTTAATAAAAATTAATTTAATATTAATAATAATATTTTATTAAAATATTATTTAATTCAAAAATCCTTTAATTTAATAAAATATAATTCTTAATTAAATAATAACTAAAAACACCGTTTGTACTTTAAAAACTAATTACAATGTATCAAAAATGAGTAGAAATTATATTCATTATTATATACAAAAAATAATGTACATGAACATGGTGCTACTTATTTGTTACATAACCCCTTAAAATAGCCGCATAAGACCTAAGGGTAAGGTGTGCGATGGTGACAGACTCTTGGGGTTGCTCGGATAACATCGCTCGAGTGGAAATCTCTATCAACTTCCATTTTTCCCGTAGACGATCACGTTCGAGCTTGACTTGATGAAGCTCAGCTTGGGCTTGGTCAAGGGAAAAGCCCAAAGAAGCCACCTCTTTTCCGAGCTCCGACAAATGGGCTTCGTAAGGGGAAATTCTACTGGATGAGGCCATCACTTCCTTTGTCTGAGTAGAAAATTGGTTCGTTAAAGCCTTATATTTAAACTACCCAGATGATCACTGTTCAATGGCTATAAAAGTAACGGTCACAAATCTTAAAGTAAAACTAAAAAAAAGTTGATATCTTATAAAAACATTTTTCATAAAGAAACATTTAACTGGATCAAGAGGGATTTTCCATTAATGAAATTTTGGGTCGTTACAGCTTCTAGTGGATTTATTTTCCTAATAGTGGTTTTTCCGATTTGAAGTCCACCCAGTATTGACTTTTCACTGGATTTGGCATGAGCAAGGCTCAAATTTTTTGTCATCATTGATATAAGAGCTCAATTTTCTCAACATTAGAAGACCTATTTCGATCTAAAACCAAATCATTTTTTTTATCATTTTGAACCCATGAATAAAAAATCGGTGGTCTTTCATTGTGATGGTTGTAGCATTACTCTACCTCCACAAAAGTGAATGAAAATTATGAATACTTCAAATTTATTGTAGGAAAATTGAGTATGTTGTATTCATGTACCTGAATGAACAATAATATGAGAAAAAAATCAGAACCAAACCTCTACATAGTTCTAATGAAAAATTTCAGTGTTAATGAATTTCACAAAATGGCTTGGTGGTTCCTAGGATTATTTGTTTATATAGTGGGTCCACAATTATGGACAAATGAATTCTATTTGAAATTCATTGATATAGTTTCCACTATAACGTGGAAACATTTTTGAACCATTTAAATAGAATATAAAAATCATAGAAATAAAAATTGAATAAAATAAAATACATTTTAAAAAATATTAATTCATGTTTTAATAAATCTTTAATGAAACTAATAATTTACATAAAATAATTACTAATTATAATTTTAAAAGAATAATGTATCAAAAAAACCAATTTGTCAAAATTATTATGTGAATAAATAAATTAAATAATAAATAAATTTTAAAATTAATAAAAGTAAACAATAATAATTTAATTTCTATAATAAATAAATTATTTAAGGAATGAAATCAAATGATATACTATAATGAATAAATTTAATAAAATGAGGATAAATAGCATTAAAAATATTTTAAATAAAAATACACAAAAAATTAATTATTTTATTAGAGTCCATATTATTAAATTAAAAAATAAAATATTGGAAAAAAATTAAAACATAATTGATATTTTATTTATTCATAAAAACCTTATTTAAATTTATTCATTATTTTGAATAAAAACTAATATCAAAAAATATTATCAAATTAAAATTTTATTTTTAAAAAACGATGTAATTAATTTTAGTAAAAATTATACCAAAGTACAAACACATAAATAGAACCCCAAAAATATTATTTTTATACTCAGGAAAAGAATGTTCCAAATAGAGTGTAAACAAAATAATCATTAATTTAAATTATTTTATTTCCAAAAACACTAATCATCAAAATATTTTTCCACCTTGGGCATTCATCAAGGAAAAAATTTCTTCATAATAATAAAAAACAATTGTAAAAATCAACTTCATATTTTAAAAATATGATTTACCAAATAAAAAACAAAATAATGAAAGTCATTTAAATTTTCATTAAACATAATGTACAATGTTAACATTACTTACAGGAGAAGAGACTCAAAAAATTAATAACAAAATATATTTTGAACTTTTGTTGGATAAGGAAACCAAATAATTAAATAGTTTATAAATGAAGTGTCTATCATAATTATGAAAAAAAATAAGTAAATAGTTCACCCTAATTTAGGATTTACTTTTTATATTCCATTATAATTCATACCTTATGATATTGAATCAAATTTAAAAAATCAATAATTGTTGATAAATTCATAACATTCACAGATTTATTTTACCAAATTCGGCCATCATTCTATAGGTAAATGAAAAATGTTTTCATCAACTATATGAAGTTTTTATTATATAATTGACCCACTAAAAATGGAAAAATAATATAAAAATATTAGAATCATTTAACAACAATGAGTATAATTTATTGAATCTTTGAGAAAATTGATAATTTTTTATTATTTTTGAGTTTTATTTATGGAAAAGTTTTGAAAATTTTAAAACCCTCTCCCCACATTTCTAACTCTTATATTCCAATTTATATATTATATGGCTCTCTCTATGTGGAGGCTATAAAGTGGGGTGGAATCCCCCTACGATGACTCCCCCCACCCCTTCCCTTACATGAAACCTTGTATTTTCCTACCCCCGTTGTTTCAGAAATGATTAATGGTCTTACCAAACTTTATTAACTGTAGTTTGATGTTTTTATGTTCCACTAATTCCACTTCTATCGTCATCTTACCCCATGAATTCACACTTTTCCACTATTTTTCCTATTGGGTGACATCGTTTTCACAACCTATCTTCAATTATATTCTATGGGGTAAAATTACAATTCCTAGGAGACAATATCAAACATGATCATGTCATTTTACATGCTAAGGGGACCCTCTTGGTCTCATCAGTGTTCCTTTCATCCCATAATGATGTCAGTCCATCATCATTTACCCAGTGTTTCCATAGTGCTTTTATTCCTCACCTTGGATTAAGAGTGTAGGTTCATGGCCTCTAGGAGATGCTTAATTTTTGGATGGGTTTTTAGTGCATGTCTCTATGTGTTCACCATTTTTTTTTGATTTCATGGTCCTTTTGGGGGTGGTGAAACATTTTCGGCATGGTGTTGGGATCTAGAAAAGTTGGTTCTGCATAGTAGAATGTATTTATTATAATGTGATAGTGGAGCTCAAACAACAAGAATATGTGAGTGATGACATGATATTTTGGGTGTTGTTCTGGGGTGGCTGCCTCTAGAATAGTACTCGAACAAGGCCTCATCTACAAAGATCTTTTCTAACATCCTGGTCCAAAACACCCTTCAATGTCGGATAAGAGTTGTGGTATTGAATGAGAATCTATGATGTTTTTTCACGTTTCTTATGGTATTAACGTGGGTGAATGGTGTTTTTATGTTCTCTTATTGATGATGGTTCTTAAGTATTTACAGTTTTCTATGAATCATTTTACATTGAAAATAGAGGTTTCTATAGCGGTAACATATAAGATGGTGGTCAATGTTGATGATTAAGAAATGAGGTTGACATGATCTTCTGGTTTTTATTAATATCATCATCAGATCTAGAGGTGATGGATGTTGATGATTATGATGTAGTGTACTGTAATGATGGTGGAAGAGAGAAGGTAATGTGATGTTGGCTATCAGTGGTGGCTCGTGGTTCAACGAATCCTCATGTTAGGTATATTTTTGGAGTGTGTGAATTTTGAATATGTGAATCTTGGTTGGCTGTAATTTGTGGTTTGGTATTTTGATTTTGAATTTTTAATCTGTGATCATTTGGCCCGCTAGAAAGTGGAATTTGGAAATTTTGATGGTTCCCACTATACCCTTGAATGTGATTTTTATAAATATAATAAATTATTTAGATAACACCCTCTCCCCTACACTGAACATCCCATTTTTTCTCAATGTTTAATCCAAGGTATATTAACCATATAAATTCAATTTTGACGTTCAAAATAGATATTAAATTTAGAATACATAAAAATTTTACAAAGGGTCACTTAATCACTAAATATAGTTTCTTATGTTTAAAAAAACACATCCCAACATTTTCAAAATATCATTGAAATGTTACAACATAAATAATTCTTTTAAAGATATAAGTTAATATTCCAGTTCATTCCTAAGAAATAGATCCAACTAATTTGAATAAAATCATGTAATATCTATATAGACATGACTATTACAAAAAATAAAAAAATATACATTAATTCTTGTTTAAATTATTATTAAATAATAATTTAATCATAAAAAATATATTACAGATTCATTTTAACATACGAATTTAATACCCAATCAAAATTCGAAAATAGATTTTAAAAGTAACGAAAAATGGGTATAATTTTAATTTGAAAAATTAATTAAATTTTCATCTTTAACCTTGATTATATATAATCAAATACATCAATAATTATATTTTATGAATATCATATGGTTATAATTAAGGAACTATAAAATAAAATGATATTTACATTAGATCACATAATTGATTATCATCAGAAAAAATAAAAAAGAGTTTATGATTTTAAGGTCTTTATACATGGTTCTTTAGTGTGTGTCTTCTTTTGATCATCATAGCTTGAAAATAATCATCCACATTTGATGTGGATAGTGGCCTTATGTAGATCTATCATGGTGAAAAATCTTACCAAATAGATTTTGTAATTACTTATCATCCACTTTAATTTCTTCTAGAAATGATATAAAATTTTAGATGTTTAATGATATTTAAAAACATGCAATCAATATTAAATGAAAATAGGGGAAATGTAAAATATATATTTGGTTAACCCGCCCCCCCAAGAGGTATTAGGTTTTATGCTCTCTATATCTGTACTTCTGTTTTTTTATCACCAATACATCGGTGGATGGGGTATGTGTGACAAGATCCCTCATATACTTGATTTTATGTAGTGGTGAATCTTTTATCTTTTTTGAGGTCCCCTCATGAATAATGAGCTATAACAAAACCCCATTGTTTGCGGTAAAAATTTTTAGACATGGATAGATACACATTATAAAGGACCAAGTCATTGAATTCATACAGGGAAATTCTTTCTGTCATGTACCTCCACGTCATCTTGGGATATCCTTGACATATATAATTGTTTATTCATAGCACTAAAAACTAAATTACACTCTTCAAATTATAGCTTCAAATACACATCCATTTTTACTATCACTGTCTCGATCTCCATATCGTTATCTCCTCCATTATTTTTACCATCTTCCCAAAATACTTATAACTATTATAGGGAATGTGATGTGGGTGTTGTTTAAACAATTCAATAACATACGCTTTTAGTTGAAATTTTGGATTCAATGTTATTTATAAAAATAAGGTCAAAATGGTCAAAACACATAAAAACAAATCAATTTTAGTCTATTCTTATTCTTATAGTCCCATGGAAAATTCAATTGACTCAAAAATTTAAGGTTTAATGAGTTATAACTCATCCTCTTGGGTATCCTTGTAAAATGAAAGACTGTTTTCCAATCGTATAATGAACTATGGGAATATTCATAATATTTATATAGTTATACAACAATGGATTCCAAGACTATTATATAAAAATCTTCATTATATTATTCCACCAATTATCTAAAATCATTTTCTTTTAATTTCAAGAAAATAATCATATTGTTGTAGGAAACGTTTCTAATGGATCATTCCAATGATGGGTAATATTAAATTTGTCCTTATTTAATAGTTTAATTATCTTTTTTGATTAATATATATTTTTTTGAATATACTATGATGTCACCCTAGAAATTTAACCAATTAAAAAAACATTTTGATTCATTTAAACCTTAATCAAATATTCTTATCTCATATTTACCACAATATAGTAGAATATATGGTTGTCTCCTAATGTGACTACCTTTAGGAAGATTGTTCATCATGGTTTTAATTATTTTTTAGTAAATATTATATTTATATGTGTGTTTTTATGAATAAAATTTGAATCTTTCTTAATATTAAATTCCTTTAGAAATGAAAATATTAGAAAACAAACAATTGTGAACATAAAGATGAGTGAATTAAAGAAAATGCTTTAATGTACATCCTAGGTGAATCAATCAGTTCATTAATTCATCATTACGTTGAAATGATTAATTCAATGAACTCTTCCAAATAAAATATCAAAATCTCAATAATTAAATCCTCATTTTAATTATAAATTCTTGATAATCAAATAATATCTTAGAATAATTTTTTGTTTGTTAATGGCTACTCAAATAATTCAATAACCACTAAATCAATGATAGAATAAATCTAATAACTATAATGATTTAATAGTCTGCATTCAATAAATAGTAAATTCAAATTGTCTATAAACTATTCAAAGAAAAATGTAAAATAAATACATAATGAAAATAATATTTATTATAAAAATTCATTTTATATTTTAAAAAATAAAATCATAGGTGGAATTTACAGATTGAATAAACAAAGGAAAAATTATTATAATGAAATTACAATTGAATTCAAACGGTTCACCATTTAAAAATTAATTCAATAATGGAATGTGATTGGATCTTGATATTCATAACAATGTTCAAATACATGAACTTTTTGATCTCACCATAACATCTCCTTGTTTTTTCCTCAGTCGCTGCACTCCATTTTGCATCCAATTTTTTATACTTATTTTCCACTTTTTGTTATCCTAGGTTTGAGATTCATATAAATAAGAGTTAATATCTTTATTTAGTTAAAAATCATATATTTTTTCAAATAATTAGTAACTTTATTCTTTACACTCACCTATCAGTATTCTATAGAAGCCTTTTAAATGTTGTAACATCAATCACTATCCTTGCATCTGTATTATGGAACCCAAATAAAATTTCCATATGAATTAATAAATAATTAGTTCAATATCCACATTATATTTTTTTATTGATGTCACAACACACTCATTGAAATTTTCTGCTTCTCATGTCAATAGTTAATCTATTCAATTGAAATAAAACAAATAAATTTGATCCCCTTTGATTCGATAGGATCTATAATTGTCAAAACATCCATGCACGATTACACCCAACAGAGTTTTGGAATTTATAGTTCATGCATCAAATCAACCGGGATGCACTTCGAAAGAAAATATTCCCAATGAAATTTACATTCAATTTAAAAAAAATACTTTTCCATTCATTGATTTTGAAATTTCATAACCATATAATGTCAAACAAACCAAATATTGGAGTTGGTTCCTTAGAACCATCTTCTTTTTTACATTATGATATATTATATTCATATTTTTTAACATTAAAAACTTCGTTATCACATTATGATTTATCTTCTATATTTCATTTTTTTGATAATATCCCAAGAGTAGATATCATAATAAATGTTCGTTATAGTTCCACATTATAATGACATCTCGTAAGTGCTATGACACTGTTAATAAATATATTTTCTATGGATAGATGATATCATTTGAGGGGGAAAATGATACAGTCTATTAGGTGTGGGGATTTATAGGTCTTTGAAGAACCATCTCATGGTGTACTCCCTTTTTAATATATATTAGAATATTATGAGAATAAGACCCACCAGTAGGAAATACACATTAAAAAGTGTTGTTGGATGTTCCTATTATAAGATGTGTGTATTATTTTATAGACTTTATGATTATTATTATTCGGTATTCTAACTCATATAGTTATATGTATTGACGATAAAGGTGGTGATATATGTTCGCAGTGAGATTGATAGGATGGGTGCATCACAGGTAATAACACATTAATGAATAATTTGGGAAATGATTTTTCTCTTGAATTCCGTTATAGAAATTGATATATAAGGCACAATAACAAAAATTTTACAGCCAAAATAAATCTATGGCCATGGTGTTTTATAGGCTTGTTCAATTCCAAGAAGTTGACAATTGAGAAATCAAGAACATGGGTTGATTGAACCTTCTTATAACCATATGGATTGGAGATATCAAGAAAATAGGATTATATTACATTATAAGCCTTCCAAAAGAGGTGAAATGTCATTTCAGCATTAACTTATTTCTCAATGACTTCCATGGCGTGTTGTTAGACGCTAACCCTAGACATTATGTTGCTCTACCTAATTCCATTGAGAAAGAGGCCTAGAGGGTATGGAACTTTGTGTATCCATAATCTCAGTTAAATAATATATTATTTATTATTTGAAAATTTGAATAAATATTATTCCTGGTTGTATTTTAATATTTATATACGAATTTTAGATGAAATTTATTTCGATAGAAGTTATTTAAGAGAATATATTAATTGTAAAATAATAAATAATCTTTTTCTATTTATGTAATATAATATATATATATTTATTATAATATAATGTTGTCATTATTATTTAATAATTAAATATTAACTATTCAAGGTTACACAAATATGGTGGTGGATTGGTGGATAAAGTTTAAGGTCTATTGAGAGATAAAAATATTGAATATTATTTGATTAAATAATATTATCCTTTTAAAATTCATGTTAAACATATGTCAGGAAAAAATAATTTTTATCTTATTATTATACATGGGGTTTTTCTAGTACTAATGAAATAATTAAAGTCACAAGTGAAAATTAATTATTATTACCCTAGGGAAAATAAATTCTTGATAATGTTTTTCTCTGAATAGCCATGGGAAATCTAGGTGACACCTATTTTATTGCGCAAACAATTTTGGTGGAACCTATAAATCCTAGAGTGTTCTTCCCCCCCAAAAAATTATCTCATGAATGATAGTAATCCTTATCCACATGATTATGGAAAATACTATCAAAGTGGTTTTAAAGGGGATTGAATGTAGACATCGCAACTGCTAGGATCATCCTTGATAAAACCCGAAGACTCCTTCGGTGACATTTAGAGATATTTGGAGTATATGTGGATCACCTCTAGAGAAGATGTACCCTTGATCTCTACACCAAAATGACGGTGCAATCCAGATTTGTGTCTGTACAAATCCAAATGATAGAATTACCATGAAATATATTCTTATATAATTAAATTAATTATAAAAAAATTATGATTTTATCTCTTAGTTCATGGTTTCTATTATTCATTTTATAAATATCTGATTCAATTATATGGATATGGGTATTCATTATCATACTATTCCATGATTGATCATCGATTACAACAAAATCAATGTTGGGAACCGTCCCATATGCGCTTCAATAACACATGAAACCTTCAAGAGACATCATAACAGAAATATTATTGTTTAAAATAATATAAATAATTCATTGATGATTTACACTTTAATAATTTAGTTTTTTATTCATGTTTAATCATTACAATTTAATTTGAATGTCGAGGCCTTTTCTTCAGCTATCCTTTCACATAGATATTAGAGAAATGAATAATTTTGTGATTAAAATTAAATTATGGAACTTAGACAGTGGTGCCTAGGGATTTTCGAGGTAACATGGTAGTGAACATTGTGTTATTGGATATACACGTCATGTAGTTGGTTTCATTTCATCATTATTAGTTCATAAATTACTCAAGGCATGTGTATTTTTAACATGAGATGTATTTAATTATTACACTAAGTGATGAAAAAGAAAGACTGGTGGATGGTCATCTAGACTACACATCGTGTGGCCAATTTGACACAACATGTAGTCCCTTTCAGGTCAAGGATGGGTCATGTAATTCAGTTGGAATTTGGGGAGTCTAATCAAGAGGTTCTTTAAATGCGAGTTAATGTAGTTTTCATTTATAATACCTACATAAAAAATTGAATATTAAACCATAAACCAAAGTTTGTGTAATGCGATGTGAAATGTGGATCCTTTCTTTAATAATGTCTAAGAAACCCAAAACTCCAAATCTAATGGTGAGGGTTATTGCATTCTGTTTAATTAGTTAAAGACAAATTAATATTTTCTTATTTATTTCACATAACATTATTGGATAATGTACTAAAACTCAGTTAATATTATTTGTAAAAATAAAAATACAAATAACATAAAACATATCTTTGTGAATCATTCACGAGATGTAAATCCATCTCATTGGAACTAATTTTCAAGAGTGTAAAAGGAACATGCAGTTCATCCTTTTCCATAATGGGAAGTTATAAGTGATGGAAGAACCATTACCAATTACACCTAAAAATGAGGCGAGTTATGAGGATATCCCTATGTACGAGAAACATCTAAATGATGTTATGGATGTTTACGGCCTCATGATATCACCCATGACCAATAAGATCTTGATGCAACATAAAAAAATTGATTCTTATAGATTGATGTCAAACCTTTGTGATCTCTATCAAGAGAAGGTGAGAAAAAAGAGGTATAAGATATTTGGTGCTTTTTTCACCTGAAAGCATGAAGACTAGGTGCCTGGTAATCCACATGCAGTTCAGATAATTGGATACATTGAGAATTTTGACATATAAGGGATTTAATTCCCATATGAGTTGTGTACAGATCTCATACTATCATTACTCCTTAAAACCATATATAATTTTATTGCGAATTATAATATGTGAAATATTGAGAAGATTCCATCGGATCTTATTACTATAATTATTTTACTAGATATGTATATGGGGATTGAAAAACCAACGGTCCTAATGGTGAATAGGAAGAAGAATGTCAGGAAAATGGTTAATAAGTCATCTATAATGTATAAATCCCACTTGCACCATCAAAACAACCATAAGACTATCCAAAGAATGGGAAAGGAAAAGGGGGTAGTATGTTTTAAATGTGGAATGTTAAGGAACTATAAGAGAAACTACACAAAGAGTTAAGGGGAATCCAAAACTGCATTCTTTGTCATGTGCATTGTTTCTATTTCTACACATTGGGTATTAGATATAGCTTGTGGTGATCAAATCTATATTCAAATACAAGAACCAAGTCGATTCGAAAAAATTTCCAATGAGAGGTGGATGTGTGAGATGGCAATGTTGTGAGGGTGTATGCTCTTTCCATTCAGGATACCACCTCACATTTACAACATGAATGAGTTTGGTTTTATATAGACATTATTATGTTCCTATTATTTCAAAAACATAATTTCTATACCATGTTTTGAAACATATGGGTTTATTTTCCTGTTCATAAATAAATGTTATTTATTTTATAAGTACAAAATATTTTATGGTATTGAGAATTTATATAAAATTCTATATGTATTAAATTAAGGAAATAAAGTGTTGTAAATTGATAAAGAATTAAGTTAACATGAATCATATAACATCGAGTTGTGGCATTACCACCTTGGTCAAGTAAATGAGAAGTGATTGGAAAATCTTTAACAAGATGGTTATTTTGACTCTTCTGATCTAAAACCACTAGATAGATGTTATCATTTTTTTACAAAGGAAAATGATCGAACCTCTATTTGTTTGATAGGGTGAAATGACCGGAGATATTTTTATGATTGGTGCACACAGATGTGTGTGAAACATTCCCAATAGAAGCTAGATGTCAATATTCCACTTTATAACATTTACTGATGAATTGAGTAGGTATGGTTATATTTACATGAGGAGGTATAGGTCAGATTCCTTTGAGAAATTAATGTAATTCAAGAACGATGCAGAGAATCATCTTGAAAAGAGGATAAAGATGCTCTGATCGGATCGAGGTGGATAATACATTAACCAAGAGTTCATTTACTCCCTATGGGAGTTTGGAATTCTATCCCTACTCACTCCACCTTATACACCATAGTGGAATGTTGGTAGTGAAAAGAGGAATCGTACCTTATTGAACACTATATGGTTGATAATGAGTCATGCCAATATTCCATTACCATATTGAGGATACGCATTAAAAAATGTAGAAAATACCCTAAATTGAGAACCAAATATGTTAGAGAATCGAATTCCCTTCGAATTATCAAGTGGATGGAAATCCATTTGTCAAATACATGTGTATGGGGATGAGAGAAATTTTTTGTTCTTTCTCATGCAATAAACTAGAACCATAAGGCATGATGTGTATCCTTATTAGGTATCCCCAGGAAACAAAGGGATAATACCTATACAACCCTTTAGACACGAAAGTAATTGTCACCAGACAAGCTGTCTTTTATGAGTGAGAGAAAAGTTTCAAAAAAGGATAATGTGATAATGATTGACATTGACAATGTGTAGGTTCAAGATACACATTTCTTTGTAAAGGAACAAGTTCCACAAGTCCCCATGGAAGAAGTTGTTCATACAACACATGTACTATATAGGAGTGTAAGAGAAGTAAGGAACTAGAGCGATATGGATTTCTTATAACTGAGAATCATGACTCATTATTGTTATATAATGATGAACCTCTCTTTTAATAGGAGGTATACTACCCCAATATTTGCATTTGGCTGCATCTTTTTTTCCTTTATTGAATATTTAAATCGTTGCTAAATCATTATGCAACAGTTTTGTAAAGTCTCCAAAAAATCCTCTGTTGGAAGTCAATTAGCTTTGGTTATTTATAAAAAATGCAGTACAATTTAGCGGTGTGTTTTTTTGGCAGTTTAAACCATCGATAAATCGTTTTTTATTTTAATTTTTTTTGGTAATTAATGAATTATTTCTTAATTTTTTTATTAATTAGTTAGTTATTCTTTATTTTAATAATTTATTTATTCATTAATATATAATTTATTTATTAATTTATAAATTAATTTATAAATTAATTATTAAATATATATTATTTATTTTTGTAATTAATTAATTATTTATTTATTTATAAAATAATTCATTTATTTACTAATTTCTTTATTTAGTTATTTAAATTTTTTTCATAATTTATTTATTATTTATTAGTTATTAGTTATTATTTATTATTATTATGCTCATGTCCATGCTCATGCCCATACCAGATATAGAGATTCTGTGTTGGATAAGATTTGAATCCCTTACATCGTGATTATTATCTTGCTTGGCATCCAAAAGGCATGTGATCAAATCCGGGCTGGGGTGAATTTTTGGGTTACTCTAGAAGGACACTGTAGCAATACTGTAGAAGCCGTGGAACTGTAGCAGCGACGACACTGTAGCGGCAGAGGGATTGTAGTAGGTTCTGTAGTGGAGGTAGTTACTGTAGCAGGTACTGGTACTGTAGCAGTACTATTCACCGAGGGGTCCTTTGGACTAAAAATTGGGCTTTCAAGCCTTGTCTTCCGGCCACCTTGCCTTGGGCCTTCGGGCTATGTAATGGGTCACCCACTACCCAGTCTAAAGAGGTCTTTGCTTTAAATAATAAATTGAGGCTTCAACCCCAACCTTTAAAAAAACTAAATAACTATTGATCCATAATGATTAAACATTAATGATTACTCAATAATAAATAATAAATAATTAATAATCATTAATCATTAATCAATAATAAATAATAAATATGTAATTATTAATATTTAACAATTACTAGTTATAAATTATTCATTAAAAAATATATTATAAATGAATAAAAATTAAAGAAATATATTATATGGACATAAATGGTAAATAAAAGAGAGTAAATTAGAAATAAAAATTAATAATTAATAATTACTAAATAATAAATTATAAATTGTAAATTGAAAATTCTAAATAATAATTAATAATTAATAATTAATAATTAATAATTAATAATTAATAATTAATATATAATACATAATACATAATATAAAATACATGATATATAATATATAACATATTTTATAAAAGTAAATGTATAAATGATAAATTAATTAAAAAATAAATTCATATATGATAAATAAATATTAAATAAATAATAAATTAATAAATGACAAATAATAGATAATAAATAATAAATAATAAACCATGAATAAATAAATAATAAAAATGTAATGAATATATAATGAATATATAATAAATATGTAATAAATATATAATTAATAATTAAATATTTTTAAATTAATAATATATAAATTAAATATTAAAAATTTTAACAAGTATATATATATATATATATTAAAATATTAAAAAAAGTAATAAAAAATACTTAATAAATAAATTATCAATAAAAGAATATATAATAAATAATAAATAATAAATTATAAATAATTATTAACTAATAATTATAAATAAATTATAATTGGTCATTATGAATTAATATATCAATGTAATAATTAACATTTTAAAAATTAAAAATAATAAAAAATTATTAAAAATTAACTAATAATGAATTAAATAGCAATTTATAAATAAAAATTATAAAATAAATAATAAATAAGTAATTAATGAATAATAAACTAGTAATAAATAAATATTTAATTAATTAATACTAAATTAATAAATAATGAACATTAAATAATTATTAATAATGAATATAGAATAAAGAATAGATGAATGACTAAATAAATAATTAATAATTAATTAATTAATTAAATATATAAAAATATAAAAAAGTAAAAAAATTAATAATTAATAATTAATAATTAATAATTAATATTTAATAATTATAAATAATAATTAATAATAACAAATAAGTTTAATTTATAAATAATAATTCTTAATTAACATTTAATTATTACTATTTATTATTTATTATTAAATATATAATAATTAATAAATAAATAATAATAAATAAATAAATAATACATAAATTAATAATATATAATAATAAATAAATAAAAATTAATTAATAAACTAAAAAATTTAATAATTAATGTGTACATAATAACAAAATGATAAATAAATAAATAAATACATAATAAATAAATAAAAATTTTAATTGATAAAAATAAAAATTTATAATTAATAATTAATAATTAATAATTAATAATTAATAAATAATGATTAATAGATAAATAAATATATACACAATTAATTACTTAAATATTAGTTAATTAATTATTTATATAATATTAAATAAATAAATAAATAAAAAAATAAGTAAATAAATCATAGGACGTGAAAAAACTCCTAAAAACCTAAATACACTATATTGAACATAAAATCTGATCCGGGACACCATTTTTTATTGTCAAAACTAGCCAAATTAAAGATCATGAAACAATATATGATATGATATGTTTTCTAGGCCGAACATTCAACTGGATCGTATGTTATAACCATTTAAATATTAAGAAATCGTTGTCAGCAAGTAAAACCCTTGTTTTGGTGGCCTTCTCGGCCTTTCTAGAAGAAAAAAGGTAGTAATAACCTCAAATAGCTACTACCGAACCTAATTAGCATTGATCTCATCGCAATATTTGATTTAATATGTGGTAGATACTAAACTGATACAAGGATTAAAAGTTATGGACGTTTGAATTTAGTTATAAATTTTAATCCCTTCCAAAATTTGAATATATTTTTCCCTTTTATTTTCAGATAATTTAAATATCACTTAGCTTTATCTCATTTCATAACCTTCAATTTGATTGGTTGTAGGGCTGAAATGGACTCTTTGATTAGATGTTATAGTCGTTTGATGTCGAAGTCTACTTTTTAGTTTTTTATAGATCTTTTTTATGTTTCACGTTATTATTAACTAATAATTATAATTATTTTAAATTACACATTGTAATAAATTACAATTAAATATTGTAATCTATATTTGACAAGAAAGAATAAAGAATAAAGAATAATTAATTGATTATTAATTTGTTATTTATTTCTTCAATTTTTCCATGGTTTTGGAAAAACAGCCGCTAAAAATAATTGAAAATATTTATTAAGAAATTTTATTAAAATAATTATAAAAAAAATTATAAAAAAATAATTGTAGTTTTTAAAAACACCACAGAAAATCATCCCCAAATTTATTGATCGATATAAATTTAGTGAATATTTCGATCACCGGTGCAAAAAAACCATTGTTAAAACACTATTTTTTTATGGTGGAAGTAATGATCTTAGAAGCTGCAAGATGGATAAATGATATGAATTTTAAGATGTACACCATGTATCATAATCATGTTTGGGTTATAGTGAATGAATCAGTTGATGTAAATTCTATTGGGTGTATATGGGTATTTAAGAGAAAAATGGACATTAAAGGTAATGTTAATACTTATAATGAATGGATAATGGATAATGGGTTTAAAAACCATTATTGAACTGACTATGAAGAATCATTTTCTCTAATTTCCTAATTAAAATACATCAGAATCATATATTCCATAGCATCTTACAATGATTATCAGATTATGAATATGGATGTCCAACTTCATTCCTTAACATGAACCATTAAGAAAATGTCAATATGACACATCCAAAATGGGTTTTGACACCAGGTTATGGGGAAATTATTTTCAAGTTGAAGACATCCTTTTATAGATTGGTGAAATAATCTAGTTCAGGGACCATTTTATTTAATGAATCTAGAAGTGAATTTAGATACATTAAAAATGAATGCGAGTGATTTGTTTATAAATGGTTTAGGGGGAATATGGTCTTTATCATAGTAGTGTATGTTAACGATATATTACTTATTGGAAATGAGATACCAGTCTTACATTCTGTTAAGGATAAGATGAACATATGCTTCTCCATTAAGGACATAGGTGAAGCAGCCTACATTCTAAGGATCATATAAATTATGACAGATCAAATAGGCTTCTTGGACTAATCCAAAGTACATATATTGACCAAAAACTAAAAATATTTGGTATGGAACATTCAAAGGTGGTATTTATTTTAGAGTCCCAAAGTTTACATATTTTAATGAAAATGTTTCCCCTAAGACAATAGGAGAAAGATGCATGTGTATTTTCCCATATACTTCAGCAATAGGAACAATCATGTATGCGTTGTTATGTACCAGACTTGATGTTGCCTAAGCAACGAGCTTTGTTGGAAGATATCAAAAAGATCAAGGAGAACTACATTGGACATTGTTAAGAATAACATTATATGTCTGAGAAGAACTCAGGATATGTTCATGGTGTATGGAGGACATGAGGATCATATCATTATAGGGAAGGATAATTATGATTTTCAAACAGATCAAAATGATGTGAAGACACAATTGGGAATTTTTTTTGTCTCATCAGAGGATTTATGATCTAGAAGTTTTCAAATTATCCAATTCTCACTGATTTTATATCGTAGTCTAAGTATATAGTTGCTTCTAATTCATCCAATAATCTATTTGGAATCATAACTTTTTAAAGGAGCATGATGTGGTACCAAGGATTAAATACCCTAAAATATTGTATTATGATAATACAACGGTGGTGGATATTGTAAAATATCCAATGTCACATCAACTGAAAAATCATATAATAAGAAGGTGTCACCTCATGACAAGTTTATATCAATGGCATTAATATGTAGTGTTAAATGTATCGACGAATGGGAACACTTGGAACCCTTGACTAAAGAATTATCTCAGTATAATCATGTGTATAATGTGAGTGCAATGAGACTGAAGGGTGTTAGTAATTGACTCTAGGGCAAGTGGTTTCCTTTTTGAGTTGGTGCTCTATAACCAACATATTTTGTACTTTATGGTAACTTATACTCATGGTTTTGAATATTAATAAATTCATTATCACATCATGTTTTTTTAAACAGAACATTGAATATGATAACATACCAAGAATAGCTTTCATACAAAAATTTCATAATGTTCCCCGTTATAATGATAACCTTGAAGTGCTTTGAAAATTTTCATTAATATATGTTCTATGGTAGGATGATATCATTTGAGTGAGAAAAATGATATAGGATATCAAGGGTGGAGACACATAGTACTTTGAAAAAACTTCACATGTTGTACACCCATGGTATAATTTAGAAGGATATTATTAAAACGTGACCTTCTAGGAGTAAATCTATATTTATATGTTTCATTTAAGAGACAAAAATGATATAGCCTATAAATGGTGGAGGCTCATATGTCATTGAAGAACCTTATTATTGTGTACTCCCTTGGTTATATCTTGTAGGATGTTATGATAATGAGACCCACCAGTAGGAAATCAACATTTATAAGTGTCAATAGATGTTCTTATTTTTCTATGTGGTTTTCCACTTCAATTCCACCATATTGTTGCACTATCCAATCATAAAATAAATATCATTTAAATAATTATTCAATATAATAACTTAGTAATAAAACAACTTCATTAATTTTTAATTAATTATTAATTATAGTACACGTTTATATAAAATAAGAAATAATTATTAAAAAAATATTAATTTATTAGAAATGGATAAAAACAAAATGATTTAAATAATTTTATGTTTAATTAATTAAATGAAAATTTATATTTTAAAATTTATAAATGAAAATATTTATAATAAAATTCTTAGAGGAATTACATTATTTAAATAAATTAACTCAAATGTTATACTATGATTATTAAATTAAATACAAAAAACAACTATAAATGTAATTTCAATGAACCAAACATAAAATAAAACTAATACATTAGAATTAATAGTTAAAATATTCTAAATAATTTAACTAAAAATTAAATTTTTAACAGAAATACAATCAAATTAGAAATGTAAATATTTTTAATCATAAAATAATTATTTTATGTGTTTTATAATTTTAACAACATACTACATACAAAAAATCAAATTTAAAAAGTATTTTAACAAAAAAAATTAACAAAATATGTTATGGATAAAATTTTTATAAAAATTCTACCACATCAAGTATTATGAATAATTTTTATCTATGCGATTGAATTTTGGGGGAAAAATTATAACAAATATGGTTTAATGTAACATGTATTGATTTTATGACATATATTTTCATAAATAAATTTAATATCTTTCATTTTTTGGATTAACAAAATTCCCATGTTGAAATAACAAATTATATATATATATATATTACCAATAATGTTAAATTAAGGATAAGAATTGAAACAAACACATTTTCAATTTTTTTACTTTGTATAGTGTATAGATTAATTCATATCGTATATGAAATATATTTTAAAAAATATTGTTTCCCTACAGAATTACATTTTTTTTAAATTATTTTTATCGAACCTCATGTGTTAATATTTTATAAAACATTATAAAATTATATAAATATTTTATTGTACAATGGATATTAATTTTCAAATTATCAAATCCAAAATATAAATGGGTAATTTTTTTGATTTTTCTCTAGGGAATAGAATTTCACGAAATTGAAAAAATATCAATTTTATAGAAAATTAACTTTTTCCATCATTTATTTAAAAATTAACACATGTTTTGTTTTATATTAATATATATTTTCTTCATTTTTATTTAAAAAATCAAATCCATTTTCATGGAAATGATATTGTGCTTATTTTTTGTAAAAAATCAATATTTTAATAAAAATACATTCTTATGGAAAAAGAATTCATTACATTTTGTTGTATTGATTTTAAAATTAATTTAACTGAAATATATTAATTGAAATTTGAAAAATAGAAACCATATTTTGAATCATCTATTGTAAATTTTCTAATTATAATACTTTAGTTTTTTTTCATTGTGTATAGTAACATTCGTAAAAAGATAGTTAACATAGTAAGAGTTAAAATGATTAAAAAGCATCAAAACTAAAATGATTAGGGATAAAATATAATAAAAACCATCATAAATCATATTTTATACTAATATGTAAGCCCTATATCATATTATTTTTAAATATGAGTCATTTGTGGTATTTTTATTGAATAATTCATTAATGTATTTTAATATTTCAAATAACGGCTTGTTTCTCTTATTCCTGACTTATAAAAGGACACTTCATATATGATCTTCTTATAAACTCAATTAACCATTATATATTTTAATTAATACCTACATACATTATTAAAATCCATTAATATATCATTTTACACAATTTTAGGGTAATATCGTCCATTCAAGGCTTACGATGTATACAAATTGAGGGTTTTAAAAGAAGATGTATAAATAAAAACCGGTTTATTTAAAATTTATTACATCATAGAATTATCTAAATATATATATATATATAATAAAATGACGAAAATTTTATTATATGAATTTTTGTATTTTATCTTTTCAATTTAAAATCCATTAATCTTCTCATTCTTTATCAAGTGGGAAATGAAAGCATCATCCGCATGTACGTGTGTACTACTGCCACCTGATGTGATGTATTTTTATTTTCATTACAACCATTAACCGAAAGAAATTAATTATTTCATAATTAATGTAGATTTTATTTATAACAAAAAATTCACATTGAATTAAATTATCTTATATACCTTCTTACCCTTCCATCTATTTTAAAATAATAAAATTCGATGTGCATACATGTAGACATCACATCCACAAAATGATGTGATTCGTTTTGCATCACCAAATTATTTGAAAAAATATAAATTAATATATATTGAATAAATATGATATAATTTTTATGAATATGATTCCTGATATAATGTAATATTGAAATGGGTGAATGTACCGAAGCCATTAAACAAAAACATGCTTGAATATCCAACTTATTTTCACACAAATGTTCATTTTTTATGAATATGTTATCAATAAAAAGATCAATAGAAATTATTAAGGTATTTTAAATTGTATTTCACTTATGAATATATGAATTAAATATATTTAAAATAATAATATATCTAATAATCATTATATTTAAATGGGTACAAATCACTATGACGCATGGGGTAAGGTTCTCTCCTCTCACTTCTATATGCGTGGGAAATATGCCATATAAAACAATTTTATCATTTGAAAGGTTTGTATACAATACATTAAGGAATTTTGAGATTATGAACATGAAAATTATTGAAATTTAAATATCCTTGTATGGTTATCTCTTTTATTAGGTTTTGATTGAAACATTTCCATAGTGATTACAGATTTATATTATAATTTCTTTTCTTTTTCAAATTTTCAATGTTATATTTTTATTAATGAAATAATTATGATACCTAAAATATAAAACCAACATATTATCATCACCTATATTTTTTCTTTTAAATATCATTTAATAATTTCATTTCATTATCTTTATCAATTAATTAGATTGGGAAATTATATCTATTTAAAACACACACTAAATCCTCCTTGGATATTGAATTTTTTTTGCGTCCATATTTAATTCTAATAATTTCTATAATACATTATATATTATAGAATTATTTATTTAATACATTTATAAAAATATTTACTTTCAATAAAAGGATTAAATATAAAATTATTTTTTAAAAAAATGAGGTATTTTTTACTGATGAATTCAACTGAATCTTTACTAATTAATATAGAATAAAATACATTTATATACTTCATAAATAATATTTTCATATAATTTTCTTTTATACGTTTTAATACTTCATTTAAAAGTTATTTTTTCTTCATACATAAGAAATTATTAAATTTAAAATAAGAAATGTTTTTTAAAATATTTTATTTTTCTAATTAAATGTGCCTTTGATACTTAAAATTAATTTTTAACCTATAAAATCATACATAGATGTTAATTGTGACTCAATTTAGACATAATCTAATGATTCAAACCATATATATCTTTATATGGTTATTTATTATGATAATGAAATCTTTGTGCAACCCATTTTCTTTAACAATCGACAGTTTATAATTAAATGGTAAATGGTTTAATTACACAGTTGTGAAAGTATCAATGTTTTATTATTATGTGGTAAATGGGTATGTTTAAGTCATCTAATGTATTTTATATTGTTATAGTAATAGTTTTTAAGCTTATGATTTTACAATTTGACATTGTTTAATATATTTTTTTTGTACACTTTGTTGAATGATTATTCATTATTATAGAAACCTTCACCCGATTATATAAAGAGATACTTGAAAATAGTCATGCCCTAATTTTGATGTGTGAGTATGATTACTTATAACTATGATTAGAATATTATTAATGGAAATTATTACACATATCTATGTTCACACAATTATTGTTTCTTTTGATTACAATTTCTTATGTATATGATAACAGTCATGAATGATGATAACTACATTAAAAACCATATGGAAACTATTTGTTATATTTTAATAAAATTTTGAGTTTATGATCTTTGATTGTATAGGTATGCATATTTTTCATTAAGATCATGAACTCTATTAAATTATCATACTCATATGTTCATATAATTATCCTATGATTGATATATCTCATTCTTATTAATGCATTGAACTGGACCTCAACCATTGTTAAATTTTCTTTCCATAAGTGTTGATGGAAGTTTATATATATGATATTAAAAAAATGGAACTAATAAGATGTTGTTTGTTGGAGATTTTTATATGAATTAATAAATAAATTTATTATCTTTCAATTTTACAGAAATATTAAACAATGTTGCTTCCTATACTTTAATAATTATGATTTTATAATATGAAACTATATTTATGAAGTATATACTATTTTATTCTTGGGTTAACTAAATTGGTGTGGCAGGATATTGTAGAACTGTTCAACATATATAGTTTAAGAAAATGGATATTTTCAAACTCCAATCATATTGAACCAATCATTTATAAATGCACATTCCCCCTTTTAAAATAATTATGTATTGTACAAATCACATAAAATCACATAGAGAGCACAATAAAAACCACATAATTGAGTAATGAATAAAATAAAAGGAATTATTTGAAATTAAGGAACCTATATGGATGGAATAATAACATAAACTTTTGAATAGTAACTTGACCATTATAAATATTTACTCATTCAATAGAATAATAAAATCACATTTGAAATTATAAATAAAATTTTGGAATATTTTGAAAAAATCTATAACATATTTATTTCATAAAATAAGAAAATACATATTTTTAAAAAATTTAAATTGATTATTAGTATTTTTATAATTCATAAATAGTTAATTAAAATTTAATAATTAATATAATTTATTATAATAAAATTCATTTTCATTAAATAAAATTATAAAATAATAATTTGTATTCTAATTATTGTAAGATAATTTTATGAGACCTTAGTAATTTTTTAAAAGAGTTGCAGAATATGTTATAATTTAAAAATTGTTATATTTTTAAAAAATGATGAATTTAATTTAAAATTAAATTTATAATATTTATATAATTATTTTAACAAAATTTATTTCATTAAAAAAATTATAAAATATTGGAATTCTGTATGAATAGTGAAATTTTATAAATTAAAAAATAAGAAAAATACACGAATTATTGAGTCATAGATGATGTATAGTTGATATAGGTCTGTAATTTGGATGTTTGTTTAATTAATTTAATCTTTATAGTAATAATACTCAATCTATTCATATTATTCATCCAAAATAATAATCTAATTAATCTAAAAATGTGAAAATACCAGTCTCCTCATCAATAAATAGTTGTATAAGAGTTTATTTATTTATTAATTAATCAATTAAATTTTAATATCCATGATGATAAATTGAATAATATACTCATTCATAAGTTAAGGGGTTTCTCAAACCAAAATCTATTCCTTTGGCTTTTCCCTATTTTAATCCATTTCCATTATGTATAATTGATTAATAATACTAAAATTTAATTTCATTTCCCTCCCATGTTCTTATCTTGGATATTCATTCTTTCTACGTGAGTTTAGGATAATAACAATGTTTTCCTAAAGAATTCTTCTTTCTAAATAGACACATTTTACTTATCATGATGATGATCTTTCTTCACCCATGATTGATGATTCTTATAACAATTATGGCATTTCTCCTTTATTTTGGTAACCCTAAAGTGTATTCATGATTTTTTTTCATTATAAAATGAATCTAATTCCTTTTAACGGGTTAAGTTATATCCATGATTGATATATCTTCAACATAGAATGCTTGATTATGTAAATTTTATATTGTTACATGTGTATCCATAATAATATATCACTCAAATGCATTGGGTAATGTGATGAATCTCACGATATAATGTGTAATATGAATGAAAATGATGGTATAATTGTTCAAAACTATGTGTTGTAGTTGAATACAAAGAAATGATTTTTCATTTTTATGCATAACCAAATTCTAGGCCTTTATCTAATTCTTCATATTAAGATTATGATGACGATACCATGCTTACATTATGATTATTTTTATTATTCTAACCCCATGTTATGTGAATCCATGTTCCTATATATCCTCTTATTTAGGTTTTAGATCACCATTTTCTATGATGTATATCCATAGATGATTAATTATTCTATAGATAACAGAAGGAATACTATAAATCTTGATATGATTGAATAAAATAAATACTTATATTTTATTTTTAATTGTTATGTATATACCTAATATTCCCTAGACACTAATCCATTTTCTCCTAGTTTTGTAATGATTTTATTTTGTTTATATTTAAAATTATGTAATTATAATTTAAGAAAAATTAGGGTCTCTACATAGGGTATTAATAAAAGATTTTTTAATATGGGAATTATTATTATAAAAATATATGGAAAACCATTAGTATCAAAATCTGTATATGTAAGCACACATTAATATTTTCAGAAAATAGGGAGCTGTCAAGACATTACATTATAGATAATTGAAAAAGGGATACATTATTCATGACATGTGGACATAAGTTTTTTTATCCTTATCTATATTAGAAAATGGTGGGAACTATTAGAAACCAATAAAAACCAGTGTGAGATAAAATGTATTGATTTTTATAATTACATCGCTAAAACCATGGGAGGTGGGGTTAATATTTTCATTATGATGTTTACTCAGTTATCTCAGTCTATGAACTATATCATGTACAATATGGAACATCATCCTTCTCTTAAGAGGTATAAACTAGACATTGAGTCTTATATACATCAATGACCACCGAAATTTAGTTGATCTTATGATCCACTAGTCATGGAACAATGGAACTTCTCCATAGATTATATTATTTTTTTGATTCCCTGTTATGAGGTGTAGAATGTGACTCTTGCTATATATCGTCTATATAGAGTGGTCCACCAATGGTGGTTGATGATTATGAACAACAATATGAATGCTGAAATTGAAGATATGGAGTGGATATACATTATGATAATTTTTCATAACAATTATTCTCCTAGAAACCATTATAAAATGATAGAGATATATGTCATTGAGCTGATACAAAAGAAAGGTGAATCAATCATGGCCTATGATGAAAATATCCAAGGATTTAAAGGTACTCATCTGGTTTTCTTATAACATGATAAAAAAATGATAGATTATTTATTAGGATAATAAAAATCCTTTGAAATTCTATTGAAATCTAAGACTTTTCGAATTATGAATATATTGTTCGATGTTATCGCAATGTGGAGATGAAGTTCAAAGAAGAGTCCAAAGGATATGGTGATACAAAATGAAAGATGGATTATCAATATGGTGGATCTCATGATAAATGGGGAATAAATATCAACCACACACATGTCAAAAATATGGGAAGAAGATTCTTGGGAACTTCATCAATGGGATGAAAAAATGTGATAAAATCTGGAGACAATGCCATCAAGATCATGGATTTCGAATAAAAATAAACAAGCTAGCCGATTGAAAGGATGAACCGAGAGTGCCACCTATCGTCCAGTGGTACAACTATAGTGTGTAAGGGAACTATGAAAGCTAGTGCAAAAAGTCTAGTTTCTTTAAGGGTAATCTGCATCATCATCCACTATATACAATGTAATATAGTAATGCTTTTGACATTACTATTAATGAAGTGGAGAAAAAATGACATTTTATTAGGTACACATACTATTCACTCAATAATGGAAAAAAGTATTATCTTCTTATGGTTCTACAAATTCTTTTATACCTTTCATATTTTCAAGAACTATTGAATCAATTCCCTATGCCCTTCATGTTGATATATCTGTAAGGAATCTTATTGGTGAAATCATTACATTCCAAGCATTTCACTCTTCTATTGTTGGCATATATGGGAATATTATACTGTTAAATATCATAATACATCCCTTAGTATAATTTTATGATATAATAATAATGGATTTTATATCCTTATATAATGTAAACATCAACTTTTAAGAAAAGTAAATGACTTTTCATATTCCAAAATATCCCACGATCCTCTACAAATTCAAGGAAGATCATGAATCTCATTTGGAAAATCCTTCAATGATGTCGGTTTTGATTACATGTAAAAAAGCATCCCATGATAAAATTTTTGAACCAAAATATGTCAACGTAGGGGAAATTATTATTGTGAGGGAATATAGTGTTGTATTTCCAAATGAGTTATCTGGACATTCCATAGATAGTTGGGTAGTATTATCAATAGAACTCATACCAAGAGCAACTCCAATCACATTATTCCCCTATAGGATCTCCCCGATTGAATTGGTGGGCAAAATTAATTTTCATAAAAATCCTATGGGAAAAGGATTCAAGAAACCTAGTGTATCAACTTGGGGTGTGACAGTGCAATTTACAAAAATAATGGATGGATCAGTATGTGCCCATGTAAAATTTAATACATTTTACTTATATAAAATTTAAATGACAAAAAATATTTAATATAGGGAATCATTATATAAGAAAATTAATCTAGGGAATTTATTTAGGAATTTAAAATTTAATACTTATATGAAACCAAATTACCATTTTGCAATCTATAATAGTAATGGTAAAAAATCTTGTGGTAAATGGATTAGAAAATATCAAAATAAAAATAGGCTTATAATTATTATTATGAGATATCATATAAAATATCTCATTCATCACTCCATTATTTTCCATTTTCTCATCATATTGAAATATGAAACATTTCGTATCTATGTATTGAATTTAAATATGTTCAAAATTTAAACTCTAATAAAATATAAATGGATACTCTCATCACACCTTAAATACCACTAAATAACTTATATTTCCACTATAAATAGTACTGATTTTCATTCCTTTAGAATCAAATTCTATTTAATTGATCCTTTGGTCATCAGATATTGGACTAAGGAGTCCATTTACAAGGGGTCTTCCAAGAGAAGCATTAGTTCACATTGTTAGTACGTTAATTTCCTAAACATCAATCCATTTAATTCATACTTAATAAATATAATTTATTATTCCTATATAATGAAGTTAATAATTTTATATACTAAATAGTTTTCTTCTGTGGTAATAACGATAAGACCTGAATATTTTATGATATTTTTATCTTAAAATAAATTTAAATTCTTTAATAATTTCTGATATACAGAACCACGATTCTAAATTAACTATATTATATTCTACCACTATATCATAGATATTAAATTTTGTTATTATAATCAAATAATATTTTTTTTGGAAAAAATATCTAATTGTTTTAGATAATGTATGTATATTGATAAGTATGTTCTTAATTTTTAGTAAGGTAAACATTGGATTCAAAATAACATTTAATCTTAAATTTTTTTTATATATTTCTTTTTGAATATAATAAAAATATTTTATACTTATTTTAAAAAATACATTAAAAAACTATTTTTTAAAATATCATGTCAAAATAATATTTCTGTAAAATTTTAATAATTTTTTATAAAAGGATATTTATTGAATAATGTATAATAATTACACTAATTGAAAAAAAAAATCATTAATATTATCATATAAGTTTCATATAAAAAAATTTATTTAAATAAATATTTCGTAATTTATATTTAAAATAATCTAAAGAATCTATTTATAATTATTTATAAATTAGATTTTTTAAAACTGTGTAAATTTAAGAAAAGAATAGCTTTTGGAATTTTTTTATCTCATTCTATAGAATTAATTTCAATTTCAATTTTACCATATGTATTAAATTAATTTGATTATATGGATTCAATATTTATAATAATTATTTTATTATTTTGAACTATATTTTCATTGATATTATCTTCTAATTAATACTAAAAACAATAAAAATATAAAATTCTAGTTAATGTTATTATGTGGTTGCTTGTGGTGGGGTTGATCGAAGAGGTAAAAATATGTTATCAAATTTAAAATCTTTAAATCCTATTATATGGTCATATTTATAAATATTACTATTAATTATTTTAATATTTGGCTATTTTGAATAAATATTCCTCAGTATGTCACTGCTATATTTTATATAATTTTGAATTTCAGTAATTTCCTCTCCCCCATCTATAAAAACAACCCCCTACATTATTTTATTTTTCTCGGTCTGATCCATCTACATTGACTATAACTTTTTTAATTTACTTAAAAAATCAATATAATTCAATTAGAGGTATTTGTGTAGTTAATATATAATTTTAATGATCTTTTAGGAAGGATCTAAAGGAGGTGAATGAAAGGAGAGGTAATCACCCTACCAGAATTCCATAAAATTATTCCTATATTAAATTCCGATAAGTATTGTGTTATCATAATAAAATATAATACTTTTTATCCTATATATATGAAAATGTTATTATGAAAACTTAACCATAAATATTAACAATAATTTCCATTAAATGTGTAGTGAAAGAATCACTTGTGTTATATATGGACTACTGCTTCCACATATAATATAATTCATCTTCATTCAACACACTTCAGATATTGTTGTTATGATGGCTTTGATATTTAAAACATACATTTTACATAAAAATATTATTCTTTGGTTATAATAACTTATATTCATTCTTATCATTAAATCCATTGAAAATGATAATTTTTCTCGTGCTTATGTGTGGACTACAATTTCCATTAAGCAATATGAAACAATTTTAAGTTATGATTTAAATGTATGGTAATATGGATATATCTAATAAATATATTTATATATATATATATTATAATATAATAATTCTATAATTTTTAATTATTATTAAAATTTCATTCACTCTATAATTAAAAATGTTAAAACATCACTGATTTGTACATATGAACTACAATACCCATGAATATTTTAATTAATTTTTCTATCTATACCTTTTATAGAATCCTATAAATATATTTATAGGGACTTAATATTAATTTTAAATAATTGGTAACATTATGGAGGTGTTTTAACCGTGAATTAAGAATAAGGACAATAACAAAAAACCAAAATTATAAGGGAACATTGAATTGCTTATACCATGAAATGGGGATTTTAGTAAGGAATTTTTGATAAATAGTAATTTTAATGTTATAAGTTATTCATATATATTTTTATAATTATTTAAATTATTTTTTTATCTTAATTAATTAATTTAAATTTATTAAAAACTAATTTATATAGCTTTATAAATAATTTCAACACGAGTTAATGAAATTTCATCTTGCTTTTATTTCAATGAGACACATGCCATATTACCCACTTGATTATTTTATATTCCATATATACTATCTATTAATTTTTATTATGATCATTATAATGAATATTATCATGATTTAAAAATCCTAATAAGGATATCTATTTCATGATTTCATGATTCAATAGATATAAAATAACTGAATAATTTGTATTACAATTTTATTATAAATGAAGAATGATTAAGATTATTTTTTTTATAATAATTTTTTTGAAATTCTCCCAAATATAACATTATTTATCTAATAATGTATTTAACTATAGATATTATATAATTTCCAATCATTTTAATCTCATCATGATCTCAACCAATTTGAATAATTCTTTTAATAAAAACTGTCATTATTTTTCTCTTCGATCAATTTTTTTAATTCCATATATATGTAGTCTAAATATATGTGATTTTTTTTATATTATACAATTATTTTTTAAAAGTAATTTTTAAAATTATTTTTTTTACAGAAAATTAAAAAATAATAAATATTTCATCTTACTAATTAGGTACGTTTACTCGTTATAAAAAATTCTAACCAAATAATTACTTTAAGGCACACATACTGAGTAGAATTTTCCTACATAAAAAATCTCAATGATTGTAAGAATATATTACATGATTCATAGGATTAATTGAATAAAAAAATTCCTTCATGTTTGGGTGTTTTTTATATTTAAAATAATTTATCTCAATAATATAAATGTATTTTCCTAAGGAAATAATATAGTGATATTTTTAGTAGAATTATTAATTTATAATATCTTCCTTTTATGATACATTATCATTACATAAAGAAACAAACCAAGGATAACATCCATATTATCTCCCTGGATGGCATATGATTATGATAATAATATGTTTATGAAACATATCTATTTTCAAAGGGTTGTGTTCTAAGGAAATGTTGTAGTGATCATGAACCCATTTAATTTTCCAGGGTTATGATATATGATAAATTAATTTTGATCATATAGAACACATATGAATGGATAATGATTACATGATAAGAGGGGAAATATTTATATATCAATCCAATATAGTGGATGATGATGAATATATCATTAGTTACAATGGAATGGAAATGAGAGTTATCTTAGTTTTGTAATAGACTATATCCATCATGATAGTATTATGAGTGACACTTGAATAAATATAATATGAAATGGGGTGTGAAACTTATTAACTATGATATTTTTAGTATAGATCCCTAACTAAATATAGTATCTTCCTTTATTTTGTGAATTACACAAACATGTATTTTATTTCATTGTTATTATCAAATGGATCTTGTTATATGATTCCATTTTGATTCTTGTATTATTACCTTCCATGAATTATCCCATGATTCAAGATTATTATAGATTATATGATAATTATGTTTCCTAAATATGTAGTTCATGATTTCATACCTTTGTTCTTATGTTATGATTATGATATCATTAAAATGTCACATGTTTACCCATATTAACCATATGAGACGTTTAATTTATATATTTACATTCCCATTTTTGGGAATAATAATTTTATGTATGATATATCTAATAATGGAGTTTGATATGATGAACATATTTGGTGATAATATAAATTTCATAAAACATTTTATTTATGTAAATATGATTCCAAGGATACTAATCATTTATGTGTTTGTCATAGAATATAATGTTATATCATTTCTTCCCATCATATCATATTTAATATCTATGTATTAAATTTATGATTCCATTTATATGGAATAATATAAAAGATTCATTAACATTATAAAGTGGTATTAGAAAGCATTAGTGATATACATTACAATAGTCCAATTTATATAAGAGTGTATTATTTTATTATAAATATTTTAGGGTGTTTTTCTATGAAGATAATCCATTTCTAGATATTACATTTGTAAATTTCATCAAAAAATATGAATCTAGGTGTAATTACCTAATATTTCATTGAAAAATTATATCATTGAAATAATTTAAGTGAAAATTAATTGTGACATTTCATAAAACATAGTTTGAAACTATCTAATAATATTGTTGGGTTATATTACTTTTTCATTATAACTATTTTTAATGATTTGAATATATTATGATAAGGAATACCCTTGTTTAAACCAAATGTTTCATGGACTAAAAAGTTGGTTTCATCATTTATAAATAAGGTAAATGATTCCACATGATTGTGTGGTCTCTTTCTATGATTACTATATCCCACACAAATATTTTTGGATTGATTAAATTTTTTATCCCAAAGAAACCATGTTATAATTGAATATGGTATCTAATTTGGTGGTTATGAGAAACCAAATGGGATGATGACTGGAGATAAATATTGTATGATTAAAAATAATAATTAATAAAGATGTATGATTATAAAAAGGATAAATATAAATCTCTCAAGCTCACAAAATATGTAAAAAATAAATTTCATAGTGAGGTCATATGGAGGATACAATATAGGAAAGTTTTCCCAATTTTCATCATGTTAGAATTGTGGAATGATAGACCCTAAAAAATATCTCAATAGAACGTGAAATTTTGTTACAGATGGAAGTAAAATGAATTAGTAAATAAATTTATGAGGAATGATTTTTGATTGAGGGAGGGAAATAAATTTCATCTGATAGATCCATTTATAGATTATTGCATAGTATGTAAGGAATATAGGTAGTATTTATGTAAATGTTCTCATATAAGTGTTTCTACTAAGATAGAATATTAATATATCATATGAAAAATTATAAAAAAAATTCTTTATGAATATTTCAAAATAGTTTATGTTGATGTATGTTTATGAATGAATTTTATTTATTTACCAAAATCCATATTGATTTATTAGGAGTAGAAATCATATTTGATATTTTTAAAAAATAAAATTTATTTTTTTGACGATCAATAAAATCATCCAAAAAAATTATATCTATGTTACGGTTATTGTTTCTTATTACAAATTGATGTTTATCTGACATGGTTGGACAGAATCACAATATCAAATATGTGCCCATTTTGTGGGAGAATGATAATATTTTTCAATAAAATCCAATTATTCATCCCAATCATAAAGGTGAGTTTTCAATATATCTCATAATTAAGGATACCTCTATTTTAAATACAAAATATCTGATGACCCATATTGATTATATTTAATTGTAGAATACTACCCAAATAATCCTGGGAAAATGAATCATTCAGTAAATTTTGTCACCCTGGTGTGTCCCTATTCATTATTAAGAACAAATATGGATCAATGCGAATCTGAAATTATTATGTGGAACATAACAACATCACTTTAATTAATAAATATCCCATAATTTATATTTATTATTTTCCCTATAAATTATGATGTGATCAATAATATTACAAGATTTATCTTTGGTCTTGATACAATTAATTAGGGGTCAAAAGTGATTCCATAAAAAATATATCCTTCTATATACGGTATATTCACTACGAACATATAGTTTTTCTATTTGTTATTTATAATTCACTTAGTAACTTCTTTGATTTAATGAATAATATATTTGATGATTACCATGAATAGTTTTTGGATGTCATTATAAAATATTTTCTCAAATTTTAGAAAATTATGGAAGTGCATGAAGGGAAAAAGAGAATTTAAATTAAAATTCTGATGAAGTGGAAAAATTTGGAAATATATACTATTAATGAATTAAGGAATTTTTTTTGGATCATATTATCTTAAGAAATGGTATAAAATGATCCATCAAATATGTATGTTATCGAATGTTCTCCCAAACCAACCACTGTGACTATGATCAATATATTTATTATTTAGGATGGTTTTGATAATTTTTTTATGTAATAATTTTCATGATTTTATAATATAGTCCCAAACATATAATTGTAGGGAACCATGTTCCTTTGGATAGATGAATGTGAGGAACATTTCATGGAATTGAATATAATATGACGTGATGAACCTATGATTACACTACCCTATAATGGAAAAGGTTTGGTATTCTTATGTAATGCATAAATGAAGAAATTTTGATTCATCCTCATATATAATTGTATATTTAAACTTGATTCCTGTGGAAATTTGTTGTTTATTGAAAAATACAACCTAAATAATGATTTTATGTAACGTAAAAATATTTTTTAATTAATGATATTAAGGAAAAATATTTACTATGAATTGTGTGATAAATTTATTTATATTAATTTATTAATATTACCGTTTACTCAGAAAGTATTAAATATGTTCCATATATAATTGGTTGAGTTGATTAAAGAAAATGGATTTCATAATAAATTATTTCCTTGAGAAAAAAAAATATTGACCATACATTGAGTCAAATAGGTTATGAAATATTATCAATGACCTTGATAAAAAGGTACCAAAATTTAGGGATATGGAAAGGATGTATATGAAGATTTTGATGAATGAAGAGAAATATTATCTTCAACAAATAACTATTCAACCATCAATCCATGTAGAAAATAAATAGGCATAATAGAAAGATATAGATTGTAAAATAATCAATGAAATTTTTCCCTGATAATAATTTATTATTATATAAGAATAAGGAATATTAATCATGTATGTGCTCCAACCATACTATATCTGAATTAATAGTTTTTAAAGGAATCACATATTTCCCCATTCCCAATACATCATGGATGTATGAATATGTATATTTAAAAAAATTATTTAATGTTTTAAAATATTAATATATTTTTAATATATTATATATGTAAATTTATGGTATTTATGAATGTTAAGGTTGAGAGATATACATATATGGGGATTTTAAATCCATTACCAATATTGGAATAAAAATGGGAAAACATCACAATGGGATTTGCCATTAAACCATCAAAAAATAACTAATTTAAATAATGATTTTTAGATTGTAGTAAATTTATATTTGTATCAAAATAATTTATTTATATTAGATAATATATATCAATATATTAACATTTCTATAAAATTCTGTAGGGGAGAGGAAATAGAAAAAATCAACACCACTGAGGAGATGTATTTACCTCTACAGATCATCTCTATTTATTATTTGATAGTGATTTGAGGTTTACCCAATAGTTATAAAGAATTATATTTTAAAATATATATTTGTAGTTTTGTATTAGAACATTATATACATAATAAGATATCTAGTTTAAATGAAAAAACCTTCCCCTTTATTATTTGCTGATGTCCTCTTTCATGGATTTCAAAAAATTTCGGGATTAATAAGTTCCACGTATCAAATTATCATATTAAAAAATGATTTTACATAAACATTTAGATACATACTTATGTAATTTTATATGAATCAAATTGTTAATATCTAATTAGTTGGTATTTATTTTATGGGAGAAACCTATTTGGACTTCAGTTAGCTGCCAAAATGGATGAGAATGTTATTGGAATTCTATATCAACTCATGATATTTCAGAGTCAATTAAAAAATTATGCATAAAATATTTTTGAAAATATGGGATTTGATTTTAGTGAGAAGGTATTACTATGATATTTTATATGGAAAGAAATAATGATATTCATAAAGAAATATCTAATTACCTTTTTATATATTCGCCAACAATATTCTTGATTGAGTTGGGACAAAAAATATTCACACAGTACTTCCACCAAACCAATAATAGGTAAATTAATTATTACTTGTGTCTCTCTTAAGGGATAACACATTTGATCCTTAAAATGTACTAATATTTTACATTGTAATACAAGATAATGTTCATTCCAAATATGAAAAACATGAATAAATATTTCCTCATAGAGATAATGTTCCACCGAACAAGAATACTCTCCCAGTTAATGATCGTTGATGGAATAAAAGTTTTAAAGAAAGAAAATGGGAACCCGGCGAAGTGATAAATAGTGATATCATTATTTTTTATTACAATGAATGAATATATAGTGTTAAGATAATTTTAATTTTGTTATAATATTACACCTACAAATTTTATTATAAATTTATCTTCAGATAAGTAAAATTTCATTAATTTATCATAATACATGCAACCATGAGTTCAATGAATTGTAATTTCGTATACCACTATAAAAAAGAAATTAAATTAGATTTATAAAATGTAATAATCAAAATCTGAATAAAATATTTTATTTATTTAGATAAAAAATACTATATATATATATATACTCAACTTGTTGTGTAGTCATTATGTGATACAAAATAAATTTCTTTAAAATGATATATTTTTGTGAATGTAATATAATTTATCACTAAAAATTTAAAAAAAAATATTTTACAAATTGAACTAGATTTTTTATAGCAATATGTAAAAATTATCCAAAAGTAAAATTCAATGAATCACATGAATATATTTATCTATAAATAAATAGCGAAAATTACACATTTTTGTTGAACATTAACATTTCATTTTAAGCATTTTAAATGTTGAATTTTAATTTAAAATGACATTAAATTAAAATTTGTTCATCTGTATTCTGATGAATCTATAGATATTATAAGTAAATTTATACTATATTTTATTGTTATTGTTTTTTATATATTTGAAAATATTTTCTTCTAGAAAAATTATTTTTTTAACATATTCTAGGTTTATTTTAAATTAAAATATACAACATATAAGAATTTAATTTTATCAAATCGATTCCATGTTTGGAATTATAATTTTCAAATTTGGGGATGAGTCAACTTTTATTTTCATATAAAATTTATTATTATAAAGAGTAAAAAATAATTATTGTGACTATGTTTAATAGTGGTTTACTGGTGAGTGGAGGTGTAGAGGATAGATAATGATATAAGAGTATTTTACAAATTAAACTTGTTTATGTATTAATTTTTTTAATATATATAACTCATCCCCTCCGAAATATAAATATCTATCCATTTATAATAAACTATTTTGAATGTAATTTAATATATTATTATTTTATTAAATTGAATGTTTTTTCACTCCAACAATTATAAAATGGCACCCATAATTTCATTCTTTTACTCTACATTGGGAAATGTAGTCCAAAATATCCCAATAAAATTATACTATCATCTTTATATCCATAATCTAGTTCATATTTCCATTCAAAAATAAAATTATAATGGTCCCTAAGATATTATCTAAATGATGTAAAATGATGAATATGTAATCATCCAACACAACCAATTTCAAATTATTTATTCTTTTACATCCTCTAAATATAAGATATTAAATTAAAAACAATAAATAATTTAGAAAACACTAAATATGTTATTATGATTATATAACCAACATCATTTAGATTTTTTCACCAATTTGGATGTGAAAAGTTTGACTACTGCATACACGAGGACTGTTGACTCCATGTACCAATTCAATTCATCTTCAAATGCTATATTTTAAGGATGATTAATATGATAGATTTAATGTAAATAAATTTTATTTAAGAAATAAATATTATTCTTTAGTTGTAATATCCTATCTATATTCTTTCCTTTAAATTCATTTAAAAATGTTAATGTGACTCATGCATATATATAGACTACGTCCTCCGCAAATCAATGTGAATTTTTTTAATTTTCAAATTTACAAGGATGGTTAAAATATTTTATTTGACTAATATATATGATACATATTATATAATAATGAATATGGTTTGGTAAATAATTTCTTAGCTTTATATCATTCTATTTATAAAAAATTTGAAATATTGTTCATGTGTACATTCCACCCACCATCTCCCTGAGCAGTGTAATTTATTTTTAGATATTCACATTTCATGGATGTATATATACATATAATATATATATATATATTGTATTAATATAATTACTATCAGTTATTACTATAATGAGCCATATCCTAGTAGTAGAAAACTATTTCCTCCATCCATTACATTAGAATATGATATTAGGAATCACATCTCATATTACTAATTAGTATAGTAGTCATAATAAAATAAATACATATATTATTCATATATTATGTGATAATAAATAAAATTAAAAACAATATTTTTTTTGAAAAAAAATTATTTTATTTATCATATTCTTGTATATCATTTATTATAAATTTTATATATTCCAAGGGAATAGAAACAAATAAGTGTATTCTCCAAATATTAGTAAGTGTTAAAGGTAGAGGAATATTTAATGAATCCATGAATATAATAAATTTGGAAATTTAAATGAATAAATACACATTCCAAGTAAAAAATAAACCAAGCTGTGAATAATTATTATGGAAAGCTATCCAAATAAAAATACATTCTATTTAATCAATAAAATTACAATAGTAACTAAAAAATTCCTAATAAATTTGGATTGATAAATAACTAAAAACCATTTAAATTAATCAATTAACTATGTATGAAATGAATCCAAATAATTTATAATCATTAATTTATTTTTTATAGTAACAATTGAATTATAATTGAATGAAATGTTTAATTATCAGGCATATTATTTCCCAGGATCATGATACCAATACCATTATGATTAATCCTTTTGATAAATTATGAAATATTAGATGAAACCACATTACATGAGTCTAGTAAACTCATTCATCCCCTGAGATTACAGATTCATTTCGGGGATTTCATTAACAAATCCCAAACTGATGTCTTGAATTTCTAAATTATTCACTATATATTGAATAATATATTTGACTCATAAGTAATTTGGCTAATAAAATACCCAAATTGTGTAGATGATAAATATTTATAAATATTTTCTATGATAATTAAATAATATTCTATGAAAACACAATATATAAAAATTGTATATAGTTTAGGAAGTAATCATATCAATTAAAATGATATGGTTCCTTAGACAAAAATTAATGTTCAATGATCCCAAGAATGCGAATATCATCAGAGCAAGTTAATGAATATATGAATAACTCAAGGAAGTGAATTTGAATATTATCCATATTAAAAATATTATAATCCATCAATATTAAGAATAATTATTTTATTAATTCAATGTATACCCATTGGTGTATTTATAAGGGATATTGTCATTGATGAAAATGCTATATATATATTATAAATTATTTAAAAAATTTCCCATTATTTTAGAAAAATATTTTGAAAAACCATTACATTAAAATTAATCTTAAAAAATCATCATTAAAAAGGTCTTCTTAAATTTTCAATGGTTGCATTAAATTAATGATGGTGTGAATTTTAGTACAGGGTAATAACGAGAATTCAATTTTCTTTAAAATAAGTTTATAAAATATACTTATTTAGAATGTGATACGAATATTAAATGTAGAACATTTTATAAAAATAATAAATGTTTGATTTTTTGGTGAATAATTTTATAAATTATTTTGAAAAAAATCATTATTTCTTATAAAACATTATTTTTTAAGAAAATGATTTTTTCCAAAGAGGGGAATGAAGATTGATTTTTCAAAATAGTTTTTCAATAGTTTTTTGTACCAAAGAGTAGAAAAATTGGATTGTATCATGAAAAATACAAAAATAACTATATGTGAATAAATTATAAGGGTTTATTATAATATGGTAATTTAATTTCTACAAAATGATATTCATGAATAAACAATTTTTATTATAATAATATTATGAAATAAACAATTAAAATGATTATAATTTTGATGGGAGTATTAATAAATAGATCAATTATTCATATCAAATATAAATCCACAAAAAATATGTTTACAAACATCAGTATATATTAAAATGATGGAATATACATAGTAATAAAATATTACAACAATGAAAAACTAATATAACAAAATAAAAACGAACTGATTTATGATATTTAATTACCACTTGTTATTATTAAATTCAAATCCTATTAGATTAAATAATTCATTTTGAAACTCAATATACCACTAATAATTAATTATAAAGGATATTAAATTTAAATTTGTTTTTATATACAGCGTATAAAAAGAATAGGACCATAACCTTATAATATGCCTCAATAGAATATTGTTGAGATTATATCATTTACCTTATATGGTATTTTGGATGAAAACCCTTTAACACTCGCATAATAGGTTTATAAATTTAATTAAAATATCAACAAACCAAATTAATATTTATAATATCACATATGATCCTTTTATAATATCTCAACAAATTTTTGTTAATAATTGTTTATTAGTATTAATGCTTTGTGAGATAATTACCTTAATTTTCAAGTCTATTTTTACTTGTTATTTTTTTTCCTATAAATTTTATAATGATTTAATAATATCAATAAATTAAAACCATAAGTAAATATCATATATATTATGTCTATATATGTATATTTAGTGTTATCCATTAATCTTGGTCATAGTAAATGAATTACACCATGGATGGTGAAAGTAGTTCGTACGTATACTTGGACATTGCTTCCATTTTCTTATCATATTTAAAGAAAGAAAAGTAATATATATATATAATCAATAAATAGTTTTATTTATGTTAAATATTTTATTTTTTAAAAACATCCTTAATACATTCTATTAAATATCTGAATCTATCACAGTGCCTCGCAAGGTGGTATCATGTTGTAGAAATAAACGACCTTATTGTATTCCCCCCAAATAGGAAGAATTAATATAGGTGTTATAAAACAATAATCCATAATCATAAATAAATTAATAATATCATATATTTCATAAATATAATTTATTTCCATCATTATTCCCAACTATGAATGTTGGTAACGAAAAAAACGGACTACATCGGTTTACGAGATGGTATTCCTCATTCCACAAGAATGATGATTTCATAACCCATTTGTTAAGTGTTGGTTATTTTTTAGGTTATAACCATGAAAAAAACAAAAATCATTATGTTATATTTATTAAGTTTATTATAAAATCCTTATATAAAAAAATTCTTGGAGGTGGAGATAAAAATAAGTAAATTTTTTTAAAAAAATTACCTCTTCATTAGATATCCTAATAAATGATTCCCTATTTCCCTCGTATAATACATTTATTCAAAATATAAGGCTTTTAATATAATTTTAGGGATGTTGGGGTGTGATTATTTTAGTTCATAAACTATCTAATGTGGTTTGAGTGTTTCATGTAGGGGTAAAGTGAGAGGCCTTTTATTAGTGGGGGAGAGGAAAGACTTGGTATTTTTTAAAAGAAGTTAGGTGTATACGCGTTTTAACCAAAATTATATCATCCATAACTCAATAAAATCTATCCATGAATTGTGATGGTCTAAATATGGACATATAATGCATATTGTATAATTGTAGTGTTTGTTTTATACCTTACACAATTCGATTAAACCATTAGTAAACATGGTTTTACCTTGATCACTATAATTAATTTCTACAGCATTGAAAAATCATTATTGTAAAAAAATTACTTTTAATTTTTTAGAAATTATAAACTATATGAATCTAAATCTGGAATAAATTTATCTACATTAAATTCACACAAGTGAATAAATTTAATTTAAAATGAATCCTATATATGGGATATGAAATGGAGTTTTAAAGTGAAAATATTTAGTAGTTTACTCTGTTTTTATATATAAATTAAATATAAAATTGATTAAGACCACCTAAATTGAAATAATAAATATATAATAGATAAAGTTTTTAAAACCTATTAAAAATATAATTTAATCGAATAATGTATTTGTATAAAATTTTGATTTTTAATTAAAATTTAATGTTTTTCACAATTCTTCAAAAAATGAATATTCATAAAAATAAATTAAAACAATTACCCTAATAAATAGTGGAAATTAAAATTTCATAAATTATTTTTATATTATCAAATAAAATTTTATAAAATTTAAAAATTTAGTTTTAAAAAAATTTCCCCTTCAAAAGGATTAAAATTTCGTCAAAAAATATAGCTTTTATGGGTCAAACTAGATTTGTTCTCATCTTGTCGGTATTAGATATATTGGATGAATTTCAATAATTTAACTGTATATATAATATTTAAATATCATTAATATGAATAAATAATATTAATTATTTTGATTAATTAGTATTAAATACCCTTGAATCATAATAATAGTTTTTCATAAAAATAGTTTTTTATATTCTATTGGGTTTAAATATCTATTTATAATAAATTAGTAACCATTGAATTCAGACATATATTTTTATATGTTAGTTAATCTTATAAATAAGTACAAAATTAATAGCTATGAATTAATTTTTATTATAAATAATATTATTAATATTATTGGAAAAAACATGGTTTTAAGTGTAACACATTCTATCAAAGAATGTTTTTGTTGCATGAAACAATTTCCAAAAATGTATTGATTTAATTGAATGTTATAGATTAGATTTATATAATTTAATATAATAATGAATAGAAATCATATATTAACTTAGAATTATTGTATTTTAACTTCTACACTCTATTGAATAAAATATTATTCTTTTAGAATGTAGTGTTGTTATATTACACCCACATTATATATATTTTATAATCATAATTTAAACATGGTCTAAAAAATCAATTGTATGATATTTTAAAATTCTTTTTATGAAAATCCCACATCATAAAATGATTAAAAAAATATAACATTAATTAGTGTAATAAAAAATTATTGTGGTAAATCCGAATAATATATAAATAGGTTTCTACATAGTATAACATTAGTAGAAATTGAAAATATTGACTTAGAGGAAAGTCATAAATAATTATAGAGAGTGGTTGAGTTCATTGATTACAAACAAGTGAATGATAAATGGAATGTTTAGGGAATCAAATACATATATCTATTGTGATCTAAAGGGACATTATATTTATCGGTTAGGAATTTGATATGATTCCATTTTTTTCATGATCATATTCTAAATGATGTCTAATTATTTTACTACATATGAATATAAGGAAATATTCTTACATAATATATTTAAATTTATAAAAAAATTCATTAATTTAAATTCCCTCAAAAAAATTAAAATTTAACTATTTTCTCCATGAAATTAATGTTTAATTTTTTTAATAACTAAAATTAACGTTTAACAAATATTATGATTCATAAAAGAGTGAATATTATTTTCATATTTCTCTAACATTTTTTCATAACTAGTATGGTCAGAAAATTAATCTATAAACCTCAAATATAACATAATATAGTCATCATTAATATTAAATTTTAAAACCATTTATTAAAAATTTGTGAATTAATGATGAGGTAATTATATATATCAGTGGATGCCATTAAACCCTAATTATCCTTATATTATCTGTTTAAGTTCTACGAGCTTGATGGATGTGATGGGAATTCAACTGACATAATGGTTTTTCTTTTTATAAACTAAATTAATAATTTTCTTATTAACATTACCTTAATTATGATGGACATCCATGACGTAAAATTATACATTAATATCATTATTTACTACGGTTTTAATTTCATGTAATTCTTTTAAAAGTCTAATAATCATATTTTATTATTAGTAAAATTTATATAATTAATATGTTGACCCTAATGGTTATTAATACCTTTAAAATTATTTCTATAAAATCAAGAGTCTTTACTCCACAGAAAAATTATACAAAACAATGTACTAAAAAATGTGTTGTATTTCTATAAATTTCATAAAAAATATCCCATGTATTTCTAAACTCAAATTAAAAAAAACATAAAATTATTGTTTTATGTTTCTGTTATTATTTGTAATCATAAAATCATATCCGAATATAGAATCAATAACACTTATATTAATGAAAACACATTTCATTCTAAAATTTAATATAATCATTAGTTGTTTCATAGCTATTATAATCAATACATTGTTGGTATGACAAATCAAAAATTTATTTATTGAATCTAAAAGAATAAAAATTCCATCAATTACTTCCACGTAGGACCTTCCCTGTCTAATAGTTATTTTTTATAATAGTTCATTGATTAGTGTAATTAATAGGTTCTATATATTTAGGAAAATAAACTATAAATTGATCATTACGATGACGATTATTTCTTACCACCAAACTCTTAATTTTTCTTTATAAAATTTATTTTTTATTCCCTTATTTCCAACAGAAAATTTATTTCTCCATTCAATTAAAATAATTTCTTGGGTGTCTCATTTCAAATTATTTTATGAAACTGGTCATTCTTTTCCCAATATTACACAATAGTTGAGGTATTATAAAACCATGTCCCACACTTATTGGGTGTGTCCAGATTTTTTTAAAGTATATTTTTTTAATATAATTTTGGGAAAACCAATTACGAATAAACCTGATATCAATAAATTCAATATACATCTCATTTGGATCTTTATTTTCACAACCTTTTGATTCTTGTTCTATGTGAACATGATTCATTCAAGTTCCTACAATTGACTATAACTATAAAGCATAGTGTGAGTCAAAATAATCATTGTGAGAAAATCATATAATAAATTGTAGAATACCAAATCAATGATGCCATATTTCTAATATAAAACACCATAGGATTAACTTAAGTTATTAATTTTTATCATCTATTCTACTCTATCATAGTAGTATATAATGAAAATGTTAATAATAATACTAATATACATTCGGAGTGTCAAATAGGGTGAAAAGTAATGCTCATTCCCATGTATTGATTTACAAATGAGTGAATCTCTACTTTTCCTTTTTGTCTTTATTTACCCTAGGTGCATATGTATTCAATACAAGTCCACATACAACATATAGATAGGGGGTGTCTTGTTAGGAAGACCCCAAGAATCATTATCTTACCAAATCATTAGGTTATTCTTCAACACTTATCCAAAAATCCTATTAGAGTGTTATATTCCCTAATCATTGTTTTACTACTTGTATTTACCATGTTTTATGTTAAATATACTCTCAGACCAACAATAAAGACCCTAATCCTAGTACCACATAACATATAACTTCCACCATTACATTGGGATATAATATAAGGAATAATATCCCAATGGACCAATATATTTACTAGTTTTAGTAATATTGATACATACACGATTCAAATATTACATTTCAATTAACATAGTACATAGTAGTTTTTTAAAAAACCTTATACCTTAATGTATATCCTTTCATATCAGTAAAATTAAAAAGTATGGTTTCCAAGGGAATGATAACAAAACAAGGGTGTTCTTTAATACTCAAAGAGGGTTAAACATTGTATAATTTGTAATAAATTAATGAGCATGATCAATATAGAAGGGTAAATATCAAATTCCACATACCATGTCTTCAATAAATTAATAATGAAGTGAATAAATAATCGGCCATTGTAAATAATATAAAACAAATTCAATTTAACCCATATCATGAATATCATATTTGGATAAGGAATAATCAATATAGAAATATAAATAACTGATAACCATTCAATTTAATAAAAAATTTAATAATTAAATGCATCAATATATTTAATCATATTGAAAATATCATAGATAATAATAAATTAATATTGAATGATAAAAATTATTAGTTATCTAAAATCATGTTTCTCCGGATCATGATTGCTTTACCATTAATATCTATCCAATAAATGGTTTAAAACATACACAATGAAAATCAAATATCTAAGGATAGAAAAAAATATTTTCTTTATGAGACTATAAACACATCGAGGAACTTGTATTTTCTAGTACCCATCCCCAACATAATATGTCTAATTAATCCCTCAAATATCATAAAATCTATTTCATTTCTAAACAATATTCCTTATGAATTGTGTACATTGATTAAAGAGATGAATATGTAAATATTTCCATAGTAAATAAAATAACCTTCCAAATAAAAACAAAATATCAAAATTTTATATGGTTTAGTAAATAAACATATTCATGTAAAATGATATGTATATTTATGGGGAATTAAATATTCAATGAACAGATGAAAGTGAATAGATCTATAGGAATACAATGACTAATAAAAAAACTTATGAAAGTTAATTTCTATAATATACATGTTAAAAATAATCATAAAACATCCTTAGTGTGAATAATTTTGTTTTCAATATAATATACAACTATTGTAGTTTGACTTCGGGTAGTTATGATGGATGAAATAAAAAATAATTTTATGAAAATAAAGTTTTCATTTTGAAAACCATTTTGAAAAATATTTCTTCAATATAAACATTTAAATTTTTTTATTATAAATATCAATTCATAAAATTGTATAGTAATTTTCAATGAAATGAGGGATTGTAATTCCATATATATTATGAATTAACATTAAATTTTCAATGGAAAAATCTTATAAAAGTGAAATGTTTATAAATAGATATAAACATTTAATTGAACGGAATTTTTATAAATGAAAAATGAGTACAAATATCTTTTGTTGAATTATTTTTAAATATTTGAATAATTGTCTTTAATGGTTTTGGGGACACATTTCATTATAATAAAATAGATTTATTGATTGATGAGATAAATTATGTCAAATTTTAATAAAACGATATAAAAATATATTTAAGTACGAGAGAGTTGATAAAAGGTATTTTCACTTGAGATAGATAATGAATAAAAATAAGGTAATAAAATTGAAGGGAATCTTAGGTAATGATCATGTAATTTCCTTCATTATATATTCTAGACTAAATATTCTCAATTATATCATGATTGTGAATTAAACCCATATAATGATCATAACATTGATGTGAAAATTAATTATTGGATTTACTGCCTATATAAAATAAAAATAATAATATAATTTAAAATTAAAAAATAGATAGTAAGAAATTAATTATACAAAAAATGGAAAACTAATTGTAATTATGATGTAATATAAACCAGTGGAAGGAATTTGGGTTATGAAATTTATCCATCACTTTGTAACATTATGTTTAAATACCCATAAATGAAATAATTAAAAATTAAAATTAAAATAAAATATAGAATTTATTCTCAAGATATTAAATTTATACGGGTGATATATACACTATATAAAATAATAGGTGCATAAATTACAATATTCATTTATTAAATGATATTGATATAGAATCACTTACCTTACACTTTATATCAGTTGAGTAATATTAAAATTAATTTATAACAATTATAATCAAGTTAATACTTATAATACCACCATATTAAATGTAAAATACCATATATGGCCGTTTTATAACATCTTACCAGTCATTTGTTAAAAATAGTTCATTCGTTTAATTATGTAGTGCGTTAATTGCATTTTTTTAAAATATTTTATTGACTTGTTATATTTTTTTCCAATTATTTAAATAATTAATTTTTTATATACATGATGTAAGAAATAATTTAAATATCATATATTGTGAGTATATTTGTATTTACAGTAATCCATAAAATTTGGTTGTATGAAATGAAATACATCGTCCAAGGAAATGGTAGGTCTTACGTATGCAAGAACAATGTTTCCATTTTCCAATTGTATTGAAATAATGAAATACAAATTATATATATATATATGTTATATATATATATATATATATGAATATATGTGTGTATATATATATATATATTATCATTATAGTATCATTATTATTAAACATATGTAACAAATTTTTCTTAAAAAAATCTTTAATAATTAACATGTAATGTGGGAAAAAATAATATCACATCACAAGGTGGTATTCAACCGTAAACAAGAACGATGTTATCATATTACCAAAAATATTAAATTTATGATGGTATGAGATAAAAAAATTAATGAAAAAAATTAAAAATTAGTATCTAATATAATATATATATATATATATATTGAATTTTCATTATTATTCCAAACCTTGAAAGGTTGTAATAGAAAAATGAACAACATTGACTCACAAGGCGGTTGTCCACCATTCAAGAGAATTGATGATTCTGTAACCCATTTGATGGATGTGTGTAAGGTTTTAGGTCGTACACTTATCATGACAATATATAAGAATATTTAAAATACTAAGTTTATTATATAATAATTATTTAAATTGATTTTTTATAGTCAGATAAGAAATTAACACTAAAACACCTTTATAAAAACATTACCTCTTCTTCACATATCCTCCTTATGATTTCACTACTTCCTTCGCATGATTGATTTAAAACCAAGATAAGGCTTCTATAATTATGGAATGGAATTGGGTTAGATATATTTGTAGGAATTTTCTGAGAAAAAATAATTTTATAGGAATGATCATGGGATTTGGAGAGGCATTTTATAAGTAAGTGAGATGATGCACATGGTATTTTTGAAAATAAGATTAAAGTACCATGTTTTTTATCAAATGTATTCTTAAATAGCACACCAAAGTCGATACACTACGGAATAGGGTCCTAATATTTCTATCAAATAGATATTGGAAATTTTTATGGTCTTATTTACGCTTTATACTTTATACTTAATAGAAAGAGAAACTTATTTTACCTTAATCAGAATATATAATTTTAACTCCATTCATTAAAAATTATGGAAAAAAATATGTTAACCTTTTTATATATTATATATTAATATTATTTCAAATATATAATCCATTTCTCCAAATTCAATTTAGAGAAGTGGGAAATTTTTATTTAAAAGTAATCCCATAGACATGAGGAGAAAATTGGTTTTTAATGTGAAAATATTAAAAATTGTAACACATTTTATATATAAATTTAATATAAATAAGATTATAGTAACTTAAATTGGATTATTATATTTATAATTGATCAATTTTTAATTTATAACCAATTAAAAATATAATTAAACATTATAAATTATTTAGATGAAAAGTCAGTTTTCAATTAAAATATAGTGTTTCACTATTTATAAAAAACAATTAAATTCGTAGCAAAATAATCAAAATCATTATAATATAATGTTAAAATTTCAAATTAAAAAATGATTTTTAATTTTTTATATAACATTATTAAATTTTTACATTTTATTTTAATATAAATGATCAATTGAATGGAAAAAAACTACCCTTATAAAAATATAAAATATTATGGGTAAAATTTTATTTTTTTCATATCTTATTACTTCCAAATATTTTTGATGAATTCCAAAAAAATATTGAATATATAGTATATAAATTTAAATAATATATTTCATTAGAATATATTAATTTAATTTATTAGGATAAAATTCCATTAATTCATAATAATGATTGTTTAAGAAAATTACCCTTTTATTCAATAAGTTTCATGTTTTTATTTATAATAAATTATTATGAAATAAATTAAACCATATATTTTTATAATTTTTTTAATCCTATTAATAACATAAAAAATTTCATATAATAGATATTTATTATTTTGAATAATTATATTAATATGATTCAGTAAAACTTGGTCAGGCGTCTGATCCAGTATATCAACGAAAGTAGGTTTTTGTGTGCAATATAAGCCAAATCAGTATTTCATGCACCGAATGAATAAAATAGATTTATTTTTTAAATTAGTATTTTTTGGTGTCTTATATTCCATATACACTTTTATTATTGTTTTATTCACACAATTGAATAAAATGTTATTATTTAATAGTTTTGAGGTGTTACATTTACATTATAGGATAATTATCACCGAACAATGACAAGAACATACAAAAAAATGTTTTAATGAAAAAAATAGTTACAACTTTGATTAATTAATTTTAAAATAGAATCATGAATAAAATTATATTGAAGATAGTTAATTTTATTATTTATGATTGTAATTATGTATTTTATTATTTTTTTATAACTATAAGAAATTCAAAATTTATTATAACTGAGGTTATAGTGGGTTTTTATCCTATAAAATATGAGGTAATGTATTTTCACCTCACAATAATTTTTGTATGTGACATATTATATTCATAAAATGATTCTTTCATGTGATGAATATTCATCTCATGAATTTATTTTATGGCTGTTCTTAAAAATATTATGGTTATTTACATATCCAAATGAGGTTCCCTCTTAAATGATGTTTTTATTAATATTCTACCAAATTGTTATGATATTTATGTTAAAATATCAATGTTTATCATAATATTTTATGAATATCATTTTGATGGTGAAATTTTATCATCTATCTCTAAATAATCCCTGTAATTTTATACTTTCATTTTCATTTTATAGTATTAGATTCATTCCAATAATTTTTCTAATCATTAATAACACAATATAATGATGGAATGTTTATAAAAAAAGATATCACAATTTAATTCGTTAGTTGAAAAAACATTTTCTTTAATATCTATGTTTTTTTGAAATTTTTTCATTATTTTTTTCATATTATTATTTAAAATTTTAGTTTTGTTTTTAATGTGATCTATTTTTTTTACCAATTGTATTATATTTAATCTTCTTGATTTTTTTTTATTTTGAATGAAATATTTATTATAAAAAACACCGATGGAATGAATATTCAATTTTTCATGACATCATAATTCATTGAACCATTATATATTATTTTCCATGTATATTTTAAATTAAGGAATTGTACATAAAATTAGAATAAAATTTATATTCTAAATAATTTATTAAAAAATTATATGTGTATTTATCACAATAACATTTAAAGATTTTTTAATAAGGAAATTTTCATTTATTATAAAAGCATTTGATGTAACATGTTTTTTACATGGGATACTATTTATGTACACAATACTTATTATGTTTAATGTTTTTTTATGATTATAATGATGAGATATTTTTGAAATCCATTCATTTTAAATCGGTAATGTTATTATGAAATGTTGAAATGATTATGAAACATATTTCATTTCCATAGTATTTGATATATGGTGAATGATTTATAATCTTCTAGAGAAGATTTTAATAATTGATTATTAGGTTATTGGCATTTGTAGAATTATACATCCCTCTACTACATTTGGATAATATCGATATCTAATGAGGTGATTGGGAAAAGAATGGAAAATGAACCCAGATCATTCAGAGATTTTTCCACTGTGATAGTCTAGGGTGTGAACCTAGACTACATATATCATATAATGGCAAGTGAAACAATTCAAATACGATAGTTTTGATACATAGACTTGACAATGAAAATTATTTTCTAATATTACGTGAATTGAAAAACCATAATTCATGTACCAATTTAATTCTCTCACAGATCATATTATTCTATTTATTTATGTTAAACATGAACGTATTAACCCATGACTCAATATTATGATATATGATATACTAGGTATGGGGTTGGAATGTTTTATTCATGTTCATATACCCTTATACTATTTTTATATTTATGTTATGATTTATATCTCCTTTGTTTTATCTTATAGTGAATTTGAGCTCACCTCTTCTTATTTTTTCATTTCTTATGTTTTGAATAATGGTTTATGGTATGATATGTAAAATAAAGGTTCTAGTTATGTATAACATAGTGGTAGATGATATATTCATATGATGTACAATATATTTATGTATTTGTGAATATGATGATAGTAAAATGTTATAGTTCTGGAATGAATCATAATGTTATCTGATGATATTTCATCCAATAAGATTTAATTCTAATAAATTAAAATCAAGGGTAACAACAATATTTATTTACATTGTTTTATGTTTTTCATTTATCAAAAACAAAGAACCTACTTTATTTATTTTGTTGACTACAACCTCATCAAAGACACAATTTTTATTCCTCTCAATGACTTGTCTTCAATAGTTATATGGGTAAAATTTTAGAATATAAATGCCATATATAATACAATAATTATTATTATGGATTAAAATATAATTCACCTTGATTCCTTTTCATTCTTCAAGAAATGATATCATTAATCATGTGTTCTATGAAATTCATTCACCGAGTATTATTTTATTTTATCTTATTAGTTAACAAGTTTCCATCTAATTTATTAAAATGTCTAAAAAATCCTTAACCAATTTTAAATTATATAAATAATATAATTATGCTTTTAAAATGGTGAAATTATTCTTTAATAATCAACTACTATAATAATTACCTTAATCATAAATTGATTATTGTATGGACTTGTATGGATCTATCTAAAAAACTACTTGAAAATTTATATTATAAATTATCATGGATTACTATGAAAACATAATCACTATTAATTTATGATTTAAAAAAGTAAATAATTTTTTTGAATGATGATATTAATATTATACCTTATATATAAATTAACAATGATAGTTCATCAAAATATCAATGACACATGATAATCTCTAATTTAAAAAATAATGATTGTGGCAAAAAATATCATAAAATTAATTATAATTTAGTAAATATTTATAAAATATCAATTTATGTATATTTTATTATCTAAAAATAATGATCTATAGGAGAATAATGATGATATATAGAAATATTAATGAAATAGATTAAAATGATCAAGATTTCTATCATAATATCTCAAAAAATATATAACAACTAGTATATAGTTCGGGAATAGTTATAGATTATTTTTATAATACTTTATATATATATAATTTTAATAAATAGGTTCTTAATACTGTTAATTTTTTAAAATGTGGATAGAGTTCAATAATCTAAGGTGGAATTGTTGGAAGGGGTTTCTTTAAAACATTTCAACTGTTTGAGAAGTATTTCTAAAAGTACCAAACATTTTTTGGAATAGTCTATCTAAATCCCATTAAATATATTATTTGATGTTACATTCATTAGTCATGGTAATTCATATTTAAAATAAACTCATAACATCTACGGGGACCAGGTTAAATGTTTCTTGAGATGCATCAATTTCATAGAAAAACATTATTTTCCTTTTATAAAAATTTCTTTATATGGTTTTTATATTCTAGACCCATTTTTATCCATAACTTTTAATTATTCAATGTAGTTTTCTATTTTATTTTGGGAAATATGTTCGTATAATTTGTAACATATTTTTTTTACTAAACGCCTTCTCAAATATAAGTTTTTTATTGCTTATAATATCTATGATTCACCCAAAATGACCATTCTATTAATTGAATAATTGTTGATTTCCTCGAATAATATTATTTATAATGGAAAAAATTAATTATGTGTTATATTATTTGACATTTATATATTCATTATCTATTTTTCAAAAATAATATTTTCCTCTCTTCTTATGATTTTGGATTAAATAATACTATTTAAAAATAATTAATAATTTTTATAGATTTGAAAATCATTTATCACTAATAATATATCTCAGTTGATAATTATTTTACTATTAAATATTATACTATTAATGAATTATTATTAATATAATTATTTTAAATTATTTTAGTATACCTTTTTGAAATCACTATGTATATTTCAAGGTTCCGGAAAATTTAACATTAAAAACCTTTTTTAATATATTTTGGCATCACCTTGGAAATAAATAAATTTATAATGTAAATTTAGAATCTTTTTAAACTAATAATAAATTACTTTTCTGGACATTTATTTATTTCACCATCATTTCTCTCAATATAATTAAATAATGTATTTGAATGTTTTTTTAAAGAACCACCATATAAAATTTCTATTGAAATAATTTTTGAGACACTTTTATTATAGGTATCAACCTTTTAAATTTATGAGATATTTTTTTCTGATATAATGTGTAAATTTTGTGAATATGTGATTTCATTAATTAGGTTATTTATAAAATCCTAATGATTTTTTTGTGGATGAAATGTGTATGGATAATGAGTGTTGGGTCATATATATCCCTCTGTTGAATTTGTCTATGATTATGACTAATGTGCTCAAAATAATACACAGGTGGATTTAAACAATTCAAAGTGTACAGGGGAGGATTTATCCCAATACAAAGGGTATATGGGGAGATTTATCCCATCATAAAAGGGGTACATGAGATGATTTATCCCAATATTTATGGTACAAGAGAGTATTTTTCTAATATTATGAATGTAAAATGGTTGTCAACCCAATCCTATAATTTTATGAATTAAATAGTGGTTTTCGTTATCATTTTATTATTTATTATATTTATTTCAAAATATTATAGAATAATCATTGGCCTATAATTATTCTACAAAATCAATGTTTAATTTATAAATATTTATCATAGGTTTTCACCATAGTATATGTATTTTCATTTTATATTAAACATGATTATATAATGAATTATGAATAAAAATTATTATTAATCTTCTTTTAATACGATATTTATTCACATGAAATGATTTCTAATGTTATTATGCTCATTAGTATGATGACACGCATGTATCTTATCATTATTGATTGTTTCATATAATCTATTATTAATTTTATCTTTTTTGTAGCTTATGTGTATTTTTATTTTTCATTTAATGTCTATAAGGGATTATATATTAGTTTGGTTATTGAGAATTGAGAATTTATTAATTTTTTATGTATTTAATATATTATAAACAAAAGCATTCAGTACACAGGTTGTGAGATTATCTGTGAGAGGTATTATCTAAATCATGAAGTGAATCTATTAGTTATGTTATGTTCTATTTAGGTTACTTTGTAAATTATTATATTAACTTTTTATATATATTGGTTTTATTGTAATTTATATATTTAAATAATAACTATTTCATTACATAATATAGTACAATGATTCATGTGGACTAAGATATCAACGAAAGTATTCATTTTAAGGATCTCATATCATAGTTCTTTTATAGAGGATATAAAACTTGAGATTCGATCATCATAATATTAAATATTATTATTGATTGTAAAATTTATATTAATTAATTTGGTTATGTGATTCCCATATATAAATAATCTAATTAAAAATAAAGGTTTAAAATATACTCAAATAATTAATTTGTAATAATAGAGTGGTTGAAAAGTATATATTTCACCACTTCATTTTAACAACCCACATTAAAAGTATTGATGTTAAGAGAATTATCATGACTCTTATATTAAGAGATTATTCAAATAGATTATCTTCATCAATATTTTAAAATTTTCATTGGATTTCAAATTTCTCAAACTCCGAACAATTATTAAAATATTGCAGGAGTGGTTTATTATCCGATATCTTTCAATATTCATTTAATTGGATTTTCACTTTTCATCACTCTTAAAAAAGCAGCATCAAAGGCATTCATTTCCATATTTGACCAATTTATGCGTCACTTGTATAAAATATACCATATACTCCATTCATAACATTTAAAATAAAAGATGGCTCATTTTCCCACCATGGGTTTTACTATTGTAATTTCCAAAAAATATCATAGTTCACTTCTTGATAAATCCATTAAAATGATGGAAATATCTAGTCCTAGTTTATACCTTGAAAAGACATTGCAAATCTTATTCATAGATTCGAAAGACCCATAATAATAGTTACTACTACAGTCATGTTTTTATGAAACAAATGAATTAATAGATATTACTTATATGGTCTGTGATAAAATTTGAAGCATACCTCAAAAGTGTTGTAATGGTTTCCCCATTGGTACTAATAGATTATTAATGTTAATAATTACCCTTATAGATTTACATTTCAATATCCATGTCAATATTTTGGGGATTTTTCTTACTAAAAATACCAAATAATATCAACATGTTTCCAGGAGTACAATTTTCATCATTACATATATTCTTTATAGGATTCCACTAATCATCTATATCCCCTAAAAAATTATACATAACCTAGATGTTTTTTATAAATTTATCTATAGAGAAAGATGAAATTATTTTTATTGGTACTTATTCATTTTCGGACCAATATATGAAATATGGAACCATTGAAAAAAGATTGATTCTTCATCATTAATGAATCTATGGTGTATTTCTCCAAACATTTCTCATATAGAAGCTTGTTAATGTTCATATCTTCACATGGTTTCCTGATCCTAGTAAAATTATATTTTAGTCAATCTCTATTATTTATGGTTTCTCTAGAAAAAAATATTTACTTGTTCACCATATTCTTGATTAAAAATATTTTGTCCCTTCAATCCACTCACTAAATAAAAATATAATAATGTAGTCATTATGCTACAATAACCAATGTGATGCATTGTATAATTATGTAATAATTCATGAGATTCCCTAAATTATAACACCATATTATCTATCAATCACAATTTTAATTTAACATTCTATAAAACATAGTCTAACAATAGTTTTCAAAAGTTATATCTATATAATATTCATTTAAAAATATAAAAAAATTATTAAACCCTAATTTGATACCAACTAATGCAACATTCTTATTAAAAAATAAATTTTAGGATTATTATATATAAATTCAATATAATCCCACAAAATAAAATCCCCATATATATAAAGGATATAATTCATTGAAATATAGATACATATTTAACAGAAATAATTAATTATATTCAATATCTTCCATAATTTTCTACTATCATAATACTATTTTATGAAATATTGAACTAAATATGTTTTTTTATAACCACGTGAATATTTAATCAATACAAAGGGTGAGACCAGATTCACATTAATGTTAAAAATAAAAAATATCAATAAATAATCATATGTATGAATAATTTAATTATAATGGATTAAATGAATTATAATAATTTATTTTCTTTATATCCATATAGTTATAGGTTATAATATATTATTTATAGAATAATTCATTATTATATCAATAGATAAGTTTCAAAAAAGTGAGGTGTTACTGTTAATCAAATCATGATCTATGAGATCATATGATTATAATATGAATATTTTATTAAAATTGTTTCACAATCATATGAATAAAAAATATATTAATTGTTCATGCATCTCACCCAACACTTAGATCACATAATTTAAAAATTCCCATAGTTAAAGGGGTTTAATCTATAATAAAATTTCTATTAATTAATGGGTTCACAATCCATCCAATATCATATTATCTTTTGAGATATGAATAATTATAAAATTCATTAGTGGAATATATAATTCAATTACAAAAAATTGCATTTTAACACCATATATATGTGTTCTATAATAACATATAATCATTAATTATCCCATCATTTGATAACATATTGAAAAAAAACTGATTTCATAAAACAGTTATCTTCATATAATTGAAAGACTTATAAATAATGAACATGGATGGTATCATTATATTTTTTCCATAATAAAGAATAAGAAACATAAATGGAAAATCAAATTGTTGAAACATATATATAAAATAACAGTTTAACATATGATAGAAGTAAGGATAAAAATAACAATATTTTTTATAGAATTTAAAAAATAAAATCTTAAAATACATGGAAAATGATTTTTAAATTGTTAAAAATGAAAAAATATATATGGATGTTTAATTAAAATAATAGTTATTATGATGGGAAAATGTTTTCATATAGTAGATGTTAAAATGATGATTCCATTAACAATAATTTTTATCCCACAAATTCTAAAATAATGAAATTGTATTTGATAGAAACTTTAACACACAACACCAAGCATATAAAAGAATGTAAAAACAAAAGTCATTTTGATATGCTTGTATATTTATAAATGAAATCATTACAATAGTGCATTTTACAAGGAAAGAGCATATATTTCATTACATTAAACAGAAATTTTAGCTATCTCTACCTAGAATGTTGTGGTTATATTGCATTACAATCAAAAATGATATTCTTGAATGGAATGCATTACACGCAAGACTATTATTTAATGAATACATTTAATGTTATTAATTAAAATGGAAAATCTATTTCATTCTTTAATTCACTATTTATGAATTGTATTAAATATCTTATAAAAATGTATTACTTTTTTTTAAAAGGAGATGAGACCTTGCCCAGAAAAGCAAGACCCATTTATTAAAATAAAAAATACAACTTAAATGATCCTAAAAAACGAGATCTATCCAAATCCCTTTTCAAACGAGTAATAAAACATCAGGGAGATTATCATACCAGATAAATACAACACCGTAAATTCCATTGTTTTCCAAACCATCTTTAACAGAATTAGCTTCCCGATAGACATGAGTAATAATGTGATTCATAGATCGAAGGGAGTCCAAGCAGTTCACCCAATGATTATAAAGTTTCCATGATAGATGACATGATCCTTCTCTGATGGCAGATACAATAACAGTCAAGTCACTTTCCAACCAAAGATTATTCCATCCACGATGTTTGGCCTGCTCCACCGCAACAATAATTCCCAGCATCTCATCTTCAATTGAAGATGTAACACCACAAGAGCCATGGAAACAACCAATCACCTGACCATGATGATCACTAAAAATGGAGCCATACCTAGAAGGTCCCGGATTTCCCTACGAGGTACCATCCAAATTAAGTTTCATCCAACCAAAAAGTGGTTCTTGCCATAAAACTTCAAAAGTACCATATGAAGGTCTAAAATTGCCTTTGATGCCAATTTAGAAAAGAATAAGAAAATCATGAATATAATTGGCACAAAAATGTTTCTTAAGTATCCTTACCACATGCATCACAATAAGGATGTTTGAGAATGCAACAGTTACTGAGAAAGACTGATTCCCATGAAGATCAGGATTCCTTGAAGACCATATATAATGCAGCAACTCAGAAGCAGTAACCTGAAATAAGTCCAATAACTGTGATGAAAGATAAAGAGACTTCCATCTCTGAATAAACTTTGTGATGAATTACAGATGAATATATAAAAATAATTGATATAATTGAATTACTTTTTATTAAAATTTGTTTATCTCCTAAATGTATTTTTTCTTATAAAATAAATAAATTAATATCAATGAATTATATTGAAAAATGTTATTACAAAGTTAAAACACTTCATTAATATTAAACCAGTTTTCTATATTTTGAATCTTTCTAGTATAAACCATATAATAGTGATAAGTGTAAATGGTGTACCAAATTATACTATATATATTATCTATTTGAGGTTTACCTAAATGCAATGAGAAGACTTTGGTGTGATCTCGATAACCATTTTCTCTTTATTAATTAATAAAATCCATAAATAAATATTCATTCATTAAAGATTATTCATTCCAGGTTGTATATGATGATATCATCTAAAATTCAATATAATTGTTTTAGAAATAAATTCATTCCCCTTATATAATTTTCTTATTTAAGAAAATTCAATCAAGCATTCATATGTCTCTGTTGGAATCCCACTATGAATAGAACTGAAAACATTTAACATGTTGGATGATGCTGGAGAAGGAAATCGCTTGAGACTTGATACACATAATGAAATGGGATATATTAAGTGATCCAATCAATAGAACATCCATTCATTTATGAGTAGAAATAAGGGATAAAATGGAAATCATGGAAGAGATATTGAATTCAATAATGGTGAGAATCTGTTCCAATGAATTCCTCCTAGGAAGAAGGTTTTGATATTTTAAAGATGGGAATGTTGAACATTTTTTATATTAAAATCTATATGATTATTGATCATGTGGTAAATGTATGATATCCATTAGTATACCCATTGAAACTCTATCATGTAATTAATGACATCCATGTATCTCCCCTGAGGAAGTATATACAGGTTCATTCACATATATTGGATTTAGAGTTTATATCATTAGAATGGCTCCCTGACCTAGCGACTCTCTCTTCCTTCTGGTGACAACGGCGGCCGTGACACCGGCTCCTCCCCCCCTGACGGGGGAGGGGGATGCGCTGTCTCACGAGAGATCTTGGTCATTGCAGCCGATTTCTACCCCAAAATATCTTCCTTATTATCTGAATGCTTTGATTAACCCTAAGGTGCCTGACCTAATCAATGGAACACTGAACCTTCCCCTCTCTCTTTCTGAGTTCACGGAGTCTTCGGCCTTGCTGAATCTAAACCTGGTGGCTCGTTTCAAGAACATAAGACCTTCAGTGGATGATTTCAATCATTTTGTATTTGGTTCATGGGATCTTCGTGAACGCTCGGTCGTGGGTTTATTGGATAGCAAGCAAATCATGATTCGATTTGAGTCAAGGGAAGACCTCATCCAGCAGTGGGCTAGGGCGCCTCGTAATTTCAAAGGCATCTGTTTTATTCTCTTGCGATGGTCGTTCAATCTACATATGAACTGGGATTCCCCCTATATTTCTGCTTGGATTAGTTTTCCTAACATACCTTTACCGTTTCAAAATCCATCTGTTATTTGTTTACTTAGGAAACATCGTTGGAAGATACCTTTGTTCCGATTACCGCACGGAAGCGATTTTCCGTTAGGTAATTCCAAGAGTGTGTGTTGAAATGGATTCTTCACGCTTCCCTTTTGAGTATATATGGATTACAATTGGGGAGGAGTACAGATATAAGCAGAGGGTTGTTTATGAAAGTTGGACGGATTTTTGTGGTTGCTGCAAGCGGTTAGGAAATTCGACTGAAGTTAGTCATGTGAGAAGGAATGGTCACAATGGGAAAGAGGTGAGGACAAGCTCTAAGGCGGGTATACAGCACACTGAACTGGGTAATGATTCAAGGATGTGTCGGGATTCGATGATAAAGGGGGTTGATTAAATAGGGAGGGATCCTCGGAGGAATCAGTCACTAGGGGATCACCTCGGCTCTGGTTCTGGTGTTATTGCCATGGAGGTTGATCAATCATTTAGAAACACCAGAATTTGGATGAACCGGGATGAGGAGGGAGCTGTTTTGACTCCTACCACCGCGGGACCTGAACATGTTGGGAAGGAGTGGGAAGACAGTACCCTGGAGGTGGTTAACATGCCCAGACCAATTAAAGTGCTGGATCCTTTGGCCAAGCCTTTTATGGCTTTGAATAACTGGTTTGATGTCCTGACAGAGGGTAAGGCGGCTGAGGTTCTGGAGGAGGAGGCCCTTTCAGGGGTTGAGGGTGATGTTTTGTTGGAGGAGAATAAGCATGGGGATTATTTGGGGCTGGAACCGGTGGCATGCCTTGAGGAAACTGTTGAGAAGGAAGGGAGACAACACTTGGGAGAAGGTATTAATGCTGAACAGCGGCTGAGCGTTTCTACTGGAGGTCATGTTGCTGGGTTGAACGATCAAGCTGGGGAGGGGAAGAAGAAATTCAGGGGAGGAAAGGATAACTAGAGTCCCCCTGACGGGCGCTCTTTTAGAGATATTGTTCAAGATGGGATAGAGAAAGGGTCTGTTGGCGAGAGACCCCCACCTATAACCTCATCAAGGAGGCCAAGAAGAGACTACTCATATCTCACGAGGCCAATACAGACAAGGTCTGATCTAAAAGGAATAGCCAGGTGGTTCTTGCAGTCAAAAAGGGAAGTGGGGTTAAGAAGGCAGCATCAGTTATGAATAATTTGGAAACACTTGGCAATCAGGTTCAAAATGTTAATTTTTGGAGAAACCCGGAATGGGAATCAGCTACAGGAGAAGACAAATCATGTTTGGGATATGGGGAGGATTGTAGTTATTATGATGTTTAACTCTATGTTGGTTTTGAAAGTTTATTGTTTTGGTTTCTGTTGTACTGCTTTGGCGTTGTATATTGGGCACCGGTCACCCATAAACCGGCTTTTATAAAATTAAAAAAATTATTTACAGGCACTGTATTTTATTATAGAGATAAGTTTCAATAGATGAAAGTACATACTTTTTTTAATGTTATTTAAAGGAATAAAAAATTGGATGAATCAGCATGGGAACCTAGGGATGCGAAGATTTAGAAATGTAATAATTATTTTTATTTGAATGATGAAATTACATTTGGAAAATTTACTTTAATAGGATAAGAATATAAAGTACCAATATTTTATTTTTATTTTCATTGATATAATCTTATGGGGATAGAGATACATTCTTACACACAACCTCATGTCTTAGGGAACAATGATATGAAAAATATTTATAAATTAGCTATTAAATTGGATCATTTGAATAGTAATAAAAAGAAATGAAAATGTTTATATAGATATTTAATAATTACAGTTTATTTATTTCAAAATGATAAATATGTACACAATTTCTTAAATTTCATTTTATTCTTTTAAATTTTATTTTATTCAAAGGTGATTTATATTGAATTTAGTTCCTGAACATTATAATTAATTTCTTAAAAATTTATTATTTTATAAATAAATTGATATCAATGTTAACGTTATCAGGTCAATATTATCATATATTGAATTCTTAGGATTTTTATAAAATGATTTATTTTCCATTAAATATATTAGAAAAAAATTTTTTATAAAATCAATAATTTATTATTCTATAATACCATTATGTTTTGAATTTTACATCGAATAATGTTATAAATAATTTATATATAAATAATATAAATAATTTCACAGAAATAATCAATAGATTCTTTTTTATGTTCATTTTTTTTCCTTTAAATCATATTTTTATTAAAATTATTTTTTGCACAATATGAGTGTATCATAATATATTTATTTACTATTCATTGAATATTTATTTTGATGAAATATATAAATTAAAATTTCCATAAAATAATAAAAAACTTGTTTTATTGTTATTTTAAGGAAGGAAATGGAGGTAAATTTGATTTTTTTTTAAAATATAATTTTTTAAAAAAATTAGTTTCCATTGTAGAATTCAGAAATAAAAAAAAATTCATCCTCTTATATAAATTTATTTTATGAAAATTAATTTAATATTCTATATCATATTTATTTATTTATTATAATTATATTAACGTACCTTTTGGTAATTTTGAAAAATAAAAATGTATATACATTTCCCGCCAATAGGGTAAAAATATTTTTACTGGGTGTTATTTAATGAGATACATGTTAGATGTCCAAAAACAGCACTTTAATTATTATATAATGAAGATATTTATACAGTATGTTCTAATAATATTTTAATACAACTTTTTTTTGTTGACCCATTTCCACGAATGTGACATTATATCATAAATTTACTGTTAGGTATTCCTTGGGTGAACCTCCCCTCACATATAAAATGAGACCTCTAATCATCCATAATTCATACAATTAGAGACTTATATATCCACCAATAGAAGATAAAATATGTTTCTAGGATTCTTCCCTTCATCATATACCTTCATTATTTCTTCTAATAAAAATAATAAAGGATTATATCCATTGGATAATGATTCATATCAAAGAATATATATAATACTTAATCAAGTTCTTTTAATCTTATTTATTCATAAAATATATATAAATAGATTTTATGAATAAAAAATCAAGAAAAATATATAAAACATATTATATTATGATATTATTATGGTTTCACATGCACGAAGTCTCCATAAAATGGGTAATAAAAGTATTGTTCATAAATAAATATAGACTAATCCTTCTATTTAGAGATATGGTTCATTTACATTCAACAAAAATAATGGATGGTTTTTATGAGGGATTAAATATTTATATATGTTATATTAGTCGAATAATTATTCTTATGTAATTATAATATCTTATCTACCTTCATATCTTTCTATAAATAGGAAAACTATAACATCACATGTGTGAACATCTATACTACCACCTCCACAAAGAGATTTAATTCATGTTTTCATTTATATATTTCCAGGATTTCCATATGGATACATTTAATGAATATATTTTTTATTTAGGATTTAATAATTATTTTGTTGTTTTTAATCAACATTTGAATTCCTTTTTCTCCTCATTTCATATGTGAAAAAATCATTCATGTGTACATACAGACTATTATCTCCATATAAGGATGTACAAATTTTTTCAATACTACTCTATTTTAATGGTTATAAATATATTAATAATTAATATATATGGATTTTTTTTCATATTTAACTTTTTTTAGATGAGGTATCTATGATCACTATTCAAGGACCAATATTTTTTACGAAGAAATAAATAAAAATAAAACTAGTTAACACAAGAAACAAGGATTATAATGAAATATTATTATTTAATGGGTGATAAGATGTTATATGCATTCTATGTATTGTTTTACAGGTATATATTTGTTATTACAACAATTTATACTAATAATAAATTTACTATACATGATATTAGAGTTTTTATGATGATGGATGAACATGAGGGATGATTTTTATGTTATAATATCACCTTTACCTTGATATTTTATGATTATATTTTATGATGACAAAATTATATTATTTATCTATCTCAAATATTATTCCATTAAATAGGATGTATTTATATATTGAAATTATATAATATCATTTTATTTTACTCTCATTAATAAATAAAAATACAAAAAATTTATGAAAAATTGAATTCATTTCCCACTTCGCCATGAAATATTCTTTTCATGGTAAATATTCTTAAATTAATGTTATAAATATTTTTTTAGTATTATAATATTTTTATTAATTTATATTCTTACCATATTTTACATTTTATAATTTTTATTTATTGAAATATTTTATTCATTTTTATCATGAGAGAAAATTTTCCATTTTACAATAATATATTAATAATCCCTTCTATACAACAACTAATGAACATATTTTCTATTCTAATGAAAAAATGTAGGTTGATGCTTTGTGTCCATGTAACTATATTTCTCTTAAAATAAATTTCATACCCAACTATTTCTAGAATTTTTCTATTTTAAATATGTGGATTTAAAATGAAATGACTATTTTCTTCAGAAAATATTCCAACTATCATTTAATAATATTTTCATTAAAAATAACCTACATTATCAAATATTAGGATTTAATGGCGATGGTATCCAATATTAAAATCATTTTTATTACCCTATATGGTTTATTTTTATTAAAATGAAATATATATTAAACATATATCATATAAATGTGTTTTTATTTGATGATATGATGAATGTTATTTGACCTAGTGGGACACATTTGTATTATTTTCAATATTTTATGGGTGGTAAAATTATTATTTATCCCATTAATGAAATGATTAATGGTGGAAATAAAATAAAATAATAATTTCTGGAATAGGGTGTGAAGTTAGGTAAGTAATTTACTTTTTCAAATAATATATTATTGGGAGAAGACATGAAGGTCAATTCTAATGTGTGTGTCCACAAATGTTCTTAATTCATCTAATCGTTTCTCTGGGATTATGATTGATTATTAATAATTCCACAGTCTTATGTATTATGAAATTTATTTGAAAAACCAATAATCCATGTATGATGATTCATGTGATGAATTATTTTGTGGTAATAATATGATTTCCATGTTAAGATTAATAAGTTGATTCATAAAATATAGGTTAAGAATGGAAAATGATTTAAATGTATGGTGTTTTATAAAATAATTAAAAATTATTCAATAACTGAATAAATAATTGGGATTAAAAACATTATCAAATTATTAAAACAAGAAAACAAGTGCAAGTCTATTCTACTGTTACTACTAAAATTATGAAATAAAAAATATGGTAAAATATATAGTCAACATTGACTCTGTGTTTATACATATCCAATTTCAATCTTGTTGTGGCTACCTATGTGGGCCTAAGATGTTTTCTATGAAAATAAAAAAGAATAAAATAATTATATAACTTTACATTATATTATTACTCTATCCAAATTGTATGATAATGAAATATACAGAATGAATGTCAAAGTATCCATAGTTTAATGAAATATGATGAAAAGAGGTAAAATAATTGGTAATCACCACATATGATCCATAGTAATTATAAAAATTCATAAATAAAGATTTATATTTCGAGCGACATATGATCATGTATCATTAAATGGATCAATGTAAACCCTTTTTGAGAAATAATTCTTTTATTAGAGTTACAATAATTAATTTTTGTGGATATTTATCCCATCTTGATAGAAATAAACTAAATAATTTGAAATGAATATAAGGATGTAACAATAGAGTTTCACGGTTTGTGTTAGATAAGAAATGATGATGTCACTTTTTAAGTTGACCTTATGGTAGTAGATATCTTTTGGATACCCCTAGATATTTTCATTTATATGTGATTGTTGAAATTATGAGGATTCAATTTATTTTTGGTGGAGAATATAATGACCTGATATTTTTTTATCCGTAGAATGTAAATGACATGAGTATCCAGCTATATCCACATAAAAAAATTAATAATAATTTATTAATAATATTAATCCAAATATATATGAAAAACCAATAAAATATTATATCATTGCAAGTTAAATAATTAAGAAGATATGATATATAAAATGTGATTTCTAATATGAAATATTTTCTATGTAGTTCATATTATTATTTTAAAGAAAAATTAAAATTCATTGAATTTAAATATGATAAATTATAGTTAAAATTTTAATTTTAGATAACAAAAATATCTTTGGAATTATTTATTTTATAATTTTCTATAACAATTGAATTTTAGGTGAAGAGTAAAAAATAATGAATTTCTTTATGTTAACACATTTATAAAATTTTCTTCTTATATGTATACATTGAATAATTATAAACATTTTCTTAATAAATTATATATTTTGATGAATAATAATTTTATTTGTAATATAATGATTAATATATAAAATGATACTCAATATTATGATAATTTATATAGTGTTTTAATGAAAACCAATTATTGACGGTTTTATGTAATTAATTATAATATGATGAAATGATGTTTTAAGTTTATTAAATCTTATAAAAATACACATTTAGTGATAAATGTAAATTTGAATTAATTTTAATCAATGTTATTAATAATTATTTCTTAATCATAACTCATTATTCTTAAATATAAATTTTTTACTCAAAATAGTTTTTATGTGATACACGAATTTACATTAAAATTTATGTTCATATTGAGAAAAAATTAATTTTATAAATGATATTTATATTATAGATAAAAAATTTAATAATAATTAATATGGATAGTTCAATTTTTTATTATATAATTTATATTTTTAGGAATAAATTTAATTATGATGATAATGGTGACACAATTATTTAAAATTATTATATAATTCATATCCCTGAATTTCAATCTAATGATTAAAATTGTTATCCATTAATAATTTATATTATATGATGTATAAAAACAAATGTAAATATATTAACACACATTTAATTGTAAATCACAAGTAAATATTATTAATAATCAATACTGGTGAAATTATTATTTATCTAATGACACTCTTTTCTACACATTATCTGTCTAAATTTAATCATTAAATTGAAAAAATAGATTTTTTTAAGATTAAAATAAATGTTTAATTTAGTTTCATAAAACCAAAATTTGGTTATATGGATTTTGGTTTCATAAAAAATCATAAAAGCACATAGAAAAAATGTAGTTACCATGATTAAAAGAAAAATAATAAAATATAAATAGATAATGTTAATATCCCAATAACATCATTAAAACATTTTTGGACACAAATAAATTTGCCTTTATAAACCCAAATACACCTTAATGTTAACAACCTCCAAGATTTGTTTCTATTAACAATGTAATAAATTCATGGAATTTTTAAAATTTAATGTTTTTTTCCAAATGTGCTTGTTTCCTTCAAAAATAACAAATAATAAGAAAAACCATTTAAATTATTAAATTATACTTGTAATTCCTACTTTAATATTATATTATATAAAATCCATATTAATCTACCATGTAAACATATTCACTATTTCACTCATATTCAGAACAATCCCTTTATTTTATTTGTAACTTTCAATGGGAAAATGACATCTCCGACATATGTCTATCCTCCTCTCAAGCCTCTAACAGGTATATACTCATCCAAATATATCATCAGTGAAATAATAATTTGAAATTTGTTTTATTTCTATACATTATGTTTCTTTTATTACTATTACAACACTTATTTATTCATTCACTTCCTCAAAGATATATAAAAAGGCATATATGTGTGTTGGGAAGACCGTTGCCTCCATTAAGAAACTCTAATTGTTTAAAATTACATATATTCATGGATTATATTAATTTGGATAAGGATGAATGAATTTAATATTTATTATATACTTATGATTATGAATGGTTAATTTAATATTCACCATAACCCCACTGAAGGGATGATAAATCATAACAAAAATCATGAGTATGTGCAGATTACCGCCTACATGATGAAACATTTTATGTCTTCATAGTTTTTTTTAATTATCTATTAATAATAAAATATTTTTTAATATAAAAAATCTAAATAATGTCATTAGTATTCAGTTAAAATTAAAAATATGATGAATGATTCAAATATTTATCCATACTCACATAATGAGTTACTGTCTATTCCGGTCTGTCTAGATTTAACCTACTATTTAAACAATGTTTTAAATTGAAAATATGGATTACTATTGTAACATGGAATCTAATAATTTCTAATATATTTTTAATAAAATTTTTGGTTTATTGTATTTGAAATATTATATTAAATAATTATATTATTATTAATATTATATATTAATTCTCAAATATTATTAAAAAAAACTTGTTTTAAATTTTGATTTCAACCGACCTAAAATGAAAAAATGGAGTTAAATTAGAACATTTCATGTCAACATAATATATATATTACCTATTTAGAAATGAAAAATATGTCATTGATCTTTTATAAATTGGTGGGTAATGTTATAAAAATTATTAAACTTGCACAAATTTTTTAAAGTTAATAACAAATGATAGAAAAAATAATATATAGTCAATTATTATACCATTGATAAACAGTTAAAAAGAAGAATAATTAATTATTATTATTTTTGAGTAATATTAATAAAAATATTATTAATTTTTTTGTCTGTTTTTCTAAGTATAGGTTAAAATATCAACAATTAAAAACAGAAATATTTTTTGGGGTTTTCTTCACAATTACACCATTATAGAGACATTATTGTAATGGAAAACCTATTTTTATTTAATTTGGGTGTATACTGCCAATTTGATATATGAGATCATGAAATAATTATTCATTTAAAGTATTACATTTTCAGTTTTAGGGTCCTTATTATTTATGATTTTACAATTAAATCTTCCACAATTTCGAACGACTTATTTTCAATTTTCGTAATAAGAACTGGGACCTCCGAAATGTGATAATCATTATTAGTTATTGTATCATCATTAATTATGATTCTAATATAAAAGTATTTCTTATATATACCATTAATAATGATAAAATTATATTCACCTTATTTTAAATTAGATGATTTAAAATATTCAATAAAATTTTGGTTTTCATCAATGTTATTTAATAATGTTCCTGTTTTTTTCTATTTATTCCAAACAAATTGTTTAATATTCCACTACACCTTTTATTTTAATTAATAATTTTAATATTTCAGTTATTCATTATTCATTATTCTCTTTAAAATTAAATGATTTATAATTTATTTCTATATATTGTTTTTGATACATTATTAGTATTTCATGTTCCCATAAATAACTATTAATTTTAAAATTAAAAGTTTAAATGTTATTTCAACAATTTTAGTTGAATACAGTATGTATTTTTCAATTTTCATTATTAAATTTTATTTTTATAAGCAAAAATTATCATAGTGGGTTAAATTAAGTTATTTAAAACTTCTTATGTATTTTATTATTACATCAACAATATTAATCTTAAATTTTTTATTTTTTAATGTATTTTTTCTTGTACTTTTTGTAGAAAAAATAGTTTCAATGATTTATTATTAAGAAACATCTATAATACAGGTTCCAAATGGATTTTATTCCCCTCACAAAAATATGTTTTAATATAATTTTCACATTAATGATATATTGTGGTATTTTGAAAAAAAAATTACATACATTTTAACTCAAAGGATTAAATTTCATGATTTGATGTATTGATTAGGAAATATATATTATTATGATATGATTAATTTTTTAATATGAATGTAAAAATATTATATTATTTACTATGTTCATGTTATTGATATTTTTTACTATTTTATAAAACCGTTTCAATTTCTAAGGATTCTTTATAGGATGGTTCTTGTGTAATTTTTAAAGATCACATGCATATATGGATTATGATATCTGGGGGACATAACTATCTATCAAATGAATTTGTTCTAGGATTACATATGTTGAGATATGATTTTTTTTAACACTTCCACATGTAGTTATTTTTATGAAGAATGAGTGATAAAGTGTTAAACTCGGCTCATAATTTTACATGTTAGCATGATAGAAAGTCACGAGGATAGAAATGTTTTAGTGTGATCGAGTAGTGATATAATAAATATTTTAAATGTGAATAGTTTATAATGTCACTAGGTTCATAAATGGTGAGTGTGATGGAAACTTGATCTATTAAAAATTGTATATGTGAACTAGTTTGGAAGTCATTGGGTTCATAAATGGGGATTTTTATAGTGTTACACCAACTCAGAATATTACATGTGAACATGTTAGCATAAACATTGGTTCATAAATAGTGAGTGAAAATGAATTAATCTCAATGAATAATTTTACATGTTGAAAGGTTTTTAAGAGGCCATGTTCAAAATTATAAAAAAATGTATGATTATAATTATAGCACCTTTTGACTTTTAGTATCACATTATTCTATGTTTTATAATTAGTAATCATTTTTAATTTTTTTCACACAATTATATCATTATCACATGTTTTATTATTTTATATTATTTTTTTAAATTAAGGTTATTTATTTTATGGTTCCATATTGATATTATTATGATCTATTGTTTCTCTATCTTTTTTTATTTTTATTTCAAATGGTATTTTGTGATTTTACATTTATTTCTAGAGGTTACATATAGTGTTCATCTTTTTATGGTCTAATTTATAATGTAATTATTTTATCTTATTGATTGTTTTAACCAAAACATTTATGTTGTTTCCAATTACATTGTTTTGAAGAATATTGTATAATGTGAGATATCTATAAATGTTATATAATGGTTTTTTATTTGGAATAAATGTTTACAAGGGTTGTCAATTTTTTCTATGTAACCAACCTCTAATAAGATAAAATAATAGGTCCATTTATTATGTTAAATTTTTTTGATATATGTACATTAAGTCACTATATAAAGGTAATATTTAATTAATGATTATCTTAGTTCAATTCATTAGCTAACAGAAAACAAAAATTCTATATAAACCATCAAAGAGTAGACTTCTTCAAACTAGACATCATGTGGGTAGGTTTAAAAATTACGAATCCCAATATGTAAAATATATATTAAAGTATTTAGTAATGTAAATTAATTTATTACTATATTATAAATATGTACTAAATATTTAGTAATACCGATTTATGCCCTAAAAATTAGTTTTTATCATAAATGGGTTCATGGATTTTTTTCATATAGAAATAATAATATATTTATAACATATTATAGATAGTTTTTTGGATGAAATAAATATAAATTTTTCAATGATAGTGTCAATATTATCTTATCGTTGTTTTTTAAGATTTTTTAATGATATATTTATTTTTCAATTAATATATAAAAATAATAATTTTTTGTAAAAGATGTTATTTCTTTATAAGTAAAATTTATATTTGTTCTTAATTAATTATTAATGTCACATAAGTATAATTTTATTATAAATAATGAAATTAATTACATAAGAATCATATTTTTCATATGATCTTGATAAGAGTTGATTTTTGGGAATAATATCACTTTTTGATTAAATAATATTTTCTAAAAGATTATGTTTTTATATTTAAAAATTAATTTGATAAATACATTGTAAAGTACAATAAATTCCATGAAATATTTTTTCATAAATAATTGGGATTTTTACGAGAACACGAAAAATTACGGCGCTTGCTTTTGAGGCCCGGTGCGCCCGGAATCAATTTCTAATGTTTTGTTCGAGTACGTTCAGTAAACATACAAGCCATATTTTATAACTTTTGAACCTGTGCTTGGAAATAAAATATGAGGGCACCATTGAACTCGCAGTGTTGGTATTCACTTCAAAAGACATTCACCTCGATAGCAGATGGTTAAGAATAAAGTTTTGTTTTTTTCTTTTTTATAAAAACATAATAAAATAAAGTGTACAACACTTTATTTTATTTTAGGTTTCCATGTGTGTGATTGGTGGTTAAAACCACCAAGTGGAGGTTGGAGGTGGGGCCCACCTAACCATAACCTCCCCTGAGAGGTTATGGTGGTGGGGCCCACCTGAACATAACCTCCCTTGGTAGGATATAATTTTGGTGGGGACCACTCGGGCGTGTAACCCCTTGGAACCGCCATTTATGGTGGAGAAACTCTTCAACTCCCCTTTATTTAATTTATTCCAACCCTATTCACTTAATTGATCCAAATATACTCCATTAATTATATGAGTTTTATCATTTAATTAAACACCACAATTTAAATTGTTGTGCCAACAAATAATAGACAACACTTTCTTCTATTAATTATCCCATGGAATTTTGGTGGAGCATGGGGAAGTGAATAACTCTCAAACGAAGAAAGACCACCAAAGAACGAAGAACGCTCTCCCGACGAAGAATGCTGATGAGGGACGCCTTCGACTACGAAGAATGACCCCCTCCGACCTTCTTCCTCACAATCCTTTGACGTTCGACGTGTTCGTCTACCACAGATAGACGACATTCTTTCTGTGACATCAACAAATGATGACCGACAAATCAAAGTTAGGGGGATTATTACTTGTTGATGTTGTACCCTTTTATTACCTTCTGAAAAGGATAAAATGGGATTTTTACAAACGTATTAATCATCATCTTCTTCTCATGATGGGACAAATGATACCACCCTAAACTTGGAGGGTGAAGGCTAACCTAACATGCCCTGACATCCTCCATCGATTTCCCTCTTCTTGTGGCATTCTACGGTATGGCGACGAGACGACGGCGCCAAAGGCATCAATGATGAAGGTTGCGCTACAGGCGGCCTCCTAGCGCCCTGATCGGCACGTGACCTACCAAAACATGGCCTCTCGGCACCCTGCCCGGTGTGAGGCCCGCCTACCCGTAGCCTCCGGTGCCCTAACCGGTGCATGGCCCGCATACCAGCAGCCTACACGAAGCCCTCCCAGGCGCCCACGTGGAATGTCCATCCACTGCCGTGCCCTACCTGACGCACCCACGACCTGCCCATGCCCCAAACGGCCTGCCCGCTAGCCTCCCGGGAAATCGGCCTCCCAGGATGATTCACCCAAGCCCTGCCCCTCGCAGTGCTGGCTGAACCGGCCCCAGACTTCAGGCTGAGCTGCCTACGTGGAGACATCCGTACCGAATCGCCATCATAGTCCGCTGGGTGGGGCCCAGTAGACCGGGCCGAACATAACGGGCTGACCCACCCAATGGACTGGGTTAGGCCCAGCGATTTTGACGAGGTTGGCCTAGACTGGGTCGGTCTAGATAGGTTTGGGCCGGGTCGGTCCGACAAGGTTGGACCGGACCCGGGCCCTCTACTTACCCATTACTTACTTTGGACATATCTTTTGCACCAGAAGTCTGTTTGACGAACCATCAGCAAAACTTGTATTTTTGGAATGCGATGGTCCCTTCGAGAATAACCCACTGGAGTTCAGGGTACAATTGAGTTATGGTCAGGTTGGATAATACCCAAATCTAACAGGCCCCCCGGGACTAAAAGGATAATAACTCGAAGACCGAGCGTCCATTTGAAGAGCCGTCTGTTGCGTTGAGACCTATATGATGTGGCAGACCATTGAGATACATTTATGTGGGACTTCATGTAAGTTTGATTATTGACCAGTAGCTTGTGAAGTAGACCTTCTAAAGATGAGCATGAATTTGTGCGGGAACCTAGTAGCTGGATGAGACATGACGACTGATGATCGATTCAACTCGGAGTGATTCGATTAGCCCAGTGGGGAGAACCTCTGTGTGGGTGCGGCAGACAAATAGTGGGCAGCACCTCTGTGTGAAGAGGCAGACCCATGGTACTCGACACATGGAGTACCTCTGCAAGATACGAGGGGGAGAGCCTTTGGGTGATCGTAGAAAACCCAATGTGGGGAGGGCCTCTGTGTGAGCGCGGAAGATCCACTTTACTCGACACGAGTAGTACCTCACCAGTCCATGTTAGTGGGAAGCACCTCTATGTGATGTGGAAGGCCCACTGTACTTGATAGAGAAGGAGTTCTCCAGCAGCTGAGTGTTCAGATTGATACTACCCCGAGAATAAAATTCGGGTTGAGTTGAGTCAATGACTATTGTGTTTTCCTCATGATTGATATGGGTTATTATATAACTTATGTATATGTATGGTCATATAACTTGGTAATGGTTATTCATTTATTTCATACATTTTGCTTTATCCTTTTTTGATTTTGTGAGACCTTGTGGGTCTCAAGTTCCCTACTGAGTATCATTATACTCACCCCTGCATGGGTTATGCCTGCACCCCATTGTGTTGGTTGGCATATGATGGAAAATTCTGACTGAGGTAGTGAGTAGAAGGAACGGTCGGTACCTAGAGGTGGATCACTCAGTTTGGCGGTACATAGAGGAGACGGATAGACGTGGAGTGCTAAATAGGCCATCTATACCCACCCTACAGTTAGGAACCCTGGAGGACGACCCAGTAGCTTCTTTACATTTCGTCAGTTGTAATTGCTTTCTAGTTGTTCTTGTACTTTCCTATTGGGTGTGTATTTTCAGCCCCTTTTTACTTTCCATCACTTCTTTTGAATACAGTTTTGATTAGTGATTTTCTTCCATTTGTGTACTCTGATGGGTTTTTTACAATTATAAATGTGATACCTTCCCAGTTTAGCGATTTACACCTTTAGTGCTAGTCGGAAACCCTTGGGCTATGGAAGGCGGGCTTGGGGTAGCATGATAAGGGCACCATGTGTATGGGTTGTGACAAATTGATATCAACAGAGTTGTTTCTACCACATAACATAGGAATCTGATCATTATTTAATGTGAAGCAATAGTGTTAAGGGTAGTGAGTGTGGTTCTTAGTTCAGGGAGTCCTGTGTTGGTGGAGCGACCAATGTATCCATACACCAGGACCCTGACTTCTGATTTCTGACTCAATGCACGAAAACACTGATTGCATGTGTGTTTTCAAAATTTTCTTTATGTCAGCTCCACCGTGTCCTCACAACAGGTATAATATATTGAACGTGTTGAATTTGTTTCTTTTAGGATGCCTACCTCTGGACGACTAGTTAGATCCCTGAGAGTCATACACACAGATAGCCCACCGAGCAACAAGGACTCGGTGTAAGGCCATTTACCAGTGAATGTACCAGTGGTACCACTTCACATTGGGCACCCGATGCCACCAGCCCCAGAAGAAGATTATGTAGGCCACTTGAGTGTTTTAAATGAGTTCCCGCACCAGAGTCCACGTAGGTTTTGGGGAGAGACGGACCCACATGCGGTTGAGGATTGGCTGGAGGCTGTGGTGAGAGTCTTCAGACTGGTTGGGACACCAACCAACTTCCTGGAGGTCCATTTCTCGAGTCTCCTTCAGGGAGTTGTAGGAAGATGGTGGACCTTGATGCTCCAGGTGCATGACAAGGTGACACTACTCTGGGTAGAATTCGACAGCCTGTTTCAGGTGAATTTGGTCCAGCCACCCTATGAGCAATGCAGATACAAGAGCTACTTCATCTCCACCAGGGCATCATAATTGTAGCATAGTACTCATCGAGGTTCACAGACCTCTCACGATACTCCACAGATATGGTGTGGGACCCTCTCTTTAGGGATTGAACATTCAAGAAGGGGCTCAGACGGGAGATCAGAGCCATGATGATCTCACTCAGCATCCCAACAGAGGCATGGGTGTTAGAGAGATCCCTCCTAGTGGAGAGTTTCCTTGCTGAGAAGTCTCTAGCAGCGAGAACCACCACTAGTCGACATGCAGTGGAGTCTTTTGTAGATAGAAGTAGACAGATTATGCAGAGGTCCAAGTGAAAAATACCCACATTTGGATGAACACAAGACTTAGGATCTATTGTGTGGGGCACCCGGGGAAGAGACACAGATGCGAGGGGTGGGTAGTGTTACTCATGTGGTAGGCATGGTCACATGGCTCGTGACTATCTGACCCACCATTCAGATGATCAACAGACAGTTGAGGGACCTCTCAGGAAGAGGTTGAGGTTTGATCGAGGCAGTCCGTAAATAGTAGGCAGACGTGGTAGAAGAGCTGGTTGTGTAGTTGGCGGTGGAAGACGTTCGAGGTGTTACTGTTTCTATTGCCCGGAGGTCCACCCTGACCACAGGAAGCAGGTGGACATGAGAGAGCTCAACTCCATGAATCAAGTGCATACGATCACAGAGCACAGGAGATGATTTGAGGTACGATATGTATCTACTCTACCTTAGATGTAGTTATAATAGACACAGGTTCTAGTCACTCTTTCATTGCCACATGTCTCGTTCGGATCTCAGAGATTCCTAAGGATATTTTAGTTTGATCCTTATGGCTAGAGACTATTATGGGAGCTGATTTGATGACTATGCACTGGTTCTGGTAGTGCGATCTTACTCTAGGAGGCGAGAGCTTCTGCTGGGATTTCCTAGAAGTGGCGTCGAGGCCTTACTATGTCATATTGTGTATGGAATGGATCTCTATAGTCCATGCTCATATAGATGGTATTATGAACAAAGTGCAGTGTTTCCATAAGGATGTGAAAAGGTTCACCTTCACCGGCGAGAAGGGATCCTTCACAGTATATGACAAACTTACTCAGAAGAGGGTTCACCCAATCACTCATCATTTGGCTGCCTTTACCCTCGGAGCAGTAGATGTGGAGAGTCTAAGCTATACTGTAGTGGTGGACTAGTGCATTTATGTTTTCACTTATTATGATCTAGGACTACCTCGTAGATAGTTGGACTCATACATTGACATATACCTCAGTACAACACCGATATCTACACCAACATATTGGATGACTCCCACTTAGCTTCGTGAGCTGTGAGTAATGTTGGAGGACTTGCAAGGGAATGTATTCATTCGTCCCAGTGTTTCTCCCTGGGAAGCCCCGATTTTGTTCACCAAGAAGCTGGATGGAATCTTGAGCCTTTGTGTCGACTACTATCACCTGAACCAGTTGACCGTGAAGAAAAAGTACCCACATCCAAGGATTGACGACCTCTTTGATCAATTAAATGGAGCACGATGGTTCTCGAAGATAGACCATAGACCAGGTTATCACCAACTCAGAGTTTGAGATGAGGATATGCAAAAGGCGACCTTCAAGTTTTGGTACAGCCATTATGAGTTCTTTTTTATGCCTTTCGGCATAACCAATGCTCCAACAGTGTTCATGGGACTCATGAACAAGACCTTCCAGCCATACCTCGATCACTTTGTCAGAGTCTTCATTAACGACATTCTGATATATTCCACTACTAAAGTTGAGAATGCCAAACATTTGTGGGTTGTAGTGGACACACTACGAGAGAACCAGATTTTGGGTATACTCTCTAGGTGCCTATTTTGTATCACAGAGGTTCACTTTTTAGGAAATGCCATCTCATAGTGCCAGTTTCTTGGGTTTGGTTGGATACTATCAGAGGTTTATTCAAGACTTCTCCAGAGTTGCATCACCACTGTCAGCCTTGATGAAGAAGGGGAAACCTTTCATGTGGTCGGAGATATGCCATCAAAGATTTCAAGAACTGAGCCAGAGGCTGACTAGTGCCCTCATCTTGAGGCTTCTATATGAAGGTGTAGGGTACATAGTTTACTGCGACACATCAGGGATCAGAGAAGGGTTTGTCCGGATGCAGGAGTTAGTAGTGATCACATATGGTTCTGGGAAGTTGAGACAGGATGAGCAGAACAACACTACCCATGAACTAGATTTAGCAGCAGTGGTCTCCACCTTGATGATATGGCATCACTATCTGATGGGTGAGAATTTTACCAGGTACTCTGATCATAAGAGACTCAGGTATATCTTCTCGCAGAAGGACCTCAACCTGAGACATCAACATTGGATTGAGTTCCTTCGGGACACTGAATTAGATATAGTATATACTCAAGGGATGGGGAATGTTGTTGCATATATGCTCAGTAGGAGAACTGGTATACAGCTACTAGGAGAGGTGATATAGCAGCTGGCTGCTTTACAGATATCCTTTGTCGATAGAGATAGAGCGGAATTCTTGTAGTCTATTATGTTCACATCCCCATTTCATCAGTGGGTCAGGGAGGCACATAATTGGGACGATGACTTTGAGACACGGCGTGCTCAGATATCCACAGGTCAAGCACCTGATGAATTTTCTGATGGTGGGGATCGCGTCCTTCTCTTCGGAGGGCGTACCTTGGTACCAGTGGCACATCAGGAGGAAGTGTTGAAGGATTTCCACACATTCCCTCTAGTGGTGAATCTAGGAGTGGAGAAGATGTACCAGGACCTTCGACAACAGTAGTGGTGTCCAGGTATGAAGAAGGCATCAACGAAGTTTGTCTCACGGTGGCTCACTTGTCATCAAGTGAAGGCAGAGAACTAGGTACCAGCAGGCATGGTTCGTCCTTTAGAGGTCCCCAAAATGGATGTTGGATGGGATATCCATGGACTTCATGACATTTATTCCATGTATATCCAGGGGTCACGACTAGATTTGGGTGATCTTTGACCGACTCACCAAGTCAACACACTTCTTACTAATCAGAGAGTAGGGTTCAATAGAGATCTTGAGACACCTCTATGTGCATGAGATTTTGAGACTACATTGAGTACCATCCTCTATTGTAACCGAATATGATGCATAGTTTACCTCCCGGATATAGAAGGGTTTACATGAGGCCTTCAGAACAAAACTTCACTTGAGAACCACCTTCCATCCTCAGACAGATCGTCAGACTGAGCGAACCATTCCGAACCTCAAGGACGTTCTACATGCATGTGTCCTCAACTTAGGTCGTAGAAGACAAGATCACTTTCCTTTGGTGGAGTTTTTGTATAACAATAGCTATCACTCCACCATCGGTATGACACCTTTTGTGGCGTAGTACTGGCGACCATGAAGATCACCCATGTGATGGACTGACCCCGGGGGGTCACCATTAGTGGGACCAAAGATGGTGCGAGCTTCCACCGAGAAGGTGTAGATCATCCAAGAGTGGATGAATACTCCAAAAAGTAGTCATAAGTCATTTGATGATAGGAGACAGAGACTTTTAAAGTTTGACGATGGCGACCACGTCTTTCTATGGGTCTGACCTCGATGAGGTATAAAAAAATTTGGCTGGCGCGAAAAGTTATCTATGAGATTTATCAGACCCTTCCAGTTCCTCAGCAGAGTAAGAGAGGTGGCCTACCGCTTAGCTCTTCCACCTCAGTTGCACCGGGTGATCGTTTTCTTGCACGTATGTCAGTTTAGGAGATATGTGCACGAACCTTCCCACAACATAAACCATGGAGATCTGGATGTCGATGATGGGGAGACTTTTACGGAGGATCTAGGGGAGATTGAGGATCGATAGGAGTGGGTCCTACGTGGATGGTCGATACCTCTGGTGGACGTACACTGGCAGCACCAGAACATCTAGGAGAGCTCATGGGAGTGGGAGGCTCAGATGCATGCTCATTAACCACATTTTTTCCCATAGATCGAGTTGTAGCTTATGGTATCATAAATCCCAGAGGAGGGGAGAATGTAAAGACTTCGAAATTTCATGGAATTTTTTTTTGTAAATACATGGGATTTATATGAGTCTTAAAAAAACTATGGTGCATGATTCTAAGGCCCAGTGTTCTCGAAATCAATTTCTGATGTTTTCTTCAGGTAAGTTCAGTACACGTATGAGTGGAATTTTATAACTTTTGAACTGGTGTTCGGAACTGAAATCCAAGGGCACCGATGAACTTACATCACTATTATTCACTTAATAAGACATTCACCTTGATGAAACACGTTCAATAATAAATGTTAGTTTTTGGATTTTTATAATAAAATAATTAAATATAGTGTACAACACATTATTTTATTTTCAGCTGCTATGTGTATGATTGGTGGTTAAAACCTCCAAGTGGAGGTTATAAGTGGGGGCCACCACACCTTAACATCCCATGAGGGGTTTTGGTGGTCCCACCCAAACAAAACCTCCCTTGGGTGGATATAATTTCGGTGGGGACCACCCGAGCTTGTTACCCCTTGCAACCCCCATTTAGGGTGGAGAAACTCTTTAAATCCCATTTATTTAATTTATACCAACCCTCTTCACTTAATTGAGATAACTCCACAACATTAATTTAATGAATTGTCTCATTTAATTAAACCCCACAATTTGAATTGTTGTGCCAACAAATAATAGACAGAGCTTTCTTCTATTCTTTTTACCTTGGCATTTTGGTGGAGCGGGGGGAGGATAAGAACTCTCCAATGAAGAAATACCACCGAAGAATGAAGAATGCTCTCTCGATGAAGAACGAAAATGAGGGATGCCTTCGACTCTGAATAATGTCCCCCTCCGACCTTCTTACTCAGACTCCATTCATGTGGGATGTGTTCGTCTACCACAGATCGATGGCAATCTTTTCGCGATATCAATGAACGATGACCGGTTAATCAAAGGTAGGGGGATTATTACTCGTTGATGTTGTACCCTTTTTCTTACATTTATAAAAGGATAAAATGGGATTGTTGCATATGTATTAATGATCATATTCTTCTCATGATGGGCCAATTGATACCACCCTAAACGCGGAGGGTGCATGACAACCTAACATGACCGACCATCTTCTGTCGATTTCCCTCTTCATGTGGAATTCTACGGTATAACTATGAGGCGACGGCGCCGAAGGCCGTAGTGACGAAGGCCACACTACCTGTGGCCTCCCGACACCCTACCCGGCATGCAGCCCGCCTACCCGTGGCCTACCCGACACCTAGCCCGGCACCCCGCGGCCAGACCGACCCCTATCATGCCCTACTTAGAAAACCCATGGCCTACTCAGCATCCCACTGAACTATCCGTGTACCACACGCTCTGTCCCAGCCTGCCCATACATTGCGCCACCTACCCACTAGCCTCCCACCCGATAGGACTCCTAGGGCAAGCCACCCGAGCTGCGCCCCTCGCGGTGCTGGCTGAACCGGACCCGGGCTTCCGGTCGTGCCTCCTACGTGGCGACATCCGAGACAAATAGCACTCGTAGTCTACTGGGCTCGACCTAGTGGATAGGGCCGAACATAACAAGCTGACCCACCCAACTACCAGGTCAGACCTAGTGAGTTTGACGGGGTGAACCTAGACCGAGTCATCCCAGACTGGGTTGGGCTGATTCGGTATGATCGGGTCAGACAGGACCCATGCCCTCTACTGACCCATTACTTACTTTGGCCATATCTTTGGCTCCAGACATCCATTTGATGAACTTTCAGTGGCACCAATATTTTTGGAACGCGACGATCCCTTTGAGAATACCACACTGGAGTTCTGGGTACATTTGAGTTATGGTCAGTTTGGATTGCACACGAATCCAACCGGGCCCCTAAGACTAAAAGGTTAATAACTCACAGATCATGTGTCTGTTTGATGTGTCGTCTATTGCATTGAAACCTCTATGATGTTGCAGAACATTGAGATACTTCTACATGGGACTTCGTTACAATTTGATTGTTGACCGGAAGCTTGTGGAGCAGACCTTCTAGAGACGATCAGGTCTTTGTGCAGGATCCGAGTAGCTGGATGATACTTGACGACAGCTGATCGATTCTACTCGGATTGATTCGACTAGCCCAGTGAGGAGAACCTATGTGTGAGCGTGTAAGACCCATGATACTCGACACATCAAGTACCTCAGTAGGCTACGAGGGGGGAAACCTCTATGTGAGTGCAGCAGACCCACGGTGGGGAGTGCCTCTGTGTGATCACGTCAGATCCATGGTACATGACAAGAGGAGTACCTTAGCAGTCCATGTTAGTGGAAAGAGCCTCTCTGTGACGTGTTAGGCCCACTTTACTCAATATAGAAGGAGTTCTCTAGCTGTGAGGATTCAGATTGATATTACCCCTAGAATAAAATCCTGGTTGAGTTGAGTTAATAAATTTTGTATTTTCCACATGATCGAGATGGGTTACTAGATAACTTAGGTATATGTTTGGTCCTATAGCTAGGTAATGGTTATACATTGATTTCATACTTTGTGGTTTATTCTATTTGTAGTTTGTGAGACCTTGAGGGTCTCGGGGTCCCTATTGAGTATCGTTATACTCACCCATACATGGGCTATGCCGGCACCTCCTTGTGTTTGTTATAGACGACGAGCAACACTGACTGAGGCAGAGAGTAGCAGGACCGAATGGTACCTAAAGGTGGACCACTCAGTGTAACAATACATGGAGGATATGGATGGTTGTGGAGTGTAGAATAGGTCATTTGTACCTACCCTTTAGTTAGTAATCCCTGACGATGATCCAGTAACTGCTTTACTTTTCTTCAGTTGAACTTGATTTCCATTTGTACTTGTACTTTACTGTTGGGATTGTATTTTTCGCCCTTTTTTACTTTCCAACACTTCTTTTGTATACAATTTTACTTATTGATTTTCTTCCAGTTGTATACTCTAATGTGTTTCTTTACTTTTATAATGGAAATGCCTTCTCATTGTAGAGATTTACACCTTTGGTTCTAGTCACCAGCCCCTGGCCTATGGAAGGTGAGCTTGGGGTAATCACCATAGGGGCACTGGGGGACGAGTCATCACATATTCAAACATTGTTTTTATAAAATTTATAAATTTAATATTAGATAATATATTTTTAAATAATTTTATTATTTTATTAGGAAATGAATATAACCAAATTATTATTTATGTTTAAATATTCATTATTCTAAAATAAGATTTCAATGTGGGTTTCACAATAATATAACAATATGTATTCTAGTTTTAAATACTAAGTTTGGTAAAATAGATTTCATAATTTTAACATGAGTATTTAATAAAATATAATAATATTTACATAAATTTTTTTATAGATAAGAATAAAAACAGTAAAATTGTGTTTTCATGATTATCATTTAGGTGATTTATCTAAGGGATTAAAATGATAGGAAAGGATGGTTCTTTCAACAAAAACTATCATATTTTTATATGTAATATAAATTTAAATCATATCTTATCAAACCTTCAATCACAAATCTATTTAGAACCACTTTCCATTTAAATTGACCTAATATCATTTTAATATTTTATTAAATTCCATGTCTTCCCAGCCCTTCACATATAATAGGTGGCCTATTCGTCACCCTTATTCATAAAATTTTAAAATTATATTTTGGAATATATCTCTTCAAGAACCACCCTATAATACTTTCCCTCATCCTTCATCTTTTTATATTCTAAAAATACAAATCCTTAAATTCATATGGACTAAAACAATGGTGGTCTTTCAAAAATGATGTATATTTCAAAAACAATATTTTCAAATTTTATTTCTCAAAGTAAATTAGCTGAAATGTTAGTATCCATAAAAAAAATAATGAATATTTTTTCATTAAATAATGGTATGTTATAATGGTGATGTCACAACCTTGTACTTCCTACTCTACATCAAATTGGAGATGACTGTATCTTGTGTGCCTAAGTGTGGACAAAAATATCTGTATAGTAATATGTTGTATTTTATATGAAAATATTTATTCATTTCTTATTTTATTAGATATTATGTATATAAAAAATATTGATAGTATAATAAAGATTCTTTAAAGGTGAAATAATATTTCAAAATATTTTATTAAATTACTCAATTAATGGAAACATCATTTGTCTGTTGGTACTCACTAATGTCTCTAGGTAGTAATGAAAAACATTATTTTCATAAACTATTATTGTGAATGGTGATTAATATGTATAAAATTAATATATATAATATTTATATATCTGTATAAATTTAATATATTTATAAAACTTTTTCACTATATTGGAAAATAAATTGTAAACAAAAACATACACGAAATAAGATCATTTAACACATAAAATGATTGTCAAAATGAATTATTTACAATGAATGACTGACATGAATTTATTCCTATAATATATAAGATATTATATATGTGATGATAGTTATGGAATATAATAATAACTGTATTAAATTAACTAAATAATTGTATACCTCTCTCATATGGATAAGGAGAAAATTGCACTAAAATATTTTCCAAAATCATAGGTTCTTGTTAATGTCATTCTTGAATTTTTACATACTATAACTCACAATTTTGAGGTAATGTTTTCAATATAACTTATGCTAATTTAGACCCATATTTTAATAACCTCATATAGATTGCACTTAATTGAGTTATAGTAATTAGAAACAAAACCCTATTAGTTTCTTGAAAAGTGATTCCATTATACATGTGCATCACAATATGTTGAAATTGTTCATTTAATTAAGAAAAAAATGGATCAAATTGAATCTTTATTTATTTTTTGTAAAAAAAATTAATGAAAATGAATAAGTACCTCCTACCCCTTATGTTGGAATTTTTGATCAAATACAAGGATCTCAATGTTTTATCCTGATTTATTGTTGATCTAGAAAATATAAATTTTTTCTTAAAATAGATAACATACTAATGTTAGCCTTTTGATCAAGGAATATAAACTATAGTCTTATACTTGTGCTATGTAGTCTTTCTATTTACACCACAATTATAATGGAGTTATGAATAGAACCTTTAGTGATCACCTTATTAGATTCTGGTAGTCCTTCTAGATGATGTTATTAAATATTCCAAGAGAAAGTAAGATCATTAATATCAATTTATGTGTATACTAAAGACCCTATGAGAGAAAATTTTGAATGAAAAATTTACTAAATCTTAATTTTCACTATATAAAGATTTATTTTGGAATCATAGAATCTTAAATGGGTTTATAATGATGGATCCATCAATGAATAATTTTATTGATCATTATAAAATAATGAAAAATATAATCGAGGTCTCCATTTTTCTATGATTTTATGGATATTATGGATGTGTTTTGATTGATTTATCATAGGTACCTAATCCATAAATTTCATAACTTTTAATGGAGTAATTTTCCTTTAGACTTATGAATGGTAAGATAATTTTAATGAACATAATATAAGGTTATTTGGTGAACATATGATCACAATACCCTATATGGGATATGTTTTTTTGATATATAGTGGTGTATCAGAAGAGGTTTTAGATTTTTTTCTAATGTAGAATGATATTGTGTTATAATATTATTCTTACCAATGGAATTTTCATTATACAAATTACCAAATTCAGGATTTGGATTTATCACGAGAAATATTTTAATTAAATATATAACACAATTATATATATTATGAAAATTGGTTCATATTTGCTAATCATAAAGGATTATTGTTCATATTCACCTTGGAAGAGTTAAATATTTTGTACAGATAATGGTTGTTTATTATTAATGAATATGACTACATAATTTATTGTCACCCATTGAAAGGAAACTAGTTGAATAATTATTTGACTTAAAATTATTATTTTAGATAATAAATTATGAGTATCAAAAAATATTTAATATTTTCCAATTCTTAAATAATGTAACATTAATTCATAAAAAAATGGGAAAATTTTTACCCTTCTCAAATTACTGTTCAAACATATAAAAATTTATATATTAGTTGGAGACAAATCGCTCTTGTGGAGATATTAATTATTTTGTGAAATGTTATTATGTTCAAACAAGAATTTGTAGGAATGATCTATTTTCCAGACAACGTATGTGTACGATAAATATAATACCATTGAAAGGAATTAAATTAAAAATATAAAATCTCATAAATCTATATTAATTGTTGGAGTATAATGATGTGTAATGAACATGTGGACTTTTTCATGTGGTATAACATAGTGAGAGATATTGGGAATTATGTATAATGATGATTTGTTATCATTCTTGTTAAGTATGAGAGATTTATGTCTAAGGGGACGTCAAAACCATTACATACATAATTATTGAAATATGAAAACATCACCACTAAAATTTTCATTGGACATCCCAAAAAATGAAATGAAACTATTCTATTTGGGTTTTATTCAATATACATACGATCTCTTAACACTTCACTAAAATCAGATAAGGCTTATATCATTATCAAATTTCTAGAGAATTCATTATATTAGTGGTGTGTCAATATGGGTTACCACAATAAACTATATCTAATTAGTTTCTAATGATTACCATGTTATTCTCTAGATTTACTAAATATCACTAAATATAGATTTTGGTTTCAGAAAAACATATTATCCATAGATAAAAGGTCAATATGAGATGAAAATTCAACCCCTCAGTGATAGTTTGATATCATGCTCCCTTAGATTCAAAGGTTCTTTATATCAGCCCCATATTCCAAGTATGATCTCATATATCAATATTATTCACATAAGAATTCAGTTGGATCCCCATGAATCCCTAACTAGAATGAAGTGTACAACAAAAATATACTAGGATGATGATTGAGAATGAAAACAAAATCTTCCAAATTATTTTGATGTAATGACATATAAATTTTAATCCATTTAGATGCACAATAAGGAATCTTGGAATCAACACAAGAGTTATTGTAATGATCATTATTGATATTTGAAAATAATTATTAGTGAAAAGGTTTTCCATTGAATTTATACATAGAATATTATTAATAGATTCATAAATCATGGAATGGGAATACCTTGTTAGATTTTTCCCATATAGATTTTTGACTAATAGAAAAATTTAGATTATCACTTTTCAATTCCACCTAACTACTCTTATGTCCACAATGGGCTTCATATGTATCTCATTATGAACTTCATACTTATCATTCAAATATACTAAATATGAAGTTATTCAACTATATCATGGTCATTTATATTTTGAAAAATTTATAGAGATCTTGGATTTGAGTGATAATGTTCTATGTAACATGGATAGTCAACTACAAAAATTTCCTTATAGGATTCTATCAAATTGAGGATGTTTCGTGGGAACAAAATAATAAGATGACGTAAAAATATGATCATTTTTTGTACTAAAGTGACTGAATTTTGGGTGAAAAATAATCTCAATGGGTGTACAATTTAACATCCAATGTTTTATATATTTTTTACATTTAAACAAATTATGAAGTATTTTATATGTTGTCCTAAATGCATCCCCCGGTTTATATGAATTGTGATATGATAAATGGTATTAAGGATGTTCTTAATTTTCTATTTTTGAATTTTAATAACTAATTTTTAATATTAGTTAAAATGGGTTTTAATCATTCAAATTGATTGGTTAATTCATAATAACTATGAAATATTTTTTCACTAAAGTTAGGTTTTGCTTAAAAAATAAGATGTATTTAAAAATGGTTTTTATTTTATATTATCAAGTGAAGGAGTATATTATTTTATAAAATTTTTAGATCTTTTATTTGAGTAAATTATATCATTTTATAAATCATAATTTCAATGTTTTCCAAGAGGGATTTTTTGGTACTTTTATAAAATTTTATATTTTTTCAATAATGAAATTTATTTTTAAAGAAAATGGTAATTTATTTTCAATTAAATGTAACATTATGTTTAGAATATAATATTAATATTACATAACTACTAATTAAATCTATAAATTAGAATTATTTTATTAATAATCATCATTTTATATGATTTTGATATAGGTTCATTTTTGGGAAAAAAGAATATTTTTCATAAAAATAGATTTTATATAAAAATCGAATATTATCATAATAAAATAATTTAATATCTATATAATAAAATTTTAATACAATTATAACTATATATATTAAATAATATATTTTAATTTTTATTTTACAATTTTTACAACGAATGCATTGTATGTAAATGATTATTTTTTCTTAAAGATTATTTAATCAAAATGCATTTATATTCTAGGATTTATGCTTATATAAATATTAATTATTCCTAATATATAATTTTAATATTATAAAATGTGTTCCATGTTTTTGATAATCATAATTAACATAGTCTAATAATGTGAAAATATTACTTTATCACAATGATTTATAAAAAACATTAAACAAAATTACTATGGTTAATGTCTGAACAATTTCACGATAATGATTAAACTAAGAGAAAATGGTATATTTCCATACCCACCTATAAAAATATTATTATTCATTGAATTTTAGATGTTATCTTCTAATAAATAAAATCCATATCAATTTCAAGCCACATTCGCATGAAATTGAAATTATATCATTTTAATTTATTGAGAAATTCATCGTGTGTCCCTCTCATCATATATAAAATGGAATGAATTATACTCTATTATTCAAATAATTTTACACTTATATAACAACATATACACGATCCCAAACCATTTGAGATTTCTATTTCTCATTGTAAATCATGTGATTGTGATAGACTGTAAATGATTTTTTTCTGATATGTTAATAATAAGGATGTTCAAGATTGGTTGATAATAAGGGTGGACATGGTTTATGTTCATTATGTGTTTCGTCATCACAATGAGGAATTTCAGGTATTTTTACAATATAATTCATGAAAACACAATTGTAATATGTCAAAATTGGTGATGTTTAAATGAATAATTTCATATCCCAATGATGAATTAAAATTCATGTCTTTACAATATTATTAATTATTTCACATGTTGAAGTCTGGGTAATGATTATATTGGATTATGTTTCAAGTAGAATTACATAAGTTATGTTCATAGGGTGTGTTTTCTAATAGTGTGAGATATGTACTAAAAATGAAATAGAATTTAAATGTAGTTTCCATATATGATGTGTTGTGTGGTTATTTCCTATGTTATAGATTATATTCCTGTTTATATGAGCATGATGTAGTTCTTCCAAATACACTATAGAGGGGATGTTTTATGAAAATATAAATCATGTCAAAGACAACATAACCATGACTACATCATAATTTTTATTGTTTCACCTAAATAAATATGTTTCATTTTAAATATTTACCATCAGAAAATTCTTATAAATTACTTTCCAACTCTATTAGTGGGGGATAAGCTAAATCGCGTAGGTGATCTATCAAGGACTCCCATCTATATAGGAACCTGGTAGAATGTGAGAAATCATATGGGTATGAACTCATTAATGGAGGTTGTACACAATGTAGCAGGTCAAAAAACATAGGTTGTGGTCCACTGCATGGTGCTACATTGTGGAGGAGAATGTGATTATCACACATTAGTTGCAACTAGAAAGAAAAGGAAGTGAGATGAATTATCTATTGTGGTAATTAAATTAGAATTTTTGACGTGTGATATGAAACTTTTAGGATAAAAAACATCCATAAAAAACAAGAAATATTTTTACAGTAGATGATTTGAGGTTCCCACACCATATAGAGATAACTAGGGCATATAGTGATTTTTAATGGAGGTTTTTTACTAACAATTTTTTTTTGAAATTTTCATGATTTAGTAGAGAAGACTACATGAGAATCCACCCGGATAAGAATATTTAAACAACAATATAATTATTTGTTATATGGAGGGTCTAAATAGAAATATGGTAATTAATTTACTGTTTTCAATCACATAGGTTCCCATGAAAAAGTGATGATCCAATGTATCAGTTCATTTCTAGAGTTATTTAGTTAGATAAGATCATGTCAAGGATAATGTGTGAGTTTTTGAAGACTTGGTTAATTATATTTTCAATCATCTCAGCAATGTAAAACCATAGAATAGAAAAATAGACCACAGTATAGTAAATTATAACTAAAACATAGTATACATGGACATTCCCTAAATGTTTCAATGTTGTAGGTTCATTGAAAAAGAATTGTAGACCAAGTTGTAATCATGATGTTTTTAGTTTGGTGGATGATTTTATAGGATCTGAATGAAGATGAGTTATCTCATAAAATCCATGGTGTGAAAATGTGATTAAAAGGAATATTATGATCTAATTAATTACATGATATAATTGGAATGATCCTAGGAAAGAAGATATTATATCGCAACTGTTGGGCTGAATATAAAAAAGTTGAAATCTATAAAAAAACCACTTGAAGATGTTATAATTAATATTATTCTAACTAGAAAGATAATTGAGGATTTTATTATCCATGAAAAAAACGTTATTATCCATATTAAGGAATGAAATATTGATGGAGTTTTATAGTGATTGATTAAGCAGAACTAGAAGAAAGTGTTTATTTATACAAAAATAATGTGATGTTTTTCTATATGTATTCTGGGATGATGATGGTGCTGCATCATTGAGTTTTCCCAAGGGGTGAAGATGTATCATTGTGAGACATCATTATAGAAACTATATTTTTTCTGATTCATTCATAGATTTTGTAAAAGGGGCATACATGTCAATAATAATTAATGTTATTATTTCAAATTATAATGGAACAATGAGTGAATGATCGATGGAGTGTCCCATTGGATGAACTGATTTTTCCCTATCTAGTCTATGGCAATGATCCTGTGAATAAATGTGACTCATCCCAAACCATGGAATATATTTTTAGATCATATTTATTTTATCATATGAAATGTCATCTTATCGTTCACTTCAGAGTATCTATGTTAGGGGGAAGAACATTAACAATCATGTCCACATTTACGTTATTCATGTACACTAAATTTGATCTTTATTAAAAAAATATATTTGGTTAAAGGGAATAAAATTTTGACCCACAATGATGAGAGACAAATATCCATAAATGTAATGTGATATAGTAAAAGGATATATATATATAATTTTTCAGTAATATAATATAATTATTCACCAACCCATCAGGTTAAAATGATGTTATTTTCCTTTTATATGTTCAACATGTGGTATTATAGGGTATTTTCTTGATTGGATTTGTTCTTTATATGACTTGATTTGATTTTTTAATAATTAATTTTCTCTATTTAAGGACCATTAATTTTATTGATATGATTTATAATGAGTGAAAAAATAATTTCATACAATTCAAGTACTTTTACCTTTGAATATCTGGATAAGTGGAATAATGTTGAATGGTTATGTTGATTAGAGTAAAAATAATATGTAGAAAAGATCAATAAAAATTTTAAATTTATGTTTCAGTTAGTGTGGAATTAATATAGTCTATTTAGGAAAATGATAAGAAAATTATTTATTGAATGTTCCTTAATGACATGTAGATTCATTCGGAAGTGTTTTTATAAGGATGTAGAAAATCCATGCGAGTGATTCCTTTTGAAAATACAAAAACAAGAAGTTAAATAAGTGGAATTAATATGAGTTTTTTTCTTTATCATAAAGGATAATATATGAACCTAATTTTTATCTCGATTATAACCCTCTTCTGGTGAAATGATATCATATTTTGACCCTCTCATTTTGATGATCATTAAATGTGACTCTGGTGACGAAAAAGTAACCACATCATGTTTCAATTCTAGAATATGCTTAGGTAATGATAATGAATAATGACATAGTATCATGAATGAGTTATACTATTCAATTATTAATCATTTAGTTTTAGAAAAAAAATAAAAAAATGTCAATAATATGGTTTTAATCATAGAACAATTAATTTGGGAGACAAGATAATGGATTAACGCGATATGGCTACCGTGTATTCGAAGGATATCTATAAGTAAGTAGCCATGTAAATGGAGTTTATGACTTCAATAATACCTATCAAAACCCATTATAATGAAATAATATAATTATGTATAGATTTAAAATGAAATATTACTATAATTTATTCTCAATTTAAAGAGAAGGTTATGAAAAATGAAAACATAAAGAGAGGATCGTCACATTATTAGTGATATTAAATATATGAAAAAGTAATATTAAAACATGTATTGAAATTAAAAATAATCAAAATAAAATCATATGAAGGTGTTGTTTTTTTACAATAATAAATTTGAACTCTATTTTTTAAAAAGATGAAGGATATATGTTTTTTATTAGATAATATATTTTCATAAAATGAATTTTTTTTGACATAACAATACAAAAAATATTTGGGGAACTCAAGAGGTACAAATACCATTTTCATGGATATACCAAATCAAGATTAATTATAATGGTAGACATTTAATTTTTTCTTGAATTGGTTATATTACAATTAAATGAAATTGTATAAATTGATGTAAGGTGAAATAGTCTATATTGAGACACTCATCTCCTATGACTTAATAAAATATTACATATCATATTAGATGGTATATTATAATGAAAAATAGATTAAATGTTTTGGGGAATGAAAACGAATGGTAAAAAAATATAGTATTTAGAAAAAATCGATCACTCACAAAAATCACTTACTGTAATAGAGTAAAAATATATAACCAAAAACAAGATCTTGATAAAATTGTCCATATTGTGGAATAGAATGTGAAGATGACTCCACCAATGATGATGTATTACAAAGAGGACTTTTTTCCATCGAGGGAGTTTTTTGCAATATGGAACTTCAAAAAACCAAAAGAGGGAAATGGGTAAGTTAGAGTAAATAATAATTTCTTTGTTATGATTCACTTGTGAGGAAACCCAAGAATCCACTTATTTAGATCTGGTAAATTCCAAAATATCCGAAATTATCAAGATAAAGAATTTTAACAGGTTTCAAATCATTGAAAATAATTGTGTAAGATATATCACAAATGGATATCTGTTAGTAAGAGGATGAGTTCACTAGATATAGGTGTCATTGAAGAACATGAATATTTTATTTCATTCCCATCCCTAAATCTAAAAAGTGGAAATGAATGATTGAATATAATGGGTTAGTAAATATTTATCAGACCTATTCATTACTATGTAGAAATTTTTCAACCCTTTTACTAATATGTTTGATTATGTATTGATTTTTGTGAAGATGTTAAAAATAAATGGGGCTATATGATAAATTTAGTGATTTTTCATAATGAACAAATTCTTGTTCTAGATAATCCCATGTTGATGGAGCATAATGTTTAATTTCGAACATAGATGATGCTTCACCATTTTATTCCAAATTATGTGATCTAAAAAATATGTCAAAAAGTAATATATTTGTGGGATTTATAATGAACATTAATGGTTATCATGACTTATCATATTTTTATGAATATTATGTTGATATAAAAGGAATGTAGTTTTAATTAAATCATTTAATCATTTATAAAATCTCTTTAATAAATGGTGTCAAATGATTATCAATTGGTTCTAATTACTTCACATGGTGTTATGTATGTCACTACCGTGTAATTAAATTATATTTACTAATGTATTAGTGTAATATGATTGATATAAAAAATTTCCCCTCTATTATAGAATGAACAATATTATTATTAGTGATTCCAGGTATTTATGAGTGGCATGGAAAACATTGTTATTATCCATGAAAACATAGGCCTTTGTCATCTATTAATGAATTAGGTGTATTATAATACTTAGACATTTCTTGTGAAACATAATATATTAACATATTGAAAATATGGTGAAAATATAGAGGTAATATAGATTTACTTCCATAACCCATTGTTTCATTGTATTTATCAAGTCTACATACTATTGATGAAAAAATGATGTGGTTTTAAAATCAGGGGAGAAAATACCTCCACAAGGAGGAAATATCTGTATGAAATTTGATATTTATATAAATATTTTCATACTTTATTTGGGATATAATGTGAATATGATGTTTCCTCTAATATATAGGAGAATAATGAAAAAATAATCCCAAATATTTTAGATGGATGTTTAGATATACCATTTTCATTCCAGAGTAATTTTCTATTCCATGGAAAATAAGAGGGAGAAGATGATATGTTTTGAGTGAGAATATATCAATAAGGGGAGTATATAAATCCAATTCTAAAAAAATGGGGAAGAAATATTATATTATGAATTATAAAATAAATTTAAATGTAATAATATTTAGTAACCCCAATGGATTAGAGTCATCGATAATAAGGATGGTAAAGGTTGATTGAAAATAACAATGGTCAATGATGATGGACATGATTTGTCTTGTAATGTCAATAAATCATGTTTCATTTTTTCAAAAAATATTGTGAACTTATTTTGAGGATTACCTATATCTTTGTGTGTTTCATATGATGATTCTTAGCTAAATGATTTGGGAATACGATTTTTTATATAAAAATAATCATTTATATATATATTAATGTGTTTAAAGTGAGATCTTTTTTCCAAGAGTATGTGTCTGGAGGCATATTAGAGGAGATTTTTGGGGTACGTGTATCACAAGGGAGTGCAAGATTTCCAAAGTGGGCAATATCCAAACATAGCGGTGGCCATAGTAGACAAGTTATAAATGGATTGACTATATCATTTTTCATAAAATATTTTTATAAAGTAGATGTTTCATCAAAATTTGAATTTTTTTAAATTTTATATTCACCAATTCAACATTTTAGTGTCTCCATATAAATGATGTTAAATAGAAAATGAAGGAAAATTTGGGTTATAAGAAATTAAAAATCTACCCATCACATTGAGGTGAATGCTAGAAAATTATAAGAAACCAAAAAGTCTCAATATGTATGCATGCAGTAGGGGGACAAAAGTACATCATGTGGGAAGGTAATCATGCCTAAAGTAGTTTTAATCCATATGGAAACAATATTGCGGTTATGGTCATCCTGAAGGTCACTATCCTAGAGGAGGATGAAAGTGGACTCAAAAATAGTTATTTGAATAATTTAATAGGAATAAATTTTTTACTAATTCTGTAATAATTTATACTATGAGATATAGAAGTATCTGGCTATAAAACAACCAAAATAGACTATGATGTACAAGTGTAAAAGTACATTTAAAGATACTACATTTTATATTAATGGATATGGTGTAGATTCGTTTTTAGAGGTGTTCTAGTGCTATCCGCACATTTTATCTATCCATGATAAAGTCGAATTATTGAATCTATTATAACATTATAGAACAATAAGTCGATGAAATAGCCATGCATATCACCATGGACGGTTTTAAATAAATACAAATGAATAATTTAGAATCCAAAATCCTACATGATCCCATCTTTCCATGATGTTAGCACTTGAAACTAATTTTGTTGATTTTTTATGTTAAATAAAATCAAGTTAGATATTGTGTGTGAGTTATGGAGGAGTAAATATCCATGTTTCATGGATTTGGGAAAGAAATGAGCAATAACCCTTAGTACTATAGACCACGAAGTTGTGGTATAACCACTAGAGATTATAATACAGTACAATATATTTGATATTGTTCATGAAAACCAAAACCAATCATTGATGAAAATATTTCACCCCTGGATTTTATGATAATTTTATAGACAAATTCAATCCCTTCAATACTTCTCATTTTGCACAACATGATGATTAATATAAAAGTGACACTCAATTAAAATACTATATATTCAAAATGATGATTAGAAACTTGATGTTATGTAACAGATCATGAATAAGAGTAATTAAATTATTAGAAATATATGGATTACACATGTACAAAGTAAACATAATTATTATATATTGATTAAAAATAAAATATGAACCATTTAGAAGATAGTGGAATCATCTATGAAATATGTGTCTTTATAAATGGTTGATTAGTCACACATTTCTCACATAAATTAATATTAATTTTACCACTATAATAAATCATATGTGTAAAAAAGTTCTTAAAATTTTGAAACTAAATATCAAAATTATATTTGGGATTATTTTTTATATTTTTTAAAAAATAATAAATTCTTTAACAAAAATGAAAATTCATAAAATTTAATTGGAAACTGTATTTCTGAATAAATTATTTATAAATTAAAATTATATTAATTATTTATTAGAACATTAATTTGATAAATAATATTATAGCTTAACAAATTTTGGCTATTTTAATTAATTTTGTAATTAATTTTGACATTAAAACATCATGAACTTATAAAATGTTTCTCTTTGGAAACCAACATTTTCATGATGTCTGATGGTTTAATATTGAATTGAATTCGTCCAATTATATGAGTAGAATTTGGAAAAACAAAATCCAAATTTGGAATCAAAATAATTTACATTATATAAAATTTAAACCTTAATTTTTTTCATTATTAATTGTAAAATAATTAAAAATTAGTTATAAAAAGTAACGTAAAAATGGGTTTACCTGGAAGTTAAACTAAAATTAAAAGTGTTAAAATTATAATAAAAGATGTAAAACCCCCAATTTATGTCCATATTTCGTCACTAAAATCTCTATTGTTCTATAATTATTCAATTTTGAGTATTTTTAATAATTTATAAATATGTGTAATTAATTATTTTCATAAATGTAATGTTTATCCTCTCCCCCACATATAAATGGTCACCCACTCTCATCAACTATTCACACTCTCAAATCCACTTCTTCTAGACAAGAGCTACCTAAGTATCTTAAATAAATCAATAATAAAATTATTTTATCCTGGGTTATATACAAATTCTAATTTTGGATAGTCAGATGCAGCATGCATGTGAAAAATGATGGGGGAAATATTTTCTCCAACTCACACAAAATTAATGGGGCATCTGTCAACATTTTTTGCAAGAAAGACTTGGACAACTTCTTACCACAAAGATCTCTAAACAAATGGCACAACCGAATAACACCCACCCTTACATTATTGGACAAAAGATGACGGATTGCTATTGGAAGAAACTCATGCAGTAGAACGTGATAATCATGAGTCTTCAATGATTTTAGCTTCAACTCTCTTCTGTTGACCCGTTTAGATATGTTGCTTGAATAGCCATCAAGAACTCTAATAGTCTCTAATACTTCCAGAAATTGTTTTTTTCAGTAGGATTCATCACATAAGAAGCACATGGAAGTTGCCATTTATTTTCACTAATGCGCACAGGATGTAATTCTGGTCTGATGGCCCAATCCACCAAGTCACGTCGAGATCGTAAATCATCTTTTGTCTTCCCCTTGACATTTAGAAGAACTGAATGCAACATTTCACATATATTCTTTTCAATATGCATTACGTCTAAGCAATGACGTAGAAAATTGGTTGACCAACAAGGCAAATCAAAAAAGATACTTCTCTTCCTCCAATTGTAACAGGTTTCTGTGGAAACATTCTTTCTCTTTCCAGATTTCATTTGACCCTTACCGAACGAAAAACTGAAATCTTTCAATTCATTAAGCACATCAGTTCCAGACATACGCTGAGGTGGATCATCGGTCTCTATAATATTATCAAATCTTCAACGATTCATTCTATATGGATGATCCTTTGGCCAAAATCATCGATGTCCCATAAAACTGAAACTACAACTATATTTCAGTCTTCTAGATCGTGTATTCTTCATACAAACTGGACATGCCAGTTTCCCCTTCATGCTCCATCCAGACATCATTGCATAAGCCGGAAAATCATTGATCGTCCACATAAGCGCAACACGCATCTGAAATATGTCTTTCGAACATGCATCGTATGTGCGCACACCCACATCCCAAAGAAGTTTCAACTCTTTTATTAAAGGTTGCATGTATACATCAATATCAATGCCGGGATCAGAAGGACCAGATATGAGTATACTCATGAAAGTGAAAGATTTTTGCATACACAACCATGGGGGAAGATTATAAATGTGTATAAAAACTGGCCATGTGCTGTGCGAAGTAAGAATCTGCCCAAACAGATTAAAACCATCGCATGAAAGACCCAACCTCACATTACGCACGTCAGATGCAAAATCAGGATGTCAAGCATCAAATCTCTGCCATGAAAATCCATCTGCAGGATGAACCAACTCATCATTAGTCTTCTTTCTCTTGGTATCATTCCATCTCATTTTTATTGATATGTCATCAAACATAAAAAGATTATGGAGTATGGGGATCAATGGAAAGTTCCAAATTACTTTCTGTGGAACGCGGGATGGTGTTCCATCAGATTTTGACTTCCAGCGGGATGTGCCACATTTTATACATTCATTTCGTTCAGCGATTTCTTCCCAGAATAAACTGCAATCTTTCGGGCAGGCATGAATTTTGTTTCTGGAAAATCCAAGTTCTTCAACTAACTTCAATTCCATATAGTGGTTTGAGGGAATATCTGCATCATCTTGAAGTAAATCCTTCAAGAGGGTAAGAATGTAATCTATTGCTGTATTAGAAATCCCATACATAGTTTTTCCATGAAATAATCGGATTAAAAATTCCAGCTTTTTCATTTTATCGCATTGTCGATATACTGGAGTCGTGGCAGCATCATTCAATTTTTTCACCCTATCAATATCATCATTTTCACTAGATGCATCAGGTGTCCTCATATCAACGTCTTCTTGAGTCAAAATCCTTTCTTTTTCATGATGACGAATAAACGGAAACCAATCATCTAACAAATTCTCCATTCCAGTCCTTTCATTTCGATCATCACCAATTTGAGATTTCATTTTCTCCCCATTGTGATACCACACAAAGTAGTTTTCATGAAAACCATTTTTGGTTATGTGGTAGCTAACTTCTTCACGACTCAACCAAGGTCTACCAACACAATTGGAACATGGGCAGTGTATGCGACCACTATCTAATCATTGTGAAATGCAAAATCTATAAAGCTCTCCAAATTGTTTTGAAAATCGCTTGTGATACGATCGGTTTCATACATCCAACTTCTGTCCATTCTGTAAAAAGAATTCATATAAGACATTTTGTCATAAACAATTCAATAGGATTGAACTTTAATTGAAAATACATTTAAGTAAACGACAAAGGAAGAAAATAATCATGGTATCAACTACACATGTGAAAAAAACATACTAATGTGTTATTGAAAAAATGTAAAACCAACAAGAACTTAATGTGTTATCACATTAGAGCATGCCTCATCCCATAACCATATTAGTAGGGTATCCTCATATGTGATTTACCTTTTTTAATTAATATGCACTTCCTCACCAGGTACCTGAGTAGATTTCATAGATATAATCATCTCACATCCTGTAAGGCTTCCATTATGTATGATCTGCAGAATAATTTGAGTGATCATGAATCATGCATGGGATCTTCCCATGATCACTATAGATTATGAGAAGGAATTATGATAGGTCACTTGAAGAACATCAAACACATATTTTAGATAATTTGAGATATAATATAATAAAATAATGTATAAATCTATGGAATTTGGGATAAAAGGATGGATGAAATACTAAAATATGGGAGACTAAGGTGAAGGAAATATATGTTGACCCTAATGTTCATAACATGCATCACCTATGAAATTTTATTGCACTAGGAAATTTCATCCTGTTCACAATACATTCCATTGGAAACCTATTTTGATCATTTGATGTCCCCTTGACATGTCAAATAAAATCAGATGGCACCCATGAATATGCCACCCTTGTAATGAAAAGCCTTTAATTCTCACCATACAGACTACATGTTTTCCAATAGATATGTATCTCCTTCTATATAGGGGAATCAATACATATTATCTCAGTCTCATATTAAATGTCAGGAATGTTAGATGGATCCCTTAACACCCTCCAGGCACACCAACTAGGTCATGTGATGTCCTCAAATCATGTCACTATGGACATAAATCACCCTTCAAGACATGTCACACTGACTCTAGAGTATCCCTCCCAGTGTGTCAAACAAGTCTTTTGATGAAAATGGAGAATATCTCCAAAATCAAGAGATTCCCTATAGGTATTACATCCATTATCATGAAATTTCTTCTAGGATCAACCAGTCAGGACTTGTGATGTCCTCTAAACATTCCGTCCTTGATCATTAGAGAAACATCAGACAGTCCATCTAGGTTAGGAAAATTCATCAAAATGTTTATAGGATCATGTAATTTCCATTGGAAATTTCAAAAGAAACCCTCTATCATGCTAAGTAGATATTAAAGGCATCCCATGTGGAAAACCAACACATATCCATAAGAGAAGAAATCTAAAAATAATAGAATCTATATGCATTATAAAATTGTCCACCATTGGAATGTAAGATTCTATAAAAAAGGAACCATAGTGTTTATGTTTTAATTAATGGAAAAATAAATTCATTAAAACAACTACAACAACTTGATTGAGATCAATTTTTACCTGTTCGGATGGGGGGTGTACCTAGTCGGACGGGGGTCTATGATGTTCGGACGGGGGGTTCGCGAGAGCACGAGAGCGGAGGATAATTAGGGCTCTGTCTCGAATGAGGGAGAGCAGATCAGGGTTGCTATTTGGGCAAAAACTTTTCCAACGGTTTGTAAAAACAGTTGGCAAAGGCAACCTTTCCCAACTGTTTCAATAAACCGTTGGGAAAGGGATACGTTTAGCACCCCTTTCCCAAAGGTTCTATAGAACCATTGGGAAATGGGTCACTGGAATGCCCTTTGCCAATGGTTTCAGTAAACCGTTGGAAAAGGCTGAGTATACCAACGGTTTAATTGAACCGTTGGTATACTGCCGTTGGGAAAAACCCAAATTCCAGTAGTGTTCCTTCCCACTTAAGTTCTCCTATAGGGATACCTTGTTATGTGATAAATCTAGATTACATTCATAAATATCATGCATTCTAGTCAATTATATTTTTTAACACCTCTCATGATGTAGGATTTCAAAAATAAAATTTTCAAATATCATAACATTTATTATTTATATCATTATTAAATTATGAGAACATCATTTACTTAATGAGGATAGAATGTAACACCATAAGACATTGAAATAGGAACATAATGTTCGATAGAATATATGACATGAAACACCAAAAATATTATATAATATTAGAAACCAAAACATTATGACATGTTTCTTTTTAAATAAATTCATTTCCTTCGACAGTTATTGATGGATGCAATAATGAGTTCAAAAGAAACACGACTCTCTGTTAAAATTTAATTATTGAAACATGATCATATTAACATTATTGTTATGTTAGAATTTGTGAAAATAAATATCTAAATTTTGTAAATTATATATTTCCAAAAAGTATAAAATAAATTTGATCTCTATATAATGATTAGAAATAAATTCCAAACCATTGGTAAAATATTGAATTGTTTTCAAAAAATTGAAATTCATTTAATGAAGTATTTTTCTCACCTTTAGCCATTTATTTTAAATTAATTTTTACCAATTTTAGATATTTTATTTAAAAAATAATATCCATTTTTGAAATATATATATATATATATATATCACAATTATGTTTTGGGAATTTTTGTGATTTTCTTGAGAAAATAAATTTTTTTTTTATTGTGGAAAAGGATTAAATTTTATTAATAATACATCATTAAATTTAAATTATTTAAAATTTTATATTTTATTATAAATATTTTTGGGAGGAAAATTAGTTCATTTATATTACTATATTACTAATTTAGTTAATTTTAATGAATAACATATTGAATGTGGATATAAAAAAATTATATAATCATTTGAATTTTCTATTTGGATACCTACTTTCTCATTATGCAAGTGGAAATAATATTAAACCAGATTATGAAATTAATGGTAATTGTGTTTTTAAAAATGGATTTCATACTCTGAATCATCATAATTTAATTTATATTATTAGGTAAAATTATTTTTTGACCATTTGGAATTCTAAAAATAGTAAAAATTAAATACCATGATTTATGTAAAAATGGGTTTAACTGTGGTTATGCTAAAACAATATGGGTCATAAAGGGATACCAAAATGTGAAAACCCTATTTTATGGACATATTGAGACCCTTTAATATCAATGGTGCTATAATGATCCATTTTAGAGTATTTTGTAATGAAAAAAATTTGTGTATAATTGATTTTATTAAAAAATAAAAAATGTTTCCTCTCCCCCACATAAAAAGGCTACGAATTCTCCGCTCATATTCACACTGATGATTTCCATTTTATATGAAAATAAATCCACAAATAAATTCGATAAATCCTCAAAAATATTATATATTCATTTTTCTATCATAATGATAGTCTAGGAAGGCATCAGTGTAATCGTATGATGTTTGGGGAATAAGAGGAAATGTTTTTTAATATACAATTTCATTTTTAGTATTCATATAAATCATTTAAAATTTAAAAAAATATCCCAAATAATAACACTATAATATAATATAAAAATTTATATTATATTAACACAATTACTTATATCCATCTCCACATATACTAAGTGTAAACTGAAATTATCAATCATTTGTTTGTTGGATTAATTTCTCGCGAACCAATGAGTTGATTTTCTGTCACTACCATTCAAGGATGGACGTAATAATTGATTATATATATTTATATTATATTTATTATATTATTATACTTCATTCACTATTTTGTAACATATACATTTTCACTATCCATTTTTGACGCATATGATAGCATCTCTCATTTTTATGGTAGACTACTTCTTTATGAAGTGATTGGATTTGTTTTTTTTCAAACCCATTACATAGAAGGTATTAAGGATAAATGAAATTTCATATCTATTATATATATGATAAAAAATTGTTCTATAAATATAATATCAGATATTACTTCATACCTTCCAATCCTTTTAAGACCAACAATGTCACTCATATATTTATATAGAATATCACCTCCACGTAGTGATGTGGAATGGTTTGGGATTATGTTAAATTGAAATTAATGATGATGAATTATTTAATTTAATTATATATAATAAATAATAATGAATATTTTATACTCAATTATTATTTATTTTCCTTTAATTCAATCCATTGAGAAAAATGGAAATAATGATTTTTCATATCTACAACCTACTATTTCAATGATGATTTTAATCAATTTTTTATCTCAAATATATATAGATTAAAAAAGAATATATTGAATATATATGATACATAAATCATGGATACAATTATTGATATTATTTATCCATTATAAAATAAAAACAACAAAATTAACCTAACTCAAACATACCTGAAAGGTTAATCTAATTTCACAAGAATTAGTGATTTTATCAACGAATTTATAATAAAATATTGATAAAGGAAAATAAATAAATAATATATCATATGCGATATATTATTATTATTAATTAATAGATTATTTAAAAACATATAGATATTATATATGTGTTTCAGACACATATGAAAAAATTCGATCAAGTGGAAGTTGTATATCATCTCACTTTTACATTGTTCAGTCATATGCCATATTTACCACTTATTTTCTTTTTTTTGTATATAATCCCCTTTGATATGTAATTTAAAGAATATTATTACATTATTTTATTTAATTCATAAATTTATGTTCATTATTTTTTAGTATTATGACTCAGTGTTTACTCAAATTGTAAGAATTAATTACTCAATGTAATCATTATTCAGTGTTGATTCAGTGTTGATACGTTTGGGGAACTATTCTATATTTATGTCGTAAAATCATATATAAATTCTTCCCCATTGGCTATTAATAAACATTTTCATGTAATTTTACCTTTCTATTAGTCATTATTACTTATCATTATTGAGAAAATGTAATTACAAAAATTTGAGTTTATTTTTATATTTGGCTAAAAATCTTTATTCATCAAAATGAAAGTTTTTTTAGAAAAATTTTAATTTAATTTTTCATCTTATAATTATTATTGATATTTTCTTGAACATATTTAATTTATATGTAAATGGAAGGAATCATATTGATGTTTTATAAAATTTCACTATTTGAGTTTTTATGGAATTTTTTAACAGAGACTTTATTTAAACTTTTATGGGATGAAAAGAATTTCCCACTTAAATGAACAAAAAATTATTTCATGAGTATGTAAATCATTTTTAAATTTTATTTTAAAAAAATATTTTTTTAATACAATCCTTTATTTTTTAATAAAATTTAAAAATTGGAATGTTTATTTTCTTCCAAACAATGTTTTAAAGAAAATATTATCATGTTTTTATTCATCAAAAAATCATCGAATTGTTATTAATATAATATAAGGGTGATATTTTGTATTAATATGATCATTATTATTTAATCATATTGTCATGACCCATCCCCCGGGGCTCATTCCGTGACTATCCCACGCCTGCCTTCCATAGGCCAGTGGTTGGCGACTAGCACCGAAAGGTGTATTACCATATAATTGGGAAGGAATTTTCTTTTATAACATGTAAACACATACAAAAAAGCACACAACAATATATGAACACAAGTAAAATGTATATTAAAAAATATTGTGTGTAGTAAGAAAAACGGGAAATAATAAAATCCCAACTAAAATGAAAAAAAACTGAAAAAGTACAAGTAAACTGAAATAACTCTTGGGGACACGCGACTAGGATAAAACCTGAAGGGTAGGTACAACTCTCGAATAGTCATCACTATGGTATTCCTCTTCTAATTTCTATATCGGAGCTGCCTTCAGTCCTGGAACTCTCGTCCTCAGTCTGCGTTGTCCGTCATCTCCACCAAACACAACAAGGTGCGGGCATATCCCACGCAAGGGTGAGTATAACAATACCCAGTATGGCCCCTGAGACCCTCATGGTATCACAAAATACACATAGGATAAGCCACAAAGTATATAAACATCTGAAAACCGAACATAGGTATATTCCCATACATATACCCAAGTTATCATGTATACCAATCTCATTCTTTAATAAACACAAGTTCAAACTCAAAATCCCAAATCTCAACATTTTTTTAATGGAAGGACTACCATGAAGGTAACACCACAATGTTAAGTAGCACAAAGGTAATTCTACATAGAAGAATTGCACAAATATTTCACCCTGATGGAAAGTACCACATAGGTACTCCACAAAGAATAATACCAAAATGGTATCACCATGAATGTAAGTACCACATTAGTATGCCACACAAAATAATACCACCAGGGTATCACCATGAAAGAAACGTACCACACAGATACGCCACAAATAAGTATACCACAAATGTATCACCACGAAGGTAGGTACCATAGAGGTACGTCATAAAGAAGAATACCACCAAGGTATCACCATAATGTAATGTACTACACAGGTACACCACACAGAAGAATACCACAAAGGTATCACCATGGAGGTAAGGACTCAACTCACACTAGGTATAACAGAAGTACAAAAGTACAAATGATTAGTTGAATGCTAGATCATATTATTCTATTACGTAGAACTGCTTCTGACCCCCACATGATTGATATGTAACTAACCTCGCAGACCCACATAGGATCTGACCCACATAGGATCAATATGTTCTGACCCACACAGGATCGCTGAGCGCTGACTAACACTGGATCTGATGGACACATGATCGATATGCACAGACCAACATAGGATCGTTGAGAGCTGACCCACCCAGGATCTGACCCACATAGGATTTTTATTTGTGACCCACAAATGATCGCTAAGAGTTGACCCACAAAATATCTAACATACATAAGATCATTAAGCGATGATCCACACCGTATCACTGAGCGTTGATCCACACAGGATCTGATAGATGTTGGCCCACAATGGATTGATGTTCTTTCTTCACATACAACCATTCATAGGGTTCCTACACTAATCTCACTTGATTCCTGGAGGGTCCAATTCTCAATACACATGTCGATACTCCAACTGCCACGAAGTCCCACGATGAAGTATTCAAAAGGTCTTTCACATCAAAGGGGACCCGATGCAATTTACGGTGCATCATTCAGATGCCTAGCCTTTATGTTATTAGTGTTTCTACTCTGAGGGCCTGGTTGGATTCAGGGTTCGATCCAACCCAGCCATACACCATCTTTATCCCTAACGCAAGTGGAATATACCAAAAGGACATTCTTGATCCAAGGTATATGTGGCCATAGATTGTTTCTAAAATGGACACACGTAGCTCATGATATGTTCGAATGAGTGAAAAGGGTTGAAGTTGGTTCGGGTCCGGTCTGACCAGGCTAGACCCAGCCAGGGCCGACTCGATCCAGTTCGGGTCGACCTGACCCAACCCAAGATCTAGTCCTGTGTCTGGCATGCTGGCAATGCTCGAATAGCTAGGCCGCCCACAGTGCAGCCCTCGCTAGGCGGGTCGATGGTCGGCCTGGCCCATCGGCGGGCAGTCTGTGGGGGATCATGGTGCGGCAGCCTATGGTGGCTCGCAGTGCCACGGTCGGTCAGTCATCCATCCTCCCTCCACGTGGCATGGTCGCACGTCTCTCCTTCACTGGCAGTCGGTAGCGATCCGAACACCCTTCCCTCGCTGCCAAAACAGAAGGTCGCAGCTCTTCTCTGCCGAGTGGAATGGACGTGCACTGCCGCCCCTTCGTACAGCTGGTCACCACCTTTTCATCACTGCCACCAATCATACTGTCATCCTCCATTTAGGAGCCCCACTGGTGACGTTCCTCAGGTCACCGGACAAGCCTCGGTGGCCCGTTATTCACTTTAATGATCTCCACACTTGTTTTTGGTTGTCACCATAGTTTCAAGCCCCTCAAAACTGACAATAGTTTCAGAGAGGTCATGTCATGTTCATTTGGACAGCTCTCTGTAAGCTTTAGAATTATAGAAAGTGGTTTGTATATTCTATAATCATGAAGTATGTCAAGAACGTGGTAAGCGGTATACAAATAGCAAACTGCACATCAAGTTTGTTGGAGAGCATCTACATTTGAAAAATTGTCGGCATTCTTCATCCCGGAAACAAGCCTCCAACCACGCTGCTTGATCATCATTCTTTTGATTGTGGTATGGGGTCGCTCGTCACCAAAAACTAGAAACGGCTATGTCCTCCAAGTGTTAGGCATCGCGGCACATTACCATAGCTTCGTCACTTGGTGATGTTGTGCCAATTCATCCCCCCCAATGCTCCAAATAAATAAGACATGGGGAGGGTAATTAACAATCGTGCAATTTATGACAGCTCATTTAATAGGAACCTTCATAAATTCCAATGACACAGTTACATAGCATTTGAAAGGTCAAGGCAATTAATTTATGTTGGTGCACTTAAATGGCACAATTTAATTGCATTGTGTTGCCACGATTTAATTTAATTGCGTGGGCATAATTAAATGAGATAATTACAAGGTAATTACCCCACATTAATGAAGGGATCAGTGGTTCCCACAAATGAATTCAAATTGAGAGGATTAAAAAATAAAATATAAGTTATTATTTATTTTGTAATTGTTTTTTTAACTCTCCCATGAAATTCACAAAATCTATCATTCACCCTTAACCTGCTGCGGCTGAGGTGAATGTCTCCTTAAGAGAATATCTGCATTTTTCAGTTCAATGGTGCCCTCATATTTCAATTCTGAGCACCGATCAAAAAGTTATAAAACAATGCTTGTGCATTTACTAAACGTACCCGAAATATGTTCCGAAAAATTATAACAGTCACTCTTGACCCGCGTCGGTCATGGTTGTGCACATCCTAAGTGAAAAACATTTCAATGAACCCAACTATACTCTCAGTTTATCAATCTGAGTTACAGTTTAAAAGATATTAATTTTACAATAAAATAATTGTCAATAAATTATTTTATTTACGGCCAAAAACTGACATTCAATAGTGGCCCTCACCGACCAATGTTAATATATTCATAAATAGATATTACCCTAAAGAGTTTAAAGGTGGTCTTGAATTTTAAATCTGAGTTACCATTTATGAGTTATAAGAATTTTAAATATAAAATAATTTATTTAATTATTTTATTTGTGATTATAGAGTTTTGGGGTTTTCTCACAGGAGGGAAGTGCCGACTAAAATTAAGTCACGCCTAGGGTAAACCCGCCATCTTGAACACAATAGTGCCCTCAGATTTCTGATCTGAATTACCATTGAAGAGTTATTCTACTCTATTAAGAAAACTGGTTTCTCACGCTAATTAAAACTCAACCAAGGTTCTACATATCATTCTGGGCATTCAGGACTTGGAATCCCGCTTCGTCAGATTTCACAGTCCGAATATAATTCCATATAATTAAAAAAAATTAAAATGAATTTTCATGACATTACATTATCCCCAACATAAGGCTTTACATCCCCAAAAACCACAACAAAATAAAAACAACCAAAAGAGGGTACTGAGCATTAATATGAGCCTCCCACTCCCATGTGCTCTCTTGGAGGTTCTCATGCGGCCAACATATGAACACCAAGGTTATAGAACTCCCATGAAAGACCAACTCCAATAAATCCTCAATCTCTACTGTAACCTCCGTAAACGTCACCCCATTTTCGATGTCAATCTCTCCTTGGTCGATGACGTGATATGGGTCATGCACGTATCTCCTCAGTTGGGGTACATGGAAGAAGTCGTGTACATAGTGCCATTTAGGTGGAAGATCTAAGTGGAATGACACCTCACTAACCCTAGTAAGGACCTAAAAGGATCCGATGAAACATGGAGTTATCTTGTCACCCTGACCAAGTCTCCTCAAACCACATCGAGGTGAGACCCATTGAAAGACGTTGTCTCTATCCTGGAACACCAAAGGTCTCAATATACTATCGGAATAAGACTTTGTTCCTACTCTGTGCAGTCATAATCCGCTCCATAATGATCTACACCTTCTCCTTGGTAGCTCATACCATCTATGGCCCCCTGAGTACTGACTCCCCTAGGTTAGTCTAGGACAAAGGCGATCTACAAGGTCAAACATACAACAGCTTCAAGAGGGCCATCCCAAAGGTGAAGAGATATATATTGTTGTATGAAATCTCTACCAAGAGAAAGTGTTCCTCCCAACTATGACCGTAGTCAAGTATGAAAGCACGCAGCATGTCCTCAAGGGTCTGAATGGTCTGCTTAGTTTTTCCATTCGTCTGAGTATGGAAAGCGGTGCTCAAATAAAGTTGTGTCCCGAAAGCATACTCCAACCCCTTCCATAGTAGGGATGTGAAATATTCATCATTATTGGAGATAATCGTGAAGGATACTCCATGTAGCCGCACAATATCTTGCACACAGAGGAATCCTAAGCTATATAGTGAACCCTACTCTCTAGTCGGTAGGAAGTGGGCCGACATAGTGAGTCAGTCGACGATCACCCTAATAGAATCACATCTCTTGGACATGCATGGATGACCCATCTCAAGGTCCATGTAAAATCCATCCCAATTCCACTGTGGCACATCCAATGGTTGATCTTAGTCTGTTGGAACCTGGTGCTCTGCCTTCACTTGCTGAAAAGTGAGGCATCGTGAGATAAACTCGACTACTTCTTTCATCATTCCTGGCCCCCAATGCTGATGCTGGAGGTCATAGTACATCTTCACCACTCCTGGATGTACCTCTAGAGGTGAAATATGGAAATCCATCAACACTTCCCCGCATATCTCCATCGATACCATAGTATGTTCTTTGAAGAAGATTAAGATCTCCCCACCTTCAGAAAATCAATCAGGTGCATGTCCAGTTGATATCTGAGGACATAGTGCCTCGCATTTAGTTTTCCCACATTGTGCCTCCCAGAATCACTGAAGTAGTGGGGGGAGTGACTATAGGAGACTAAAGATAAGCTACTCCATCTCGATCCACGTAGGATACCTGTAAATGGGCTAGCTTCTATGTTGCCTCAATCAGTATCTGCAGGAAATACCTCTTACTGAGTACATCAGCTACCACGTTCCCCTCCTAGAAGTATATAATTTGTAAAAGTCATAGTCCTGGAAGAACTCTATCCACTCCCATTGGGAACAGAAAACTAAAAACTCTTACTGCCATAAGGGTAAACCTGGCTGACTGAAGAGTAATTAGCTACACCCTCTTATGCATGAGTTTAAACTGTGCTACATGGGTTTCCATTTTTTTCCAACTAATGAAATCCTAATCACCATTTTGTATATAAATCTTAAATTTTTTTCCTAATATATCCAATATGTGTATGTATTTTGGATGTCCATTCATACCCAAAATAAACATCATTAGGTCTCGACGCTACCACCAAGAGGTTCCAAACGAAACTCTCATCTAATGTGTCAGATCACACCGTCAGTGTAAGTGTGATTATTGAGTCTCCTTCCAAAGGTATCTCCAGACATGAGGGTCAATTCAATGGAGTAACTGGAAAGTCAAGGTTTTGAACATGATTTGTGGAAGGAAGAAATTATTGGTACCTCTGTCTATTGTTTTGGCAGCTAGTAGTAGACACAGACTATACCTCGAATCATTTCTAGAGCCCTTGGGTCACACTCCATGACCACATGAAGCTACATTCTTCCCCTGTCCTCAAGGTCCCTGAGCCTAGAGGGGACCACAAAGGGGGGGGGTAGTAATATGTCTAAATCTACATCACCATATACTACTCCCCTATCTCTTCTTCCACATTTGAAGCCCCACAGATTCGTCTATCCCAAACAATTATTCATCCTTAAACATTTTTACACACCTAAGTCTTTGAGATTGGCACCAATTTCTTATTTTCCCAGTACTAACATTCATAGGTTGTATCCTCTCAACCAAATAACATTCAACCACAAAGGTACTCTCTATCACCCCAAGATAAGTAAGAATGCAAAGAGAAATGGTGTTGGCTCAAACGTCCATAAACCCACTGTGGTCAAAATTCTGAGCCATGAAAAACTGGTCATATCATATTAATCGAGTACCAGGAATGATCAGGAAACCTCAATGAATGCTCAGCTACATACATGTCATCCTACAGAAACTGTAGAAGCTCTAGAGAACTCTCATCCAGCTCTTTAAGCCATTACTCAGCCGCCAGTGAGTCGAGATTGCCTCAGAACTTGAGGGGTATATGATGCTGAATCACACATAAGGCAATAAACCTATATGTTTACCCTACTGGTACCATCGGTTGTAACTACTGACCAAAGAGAAATGATATAGCTGACACACTACCTGAAGGTACTATCTCGTTTTATGGTCCACGTACCGAAGCCTCCTCATTATGCGGACCATCCACACTAATACTCACTGAAAAATTCTAGTAGCTAAGAACACCATCTGCTCTACTAGGGTCTCAACTAGGTGGAAAACCCTAACAAATGCCTCTAGCCGGCCCCCAGCAGTGTGGGAAATTTTCTCACCAAGAAACCTAAGAGGCCTCTGCTACTAGAACTCATGCAACATGCTCAGTCTGCATGCATCATCTTCCAGTGCGGCTGGTGGTATCTATTACCCAACGGGTGTTGGTGCTGCTATTACACCACTCGAAGGTGCCAACATAGTAAGAGGGCCCTTCACCGAAGCCTCGTCGCTCAGTGGGCCATCATCGTATACTCTCTCAGGAATCCTTGTTAGATATCTATGTATAGTTATCCTAGTAAGGAAGAAGTGTGCCATGATAATTTAGTTAATCCTGGTGAGATGACTCAAGAAAACACAACAAAACTTTTCAAAACACACACACAATTAGTGTTTTCGTGCACTAATTTCGAAAGTTGAAATTATGGTCTAGGTGTATGGATACGTTGGCTTCCACACAAACACTAAATTCATTAAATTGATAACCAATATGACTACACATAACAAAATTTCCATTAAAATGATCAAAGATATATGTTATACGGTAAAATCGACTCCGCTGATACAAATTTGTTATGACCTGTCCCCCAGGGCTCCTGTCGGGACTACCCTAAGTCCACCTTCCATAGGCCTGGGGCTCACGACTTGAACCGAAAGGCATATTCCCTAAAACCAGGAAGGAATTGAAATTATAATATATAAACACATGCAACCAAGCACACAACAAGATACGAACACAAGTAAACTATATAGTAAAAAGAGTGTGTACTGTAAGAAAAAGGGCAAGAATACAGCCCCAACTGGAAAGTACAAGAAAATAGGAAAGTACATGTAAACTGAAACAGCTCTTGTGAACACCCACTATGGATCCTACTGAAATGGTCGGTTCAACTCTTGAACGACCATCTCTTTGGTACGCCTCGTCTAATGTCCACCTCTGAGATACCTCTAGTCCAGGTACTCTCGTCATCTGTCAGAGCTATCTGTCATCTACACCAAACACAACAAGGTGCGGGAATAGATCGTGCATGGGTGAGTATAACGATACTCAGTAGGGACCCCGAGACCATCAAGGTCTCACAAAATCCACAAAGGATAAACCAAAAATCATGTAAACATCTAAAACCAAACTTAGGTATATGCCCATACATATACCCAAGTTATCAAATATACCCATCTTATTCATGAGGATACACAAGGTCCAACTCAAAACCCCAAATCTCAATTGTTCCACAAAGATAGGAATACAACAAAGGTAACACCACAAAGGTAAGTACCACTAAGTTAACACCACAAAGAATAACATCACAAAGTTTTCACCCCGAACGAAATTACCACACAGGCATGCCACAAAGAAGAATAACACAAAGGTATCACCATGAAGGTATGTACCACACAGGTATGCCACATAGAAGAATACCACCAAGGTATCAACACAAAGGAAAGTATCACATAGGTATGCCACATAGAATAATACCACAATGGTATCTCCACGAAGGTATGTTCCACAATGGAATGCCACACAGAAGAATACCACCAAGGTATCACTTCAAAAGAAAGTACCCCAAAGGTATTCCACAAAAAACAAATACCACAAAGGAATCACCACGAAGGTTAGGACTCAGCTCAAACAAGTTATAACTTATGCATAGAATTACAGATGATTAGTGAAAGGCTAGATAATATTTTTCTATTAAGTAGCACTGATTATGACCAATAGATGATCGATAGATATCTAACCCCGATGACCCACATAGGATCTGACCCACACAAGATTGATATGTGTAGACCCACACAAGATCACTGAGTGTTGAACCACATAGGATCTGACCCACACAATATCGTTATGCTCTCATCCACACAGAATCGTTGAGCGCTGATACACACAGGATCTGACCCACATAGTATTGGTATACGCTGACCCACAAAGGCTCGTTGAGCGCTGACCCACATAGGATCTTCCCCACACAGGATTGGTATGTGATGAATCACACATGATCATTGATATTTGACCCACATATGATTTGATAGATGCTGACCCACACACGATCAATGTTCTTAATTTACATAATGCCACACATAGGGTTGCCGCACTAAGATCACCTAATTCCGGGAGGGTCCGCACCTCAATCCATAGGTCGATACTCCAACTACCATAAATTCCAACTATGACATATTCCAATGGTCCATCATGTCAAAAGTGAACGAACTCAACTGACGGTTAGTCAATCGGACTTTCGGTCTTTTTGTTATTAGTGTTCTGGCTCTGAGGGCCCTATTGGATTCAGGGTTTGATCCAACCCAACCATACTCCAACATTATCCAAAACACAAGAGAAATATACCAATAATACCATCCTGATCCTCATTTACTGGGACCACAAATGGTTTTCCCAATGGACTCCCATAGCTGAAGATATAGCGAAAGAGTGAAAAGGGTAGAAGTTGGTTCATGTCCTATCGACCCGACCAGACCTGGCATGGGCCGACCCGATCTGGTTCGGGTCATCTCAGCCTAACCCGAGGTCTAGCACATTGATCCAGGATTGGCCTAACTACATGACTCAGCCTACCGGTGTGGCTCTGCCTGCTGGGCGGCCCGCGAAGCGGCTATCCGTGGTGGCTCGCGGTGCGGCGGCCGACGGTGGCTCGCGGTGCGGCGGCCCACGGTGTCTCCCGGTGCGGAGGCCCATGGTGGCTGTCGGTTCCATGGCTCGCCAGTCATCCATCCTTCCTCTGCACTGTTCGGTTGCGTGCCCCGCTTTCTCCAGTGGCCTAAAGCAAGTCGTCCGGCTTTCCCGCACCGCTGCTGAAAAATGTTGTGGCTCTTCTCTGCCTGGTGGTGCGGACTCACACAACTGCCCATTTGTACGGTTATCCACCACCTTTTCTCCACTATAGATGACGGGCAACGACCCTTCTCCAGTGGTGTGGTTGCACCCCCTTCTTCTCCATGGACGGCTGGAGTGTTGGTCGTCATTCCCCAGCCCCACTGGTGACATTCCTCGGGTCACCGGACGCGCATCGGTGACCAGGTCGTCCCTTTAATGATCTATGAACTTGTATTGGGTTATCGATATCATTTCAATACCATAAAAATACAAAAAGGTTGCGGAGAGGTCGAGCTGTGTTCAGTTTTCCTGTTATCTCCCTTTGATAGAATGATATCAAGTAGCTTGTTTATTCTTTAATAATTAAGTACGTCAAGAATGGTGTAAGGGGTATAAAAATAACAAACCCTACCTCAAGTTTGTTGGAGAGCGCCCGCATTTGAGGAACTATTGGTCTTCATCGTCCCTGCAACAAGCCTCCAATGACGCTGCTCCAACGTCGTTCTTCGTTTCGTGGTTTGGGATCCCTCATCACGGCCTGCCGGAATCAGCTCCATCCTCCAAGTGTTGGGAATCACAACACTTTACTAGAGCTTCGTCGCTTGGTGAAGCCGTCCCAATTCATCCCCCCAATCTCCATATAAATAGCAGAGGGGTATGTAATGTAACAATTGTGTAATTTATGAAGGTTCATTTAATAGTAATTTTATTAAATTCCAATGATGTTGTTACATATAATTTGAAAGGTCCATCCAATTAATTTAGGTTGGTGTTATTAAACGAAACAATTTAATTGTATTGTGTTGGAAAAATTTAATTTCATTGCATTTGACCAATTAAATGGGAGGATTCCAAGGGACATCCCCAACATTAATGAGGAGTTCGGTGGTCCCCCCAACTGAATTCATATTTGGAAGATTGAAAAACAAAATAAAATTTGTTTATTATTTTATATTTATTCCTTTAACATTCCCATGAAATTCACAGAAAATAACATTCCCCCTTGACCTACTGCTGTCAAGGTGAAGGTATCCTTAAGAAAATATCGGTGGAGTGAGTTTAACGGTGCCCTCAGACTTTCATTCCTAGCACTGGTTCAAAAGTTATAAAATTCCGCTCGTGCGTTTACTAAATGTACCCGAAAAAAAGATTGGAAAAAATTATCCCAGTCACCCTTGACCTGCACCGGTCAATATTAGGCTCTAACTAAGTAAAACACTCCCCAACGAACTCATATGTAATCTCATATTATCAATCCGAGTTACCGTTTAGATGTTATGAATTTGACAATAAAATAATTGTAACCTAATTATATTATTTACAGCCAAAAACTACGATTCATTCATAGCCCGCTCCGACTAATGTTAGTATCTACCCAAAGAGATAATACCCACAAGAGTTCAACCATTGTCTTGGATTTTCAATCTATGTTTCCATTTTTGAGGTATAATCATTTGAAAAATAAAATTATTTATTTACTTATTTTATTTACGATTATTCCATTTTGGGTTTTCTCATAGGAGGCAAAAATCGAATAAACCTAAGTCGCGCCTAAGGTAATTCACCATCCTAAATGCAACGGTGCACTAAGAATTATAATCCGAGTTACCATTTAAGAGTTATTCCAATTTTTTTAGGAAATATGCTTACACATGCTAATTAAATCTCAAAAAAACTCTGACGGATCATTTCGTGCACTCCGGGCCTCGGAGTCACGCGCTGTTAGATTTAACGGTCCCCAAATAATTCCATATAATTAAAAAAATATAATTAATTTACGAGACATTAAAAAGTTGGTTTATGTTCACTTTTACATTGGATGTTCAATTTTATTACCATTCACCATATTACACTACAAAGTTTTTGGTCATGTCTGGTTGATTGGATTATGTATTAGTATTTCATATGATAATTTCTCAATATGAAATTTATTATTGATTATTATTATTCCATTTCATATTAGGATTGAATTATATATTTTATGTGATGGGTGGGAAGTGTAATTTCATAGTCCCTTTATTCTCTATAAGGTCTCTAGAGATAAATATATGTTGAGTATTAGGATGAGGCCCTGATCATAAGATGTCTTGGCTTTATGCCTGGAAGGTATTGTTATGATGTAAAGAAAAATTTATTTCCACATTACGAGATCTTTTATGGATATCCAACAGATTATTCTATTAGTGTGAACATCTATGGATAAACCATAATAAAATTTTAATATTTTTAAGGATTTATTTGATCATAATTTTTTATGAAATATTGTTATTATTCTTATTGATTAAATGAAATTTATTTCAGTTTTTACCATTCTAAAATGATTATTCTTTTTTTATTAATGATATCTTTTTTTACAGTTACCCTTAATGATCATATCATATAATCCCTTTTATTATATTTTTATTCTCTCTAATACGTCAGTATGTGTTCTATGATTGATATAGAGAGATAATCGATGAAGAATAATGGAATTATAATAGAAAAAACATTGAGTTTTTCAGTTTAACAGTTATAATGTAAAATTAATTTATGTGTATTGCTTACCGATACTACTCATGTTTTTTTCATTCAGGATGTGATTCCAAGTTATATTATGAAAAATGAAATTAACATGACACAAACTCTATGATACTGTGATTAGGGTTACTACTAGTGAAATATGACTACACCATGTTGGACTCAACCACACTAGAGAATTTTAAAAATTGCATGTTCAACAATATAGTTCATAAGACCACACCAAAAATAGAATGTTTTCTATCGTGTTTTATTTCCCTCGAATTTAAATGTTGTGATGTTTTTAATTTGACTCTTAAGTGTATAAAATATATTTATAGGCTTAGTATGATCTGATTAATTATTTGTTACACATGGTAATTATCATTGTAAATGGGAGATTCTTTTACAACTGACTGATTGAATCGATAAAAAGGAATTCCCTATAAAACTATATTTTGATTTTATTTAGAGAAATAGTTATAATAGGGAGAATATTAATGATATCATTTTCTTAGTAAAAAATGGTGCAATTGCAGGCATGGATCCAGACGACAAAATCATTTTAATAATTATAGATATATTAGAAGAATGATTTTGTTTTTTGATATGACTGAAATTATATGTTCTTCACAATGCATTTTAGAATTAATAAGGTGTTGCATTCAGTGGATTTCAAAATATGTGATAAATCATCCCATCAAGACATCATCAGAGAATCTATCTTATCTAAATATTTATTTAGAGATGATGGATATGGGACATAAAAGTACATAAACTATGATGTTGGATCCTTCAACTGGATCATATACAAAAAAATATGATTAATGAGATTGAAACTTTGTTGGTAGTGAGCAGTGACTAAACTATTTAAAGTAGTGATCCATGGAAAAGAAGTGACCAAAATTAAATCATTGGCCATTATTGAGATCATAGTGATATTTTAGATAATGCATCATCATATCATGTTAATTAAGTAATACACATGTGTATTGTCAAAGTAAATAGTGTTTTTAGAAATTTTCTAAATCACAAACACTGATAATTTTAAAAAATATAATAAGAACTTAAAAAAGAGAATAAAAAATGAGCCCCATGGTTGATAGAACATGATCTATAATGGGATGGTGATATTGGTACAAATGAATCTATTTTAATTTATTCCTCATTAAACAAAATAACTGAATAATATCCACTCTAAAAATAATCTCACACTATGTCCCTTATATATTTCTAACACCGGTATTCTCTTAATATTAGTCCATTAAGGATAAAAAGTAATCCAAATTAGGGAACTCAATGAAGAGCTATCGATATCAAACCGAATATTCCAATTATGTTTCATCCTTTACCTATTCTAAATAAAATTATATTCAAAAAAATAATGAGGAATATTGAATCATCAATATTTTATTATTTTTTATGGTTATGGTAAAACAATATTCCACTATATCTCAATCAACTGGGAGATGAAATTTTCAATTGTGTGTAAATGTCATCTATTGCCTCCACCCAGAGACATGATTCATTTTGAATTTCAATCCTTCAGGCATGGTTCTTATGATTGATACAATATATATATAGGATATTCATTATAAAATAATACTTTTGGATATGTGAATGAATATTTACCATTACTTCATGCAATCCCTTGGAAAATTGAAACATCACCCATTGATATGTGTAAACTTCCATCTCCATGTGTATATGTCATTCATGTTTTCATAACATCATTTTAGTAATAGTTATAAATATGTTTATAATGAATATATATGATATTTATTTCATTGTTAAATTTTTGGTGATTAGTAAACCATGATGAATTTTCAAGGACCATAACTTATGAACCAACACATACTTCAAAAAAGATTTAGTTAACACACTATATGTTGTTGATAATGAATGATTGATAATGAATGAGTAATAATATGTCATAATAACACAATGTATGATATTATAGGTATGATTATAGTTCATTTATTGATGTATAATGGATTTTAAATTTATTATATAGGATGTAATAGAACATATTATGGAAGTCGTATTTGTGGTATGGGTTTTATGATATGATCTAATTTTCAACAGGATTTCTTATTCATAAAATTCATGGTGGTGATATTATATGATTTATATATCCAAAAAATTTATCTATAATCTACTAGATATTTATTTAGATTTATGTTTTTTCTTTTTATTTTACACGCTTTAGGTGATCATGACAATGAAATCGGTTATAAGAAAAACAACAATTTTCCTATTCTCAGAAGAGAATACATTCTTCCATTTCCATATCATTGCTAATAATATTTCGAAGAAAATATTTATTTTCTTCCATTTATTCTTATAAGTATGCTAGACTATTTTTTACTTTTATTACTATATTTTACAATGATGTTAATTTTTTTATACCTGATATTTTTTATTTTTTATAAAAAAATGTGGAAGGAATATTAGGCTTAGGAATCACTATACATATTTTATTCCCGACATCATAACTAATTATTTATTTAAAAAATAATTTATAAGAATCTGTTTTTCCTTAAAAAAATATTCTTTATTATTTGGTAAATGTGTCGATTCTAAATATATTATTACAAATATAAAGTCTAATTTTCTAAATAATAATAGTATACTAATGATTTAGAGGAATTCTTATTTGTAAAAACATCCTTTGATTTTTATTATTATTAATTTTGAATTTTATCCGATTGTAACATCCTTATTTTTCACATGTATTTTTTATAAATATAATGAATAAATTTTTATGATACCCATACCCTTTTAATAGATAATTATTTGTTGATATGATGAATAATATATGATATTAGGGAACAAATACGTGTGGTTTCAAATATTTGTCCAGTGGAACTAAAATTATATTGACCTATAATGCGCTAGGTATAGGAGTATATCAAATGATATAATTAGGAATATATTTGGGGGGATGCCTGTTAAATATGTAATGTTTTCGAATTTCGATGACATGATTGTGGCCATAAACAATTGAAACAATGGAATTAAGAGTGAACCCAATAGAATATGATAGACTTGGATGTGATCCTTGATTAAAGAAATTATTTTCTATACATATTCATTTAAATAAATATTTCTTATTGTTATGATATGTTTTCATTTCTCATCATTGATTATTCATGATTTGAAACTATTAAACCCTATTCCATTTTATTAGTAAAACATCATTCCATGTTTCATGAATTTGGACAGATAATTCATGGGTATGATTTTACAATGATCGTATAATATTATCATACAATGAATCTTATCATATTCTCACTTATGTTCATTTATTTTTATATATTATATTTACCATTAATTATAATCAAATCACAAACATTATTATGTATTTCTTTCTAATGTTATTGAAAATGGTTTTTAGTAAGTTATGTTTAAGAAAGGTGATAGTGGTGAATACTGTAATACTAAATTATAAAGATTATTTTTTACCGATTATTTATGTATACATGTTTCTAGATATAGTAAAAAACTGAGGCTATATCATAGACTGTATTTATGTATAATGGATATTTACTGAAATAAAATTTAGTATTTATATATTTAATTTATGAGTCTCTATTGAGAAATAATTTAGAATTTTTTATTCTGAGAAGGATGTTGTTAGTGGGATAAGAGTATAGATATTACCACAATGGCTATAACCCAATGAGTTACATAGGCCAGTTAATTTTTATAAATTTTTCCCTTATCCAGGTAAAATCATCATACATTTGTGAATAATTTTAGTAGTTATATTTTTTATTGATGACATTCCAATTCGAGGATTAAAAAATGATTGTTGATTTTATTAGATAATTTATTAACCTATTTGGTCTGGTTTTTATGATTACTCAAATTATTGTTCGGTTGATGTAAATTGTGGTAGTCTAAATGTGTTAAAACACATCTATTAGTTAATTTTGAGTTGATCATCGAATTTACCATGACCACAGATTTAGCCTAGATTTCGAGAATATTATATATTTTGATATTTTTCTTAATAATTTGATTTATAATTTTTGTTCTAAAATATTGAGAATATTATCATCCAGGAGCATGTGGGTATAAAGTGGAATCAACATAAAGGAATCACATCCTATATGGGATTTGAATTCATAATGTCCCAAATATGGTTTGAGGGAAAAAAATTCATAAGAGAGACAATTACTATAGTTTATATATTTTTGAGTATAGATAACTGAGTTTTTTCATTGATGTGTTGATTAGTAATTGGATTATTATTATTCAGGATTGAATTCAATGTTTTTATAAATGGTTGGTGTGTAAGGATTAAAAATAATGGTTATCTAATTGAATCTTATATGGGACATATCTTTAGAAATGGTGTCTAATTCATACGGATGGACATAGTATCATGTTTTCAATCTATATTATTATCATCGATGAAAATACATTTGATGAAGTGTTTTTATTACCATTTGACTTGACATGTATTTTTCATGGAAATTATAATTTATTAAGGTGGGTTTTGTGGACCCTATTGAAAATTATGTATAATCATGGATCAATATGTTGTGATACATAAGGGTCTCACTATAATGAGGTTGAGTTTGTGTATATCACACTGTAACCAAGGTGATGTCATGTCATGATATATCATTTGAGAATATAAAATTGACGAATCCTTATATTTGTGGACCACACCATAGTGGGTGATATCATTTTTTGATGACCCTTAAGTATTATGAATTTTTTAATAAAAAATATCTTAAGTGAGATAATCATTTCAGGATTAATAGTGTCATGATTTGATAATTCCCTTTAACTATTTCTTTTGGGAACAATTTTGTTTTCTATTCAATATCAAAGTAGGATGGAGGGAGATATACCATGACGGTGAAAATTATGTTTCATCAAAGAAAATACCTTAGTTATTTTTTAATATAGAGATGTACCATACTCAAACAAATAATATTTGGTGTGAAAATCCAACAAATGTAGAAGAAATTGGGACCTAGAGCATGAGGGAAATTCCAGGGATCTTGGATCATAGTGGAAATAAATTGTGGAATGGGGATACCACACTATAGAAGATAAGTACACTCTATTATTCCCTCTTTTTGGGAGTTTTTATTTAGATTGGTGTTAGAGAACACGTCTATGAGATTGGAGGCTAGACCGTGTCGATGACCTCATAAAGTCACCTAGTTTGAATAATATGGTCATTCCATAATTACTGATATTTATTTTTTTAAAAAATATTTTAATACTAATGTGGCGGTAAAAATAATAATTATCACTCATTATTCAAGTAGATCCAAAGAACATCTCTAATCACATATGTTTCTTCTCACATAGAGACATCCTTATTCTCTCAGATGATTTATGTTTTCCATGAAATTAGGATTCTATTTTTATCCATTATTGATTAATTAGTAGGGCCTTCTCTCACAATCCTATGTTTTATTCAGCTTCATCATGATACATATTATTTTATGTTATGTATTTGAAAATAAAATATTTTCGGTGAATGAGGATGAGTTGATCAATGTTTCTAGGGAGTGTAATTCAATAAAATGAATGAATGTTCATCCATTAATAAATTAATATGTGTTATGTGTTAATATTTATCATAAAATGGAGTTCCTACCATTATGATATTAGTATTTATATAATGTTTTTGTGTGAGTTAGGAGGAGTGTAGTAGTCTAGGGTAATTGATTTAATGTTTGAAACAATTTATCCATGAATTGTTTTTAGACATTAACATTGATTGAGTATGATTCCACCAATAGGAAAATCATCTTTTTATGTGAAATAGGCTATACATTGTTTTCTAATTGATGATTTTTTATCAAATGACCTAGGTTATGGAAATATACGTTGGAAAAAATATCACCATATGACCGAGTCATTGGGTATAAAGTATTAAAATTGAAGTGCCTTGGGTATTTTGTGAAGAGTTTATTTGATATTCTTTATCACCAAGAAATTATGTTTTATTATTTACTGTTGTTACATGTTTGTATTTTCAAATTTATTGGTCTTCTTTACTGATGGTATTGCTTTAGTATTAAATTTAAAATTCACTCCTATTAGTGGTAATTATTAAATACCCTTTATGGTTCATTTGGAATTATAATACATGATGTCATAGATGTGAAATTTTGGACACACTTTTAATGAAGGTAATTATTAGATCCAATGATACTCATAGGATTAATTAGGTGAGATCATAGAACCCATAGGGTGTTTTTAATTTCATAATGTGATGGTGTACATGTAAGAAATCATTATAAATAAATTGAGTTCAAAGGACATCATAGTCATCAAAGGATATTCTATATCCTAGTGTATTCATTGCGGATCCATGTATATGGTGATGAGTTATGGACAAAGATTGTATTTATTTCAGGCAATATCCTAGGCTTGTGGACAATATTTTGAAATGTTTCTAGTTAGGGAAAAGGATAAGACTTCATTTTTTCTATTATTATTATTACATGTATATTCCCTAACTATTATGTTATTGTAAAAAAATACACTAGATTATGTTTCTTTCCTTGTTTAGGATGTTTCTTTTAAGACACATCTATTAGTAAGAATGTAGTTGTCTGGTTATTTATTTGAGACCCAACATTAGATATTGGAGTGGCCAATGTTTTCTTATTAATATGGTTCCTAATATATAGCCCAACCATGTGTGTTAGGGGACTAGAATGGACCACCATAACTGATAAGGTATGATTATTGGTTTTGGTGATTCATGTTGTTGATTATTATCCCCATCATGAATAAGAATGTAATTGTACAGGATTCATATAGTCAAGGTATATTGGAGATTGAAATGGTAGTGGGACCATATGCAATTAAATTCAGGAGGGGTTGAGACATTGTTTGAAAGGATGATGCTTGGTGGTAGACCTTATTCTATATAAGAGGATAATGGTAGTGGTTGTGTTTTAATTCCTTGGATAATGTGGTTTAATCATTGAATGATTTTATAATGATACTAATTCTATAAAAATTGTGAAAGATAGGTTATGTATGGTTCCATGGTTTCCCAAATAGTATCTAAAAAACATACAGGTGTTCTATTTTTTTCATTGACTATTTTTTATTCATATAGACAGTTTATTTAATGGTACATCATCGAAAACTCATTGATGGATGATACATAATATTTATATCATAAAATACACATGGGAATCCTACAATGTATGTAGAAATTAATTTATTACACTTTTCAGGAAGATTGTACTGGAGATATTATTGATGTGTCTCGATAGAGAATTGGGAGATATTACTAAGTTGGTAAATTGTATTTTTAGTTGAGCTTCATATTCATTCAATATCAATATATTTAATATTATATCTGCATATGATGCAGTGATAATGCATAATAAATGTGTAATATTATGGCGAATTAAAATTTAACCCCCTAATGATACATTTTTTTATTATTATAGGATATTTTCCCTTAATTTCATGTTTATTTTTTTTTCATTATTAAGTTATTCTTATGTTATTGTATATAATAATAACGAGATTATGCTCTCCCAACAATGGGATTTGTACTATCTCTTCTATTCAAGAGACCATGGAATATAGGGAGGTGTAAATACAATAATTTACTCATACAAAAAGGGTTATATGTGTTATATTATAGATATGTAATTAATAAGAAAATAATAATAGGTCATGAATAGTAGGATTAGTTTTTTTGCGAATAAAAATATTTATCATCTATAAAATTGGATTTTCACACTACAACTATCATTACATTGTTGTAATAACATTAAGAAACCTAAAATTAATACATTAGTATTGGTGAATATAACACGAAATACATATAATGCTATAATTTGGTTAATATTTATGAAATTTCTTAAAAATGTGGTTTTTATGTTTCAGAAGATTACCCTAAATTGTTTAAATGGGTTTTAATTATTGAGATTGACATAGAGATGATCCCATAATTGATTTGATATTATATGACATGCAATGGGGTTATAATTATTGTTGATTAATTGAATTTATTCTATCATGAATGACGATTAAGGAGTGTTTTAGATCCATAAATAATAGAATACATAGCTTGTCTGGAATGTGTTTGTAGAAAATGATAAGCGAGAATATTATAAAAATCTATAATTTAATTGGGATTTGTTGTTTATATGATCAATATTAACGATTTGGATTTAACGAGAAAATAATGGGGAAATAATTTCCAGAAAGGGGGCATAAAGTATCATGTATTACATCCATTCCATTATATGTTTTATCATTTACTATTATATTTGTTGTTTTTAGCCCCATTTTAATAAATTAGTTTCATTAATACTTCATTAATTATATGAAAATTATATAAAATGATATCATTTTCTATGGATTTCTAGTGATCCTATAATAAAAATATGAATCATAGAAAATTATATAATCGTTATTACTAACATTAAAAAATCATTGATATGTGTTTGTTAAATATAAACTTCTAGGGGTCAGACTTTCCAATATCATAGTTACTATTTCACATGTTCACAAAATTGTATATAGTGTATTGGATATGATATATTAATGATAATATTTTCAATGAAAAATTAATTGATAGTTTACATTATGATTCATATAAGAACTAAAACATGAAACACCATAACATATTCCATCTAATTTATGGTATATTCAAACATATAGTTCTAATAGTTTTATTATCCATGTAGACTAACCATGGAATTTACACATATTTATAATTTATTCATTATCATCATTAAATTGAAAATTAAAGGACTTGTTTATTGAATTCATTCCATAATGAGCAATAGTTGTGATTGCGAGATGACATTCCTCTAATAACTTCAATTCATACCATATTTTCATTGATTGATAGATAAAATTCTATATTAGTTTTTATTTTAAATATACCTAATTCAATAAATCTCATCAATTGTTTAATTTTTTTTCTTCAGTATAAGTTTCCATATTTTTTGTAAAAATTTTATATTTTTATTGAACAATGATTTTTATGAAAATGAACTTATACATATTATTTATTCTCCCCCATATTTAATTAAAAAAATGATTATATATATTTTCAAAAAATGTAATATTTTATTAAAATTAAATTAATTTCATATGAAATATATATATATATATTAAAAACTATATAAACATTTCCCTAAAATGTGATGAATGGACTTGAATCTACAGGGGTCACTCGTTTCATTATTCAGAAGACTGAAGTGATCAAAATATTCTTAAGGGGAATTTGAAAAAGTTTGGATGAGAATATATGCAAGTAGATATATTTTTCAATATCTAATCCTTTTATATGATGTGATAGTTTCTTTCACAACATGTATGTTTTTATGGTTAAATAATTGAATGGCAATGGGTTTTCAGAAGAAACCAAACCCTGAGGATTACACACAGTGAAAAGGTATTACATGTTATGTAAATCCACAATGGGGTATGTTTAAATTGTTTTAGACACTTGGTTATTCAAATCCTATAAATTCACCTTCCCTATATATCATTCCAGGAGACTCGACATCCCCATCTTTCAAATATTGTTCATTACTTCATTGAGGATTGATCTCTATCATTCTTCCTTCTATCTATAAAAATCCATATTCGATCCAAGGTATGTTCTAACACTGATCTTTTAGTTTCTTAGATCTATTTCCTAATGTTACTATTTCCTATGTGATGGACCTTTATCTCCATGTTTCTATAAGAATTTGGTTTCTGGTATGTTGAAATGGATGGGGCGCAACGTCCTTTTGTGGCTGTGTTTCTTGTAGGATGGGTGGTAAGAGATCTGTTGTGTGGTTCATTCAAATTTGAATTACATTTACACCATTTCCAAGTTGTTGAATCATTTATTCTCTATTTAAATATGTTCTATCATAGAGATAGAAATATTTATCCCCTTTATAAAATGATATTTTAAAAAATAATGATTTTAAACATAATACAAATTGTTATCGATTATATGGTGATAATATTATTTTGTACTGTGATAACATGTTGCCTCTTGATATTTTAGATAGTGTTTTGTTTATTCTTTGTTTATTATTCATGTTGTATCATGTAAAATATATGAGGTATGTAATGTTAAAATTTATTAATAATAAATTGGAGAAAAGTTTAAAGTGTCATTTTTAATTAATCCATTTGTTATTGTGATTTGATGATAATCAAATTGATACAACAATGCATGTTTAATATAATTGGTTAATGAATTTGAATCATGTTAATTATTTTTGATAAAAAAATTACAGGAATGTTAAATTAATTGTTTAATTAATTTTTGATATTGTGTGATATCTTGTTTCTCTGGTTTCATGTAGTTTTAAGCTATAAAAAATGAAACGATTATTTCAATACGGAATAAGAATCAGTTCTATAATAATGTATAATTCTTTTTACAACCTATTTTTCCTTCCTATTTGAAAGGATGCATGAATTTCACTTTGAATACATGAGATATCATTGTGTGTAAATTTTGGATGCCTTGTTTTATGGTCCAAGATCCCGATTGCATTATTTGATTCATACTGATTAAGGTGTGATCCAAGGATGGCTTAGCCAAGAGGGGTCTTGTTGAATATTATGCAGGGAGGCCTGAATGTGATGTTTGACTAGGATGTCTAAGCCTGGAGGGATATTGCGATGTGTGTGGAAGGGAGGAACTATTGTTATAGTATATGTTAATGCATGTAGTCGTAATATGCATTAAAATGTTTAGGTGGATGTTTTAGAGGAAACAGAATATTTCAGAATGAGTCAAATATGGGATTTCCTATTGATATGAATAATGGATTCTTATATTAATTTTTTTTTCTGAAGGCCATGTTTTTTGTTTATCTTCTTTCTATTCACCACTTCTTGAGGCAAATGGATTTTCCTTGATGATTTCCTTTTTTAGCTTACAATGTATTTTGAATTTTTCTGGTAACTGGGAATGTAATTATGATAGAAAATAAATAAATGTTTTACCGATGGGTTTGGATCCTGAGGGGATTCATTTATGCTTTTATAATTATGAGAAGCTGTGAACTCATTTTTTCTATGCCCAGAGGGCAATTAACATTGATGCGATTCTAATGTAATATAATTTGGAAAATGTAAATGGTTAATTAATTGGTAATAATAAATTAACATAATGTAAAACTGATGAAATTGACTTAAATAACAAAATGTGTCTCTTAAAATGGTTGTGGGATTATAGGATAATTGGTCCGATTAGGGGCGTCTAGGATACCGAGAGATGTTATATACAGTTAGTATGAGACTAGGTTATTCCCATAATGTGGCTGTGAGATATATTAGATCATTTTAAATTTATGTTTTTAAATGGTTCTCCACCCTGTTGGTTAGTTAAATTCTCACGCCAGGGATTCTGCACCATGGGGGTGTTTTCCCAAATATCCCAATGAGAGAAAATATGGAAGACTACCCCCATTGACCCCAATCTAATGTCTTGTTACTTACTTTTGATGGCATGAAAAGTGGTTATTTTTACCCATATTTGTGTCTGTAGGGTTGTAATGGCATGTGGTTATTTTAACACACATGCATTCGGGATATAGTTTCCTAAGGAATACTATACGTACAACCTATGTGGGCTGTGATGGATTGAGGTTCCTTATTCGGTTTTTGGTTTTTGGTGGACCGAGGTATAATTACCTATGTATGAATAATTTTTTGCATGTTGTGGTGGATCTTAGCCACTACATAGTTACTTTTGGTTATGTGGAAGTGGTGCTCTGATGTACAAGTTGTATGTTGTGGAGAATCGCCCAGGTGTATTTGGGTTATCCTTTTATAGGGGGATTCTCAAGATGTGAGATATTGGGGAAGAGCAGATAACCAGTGAGGAAGTGGTAGGGGTACCCTTGAAAAAATTCATTATAACATATGATCTTGTTTGCATTACTTGGTTAGAGTATCCATGCTGAGGCTGGGAAATTAGTGTACCAATTTAGGTGATGAATTAGATTCAACAGTATTTCACTTTTCTTTAGCATGCTTTCATTATATTTTTTTCAAGAAGATCAATTGAGGATTCAATTGAGTATACTGTTATACTCAACCAATGTATATATAAACTATTTTTGAGGTGAGTTAGAGAATGTTAGAGATCGAGATGTTTACTACTTGCATTGGGTTTAGCTAGGATGTCTTGGAAACATGGTCACTATTGTCATTTCTTTTCTTTTTTTACCGACATTTTTCTATTTTCAATTTTAGTTATTTCATGTCATTGCATATGTGAACATGAGTATCAATTATATTTTATTCTAAGAAGGATTTGTTTGGGGTCAGTATTATCTCTCACATTCACATGTCTTCTCTTAAAGGGTAATGCCCCCCATATGTGTATTTATTACACCATAAGGGCCAGTCACCTACCCATGACCTATGGGAGGCAAGACTCAGGTGTCGTTATATCTATACTCCCTATGTTGGCCCATGAATGGTACACTTTTTAACAAAAGGTGTGATAGATTGGTAGAAGAGGTTTGGTTGATGGATAGGATGGAGTTTGGAGTTAAGAATAGGTGAGGATACATGAGATGGTAGGGGAATAGTGTTAGCTAAGATTATTAATCACTGTAAAAATAGAAGACCATCGTGGACATATGTATTTTAGAACCCCTCTGATCTGATTCATGGAACCATATTCTTATAGTGTCTACTCAATGTGGTGATACTAGTTACATTGTATATACCATATGAATGGATCATGGATCATTCTTCTTTATACCTATGTTTTTATGGGTAGAAAATGGTATTTATAACCTAAAATATATAAAATAAAACAATTATCTAATGTTAAGGACTTCCTTATTCAAGGTTTAGGAGCTTTAATTTTCTGTCCTTTTTTAGGTATAGATCTAGTATTATTTCTACTGAAGGTTCACATTGAATATGTCTAGTAAGTTAATCCAGTATATCACATTAGAGAAGAGGGAATAGAGAGAACATTATATAGAAAATGATCATCAGGAGAGGGGAGTCATCAGGATTCCTACTGATGTCGATATGTGGTCTCGGGTTCCCAGTTGCAAGGACCAAAATGATTTCAATCAGTTTAGTTTGTGTCTCATTCAAAAATCACTCCTTTCTTTAAATTTAGTAGATCTCAAGACTAATATAATATATTAGAAACACTTTTTTATTCTAGAGGTTTAGGTATTCAACAGTGAGAGTGCTCGACCTTTCTGAGCAATCAATGTGTTGAAGGTCTTCCCCTTTACATTCCTCCATTGGGGAAGATAAAACTAAGGTAGTGGCAACAAGTTACTCTATTTTTGGATTAGTATTGAGTGGATAAAAATGAAGAGGAAAAACCTAGGATAATCCATATCCCCTGAGATCAGAGCATTACCATGGAGGTGGTCATCAATTGGGTAAGAGAGGTCATGGAGTAGGTCATAGTAAGTCTCAGGCAATAGTTTTTTCTTTCCTAAGGCAATAAAAATTTTGTTCAAGGTTCTTTTTTCTTGTTTTCAACATGGGTACATGCCTTGTTTGTTCTAGGAGAGACCTACTCCTTCAAATCACCTACCCTTTTCTATTCTATGGTACTTTAGGTTGAGAGACTTAGAGTTCCCTTAGAGTTGAATATAAAATTTGGAGGTCAATATGACTTGATTTTAGTGTGTATAAACATTGTGTTATTGTTGGGGAAACACCTCTATTAGAGATATTTCATATTTTTATGGATACATCCATATGAAATAATTCTTTGAATGGGTTGGTCATATGCATTGTAGGATATCAAGGATTTCATCCAGTGGAAGGTTGTGTTCTTCTATGCTGTAGGGCATCCAACTATGTCTGTTGGTGAGTGAAACCCTTATTTTGGTTAGAGGTGTGTTCTATCATTTCCATTCTTATAGTATAGGATGATGCTGAGTTTGTAAGAAGTTCATTAGTAGTTATTTCTCTAGGTCATAAAAGATTACCCCGATATATTTATAATAATTTTGTAGTGTTACCCCCTTGATGAGAGATCTATTTGGAGATCATAAAATCATTAGGCGTGTCTCATATATCGATGAATTTTTATCGGATGGGGAAAACTGAGCTGTGAGGGTTGTGTATAAATATTTATGGTTCAATAAAATGTGTTTTTTACCAATTATATCACCATAGGCTGCACCAGTTATGTCTGTAAGTAACATTGATAGTAGTTTGCAGTTCTGTATTGATTATTCATTGATTGAACCAAATGAAAAAGAATAACCTCTATCATCTTCCATCGATTTATTATTTATTCGATCAACTAAATGGTTGAAGCTAGTTCTTGAAGATCAATTTGTTGTCCGGATATCATAAGATGTGAGTAAAGGATGAGGATATCATGAAGACTTATTTTTTGTTTTAATCATGGGAATAATGAGTTTATTATGATGTTGTTTTGTGTTGTGAATTCACCATCTATGTTCAAGAGTTAATTAAATGTTGTGTTTTATTAGTTCTTAGAAATGTTCCTTATGGTTTTCATCGATGACACCTTTTTTATTACTCTATATTAAAGAGGAGAATGTATGGGATCTACATTCTATTTTGGGATTTATTCATCATTATTACCTATTTGGTATGTTTCTTAATTGTGATTTTTATGATCAAGAAGATCATTTCTAGGAGGATGTTTTATCTTATTAGGGAAAATCTATGGATCTATCGAATATTGAATTAGTGGTGTAATTGGATCCGTCAAGACATTGGTTGTGGTGTGATGTTTCATAATTCATTCAAGCTATTAAAGGAGGATTCTTGTATATTAATCTCAAATTTTGACTCCTCTGACAGCTTTCAATAGAATTGATAATGAATTCTTATAGACTGATCAGTGTCAGATAGATTTCAGGTATTCGAAGGAGAATTTTTTCAGTGCACTAGTTTTTCGTCTTACAATAGAACGATTTCATTTTGATTTTTTCATTGATTTTTTTCATATATTGATGTAGTAGAAATCAATCATTTCATTGGGTATCATATGGTATGTACCCATGAGAATAATTATTCCAGCCTTGATCATGATTTTAAAACAGTTGAGTTTTCCCTAATGTTGTTGATATATTACCTCATTGGTGACTGCCTTTTGGTTTTCCCCAATAATAAGAAACTTATGTTTGTTTTATCCCAACTTGAATAGAACATGTAGTAGCATCTCTAGATAGAGTTCTAATAATAATATGATTTTTTTAAAACACTAGAAAAGTGAAAAAAAATCTGATACACTAAGTTGTAAATTACACAGTGATATTGTGTGTGGACCAAGGGATTTATGGAGGGTAATGGATGAAAATTCAAAATAATATCTTGGTGTCAGAGAAGTTAAGGTCATAGGTTTTTATTTTTATGAAAAGGAATTTTCATCTATGGTGAAAATGGTGGAGAAATTTTAGTTGGTGGATCATGATGTTGATGTCTGTAGAGACCGAGTTGTCTACGGCGAGGCATATAATGGTTGGTCTAAGGATGAACAACATCGAGTGTTGTTTCACTAAAGGATTTTCATTCCATTTTATATGTGTGATATTGTTCTCAAAGTGTTCCATAGTTAACTTTTTGTGGTACACCGTTGTGTTAAAATAATGTATTGAGTTTTCAGGGGTCAATTATGGTATTCTAGGTTGATGTGTGCATTTATAGGGTCAGTGTTCCGATGTTTGGTCTGTCAAAAGGGATTATTTAGCATTGTGTTCCTTATGATTTTCCCCATAAATTATATGTTATACAGTTTAAGTGGTAGGACATATTTATATATTTTTTTACCGGTTTACCTCAGGATCATGGAGTCTATGAAATAATATGGGTAATAGAAGATTTTTTTTAATGAAGTCTTCCCACTTAACAATGATCTTGTTGTCGATCTTAGTGAAGGTTTCATTAGAAAAGTATCTGGAGGAGGTGGTGAAACTCTACCGACCCCTAAGGATGATATTTTCTAATTGAGATCCTGAATTTACCACCATGGTTATGAGAGTACTACAACATGATTTTCGTTTATATCTATGACTTATCACAACTACTCATTTATTTATAGAAAGTCTGACGGATTAGTCCATCAAAAGTCATGAAGGCATGTTGCACTCTCGCATCATGATTTTGGAGGTTCATGTACGAGGCACCTTTCATTTGTAGATTTCCCTTATAAAAATAAATTTCACTCTACCATCAGTATAGAGACATTTGAATCCATGTATGGACAACATTTCCATTATCTATTGTGTTGGAATGGGGTCATAGATTCAACAATACTTGGGACAAAATAGGTAAAAAATACAATAGATATAGTTCAGGTGATTCGTGATAGTAAGAAAATAGTGTAGGATCATTATAAATTCGATGTCTATCAAAGGATTAAACCTATGGAGTTAAATTTTTTGATCATTTATTCTTGAAGGTGAATAATTATTGTGGTCAGTGATGTCTTGGTCATGTGAGAAAGATTGATCCACGGTTTCGTGGACCATTGGAGGTGTTAGTTCATGATGTATGTATGGTGTATCAGATAGAGATTCACCAATAGGTGATCCTTGTAAAAAAATTAAATTTAATAGATCCATCGTTACCTTTATGGTGACTCTCACATCATCAATTTGTATGAGATAATTGTTTAATATGATGTAACATTCATGTAGCATCATCTAGAGTTCCCAGACAACTAGAAGAAGGTATTGGGTGGGTGTTCTATCACACTCGTTCATTTCTTGTGGTGACATCGTTCAATAATGGAGGGAGCTTCTGAATGTGTGTCATTGATAATTTCTTAGTACCCTAATATTTTTTTGATTAGTTCTTATCTTATAACATTATTCAATTTGTTTTTGTATACCATGTCTGGTATAAGAGTTTGATTTCCCTTGTTACTTGTTATGGATTATTCTATTTCCATTATATGTGATGACGATTGGGTTATTACATATTATTTTGGTGTTTATAATCATGTGGATATATGAGTATACTATCGTACTATAGATGGGTAAGACTTTATGAGAAGTTAATCTACTCATCGTGATGATACCATTGTACATGGTAAGGTGTTTGATCTTTTCCAGTGGATTGATCTTTAAGAAGTACCTCCTAGGGTGAAAATTTGAAAAACGCATTTAAGATTCCTATCTGGGATGGTTTTTTATTTTTTAGTATTAGAATAATTTATGAGTTATCTAATTTAAGGTCTAGGATCTACAAAGATATACCAATTGCGTGATTCCAAAGAACGAGGTGCTCAAGGGATGCTTGAAGATTGTTTGGAGGAGGTGGCATATGAATAGATGAAATAATGGAAATTACATAATTGTGTAAAAAAATTACATGTCATGAAATTATATATCACGACATGTATGTTTTTGGGTCCAAATAATGATAAGGATTTTTGTTTTAAAAAAACCGATTCCCAAGGATTAGATGGTGTAAAAGAGGATTAAACATTGTGTAAATCCATGTTATTTTATGTTTTAATCATTTTAATCCACCCATGTTTCCAAACCCTACTACTAATGTACCCCTATCTTTCATTTCAAGAACCCTATAAACCACACTTCTATGTTTTTTTGATTATATATTCAGGCATTGATTCGATCTATTTCAATCGTTATTCAATCCTATGTTTTTCTACCTCCATTCTTGCAATTTAATTGATCTATTTGATCTCATTTAACTATTTCATGCCATAAAGCTTGATCACCATGTTTATAAATGGGTTTTTTGGGTTGTTTGTTTGGATGGATATGAAAAAACATCCATTGGGGGATGTAGTTATTAGGTGAGGTATGATCAGAGTTCCGTTGTGTGTTTCATTACCATTAGAATAATGTTGAAACCCTTTTATGGTAGAGGATTCATTACTCCACTATTTAAATACATGAAATCATATAACAAAAATGTTTTATCCCCTTAGATCATAATATAATTTAACCTAAAAATTAATTGAACCCGGTTAAATAATTGTTATCGATCGGATGATGATGTTTTTGTTTCAAACAATGATAATTTTTTATCTCTTTATTTTTTAGATAGTTTGATATCTATGTTCTGATTGTTGTTCCTAGTATTTCATGTGAAATTTCTAATGAATGTAATGAATGAATTAATTAAAAATTAAATTGATAAAAGGTTAAAGAGAAATGTCTAAGGAGTATTTTTTTTGTTTCAATTTGATGACATCAAAATAGGCATGCATTTATGATTAATTGAATTATTAATGGATCCTATACCATGTTACATATTTTTTATAAAAAATAAATACATGTTATATTAATTGTCTAATTAATTTTTGATAGCGTGTGATAAAATATTTATTAGTTTTTTTATAGTTGTAACCTGTAAATAATTAATCAATTAATTTATGATGGAATAAGAACCGATTATGTGATAAAAGAAAATTCCTTTTGTAAGTCCTAATTTTTTGGATTTTTTTAGACCTTATGTGTGTTACACATTGGAATTTTGAGATATCATTGTTGGTAAAGGGTGGATACATTGTTTTTAGGGTAAAGAGCCATGTATATTTTTTTTATTTTTTCTTGTATGTGATGTGATCCTAGGAATGCTTAGCATAGAAGGATATTGTGGTATGTTGGGTGAGGAGGCCAACATGTAATTTGATCCTGCGACAGATGAGCCTAGATGGTTGTTGTGGTATTTCGCAAGGGAGTCCCATTTTTTGTTACAATCGTTGATATTTTGAGTTGATTGATGCATCTTTATATTCATCGGGGTGTCAAGGAGGACACTATAGTTAATGGAATAGTTTTAATATAGAAATACCCATTGATAAGAAATCTTGATTCTCGTTTGAATCGTTTATTTGGGAGGAGGACAAGTCCATTATTTATCTAATTTCTTATCCCCAATCTATATGGTAGATGGATATAATTGGATGCCTGAATTATTTTAAACCATTTCTTGTTTTATAGAGTACCAGATATTATGAAATTTAATAATGATAATAAATGATTAAATGTTTTATCAATGAGGGTGGCACTTGATGCGATGCGACATTGCAGTTATAATTCTACGAATGTGTGAATAAGGTTTTCTTAAACCTTGAGGGGATGGATTTTTTGTGATGAAAATATATTACAATATTGAAATTATAAATGGTTAATTAAGGTTTAATAATTAATTAATGTAAATTGAAACTAATGAAAATTAATAAAATAACAAAATTTATCTATTTAAATGGTTATGTGCTTATAGGATATTTAGACATAGTTGTGGTAATCGAGAGTTCAAGAGATGTTAGATGCAGTTGACTCTAATACAATGTAATGTCCATAGTGTTGTTTTTATCTGTATAATATCATGTGCATTTTGTTTATATTAATCCCGAACCAATATGTTAGGTAAGTTTAATCATAGGGGTTTCTGAGCCCTTGGGGTTGTTTTCCAAAACGTCCTTGAGGGATGATGGATGGATAACAGTCTTATTTGACCCCACTCTCTTCCACTTGGTAGTTACAAGTTCATATATGAACAATTTTTGGTTTTACCCATATATGTTTACAGATGGGTTTAATGTCTAATTGTTATTTTCACACACATGTATTCTGGGTATAGTTTTCTAAGGAATACATTTTGTATAACGTGTGTGGGATGTGATGACTGGAGGTTCCTTACACGGTTTATGCGTTTTGAGGGATTGATGTACAATAAGAGATGTAAGTTACACATTATATGGGATATGGTGGCTATCCAAAAAATCCTTGTGAATTTTGACTTTGTCTATGTGGTATTGTGATGCACGAAGTGCATACTGTGGTGCTGCTCCCAAGTGTCTGCAGGCTAGTCTTTTAGGGAGAAATGCTTAGGATGTGAAATATAGTGGAAGAGTGGAAAACCAATTTGGAATTGGAAGTGGGTTAACCGAGGTATTATTTATTATATTTTATGTTCTTTTATTTATTACATGGTGTGAGTATTCATGGTGAGTCTGTGATCTTTGTATACCTGATTATGTCATATGATAGTTCCCCTTGTTGTTCACTTAAATTTAGCATGATTTCTTTTACATTTGAATGAGATGCTCTAGGGAGGGATCCTACTGAGTGTACTATTAATATCACCCTACATATATATAAACTAATTTTCCAGTCAGATAGAACTAGTTGTAGATCAGACCAGTTTCCACTTGCAAGGAGATTTTTAGTAGGTGTTTGGGCTTCAAGGTCGCAGACCACATTACTTTTCTTTTTTGTACTCAATGGTTTCCATTCAGTTTTAGTAGTTTGTGAATGTCAATACATATGTGAACATATGTTTATTTTAAATTGTATTAAATGGTTATTTTTTGGCATCTTTCATACCTACCCATTTTTCATGTGTTCACTTAGAGGGTGATACCTCCCATTTGTGTGTTTATTATACCCTCGGTGCAAGTTTCCAACACAGGCCCTACGAGAGGTGGGACATGGGTGTCCCCAAATCTCTTCTCTAATTATCATCTTTATAGGGGTGCACTATTTTCTGAGGGGATCATGAAATTTGACACTTATATGAGATATCATTAATGAAAAATAAAAATATTCTTACATTTCATTGTATTCTTTATTTATGTTAATTGATGTTTTTATTTAATGTTATTAAATTAACCTTGGATCCATTTTACACGAACTAGATGTGTTAAAAAAAATTACCTTACTGTCATTAAATGTGAATTACCATTTTTATTTTTTCATGAATTTTAAATGAATTCTATATAATTTTTATATGGGATATATGATTAATATATTGACTGTTTGATAATTAATAAGTTAGTTTTGATGGAACTGAATTTTTTTGACCATTTATGTATTTTTTAATATTAATTTGATACATATTTTTTTATTTGGATTATTATAAATTTGAATCATGTTCATATTTTTTATGTTTATTAATAGTATATATAAATTATAATGACTTCTTTTTTCAGTTTATTCTACATTAAAATTAGATTTCCTCTTAGAACCTAGTTCCAAAAAGAATATTAAAGGATATTTTTATGTTTCTAATTATTGGATTATAGAAAGAAGTCAACATGAAATATTATAAAAAATTCTTTCATGATATGTAAAATAGTCATGGTATTGACAGTCATTGTGTTATATATCTTTATAAAATAAAATATTTTTTTGTAGGGACCTCATTTTCATTAGATATATGTACACATATATGCATATAAAATGTGATGTAAATTAAAATCACATATCTCAATCTCCTTTATGATTTTCTATACATAATTCACTCTTTATTTCCATTTTCATTAATTGAATCATTTTGTTCCCATATTTTGAGTTTCATATGTATATACTACCTCTATAAATAGGGATTAACTATTCCTTTTATCAATATCATTATATCATGTACCTCATATCATTCCATTCCCCACCTCCTTATCAGATTATCCACCTCAACTCAGTCAGAATCACAATAAATATCTCTTTCATAGAACTCGAACTACTTGACTCACTAAATGATGTTTTCACATCATCATCTCACATTCTCAATACCCCTGCATATCTCATGTGAGGGTGCTAATCCATGGATCAATATTATAATAACATTAAAATTAAGTTTTACTTATTAATCACTTCCCTCACACAACCCACATGATCCCCAAAATTTCAACAAACCTATCAATTTTGCTTTCTTATTCTTTTATATATCATATGAGAGATTCATCAATCCATCATTTATGATATTATATTTTTTGCATGATATAGGAACCATTGAGTATGAATCGATTATTTAATTTTGTCTCCCATTTAGAAATTTTTAAAAAATTACAATTTATCTCTCAAACAGGGATTATGTTTTTCATCATTGAAGATAACAACATCATATAAAATCAAAATTTATTCCTGATTATATATAATTTTATGGAATTTATATATATTTTATATATTACCACTAAAAGTATAGATTTTTTATTCCTCAATTATACATGGATATCACATATAATTTCACAAAGCTATTCACAGTCAAAATGCTAAGACATTATATATTTTATAATAATTTCATTTATTCAAACTATTTTTATGTGACATGTGTATCTTTTGAATTTTAAATTTATGTATAATATATACATGAATATTTCATATTCATAAATGTTTGTTCTTCGTTGTTATTTCAATTAATAAATATTTTAATTTTCATTTTAAAAAATAATTATGTACATATTCTAAATTCGTTGTGTATATTAGGTTTATGGATTATAGACATATTCCTTTAATAAACATATTTTATATGTCAAAATAATTCATTATTTTAAAAAAATTAATCATTTATTAGTCCTTTCATTAATTTCTATTAGTAATTATTTATTTCATTCTCAACGTAAAACTAATTAATATTTCCAAATATAAAATGGAATAACTATTTATGAAATATATATATATTGTTTTATTTTTAATATCCCCCAATCAACAGTTGTACCAATTATTATGTAATCTATTATTCATTTATTTTTTATTCAAATGAGGACTGTCCTTTAAAATTCATTATTAAAAAAATGCTACAATTTTTTAAATGTATCATGGTATAAGTGAAACTAGTTATTTTTGTATAAAACCGTTTTTAATTATTTAAAGTTATTTTAATAATGAATTTAGGTTGTAAAAGCATGAATAATAACTTATTTGTTAGTTTTTCATGGCTTCATAGTATTACATTTTCCATTGATTTTTAGGTTGAAATTTACCATTGTATTTTTTAGTAATCTCAATGCTATTTTGATTTTCAATGATTTATTATATTGAATATGATTTTATAAATATTTTATATTTTTATCTACCATTATATTTATTAGAATTAATTTCATGTCATTAATTGATATATCTAATACTTTTTTTAAATGTAAATTACCTGTAAATTTTTATTTCTAAATATAATTCTGAAAAATTTGGATACACTTTTTTCATAAGTTATTAAGAAATATATGTTCATTTAATATATTTTCGTTATAAAATAATCCATTATTAATACCAATTATTCATTTATTTGTTTAGTTAATCATTTCTCAATGTAATTTTACATTGATTTCAAAAATAAATAACATTTTGTATTTTAAAATATTATATAGAATCTTTATTATTGTTGTTGTCTTATATTATTATATTTTAATTAGATCCATTATCATGAATATGACAGTTTTAACGTTTTTCATGTCAAAAATAATTAAATTGTAGCTAATTATGGTCCTTTGTAATATATAATAAAAAAATTGATTCAATAAAATTTATATTATATTTTTTAGATCTTTGTATTAATCATAAATGAGATTTTAATAAAAAAGTATTTTCAACTATTTAATGTAATTTTAATATTTATTTTAGATGACTCATGTAGGAATACTTTAGAAGTGGGTGGGTTTCTGTAGATTCTTTACATTCCCATTTCTAATTCATGTTAATCTATTTTTTACCTTCATATATGAGGTGGAAATTGTAATATAGTATGGATTCCAAGAGAACAATTATATGTATAATGAGACCATCAATCTATCAATCATTCCTCTATAATTATATTTATCCTAATTAATTTTATGGACTTTACTCATTTAACACACATTCATATATTTCATGTAACCAAGATTATAACATGTATAATATTATTAATAATTGTATATTAAGGTAACACTCTATATTCTAAAAACCTCAATCCACACAATATTTTATTAATCATCTTCTGTTATATTTTCAAATCTAAATATTTTTGGATACAATGTATTTTTTCATTTATCCTATTTTTATTCAATATATTAAATGAATATTAATGTAATATTTTTTATTTCCCAATAAGCTAATTTTCTTGTAATATCCCAAGATTAATAGAATTTTTATAGTTTATTTTATTACATTACCTATATATAATACAATACTTTCATCAAAATAGTAAATTACATTATATTATGAAAATTAAATTAATATTTTAACAATATAGAATCACTATATGTAAATTTTTAAGTACTTCCCACAAAATATATATATGTTTCCACTAAAATCTATAAAAAATCCCATACTTTTTGGAGTCCATCTACTATAAAAATGACACGATTTGAATATAAGTATAATTTATAATTAATGAACTACTATGTATTCTCAACAAATTCAATTTGTTATTTCACCCAATATAGTTAACAAGGACATTATATATATTTTTATCCATTCTTAGAACCAATGTTGCCCAACTATGTTATTAATGGTGTTAGAAAAAATATATTATTATTATATTTAATTTCCATTTAGCATAATATTTATGTCCTGAATAATATTAGGCCCGAAATTTATAAAAATCGATCGAAAAAAGTCAATTCTGAATGTAACTAATGTTTGTTTATAAAAAAACATATTTTTTAACCAATTTATATATCAACAGTAATTTTATTATTATTAATAACATATAGTATATAATATTAATTTTGTAAAAATATTATATAACACATATATGTACATTCATTCATAACAAATATATTATATGTATTATTTATTTGTACTTTTTTTGAATAACATATGTTAATACCAATATTAAATAAAACTAATACATATTATTCCAAAACATATATTACATTCTAACAAATGTCAAAACCTGTATGATTACCCAAAAAGGAAACATAAATTTTAATTTATATTTATACATGTTATGTTAAAAAAATTAGATATACTATTAGATTTGAAGATTCAATATTTTATTAAATATTAAAATAAATCTATTCAAACTAATAAAACCTTTTAAATATTTTTTTCTATTCTATTATTATATATTATATTTTTTTTCATTTTAATGTAATTTTTTCGTATACTTCTTATCTATTATTTGCTTATTATCTTTGTAGGTTATTTGTTTCATTAGAAAATTCATATAACAAAACTATTTATTTTTAGAATAAATCTTCTGAATTTTTTTAGATTTTATTAAATTATATTTTGAATAATAATATTATATAATTTATTAATTAAATACAAAAAATCCTTATTTCTAACGAAAACAGTGTTTCATGCATTATATGGTTTTATAAAAAATATTGATTTTTGAATTATAATTATTTTTTTGTTAAAATGGACTTATGTTTATAATTTATTTTTCCAAATTTATATTTAAAAAAAATTATAATAATTTAAAATTTTTGACTTTTTAGTGGGTAGTGAAAAATAATATTTCTTTCTAAATACAGTATTTTTTTCTTGTACTTACAAAAAGAATTATTATATTTATGTTAGTTCCAAAATAACATAAGATAATTTCAACTAAAAAATTAAAATTATTTTCTTTTAAAATAATTTTATATAATATTTTTTAAAAAATAAATTTATATAATATTTTTGTACAAAAATATTTTAATATATAAAATGAATTTCTTCCAGAAAACCCGTTTTCTAATGAAATTTTTGGGTTTATTTTGAAACTAAATTATTCCACTTATTTAAATTGTATAATTCAAAATAGAAATCATATTTCCAAATAGGAGGCTCAAATTTGGTTAATAAGGCACTCTTACTATATTTCATTAGTAATAGATGCCATATTAGTATTTGTTCCATGGTAATGTTAAAAAGAGTTATGTATGGAAAAAAACAATGTTATTTGGTGTCAAATTCATTATAAAAAACATGAATTTAATTCATTTTACTATTCTAATCATTCAATAACCATATAAAATTAAAAAATATCTCCTTTTTCATTTTATCATTAATTTTGACCTTTGGAGTATTTTTATTAATTAAAAATTAAAGATATCACTCACTTTCTTTTAATTTCCCCATACTTGTCCACATACAGATATAATAATTTTTTATTAGATATTAATCTATATATATATTTTGAATAAATTATTTTAATTAAAATAATTATATCATTTATTTTTTTGTGAAGTTAAAACTTCTTTAAATGATTATGAAATAATATCATAGTGCTTGTTCACGTACTAGAAAAATCTGCTAAATGATTTTAAAAACACTAAATGTAATATTTAATTTGTGATATATAATTTAAAATTAATTTTAAAGATAAATATAACATGTTATAGTTATTGAAATTGTTAACATTATATTTACATTGATTTCATGTTGTTTTCAATGTTTAAAGGATTACTTCCAAAAATGACATTAATGATTTTTTATATAAGACAATACTATTATAAATAATTTACAATACATAAAAAACATTTAATAAACCATATTAATGTAAAATAGTTGAAAATTGTATTCATGATCTTTTTATGTGTAACTCTTCCTTTTTATGAAATAATTACAGGCCCCCAATGTGCCAAGAACATTGATATCGCCATAATTGTCAAAATAGTTCACGGCTATTGAAAATAAGGAATAAAGATAATCTAAAAATCTAAAAAATTAGAAATTTTATTATAAGAGGTAGTTTTTAGACATAATCATCCTTTATATGATATATATCAGTTGGTATTTATTTGAATAAGATTAATAATTTATATTAAGTTAATACTATATCAACTTTAGAAAATTCACCTCCCCTCATATATAAAATGGAATATCCTCTCCTCTCTTCAACACATAATTTTATAATTATATATTAATGAATACTAACCCATGTCCATTAAAATCATTCCACCTAACATAATTTGTATTTTTTTATATAAGAACAAATTTATAGGTCTTATGGTCTAATGAAATGGATATTCCTTAAATAAGAGATATGGTTTTGAAATGAATGTTTTAGATTTATTTTTTATATTCCCACATCAAATAATTCTAAAAATGATAAAATAATAAATAGTGTATATTAAATATAATTATATAATTTTTGTAAATGTAAAAACATATATTCTTATCTTACATATAAAATGGGAAACAAAATATCCATAATATTGTTGGGTAAAAAATATCCTCAAGAACCAATGTAATTAATTTTCCATTAACGTCTGTCAATGATTGATATAATGATGAATTTAATATTTATATATGATAATAATCACATATGAATTATTTTTATAGATAATATGGAATCTAATTTTTTACCATTCAATCCCTTGGAAAACGAAAATGTCATTTATTAGTTTATATGGATTACCACCTATACGATGCGTTGTGATTCATTTTTCAAATTCACATCATCTAGATGATAATAATAAATATTACTATTAAATTTTTTCATATAATATATAGGTTATAATTATCATTCTATTAATATAAAATATTACTTACCTTTATTCAATCATGATTATTGAAAAACTGAATTGTTACTCATGGGTACAGAATACATACTCTATCAGTGATTATAATGTAGTTAATTATTTCATAATCATGTTTCATAATTTTTTTTAAAATTATGATTAGTGTATAAAAATTATAATTATTTCATGAATAATTTACTATATATGATTTAAAAGTGTATTATTTAACCATTTTAATTTAATTGAATTCATTTTAGAATTATGTGAAAAATATCATAAAAATATTGACGCATGGCTGTCACATGTTGTGGACAAAAACAATTATATTTTTCCTAGAGCAACACAGTGGCTGACTAGGGTCATCTCTCTTGAAGAGTATTCTCAATGTGGTTCACTTAATTTATTATAGATCAATTAATCTTCTTTTTTTGATGTTTTGTATTTAAATAAAATAGATAACAAAATTTTTTGTGTTTTTGATATGAATAATCTTAATAATCATGAAATACAAACAAAATTAGTTAATGAAGAAAGAACTTGGTTTTAGGGTTTAGTCTTGGATTCAATCGTTATTTTCCATTATGTGTTTGATCTAAGTTTGATAATACAAAATTGAAATCTTGTGTTTGAATCACTACTATTTTCTAGAATAGTAATAATTAGGTTACATATAATTGGGGGTCGTCTCCAAATCGGGGACATTCTCATCACCAATGCATGCAACTCAAATCTATCACAAACATAAAATAAATTTTAAAGAAAATTCAAGAACACCTTGACCTCCCCCAGAGCCACGTCTCGGGGTTATCCTCTCATTTCCTAGAGTTGGAGATCACAATGGAGAATGGATGTAGGAAGATATAGAGATTTATATAGAGAGAGGGAGACAGAAAGAAAAGAAGAAAAGTGGACGGAGAAACACATATGCATGGATTAATCGAAAAGAAATTCAAATTACAATTTAAATTAAAACTAAAAGAAAACTAAAAAGAAAATAAAATAAATGTATGAAATGTGGGAGGAATATAGAATCGGCTGCACCCCGTTCCCCTGTGGGATCCCTCCTTGTCTTTGGGTGTCGAGCTGATGATTTTGGAAGGAGGGGAGGGCCTCCTTTTATAGGCAGCATTCTGTCCCCCAATAGTATTCGCATTTTTGGACCAATAAATTTCTGATTCACGCATGTATCTCTTCTTAAATATTGTTCAGAAATGTCTTGGCCGTTCACTATCAAAATTTCAAAGCATTTGGTCATCGGATGAAGATGTTATGAATTTTTCATTGATGGATTCTGTTTCTGGAAGAAGCATTCAAGAAGGTTCTTTTAAGAATATGTCATTCAATAGCCGCCTTAATGGATTACAAAATCCATGTAATTTTTTTTGTGAACGCCTCTTTGATTTCTATTTCCTCCCCAAGTTTGATAAACGGATTTGAAGATGTTTAGGCCGAGTTGTGGTTCCATTACAGTGGTGTGGTCCAAGCTGTCCGCCAAGAAAAATGTCAAACTTCAATGAATTTTTAGGACCACTAGATGGCAGAATCAGCTCATGGTCCAGCAGAAAAAGATGAAGGAAATTAAATCAGGATTCTAAAAAAATTATATTCACTGAATTTGAAATTAATTTTTTTAGTAAATGACAAAAATACCCTTGTGCTAAAAATCTGTCCAAAAATCCAAAATTATGCACTTTTCACAATTATGCTCATTTTCATTCTAAAACTCAAATTACCCCAAATTTTAATAAAAAAAAGGAAATAAATGGGTTTTATAATCTAAAAACATTAAAAAATACACATTATTTTATCAAAAAAATGAATGTAAATTTTCTCTGTCAAATACCCCCCACACTAAAATTATGCTTATCCTCAAGCATAAAATCTCAACATGGAAATCAGAGGGCACCAATGTTACTAATAATAAAATTTCAATGCAATAAAATAAAACAATTTTCAATATAAAATCAGACACTAAAAAATATTCATAAAATATGAATTTAATTTCCCATTTTTCAATGAAACAAATAATTCACATATTTTACTTTTTTTCCTTTGAAAATTGATGGAACTTATCCTTTCATTCATTCAAGCTCCATGATTAATTACTATTAAACATGTCATCTCATGATTTACCTCACGTTGGATTTTTTTTCTCTCATCACTCATGATAAAATTCATGTAGAGTTATGCTCAGATCATGAGAACATGCTTCTTATCCATAGGCTTGTAAATGAACTACATTCTACACTTTATAAAGACAAAAGACAAATAAAATCATGAAGACTTGCAATAAAGGATCAAATGACTCTAAGACTTATGGTTGGTAGGATTTTATGCTTTAAAAATTATGCCTCAAAGAGGAGGCTAATCTCTAAAGTACAATGCATGATATTAATACTAAAAGTGTAATGGAATTTTTCCTTTCAAAAATAGCAACATCAACCTCCCAAAACTCAAATAAAAGGGTAAGATCATGTAAGTATAATGGATGATTTGTGCACCCTCTTAAATTTTTTTATTTTCGAATTCTTTTTTATTTTTATGAAAGTTATGGTTAGATCAAACCTCACATCCATCACTTAACCACATATGATCATAAGATCTTCGGTCTGGAAAATGGTGATTTTTAGTTCTCTAAAATCAAAACCCATTTTTCTATTTTTTTCATTTTTGTCATTTTTTTTAATTCAAGAGGGGCAAAAAATAAAGTATAATGAATGATTTCACAACCATTTACAATTCCCACAATAACACCCGCACACTTCTTCCTCACAATTTATATCATCCCGTCCACCAAGATTCACTTTACCCCCACACATTAACATAAAAATATCATTAAAATACCAAGAGTTGGGTAGGAATGGATAAAAATGGCCTGAAACATTGCTCATCCCTATAAAGGTCATTCATGGTCTCTATGGGATAAATGAAGGATTGATGTAACAATGGTCTTTTAAAGAAATGTAGCTTTTCAAATGATTCCTCAATCATTTTAAATGTGTTATTACGCAGTCATAGCTTTGACAAGTTTCAATACAAGTTCTGGTCGGTTACATGTCCCATGATCACTCAAGAAATATGCTCAGGAATAAATAAGAAGTAATTGGTCTAGAAATCCTCCCAGGAATGAGAAATATAATATTGGACAATCACTCATGTCATGAATAATAATAATAAATCAATTCACATAAATTTCATAAATTCAATGCATGAATGATGGTTGAGAAATTTCATTTACATGAATTAATTAATTCCTTCAAATCATGAGTCATCATTTCGATATCTATGCTTCATATTTAAAAATCCAATATTTTATTTCAATAATTTAATCATATAAACATTGAAATCTAAAACATGGCATCACTAGGTTCCTAAAAAACTCATGTCTCGTAGATAAGTCGAGTAAAACATTAATTCAAGTGTGGGCATGCAATTTAATATTTAAAGCTCAAAACATGTTGTGGACTAAAATGTGGAGAGTTTAAAAGGTAAAACACTAAAACTAAACTCCATTTTTTCATGAAACATAGTCCTTTCCCTTCACTATACAGGGCGTCCATCCACCATTATGAATCTATAAAAGAAAACAACTCAATTAAGCATAAGGATCATGTCCTTTAAGCTGAAAAAAATAGAAGGGAGGGGGCTTCATGCTAGAATACTTCTTAAGAAATGAAATTGAAATCTAATTTCCTAAAAAGAAAGTAAAGATAAATCTTGGTACGATCCCCCAAGTGGGCCATGAATTTTTACTGCATCCAGAGGGAAGTTCCAGCTGTTATCCAATGTCTGGTGGAGGATGGTCCTTCTTTGATTTGAACCACCTCATGTGGCTTTTCCCAGCTTGTGCTTCATCCTAATGGGTGAGTAATGATCCATGGATAGAGTTCACTAGATCCTCCCCCTTCACAATGATGTATAGATTTCATGGTAGGGTTAGGATGAAGTATGGAACATCCTCTTTTTTGGTTTCTACTTGTGAAACCTTCTTATCTTCCAGTGCTGGCTTCATGGGGGCTGCTTGAAGAGAAGCCTCTTGTCTGATATTCTTAGGCCCATCTATCTGGATATCTTGACGGGGCTCCTCCAACGTGTGTTCATTGAAATAATGGAGCTAAATGTGTTCCTAAACAGGTACATGTCCACTGTATTCTACAACATCCTCCAAGGCATTGCAAAGAATGTCTGATTCTGTATAATCAAAACAAGAGGGAGTGATATAAAAATTTGTTTCAATAAAATCTGAAGAGATGTGGTTAAATAAGGGTTCCACTCCCTGAGTTGTTTCAGCTTCAATATCTACCTTATTGGTAAGTACCTCTTTGAGTATGCTGGCAGAAGGTGAAGGTAGGTAGTCAGGCTCCTCCACCTCGAGTTTGGTCGCAAGTTCATATATGTCTTCTATAAAATCCGGGAAGACATGTGGAACTTCCTTCTTGGCGTCAAATATTTTTAATTTTGTTTGAAGTTCATCGACCATAGCCATAATGTCTTTAGGTGAGATCCATGTTGTAATTCCTCTTTCCATATTCTTTACAATTATCATTAGCGCGTCAGATCTTCATTGGAGGGCCTTGTCAGTGTACTCGTGTTCTTACAGCTGTGAGTAATTTTCAGTCCATGTCGAATAATAATCATTTGAATTCATCATGGAAGGAATTTTTTTTTGTTTTATAAAAAAGAAATGAAATATATCTAATATGTGAAAATAGAAAAAGTAAATGAATAACTGATTGGATCCCCGACAACGGCGCAGGTTTTGTCGCACGCCTGTCGCGGGGCATGGACAAAAACAATTATATTTTTCCGACTGCAGCACAGTGGATGACCAGGGTCGTCTCTCTTGAAGAGCCTTCACAATTTGGTTCACTTAAGTTATTATATATAACTTAATAAATATTTTATTGATGTTTTTTATTTCATGAAAAGCGATAACAATATTTTTTATGTTTTTGATATGAATAATCTAAATTATCGGTCAATACAAACAAAATGAGTTGATGAAGAAAGAACAAGGTTTTGGGGTTTAGTCTTGGATTCAATAATTATATTCCTTTATGTGTTTGATTTTAGAATGATAATCCAAACATGAAATCTCATGTTTGAATCACTACTCTATTCCAGAATAGAAATAGTTTATGTTACATGTAATTGGGGGCCGTCTCCAAATTGGGGACATTCGCCTCACCAATGCATGCAACTCAAATAATTCAGAAACATAAAATAAACATTAATGAAAATTCATGAACACCTTTACCTACCCCCGATCCATGTCTTGGGGTTAGCCTCGCATTTCAAAGAGTTGGAGATCACAATGGTGGATGGATGTAGGAAGATAGAGAGATTGAGAGAGAGAGAGAGATAGAAAGAAAAGAAGAAAAGTTGATGGAGAAACACAGATGAATGGATTATCGAAATGAAATTCATATTACAATTTAAATTAAAATGAAAACTAAACTAAAAATAAAATATCATAAAAAAGAAGACAATGGGGGAGGAATAGAGGAGCAGCTGCAGCCCGTGCCCCGGTGGGATCCCTCCTTGGCTTTGGGTTTCGAGCTGATGATTTTGGAAGGAGGGGGTGACATTCTTTTATAGGTAGTATTCTTTCCTCCGAAATTTTACTCGTTGTTAACCCAATAAATGGCCGATTCATGGGTGGACCCCTTCTTCAATGTTGTTCATAAATGAGTTGGTCGTTCAACCTCAAAAGTTCAGAGCATTTGGACATCAGATGAAGAGGTTAAGAATTTGTCATTGAAGGATTTTGTTTCTAAACGAAGTTTCCAGGAAGGTTCTTTTAAGAATATGTCATTAAATATCCACCTTAATGGATTCCAAATTCCATGTAATTTTTTTTGTGAACGCCTCTTTGACTCCTATTTCCACACCAAGTGGAATAAACGGATTTGAAGATGTGTAGGCCGAGTTGTGGTTCCATTACAGTGGTGTGGTCCACGCTGTTTGCCCAGAAAAATGACAAACATCAATGAATTTTTAGGACCACTAGATGGCTAAATCATCTCCTGGACTAGCAGAAAAAGATTAAGGAATTAAAATCATAATTCTAAAAAAATTAGATTCACTGAATTTGAAAATATATTTTTTATCAAATGAAAAAATACCCTTTTGTTAAAAATCTGTCCAAAAATATTTAATTATACACTTTCCACAATTTTGTGCATTTTCATTATAAAACTGAAATTACCCATTATTTTAATAAAACAATGAAATACATGGGTTTTGTCATCTAAAAAAATTAAAAATACCCATTATTTGATAAAAAATATGCATGTAAATTTTCTCTGTCAAATATCTAATGATTTATTTTTTTAATATGAGATTGAATATAAAATGTTTAAAAGAAAATAATAATAATAATAATAACCATGAATAAGGTTTTTATTTCATTAAACAATTAACATATCCTTTTTTTGGGAAATATAAAAATAAGACATGACTATCCATACATGGGTTTTGGGACACTTTACATTAAATAAATACTTTTTAATATTTAAATGATATATTTCATTAATAATATTCATCATTTTCTATATTTTTATAAATCCATTTCATATAAATTTAATTGAAAATATATTAATTGTAATGGAAATTTTATGTGTTGTTATATTAATGATTTCTAAAGGAATCATTTTGCCAAGTATTTTTACATTAATTAAAAAATAGAAGACAATGGTTTAATTTATTTTATATATAGTTACATATTTTCCATCTCCAAAAATGGTATTTTATATAAGGATTCCATTATAAAAAAAATTTATTTATAAATAAAAACTCATTTATGGGTATTTATGTGTATATTTGTTCAAAATAATATGAATTTCGATTTCCGAAAATGACTTTCATATGGGATCTAGAGAGTTTTTCAAGGGGTTTAAGAAAATAAGTTACATGATTAAAGGTACATATTTAGGATCTAGGACATGGATAAATTTTTATGGTAAATGTAGATTTAAATATAATTTATTATTATGGGATATCATAATATATATTAGATGATAGTTGAGCATAATATAGATCATATTGACTGATGATCCTGGTAATGTTCTTTGATGAATTGGGTAGATATTATATTCTCTATGAATTATAGTGGAATTAAACCTTAAAATCTATTTCAATTTCAAGGATTATTATATTTTATATATGAAAATGTTTCTATAAGAGACCAAAATAAATTTTATATAAATTCTATTAATGTAAATTTACATATTTTTATTGCAAAACACATGATAATGATCACATATTGTGAAGGAATTATTATTCCCCTTTGGATAAAATGTTTTCCTTTTTATATAATTTTTTTCATGGGATGTTATTTCATTGATGAAATGTTTATTTTTTTTAAAATTTTCATCTCTGATTTGTCATATTGTGTTTTAGGAAATATATTAGGTAGTAATTTATATTTTATGTGTATGCATATTTTTATTTTGAGATAAAATATTATTATGTTTAGGGGAATGTAATTTTATTTTCTCTTAATATTAAAAGGAAATATTTGGATTGTATATTTCCTTTTATTTACCCTATAAATATTTTTGTTCTTATACCATTTTTTATAGACGATTAATAATAAATATAAAGCCATTATAAAAATAACAAAAAATATTTATGAAAAGATAACCCATTTTATTTTTAAAGCCCAATATAATTAAAAATTGGATTTTTATATGGTAGATTCAAATATGAAAATAATGGTTTTGTTATGTTAGTTTAATGTGAAAATTCTCTAAAAATAAATAAGTGAAATGATCTTTATGAATGTTAGAAAATAAATTCTTCTATTCACATTCATTTGGGGATATAATAATGAACAACTCATTATATTTGACGTCATTAATAATATTTAGAAAATGGTATATTTTAGAATAATTTAATTATTTACACTTGAGTGATTCTATTTTACGGTTATCAATATATAAGATTTTGTCATTCCAGTTGGATTTATCATAAAAGTTTCTCATCAGAATGTATTTTCACAGACTAAACATTGATGATAAAGTTATAGGGAACCAGCATGAAAATATACTTAAAAATTAATAATGTGTAAATTTTGGAATTATAATAGAATATATATATTTTATGATGAATCCATTTGATGATGATATAAATTGTGGTCGTATCCATGTATGTGAGAAACCAAATTCACCACAAATGAATACAACTCTAGTGGATAGTTTTATTAAAAATTCCCCCAACAATAAATGGTATATCTAACATAGTTTTATTTCATCAATGTATTAATACACAAAAAATGATATTTAATATCAATTTTCTAGACATGAAAATATATCTATATATATTTACTAATTTAAAGGTGATTTTGGTAAATGGATATTGTTTGTTAATAATATTATTGAATAATAAGTGGGTTTTTTATGTAATTGGATGAATTTATGAATATTTTGTTGAGAATTATATTCCTATGGAAAGATTGATGTATAATAGTAAAAAATATTTTTGGAATTGATATTGAAAGATAAAGGTTTATTTATTGTATAGTTAGAAAGAATCATTCAATTATCCAGGTACACATAATATGTATTTGGGATCATGATAATAAAATAATTTTTTTACTCATTATTAAAGTTAAGATATGTATAGTCATTTAATTCCAATGAAATTAATATTTTTGAGAGACATGTTTTATGTAATTATATGATATATATTCTGTTTTCAGATGATCATGAATTCCATGATAATAATAATAATAATACTATAGATAAGGAAATAGGGACGAATCATTTATGGAAATAGTAGTGAAATAAAATAATGTTTTCGATTCTAAATTGGTGGGGAAAATCCTATTGAATGATTTATAAATCATGAGAACTATTTCAGGGGTGGAATGTTTGTTCATAGGTATTTTGATTATAAATAATAGTGTCGCGAAAAATTGAATAATCTGGTAATAGATATTCTTTTAATGGTGATCTATATCTATGACAACCCTGCTTTTTATTACAACTTATACATGCTTTATTACATAAAACATCACTTGATACAACAAAGAAGATCGAGAGGTTTAGTGTCTTTGGGGATTAGGATCATTACATAAAAACTTTAAACTTGAAATACAACATCTTTATTGAAAACTTCCATTACATGACCAATACATTCCTTCGTACTTAGCATTGCATGGGACAACCTGAGGACATGCATAAGAAAAGGGTGAGCTATAAAGCCCAGTAAGGGAGTAAACAATGAATAACATGAGTAGTGAAATACATGTTAGGCAATAGGCATATCAATAGAGCATAATAGAAACATGAACATAAAGGCATGATAAAGCATGATGACCATAACATGGAAATGTGGCAACAACACTTAACATTGAATTAGCATGAGCCAAGGCTCATTGCACATGGAGCATGAGTAAACCCTCATTGCACTTGAAGCACGAGTAAACCCTCGTTGAACATGAATTAGCATGAGTCAACACTCATTGAACATGATGTATCATGATACTATACTTTACCCAATGCATTGGAGTGCTATAAAGGGTACACCCTTCTTAAACATTTCATTTCATGCATAAGTGTGCCACATGGATCATAAAACATGGATTCATAAAAAATAATCATTTCTTCCACGATAAAGGAAAGTCGAATTCATACATGAAACTTTATAATCAATATGTAAATGTGCATAAAGGTGAATACCCTTGATGGAGAAATGGGCATGGTATTCACTACACAAAGACATTGGCTTAGAAAATCGGTGCGATTTCGGCAGCGTAACGGCGTGACATAAGAATTCATAAAAAAAAGTTGATGAGAGAGAAAGGGGTTCCTCATCATATTTACATGTAATGGACAGTAAGGAGATCATATATATACATGCCCCAACAATAGAAATGGAATTTAGATTCATGATACAAAAGTATTGCTTGAATGTAAAAGAAGAGAGAGAAGTTCCTTTCGGAATTTCGGCATAGTAACAGGTGTACATGGGAGGCATTTAATGAGAGAGAAAGGGTTCTCCCATCATTCAAACAATAAGAGGGAAGTATGGGGGAGGTACGAAACCATACCCCAACATTCATAATTGAAATAAAAAGGGAAATACAACTTAAAGAAAATTGACAAAAAAAATGAGAAAGGAAGAAAACCCCTTACTTGGAAGTGTGCTTCCAAAGGCTAGAGAGAGGATTGTGAGAGGATTCTTGGGAGCTTGGGGCACCGTGAGAGGATTATAGAGAGAGTAGGGCAGAGGTTGGACGAACTTCAAGGGCTTTGAGTGAGGAGGAAGTGGGAGCTTGGGTGGGTTTATATAGGAAAGGTGAGAGAATTCTTTATTATTTAGGTTTGGGCCCCCTTATATTAAAATAATCCAAACCACAAACCATCCCATGGTATATGCCCATGGTTTCTGGAAAAAGAAAGAGGAAAATAATATTTTACAAGTCCAAGGTCCGAACTTATTAAAAAATTAGGGTTGCTTATGTGGAGGTGAGTCACACTCCCATGGAAATTAATTTAAAAAGGAAAAGTGTTGAATAAGTCTTGAGGGCTCCATTAATGCTTTGCAAAGTGAGTCAAACAAACCCAAAACCTCATTATTTTAATGATAAAACATATATTGGCCGAACATAAGGATTATGGAATTTTATTACATCACCATTGGGTCATTATGATGTCATAAAACACATTATATATTTAAATGGTATTTAATTTTTACCCAAAAATTTGACTGTCTCAGAAAATTATGAAAATTTAAAAGTTGGATAATTTCGACGTCCTGATTCCAAAAATAATATTTATTTTATCTAAATAATTTTCTAAATATGTGAATTTTCACTTTTAAAATAAAAACCGACATTTATAAAAAAATTCACGAGTTTTGACAGAAATGGCTTTCATACCTTAATAAAAATTTTAATTGCATTCATAAAATTATAAGATCATTTATATTTAATAAAAATTAATTTAATATTAATAATAATATTTTATTAAAATACTATTTAATTCAAAAATTCTTTTAATTTAATAAAATATAATTCTTAATTAAATAATAACTAAAAACACCATTTGTACTTTAAAAACTAATTACAATGTATCAAAAATGACTAGAAATTATATTCGTTATTATATAAAAAAAAATAATGTACATGAACATGGTGCTACTTATTTGTTACATAACCCCTTAAAATAGCCGCATAAGACCTAAGGGTAAGGTGTGCGATGGTGACAGACTCTTGGGGTTGCTTGGATAACATCGCTCGAGTGGTAATATCTATCAACTTCCATTTTTCCCGTAGATGATCACGTTCGAGCTTGACTTGATGAAGATCAGCTTGGGCTTGGTCAAGGGCAAAGCCCAAAGATGCCACCTCTTTTCTGAGCTCCGACAAATGGGCTTCGTAAGGGGCAATTCTACTGGATGAGGTCATCGCTTCCTTTGTCTGAGTAGAAAATTGGTTCGTTAAAGCCTTATATTTAAACTACCCAGATGATCACTGTTCAACGACTATAAAAGTAACGGTCACAAATCTTAAAGTAAAACTAAAAAAAAGTTGATATCTTATAAAAAAATTTTTCATAAAGAAACATTTAACTGGATCAAGAGGGATTTTCCATTAATGAAATTTTGGGTCTTTACAACATTCCCCCCTTAAGAAATTTCACCCTCGAAATTTTCCTTTTCCAACACTAAAACAAATGTGGGTAACTTAGCTCCATTATATCCTCTGACTCCCATGTTGCTTCTTCAAACTTGTGGTTTCTCCACAACACCTTGATGAGGGGCATTGTCTTATTTCGTAGAACTTTTTCTCTACAATCTAAGATCTTCACTGGTTGCTCCTCATAAGAAAGATAGTCTTCTAATTGTACCACCTCAGAAGAGAGTACATGTGAAGGGTCTGGTATGTACTTCCTTAAGAGGGATACATGGAAGACATCATGCACCTTGGCCATAGTAGGTGGAAGTGCTAGTCGATAGGCCACAGCCCCAACACGATCAAGAATCTCGAAGGGGCCGATGTACCTTGGACTTAACTTCCCTTTCTTTCCAAACCTCATGACCTTCTTCCACGGAGATATGCGTAAAAACACCATGTCTCCGACTTTAAAATCAAGGTCTCGTCGACGATTATCTGCATAACTCTTCTGCCGACTCTGGGCTGCCTTGATATGCTGCTGAATGGTTTTCGCCTTCTCCACCATTTCTTCGACCATTTCGGGTCCAAGCAGCTTACGTTCACCGTCCTCATACCAACATGCTGGTGTTCTACACCTTTTCCCATACAGGGCTTCATATGGTGCCATTTGGATGCTCGAGTGGAAACTATTATTATAAGAGAACTCAACTAGAGGAAGATGTTGATCCCATCCTCCTTTAAAGTCCATTGAGCACGCTCTCAACATATCCTCAAGTGTTTGGATAGTTCGATCGGATTGGCCATCAGTTTGAGGATGATAGGTCGTACTGAAGTTCAGTTCAGTATTCAGAGCATGTTGAAGACTCTTCCAAAACTTAGAGGTAAATCTTGGATCTCGGTCAGACACAATAGATAGTGGTACTCCATGCAACCGTACCACTTCCCTGATATATATCTGTGCCAGTTGATCCAAAGATAAATCCTCTCGAATAGAAATGAAGTGTGCAGTCTTTGTAAGACGATCCACAACAACCCAGATTGCATTGTTGCCTTTGGATGTCCTTGGAAGTCCAGTGACGAAGTCCATGGTGATGTTCTCCCATTTCCATTCTGGTATGGGCAATGGTTGCATCATCCCCTTAGACTTCTGCCTCTCTGCCTTCACTTGCTGACACACCAGGCACTTTGATGTATATTCAGCGATCTCCTTCTTCATATTATCCCACCAAAAGTTTTCTCGGAGATCTCGATACATCTTTGTGCTCCCTGGGTGAATAGAGAAATTTGAACTATGTGCATCATCCAAAAGTTCCTTCTTCAGCTCCGAACTTGATGGAACACATAGTCTTTTCCCAAACCGCACAATTCCTTCTTCATTAACATTAAACTTTGAGGATTTTCCCTTTTTAATAGCTTCCACTTTTTCTTGGATTCCTGCATCATCCTTTTGAGCATCCTTTAACCTTTCCAAAAGATATGGTTGAGCAATCATTTGTGAAAGGATTGATGATGTTACCTTCTTTATGATTCGCACATCCATCTTCATCAAGTCTAAGAAGATTGGATCCTTCTCAATTATCATCATTGATAGAATTGCTGGATCCTTTCTACTTAGGGCATCCGCCACCTTGTTCGCCTTCCCAGGGTGGTAATGTATTGAACAGTCATAATCCTTGATGAGCTCTATCCATCTTCTCTGGCGCATATTAAGCTCTTTCTGTGTGAATATATATTTAAGACTCTTGTGGTCAGTATATATCTCACATTTCTCTCCATAGAGATAATGCCGCCAGATTTTCAAGGAAAAGATCACCGCCGCCAACTCCAGATCATGCGTTGGATAGTTTCGCTCATGGATTTTCAATTGCCTTGAGGCATAGGATATCACTTTATCATTCTGCATCAGCACACATCCTAATCCCTTCTTCGAAGCATCACTGAATACCACAAAAAGCTCCCCACTTGTGGGTAAAGTGAGCACGGGTGCAGTGATAAGCCTCATTTTCAACTCCTTGAAGCTTTCTTCGCATTCATCACTCTAAGAAAACTTTACTCCCTTTCGAGTTAGCTTGGTAAGAGGGTTGGACAATCGTGAGAAATTTCTCACAAATCGTCGATAATATCCAGCTAACCCCAAGAAGCTACGGATATCAGTTACCGATGTTGGGCTCGGCCATCCCTCAATTACATCTATTTTGGAGGGGTCCACAGATATCCCATTGCTTGTGATGATATGACCCAAGAATGAGACTTCCTTCAACCAAAACTCACACTTGCTGTACTTTTCATAGAGATTCTCCTTGCGCAAAGTCTCTAGTACAGTTTTTAAATGCTCTTCATGGTCCTCCTTCGTTTTGGAGTATATTAGAATATCATCTATAAAGACTACCACAAATTTGTCTAGGTAATCTCTAAAGACTCTATTCATCAAGTCCATGAATATTTCTGGAGCATTGGTGAGTCCGAAAGGCATTACTATGAATTCATAGTGCCCGTACCTTGTACGAAAAGCAGTCTTGGGGATATCTTCCTTCTTCGCCCTTACATGATAATATCCCAACCGCAAGTCGACCTTGGAGAAGTATTGTGATCCACGGAGCTGATAAAACAAGTCATCGATTCTTGGGAGAGGATACTTGTTCTTTATCGTGATTTTGTTAAGTTCACGATAATCGATGCAAAGCCGCATTGACCCATCCTTCTTCTTGACGAAGAGGACTGGTGCACCCCATAGTGATGCACTTGGGCGTATAAACCCTTTATCCAGATTCTCCTGTAGTTGTTTCTTCAGCTCTTCATGCTCAACAACAGCCATTCTATATGGAGTCTTGGATATTGGTAGTGCCCCAGGTATATGTTCAATTGAGAACTCAACATCTCTTCTTGGAGGAAGACCAGGAAGTTCCTCGGGAAATACATCAGTGAATTCCCTCACAATAGGAATTTCTTCAAGGGTGGTTTCTTCTGTGGACTCAATCATCTGAGCCAGATATGCGTGCTCATAAGGCAGTAATATCCATGCTTGAGATGATGGAGCTAAAGGAGATTCATCTTCCTCCTGACACTTGTAAAGAATCGGGGGTCGATTCTCCATATGGAGTGTGATTTCCCTCTCCTGACAATTTATGTTGGCTCTATATTAGGAAAGCCAATCCATGCCAAGAATTGCATCAAATTCCACCAAAGGGATTATGACGAGGTTCGCCGGGAAATTCAATCCACAGATTATAATAGGGGAGGACTTATACTCATGGGATGCAATGATTGCCCCATTTTCCATACTCACCGACATCTTTACTTCCATGATTTGTGGTGGTGCAGGGATTATTCTACTAAACTTTTGAGATATAAAAGAATGCATAGAACCTGAATCAAAAAGTACGTTCGCTATTCCTGAATGAATAACTAGCGCACCTGTCACCACTTTGTTGTCGGGGTTCACTTCGGCAGAAGTGATGGCAAAAGCTCTTCCTTGCTATCTTGGAGGTTGTTGATTGCCTCCGATAACCCTTGGATTAGGGCACTGATTCGCAAAATGACCCGGTTCATTGCATTTGAAGCATTGAACAACGAGTTGAGGTTCGAACGGAGCGTTCCTCTCCTCTGTCGCAGCCGCGGGTCCTTCTTGCTGACAGTTAACAGCTAGGTGCCCTTCTCTTCCACACTTGAAGCATTTTCTTGTCCCCCTAAGGCAATATCCAGGGTGCTTTTTTCCACACTTTCGGAAAGTGGGGTGCTGGAATTTCTTAGCGCCGTTGGATTTATCCATCGGACCACTAGCATTGAAGTCCACCTTCCGCTTCTTGTCCCCATGATACCACTGTGATTCTCCGATATCCATTTCAACCTTAAGGGCACATCGGACAATTTCCTCATAGCTGTCAAAGTCACGGATCGCTAATGCTTTCCGCAAGCTAGGCTTCAGCCCACCAAATAAGCGGTCAACCTTGCATTCGGGGGTAAAGGAAAAGCCGGAAGAGTATCGTGCAAGCCTTGTGAAGTTTCCCTCTTACGCTCCCACAAATTCCTCATCTTTCTGTTTGAGGGAAAGGAAGTCCCTTTCCATCTTAAGACGGAGGGTGCGTGGAAAATATTTATCGAAAAACATCTTCTGGAATACCTTCCATTCCAAAGCCTCGATCTCCTCCTCAGGCTTCGTATTTTTGATCAATGTCCACCATTGATCAGCTTCACCCTCCATATGATAAGCCGCCAGGAGAACCTTCTCTTTTTCAGAGCATTGGAGGATGTAGAATATCTTTTCAATGGAGTTGATCCATTGTTCAGCGATCGTGGGATCGGATGATCCACTAAAAGTAGGAGGCCTTTGTCTCATGAAGCATTCAATAGCGACTTGTTCTTTCTTAGGGGGGGGGGTTGAACATTCCTCTTGACCAGTGTTTCTATTCAAAACTTGAGTTAGCTGAGAGAGAAGCGTGACAAAGTTCGCGATTCCTGCTCCCATTGGATTGGGCATCTCATAAGTACAATCATCACACTGATCTTCACAACGGTTGTTAGCCCGAGTTCTCCTATTACCGGCCATTGGCTGGAATAAAAGGAAAGTCATGGGGTAACACATAAAGAGTAATCCAAAGAAAAAAGTTTGATGACTTATAAATAAAGTTTAATCTATTTAACTCATGAGTCTATAGGATTCAATCCAGGCTTTTCATGATCTTCCTTCTAACATATATTCTTAGGGGAATTTTTCCCTTAATAAGGGTTCATAATAAGATTGTGAATTTATCAAAACATATCCCCCGGGAGTGTCGTAACCAAGAGTGTAGCAAGGCCAGTTGTCGTGCACCAGTTCCCGTTTGAGTCTAGCTCAAAGTGGTGTTTTCGGGTTTTACCCCTAGGATACATCTGTGCCAGAGCCGCCTCTACCTGCTCGTATCCAGACAGGGATGTATTTGTTTGCTAAACCACTTACTTAGTATTTATCAAAACATAAAGATGTTTTTATTATGGTTAGTCTTGTATCTAAGGCTTTACTAGGGTTTCCTAATCCCAAAAATAACTAAACCTATCCTCTGATACCAACTATGGAAACCCTGCTTTTTATTACAACTTAAACATGCTTTATTACATAAAACATCACTTGATACAACAAATAAGATCGAGAGGTTTAGTGTCTTTGGGGCTTAGGATCATTACATAAAAACTTTAAACTTGAAATACAACATCGTTATTGAAAAATTCCTTTACATGACCACTACATTCCTTCGTACTTAGCATTGCATTGGATAACATGAGGACATGCATAAGAAAAGGGTGAGCTATAAAGCCCAGTAAGGGAGTAAACAATGTATTACATGAGGAGTGAAATACATGTTAGGAAATAGGCATATTAATAGAGCATAATAGAAACATTAACATAAAGGAATGATAAAGCATGATGATCATAACATGGAAATGTGGCAACAACACTTAACATTGAATTAGCATGAGCCAAGGCTCATTGCACATGGAGCATGAGTAAACCCTCATTGCACTTGAATCACGAGTAAACCCTCATTGCACTTGAATTAGCATGAGTCAACACTCATTGCACATGACGTATCATGATACTATACTTTACCCAATGCATTGGAGCGCTATAAAGGGCGCACCCTTCTTAAACATTTCATTTCATGCATAAGTGTGCCACATGGATCATAAAACATGGATTCATAAAACATAATCATTTCTTCCACGATAAAGGAAAGTGGAATTCATACATGAAAATTTATAATCAATATGTAAATGTGCATAAAGGTGAATACCCTTGATGGAGAAATGGGCATGGTATTCACTACACAAAGACATTGGCTTAGAAAATCGGTACGATTTCGGCAGCGTAACGGCGTGACATAAGAATTCATAAAAAAGTTGATGAGAGAGAAAGGGGTTCCTCATCATATTTACATGTAATGGAAAGTAAGGATATCATATATATACATGTCCCAACAATATAAATGGAATTTAGATTCATGATACAAAAGTATTGTTTGAATGTAAAAGAAGAGAGAGAAGTTCCTTTCAGAATTTCGGCATAGTAACGGGTGTACATGGGAGGCATTTAATGAGAGAGAAAGGGTTCTCCCATCATTCAAACAATAAGAGGGCAGTATGGGGGATGTGCGAAACCATACCCCAGCATTCATAATTGAAATAAAAATGGAAATACAACTTAAAGAAAATTGACAAAAAAAATGAGAAAGGAAGAAAACCCCTTACTTGGAAGTGTGCTTCCAAAGGCTAGAGAGAGGCTTGTGAGAGGCTTCTTGGGAGCTTGGGGCACCTTGAGAGGATTCTAGAGAGAGTAGGGCAGAGGTTGGACGAACTTCAAGGGCTTTGAGTGAGGAGGAAGTGGGAGCATGGGTGGGTTTATATAGGAAAGGTGAGAGAATTCTTTATTATTTAGGTTTGGGACCCCTTATATTAAAATAATACAAACCAAAAACCATCCCATGGTATTTGCCCATGGATTCTGGAAAAGGAAACAGGAAAACAATATATTACAAGTCCAAGGTCCGAACTTATTAAAAAATTAGGGTTGCTTATGTGGAGGTGAGTCACACTCCCATGGAAATTAATTTAAAAAGGCAAAGTGTTGAATAAGTCTTGAGGGCTCCATTAATGCTTTGAAAAGTGATTCAAACAAACCCAAAACCTCATTATTTTAATGATAAAACATATATTGGCCTAACCTAAGGATTATGGTATTTTATTACATCACCATTGGGTCATTATGATGTCATAAAACACATTATATATTTAAATGGTATTTAATTTTTACCCAAAAATTTTACTGTCTCAGAAAATTATGAAAAATTCACCGTTGGATAATTTCGACGTCCTGATTCCAAAAATAATATTTATTTTATCTAAATAATTTTCTATATATGTGAATTTTCACTTTTAAAATAAAAACCGACATTTATAAAAAAAATTACGGGTTTTGACAGAAATGGCTTTCAAACCTTAATAAAAATTTTAATTGCATTCATAAAATTATAAGATCATTTATATTTAATAAAAATTAATTTAATATTAATAATAATATTTTATTAAAATATTATTTAATTCAAAAATCCTTTAATTTAATAAAATATAATTCTTAATTAAATAATAACTAAAAACACCATTTGTACTTTAAAAACTAATTACAATGTATCAAAAATGACTAGAAATTATATTCGTTATTATATACAAAAAAAAATAATGTACATGAACATGGTGCTACTTATTTGTTACATAACCCCTTAAAATAGCCGCATAAGACCTAAGGGTATGGTGTGCGATGGTGACAGACTCTTGGGGTTGCTCGGATAACATCGCTCGAGTGGTAATCTCTATCAACTTCCATTTTTCCCGTAGACGATCACGTTCTAGCTTGACTTGATGAAGCTCAGCTTGGGCTTGGTCAAGGGAAAAGCCCAAAGACGCCACCTCTTTTCCGAGCTCCGACAAATGGGCTTCGTAAGTGGCAATTCTACTGGATGAGGCCATCGCTTCCTTTGTCTGAGTAGAAAATTGGTTCGTTAAAGCCTTATATTTAAACTACCCAGATGATCACTGTTCAACGGCTATAAAAGTAACGGTCACAAATCTTAAAGTAAAACTAAAAAAAGTTGATATCATATAAAAACATTTTTCATAAAGAAACATTTAACTGGATCAAGAGGGATTTTCCGTTAATTAAATTTTGGGTCGTTACAATATCAGTTTAAATGATCATGGAAATTATGATGAATTGTAAATGAAGTTATTTAAATTGGGAAAAAATTACTATGATTGAATGTAAAATGGTGTATGAAAATCGTCGTCTACAAACACAGATGATGTTTTCCCACATAGTTATGTGTTCACAAAAACATTATATGTCTATTTTTATTTTTTTGACTCCCTATTTGACTATGGATAGTTGAATTCATTAGTTCCTTTGAAATTATTTGAAATAATGGAACATAAACTCCTGAAAATATGATAGAACTATATAGTTAAAACTCTAAATGGATGTATTAAAATTCCAATATTTATTTGAATTTTAATATTCTTATATAAGGGATGGTGTTTCTTATAAATATTTCTAAACATCCAATTAAAGAGTTTGATTTAGTTATGGGTATGAATATGATTTTGTTTTATCATTATAAAAAATTATTTTTGTGGTACAAAATATATATTTAATTTTTCCACATGTTTGACAACATATCAAGATGATGGGAACATGCCTTTTGATGGATGTGAATGTTACATAGATCATGATGATTAAGAGAAATAAAATTTTCAAATTATAGATATTATATTTGTGAATGAATATATTAATGTTTTTAACAATTATTATATATGTGTCATTCTTGATTAGGATGTTTAATTTACTATTTACATTGTTCATAATAAAAAAACAATATCAAAAACCCATTATCAAATGGATCAAGTAGAAATATTTTAATTTTAAAATAAATTATAATCGTTTCTAGATAATGTATGATTTCATCCAATCCCTACACCATGGGGTGCTCTTGTTTTTTTGAAAATAAAAATGGTGTTTCGATGAGGTTATAAAATTATTATATATCCTTTAATAACATCAATTATATCACCTTGTATTCATTCCCTTATATCTATTTTTTTTGTTGTCTAGAGAGAGCATAAAATTTTTATATTATTTATTAGCATTCAAAATATAATTGTTTTATGGTGTTTGTGTAAGGTGTTGAGAAACAACATTTTTGAATAGATGCATGCATTTTGAATCTTTAGTTATTCTCATTGGTTTTGTAATGCATCATATTTATTCATGGATCTTGTGAATAGATTTACCTATGAATATTTATATAAATATTCAGTTCTATTTAATTAAGATATATCTCTATATTCTAAAATTTCTATGTTTTGGAAAAAACATAAGGATTGTAATCCATATCATGTTCAAAAGAATGATATATGGAAAATTTTAATTATTATGAATATTTTCTACAACAGCATTCATTCCTCATGAATATTTTTTATGAATATATAACAACTATTTACCTTGCTAATATTTTTATTGTGGTATGAACATTTCAAACAAAATGGGAGAGAGATTCATATTTTATCTTCAATAAAAAGTTATTATTAATTATTTGTTTTTTTTATTATTTAGGACATTGACTATGTCATCTCAAATTGAAGTTACATTAAACCAACTAAAAGATTGTAATTATGGTTTACAAAAAATTATAAAAAGAAATATAAATGATCCAATTTTGTACCCACCCACATAATGTAGTTATTTTTGTATCAAGAATTATTATTTAATAAATGGTGTTGGATTTTCTCAGATACATAATGAATCTGTAATTTTTTGTGCTTCAAATAATATAAAATCAACTGAGAAAAATTTCCATACACTTGGACATAAACTGGTGTCTATTTTTATGGATTTAAAAATTTGGAGATATAATTAATATTTACTAATGCATGAGATAAATTTTGATAAATATGTTTCACGTATATAAAGACCCAATTATTGTTTTACCTGATATATAAGAAATTTATATAAGTGATAGTGTGTAATGATTGAACATTTTTGTATTGACATAAGAATTTTAGAATAGTAGTTTGTATTTTGAGTTGAAATGATAATGTATCATTTTATATGCTATATTTTAGAACATTATCATTGTGTTGATGATTTGATAGTTGTTGTAAAATAAATTTTGTATACATGAACTTCATCTTTTTTGTTTCTTGTATCAAAGAATTTGTCCTTGTCAGAAAAATTAAGAAAACATTGATGGAAAATAATATTTTTTATGAAAAGGTATAATTTGTTATGAAATTATAATATCCTAAATTTAATATAGAAATAGTTGGTATTTATATATTTAAAAAAGGTTATGAGTTTCATGAAATCCCCAATTAAAGAAAAAACTACTGAGTGATATTTAAATCACTCTATTTCCAATTCATCATGATTTTAAGATAATGTTTAGAAACCTCAATGACATTTTTGGTGGAATGGAATAAAAAATATTATTTCTAATTTTTCTACAATATATTTGAAATTTTAATAAGTAAAATTTATATTGAAATTACTGATGTGTTTGCATCATCATTTTATAGTTCTAGAATAAAAAATGAGAATATAATAATTAATATCATGGTGGGATTTCCAAATACATCTCGAGATAATAAATTGATTTTTGTAATTATTAAATAATTAAATCAATTTATTCATATACATCCTAATAAAGATACATTGAATTAAGATTACAATTATTGACTATATCTAAAGGATATAATTATAATTTTTTTAGTTGAAATTCTAATTATATATTATCATTATTGTATTTTTATATATTAATTTTTTATTTTTTATTAGAATTCATTGGGTAATAAATTATATTTGACTTCACCATTTTATCCTCAGTCTAAGGAACATTAAAAATATTGATTCAATGTTTTAATTGTATTACCATTATTATAGATATAATAACAATTTGTTAGATGAATTTTAATAAAATAGTTTTTTTCATTCAATTATCTAGAGATCAGATTTTCTTTATTTATATAGAAAATGGTATTGGACTGCCTATTTTGGTGAGGAGTATGTTTTAATAATGTTTTTTGAAAATCAATTTTAAGATTAAATGGTTTCAAAGGTTAATATGATTCATTTACATATGAGGAAATCTCAAAATATGTAAAAATGATATACATATAACCAAAGGAATGAAGATTCATTTTATACAGATGATAATGTTTTATTATTGTCTATATATGAAATTCTTTAAATCGGTTGGTAAAAAATGAAATATAAATAAATTTTTCATTGTATCATATGAATTAGTAGATAAATTTGATCCCATCCATAAAAGATTTCAATGCATCCAGGTTTATTTTGGGTATATTACTAATGACATTTTTCCTTGTTGTGAATATATATTTCAAATGAAACAATATATATGAGACACCAATGTAGATTAGATGTATGAAAAAACTGTTATAAATAATTGAAAACACATATTCATGAACAAAGAGAGAAGTTATTTCAAATGATATAAATTAATCAAGTTTAGGTTTTTTGTATAAACCATATGGTTGAAGAAGGAACATGGTAATAAGAAAATGATATGATATAATTGTACCCACAATTTATAAGTAATAAATAAAATTGGGAGGACACAATTTACATGGTTTTAGAATAATTAAAATACACAGTAAATGTTAAAAAAACATATTCATTTAATTTATTTTTATTGATCTATAATCACTATATTATATTTTAAAATACTTTAGTCAATATTAAGAAAGAATGATTTCAACCCAAAATGGGTTTTAATGCATTATATAATATTATTTATTTTTTTTAATAATTATATATTTTAGTATTAAAATTTTCACATATTTTAATTCAGTATTTCAAAATTATAATAGGGTGATTTTTTAAGAATGTTCTGTAATGTTTTAAATTTCAATTATGCGTAAAAAATAAAAAAATTATTAGATAATATATTTTAACATTATGTATTTAAAAAAATTACTTATATTATATATTATTTCTTAAAAATAAATAGTAAATTTTTTAAAAACATTATTCATTTATTGTACTTTTAATGAATTTTTAACATGAATATTTAATAAGAAATAAAGTATATTTTAAATGGAATTTTTCTTATAAAAAAATTACCCATAATTCTTTCCATTTTAATCTAAAATAAAATTAAAAAAGTTCATGAAATTGATAATTAAAAAATCAATTCCATATTTGGAATATGGAGGTAAAAATTTGGTTAAGAGGCCCATTTTATTTTTGGTTTTTATGATTAGAAACCCTAGTAAATTTTTCTTACCATGATAAAGGTAAGATGATTTAATTTGGGTTAAAACTAACATGATAACTATTAAAATTCAAAAAAATAGTTTCCATTATTTCAATAAAGGATATTTTTCATCAATAATGATAAAAAAATATAAAATATGTCCTTTATTCTATTTATCATTTTTTATTCATATAATATTTTTTGAATTTTAAAAAAATATCATTATCTTTCCTTATAGTTTCACATATATGTTCATATCTGGGTTAAAATAAGGTTATAATGAATCATTATGGTTATTTTTATCAAAATGAAGTTAATTTTATGATTTTAATTTATTTGTTATTTTTTCGTTAATAATTCCATAAATACTTATCCAATGCTGAGTCAATGCATATGAAAATAGTAGAAAAATCTAAAAAATGAATTTAATGATAACAAAGGGAATTTTTTTCTATGTATTAAAATTTCCCATGAATTTTACTTATTAAGATATAATATTATTAATAATTTAATGATTTATATATGTATTAATTTTATTTCAGAATTTTTTACATTTAAATAAAATAAATATTTCTAACAATGACCTTAATGATATTTTTTAATATAAAACAATATTTAACTAATTGTTTTAATGTTCAAAAAAAATATTTTATTCGGGAAATTGAAATGAAAATGATAGAAAATATAAAAAATTAAAATTAAATTAAATTTTACATTTTATAGTATCTTTGTTGACCCCCAAAGGCTGAATGACCTTCATATCATATTAATGGACAAATAGGATAATGGGCTGCCAAAAATTGTGATAAGAGTTCAAACAGAATATAAACACATAAAAAATTTATTAGGTGATAGTATCTCGATGCATACTCATCATATCATTGAAATATATGTCAATTTATTGGATATTATTTTATATTACTTTTATAATATAATAAATTTTTAAGAATTCTCATGTCATGACCCCTCCCTTGGGGCCCATGCCTTGACTACCCCAAGCCCACCTTCCATAGGCTAGGGGTTGACGATAAGCACCAAAGGCGTAAATCTCTATTCTGGGAAGTAATTTCCTTTATAAATAATAAACACACATAATCAGAGTAAGATGGAAGCAAAAAAATAAGTAAAAATGTATACAAATTAGTACTGAAAACTATATGGGCCGGAATACAAGCCAAACTGGAAAGCACAAGTACAACTGAAAAGGGACAAACAACTGAAAGGTGAAAGTAGTTCCTGGATCATCCACCATAGATCCTACCTGAAGGGTAGGTACAGATAGCCTCTACAGAACTCAACGTCCCTCCGTCTCCTCCGTGTACCATCACCCCCATGTGGTCCACCTTCGAGTACCATTCTTTGTTTTCCACTCAGCCTCGGTCAGCGCTATCTGTGGTCTGCAACCTGCACAGTGAGGTGCGGGCATATCCCGTGCATGGGTGAGTATAATGATACTCGGTAGGGACCCCGAGACCCTAATGGTCTCACAAAATCCAACAAGCATAAACCAAAAATTAATAAATCAACATATAACCACACATAGGTATATACCCATGGGTATACCTATGTTATCAAGTAATTCATCTCAATCTTGAGGTAAACTCATAAGTTAATGACTCATGTCAACCATGATTTTATTCTATGGATAGTATCAATCTAAAGCCTCAGCTGCTGGAGAACTCTTCCTCTATTGAGTACAGTGGGTCTGTTGCATCACATAGAGGTGATTCCCACTAACTTGGACTACTGAGGTACTTTTTTGTTTGAGTACAGTGGATCTGACATGCTCACAAAGAGGTTCTCCCCACCGTGGATCTGCTGCGGTCACACAGAGGTGCTCCCCCTTATATCCTACTGAGGTACTCCACTTGTCGAGTAACGTGGGTCTGTCGCGCTCACACAGAGGCGCTCTACCCCATGGGTCTGCCGCGACACCAAGGCACTCCCCACTGGACTAGTTGAAGCACTCTATATCGAATTAGTCTACCGTCATCAAGTCTCAGCCAGCTACTAGGTTCTCATACAAATGCATGCTCGTCTCTGGAGGATCCGCTCCCCAAGCTACTTGTTGATACTCAAACTGTCATGATGTCCCACGTAGAAGTATTTCAACGGTCTGCTATGTCATAGAGGTCTCAACACAATATACAACGTGTCAATCGAATGCTCGGTCAGTGGGTTATTAGCTTTTTAGTCCTAGGGGCCTGGTTGGTTTCGAATACGATCCAACCTGACCGAAACTCAACTAAACCTTAAACTCCAGTTGGGTATACTCAAAGGTATCGTTGCGCTCCGAGAAACTCAGCGTCGATGAAAGTTCGTCAAACGAACGTCCAATGCTAATGATATGGCCAATGAAAGTATGTGTCGGTATTGGGAGTGGGCCTAGTCCAACCCGGTCGGACCAACTCGGCATAACCCAGTCTAGACCTACCCAGTCTGGGTTGACCGAGTCAGCCAGCTAGGTACAGCCCATTCTGCTGGGCCCAGCCCAGCAGACAGTGTGGTGGTTCGGCCTAGGGGCCATGGCGTAGGCAGCTCAGCCCGGAGGCCAGGGCTAGTTTGGCCAGCACCGCGAGTGGTGCGGCTCGGGTGGCTCGTAAGGTCGGGCAGCCAGGAGGCCAACGGATAGCCGGGCAAGACTCGCACGGCGCGAGCATCATGAGGGTCAATCCGCGGGGCACCGGGCAGGGCGCGGGGTAGGCCGAGGTGAATCGGGCAGGGCGCGAGGCAGGCTACGGGGTGCCGGGCCGAGCGTGGGGAAGGTTGTGGGGCACCGGGCAGGGAATGGGGTAGGCCATAGGGCGCAGAGCATGGCACGAGGCATGCCTTGGGCGCTGAGATGGGAGAGGGGCAGGCCGCTGGGTGATGGGCAGGCCGTGGGGCGTCGGGCAGGGTGCGGGGCAGACCGCAGGGCGCCAAGCTGAGCACGAGGCATCAGACAGTGCACGGGCAGGCCGGAGGGGTGTGTTGGAAGTGGGCAGGCATTCCAGCGGGGTGTACGGGCAGCGTGCGGGCATGCCGATGGTTGAGCAGGCTGGTTCGGTGCGGCTTGGGCCGGCACGAGGCAACGATGTTTGGTCGGGAACACCAGTGCATCGTGGGGGTGGCGTGGTTCACAGAGGTCGTGGGTAGCATGACCTTTTTCATTTGCGCATTCGTCGACTCGTTGTCGCTTATTTTCCATGCTGAAAGAAAGTTTACAAAGAGATCGACGGAGGGAGTTGGGCCATGTTATTTTTTCCCACACCCTCCGTGTTTAGGGATGATAACAATTTTTTTAACAAAGTGGATGAAAGTTGAACAACAATTATATACAATACATCTCACCTATTTCTTTTAAACGAAGATGAGTAGAAGGAATGGAATAATACTCAAGGTAAACCACCAACCTTTGATTGTTCCTCGACGATGAAGTCGCGGGAAGAAGATGATGTTTTCGTCGTTCGTCATATATTCCACACACTTCCAATCCATGCTCATGCATCAGTTCATTGATGATGAGGAGGAGGGAAGATCTGTCGAAGACATCCCGCGTCGAAGGGGGGTTCCAAGGAATAAAGTCAAGGAAGATCATTCTTCGTTTTTGAAGGTGTTCTTCGTTGGAAGCGTTCTTCATTGAGAGCCTTCTCCCAAAATTTTTCCCAAGTTCCTCCTTTATCTCAACTCCAAACAAAATTAAATAATAGCCAAATAATATATTAGGGTCTATTATGTTCCTTGGTGTAAATAAAAATTGAGTGATTTAATTAAATGAGTTGACTCATTTAATTAATTAGGTAGAGTTGGCATAACAATTCAAATTGGAGAATTAAATTAATTGGATCCACATAATTAATGCATGATAGTTGTCACAAATTAATTATGGGAGGCCAAAAGGCTCTCCCTCATTAATGAGGGAGAGTTGAGAGATTTTATCCTCCTCCATCAATAGGGGATTATGCCCTGTGTGGACCCCACGTCGTAACATCTCATGGGAGGTTTTGTTCGGGTGTGCCCCACCACCATAACCTCTCATGGGATGTTAATGTGTAGTGGTACCACCTCCAAATCCCAAGAGGAGGTTTTAACTCCTAGTCACCCACATGGAAGCTGAATAAAATAAATTGTTACCACACTTTATTTTATTATTTGTTATTTTTAAGAAAACCCAAAAACTAACAACAATTATCGACCAACTGCCACCGAGGTGAAAGTATTATTAAGCTAATACTAGCGATGAGAGTTCAATGGTGACTTTAGATTTTAGTTATGAACCCCGGTTTAAAAGATATAAAATCCCCCTCTTAATTTTACTGAATGTACCGGAACAAAACTTCAGAAATAGATTTCAGGCACACCGGGCCACGGAATCATGCGCCGTAAATTTTGGCGGACTCAAAAATCCCATGTATTTATGAAAAAAAATCCATGAAAATTTTGGGTCTTCACATTCTCCCTACATCAGGGATTTATGTCCCCATAAGCATCAACTAGATCTAAGGGAACAAAAGGGGGTACTCAGCATGTATATGTGCCTCCCACTTCCATGTGCTCTCTTAGAGGTTCCCGTGCTGCCAATGAACGTGAACTAGTGGAATCGACCATCAGCGTAGGACCCACTCCTGTCGATCCTAAATCCCCACTGAAACCTCCATTAAAGTTTCCCCATCATTGACGTCCAACTCGCCATGGTCGATGATGTGGTAAGGGTCGTTCACGTATCTCCTCAGCAGTGTTACATGGTTCACGTTGTGCACCCGGTGCAATAGAGGTGGAAGATCCTAGTAGTAAGCCACCTCTTCTACTCTGCTGAGGAGCTGGAAAGCTCTGATGAATCTCGAAGATAACTTGCCGCCTAGGACAAATAATTGCAGAAATCATCGAGGTGAGACCTGAAGGAAGACGTGGTATCCATCATCTAACTATAGAGGCCTCCGTTTCCAAACATCATACGAGTTATATCTACTCTGTGCATTCTTTATCTGCTCCTAGATGATCTGCACCTTCTCTGTGTAGGTCGTACAATCTCTGGTACCACTAGTACTGACTCCGTTGGGTCTATCCAGCACAAAGGTGATCTGCATGGTCTTCCGTATAACGCCTCTAAATGTGTCATCCCTATGGTAGAGTGATAACTGTTGTTATAGGAAAACTCCACCAGAGGTATATGATCCACCCAACAACGGCCGAAGTCAATGACACTTTCAAAGAGCATGTCATCGAGAGTCATAATGGTCTGCTGAGTCTAACCATCTGTCTGAGGATGGAAGGCGGTACCCAAGTGAAGCTGCATCCCAAAAGCCTATTGCAACCCCTTCTATAGCCAGGAAGTAAACCGTGCATCATGATCGGATATAATCATCAAAGTTATACCATGTAAACGCACAATCTCCCGCACATAGAGGCATCCCAGGATCTCTACTGAACCCTACTCTTTGATCGGTAGGAAGTGGGCCGACTTGGTGAGTCGGTCGACGATAACCCAAATCGAGTTGTGATCCCAAGATGTACGTGGAAGATACATCACAAAGTCCATGGATATCACATCCAACTTCAACTCTGGGACCTCTAAAGGCTAGACCAATCCTGTTGGTACCTGGGGCTCTGCCTTCAGTTGCTAACAAGTGAGGCAATGAGAGACGAACTCTGCTACCGGTTTCTTCATTCCTGGCCACTAGTACTGTCGTCGAAGGTCCTGGTACATTTTCTCCACTCCTGGATGTACTTCTAGTGGGGATGTGTGGAACTCCCTCAAAAATTCCTTTTGAAGTGCCACTGTTACCAAGGTACGTCCTCTAAAAAGGATGACGTGATCCCCACCTTAAGAAAATCCATCAGGTGTCTGTCCTGTGGATATCCTAGAACGTCGTGTCTCACAGTCAGTGTCCCCATGCTATTCCTCCCTGACTCACTGAAGAAGTGTAGAAGTGACAGTAATATACTGAAGGAATGCTGATCCATCTCTCTCAACAAAGGATACTTATAAAGCAGCAAGTTTCTTTGTCGCCTTGCTTAGCTGCTGTATACTAGATCTCAAGATGAGTGCATCTACTACTATGTTCCCCTTTCCAATACTATAGACTATCTTGAAGTCATAGTCCTGGAGAAAATCAATCCATCACCGTTGTCTCAGGTTCAGGTCGATTGGAGAGAAGATATATCTGAGACTCTTGTGATCGGAGTACACGATAAAATGTTGTCCCATCAGATAGTGTTGCCAAATTTTCAAGGAGAACACCATTGCTGCTAACTCCAAGTCATGAGTAGTGTAGTTTTCCCCATGTTGTCTCAGCTACCGAGAACCATACGCGGTCACTGCTCACTCTTGCATCAGGACATACCCGAGACTGGTCCCAGATGCGGGGCAGTAAACTATATACCCTATGCCTTCCTCTGAAAGTCTCAAGATGGGATCACTAGTTAGCCTCTGCCTCATCTCATGAGAGCTCTATTGACAACTCTTCAACCACACAATGGTCTTCCACTTATTTTTCAAGGCTGATAGTGGTGATGAAACTTTGGAGAAGTCTGGAATGAATCTCTTGTACTATCCATCCAAACCTAGGAAACTTCGTACCTTCATCACACTCCTGGGTGGATCCCAAGCATGTACCACCTCAATATTCGCTGGATCCACTGCAAGTCGAGCCTCTGAGATGATTTGACCCAAAAAATTAACCTCTCAAGTCCAAAACTGGCACTACGAGAGATTACCATAAAGCTGTTGCTCTCGGAGTGTGTCCATTACTACCAGTAAATAGTAGGTAGGCTCCTCCTCAGTAGTCGAGTAGATAAGAATGTCTTCGATGAAGAATAGTAAAATAGATTGAGGTACAACTGGAAGATCTTATTTATGAGTCCCATGAACACTGTTGAAGCATTAGTTACACTCAAAGGCATGACCATGAACTTGTAGTGGCCATACCGACATCTGATGGTCATCTTCTGCACATCCTCATCTCGAACTATGAGATGGTGATAGCATGATCTGAGTTCTATCTGCGAGAATCATCGTGCTCCCTTCAGATGAACAAAGAGTTCATCAATATTTGAGAGTGGGTACTTGTTCATCACAGTATCCTAGTTTAGGAAATGGTAGTAGACCCAAGGCCGCATCCTCCCATCTACCTTTTTGGCGAATAGAATCACAGCTTCCCTAGGAGAAAAATTGTGCCAGATGAATGCCTTCCCCTACAAGTCCTCTAGCTATACCTGCAGCTCACGAATCTCATTGGGATTCATCTGATATGATAGAGTAGATATCTGTTTCGTCTTGGGGTACAAGTCAATGTATAATTCCACCTCTCTACGAGGAGTTAGTCTCGGGACATCATCAGAGAAAACATCCGTGTACTGGTCCACCACTATAGGATAGCTCAGTCTCTCCACATAAACTACTCCAAGGGTAGGGCATGCTAACTGATGAGTGATCAGTTGCACCCTATTTCGAGTAAGTATGGCCTGCACTGCAAAGGTTCCCTTCTCGCCGGTGAAGGTGAACCTTGTCCTATCTGTGCAGACACACAACACTTTATGACTAATATTGTCAATCTAAGCATTGACTGTAGATAACCATTACATACCCAAGATGAATTCATAAAGCCTTCACACCGCTATGAGGTGATCCCAGCCAAATATCTCAACTCATAGAGTAAGCTCAGTCTGCCATAATGTGTCTATAATCATTGAGTCTTCTACCGTATGAGTCTCTAGACGTAAGGATCGAGTCAAAGGATCCATTGGAATCTCCAAGCTCTGTTTGATGTTAGTGTCAATAAAAGAGTGACTGGAACCTGTGTCTATAAGAACTACAACTATGGTGGAGTGGAAAAAGTTCGTACCTTGAATCATCTCTGGAGCGCCATAAATATAAGCCTCAGCTACCTGGAGATGAGTGCTCTCCTGTCCACCTACTCCCTATGATTATGGTAGACCTCATGGCAGTGGTGGCGGTAACACCTCGAATCGTCACCCACCACCTGTTGCATGACCATCTTCTCTTCCACGTCCACCTACTCCCTACAGACTACCTAGATCGAATATATGTATTTGTGTTGGTAGTACTTCAACAATCTATTGATCATCTGAATGGCGGGTTAGATAGTCACGAGCCATGTGACCATACCGGCTACATGAGTACCACTACCCTCTCCTGGCATGTGTGTCTCTACCCCGGGAGCCCCGTACAACCAATCCTGAGACATGCAGTCATCCACTCATGGGTCTGGTCCTCTTGGACCTCTTCTTAATTTGTCTACTTCAATCTACAGAAGACTCCACTACAAGTCGACTAGTTATGGGTCTTGCTATCGGAGACTGCTCAGCAAGGAAACTCTCCACTTATAGGGCTCGCTTCAACCCCACTGCATGCGTCAGGATGCTAAGGGAGATCATCGAATCCTATATCTCTCACCGGAGACCCTGTTTGATGGTCCATGCCCTGAAAAATGGGCCTCGTACCATATCTGTAGAGTAGTACGAGAGGTAGGTGAACCTCACTGAGTACGAAGCTACTGTCATGCTACCCTGATGTAGATGCAGTAGCTCATTTATTTGGACTGCACAAAGGGTGGTTGGGACAAACTCCATTCTAAATAGGCTCTATAGATCTGTCCATAGTAGCGTCATCTCATCATGCACCTGGAGAATCAGGCTCCACCATCTGCCTGCTGCTGCTTGAAGGAGACTTGCAGTAAGGATGATCATAAGGTCTGTTGGTGTCCCTAATAGTCCAAAAACTCTCACCACAGCCTCCATGAAATCCTTAGCCACATTTGGTTCCATCTCTCCGCTGAACATGGGTGGAATATAGCATTGGAACTCGTGCAATGCGCTTAAGCGGTGTGTATTGTCTGCTGCTAGGGCTGGTGGAATCGGTGGCCCAATGGGTAGTGGTACTGTTGGTGCCTCCGCTCGAAGAGGGCCATGCACCAAGGCCTCATCGCTCGGTGGGATATATTCACTTAAAACTATCTAGTCTATTTCTGGTCATCCATGGGGAGGCATCCTGAATGAAACAGATGCGACACGGTTAAAAGATTATACATGTTGAGAAGACTCAGTTGAGATGACTTAAAGAATAACTTTTGAAAACACACATTCAATCAATGTTTTTTTGCACCGAGTTCGAAATCAAGAGTCTGGGTCCTGGTGTATGGATATGTCGGCTACCGAAACAACACTGGACTCCCTGAACTGAAAACCACACTAGCTAAAAATAACAAATTTTCTTCATAGAAACAAATATATTAGAGTCCATTGACCTGCGATAGAAACAACTCCTCTGATACAAATTTTTCATGACCCGTCCCCCGGGGCCCGTGTTGTGACTACCCCTAGCCCGCCTTCCATTGGACATGGGCTGGAGACTAGAACCAATGGCGTAAATCCCTAAACTGGGAAGGAATTTCCTTTACAAATCACAAACACACATAATAAGTCTAATCTGGATGCAAAACATTGTGTCAAATAGTACACAAATGATTACATAAAAGTAAAGGGTCCAAAATACAATCCCAATAGGAATGTATAAGTACAAATAAAAAGGGAAAAATAACTAAATGGTGAAAGAGGCTTCTGGATCATCCACCATGGATCCTACTGAATGGTAGGTACATATATCCTCCACAACACTCCACATCTGTCCATCTCCTCTGTGTACTGTCACGATATTTGGTCCACCTCTTGGTACTGACCAGTCCTGTCAACTCAGCCTCTGTTAGCGTTGTCTGTCATCTGAAACCAACACAATGAGGTTCAGGCATAGCCTGTGGAGGGGTGTGTATAAAGATACTCAATAGGGACCCTGAGATCCTTAAGGGCTCACAAAATCCAACTAGGATAAACCAAAAATTATGAAATCAACAGATAACCACACATAGGTATATGCCCATACATATACCCAAGTTATGAAGTAGTCCATCTCAATCATGAGGTAAAATCAAAAGTTATTGACTCAGCTCAACCAGGATTTTATTATATGGATAATACAAATATGAACCCTCGGATACTGGAGAACTCCTCCTCTATTAAGTATAGTGAGCCTGCCGCATCACACAAGGGAGCTTCCCACTAACATAGACTGTTGAGGTACTCATCCTATCAAGTACCATATATCTGTCTTGCTCACACAGAGGTGCTCCCCACCGTGGGTCTGTTGCGCTCACACAAAGGCGCTCCCCCTCGTAGCCTGCTGAGGAACTCCACATATCGAGTTCCATGGGGATATCATGCTCAAACATATTTACCTCTCACCATGGGTATGCCGCGACTCTGAGGTGCTCCCCACTGGACTAGTTGAATCACACTGATTCAAATCAGTCTGTAGTCGTCAAGCCTCATCTAGCTACTAGGTTCCCGCAAAAATGCCTGCTCATTTCTGGAAGATTCGCTCTACAAGCTACTGGTCTATACTCCAACTATCATGAAGTCCCACGTAGAAGTATCTCATAGGTCCGATTCTTCATAGAGGTCTCAACGTAATAGACGTTGCATCAATCAGGCGACTGGTCTATGAGTTATTATCTTTTTAATCCCAAGGGTCTCGGTTGGATTCGTATACGATCCAACCTAAAGAAAACTAAACTAAACCCTGAACTGTAGTGGGGTATACGCAATGGTAACATCACGCTCTGAGAAAGCCATCACCACTAATAGTTCGTCAAATGGAAGTCCGATGCCAAAGATATGGCCAATGAAAGTATGGTTCGGTATAGGGCTCGGTCACGTTCCGACCTTGTCGGACCGAATCAGCCCAACCTAGTTTGGGGAAAACCAGTCTAGGTCGACCCGATCCGCCCACTAGGTTTGGCCTGGTCCGCCTGGCCTGGACCAGCAGACTGTGGGGGAAGTTCGACCCGGAGGTCGACGCATAGGCGGCTCAGCCAGGTGGCGGGGGCCAGTTCGGCCAGCACCGCGAGGGGCGTGGCTCGGGCGACTCGGGAGTCGGGCGGCTGGGATGCAGGTGGACAGCCGATCATGCTGTGTGGGGCATGGGAAGACTGCACAGGGTGCGTGAAACACACAGGGCAGGGCGTCGTGCACCAGGCATGGGGCGGGGCAGGATGAAGGGCGCCAGACAGGCCATAGGGCAGGTCACGGGGTAGTCCCTGGGTCGCCAGGCAGGGCGCGGTGCAGGCTGTGGGTTGATGGGCAGCCCGTTGGGTAGGTTGTGGGGTGCTTGTCAGAGCACATGGAACCAGGCAGTGAGCAAGAAAACTGGTAGGGCATGCGGGCATGCCGATAGTCGGGTAGGCCAGCTCAGCGCAGAACGAGCCAGCGCGGGCCGGCTGTGGTCGGTCGGGAACACCGGTGCTCTACAGGGGCGGGGCAGTTCATAAAGGCCATGAGAAGCATGAATTTTGTCATTTTCACCTTGTCGCCTCCTTTCTTCTTCTTCTCCATGCCGAAAGAAACTTCAAAAAGAGATCAGTGGAGGGAGTCAGGGAATGTTAGTTTGGCCCACAACCTTAGCGTTTAGGGATGAGAATAGTTGGTTCAACACAGAACAAGAAATTTGAACAACAATAGTTTACAATACATCAAATCGATTCCTTTTAAATGAAGATGAGAATAAGGAAATGAATAATAATAAAGGTAAATCCGCTACCTCTGATCATTGCTCGACTATGAAGTCGATGGAAGAAGATGATGTTGTCATCTTTCGTCATGTCTGCCATGCACTTCCAATACAAGCTGGTGCATCCGTTCGTTGACGACGATGAGGAGGGATGATCGGTCGAAGATGTCACACATTGAAGGGGGTTCCGAGGAAGAAATTAGAGGAAGATCGTTCTTCCTTTTCCATGTTGTTCTTCGTTGGAAGCGTTCTTCATTCGGATCCTTCTACTAATATTTCTCCCAAGTTCCACTTTTCTCTCTACTCCACCAAAAATGAAATCGTATCCAAATAATAGATTATGATCTATTATGTTCATTGGCATAAATTCAAATTGAGTGATGTAATTAAATGAGTTGAGTCATTTAATTAATGGGGTGGAGTTGGCATAACAATTCATATCATAGATTTAAATTAAGTGGCTCCACCAAATTATTTCATGAGAGTTGCCAAAGATTAAATAGCGGAGGTCAAGAGGCTCCCCCTCATTAATGAGGAAGAGTTGAGAGGTTTTATCCTCCTCCATCATTAGGGGGGTTAAGCCATGTGTGGACCCCATGTCGTAACCTCTCGTAGGAGGTTATTTTTGGGTGTGCCGCACCACCATAACATATCATGGGAGGTTAAGGTGTGGTGGTTCCATCTCCAACTCCCAAGAGGAATTTTTAACTACCTTTCACCCACATGGAAGCTCAATAAAATAATGTTTTAGATCACATTATTTTATTATTTGTTTTTTAATAAAACCCAAAAACTAACTTCAATTATCGACCAACTGTCGATGAGTCGAAAGTCTTCTTAAGAGAATACTGATGCTGCGAGTTCAATGGTGCCCTTGGATTTCAGTTCCGAGCACCGATTCAAAAGTTATAAAATCCTTCTTGTACGTTTACTAAACGTACTTGAACAGAACATCAGAAATTGATTGTGGGAACACCGGGCATCAGAATCATGTGCTGTAAATTTTCACAGACTCGTAAAATTCCCATGTATTTTAGAAAAATTATTTCCTTGGATATTCCAGGTTTTTACATCCCCTACTATCACTAATAAAATTCTATATCCTCTCCAATCATACTCACACCATATGATCAGTGTATCTCTTAAAACATATTACCAAATATAATATTAACATGCCACAAAATATTATATTAGTATTATTTTTTGTATAACACCATCCTTAGTTGATAAAAGGCCTAAAGGATTGTTGGTTTTTTGAAGAATATTTTTTATTATCAACAAGATTCATTTTTATAATTTATTCTTACACTATTATAGAATATTTTTCAAACATGATGAAATAAGTAAAAAATTATATTAAATATAATGATATATACTTATCTTAATGAAAAAACATATATCATCCTTCTCTTGTACAAAACAGTAATCCAAATTGTCATTTATGTGAATGGTAGACTACAGCCACATGAACTGATGTAAATATTTTTCTATCATCGCCTCCTATGAATAGTTATAATAATTGATTTATTTTTATATATGATATTAATTAAATATGAAACATTATATAAGGATAATATGTCATCTAATTTCATACCAATCTATCCATTAAAATATGATTATACCATTTGTTCCTAGCTATAGACTACCACCTCCAAACACTAACGTGATTAGTATTTCATTAACGTGTCATACATTTGAGGTAAATATGTTTATTTAATGAGATATGTAAATTTTAAAATATTAATAACATTCATTAAACATTAAATAAAACTTATCTTCATTCCATCCGGATCATGAAAATTAGAATTGGTACTCTTGAATAAATATGACTTACCAAATCAAGGATTATAAAATAGTACATTTATCAAAAACATCATCCATTTTTTTGTAGTAAGTAAAATTAATGTAAAAAATGACACTTTTCTGGATTTTTTGTTTGTAGATGATGTCATAATGATTTTTGGTACCACATTCATCAAACCAAAATCGGTTTGGATTTAGGAAACAAAAACCATTAAATTATCCAATGAGAGATTAGATTATTATGTTATATTATATTACTTGGTAAAAAATATAAATGAAATAAAAACACTAAAAATAATATTATATATGTATAAAATTAAAATAATAATAATAATATTTATAAAAATATTATTAATACATGAGTAGTCATACTCGAGGTATGAGACATATTACATTAAAAACAACATTATAACTACTTTCAAGATTTATTCAATACATATTTTTATTTTATATACATATTCTTAAAAATCATTTTTATACTCTATTATATAGAAACACATGAAATAATGAATAAATTTTATGTCTATTTCATACAAATCATTTCAAAATATATATTTTCATAGAAATATTGACATTCATTACAAAAGATAAATGTAAATTTCTATTTTAATGTAATTTTAATAAATAATATTTTCTACCACTTAATCCATTATATGATATTTAGATTTCTTATATATCATTTATTATTGAAACCCACCATTTTATTACACGATCCTAACCAAAATTCCTTGAAAGAATATTAAATAAATAACTCTAAATTTCCTTTTATGTTTAGTGTATTCAAAACATGATAAATATATCAGAACATACATGGTATATTAATATAAACATGAATAAATTTAAAATACTATTGAAATTATTATTGGTTATCAAATGCCAAATGAAATTTGCGAAAAATATATCAAATGGACATTTACAAATATGTAATTCATGAATATAAAACTTAGTAAGGGATATATAATGTAAGAGGACACTATTTTTGATACATATATTATAATATATGATCAATTAAATACTAAAATCAGGCACAACATAAGTACATGAATATAAAAAATGATTCATATCATAGAAATGTGACAACAACATAATCATTTGTCATTTATATATATATATCAGCAACTCTCATCACTATGGTTTTTTAAAATATATCAACAAATAGTTGACAATGTTTTCATAAATCTTTAACAAGGCATGATACCAAAGTATCATATACATGAAATCTCCACTGATTACTTCTTCACCTAATGAATTGGAGTGTTATGAGGGATTATATTTTATATGTATAATAATATTTGAGCTATATTGATTGAAAAAAAATACATTCATACCAATTTTAATATATGAGTATGGAATATTGGTTTAATACATAGATACCCCAACAGATAGTTAAAGCATTCATCAAAATGAATGCACTAAAATTTAAATTGTGTTGGGTATTGATTTCATGAAAATTTATATTCAAATATCAACGCTTTTTTCAACCGAAAAATAGGTTCTAATAATAGTCTTTGAGGATGTATAACGAGAGGCAGTGGGGTTCTCTAATGGAAAATAAATCATATATAATATAATGGTGGAATCCAAAAAAACTAGAAAAGAATATTGGAAATAAATATTCCTTAAATGAAATATTTAAAAAAATGAAAATATAATACAGAATATTCTATACATAGGGAGGATTCTTAAAAAAGATACAAATATTTTTTAATTATTATAATACAACCATGGAGAGACTTTTGAAAGGGAAACTAAATACTGATCTACTATCTACAGAATTTTTTGTGTGGATTGTGTAGGTCAATGTGGTATTTATACTATATATGAGTGTTTTTAGGGGATAAAGTGGTGATTATTTGGTTGTTAATGCTATCCACATTTGGATGAAATTAACATCAATTTATTTGGATGATAATAAAGATGAATTGATTGGTAAGGCAGTGAAATTTATTACAATAATCTGATATTTGTATATTATATGGGTGAAATTTATAGTATTTATGGAAATAGAATTATTTATATGGTAACTCACACCTATGGGATTATTTTTATGTAATACAATAATCTTATATTTTTATATCCCATTATTGTAACTTGTATTAATAATAAATATCAATACATAATATTTATTTTTATTATGAAATGTAGTAATATTTTTTCATGTGACAACAAAACATTATATAAAAATATTATATAGTGGAATGTGTTATTTTATTATTATACGATTTTTGGGACATTGAATTGGCCACCTTAATAATTTTCATCCATGAAACATGTATTTTTCTTAAAAATATTTGGGGATATATTCCCTCAATCACATCTCAGTGATCCTGAGTAGATTCTTTAAAAATTATATTTATAATTAATAATTTTATAATTTATGTTATCATGATTCACATGTTATTACTCACTAACAATATTTTTTATCAGTTCCGCTTAATAAGAAAATATAGGATCCAAAAAAAATTAATATAATTTATATTGTTTTCAAACATATACCTTCCTAATAGAGACATGCAGTGGTCATTGTGGACTTTGTAAATATTTTGAGTTAGTGCTAATCGACAAGTATAAGCTGCAATATTTTCCAAAAAATAAAAAGGTCTATTGAAACATTGAATTTGTTTCACATATATTGAAAATATCATAACACCCTTCTATAGTGATATCTTGAGAAATACATGATTCCTAACATAATATTTGAATTCCATTAATTGATTATCTATATAACTCAAATCTTGACTTTTTTTGGTACTAATACATTTATAAATATATTATATCATTTCAACAGTATCTCACACATTGTAGTATCCAAATAGATTCTATCATCTAACTTAATCCATATAGGGTTGAATTTTATAAATATTTATATAGATAGCATCAAAAGGATCTATTTGATTACTTGAGTAGAATCTATTGTTATATAAAGATTCACCAAGTGAATGATTTTGATCCCAAACACATTGAAAATCATGAAAAAATAACACATAGCATGTATTACAATGATTTATTAGTCCCCTCAAACAACCAATCAGTTTGAGTATGATAAGATAATCTAAATTTTACTTTTCTATACATAACATTATGAAGTCTTGATTTGAAATTATTTAAAAATATTGAATATAAGTTATAAAAATTTGATAACAGTTCTCTATAGATTCTCATTACATCTAGAATATAGTGGTGAGCTAGCCTTTCTAGGGACATATTTTCTCTTATTGAAATAAAATTATATGTATTTTTCATATTATAAATTATCACCCATATAGAATTTTTTCCAAAATTTGTATTTGGTAAGGGAGTGAAATTTATATAGTTCTGTTTTCCCACATCAATATATGTATGGGATGTGGATACAATACATCATAGGGATGTTTTACCTATTTATTAACTATCAAAAACACTAAGAACCTTCTAATATAGTTAGTAATATCGATTTTCGTATAGTCCTATAGATAACGACCAAACATGCCCTATTAAATTTTTTTACGTCTAAGATGAAATGAGAATGAAGAGCTCTATAGTTCAACCATAAACTACATTTTCATATCCATATATTAAGGGATATATATACTTGAAAATAATTTTTGCAGATTGATCAATATCGAATTACAAATCGTTCACATTTTTTATCCACTACATTATTTTTCATTAAAAGAACAATTTATTGACTTTTTGTGATCTTATCTAGTAATCAAGGTCTAAAATTATTTTTGGATAGTATCAATGATGTATATTTACGAATGATTCCCTTTTATAAACTTAATAGTTCCTTGCTAAACTAGTCTTTATAACATTTACTCCATGAATGTACACAAAGATCACACCTCGTCAATTCATTATGACAATATTTAATATTACATTTTATAAATTGAATAATAATTTCTTTTATGAATTCCCATCATTCTAATTTTCATCTAGATTAGTTACCTTTGATTAAATGTATTTATTAGTATATTTATTCTGTATAAACATCCAACATTTACACATAATGATAATGTTTCTATATCGTTAAAAATAAATATAGAAGAATACTCTGGGACATTAGTGGAATAATTATAATCTTTTGGATTTAACTATCGATACACATAGGTGACCAACTATTCAATTTTCATGAGAAAAAATCCAATACCTTACATAGATGTGACAATGAAGATAATAAATAATTATATATAAAATCATAATTTTATTACAACTAAACTAAAAAACACTTAAATTTATTCTGATAATCATTCTTTTTATTCCATTATTCAAATGAACCAAAATCCTTTTTGAGATAAAATTTTATGTTTAATTTAATTGATTGTTTTTAAAAAATTATATTCCAACAGGATTAACCATGGAAACTATAAATCTAATTCAATATTTTTGAATGTAGACACTCATATATTGCCTTAGTCTTTTGTGTGTCTATATATATTCCTTCACCATATAGACATGTCCCAAAAATGGTCCTTCTTGCATCTATAACTCAAATTTGATAATGTCCTTAAAAAATATTATATTTCATGTTTTTTTAATATAAATAATGGATGTTTTTAATGTTTAACATTTATTTTGGAATATAATATAATTTCATTGATAAATATAGGAAAATTATTTGGATTTCCATAATTTCTCAAATAATCAAATCTATAAATATAATTATTGATTTAGTCATCCAAAAAGGGATATAAATTAATTCATAATTCCCATATGGTGATAAAATATATATCTTATGGATGTTCTTTTTGAACCATCTATAAATGATTCCATGTTCAGATATTTATATTATAAAATAATTGAACATCATAAAGTGGGGTGGATAATTCATCAATTCTCAAAATAGCGTATGTGATATTTTTTATGACCCCATTATGATATCGATATTAAATTAATATATTTATTGATCTAACCACATCATCAAAAATATCAATAGGTCCTTTGCGCGAAGACACCATTTATTGGAGAAATACTTTCTATATGACATCATGTAGTTTCTTCTTCAATTCGTCTTTATTGGTGGCTCCCATTATAATCTACAACATTGATATGTTGTTCCTAAAAAAAGTTTAATAGATATTTACGAAATATTTTTATTAGATAATCGATTATAATTATATAGTAAATGAATAAATGTATTCATATCAAATGGTTGGAAATTCTATATTTTTTACATTCAAAATCATCAACTTCTTTAATAACAATTTTTTAAAAGAAGTTCATATTTAGTAGTTCATGGAAAAACTAAATGGGTTATCTCTTATTTGAAAATTTTATTTAGTTTCCCACTAATTTGAAATTCTGATTTACTAACATAAAATATTAATCTTGAAATTATACATTGAGATCCAATCTAAAAAATGAATTATATAAATTTCAACCATTAGAATGATGACTGGATTTATGATGAGGTTGTTCCTATAAAATTTAATTATGGGATTTCATGAAAATTTGTTGTCTTCAATAAATTCACTATTAGTTTTAAATAATTTATCTAGTTTTTAATAAATCATTTTTAATCTATGTTCATTTAAAAAATAATATAAATAAAATAATGTGTATTACAAGAATCAAACAATGTATTAGAAATACTAGATATTTAAATAAGGTTGTAAACTTCTGCCTCAATTGGAGCCTCATCATTATCCATCATGGTAATAAAAAATGGCCATAAAATATTTTCCACTGTTGGGTTGATTGAGGTTCACCTCCACCATTATTAGATTTGTAACGTAGATTGAAATTTGACAAAGATCCCCACACGTGATTTATTTTACTGAATGATGCACTAGACCTTATTTTAGATTTCATTTTAATTAGGATGTTGAGGATCTAAATCTCCCAAAAAAATCACAATGTGGATAAAATTTCACTATTTTTACATCATTACCCAACCATAAATATATTTTACTGAGTTCCATTGGCCCCATTCTTTGTTACAAGGGATGTTGTAGTTTCTATTCTGCACTATATTGGTTATGATTCTTCCCATGGATTTTTTATACACTTAACTTTTTATCATGATACCATTGTGAATCCCCTAAATTCCATATCCCCTTTGAGGGAAAAATGAAATGTTTAATCATTACTCCCAATTTCCCCAATTTCTATAAAAAATTGACGATCTGGCAATATCTTTCCAAATAATCAAACAATCGTATACTAGTTATAAACAAAAAAAATTAAGCATTATAAAAAATACTTGTTTATTTCACATCATAATATATAACATATTCACACTACATTTTCATCAACTCAAGGAATTCATTTTATATGTTTCTTTGATAGTGTGTGTGGAAAATAACTATTCAGAATTATCTTTTTAAAATAATTCCATACTATAGAATTAATTTCTTCTTTATTAATGGTTTTTTATCAATGTACTCTTGTGAATGGATTCCCACATTAAATGATACATGAGTAAAGTGTCCAATTTTTTTTCAAAATATGTGTTATAAAAAATTTATTTCTAGTCGTATAGATTCACTATTCCTCCATAGACGGGTTAGAGGATCCGAAGAAGGCTGGTGGTTATTTAAAACTAAAGGATTAAACAAATAGTTGATTTCTCATAAATGATTTTGGATGATATATGTGATTCATAACATGGGATAACATCATCAAAAAATATACTACGGAATCCATCAAATAATGGTTGTTTTCATTTTAATTACTATTTTTACCATGGTTCAAAAGAACCCTTAATTTCGATATATTATCTATAAAAAATCCCTAATAAGAACATGTCTACTTTTACTAACCTATAATATAATAAATTATAAATGGTAGTTAATTGGAAATTTTATTATAAAATTAGTCTAAAAAACATATACATTAATATTTCTATTCCTTAATATATAATTTACAGGTTTTAAACATTATTTACCAATGTTTGGTCCAAATAAAATGATAAAAAAAGTATATCCTATTAGATTTTCAATCTAGGTGTTTTAAAATTCCACTTTTGATTACATTAGGAGATGATCAAGTAAAAATGCAGTGTACCCTTATTAGGTTTATTGCCCCTTGGTATATTTGATTATGATCCATATCCACATTTAGTATATATATTTTTACTTTATATCATAAGAACCAATCACATCGTATATAACCAAATTTTAAATTATTTCCATAATTTAAGAATATAAAAAAGAAAAATTATAATGGTTCCTAGTTCTAAATTCAAAAAATAACTAAATAATTATCTTACACCAACTTTATGGACACCCAATTTAAATAAATTATTTTAACCATAATTACTATGTAAAATATTACTTAAATAACAACAAATGATAATATTAGTTTTAGTTCCTCTTAAAGTGGTTATAAAAAAATTATATAGTGTATGTAAATTAAAGTAGAAATAAATTTTATATCCTCTTGAAATTATTTCATATTATCAAAACCATGAAAATATTGCTTCATATTATTTCATAGGTACAATTATCAAATGAAAGGGGTGATAATAAATAGTAGTAGTTGATAAAAAATCTAAGAGCTCTCCATATGTGAAGCATGAATCATAAAATAACATCATTTACATAATATTATAAGGAATAACATAATTAAATGTTCATATAATAATATTCAAATCATAGTAATATATATAAAACAAATATATGAGATATTCATGATGTAACACCTCGAACCCAGTTACCCAGAGTCGGTGAATTATTTTAATACATTGGAATGATTACAAGGAATCATGTCCCGAAGGACCGATCAGTTTAGCAGTTTTGGAAAATAGATTACATACATGAATGTTACATTACACTTCATAACATACAAAACAAAAAAAATAATCCTTCACGAAAGCCATTATTCCCTATGCTTAACCCTGCATATCAATCAAAATACACTTCGTGGAATCCTGGGAAAAATAAAACATAGAAAGGGGTGAGCTCAAATGTTCAGTAAGGATAATAGTATAGTGGACACTTTCATAAATAATCATAAACATTTAAGGAAATGTATAACTAAAACAAAAGCCTTTTAAACTTGAACTTCCACATAATATGGAAAAATTAAAATTAAATAACTCCATTTACTTATTCACATGGATATTCTACTAGACGAATAATCACATGAAATATCACAAACCACTTTCATAATGATGGAATGCATCACTCTGAACTTTATGTTCATTGTCAAGGCCATGTGCCAAGAACTAGGGGCGAACTGTAACCGGAACCCAACCCGAAGTGCCTCTAATAACCGGACACTAACCTGGAGGGATTACTTTTACCGGTCGCCAACCTGGAACATACTAGTCCAACACATTCATCTTAAGAAGAGGATGAAATATAACATAAACATTCGTATTAAAACTAGCACATGAAATATAAATACTTTCTCCATAAACAATGAATTATATTAAAATAAAACATACACATTCAAACATATCACAAAACCTTCAATACAATATGGATGTTTTGTATCACAATAAATCAACTTCAAATAATCTTAAAATTCATTAAAGGATGTTGACATAGAGGAAATAAAAACTATTTGAGAGAAATATCTCTTTTTTTGAAATCATTTGATAGTTACATAATTCTAAAATAAAAGATTTACATTGAAAATTTTCAAATAAACTTTTAAAGGAAGCTTCGACGATTTTATAATGGAAAAAAATAGCTACACCAACTGTATAAGTTAAAAAAGGCATTCTTACTTTAATTCTGTCGAAAAGGTTAAAAAGGACCTTGTTTGGAAAACGACGGACAGATTCCTTTGTAAACTTCTTATAAAAAGTAAAAAAGGGTATAAATGAATTTAACCCATATTCTGTAAAATAGTAAGAATATTTTGAAATACTTTTTTAATAAACATGGATGTAGATGATAAAGAGGTCCCAGTTAATAATTACGTATAAACAACCATGTATAATGAAGAGATTGTGAAAAAAAAATTACCAATTTGGTAACTTACGAAACTTACACCGCATGAAAGAGGTATCATAAAATGTATATGTATATACACATAAATTAAATTGTATTACACAAAGAATACAATTATGGGTAGTACATACACCACACAAAAGGTAATAGTGGCAATATGGCATGAATCTCACGGAAATAAGGAGTGAGATGAAAAACTCTTACCTTGCACTTTCCTTTAGTCAAGGGTACGTTTAACCTCCTGTATGAAGATATTATTATGTTATTAAATTATACCAGAACCATTTTAATATTTATGATATCATACATGATTCATTTATGACTTTATATTACCCATTTAATAATACTCTCTTTGTTAAATTAACATTTCGGGTAATAATCTCTTCCTTTATCATACATGTTTTAACTTGGTACTCATGGTTGTATCACTTAGATCATGATTAAAATAATTACAGAATGTAAAACATGATAAATATATCATATATATTTAGAATATAAATATGTATAATAGACATATATATGAAATGTAAAACACAGTTTATGGAGACGGTAGTCCGTATGTACGCATAAACGATGTTTTTGTTTTCATATAGTATTGAATGGAAGTAAGTGAATAAGATATATGTAAGTACATAAATCCTTATAAATATAAATATATATAACTATAGTATCATTATTATGTCATATATTACATACTTATTAGTAATATATATTTTTACAATCGTCGATGAATGGTGAACTTGGAAATGAATCTCATGGGGTCGTGGAGGCGGTAATCCGTACGTACGCACGAGCGAAAATATCATTCTTTTGATATTAAAATAATATATAATTGGATGGTATATCATATATAAAGAATTATTATGATTTTATATTTATTATTTATATCAAATACCCATCATTATTATACCCATCAAAATAATAATGTATTGAATAGCAATTACACCACGACGTGGAGATGGTAAGCCGTACATACGCACTTATGGTGACATGTCATTCAAAGGATGGATAGAATACTAAATATGGTTTAACCATATTTATAATAATATCACATTATATAGGAGATACTGGAGTCATTATTTTAGAATATAAAAAACAAATAAAGAAGATGTTGAAGAAGAATGGAACTTGAAAGAGGGTGGTAAAAACATTACCACTTCTTCGGGTTCTCCCTTTTGATTTCATCAAAAGGGCTCTTTAGGTTGGATTTATGATCAAACTAATTCATCTATGTTTAAGTGAGGGATTTTTATAGAGTATTATTTTAGGGTATGGCCAAACCAAAAGGCTTTGATGGTGTGAATAATTAGTTAGAAGTTGGGTCCTTTTATAAGTGGGAGGAGGGCCTTTTTAGAAAAAACATAAAGTATTAATTTATAATAAATTCATATTCTGTTTCTAATGGCTCCAAATAGGATTATTTAAAGGTTAAGGTGGGGATAGGTCGAAAACCAATCAAAAATAGGATTTAGATGGTTTTGGGTAACTATATTAACCTTATCTTTAAGTATTAAATCTTACTTAATTAGTTTCACTTTTACAATGTCTCTTTGTATTTTTATATTATATGGTTAATAAACTTACTATATACATCCAAGTGACCCAAAAGTGTCCCATTAATTACACACCAATCATGATATAAGTCTCTTTTCCAAACCATATATTTTTAAGAATTTAATATCAATTAATAATATAATATTTGTTTTAAGAACTCTTCTATGTCAATTTTGACACTATTCAATAATTGATTTTGTTAAAAATCATAACAGAGTGATTACTTCTAAAAATGTTAATTAAATTTATTTGGGTATTTATAATATCTATTATTCTAATTTGTCATTGATTAGGTAATTACTGCATCACCATTGTGTCATAAATAAATTAAATTATTTAATGTCTAAAAATTATAAATAAAATAAAATTATGTGGGAAATCTTTTTATATTTTTAATAAATATTTATAGACTAAAATCAAACATATATAACCCTATGAATTTTTTTTTCTAAAACATATATGCTTATGTCATTTTTGTATTTATTTTAACTTAATTAGAATAAAGTGTCCATATCACCTACAAGTTCCTCCATGGGGTCCAAAAATTGACCAAAATATTCCCATGGTCGGAAATGTATCCACAAATAAGGTTAGGACACATTTTTAGGTAATTTATGTTTATTATAATATTATTTTTTAACCCTTATTTACTGGATTTACCCTTTAACCATGGTAAATAAAATTTTTACCGAAGTAATTATTCAAAATGTCGAAAAATAAAAGATACCTATTTACAATATTTGGAAATCCTGATTAAAAATATGGAATCCATTTTTCCAAATTCAAAACACAGAAGTTGCAGAAATTAATTTAAAATTAATTCCCGCTGTCAAAACAAAAAGCGTGTTTTTAAGAGATAATAACTAACAAAAGATTGATACTTGTTTTTGTCCGGATTAATTGTGAAATTATGTCCAATGACCAAAATTGTATTAAATGGTAAAAATATATTCTATATATACATTAAAACCACTCAAATTCATAATTTATCACTATTAATTATTTTGATTAAAAAAGTTGTTTTTAATTAAAATATAGTAATTTTCACTATTCATCAAAATATGAAAGTTATCAGAAAAGTACAAAAAAATCACCCTAATATAATTTCAATATTCTGGAACCAAAAAAGAATACCATTCTGAACGATAATATGTATAAAATTTTAAAAAGTGGATATTACTATTCATAACAGCTAGTTTAATTGGTTGTGGTGTGTGTTTGAACAAGAAGTAGCCTACAACGCACACTGCTGTATTATTCAAAGAGAAACGTACCATGGAAGATTAGGGTGTTACATTCTCCCCTCCTTCAATAAATTGCATCCTCGCTATTTATGTTCGGTATTGGAAACATGGGGATGACATTTCAAAATATATTAGTCGAAATCCCACATCCAAAAATGGATTAATGAGGCCTCTATTTAAAATAAAGAGTGGTAAGTATAAAGGTTACCGAAAATAACACATACTAGGGTTCCATGTAGGAAAACATGAATATGAACGTGAAATCTAACCATCAATATCTGATGGAGAGTGGTAGAGGTCGTGGCTATAAAAATGCCAACAATCACAGAGCCATAAATTTGTGATGATCTAAGGTACAATCTAGGACAACATTTTTGTTCTAAGTTCCTTTTCTTAATGTTGAAGAATTTATTTATGGGATTGGATAAAATCATAAGGAGATATAATTACTTTGTAATTAGAGTTTTATCCATTACATAATTTCTACCACAAACTCATCTTTCACTCCAAAACATAATACAACTCAAAAATACTCTATTTATCCTAATCGTATAGGGTTCCAAATATAATGAATTTATAATTCACATTTCAGACCCTCTTAAAAAAATAAACTACATTATGCAATCTAGGGACTTCAATTATTCCAGTGGTAAGCGATAAATCCCAATCATACTATGGTTGTGGTTTTGATTCCTATAGCTTTGTCCTACTCGATGGGTTGTCACACTGTCTCTGTGTTGTCCTTTTATAAAAATCCAAAAATAACCTTTTAAACTTGATCCTTCTAACCATTAGACTTATCCAAAATACTACTATCCAAACTCACAGTCCAAAATTTACAAGGAAGTTAATCATAATGAGGATCCTTTTTTCCTGGTAATAACATGTGAACGCTTTCCTCATATATTCTTTTACAACACTACAACTTCCTGAATTACAAAAATCAACCATCTCTTATTCCGAAATCTCTACCTCAATATTAGGAACATATTAAGGTTTATATTTCCTTCAACCATGTAATTTCAATAAAAAATTAACTCTCTGTAGAGTCACTTTTCTTAGTAGCATAAAATCTAAAATCTTTAATGAAATAGTACTACGGTACAATCCTTATTTATTTCTTGGACATCAGTGATACTACACTTAAATGAAATAATTCTAAAATAACAACATAAGAACACTAGTCATTCATCTTCATCTGTGGTAGTATCATAACTTGATTATTATCTAATAGAATCATTTTCAGCATAGTCTGATGACTGGGACATTGGTTCGCGTAGTGTCCAAACTCCTTGCAGATGAATCACTGTGCATTCGAAACATTTTTCTTACACTTGAAGTCACATACATAGTGTCCTTTTTCTCCACAGTTATAACATACTCCCATTCCCTTAAAACATTTTCCAAGGTGATTCCTTCCATAGTTATCATATATGAGAAAACAATTCTTTACCTTCTTCCCTTTATCTGTCCTTCTCTCAACCATCCTTTTCTTCTCTGGATTCCCTTCAAAGCCATAGGACTCTGGGAATTATTTAATTATCTTATCAACACATGGTACTATTTATTCATATGATGATAATATATGGGAGACTATTTCCCTTCTAAATTCTGGATTAGGACCATGAAAGATATAATCCTTCTTACTTTTTGGATTATACATATTACAAGAGTTCACATTCCTTCTACTGGGCGCCATTTCTATACAATAGCAGAAACAAGTTCAGTTTATGAATTGCATTGAATAATTCCAAACTTGTAAAATACATAACACAAATTGAACAGTTTATGGATATAATCCATAATCATAAAAATGTTTTCCTTGAGTAAGTATATACTCATGATCCCTTAATAATGGTTTGTAAAGAAAATGAGAATTATCATAAGCATATCCCAATGGAGTGTAGTAACAAAGAGTGCAGCAAGGCCCGTTGTCGTCCACCAGTTCTCATTCAAGTCTACCTCAAAGAGGTGTTTTTGGGTTTTACCCCTAGGTACATCTGTGCCAAAGCCGCCTCTACATGCTCGTATCCAGACAGGGATGTATTGCTCAGAAAACTCACAAAATCTCTAAAATACAAAAATTCTAGGAAGTTATTCTATACTAATCCTCAAAGTCTATCTTAGGGCTATGTGCTCTAATCAGAGTTTAACTAAATATAGTTTCCAAGGTTATTTCTAAACTTCTTGTGATACCAAATGTAACACCCGGACCCCAGTTACCCAGAGTCGGTGCATTATTTTAATAGATTGGAATGATTACAATGAATCAAGTCTCGAATGACCGATCATTTTAGCAGTCATGTAAAATAGATTACACACATGAATGTTACATTACACTTAATAACATTCAAAACAACATAAATTATCCTTCACTAAATCCATTATTCCCTTGTCTTAACCCTGTATATCAATCACAATACACTTCATGGAATCCTAGGAAAAATAAAACATCTAAAGGGGTGAGCTCAGATACTCAGTAAGGATAAAAATACTATACAAACATTCATAAATAAGAATAAACATTTAATGCAATGTATTACTAAAACAAAATCCTTTTAAACTCAAACTTCAGAATAATATGGAAAAAATAAAATGAAATAATGTCATTTAATTATTCACATGGATATTCTACTAGTCGAATAATCACATGCAATATCTCTAACCACATTCATAATGATGGAATGCATAACTCTGAACTTTAATTTCTTTATCAAGGCCTCGTGCCAAGACCTAGGGGCTAACTGTAACCAGAACCCAACCCGGAGTGCCTCTAATAACCAGACACCAACCCGAAGTGCATCAAATAACTGGACACCAACCTGGAGGGCTTACTTTTACCAGTCCTCAACCTAGAACATACTAGTCTAACACATTCATCTTATGAAGAGGATGAAATATAACATAAACATTCGTATTAAAACTAGCACACGAAATGTAAAAACTTTCTCCAAAAACTATGAATGATATAAAAATAAAACATACACATTCAAACATATCACAAAACCTTAAATAAAATATGGATGTTTTGTATCACAATAAATCAACTACAAATAAGCTTAAAATTCATCAAAGGATGTTGAAATATATGAAATAAAAACTATTTGAGAGAAATATCTCTTTTTTGAAAACATTTGAAAGTCATATAATTATAAAATAAAACATTTACATTGAAAATTTTCTTATAATCTTGTAAGAGAAGCCTCGACGATTTTATAATGGAAGAAAATAGCCGCACCCACCTTATAAGTTAAAAAAGACATTCTAACCTTAATTCTGTCGAAAAGGTTAAAAATGACAGTGTTTGGAAAACGACAGAAAGATTCCTTTGTAAACATCATATAAAAAGTCAAAAAAGGGTATAAATGAATTTAACCTATATTCTGTAAAATAGTAAGAATTTATTGAAATACATTTTTAGGAAACATGGATGTGGATGATAAATAGGTCCTAGGTAATAATTACGTATAAACAACTTGGATAATGAAGAGATTGTGAAATAAACCCTTAACAATTTTGTAACTTACGAAACATACACCCCATGAAAGAGGTATCATACAATGAACATGTAGATACACATAAATTAAAGTGTATTAAAAAAAGAATACAATTATGGGCAGTACATACACCACACAAAATGTAATAGTGGCAATATTTCATGAATCTCACCGAAATAAGGAGTGATATGAAAAACCCTTACCTTGCACTTTCCTTTAGTCGAGGGTATGTTAAACCTCTTTTACGATAATCATAGTATGTTATTAAATTATACCAGAACCATATTAAAATTTTTGATATCATACATGATTCATTTATGACATTATATTACCCATTTAATAATAATTTCTATGTTAAATTAACATTTCGGGTAATAATCTCTTTCTTTATCATACATGTTTTAACTTGTTACTCTTGGTTGAATCACTTAGATCATGATTTAAATACTTAAAGAATATAAAACCTGATAAATATATCATATATATTTAGAATATAAATATGTATAATAGATATATATATTAAATGAAAATCACCGTTTATGTAGACGGTAGTCTGTACGTATGCATAAACGCTGTTTCTGTTTTCATATAGTATTGAATGGAAGTAAGTGAATAAGATATATGTAAGTACATAAATACTTATATATATAAATATATATTTCTCCAGTAGCATTATTATATCATATATTACATACTTATTAGTAATATATATTTTTATAATCGTCGATGAATGGTGACCTTGGAAATGAATCTCATCGCGTCGTGGAGACGGTAATCCGTACGTACGCACGAGTGAAAATATCATTTTTGGATATTAAAATAATATATATTTGGATGTTATATCATATATAAAGAGTCCATATAATGTAATATTTATTATTTACATTAAATACACATCATTATTATACCCATAAAAATAATAATGTATTGAATAACAATTACACCATGATGTGGAGACGGTAAGCCGTACGAATGCACATATGGTGACATGTCATTCAAAGGATGGATAGAATAATGAATATGGTTTTACCATATTTATAATAACATCACAATATATAAGATATATTGAAGTTATTATTTTATAATAGAAATAAAAAATAAAGATGAAGTTGAAGAAGAAAGGAACTTGAAAGACGGTGGTGAAAACATTACCTCTTCTTCGGGTTCATCCTTTTTATTTGATCAAAAGGGATCCTTAGGTTGGATTTATGATCAAAATAAGGCATATATGTTGAATTGGGGTAAGTTGAGAGAGTATTTTATCACGGTTTGGCCGAACCAAAAGGATTTGATGGTGTGAATAATTGGTTAGAAGTTGGGTCCTTTTATAAGGGGGGAAGGGGCTCTTTAGGAAAAAGTTAATGTATTAATTTATAATAAATTTATATTCGGTTTTTAATGGCTCCAAAGTGAATTATTTAAATTTTAAGGTGAGGATATTTCGAAAACCACTCAAAGAATAGGATTTAGACAGGGTTGGGTTACTATATTAACATTATCTTTAAGTATTAACTCTTAGTTAATGAGTATCACTTTTACAATGTCTCTTTGTATTTTCGTATTATATGGTTAATAAACATACTATATAAATCTATGTGACCCCCAAAGTGGTCCATTAATGATACACCTATCATTCTATAAGCCTCTTTTCCGAACCATAGATTTTTAGGAACTTAATATCAATTAATAATATAATATTTGTTTTAAAAACTATTTTATATCAATTTTGACACTATTCAATTATTGATTTTTTTTAAAAATCATAACAGATTGATTACATCTAAAAAAGTTAATTTTAATAAATCCTAATATGTCATATTAACCTATAAAATTATTGGTATTTATAAAAATTCACAAATTACATTTATTTGGGTATTTATAATATCAATTATTCTAATTTTTCATTAATTATGTAATTTCTGCATCACCATTGTGTCCCAAATAACATAAATTATTTAATGTCTAAAAATTATAAATAAAATACATTTATGTATGAAATCTTATTATATTTTTAATGAATATTTATAGTCGAAAATAAAACATATATAACCCTATGTAAAAATTGTTTTTCTAAAAGATATATGCTTGTGTGATTTTTGTATTTATTTTAACTTAATTAAAATAAAGTGTCCCTATCACCTACAAGTTGCTCCATGTGATCCCAAAATCGACCCAAAGATGCCCATCGTCTGACATGTATCCCCCAATAAGGTTATGACACGATTTAGGGTAAATTAGTTTTATTATAATATTATTCTTTAACCCTTATTTACTGGATTACCATTTAACCATGGTAAATAAATTTTTTACCGAAGTAATTATTCAAAATGTCTAAAAATAAAATTTACCTATTAACACAATTTGTACATCCTGATTCCAAGTATAGAAATTTGTTTTTACAAATTCAAAACACAAAAGTGGCAGAAATTAATTTAAAATTAATTCCCGCTGTCAAAACAAAAAGGGTGTTTTTAAGATATAATAACTACCAAAGGATTTATACTTTTTTTTCAGTTTAACTGTGAAATTATGTCCAATGACCAACATTGTATTAAATGGTAAAAATAAATACTAAATATACTTTAAAACCACACAAATTCATAATTTATCACTATTAATTATTTCTATTAAAAAATATGTTTTTAATTAAATTTTAGTAATTTTCACTATTGATCAAAATATGAAAGTTATTAGAAAATTACCAAAAATTCACCCTAAGCTAATTTCGATATTCTGAATCAAAAAATGAACTCCATTTTGAAAGATAAGATGTATAAAATTTCAAAAAGTGGGTATTACTATTCATAACGGCTAGTTTGATTGGTTGTGGTGTGTGTTAGAACTCAAAGTTGCGTACAACGCACGCTACTGTATTATTTAAAGAGAAACGTACCATGGAAGCTTGGGGTGTTACACCTGAACACATAAAAACAACTCATCACAAATGTGTCTTCAGACATATTACCATGTAATTATCGAAGGTTTAATAAAATAATACCTTGGTGTTATGCTAATATATCATGATCATATCATTTGTATTGATTAATTCTTTATGCAATACATTAGGTAACTCCTAGGATACACCATTTTCAGGTCTTATATATTGTGATCCACGTCAATCAAAATAAATATGTTCATTTCATTTCTAACATAGTAGTTTGTAATTTACATAGAATAATTGTAATTTACAAATAAATATTTTAATCATACTTAAAGATTAATACTCATTATTTAGAATTGGTTCTTGAATTGATGATATGATAACATATCATAGAAAATAAATTATTTATAATGGTAGCGTAATCGGTATACAAAATGAGTCATGGAATATGATTAATGACATTAAAAGTGAACCTCCCATTAATAAGAATTAATATATATGATATTGGATTTTCCAATAAAAACATGAAAACAACATAATATAGAAATAGAGAATTCATATATGAAATAAGTTTATGAATTGAAAAAGATGGTGAAAAGATCTCTTACATTGGGAGGATACTTCTTTTAGATAGTGTGAGTCTCCATTAAAAATAAGCACAACCGTGGATAGACAATTTATAGGGGAATTGACAGTGTATTCATTATAAATTTTTTGGTTCGGATAGTGAGTTGGGAATGGGGTTTACTTTTAGTTCAAGAGGGGTGGTTTTATGTGATAAAATAATGGTAGATTTTTTTTAAATCATTACCGTTTTTGGTGGAATTGGTTTTTATGTATTTTTTTATAATAAATGAAAAAAAATTACATAGGTCTTGGAAATTCCAAAACTATAGTTTTAATGTTCTTATTTTTAGTTGTTTGATGACAATAAATTTTAATTTTTATATTTTACAATATATTACATATACGACCATAACTCTTTTTTTATCATGGTAACATTTATGTTTCTATAAGTAGTTTTCCACTTATTATATAAATGAAAAATTCAAATTTTGCTTTTTAATACGTTTTTAATGATTGATTTTTAAACAGTGGAATAAATTTTTTAATATGACATGTTTATAAATAATAAAAATCAATTTTGTTATATACATATTGATCTCTAATTCCTAACAATGTTTTTCTAAATATGTTGAATTGTATTTTATTTTAATTACATAAATATATTTATATTTGGAAAAAAAAATTTGAAACTTTATTTTAGAATCATATATTTATTATATCATAGTATCTATGTTATTCGAAAGAAAAAGGGTATTTTCACTTTTTAATAAAATAATCAACATTTTAAAAAAACCATTAATTTCAAAATAAATTTTTTTATGGTCAATCCAAAAATAATATTTATTTTATCAACAAAAATATCTACATATTAAATTATGAATTATTTAAAAATTCATTATTTCAAAGAAAATTAATACTTTTTAATCCTAATAAAATGTCCGACCGTTATAAAAATTAGTTATAACATCATTAATTTATATTATATTTTCATAATATGTTTTTAAAATAATTTATTTAGAATTAATTTTATTTCTTAATTTTTAAATTATTAAAAATTACACATTTATTAGAATTTAATGTAACGGATAAATGTAATTTTTGTTCCATCCATTGTAATCACATTGGTCACTTTATCATAGCTCCATAACCAATAATAATAATCTTAAATATTAAATTTATATTGAAAAAATTCTCATCTCCCATTTTGGACAACATTTAAATTGTTTGATTGGAATATTTTCATATTAATAAACCATCTTACAAAATTAATCATTAAATAAATTACTTACAAAGAATTATATATATCCATCAATACTATTTATTATGAACCAAAATAAACGTTATTTTTACAATATTTTTGGTAGGAAAATTATTTATGGGTGCATTTAATCCTGTGATGTAAATTTTAGTTAATATACAATTTAAACATGATAAATCACATTATTGTTAATTATTTTTGTAATTTAAAACAATATATGATGTGTAAATTTCTTGTTAAATTTTTTAGTTATTATATATTGGACTGTTGTACTACATAATAAAAATATTATTTGGATGCAATTTTTCTTTTAATAAGATATACATATTTTAGGTCAAAATAGAAATGCTTTATTAATTGAAATTAAACCCTCTCAATTTCCAAGGTGTTTTAGATTTGAAATTTTGTTTTTAAATGAACATGTATTTCAATATACCACTATTTTATTTTATTTCATTCAAAATAGTTTTTTTGGATTATGATTTAAAGGTGGATTGTTAAAATGTTTTATATTGGTTATGGTCTTAGACATTGTTTATGTTGACATGCGAACATACAATAGATCATTTTTATTGGTGATACATAGATATATCATTATTATTAGTGATCCTAATATAGTTCACGATTATGTGTGAGGCTGATATAGCTCTCTAATACTTTATGAAATGATTATATTCCATATATAATTATGTTCGATGTCAATAATAATGGATGTTTGAATTAAATTAATTTTTATAAGTGTTCAATGATGATATTTTACTAAAACACCATCATTAAATTTATTTTCATTTGAATGATTTTTCAAGGATTTTTATTTTAAAAGTTAAGTTAAATATATTTTCTTAGTAATGATTATTCCTTTTTTGGGAACAAATATCTATTTTTAAGATAATTATGTCTGTGTTTCTCATACTTTCAAGAAAAACACATGGTTTTGTTTTTAAATGTATTATTTTTATAATGTGTTTTATGTAAAATAATTTTGTAGCAATATATATTTAATGATAATTAAATTGATTATAATGAGCTTGAAGATGATTATGTTAATGAAAAAATATTTTTATTATATCAATATCATAAAATGGAAAAACATGGTTCAATTTTGATTTTAATGTCCCATGCTATGATTTTTATAATCATCCCACAATTTATAATGATTTAAAAACGTTTTAAGGATGAGATCGTTCAAATATTAAGTCAAGTAAAAAATACTAAATAAATTTTCTTGAAAAGAAAATGTGTCAAGAAAATGTGTGTTATTTAAAAGTATTTTATTGTGGGAAAAGTCGATATTGTTAAGAAGTGTCAGATTTTTAATGTATATAAATATATGGTAAGTGAAATGAAATAATTATGTATAATGATAATCTTAAAGAGATCCATAAGAATGCATGAAATGTAAATCATGTTTAAAACTGAAATTTTGGATTGAATTTGGATCGAGTGGTTATAATATATATGTATCATTATACATCATTTTCAACATTTTGGGTTTTAATCCATTTCTTTTGAATATATAAAGGTGAATGATGTTAAAAAATATCACTTTATTGTTAATTATAATATTACTATACAATTATGTCAGTATTTTTTTGACATATATTTACTATAACCTATATTTTATATTATATCATCCCACAATATAAAATTATAATCAAATGATTAGGAAAAAACTATTTTTGTAATATAATCTATCAGTTTTCATCGAGAATATTTATGCCTGATATTTTCTATAATAGATTTATAATTGATTAATATATATATGATTATTTATTTATTTGTGTAATAATATGTAATAAATATTGAATCATAGTTGGATAATATTAAAAATAATCATGTTAATAAAGAGTTATTCTTTAATAAGTTATAAAATTTGTATTATAATTTCTCATAATGAAAATTAAGATTTATATTACAATAATTTTGTTTTAAAATCGTAATTTTAAATGATGTTAAATATATAATAGAATTTAGAAATTATAATATTTGTTAGAACTACAAATATTTAGATTATAATTTTTTATTCAAATATATTTTTCTGAATTCCCTAATTTCTATACATTTTTTATTTTAGGATTCATTAAAGAGAATAAATATAATAAAATACCATATATATGTTTTAATATATAAATATGTATGATAATGTGTTAATATTACAACTCAAGATACTATTTTGTGACTCTTTTAGTAATGTAATGATAATTTCTATCATAATAATTATATTAATAAGGTATATAATGTGTATAATGTACATTTAATGACTAATAACATGCCTCATAAATTATTCATGATATGAATTATGCATTTCATAAAATAAAAATTAAATATAAGTATAAATATATTAAATTATGTGTAAAAACAATGTCAGACTATTTTTAAAAAACATACTCTAAATATATTTTTATAAAAACATTCGTATTTTGTATAATATTTTTTCATTTATTGTATTCCAATGTATATATTTTCCCTATGATATTGGATTTCAAAATTAAATATTAAAACAATTATTTCTGTATTAATGATGGTTAATTTAATGCTTCCATCTTCTTCACATGTGTTATACTATAATTATGAATTTTTAAGATTATAACTTTATTACAAAGAATGGGTATTGATTTTTTCAATATGATTTTATTTTGTGTTGAATTGTAATATGATATATATATTATAGAAATTATTCAAGTTATAATATGAATCATTATCCTATAATAAATATTTCATTCACCATTCACTCGATATGATCTCAGATTATTAATTTTTTAAAATTCTTCATTTATAAACATTTATTATATTCATAGTATCAATATCACGATGTTTTATAACAAACTATCTGATATCATAGAAAAAAATTCAACTATTAATAGTGGAGAAGGATGTAATGTAAAAATCTTAACATTCCATTAAATTTTTTAGTTTACCTTACTGATGTTTTTAAAAATGATAATATTGTATTTAGAATTTTAAAATTTCATTCCACCCCACCCACTTAAAATTTCATTTATATTTTCTATTAATGATTCTAAAAGATATGGTCTATCCTATAATATATCATCAAACATAATATTTTATTTTTCCAATTTAATTTATATAATTTATTATAGTGAGATATTTTATCTATATGTATACATTTCTATCAATTTTTGAAATGGTTTTTTTTCAAATATATAGTTTTTTATTTTTTATTAGATTCTAATACATATCATGAAACTGAATCATTTGACAGGTAGAACCTACTAAAAATGTTATATAATTTAAAACCACATTTCCTTATCTCATTTACTAATTTCCTTCAAAATAATTTTCTTTATTCCAATCGAATCAATCATTCTGTTTATATTTTTATAAAATTTATCTTTCATTGATACTCTCTACCTCCCTTCATATCTAATTGAAAATACCCCTATCTACAATATCATCATCACCAAACCAATGTATTTATACCTCCTCCCCTTTCTCTAATAATCAACCTAAATATAGTTTTCCTCATATAAAATATCTGAATTCTCAGAACCTCTACTCTTCAAATCCCTTAACATTGTCTTTGTATCACCTTCGCACATTCTATGTGCTCCTCCAAATCTCTCTCACAAGAACTCCTCACTCGATCACTATTTTTAAAAAGATGTAATCATATTGAATATTCTATTTTATACCCTCACACAATACACAATATCCAGTTTATTTATATAACCCTTACCTAATTTATATCTTCTTCATGTATATGGTAGTTGTCATATCCTTCATTCTTGCATCTATGGGTTTCTACATTGTGTTCTTTGGTACAAGAACCCTTTTTATGATACAATTTATCATTTGATTTCCCATGAACAATTTCCCTGAATAAATAACTTAAAAATCCATAACTGATAATGCATTACAATATTAAAAAAACAAACTTATATTGTATTACACAACATATCAAATGTGATCTTATTCAGAAAAATATCTACAATGTTATAATATGATACATAGAATTTATCTTTTTTATTCCACAATTTTACATAGATATCATTTTTGATTTTTCCAAACCATCATATACATATTCCTCATTCATAATATAAATCTTTTCATTGAATTATATATATACTAACTATATATGTTTCTGGTGTAGGATTGTTTTATAATTGTTTATACAATATATTTTGTTTATAAATATTCATAAATGTGTGTTCAAAATTATTATTCCATTATTTACATATAATTTTTAATTTAAAAAACCATCATGTTCATATTCTTAATTCATATTGAATATTTTTATTAATAATTTTATTTACTATGTATTTAATAAGCATCTTTATTTTTAAAAATAACTCATTATTTTTATATTAAATTTTTTTGGATAATTATGTATTTTTATAGTTATTTAATCATTTTAAAATGTAATAAAAAGTATTCTTTCGTTATAAAACATGGAATTACTATTTAAATAATATAACAAGATTTTATTGTTAAAATATACATGTAATAATAATTTATAAAAATATCTAAATAAAATTTTTCAAGTATTAATTTTTTTGTGATCATAATATACTCTATTGGAATATCTGATACAAATTTCATTATAATTTTAATTTTTTGGGATATTTGATTACATTGGAATTCAGATAATTCCAAAAAATTACATTCAATTTCTTATTCTGATTCAATTAAGGATTATAGGATTATAATAAATGAAAAATACTTAATTTTTCAATATTAAGAACACTTTTTACATGTTGTTTCATTTATTTATTACATTATTATATTTTTTATAGATTAATTGAAATGATGATAATCAATACAATTAAAAAAATTGTTTAGATTGGAGATATGGTCATAAATTTGTCTCATTTTCCTCAAATTTTGTTTTTATCATAATTTATTTCATGGAATCATTGATTTATCACATATTTACATAACAAATATATTACATTGACTACTTTATTTTTAAATGATATGTAACAACTCTTCATATTCCTCTATGTGTCAGGTAATTAATTAATATTTCATCAATAAAAATATAATTTTTTTAAAATCATTTGTTATTATTAACACAAATGTTTATTTCTTTATGTTTGTGAAATTTTTTGAGTAATTTTATGTCTATTTTTTAATTTCATACATGTTTTTAAAAATTTACATTTAATAAAAATATATGTAATCAATTATTATTTTTATAGTTTAGTTAGACCCTTGGTCAATAATTTGACCGATTTTTGCATAATAAATTCATGCATTAACTCTTTTTTCAACTAATGATTATTATATTAAATATTTCATACAAACTGCATTTTAATTACAATTTTTTTATTGGATCATTTTATTTATTAGAATTTGTATTATTCTAGAAATTTAGTAAAAACTATTTAATTTCATTTTAATACAATTTTTTCGATGGTAATGGAGTAATAATTATGATCTTTATAAATTTTCAAAGATACATCACATTTTATTTTCATTTTATTTTTATTTTCATAATTATATTCATATTATTTAAGCCATCATGATATATTTTGGATATGAAATTAGTATTTTTACCAAAGAATATTTAATCAATGTATCAAAATTTCATCCAAATTTTCATTAATGACAATAAATTTCATTTTTACCATTTTATATCACACATTCCTGTCTTTCATGTGACAAATTCTACCAAATGTATTTTTTTTCATATAAAAATTTCCATTTACCACTCCCCATTAAGAGACATTAAATCTATATAGGTTTCAATTCATAAACTACATTTTTATCTTTTAACGCATCATATTTGATATTATATTGTTTTTATCATTTATACTATATGTATTTAGAGTATTTAATAAATATTTAATCTCTGTTTTATTTTTTTCTCTATATTTATAAGGTATTTTGATTCCCATGTTCAGTAGAATCATTATGAAAATTTTATTCTATTTACATTCATAAATTCAATTTTTTCCTAAATTAATTATTATACATTGGGTAAGCTATTTGAAAAAAATCTATGTATAATCTAGAATCACGTTGTGATAACTATTGGGTACTCTCTACTAATGTATCCAAAGTTACCATAGTTTTTAAAAAATCCTGAATTTTTGTTTTTCCATATGATTAGAAAATATCATAATTTATGTATAATTTATAAGCACTATGTTTGATCTATTTTCTACTCACCGCTGATGTTTTACATCATTTCACTAGCAATTGGTAATGATCCCCAATTTGATTTTTTAAAATACATTATTGCAACCCGTGAAGAAAAAAAAATAATCATACTGGTTTGAAGTAATATTTATTTATCATTACTAATACGTATTTGTCATAATATTACATTCAAAAATAATCTTGTATCCGATAAAAATATATCATTATCAATTAATGACTGATTTGAGTTAATGTATGTTTTTTATATGAAAATAATACATATAATATGATAAATTTATGTATCATATGTAACATAAAAATTTTTATATAACAGATACAATATCAAATTAGTTCATAACAAATATAACATATCATAAATATGAATTTTATTTTACAACTAATACAAATTATTCTAAACATTTATGTATTTATTTGAAATATTGTATTGATCATAATGTGTGTTCATTAAAAATACATATTAGTTTAAAATTATCGATATTATATATCAATTAATAGTATGTATATGTGTAAAATAATCAAAAATACATTTGTTTTCATCAATACATGTAATATCATGACATTTTTTCCTATATTATTTAAGGTATTTCTATATTATATAAAATATTAAAAATATGCAATAGAAATAATATAACATCTTACATACTTCTTTTTACTAGACTAATATTACTTATTATCAGAATATTCTCTATTTTTTTTGTAATTTTTTTAATAGTTTCATCAAATATCATTTTGGTTTTTGTAAAAAAAAATTTATTCAATTATAAATTTCATTGGAAACCTTGTAATGTATATCAAATATTTTAGTATGGAATTCACTCTATTTGAATACATCATTTTTATGAAATTATTAAAGAAAAAATTATTTTTAATTTTTCATTGACTTAATTAATGTGTCATTGTTTTGTTTAAATTTATTTTTAATTACTTCCATTTTAAAATTTCTATAATCCTAAAACGGTATTATATGAACATTATTTGGTAATTATAGTTTCTTTGTTATTATATATCAATTTTAATAAAAAATATTTATCTTTTTTATATTCAACAATATGTTTTTAATTATTTCAATTTCTATAATAATTATTTGGCATGTATTAATCTATATATAATATATAATCATTTTTTAATATTACTATCATTATAATTATAAAATATAATTTAGTCAGTGTGAGTTTATAAAGTATATATAATATTATAGAAAAGAATTATTTATCTTATTTTAATAATCATTCTTTTTTCTAATGATTCTTTTTTGAAATTTTTAAATCTTATTATATTTAATTATTATAACAAAGAATATCAATTATCATCTATAAATTATAATTTTTGATTCATTTATTATTTTTAAATTCTATAATTTATATAATTTATATAATTTTATAAATAGTAATGAACATTGAAGTTTATTATTTTATTTCACTATTATAAGTTATTACCTATTCAAGTGATATAATCTACAAACAGTATGAATCATGTTACCATTTAGTTAACATTGTTATAATATAATGATAATATTACCCATAATAGTAATATATACCGTATATAGAATGTGTATATTGTTTGTCTAATATTGAATTCGGTTAGTCAGAAACTATTCATGAACCTCATTTTTCTATTTTTTTCAAACCATGTTTTACAATATATTTAGATAGAATAATATATGTGCATGACATGTGTATTATAATTCCCAGACTCTGTATAAAATGATATTTTTTTAAATACATCCATAACTTATTTTTTTTTAATTTAGTATATTTCATTATATCTATTATCTTGGATTTATATGATTTCATTCATGAGTATATGCACAATTTTGTAGGTATCGATGATGTTCCATTTTAATTTATTTGTATTATTACCTTATATTAAACTATAAATATGTATTACAATTAATGGAAAATTATTAGGAAGTTTGGGTGTGAATATTTCCATGTGGTTTTCATGAGTACTGAAAAATAGTTTCAGTTAGCTTTTTAATAATATCTCTCAATATGGGTGGATTTATTTTTCTATAATAAACAATGTCGAATGATTTCTAAATACATTTTCTCTCCCATTATCATTTATTTATCAATTAAAATGTTTAGGTTCATTAAATATATTCAGATCATTGATATAATTATTTTTAAATTGAATCCTGTAGATATATTGAAAAAAAATTATCAACTGTAATGAGGTTAGAAGGGTATAATGTCATATCATTAACAAAAGATTTACTTTTAGAGTTTCTCTATTTCAATGTTGATGAAAATGATAGTATAGTATTGAGATGTTATTAATATAAATCCCTCCCCACCATATATAATTTCACTTATAATTAATATATAGGATTCAAAATGATATGGTCTCATTATATTGTAACTCATCAATCATCATGAATTAATGATGATATATAATTTATTTAAATTATTTTAATGAGTGATTTATTTAATTTGAAGCCTTTTTTATCCATTATTGTAATGATTATTTTTTATTTTCAATATATTTAGTCATTTTATTTTATAAGTTACTATATCATGTGTGAAATAATTGGTAAAATATTAATATGTTTATATGGTAAATAGGTTTTTTATAAAGGTTATTTAGAGAAGAGATAATGGATGTCATAATATTTTATCATGAAATTTTGATATTGATATTATAGTGAATTGATTTTGTATAACTAGTAGAATATATTATAAGAATTATGGTTTCGAATGTTATAAATATAGATATTATCATTATAATAGTTATGTTTAGACAATAACTTGGATCCCCGTGTCCAAGTTTTGACACAGAGTATATGGAGTGCATCATGGTTGTGGTAAAAAATTGTATGCTAAGGAATATTATTTTAAGAATAATTTTTAATACAAACATATGTTTCATCCTTGTTATGAGGAGGATAATCTCATGTGAACAAATGTTTATCTCCTTTTTATATATCATCAAAAATTTATGTTTCCATTGGACGATTTTTCATTATGATCATTTTTTGGAATTATTTATTTTTAACTATTTGTAATTGATCATGTTATATTATCCACTTATATTCACTTATTGATATTCAATATCATAAATTTAAATGAATTATTATTGGTATTCAAAATTAAAATTAAAATACTACCTTGTTGATAATATCAAAATTTTGTAAATCTATTTTATGATTACATATTTTCTTCTATATGTATGATACCTAATTTTTTGGTTTATATTAATCATATACATTTATGTAAACCAAAATATAAAATTATTATGAAAATAAAATGTAATAGAAGGTTTGACAAATTAATCTATATTCTCTTATTAAATAAATAGATTGGGTTACATCTATTATAATCAATTCAAGACATACATAATATATTTTAGAATAATGTATTATTTTTTCAAAATAGTTTGATGTGGAACATTATTAATTTTTTATATAAATTTAAAAGATTATAAATATTATAAAATGAATTTTAAATTTACAATGTATGAAATATATTAAAATGAAAAATTCCAAAAATATATAGTGAAATCATTTTAGAAAATATTATCTCACGCCACCTATATAGATGTTGGATTGAATATATTTCTTATCACATCATGTAGGTATCCAATTTATTTTCCCTTGTTGATGTTTTGAATTATTCTCTCTATTGATAGTGATCATAGGATATAGAAGCATCCTATGTTTATATAGTGGTTATCATAGGGTTTTATGAATTATGGTTCATCTCTTGTTAATTTTATAGGAATAGTTTAATCTACCATGATATTTTTTATAACACTAAATGATATATATATATCATTATATACTATTTGTATTGAAAGAGTTTTTATATTTTAATGGGTATGTCTTTTATGATTCCTTTTATAGTTAAAACTACTAATTTTATTTTATATTGGTGTCCAACCAATGCATCGATTGAGATATAATTTCATTATGTTTAAAAAATTTATATTATTGTACTTATCATGGAAAAAATACCCCAATTATATTTTCATTCCATATAAAATTGTCAGTACCACATTTTGGTTGACAACATACTTTGCGACAGGTGAAAATCCAACATAAACGGTGTGCCATGATAACTCGGTGTTTTTATTTATATTTATATTTTACCCACATAGTTCTCATAAAAAAACTAATTATTTGTGTAACAGAATTTAATTTATTCAATACCACCAACAAGATGAAATAATAACTACAACGATCATAATACATATTGTGAATGATGCATTAAAGGGAATAAACTTCATAATGTCTAACAACTACATGGATTTATACAATATAAAACAAAAAATAAATGTAACACAATATGTATTGATACCCTTTTATGATGTCATTGTATCATAATTATTATTTCAATATTTTTCATCATAAAAATAACATAAATAAGACAATAAAAATAAAAACTAGGCTTGGATTGGCTCTAAAGAAATACAATATTATGTTAAAATATTAGTTATATACATTAGGAAACAATTACTAGATACATTTAGATATTGTGTTGATCAATATATTTAACTAAATATTAGAAAAAAATAATTATATGGGACTATAACCCATTTATTGAATATATTTTTTATTGTTACATTTTCTCCTCAACCAAAATCATTTAAAGATACCAAAAAAATAAAAATCATGAATAGTTACATTATTTACACTGAAAATGAAATCATGATTAAAAATGTCAATAATATATAATTGAATAAACCATTATCATAAAAAAATTCTACATTGTGTGTTAATAATTTTATCATGACCTTACCCTTGGGGCCCGTATCATGACTAAACCATGCCTACCTCCCATAGTCTAGGGGTTGGTGAATAGCACCATGTAGGAATATCCCAATCAAATGGGAGGAATTTTCCTAAGTACAAATACACATGCACAAAACTCCAAGCCACATAATCTAGAAAGTGAAAACACTAATTAAACAAACATAAGTTACAAATGTAGAAAGATGAAGGTAAATAGAACAAAAATATAAGCCCATCCTAAAGGAATAGTAAATGTTAAATTCGATAAAACTGTTGTACATAAAACCCTACATCAAGTGTATGTATAGAACCAAATAGCTAGAGTAGCAGAACCAATCCTCCTCTATTAGGTCACTCTAAGCACCACAAAGCCCTGGTCCACCAAAGAATTTATCAAAGCATCAACCACATGTACAAGATACAACATGTACAAGAAAAACCCATTTTGAGTTTACTAAAACAATACTCTGTGGGGATCCCTGATACAAAAAGTAAAATATCAGAAATAAAACACCATTAAAAATATATATTTATCTCAACACATGTATATGTCAAAAACACATTTTACAAGAACATCTAGGAAAACTCTTAAAGTATTCCAAAACACAACATCTCATCCACTGTAATCAATATGGTTACACTCATAGCACACTAAATTCTAAGAGATCTCACTCCCTAAGATATTTAATAGTACGCAAACAGAACAAGTAAACTCATAGTATTTAAGAGAAAATATGGTCTTGATACGTCACAAATATTCCCCGAGACCTACGGTCTCTCATGGAAAAGGAGCCTCGATATCAAATACAATCCTTTGTAACAAGGTTCTACTCATGGAAATATTATTCTGGGAGATCTCACTCATCGATCTATCTCATCAGAGACCTTTGCAATGAGGTCCCACTAATTTAGGCCTCGGCCAATGTGTACACATTGAGAAATACCTAATGCACACTAGTCAGGTAAATTCACAATGGAATTAATTTGATATCGGTATATAGAGAAGGGTTAATGCACCTACGGCTCACTGGGGGACATCATTGCCCCACTGGAAAAATCACCCTGGATAAGGGATATGTGCCACTGTAAATATTGGTCAAAAATTTTCCATGAACACTAATTAAGTTACTATGATGAGAAGTGAGGTTCTATAGAGCCACTTAGTGTAATACATGCTACCTCCCATAGAGCCACTGTCAATGTCGGGCTATGAGAACCCACGTCGAAACACGGTCAACCTCTATGACTGGAAGAGGATCCTTCATCAGTACTTCATTAGAAATACAAGTGGTAAAATTTCAATCTCAACATTTAACCTCTATTATGAGATTATGACCCGAAAATGAACCTTATATTAATGAAAAAGATAATTCTTTGAGAACCTACCAGTACAACTACCACCCCACCTAGCCATCTCAAAGGGACAACCTCATCACGAGGGACCCAATAGTACAAATATCTCATCAAACAAACTTATAGTTTGAATGTTTTAAGACTTTTTATAAAAATTAGTTAGCCGGGTCTATGTATGGTCTGACGAGGTTAGAATAGCCCAACCAGAACCAAACCAAAGGCCACTAACCTAACACATTGTGTCCAACCTAGTTTGTTAGGCATGGACCATTCTTTTTTCCCAGCATGCCTGCTCCAGCTTGGCTAAAATGAACACGGCCTAGTTTGGTCCACCATGATGTGGGAGCTATTGCATCCCTACCATGATAACATGGATAGTCATCAATTCAGCCACTCTCTGGTACACCATCCATAGGTCCACCTTTCTGTTGGGCCGACTCGGCACCCTACCGTGCCACTTTTCCTTACCACTACGGCCCACCCTTGTCATGGCTTTCCATCACCACCTATGGAAACACCACCACTGATCCCTGAATGATGGAAAAGGAGCTGGTGACTGCCAAATGCGGTGTGGCACTCTGCGTCATGCCAACGCCAACTAATTCCCCTCTGCAAGCCGCCATCATTTCCTTACTACTCTGTTTTTCAAGACTGATCCATTGTTACTATCCTCAGGTTTCTTCATTAACTTTCATGGGATCAGATCTATAATATATCCCATCTCTATGAAAATTCATTAGAGTGGTGATATCTTCTACACCACATTTATCCTTTCCCCACCATAATCATCATACCTCTGTCGTGCAACTTCTATACTAGATATGTGGTATTCAAATAGTTAGAGATATAGTCAGAATCACAATGATCGATCGTTTTCGAATTGTCGAGTCATAGTCAAAATGAAGAATGCATGTGTTGAATGAAGTACATAAGGAGAAAAACATGAATCCACAAAGTGGAATGTTCCTTAATCGATGTTTGGGTCAATCATGGTTTTATAACATTAGAACAGTTAATGAAAATCCACAAAAAATGATAATAAATATTCGATAAACAATCCATAATAATCCCCACAAGGTAAAACCCACCCTACAATACATGAAAACCATGGATTAATCTATTGGAAAATTTATCAATGATCAATATAGGGATAAATAATGGGAATGTAAAACAGATTAAAACTCGGATTGTACCTCGAGTTTGGATCAGTCGATGTTGGGGTTTGATCATCGTTGGTGATTGGTCTGGAGTCGTCATTATTTTCCACCATCCATCATTAACCAATGAGAGTAAATTGGCATGGATTATCTATTTTGATCACATGGAAGGATCAGTAATCTAATAATGTATCTCTGATAATGCTTAAAAAATAATGAAACATTTTAGTGTTAAATGTTTTTCAACAATACACGGGTTTCCTTTTTATCATTGTAGCTTTCCAATGTCACCATGCAGTTTCTTTCATGAATGAAAATGGGATGCCACATCACTATGTCGCATCATCTCCGCATTCTGAAATTTTAGAAAAAAAAAAAAAAAATAAACTTCTTTTTTTTTTCTATTTTATTCTTCATCAAAATTTAAAAAAATAACCATTCACAGTCAACCTACACTGGTCGATGATAGGAACAACCTAAGTAAAAAATTGCATTACAAACTCAATAATGGTCTAAGATTTCCAATATGATTCACCGTTCATGAGTTATTAATATATAAAAATAAAATAATTTTAATTATTATTATGACTTTTTTTTGTTTTCTATTTAGATTCTTGCACCGACTAATGTAAAGTCACACTTAAGGTAAAACTGCCATGACAAAAGCAATGATGCCCTTAGATTTTTCATTTTGGATATCTTTTTCAGTATTATTCAAATTTTCCTTGAAAATAACTCATGTGATCTATAAGAAAAATAATATTTTTCATTGATCCATCCCAGGAACGTCGGGCCTTGGAATCGCACACCGTATCATCGTATGGTCTCATAATTTTCCCATGAATCAATCTAAAAAAACCTAAAACAAATGATTCCATTATTATTTTAAACCATCATAAGGATTTACGTCCCTAAAATCTAAACCATGTTAATCCAAAATAGACGAGGGATATGAGCATGGACCCGATCCCCCCCCCCCCCATTCCCTTATGTTCTTTTAGAGACTCTCATGTTTCCATATGGAACACACTGAAGGAAACAACTTCTGAAAGAGTATCCTCCCCTAACAATCCTCGATATCCATGACTAGGATGCAAAGTGATCATCATGATCTGACACTATCATCTATGGGGCACAATGGAGTGGAGTTATCTCCTTTGTGTAGAGGAATTCAAAGCACTATACTAAAATCTTCTCTCGAAAAGCTAAGAAGTGCCGACTTGGTGAATCAGTCAACGATCACAAATCTTCCATCGTGTCCCCTGGATAGACATGGTAAAATAGTCATGTTTTGCATTTATATCCTTTCCCACTCCCTTCTTAGAACCATAATCAATAATATATATCCCCCATCCAAGCATAAAGGATTGAAATTATGTATCGAAAAACCACCAAACTCATTTCAACAAGAGCTAAAATTTTATATCAATAGGTAAGCACGCAATCAACATATTATATCATCCCCAATGTCTGACTTGACAAACACATGGGTATCCTAATGAATTTCACCACTCTAAGAGTGTATTGCTACTAATTTTCATCCTATGAAAAGAACGACATGCTCTCTAGCATTCTAATATCCAGAAGGGGCATTCCCCATGGACAACTAAGCATGAATGTTCTCATATTGGTGACCCTGAACCAAGATTATCAGACAAAATAAAAGAGTGGAAGGCTACCAACCACCTATGAAAGGTTAGATTCATCATCATTATTCATGGAGAATATCTATATTGAGTCCAACTACTCTGTTGCGTCATTTAGAAACTATGAAAACAATCTTTGTATAATAGAATCTTCTACTGTGTTCCCCTTTCTAGGAGTATAGACATTTTAAAATAATTGTCCTGGACGAACTATACCCAATTCCAAAATTATTGGATCAGATCCTTATGAGGGAATACATAATTTATACTCTTTTGGTCTCAATATATGATAAAATACCCACCCATAATGTAGTGTCATCACATCATCAATGAAAAGACCACCATTGCCAACACAACATCGTGGGTCACATAGTGTTGTTCCTTTGATCTCAACTGATGCAAACCATAGAAAATCAAAGCCAGGAACTGCATTAGGACAAAGTAATGCTGGGACCAGATGCATTGCACAACAATACACACTAGACTCCCTCCTCTAGAAAACTAAAGATCAATGCACTCATCAAAATATGTCTCTACAATGGAAAATCATGCAGGCACCTTTCTATCCCCACAAAAGGATACCCCATTCCACTGATCAATGTGGTAATTGACTCTATGGAAGTGGATACTCATTGTCCATATTTATTGGGTTAATGTTACATTAATATGAACATAAACTCAAACATTGGGTCTTACTAAGACCTTCCTCTACTAGTCTTCCACCCCAACCATCAACACATGAATATCTTAAAAATCCATATGATATACTGATGTAGATATTTGAGCAATTTTAGGGTGTATAAAAATTTTGAAGACTACCACTCTCTAGGAATTTAAACATGGGGCATCATTAGGGAATACATCCACATACTGTACCAATTTATCATGGAACTGAAAACACATAACATCCACTACACCAAGGGTACAACTGGCTGAATCAAGAGTGATTGGTTGCACCCTCTTAGGCACGAGTCTATCCCATGATGCCTAGGTATACTTTTTATCTGACGAAGGAAAACCCTCTTCCATTGTAGCATACATATCACACCCTTTGAATAAAATAGTAAATCATAGCATGGAATATTGATAACAAATCCATACCAAGAATGACTTGGTAAGGCCTTGATGCTACCACCAAGATATTTTAATTGAAACTCTCACATCATGGGTCATATCATAATGCAGCATAGTGTGACTATCAATTCTCCTTTTGTTGGTATCTCGAGATGTAAGGTTCAAGTCAATAGTTTAACTAGAGGCAGTATATCTTGAAAAAGATCTATGACCAAAAAAATAATTATCACCTATGCCTATTAATTTGATAATTATGAGTAGACACAGAACGTACCATGAATCATTCTTGGATCCCATTGGTCATATTCCTTGACCACATACAGGTACCCCTTCCTCTATCTTCCATCTCCCCGTGCATGGTGTGGAACACATGGGAAGGTGTTGGTAACAAGTAGAAATTTATACCACCTCCTAAATCTATCCCAACTCATCTTTCATGTCTAAAACCATGAAAATCCATCTGTTCCAATAACTTTCTCTATCTCAGTGGCCCATCCACAATTTATTTGTCAGCACCACAATATTCTAGACAATCTCTAATAAGGTGTCCCCTTCCATCTCATAAAAGGAATTTCCTCTCTCATGGATGACTTGAATCTCCCTATGATCCATGATCTATAAATACATTATCCTTAACCCTCTTCTCACAATGTCTCACACCTAAATTTAGCTAATATTGATGTCAACATCCTCATCTGGAGGTCTTTTCTCCCGATTTTCCACTGATAATAGCCACTGAATATATCCACTCATTCAATGGTCGTTCTACAACAAAGATTATCTATAGCACTGCGGAATAAGTAGGAATGAACTGTGGAATAACAAAGGATTATTTTTCTTTAAGCACACTAGGCTCAATGGTCTGAGCTATAAAGCACCGGTCGCGTTTCATATCCATTGAGTACCTAGTATTTTTGGTATGCCTCGATGAGTACTCAGATACAGAACTGTCATCCTCCCATAGTTATAGAAGATCTTGGGAAATCCTAACCCTTAGATTTTAGGGTGAAAATACCTTCTCAATGAATGGTTCTCAAACTATATCCATGTAAGAGTCACCTCAACATAATATTGGGTAATCAAAACCCCTTCATCTCCTTGCAAAGACATGTAAAAGGATCACCACATGAACAAATATATGATCTAATGGTAACCCGACTACATAGAATTCTAGGTCACCACCTCTGTCCTATACTCGGCCACATTAAAGTCATGATCACCTCAGAACCTTAGGGTTCTCTATCACCGAAACTCATGATGTGTGCTCAGTATGAACATCTCATCCGCTGGTACTACAAATATCATGTGCTACTCTATAGGTGGTGGTATATTAGGTACACATTCTTGGATATGTTGTCCCTAGTACAAATCCATGTACCCATATCTCACCCCCCATAGATTATAATCTTGATCATGTGTTAGAATCCTTGATGACTCTCTATGTTTAAAAAATAATGTAGAAAAACGAGAAGAACCACGAACAAGGGATTATGCCTTGTGAGATCACTTATGAAAAACATTGAAAACACAACCCATTTATATATGATTCATGTGACATTGTTTTTTCCAACAACTATAGTTTTTTTTACGATGATGAAAAGAATAATTTGGGGTCTAGGTGTATGGATATGTCAACCACTGCACAAACACTAGACTCCCTAGCCTGAAGGCCGAACTTGAAACACATAAAACTTTCTCTACAAAACAAACTCATTGACTATAGCATATTAAGGTTGAAATTACCTCCTTGTATACCACTCTATCATGTCCTTTATTCCATGCCCATTATGGGAGTATCCCAATCTCACCTCCCATATGCCAGGGGCTGGGGAATAGGGCTGAGTAGGCATATCTTAAAAAATGGGATGAATTTTCCTATGTACCTATACACAAGCACAAAAATCCAATCAAACGATTCTAGAAAGGGAAAACACTATATAATGAAATAGAAGGATTGACAGAATATAACTGTTAGTAAATGGGGCCACAATACATGTTCAAAAAAAGGAAGAGTAAAATTACAATTCTTTAGAACTCTAAAACAGATAACCTTAGCTGAAGGGTAGGTACATAAAGAGCTATCTAGAGCTACAATTGCACACCTCATCTTTTGGGTCTCTTTAAGCACCACATATCCCCGACAACTGATGACTCTATCAAAAATTAAATCCCATGCACAAGACATGACATGTGTGGGAAAATCCCATGCATGGGTGTTTAAAAACAAAACTATGTTGGGAACCTTGAAACATAATGAAAAATTCAACAATAGAACACCCCAAAGAATATAATGTCACATCAACATTGGTATCTGTCAACAAAACATATAACATGATCATATAGGTATACTCATGATGGATTAAAAGATGCATCGTCTCATAAAATGACAACCATATGGTTCCCCTCTTTGCACTCTCGATTCTAGGAGATCTCATTACCTGATCAATGAAATAGTTAGCATATAGAATAGGTCTACCAAATGTATCCGATTGAAAATCAATTATCGATGCATCATTATGATTCTGTGAGATGTTTGGTCTCACAAAGACATCGAGATTGGAAATCACAACCAATCCCTGGTCACATGATTTTCCTCAAGGAATGATCATATAGAGACAACTCACTCATTAAGATGTGAATTCATCAAAGACCATTGCAAAGTGGTACCACTAATTGGGTCCACACAGAATGAGTACTCCCTGAGAACTACCAGAAGCAGACCAGTTATGTCATGTCAAGAAAGAATGAATCTAATCGTGATACAACGATATAGATTCATGCACCCAATGCTCACTAGGGGACATCCTTTCCATATTAAAAATATCACCAATATAGGTGATAGGTTCCCATGTAAATATTAGTAACACATTTTCAAAAAACCCTATATACAATACACCATAGTTAATGGAGGATCAATGGGGCCTCATACTGTGATATATGCCTCAGTATGTTGATTCACTATCATAGTCGGGATGAGACAACACACATCGGAACAAAAGTCATATTATGTGATTATAATGATATACTTAATAGAACCATCATTGAAAAGACCAAGGGTAAAATATCAATATATACTATCACCCTATATTGATCCCGCATAGGAAAGACAAATAGAATTATACCATCCTCTAATGGTCTAACTAAAAACCATTATATCCATCTTAAATGTCCCACATCATTGTGATGGTCCTAAATCGGAAAATGGATCATCAAATGGACTTACAGATTGAATTTTAAAAGCCTTTTTTAGAAATGGGCTGGTGGTGTCTGAGTCTGGTCTGACCTAGTCAGACTGACTCATCCTATTGTCCACCAATTTTACCCTCCAACTATGACCTGACCTGCCTATTCGGTCCACTCATATGCATCAGGTGTCATGTCCCAAACATGTAAACATGCCCAACCCTTAATCCATCCATTCCTCGTACATATGATCTAGGGGACCACGTGCCATTCAGTTTGATATGGTACCCTTCCATGTCATCGGTCGTCACTGCCACAAACTTCCTTGGCCGCTGCATACCATCACCACCCACTACCATGACACTACATGCCCCTCCACCCCCAGGATGCCCTCTCTTGGGTTGTCGCACGACCACACACTGCCTCCAGTGTCTCTCCTTCATTGAGCATCCACCATCAATCTACTGCTACATTTTTCGAGGCAGATAAAATGTTGTGATCCTTAGTTTTACTCCTTTGTTGTCATGGGCTCAGAGCAATGCTACGACCCATCCTACTGGAAATTCATCCGAACAATGATATTTTCTACCCTACCTCGATCCATTCACATCTATCATCATTGAACATTCATCAATATGTATTAATCCATGATCTACCTTATCGGATCATTTCACCCTGAGATGGGAGTACAATGATAATTTTATTTTGAATTGTCAAGATGAAATCCGAACGGAGAGTTACCACTATGAATGAAGAATATAGGGAGAGGAGAATCAATAAATAAAGAATAAAAGACCTAAATTTATGTTCTTATAAATCAAGGTTCATTATCATTATAACAATTAATGAAAATCCACAACAAAGGATTCTAAATATTAGATAAAAATTACACAATAATCCCCCAATGTTAAAACCCAACAAGAAATATGCACGACACATAGATAAGTCTGTTGGTTGATTAATCCATGCCTATCATTGGGATAAATAATGAAGAAGGAAAACATATTAAATCTCACACCCCACCATGATTATTGATAGTTTTATTTGGGAATCAACTTTCATTGGTGGTCTATCAAGAGTTTCCATGATATTTCATGATCAATTGTTCTCCAATGAGAGGATATTTCTATGTTACTTAACTTACACTCACAAAAAAATGGTCATTAATCTAATCATGTATTCCTTCTAATGAATAAAGAATAAAGTTGTTTTGTAGTTTTAAAAACACTTCATCATTACATGAATTTCAAAATTACCATTGTAGCATCGCCACACTATTTCATTCATGTTCTATAATGGGCTTCCTTGTCACTAATTAACAGCATAGTCACATAGCTTTGCAGCATCACCACACAAAAAATCATAAAAAAATAAACATCATTATTTTTTTATTCTTCTTTAAAATGCATAAAAAGTTACTTTCACAGTCGACCTGCACATGGCGATGTTAGGACCCGCCTATAAAAAATGCCACATTATAAAATCAACGGTGGTCTCTGAGATCCGATCATAGTCACCATTAATGAGTTATTTGGATTTTAAAATAAAATTATTTTATTTAGATATTTCATTTACAGTTACATTCTTTTTGAGTTTTCTCACTAGAGACCTACGCTGAATAATGTTAAGCTGTGGCTAGGGTAATCCAGCCATCTTGAACACAATGATGCCCTTGGATTTCTATTTCAAAAAATCAATCAAGAGATATTCAACTATTTCATAAAAATAATTCTTGCACACTATTAAAAAATATATCAATTTTCATTAAACCATTCTTGGCACACCGGGCCTCGGATTCTTATGCTGTCTCAGTGCCTCATCCCACAAAGTTCCCAAAATATTACTAAAAATAAAACTGGGAAAGTACAGGTGATTATATTTCAATGAAAATTGGTATAAAAGTTTCTAATATATTAAAATGTTTCTAGTTTTACTTTTGAAATCTATAGTTTTATAAATATTAGTATAAATGTATTGAATGTGATAAACATTGAGGAGTATGGGGGTGATTCAATGTTTATATCTCTTTACATATTATTTAATATTATTATTATTTTCCAGTGGGGATATATCTTCTCATCATATTATAAAAATAAATAAGAAACATGTTGCTTATTATAATGAGGTTTTACTCTGGAATGGATGACTATTTTGATGGTGTATGTTTAAACTTACCTGACACACACATATTATTCCATTATGAGGCCATATTTGTAACAACCCTTACTCTTGTAAAATAGAATAAATGGTAACATTATTATATTTTTATTGAATCAAGGTGTATATTCACAAAGTATTTATTATTTCATTATTCAGGGAGGAAAAAATACAAACAAGATACAAATTATACATTTTGAATAATATATAAAAAATTTAATGGAAACATTCGGATTATATGAACACTTCAAATTATTTTTTATTCATATCATGTGGATTAGAAATTTAATAAAGATAATCTCAAATTATCAGCAAGGGTAATATAAAACGAAATATATGACAAGTATATAATTGATTATCAATATGTTAAAGTATATAACTACAACCACAATCTATAAATTCAATAACGAGATAATGACATGAATCCATGGATAAAATCAATGTAATAAACTCATGGATAAAAATAATAACTGAAATTTATATTATTGAAATGAAAAATATTAGATGTATTGATATTAGCCATCTTAAAATATACTCCATGAAGACATTGTAACTTGGTTATTTAAAAATTATGGTTATGTATGAACCTAGGGACCATTTAATTTTAAAAACTAATTTGTCTCATGAAATCTGTCGATCCATCATGGGGTTATCTCAAACAATTCCATACCTATCATTGAATTTAAATGTATTTCTCATATATTGATTAGAAAATAAAATTCATAAAAAAAATACATATATATAAATATATGTATTGTGTAAATAATATAGATTCATCCTGATTTTTAAAACTCAATCAAATAATATTCCATGTAAAATATTCAATGTAAAATGGTATAAGGCTAAGAAATAAACAATATCTGTTATAAAAACAATTTAGATATTTTTGAGAAATTTAATGTCCAATGGTAACATGAAATTTAATATTTTAAAGGATTGTTAAAAATGAACACAATAATAATTGACCATAGATAGCCATCGATTCATTGAAAAAATTGTTTTTATAATAATAACAATTTTTTTAGAAATTATTAAAATGGAAGTGAAATATTAAAAAAATTTCATTAAATAGTTTTCCATTAAAAATAATTGAATATAAAAAGTAGAAGAAAAATTTTATCTAATGTTTATCCCTATAGTTAATTCTGCTAACAGTGTAGGCCTGAAAAGAATATTCTTTTTAGATTATTGTAAAGAATCATAAATGTGATCCTTTTAGAAAAAAAAATATAGAGTTTATAAACCATATAAAAATTATTATAAAAAATATATCTAAATGATATATTTTTATTAATAATATTTTTTCTATAAATTATTTTGGGAAAATATAGACTTTGAGGAAAAATATATCTTATTAAAAAAATTAAAATCATTTTATTATTTTGTTCTCATGAATAATTTACCAAATATAGTAAATGTTGGATGATAAAAATGGATCACCTTAAATATTTATATTATCATAATATAATTCGATATAATGAATGATAAATAATAACATTCATTCAAAAAATCAATTAAAAAATGATATGATATTGATAACAAATTATTCACTATTTATCAACTTTTGTATTGTAAACAATGATAAAAGTAAAATATATTTGAAAAAATAAAAAACTAAATGAATAATTATTCATGTATAATATAAAAATGATGTCCTGTATACAAAAATAGTAAATAATTCTTATAAATGTGTCTCATTAGAATAGAAATTGAGATGAAATATCTTACATCATGTTTCTCATTAGTATAAAATTCCATAACCTTCTATGTAATTGTTTTAAAAATGGTAATAATTTATACTATAACCATATTAATATTTATAATAACATATTTGACCATCTTAAAAAATATTATCTCATATTTATTAATAATATTTCATTTTTTACCTTTATTAATGGTATTATCTTAATGGGTTTCTCCAACATATTTGTCACAAATGTTTCAGTTTTTGTAAATGTTATATAGTTTCATCATATTAATAATTTTATTAGTGTTATTAATAATATATTTATTAATTAGATATAGGTATTTAAATGTTTTACATGGAAACTAATTCACATCACTTCCTGTAGATTGTATGTAATGTGTAAACAAGATAGAGGTTTTATTTTAATTAATAGGTGAGACATTAAGGATTCCAATTATAATTTAATTTTATAAATTAAATATCATTACATTATTATCATATATATTAATTATTTCAATCATTATTACTATCATTCTTCTTCTGGGATGAAAGAATATTAAATTTCTTCAGGAGGCATTAATCTTTCATAAACATGTGTGATGGATTGTTTTTCATTTGATAAAAAATGATAATAAAAAGTATTTATTCATAAAAATAATAAAATCTATGAATATTTTAGATTATTATTTTATTGTATTCTAATTTTTAATACATAATTAAAAATGATAAAAAAAATAATTGAATAGAATATTATTAGTGAATATGTTAATCAATTCATAGAGAAACCTCTATTGGATCACATATTAATGAAAATGAGAATGGAAATTTGTGATCAAAATAACCTATATAATGTGGATGAAGATGTTTCATTCAAGTATTTGGTAAGGTTTTTTAAATATAACAGTATTTAGTAGTGTGAATGATTGAGGGTAGAGGGTTCCCATTACTAACTAAGGTGAGTGGGACCTTTAAAATTTTTCAATGTTTTTCAATAATGTCATGTAATAGTATTGTAAATATTTATCCAAAATGGATTCAAAATTTAGTTATTAAAAATAATGTCAGAATCCAACATTAAATTTTATTTAATAGGGATTTTTGGTCATTTTTAACCTTATCTTTTTTGATTTACCTCCATGTAAATCAGTTCTAACATTAACCGTGATAATTAATATTGACTATTATTGTCATTTATTATATCGAGAAATTAATCTTAAAAATTTTCACTGTATTACTTATGGTGACTAAAAATAATTTATATATTTTGTCAAAATATATTTATATAATTCAGTGATTTTAATATAAAATCATGAAGAAAAGTGTGTGGAAAAATAAGATAATAAGAGTTGACTTTTTTCAATCAATATATTTTAATATAATAACGATATAACTTATAATAATAATTATATATTTATAAATTGATATTAAAAGATATATAATCACCATAATAATTTTAAAATATGAATTAATTTTTATTTTATATGATAATAATATCAAAACACATTATAACCTTATCAAAAATGTTTTCTTATAAAAGATTTAACATTTTACCGCCAGAAGAACATATAATTATTTGTATCAAATTTATTGTGAACACATGGTATATTATATATATATATTAAATATTATAATAAATAAAAGGTGGAATAAGTAAATAGTTCACATTATGTTATACATAAATTATTATTTTAGAAGAAATGTGTGAAAACATATTCTATGATTATTTTTCACAATGTATCCCCAAAATTGAAATTCATCATAAAAAATTAAAATATAAATTCATGGAAAAAATTAAAATTTAACTTCATTCTATTTAAATAAAATTTTATTTTCACTTACAATATTTGATTGTTGATGGTTACATTCTCCTCACCTTATTTTTATTTTCAATTTAAATTTTCATTAATATTAAAATGTAAAAAATTTACATTGGTTGTTCTTCATTACATTCTATATTACCATTGTTTCTTTTTTTTATTTATTCAATGTTCCATTAATAGTAGAGACATCCAATTCCACAATACGTGCACTCTAGTGTTAAAAATATTTATATTTTCTTCATATTCTGATAAACTAGCTTCCTATTATATTTCAAGAGAGGTGAGGACATGTGTCGGGTCTGGAATATACTTCCATAAAAAATTATTTTTGTAGAAAATTTTGTACATTAGATAAGATTTAAATATTTTACAATCTATAAGACATAAAAATAATTGATTTATAAATTTAATGATGTATGATGTACTAGGGGCTCAGTATATGTTTAATGATGAACTTTATAACACCTTTAAATGTATTTAATTTCATTAAAATGTGAACACCACATGAAATTAGAAATATTTCATACGGTTTCTAAAAACATAAATTTCTTATATGGAGATACATTAAAAATTTTCTGAATATTTTATAACTTTTTTCATTTTTTGGATAAAATTTTCTGATCCAACATATTTAATTTCACAATATATATTCCAAAAAATAGAGTATGAACTATATTTCCTTATTATGAATCATACGACCCAATTTAAATATTGAATGGTAACATTTTTTGTGGTAAAACATCTCTATGGTAAAATATTTACCCCACATACCATAAAAGTGATGTCATAGAAATATTAACATGTATTATATTTTTTGAAAAGAACTTTGAACCAATTTGTATATTTTAGGATGGTATGAAATGATAAAATTAAGCCTAATATCAAGACATTTATTTTGAAACATCTAGAAGATTGATGTAAATCAGGAATCATGATAAGACCAAATTGAATTGAGGAAATAATGATGTCTTTTAAAAACATTAATATAGGGTCATGCATGTTTATCAAGTGTAAAATCAACTCGTATATAATGGAAATAAGAAGATTTGATCAAGGAATCAATAACAAATCGTATTGAATCATTATTTCATGGATTCTTTGGTAGTCATATAAAAAATTATATTGTTATTTCATACAATTTATCATTTACCTATTTAAAAACAAATAATCCTACTACATAATCTGATGTTTTAAAAAATGTGTATTCAACCAATATATTTTTTCAAATCCGTATAAATATAGGTGTTACTACTATGTATTGGGAAATTCAGGCTATGATGATTATAAAAAAATACCAGTTTTTGAAAAATTATATATCGATAACATATTGTATATAAAAAATTTTGAATGAAGACATAATAAAAGAATTAATCCAAATTACCATCATTCACGACATTAATTTTCATCGGAAAATTATCATCTTCAAATTTGAATCATTTCATATTTTATTTCAACGATGGTTTGGAAACAATTTAAAAAAATTATCTTTCACACCATTATTAATAATTCTAAAATTTCTATTATCTATATCCATGATCATAAAATATTTTTAAATATTCATTGTTGTGGGAAAACCATGATCCTTCTTAACCAATAAATTTACTACAATATTTTCTTTCACTGGTATGTATTGTATTGAAAAATTATAATCCTAGAGAATTCAATCCATTACCTATTACCTTTATTGAGACATTTATGAGATAATATTTATTTTATGCTCTTATGGTCAATGAATATCTACAATTATTCACAATAAGTATAATTTATTGATATAACCAATTAAAATATTATCGATTCTATCTCAATCTAATCAGTTTAATAATTCTTCTCACAAGTCTTCAAGTAAAATGATTCATAAAGAATAACATTATCACTATACCTATAGTATCAAAAATTTACTTTCTTAAATGTGTAACAATATATTAATAACACGTAATTTCATGACGGTAGTGTAATATTTAGATGGTTGACCAATCTCCTCTTCAATTCATCAAAACATTATTTGGCATTCATTATCTATATGAACATAAACTCATCAGATATATAAATAGATAAGGGGTTACCCAATCCAGAACTTTTTTGAAAAACCACTAAAAGTATAAAATAATAATAATGAAACTAAATTTTTCAGTTATATTGTTTTTTTTAATTCATTACTTTACATCATTTTTCATATCCAGATCTTCTGAGAGTCCATGTATGTACAAAATATTCTAATGAAAAGAGAGTTCAATAAACTAGAAATCACACTTACTAAATTATTCATATATCATATTTCCACAAAATTTCAAAAGAATGGTCATCAAGTTTGTATCATGATTCTCATATATTTTATAATAAACCAAGATATCATAATTTGAAACCTGGTTGAAATTATTTGGATATTCCATAAATAATTTATTCATGGGATCCATAAGAACCAATGAATCATTAGTCAATCCAAATGTAATTTTTGTAAATTATTGTATATAACCCTTCATTATTTAAAATGTTTTTCATAGAATATATTCATTATATACTCACAATTTAGGATAGGTGGAGAAAATAAATTAATTTTCAAAATATTGAGCATAGTGAGTTTGATCAAACATGTAATCAATGTGAGAAATGAGATACATTTTCAATAATGTAATAGAATTAATTTTGTTATATATAATGACCAACCTCATGTATCAATTTCTTTTCATATAGGAATGATCATGGTATTAACCATGTTAAAAAAATATGATGTTTAAATACCTTACCTTACAAATTCTCTATTTTTTTATTGGGAACCACAAATTTTTCAGTGGCCATGCTATCTAGGGATGTTAAATAGGTTTTTTATCATTATTTCAATCAATATAAACATGAATTTAAATTCATGTGTTTTTAATACTCATTCCACACAAAATAGAACAATATATTACAAATAAAATTGTACATTGTCAATTTGATAATTACCTTTCTATCCATATACAATGATTTCTCTTTACCCCTAAGAATCAGATTTTGTAATGTTTCTACTGGTGGATTTAGAAGTGTTTCATATGAAGAATATTCCAATTAAAATATATGTAATTCCACATCATCATCACAAATAATATATTTTTTCTATTCGAATTAATTTTTTCATAAAATGTTGAATTCTATTCCATATACAATATGATATCAACTTCAACCATGTGTATGTTAATAATTTATAAACCTTGTGAATGTTTTTCTCTTTTATTCGGAAATACCTAAGACATATTAGTTGTGGTGATATATCAACTATATTTTTTAATAGAAAAATTAGTATAAAAGGTGATTTGGAGAAATGTAATTTTTCTCTCCATGTACCCTTTGTGGTTGATTCCAATTATCTTTATGATGATTTTTTTAATAAATCCACGTTTAATTATAGTTGAAGCATTTTATATTATTGGACACTTTATTTTATTTATATTCATGATCTTTTAGACCATTATTTCTTTTATATGTGACACACTCCAAGTCCCTTCATGAAATTTTAGGGATGTTTCATTCATAAATTTTTACATGATGGAAAATGATTCTCTCCACTCATATTTATTGATTTATTCCACTATAAATCATAATGTATAATTATAAAACATTTGTAACAATTAAAATAAATAAATAATTAATGATTTTTTTTATTTTAAAATCAAATAATTGGTTTCCTTGGTAATAGAATTAAATTATTTATTTCTCACATCTATTAAAATGGTTGGTAATAAAAATTTTAGTTAACTAAATAATATCAATGAAGAGTGTAAATCAAGGTATGCTATAAAATAACCCTCCCAATGACATAAAATTATTTATTTGATACAATCAAATCAACTATATTAAAGGAAATTACTTTAAATTATATCTATTCCAAAACCAAGTCCACATGTCGTTTCTAGATTGGGATGAGTTTCTTGAAAAATCCACATAATATCTATTTTACTAAAAATTTATGAATTATTCCTCAATTTTATAATTACTCAAAGGAAATAAAAGGGTTACATTCTATAATCTATGTTTTCCAAAAACTATTTCTTATGTATCATACTATATATACTCTTGATAATAACTATATCAAAACATTACTCTAGAAACCTAAATCTAGTGGTCACATTATTATAATATAATTTATATAAAATTTATAATATATATGGATTTAATGGTTTTGTAGTCATCATGATCCATATACATACATGATATCCATTTTACTAGTATAAAAAAATATGAAAAGATTGTAAAAAAAGTAAGCATTAATATACTCATTCAATTAATAATTATCTGTTTTCTTAGGAATGGAAAAGAAATAATCTAGAGGTAAAATTATATTTAATAGTTACATATTTATAATACAATTATGATGAAATATATATTAATTAATTTGTAAATAAAAATAATTTAAGAAACTATTAATTTAACCAATAACAGTTTCAAAAAAGGAATTCATGTATAATATCAATGCAATATTCTCATTGATTATTATAATAAATTATTTTCAATGAAAGAAATTTATAATAATGGATTTCATGATAAAAAACATCATTATATCAATAACATGTAGACATTACATTATAAATGTTAAAACTATGGGTATGTATACTAAAAGTGTGTATTTAATTTAGACAACTGATATGCCTCATGACACAAGTTGATCCAATAAGGAGCAACCAATAATCAGGACCTATTCAGAACTACATGTAAAACTCATTCATCCTATAAAGATTATTAAAATTAATTTTTAAAAAAACATTCATTCTTAATAAATATTCATATTAAATAAATTATATGTATTCATAATTATATTTACTATTGCATCATATAACTATCATGATAAAAAATACAATTAAAAATGGTATACAGTTTCAGAAATAATCATCTATCTGGAACAAAAAAATAGAAATTAAAAAATATAATTTATTGTAATATTATTTTAATACTTTAAATCTTTGATGATTTATTTAATGTCCATAAAATTTATAAGGGATAAGAGATAATCATCAGTTCTTCAAAATTATACATTTTTTAAAGATCATTTCAATTAGATAAAATATTAAAATTAATGTGAAATATAAAAATATTATTTCATTAAATAACTTTATTTTTATTCAATTTAAATCATGTATGAGAATATAAATTTCATAAAATTATCATGGTGGTGGGGATTTTATTTAACCTGGTAAACAATAAAAAAATTAATTTTTGGGTTTTTACAAAGAATGTCAAAATATATGCTTAAGAAAAAAAAATTGACATATTCCATTCATATATTTTAAATACAAGAGGTTTAAATTAATGTTTAATAATAAATCATTTGAATAAAAATAATAATTTATGTTAACATTTATGAAAATTAATGAAATAGAGGAAAAATATAACAGAATAATAGAAACCTAAATAAATTTGTTTTATAAAAATTTCATTAGTTGATCCACATTCAAAATAAATGAAAATTTTGATTATAATATAAAGCCTCCTAAAATAACTAGTAGATAATAAAATTATAGAATATTATGATGGATAAATGATAATATTCCTTCAACATAAATAAATAAATTCCCAAAATAAAGTGAAATTGTAAAATAAGTTTACACCACATTGAAAAAAATTTAAATAGATATTCCTTGATGTAATATACATAATTTTAAAAAGTAATAATAATTAATAATTAGTTATTATTGTTAATAATATCAAAGGTAATGTATATAAATCCCATATCATTGAATATCTGAATAATAACATATATGTCTCAATTGAATAGAAATTGAGATGAAAATAATTAGCTCAGTCTTACATCATTTGAACATGATTTATTCTCATGTATATTTTTTAAAAAATTTATTAATTTATAGAAAAATAATTATCATACTTGAAATATCATGTATGATACTCTTAAAACATTATATCACCCATTTGTTGAAAAAACTACATTAATTCCATTATATAGGGAGTTATTTATTTAATTGTCTCATGTATTTTTTCATGGATGTTATAATTATTCTTTATGTGATACAGTTTCATAATATATATAATTATACTAAATTTATAGAGATATTTTTTATTTATTTGGTACATTGTTATAATCAATGTTGTTATTTTTACTTGGAAAAGGATCCATATAACTTTTTGAGATGGTAGGCTATATATATGTGTGTGTGAAATTATGATTTCTAAAATTAGTTCACGAGTAATGAATTGGGTGATATATAAATTCTATAAAAATCTATTTTAATCGATAAGTATCAGTTACATTCATTATTTTAATCATTATGAATATATATTCAAGTAAATGATGGCAATAAATTACATTGATCATGAGGAGGCAACACATCCTACACAAGAGCGAAATTTTTGTCGTACCTTTTGATTGGAATGTGGTGAATAATATTATTCATTAAAAATAATTTGATTTTTGTATAATATATATATTGGTCTGATTATTTTCAATTTTATTTGATATAAAATGTAAGGTCTCAGTTCTGGAAGCCACCTAGAGGCACCTCGTACCTGGTTGCTCACATGGCCTCAAGCACATTTCCCAAAACGCCAGAGGCTGCCGACTAGCAGCGAGGGCCTTGGGTGTAATAGTGGGGAAACTATGCCCACATTGGTAGTGTAACGCAATAGAAGGGAAACAAATACACAATATCGGAAGCGGTAAATATACCAACAATAGAAATAGTGGAAGAATGGAATAACAAACAACTAAAGCACATATATATGTATAATGCATGGTACATATGTCTAGGAAAGTAGAAAAACAAATCAAAATACTGGAATACAAACAGTGCTAAACCAAAGTACAAAAGAAATAGATTAACAGCTCCTCCGCATCGCAATCTTAAGCCTAGTCCCATGCTCTCCATCTCTATAGAAAATCATGTACCTGAAGTAAAAGGGTGCTTTCCCTTATCTATACATGCAACAATATAATCTTTTTGGGACCAAAAGCATGGCCCACATAGGGTGTGAGACTAAATACCAATAAGAAACCACCCGAAGATCTATTCTTAACTGTCATTGAATATATGGCAGATAAATGTACAGAAAGATGCAAAGAGGAATGCACTTAGCAGTAAACAATCCATAGTTTCAATATCAATGAACTGCTAAACAAGCATCTAATCACAAACAGGTAACCCTCTAGGAAGTACTCAAATCTCATCCCTGATCCTACCTAACAAGTACAAGCAACTTTCTGGGATGTACACTCAGTCTATCCCAAATTTTTCTATCACAAGAATATATATAAATAGACTCTCTGAGGAAGCACTCATAGCCATTTCTTCCTATAGTCATAAGTAAAACAACACTCTCTAAGGAATATCACACAGTTGATTCCCCTTATAGTCTATGGTAGTCAATTAATCTCTGAGAAAGCTCACACGGTCAATTTCCTATATATCCCCAAGGACAAGGACTCTCTGAGGAAGCTCACTCGGTCAATTCCCCTTATAGACAAAAGTAATTCAAATAATTCAATGACTCTATGATGAGAATCACACAGTCATTTCCCATTATATTCTAAAATAATAAATGACTCTATGAGGAAGCACACTCGATCAATTCCCCTAAAATCCCAAGTGGTCATAGGATTTCGTAGGAAGCTCAATCAGTCAATCCCCTTGTATATCCTAAAGTGCTCAAAGACTCTCCGAGGAAGGTCACTCAGACAATTCTCTTTATAGTATACTACACCAGGTTCTCACAGCCCTGTGTAGGTCAACATAAATAACAATAAAATATGGCCAATTTAATCCTACTGAAGTACTTGGCTAACCAGTCTACAACATAACAAGCATGTCAGAAAACAAACTCTCTCCCCTACATCAACAGGAATGGAATACAATCAAGGAGTTCATAAGGCTAAGCAGGACCAATTGTTCATAAACACATCATGCATGGGTAAAACATCCAAAGCCTAGAAATCCACTCTATTATTATCCAATTAAACTCTACACAAGCATACATGCATGGAAGGAAACCAACAGGGGTAGAACGGTAACACGCAATACTCCGTTCAAGGGTATTGGTAAAAATTGCAAATAATACTCAATGAATTTCAACTAAAAGGCATAAACCACCTACCTTGGAATTGGGAGATCGATATAATCTAGTTTCGGCCCTTGTATTGACCTAGAATGCAGAAGCTCTACAAAATAGACTAAATCATTCAACCCATGATATCTCTCAAGAGAGGAGAAAACATAAGTTGGTGCACTTGGAGAAATGTGAACTCACTAATTTGATTCCAACGCAACCAATGGTGTTCGATTCAGAGGATGGATGCTTCCATGGGGGTTTGTCGAAGATCTGCGGCCGTACGGAGCTCTAGGTCGAACGAGACCTAGAAGGAGAGCGTTCTGGCTATTAGATGTGACCACGGTGTGTTTAATTAAAAAAATAAAGTTCCTTTTGTGTACATTTTATGTACATGGAATGTAGTCACCATTTATGTACTCCGCATTAGGCGGCCTCTAGGTCACCCCACATGGCCGTGTGCATGGCTGCTACACGAGTGTACTCATAATGTATATAACATGTACATCGAAAATTTCCAAGATTTTATTTTTTTCTAAAAAATGCCCATAAAAGGAAGAACGTACCTGAAAAGAATTTCTGGGTTCTTAAAAATATTCCCCCTTAATGAAATTCATCCCCAAATTTCCCTAGTGTAGCTCAGGGGGAGAAACCCAGAACAGTTCCAGTCATGGTGCTCGTACATCGGCCTCCCTCTCCCAAGTCACTTCATGTACTCGCTCGTGCTGCCATAACACTCGTACCAACGAGACAGACCAGCCATGAAGATCCTTTGTACTGCGATTAAAAATCTGGATAGGATTCTCCTTGAATGACACATCCACTTCGAGCTCAACCTCCTCTGGGTGAAAGACATGAGATGGGTCTGGAATTTAACGTCGGAGTTGAGAAATGTGAAAAACATCATGAATAGATAGGTACCCTTGAGGAAACTTCAACCGATAGGAAACCGACCCAATTCTCTTAAACAACTCAAATAACCCGATGTAACTTGGAGAATGATTACCCTGTCTCCTAATCCACCTATATCCCAATCTCGGTTCAACACGTAGAAAAAACTGGTACCCGACCTCAAACACAAGTAGTCGTCTCCGCTGATCATCATAATACTTATGTTGAGACTGTGCAGTAGCTATTCTTTTCTGAATCAAGTCTATCTGTTATGTGGTCTCCTTTACAAGATTAGGTCCCAACAAAACTTCCTCTTCTGCCCCAACCAACATAAGGGTGATCATCATGGCCTATATTACAAAGCATCATAAGGTGACATCTAAATAGTTGTTTGAATAATATTATTGTAGGAAAACTCTACAAGAGGTATTTGCTTCTCCCAATAACCTCTAAAATTCAGAATTCATTCTTAGAGAATGTCCTCAAGCACATGAATCATATTCTCATACTGGTCATCCATCTGGGGGTGGAATGTTGTACTCAAAAGTACCAGTGTACCCAAGGCCTTCTAAATCCCCTACAAAACCTAAGTAGTAAAATATGCTTCCTTGTAGGAATCAATGGAGTGTAGAACTCCATGCAGATGTTCAATTTCTCAGAAGTACAACCATTCCATCTCATCAACACTAAATGTCTCTTTAATTAGAAAGGAGTGATAAAACTTTGTAACACTAACAATGATATCCCATACTGCATCATTCCCTTAAGGTGACTTCGTAAATCATATAATGAAATCCCTCGCGACGTTGTTCCACTTCCACTCTGGAATGGGTAACTGCTGCAAAAGCCATGCTGGACACTGATGCTCCGCTTTCACCTACCGATAGGTGGAACACCTTATGACGAAACCGGAAACATCACTCTTTATACCGGGTCAGCAATATTGGTGGTGTATATCACAATACATCTCGGTGACACCTGGATGAAATTCCAAAAATGATGACTAAAAATCCCACATCATCTCCTCACGTATCTCTACTGGCAGCCATACATGCCCCAATAAATTCATGATATCATCCTCACCTATGGTCCATCCTGTAATAGGGTCCTCTCTTGACATGCTCTCCTATAAAAAGAGGACTTCAGTATCTAATAGCTTCTACATTCGCACTCGATCAATAAGATTAGAGGTAACATCTATATAAGAAAGAAATGTCTTCCCCAGACTGTTATGCACCTCCAAATTCATCTCAGAGAACAGAGTCAAATTCTTCACTCATTGATGTCCTCTTGAACTGCATGTATCTATGTCCTCCTGCACAATGCATCATCCATTGTGTTACCTTTCCTAGGAGTATAAGAAATCACAATATCAAAGGACTGAAGGTACTCAACCCACCTTTGCTGTCTCAAATTCAAATAATGCTGAGTTAAAAGGTACTTGAGAATCTTGTGGTTGGTGAAAACCGTAAAATGTTCTCACATAAGATAATGTCTCCCACAGTATACGACATGAACAACTACCACCAACTAGAGATCATGTGTTGGGTAGTTCCACTAATGTGGCCTCAACTACCGAGACCCATACACAACTACTCCATCACCCTGTATAAGCACAACTCCCCGCCCAATACCAAATGAATCACGATAAAGAGTATAGCTCCTTCCTAGCTCTGGAAAGACTATTATCAGTGTTGATGTCAACCTCACTTTCAGCACCTAAATGGCTGACTCACAAGAATTTGACCATAGGAACTTGGTAACATTCTCAGTCAAACCCGTCAGCAGTGCTTCTAAGCATGAAACGTCATGTATGAAGCATATGTAGTATCCAGATAGCCCTAGAAAAATCCAAACCTCAATGAAATTCATTGGATTCTCCCAGGAAACTACTGGTCTCACTTTTTCTGGGTCTACTGATACTCCTTCCACATAGATAACATGACCCAAGAAGTGAATATGATCTATGCAAAAGTGGAATTTTGAGAGCTTATCATATAACTAATTCTATCTTTGTGTACTCAAAACGATCTCAAGATGATTATCATTGTCGTGTCGAGTGTGAGAGTACAACAAGATATCATCCATGAAGAAAACCTCGAAGGAATCCAAGTATGGATGGAATACTCAGTTATAAATTCCCTGAAAATCGTAGGTGCATTCGTGAGACCGAACGACATAACCCCATACTTGTATAGACCATACCTACTTCGAAAGGTTGTATGAGGTACATCTCATGGTCTTACACGCCACTGATGGTAACCAGACCTCAAGTCAATCATAGAGATCACCCGAGATCCTCGAAACTAATCAAAGAGATCATCAATCCAAGGAAAAGGATATCGGTTCTTGACCATCAACTAGTTCAACATCTGATAATCCACACAATTCCTGCGAGTACCATCCACCTTTTTCACAAACAGGACAGGAAAAACCCAAGGAGATGTACTGGGTCGGATAAAACCATTTTCCTATAACTCCTCCAACTTCTTATTTATCTCTTCCAACTCAGGCATAGCAATCCTATAAGGACAAATGGACACCAGTTCCACTCCTAACACAAGAACAAAAGAAAACACTACCACACGCTCTACAAGAATACCTGAAAAGTCCTCTAGAAAAACATCTCTTAAACAATACAGCATAGGAGGAAAGTCTAACTTTTAATTTCCGTGGTCATCCTTATATAGAATAGCAATATCGGCTGAAATCCTCCCAGCCCATGATGATCGGGTCCCGTTATGCTCATCTGGACATCCCATTAACCCTTATGAAGAAAAGATTCACCTTTTAGTGATGTGAAACTCACCCGACGGTGATAACAGTCGATGAATTCCAAGAATGGAACTAACCAGTCCACCCCGAGAATGACATCATAGCATGTCATCATTATGACATAGAGTTCCCATAAAAAGTTTCACGCACCAACCAGTAGAGGGAACTCCGTACACTGACATATAATAGTCTTTCTAGTCCCCAACAGAGTTTCTAGCGTCAAGATATAGGAAGAGAAAAATATGAAGAGGCCAAGGCTCTCCACAACAGTAACATGTCTAAACCTTTGGGAAGCCCCTGTATCGAAAAGAGAAAAATATAAAACTGACGCTACTAAGATCATACTCCGAACTACAGAGGGTATGTTATCTTGCTTCTGCTGGGTATGCTCCACTACCAATGTCTCGCCTTCTCCATGACCCTGTGACCATGTCTGACCACTCTTCGTTGATCCACCCTGATGTTGTTGAATTCCTAGTTACTAACCAACATGGCCACGACCTCCACCTCGACATAAATGGCTGGAAGAACTCCAGTTCCATGACTAGTGAAAAACTGTTGGTGCTGCTCATGAATGTGGAGTAACAGAAGAACCCTTGTCACCAATTGTTGGTGAGAACATCTAACAGAAGTGCAGAAGGTGACCCATATTTCCATAAGATCGGCACTCCACTTGGTCTCTCGAGCAATGTGGCCTCGTATGACCACTCTTCCCACACTGGTTTCACACCACCTAGCTACCAGAATATGCATCCCGCCTACTCTGATCTTCTCGTTCAGACTCTCTATGGTGCTTCCTGCTATTAGTGTGATGAATACTAACTTCAAATGTCGAACTTTCATGGCTCACAGCTCCGAAATCCCTCAGATTACGCTATGTGATCAGTGCCTGGTTGACAATATAGAATATTAAATTCAACCTGAATATGTTCACCTGAGATTGGATGTCGTGCCTCAGACCATCCTGAATCATCAGTGCATAGAATAACTCATCACCTCCTAGAATAGGAATGAAATTATATAGCTCTATAAAGTGAATTGAATTATCCATAATAGTATGAGTACCCAGCTCCAGACTCTTGAACTCTTAGGCTCGATCGGCCCTCAAGGTATCCAGATAGAATTAATCATTGAAGATGCGCAAAAACTCATCCCAACACATATTTTGATGGCATCCCGCATGTGAGCTCACATCCTACCACGTATTGGTGGAGTTTCGAAACATGTAGGTAGGGAGATTCACCCTTTTCTCTAGAGGTATCTCCATATGTTTGAAAATTGTCAGCATGGATTGTTTCTGGGACTATGCAGCATGGGGTCCTCCATCTCCTGAGAATGTGGGAGGATGCTGCGGCTGAAAGTACAACATCAATTCTTCCATCGTCGGGGCTGGAGTCGATGCTCCCTGAAAGGTGTACATCAACCTAAAAAATCCATCCTTGAACTGTGCATCAGCACCTTTGTCGAGTATAACTATTGGTGCCAAGACTGGCACAATAGGAGGACCTACTGGAAGTCCCGGATCATCCATGTCCGGTGTCTGATCAGCGCCTTTCAACAAGCATACTACCATAGGACATCTCGGTGGCATGACTCTACAAGTTCAATTACACAACATAAAACAATATTATCAAGGACCGAATACCTAAACTATAAGAAGGGAACAGGAGGAAGAAAGCACTAATTTTTTAAAAAACATTACTACACGGCGTTTACAATTCCTACATGGAATGTTCCCTTAAGGCCTTTATATGGGCGTGTACTTCTGCAGAAACTGGTTGTGTAACACCCCAAATGAAAGACATATTTGTCTTAACACACGACATGTACTTGATTCCTCATTCACTGCCCAAGTCCTTCTATATGATTATGTAACACGGCTCTCGTAAGACAAGACTACACAGTGTGTTTATAGTAGACACGACGTGTACTAGGCAAGTATTTCCTAGCCCGTGTTGTTAGTTACACGGCCTGACACACGACTTACACTACACAACGTGTTCAAGACGGACACGACCTATACATGAAAAGATAGCACCGACCTGTGTTATTTGTGACATGGCCAAGTACCTGGGTAAGACTACACGACATTTTTAATCCTGGCATGGCATTTGCAGCTTAACGTTTATCTGTCTGTGTTGTTAGTTACATGGGCGGATGTAGGGTCAAAGCAACACGGTGTGTTCTACTAGTACATGGTGTGTTACTACAAGACCTTCCCCATCTAGTTTCTCTTCCCACACGTCCTATGACACAGTTAGGGATTACACGACATGTACTCAACATTACATAGTGTGTATTCTAGATTCTTCCGAATAGTAAGCCTCTTAAACTACTTCCGAAACAAAAAAAAACAATAAAACGAACATTGAAAGTGCCAAATTTCAATCCTTGAGGGCCCATACTCCCCTTGAATCAATTTGTTTCATCTTATAGATGTTTTAACATGGAAAAAGGCAATGTTCCAACTAATTCAAGTCTGTGAGGGCCCATAACACCTCAAGAACCAAATTTTGGCATTCATTCCAACCAAAACCGTAAAAAAACAATACCCTATCAAACAAAAGGTATTTTTATCAAGTTATTGATCACAACAGCATGCATATTATACATAACATCTATCACAACACCATGAAATCTCTAATTCATCCTAGATGGAATGGAAAAAATGCATGACAAGTCATTTCTAGCAAGTGAATATATGATGCATGAGATGGAATACCCTCAACTCATTAGGATACGATTGAAATAGAAGTTCAATAACATCAATGTTAACAACACAAATCATGTGAATCACCCAACAATGAAATCAAAAAAACTATAAAATCACAAACTAGAAAAAATTTCAATAAATGAGGTAGATTGTATTTTCCCTATACACGAGTTAGCTACTCTCGGTCATAGCTTATTACGAAGTACTTATTACATCCTATCTTGGACTATAGGCTCCATACAGTAGGTACAGAAGAGAAAAATTCCTCTGATACCACTTTGTAATGTACCGGTTCGGGAATCCATCCAGAGGCACCCCGTAACTTGTTGGTAACATGGCCTCAAGATCATTTCCCCATATTCTAGAGGTTTTCGACTAGCAGCTAGGGCCTTGGGTGTGATATTGGGGAAACTATGACCTCATTCTCATAGTAACACAGTGGAAGGGAAACAAATACACAATTGAAAAAGTAAAAAATATACCAACAACAGTAATAGCGAAAGACTAGTATAACAAACAACTAAATGACATATTTATGTATGATGCATGGTACATATGTCTAGGAAAGAAGCCAATAAAATCAAAATGTTGGAATATAAACAATAATAAACCAAAGTACAAAAGAAAAATATAAACAGCTTTTAAGGATCACATGCCTAAGGCTAGTCCCATTCTCTCTAGCTCTATTCCAAATCTAGTACCTGGAGTAAAAGGGTGCTTGACCTTATCTATACCTACAACAATATAATCTATTTGGGACAAAAAGAATAGCCCAAAAAGGGTGTGAGACTAAATCCTAGTAGGCCACCACTCGATGATCTGTGCCTAATAGTCAGTGAATATATGGCCGGTAAAAGTATAGAATGCAGTAAACATAAAAGTACTCAACAGTAAACAAACAACAATTTAAATATCAAGAAACAACTAAATGATCAGCTAAACACAAACAAGCCACCCTCTGGTAAGTACTCACAGCACATCCCCTCTGGTCCAACCCAACAAGTACAAGCAACCCTCTGGGCAGTACACACAGTCTAACCCCTATAGTTTAGTCACAAGAAGAAATATAAATAGACTCTTTAATGAAGCACTCACAGTCAATTCCCCTTATAGTAATAAGTATAACTAGGCACTCTGGAGAATCTCACAAGTTCGATTCCCCTTATATTCTATGGTAGTCAAGGACTCTCTGAGAAATCTAACACGGTCATTTTCCCTTATATCCCTAAGGTCAAGGACTCTCTATGGAATCTCACTTGGTTAATTCCCCTTATATCCCAATGTCATTCAAGTAAGTCAAACAATCTCTGAGGAAGCTCACACGTTCAATTACTATTATAGTTTAAAATAGTCTAGGACTCTCTAAGGAATCTCACTTAGTCAATTCCCCTTATAGACCCAAGTTGTCCTAGGCATCCTGAGAAAGCCCACTCGGTCAATCCCCCTTATATCATAAAGTTCTCAAAGACTCTCTGAGGATGCTCACTCAGTCAATTCCTCTTACAGCTTACTGCACAAGGTTCTCAGAACCCTATGTAGGTCAATGAACATAGAAATGAAATAAAGCCAAAGTAATCCTACAAAACTAAATTTCTAACCAATCTACAACATAAAAAGCATGTCAGAAAACAAACTCTCAAACCTACAACAATGGGCATGGAAAATCGGAACGGTGGCCAAAAAGCTTGGAAAGATCAAACAGTCGTAGACAGATCATGCATGGGTAAAACATCCAAAGCCTATCAATCGACCCTATTCATATCAAATTAAACTCTACACTATCATACAAGCATGGCATGAAATCAAAAAGGTTAAAACACTAAACACACTATACCCCATTCAATGGAATTGGTCAAAATTTCACATAATACTCAAATACTTTCAACAGAATGGAACAAACCACCTACCTCAGTATTAGGAGATTGATATACTCTATCATCAGCCATTGGATCCACCTAGAACATAGTAGATCTAAAAAAACATCTCAAACATTCAACCCATGATATCTCAAAAGAGAGGAGAAAATAGAAGATGGTTCTCTAGGGGAAGAGGGAACTCACTGATGTGATTCCAATGCAATGGATGGTATTCGATTTTGAGGACGGATGGTCGCTCGGGGGTTCGTCGATGATATTTGGTCGTATGGAGATCTAGGTCGAATGAGACCTAGAAAGAGAGCGTTCAAGTGATTAGATGTCACCCCGATGCATTTAATGAAAAAAAGAACAATGTGTGTACTTTTAAAGTACATATTGTGTACTCGCCGTTTTCATACTCAGCCTTAGGCGGCCTCCAGGTCACCCCACATGGCTGTGAGTATGGACGCTACATGGCATGCACCCTGCTACCTACGGTAACCAAGTACACAACATGTACTCATAAATTACACGATGTTTACTTCAAATTTTTTTTTTCCGAATTCTGCTTTTTCTCAAAAACACCTAGAAAATGAAGAAGATACCTAAAAAGGATGGTCTGGGTTCTTACATAAATTTTTTATGTAAATGAATAAGTAATAAATGCTTTTTTATATGATTAACGTTCCTTAGAGAAAATATCATTTGATCTTATGTTCAGAACACTAGGGATGGTAATTTAGGAATACCAGCACAAATATAATCTATCTATTTATTTAATGGATACATAATATTATTTTTGGTTAAGATATATGGCTCTATATGTTGGAGGATATGTTGGTATGAGGTTCCCTTTTATAATTTATGTGAGTGACACTTGTGTTATTTTTCAATGTTATTCAATAATTTCATGTCACTTTCACAGAAATAAGGCTAAGAAACAGTTCATATTCTAAGGATTCAATGAAAACGTGATAATATATCAAACCAATAGGTTTTTCGATTTTTTTAATTCAATATTTACCCTTATCCTTTTTTATGCATTTATCAATAATCATATTTCAACCTTGATAGGAGTAAATAGTTATTACTACTTCTATTATTCTATGGAATAAAATTATATTAAAGATTTTACCAAAAAATTAATTAATGTAATTAAAAATATATAATAAATTTGTTATAATTCAAATCATACATTTTGAATAATTTAACTATAAATATCCCACAAAACATTTAATTTTTTCATGAAATAAATTTATCAGGACTAAGATTATTTTAGATAAACAATAAAAAGAGTAAAAACTATAATATGAATTTGAATTCATATATTTAGAAATATAATATAAATAGTTAATTAAAATCATTTATCCACATAAATTATTATTTTTAAAAAAAATTGAACAAAATTATCTTTTTTAAATAATAAAATTATGAAAAATATCTACTATATCTCCAAAGGATCAAATCATTATTTAAATCAAATAGATACTCAATACATGGTTTATTCAAAATATTATAAAATATTATTTTAAATAAAATGAAGAATATTGATATACTACAGTTTCAATTATTGATAAAATAATTTTTAATTAAAAATTTGAATATTTTAATACATGCTTATACTTACCAAGTTAAGATCATTATTAATTATACTATTTTATAATTTTCATTCAATAAAATAATAAATTTTCCAATTATAAAATTATTATTAAAGTATCGTTTATTGTTTCTATATTTGATTTTTAGTTCCCTATATTATTGTCTCTTGTATATATATTTCCCTATAAATTTTCAGTTATAATACATTCTAACCATATGAGGCTCATTATTCAACATTACATCATCTATTTTACACAATGGTTTCATAATTTTATAATTTATCTGTATCACCATTACTAGTTTAGTTATATAATTTCTCAAATATATTCTCTCAATTATCAAGAGTGTTTATATGTTCTTAAAAATATGATAGATCGAGATCCAATTATATTTCTTCATTGTTAGGCACATGAGTTGGGTCTCACATGTACATCAATAAAAATAGTTTATTGAAAAAATTATCTACATTGTTCTAGATTTGTATAATTTTGAATTATTAATCCATAAATATTACTATTTATATCATTTTTACTATTATGATGTATACGTTTATTGCTCTTGACCAAAAATACCCATTTTATTAGGGTTAAGCTATTAATTGTAGAGTATATAGGGTTGTCAAATCATCAAATACCTAATAAGTAACCTATAGAAACACACATTCAATGCACTAGTTTTGGATATTAAGTAGAAAATTTTGGGTTGATTTTGGCAGGATTAAGAGAACATCATGTGACTTAGGTGAAATAAAATTAGGATAAGGGTTGATCCTTGGTTATCACTTTGAATGGATTGGAGAAATTCTTTTTAAACGGTTTCAATTTCTTATATTTGAGATGAGTTTATTCATAAAGATCCAAAAAATTCATCACACACTAGTTAAATAACAACACACCATAATACTAATCACTTATACACTTAGAGGATCAAATTCATGAGCACTCCAAGGTAAGTGTTTGTATTAGCACTTTATGTATTTGGACATAAAATTCAAAAGGGATGAAGAAGTTTTAAAATCATAAAATAAATATCTCCAAGAAAAGAATTTATTAGAAATTAATGGGTAGATAAATAACATACAATCTATCCCCTTGATACTCCATTAGATCAACCCATAATAGGGTTATCCCTCCATTTATTTCATGGATTCAATGGATGCAGGAAGTAGACTCATGACAGAGGAAATGAATATTTAAAAAAAGAAACAATGAAATAACGATCACTCCACCATTGGCTGATAATTTCACAAGTTTTGGTGTGAATAAATTCACAGCTAGAGCTAAAATTATCAATTTGATATTAATAACAGTGGAATAACAGGAGAGAAAGAACTTTTATTAAGGATATATGATGAATTTGAAGAGATTACATGTGAAAGACAAAATTGAGTCAAAAAAATTACAACATAACATTACAACGAAATAAAAAACCAAAGATGATAAAATCCCCCACCCCAAATACCTAAAATTATCATTTCAAGTGTCTTGTATTGATCTCCCTATAGTACAAAGGAACCCATTTTAGTATTGTAGGACTAGGGTGGTGGAATGTACGGGAGATAAGTCTTTTCCACCATTGACCTGAAGTTGTTTCCTGCTTGCATTTACTGGATAAAGGTGCCCAGATGGCCTTCTAGAAGGCAGAATTGGAGTAGGCCATGGATGAGAAAAGTGAAGATCTGAATGTCTCATATCTCTATGCAAAATGTTAGACAAAATAAATTGGTTGTTTTTGAGATATGATTAAATCAGTGGGTTGTTTTTCTAGAACATAAAATATGGCCCATGTTTTACCTTTGATTTGGGCCACTTGAAACCCCATTAAAAATATGTATGGGCCTTTATTGCTATTTTATTAAACATTCTTCATGATTTACACTATCTTCATTTATAGTTAAAGAATCATTGGGCTTAGATTTTGGATGCTACAGTAGTTTTATTGGTCTGTTGTTTTGTTCACTTCACCCAGAATGTTGATTGTTAAAGGCCAACATTGGTGGTCTTCTAATAAGAATCTACAAGTACTCCAAAACAATTAATTGTTTTCAATTTAATGAAAAAACTGAAACTTAAATATGAAAATAAAATCCAGATCATTCTATATTTTTAGAGGTGTTACAAATGAACCATATAATCTTGAATTTTAAGAGGGAATTAAAAACAAAATATGAATCAATTTTCAATGTGTAAATTTCACTAAAATGGTATTTATGATAAAAATTATATTAATATTTTATTTATTAACAATGATAATTAGCTTTATTCAGTGGCTAATCACACCCTCAACTTGAGTTTTTCTTGTCCTGAGCAAAATATATCAAAAAAATTTGAAATTCGAATTCCTTTTTGAAATTTTTTTTAATACACATTGATGAACAAGAACCATTATACCAAATAATCATGAAAGTGATCAAAATATATTAATACAATAATGTATCATTAGTAGATCCCAATCCCAAGCCCATTCTGTTGTTCAAATTCATCACCATATTTCATCCAATATCAATTTAGTATGAGGATGTTTTGTGTATCATAATAGACAATGTGTTTTATCATCATTAACAGGGAAAATGAAAGAACGGCTCGGTTGAACCACATTTTAATATTAAAATGAGTATTCTATATTATTTTAATTTTGCAATGGTTATTGAAATAGCAATCAAAAGAGTCCACCACTTTAGCGTGATTTTGGAGATAACTACCAAGATAAATGACCTTAGGGAACCAAGTGAATCCCACATACTTGGTCATCATATCGAGTTAAATCAGTCGAAAACAAAGTCAAATTACCACAAATAGAGATAAAATTACTATCTTCGGGACATAAAACTATGGAGTCAGGATCCAAAACTGCTGAAAGCCACACATTTAGTCCTTTCATTGCTCTAAATGAAAATTTATTGTTTTTTTAATATTTCATTGAATACTCATATAAAAACTAAAAAGATCACTATAACTATGCTATTTATTTTGGGGACCCCTTGAACTCAAACAAATACCCTACTTTTTGAAGGACGCGGGTTGCAATTTTTTTTTGATGAAAATATAAACGATGAAATTTTACATTAGAAAAAACCAATTTCCAAAATCAATTCTCATGATATTATACATGGAAGAATTAGGGCATGATAATTTATTATATATTCACTTTCAAAGTGTGCAATGTGTATTATCATGTTCATGGTTAAAGATATTTTTTCTTTGCACACATTTTTTATGCACACAAAATTAATAAATTTTTTCATTATTTTCACCCCCAACATTGAATAACAGTATCCCTGTTGTTTATTGAAAAAAAATTAGAAGGGGGTAGAGGTAGATAAGTGGAGTTATAAAAGTAATTTGAAACATGGAATGTAGTCAACTGGTGGTTGATGTTGATGTTCTTGCGGTTGTAGTTTAGCCTTTTGTTATCAATGTCACATGCAATGATCCGTAGTGGAAAAAGTAAAAAACAAACAAACAAAAAGACCAAAAAAAACAAGCAAACCGAACAAAATAATATATATATATATTCATATAATTAAAATAATTAAAATATATGTATATTTACTAATATTATTGAATAAGGAAGCACTATAATCCAAAGGTCAGTGGAAAGTGTGTGCCCCCATCTCCCTTCGGTCCTGGGATTGAGTCACCGTGACTTCACCAGTTGTAAAAGGGTAAGCCCCATGACATATGATGTGGCCTTATATATATATCTTTTTAAATATTATTATATATGTTTTATTTTAATTTTACCCTAAAAACCCATAAAGATAAAACAAATTGATGGTACACTGTCTTCTTTTTAAATTTTTGTGTAAGGAGTTACTCAGGGATCACACCACATGACACAGAAAAATACGATGATATTATTTCATAACCATCCACCCTCATAATAGAAGAATTGGTCAGTAGTCTACATTAATATCATATTCAGAGTTATGTTTTTTTAATATTAAATTGATTTATTAATATAGAAGATTCAAAATTAGTGTAACCATGAAAACCACGAGTGGCCTCCTATAAAATGATTTTTATTTATGACATTAGTCCAACATGGGCCCATAATTGTTTATTTATTTTCCTTATCTATGGTTGGTTAATAGAATTCATCATCAACTTCATGTTTTTGGAATAGTTCAATGAATTGTTTAACATTATGACCATTAACTTTAATGGTTTAACCATTATCGGGATCTTGAATTTTTACAGCCCCATTAGGGTATACCTTATTCCCTATGTATGGACCTAACCATCTAGACCACAATGTTCCTGGGTGAAAATGATGTTTAGAGCTATACAAAATAATTATATTACCCGATATAATTGGTTTGGTTTTAGATTTCGATATTGGTATGCTTGAACTCTAGCTTTACTTATACATGAATTTTCATAAGCCTCCATTCTATGTTCCTCATGTTCATTGAGATCTAATTTTTTTTTCTATTCCTACCAATGAGAGGTCTCAATTCATTTTCATAATTGCCAATAAAATCCTTATGTTTAATCTTCACTAGTAATTGAAATGTTTTTCCATAAACCAACTGATATGGGGACATTACTAAAATGGTTTTAAATGCAGTTCAATATGCCCAATGTGAATCTAAGAGTTTTATCAACCATTCATTCCTATATGGATTAACAGGTTTTTCAAAAATTTGTTTGATTTCTAAATTTTCTAATTTACCTTGACCATCGATTAGTTTGTGGTTCAAATTGGACACTTTTTTAGAAATTCAATACTTTCCCATGAGTGCTGAGAATGGACGATTGAAAAAATGTGTTCCATGATCACTAATTATAGCCTTAGGAATTTCAAAAAAATAGAGGATGTTTTCCTTCAGAAATTTAATCATAGTTTGATAATCAGTAGTTTTTTTAGGAATGGCCTCAACCCATTAGGATAAATAATGGGCAACAAAATTGATGTATAGTAATCCCTTAGAGTTTGGGAAGGGACCCATGAAATGGATTCCCCATCAGTCAAATATTTCAATCACTATGGTGGGAGTGAGTGATATTAGATTCTTTTTTGTGGTGGACCCTATTTTTTGACACCTAGGAAAACTTTGAAAAAATGTGTACCAATACCTTCAGATGGTTGAAGAGAAGAGACCACACTAAAGAATATTAAATAATGTTCTTTTAGTGGAAAATTGACCTCCACAGGCCTTACTATGATATAATTTAAGGATAGAATCTTGTTTAGATTATTGGGCACTGCTCATAATGACATGGTCAGGACAAAACATATAGAGGTGTGGATCCTAAAAAATATAGTTCTTGACATCAGAGAGGAATTTCCTTCTACCTTGAGACACTAAGAATTTTGGAATGACTCAGGTAACATAGATTTTGTTTATGTTGGAATACCAAGGGTTGTCACCCATAGTGTATAGGTGCTCATATAAAAATGAATCATACACATAGAGTTGATTTTAGTTGTCTTTGATTTCCATACTAGATAAGTGATCATATACAACAATTTCCACACACTTTCTATCCTTAATGGTTAAATCAAACATCTGAAGAAGAAAGGCCCACCTAATCAATCTATCCTTGGTATCCTGTTATTTGAAAAGGTATTTCAGGGATGAATGGTCAATGAAGACAATGATGGGTGATCATAAGAGATAGTACATGAATTTATCTATGGAAAAGAAAATAACAAGAAATTATTTCTCCATTGTGGGGTAGTTTATTTGTGTATCATTTAATTATTTTCTAACATAATCAATTACACAAACGATATTTCTCACACTGTTTTCCTAAGATTGATCCTACATCGAATTCACTCGCATATCACATGATCTATAAAAGAAGTTTCTATTTTGAAGATTTCATGATAGTTCAAGAGATAAGATCTTACTTGACTATAAGGAATGATTCCCCACAACTTTCTATCCATAAAAATGGAGTACCTTTCATTAAATTAGCATAAGTGGTCGAGAAAATAGAACTGAAATTTCTAATGAACATTCTGTAGAAACCAAAATGTCCTAATATAGACCTCACTTCCTTAAATATTTTGGGAGATGGAATGTGACCAAGGATGTCAACCTTGGCTTTATTAACTTCAATTCCCCTGCCTCAGACTTGAAAGAAAAGTACTAGTCTCTCTTTAACAATGAAATGGAATTCTTTTATGTTTAGGACCAGATTATTTTCTTCAGATATTAACAATACTCACTCAACATCCCTTATACATCGCTCAAATGTATCCCCAAACACAGGGAAGTCATCCATGAGTACATATAAACAATATCCCACCATGTCTGAGAAGACTACCATCAAGTACCGCTATAAGGTACTAGGGGAATTACATAACCCAAAGGGAATGCACTTGAAGGAAAAAGTGCTGAATAGACTAGTGAAGGTTTTTATTACTTTATCCTATAAGGAGACCTCGATTTGATTATACCCTGAGAATCCATCTAGGAAGCAACAAAATTGATGACTCGCCACTCGCTCTAGGACATGATCAATAAATGTAAATTGAAAATGGTCATTCTTGGTAAAAGTGTTTCGGTTATTATAGTCCATATAGATACTCCGTCCAATAATGAACCATATGGAGAGAAGTTCACCATCCTCATTGGTGATCACAATGATTCTATATTTCTTTGAGAAAACTTGAATTGGATTTATTTACTCACTCTAAAAAACGGAGTTGATGGTACCCACTTTCAAAAACATGAGTTTTTATTTCCATTCCACATTAATAAGGTTTGGATTGAGTCTCCGTTAATGTTGATGACATGGTTTGGATTCAGATTTAAGAAAAATCCAATGAGTTCCAATGAGTGGGGTAATCCCAGGAATATCAGAAACAATTCATCCAATTGATTTCTTATGATTTCATAGGATATCCAAAAACATATTCTCTTTATTGGCTTCACGAGAAGACAAAATGACAATAGGAAAGACTCGATTTTCCAATAAAACGCATATATTTGTGATGAAGGTAGGACCTTAAATTTGAGATCATATTTGTTATCACTTCTAAAGAAAGGATGTGACACTGTATTGAACTCAGTTTCATTGTTCAAATTTCATGACAAAATTAGTTCCTTGTGAACAGAATTTTTATCCAGTAAATTGGCCAGATCAGTTTCATGATGGGATATGATATAAATTTTATTGATTTTATGAATTTTATAATTGATTGGTGATTTAATAAAATCATAAATAGAGCTATTTTAAATATATTCAAGCCAAGGAGTCAAATTTCCCTCATGTGAATGAAGAAAATAAATCTCTTATTGACTAAAACATCCTTTAGTAATACCTTCATGTTTCTCGAGTTCACTATCAACACTACCTATCCAATTTACCTCACGGATCTCTTCATCATCCTCAATTTGATTATTGGAATTGTAGATGATTAGATCATGGCTCATGTTTCAATGGTGATGGTCATGTTCCCATTTTGGACTTGGATAAAAGATTTGATTGTTGCAATCTGGGGATAACCAGGGATGATTGGGGATTGCTCCCAAGAAGCTATGGTTGGGTGATTGTCAATGACAATGATGTCAGCTGGGTAAATGAGATTTTCAATATTCACTAATACAACCTTTGATATCCCTAAGGATGTCCAACACTACGATCTGCAAGATGAAGAGTGATAGATGTGGGTTGAAGTTCTTCGATCCCCAACTGAAAACACATTGCATAAGGAATGAGGTTTACACTGGCTCCCATATCACAAAGGTATTTTAAAACACTGTTCTCTCCTAACTCAATATTGATGTATGGACATCCTAAATATTCCATAATTGGAGGAATATTCCCTTAAATGGTGGTACTCACACTAGCAGTAAAAAGAACTTGGTTTTTATGTGGATAATTCCTTTTAAAAGTGCTCAAGTACATAAGGTACATTGAGTAGGACGGAATTGTTTGGATTGAATCAAGAAGTGTAATTTTCAACTTAACTTGGGAGAATATGTCCCTTAATGTATCATTCAATTCAAACTTGGTTTTCCATATCACGTGTTTAGAAAATGGTTCATGTTGTGGGATTATTTGTAGAAGAGTTGTTTCTTTATCATTTTTATCAGTTTTTTAGAATGATCATGTGGTTAATTTGGATTTTTATTAGAGTCTCATGCTTCCGATGGTTTCTAAATTATTTGTTCAAGTTTCTCAATTGATTTCCCACTTCTTGAAACCGTCACAGCCTTTAGTTGTTCATGTGTTTTTTGAGTTCAACTTGACATTCCCCTTAATGCTAAGGATGGTATCACCTAAGTAAAAGTGGGAGACTTCTCGGATTTTATAGTTTAAAGTTCTTGTTTGAGGTAATATACCTATTAATTCATTTTAACCATTTTTTTATACAACTATTCAAGTATTGGTAGTGGAAAATATTGAGTTGGGGCTTTTTCTAGTTTGTTTATCCCTAGAGGATACATTGGTTTTTGAATGGGATGTGGGTTTTAGATATGATTATGTTGGTATTTTATTTCTTATGGTTGGGATAAGCTATGGTTTTGGAAATATTGTGTAGGGTTGGGGTTTGGTAATTGTGATTGTATTGCTTTTTGGTCAACATTATATCAGACGACTGGGTGGTCATTATACCTTGGGTTTCATGTGTTTTGGTATTTGGGATAATGTACATTTTTTGTATTGACATCAGTAGGTGGTCCTCCTAGATTAACATTCACGATTGATGTAATGGTTGGGAAGTTGTAGGTTTTGTGGTCATGTTTTCACTAATTGTGAAAACATGATCTACAGTTTGGATTTATTGGATTTTCCTACAGTCTATCTCTTTAACATTCCTAGTGAGTACTGCGAGTTTAGACCTAAGGCTTTCCTCTTCTCTAAGTGTACAGATTCCAGCTATTCATTATGTATTTTTATAATAAGGTTATGTTCATCATGTTTGGTTTTGTTCATAAAGGATTTATAGATACTCATAATCATCATTTGGGGAATTGTTTTTAACGGTCTCATTATACATCATGTCTATGAATTGTTCATTCTCCAGGACCAAACCATCAATGTGAATTATAACTTGTCCAAGAATAGAAAACCATGGTGTGGAACCATGTTTACAGAGTCTTTGAACCTCTCCCATGTATCATAGAGTTACTCTCCTTCTTTTTCAAAAAATTTATGGACTCTCTTTTTATGTGCAATTGTTTTTTAGTGGGGAAAATATTTTTTGTAGAATTATCTCTATAAATTTTCCCATGAGGTGATGGATGATGGTATAAAATAGTTTATCAAATTTTTATCTAGATCATTAAAATAAAAACAAAATAGCCTCATCTAATTTTATAATAGTTGATGTGGGGGATACACAGTTTCCACAATGTCATTGAACATCTTGACGTGAAACATGGAAATATCAGACTCCATTCCATGGAATGTGGGAAGGTGGTTTTGGACCTGGGGTTTAAATATATAGTTATCATCTCCTTGGGAATTATGTCTAATGTATGAGAGGGTGATTGGTCAAGGAAGGTGTGAGTTAGTCATTTATGGTTTGATCAACTACATTCCACATGTCTTGGGATGCCTCATTTGGATTTCAATTTTGGTTCCCACCTGGTTTTATGAGTTAGTTTTTTTGAAGAAATTGCATTGAAATAGGATCAATTTTTTACTATAAATTATTATAAAGATTACGATCTAATGGAATTATTTACCTTTATGTACTTGACACCCCAACCCCTTGACTATCCTTTCTAACTAGATGGTTTTATTGGTCACTGGTGTAGGTAGACAAGCCCCAAAAGAAAAAAAATGAAAAGAGAAAAGTTAGGAAAAATTGGATGAGAATAAAAGAAAGGGGTGATAGAATAGATGTTGAGATGACTTACTCGGGTCCTCATATACAATACCAAAAAATTTTCTCAGACAAATTTTCCCAAATATTTAGGGTTAAGTGTTCAATTGTAGTGTATGTTGGATTTTCGAATCCCCAGAGAGCTAACAAGTAACCTATAGACGCGAACATTCTATGGACTGATTTTGGATATTAAGTGCCCAAATATTGGTAGATTTTTGATAGTTTCAAGTGAAAACTATGTGACTTATGTGAAATCAAATTATGTGAAGGGTTGATCCTTGGTTTTCAATTGGGGCAGATTGGATGAAATTATTTTTTAACAGTTTCAATTTCATATATTTGAGATATGTATATTCTAAAAGATCAAACAACTTCATAAAAAAGGGGTTTAACAATATAACACCAAAATACTAATCACCTATTCACTCGGAGGATCAAATTCATGAGAACTCCATGGTATAATTTCATATTAGCACTTGAAGTATGTGGCCTTAAAATTCAACAAAGATGAAGATATATTAATATCATAAAATAAAAATCCCAATTAAAATAATTGATTAGACACTAAGGAGGTGAAAAATAACATATAATCAATTCCCTTGATACTCTATTTGATCAACCCAAAATTGGTTTATCCCTCCATTGATTCTATGTTTTTAATGAAAGAAGGAAGTTGACTCATGAGGGAGGAAATGGAGATGTAAAAATGAAAACAATGGAATAACGATCACTCCACCATTGTGTGATAATTTCTGAAGGTTTGGTGTGAATAAATTCACAAAATGAGCCAAAGGTATCAACCTGATATGAATAAGAATATAATAATAGGAGAAGACGATTTTTTTTAAGGAACTAAGATGAATTAGAAAAACTTAATGTGAAAGACAAACTTGAGATATCAAAATTGCACTATAACATTACAATGTAATAAAGTGCCCAAGATGATAAAATCATCCACCAAAACTTCTTTAAATAGGAATTTAAAGAGTATTGGGTAGTGATACCAATTTTACAAATGATACCACATATGTATGGTAGGCCTGAGGTGGTGAAACGTAAGGGGGAGGAGACTTTTCCACCCTTGACCTGAATTGGCAGCCAACTTGCATCCACTAGACAAAGGAGCTTAGATGGCCTTATAGATGGACGAATTGGAGTATCCCGTAGAAGAAAAATGTGAGTCTCTAGATGTATCATATCTCTTTATTAAATATCATCCCAAATAAATTTGTGGTTTTTGAGATATGCTTTAATTGGTGGACTGTTTTTTTGGGTCTCAGAATCTGGACCAGAATTTATCTCTACATTGGGCCGCCTAAAACTCCAATAAAACATCTGAATTGGATATTTTAACTATTGTATGAAATGTTATCCATGATTTCCTATACCTTAGGATAAATTTTAAGAACCATTTTTCTTGAATATTGCAGCAACAGTTGATTTATTGGGCTGTTGTCTGGATCATATCACCTAGAATATTGTATGTTCAAGGCCAACTTTGGTGGTATTATCATATGAATCTTCAAGTACTAAAAAATAATGAATGGTATCCATTGTAACAAGAAACCTCAAAATTAATTATGAAAATAAAATCAAAACCATTTTTTATTTTATGAGGTGTTAAAAAATGTACCATGTAATAGTGTTTTTAAGATGGAATTACAAACATATTATGAATCAATGTTCAAAGTGTAAAATTCAGTAAAATGGTTTTTATGAATAATAAATCACATCATTATTTTATATATTAACAATGAATGTTATCCTTCTTCAGTGGATAATCGGTTATTTGTTTCCCTCTCATACAAATCATTAATAAGAAACATTGAATGCATATACATTATAGAAAACATGATCCCCCACATGAAATTTCAAACCCTTGGATTGTTATCATTATTTTTTTTATAATAATTTAGTTATTGTCATGTTATTATATAAAATATTTACCTTTTTTATTGTCTCATCAACATGTTCTAAGACTTAAACTTTACTTTTAGCATATTATTCCCAACAAGATGTAGCATGACATCTCCTTCCATATAATTTATCATATGACACTATTTTTATAGTGGAATTAAAACTATTATTGTGGGAAAACTATAAAATAGAAGATAAAATATACACAAACCATTAACGTAATGTGATAATTATATACACATGACTTCTAATATTTTAATATTTTATTCAGATGGCCCATCAGTTTATAGATAGTGAGATGTGTTAAATGAATCTCAATTTCAACATCTTCATGAAGAATCATATTGAATTTCATTATATTTCAAGGATCAAGATCAGAAATATTTGAATGAGGTGTTCCATGATGTTATACTATATTAATATTATTGATCTTTTCTTGGATATCTAATATTAAAGATTATTTTTTATAAAGGAAATGCAATGATTTTATTAGGAGAACAAAAATAACATATATGGCATCATTATTTCAGAGTGTTTATAGAAGTAATAAATAAAATTTCATATTAATGTTTTCCAATTTAAACAAAGGGTTATGAAAAAGTTTCATGAAACATCTAATATTTTTCTTTTAGACATGCCCTATTGAAGAAGCATGCATCATGATTTTTAATGAACAACTTCTATGTTATTGTAGTCTCACTAAATGTGTTCACTAAAATCCGCATATGTCTTGGTATTAGCTGGGTGTAATGAGAATATCATTTTATGAGATAAATATTAAAAATATATTATTATGGTATTTCTTAATGTAACATATATTCTCATTCAGAATTTCATATTAGTATTCTCAAAAATGAATTCTTCCAAATTCCCATCATTGATGACATTAATTTTCTATGGAACTTTAGATTTTTATTTAGTTTACATTTCATCTTTTTGATTAATAATTATTTGTATGTTGTTTGAAAATGGTTTACCTCTTCCATTATTTAATAATTTACATACATAGAGTTAGTAGATCAATCAATATATGATCCCTGTAAATCCAAATTTCATTCAAAAATCTATGATCTTTAATTCTTAATGCATCTTCAATATAATAATCCTTCACTTGGTGGTATTGCATTTAAAAATGTCAATAATTTAGTAATTTAGGCATCAACATTGCATCATATTAAGCTCTTTCTATGAAATGATGTATTTCCAGATATTAGGGTCGATCTATATCTTACGTCATATACCATTGAGTTATTATATATATTTAATTAATGAAAATTTTATGGAATACAACCAATGATCAAGATTTGAATATTTTTATTCATGATTCATTCACATCCTTGATTCATAGGTAATGAATTTAAAACATTTCATAAGGAAATCTCCATGTCCCTTCTTTGATGAATCACATTATATATCATAAAATGATTATTTCATGATTGTAGTGTCAAAATAAATGTATTGACAATTATCCTATAAAATTCAGGAACATTTATTCCTATTTATTTTTTATATGATCACAACACCTTTCAAGTATTCTTGGTCAACATGGTTGCCAATATAAGAAAATTTAGTTTGAATTACTAACAGTAACATGGAAAACCATTGAATCTATATAACTCTATTATATTGAATGGTCAATTAAATTCATTAAATAATATTATATCCATATTATCATATCACATTCAATCCATAGATAAACTATTACAAAGAAATGAATCAAATTAAAACTATAAATAACACTTTCTCAATTTACTATATAAAATTATTTTCCTCTAGGTTTTCCAAAAAACAATCCATGTGAAATTTTCATAGTCCACATTGATTTTTGAATACCCCCTGATAATATTAATGAATATGAAATAAGAAATCATCATCATGTTCTGGGAATGGAATTTTATTTGATCCATAAAGGTATTGGGTACATTATTTAATAATAATTAAATTACTATAACAATGTAATGCCTATCCAAGCATCAAAATTATTCTTCAAAAAATCATCCCTCTTTCTTTGAAATTATTTATATTAAGAAAGTGGTTTAATCAATAAAATTAAATTCCCTTCGTTATTTTAATCTATTAATCAATAAATTCATTATAGATGTGGCATTTTTGTTATTGTAATAAAATTGATTTATCTATATTAAATGAACTACCACATTGATCCACCATTCCTCTTAATGAAAATAACATAGAATCACAATGGTGAAACATTATGGAATATAAACCCATACCAAACAAATAATATAGTTTTCTCTTTAACTATACTAAATATAAATATTAAAATCAGTAAGTTTTTATTTATTATCGGTCATAAATGAAGGATTAAATCAATTGAAAATATGATTTAATTCTAGGGTGGATTTATTGGTGATTCCTCTGGTGTTACAGATATGTATTTCAATAAAAATATGTACATCCATAAATAGGATAATTCTTTTTCCATTTTTTATTGTGTTATCCCTTCACCACCAAGCTCTCCATTTAGTATTTCTACTAGGGGATGACCATGATATGTATCTTATAATTATTTTTCCACTCTATGGTGTCTCTTCACAAATTTTTACAAGATGGAAAATGCTTAATTTTTTCTCCATATTTTATGCCTTCCATTTTTTTAGTGTTAATATGAAATTTTTTCTCATCAAACTACTTATATATAAAAGATTTTTATATATCACTATTTTTATGTATTTTTCATTAATATATTACATCATAAGACTATATGTATAGTGAAACTAGTGACCTTATGTGACAAGGCTTATTCCATTTAGTATAATAATTAATATGTAATTTGGTATGTTGTTTGTAATATATATATATTTATATTCACTATATTGTAATGTATCCTCATTCTATACAACACTTTATTCTCTAATTTATTTTAATTTGAAATACTTTAGGATTATTCCAGTTTGATTATCTAGTGGGAAATAATTATTGATGAAAATTAATTTAAAAGTTTTATATTATATGTGTTAAATTTTAGATTATTTTCAACTAGTATGAATCAAAAACATTCATTCATTAGAATATTAAATGTGAAAATATAATTATAGTATAATATTATTCTTTTTATCACATCCATCATCTTTAAATATGTTTTCATGGGACATAATCAGTTGCAAAGGAATTACATGACTATTAGTTCCACAAAATGATGGGTGCTTCTGCCACATGAAATAAACCAATATAAGTGTACAACGAAATGGTGAAACATGCTCCTCTATATTTCCCATTATATTTTTCATAACTGCGGTTATACTCCTTTCTTTATTCATTTATATGGTTTGTTCCGATAGTAGTTATATTGGTTTTCTCGAGACAAAAAATCATATATTGACAATGTGTGTTTATCCCATTATATCCACCATGCACCAATAATAAAAAAATCAATATTCTAATAAAATTAAAATCATTATAAATTATACATCATAATGCGTAATTCTAAATATATATTGAAAAAAAATTTGAAATGAAAATTATTCACTCTTAATCTTGGAATCATAAACATTGTTTAATTTTGAATATCATTAAATAATAAAAATATTTTCAAACCCTTGTTAATTGTATTAAATAAAATATCAATTAACCAAAAAAATATCTTCAAGGACTTTCAATCATGGTTCATAGTAATATCATAGTTTCCATAAAATATAATGATACCCAAGATGTAACCAAACCAAATCCTTTTGATGTTATTACCTCTACATGCATCTATTCTAAAACCATGTCCACTTGCAGTATATAAATAGGGATATAATGACTGGAAAAACTATATAATCTATTACATATAAAAAATTTATGAAATTACTCCACAATTTTACATATCCTTAAAATTTATCATTTTGTTATGTTCCCTAATCTATCTATTGCTATATCAATTTCAATAGGTTTATCCAAAACCACCCTTTAATACCCACTATAATAATCCTAATACTAGTTACACATAGATAAAACTTACATTTTTAAATTTGGAATAAATAAAAGTTGTTTTATTTTTTATGGAGTCATTATTTTTTTAGTCATGTCGTTTCAGAATAACATGATAACATTTTTAAATTGATAATAACATATAATTAATATTTTTTAAAAAAAACCTTGAACTCAATGAAATATTTATTATTCATATCATAGGGAATGGAAATGAAAATAAATATATGTTCAAAATAATTCTTAAGGGTCATGTTAAATAGATTCTATCATGAGTAAATAATTTATAATCTACATATCAATGTAAATAACATAAAAAACATTACAATTAATTATCAAGTAGAGACAAAATTAAATGTTTAAAATATTAAAATCAATAGTCTCACATATTATAATAATAAATGAATTTTAAGTGATGGAAAACTATAATATTATATGTCATTATCACAAAAATAATGATATCTTTGACATCAAAAATTTATGCTAGCATAGTTTAAAACCATGGGTAGGTATACACAAAAAAACCCATTTAATTCATCAAAATAATTTGTTGTATATGACATGACGATTCATCGATAAATATTTAATAAAACACCCCACACATCACTACATATGAATTTAATTCTTAATATGTTTAATGATCAATTAAATTCATAAATAATGGTCCTTATCTATAAATAAATAAATATATATATATATATATAGTAAAAAACACAACTGAATCATATATTTTCCTAATCAATAAAATAAAATTAATTAAAAACACCATATATAAAAAATTATATGGTTTCAAAATAATTAATATCAATAATCAAAATAATATATATATTTATTAAAAATTTAATTTCTAATTGTAAATATAAATTTATTGTTTTTTATAAATGTTAAGGACAAGAAAAATAGTTACCTATAGAATATGACCACCAATTCATCTGAAATGAGGGTTTTTAACAAGATCATTACCATTAGAAAAATAAATAAAAAATAATTTAACTATATAAATAATATTTTATTAATTTTTTCTATTCCAAATGATATAATACATATAGTATAAATAAAATTTCATAAAAAAGTTAATGTGGTGGGGAAGTCCTTTATCAATATAAATATTAAAAAAAACATTTCTCTTGAATTTTTACAAAGAAATGTAAATGATAAAATTTCAGAAAAAATTACGATTATTTATTTTAAAACATTTAAAATTACGAGGATAAAATAAAATTTAAAAAAAAATATTTTAATAAAAACACATCTTTTCTAAATTTTTTTGATAAAGTTTAGACATGGATGAAAAATATATCCAATTTGAAGTCGAAGAAAATAATTTAATTTTTTCTATTCATTTTATAAGGAGAGTATGTTATGGAATAATATATGGAATATATTTAAATATGTAGGAAAATTAAATTATTGGAACATAAGAAGGAAAAATTCATAGATTTCTTCAATAATAATAAAACAAATATCAAAAGAATTTGAGATTTAAATAATAAATATATCTTCTATAGAAAAATTAAAATTGTTAACTCCAGTATATAATAAAATTATATTAAAATGATAGTCTACATTAATAAATAGTTATTCATGTTAAATAAATCAATGGGGATGTATAAAACTGCACAAAAGTGAAATGGTGTGTAATAATAAATATTCCTCAATTGAATGGAAATTGAGATGAAATATTATACCAAATTTTTTAAGTGGAATGTTCTTTGAACTTACATACAATGGTATTAAAAAGTTATTAATTTATATAATAATAATATTTGAATTTATAATATTATCTATGATAGTCTTATAACATCTTATCATCAGTTTCTTAAAAATATTTTTTTGATACCATTATTTCAGGTGGTTAACTACTTTTGTTTCTCTTGGATGTTTTATATAGATATTCCATTTAAAGTGTGTATTATAAGGGTCTATCAGAAAAATAGTAATATTATAAATATCATATATTATTATTAGATTTATTTTTAGAATCATTCATGAAATTGGGAAGTAGAAATGGAATAACATGGGTTAGTGGAGATGGTAAGTCATACGTAGACACAAGAAATGTTATCACTTACTTAATGGGTGAATGGGAAATAAGTAGAATGAAATACTAATTTTATATTATCAATATCATGTAATAGTTATCATATATATTATTTTTTTCAATTATTATGAATATCCATTTTTGTTAGTGATAGAATAATATTACACTATTTCATGAGGCAACAGTCCAACGTACATACAGGTGATGGTTTTTTTCCATTTGATGGAGAAGGAGATGGGTATGTATTATTATATCAAAATTGTGACATTAATTTATATTATTTATACTTCTAGTGTTTTATAATATTTTATATTACATAATTGATGGTGGAAAATAAATAATTACAAAATAAATGAGTTTGGTGATAATATTTACCGTTTATTTTATGTTCCTTATTTAGATCTGTTATTAAGAACTATATGGTTTGAATTTAGGGAATTAATGATCCTCAATAATGTGTCTATGAACATTTTGGACACTTTTTTCGGTTTTGGTATGGATAAATTCATTAAAATTTATGAAAATGCGATGGATAAGGGTCACTTTTATAATTGATATATGTATCTCAATAAAAGCTTTTCATCATTTATTAATAAAAATCATCTAATTTACATTAAAATATAGATAAACTAGAATATGTTATAAAGATTAATGGATACGGTCGATATCTAATTGACCAATGGGGTTTCAAAATATTTTTATTTCATTTTTTAGTTTATTATTTCAGATCAACCCCAGATAAACATAGTTTTACGATAACCACAATAATTAATTTTTATTAATCATTATTATAGAATATTTAACATGAATTATTAAATAATATTAATTACTATGATTAAAAATATAAAAACCTTTTTACAAAATTCAAATCACATAAGTGGCATGATGTAATTAAGAATTCCTAGAAAAATGTGTCAAATAATGATTTTTCATGAATTTTGTTTAAGCATATACTGATTTAATTTTAACTATCAGATGATTCATAATAATATTTTTATTTAAATTCAAAAAGTAACATATTTATTTTATACATTTCATTTAAACCATTCATAAAAATATATTATTATAATAAAATAATGAATTTTTATATACCAGATTTTAAATATTTCCTAAAATATCATTTTTATGTGATGACATCAAAAATTCATTCTATGATTTTATGGACCAAGTAAGTTCATAACCCATAGTAGTCCAATAAAACAATAATATTAATTCTATAAAATAATAAATTGTATGTTATATAATATATTTATCAAAATATACAATAAATTATTATATTTTATGTTTAGGTGTTACAATATTTTATTGGAAAGGGTGTAGATACCCTTACCCAAATAGACATAATCACATGCTTCCAACCATTAATATGGAATAAGATACTTAAAAAACATATTCTAATGAACTGAAAAGTATAACAGTGTTGTAAAATAAATATATACGTTAGTATTGTATTATAATTTAATACATAAATTACAACCTAATATTTTACCATTGTTTTTATGGAATAACATTTATCCATACATATTCTCTTTGCATTTCAATATTAATAAATTTTAGAAAATATTGATGAAAAAAATAAGGGACACCACAAATGTTCTTTAAGTGTTATATATAGTTGGATATGTAATTAATCAACTAGAATAATAAATGTAAAGTGGTAAATATTTATCCCCACATTCTATTTAAATATTTGGATTATGAAAATTAAATATGGAATTATAAATAAACGATCACACATTATATTTAAGTAATATGATAAGGTATAATCAATATGTAATGTTAAATAATTGAAGAATTTATATTTAATTAGTAAACTGAAAATGAAATTCATCTAAATATTTTTGTCATAGTTAAAATCACTTGGATAATAATAAATTAATCATACTGATGGAAATTCATAATTATTAGACTCCATGTTTCCTAGTTATATAAAACCTTTACCATCACAACCATTTAGAAGAATATTTATAAATGATGGGTATAATACCATTTAGCTAAGGATTTCTAGTTATTTCAACCAATGATATAATTGATTCATCAAAGGGGTTATGTTAAATGGTCCCCAACCCATTTCATACGAGTCTTAATCATTTCCCATATAATTAATAATCATTTAATTTCTGAAACAATGCACCTTATCAATTTTTTGTACTACATGAATAATATGGATTTAACAATATTTGTCTTGGAACTCAACTAAATTTCAATTAAAAAACCATATTTTCTAATGGCATATAATATAGAAAACAATAATTTCTACGAAAAATAATATGTATATTTAGGGAAAAAGTATTGTTCAATGATCACTAGAATGTAAATAATTCAATAGGAATTCAATGACTTCAAAATGTATTTTATGAGGTGAATGTGAATAAAATAATTGTGAAAAATAATAATTAAACATATAGATGTAGAATAATCAGGGTATGAATATGACATGTACCCATTTGAGTATTATTAAGGGGTTTTTATTTAATAAAATAAAAATAACATTAAATAAATTCTTGTAGAAAATATCCTTTTCAATTTGAAAACCTATTTGGCATTCATTTTATTTGAAAATAATATTTAACATTTCTTAATTAATAAATACACAAACTTGGGAAGGATATTTCAAATAATTGAAATAAGATACTTCTAAAGACATCATACAAGGTAAAATGAATAACCATTTAAGTTTAAAAAGGATAGTTAATTTCCTTTTTTGAAATTGATAATAATATCCCATTGAAGTAATTTTTTCAAATCAGAAACTCAATAAATATTTGGTTTAACAAATTATTTTTCAAAATGTAAAATAAAAACAATTTTAAAACAATTTTAGACAACAATGTTTTGTTAGAGAACATATTTTTGATTGTAGAGATAAATGATGTCGGATTTAAATAATATATTTTATAAAACAAAATTTATGTACCAAAGAGAGTAAAATGGTACTTTCACCTGAAAGAGATCATTAATAACCTTCAGAGATTATAATTTCACGTTTCATTAAATAATGATCATATATTTTCAATTAATATAATTTCATGAATAAAAAATATTGATTTGGAAGATATTATTAAATAATCCCTTATAATAATCACAACGTTTACATGATAATTAATCAATGAATCAATTATGTGCATAAACTATAAATAAAAATAAAACAAGTGTCAACACATCAAAATAATTTAAATTTCACTATAAACATTGTTGAAGAATATTATGGACAACAAGGAAGTAATATAACCTATGGAATATTAATTGAGTTATAAAATTACATAACCACTTGGTAACATTAGGTTTAAATCCTAATAGATTAAATTTTGAAAATTGCAGAAAAATACCATTAATAATGATGTATAAATGATATTATATTTTAAAGGTGAAATATATAGACCATATGAAAGAAACTAGGTGCATAACATTACAATATGCCTCAATGAAATGAAAATGAGATGAAATCCATTGCATCATTATCTAATTTGGTTGATCATTATTTAAACTCTTCTACAGAAATTTAAACATATTTATAACTTATTATAGAACCAAATTAATATTTTTATATCATATATGATCATATTTTAACAAATTATTACCCATTCTTGAATAATCATTCGTTATTTTCATTGTTTAAACTTTTATCATATCAAATGAAATAATAGATAATGATATACATTTATATATCTATATTATTATTATTGTATAATATATATTTCATATATATAACACATTTTTATTAATCCCATGATTAGTAAAATTTTGTGTAATTAATTATTTAATTTCTTCGCTTCGTGAGGCTATAGTCCGCCGTACACATGAATAACAATGTTGTATTCACGAAAAATATAAAGAACAATGTTATGTTTATTAAGGAATGAACCATATAAACTATTATATTATAAAAATTATAATTTAGGGGTATGGGTGTGATTAGGTTGTTTTTTGACATGTGATACATTCCAATTAAGAGTTATTCCAACTGTTTTCCAATGGTGAGTCACTCCAATGGCGATACATTCCCAAAGCTTTCCAAATCTCTAGATTTCAAAAATTGAGTCATTCTAAAGGGTTTATATTCTACTATTTTTAAATATTTATAGTATTTCAATTGTGAATCATTAAAATTGTTTTCCATGTTTCTAATTTCTTAGCGTTGATTCATTCAAATGGTGAGTCATTCCAAAAGTTTACCAAATTTCATTTTTTAAAATCAAAAGTCATTCCAATGGGGATTAATTCCATTTTTTTTCCAAATTTCCAATTTCAACATGTTAATCCATTCTTATTTTAAGTCATTATAATAGTTTTATAAATTTTTTGTTTTATAATGGTGCGTCATTCTAATGTACATTCATTCTAAATCTTTTCAAAATTTACATTTTCTCAATAGTGATTCATTCAAACAGTGAGCCGTTCTAAAAAATTTTCAGATTTCCTATTTCCCATAGTGAGTTATTCTAGTCGAATGTTATCATAACTATTATCTAAATTTATAGTTTTCCAATATTAAGTCATTATAAATGGGATTTATAAAATTAGTTTTCCAAATTTCCATTTTTATTTAATTTAAATTTTTTCATCTTTTATAATCGAAGATTGGTTTAATGCCTAAATTAATGGTAATTAAAGCCATTTAAAAGTAGATCAATCAAATATATAATTTTTTAACCATATAAAAACCTTTTATATTAATAAAGCACTTAGATTAGTGAGATCACCCATTAATGGTTAGTTAAAACTACAAATAATTCACAACAAATAGAATATATATTTTATGTAAAGAGGATTCCATTAAATCATTCCTATAGTATTACATTCTCAATATATATTTATATAAGAGTCATAGAATAGGTGGATTCTATTTTTTGTCCACCCCCTTAAGTAGTTCCCCCTATACTTGTGCCCCAGTTTAGGTGTATCTTGTTTCAGAAATTGATTCTTTTTACAAGTAGGATATTCATTCATTTCTCTTTATGTGTATCATATTGGATGGATTTTTTTTATTTTCAGATATTGTGAACATGGATTATCATTGATTATGAATAATATATAATGATTTTAAAATGAAATTATTGGGGTTGGGGAATTTGAAGTATGACCTTACAGATTGTAATGATTTAATTTAGTTTTTTTGACATTGTTATTGTATTCCCGTAATTCATTAATGGAAATCATGTTTTTTGGTTAATTTGTTTTCTTGTATTAAATTTTAATTGACTCTTCTATTATTATGAATATTTGATATCATCATAAATAACTTTCTAGACATGAGTTTTTGGCTAATAAAATCGATTCCGAAGGATCCAATGGATTTTTTAATAAAACTATTAATTAATGAAGTGAAATTGAATAACTATCCCAATTTATGATCCCCAAAATGTGGTTTTTTTGTATGTGGTTTAAGGTGTGGAATTTTTATTCTTTATATGCATGTGACTTATGTAATGTGATGTATATATATTTTAATGTGTGTGGGGGAAGTGGTTGTGTCATTATTGTGTAGTGGAGATATGATGGTTGTTATGGTACAATGATGAAGTGGGGATACAATGGTTGTTGAGGTATAGTTATGCAGTGGGGATGTGAAAACATGGTGGGGATGTAAAATTATATGTATTTTGTAGTTGAGTTGTGTTGTTGTTCTTATGCAGTTTATTTGGTTCTATTATATTCACCCATGTATTAATGGAATTAAATTCATTATAATGATTCTAAATTGGAACGGTTAATGAGTAAATTGATTATGTGTTGTGTGGTTTAAATGGATAATATTCATTTACAAACTAATAGATTAGAGATATGCTACATGGTTCCTTCTTAAATAGAATGGTTTGATCAATAATTTTGAATAAATTAATTAATGGCATTGTTAAATTGTAATTTTTTCAAAAATTACTCTATAAAATTGATTAAATATTAAAATATGAAATATGACTTGGGTATTTTATGTTATCGTTTTATGAATTTAAAGGTGGATTAAATTGTGTGGATTGTATAAGACGGTTAGTTATTGTTGTAATTACATTGTAAGGGATTTGTAATATATAAATCTATATGTATATACCAAATATATTACTAGGATTTCTATATTATTCCCACATGCATTGATAACCATGTGAAGAAATCTATATTTCCACATGGGTTTTTTTACAAAATCATAGTGGGAGGATGGATGTTTCGCTACACATATTTCCTTGCTCCTTATTCCTGTATATAAGAAGGATAGGCATAGTTTTGAGGGATTGAAGTCAAAATTGTCTCAATCGAGTTATGATATAATTTTATGTGATGACCTAGGAATATTCAAGTGAGATGTGTCGTGATGGACCAATTTTGTGTGGACATGATGTGATGGGTTGTGATGGCCAAGGTATGTGTGGATGGGATATGATATTGTGTTATTTTATTTGGGAATGGTTGGATCTCTAGGATTTATGCCATTGTGGTGAGAGAGTGGAAAATAGGTGGGAACTTGGAGTAGGGTTCCTTACCATCAACATGCAATATATTATATGAAATTCTTGGATGTGTCACATTTTGTGGGATCCTTGGTGATGTTATGATTTTTAATAGTACACCTTTTTAGGTGTTGTTTGGTTCAAGTACATTCACATGGGTGAATTCTTATACAATTTCACATGTTTATGAAAGACATTATATTTCCTCCTTAGTATACTTGTTTAATCACACTTGATATATAAAACTATTTTCAGTTTACCAAGAGGACTTCGTGTACTGTAGTGGACATTTCTCATTCAAACCATTGGATTTGATATTTTTCACTACCATATCTTTTACTCAATTCTTCATTCATTTACATAATTTTATAGTTTCAGTTATTCATCTATTTTGGGTTGGTTTGAATTTATTTTTATATTATATTAGGGATTTTATTAGGTTTCATCCATTCTATCTTCTTATCATGTTTTATTAAAAAGGTTAATCCATCCCGTATTGTTAGATTTTAATAATGTAAGAGTGTGTCTCGAAACCAGGGCCTACAAGATATAGGATATGGGCTTTATTATTGTTTTGTACTCATTAGGATTTCTTTATAAGGAGGGTGTCATGATAATATGTTATCCGAGATGATGTTTGAGAGATAAGGTGGTGTTTGGAGTTAAGAATAATGAGTAATTCAGGGGTTGGTATGAAAATAGTACATATTGACCTTGGTGCATTACATATTCCAGAGACACCAAGTTTTACACGGTATTTCAGGCCCCCCATGATCTATTTCATAGACTATGATCATGTTAAACGACCAAGTGAGATGAAACTATTTTTACGACCGGCTAAAATGGATTGTTCTGACTATATGTTTTCCTATTTTAAGCTACATATCATATGACAAATCTGGGACACGTGTAAAAAAGTGATTTCACGAATGAAACATGGGTTTTAAAAGAAAAGGTATAAGTAAAATATTTTATGTTTTTTTAAATAAATGGTGCATAATTGAGAATTAATCCATTGTTTTATTGGTATTGAAAAAAAGGGAGGAAATACAAAAAAATAACATAAAAAGTAATGTTATTTGAATATTATTTTCTGATGTAACAAAAATATATTTAAATTTAAGCCTAATTTTGGAAGTAATGTGGATTTATAAAACTAAAAATGATGATTTATGTTTCAAAGGGGATGTATAAAAACCTCATAAGATAATATAAGTAAAAAGTTCACATAAGTCCCAAAAAGAAAAATTCTAACAAAAATTAATTACTGTTTTGGTAAAATCAAAAAAGAAAACCCTATAAATGAGATATGCTCAGATGGATATTTAAATACTAACAAATTTAATTATAATAATAAAAAATTCAGTTTTATGGTATCATAAAAACAATACAAAAATAATTTGTGTTAAATAAGAAAAAAATCAAGCAAAAATATAAATGGGACAAGAAATACCCTTACATTGAGTTTGATTCACCATGTTTTTCTTTATCATCACGAATAATAATCCTTAATATGTAATTATATTTATTGATGTATTTTTTCATATTTATTATTAATACAATTTCCCTTATGGACAAGTTATATATAACTATATAATCAATTATGTTTAAGTTGAGTGTTTTGATCAAATTTAGCTTGTTTGTTAAAAACAACATAGGTAGGTTTACTATGGTTAAAAAATTATTATTTAATAATATCCATAATAATAATAACATAACTATTTATCATATTTTTAAATCATTTGAACATTTCATATCAATCATTAAATATAGTTACCAAAAAATAAAACAATGTTATTATTATAGAGATGGTAGACCATACGTATACATGATTAACATTTCCATTATCATTATGGAAAGGAGGTAAGTAATAGTTTTTCCTTCAATAATTATAATTTTATAATAAATAAACATATATATATATAGTTATATAAATCATTCATATGATTTTTTTAAAATCCCATTGCTTTGAGGAGGTGGTAGTCCACACGCCCATAAACGACATTATCAGTTATTTAGTGTATGAAATTGTAAGAATGAAAAGATATATAACATTTATAAATATATAATTATGTCATTAATATCATATAAATTTCATTAATAATATAAATATCCATTATAGTATCATTTATTACCATTTGTGTAACATGTTCGTAAAAAATGATTTACATCGCTTCGTGAGACGGTGGTCTATTGTACACATGGATAACATTATATTATACCATATGGATGGAATATAAAAAGGATATAAATAATATAATTATACAGGATATTATAATAACCTATAAATCGGAAAAATATCATATATTTTAATAGTATGCACATCATTATTCTTTGCGAAGAAAAGCGGTATTAGAAAAATGAACGATATCGCTTTTCAAGGAGGTTACCCACCATACACAAAATTGATTCTTTCATAATCCAGTTGATGGATGTCAGTGTGGGTTTAACTATCCCCCTTAACATAAAAATATCTCAGTATATTTTTTATCATTAATTTATTATATATTTTTTTTATAACAATAATTTGAGGATGTCGATAAGAAAACGAAATAAAATCATTTTTAGAATAAAATTACTTATTTTGGTATCCTCTATAAGTTTTAACCAAAGACATTGATAATATAAATTTTAATCCAATAAATTATATTAGGTATAAGTTATGGATTTATAGAGGTGATTTTGGAAGGTTTTAGATGATCCAAATTGCATGAGAGGTGTGAATAAATTCAGTGTGTGAGTTACTTATTATAGTTAATCAGGACGTAGATTCAGGAAAATTATCAACATAATGTTTATTAAAAGGTATCTCAAACCTAATGATCCACATAAAATGTTTAATAATGGATTGGATAGATTATTTTTTCTATTAAAAACCCCTCTACAAAAAAGAAGTAACATTTTAGTCATTTTGTTCTTTACCACCTATATTGCCATAATTTTATCATTTTGGTTTTTCATTAACGTAACAGATTTTATAAAATATGTAATTCATCCATTAAGTATAAATTAATGTGAGTATTTTTGAAAATATTTACCATATAATTACATATATTAAATAAAAATAAACAAAATAAAAAACCCTTCTGTGGTGTATACTAAATTTAACAAAAACACCTCTAACATGGAAACAATTCATTAAACCTAACCATGATAAATATGTTACTACTATTAAAGGGATAATATGTTAATTATAAAATAAAAAAATTTCCAGGAATGTACCATATATTATATTTATTATTATGTAAAAATAACAAGGAAGTATATAAGATTTGTATTAATTTTAAATCATTTAATAAAACACTATTATTAAAAAATACCATTACTAGCATCTTTGACATATTATATTTGTTTTAAATTTAAAAAATTATTATTATTATTATGGAATTAATATATATTAAGATTAAATATACGTACCATGATATTTTCAATTACAAAAATAGTTTAGCGCATACAAAAATTATATTTAACTGACCTTTAATATTTTTTGTATCATTTATTTTATTTTATTATTAACAATATAATATATGAGTTGGAGTTTCTTAATACTGTAATATAATTATATCATCTCTAAAAAATAAACGATAAATTACTATTTTAAAAAAATTAATTTATCATTCCAAATAACATGTATATGAGAACCAATGTAGTTTTTTCATATCCCTAATGATTTATAGAAATTAAAAAGAAGAAAGCTAGAGTTTCTTATTTTTTATTTTCATAATTAATTATATGGGTCACATTCATGGAAATTATTCTTAAAAAATAATTAATTTTGGTCCTACTAACATAAGGTTCAAAATTATTTCATACAATGTGGGTTGCAAATGTGTTGGATCATTTTTACAACTTATATTCTATGTTTAATCGATAAGTAAACTCAGTTATACCGAAATTCAAGAAAATAATTATAATTATTCTCACAAATAATTTATGTAAAATATAAATATTAGCTAATTATGTAATAAAAAATATACTGATTCCAAATAATTTAATTGAAAAATAGTCATGCAATCTTGAGGAGAATATTGTTTTTTTAAATTGAAAATTTCAAATGCTCTGAAATTTTTCATAAAAAATGCGATATGATAATTATTAAAATGAATTATATTCTATAATTATATTTATAATTAAACTTTTTGGACATTAATACCAATTTGTAATACATATTATCGTTAAAAATAATTTTTGCAAAAAGGTAGTTTTCAATTAGAATTCAGTATTTTTCATAATTAATCAATAATTTAATCATTTTAGAAAAAAATAACAAAATATCTCTATAAGATATTATTTTTATTATTCATTCAATAATTTTTTTCAATTTTAAAAATAAAATTTATAAATGTTTGAGAATACAGTTTTAAAGAAAGTGTTACATTAAAAGGACGAATCAATGCCTTTATGAAAAAGACATCATTTTATGCAAAAAATAGGATTTAAAAATATATTATTTCAATAAAACGTAGTATATGAATGTAAAAAACATTTTATATATAATAAATAGATTTAATTTATATCATAAAGAAATAGTAATTAATTTAATTTATTTGGATAAAAGGCATTTGGTGCATATGAATATTTTTTTAAAACATTTCTTTTATATCCAATTTGATTGATATTAATATTAAATTAATTAGTAACCAATTAATTCTAATAAATAATTTCATATTTTAGTTAATAATATTACTAATAGAAAATTTAATGATATGGAGATAATTATCAATTTAAATAATAATATTAATATTATATTATTATTCAGTAAAACACAGTCTTGTGTGTTACATGAGGTATTGTAGGAAAAAGTTATTTCATGTATCATAAGATAAACTAAAATTTTTAGATAATACAATGATAACGTAGGGTTATAATTAAATTATTCTATGAAATATAGACTTAAATTTTTAAAATCAATGAGTGTTGCTACCTATAACTATAAAAAAATGGATCCTCGTGTCTTCATATTTATCTAAGTAATAAAATATTGGACAATAAAAATAATTTTGTTATGAACCCGTAATGAAAAATGGTAAATAAAACCTAATTTTCTTTATATTGATATTTATTCATGAGTTTCATTAGGAATAACACTTAACTAGGTCTTTATTTAGGTGATCATTGCTTTAATGTGAATATAAGCACATGGTTGTAAAATGAAATGTCCATATAAGGATATAGAGTGACCAAGATCATTGATTACTATAAATTGAATATATAATAAAATTTTAGAACACAAATAACAATAAATCAATGTGTTTTGAAAAATATCATTGATATTATGAGAGATGATAGAAATAATATAACGTTTTGTTTGGGATCATTTTCCTAGAGTTATGGAAGTATGTTTTCATCTATAAAAATATTATAATGACATATAATTTCATGTTGGGTATTTTTTCATCCAATAATAACTTTACACTACATCCTCGTATTTTTTTTCCAAACGATGTGCATTCAGGATGATTATTTAATATCTGATGCACTAAAATAATAATTTAAATAACCATTTATTATTCAATAGGATAAAAATATATTATTGTTGTCTTTAAACAATTTAAAATGAAAATTGGTTATAAAATATTATGATATTTAAAAAAATAAAAAAATTGATACACTAATCATAAAAATTCAATTATAATACAAAATGATAAAAATATCCTATCCCATAAATAACTATCCATAAAATTAAATAATATTTCCTTGAGTAATCCTAGAACTAAATGATTATATGGATTTGATCATATATTATTCTATAACAAATCAACCATTATTCCTCTAATAAAATTTTATATCCCTCCCAAATAAATATAATTTTTCAAAAAAAATATTTATACTAATCATGAAATCATGTAGTCTAGTGGTATATACAAACCCCTTATCCTCTATGAGTCCAGGGTTAAAGCCTCAATTCCTAAATTAATGTGATGGGTTTTAACCCAACATATGAGTTTTCTTATTTTTTCTTCAATCCTAAAAACTTATTCTTCCTTGAATTAACATTATGGTAGTCATAGGTGTTAATAATACCTCAATCAAAATAGAGTTTATTTGAAACATTCATTAATAACCTAAATAATTACAACATTAATCATTCAAATGGGGTCTCTAAAACATTGACTGACCTATAAGGGTATCCATAATTTATTCTATAAACTAGAATGAAATAAATATAATCTAAAAAGTTATTTATAATTTTTCTTTGGTTCCAACTATAATTTCATAGAACCGCCACTCAAAAATCATATGACGAAATCATGAGACATATATTTCATCCATTGATGCAGTCAGTTCTGACCAATTTTTTCATCCTAACAATGTAATATAAAATGTAAAATATTGATCAATTACATCCTTTAATTACATTTATGTTTAGAGTTTTAGTGAATTAGAAGAAAACCCCACATAAAAAATCTCATGACATTAAATGATTACTTCTCACACATATCCTGCCCTTTATTTTTCACATTAATATATCAACATCATCCATACAAAATTCTTTATAAACAGAACTCATTCAACCTAATGTTTTATAACACAAGGAAAAATGAAACACAATAAAGTTGATATAAAATTCTTATTAAGAAAAAACAAATAATAAATAATGAATATCATTAGTGAGTTTGATAAAATAATAATGGTATGCTGATATAATCAAATTACACGATTATAACATGAGAATATTAATAATCATTAATAAATGTATCATCATACATGATAATGTGGGAAATCATTTAATAATGTAAAATTTAATAAAAATAAAAATAATGAGATATTTATATCAATCTTGATCAAAATAAATATTATAAAACAATAAATATCATAGAAAAAATATTTTTTGTTACCATTTTATGTGATCTCAAGGAAGAATTTTATAACCATTCAAAATTGAAATAACTATATCACCAACATCAAATATAATGATCTAGATAATATAACGATTAACCCATGTTATGGAGTGTTATCTATGTGAACCCATAATTTAATCTAATATGGTCTCAACTATTGGTTTCTTATATCACACATCATTTATTATGTCCATGATCCGAATAATGAAAAAAAAGTAGAGAATACAATTTATAATAACACATCAATAACAAATCAATCTTATAAAAAATGAATAACCCAATGAAAGGAAACGTGTAACTTTTACATTTATTTGAAACACAATTGGCTGTGTGAAGGGAAACGGGTTCCCTAAAAAATCATTGGAGAAATGTTAACCCTAATAATAGATAATGGTTCTATAATAATGTCATAAAAGATTATTTATCCAACCATAAAATAATGAGAACAGTAACATTAAAAATATATTTATTTGAGGATATTTAACAACATGTATGTTTGACTGAGATGAATAGAAATACCATAAAAATATCATAAAAAACATTTTTGAGGAAAATATTCTTTTCATTTTTAAATTATCATATTAAAATATAAAATTCATTGAAAATAATTTTCATTGAAAAATAAAATGTTAAAATATAATGGATTTCATAAAAATAATTTAAAATTATTTTATTGGATAATATAGTATCAGATTAAAAAAATACATTTAAGACAATTTTGAAAACATTTTTACATAATATGTTTTTGGATGAAACATTTTGCAGAACAAAGAGATAAATAAAGTATGATTTTAATAAAAAAATTCCAAATTATTATAAGTATAAAAGAGATGAAAAATATAATTAATACATAAAAATATCATTAATAACAAAAAGGGAATATATTTTATGTGAATTATAATATTTCAACCTCTCAAACATAATCATACATAATCATGATAAGTAATGAGATTGTAAAATATAACACATTCTATTTTGGTCACATTGAATCATATTAAACTAGAAGAAATTATAATAAATGAAAATTATAATTCCATGATAAAAAAATAAATTCGTTGTATTAATTTTCAATGGGGATGCATAGACCCCTCAAAAATGAAGATAGGTTGATAACCTGACATAAGTCTCATTAAAGAGAAGTTCTGGAAAAAATACATTACCGCTTTGCTAAAATTTAAACTGTAATCCCCATTGATAATATAAACTAAAATGTTTTTAAAATCCTCATTAATTTATGAATTATATTCATTAAATACATTAACGGAAAACATCTATACAACAAACTGAACACATGTTTTTAATATTTTAAATATATCATCTAAAATGTACTAAGGTGTGAAAGACCCTTAACATGTGTCTTATTCATCAAAATTTTTCATTAAATAAATATATAACAAACATATGTTAATTATTGAATTCCATGTTAATTTTTTTCATATTTCTTATTACTTTTATTTTTATTATCTACACATTATAAATAACTACTTAATCAATTAAGTGTATGTTAGATGTTTTCACTATGTTCAGCTTGTGAGTCAAGATCTACGTAGGTTGGATGGAAATGATCAAAATTCCATTATTGAAACATATCCATAATAATATTGAATATTTAATTATTATATTTATACAGTAATTATATACTTTAAATAAATAGTGAAATATAATTTTGAAAAATGAACTAATGGTATGATCATGGAGACTATAGACTGTACATACAAATGATTAATGTTTTCATTTTGTCAATAATCAATTTAGAAAGAAGGTAACCAATATTATGTGTTTATAAAATTAAAATTATATCATAAATGAAATTATATTAACTTATATATAATTATATAAATATGTCTTACGGTATAAAAGGAATCAGAATGATTTAAGTTGGCAGAATTCCACAGGTCCATGAATTACGCTATCATTTTCATGTGTATGAAATAGAAATAATAATACTATATATTATATTTATATACATAGATTTATTTCATTGATAACATAATTTTTTCTTTAATTAAACTAATATTCATTATATTTACACTTATTACCTACAGTTTATCATGTTTGTTAAAAATGTTACAATCTCTTCATGAGGTGATTTTCCGACATACACCCATGTGACGTTATCATATTCATTAAATAATGTAATATAAAAAGGTATTATATGATATAATTAATGAAAGTGTATTTTTAAGTAAATAATATCATAAATATTATTCTTAAAATGTATTTTCTTCATTATTCCAATCCATGAGAGATTTTAATGAAAATATGTCATTGTTACGTGAGGTGGTAGTTCACCATACACAAGATTGATGATTTCATAATAAAATAGATTGAATTGTGAGTTGTAGTAGATGATAACCTTAACATAACAACATATATGTATATTTAGAAAAATAATGTAATTATATAATAATTTTATAACTGTAACATCCCAAGTAACTAATCAATAATATATATTCTTATCTATGTCTATTAATGAATTATATAGTGTTTCAGAGTCATAAAATGACAATAAATCCAATCATAAGCATGGAATACACTAATATTTTTAAAAGAGTGTTTTACTGTCTTTTGATAGAAAACCATTTTTAAATCAAATTTTTGACAATTTTGTAAGATCTATTTTTTAAATAAACATATTCTTTATGATTGGAACATTGAAATTTACTTTGGGTATATTTTTGGTATTTTTCAGATAAAGTTCATTTTTAAATGAATAGTGAAAAATCTTGTATTTTAATTCAAAACCTCTTTTTAGTATAATTTATTTATATGATTATATTATCATTTGAATTGGTTTTAATGTGAAATTAGAATAAATTTTTACCATTTAGTACAATAGTGGTCGTGGAATTAATTTCACTTTGAAATCGGACTCAAACTAGTGTCAATCTTTTGATACTTTTTGTTTCATAAAAACACGCTATTTGTTTTGACAACGGTAATTAATTATTAAGTTAATTAATGAAAATTATATGTTTTGAATTTGGTAAAATAGACATCATTTTTGAATTCTGAATATCAAATATAGATTAGAGTGAATTTTTGGTATTTTTCTGAAAAACATCAATTTTTGATAAATAGTGAAACAACTAAGTGGTACTTAAAAAACTGATTTTTCATTTAAATGAAATTTTACCACCTCTGTGTTTTGAATTTCAAAAAATCCGACATACATTATTTTCATTAAGAAGTAAAATTTGGTTCAACGGGATTAAAATAATTTTTTAGCGAATAGTAACTTTTATGTTTTTAATCGCGATTAGAGTTAATTAGTGTAGTTTAAGGTAAAAATAATGTTTTAATAAAATGAAATTAAATTGAAACATATCCTACACTAAATGGATATTTCATGTCCGACCAAGACAATCCATGGGTCAACTTGGGGACCCCATGGAGCCACTATTGAAGGAAAATTACATTGATATCTTTTTATTTAATGTTAAAGTAAAAATGTCACAAACATGAGATATTTTACTATGACAATTTTTAAATGGGGTTATACAAGTCATATTATTTACTATAAACATTAATTGGAAAGATAATACAATTTTCTACATCATAGTATTTTTTTCATAATTTTTAGACATTAAATAAATTAAATTATTTATGACATCATGATGATGCAATGATTACCTCATTAATAAAGGATTTAAATAAAATTAAAAGATAATGTTAAAGTTATGACCTAAACATGCCAAAAACCTATTGTATGGGTATATTTAGAACTATTATCACCTTAAATTCGAATTATATCAATGTGGGACCTTTTAAATCCAAAAATCATTTAAAATAAAGTAACATTTCTTTACGTTCCAAGAGTGTCGCTCCTCTCCTCTTATAAAAGGCCCCCACCTCTACCTCCTTACCCACACATCCAAATTCTTTGGCTCAGAAAACCCCTTCCCATTTTGTCTCTCCACATCCCTCTATAACTCTTATAAGTCTAACATTGAGAATAAGTCTTCCCAAGGAAGCCTTTGTGCTCAAATCAAAAAGAGTTACCCGTTTTAAGGGTAGCGTTTTCTCTTGTGTTCTTATGTTTTATTTTGCTTCTGCAACACTCTAAACTATTATTATTCCTTTATTTTTTTACAACACAAGTATCCTCAATATACTAGGATTTTTTATAAGAATTATTCGAGATACACTTACACACACCTACATTTAATGGTTAAAGAACATATTGATTATGTGGATTGTGAATTTCTGCCTCACGAAATGATGATTGTTCAACACTCATATAACACCTTCAAAGGTGGCCATTAAGATGTCACTATATTTATACATTATATATAATATGTTTATTATTTACTTAAGATTCTTTATTTTTCATTTATGGCATACCTTTTTTGTTACCATTATGGGTAAATGTGATATCTTCATTTTAGGAAGTGTGGACTACCACCCCCTCAAAGTGATTTGATTTCGTTAATGCCATATGTGGGACGTATAAAAGATTTAATTAATTGTATTATATATGATATTATACTGGAATTATAATATACCTTTATATTATTATTATTCCATTCCATAAAATATGAAATAGAAATGAAAGTAGCGTTCATGCGTACGTACGACTTACCATCTCCATGAACGGTGTATTTCATTTCTTACCTCTAAACGTTATGTAATATTATAAATGCATGTGTATACTGGATATATATGATATATATGATATATACATCATGATTATAACTCTGGATATAATGGATACAAGAAAAACATGTAATTATAAAGAGCATATTTTTTACTCAAGTACCAATGATCATTAAAACGTCCGTTATTAACATAAATAATTACATAGTGTTCATGACATGGTAATAAGTGATATAAAAGTAATAATGAACATGAAAAAGGTTCTTAAGAAAGTATAAACTAAGTCAATATTATTATTAAGAATTTTAAAGAACGATCGAGTCATGTCAGACCCGAGGTATGGGACATCGTCTCAATCTCCTTTCATTGAGGCATATTTTGTTTTATACAAAACCTTCTATTATACGGTGTATAAACCCCTTTGACTTTTACGTTTATCCAAAATGAATCTTTTTTATATGAATATTTTTACTAAATGACAAAAGGGATTGTTTTTGTCGTACGTATGCAGCGACGACGACTTCTCTACCCCCGTGACCATTATTTGAGTTTCAGCATCCTCTACAAGCCATACCTTTTTTTAAAATAAAAATAAATACCATGTTTTTCTTTTCTTTTATTTCGGTATTGAAAATGGGCTTCATTATTTTTTTATATCAATGTGTTGTATTGATATCTTGTGATTGAAAAGTGTAAATGTTATGTTTCCCTCATGCATGTTTTATGTGATACGATTATGTTGTGGTTCTTGGGCATTATTATGAAGACGGGTGGTTCCGTGATAAACTCTGGGTGGGTGAGCCCGATATAGCTCTCCAATTCATTGGGTAACGCGAAGGAGTTAAATGTTTAGGTTTCTCCGAAGAGATTTAGGGAATATATTGTGATGGGTATTCTGAACGTAACCAAGAGGGTTACTCCCTACGTAAGAGTGTTATGAATGCCTCAAGTTACCTTTATGTCTTATGATTTCTATGATTTATTCATAATTTGGATGAGGTATGTTAAAGTGCATCTGTTTTATGGGAAAAGTTTGATTTCATTCTTATGTATATATGTACTCATGTTTCCTTTCCATATTTTTATATCCCTTACTGAGATTTTTATGATCATCCCATGTTTTTTGAAATGTTTTTCACAGGTCAAGGGAAAGGTACATGATATGATGATAGTTTTAAGGAAGTGTCAAGAAAGAATCGATGTTTTATTTTAAATGTGTTTCTGTTGATGGGAAAAATGAATATTATCATTATGTAACCACTTTTTTTAAATGTGTAATGTGATGAAAGTTTTATGATCTCATTCTCTAAAACTCTAAACCTGAAAAGATCCTCAATGTGTAATCTTGTAATAACTCAAGATTAAGTAATTTTTAAGGATGGGGCCTTATAATAATAATAATAATATATCTAGGTAGAGATGTAAATAAAAAAAATACTTTTAGAAGAACATAAGGAAAGTCTTAGTGTATCCTACATAGGTTTTTAAAAAAACATTGAATGTTATTTTTATTTAAAAAATTAAAAAATTATTAATTATGTTAGGGAATTTTTTAGGTTATTTTTTATGATTTTTTATAATCCAATTCTATTTAGACGTGGGAATTAGTGGGGGGAGTGAGTTATATTATGTAGTTTAATATGAGTGGCGTTCTTAGAAATACCCAAAGGTTTTTAATATTTGGGAGAGTACCATATATATTTTTCCATTATAATTAAATAATAATAATAGATTTAAGGGATCATTATCTTTATACACATCCCCATCACAGAAATGATATACACTTTTGTTAATATTTTATTCATTAACTCTTTGGTTTCCTTTTTTTATTTTGGGTTTTCATTAAAGTAACTGGTATTCTAAACTATGTAATCATTCCATTAAGTCTAAATTAAAGTGATAATTATTTTAAAATTTAGATTCTATGATTTTAAATATGAAAAAAAATATTTTCAAAAAGAAACCCCATGTTCCGGTTGATTTAATATTCACAAAACAGCATGTAGTGGGTAAAAACACTTTTTAACCACAACTATGCTAACCATGTTTTTATTATTTAGGGTTCAATATAGAAATTATAAAATATTATATAGTTCTTAATGAAATTTTTTTATATTTTGTAAAATATATAAATTACTTGGTTGAATATTGGATTCTTATTTATTTAAATCATTTAACAAAATATCATTTATTATAATATTATTTTGTTGTAAAGATTGACATTATATTAAATTTTAATTATAATAATATAATAAAAATAATATAATTATAATTTATTTAGTATATAGATATGTTTCATGATATATTCATTTAAAATTTATCTCTATTAACCTAACAATTTATATTGTTAGTGTGTTTTATTTTACAGAATTATTAACCGAATAGTTATTGATTTGGCGTTTCTTATGCAAGAAATATAGTTATATCATCCATATAAAATTAAATATTAAATATTATGATAAAATAATTTCATTTTTCATTTAAAAAAATACATATATATGTACATATTTATTTTTCCATATCCCCAAATCAATAAAGAAATTAGAAATGATTAATGGTTTTTTAATTTCCTTTTCCATTTCAAAACTTATTATAAAAGTCACATTCAATGAAATGTCTCAGAAAAAATAATTTATTTTGAGACTATGGTCAAAAGAGTATATATCCTACAATGAAATCATTTTTGACATGTCTTGGATCTTTTTTAAATATTATATTCAATTATTAATCACTAATAAAACTCATTATTACTATAATCATTGTAAATAATTATAATTTATTCAAAAATAAAATTGGTCACATATTAATTTGAATATAATAGATAATTTAAATGATTTTTAATCAAAATAAGAAATCCATTTCAAAAAATTAAATTCATAGGAGTGTATAAGTTTAATAGAAAATGATTATCATATTTTTGATGATAATCTGTGTTTTGATAGTGATGAAGATCAAAAGATCACCTTGAATTTATTTCAATAATATAATTTAAATTTATCTAAATGACCTATATTGAATTAATATATTTTTATTTAAAATATTGTGAGTTGAAAACCAGATATAATATAAATTATGACTATACATAATTTAAATGGAAAAGAATTTTTCAATTAAAAATAAATATTTATTAGTATTCAATAAAAGTTGGAACTATTAAAAAAATGAAAAAATTCCCCCTATGATAATCATGGTATTCAAGTTTCAAAAATTAATTTCAAATGTTCAAATAAATTTAATAAAAACGTTTTTAAATATTTTATAAATTAAATGATGGAATCAAATTCTTTTGAAAAAAAATCGTTTTATCTGTTGAATAGAAATATTACTTATCTTCTCTTTATAAAATCTATTAAATAAATGTTAAAAAAATATTGAGTATATAATATAGAAAATTTATTTATATCATTCATTGCGAGTAATTAAGTTAAATTAGTATGATAAATCATATTTGTTAAATAAATATATTTAATAAAAAAATTCATTTATATTAAATATGTTTTGATATTCATTTACATTTAATTGGTAACCAATTAATTGAACCATATATTGACATTAATTATTTTATCATATTCATAATGCTCTATTTAATGGTTAAAAGAAAATTATAATTATAATGAATAATATTAATAGTATGTTTTGGTTCAGTAAAACTTTATAATTTTTATAACAAAAATAATGGAAGAAACCATTTTAGGCATGTTTCATAATAAAAATAGAGTGTTTCATGTAATAGATGGTAATATCAGTGTTTCATAAACATTATATAATCAAATATAATTTTAGTTTCAAAAAACTCAAGAAATTTCAAAAATAGACATATATTATCATTAATATTACATTTAAATGTTCTAAAAATATCACAAATTATTATTAAACTCACCATTAATACATCCTATTTAATGTGTGAACGAGTTATATCCCTTTGTAAGGTTGTAGTCTCTTGTATATAGGAACGATGTTATGATATTCCAAAAAAATGTAAAAAAGGTATGTGTTATATAGTAATTTTAGAAGCATGATGAAATACTAAATATCATCAACATAAAATATAAAAATATAATTTACATCATTATTTCCAAAAATTAAATGCGCTAATAGAAAAACGAACGACATAGGTACATAAGATGGTAGTCCACCGTACACAAAATCAATGATGTCAAAACACATTTGATGGATGTGTGTGAAGTTATAGGTTATAAACATCACATAATAATATTTTATTTTATTTAATTTATTTTTTTTGTTTTATATTCATTAAATAAATTAAATTTAAGGAGGTGTAGAATGAAATAAAATAAAATATTTTAGAAAAGTGTTTCCTCTTGTTTGGGTACCCTTATTAAGATTGAACTAATTCTATCTTATGAGGGATTTATACCAAATATAAGGCTTCCAGGAAGAGGGTAGGGGGCCTGTGGAGCTATTTAGGTAGGGAATGGCTGATTTTTTGTTGTATGAATGTGTAGATAGAGGGGGTGGAATTTTATAATTAATGGAGAGGAAAAATCAGTGGTGTTTTGAAAAGAAAGTTAGATGAACCATTTTTTCTACTAACATTAATGATCTAATAAATAATATATTCAATAAATTATGGGTTACAATCGAAATACATTCATCTAATGGGTTTTGGATAAATTTTTAGTCCCTTTATCCCCTTACATTTAATGTTTAGTCCCTTTGTAAACTAATTTATCTCTAAATTGGTGTAATTTTTTTTAATTATTTTAGTAATCACAATTTGTAGAAACAACATATGTATTTATTAAAAATTATATATTATGAGGATTCTAAATAAAAAAAATCAAATATAATTCTTCGTATTTTCAAAATTTTAATTTAAAATTAATTTCATTGATGAAATGAGAGAGAGAGGGTTTAAAGCTAAAATATTCCAATGTTTAGTATGTATTTATATCTAAATTCAATATAAAAATTATTTCAAGGACCAAAATTGGATTAATAAATCTATAATTTATATAATTTTATATTTAAAAAAATTTGAAAAATAATAATTTACTATTATAAAATATTCAAATGCAAAGTTAGTTTTTAATTGAAATTCGGTATTTTTCAGTATTCATTCCAAAATGAATCTTCTTAGAAAGGCAAAAAATTTCACCATAAAATATTTTTTAAATTTAAATTTCCAAAATTAATTTTAGTTTTTCAAATAAAATATATAAGACATATTTTTTTTAAACATTGGTTACATTAAATGCTAGAAAAATTTTCATTAGAAAAAGTTAGTTTTATGTGTAAAATTAGATTGGTTCTTATATTATTATTATAAATAATATATGCTCATGGTAAAAATTTATATAATATTTGAATTTTATTAATATAATTCGAAAAAAATTAATTAATTTAATTTATTAAGATAAAATTCATTTTTCACCTAAAAATAATTTTTTTAATAAAAAATTTATAGATATTTATTTGGATTTTATATTCATTTATAATTAAATAAGAACCCATTAAATCAAAAAAATTATTTTTTTATGTTAGATTATACTATTCAAAATTATGAATTTTGTAAAGACCTGGAATTTCAATGTAATTTTTTTTAATTAATTTGGAATTTTACGAGTCAGTGAATGTTGACGTCACGTGATTCTGTAGACCGGAGTGTCCGGAAACAATTTCTAAAGTTTTTTTCAGGTACATTCAGTAAACGTATGATCGGGTTTTTATAACTTTTGAACCAGTGCTCGGAATTGAAATCTGAGGGCAATGTTGAAATTGTATTGCCAGTATTATTTTAATAAGACTTTCACCTCGATGATAGATGGTCGATGGTGGAAGATAGTTTTTGGGGTGTTCTTCATAATAATAAAATAAACTAAATGCATGTTTTATTTCATTTTTATTTTTCATATCCACCCATGTGGAAGATGGAGGTGGGAACCACCACACCATATCCTTCCATGAGAGGTTATGGTGGTGGGGTCGACCCAAACCTAACCTCCCACAAGGGGTTATGATGTGGGGACCACCTGGGACTAAACCCCCCTAATATTGGTGGGAGGGGAAAACCTCTCCAATCCCCTCATTAATGAAGGATAGTCTCTCCACCCACTCCTTAAATGGTGTCAACCCTTCCTCTCTTTTAGTTGTGCCAACCTCATTAATTAATTATGTGGAGCCAACTTAATTAATTCACCCAATTGGAATTCTTATTCCAACGACTTAATTAATTTTATAATCTTTTATTCTTGGATACCTATTCGTTTTTTGGAAAAAGAGGAAGGAGATTTTGAGAGAATATCACTCGCCAAGGAAGAACGAAGAATGATTTCTTCCAACGAAGAACGCTGAGAATGTGCATCTTTGAATTCTTCCTCAGAATCACTTTATGGAAGAAACCAATGTGGGAAATCTTCAATGATCAACCCTCCCTCCTCATTATCATCAACAAACTGACACCCGATATTAGGATTGGAAGTGTGCTACATACACGATGAACGAAGAAAACTCTGTCTTCTTCCCCGTGACTATGTTAAAAAATAACGAATAAAGGTTTGGAATTTTTTTGATTGATATTATTCTCTTGTTTCATTCCATCCAAAACAATGAAATTGGACCAAATTATTTTCATGTTGATCCACGGATGGTTTTACTTGTGGGAAGTACTGGACACACTCCGAGATCACAAGCATTATGCTATGCTCTTGAAGTGCCAATTCTGGATTCAAGAGGTTCAAATTCTAGGTATTGTTATATCAGAGGCTAGAGTTGCAGTGGATCCAGCGAAGAGTGAGGTGGTACTTTCTTGATAGCCACCCAGGATTGTGATGGAGGTACGAAGATTCTTTGGTTTGGACAGACACTACCAGATATTTGTTCCAGATTTCTCCAAAGTTGAAGCACCGCTATCAGACTTGTCAAAGAAAGGGAAACCCTTTGTGTGGTCGGAGAGATTCCACCAGAGCATTTGAGAGCAGAGGAAGAGGCTGACTGGTTCCCCCAATATGAAGATTCTAGGGGAAGGTGTTGGGTACGTAGACTATTGTGAGACATCAGGGAATAGACTCATATGTGTACTAATGCGGGAGCGAGCAGTGATCTCTTATCGTTCATGGTAGCTGAGACAACATGAGAAAAACTATGCTACCAATGACCAGAAGTTAGCAGTAGTGGACTTTGCCTTAAATATGTGGCGACATTATCTGATGGGCGAGTGTTTTATCGTGTAATCTGATCACAAGAGTCTCAGGTATATCTTCTTCTAGATGGACCTGTACCTGAGACAACGATGTGGCCTTGAGTTTATCCAGGACCATGACTTTGAAATAGTCTATACTCCTGGAAAGGAAAACGTTGTTGCAGATGCCCCCAGCAGGAGATCTGGTATACATCTGCTAGGTGGGGCGACATAGTAGCAGGATGCTTTATAGATATCCTTTGTGGATAGATTTGGATAAACCTTCCTTCAGTCTCTTAGAGTCACTCCCCCACTTCTTCATTGATTTAGGGAGGCACAATGTGGGGGAAATGACTGCAAGACACGGCGTGCTCAAATATCCATAGGGTAGGCACCTGATTGATTTTATGAAGGTAGGGACCACGTCATCCTCTTTAGAGGATGTACCATGGTACCAATGTAACATTATAAATAGGTGTTGAGGGAGTTCCACACATCCCCTCTAGTGGTATATATAGGATTGGAGAAGATGTAACAGGATCTTCGAAGATAGCACCGGTGGCCGAGAATAAAGAATGCAGTTGCATAGTTTGTCTCTCGATGCCTCACTTGTCAGTATGTGAAGGCGGAGCACTAGGTACTAGCAGGCTTGGTTAAACCTTTAGAGGTCCCTGAGTGGAAGTGAGATGGGATATCCATGGACATCATGACAGGACTTCCACGTACATCTAGGGTACATGACTCGATTTGATTGATCATGAACCGACTCGCCAAGTCATACCACTTCCTACCAATCAGAGAGCAGGGTTCAGTAGAGATCATGGGATTCCTCTATGTGCAGGATATTGTGAGGTTACATAGAGTACCTTCGACGATTTATCGGATCGTGATGAATGTTATACATCCCAGCTATGTAAGGGGTTACAAGAAATTTTTAGGACGTAGCATAGTTTGAGCACCACCATCCATCCTCTGAGGGGTGGTCAGACTGTGCGGACCATTCAGACCCTCGATGACATGCTATGTTCTTGTTTCCTCGACTTTGATCGCTACATGGAGGACCACTTACCTTTGGTTGGGTTTTCATAAAACAACAGCTATCAATCAACTATTAGGATGGAACCTTTTGAGGCATTCTATGGGCGACATTGTAGATCACTTATGTGATGGACTGACCCAGGGGAGTCAGCACTTGTGGGACTAGAGATGGTATGAGCTACCAAAGAGAAGGTGTAGATCTTTCAAGATAATATGAAGACAGTAGAGAGTAGGCATAAGTCGTACGCTGACCGGATCTGGAGACCTCTAGAGTTCAAGGATGGAGACCACATTTTCTACGGGTCTCACCTCGATGAGGTCTATGGATATTTGGATGAGGCGGCAAGTTATCTCTGTGATTCATCATACGTTTTCAAGTCCTCATCAGAGTTGGTGAGTTTACTTACCGCTTAGCCCTTCTACCTCAGTTGCATCAGTTGAACGATGTCTTCCTCGTATCCCAGCTGATGATATACATGGATGCCCCTTCCCACATCATTGACCATGGAGAGATGGACGTCAAAGATGGGGTGACATTTACAGAGGTTTCAGTAGATATTGAGGATCAAAAGGACCGGGCCCTTTGTGGATGGTCGATACTTCTGGTGTGCGTTGACTGGTATCATTGCAACCTCCAAGAGAGGACATGGGAGCGGGAGGCTCAGATTCATGTTCAGTACACCAACATTTTCCCTTAGTTATGATTTTTAGTCAATGGGGACGTAAATCCCTAAGGTGGGGAGAATGTAATCATCGAAAATTTCAATGTAATTTTTTTAATTAAATGGGAATTTTATGTGTCTGCGAAAGATGAAGGCATGTGATTTCGTGCCCCAGAGTGCCCAGAATCAATTTTTGATGTTTTGTTCGGGTATGTTCAATAAAAGTACGAGTGTATTTTTATAACTTTTGAAATGGTGCTCGGAATTGAAATATGAGGGCACAGTTGAACTCGTAGCACCGATATTCTCTTAAGAAGACTTTCATCCCAACGGGAGTTGTTCGAGGGTGGAAAATCGTTTTTGACTTTTTCGTGGGAATTATAAAATAAAATAAATTCATATTTTATTTTATTTTTATCTCTTATAACCACCCAAGTGGAAGTTGGAGGTGGGGACCACCACACCGTAACCTCCAATGAGGGGTTATGGTCGTGGGGCCCACCAGAAGCTAACCTTCCACGAGAGGTTACGATGTGGGGAACACTTGAGACTAAACCCCCTAATAATGTTGGGAGAGGAAAACCATTAAAATCCCCTCATTAATGAGGGAGAGTCTCTCTACCCCTCCTTTAATGTTCTCAACCCTTCTTCTCTTTTGATTGTACCAACCTAATGAATTAATTAAGATGAGCCAACATAATTAATTCACCCAATTTGAATTCTTATGCCGACGAGTTAATTGATTTTATAATCTATTATTCTTGGCAACCTATTATTTTTGGAAAAGGAGGAAGGGGATTTGGGTGAAAAGCTCTTTCCAATGAAGAACGGAGAATGAAGAATGTGTTCTTCCACAAAAGAACTCTAGAAATGAGCATCTTCGACTTCTTCCTTGGAAACACCTTGCGGAAGCAACTAACATGGGATGTCATGGACGACTGACCCTACCTACTCATCGTCATCAAAAAACTGATGCACGAGCTTGGGATTGGAAGTGTGCGAAAGACGCAACGAATGATGACAATTCCATCTTATTCCTTGCGACTCCGTCAGTGAACAACGAACAAAGGTAGGGGATTTTTGTGATTGATTTTATTCACTTGTTTATGTCCTTAAAAAACAAAGAACGCGGACCATCTTTTTATCAAGTGGGTATGCATATATTTTTTCTTCTAGGTTGGGAATATTTTGTTAATGATGATTATTGGGAATTTATGTTTTTAAGATATCTTCCATGATCGTTCTATGTTTATGTTTTTGTTGAATCGATTGCTATGACGCGAAGGGTGACAGCCAAACAAACATGACCCAAACCCCATCAATAATTCTTCTTTGTGATGTCCTTTGGCATGGGGACGTGGAGATGAGACGATGAAGGAGAAGAAAGCATCATGCGCCACCCCCGCAATGCTCCGCCACCTCGGTCCGAATGACACTGCCCCAGCCTCGCTGCCTGCCTACCAGGCCACCCGCCGACTAACCCGGCCCAAGCTGCGCCCCACCCCGGCTGAGTCGTGCTCTGGCCGCAAGGCTACCAAGCTCCCTGCCACTACGCCTCTCGCGCCCCTGGAAGCACACTATTGAGCCTCGGCAGAGCTGGAGTCCACGCGCATCGTGCGACCCACACCTATACAGTCCGCGCACCCCGCACGCCTCACAGGCCATGTGTCACTGCCAACCGAATCAGATGGTGGCCTCTGCACGCCCCACGCACCCCCGGATCCATCATCCACATGCCCCGCGGCGCCCAGACCATGCCGGACTACTATCCTCGTCCTCCCCACCCCAGCCCCAGGCCAAGCCTCCCCAAGCCATCCCCTAGCGGTGCCCTCCGCGTCGCGCTTCGCCCTGGAGGTTCCCTCCAGGTCGATCTTCCCACACAGCACCATCTAGGCCGAAACGCCTTCGCACCGACTTGCAGTCGGTCCACGCCATCGTGACTGGTCCACGCTATCACGACCCTCTGTGAACCCTCGTGGCATGCTATGCTAGGCCCAATGGGATGGGGCCAAGATAACTGTCTAGCCCGCCTAACAGGCCGGGGCAGACCCAACAGATATGGCCGGGTCGACCCAGACTGGGTCGGCCTCGAATGGGTCGGTCCGACTGGGTCGGACAAGACCCGAGCCCACTATAACCCCATTACTTTTTTGGACGATATCATTGGAATCAGATGTTTGTTTGAAGAACCATTAGTGGCGTTGGTGATCAAGGAGCCTCATGGTACCTTTGAGAATACCCCACTTCAGTTTTGGTATAGTTGAGATACAGTCTGGTTGGATCATGCACGAATCCAGATGGGCCCTCGGGACTAAAAGGATAATAACACACAAACCGATTGTCTGATTGATGCGTCGTCTATTCTGTTGATACCTCTATGTTGTAGAGGTCCTTAGAGATACTTCATCTTTGGACTTTGTGACATTTGGAGTATCGACCAGTTGATCGTGGAGCGGATCCATCCAGTGATTAGCGAGTAGAGTGAGGAGACATAGTAGATGGCTAAGACCTGATAACTACGGACCAATTCAACTCGGAGTGACTCGACTAGACCAGTGGGCGGTACCTTGGTGTCGCGGTAGTCCCACAATGGAGGGGCACCTAGATGTAGATGCAGACCCACGATACTCGATAGGATGGGTACATCTACACGCTATTATGGGGAGCACCTTGGTGACGTGGCAGACCCACGGTGGGGAGCGCCTTTATGTGACATTGCAGACCCACAGTACTCGATAGGAGATGTACCTCAGTAGTTCAAGGTTAGTGGGATGTTCCTTGGTGTCGCGGAAGGCCCATCGTACTCAATTGAGTAGGAGTTCTCCAGTAGCTGATGTTTTGATTTTGTGAATAAAAACCCTGGTTGATCTGAGTCAGTAACTTTTGTATTTAGCACATGATTGAGATGGATTATTAGATTACATAGGTATAGGTATGGGCATATACCTATGTGGGGTTATCTGTTGATTTATTACATTGTGGTTTATCCTTGATAGATTTTTTGAGACCATGAGGGTCTCGCAGTCCCTTCTGAGTATCGTTATACTCAACCCTTCAAGGGATATGCTCACACCACATTGTGTTGGATGCAGATGATAAACAACGCCTACCGAGGGTGAGAGTACTAGGACTAGATGGTACACGAAGGCAAACCTTACGGCTTGTCGATACATGGAGGAGACAGACAGACATGTAGTGCTGAGGAAGAGATTTGTAATTACCCTTCATGTAGGAACCTCAGAGGATGACCCAACGACATTATTTCTTTTCTTCAGCTATACTTTCAGTTTCATGCACTTTAAAGATGGGCTTGAATTTCTAGCCCTTTTACTTTTTTCACACTTTTTTATACAGTTTTACTTAGTGTTTTGTTTCTAGATTGTGCCCTGTTGTGTGTGTTTACAGGTTATAAAGGCAATGACTTCCCAGTTTTAGGGAATTACACCTTGGTGCTAGTCGCCAGCCCCTGGCCTATGGAAGGTGGGCCTGGTGTAGTCACGACACTGGTCTCAGGGGATGGGTAGTGACAAATTTAAAAGGTACATGATCATTCATATGTTATATAATAATATTAATAATATTCAGAAAAACTCAGTCTTTCTTGTAATGAAATTCATCGAAGATAGTCATTGATTCCTCTAATACAATATGAACTCAATTTTTCTTCCATTCAATAATATTTCATATATATATATATATTTTAATATTTAAGAAATATTATAATGTTTTAGGATGTAATACTCTCTTTTAGGCATGTTATTGCATTTCATACATTCCATTGAAGAGAATTTAATTATTTTATAATTTTTAGGGTGTTACATAAGGTTTAGACTTATACATAAAAAATTATTTAAACAATATTAAAATTACATGAACCAACATCATGTTAAAAATTTAAAGCAACAATGATATTATGGTGATTATTTACATTCAAATTTTATTAATTTTATCAACTTTTTAAAAGCCCTTATTGAATTTTTTATTGAAATATATTTTTTATAAAAATGATTCAATAGTTTTATAATATAAAATGAAATATTTAGATCAACTCATATATTCACTAAAACGACTTGAATACTATTATTGTTTTAATGGAATTTCGATATAATTTCATATATTTCTTAATATCCATCATAAAAAATTATAATGTCACTGAAATTACCATAAAAAGAGACATTATGTACCATGTGATATCAGAAATATCATGGCTCATCTTGATGAAAACAAATGTTATACACTATAATTCATGATTTATTGTATAAAAATAAAAAAAATACTTTATAGTGTAATGAGTCACAATAAATTTTTGAAATTAAATATATACCATAAAAACATGAACTATGATATAATAACATGATTTAAAACTCTTAAAAATTCACTCAAAATTTTATCTCTCTTCTAAAATGGAAAATGATTAATTGGGGTTGCGGTCAAAGAAAGGGGTTATATATATATATCATAATAAGGGGATAACCAATGAATAATATGATGAATGTAATATATATAAGTAAATTGGAAAATAATGGTGACATAAGAGGGGTAAAATTTGTAAACATGAACATTAAATCAAGATATAATATGATAACATCACAGAAATATTGGATTTTTGAATCACTGTAAAACATTAAATCATAAAAATATGTCAAGGCTATTAATTAGGAAATCATAATATACTATATTTATTGAAACTCCCATGATTCATATATGGTATATCATGAGTTAAAAAAATTCCCATTTCTTATGAGTGCTATATAAATTTTTGTCCACTTGTCACATTCATAACATTTAAGTGCATCTATGTACCCAGAATATCATAAATCATAAGGATATATTTCATAAAATATAACCCTCTGATTAAGGAGTAAGTGTTACATACATGGTCATTTTGAATCAATGAATTAAAATTCGATTTATTTTAAACCCAAATAGTTTAAATGTGAATGGTTATTAAATACGTAAATGATTAGATTTTAAAATCATAAAAAAATTTATGTAGCATAATAGGTGAATGTAATGATTCACAAATGTGTTGAATGAGAGTCAAAGGGAGTATCCCATTACATTTAAATCATAATAAAGGTAATAGTTATGTGTCAAAACATATTTAATCTTGATCAATTTGAACTCAAAAGGTGTAATTAAAATAATGTGCTTTAATTAAGAATAAGATGAGTGGATCCATTACCTTGAGAGGGATAATCTAAATGTTCTAGGGGAGGATTAAATGTTATTGGGAACATCTTAGAGGGATATATAGAGATAAAATCTATGTAGTGTCCTGATAAATGTGTTTTCAGTGAAGATGAATTATCCATTGGTTAATTTTTATAGAAAATTTTGGGATAATTCTCCATTAATTTATAATAATAGATTTTGATCTCAATAGGATAAAATAATCGAAACCAAAAACAATTTTTTCCCATGATTTTTAAAATGTGTATTTTTAATAAATATATTTTATTCCTAATAATTCAAAATAAAATAATAACTTTGGTGATGATGAAGTGTGTCATTGTTGTAAAAAAATTTTTTTGATAACTTAAAAGAAAATATATGTTTTGGATGAATAAACGTGGGCTTAAAAAATTATTCAAAATACTAAATAAATAACATTATCCTAAAGTAAAAATATATATTTTTCCATTACTAACAATTATAGAATTTATTACATCATTTTTTTGAAAATATGATGTCATAATGTAAATTAAAGATTTAGATCATATAAAATTTTTACCCAAAATATTGGCTATTCATGGAAATTATGAAAAAGTAGTTTTTGGAAAATTTAGATGATATAATTTCAATTAAAATATAAATTTATTAATATTGAATTATAAATATATAATTATATAATTAAATAAAAATAATCAATTTACTAGAATTTACTAGTTAAAAATATATTAAACACTTTCTATCCCTTAAAAAATATTACATTACACTTAATTAAATCATAATATTAGTAATATTAAAATAAAAATAAAAATAATATTTTATTATGATATAATTTATTTTAAAATTATTCCACTTATCAAGAATGTGTTATAATTGAAACTATATATTAATCTAAAATATATATTTTATCCATCAATGAAAAAAATAGAATTTGTATAAATATAATTATATAATCAATGGTAATGTAATGATATAAATGGGAAAAATATTCATTTTCTATTCGAACTAATATTAAAAAAATTAATAAAGATTTGGTTTAGATATTTTACCATTTATTGCACTATACTATGCTCTAATGGTAAGGATTTTGATGGGGGACATTTGTTGGGGTGGTTCAATGAACATGGTCTGGGTTGTGACAACAATATGGTTGAACTTCTTCTATAAATAGTTATTTTCATGTGTTAATAATAGAATTTATATTAAGAATGGTTAAGGTAAAATATCAATGATTCTATCTCCCTCAAAAAATTACAATGAATTTTCTTCTTAGTGTGTGATCCAAATTGTCATGGTTCTCACTACATTAGTCTGTGAAAATTAAATTTTATAATAATTATTAGTATATAATAATATTTTCAATCACTATTCAATTTCTATATGTTGAATGTTTGAGATAATTGAAAATATATTAAATCCTATGGATAAATTTTATAATTTTATAGAAATAACTAAATTGGTTCATATATTTTATATAATTACATTAATTAATTTGAAATATAATAATTCAACTTCATATTTCAATTATAAATTCATAGGTAGTTACATTCTTCCCCTATTTAGAAATGTGTACCATGAAATATCCGTTCATAAAAAATGATATGGATTAATTTGATTCATTTAATCTTAGGGTTCCCATATTTCGTCCTCCAACATGTCTATCTTGAATGCCAAAGTGATCAAGAGAGATGTGTTATTTATAAGAATATTTTAAATATGATCAATGGTCTTCAATGGCCACTCATCATAGGAAAGATCATCCTATAAGGTTATGAACTCTAGATTCAATACATGGGAGGGTGTTGGTATGTACACATCAAGAGGGGTACCTAGAACATGTAATTTAATGTATATATCTTATGTGGGAGTTCTTATAAAAAATCCATGACTCTGATGAGATCATCGACTCCAAGGGAATGAAGTATCTAGGACTATTCATGATCTTTTTTTAAAATCTCCTGAAATTATTCCATCTAGGTATATAAAAGATAAATATTTTTAAGACCTCAAAGGCTGGGTCATGTTGAAGATTTATGTATATATTTTCTATTATATATTTTTGGTTTTCATTTGATATTAAATGGTATCAACATTATTTTCCATATCATGGGAAATATCATGTCTCATTTGATCCCACTTTCAAAATTCAGCCCAGTATGTCAGACTCTAACACCACATCCCTTCCAAGACCTCAAATAGTTCCATTTAAAGCTTGAATAGATATTTTCTTTATTAGAGATATCCACTAGTGGATTGTATCGTTCACAAAATCATTAGAAATATATCGAACAAGATATCAGTATATCCATTAGATAATTAATGGTTCTTTCAATATAACCATCCTTCTAAGGGTGGTATATGCTAATAAAGATCAACTATATATACTACACATGATTAAGGATTATTTATAACCTTATGGTAAACGAAATATCTCAATTAATAATTATAGAGTGTGTAATTTTGTATAGTATTACCACTAACCTTATGTATATCACAGTTATTTGTTTAAGGGTGAAATATCCCTTAATCATAATATAATGTGAGGACATTATATGGTGATCGTCTACCATTGATATATTGCTACCCGATTTATATGTTTTGGGATGTATTAAAATGAAATTCATGGTTACTTTTTTAAATTTCAATAATTTTATGTGAAATGGATTCATTATACCATGAGACTTATGTTTCATATCCATGAATTGTTTGCATTCCAACAATAGAGATATAAAATTTATTGTATCTTTATTTATGTAAAACTACCAGATGTTTTTCAATGGACTTATAAATATCTTAAAACAACCTAAATTAATGAATAAGTAAGATCAATGTGCACTATCCCTAATATTCTTATTCAACACTGTATTTTATTGGACAAATATTTGGGTCTCCAACCTTATATGTACATCACAAATAATATTGAACTCATCCATATTCACTACTATTTTCTATAGATCCTCATCAAATTTATTGGACCCCTTAATCATTATGATGATCTATAGTTGATCTGTTATATTATGAATTGTGCATAAATTTTTTTTGTAATTCCAATGTTTATAATCTTCATATTGATGATTATTTCATCCCTTGTAATACACTTCTTGGTTAGGGTTACAAGATCCATTTTACTCAATGAATATACGACTTTTTTCAATATACCAGGATAGAAATGTGTTTAACATTCATAATAATTGATCAAATATTACCACAATATATGGGGTATATTGGGATATTTTGTGTGAATATATACATGAGGATTTTATGATCTATATATGTGTCATGAATCTCCACATTGAGACAATGTGGATAAATATTTAATGTGTATGTCACTATATATACTTCTATATCATTTTTTGGATAGTGATTCTTATAAATCATTAATTAGCGTGAAGAACATTTTATCATATTTTCATCATGCTTGATTACATTAATGAATCATTTCATGCCAACATGACAGGTCACCCACGTAGATCTACCACATAGAAAGATACATAAATGATCTAAAAGTCTCATACATAAGTGAAGAATCATTAATGTACAACACAAAAGCATAGAAAAAATATGAATGATACATAAAAGTCAATAAAAACATGCCATAATAGAATTTTGATATTGAAGAAATTGTAAATTATGAATTTGATGGTCTATCAGAACCAATATATCCCACTATAAAGGTAAATAATGTGAAAACCTATCATGATAACAGATTCTCGTCCCTTTCCCTGATTCTTCAAAAACAGTATCTACAACCACACAATGAAAAATTTAGTGTGTGAGTGTCGAGTAAAATATTTTGTGATGAAATAATCTAGAAATGGTTTAATATCAAAAGTAAAAAAGTGTTATCTTTTTAAAATAATCAAGGTTATAAAAACATTTAAAAAATAAAACAATTTTTAGAAAATTAATTTTCTATTAATAAATTTTCATAATATTCACAAAATATGTGAATATAATAGGTAAAAAATAAAAATAGGTAAACTAATATTGAGATAAAATATCATTGAAATAACCATCATTTTATAATGTAGGTAAAAAGATAACATCATGAAATTTGGTACATGTCCAATTGGAATATATATGATAAATAAAATAAGAATAAACTATGACTATGATTATTCCAAAAGAAGAATAATTTATAAATATCTTTGTTCCAAAAGAAATGTAATCATTCATTAATTTTGTTAAAATAGAAACTGATTCACTCCATAGTTTATTGATATCACAAATGTAACCCATTGTGGTGACACACGCACTAGGGTCACCCATGTCTATTTCTCAAAGCACCTAGGTTTCCCAGTATTTTATAATTTTTCCAAAATCATTTCCAAAATCCATGATATCAATATAAGAAAACATTTTTCATCAAAGAAAATATTATTTCAATTTATGAACAAATTTAATCAATAATAACATTTGTTAATTAATAATATAGAAACACATTCATTGATTCACTTATATAAAAAATGATGAAATCATATGCTTCCTAAACATCTATGACTTTAAACTAGGTATCATACTCTATAAGATTAGGAATAATAAAATAATAAAAACACATGATAGAAAACAAAAAATAATCATGGATCTAAACAAAAAATGAATCTGTCTCCATAATGGTGACCAAATACAATGAAGTAGAAAAAAATCTCTTACTATGGATATGGAATGAAATCACTACATGATTCAAAAATGGAATTATGTTATCAATAATGGGTTAGAACAACTAAAATCACTATGTTCATCTACAATGATTGAGAAGAAACCCTTTTTAGAAAATTGAAAAAATTATGACTTAATCATGTTTAAAACCTCTCGATTCGAGGAATTGATTTTTTGAGTTCATTTTATGAAATGAAATTCCACAAATTAAAAATACACCCAAAAAAGCATTATATCAAATTAAAATAAATAATGATTGTTATTTTCACATAATGTAATTATTTGATGAACTAAAAAATTTTCATTCCCCATATGAGACTCATGGATTATCTCTAAAAATAGAATCACATTGTGTAACACATTCATGACATAAATTTTTCTAGTAAGAATCACTCAGTAATGTTTTCTATGTAATGCATCCAAGCTAATACATAAGGTTGTATAGACCCATGTATCTTCTTATAAATACATTTAAACATTTAATCTTAGAATATATTAATCCCATTAAACATGCATCATAGGACATAGGTCATTTTGATTCATAGATGATTTCTATTTTTGACAACCCATCATTCACAAAAAAAAGTGAAACAAAATAAAGATTTAGAATAATACATGATGGAAAGTAATAAGATTTCACAATCGTCCTACCATTTATACAATAAATTCCAAGAAATTCATAATGATCCTAGAGACATAATATATGATATCCCCTACTACCTCATCAACTATTCTTTCTCTTATATCTAATGGTTTTCCTATATGTACAATTATAGTAATAAAACAAATGGAATCATTTTTTCAAGAAAACCCATCTCTTCTAAATCCAAAATATGAACTGGTTCATCATCCACATTAATTTTGGGATCATGATCAGTATCCACCAATTCATTCTCATGGGATTGAACTGTTTCATCCCTCATAGCCTATAAAACATAAAACTCATTGGGGATAGAATTCAAACAATATGGTAAGCCCAAAAAATGGGCCACTTATCGTAGTAGTTGAATTATCTCAATGGAGGACAAAATGCTTGGTTCCAACATAACATGTTTAGCCAAACAAAAAATTAAAATAATGGTGAAATTATAAGAAAACTTTAATAACTATCCTCAAACACGAAATGATATTAACAATGGCCTGCATAATATTATTGATGAATTAGTTCTCTGATAAATCTCTTGAATTTTAACTACACTATCTTTATCATCTCATGAATAAGACTCATTCATACCATAAACCACCTTCCAAACTCTTGTCAACCCATGTGATATCTATATGGATACCCATAAAAAGTGTCCAAGGAAATCATTTTTTCAACGAAGGATAATGTTTTCTATAGGGTAATTCAACCAAGGGTAAATTATTTTCCCATTATCCACTAAAATAAAGAAAATAATCATAAATAACATCCTCATGAACTTTTATAGAAAATTATTTATATCAATCCATCATAATATGATATTATATGATAAAATTTTTTTGGGAACCCATCACCACAATAAATCCTTTCCATAAAATTGATTTGAAACTTTGGCCTTTATCGGATACAAATAGGTATGGAACCCTAGGAAGTCCCACATCTTATTGAATAAAAAAGTCTCCATGCTTATCCATTTTTTTCATTTACTTGATATTGAATAAATTCCTAGATTTTTTGAGTCGATCAATATTCAGGAAAATAACATCTATACCAATAAGATTCTGTAGAAAAACCAATGGAAAAACCAATGGAAATATCATATGATTTTCGTACCAAAATGTGTAATGGATAAAATAAACTAGATGGTATATGTTTTTCTTCCATGATTATCTGACAAGTAAAAAACCACAATATAAAATATGTAATCAATTGTGAAATCATCGACCACCAATAATGATGACTCCAATTACGATGAATCATGGTTTTTTATATATATACCAAATAGAAATAATGGTGTTGTAGTGACCTTATTTATTCCTTGTATGTCTATTAAATATCTTTATATATATTTCCAGAGCATGGAGCTGAGACATCATTGAATTTTGTGTCTTAGAGTTCCCAGAACTAATTAAAAAATTATATATAATATTTTTTTGAGCTTGAACAATTTTTTATGAATATTGAATAAATCATAATATGAAGGTCGAATCAGAAATATAAGACCACCATTGAGTCTATAATAATGTATTTACCCTAGCAACGACATTAAATTTGATGGAGCAGGGCATTTGGCCTCCTCTCATTGTTTTGATACGTAAAATTTTAATAAATTAATTAATAATTCAATAATTTAGACACAACATTATTTTATATCTATCCATTAATGTGGAATTATACAAGCTTATCCCTAGAAACAATTAGAGAATTATAGAGGTATTCCATCATCCTCTATTGGGGAATCACATCAGATGATGAAGATTCACTAAATCAAAGCTGATCAGGATGTAGTGAAAACAATATCTTCCTTTAATAATTGGTGAGAGAATTTTTCAATGTCAAACAATCCAATCAAAAGGTATGAATCATCAATTGGTGTTTATGACATTTTCATTAATTATATTACATAAATAGATACCTTTTATAGATTTTAAACAATCGAATCCATTGCACGTGCATGAGTATTGATTAATTTGATTGATTGAATTGTTTTCTAACCTAAACATCAAGTTCTTGATAATTGGAAATTATTTATTAAAAATCATTATTAAAAAATTGTTTTTGAGATTTTATCCATTAGTTTCATTGAATTTACCTCTAATGGACCCCACAATTTGAGTTAACCATTTCTGAATGGTACTAAGCATGATTGTAACCCTATAATTGTGATGAACTGATGAAAAAGTATTAGATCAATGATGTATTCAACGAACTGTGATTATTTTTGAATGTGGAAGATCTTTTAGATGATCTTTTGGTGATTTATCAATGTAGTAAATCATTTTGTGCGAGAGATTCGACAAACCTCTAAAAAATGAACAAAGCCCAATTTCTGATGAATTATGAAAAAATACAAATCCATGGAAATATCCACATGTTCTAGAAGGATATAAGTCTATATTTGAATATTCTCAGCCTAATTTTAGCTGTCGAAAGTAGATATTAATATTTCGCATTATTTTAAAACTTGACTACACACTTTTTATAGGTATGAACACAGAGTGTGCAGCCCCTCAACAGTGGAAGCGATGGTTTTGGAAACGTAAAGGATCAAAAATTGTTTATCCCTCATAAATTCCATCTATCACATTTCTAGATGGGAAAACCCTTTTGAAAATCACATGGTCATGATATTGTGTGGAGATAAATGACTTCCTACGTTTCTGTTTATCTGCTTACACGACACAACCAGATCACATCGATAAAACCCCCTACGAGGAAACACATTATTAACCAATGTAAACATACATGTGGTCAGTACATGGACAAGGGATCCAATTAACTAACAAGGCCATCATGACATGGGATGGTCCCAGTTTTTCTAGAAACATTATGCAGTCTACCAACATGTCATGTAATACTACATAGGATGGGGTTCCAGTTCCATCAAGGGATATAACTAGGTGTTTGAGAGGGACCACACACAATATGGGTTACCTCACACATCTTGTACCCCTAGTTACTATTTTTTATAAATACTAAATGTTCTATATCTTCTTCATTGGGAAAATGTTCATTTATTGTGAATGGAATTTCATTAGTGTTATTACCCAAAAAATGTGATGGTGAACCCATTTGTGTCATTATACATAAGAAGTGAAATTTTTCTAGAATAGTGTTTTAGGAGTTGATTCCCAAAGACAACAATGATCAGGAAGAATCCCCAGAGGCTTCTTCAGAGTGGATCACCCCTATAGGATATGGCATGGAACCACAATGAATAGAGTGGGACCCCCTATCAGCATTGGCATGGGTCCTCTGCAACTACATTCGATGTGAGACCCCCTATCCAATAGGGAATGTGTCCACAATGACTAGAGTGGATCCCCTTGTCACATCAGTTCATGGGTCCATGACTATTAGAGGGAATCCATATCTTAAAGGGTGTATGCCCCTAAAATTTTGTAGTGAAACCCACTATCAGAATAGGGTGCCAGTCCCCCTGACACTACAGTGGAAATCCTCATCAGCATGAGTGTTGGACTTCAATGGAGGCTTACAAATTGGAAACCCCCATATGTAGTATGGTGAAATTACTTTACTAAAATTTTGTGTCCCCTCATCTCTATGGAAAAATGATGTGGAATTTTTTACATGGAAAATTATGTCTGAGAAGATGAATGATATTCTTGGAATCACTGATTGCCTATTAGAACTGTTGGTGACTATTCTTCTTGAGATGATCTATGAAATTGATATCCCATTACTCTATCATTTGGAATTTTTTTATTGATCATATATATATATATATATATTAGTATCAAGATATTTTATTCAGTTACACACTTTCCATGGGATGCCAAGAGGCATGGTTTATTCCTTTTGTGTTCCATGTTTAGCTTATTATGGTTGGATGAGTTCACTCTACAGTTATAAGTCAAAAAAATTCAACGTATAGTTCATCTACTCACTGAGTTGAACACATTGTGTTTGAAAGATGTTACATTAAATTATACATTTGGTTAATATTTTCTTATTAATTGTACCTTGTTCAATATACATTCTTTCTTGAGATGTTGTATCTCATACAACCCCTTCAAATTTCGAGGTTTGCAACTAGGTATTTATATACATCTCACTGCAATGTTTTTTCCCACATGTGTCATGTTACATTAACATGTTGGATTGTTCGATGGTGAATTAAATGTATCATAATATTATATAGTACCTTTTGGCCATAGATGGTGGTTGTATCATGAAGATATCGACAATGGATCACTCCGTAGTTTTCAATTCCAATTCAATTTGGTTGGATTATATTTCAAATTGGGCATGTATTTTTCCCCTATATATTACATTTTACACTTTCGTACACTTGTACACCATTATGGTTATGCTTGTTGACCTTACATTATAGATGTGTTTCATATTTTAGTATTTAAATCTTCACATTTTCATTGAAATGGATATATATGATCTTACATGTACTAAAGAAAAGTCTATCAAGTTTAGATATTCCATACTTGTTGGTCTCCACAAGTTGAACTATGGAAGTAGGCATGGGGTATTTATTGCTTGAGCCCTGTCTTCGGATAGGATTTCACATATTAGAATTAATAAAATAACATTCATCATGATTTTTTTGGGGTTATTTTCCATAATATGATTTGGGTGGTTTTATGGACAATTTTCAATGTTTTTCAAGTGTGTCTCTCAGGCCAGGGAGTCCTGTGATGCTATGTGTGGCATAAATATACATTCACCGAGGCATTGACAACCTACTTGTCTCCTCATCAAACTGAGACATTTGTTAACGGGATAAATAGTATATGCATCATATATGATTGAGTATTTGAATATCCATATTGATTTAACACACCATTGTTTTTATATATATATGATCATCTCACCATGGTACTTCTTGATAAATCATAGGGTTCCTATACAATTATAGATATCTAGGATAATAGTTTTTTCATTTGAATATGATCTGATGAGTGATGATGAATCACATCATGGTCCATATTGTGATCCCCATCCTCTATGTGGGATGGTATAATAACCACTACCTATAAAGCAGTAAATCATCTTAATAGAGTTGGATAAGGTTATATTTAGGAATTTAATTCTCCTCATGTTCCAGCACTAGGGGTTTTTGAGGTTATATAGATATTCACATCCATATGTAGAAAAATAATTGGATTAAATCACTGATACATGTATTTAGGATCATCTGGACACCAATAGATTAGGTGTTTACCCTGGAATCTAGCCGATTCCACAAAGTTGTTCGGCACTGGTGGAGGCTTTTATACCTAAGTGCATGATGAGTCTACTCACTTGTTGTCAGACATCGAGAAGAAGTTCCATAAACAGTAATACCACTCCATTTTCACTCGGTTTAGATTTAAGAGCATCGTGAGAAGAATAATGGATGCATGAAGTTGGCATTGTATGCAATGAGACTCAAAGACCTTACACGGTACACACATGACATGATCTATGGGGAATAAATCTGGGCACATAAGATGAGCAGAGACTCTATAGAATGATCCATGAATCTTGGGTCAATTAATAATGTTTTTCAATGATGAGTTTCTAGATCAGGGACTAGAGACTAATAGGGTTATGTCATAAAAATTCCAAATAGATAGATACATATGTGGGAACTAGAGTGCTGAATCATATATAGAATGTATAAGACCATAGGTGTTAGGATCTTGATGTATGAATATTCTTTCGTGATTTGACTTAGAAATTTTGTAAGAAGAACTATTTTTTTAAGGTATCCCTAGGAGGTTCGGTGTATTACATGTGATATGAACGGTCATATATAGCAAGACTGAACAACCAAACATGTGGGGCATTGCAAGGAGGTAGCGGACAGACCACCTTAGCAAAGGGAGAACTGTAATCTGGGATCTCCCATTAGAGGATTGGATGGTGTCCATTTGATGTATAGTTTAACGTGTGTGATGAGTATATATGTGTGGTAGATGAAACTATGAGATACTTCCACCACCAACACTATGCAGCCCATGTCATGCTATGGGAGATGGCAGTCGACGACACAATTGGCTGCTGGGTGGAGAGATTTGTGATCCCATAGTGAATGACCTGATTAGCGGTACGATATGTGTTTATTATTTACAATATTTAGTATTATTACAAAAAGGTGGATGTCATCCATTTCCTTATACTCATTGTGTGAGAGTTGGATCTCCCAATTGAGGCGCTATCTTATCATCTTTGTCTTCAGTTTTTTATAATGATTGCTTCTTCTATATATATTATCTATATGAAAGGAGAACTATCTCTAGGTGGATATAGGTTCACAAGAGACCTTTTTAGTTAACATAATTGAACCCCATGACATTATCTTGGGTATGGATTGGATTTCCATGGTCTGAGACCAAATATATAATCACAAAAGATAAGTTAAATTCCTATATGCTGATGGGATGATATTCGATTTTTCTAATGAGAGATATGTGATGATATAGAATGTGGTCTCTTCATGCAAGAGTATACAAGTAATAACCCATTAGATGGTATGTATTTCCCTTTCTGTAGAAGTATCTACAAGAATCTTGGTTCAATCCGTTGTATAAGAATATATAGATGGGTTCCCCAAGTATGTTTCAGGACTACCTCCATGACATGAGATGGTGTTTTACAAAGACATTCATTCTAAAACAACTTTGATATCTTCTACATCACATCAGAGGGACCCTAATGAGCTTTGGGGTCTTTAGTTACTATTGGAGGTTCCTTTAATGGAAGGTTTTTATCATACCCACTGTGCAACCCAGGGAAACGTTAGTTTTTTCTCTAAAAAAGATTGACGAGTTATTGTGTATTTGTGCAGCATATAATCACTTGGACTATGAAATGATAAAGAACAAGTACCCCTTTCTAAATATTGATGGCCATTTTAAATTATATTTAAGAGTGATATGCTTCTTGATGATCAATTAAGGTCTTTCTACCACTAGTTGGGGGATCTTGAGGCTGATATTACAAATATGAATTTCTGATGTCACTATGAGTTCATAGTAATGCCCTTTGGTTTGACGAAGTCCCCCATCATGTTTCTAGAATTGAGGAACCATGACCTCTAGTAATAATTTGACAATTTTGTTGTTGTTTTCATCATGAATATAGTCATATACTCTACATTAGAGGAAAATAATGCATAGAACATGAGGGTGTTCTTCGATTTTCATCTAGAGAAGAGTCTTTATGGAAAGCTCTCAATGTTCAAATAATGGATTTGTGGGGATCAAATTCAGGGACATATAATTTCAAATAATTGTTTAGCTATTTAACTAGTGATGTTTGATGTAGTTCTTTCCTAAAACCCTTCCAATAGTTTTTCCAAGGTTTTAATACTTCTTATCTTCATGGGGAAATACATGAGGTTTATAACATACATTTCCATATTTTCAATCCCATTGACCAACCTGATATGGAATGAAAATCCATTTATATAGTCTGATTAGTTCAGAGGTCCTTTGGAGAGTTGAGGATATGTATGATTAGTGTCCAAAATTTGAGACTACCAGAGGATGTCATTAAGTACATAGTGTTTTGAGATTCCTTCTGATGTAGGATCGGTTTCATGTTGACAGATCAAGAAAAATTTATTGTATATGAGTCATGGATATTGATACCCATGTGAATAACTATGTGACTGATGATAAATAGATGGTATTAATACTCTTCTATTTGAGGATGTGGAGGTAATAACTACTAGGGGATTGCATTGTGGTTTTCCCACACCACAAGACTCTTTGTTAGATCATCATGCATAGTTACTTGAAACTAATACAATCAAGGTGGGTGTATTTCATGAATTATTATGAATTAAAGATATTATGTACTCTAGTCAAGGGAAATATAGTATCATATGTGATTTATAGGAATCCTCCATGTCTCTTCGTGCAGAAGAATTGCGAGAAGTTGGCCTCCATGTAGTTGACACTATTTGACAAGGAGGGTAAATATTTTCTACAGTCAATGATATTGAATCCAATGATTCTAAATAATGAGAGAGAGTCATAGGTTGTATACATTTAATTTGGGGTATTTCATGATCACAAATCCACTGGACACTCACCATATGGATATTCTAAAGGACTGAATAACATCATATTTTTTATTGAAGGCCACTGAACTCAACCACATTATGGAAGGAGATGATATAGGAGTTCCACAAATCTCTACAAACTATAAATCCAAGAGCTGGGAAGATTAATAGATACTTTTAAAAGTAGTATTGGTGGGATTAAATGAGATAAAGAATAAATAAATTATTATTTTGGGGCCCGACCTTTTATAAGGTGAAGGATGAGTACCATGTTATAGTATATTTGTTGTAGCCTCTTGAGATCCAAGAGTGGAAATGGGTTGATATAACCATGGAATTTTAACAAGGATTCCACATACAGGGATGTTCCATGACACCAATTAGGTGATAGTTGACTAACTCATGAGGTCTCCCCACATCATTTATATTTGGGAGCAGAGTTTGGTGGTTAGTATGGGGAATTTGTATGTATAGGAAATTGTTCAAAATCACGGGGTTCCCTAAAATTTAACACTGATTTTGACATGTAGTTTATATCATTATTTTATAAAGGCTAATAGGAGGCATTCAGGACTCAAATGAGGATGAGTAAATCATTTCAAACCCAAACTAAGGGGATAACTGTGTCAACTATCAATCTGTGGGAGGATAAGATGAGATCATTCATTATAGAGTTCAGTCATAGCTATGAGAACCAAAATCTATTGGTAGAGTTTGATTACAAAAAAACTACCACTCTAACATCATGAAGGAACCTTCTGAGGACTTGTATGTGACACTCTACAAGCCTATTATTTTCCAGATAGATATTAGTGAGACATCTCTTATTGGCCAATATTTGGTGCATGGGACAATAGAGAATGTCCATGTCATCTGTTAGAGGATGATGACTCCCTAGAGAAGACACAAATCTTACACAGACCACCATTGTGTGCCCTTGGAGTGGAAGTAGGGATTCCACATTTTCTTGAGATTCTCCCCATGATATGTATTATGTAGATTTCACCTTATAGGTAAGATATCACTAAGGTTCATCAAGCTGTCTGAGATCATTTTGAGGGTTGGAGAAGCTTCTTACCACTTCTCCCTATGCATATAGTTGTATCAGGTGCATGATGTCTTCCACGGGTCACAACAAAGGAGATACCTATATCATCAGACTCATGTCATCAAATCGAGTGAGTTGTACATTGTGGATGGATCCAACGTTGTAGAGAAAATTGTGGTGATCATGGATCACTGACATAGGACCATTATTTATAGAAAATCCCCTTGTATAGTATTTTTTGGAAGCATGATAACATATATTATTGTTCCAATGAAATTGAGGGACATGTATAGGTTCATTATCCTAAGTTTTTCTAATGTTTTTCTTTTTTTGGATGACATTATTGATGTATGGAATGATGTAGAGACCTTTTTTCTCTAAAATAATTTAGAATATCCTTATATATTTTCCCCGAGATAGGCATTATGAAGATTTGTGATTCTAAATCCCGGTGTCCCCAAATTTATTTTTATAAACTTATGAAATGTATTTTATATTGAACATACATAGATTTTTACTAAAAAGGAGATAAATATTAAATGTAATCTTATATCATAAATATAAAACAATATTGATTTTGGAAAATTGTTTCTACCCTATGTGATACACAATATGGGTCGGTTTAGGATTTTCGCACTCTTTACTCAATATCATTATATTGAGTGAAATAATCATTTAATTAATTAATTAATTCAATCATTTTTTACTAATAATATTTCTATATCTAGACATCAATAGTTAATTCTCTATAGACATATACATAAATAATGCGGGAATTATTTTTCTCCCCATTCCTCCTCTATAGGTGAATCACATCGGACGATGATGAAACACTGAATCAGAGCATATTAGGATTCATTAAACGCAATGAATTCCTCTAATAGTTGGTTAAAAAATTCGTCATTGATGAATGATCCAAATTCTAAAAAGGACCTTTAATTTTTTGTTTTATTCCGTTTTTGTTAAATTGATGAGAATATCAATATATTATATCGATCTGAAGCAACTGCAACATTTTCACTCACATAGGCACACATTATTTTTATTATATCTATTATTTTTCGAACTCGACTGTCCATTTTTTATCGTTGGAAAAGAAATCATGGATAAAAATGTATAAATGTTTTTTATTGTGATTTTCTCCAATATTTTCATTACATTCATCAATGATAGGACCCTGTGTTCAAATTTTGACATTTTCATGTGGTATCGATCTTGATGAGGAACTTAGAATAATGATGAATAAAAAATGTGGCTTCGATTGTTGAGGTATGGATAGATATGTGATCATTAGAATAATGAGATAACCATTTTAATGATGTTTTGATGATTAATTGAATTTATAAAGCATTGTTTTCATGATTTGTGATAGACCTTAGATGAATGAGTGAAGAAAAATTTCCAAAAAATGATGTCTAGAACTCATGATCCAAAAATAGATCTCGATGTTTCAGATAGAGATAAGGATAGAATTGAAGTGTAATGGATTGTTTCGAGGTGTGAGAAGAAAATCCAAATATATAAATTCCTTTATAAAACCATACTACACGTTGGGTCTAGTGTTGAACTCATGGAATGTGTCCCCATAGTGACAAGGGTGGTGGATTTTGGATATCTAAGGATCATAGATCATGTATTGTTATTACATGCCATATATAATTTCCTTATATGGGAAACCCATGTTGATGATCACATGGGTGGGATACCATGTGAATGTACAATACTAGGTACTCTTCCATGCACCCAAGTACATAGACATGACCAGATCACAAAGGCATCACCCAGTCTGAAGAAAAACATCATGTACCCATGTAGTTGGACATGGTGTTATTACCCATAAATGGGGTTTAATACATGGTCATGCCTAGTAAGACAAGTACCATTCACGATATGATTGCAAATGTAGTGTAGTCAAACTACATAGTATGTACTACAATATGGTTTCAGTGTTGTGTTCATTCCAAGGACGCATACAGGTGGGGGATCTGGACCACAGAATTTGTGGGTCCCATCACACACATTTTACACCTAGTATCGTTTTTATGAAACGTTAAGGATACATTTATCATTTATTTGGAATTGAATCATGTCACTTATTTATTCTACAATGACAGTTTTATAAAGAATAACATGATAGTTCCCTTTGTTGTGGCTTTCAAAACCCTATTTGAAATGTCACAGGCATGGAAAATATAGAGTTCATGGCTGAATATGGCATTGGTCATGAGGAATCTCCATAGATTTCTCCTGAGTGGAACCCCCTAGAAGATAGGGTATGGGTCCTTGATGACTAGAGTGAACCTATCCCCCCTACCAACATGAGAATATGACCTCTACAGCTACATTCCACGTGGAATTAATCTGTCAGATACAGCGTGGGTCATTGTTGACTAGAGTGGAACCCCCTTATCATAGACAGGAATGATCCTATGCCCAATAGGGTTGACCCCACCCCAATCTTCATGGGAACTCATCCTATAACATAATGAGTGAACCCCCAATCAATATAAAGAGGATGTCTTTGTGACACTAGAGTGTAACCCCCAATCACCAGTAGCATGAGTCTTCTATAGATACATACATATTTGAACCCCATAACATAGTTTGTTTCATGTTCTCTACATTGAGTTTGTTCTCTCTCACCTATGTGGCCTAGTTAATAGGCATGGATTAATATTTATAGTTACTTCTGAGTATATGTGTGAGATGTTGGGATATATTTTAGGGATTTTAGAATTGTAGGCTATACTTTTTATTAGGCTGGTCTTTGAGAGGGAGATCCCCATGCACTCTAGATATAGATACATTTGAAGGAGAATATATATATATATATATATATATATATATTTCTATATGCACAACATATATATAGGTTATCTTCTTATATGGGCGGAAAGGATGTGTGGTGTATGACACATCCTTTCTATGTTTAGTTTCACATGGTTGGATGAGTCCACTTTCTTTTTATATTTGGGAAAGAATCAAAGTGTAGATCATCTACTAACTATCTTGATACCATTTTTTGGATGAGGTTTAATTAACACTTCTTTTTCAATGAGTTATTCTCTTTTACTAAACATGTTCTGTCTAAAAACATTATATCCATGTTCTTACCCTTATTGGGCCCCCTTAATCTATTAGGGTTTCCAACTGGGTATGTATATACTCACCCAAGGATGGGATTTTCCAACATGTGTCATGTCTTATGAATATGACAGATATGTCGAAAGTGAAATAATAATAGTTTACGGATATGTGATTCATTTGAAAAAATAATATGATCATAGCATTGATATCTTAAGACGGTCTCTATCAGTAGTTTATATTTTTAGTTCTATTAGGTTGGGAACTATGTCTGGTTGGGTGTGTATTTTTCCCACTTATATTTTTTTCAATATCTTACTCTAGTACACCATAGGTGTTATGTATTTTGGATTTATATTATAGTTATGCTTCAACTTTTATACTACACCTATTCTATTATAAATTGACAAGAATTTTTGAGTGTGTATGGGTACTTAGGAAAATACTTCCTGATGTTTAGATATTTATTTGACACTAGTTACAACCCTATGGCCTATAACAGAAGAATTAGGGTAGTTGGGGATTGAGTCCCAACTTGGGATGGGTAATACTATATTCCCACATTCCATAAATTCATACAACATGAACAATGGAATAAATAAACTATTTAAGAAAAAGAATTTCCATATTGAATGAGAGATAACTCACCCATTTCCCCCCAATAATAATGAATTTTAGTCAAGCTCTAGAGAACAGTTCTAGACAAATTCATTAGAAAAAATCACTAATACAATGAAAATTTTTCGATCATCAAAAATTGGAATACCCTCAAACAAATTCCATCCACTCCAAATCACATTTAAATATAAACACTCATCCAATACAACTCTTCTACTAATACCACCAAAACAATTTTTTTGAATTTTCAAATAGCCACTTTTTGTGTAAGTGGGAACCATACAAATGTTCCAGTTATTCCAACATACCCACAACAACATAAACTAGTACATTCCCCAATAAACCTAAAATTTAAAACCATAAAATTTAAAATAAAAAACCAGAGTTCTAAAAACTTCCATAATCCACATCGATCCATGAACAAACCCACCGCAATCCCAAAAATCAACCATCGTGAGGAGAGCTCAAACAAATATCTACTTGTGTCAGTAATTTTCCAACTCAGTGCATTACCAAAATCATTCTCTTTTGATGTATAAAATTTAATATCAAAATAATCAATCTGTAAATACTCTCTAATCAAATTATGTAACATGTTTTATTACCATATTAGTGAATATACATATCCATCCATTGTGATCATAATATAATTTAAACTCATTTGGAATGTGGTAGGGACACGATTTTTGAGTTCTTAAAAATAAACATCCAACTCATGATCATTGATGGGGATATTATACTAACAAGGGAATTACTATCGAGAGACATAGGCTTTCTCTTATCTCCCATATATCAAGAGTCTCCCAAATCCCCTGAATGATATTTCACAAGAAAATATCAAAACAAAAACCTATTTAAAGATTATTGAAAACTATACCTAAATCTAATCACAAATTGTTTTCCAAAAAATATCTCCAAAACTTTTAATTCCACACAATATTCACACACTAATAAGATAGAAATTTCGTTGGAGAAAATGTACTGGAAGAGTAATAAATAAACTTCTAGTAATAACCCTACAATCCCGATATTGTTAGAATCTTAAATAAATTTATATGTCGCTCCTAGGACATAACATCATGTACCATTTAGGATCCACTTAGAGAACCATTATTGACGTAACATGACCTAGAAATCATTAAAAATGTATAAAAACTAAATTGTGGGAAGCTTACTAGACTAAATATATTTTCTCCATATCTAATAATTCTACTCAAATAGTCTATGTAAACTTAATCTATTTTAGTTTGACTAAAATATCATTAATGCAAACTAAATGTTTCCATTAACCGATGAATAATATTGTCCACCATTTTCAAAAACACAGTAGGGGTGTCAGTTAGTTAGAATACTATTTCCATAAACATTAAATGAACATACTTACTGTTAAATGTTATTGTAGTTATATATTATTCCCATACTATCAAAAACTGATACCTTGACCATATGTCAATATTTTAAATCCAACGAGCTAGTAAATGTTGATCTATGAGACCATCAATCAATAGGAAAGGGGTATTTTTTCTTGAAACTCATCTTATTCAAATACATAAATAAATTTAAAATACTATGGATTCCTAATCCCTTCTTATAAAATAAGAAAATAATATACCATAGATACACCTAAGGAAAAATAAACCCATAGACTTGAGATGGGAAAGATTTACCTTATAATCTACCAACACAACATACTTCATGTGATAAGATGCCATATAAATGGGTGTTGTACTTTGTATATGTTATATGAAAAATTCTACCTATATTAGGGTTGTTAAAAAAATATTGAAATGTTTTATGGTACACAACCCACATTAGGTAGAAAAATACCCAAAAATTATCAACAACATCGAAAAAACAATTGAAATATGGTATGAGATTACACCTTCATAAGGAAAAAATCATATTCCTTACCAATATGGAGTCCCAGTCCCCATGAAAAACATTATTTACCACATTTTTTATCATGAACTAAAATAGACATTGATAAAAATATTATGTTACACAACAATGAAAATCCAAGCTATACTAATAATCATGTAGAAGATGAAATAAATAGTTTACCTCTAAATGTCGATATCACTACATCAGATTAATATTGTGAATGATCCACTACATAAAGATATCTAGTATTATCTCCTCATTGAGGATTCATATCCATATGGAATCACACATAACCTTAGTATAATAACCATAACCCATAGAATCAATGATATAAACTTTTTATCACATGGTGATTACGGTTCTAGCATCACTATCATGGGCCATCCAATCAAAAAAATTATAAGGAAATATTTTCCATAAAAAGGAAATGTTTCTAGAGCCTCTATGTTATTAGGTTTGGAATTACCATTCCAAGAAAACTGATATAGAAAACCCAATCTTGTCTAGATGAAACCCATAAAACTAGTCTTACTGAAAACCACATATGTTTGTGCTTGCTTTTCATTCATAATGAAACACGCTCTCTAACAACTACATCAACCAAATATCCATAAAAAATAGTATTTCCAACTATATACTAATTGTAATAATATTCATTATTTAGTACCACTATAATGGTTATAAGAAAAATGTGAATCAATATTGATTCAATATCAGACCTCAATCCCAAGAGTATCCTTTGAGCCTTCTGGTACTTATTAGTTAAAACCGTTGGTGCAAGATGCACCAAATTAGAATAATGACAGGAATAATGCAGAATGGTATACATCAATTTCATAGAGATAAAACAATAACGGTTTTTTTCTATATATAATGTTTTAGTGTAAAACTCTTAATATTTTATTATATTGAATAAGTTAAATGTATAATTTTCATGAAATATATCTTTCACAATTGATACCCAACATATCCATCACATATCTTTGAGAATATACATGGGGAATCCAACCATTGAATCACGAGATATCTTCAATATTTTTATGGTCATCCCAAACCACTGAAGCCACTCATATGATTCATAAGGTATGTTTTCACCATGAAATCTCGGTAGATGCTTCCATACATGGCCTTTTTTACACTAACTATTCTTATTATGATTGTCTTATCTCATGTATACCAAGTCAAAAAACCCCATTAGGTGTAAAAAAAACATAATAATAGGTATCCCCATGGATTCAATTTTTTATGATACCATCAGGCGACAACTAGTGAAGTCACCTATGTAGATCATCCTTAGGGTGAGATACTAGTTAGAACAAAAATATCATTCAAAATTGAAGAAATAACAATGTAAAATACCTAATAAAGGGAAAATATCCATAACATATACAAGATTATACCAAATATTCCAAACCAGAAAGTGGAGGTATAAAAATATTTCATGTATCCATGTGACCATCCAGATGCACAACCTGAGCCCACAATAGGGGCTATAGTTCACAATGGAACCTATAATGCTACATAATTTCCTTCCCTTTTCCCAATGTTTTCAATAATATTTCTACCATGCCACACATAAAAAAGGATTTGGTATTAAATTCTAGTAGGATATCAATAATGATTTTACAAAAGTTTTATTATTGTAAATTCATAAGTTATATCATTAAAACATAATCAATTTTTTAAATCATTTACATAAATAAAACCAAATGTAAAAATTTCAATCTTTTCCATAAATGGATATTATACTGGCAAAATATTTTTATATACTATTTTTCAAAGAATAATAGATTTGTTAAACATGTGAGAAAATTTCCATGAAATAACTATAATGTGATAAATAAGTTAAAAACAATCAGGCGCATCTTCTGGGAACTAGAAAATGTGAATATGCACTATACATAAAATAATAAAATAACAATATTATGATTTATCTAAATGATATTGAGTTTTATCAATGTATTTAAATTTAAAAAAATCCAAAAAACTAATGGTTCTTCACACAGACTAGGGTCACCCATGTATATTTCTCGACGCATCTGTTGTTCCTGATGTGTTATGCATGTTCAAAAATTATTTCCAAAATCCATATGAAATTTTTTAAACACTTTTTCATAAATTAAAATCTGTTTCAACAAACAAAACAACTAAATCAAAAATAACATCTCGATAATTTTTTTTATAATAAACATTATATACCCACCAACCAAATGAATGATGAAAACCTATACGAAATTTACAAAATATATTGAGTGAAAATGGGTTGGGCTTCAGTAGACAAGGAAACATAGGAACATACAATGGATCGATAGTAAATAATTGAAGATGTTGAAACTGAACCAAAAAAAGATCATAAAATATATCCTTGATAAAATTTAATGATGAATTAGAATGACCACTTATAAAGGATATACAAACCTACTACAACAAGAGTCAAACATTGAACTAAGTGATCCAAAAGCTGGGAGATCACCTACAATCATCCAAAATCACCATAAGGTTTGAGAGGAAACCGTATACACCATGTGATAAAATAATTAGTTCGGTATCATGATTAAACACTCTAGATAGGAGGAATTCATATTAGGAATCCCTACTATGTGGTGATGTTTTATTGATTAATAACACGCTATAAAACGAATAACCTTAAAATTAATTTCAATAAAGATCAACATTTTCACATCATTTAATTATTTCATTGTCTATAAAATTTTTCCATCCCTTAACCAAACTCAAAGAATATTTCATACAGTAGATTCATGTTTTATAATCTATTGACAAACTGAATGTGTCCAACGGGCAATGTGTAATTCATTTTTCTATTGAAGCACTCTGAACCAAAACATAAGGCTCTTCAAATACATGTATCACCATCAAAATAAATTTATACATTTAAAATATAAATCCAATAATAAAAAAATACATCATTGGAATTTAGGTATTTTTCCAGAATAATGGATTTATATTACTATGAACCCCACAATGTTCCAAAACAAAAAGGGAACCCAAATTTAAAGGTCAAAGCATATCTGAAATAGGTTAAAAATATGTTACAAGTACATAACACAATAAATTATTAAATGAATCATTGTTTATCATAAATTTATCTATGATGGTGGGTAAAGTGAGTACAATTGTGGTGATAACACTCTTCATTAACACTTTAATTACCATCTAAAACTCATTTTTCTATATAAACATGACTAAAATTTGAGTAATCATGAATAAAGGACATGGAAATAATTATAATTTTATGTCATATACATAATAATACCATGATAATCTAAGGAAACTATATATTTAAAACATATATATTGATATTATACAACCATTATTTTAATTATCTTTTAAAGGATCCATAAATATCACATTCCATGTGAAATATTCCCAATGAATGTTACTTTATCTATGTAAATATTGTGTATCATTAACTTCACAAATACCCATTCCTTTCACAATAAATTTATTATAGTATTATTATTACCGCCAAATTTCTCAATTAATTATGTGTAGATAGTAAAAACTTCTACACTAACAATAAATGATATATCTAGTTAATATATAAAGCATATATTCATCATGACCATGAAAAAATATATGGTATTAGTTAGTCAAAATGGAATAACTATGTACACTTAGTGATCATACCTTGTTTGTAAAGTAGTATATGGGATATAATACTAATTTACAATGAATATATAATATTTCAATTGATTTTCCTCTTTTTAGAAGTATTTGGATCTATATATCTAATAGAACATGTCATCAATCTATGACATATGATAAATTATATTTATCATGATCATGTAGGGATAATGATATGTAACAAAGAAGAATAATGACTGATCCTTTATCTAATGGTAATTGATGGGTGCATCCCATACTAAATCAGATGGTCCTATAAACCACTTATCTATACTCCCCTATAGTTTATTCATCAAATCATTGTGTAAAAATTGTCCATTCAATATGGAATCATCGATAATAAAAACACTTTGGTATATTATTGATTGAGAAATCAATATCAGAGATAGAGTATTTACCATAAAATTCATTAGGAAACATAAGAGTGAATTCCATTATAGTGGTCATGTAATGATGGATGATCTATTACTAATACCCAAAAAAATTATTTAGAAATTATTTCTCAAACCGAAATAAAATAAATGCATAATTAGATAATACCAAAGTATTTTAATACTCCTAGTTCCACTTGTATGTAATTTTAGGGTGATTTATGATATAACAAGATATTTCCTTCCATTTTTATTTTATATTTTATCGATAAAAAGAAATAAAATCCATGTATAGAATGGAATTTAATTAATCCATATGGTGTTTCAAACGATGTGTTCGGATATTCCTCCAAAAAATTATGATATGGGATGAGTCATATGATTGAGATTCAAAAATTGACCTTTTTTTCTTCAACACTAATAACTCTACTTTAATGCTTGGCTGCCATTAGCTTAAAACATGTACTAAACATACATTCTATGAATGAATTTATAAAACCATACTCAACTAAGGAATTTAATGTTCATTAATGGATTGAATAACTGCATTTGACTATTTTATTATTTTTCTAATCAATAACTTCATCTAAAATATATTTAGGAATGATAATTTTAAAACTATTAATCATATGAATGTGACACTGTAAACATTGAAGTGATAACTCATAAATAAAATAAATTCCTAGAACTATGAATTTAATGGTTACAATGTATGTTATTGATGGATTATTTACTATCAAATTATTTCTTGGTCATTTTCATTCCCTTTAAAATGGTTCATAGATTGATTTTGAATTTACATAAGCATATCCACTTGGTGTGTAAAAATAGGTATGCAGTAATTTATCTCTATTATTATGTATCATATGATGGATTGAAATCCCATTATACCCCTTTTAGGATTATTACACATAGGTACATCATTTTTAGATCCATATCCTCTTATTTTACATATAAAAGGATTTTTTTGGAAACATAAAACTACACACATTATAATAATAAATGAATGTTTTATAATGTTTTTTCATTTAATTATTGCTCAAATTTTATTATTATTATAATAACCAAAAATAGTTGGACATTTTTCTTATACAAACTATGACAAACAACAATTCAATACTCCATAATTTCTAATTTATTAAACTAAAATAATTTTATAAATTTCCAGATCATTATGAGGAATTATTTAATTGAAAAATTGGTGATGTAGAAAAACCATTAAAATGTTCACATTGAAACTATTTAAAACTCTATAACACAGTATTAAAATTAAAATTCTATTATAAAGTTGTAAGATATAACCAGGTAACATTTATAATAATGGTTTGAAATAAAATCACCACTTAGGTAATGATAAATGAACAAAATAATGATTATGATAAGTGTTATTCAAGTGGAATGTCACTATGACATGAAATAATTGTGAATCATAAAAATAAACATTGAATCAATATATAGGATGAAATAATCAAGGATACATATGACTGTGGAAACAACATAAAACATAATTTCATAAAAATATGAAAATAATTTCCATAAAGATATCATAACATTTTGTTCATAGGATAACCTCCCTTGAACTGTACTATGTATTTTTATTGTTAAAAACATTACAAAATGCAGTGGAGATCTATATAATATAGGCATACCCCTCACATTCATATCATGTATGTACATCTTTGTTCCATAGTGTTCTTAAAACATGTAAACTTATTTCATCACATTAAAACCATTTATTAAAGTGTGTGGGATAAATAAATTGATTTAAAAGATAAATTAATGTTATTTAAATATAAGAGAATAATATTTAGTGTCAATGGGGTTGAGTGTTCACTAAGAAAATGTTTTTCATGGAAAAGAACATAATAATTTCAACATCATAAATGAATTACATAAGGACTAATGAATTGATTTTATTATAGAGAAATGTGTTATCTAATTACTTGTAAATAATATGGGTAGTTTGATGGATGTTTTAAAATATATTATAATATTGAAAATTCTAAATCAAATGGAATTGTACAGAAAATTGATAGAATAAATATGTGATGAGAGGTCCCTTACATTGTATATTTGATTCTAAAGGCATGGATGGGTCTCTTTAGGAGATTAGTAACATATTTGGAAGGATATAGAGAGATGGAGGGTGAGTAAATTATTACTCAATGGGATTTGAGTGAGGAATAATGGTTGTTTGAGTAGGTTATTATAAAAAATTACAAGGGAATTATTTAGTAATTTTTTTTAATTGTTAAGAATCAACATGATAAAATAATCAAAACCAAAAAAAATTCTATTGTAATAACCTGAGGATTATACAATTTTCAATTGGTTTTCATCTTTGTAGAATCCTATGTTTTGAACTAATTAAAATAATATCCTTGTAAATGTTTAATTTAATCACAATTATCATTAATTGATTCTAAATCAGTATGGTATAGTTTTTGTTTCTGAGGATTCTTTAAGGGTTTATAAATTTAATAAAATTAACTTTAAAACTACTGTATCAAAAAGGATAAAGTTTTTTTGGATGACCATTATTTTATTTATAATATCAATTTTGGGCTATTATGCTGTCATAAGAGAGAACACATATTTATTCTGTGTTGAATTTTAACCCAAAATTATATGATCTCATAAAAATTTAAAAATTTCATGATTCGATAATTTCAACATGATTATTTCAAAAATAATATTTATTTTTTATATATAATTTTTTAATATGAAAATTTAATATTTTAAATTAATTATTTATTAATTTGAAAATTCTAGTTTTTAGGATATTAACCACTTCATGATCATTATAATAAATTACATTGGACATAAATAAAATAAATTATCTATTATATTTAAATAATTATTATAATAATAATATATTGAAAAAAATATTTTATTTAAAAAAATTAATTTATTAAAATAGTGACTTAATTGAATTTATATATTTTCCGAAAAATACTATTTCGAATTCTTTATGTCAAAATAAAATTTTCATCATACAAATTATATAATAAATGATATATATAGAAAAATTTTTAAATAAAAAATTATTTTATTAAAACTAAAACATCTGAAATAATACCTTGATTTAGATACATAATACCTTATTACACTAGCATATTCAAAAAATGGTATAGTGTGTGATGTTGATGCCTTTTTGGGTGGTTCTACGAACTTGGTGTGAGCTATGATCTTTAAAATAGTGATATTATTTAGAAAAGGTTTTATTTCAACTTTATATATTGAAATATAGAATGGTGTTGGGGAAGAAAAAATTAATTAGATGGCATAAACCAAAAAATCTCTGATAAATGAGCTTCATTGGATAAAATCTTTTTGGTTGAGGTCATTACTCAGTCCATTTATAAAAATTAGACTATATACTGTACCAAAACATTTCAAATTCTAGCAGTACCTATAGAATTTATATATTATCAATGGATTATATTCTTCAATTTATTTTAAATTATACATTCAATATTTTCTATTTTTTTGAAAATTGACAATGTGTTACATGTGTTTTCAATAAATAAATTCCATAATAAAGAATTAATTCATTCAAAAATGAATCTTCATTAATAAATTTTGGGGTAATTATAATATTTTTCAATGGTTCCATTAAAAAGTAAAAAAGGCTTTAAATTGTCGTAACTACCTCAGAATATTTAGTGAATGTGTCACAAATGTGGTTCCTCATGTTGTAACAAAAAGATCTCCCAAAACCTCCACCATCATCGCAGACAAAAAAATTGCAGAATTTTCATTGAATAAATTCATTAAAACATTAAGAAAGAAATAATCTATACAATTATATGGAATATATCATATTATCATTTAACTATTACTATAAAATTCACCAATCATGGTGAACTAACAAGAACAACATTTCTTTAATTCATTTCCTTTAATTATTCTTATTTAATTTCTATATATGGAATTTTTATTATCTCTGTGGCAAGGAAAACACATTATTATTAATATAATATAATTCTGAATAGTACCCAATTAAAATAATGATATGTCAATATTTATAGAACATAAGGTCAATATCTAAATTATATTTCCCCTACAAAATGTTAATATATATTTTTCTTTATTAATCTCATAAATAATAATGAATTTTTTAACTTGTTTTATAATAATTATTGGTTATAAAAACTTATATGTTGAAGAGAAATATTCTACACATATTAATATTCATACGTTTGATGAAGTTCATTGCTAATTTTATGTCTTTAATCTTAGTTAAATATCATATATCCCTTTAAAACATTTTTATATTAATTAACAATAAGATGTGCTACCTATTAATGTTGATACATACATTAATCGATTTTTCTCTATGCTCATCAGAGTATTGAATCTTCCACAAATTCATTGTATATAATCGATCATTTTCAATTATTCATCCTCAGTACTCAGTTGTATTATAATATTCATGAAACACCTCTTATAAATTATTAAATTATTTTTCCAATTTTTAGTCAATCTCTTATCTTTCTTCATATATATTCTATGTATCAAATTTGTGATACTTAAAATTTCATCAAATGTATCTTAAATATTAATTTTATATTTTATATCTACAATTACGATAATATATAATTTATTCATCTAAACATCAAAGGTATCATTTACTAGGATAGTTTCCCAACATCCCAAAAGAAAAAATATATAATTATATTGAATACTTCAGATGGATTTTCCACTCACTCCTAATTAAATGTAGGTTGCATAGTGCATAAATATCAACATCGTAAACTAGTATTTAGTGACATAATATATTGAAATTGAATGTAATATCATCCTCAATATTTCAACCACCCTGAACTATTTACATGTTGTTGATAATATAATATAATATAATATAATGTTCATTTTCAAATATGAATTCATCTCACCCTCAATATTGAAAAAATATATAATATGACCCATTAAAAAACCTTTTGAAAATAAAAAAAAGTATTTGAGTGAGGGTAAACATCATAAATGAAATGAGTAATGATATAATCAACCCTAAATCTATATTAGCCACACCCAGCGTGAAAAAAATCGTTAATTGACTCAGAATTTATTGATTTCCATTTGATATTTAATAATATATACCAAATATAATAATAAAATAATATTTAAGAAATAAAATTTTAAGAACTATTCTAATGTCACACAAAAAATAGTTAAACTAAACATGTAGCTAAAGTTATTTCCCCTAAAAATCACATATCAATATTTTGTATGATTTAAATATAATAAGAAATATTGGATAACTAATAAATTATCAAAATATAGTGTTGGGAATTTAGTAATACTCCCATTTAAATCCAAAAAATATTCGTAAAATCATTTGGGAGTAGCTTTGTGAGCATATGAGCAATGTGATCCTTGGATAGAATAAAATCTAGTTTTAAGATATCATAACCCAAAATTCCTCATAAAATTATACATTATATACTTGTGATTTTACCTGGAATAATTCATAGGATTTTATGATTGGTTTATTAATGTATGATTATCATAGTTAATAATGAATGGATTACAATATTGAATGATTTTAACTTTTTATGGGTATTTATCCACATCAAATATTAAGCTACTAATGATGATGCCACATACTCATTCTCACTTTATAACAAATTAACTGATAATTTTTATTTTATTTTCTAGTTTATGATTTGTTAAAAAGAGAAAATTTCAAACATGATATGGACTTCATATAATCAATACATCTTTTACTATCAGCATATACAAACCCCTTTATCTTCAAATCACTCATTAATATTATATAGAAAATAATAATATATATTATTTAATTTTTATTTTTGAATTGTTTTTTAACGTAAATATGGGATTAAATTAAATTATATTCAATTATTGAACATAGATTGATAGGATGAATTATATTCATCATAGTCATATTTATATATAATAAATTTCCAATCATATTCATGCATTTATTATCATTTGGAAAACATTGATCATCATGTATAATTAATTTTGTGGTCACATAATTTATATTATACAGACATATTTCTTTATTATGAAAAACATTTTCTATCTATTTCATATATTTATCATATAAAATTAATGAATGTTCCACAATTTTTCCCACGAGAAATATCATATCTCTATGTAATGGGATTTTAGTTTTTCCTATTTTAAATGTAATAAATTCCCAGAAAATATACTTATCCCTAGAAATTATTATATCCTAAAAATATATAATCACAATAAGTGATTTGATGTTGATATTATTTTCATATACATTGTTTTCAAACTATCATATTTTTAATATCCATTAGATCATGTGTTAATAAAACATTAATTACAATAATATTACTCAATCTCTATCATTATAAATAAGAAGAACCTATGAATTCTTTATATATAATTCATTATTATGTTCAATATTGATAAATAAATATTTTACTTTCATTTTAAATATTATACAGTTTATTGTGATTCAATATTATTTTAAATTATAATTGTTTAAATTATAGAAACAATGGAACATGTTTCATCAAAATAAATTCATTCCATTTGATTATACACCTTTCATACTTACCTCACCAAACTATTTGACACTTCCAGTTTCTTAATAATCATCTTTCTTAGAAACCCATTTGTTTAATATAATAATTTTCATCTTAATTCTTTGAACAATTTACCATGAATCTCTTATCAAATTTGAAATAGAACTATATTATTTCTACGTATCCCCTCCAAATAATAAAAATGATGTTAAAAATTATTATGTACTATAAATGAAAATAGGCATATGACTAATTACAAGGAATCAATATCTTATTTTCACTCAATAATTTTTATCACCAGTGACATTTTCAGAATTTAAATGATTTATATTATTGAATTTGTTCATGTTGGAATATTGTTTTCAATATTATCAGTAGTGTAAGAAGAATCTATGTAACTTCTCACGTAGATAAAAATATAATATTTTCATATTTATTTATATTTTTTAATTAAACATTAATTTCAATTTAATGATGATAATATGGTGGATGTCATACCTGACACACAACATAAGGTTTCTCCGAAATCTTATGTTGCACACAAGGCTGATTCAATTTGAAAAATAATAAGATAATATTATTTTAAATGTAAGTTAATTACAATAAATTGTATTTGCAGGAATGAATAGATCTAACTAAAATATGATTATACATGTTTGTTAAATGTCTTTAAATTTATCCAATAAATTTTAGAGACTTAAAATGTTAATGAATCTAATTTTAATTAGAAATAATCTAATATTTTTTAAATGTAGTTTTACCACCTTTTGATGGAGAACCCTTTTCAAATATAGTTTTTTTGTTTTATATGTACCATTTTAAAAAAAACTTCTTGTATAGAAGTGGGACATCAAAATTTAAATTGTATAATTTTTTGGAATTTTTCCGATAAAGTACATTTTTTAATGAATAGTAAAAAACTGTATTTTAAGTCAAAAAATTCTTTTCATCTAGATTATTTATATTATTATATTGACCATTTAATTGGTTTTATAGTGTAATGATATTATATTTTTATCATTTAATTTAATAGTAGACATTTTTTTTTAATTTCACTAATATATTGGACCTAAACACATGTCAATGTTTTGGTAGTTTTTATTTCTTAAAAACTCACATTTTGGTTATGACAATGGGAATTAATTTTAAATTATTTTCCGAAACATATTTGTTTTCAATTTGAAAAAATGTATTCAATATTTTCAGTCATAAGGTCTAAATTGTGTAAATTGGAAAAATTTATTTTTAGAAATTATGAATAGTAACATCAGTAAATATTTAATTTCCCATGGTTAATGGTTAAATCTGGTAAATAATGGTACAAATTAATATTATAATAATATTAAATTTCTCTAACATAGTTAATAAATCTATTTTGTGGGATATTTATAACCATGGATATCCTTATTTATATTTTATCACCCCATCGAGCTACTTGTGTATGCAAATGACATTTAATTAATTTTAATTTAATCTTAAGGAAAATATAACTTAAACATGTATCTTTTTGTAGAACAATATTTATATAGGGTTGTTTAAGTTATCATTTCAAATATAATTAGTAATTATAAATTTAAAAATATTTCATACATCATCTTATTTTATTTTTAATTTATATAAATCAAACAATGAAATTTAATTATGACACAACAATGATGTAGTGATTTCTTTATTAATTATTGATTTAAATAAATGAGATTATAAATTTAAAAATAAATTTATTCTAAAACATTATATACAATCCAAAAATTTTATTGACAAATATGACTTATAATTTTTTAAATGGTCACGCTTTTTCCAATGAATAATGTAGTTATAAATTTTAAAAAAGTCACGATATGAATAGTAATAAAATTTACATAAATGAGTTTTTAAATCATTTAATATTTTATAAAATGATATAATAGTCAAAAAATACAATATTTGGCCAACGTACATATATGATGTTAAAATTTTCATTAATAATTAATTTTTGGGTCTCTTGGAATTTTATAGTGACTATGGAAACCATATATTACGAATATACAAGAAGACATGGTAAAAGATACATAAGTTTATTAAGGGTTAAAACTTTATGATATGGTTAATTTATTGACCTAAACTTTTCTAAAACCCATTGGATGAAATAATTTTGACCCATCCTCATTTTATCTTCGAAATATATTGCATTGGTGTTATTATAATTTTAAAATCAATTAATAAAAAAATAATGTGTTCAGACTTTCTTAATGTGCCCCTCCTCCCTCTTATAAAAGGAAGAAAACTCTAACCCTAAATCCCACCTCTCAATAACCTTTTATCATCCAAAATCTGTCAAAATAATCTCCAAAAACCCCTCCTATCCTCTTATATGTGTTACATTGGCATAAGTAAATTAAAGAATTCATTTTAGCTTAAATCAATAGGAGTTACCCGATTTGAGGTAATGTCTTCTCTCAAGATTCTTTATTTTTTTCCTTCTCCAACTAAAATATACTTTTTTTATTAAATAATATTATAATAAAATCAGTATCTCTAATATGATATGTAGTTTTATGATATTTATTGAAACTATACTTACACACACCTCTGTCTAATGGGTATTGATTATATTATTTCTATGGATGGTGAACTAATGCATCATGAAAAATGATTGTTCAATCTTTTCATACCAACTCTTATGGTTGAAATTATTATGGAACTATAATTATATATGATATATAATATATTTATTATTTATCTTTTCTTATTTAATTCTCATTTAAATATACATTTATACTTTTCATGTTTTAAAAATACGATAATTTCATTTGAGGAATTGTAGACTACCTTCCACTTGAGGTGATATGACTCGTTAATGTTATACATTGAACGTATAAAGGAAGTAATTAATGAAATTATATAAAATATATAACATATATATTATACTAAAATTAGAATATAACTATGTATCATTTTGGTTTAATTCATTCAAATATGAAAATGAAATAAAAGTAACGTTCATGTGTATGTACAGCTTATCGTCTCCATGAATGGTGACTTTATTTTCTTATATCCAAATAATATGGTCTATTATAAATACATATATACTTTATATAAATTATATATATGATATATAAATCATTAATATCATTCTGGATATAATGAAATTTTGACCACATGGTAAATTTTTAATTATAACATGTTCATTTTTTTCTCACGTTCCAAACATAAAAAAATTGCCAGATATGAACTCAAATAATTAAATAATTGTTTTATAAATTTAATAAGTGATATAAAAGGAATAATAAACATGAAAAAAAGATCAGATTAAATTCTAAATAATCATACATTTTTTAGTCAGGAAATTAAAGAATGAACGAGTCAATTCAGGCATGAGGTAAGAGACATTGTCTCAATATCCTTTCTTTGAGGCATATTTTGATTAGTAAACAACATTATTTTATAAGGTGTATAAACGCCTATTGCATTTAATTTCAATCAATGGTAAAAATTTTCAATGAAGCGTTTTAATAAATGACCACAAGAATTTTTCTTTTTAATGTATGTGGAGACAACAACCTTACCACCAGCTCTTGAATTATATGATTTTTGGATTCCTTAACAAGACGTAATATTTTTTTAAAAGAAAATGAAAACCATATACCTACTTTAAATATTTTGGAATTTAAAATGATTTTTGATATGGGTTGATTATTCTAAAATATTGAAATGACTTCATGTGATTGGAGATGAAATGTTATTACTGAAATGTTGATATCTGCTATATTTTATTAGGTAAATATTATATAATTGTACATGGAAATTTGACGGGTGTTTACATGATAATTCAAATGATGGTTGGTTCAGTGTTAAGCCAATGATGGATGGTTATTTTATGTCCTCCAATTCATTTTGAATGGAAGTCAGACATATGGCTATTCCATATGTAAGAATGATTTGTGGAATTTGACCATATGTTTATTCAATTTATGTATAATTGTGTCCCAATATTATCTTTATATGATATATATATTTTATTGGTTTTAGGGTAATCTTTTTTTTATAAAAAAGGGTAATCAATGAGCTTATATCAAATAAAAAAATTCTACTTATCTAACAGTGTAAAGCATTACTTTATGATAAAGTATACAAGGTTTATATGTTTTGAAATCAAACAGTTTTTGTTTTTTTTTGTATCCCTTACTGATATTTTTATGCTCATCCAAATTTTTTGAAATGTTTTTTAGAGGACATAATGTTGTATAGGGAAGGGGATGATATCAAGTAATAGTAATTCTTTTTTAAAACATGAAACTAATTTTTTTTTAAAATTTATTATTTTATGAAAAAATGGATATTGAGTAGAAGTGTCTTCAGGTATTGTTCATGTTGTTATGTCTAAGTTATGACCTATGTTTCTAATTATCTAAACCCGAAATTATTCCCCATGATAATTATTTAAATAATTCAATATTATGTAATGTTTAGGGTTGGGGCCTTATAGTTGGTTTCAAAGGTTAGTTTAGACAACATTAGGATTTAAGATATTGTTAAATTAATTTCCATAAATTATTTTTACTCTAATTTAAGACTGAAATGACGCAACATTGAAGATTACCATTTTTCTTCACCAAATATATTTCTGTGTTCATAATGGGTTTATTTAGAGGAAACTGGGAAACTATGATGGGATAACATCAAGAAGAAAAATACCTTCCAAATCAATATCCTGAGATGGTGGTAATCTGAACTGTACTATTTGTAGAAGTAAAAGCACATTTGAATCAGGATATAAATGGTGGTGATATAGATTCCCTATATCAACAAGATAAACCCCAAGGATATTGTATATATTTGAGAATTTCATGAGGCAACATCCCCCATCATTCAGAGGATCATCAGACATTGTTCATGCTGAAGGGTGGATCGATGAACTAGAAAAAAATTTCGATGTCATGGGTTGTGCAAGAAATCAAATTTTTAGTTTTGCGGTTTACTGTTTTTAAGGAGAAGAGATTCAATGGTGGTCGATGGTTTAAAATATCAGGGACAGTGATGAGATTTTTGGTCTTGGTATATTTCATGAAAAATATTTTCCTATGGCGGTTCGACTTATGATAGAAAAAGCATATTTGGAATAGAGGCATGAGGATGACTCAACGGCTTCTTACGAAGAAAAAGATCACTCAATAGGAAATTTATTCTTAATGTTTCTACCATGATAATCATAGTAAGATAAATCAATTAGATTAAGTACTGAATCCACGATAACAATGTTCATTATCTTTAAGTGAATTAAAAATATATGTGATAAATGTCCGATGTGCTGAGAAGGTAGAAATGGAGTTTTCTGATGATGAGGTGTTCTAAGAGTGTAAGAAATACAAGGGGTCTAGTTGGAAGGAAATGTGAAAAAATTAATCAAACAATCCTTAAGGTAAGAAAAATATATTTCCATCTTGTGAGAAGTGTGGTAAAAATAATCGTAGTGAATTTTAATCAATGTATGGGAAGTGTTTATGGGGCTTTAAGATTGGTCAAATATCTTGTAACTATAAGGAATATGATCAAGTAGGAAATGAAAAGTTAGCTGTAAGATGTTTTAGATACAAATAGTGTGGTAATAATGCCAATGTGTTTCTTAAGAATATTACCCAGGGTGGAATCTAGATATATCAAAAGGGGAAGAGTGGGAAATATTATTATTTTATTACTACATTTAATGTGGGACCATAAACTGAAAGGGTATCAGGTACTTTTTTTAGTTTATAAAAATGTGTTGTTTGATTCATGACCTACACATTCATTCATTTATGAATAATTTTCTATAAAAATTTTGAATTCCATCTCAAGATATTAAACCATAACTTAAGGTAAAAACCCAGAGGTGGAATACTGGGGAAAAAGAAATTAAAATAATATTTCTATGCTTATTTGTGGAATGAATTTACCTAAAATTCATGTTGTTTTGGCACTAGTAGAGTCTGAAGTTTTTTTGGGAATGGATTGGCCTTCTATTTACCGGATAAGATTGACTATAAGGCTAAAGATGTTTATTTTTAGAAATACTTTCAGTTTTTGTAGAAGAATGAACCCTTATCATTGATAACATATCATGAAGCTAAGGAACTAGTCAATGATTGAAGTGAATGGTACCTTAAAAATATTTCTAAAATAAAAGGATCTGTTTAGAATAATGACTTTTTAGCAGTGAACGAGTATCTTGATGATTTTTCTGATGAGTTTCCTAGTATTATACCTGATTGGGAAGTAGAATTTATTGTTCACTTAGTTCTCGATGTTAAGCTAGTTTTAGAACCCTCTTATAAAATGTCTCAAATTAATATTTTAGATTTAACTAAACAATTGCAAGAGATGATAGATAAAGGATTCATTCAAACTAAGACATCACCATGGGGTTCCCTAGCATTGTCTGTTAAAAATAATGATTGTTCAATGAGACTTTTCATTGATTATAGAACTTTGAATAATATCACTATTCAGAACTAGTATACATTTCCACATATCGATGAATTTTTTTTCACCTCTAAGGAGCTCAATATATTTCAAAGATTGAATTGAAGTCGGGGTAACATCAGTTTAATGTAAATGAAGCAGACGTTCTGAGGACCATGTTTCGTATTAGATATGGACATTATGAATTTTTTGTTACGTTTTTAGTGTTAACGAATTAACCCGCTATATTAACTGATCTTATAAATTTAATTTTCTTTGAGTTCATTGATAATTATGTAGTTCTATTTGTATATGATATTTTGGTATATACTAAAAGTCATGCAGAACACGAATTTCATTTTAGGGTTTTCTTGGAATCCTTAAAGGAAAAGAAATTGTATGTGAAATTCAGAAAGTATGAGTTTATGTTACAAAAAATATCATTCCTTGGTCAGATTTTTTTAAAAAAATGGCTTAACTATTAATCTTAATAAAAAAAGTTGTTGAAGAATGGCCATGAACTACAAATATAATATAGATTATTGTGTTTCATGGATTGGAAGTCTATTACAGAATAATTGTTAAGAATTTTACATGGTTATCTAGCACACTAACTTAGTTAACTAGAAAAGGTGTTATGTTCATCTAGAAAATAGATTGTGCTGATTGTTTTTAGAAATTAAAAAGAAGATTAGTGAATGATCTAGTATTGGCATTACCTTCCAGAAATCGTTATTTTGTTATCTACTGTAATGAATCATTGAAAGGAAATGGTTGTGTTCTAAGGAATAATGACCTGGTAATTGCTTCTGCTTCACGTTAGTTGGAACCCCATGTTATAAATTACCCTAAACATGATTTGGAATTAGTTTCTATATTTTTTGCATCAAAAATATAATGGCATCATTATTATTTCATAATGTTTAAAATATATATTGTCCAAAAACGTTCAAAGTATATATTCACTCAAAAGTAATTGAACATGAGGCAGAGGAGATTGCTAGAATTAATCATAGATTATGATTGCACTTTTAATTACCATTCAGAAAAGGAAATTAATGTGGATGACTCTTTGAGATGAAATTGTAATGCCACATTTACCATGAAATGTTTGGAACAAGATCCTTTGACTAAAGATTTGATGAACTTCAGAATAGAATTTGTTAGTGCATAAAATTACACAGTTTTATTTCTGGTGTCAGTAAAATCATCTCTATCAGACTGAATTAACCAAGCATAGAATGAAGACAAAGATTATCAAAAAAAAGTTAGAGCTGGTTCAGATGGGTATGAATCTTGAATTTAATATTGATAATGATTGTATTTTGATATTTGGTAAGAGATTATGTGTGCCTTGTGAATCATAGTTGAAGACAGAGTTTTTATGTGAATATCATAGTTCTTTATTTTCAGTTCATCTTGATAGAACTAATATGTACAAAGTAAATCAGGAGAATTAATGGTAGGATGGAATAAAAAGAGATATTGTTGACTTTACAATGATTAGTTTGACTTGTCAATAGGTCAAAGTAGAGAGGCAGTTACCGAAAGTGATGCTTCTACCATTACCATTGCTAGAGTAGAAATAGAAAAATATATCCATTTACATCATTATGGGTTCACCAAATTCTTCTCAAGGTAATGATGAAATGCCATCTATTGTTGATCAATTGACAAAATCTGCTCACATCCTTCATATTTGATATAATTTGTGTCTAGATCAACATTATCAATTTTATATTAATGTTATAGTTATGTAAAATAGATTTCCCATCTCTATTGTAATTGATAGTGATTCATGTTTACTTATAACTTTTGAAATGGCCTTCAGAAGTTGTTGGGTACTAATGTAAATTTCAGTACATCATTTTATCCTCAATTATATGTGCAGTCAGAGTGAAAAATTTAGACATTGAAGGATATGATATAGTATTATTCAATGCATTACCTGGGAAGTTGGGTCCAACATCATTCATTGGTTGTGTTTTCCTATAGTAACAATTTTTATTGTAGCATACAAATGACAGCATTTGAGGCACTATGTAGAAAATTTTATCAATCTATAGCTTTTTGGGATGATATATGTAAAAAGAAATGGATGGGACCGGAATTGGTAGAAGAGAGGGTAGAGAAATTTTAGTTTATTCAAAAGAACATAATAATTCCTCATATCATTTATAAATTTATGTCGATTACCGGAGGAATGATCATTCTATTGTGGTTTGGGATCATGTCATTCTAATTGATTCTCCATGAAAACGTGTGATGCTTTTTGGTAAGAAGGATAAGTTATGTCCACACATCATTGGACCAAATGAAATAATTAAAAAAGTTGGATATGTTTCATATAGAGCATATTTACCTCAATTTTTATCCCTGGTAAATAATTTTTTTCATTATTCAATGTTATGAATGTTAATGTCCTGTACATCTCATACATTTAGTACAGAGGTAGTTCAGTTGGAAGAGAATCATTCATATGAGGAACACATTGTCCAGTTTTTTGACTGGAGAGAAAAAGTGTTGCAGAATAATGTTATTTATTAGGTTACGGTTTTGTGGAAAAAATATTTGTCTGAAGAGGCATCATGGGAATGTAAAAATTATAGGAGGTATAAATACCACCACTTATTTGATAAGTGAATTAAATAGGGGGGTGCAATAATAATGGGGGAGGGATAATCATCTCAGGTAAATAAAGAATAATATATTGTCATATTTATTAATATTTATGAATTAAATATTAATTATACATTAAAGGGTATGCTATGTCCTATAGATCACCCGAAACACAAAAATGGCTTTCTCCAAAATCTCATGTTTCCCACAAGGCTGAGTCAAACTGAAAAAATATTGTACTAGTTTAAATAGTAGATAACACCGAGCCATTGTATTGGAGAAAATGAATAGAATTAACAGAAATATGATTAGAAATGTTTTTTAAAATTACATTTCATTTATCCATTCAATTTTAGAGGCTTAAAATGAGAAATAATCTAATATTAAGCATAAATAATCTAATATTTTTTAAAGGTAGTTTTACCGCATTTTGATCGAAATGATATTTTAAATCGAGTTTTGGTCTGGTTATATGTTCTATTGGACAAAATAAAATTCTTCTTTGGAAGTGGGACAAAAAAAATTACATTGGGTAAATTTTCGGTATTTTTCTGATAGTGTTCATTTATAATGAATAGTGGAATTTATTGCATTTTATGTGAAAATTATTTTCTCATATAGTTTATTTATATCAATAGATATTTATTTTAATAGTGTTTAAAGTGTAATTAGTTTATATTTTTATAATTTAACGAATTTTTGGTCATTATAAGTAATATCACCTTGAAATTGGACATAATCACATTTCAATTTTTTGGTAGTTTTTACTTTTTAGAAACACGCATTTTGGTTTTGAAGATGAGAATAAATTTTAAATTAATATCTTTAACTTATGTGTTATGAATTTTGAAAAATGGATTCCATATTAAGAATCAGGAGGACAAAATTGGGAAAAAAGGTAACTTTTATTTTTAGACATTATGAATAGTAACTTCAGAAAATAATTTATTTACCATGGTTAAAGGGTAAATCTATTAAATAAGGGTAAAAAATAATATTATAATAATATTAAACTACCCTCACAAATTTCCCAACCCAATTGGATGAGATATTTCAGAACATGGGCATCATCGGGTCAATTTTAGGACCCCATAGAGCCACTTGTGTGTGAAAATGAAATTTAATTATGTTTACTTTAATGTTAAGGAAAATATAACCTAAAAATGTATCATTTTGTATAAAAAAAAATATATTGGATTAGATAATTTATCCTTTTCAAATGAATCATTTTTTGGGATATTAAAAAATCCATGATATGATTTGTATAACGGTTGACATAAATGATCTTTCAAATAAATTAATATTTTCGTAAATTATATAATATTGTTCAAAATAATGATTCAACCCACCGACATATATGATGTTACACATTTCATCAATTATACATTTTTGGGTCATTTTTAATTGTACAGTAACTACGGTAACCATGTATTATCATTACACAAGAAGACATGGAAAAGGTAATATAATTTTACTAGGGGTTAAAGCTAAAAGATTTGGGTAATTGTACGACCTAAACATCTCTATAATTCATTGGAATATATTATTTTGACCCATCCTCATCTGATCTTATAAATATATAACATTGGGGTTATTAAAAATCAATTAATTATAATATAATATATTCAAATATTCCTAAAGCCCCCGCCTCACTCTTATTATATGGAACCACCTAAAACCATTAGTCGCACCTATAAAAACTCATGGGCTAGTACAAAATATGCCTAAATAAGATCTCAATATCCCTAAATTACTCATAAAATCCTTACATTGAGAATATGACAATTATATAAGGCAATTTAGCATAAATCAGAAGGTGTTACCCGATTTGAGGTAATGTATTCTCTCAAGATTCTTTCTTTTATTTTCTTTCTCCAACCCTGCTAAGCTCTCTGTATTAAATTATATTATAAAAACACCACTATATTAAATATACTAGGTTGTTTTTATGAGATGGATTCTAACTACACTTACGGACACCATTTTTTAATGGGTATAGAACAAACTGTTTATGTGGACGGAGAACTTCTGCCTCACGAAATGATGATTGTTCAATCTTCTCCTACCACCACTTATGATGACATTTTGATGGGACTATAATTATATATGATATTTATGATATTTATTTTATCTATATGCTTAATAAATTCTCATATATAATGTACCATTTTTCTTTTCATGTTATATAAATATGATAATTTCATATGAGGATGTGTGGATTACCGCCCCCTCAAAGAGATATGACTCGTTCATACTATACACAAAACTTATAAAAAATGGAATTAATGAAATTAATTAATAGATATAATTTATATATTATACATGAATTATAATATACATATGATTTATTTAGTTTTTATTCCATTAGATATGAAAAAAAATGTTGCGTTCATGCGTACGTGCAACTTACTATCTCCATGGACAGTGCATTTCATTTCATACATCCTACTGCTATGGACACTTATTAATATATACATACTAGATATATATGATACATTTGATATCAAAATCATGAATATCATTCTAGAGGTAATGAAATTTTGACCAAATGAAAATTTTGAAATTATAACATTTTCATTTCTTACATGGTTCGGAACATCGACAAAATGACTTATATGAACTCAAATAATTAACTAATAGTTATATCCACATAATAAGTGATATAAATGGAATAATAAACATGAAAAATGTTCTTAATCAATTAGAAATTAATATAATTTTATTAATCAAGGATTTAATGTACAAATGAGTCATGTTGGACATAAGGTAAGGGGCTTTGGCACAATCTCTTTTATTTGAGGATTATTTTGATTTACACATGACATTCTTGTATATGAAGTATAAACCCCTTGGAAATTTAATTTCATTAAAAAGGAATATTTTTTTACATAGCATTTCACTAAACAAACAAATAATTCTTGCTTTTAACATAGGTGGTGACAATGGAGTTTCTGTCACTATAAGCATTATTTGATTTTTGGTTTCTTTAACAAGATATAATGTTTTTTATAAAAAATAAATACCATATACCGTTTTTATGTATATTTCTGGTGAAAAAGTTTTTTTTTTGAAATGGATAGATTATTTTAAAATCTTGAAATGATATATTCTGATTGGAAATGAAATTTTATTAATGAAATGTTGATATTTTGCCTACTTTATGTGTTATTATTATATAATGGTACTTAGAAATTTGATAGGTGGTTACGTGATATAGAAATTGACTGGTGGTTCTGTGATAAACTATAGATAGGTGGTTATGTTATAGCCTCCAATTCATTGTGTATGGACATTATCAGTATGGCTATTCCATTTATAAGAGTGATTTGTGGATGTTAACCATATAGTTATGTCATTTAAGTAAGATTATGTCCTATGTTTACCTTTATATGCTATATATTTCTTTCATTGGGGTTTATGGTAATCGTTTGGTTAAATAAAAGGGTAAGAAACAATATTATATTCAATGAATAGTATTTTCAACTTTTTTAAGGGTGAAAAGAATTAAATTGTGATAAAGTATTCATCATTTACATATTATTTTGAAAAAAAATATTTTTCCTTCATTATGTATCCCTTACTGAGCATTTTATGTTCATCCCATGTTTTAGAATGGATTTTTATAGGACATAAAGTGGACTAGGGTAAAGGATGTGATCATGGAAAAGTTATTCTCTTTAAAACGTGAATATAAAAATGTTTTTTTTTTGTGATTTTTTATTTTATTAAAATAATGGATACTGAGTAGAAGTGTCTCCATGTAATATTCAAGTTTTTATGTATAAGTTATGACTTAATTCTCTAATGCTCTAAACCAAAAAAATCCTCAATGTGAATTATAAACATAATTCATGATTATGTAATGTTTAATGCCGAGGCCTTATAATATATATCGTATTTATTTATTTACATGTTTACATTAAATTATTCACAAGTTTAAAATAAATAAATCATCCAGAGAGTCCACCATGAAATAGGGTTTTATTTATTCTTTTTTTATAAATACTATTACATAAGTAAGGTATAATTTTTTCTATTAAAATTTTATTGCACATGTAACACCCCAAGATTTCATAAGTGTGTTAGTTCTTCAAAATAATTCAATAACTTTCACTACATGAAACACCAAGTTCAAGCACACCATGACTTACCAAACAAGCCGTTCAAAAGAGGTTATAAATAGTATTAGATAAATTTTAATGTTTATATAATCCTTATAATTTTAGAATCCATATTATGAGTTTCTTAGATATAATGCAAGAACAAATTCATTTTCAGTATTGCACTTTTATCAACTTTAATAGTGAACCCTTTTTAAATACTATATTTTAAACTTTTTGACTAAATGGGGACATCAAAAATTTAAAATGAAACATCCCAAGCTTCTACGGTACGCTTCTCTTTGAATAATGTGATAGCGTGTGTTGTACGCAACACCGAGTTCTAACAACCAATTAAACTAGACGTTATGAATAGTAATAACTACTTTTTGAAATTATATATATTTTATATTTCAAAATGGGCTTCATTTTTGGATTCAGAATATCAAAATTAGCCTAGGGTGAAATTTTGGTACTTTTCGGATAACTTTTATATTTTGATGAATAGTGAAAATTACTAAATTTTAATTAAAAACAACTTTTTTAATCAAAATAGTTAATATTGATAAATTATGAATTTGAGTGGTTTTAAAGTATATTTAGAATATATTTTTACCATTTAATATAATGTTGGTCATTGGACATAATTTTACAATTAAACCAAACATAAACAAGTGTCAATCTTTTGATAGTTATTATCTCTTAAAACACGCTTTTTGTTTTGACAGCGGGAATTAATTTTAAATTAATTTCTGCCACTTCTGTGTTTAGAATTTAGGAAAATGGATTCCATATTTGGAATCAGGATGTTCAAATTGTGTAAATAGGTAACTTTTATTTTTAGACATTTTGAATAATTACTGCGGTAAATATTTTATTTACCATGGTTAAGGGTAAATCCGGTAAATAAGGGTTAAAAAAATAATATTATAATAAAACTAAATTACCCTAAAACGTGTCTTAACCCTATTGGTTGATACATGGTCGACCATGGGCATCTTTGTGTCAATTTTGGGACCCCATGGATCCACTTGTAAGTGATAATGACACTTTATTTTAATTAAGTTAAAATGAATACAAAAATGACACAAGCATATATCTTTTAGCAAAACAATTGTTACATAGGGTTATATAAGTTGGATTTTAGATTATAAATATTCATTAGAAATATAAAAAGATTTCCTACATAATGATATTTTATTTATAATTTTTAGACATTAAATAATTTATTTTATTTATGACACAATGATGATGCAGTAATTACTATAATAGTGAAAAATTAAAATAATTTATATAATATGAAACTTTTAATGAATTAAACTAATTATCTAGGATAATATGATATATTAGGACTGATTTAATTTACTTTGTTCGAAGTAATCAATCTGTTATGAGTTTCAAAAAAAATCAACTATTGAATAGTGTCAAAATTGACATAAAAGAGTTCTTAAAACAAATATTATATTATTAATTGATATTAAATTCCTAAAAATATAAGGTTCTGCCAAGAGACTTATATCATGATAGGTTCATCATTAATGGACCACTTGGGGGTCGATTGGATTTATATAGTATGTTTATTAACCATATTATATAAAAATACAAAGAGACATTGTAAAAGTGAAACTAATTAACTTAGAGTTAATACTTAAAGATAAGGTTAATATAAGTACCCAAACCTGTCTAAATTCTATTGGTTGAGTGGTTTTCGACCTATCCCCACCTTAGCCTTTGAATAGTCAACTTTGGAGCCATTGGAAACCGAATATGAATTTATTATAAATTAATATTTCTAGCTTTTCCAAAGGTGGCCCTCACCCCTCTTATAAAAGGGCACTCCTCCTTCCCATTTCTTCACACCTTCAAAGCCTTTTGGTTCGGCTAAACTCTGCCCAAATACTCTCCCAACATCCCTCACTACAACCTAGAGGCCTTAGTTTGATCAGAAAGCCAACCTAAGGAGCCCTTTTGATCAAATCAAAAGGAAGAACCCGAAGAAGAGGTAATGATTTCACCACCCTTTTCTAAGTTCCTTTCTTCTTCCACTTCCTCTTTCTTTGTTCTTACCATTCTAAAATAATAACTCCAGTATCTTACATATACTGTGATGTTATTATAAATATGGTACAACCATATTCAGTATTCTATCCACCCTTTGAATAACATGTCGCCATACGTGTGTACGTACGGCTTACCGTCTCCACGTCGTGGTGTAATTGTTATTCAATATATTATTATTTGGATGGGTATATTAATGATGTGTAACTCATATAAATAATAAATATAACATGTTAATGATTCTGTATATATGATATACCATCCATTTATATATTATTTTAATATCAAAAGAATGATATTGTCGCTCGTGCGTACGTACGGACTACCGTCTCCACGAACGCGATGAGATTCATTCTCCATCGTATCCATTCAAGTATAATTATCATTTGATGATTTAAAAATGATGTTTAAGGACTTCATATCATTCTGGATATGAATAATATACAACCTATCCTTTACAAACATGTCTTACGTAACAAAACATATAAAAGACAACAAGTAAGTTAACACCCGATATAATGATAATACTAAGATATTAATATCAAATCAATATTAAAAGATCATATATGATATCATATTAATGTATATGATTCTTGTATAATTTAATAACAATTACTTCACCATTATACAGGAGGTTAACCTACCCCAACCAAGGAAAAGTACAAGGTAAGGGTTATTTCACAATCTCTTCATTATCCGAGGTTGTTTATATGTAATAATCTACTGGGATCTCTTTATCATCCACATCCATGTTTCTTAAAAATGTATTTCAAAACATTTTTACTATTTACTAGAATTTGAGTAAAAGTCATTTATACCCTTTTTTACTTTTATAAGTGGTTTATAAAGGAATCTTTCCGTCGTTTTCAAAACAAGGTCCCTTTTTAACCTTTTCGACAGAATTAAGGTAAGAATGTTTTTTTAACATATACGGCGGGTGCGGCTAATTTCCGCCGTTATAAAATCTTCAAAACATCCCTTACAAGCTTATAAGGATATTTTCAAAGTAAATGTTTTATTTTATAATTATGTGACTTTTAAATGATTTCAAAATGAATAATTTAAGAATTTCAGAAAGGTACTCTTTATCAAAATCAGAATTTTAAATGTTTTAAAGATTTATCTTTATAAATCTTTTTAATTAATGTCTTCAAAATGTTTTTTAAGGATTTATTTATATGGACATGAATGTTTTTAAAAAGGTTAATTCCTTTAAAAAGTTTCAAAGTGGTATGGGACACTTTGATTCAAAAATCTCTTTTTAATTACTTCCTTTATAAATGTGTGACTTTTAAATGATTTCAAAAAAGGAGATATTTCTCTCAAATAGTTTTGATTTCATCTATGTCAACATCCTTTGATGGATTTAACGCTTATTTGAAGTTGATTTATTGTAATACAAAGCTTCTATATTGTATTGAAGGTTTTGTGATATGTTTGACTGTGGATGTGCTATTTTTATACCATTCATAGTTTATGGTGAAATTATTGACATTTCGTATGCTAGTTTTAATACGAATGTTTATGTTATGTTTAAACCTTTTCATATGGGAATGCATTGGACTTAGTAAGTGACGGGTGGAGCCCGCTATAGCTCCTCGATGCATCGGTAGGTCTCATGAGACAAACTAGTGTCTTGGCACAAGGCCTTGACAAAATCTTATTTGTAGTCTTGGCACGAGGCCTTGACTATGTGGTTATGATAGTCTGGCATTATGCATTCCAACGTTATGAAAGTGGTTATTGATTTTTGCATTCGATTATTCGATTAGTAGAATATCCATGTGAATAAGTAAATGGCATTATTTCATTTTATTTATGCCATACCATGTTGAAAGTTCATGTTTGAAAAGCTTTTGTTTTAGTTATACATTGCCTGAAAAGTTTATTTTTATTTATGAAAGTTTCCGCTATATTGTCATCCTTACTGGGCATTTGAGCTCACCCCTTTTCTATGTTTTATTTTTCCCAGGAAGTGAAGAAGTAAGTTATGAATGACCTGTAGGGATATTATGTGGGGATATGAGTGTGGATTATGGATACAATATGTTGTTGTAGTAGTTTTTCGTTTTATGGTGTAATGTAAAACTTATGAATATATCTAGTGTTTCCAAGGCTACTAAACCAATCGGTCTTTCGAGATTTGATCTTTCTTGGGATCATGCAAATGTTATGTAATAATGCACCGACTCTGGGTAACTAGGGTCGGGGTGTTACAGTTGGTATCAGAGGAAGTTTAGTACAAACCTTGGAAGCTAGATTTAGATAAACTCTGATTAGAGCACGTAGACCTAAGATGAACTTTGAGGATTAGTATAGAAGAACTTCCTAGAATTTTGGTATTGTAGAGATTTTGTGAGTTTTCCGAGCAATACATCCCTGTCTGGATACGTGCAGTTAGAGGCGGCTCTGGCACAGATGTACCTAGGGGTAAAACCCGAAAACACCGCTTTGAGCTAGACTCGAACGGGAACTGGTGCACGACAACGGGCCTTGCTGCACTCTTGGTTACGACACTCCCGGGGGATATGCTTAGGATAACTCTAATTTTCTTTACAAATCATTATGAAGGGTTTATGAGTATATACATCCTCAAAGAAGACATTTTTATGATTATGGATTATATCCATAAATATTTCCATTTATGTTAAGTGTTTTATAAGTATGGGATTATGTATTTTGATTCATAAACTGATCTAGTGTATGCCATTGTTTAGAAATGGCGCCCAGTAGAAGGAATGAGAACTCCAGAAATGCACATGATCCAAAGAGAAGGAAGGATCATATCTTTCATGGTCTTAAGCTAGAATTTATAAGAGAAATAGTCTCCCATGTATTATCATCATATGAAGAAATAATATCATGTGTTGATAAGATAAGTAAAGAGTTTACTAAGTCCTATGGCTTTGAAGGGAAGCTAGAGAAGAAAAGGATAGAAGAGAGAAAGATGGATAAAGGGAAGAGGGAAAAGAAGAATTTTCTCATATGTGGTAACTGTGGAAAGAAACACCCTGGAACATGCCTGAAAGGAATGGGAGTGTGTTATAAGTGTGGAGGAAAAAGGCACAAAGTACATGACTGCATGGGTAAGAAAATGGTTTCAAATGTACAATGCTTCATTTGCAAGGAGTTTGGACACTACGCGAACCTATGTCCCAGTCATCAGACTATGCCTCAAATGATGCTATTGGATAATAATCATGTTATGATACTACCACAGATTAAGAGGAATGATTAGAGTTATTATGTTGATTATATCAATTGAGTGTTGTATCAACAATGTACTTGTTATAATAATTATGGAGTATATAAGGATTGTACTGCAGTACTATTTCATTAAGGACTTGAGATGGTGTGGAACAAAGAAAAGTGACTCAGTAGCAGGTTAAATGTCTGGAAAATATATGGTTGAGAGAAAGATAAACCATAATATGGTTCTAATACCGAGGTAGTGATTTTAGAATAATACATGATTGATTTGGATAAATTATATTGGATATTCTTGACTACCTTGAATCTGGTTAATGATTTGTCTATTCCATCATTGTTGGGGTTTAAAACATTTTTGGATTGATGAAGTATATCCAGCATTCTATATGGAATAAGGGAGCATGAATGTAATCAATAAAGATTATGGTAAATCAGGATGTTTCAGTGTATTAAAAGAATACATGATGAAGGTATTCATATGCTATTACGGGGTAAAAAGGATCTACATTATGTTTACCTTCCTTATAAATGTTGGACTGTGAGTTTGGACCGAAGTATTTTGGATAGTTCTAGTCTAGATTAATTTTGGATTGCCATAAAAGGACAACCCGGAGGTCGGGTGGCAACCCGTCGCGTCCGGCAAGGCTGCGAGACTTGGACCCGAAACCGAAGGGCGACAAGGGTGTATCACCTACCACTGGCCCATGAGATGTCATGGATTAAATAATGTAGTTTTTATTAAAAGATCATGTAGATGAATTATAAATTCGTTTATTTTGGAACCCTATACGAATAGTGTAAATAGAATTTTTTTTACATTCTATTATCTTTTAGAGTGAAAGATGAGTTTGTGGTAGAAATTTATTAATGGATAAAACTCTAATTATAAAGTAAGTATATCTCTATATGATCTTAGCCAATCTCATAAAAAAAATTCCTCAATATTATGAAAAGAAAATTAGAACAAAAATGTTTTCCTAGATGGTACCTTAAATCATCACTAATTTATGGCTTTGGGATTGTTGGCCTTTTCATAGCCATGTTCTCTACCACTCTCAATCAGGTAATTGATGGTTAGATTTTTCTTCCATATCCATATTTTACTACATGGAACCCTAGTATGTGTTATTTTTGGTAATCTTCATACTTTCGACTCTTTATTTTAAATAGAGGCCTCATTAATTCATTTTTCGATGTGGGATCTCAACTAAGATATTTTGAAACGTCAAAAATGTGTTATCCTAATACCCTATGTTTTGTTGAACCGATGGTATTTCAAATCATCATAGATTGATGGATTTAAGGACCTCAATTTTATACTTGTTTGTGATTGATGACCTCAATCACTACCTATAAATATTTACGTTTTCCTCCAATTATATGTCTCAAATTGCCACCAATGTTCTCCTAATCGAGATCATAATTTGGTGGTGACCCTTTCATTTCTCTTTTCCTCATATTAAGACTAAATTTTAGTAACCCAATTTCTGATGTGGGGTTTCCCACAAATATATTATCTATTTTCAACCTTTTATTTTCGAAGAACAATTTCAAATTACGAGGACGCAATTTATTGAAGGAGGGGAGAATGTAACACCCCAAGATTTCATAAGTGTGTTAGTTCTTCAATATAATTCAATAACTTTCACTACATGCAACACCAAGTTCAAGCACACCATGACTTACCAATCAAGCCATTCAAAAGAGGTTATGAATAGTATTAGATAAATTTTAATTTTTATATAATCATTATAATTTTAGAATCCATATTATGAGTTTCTTAGATATAATGCAAGAACAAATTCATTTTCAGTATTTCACTTTTATCAACTTTAATAGTGAACCCTTTTTAAATACTATATTTTAAACTTTTTGACTAAATGGGGACATCAAAAATTTAAAATGAAACATCCCAAGCTTCTACGGTACGCTTCTCTTTGAATAATGTGATAGTGTGTGTTGTACGCAACACCGAGTTCTAACAACCAATTAAACTAGCTGTTATGAATAGTAATAACTACTTTTTGAAATTATATATATTTTATATTTCAAAATGGGCTTCATTTTTGGATTCAGAATATCAAAATTAGCCTAGGGTGAAATTTTGGTACTTTTCGGATAACTTTTATATTTTGATGAATAGTGAAAATTACTAAATTTTAATTAAAAACAACTTTTTTAATCAAAATAATTAATATTGATAAATTATGAATTTGAGTGGTTTTATAGTATATTTAGAATATATTTTTACCATTTAATATAATGTTGGTCATTGGACATAATTTTACAATTAAACCAAACATAAACAAGTGTCAATCTTTTGATAGTTATTATCTCTTAAAACACGCTTTTTGTTTTGACAGCGGGAATTAATTTTAAATTAATTTCTGCCACTTCTATGTTTAGAATTTAGGAAAATGGATTCCATATTTGGAATCAGGATGTTAAAATTGTGTAAATAGGTAACTTTTATTTTTAGACATTTTGAATAATTACTGCGGTAAATATTTTATTTACCATGGTTAAGGGTAAATCCGGTAAATAAGGGTTAAAAAAATAATATTATAATAATACTAAATTACCATAAAACGTGTCTTAACCCTATTGGTTGATACATGGTCGACCATGGGCATCTTTGTGTCAATTTTGGGACCCCATGGATCCACTTGTAAGTGATAATGACACTTTATTTTAATTAAGTTAAAATGAATACAAAAATGACACAAGCATATATCTTTTAGAAAAACAATTGTTACATAGGGTTATATAAGTTGGATTTTAGATTATAAATATTCATTAGAAAGCTAAAAAGATTTCCTACATAATGATATTTTATTTATAATTTTTAGACATTAAATAATTTATTTTATTTATGACACAATGATGATGCAGTAATTACTATAATAGTGAAAAATTAAAATAATTGATATAATATGAAACTTTTAATGAATTAAACTAATTTTCTAGGATAATATGATATATTAGGATTGATTTAATTTACTTTGTTCGAAGTAATCAATCTGTTATGAGTTTCAAAAAAAAATCAACTATTGAATAGTGTCAAAATTGACATAAAAGAGTTCTTAAAACAAATATTATATTATTAATTGATATTAAATTCCTAAAAATCTAAGGATCGGCCAAGAGACTTATATCATGATAGGTTCATCATTAATGGACCACTTGGGGGTCTCTTGGATGTATATAGTAAGTTTATTAACCATATTATATAAAAATACAAAGAGACATTGTAAAAGTGAAACTAATTAACTTAGAGTTAATACTTAAAGATAAGGTTAATATAAGTACCCAAACCTGTCTAAATTCTATTGGTTGAGTGGTTTTCTACCTATCCCACCTTAGCCTTTGAATAGTCAACTTTGGAGCCATTGGAAACCGAATATGAATTTATTATAAATTAATATTTCTAGCTTTTCCAAAGGTGCCCCTCACCCCTCTTATAAAAGGGCACTCCTCCTTCCCATTTCTTCACACCTTCAAAGCCTTTTGGTTCGGCCAAACTCTGCCCAAATACTCTCCCAACATCCCTCACTACAACTTAGAGGCCTTAGTTTGATCAGAAAGCCAACCTAAGGAGCCCTTTTGATCAAATCAAAAGGAAGAACCCGAAGAAGAGGTAATGATTTCACCACCCTTTTCTAAGTTCCTTTCTTCTTTCACTTCCTCTTTCTTTGTTCTTACCATTCTAAAATAATAACTCCAGTATCTTACATATACTGTGATGTTATTATAAATATGGTACAACCATATTCAGTATTCTATCCACCCTTTGAATAACATGTCACCATACGTGTGTACGTACGGCTTACCGTCTCCACGTCGTGGTGTAATTGTTATTCAATATATTATTATTTGGATGGGTATAATAATGATGTGTAACTCATATAAATAATAAATATAACATGTTAATGATTCTGTATATATGATATACCATCCATTTATATATTATTTTAATATCAAAAGAATGATATTGTCGCTCGTGCATACGTACGGACTACCGTCTCCACGAACGCGATGAGATTCATTCTCCATCGTATCCATTCAAGTATAATTATCATTTCATGATTTAAAAATGATGTTTAAGGACTTCATATCATTCTGGATATGAATAATATACAACCTATCCTTTACAAACATGTCTTACGTAACAAAACATAGAAAAGACAACAAGTAAGTTAACACTCGATATAATGATAATACTAAGATATTATTATCATATCAATATTAAAAGATCATATATGATATCATATTAATGTATATGATTCTTGTATAATTTAATAACAATTATTTCACCATTATACAGGAGGTTAACCTACCCCAACCAAGGAAAAGTACAAGGTAAGGGTTATTTCACAATCTCTTCATTATCCGAGGTTGTTTATATGTAATAATCTACTGGGATCTCTTTATCATCCACATCCATGTTTCTTAAAAATGTATTTCAAAACATTTTTACTATTTACTAGAATATGAGTTAAAGTCATTTATACCCTTTTTGACTTTTATAAGTGGTTTATAAAGGAATCTTTCCGTCGTTTTCAAAACAAGGTCCCTTTTTAACCTTTTCGACAGAATTAAGGTAAGAATGTTTTTTTTAACTTATACGGCGGGTGCGGCTAATTTCCGCCGTTATAAAATCTTCAAAACTTCCCTTACAAGCTTATAAAGATATTTTCAAAGTAAATGTTTTATTTTATAATTATGTGACTTTTAAATGATCTCAAAATGAATAATTTAAGAATTTCAGAAAGGTACTCTTTATCAAAATCAGAATTTTAAATGTTTTAAAGATTTATCTTTATAAATCTTTTTAATTAATGTCTTCAAAATGTTTTTTTAAGGATTTATTTATATGGACATGAATGTTTTTAAAAATGTTAATTCCTTTCAAAAGATTCAAAGTGGTATGGGACACTTTGATTCAAAAATCTCTTTTTAATTACTTCCTTTATAAATGTGTGACTTTTAAATGATTTCAAAAAAGGAGATATTTCTCTCAAATAGTTTTTATTTCATCTATGTCAACATCCTTTGATGGATTTAACGCTTATTTGAAGTTGATTTATTGTAATACAAAGCTTCTATATTGTATTGAAGGTTTTGTGATATGTTTGACTGTGGATGTGCTATTTTTATACCATTCATAGTTTATGGTGAAATTATTGACATTTCGTATGCTAGTTTTAATACGAATGTTTATGTTATGTTTAAATCTTTTCATACGGGAATGCATTGGACTTAGTAAGTGACAGGTGGAGCCTGCTATAGCTCCTCGATGCATCGGTAGGTCTCATGAGACAAACTAGTGTCTTGGCACAAGGCCTTGACAAAATCTTATTTGTAGTCTTGGCACGAGGCCTTGACTATGTGGTTATGATAGTATGTCATTATGCATTCCAACATTATGAAAGTGGTTATTGATTTTTTCATGCGATTATTCGATTAGTAGAATATCCATGTGAATAAGTAAATGGCATTATTTCATTTTATTTATGCCATACCATGTTGAAAGTTAATGTTTGAAAGGCTTTTGTTTTAGTTATACATTGCCTGAAAAGTTTATTCTTATTTATGAAAGTTTCCGCTATATTGTCATCCTTACTGGGAATTTGAGCTCACCCCTTTTCTATGTTTTATTTTTCCCAGGAAGTGAAGAAGTAAGTTATGAATGACCTGCAGGGATATTATGTGGGGATATGAGTGTGGATTATGGATACAATATGTTGTTGTAGTAGTTTTTCGTTTTATGATGTAATGTAAAACTTATGAATATATCTAGTGTTTCCAAGGCTACTAAACCAATCGGTCTTTCGAGATTTGATCTTTCTTGTGATCATACCAATGTTATGTAATAATGCACTGACTCTGGGTAACTAGGGTCGGGGCGTTACAACACATGTAAAAACACATTTTTCTGTTTACAAATTAAAATTTTCGTTGACGTCTTTTTCGCCAACTATTATACAACTCCTACACATATTATTGATCAAACATGGATTCCCAATCACACAAATGTTTTTTACATTGGGCGATTCTTGAAATAAATTTCATAATTTATTATGTATGATTTGGGCACATATAACACCCATTATTAATTACCCATGACTTTTTTAAAACATTTATCTAGAATAATGATAATTCTTCACATCTAATAAGCATACTTTTTTCAATATCAACTAGATGTCTTTTGTTTCTTTTGGAAACTCTATTTTGTTTTGGTGTTTATAGAACACTAATATTTATCATAGATGAATTCATATCAGGTTATTTGAAGAATATTTACTTTTTCATAACCATTATAACTATATATTTTTATCAATATATGGTAAGAACTGTTTTTTAAATAATAATAAATCATTTGAATCTATATAGGGACGGATACAAGTGAGAAATGAACATGATATAGGTCATTCTGGTGACTTTTTCAATGAATGTGATAGAAAATATACCTCAATATATCTAATTATTTATTATAGTATGAATGAAACCAATATGTACAAACAATAATGGTTTCTTTGATTAAGTGCCAACTTACTTTTTTATTTTATGCCATTTTTCCATTTGATAATGTTTCAAAAATTATATCCATGAATTATTTGACAATATGAATTTTTTTTACCAAATTTTAATAACTTATACATTTTGTTTTATGTAGAATGATTAATATTTATATTCTATTAATCATTGTCATCATAGGATGAATACTACATATTCAACCCTACATGGTAGAAAAATATTTTTTTGAAAATTATTTCACATGAATCGTCATAATGATTGTAATCAATTAGTAGACTATGCTTAAACCAATATCTATATAGTAAATTCATTTGGATTTAATGACAAATCCCATTTTTATTCATTCTGAAAATATTTAATTATTTTAGCATTGTTGTCACCAATGGTAACTGATAATATTTCATAACTTTTAACATTATTCTAGTTTCATAAATTTCTTTTCAAATGTCATAATGAAGTATTACATCGTATAAACCAATTCAATGATTAAAATATATAGAAGAAACATCAACAACATTATCATATTTATTAATATTTGGAATATTTTATCATTTATAATGATGATTAAATTTACCAATTTTGAAATTTTCACATTATTTGATATGTGTCCTTCTTGAACACATCTCTAAAAATATTATTTCAAACCATTAAACTTATTTTTTTCATAGATATGTTTTCTGTATGTTGATTCTTGTAACTGGTTTTCATTTATCATTCATATAATCCCATTAAATTATTCTATTACAAAGTCTATGAAGAGACATATTATATGAATAATTGTAATATTTTTGACCCAAAAAACCCAAACATAATAAATAACCATAAAGAAATTTAATTTTATTAAAATTTTAAGTTTACAAGTAATTATATCAATATTAACATTCATACTTGTATTGATTTATTTTCCTCATATCCTCTTAAAAGTATCAATATTATAATGTTGAATGTTTCTATTATATTATAATTTAATATTTATCATTCCCAATGTTAACATATATATTCTTTTATTTTGACATTCATTCTATAATATATTGTCGGTTTTCAATTGTTTTTACCAAACACATTGTTATTTCCCTAGTAAAATCAACACAAATGTAATAATTTCATTGCCACTATCATGGGAATCATTAATGATAAATTGTTTCCACATGGAACACTAAAATATTTCTTTGATATACTTTTTAATATTAAATTTTCTTTTATCATTCATCTTTGTAGCCTCAATAATTTTCAATTTCAATCTATCATCTACTATAAAATTTTTACTATTGTTGGATTTTATATCATAAAAAATAATATCCCTTACTATAATATTTTATCAATAATTCTTTTTAATTAAAAATTTTTTACTTCTCATATTATATATGTTAATGTTTTTCCTTGATTTTCTTGTATTGGTAAAATTCATCTCTCAATCTTCCAATTTCATTTATATCATTCATTATTATAATCTCCATATTGTACTATATCAAGGTTTCAGTTTCCTCTAAATTACACTACATGAAAATATTATACTCATCATCCAATGAATCATGTATTGTTATTTCATATGATACAAGAACCTTCTAAGACACTACATTTTGTGTATTCTCAACAACTTTTTTGTGCACTTTTGAAAATCACTTCTTCATTATCAAATAATATTCGTTTTCAAAATGTAGGATACATATTCCATTTTATCTTTAATATACAATTTATTATCTTCTAATAATATCATAAAAATGACATAAATTTACCAATATCATTACTGTAGCATTCATTTTATAACTTTAAGGATGAATTGGTAAGAAATGAAAATTTTCTTATTGTTAAATAATTAAATGCTAAAATTCCTTGTTACATACCCATACTCATAGTTATGATCTTTTATATCATAGAAATTTGTCAAAATTTCCTTATATGATTTACACTTCATCATATTAGATCATATGAAAATATAATTTTAATTACTTAAAATATTTGAATGCAATTTATTAATAAATTTTTCCATAACTATTAAGATAAATTCCAATTATAATTTCATAATTAATGTTTTTGTAGTTGATATCATCAATGGAAAACTCATTATGATATTTATCTACTAGTTTGGAGAAAATATAATTATATTATGTGTGATGTATTATATTTTATTTTTAAGAATATTCAGATAATTAATATTCTCTCTAGAGCCTCTAATGGTAATAATAATGACATTAAATCTCATGAAAAATTCATAAAATGATTTATGTTCTTGTATTTTTATATCTTAAACATTACTCTACAAATTTATGTCTCTTATTCATTTATATTTTTATTTCCATTAATATTTTGTCATATATTTCCAAAATCATATTAGCAGACTTTGATACCATTAATTTAGTTATTTAAATCTCAAATAAATAATATTCTAGTCCATTACCTACATATCCATCCTTATTTTCATTCATCTATATAGTTTGAAAACAAATAGAAATTTCCATTGGTACATTGATGAATTTAATAATTATGATATGAATATTTAACATCATAGATGAATTATTACGCCCATTTTTTTAATTCAACAATTTATAATATTTTCATAAAAAATTTGGTATCCATTTCAAATTCACCAAGTTATGATGGAATATTATTAAAAATAGGTGATCATTTGGGTCAGGACTTGATTTGTTACACGTTTATAGGAAAAAAATTGATACACACTAATATTGGTGTGTGTGGTTCAGTTCATATATCATATTTTAAATTCTCTACATTCCTTATAATTATTATGAATATACTTCTCATTAAAATATAGTTTAGAAATAAATTATGATTTTAGAATTTTGGATTCTGATTTGTACTTCCAAGAGGGGTAATGAAATCCTCAATTTATAGAAGTTTTTATCCCACTCATAAAAAATAATTAATTATACAGAGATTTCATTAGTTATGTGTATTTAATTTTACATACTATAAAATTGAACAATTGACCAATGAATTAGGAGTTGCTAGTGTTTATTAAAATAAAATAATAGTAATCATTTGATAAAATATAACCAGTGAAAGGACATGCTAACTATGAACATTACAAATATAGATCATCATCATTCTAACTACTGATTCCTACATAATTTATAAATTCATTTCTATTTATTCCTAGAATAAATTCCACAAATTAAAAAAAAACATTATAATTATATCCCTAATATTCCAAATAAAATTACATGATTATAATTTTCAATTTCCATGATACATGAGTCGTCAATTATATTAATTTTATAACAGCATTTAGAACCCATAATAGATAGTGTAAATCAAATTCCTGTATGGAATCAGCCTCCATCATGAACATAATATCAATAAAGTCATTGATGGTATTTCTAATTTATGATTCTAGATATTAAAAATAAATGATAATTATTATAACTACATGGGAGATTATAAAAAACATTTCATAGTCACGGTTCCTAATGGTGTGGTGGAAGTCTCTCCCATAACCTAATTTTTAGAAAAAAACAATGTTGTGTTACACCTATTGTGTATCAACAATATCATAAAAAATTATTCATTAAAATCACTATACTGTGATGTTGAATACATCGTCATCCCTTTAATATTAACAATAATCTTCACCACACTCATGGAAATGTCCAACATATTTTTTAGTACCTCTATTTCTTCTTCAATTCTCATTCCACTACTACCTATATCATAGGAATTCCATTAATATATTGGCTTACACTATATTTATGAAATAATATCAAATATTTATAAAGAATAATTTTCTTCTTTACAATTCATCCTTCAAAGTACCATAATATAGTACCAATTAATTTATATGATTATATTTTAATATCATATTTCACACTGCTAATCATATGGAGAACTCCCAATTTTATAAAGAAATGTTCCTTATATGTATAATGGTTTCTAATAAAAATATCTATAATATAGGACCTTGGAAGCATAAATTTCATTCATATGATGAAATAATTATCAAAATTTCATCTTCATCTCTTAGGATTTCTATATGTATTCCAATACCGCATTACAAAATAGATCAAATGTAAGATGTTTTGTTTTTTAATATGATCCTTTCCATTACTAATAAATTATATTCTCATAATAACATCATATGTGTAACAACCCTCGATCTGAAGTACCCTCACCAGGCCACAACAGGCAGGTTATATGAAATAAAGAACCCCATGTACATCAGATTTTACTGAATAGAAATGGGAATGTAAAAATATAGTGGAGAAACTAGACCCCTGGTTATAGAGTTACGACATAGTAGAACAATCATAATCAATAAATATTTTAGTGTGGAACTAATTGAATAAAAGAAAATGAAAAAAAAATGAAAATAGAATAAATCATTATGTAATAAGGTAAAAATGTAATTTCATGAATAACATAAGTATATATAATGATTAAATTAATAAAAATTATACACTAGAATAGTCAAATAAAGGCTCAAATCTTCCCAGTCTCGATCCAAATGTTGGTCCCATCTCCAAAATCATTCCTATCAGACATGAAACAATTAAAAAGAAGTTCTATTTCACTTTCCCAATCCCATATATATGTAGTCTTATCATGTACCAAACCACATACTAAATAGTGTGTGAGAATAACACATTATGGCAACATAACCATTTCAAAACCAAATCATACTTATAATAAGTTCATTTAGTAAATCAATGAACATGTGTTTTAATTAATTAGACAATAAAATTAATACCACAAAAACTAGATTCAAAATCATTTAGAAATATATATGTTATTGTTTCATGACCACAGAAACCATAACTATCAATCTATTGTAAAACATAACATTCACTAATTCAATGTGGGGATGTCCCAGATAATGTAACACAACCACGCCAACTATAACAAAATACCCATCGTATAATCACACAAAAATTGCCTCAAACCTAGTATATAATCATTTCATCCATTGAGCTGGGTTTTTCCCAATATATAAGCATTAAAACATATATTAGGACTGAGATTTGTATATAAGAACAACATTATGTGTCATAGGGAATAACCCACTTTATACTCATTATAACATTTATTAGGTCCACGCTTAGTATTTAAGAATTTCAATATGAATCACTGGTAATAGGAACCTATATAAGTATTACAAGATAAATTAGGGCTGAGCCTGATATTAAATCATTAAAACATGTATCACTATGTATAGAAACAATGATATCAAAATATCACATCATAAAGATCAATGGATAATTATGAAAAGTACTATTCATTATCAATTTAAAATTTCCATTATCATTAAGATATAAAAAAATCACATGGAAGTTATTTTAATAATAATTCTTAACCAAGTTTAGTCGGTATCATGAGAAAACCAAAAAATCAAATCATGATAAACACAATTTAAGACATTAGTCAATAAATTTATAAAGAATGTTTTTGTCACATGAATGGTCGACACATGCCGGATCATAAACAATATAATTAGAATAGATTCTGAGGTATAAAACTATTTTTCATTTATTTAATTTAGGCTCACGTTATGTTGGTAAAATTATAATTTTTCACATACATTTCAATTAAATAGACTGCAGGGTCATGGTCTAGACACCTTAATAGAAACTGGAAATTAATGTAGTGCTTCCAAAGGATATCATCAATGAGGAATATGGTGAATCATATCAAAAGATGAAAACTATATCAATTAATATTTCGATATTTATCTAACCCAATCATTGTCTAAATATTCCTCCTCCAAAATGGAGAATAACAGCAGATGAATGGGAAAATAATTTAATGATGTACCAGGGATCGATCACTTCAAAAAAAATGTCCATAAGGGAGGGTAAATCTCATAATACACAAAGAAAAGTCCAAATGGTAGATATGGGGTTGGATGTAATGGGATGAATAATAATTCATCCACTCAACACCCTTAAAAATGTTGTCTAATATATTACAAGGCTTGAAACACATATACATGACATGTGTTTAATTTTTGAGGGATTCAGAGGAAAACACATCTTATAGGGTTAATTTTTAACCCACTAAAATTTTAATAAATGTGATTGTTTAACATGATGTGTATAAATTTAATTTTTTGAATCAATTCCTAACTTGAAATAGTTCACTTCATGTTTCTGGAATCATTTACATGGAATGTAAATATTCTACAGAATGTTTTAATTCCATTTTCTTGTATATCGATAAAATCCACATACAACACATTCCATAGAATGGAAATTCATAATAAATTATTTAATAAATTTATATCCAGACTACATTAGATCGTGTAAACAAATATTATTGATCATTATGTCATTACCCAATGAAATCTTTTGTCTCTGAACAAGACTCATCCACCAAGGCTGAATGAAAATAGAAAAACCAAATGGAATATATTTAATAAGAATATCAAAGTGTGACATACCTAGAACCATATGTGATCATAAAGCCTCTATATAATATAAATTATCCTTTCAGAGATTTTTCAAGAATCATTTTGTGGCCTCAGTGAAAAATTATAGACACTTTTCATGCATATCCTAATCACTTTCTGTATACTCATCCATAACTCAACCACACTTCCATGGCATTCAAAAAATGGTACAGTTCAACCATAGAGATACTTATATGTATATTACGCTATCCTTATCTAATGATCATTAAAGTATGCATCAACCTCATGATAAAAATATTATATTCCTATTACATGAGAAGGGTTTGGACGATAAATAGGAAGCGGTAACACATGGAAAATGATGTGCATGTAACTACAGTGTTTTGGAAGGGAAAATCGGTATCCTACTAGACCGGGAAAATACACTATTTCAACACAAAAAAATAGTTTTCTAGGTTTCTCTGTATCATGATACAACAATAAAAAAACATGGATACACCAAAAAGAATCCTCAATTAATTACCTCATACATTAGGGGAAAACTCTAATGAAAAGAGTATTATTAATTCCAAATCCAAGTAGCCAAAAACAACCTTCTATTGAACTGAACATGCTCAGATATATCCTTCTTGATATTACTCCCCAAAATTACTAAGTTACATACCTCCAACCTTATGAAATTTTTATTAGATGATGATATATAAAATACCTTGAATGGTGAATTAGGTATCATCTTCAAGAATATTTTTTCATTTGAATACTCTATCAGTTTCGTTAAATTCTCCCATGAACCACCAGACTAAAAAACATATGATTGTATCAAATCCTCTAGAAACTGAATATAATTATTAGGTTGACCATCAATTTAAGGGTGATAAGCCATACTCAAAAGAAACTCAAATCCTATAGAATTCTGAACCCATACAAAATCATGGTGTGAAATGAGGATCTCTGCAAAATGATTCACTCCATGGAAAAATGTGTGGCCAAACGACCATGGACATGTAAGGTCCATAGAGATAATCAACAATGAATATCACCCTAAATGTTGAGAAGTGAGATACCTTAATCATTTAATATAAAATTACTCATACAACCTAATTATTATCGGATTTACTTGTCTTTTAAGTCACACAATCATTAGTGAAATCATCCCAATTCCTCTTACGAATTAGAAAAAGTGAAACAAGAATTGATGGACTCATATTCTTGGATTTTACATATTGGAATGTATTATAACTAAATAAAAAATAGGTTTCTTCCTAATTCATACATAAAAACTAGTACTATCTATAAATATCACAATATATCTTACTCAATCCAATATGTAACACCCATCTAGAAGAATGGAACACTTTCATTACCTCCTCAATGAAGGAATTAAGAACCCATATATGGCCCTGCAAAATAATAATATTCTCACTGCTAAGAGACCATGATAATGGTGTATCCCCCACCATATAAGCTTTCACACAGAACCAATCCCTCCATATTTGATAACTACTCTATTTATTTATGGTTCAAAATCAAAAGTACCATGATTATCAAAGATAATGCTACGTGGCTTTATAAATCATGAATATCTAGATGAATGTATACAAAGTGTTTCATCATCCACCACTTGTCCGAATTCACATGCTCTACCTATATCTATTTATTTCATCTCATGGTATGAAAATATATGTTTCTATATATATGTGTATAAATTAACTCAATGTTGAAAGAAATTAGACACTCGACCCACCACCTCTATTAAAGGTTCATTTATTAATTGGAGAATTTGTAAATATGTTTGTTATAGCCTTTGTATAAAAAACAACTTATAAATGAGACAATGAATCACTAATTTCAATACATTTACCAATGTGCTAACTCTAAATCGTGAGTAGTGTAATTATTGTTGTGATATCATATCTGTCTAGAGACATAATCAACCACACTATCCTCATTAATCAATAATCCTATGCACCCAAATATTGTGTTTCCACGATATTCAATAATTAATTTACCCTTAATAATAAAATTGAGGAGAGGTATTAGGGTCATCCAGCCATTAATATCATGAAAATATATCTCTAAATTATATTACAAAATAAAATTGTCCCCCTTCTTGGTCAATCCTAACATTGGTGCTATCTACCCATATAAGTTTGAGATAATGAACCCATAATAACATACTAAATCCATAATGTTATAAGTCTAAAATAAATTCTTATGATTCCTACATGATATCATCTTGAAAAACTTCTATATGTAATTTGACACTTCCACCTCTGAGATAACATATAAGTGACTGTGAAATTTATCAAACTAGATTCTGTATTTAGTTCGCTCTGTATTATGATGACCATTGCTCAATATAATAATTATGATGTTTATATATTGGGAATAATAAATAGATGACTAATATTTCAATAATATTTCATGAAGAAAAACCACAAAAAAGGGTCATGAAATTTATGAAAAATTTGATTCACCAAATCCCTAAATTCTACATGTTCATTTGCCAAAACAAATGACATTAATATGCATTCATGAATTCCACACAATATTTTATCTGATAGTATCACTCTCAACTAGAGAAATCTAGATCTAACATTAATCATGGATATTATAATAGATCCTCTTAGTTTATTGAAGTGATCAGAAATTAATGGAGGAGGTTACAATTTCTTTACCATCATCTTGTTCAACATCTTATAATCATCACATAATAAAAAAGTAAGGTAATAATTAATATAGAATTCAACTAGAGAAACCCATGTAGATTTTCTTTTCTATATTAAACCCATGATGCTATGCAGTTTCTATTATATATGGTGGAATTGAAATTAGCTCTGCACCTAGAACCAACTCATTCATGAGCATGATATATCACTCGGAATTTATGACTTATAACATATTATGAATGGTTTCCTAAAAATGATATACCACTATTGGAAAATAATACTAATACCTTCCATCATCAATTAGAGTAAGTTTGGCTATCTAATATATGAAAAAATTCAATTTCCATTGAATAGTCAATCCACTACTAGCTTGTCGTTCACTCTCAACTTATTGATAATAGATGTCTTCTAAATGACAAAGAATGGTAAGTCTCATATGTTAATAATTGTTATGTGACCAGTATTGAAATAAATAATCCATAGTTTGACTCAATTCAACTCTAGTAATTTATACCACAGATGGTTTCAAAAACAAATGGCAAAAACCACTCTATATTGAACAAGCCCTACATTAGATAAAAATTCATTTATCTCCCTCACAATGGAGTATCGATGGAAAAACATTCTATTCTTCCTAAATACAAGATTATACCACTTATAAAATTAGTACATAAAAATTAATGCGATCCTTCAGTATGAAAAAATATATAATAATTGGTAGATTTTAAAGTAATAGTAACTATGATAGTTAAAATTATGACTTTCACAATTTACAGATTAGTCTTGAAGGGTTTTAGATGACTATCCCTTCAACCCTATGATCCATTTTGACACCATTGGGCTATTATTACTTCTCAATTCTTCTATTTTAGCACTAGGGTACCACATCTACTATATTGTCCATAACTTACTATTGAACTCTAGTTAGCTATCTATATATGTGGAACTATGTATTCCATAGAATCTGTTAACTATCCCAATCCCATACCACTTTTATATTAATACATTGCCTATAAAACCAATCTAGTTGGACCATCCTTGTTCAGGAATAAAACCATAATATAGTATGTGATGGGTGTGTTTGTTTGTGGCACATCCTTCAACACTAATAGATCTATAATGGAACAAGATACTGAGACATTTGACAACTATCATGACTTGTATAAAAACATTTTCCTTAGTGAAAAATATCACCTAGATTCCTCTTTATACCAGAAGAACAGTTCCATATTCAACCAATTAATATATCCTATACATTTCTCTAGGCCCTTATTATATTACATTTCGTGACTAGTTTTTGATTCATTACATCCACAAAACTTCTCAATCATACTATAATCAACTATAACATGAACTCATAATGAACATCATCCTAAAAACATCTCTCCCATGAGATATCATGAGCTACCAGATATGGTGAAAAGCACTACAAGTATGTGAAATGTTCAGTATAGTCTAGCATTGTCATTACCTATTCTTCCATGTGCATGAAATAATGAGACTTCTCACCCATTAATGTCTTTGGATAGAAAAATCTCATGAACATTTTCTTGAGGTTCATCCAAAAAAACTCGTTTTAAAACCATTCTAGATCTATAATATCCATCCTATTATTTATATGTTCCTGAAGTGAATATGTATAATGTATCACAATCCTATATTTTGGATTATCAAGATGATTAAACATCATCTGGTCTAACTCAAACTAGAATTCACTTGCATAGGGGCCTCTATCCCCAGATAATGTAGAGAGATGATGCAGATTGGACACTCTCCTCATTTCATACATCAATGTCACTATGTAAACAATATCTCTCTACATGGATCACATGACCCAAAGGAAGGTATTGAGATTCTAAACATCCATATAATGCCCAAGATCAATAGGATGTTGTAGTTTATCAATTTCAGTATCATGTTGATTTACACACTCTTAATTAACCTATTAAATATGATGAGAAAGTATTTTCTCAATAATAAAATCATAGTTTATAGAGCACTATATATCAATATGTTCAACCTCAACTTGTGACAAAAATATAGATCCACAGACTTTAGGTCTATCTAAACATTTATTACATGTGTATTTGAAAAAACATACAATTTATTTATTTCATATATTAGATATTGGATGTTTCTTACATAAGTTTTCATACAAGAATCTATATATCCCAAGTGAAAAATATTTACCTATCCTAAATAATTCATGTCAATATATTTATCCCTAAATTCCAATAATGATGCATGAATACTCATCTTATTCCACACTAGTACAAGAGTGTAAATATTAAGATACAATAAGTTCATGAAATAATAACCTCATACAACATGTGAATCACTCAATATGAAATAATATCAAATGTATCAATGAATCATCATGAACAACAATATCATCATTATGCACATGGATTTCCCCCCATACATGGGTCATATATTCCCATGAATAAGATAATAAACAAGACACCCTGCATCATACTCTCCTTTATATATTACCGTAAAAGTAATGAAAAATAAAAGAAACTCAGGGTTCTCTAATAACACTTTTTATCATCTCCCTATCTGACACTCTCTCACATGGTTGAAACATGTTGGTTATTGAATGTCATGATCTCCTCCCCATGTGCTAGAGTCCACTCACAAGATTTATGTGCGATATGTATAGCGAGGAGACTATACCTGTAATTCCCCAACCCTAGATACCTAGATTCGGTGCATTAATACATTATGTTTTCATGATCACAAATGATCAATTCTTGAAATACCGATTAGTTTTGTAGTCTTGGAAGTACTAGATACATTCATAATATTTACCTTACATCATAAAATGGAAAACTACAACAAAATTGTTTCCATGTAAGACACTAATATTCCATAGACTATTCCTGCAGGTCAGTCATAATATACATCTTCGCATCTTGGGAAAAATAAAACATAGAAAGGGGTGAGCTCAAATTCCCAATAAGGATACTAATATAGTGGAAAATTTTATAAATAAGCATAAACATTTAAGGAAATGTATAGAACTAAAACAAAAGACTTTTCAACATAAACATTATCATATTGTGGAAAATATAAATCAAAATAATTCCATTTAATTATTCTCATGGATATTTAATTAGTCGAATAATCATATGAAATATCAATAGCCAAATTCATAATGATGGAATGCATAATTCCAGACTTTCATAACCACATAGTCAAGGCCTTGTTCCAAGACTACAAATAAGATATTGTCAAGGCCTTGTTCCAAGACACTAGATTGACTCATGAGACCTACCGATGCATCAAGGAGCTATAACGGGCACCACCTATCAATTACTAAGTACAATGCATTCCTCATATGAAAATTAAGAAACGTAACATAAAAATTATTATTAAAAGTAGCATAAGAAATGTTAATACTTTATCTACGAACCATGAATGGTATAAAAATACCACATCCACAGTAAAACATAACTCATTCAATACAATATAGAATATTGTATTGTAACAGATTATCCTCAATCTATAATAATGAAGGATATTGGCATAAATTGAAATAATCATAAATCTATTTGAATGAAATATCTTCCTTTTTCTTGAAATAATTTAAAAGTCACACTTTTTTTCAATAAGTCGTTTAAAAATAGATTTTTGAATCCAAGTGTACCATACCAATTTGAATCATTTAAAAGGAATTTTAATTTTAAAACATAAATGTCCATATAAATAAATCCATAAAACTATTTTTAAAACATGGACATTAATGAGAAAAAATTATAAGAAAAAATTATTAAAACATTTAAAATGATATTTTAGCTAGTGTTCTGAACTGGATGAGAGACGATTGAATAAAAATAATTGAGGTAGTAAAAAATTTATAATATCTTGAGAATAAATGATTTCATTATATACTATGTCAAAGGTTAATATATACAATATAAAAAAGTGAATTGGTGAATAACCATAAAGAAGTCTCAATGGAATGGAAATTGAGATGAAATCCCTTATAAAGACAGTATCCATAGGTAAAGGATAATTCAATGAAATAATTTTGTGTGACAAATATAAATAAACTCTATATGATTGGATATTTAGTGTAAATCTATCAGATTACATTCACACATATTCTTGTAAAACAACACCAATGACTTGGATGTTTAACTCAATGAATGGAAATTGAGTTTATATCATGTTTATATCAATGAATTTAGAAATTTTCAATGTGTTGATTATGTGTATAAAATGTATATCAAAAAAAGTGGAGTGTAAATTACTAGATGAATAATAAATAGTAATTCCCCACATAATCTTGGAGTAAAATAATCAACGAAGTATGCATAAAGCCCACTGAGTGGAAATTGAAATTTGAAATTCCCTTACTGATTTGGTAACTTATGAAACATACAAACCATTAAAGAAGGATCATACAATGAAGATTTAAATAATCATAAATTAATGTATATTACACCATGAATAAAATCATGGACAATACATACGCCACACAAAAGGAAATAGTTGCAATTATATCATGAATCTGACGGGAATAAAAAGTGAGATGAAAAACCCTTACTTGGTTGTAATAAATAGAGTCATAGACCAAAAGTTAATAACAACCAAATGAATCATGGAATACCATTAATATTAATTTAATCATGATAATAAATATCAAATGGAAGAATAAAATACAACACATCCAATAAATAAGTGGCGAACAATGGAAATCTCACAGAATTAAAAGTGAGATAAGAATCCCCTTACATTGTACTTTTCCTTGGTAGAGGGTAGGATAACCTCCTGTATAATGGTTAAATATTTTATATTAAATTATAGAATAATAATATAGATTAATATGATATCATATATTATCTTTTAACATTGATTTTTTAATAATATCTAAGTATTATCGTCGTTTCGGGTGTTAACTGATTAATTTTATTTTATATGTTTTGTTACATTAGTGAGGTATTTTATGGATAGGATGTATCTTATTAAAACTAAAAAACATATTTTGTCATTAAGAATTATTTTTAACCAGCTAATGAAAATTATTCTTAAATGGATACGATTGGGAATGAATCTCATCGTGTTTGTGCAGACGGTAATCCGTACGTACGCACGAGCGACCATATCATTATTTTTATATTAAAATAATATATAATTGGATGGTATATCATATAAAAATAATAATTATCATGTTTTATTTATTATTTACATCAATTAAAAATCATTATTATACCCATCCAAAAATAATATATTGAATAACAATTACACCATGACGTGGAGATGGTAAACCGTACATACGCACGTATGGTGACAAGTCATTCAAAGGTTGGATAGAATAATGAATATGGTTGTACCATATTTATAATAACATAACATTATATAGAAGATACTTGAGTTATTATTTTTTAATTGATACAACAATGAAAGAGGATGTGGAAGAATAAAGGAACTTGAAAGGGGTGATGAAATATTTACCTCTTCTTCGGGTTCTTCCAATTGATTTGATCAAAAGGTCTACTTAGGATGGCTTTCTGACTAAAGGAAGGCTTCTAGGATAATGGATGTACTGTTTAGATGGTTTTTTGGAAGTTTTTTTCTGATCCAAATTTCTTTTAAGATTCAAATAAGATAGGAGGGGGAGTTCCCATTTATAAGAGGAGTGAGGGGCACCTTAGAAAAAGCTAGAAATATTATTTTATAATAAAATCAATTTGGTTTCTAATGACACCAAAGTGAATTATTTGAATGATAAGGTGGGTATGGGTGGAAAACCACTCAACCAATTGGTTTTAGACAGGTTTGGGTCACTATATTAACCTTATCTTTTAGATTTAAATATATGTTAAATAGTTTTACATTTACCATGTCTCTCTGTATTTTTTTATTAGATGGTGAATAAACATACTATAAACATCCAAGAAAACCCAAAGTGGTTCATTAATGATATAAAAATCATTATATAAGTATTTTGTGTGATCCTTTGATTTTTAGGAATAGAATATCAATTAATAATATAATATTTGTTTTAAAAACACTTTTATGTCAATTTTGACACTATTTGGTATATTGTTTTTGGTAAATTCATAACACCATTATTACATTACAAAAAATTCATCTAACCAACCCCAATCTGCCATATTAACGTATAAAATTATTTTAATTCATAAAAACTCTCAAATTACATTTATTTGAATATTTATAATATCAATTATTTTAATATTTCATTAATTATGAAATTACTGCATCATCATTGGGTCATAAATAAATTAAATTATTTAAAGTCTAAAAAATATAAATAAAATACCATTATGTAGTAAAGCATTTTAAATATCTAATTAATATTTATAGTTGAATTTATATTATGTGTAACCCTTTATTAAAAATGTTATATTTGTTAAACATTGATTTTAACTCTTTTAACTCTTCTTTGAATTAAATAATAATAATTGTCCTAATATAATCCAAGTGGATCAAATATGTTCATATTTTATTCCTATGGTAGTTTCTGGTCGAATTATACTTATCCAATAGAATTATTACCTGTTTTATGGTAAAAATAATATCAATTTTATCTTTAATTACCCTATTTACCTTAAACCGTGACAAGAAAAAGTTTAAAGTTACTATTCACCAAAATTATTTATATCTGATTAAACAACATTTTACTCCTTTATATTAACCGTTTCTCTCATATTTTCAAAATTCAACTCACATAAGTGGTAAAATTGTGTTTTCTGTAAATTTGCAAATGCTGCTAGGAGGTGGGTACTAGATGGTGAAAAGTTCAATAGAATTTTATATATCTAATATTATTAAAAAATGACTCAAATGAATTAAATTGAATATAAATAAGTATAATGTATCTATTTTTACCTAAAAAAATTTAAATAAAATAATTAATTATTTAAATAAAAATTCAGCTTAAAATTATAACACAATATTTTTCATTATTCATCAAAAAATTGAATGTTTTCAGAAAAAGACCAAAAATTCACCCTAAGATAATTTCAATATTCCGAATCCAAAAATGAAGTCCATTTTGAATGATAAAATTTATAAAATTTTAAAAAGTGGGTACTACTATTCATAATGACTAGTTTGATTGATCGCGGTGTGTTAGAATCTTGAAGTTGCATACAATGCAAGCTATTATATTATTTAAAGGGAAACGTACCGTGGAATCTTGGGGTGTTACATTCTTCCCCACTTTTGTAAATTTCGTTCTCACAATTTTTAAAATTGGGCTTGGGAACATAATTGAAACTCCCACATCAGAAAAAAGAGTCAATAAAAGTATCACTTTAATAGAAAGAAAGGGAAGTACAAAGGTCACCCGAGATAACCTGTACTAGGAATCCATGTTGGAAAACAAGGATATAGAAGATAAAATAAGTGTCATGTTCTGATAGAGAGGGATAGAAACCATGATCAGGAGAAAGTTAACAACAAGAAAACCACAAACCTATGATGGGACAAACAGTTATTAGTTTCACAGTAGGAAAAGTAAATGTTCAACAGTTTTTTGTTTTAAGTTACTTTTCATAAAGATAAGGAATTTATTTATGATATTGACTAAGAACATAAAGATATATTCTTACTTTTTAAGTATATTTTCATTCGTTAATTAATTTCTACCACTAACTAGTATTTTTTTCAAATGATGGGTATTCAAGATGACTTGACCACACCGGAAGTGCTAGAATCAACTTCTAGATAATCACATGATCAAGAAAAGATAAACTATATATTTACATTGACTTTAGAGATTAATCAAAACCAAAACGGTTCGTACAAAATCAGATGATCCCCCAAAAATATATTCTTTTAGAAAACGAAACATTAATCTTATCTTTTAAAATTAAACCTACAATACCTCAAAGTAAAATAAATACCATTCAATAAATTATTTTCCTTAAAATAATTCAATATAATCCCAACTAATATTGAAAACCAAAACATAGAAGAATTTGGTTATGCATTCTTCCACATTAATTTGTATCTTCAAATGACATCTAGCACTCGTAGAGTCACATATTTAAATGTAATTAACCAAAATAACATATTCTCTATTATAGTTTAATCATTTACATAAATAACCCAATTCAGTATAAATCCACAATAAAAACATAGATAAAAACCCACCATTACTCCTCAAATGAAATCCCATAGTATTATATTTTCATTAGGCATATAATGTTCCTAACAGAGTGAACGTCTTCGAAAAGAACATTTATCACTTCATCACGAAATAATTTTTCAATACTATGGATATTCATTTGATAAGACATAACATCCCAAATCAACTTGTTATTTATCAATAAAATAATTTCATTAAAAATAATTAATAACACCAACCAAGTACTTCATGTAGTCCAGTGGTAGGTGATAAATCCAAATCACACACTGGTTGTGGGTTCAATTCCCACAGCTTTGTCCGACGTGACAGGTTTTCACACGGTCTGTGTGCTATCATTTTTCAAAAACTATATTTTATAACATTACCAAAATGAGATAAATTCTTCAAAATAACCATAACAGAAATTTACCACAAATGTTTTCTCATACCTTTCATTTTCATCCCAAAATATAATAACTTGTAATTTCCTCAAACCCAATGATCATATATAACCAAATTTATATTTATATCTCTATCAACCAGAGAAAATAAAATTCTTAATCAAATATCATTTTCACATGACAAACTTAAGGGTTACAAATACAAGAGAAAATTATTCCAAAGTAATCCCACAAACAAGAACAACTAATACTTTTATTAATTTCTCCAACAATATATAACCACATAGCTTATTCTTTGACCCAGAAAATATCTTATAGAAAAATGAATTCACATGGGTAATTTCCAGGTCCCCTACATTTACAGAAAATGACTATAAATGGATTCTTGGGACCATTTTTTTCTTCCATGGTGCTCTTCATTTTTCATTTGAAATTTTTATTTTATGTCCTTCTTTCCCACACGTAATACATTTATTTTTTCCATTGAGACACTTTCTTGGGTGTCTCCTTCCACATTTTCAGCATGATGGGAATTGGGGAGTTTTTTTCTCCATGGTCTCCACTGCTGGAGATCTTTTCATTCACCACATTTCTCTTCTTTGTTGAGTTTGGGAGTTAGTTAATATATATGTTGTTGATCATATTTTTGGAAAAATGATTTGGAATGAAGACGATATATTTTACACTTATCAACATTCCAATTTGTTACTCATTTCCACCACCGTTCCCACCTTGTACATCATGTTCAAAGTTACTATGACTTTCTTGGAATCCAACAATTGAATAATACTAGAAATCATTGTGTGAGTAAAAGTAGTCATAAAATCATTTTGAGATTATCATGAAACCATATTTTCAATTTTAAACACCTTACGGTTAACCAAGGTAATTTAATATTATCTTATATTAAAATCCTTCAAATCGATTTGTAAAGAAAATATAAACTATCCTAAGAATATCCCCGAGGAGTGTCGTAACTAAGAGTGGAGAAAGGCCCATTGACATTCACCAGTTCCCGTTTGAGTCTAGATCAAAGAGGTGTTTTTAGGTTTTACACCTCTGTACATCAGTGAGAAAGCCACCTCTACATGCTCATATCCAGACAGACATGTATTGCTGAAAAAACTCACAAAATCTCTACAATTCCAAAATTTTAGGAATTTCTTCTATAATATTCCTCAAATTCTATCTTAGGGTAATGTGCTCTAATTTGGGTTTATCTAATTCTAGATTCCAAGGTTTGTATTAATCATCCACTGATACCAACTATAACACCCTGACCCTAGTTACCTAGAGTCGGTGCATTAATACATAACATTGACATGATCACAATAGATCATATCTCGATATACTGATTAGTTTAGTAGCCTTGGAAGTAAAAGATATATTCATAAGGTTTACATTACATCATAAAATGAAAAACTATAACAATATTGTTTCCATGGAATACACTGATATTCCATAGACTATCTCTACAAGTTAGTCATAATATACATCTTCGCATCCTAGGAAAAATAAAACATAGAAATGGATGATCTCAGATGCTTAGTTAGGATAAAAATATAGCGGAAACATTAATAAATAAGCAAAGACATTTAAGGAAATTTATAGAAATAAAACAAAATACTTTTCAACATAAACTTCATCATATTATGTAAAATATCAATCAAAATAATTCCATTTACTTACTCTCATTGATATTTTACTAGTCGAATAATCACATGCAGAATCAATATCCACTTTCATAATGATGGAATGTATAATTCCATACTTTCATAACCACATAGTCAAGGCCTTGTGGGAAGACTACAAATAATATTTTTGAATACCTTGTGTCAAGACACTAATTTGTCTCATTAGACCTACCGATGCATCGATGATCTATAGCGAGCTCCAACTGTCACTTACTATGTCCAATGAATTACTCATAAGAAAAGTTTGAAACATAACATAAACATTCGTATTAAAACTAGCATATGAAATGTCCATACATTATCCGCGAACCATGAATTTTAATAAAATATCACATCCATAGTTAAACAGAACTCATTCAATACAATACAGATGATTTTATTGTAACAGATTAACGTCAATTGATAATAATGACGAATATTGACATAGATGAAAATAATCATCAAACTATTTGAAATAAATATCCCCCATTTTCTTGAAATCATTTAAAAATCACTATTTTCCAAGAAGTCATTTAAAAATAGTTTTTGAATCAAAGTGTCCCATACCAATTTGAAACATTTAAAAGTAATTTTAATTTTAAAACATTAATTTCCATATAAATAAATCATTAAAACCATTTTTAAAACAAAGACATTAATGAGAATGATTTAGAAGAATAAAATTTTATAACATTTTGAATGATATTTTAGGTAGAGTTTCAAACCAAATGATTGATGCTTGAATAAAAATAATTGAGATAATAAAAACGTTATAATATCATGGGAATAAATTATTTCATGATATACTATGTCATTGGATATTATATAAACCATATAAAAGTGAATTTGTGAATGACAATAAAGAAGTCTCAAAGGAATGTAAATTGAGGTGAATTCCCTAATAAAATAGTATCCTTAGGTAAAAGATAAATCAATGAAATAATTATGTGTGAAAATATAGATATACTCAATATTATTGGATATTTAGTGTAAATCAATAAGAGGACATTCACACATATTCTTGTAAAACAACACCAATGACTTTGATATTTAACTCAATGAATGGAAATTGATTTATGATCAAGTATATAGTAGTGACATGAGAAATTATCAATGGAGTGATTATATGTATCAAACGCATATCCACACAAAGGTGAGTGGAAATTACTACATAAATAATAAATGGCAATTCAACAAAGAATCTTGGAGTAAAATAATCAATGAAGTATGTGTAAAGCCCACTGAGTGGAAATTGAAATTTGAAATTCCCTTAACGATTTGGAAAAATATGAAACTTACAACCCATGAAAGAAGGATCATAAAATGAAGATTTAAATACCCATAAATTAAATTATTTTACACCAAGAATGCAATCATGGACAATACATACGCCACACAAAAGGAAATAGTTGCCATTATAGCATGAATCTCACATGGAATAAAAACAGAGATGAAAAACCCTTACTTTGTTTCAATCAATCAAGTCGTATGATAAAAAGTTAATAACAATCAAATGAATCACAGAATAACATGAATATAAATATAATCATGATAATATATATCAAATTTTATTACACAATACACCACATCAAATAAATAAGTGGCGAACAATGGAAATCTCACCTAATTTTAGGTGTGATAAGAAAAAACATACCTTGTACATTTCCTTGGTTGAGGGTAAGTTAAAAACCAATATAATGGTCAAATAATTGTTATTAAATTATTCAAATATCTTACATATTAATATGAAATAATATATGATCTTTTAACATTGCTTTGTTAATAATATATTAGTATTATCGTCGTTTCAGGTTTTAAATGATTGGTTTTCCTTTATATGCTTTGTTTGGTAAGTAATTTTTGTTATGTATAGGATGTATCGTATTCATATTAATAATTATATTAGGTCTTTAAAAATTATTTTTAATCATCAAATGAATATTAGTTTTGAATGGATATGATGGGGAATGAATCTCATCGCTTTCGTGGAGACGGTAATCCGTATGTACGCACGAGCGACAATATCATTCTTTTGATATTAAAATAATATACAATTGGATGGTATATCATTTATAATGAATCATTATCATGATATATTTAATATTTAAATCAATTAAACATAATTATTATACCCATTTTAATAATAATGCATTGAATAAAAATTACACCACGACGTGGAGATGGTACGTCGTTCGTACGCATGTATAGTGGCATGTCATTCAAATGATGGATAGAATAATGAATATGGTTGTAAAATATTTATAATAACATCACAATATATAGAAGATACTATAGTAATTATTTTAGGATGGAAAAAACAAAGAATGAAGAAGTGGAAGAAGAAAGGAACTTGAAAGAGGTGATGAAATATTTACCTTTTCTTCGGGTTCTTCATTTTGATTTGATGAAAAGGGCTTCTTAAGATGGATTTATGAATAATGGAAGGCCTATAATATGATTTTAGGACAGTTTTTATGGTATTTGGGTAGGGTTCAGCCAATCCAAATGGCTTTGATGATGTTAATTAGAGAGAAGCAGGAGAGCCCTTTTATAGGAGGAGTGAGGGCACCTTAGGAAAAGTTAGAAATATTATTTTATAATAATATCATTTTATGTTCATAATCTCTCTATATTATATTATTTATTGTATAAGGTGTGGATGGGTTGAAAAATACTCATCCAATAGGTTTTATATATGTTTGGGTCAATATATTAACCTTATATTTTAGATTCAACTGTTAGTTTATAGTTTTACATTTACCATGTCTCTTTGTATTTTTATATTATATTATTAATAAACTTATTATATACTTCTAAGAGAACCCCAAGTGGTTCATTAATGATACAACTATCATTGTATAAATATTTTTTCTGAACCTTAGATCATTATAAATAGAATATCAATTAATAATATAATATTTGTTTTAAAAACTCTTTTATGTCAATTTTGACACTATTTGGTATATTGTTATTTCTAAATTCATAAAAACGTTATTACTTAGAAAAATATTCATCTAACCAACCCTAATATGTCATATTATCCTAGAAAATCATTGTATTTCGTAAAATGTCTCAAATTACATTTATTTAAATATTTATAATATCAATTATTTTAATATTTCATTAATTAGGTAATTACAACATCATTATTATGTCTAAAATAAATTAAATTATTAAAAGTCTAAAAAATATAAATAAAATACCATTATGTATGATATCTTTATATCTTTATAATTAATATTAATACTTGAACTTATCGTATTTGAAACACTATATTAAAAATGTTGTAGTTATTAAACATTGATTTTAACTCTTTTGACTCTACTTTAAATTAAATAATAATAAATGTCCTAATCTAAATCAAGTGTGCCATGGATGTTCAAATTTTATTAATAAGGTATTTTTGGTTGAATTATACTTATCTAATAGAATTAAGACACGTGTTAGGGTAATAATAATTACATTTTTACCTTTAATTACCATATTTACTTTTAACTGTGGAGAATAACAGATCAAAGGTACTATTCACCAAAAAAAAATTCTTATTGAACCAAATTTTACTCATTGATATTAACCATGTCTCTCGGATTTTCGAAATTTAACTCACAGAAGTGGTAAAATTATGTATTATGTAAATTTGAAAATTCTCCTAGGATGTGGGTAAAAGACGGTGAAAAGTCCAATAAAATTTTATTTATCTAATATTATTACAAAATGAATCCAATGAAATAAATTTAACATATATTTTTATAATGTATCTATTTTTACCTAAAATAATTTTATATAAAATAATATATTATTTAAATAAAAATTCTGTTTTAAAATATAACTTAGAGTTGTTCACTATTCACCAAAAATTGAAAGTTTTTAGAAAAATACCAAAAAATCACCCTAAGATAATTTTGATATTCCAAATCTAAAAATGAATTCCATTTTGAAAGATAAATTTTAAAAAATTGAAAAATGTGGGTATTACTATTCATAATTGCTAGTTTTATTGGTTGCGGTGTGTTAAAATCTCGATGTTGCGTACAATGAAAGATATTACATTATTAAAAGGGAAACGTATCATGGAAGATAGGGGTGTTACAATACCCACTTGATAGAAGTTGAAAAAAGAGTGGAACAATCATAAAAAAATTAATATGATTTTGTGGGAATAATGGAAACAATGCAATAAAATGATGAAAAAAAATCATTAAAAATAGAATGATATATAAATTAGTTAATTATGTAATTATATAATTTAATTATATAGGGTACCTGAATTTCATGGCTGAATAAATAAAAAAAATTATAGTACACTAAATTAAAGACTCAAAAGTCCCAAGTATCGAGCCACATGTCGATCTTGTCTCCAAATTATAGCTCATATAGCCTGAAAAATTCAATAACAATGTCCCTTTCCCTAGTCCAATCATAAATCAATATATGATTTTCATATACTAAACAATATATTTATTAGGGTGTCAATACAACTCAGTAGGCCGACACCTCCATTTTTAAACATAAACAATCTGATCATATGTGAACAAATTATTGCAATACAAAAATGGATTAATTAATTAATCAATTAAATTTGTACCACATTAGTCTAACTCCAGAGAATTCAAAAAATATCTTTGAGCCAGTATCAAGACCCTAAATACCATAACCATATATCCATGGTAAATAATAACATACTTAGGCACCATGTTCGAATGTCTCAAAACAAGTATCATAACCATTCCAATTATAAATATATTGGAAGTGAAAAAATGATTCAGGTCAAGTCCTATTATAAAATAATTACAAGATGAATCATCACCATTCTCTATATATTATAATTTCAACATGTCACTAGGAATAGTCAACTATATAATCAGCACATCTTGTATCAGGGACATGACCAACACGTAATCATTCCGTCCTGAATAATTTGGAATTGAATACTATATAGGGATTAGAGAATGTTTCTAGGGTGATCCCATTATATAATAATAGGATCATGTATCACTGGGAATAATATCAAGGATATCACAAAATCACATCATCAAGATGAATTTTTTAATATTTAAATTACCATTTATCATTAAAGTACACATTTTTTAATCATTAGTTCCTAAAACAATAACATTCTAGTCATTTCAATGATGAACCCCTTCATGGGTGAATACATGTCAAGAATTCACCCAAAAATCATGTCATTATAAACACATTTTAATCCATTTGTGAATTTATTAATAAACTTGAGTAATCTCACCAAACAGATTCTATAAGGTAGGTCATAAAAAATTGATCCAAATTGATTCTGTAGATTAAATCCATTCCATCATTTATCTAATTTTGGAAAATTTTATGTTGGTGAAATTGAAATATATTTCACATTTATTTAAATAAAAATAACTATAATTTATGGGGTACACCCCTTCCTAAAACAGGAAATTAACACGTTTCATCTAAAGGATAACAATAATGAGGAAGAAGATGCAAAAATCAACAGATGAATCCAATATTAATTTTGATCATAATATACATCAATCCCAATTGTAGTCCAAGTATTTAATCTTCCTAATGGAGAAGAATGCATGAGGAAGATGAAACCAAAGAAATTGAATTATTGTTGATCAATCACAAAAATGGGATGTTCAGAAGGAAGGATTTCATGACAAAAATTTCTTGACTTCATCCAAGGGTTGGGAAGAAATTTTTTTAGCAAGGTGGGTGATATATCCGCTTCCCAGAATCATTTAAAATGTCGCATGAGATATTATATAGGGTGTAACGCATTATATATTGTGTATTTATTTTTATATTGACACTCAAAAAACTCACCATCTTTGGTTGATGTTTATCACTCTATAATTTTACATGAATTGACATTTTTAAATGTGTTGTATACTTTTCATTTGGAAAATCAGTTCACAGTCTATAATCATTCCCAACATGTGTCTGTCGACATTTAGACATCATGTAATACATTAACATGGTGTGTAAATGTTCTATAGATAGTTTTCATCCAAGGGTCCTACGTAATGATTTGAAACATCTCCACAAGCATATAAATCATAAAAACCCATTGAATACAATTTAACATGTTTATTTTGGGACTATATTTATTCAAATAAACATGCATACCTGAATATCATGTCACCCTCTCAGTATAATATATCATCGCTAGACAAGACTCAACTTCCAAGGATTAATGAAAAAGAATAACCTAATAGAATTCATTTAATAGAAAATATTAATGAGGTATATAGTTTAAAAAATATTGGATCTTACAATATAAATCATAAATGAATCATGTACATTCATTTATTTTAAATTTTCAACCCCAGTTCTCATTTGATTCATATATATCATTATAAAATTCCAATATAATATGTATTCATAAATCCATTTCTAATGAAACTCATCAACACAATTCTTATTTATTTTATTAATCACATGGATCCTTCTAACAAATTCACTAAATTCATCTAAAAATTAGTTTTATCATTTTCAAACTCTCTTATAGAGGAAATATACCAAATTGATCAAATAACTATATATATCATATAATAGGAATTGATTTCAAATTTGTTAATTCCAATTTTCTGAATTAATATATATAAATATCAATAACTCTATAACAACTCTAACTAATATATAACTAATTTTTCTTTAATAATATACATCATGAGTCATTATGGACTAACAAAATGTTCTGAAAACAAATACAACATCCGTGTAACACCCTGACCCTAGAATCCCGTAGTCGGTGCATTATTTTAATACATTGGCATGATTACAAGGAATCATGTCTCTAAGGACCGATCAATATAATTGTCATGGAAAGTAGATTACAAATGTGAACGTTACATTACAATTTCAAAAATAAAATAGAACAAAAACAATACTTTGAGAAAACCATTATTCTCCTAGATTAACACATCATTTCAATCATAATACACTTCATCACATCTTGGAAAAAATAAAAAATAAGAATGGGGTGAGCTAAGATGGACAGTATGGATAACAGTATAGCGGAAACAATCATAAATAAGAATAAATATTTAAGAAAATGTATAAGACTAAAACCCTATCCTTTTAAACATAATCTTTAGCATAACATTGAAATGATAAATCCAATAATTCTATTTACATATTCACATGGATATTATACTATTCGAATAATCACATGTAATATCAATAGCTAATTTCATAATGATGAAATGCATATTTCTAGACATCATAACCACATAGTAAAGGCCTCGTACTAAGACTAAAAATAAAATTTTTTCATGTCCTTGTGTCAGGATACTAGTTTGTCTCATGATAGCTACTGATGCATTGAGGAGCTATAGTGGGCTCCACCCATCACTTACTAAGTCCAATTCATTATTTATATGAAAATGTTCAAACATAACATAAACACTCGTATTAAAACAAGCATACGAAATGTCAATACTTTAACCATAAACCATGAATGGTACAAAAATACAACATCCACACTCAAACATATAATATCTCATTCAATACTATATATATGTTTGTATTATAATAAATCAAACTCAGTCATGAAAAATATCCAGTCATGGATGTTGACATTGTTAAAAATTATTAGTAAAACCGTTTGAGAGAAATATCCCATTGTTTTGAAATCATTTAAAATTCACCCATTTGTAAAGGAATTAATATAAAAGTCATTTTTGAATCAAAGTGTCCCATACCAATTTGAAAATTTTTATTGTAATTAATATTTTAGCACAATCATGTCCATATAAATAAATGATTACAATCTTATTGAAAACAATGACGTTAATTAAAATGATTTAGAAAAATAATTCATTAAAACATTTAAAGTGATGATATATATAAATAAACTCTTCTATAAAAGAATAAAATATTCATTTCTAAAACATTTTAATGAAATATGGACATGGATGATAAATATGTCCCAATAAATTCTTACACATATATAATCTCATATAATAATGATATTGAGGAATTTACCCTTACCGTGTACTTTCCTGTAGTCGAGGGTATGTTTATCCTTCTGTATATTGACCATAGTATGTTATTAAATTACACTGGAACCATATTAACATTTATGACAATATATATTATTTAATTATTACTTTATATAACCCAATTAATAATAATTTCCATGTTAAAGTAACATTTCTAGTTAAAATTACTTTCTTTGTCGTACATGTTTTAACTTGTTATTTTTTATCGTGTCACATAGATCATGATTTAAATATTTCATGAATATAAAAAATTATTTATATATCATATAATCATAATATAAATATTAATAATAGATAGATATATTAAATGGATAACATCGTTTATGGAGGTGGTAGGTCGTACGTACGCATAAACACCATTTCTGTTTTCATATCGTATTGAATGGATGTTTGTAATTGAGATATATTTAAAACATATATATATATATAATTATAGTATAATTATTATTTAATATATTAAATACTTATTAATAATATATATTTTTATAATCATAATTTAATGGGTAACGTAGAAATAAATCTCATCGCGTTGTCGATACGGTTAGTCATACGTACACACGAATGGCATTATCATTCAATTGATGGTGAAGTAGTATGAAAATGGTAGGATTATTATATATAAATAATAATTAACATGTTATATTTATTTTTTACATCAATTATACATCATTATTATACCCATTCAAATAATGACATGCTGAATAACAATCTACACCATGACATGGAGACTGTATGTCATACATACACACGTATATTGACCATGTCATTCATAGGAATGATAGAATAATGAATGTGGTTTTACCATATTCATAATAACATCGCAGTATGTATATGGTATTGAATTTATTATTTTTGTATGGAAACAACAAAGAAGGAGGAAGTGGAAGAAGAAAAGAACATTCAAAGAGGTGATGAAATAATAACATCTTCTTTGGGTTCTTTCTTTTGATTTGAACAAAAGGGCTCCATAGTATGGCATTCTGACCAAAGTAAGTCCTCTAAGTTGAAGTGAGGGTAGTTAAGATGAGATTTGATTAGGTTTTGGCAGACCAAAATTGTTTTAGAGGTGTGTAATCATTATATGGTTATGTACCCTTTTATAAGAGAGGTTATGGGCACTTTATGAAAAGTTTGAAATATTATTTTATTATAAAATCATTTTAGGAATATAATTGATCCAAATGAAATTATTTAGAGTATAAGGTGGTAATGGGTCAAAATGTTTTCAACCAATATGTTTTAGAAAAGTTTATCTCACTATATTAACCTTAACTTTTATATTTCACCATTACTTAAATAGTATATCTTTTACCAAGTCTTTTTTTATTATTATAATAAAGGGTAAACAAAAATACTATAAAAATAAATGGAACCAAAATTGATTAATTTATTACATGTCAATCATTATATAAGTCATTTGATAGAATGTTCGTTTTTTAGTAATATTATATCATTTAATAATATAGAATTTGTTTTAAAATCTCAATTTTGTAAATTTTTTCACTATTTATAAATTGATTTTTGTTAAAGTCATAAAAACTTGATGGATTAGAAAAAATAAATTAAATCATCCTCAAAATGTCATATTTACCTATAAAATTAGAATATGGCTTCAAAAGATTCAATATGCATTTATTTTAATATTTGTAATATCAATTATTTTAATATTTCATTATGAAGATAATTACTACATCGCCATTGTGTCATAAATAAATTTAATTCAATTATGAATAAAAATTATAAATAAGATACCATAATGTAGGAAATATTATTTATAGTTTTAATGAATATTTATATGTGAATTTATCATATGTGTAACCCTATATTAAAAATTGTCTTGTTATTAAACATTGAATTTTATACTTTTAACTTTTATTTAAATAAAATATAATAAATGACCTAATCTAACTAAAATAGATCAAAAGAATATAATTTTTCACCTATGGTTGATTTTGGGTTGAAAAAAACTTCTGCATTAGAATTAGGACATTTTTTAGAGAAATTATAATATCATTTTTATCTTTAATTACCATATTTACATTTAATCGTGTTAAATAAAATTTATATGTTATTACTCACCAAAAATTATTTTCATCCAATTGAACCAAAATTTACATAATTATGTCAATAGTGTCTCTCATATTTTTTAATTCAATTCATAAAAGTTGTAAAATTATTTTTTATACAAATTTGAAAATGTGTCTAGAAGGTGGGTAAAAAAAGTTCTATAAAGTTTTATATGTCTAATCTTATAATAAATTTACTCCAATGAATAAAATTGACCTAATATATGTATTGAGTATATATTTTTACATTAACATAATTGTTTAATAAAAAAATTATTATTCAAATTAAAATGTCTATTTTATTCTATAACGGAGTATTTTTCACTATTAATTAAAAATTGAATGCTTTTAAATAAATAAAAAAACATTAACCTAACATAAAATTTATATTCAGAATTAAAAAATAATTTTTACATGAAAAAATCAAAAAACATATTGGTTTTATTAATAAATTTAAAATTAATTCACGTTGTCAAAAACAGAAAGCATGTTATTTAGAAGTAAAAACTATCAAACGATTGATATGTGTTTAATTCCAATATAAATGTAAAATTACATAAAAAATAAATAAAATGGATTAAATTATAGAAATATATTATAATTAACCTTCAAAACCTTTCAAATGTTTAATTTGAAAATATGCATTATTTTGATTAGAAATGTTGTTTTCAATTAGTATTCAGTATTTTCACTATTTATCAAAATATTAAATTTATCAGAAAAATACCAAAAAAAATTCCAAATTTTTTTTTATATCTCACTTATAGTGAAGAAGATTATTTTGTCAAATTTAATATATAAAATTGTCAAATATTGTATTTAAAAAGGGTTCACTATTAAAATGTCGTAATATTTCATTTTCATTGAAAAACATTTCTTTTATTAGAAATTTTTTAATTTTTCTTATATTATGTCTAAGAAACGTATAATATGGATGTTAAAATTATATTAAGTATATAAAATTCAAAATGAAGTTAATACTATTCATTATTGCTTTTCAAACAGTTAGTTTGGTAAGACTTGGTGCACTCAAACTGGGTGTTGTGTGTGGCGCAAGCTATTGAATTACATTAAAGAGATAAAGTATTATGATATCTTGGGGTGTTGAATTCTATTATACTTAAATATATTACATCCCCGCAATTAGAAATTGTTCACAAAAAATAAAAAGATTAAAATAGAAAATACCTTTGTGGGAAACCCACATCAGAAATATTGTTAATAAAATTGTTTCGTAATAAGGAAAATAGCGAAATGAAAATTTCATCCCCCAATTAGGGCTTTGAATAGATGAAAAATGGGGGAAATTATAGACACCATATTATAGTAAAACATAAATATTATCAGGGAGTGATTGAGATCATCAATCACAAATAAGTGAACAATAAATGTAATTTTTGGCCTCAAATACATTAACCAAAGATGATTTAAGGTATCATCGATTTAACAAAACATATGGTATTTGGATAACAAATATTTTATATACTTTTATTTAAAGAGGATGGATAAATTTACTTTCTAGAAAAAAAATCAAGAAAACACACTTGATATCATTACCTGTCGTAATCAAAATCTCAACATTTGGTTGTGAATCTATCTATTTTCTCTTTATCCCTTACAGAAGGAAATGAAGGTTAAAAATGATATTTTTTTTTTAATGTGTATTTGATAAATCAGAAGGTCCACAAGTATTTATTTAACACTCTATATGTGTACTGAAATCCAAAATGTTTTATCCAAATTTCCAATAAATTATAGTTTAACCTCATAAAAATATCAAGTTCTCAACTCACTTCATTACAACCTTTAGACTTATCCTAATATAACTATGTCCTAACTCACAGTCTAAAAATTTATATTGGAGGTAAACATAATGAAAATCCCTTTTTGACACACAATAACACCGGAGAACCTTCAGAAAGTATTCTCTTAAAACATGGTAACACCCTAAATTACAATAAAACGTTATTGATTATATACATGCTCCCTTATTCCTTATAGAATACTAGATATATTCCTAATATCCAAATTTTTTGATTACTCAAAAAATGATGTAATAGAAAAACCATTAATTAGTTCCATGGTAGTATTGAATATCCGATATAATTCATACAAGTCAACCATCTCAAATTCCAAAATAACTACCTTAGTATCATGAACATATTAAGTTTTATAATTCCTTCAACCATATATTTTTTAAAAAGTATAAATTTATATTGAGACAAATATTTTAGTACCATATAATCTCAAATCCCCAATCAAATATTACTGCAATATAATACTTATTTATTTAGATAATAATCTAACTAGTACATCCTTGATACAACCCTCAGATGACATAATTAAATAATAAAAATATAAGAACACTAATTATTCCACATCATCAGGGGTAGTATCATAACATGATTATTATCCACTAGCATCATTTGTGGTATACTCTGATGATTGGGACATTGATTCGTGTAGTGTCACAACTCTTTATTGATGAAGCATTGTACTTTTTTATCATTTTTCTAAACTTTTCAATCATTTACATGGTGTCCTTTTCTCCACAGTTATAACAATTATATTGGCGGATGTATTTTTATATATAAAACTTATATATATATATATATATATATGGGTTAGATAAATATATATGTGGATGTATTAATGTTTCATAATTTATATATATATTAGTAAAGAAAATAAATAAATAAATATTTATTAATATGAATTGTTTATATATACATATTAAAGGAATGATTTAATATAATTAAAAATATGTTTATAAAGATGAAACTGAAGATGATGGGATAGGTGAATGGAATTAATATGATAGAGAAATAAATAAGTGAAACAAATCAATAATGTTATTTAATTAATAGATTATTTTTTAAAAATTGTATATGAGGTGGTGTTTATGGAATATAAAATATTCCATTATTTGTCATGCCTCTCTCATTACCCAGCTCCCTTAATCATTTAATTTCTATTTTCATAATTACTTTTTCTGAAATTCTATCAATTATATCATCGGTGATTGTTATTAGATTGATGAGCTATTAGTTCTATTGGATTCATCTCAATGAGTAGAAAATTATTCCTATTTTTATGTTTTTGGGGTAGTATTTTTAACACATTAAACATAAAAAAATTTAATTATCATATATAGTGATAATTATAAACTATTTCAAAAATGAGGATGGGTCATGGAGTCATTGGTGCTTGATTGTGTTATGCTTGGGTGAAAGCATGGTTTGGGTTATGAAATCCGTTATAAAAGACTGTGTTGACTTAGAAAACCATGTGGTAGGATATTACCTATCATTTTTTCATTGATATATATGTTCTATAAACATGATATATATATATATATATTTATTTATCATGATTGATTCTAATCACATGTGCTGGAGTGTGCAGTCCTAAGATCCTTTTCGACAACTTGCTAAAATGAGTAAATTTGCACTTATTATTCTTGTTAGATGATAAGCAAATGCATTTTATAATATTATTGACTTATGAATATGTGTTATAATTTTTTTTGTATCCTACAATGTAATGTATTTTTTCATTGTATTATTATTTGTACCCAAGGAAGTTGGACAGTCATGGAATTTTCATCCCCTATAGGGGGAGTGAAAGAACTATATGGTGATTGGAATAAGGGGCCAAAGCATAGGGCTGGGATAAGATACTTTCACATAGATATTGTTTTATTCACTTTATGTAAAGTTTATTTTAAGGTGTATGTTCTCAAATCCTAGTGGATGTCTTGTATCTATCAATTCATAGATAATTTCTTGAAAAAGACCCCAATGATACCTACAATATGATATATTTCATGATTACAGGATAAAAATTTGATTGATTAATTATCCTTGTGGCTAGTCCATTGATATCCTGAAACCATGATAATCATCTGGTCATATAAATGATGTTGGTGTGGATGGGGGTTTGTGGCGTCTTGGTTAGAACATGTCCTCTTTATTTTGAATTGTATTTTTATTATTATTACACATTTATCAATTTTATAAAATGAACTTTTATAATTGAAAACATCAGGTGAATAATGAATTATTAAGGGAATAACAAGCCATTTAATCACACCTCAATCAGGAATTTCATTATGATTGAATATTTCATGAGGGATCCAGAAAATTTAAAGGTTCATGTGACAAATGACTAATTAGTGGAGTGTGGAAGTAGTATTATAATAGAGAAGACTCTATAGGATGCACTATTTATCCATTTTTTAATCTGATTATTATATTGTTTTTTCAAGTCAGTTTGGGGGATTCTTTATTTGTATTAAATGTATGATATAGTCACCTTTTTACATATTGTCGTTGATTATTTTTTGTATTGTTTATTGTCAATTATCAATCCCAAGACATGATTCTGATGGTATAGTCATACCACTACTAGAATAAGGCCCCAACTGCTAGCTGTTATCCTCCTGTATACGGGGAGGCACTGACAAGGACATGTTACCTTATTATTTGGACAATGTGGTTCAGGTATAGTTATTACAAATGTGGAATCATAATAGTTTTTAAACAGATTATAAGTAACAATAGGTAACATACATTTTATTAAATATTATATAGTTAAATTTCTTACAATGTTTTCCATTAAAAATTAAATCATATTGCATGATGTTTTAAGGTTCCAATTCCTATCATCCAATAATATTTTAGATGGATATTTATGTCCTTGTCAAATAGTTTTTTCATATAATAACATTATTTTCCATTTACTGAGATCATAAATTTCGCATGATTACTATTCATAATTAAAAAATAACTGATTTTTGTTTTAACAAATTTGATCATTGTAATTAGAAAAATTGAGTTAATATTATTGAATTTAAATTAAATTGGTAGAAGAAATTAATTTTTAGGTAATCGTGAAAAAATAAATGATAATCTATTTTTAGAATAGTACATTTCTATGAATAAAACTCAATTTATTCTTATCCCATGCATAAAAAAGAATTTTGTGATAGAAATAAAATTTGATTTTGAATATAATTTAGAAATTTTAGTTAAATAATTCTATAATGGTGATTCATTTAATTAATTTATTTGAAGTCACATTGTTCTAATAATTTTATTTTTAAAACTATTTTTTATGTATAAATTTTTTTATAAATAATTAAACCGTAAAATTTATTTTAATTTTCATATATAAGAATAATTAAAATATATGAGAAAAATTGAAAACTCAAAAAATTTTAAACGAATGAGGAAATAAATAATATTTTTAATAAAAACCTTTTATAATAGAAATTATATTTTTTTTATTTATTGCATATACAAATATTTTTGAAAATTTAACAACATTTATTATAATATACTTTTTAAAATATAAATTAAAAAAAATACATTAATTTAATAAATTAATATATTTATATGTTTTTGATATTATTCATAATATTTCATCATAAAAATAATAAAAAATCTTTTAACATGAAAATATAGTTTCGAAGAAAAATTGAATTTATTAGAAATTGAGAGTTTAATTTTTAAGCCTCAATCAATAAATTTGTGTTTAGAATAACTAGTATATATATTTCATGAAATGTTTGATGCTATTCAAAACAACTAAATTAATGGATTGTATATAATAGTCATATTGAAATAACAATTCTCAATTGTTCTTTTAGGGATATTGTTTTCTCCTTTATATGTGGTCAAATATAGTATTATTTTAAAAATATATAGATATATCACTCACCACCTCTAAAAATCACACCCTCTGTATTTCTTCCTTCCATCAAAATTATTATATTTGAAAATTTATTTATTGAAAACAACTTCAAATAAAGAAATAAAAATTCCTATTGTAAAGTTTATGTGGATATCATTCATAAAACCAAAAATAACATAATATCAAGTTCCTAGATAGGGTGAACAACTTTGAGAAATTATGATATTAGAATAGAAGATAAAAATTACCCCAATGGAAAAATAAAGTGTTATTAAGAACATCATCCATAGATTCTTAATGAACAACAAACAATATATAACTAATATGTGAAAAGGATATCGATTAATTGGAAATGAAGGTAAATGTAAAACATTTTTATTTCATGGTCATGTTAACAATGTTGGATATTTCATTTACTATCACTATATAAAACTCAATATATATACACACATTTTTATCTGAACAATTTCATCCCCTAGTTTTGATTAAATTAATATTCAGTTTATCTCTAAAACTAATAAATGAATAATGAAGATGACTTTTTAATCCCTAAATAACTAAAAATATCTTTTAACAGATTATAAGATTGATAAATTTATGAAAAAATAAATCATTCAATCAATATATTTTTTCTAGATCCACAATTTTATAAAAGGTTATCAAATTTTGAAAAATCATACATTAATCTCTAAAACTATTTCTAGTGGTTAACATAAACCATTGCAAAAATAGTTATAAATATAACCTTTTTATTATGTTAAAAAAATAAAAAACCAGAAAATATTGAAATAATGTTACTAAATAAAAAAATTCATCTTATGTTGAACACCAAAAATAGTATAGTAACATCACATAATTAATTTTTGAGTATCCTAACCATATATTCTCATAAAAAATCATTATAACCTGAGTTTCTATTAACAATTAATAAAAAAATAATACATTTAAATATTAAATATCACATTATTCATTAAATTATATCCATTTTTTTAATATACCATAAATAGAAAAAAAAAATTGTAAACTCGATCAATGATGTCAAAAGGCACATTGTCATTAAATTACTAATCAATTTGAAATTCATCAATACAATCCCATTTAACTTATCACAAATATTTGTCTATTTATCAAATTAATATCTCATCATCCTAAAAATATTATGGGTTATTATTGTTTATTCATGTATTCTCTAAAAATACCTCTTTATAAGTTAATTACATTTTTTTCAATATTATGGGATATTATTGTATACTCATGTGTTTTATAAAAATAACAAATATAATATCCTTAAAAAATACTTCAAATTAATTAATGAACTCCAATCATATATATTTATATCATCCAACATAAATCATTGGCTTAACAAAGGCCCTTTGAATAACAATGATTTCAGCATTTATTATGTAATTGACACAAAAAATTCCCATTTCCCCTACACAATAGTTTTTGAAATATAAATTGATCCTTATAATTAATTTTATATCCCCAATCAAAAAAATAATTTTTTATTGGTAATTGAATTCTCTATTCCCATGTTATCCACATATATATCATCTTCCCATTCATTTGAGACATTCACCAGTGTGGTTATTCACACATTCCGGAAAATTAAGAAACTAAATCTTCTTTATGGGATGGTCTCCACTATATTGTCTCTGAATAAAATATATCCTTATCTTATTTTTGACTCATAGAGATAGTTATGATTTATGTTATTTATTATATATCTTGTTAAATAATCGTTAATAATCACAAAATTCTTCATTTTAGTTAGAAACCCATTTTGTTTCTCATTTACATATTTTATAGGACATTCTATATTAAAACTATTCCATATGATCTTCCCCACTATGTAAAAAAATCTGTTGTGTATATTGAAATGATTATTGTGGAAAACTAAATAATCATTAAATATATATATTTTGATGTCTAAATCTTAACACCTTCTTTTCAATATATGATACATGAGGATTATCATTGGTAATCCATAATCCTCCTCTATTCAAATCATTTATAATTGTAAGTAATATAATGTTAATTACCCAAATAATATCTTCTGGTATTGTCAAACTAGGTGCACAATAAGGTAACATTTAATGGGTACCAAAATGATGGTAAATATATACTCATCAAATTATTTTCTCAATTATTACTAATAATGTTATATATTTCAACACCACACTGACATTTTGTATCACAATATGGTTTTATTTTAAGGAATATATCATATTCTATTCCTAGAAAAACATTATGACATTATCATATATTCATAAGTTTACGTATGTTTCAAATATTGTTTTTTATACTGAATATCAATGGCTGAAAACACCTCCACAAATAACAACATTATATGGCCTTGATTTTCACAAATAAATATTACATATTTTTAAATAAATATTTATTGCATTTTAGAATCAAATACATAATGAAATTAATGGATTAATGTATGTAACGCACCATCAATTTGTGAATTATATGTTTTTTAATTAATTTAATCAATTAATAATATTCAATTAGACAAAACACTAAATATAGATTTTGTTATATGAAACAACAATGTGTGACATACATTATATGAAACACCATGTCAATTTTACACTACATCAAACACATAGATTAACATTGAGTATAAATAAATTAATTTCTGTCTGGTATTACACACAATGTTGTGTACCGATGATATCATGGGTTACTTGCAATGTCATGTTTTACTAAATTAAAATATAATATTATTATTATTTTTAAAATGTGATTATAGTTACCAAATATCCATTGATTGGATGTTACAAATAAGATTAGTGAAATTTTGAAAATAGGATTTAAACATGTACAAAAATTTAACCCATCAGTTATCAATTAATATTAGTGAATTTGTGAACTATTTAAAAATAAAGAATTTTTTTCTTGGAAAAATATTTTTTTATGTACAAACACAATATCATTATAAATAATTTTAAAAACCACTTTTCATTAATGTTTTAAATAAACTATATATATTATACATTTAATAAATTTTTTAGAACTCATCCATCAGATTAGGTATATATATGTTAATAGTAAATCTATTTTTTTGAATAAAAATATATATTTTTGAAAAGGTAAATTTAACCCATTATAATTGAGAAACAATATTTATATAAATTTATGACACTTTTATAATTTTTATTTGGAAAAGTAAAAATAATTTTGGAAATTGGAAATTAAAAATAATATTATAGTGAATTTTATGTATTTTTCTTATGATGTTTTATTTTTATTATGAATAGTGAATAATACTACTTTTTATTTCTAAAACATTTATCATTTAATTTATTTACAATGTTAAAATATTTTTTTCATTTGTTCTAAATTTCAATTAGATCAATTATATATCAATTAATTCAATTTTTTCATTATATTCAATTTATCATTGAATTTTTATATAAAAATACCAAACACTAAATCATTTCTTCTTCAAAAATCCACTTCTTCGTCCCATATACAGGATTAAATTTGAATAAATTTCAATCAATTATGTTTTTAGAATTTGGAAAAATGGATTCAATATTTTAAATCCTCATAATATAGAAGGTTAAATAAGGTCAAAATAATTTTTGACAAAACATAATAGTGAAGTTAATTAAAATTAATCACAACGGTTTAAAGAATACCTAGCTAAAGAAGAGACTAAACCATACACTTAATGAAAAAATGCTCAAGAAACGTGTCAATAATCCATTTCATGGAAATATATCAACCATATCCTCCATTTTATCTAATGTTTCTCATTAACAATGATACTTTTCATAGAGAAAATATTGGTGGAATTCTATTTTAAGACATTTACAAGAATACCACTGCTCCTCTATAATAAAAAGGCCATCAATCCTACCACTTATTCAAAAGTCTAAATCCATTTTTATTTCCCAAAATATGCTCACATAATCTCCAAAAATCTTTTAATTAATTATATAATCCTCCATTTTTTAAATTCCATTCAATTAATTTCTATTGTGCAAAAAAACTAAGTTACCCTAAGATGAGGTAGCATCCTTCATAAAGATAAATTATTTTATTATCATTATATACCAATAAATTCATCATATTTTTTTTATTTAACAACCTAAGAATACTAAATATAGAGAAATGTATTTTTTCATTGGATTATACCAACATTTAAAAACATATCCATATAATGGGTAACGAACTAAACGTCCATGGGTATAACGAACTACCAGATCACGAAATGAGGTTATTAATTTCTCATTAACCCCCTATAATTTTGTGAATTATGATAAGAAATATATTATTATTTGATATATATGATATGTTAATGTTTTAGGAATTATTATACAATATATACAATCATGATTTCATTTTTTGTAAATACCATAATTTTGTTTGGGTAATTTTGAGTAACGCCTCCTCAAAGCGACGTGATTCATTCGCACTATACATGGAATGTATAACTCTTGGGTTTAGTAAAGATATATGATATATATGACATAAGAAATATAATATAATTTTATTAAAAATATTTATATATATTTTATTTACATTTTTTCTTTCAACAATACAATAAAACAGAATCAATGTTCATTCATACGTACGACAAACCATCTCCACAATTGGGGTATTCCATATTAGATTTATATATGCAATATATTGTTATAAATATATATATACAAACTATTTATGATATTTATAACATTATTTAAATTCTATAATTAATTAAATAATTATATTTGAAAGATTATTATGGGAAAAAATAAAAACATATATGAAAAACAAAGGAGATTTTACATGAAACGTAACATTATCATAGAGTTATTAATTAATGTCTAATATATAGTCATAACCAAATAACACATCTATTATAATATATAATAACATATCCATTTTTATATTTATATTGAACTTATATTCATTATATGGAAGTTTTGAACATGTACGATGATTCTTAAGCATTAATATACGATAATTCCATCACATATTTTATTTCTGTAAGATACACGCCATATTCACCACTCACCTTTATTGTGTTCTGTATATAAATCTATTTGAAATTTTGTATATTTAATTTTAAATATTTATTTATTTTATTAATTTTAAATTATTTTATTATTTCACAAGCACCTAAATTCAAATGTTACCCAAGCAGTAATTATTTTATCATCTCACTTTTTATGGGACACAAACATTTTCACCTTCTATTTACTATATATTTCATGTGTGAATACCAATGATTTATTCTATAAAATTTATTTTTAATTTTATATTCATTTACATATCTAATTTATAACCATTATTTCTTGGGTTTTATATTTTAAATGTTACCAAATTGGTAATGTAGATTTTTCATAATTTTTCATTTCATAGATACATGAAATGTTATGCACATATATAATTCTATGGTTTGTATATACTGATATTTACATTTTATATCACGAATTAAATAATTTTAATTATTTTTATGCTTTATTTAATGTTATAATTTTTATTTTATTATGATTCAATGTTAATAATGTGATAATTGTTTATTACGATAGTCTCATCAATTATCCAGATTGTTTACGATTATGATTTCATTGATATAATTTTATGATACATCTCTTATGAAATTTCATGATTTTTCATAACCTATTGTCAATAATTTCACATCCATTTAATGGAAAAAATTCAACTCTTGCGTACTTGAGGTAATTAATTATGTATTTAGTAAAATCACACGTTATATCTCCCTTTTGTTGGAAATATTTTTTATTTTAAAACCATGTTTTATTTTTATTAAATATTTGTTTAAATTGTTTTAAATTTTTTAATGATTTGTTTTAAATTTTAAAAAAAAAAAATCAATGAAAAAGATTTAAAATTTATTTTCATGCTTCTTTTACATGTTTTCAAGGAAAAAGTTTTCAATTATTTTTAGGATTCATTTATAGATTTTAAAGATAAATGCATTTATGAATTATTTTCAAGGGTATATTATATTTTTTTGTGGAAAAAGTATGTCACTATGTTCACATGATTTCATGGTATGTTTTCAAAAATATTTTCGAAGAAAAATATATTAAAATCTTTTTTGTTTTAAAGAGAACTATTTAAAGTATATATGACATCTTTCTCAAGAAATGTTTTAAACCGATTTTTATGGAATATTCTAAAACTGGTTTGTAAAAAATTATTTTGAAAATGTTACATGTATTAAAAATTGATTTTCCATGTGAACCTTTAAAAAAATACCTCCCTTAATGATGAAATTCTTGGTAAAAACATTATTAAATGGGGATATGATGCAAGGACACAATTCCTGTTAATTCACAATTTTTTTTTGTTTTGATGGAATGATGTTTATGAAACTCATTTCTATTCAATAGGTTATTCCATGAGGAATTATTATAAAACCCACCTCTTTTCTCATGTTATTCTAGGATGAAATGTTTGTGAATCCTCTCTATTTTTCATTGGATGTGATTTGATTACATTTTTGTGATACCCATTTAATTTCATGGGTTATCTTATGAATTTTTATGATCTTGTGGATCATGTGTGTACTATTTTATTATGATATGGTTGGAACCAATATATCCCTCCATTTAATTGGGTAAATATTTATATATCATGAGATAAATATGTGTAACAAGTGGATAGGCATGACCCAAAATGAGAAATTGGTTCATCCTGATCAAAAATTTGAAATAGGTGTGTCTTGGTTCAAAATGGAAAGATGGGGAAACCCCATACAATATTGTATGATAATGAAACTCTATACAATATGGTAATATGGGGAATGTTGGTCTCTTATATGGAATGGACTATGACTGGGGATAGTGGATTGTCCACGTAGTATGTGTAGACACCATGATGTTCCCTAAGAAGAATTTGAAAATTATAAATTAATTCGATGGAAATATGTAACAAGAATAACTATAAACCACAAATTATAATCCTTATTCCACTTATATGATCACATAGTTCATGTTATGGATTATATTATGATTCATTTCTTATGAAATACTAATATTCATTCCAGGTATAGGTATTAGAATATTATTATGTATGATGTGATCTTAAAATATTTTTCTCATATTCTCTTACCCTGATTCTCATATTATTCTTACATATTTGTATTATATACACTTTTTGATCATTAAAGATCACCCCTTTATTATGTTTTCTTTTCTATGGTTATGATGAAATTATTTAATTTGTAGTACAAAATTGGATGATCTTTATGGGTGATGTTGATGATAATTCACCAAACAAAAAAAATCTTATACAAGAATCCAAGGATACTAAACTATTATGGTAAATTTGAATTTATTTTTATAATGTAAATATTATTCATATTAAATGATGTAATATCCATATATATTAATTAGGGGTTTAAATAGTTCGTATTAGTGGATAATTTTAGTCCTCCTTTGAACAACTAGGTGAGAAATCATTTGTGAGATCCCTATAAATTTTCGTATAGAGTTTTATAAGGATGTCTTTATGATATGTCACAAAAAAATGTTCCTAATTTTTGTGAAAATGAAAGAGTTAGTTGTTTAATAAAAATACATTTCTATCTACATATGAATATTTTTTGCGGCTATGTACAAGATTTATATAGGGTTAAAAACCCTTAAATCATCATATTGAGCTCCACTCAATTGAGAACTGGTGAATGACAAAGGGCCTTACTATACTCCTGTGTTGAAAATCTAAGGGGATATGATTTGGGATCTCAAAAAATATATAAAACCCACCATGAAAGAATTAAATACAATATTACTATGAATAAACATTGACAAACATGATGTGTTATAGATTAATCAAGTTGGTTTCATGACTTAGTCATCCTATAAGTAAATTTTTTTCATGATTTTGTGGTTTTCTACTCTGATACATGTTTCTCACCCTATGAATTATGGTGTTATCCAATATAATGAACATGAAGGAACTGGGGTAATTTTTTTATCTAAAATAGGGAATGTATGTGTATTATTCAAATCCAGTTCTGGTGATCCCACAACGATACTTAGGCATTTAGTATGAGTAATGGTTATACACATAATGATTAATATGATGAAAACTACTTGTGAACAATATGGGATTTTCTAATAATATTTTTTACATTAAATGTAATAATTATAATAAAATTGAGATTGAGAAACATTAAAAATGATTCTTAATTCATGTTATATGAGATGGGGTATTAATGAATAAGTTTCTGAAGCCTGAGTAATGGATTTAGAATATATTTGGATAATTGAATTGTATATTTTTTATAATTTATTCATTATTTTATATGAAAAATTAAATATATAAGAATCTCAAGTAAAAGTTTTTCATTAAGTATTGAAATAGATATGTGTAATGGTGATCTAAAAGATAGCTGATATTTTGGAATAAGGTTAGGTTTCATTAAATGTCTTCATTATTTTATGAACATTGTATGTAGCTTGGATAATTTTATGGTTCAAATTAATAATTTAAATCTGATAGTACTAATTACACAAAGACTGATTTTCGATTTGTTGAAAAAGAGGAATGTGTAATCATAGATGTAGTTTACAAAATCTATTATTTTATTAATATGTCTAGTTGTATTTTTGAAAAAGTTTACAAGAATTTCTACAAAAATAATTTATAGTAATTCAAGTTATTATCATGTTTCAAGATAAGATATGATGAAGGCATTCACATGTTTGGAAAGTGACAATAAAGAGAATCTTTCTAATATATTATGGGTAAATGTTAATATGATTTTATGACATTAGTTAAATAGTTTATTGTAATTATCTCTTAGAATGGTTAATAGTTAACCATTTATGTAATTTTTAGGTTAAATTTTGGATAATGATTTTAATATGAATGTAATGTCTCACAACATCTAGATTTATTAATATTGGAGAACCCTTTTTACAACCTATTTTTTATGGTAACTGATGATAGGTGGGATGACTTATCATGGATTTCATTATCTATTAGTTTTCTAGGAATAGAAAATTATCCTTCCTTTTTAGAGAAATAGGTTATGTGGAAATGGGAAAAAACACAACCAAATGATGAAATTTTACTTATGATCGAAAATGATATCATGGTTGTATATCTTCATGTAAAAAAAATAATTTAACATTATGAATGGGGTCCTGAAATAAAAATTTTCTTATTACCATCAAATTTTTATGGTATAAATATTTATTTCATGCTTCGTTAATTTATGGTTTTATGTTTTTTAGATTTCTATCGATCACCCATTGTGATGTGATTAATGGACATTATTGATCTCTATGATTATTTCATCGTCATCAATTTCTTTTTTATTATAAAGGGAACACCTTCCCCAAAGAAAACTTAGGTGGGAAATGCCATAGATTCAATCTTAGTGAAGTCTATGGAGTGAAGAAAAAACTTATCCCCCTTAATCAGACAAACTAATTTGGTTTCATTTGAGGGGTTTTTGAGAATAACATAACGCTTATATCCTGATCTTCCACCTCCATGAATGTAAAATATCCAGCAGTCATATTACCTTCATGCCACATGTGGACCACTTAGATATTCTTATTGTTAAGGTTGGATCACCACTTAATGATGATATAAGCTATCACCAATGGAGAGGATTTTATTACATTCATTCAATTAGAGATTATCATTGAATATATTTCAAACTCACTAAGAGTAATATCTGTCTGAGTAGAAAAGTTGAGCCTTGAGTAAATTGTCTTTTCATTTACTAAGACAGTGATCCCCTTCTGATAGTAAGCATAAAAATTTAGTAGGATACACCCTGTAGTTTTGAATGACTCCACCACATCACATGATATCCAAAATTCAAGAATTATTGATGTTATGTTTGAAACCCATGACCTGTGGTAACTAGTGAAGCCAGTTATGTCTCATCCATGAATATGATTGCTACACCACAACCGCACTCACCAACATGTTTCTCAAGGAGGTGACACCATTACTTTTATTGACACTAATAACAATATCAACCAAGATAGAGTTATTTCTCATGAAAATAGATCTATTCATGGAAATAATCCCATCAAACATGGCCTTATTTCTGGCCTTCCAGATGCAGAAATGAACAAAACATAAAATCACCGATCTTACAACTGTTTCTGGGTAAGTTCCTTTTGAACCATGAAACCGGATTTCATGAAAGGGGCACCAAGAAGGGCTGAGGATAGGAGACCAGTGAAATCACCAACAAATCTATAGATGGTCATGGACCATTCACCCAAAACGAAGTGGGTATTTCATCTCTCCTCACTATGCACCATGCAATAGTAGCATCATGAAACTATGTTGATACCCATCCTCCACACGATGGCATCTACGGTAACATCCCAATTCCTTATCCTCCATAAGAAGAATATGAACGTAGTTGTAACTATATTTCACCATAGAAGGTTATTTCCATGCCTTCTACTACCTCTAAGGGAAATATATCAATTAATAATCTTTTATTGACGACTTATGAGAACTATAAGTAGTGAAAACAAATTTATCTTGACTTTAATTTGAGAAATTTAGATAAAAACCCACCCATTGGTCTTTATCCAGGTCTGAATTGAATATTCTAGGATACACACAGGCCTCCCTAAATGATATCATAGGGTAAGGATTGTCCGTAAAATTGATTTTCATGCCCGCCTAGTTTTGATGTTATAATGATAGAACACTCTTTCCAATAATGCATTGAGAATGCAACATGATTTTTTGTATCATGTCATTAATAAAAGACTATAAGGGAGATCTATGTTATCTTACATTATAATCATACCTGCTGTATTTATATGTCATAATATTCCCCCAATGAGTATGCTCCTCCAAAACCCTCTACACTGGCCTTTCATGCATTTAGTGAACATTATCTTCTAGACTCTTCACATTGATCCCATCCCCAAAAATAGGCCTCATTAATCTACCCCATGAAGTTCAATGATGGATCCGCTCAGTTTTCACATCCAAAATTAATCCCACCAATAAAAAATAGATTGGAGTAAGAACCCCCTTTGACCCATTTCATGCTAAGAGTGCATATATGGGGATGGATAATAATAGAGTATTGATTAATGTTATTTGACCTCTACAATAACTGGAATTAGTTCATCCAGTTGATCACATGACTGAAAATCCTGTTCACACTACAATCAATAAATCGGTTCTGGATCCAATGAGGGGTTATATGAGACCCATGGTAATTCATCACGAACATCCACCTCTGCATGTCAAACATGTTACATTGGGACAAGGTATGTCTGTCAACAATTTTGTTTGAAAAATATATACTGATCTTGGATTTGTTGATCTATTACCCACACAAAAAATATATTCATCAATGATATTTATTAGAAGTCCAATTGATATACCATTGGCAGTAATTTAAATAATTGTGTAATCTCTGAACATTAGATGTGATATGGATGATGGGTTCATTTTCCTTTGGTAATAAAGAAGATATCCGATGTATATATTTTTTGTTAATAATCCATCATAGAGTATCATGAATTCGTATAATGAGGTTTGGGGACATTTGTTCCCATTGACTGATCCCATGAGATGTTTTTGAAAATACCATGTGATTCCCCAATAAATAAACCACTATCTAGAAAGGTATATAGTGTATAAAAATAATATTCATAGCCCATGTTGAGATTCCAATACCCTTTATCACCTTGTTGATTATACCCCATACCATTTGTTCATATGAATTGTTCATATAAAAATTTACATCAATTTAGGTTCCACATGTTTCGAAGTTAATATCCCAGATCATCTCTTGATACAAGGAAACTTCTCGCTGAATAGACCGACCTTTAACAAAACCAATCAACTGTAGGTATTCCATTCATTGAAAATTCTGAGTTATCCATGAGTTAAATTGATCAATAATATTTTATAAGGAAAATTAAACATGCTTTCTAGACTACTATCATGAATGGATGATGGATATTGATCTTAAGAAGCATGAGCAGAGCTGTATCACCTACCACACTAAGGATTAAACCACCCCGTTAGAAGACTTTAATGGCCATAATAATATCATCCTTAATAGAATACCATGAACCCTTGTAGATCGAACTGAGAAATTTGTCAGGTCCAAGAGCACTCTTTGGGTTGAGGTTCATCATAGCATCATGAATCTCCTTCTCATTAGGTAGTGATTTCAGCAAGGCATCATCATGGTTGGATGTCATGTTGGAAATTTCCTCAAGTAGTTCTAAATTACCCCCATGATAAACATTGGACATTATTTGGTTTAGAAATGAAAGAATGTTATTGAAAAGTAAAACTCCAAAATTCTAACCACATCTTTGACATCTGAGTACGATACATATTCAGGTAAGTTAGTTGTTTTAAAAACCCACCTTCATTATTTTTATTACATGAATCGAAGTGGTAAGAATTTATATCCCCTTCGTGAATACATTTTACCCTCAAGCCTTCCCAAGTTATTTGTTTTTGTTTTATGATTTATTCTATAATAGCATTATTCTTGTTAGAAATATCCTCATACACCATGTCATCCCAAGTAACTTCGAGGATTCCTTCCAACCGCTCAACCTCTTGTTTATGATTTTTGACATCCTAATCAATTTGGTGAATGTTATTTACATAGACATAGTTTTTATGTTTAATCCACCTAAATATATTATGGATGGACACCTAAGAGTATCCCTGATGAGGCTCCCTCAATCTATCATTAATAACCTTATTATAACCATGTAGACCATCCTAGTGGGAATATAATCTAAATCACTCATGTCCATCCTCCCAGGAAGATATGTTTATAAGAAAAGGACAGAGGTCTGATACCCCGCATAAATGGTGATCAATCTTAGTAGTGGGAATCCTAGTGATGGCGTGAACATTCTCCATGCACTTGTTCAGATGAATCCCATTGTGCAGAATTTTTTTTCAGTTGTATCACCATATAAAATTCATCATTATAACCCATTCCAATGTGTCCCATACATTCCATGAACTTGGACAATATCATGCTAGATTCATGAGGAAAATACCCCCAACAATACTTCTCATCTAGGTCCAAAATGATATTGAAATCCCCCCATATTATGCATGGGTATTACATCCAAACAAAGTCATTCAAATCCTTCCAGAAAACATATTTCCTTTGTGCACAAAATATTAAATACACGACAAAAATAGAAAATGAATTGATTCATATATTCACATTCACCAAAATATTTTGGTCACCAAACTAATCTTGATCTACTTTCATATACATTTTCATTAACATCCATATATGATGATTTTTCAGGTATTCCTGCATGACTACATGAATTTAGAGTTTACAAGAAATCTCATTGATCATTGATGGATTTGTTTAAGCTCTAGTGCATCACTAATACAAAATTTTTATTTTTTTATTTACAAGGCTCTGAAATTAATCTTCACCTAATCTCCAAGGACACAAGTCATTTATATGATGATCCAAATCATTGGAACAATATTTACATTGCAATGGCCCAAGGTTCCTTTGCCCGATTAGGATGGGATGATAAGTACTCTTGGAGATATTGAATATCTTCTCCCGTGCAAACTATATTGGCTGTGTACCAAACAGACATTATTGGAGAAGAAAAAAAATGAATGACTCTACATGTTTTTTCAATTAATTAGACTCTAGGGTGATCGATCGCCATAGTATTGTGTATCGGGGTAACAAAACTATTTTTCATGTGATCCTGTGATAACTCTTAAATGAGATATGAAGTTAGGGGTGGTGATCCAGGTCATATCCTATCATTTCACCTAGAGTGCATCTCATGTGAATTTCAATATTCACGTCCTTAGTATTATTAAAGAAAACATTGATCCTAGGTTAAACCACAACCCGGTTGACCTTGTCAGGGTTTGTGTTACTATGACAACTATGCCACATATTCATGAGAACCTACACAGAGTGTCCCAAAATAGAGTTGTGGGAACAGAACCTAGACATCACAGGATAGAAATTTTCATGGATCCATGACAGATACACCTTTACTCTTAATGAGATTATATATAGAATATGCATTTACATATCCATATCTATGAAAATCAACACAACTAAGGAATCTGCACAACTCTAATTATAGTCATTTGAACATTATAATCCCCTGAGAGAGTCCCTAACGGGCTTGAGAAGGTCACCATTAATAAATGTAGCAGAAAACCTAGAAGTTAAATCCAAAACTCTACATGAGCACATTCCTTCCCCTTGTGAACATCCCATGAACCCCAATTGAAATTGAACATCCACCATCCCATAATCCTTGGATCCTTTCACCACATATGGATAAAATACTCCTCAGATGCAAAAATTAGATAGAAGGTGTTCTGATGAATAGCTGACACCTAAGTCAGAGAAGAGAGACCCAATGAAACATGAGCATCTTTGTAGTAGAGAGGGGTGCATTTTTCGATCCAAAACAAGTGAAAAGAGTCCATTTGAGGAACCCTGATACTTGTTCATAGTCATATGATAGGTTCACCACCATTAGACCATAAATATCCCCAAAAATGATGATATTGTCTACTAGATCATTGGAAAATAGAATGTCACAAACCCAGGTGAGAGCCACAATGTTCACACTAGAAGGACAAAAACACTGGAATCCTTCTTGTAAGGATCCAAGTGGTGGAAGAGGTGTCTGCAACACATCAAAGGGAGACATGGTGTCGATATCAGAGTGGGATGGTGTAGAAACCCTAGTCAAGGTTCTCCCCATAGATGGAACAATGATTATATATATTCCAAAATCCAAAGTGTGTGAGGTGCATTCTCTCAGATGATTGTGGAGGCCATTCATACACCAAATATTTTATTATTTATAGTTATATTCAATGTTTAATATTCTTTCCCACCTATTAAATATTATGTAAATAAATAGTTTTGTGGTACATTGGGGTAACTATTATGTTTTCAACTTTCCCTTTAAATGGATGTTCTAGAATTCATTATTACAACGTTGGTTTCCATGTACATAATCATCCTTAATCACACTTTTAATAAAATAGATGAATTTAGAGGGAGAAATTCATTTTAAAGGTTTATAATGTATCACATTCAATTATATTTGAATTTTTCATTCTGAATTAATTTTATCTTTTGATATTTTTCATTTCACAAACAGTAAATATAGCTTTTGTAATACGAAACCACGAAATTTTGATTTCATTATATGAAAAATTAATTCAACAATTATCTAGAAAAAACACATATATTAGATTTTTGTACATGTAACATTATGTTTTTAATTTATAAAAAACAATTTAGTGTACTATAAATTGCATGTGTTGCATGAAAGCCATTTTTTTATAAAACTATAATATAATATTTATAATATTATTAAAATATTATTATAGTTACGACATTGATTTGAAAATGGATGTTACTAATATGATTATCTAAATTGTGGAAAAACAATGTACACATGTCTAAAATATTAATCATTTTGTTATCAATTACTATAAGTTAATGTATTATCTTTTTTAAAATAAAGAAATACTTTTCTTAGAAAACAATTTTTCATTATATAATCAAAAATTTACCTCATTAAATTAAAAAAAATATTAAAATTTTAAATAACATATTTATATAATATGTTCACTAAATATTTTTTAAACTCGTCTAATAGATTTCATTGTTTTAATATAATAATTAATCCAAATGTATGATTACAAATTTGTATTATTATAAATGGTAATTTTATAGACCGTTAATTGTAACACCATTTTAAATATTATTTTTCACACTTTTTTAATTTATATTTTAAAAAATATTTTTTAAAATCAATAATTAAAAATTATATTAGGTTTTCTTTTTCATATTTTTCTGTAATGTTTCTATTTTTGATGAATAGTGAATAATACTGAAATTTCATTCAAAACTAATTTTTTATCTAATTGTTTAATAAGGATAAATTATGTTTTCGATTCGTTTTAATGTTAAAAATGTTGAATTATACATCAGTTAATCCTATTTATATCATTGAAATCAATTTAAATTCGAAATTATATATAGAAAATAACCAATCTTTTGAACATTTTTTAAATAAAACAAGCTTTTTCGTCCTCTCTACAGGATTAAATATGAATTGATTTATACAAATTTTGTTATAGGACTTTGGAAAAATGGAATAAATATTTAGAAATATAAAAAAATAATGTTTTAAATAATTTTAAATTAGTTTTTTTATATAAAGTATTAAATGAAAATAAAATTATTTATAACGATTAAGAAAAAAATAAGCTTAATAAGGGACTAAACAATACACATTAGGGCCAGAATGAAATTGACATTTGTCTAAAATCCAGTAGATGGAAATATGATTAGTCTATCATCGCATATATAGAAATTCAATCATTATTGGAGTCTCATATCAAAAAAAACCTGGGTTGAATTCCCTTTTAAAAAATTTATAAGAATTCTATTCATCCTCCACTACACAAATCCACTCACCCCTCAAACATTTTTACAAAACTGAAAACATTTAGGTGGACCAAAATTGGATAAAATAATCTCAAAAAATCACTCCATTAATCATATAATATAACCAATGCGCCTAAATTTATCAATGGTATCTCTTCTTTTAAAACATAAAGGAGTTACCTAAAGAATTTATAGCATTCTACCTCAAGCTATTTTGTTTTAATTTCATTCTCTACCAAATAAAATATTCATGTAGCTTTATTATATAATAATTCATGTATCCATAGTATAATTATATGTTTTTATTCTATGGTATACCCCTACAATTACACACGCATAAATCTATTTTGTAATAAACCTAGTGTTTTTCTATATGGTGAAAAATCACCCCATGAAATGACGTTGTTCATTTTTATTTAACCATCTATAGTGGTTGTTAATTATAATATAATGTATATATATAAATGATATATATTATATATATTATATATTTATTCATTCTTAGTTATTATATAACACATAACATCTTCTTTTCAATTTTAACCAATTTTTTTAAATATGAAAACTTCAGTTGGGGAAGTGTGGACAACCGCCTCCACAAAACAAATTTGATTATTTGACACTATATATGGAATGAATTTATGTTTATTTTAGTTAAATTAGAAGATATATATTATATAATAATTAAATTATAATTATAATATATATATATGTACTCATATTTCATTAACTATTTTCTTATCAATATAACACTAAAATAGAAACAATGTTCATGCGTGCGTTAGACCTACCACATCCTGGAAATATGTAATAAATTTAATTTTAATATATTAAATATATTATTGTAAATATATATATATACTAAATATTTATAATATTTATATCATTTTTAATTTTTTTTAATGAAGTAAATAATGAAATATGTATGATTATCAAGAATGAAAATCCAATACATATATGAAACACAAATCATATATAACTAAGTAATATAAAATTAATATGGAGTTATTAATATATGGATAATATAAATCCATAACAAATTAATATATTGTATTACAAATAATAATATGGTTCTATGGTAGATTTATAAAAAAGTTATATTTATTATACTGTTGTTTTGAATGTGTATAAATAATGTCCAGACTAAGAATACCATAATTTGATCACGCTTTTTATTTTTATCAAATAAATGCCATATTCACTATGGAATTTTATTTTTTAGTGTATATAATGAACTATTACATGTTATATCATCAGTTTAATTTAGTTTTCAATATTATATGATTAAATTTATGTTTTTATTTCATGGAAATCATGATTCAAAAGCTACTCCAACATTAGGGGTTTTCTCATCTCATTTTTATTTTCTATGAGAAACAAGAAATGTTCGCCTCCTATATAACATCCAGGCCTTAAACATTACATAATATCTATTTAAATGATTAATTCACATTGAATATCATTTCAGGTTTAGAGTTTTAGAGAATTATGAAATAACTATTACATCTCAAAAAATTATAAAGTAGACACTTCTACATAGTTTCCTTTTTATTCATAAAATAAAAACGCTTGAGAAAAAGAGTCATGTCTAGTTCTAGGTTTTATATAGAATTAATTTTCCTTGATCCCATCCTGGACCCTATTCATCTTTATGTACTGTTAAATCATTTCAAAACATTGGATGAGCATAAAAAGTTCAGTAATGGTTATAATACAAAGGATGATAACATTTGTTTATAAAAACATATAAAACATGAAATCTCTTACATAACTCATGAAATTATATGATTTATGAAAGACATGTAGAAATCATATATCATAAATGTATCTTGTGGCATCCATAACATACTTTCAATGTAGCTATCACAGCTACTTAGGGAGTTACTTTAGAATACCCCTCACTATATATTCCCAAAATCTCTTAGAAGAAACATTCACATTTACCTCTGTCACATTAACCAATGCATTGGAGAGCTATCTCAGACTCACCCGCCCTAGGATTATCACGGAAGCACCCGTATACATAAATAATTCACAAAAATCATAACATGATCATAACACCTAACCTCAGCATAAAGGAAAGATAACATTTCCACATTGTAATAAAAAAATATCCTTTTGAGATATTGAAATAATAAATCCATTCTCAAAATAATTTTCAATACCAAAATACGTATAAAGTGTGTATGGTATATATTTTTCCTTTTAAAAACATTACTGTTTGTTAAGGAAGCCAAAGATCAAATAATACTCACGGCGACAGAAACGTCATTTTCACTTGTTACGTAAAAAACATTAGTTTTTGTCATTTAGTAAAATGCATCGTATAAAACCATTCTCTTTGAATAAAATGAAATGTAAAAGTTTTTTATACAACGTATAAAAGAAAATCGTGTATTAAAACAAAATATGCCTCAATGAAAGGAGATTGAGACAAAGTTCCTTACCTCGTGCCTGTCTTGAATCGATCATTCTTTAATCTCCTTAATAATTAACTAATGTTAATTTAAACATTCATAAGATCCTTTTTCAAGTTTGTAATTCCTTATATATCACTTATTACCAAGTTATCAACATTATGTAGTCATTTTAGTTAATAACGTTCATTATTTCAATATTTGGTACATGAGTCAAAAATGAACACCTTATATTTACATATTGTCCATGTGGTCAATAGTCCATTATTTCTAGAATTATATTCATGATTTGGATATCATATATATCACATATATCCAGCATATTCATGTATTTATAATAGTACATAACAATTATAGGTAAGAAATGAAATGCACCGTTCTTGGAGATGGTAATCCGTACGTACGAATGAACGCTACATTCATTTCTATTTATGAATTTAATAGTATTAAAACATAATGATAAATAGGTATATTATAATTCCAGTATAATATCATATATAATATCATTAACTCTACCCTTTATATGCACCACATATGGTATGAATGAGTCATATCACTTTGAGGGGGCGGTAGTCCACATATCCTCAAATTAAATTTTCACGTTTACCCGTAATGGAAACCATAAGGATTTGATAAAAATGGAAATTAAATAAGGATAAAGAGAACATAAACATAATATATATCATTTATAAATACAGTTCCATTATAATGGACACCATGTGAGGCAGTTGGAGATATATGAACAATCATTGTTTCGTGAGACGTTAGTTTTCCATCCACAGAAACATTATGCTCTTCATCCACTAGATGGAGGTGTGAGTAAGTGTAGTTATAATACTTCTCATAAAAAAATCCCAGTATATTTAGAATACTGGTGTTGTTACAAAATAATGTAATGAAAATATTTTAGGGGTTGGAGAAGTAAAATAAAAGAAAACATTTTAAGAGAAACTGTTATCTTTAATTAGGGTAACTCCCTTTGGTTTGAACCAGAGGACTTTTTTATGTAGCTACTGCCTTAGATAAGGCATCTAGAAGGAGTATAGATATGTAGGGAGCTTAATTGGGGAGAGGTTGGACGAGCCAAAAATCTTGAGAGGTGTGAGGAAATGGTTAGAAGTGGTCTCCTTTTATAATGGAGAGGAGGGGATCTTTAGGAAAGTGTGAAAACATTGTTTTATTATAAACATATAATCGGTTTCAAAAGGTCCAGAAAACATTAAAGTCGAAGATAAGATGACTCATACTCAAAATAAAACCCTCAAATTAGAATTGGAAATGTTTTGTATAATATTTTAATCATTATAATCTTATATATTTAAATGATTTATTAATGAGGTAAACACTGCATCATTTTTTTCATAAATAATTTAATTTATTTTTTGTCTAAAAATTATATAAAAATACAATGATGTAGGAAATAATTCTATAATTCCACAAAATATTAATAGTCGAAAAAATCACTTATATTAAACAATGTAAAAATTAATTTAAAAAGAGATATTAGTTTATGCCATTTTTGTCTTTACTTTAAATTAATTAATCTAAATTGTCATTATCACTCCCAAGTGGCTCAATTGGGTCCCAAAATCGACCCAAATATGACCATGGTCATAAATTACTCAACCAATAATGGTTGTAGATGTGTTAAGGTAATTCTTAATTATTATAATATTCTTTTTACCTTGAATTCCCTTACTTACCTTTAACCGCCGTAAATAAAAGTCAAAAGTTACAATTAACCAAAAAGTATTTTCATCTTATTGAACCATATTATACATATTGATAACAAAAATGTTTGTTAGTTTTAAAAATTCAATTCACAGAAGTGGTAAAATTTCATTTAAATTAAAAAGTCAGTTTTTCTAACTACTAATAAGTTGTTTCACTATTCATCAAAAAATGATGTTTTTCAGAAAAATATCAAAATATCATCCTAATGTTTATTTGATATTCCGAATTCAAAAACCATGTCTATTTTTTCAAATTCAGAACATAGAAGTGGCATTAATTAATTTAAAATTAATTCCTATTGTTAAAACAAATAGCGTGTTTTTAATAAACAATAACTATCAAACGATTGACACTTGTTTATGTCCAATTTCAAAGTGAAATTAATTCCAATGACCAAAATTGGATTAAATGGTAAAAATATATTCTAATTAGACTTTAAAACCAATTAATAAGATAATCTAACCATATAAATAAATTATATTAAAATGAATTTTTGAATTAAAATACAATATTTTCACTATCCATTAGCAATGATCTTTATCGAAAAAATTCCAAAAATTTACACAATGTAAATTTTGATGTACCCATTCTAAATAAGGATTATATTTTGTAAATTTGAATGTATTAAAGTGACCGAAACTAGATTTGAAGAGGGTTCTCCATTAAAAGGTGATAAATCGTCCTTTTAATGTAAATTATGCTTAAAATTAGACTCATTCACATTTTAAGCACCTATCTTTTTATTGGATAAATACAAATACATTTAACAATCATTTATAATCATATTTTAGTTAGTTTTGTACATTCCGGCCAATAAAATGGCTAATATTTAACTACTATATAAATTAATACTATTATATTATTAGTGTGCAACATAAAATTTCAAAGAAACTTGTTGTTGCGTATTGGGTACACTATCGAACAGAGAAACCCTTTTAAAAAAAATTTAATATTTATTTCACAAATATTAATAAATATGAAAATCTCTCATTTGACATTTACTTGGGATGTTACATCCTTCCCCCCTATTGGGAATTGTGTCCTCACAATTTTTATTCACATATCAAAATAAGTGGGGGTATTTATCCCTCATAGCATTTTCTGATAGACATGTTTCCTCTTCAACCATATGGTTTTCCCATAAAACCATTATATGATAAGTTACCTTATTATGCAACACTTTCTCTCGATGGTCAAGAATCTAGACGGGTTGTTCCCCATAAGAGAGATTCTATTCTAATCGAACTACCTTTGGGGTCAAAACATGAGATGGATTTGGAATATACTTTCTCAACATCAAAACCTGAAAAACATTGTGTACCTAGGATTAACGTGGAGGTAAAGACACTATGTACACAACTGATCCAACTTTCCCCATAATTTCATAATGTATAATGATCCTCGGACCCAACTTTACCTTCTTACCAAAACACATCAAACTTTTCCATGGAGAAACTTTGCGAATGATATGATCACCTACATCAAAAGAATGATCCTTCCTCTAGTTATCTTCATAACTTTTCTATCTTCTTTGAGTTATTCTCAGGTGTTTCTGAATCAACTAATCTTTTTCCACCATCTCTTCTACCAGTTCTAGTCCCATCATATTTTTTTTCACCTACTTCATCCAAAAATATCAAGTTCGACAATTCTTTCAATATAATGCATCAAATGGATCCATCTGTATGCTAGAATGAAAAATGATATTTTATGAAAATTCAATCAAAGAAAGATGTTGGTCCCAACATCCCTGATAGTCTAGTGAACAAGCACGTAGCATATCCTCTAAGGTATGAATTGTTTGTTTTGACTGCCCATCTGATTAAGGATGAAAAGTTGTACTAAAATATAATTCAGTACCCAATGACTTCTGAATGCCTTTCCAAAAGATAGAAGTAAACCTGGGATCACGATCAGATTTAATGAAGAGGGGAACTCTATGTACCCTAACAATCTCTTTAACATACAATCGAGAAAGTTCATATAGAGACAATGTGTCTCGAATAGAAATGAAATGAGCAGATTTAGTCAATCGATCAACTATAAAACATATCGTATTATTACATCGAGATTTCTTTGGTAATCCCACAACAAAGACCATGGATATATTTTCCCATTTTCACTCTAGCAGAAGTAATGGCTGAAGCATTCTTTTCAGTAACTATCTCCATTCTTTAACCTTCTGAAAATTTAGACACTTCACAGTGAAATCAGAAATATCTATTTTCATTCTATCCCACCATTAATACTCCCGAAGATCTCTATAAATCATAGTACTACCAGGTTGAACTAAAAACGGGGAACTATTAGCTTCACAGAATAACTCATTCTTCAACTGTGAATCACAAGGAACACATAATCTCTTCCCATACCTCAAAACAAAATCATTATCAACGTTAAAATCATGCAACATACCCTTCTGAACAAACTATACCTTTTTCTACAACTCATTGTCTTCTTTCTGCGCTTTCCTTATTATATCTAATAGTGATGACTTCAATGAAGCCTCAAACAAACAAAGAGAATTTCCTGCACCAACAACTTCTATGCCAACATTTATCAAATAAAAAACCATAGGATATCATTCCAAACATAGCATGGCTAATGAGACATTACTTTTTCGACTCAAAGCATTTTCTACTATATTTTCTTTTCCCGGATGGTAATGTATCGTGAAATCAAAATCCATGATTCTTTCTAGCCATCTCCTTTGTCTCATGTTCAATTAATTTTCAGTGAATATATACTTTATTCTTTTGTGATCTGTATATATTTCAGATTTTACTCCATACAAATGAAGTCTCCAAATTTTTAAAGAAAAAAACAACAGCTAATTCCAAGTCATGTGTGGGGTAATTTAACTCATCAGATTTCAACTGACGTGAAGCATAAGAAATTACCTGATCATTCTACATAAGGATACATCCATGTCCTTTCAACAAAGCATCACTATAGATAACAAACTCACTATTTCGGGATGGCAGTGCCCAAACTGGAGCATTCACCAATCTTCTTTTAAATTCCTGAAAACAATCATCACATTCTTTTGTCCAGATGAACGTAACACCTTTTTGAGTTAACGTAGTCATTGGACTACATAACCTTGAAAACGTTTCAATAAACCTCTGGTAATAAACTTCCAAACCAAGAAAACTACGAATCATGGTTATATTTGTGGGTCTTGGACACTCATCGAAATTTTTTGTTTTATAATGATCAAAAGTTATTCCATTTTTTGAAACAAAGTGACCATGGAAAGAAATTTATTGTAACCAAAACTCACACATGCTGAATTTACTAAACAGTTTCTTTTCTTTTATGGTTTTCAAGACAACCCTTAAATGAATTTCACTTCCTCCTTACTTTTAGAATATACCAAAATATCATCAATGAACACAACCACAATCTTATCCAATAATTGACATAAAATTTTAATAATAAGATCCATGAATACAACATGTTCATTGGTTAAACCAAAAGGCATAAATAAAAATTCATAATGTCCATATCTAGTACGAAATACAGTCATTGGAATGTCTACTTCCTTTACTTTCAACTGATGGTACCCCGATATCAAGTCAATCTTTGAAAAATACTAAGCTTCTGGGAGCTGATAAAACAAATCATCGATATGAGGAAAAGGATAGTTATTCTTAATAGTGATGTTCTGCATTGCTCTATAATCAATGCAAAGTCTCACTGAATTGTATTTGTTTTTTACAAACAAGATAGGATCACCCTATGATGATGTGTTAGGTCGAATGAAACTGTTATCTAATAACTCCTTCAATTGCTTCTTTAACTATAAAAGTTCAATTTGAGTCATTCGATAAGAGGGTTTGGAAATTGTCTTAGCATTAATAAATAAGTCAATAGTAAATTCAACTTCTCGATCAGGTATAATGCGAGACAACTCATCCTAAAAAACATCAAGGTACTCATTTACCACTGGCGCATCATTAATCTAAAAAATTCCTTTATTTTCACCAATATGTGCAAGGTAACATTCATTTCCATCTTTTACTAGTTTCTTAGCTTCCTAATATGTTATCAAATGTAAGGGTTCATATTTGTATACAAACATAAAATAATTCTGAATATAAACTTATTAACTCTGTATTCAATCTTAGCATGATAAACAGAAAGCCAATCCATGCCCAATATAACATCAAAATCTACTAGAGGAAAAATAATAAGGTTTATAGGTAGATTATTTCCACACACAAGGACATGAATGTTCTTATGTTTTATTTTTATTTCAACATTTCTTCTACGTGTTTTTACCGTAATTTCTGTATTCAAATCTTGAGATGGAATTCCCAATTTTCTAGAAAACTTCTCAGAAATGAAAGAGTGTGTATACCCTAAATCAAACAACACATTGGCATAATCTAAACAAACAAACAGTATACCTGATACAACATCATTTGATAGACCAACATCTGCTTAACTAGTTTCAATGGATATCACCATCCCTTTCTGCTTGTATTCTAGTTGCATTCCATCGGTTGAGTTCTTTGTTGGACACTCATTTGAATAATGACCCATTTCATTACACTTAAATCATTTTACTGACTATAAATCAGATTTTGTCTTACCATTACCTTGATCATTTTCATTGCAATTACGAGCCTTATGTCCCATTTTTTCACATCGGTATCACTTACCAAAATTCAAAATACATTCCCCATCATTCTTTTTACCACAATTTTCACTAAATATAAACTTAAGTTTCTTCCCATCAGAATTTTCTGATGAGTTTAACCCTTTCGTCTACCACCTCGACATCTTATTCTATTGTTTCTCAAAGAATACCCGATCATCAAAAAATTCCATTTCCACCATATGTGCACATCGAACAAGTTTTTTATAACTTTTGAACTCACAAAAATCTAATTCCCTTTGATACTTTTTCTTTAATCCTGAGTAATAATGATTTATTTTACTATCAATATCTCATATAATATTTGGAGCATACCTTTCCACTCAAGTGAATTTTTCTTCATAAGCATCCACTGAGTCATCCTCTTGCCTCAATTCTAGGATTTTTTTCCATCCTAAAACGAACCACCTTAGGAAAATATTTCTCAAGAAACATAACATTGAATTCATCCAATAGAGAGCATCAATCTCCTCACTATCCCTGATATTTTTCACCATCGACCACCACTGATCAGATTCACCTTCAAAACGGTAAACAGAAAGGCTAATATTTTGATGTTCGGAACAACCCATGACAATGAAACTCTTCTCCAGTGCTTTAATCCACCCTTCAGCTAGCACAGGGTCAGATGATCCTCTAAATGATGGGGGATGTTGCCTCATGAAATGCTCCACTACTGACATGTTTCTCTATGGTTGATCTGGATGATCTCGTACATGGATACCCCCACCATTTATATCCTATGTCAACAGTACCATCACTGCAAAAAAAAATCTTCAGTTCTGATTCCAACAATCTCAGGTTTCTGATTTGGAAGGTGTTCTTCCTCCTGATGTCATCCCAACATAGATTCTATGTTTCCTCTGCGGAAAACCATTTTGAACACAAGAATATCTTAGGTAAAGCAACATGGTAATTTTGAAATTCAATAGGATTTCAATATTATAATAAATTACTTTATGGATATTAATTTAACAATACACTATCTCCTAATGTTATCTAAATTTACCTCTCATACCAACTATAAGGACCTAGCCTTAAACATTACATAATGTTGAATTAAATCAATACTTCACATTGACGATCCTTTTAGGTTTAGAGTTTTAGATAATTAGGACTTAACTATTGCATCTCAACAGATTACAGGGTAGACACTTCTACACAGTTTCCATTTTTTTCATAAAATAAAAACACTTGAAAAAAAGAGTCATGTCTAGTTCATTGTTCTAGACTGCATGACTTTTCAATGATCCCATCCTTGACCCTATTCATATTTAATTTTTGTGAAATCATTTCAAAACATGGGATGAGCATAAAAATCTCAGTAAGGGTTATAATAAAAAGGATGAAAACATTGGTTTATAAATATATAAAAAACATGAACTCTCTTACTTACCTCATGAAATTATTATCTTTATGAAAGACACATAGAAATCATATATCATAAAGGTAACTTGAGGAATCCATAACATACTTACAATGTAGCTATCACAGCTACTTAAGGAGTTACTTTTGAATACCCACCACAGTATATTCCCAAAATCTCTTAGAAGAAACATTCACATTTACCTCTGTTACATTACCCAATGCATTGGAGAGCTATCTCGAGCTCACCTGGACTAGGATTATCATGGAACCACCCATATACATAAATAATTCCCCAGAACCAAAACATGATCATAACACATAACATAATCATAAAGGAAATATAAAATTTTCCACATTGCAATAACAAAATATCATTTCATGATATTGAAATAATATATCCATTCTCAAACTAATTTTCAATACCAAAATATGTAAAATAGTGTATGGTATTTATTTTTCCTTTTAAATACATTACAGCTTGTTAAGGAAGCCAAAGATCAAATAATACTCGCGGTGGCGGAAAGGTCTTCGTCACCGCTTATATAAAAAAACATTCATTTTTGACGTTTAGTAAAACTCTTCATATAAAAATATTCCCTTTGAATGAAATTAAAATTCAATGTTGTTTATACATCTTATAAATGAAAATCATGTATTAAAACCAAATATGAATCAATGAAAGGAGATTGAGACGAAGTCTGTTACCTCGGGTCCGACTTGACTCAATCATTCTTTAATATCCTGGATAATAAACTAAATTTAATTTATACATTCTTGAGATCCTTTTAAAAGTTTATAATTCCTTTTATATCATTTATTACCATGTTATAAACATTATGTAATCATTTACATTAATAACGTTCATTTTGTCAATATTTGGTACTTGAGTAAAAAATGAACACCTTATATTTACAAGTTGTCCATGTGGTCAATAAACCATTATATACAGAATTATATTAATGATTTGGATATCATATATATCATATATATCCAGCATATACATTTATTTATAATAGTACATAACATTTAGAGGTAAGATATGAAATGCACCGTTCATGGAGACGGTAATCCGTAAGTACGCATGATCACTACATTCATATCTATTTCTTATTTTAATGGAATCAAGACATAATGATACAGCGGAATATTATAACTCTAGTATAAGATCATATATAAAATCATTAACTCTACTCTTTATATGTACCACATATGGTATGAACGAGTCATATCACTATAAGGGGGTGGTAGTCCGCACTTCTCAAAACAATTATCATGTTTACCCATAATGGAAACCTTAAAGGTATTATATACATGGAAATTGAAGAAGCATAAAAAACATAAACATAATATATATCATATATAAATACAGTTCTATCATAATGTCCACCACGAGAGGCGGTTGGAGATATTTGAACAATCATCATTTCGTGAGGCGTTAGATTGACATCCACAGAAACGTTATGTTCTACATCCATTAGATGGAGGTATGTGTGAGTTTAGATAGAATAATTCTCATGAAAAAATCATAGTATATGGAGGATACTGTTTTTGTTACAAACTAATGTAATAAAAAGATTTTAGGGGTTGGAGAATTAAAAGAAAAGAAAACAATTTAAGAGAAATTGTTACCTCAAATTTGGGTAACTCCCATTGGATGGAACCATATGGCTTCATGAAGTACCTACTGACTAAGGTAAGGATTTTAGGAGGAGGATAGTAATTTAGGGAACTTAACTGGACAGATTTTGGATGAGCCAAAAGGCTTTAGAGGTGTGAGTAATTGGTTAGAAGTGGTCTCCTTTTATAAGTGAGAGGAGGGGTTCTTTAGGAAAGTGTGAAAACATTATTTTATTATAAACATATAATCAAATTCAGAATGTCCAAAATTCATTAATGTCAAAGATAAGATGACTCATATTCTAAATAAAATCAACCAATCATAATTGGACATGTTTCGGATAATATTTTAATAGTTATAATCTTATTTATTTTAATGATTAATTAATGAGGTAAACACTTCATCATTATTATGTCATAAATATTTTTATTTAGCTTTTATCAATAAATTAAAAGAAAAATACCATGATATAGGAAGTATTCTTACCTTTCCAATTAATATTTATAGTAGAAAAAATAACTTATATAACATCATGTAAAAATTAATTTATAAAGAAATATTTGTTTTTGTCATTTTTGTCTTTACATTAAATTAACTAATATAAATTATCATTATGACTCTCAAGTGAATCAATGGGGTCCCAAAATCGACCCAATGATGCACATGGTCATAAATGACTCAACCAATAAGTTTTTTACAAGTTTTATGGTAATTTTGAATTATTATATTTTTTTTACCTTGAATTACCTTATTTACCTTTAACCGTGGCAAATAAAAGTCAACAGTTACTATTCACCAAAAATTATTTTCATATTATTGAACCACATTTAACTTCTTGATAAAAACAATGTATGATGGATTTTTGAAATTTAATTCACATAAGTGGTAAAATTTCAATTAAATGAAAAAGTCATTTTTTTAACTACTATAAATGGTTTCACTATTCATAAAAAATTGATGTTTTTCAAAAAATTACCAAAAAATCATCCTAAGCATTATTTGATATTCAGAATTAAAAAATGATGTCTATTTTTCCAAATTCAAAACATAGAAGTGGAATTAATTAATTTAAAATTAATTCCCGTTGTTAAAACAAATAGCATGTTTTTAATAAACCATAACTATCAAAAGATTTTCAATTGTTCACGTACAATTTCAAAGTGAAATTAATTCTAATGACAAAAATACGATTAAATGGTAAAAATATATTCTAATTAAATTTTAAAACCAATTAAAAAGACAATATAACCATATAAATAAATTAGATTAAAATGAAGATTTGAATTAAAATACAATATTTTCACTATTCATTAAAAAATGAACTTTATCGGAAAAATTCCAAAAATATTCAAAAAGTAAATTTTGATGTCCCCATTCTAAAGAAGGATTTTATTTTGAAAATTATAGTGTATTAAGGTTACCAAAACGAGATTTAAAGAGGGTTTTCCAACAAAAGGTGATAAATCGTCCTTTTAATGTAAATTATGCTTAAAATTAGATTCATTCACATTTTGAGCCTCTAAATTTTTATTGGATAAATGAAAATACATAAAACAATCATGTATAATCATATTGTAGTTTGTTTTGTTCATTCCCACCATTAGAACGATTGGGAGTTAACTACAATTTAAAATAATAATATTTAATTATTATTGGGCAACTTAAGATTTCAAAGAAACTCGTTGTTACGTATTGCATACGCTATCGATCCTAGCAACCATTTTAAATAAAAATTAATATTTAATTCACAAATATTAATAAAAATAAAAATATCTTATTCTTCATTTACCTGGGATGTTACAACCTATTTCATAAATTTTGATGGAATGAATCCTTTGGATATTTTAATTTATTATTAAACTTCAATTTATTTTTACTTACATATTCATATTACTACCAGTCTTTCAGGGGGTTATGATTTAAAAGATATGAAATCTATAAAGTTATTTTGTCTAAATTTTCCTTATTTGAGACACATTTAATGTTGTGAACCTATATTTTAATATGAGTTTTGTATAATAAAATTGAGATGTTATATGATGAATAAATTAATTTTAATGTTATTTTGAACTTCAATTAATGTTATTTTTTCAATTATATTATTACTCAAGGTTTCCGATGTTGTAATAAAATAATGCTTCAATCTCATCATTTATGATGATTATTTATGACTATATATCTATTGATGATATAATATTGTCAATATCTCAAGAAATCCAATTAATTTTATTTACCTCTAGTTATTCTTGTTATATATATATACTGGTGATATTTATCAACTCTTTAGTACTTAAGATAGTTTTAAAAAAAATTGGTAATGTCCGACTTCATCACTCCCTTTGGTTAGTAATATATGTTATTACAAAACCATGTTTTCTAAAAAAATTAAAAAAAAATTAATCGATAAAAATTTATTTAAATGTTTACAATATTAATTTTTAAGTTTTCAATTTATATTCAAAATGATATTTGTGGTTATTTTATATCATTTCATAGAAAATGGTTTTGAATGTGTTTATCAATCTTGTTTGATATATTTTCATGGAAATGGTTTTCAAATTTTTTTTCTATATTATTATTTAATATATCATGGAAACAAGTTTTCATGTAAATTTAAATATTACTTTATGAGTTATAAATGATATTTAAAAAGAGTAACGATTTAATAATTCATTATATATGTATTTTTTTAATGTGGAAAATATATTTTCCTCATGAATATATTTAAATGATTTTTCATTATATTCTTTCAATGTTGGATCAATGAAAATTATTTTTAAAATGATAAATTTTTTTAAAATATAGATGTTCTAACTAATATTTCAAAATCATCATCCATATAAGATGACATCATTGTTTATAGTTATTATTTAATAGGTATATGATCAATAAAAACATTCATTTTATTTCCTTAGTTTTTCTATGTTATTATGGATAGATGTTTATGAAGCATAATTCACATTAGCAGGTAACACTGGGATAAATTATTTGCAAACCCACATTCTTTAATAGGTTATTCTAGGATGAAGTGATTATGAAACATATCTACATTTTATAGGTTTTGATATGATAATGTGGTTATGATTCCCATTACATTTCAGGGGTTATGATATGACGATATATAATCTTATATATAATTTATTTATATTTTAATAATGAATTGGTAGGACATATATCTCCCCCAATTAATTGGGTAAGGATTTATATCTCATGAAATAATTGTAGGAAACAAGTGAACAAGAATTATTGAAAATGGGAAATCGGGGAATCCTGATTTTAAATGTATAACATGTGTGTCATGATCCACTATAGAGAGATTAGGAAACCTGATCCACTCTGGGAACATAGGGAAACCCAATACACTATTGGAAGATGGAAGAACATGATCCCTTATAAGGAATGTTTTTTTACTGTGGATGTTGGTGTGTCCCTCCCAATTGGTGCAGTACCCATTATGTTCCCGAATACATTTATTTCAATAAGCCCTTATGTATAAGGAATGATGTTACATATTTATCTCTAATACACAAATTCTATGTCATATACCTCTAATATGATAACAAAATTAATATTCTAGATTACTTTTTGATTCATGTCTTATAAAATTCTAATCATTATCACATGTCTGGCGATTATTATCTTTTTTTTGTATGGTATGATATTAAAATCTATGATAATGTTATGATATATTTATGCTCATATTATTCTTATATATTTCCTTTATTTTCATTTTTGTATCATCCGATCTCACCACTTTCTCTTATTTTCAATCCCAAGGTTATGAAGGGGGTTTTTAAGTAGGTGTACTAAAGGGTATGACCTTTATAGGAGATATTTAAGATCATACACCCAAATGGAACAATGTATTCCCAGTTTCCAACTATAGTAAACTATAATGTTCATCGTGCATGTATTTTTCTGATGTGGTGAATATTCATCTAAAACTATGTAATATAAATTTATGTTAATTGGGGGTATATATAGTGTATTTGGAAACTAGATAAATAATAATATCACTTTATTATTAATTTTAATTATCTCCCAAAAATATCTCTACATTTAGTACACTTAATAGAAATACAAATGAAAAATTATTTTATTAAAAACCTAGGAAATGGAATAATGTGAAATATTGATCTATAATTCATATAATGGGTAAACATAATTGTTACCATTTGATAATAATCTGTAATAATAAAATAATTATAATGGTTCGAGATCATGGCCATAACCTAAATGGTTATTACACAATCAATCCATATTCATAATCAAAATTCAGTTCATAAGTAATTAGTATTTCAAAATGAATGAATCATAAAAATGGATAAGTCTTTATTTGTATGTTATTAACCATATATTCCTATCAAAAAAGTGAGGAACACTAGTAATTATAGTTACTATTTTCTATTTTAAGGTTAACTACTGAGACCATATAATCACAATGGATTAGAAATCAATACCTGTTTCCAATATGGGATCTATTATAACATCTTTTTTACCATAATTCATCAATAATTTCATGTTTATTTCTATAGAGTATTGAGCACAATGACATTCATCCTATAACGGATCTTGAACATCAATTGGTTTACCAGGAGTTTTTTTTATATAACACTTCACCTAATTAATAGGAGGGATTAATAATTCCAAGCTAAAACATCTCATAATGAAAACCATACTTGTAGTTTCCACAAGATCCTAAAACATTACACATGTCATCATTATAACAAAATAAATAAAAACGGGTTTAACAAACAACACATCAATACAAGATTCCAAAATGTAGGGAAATAAATGATTTTAATTTTAATCGTATCATTATAATAATTAATAATATAGAGAATTAATAAAGATGGTATCATTAGATTAATTTTCTAGTAAATGTTAGGAAGAATCAAAGGTAATCATCATATATTTAAAATTATATTATAAGATAAATTTATTCATTTATAGAGGAAAATACCCATACCACTTTGGAATATATAATTAAATGTATAAGAATATTCTAATTTTTCTATTTTGAAAATATCCTCAGAAACATGAAATTAAAGATTCAATGAATATATTTTTTTTACTCCCCAACCCTAGTTACCCAGAATCGATGCATTATTACATAACATTGGCATGATACATGGAATCATGCCCCAAAAGACCGATTAGTTTAGTATCCTTGAAATTACTACCTACATAAATTAGTTTTACATTTCATAATTAAAAAAAAAGAACATTGTGTCCCCTTTTAACACTCTTATACCCCTTACCATATTCCTGAAGGATAATCGTAATATACTTATTCGAATCCGGGGAAAAATAAAATATAAGAAAGGGAGGAGCTCAAATACTCAGTAAGGATAACAATATAGTAGGAACTGTCATAAATAAGAATAAACTTTTAAGGGAATGAATATGACAATAACACAAGCCTTTAAAACTTATTCTACTACATAATATGGCAATGATAAATCTGATAAATCCATTTACTTATTCACAGGCATATTATAATAATCGAATAATCACATGTATTATCAATAGCCAATTTTTAAATCATGGAATGCATAATTTCACGACCAGTCTTATGGGGCCTGTTCTGTGACTACCCAAGCCCGTCTTCCATACGCCAGGCTCTAGAGACTAGCACCAAAGGCATAAATCCCTAAACAGGGAAGGCATTGCCTTTGAAAACTTGAAAATGCACACAATAGAGTATGAGTAGGATGCAAACACTAATTAAAACTGTATACAAAGAGTGATGAATGCAGAGGGGCCGAAATAAAATACCAATAGGAAAATACAAGTACAACGGAAAACAAGTACAGCTAAAATGGACACAACACCTGAAAGGTGAAGAGATTCACTTGGATCGTCCACCACGGATCCTACTTTAAGGGTAGGTACAGATAGACGCATCAGCACACCACATTTGACGGTCTCTTCTGTGTACCGACACGTCGTATGGTCCACCTCCTGGTATCGTCCAGTCCTGGTACTCTATGCCTCAGTGCGCGTTGTTCGTCATTAGCAACCAAAACAACAAGATGCGAGCACAACCCATGTAGGGGTGAGTATAACGATACTCTGTAGGGATCCCGAGACCCTCGAGGTCTCAAAAAATCTAACAAGGATAAACCAAAAAGTACGAAATCAATAGATAAACTCACTTAAGATAATGTCCATACATATACCTATGTTATCAAGTAATCCATCTCAATCATGAGGTAAACACAAAAGTTACTGACTTAGCTCAAACCAAGATTTTAATCTTGGGGTAGTATCAAATAACATCTCCAGACACTTTTTCGAAACCTCAGATGCTGGATTACTCCTCCTATATCAAGTAATACGGGCATGTCGTGACACCATGGTGCTCCCCAATGGGCTAGTCGAATCACTCCGAGTTGATTCGGTCACTAGTCGCCAGGTCTCTTCCAGCTACTAGGTCTCTGCACGTCAAATCTGTCTTATTATTGAATAGTACAACCAAGGGTCCCACTCTAGTAATCATGGAGAAAAGTCACTGACTAGCCTCATAGAATGGGATGAGTCTGATAGAATTCATTGGGTAATCAACTTCCCAGCCCAACTAGAGGGTAAACCCTAAAAGGTCCTCGGGTAACCCACTGCACAGCCTAGCTGGAGGGTAAACCCACAGAGGTCGTCGGGTAACCCACTGCCCAGCCCAAGTGGAGGGTAAACCCTAAACGTCAACAGGTAACCCACTGCCTATCCCAACTTGAGGGTAAACCCTAAGAGGTCATTAGGTATCCCACTGCTCAGCCCAGCTGGAGGGTAAACCCTAAAGGTCACTGGGTAACCCACTGCCCATCCCACCTAGAGGGTCAACCCTAAGAGCAAAAGTTAACCCACTGCCCAACCCTGATGGTGGGTAAACCTAGAACTGGTCTGATAACTTCGCAGTATTCTTTCTCATTGAAACACACGGCCGATTTTCTTATATCGACTAGTCTAGGCTCTGGTGCTCTGCTAATGTGTACATCAACACTTGGGTCGAATCCTCGGCGATGATACTTTGTAATAGTCATATGTTTTTAGTTGATTGTTTTCTTTATTGGGGGGTTTGTTTACATAGAATATGAAATAATTTATGGATGATGTTAGGTTCAACAAATTGATAAATATTGGGGTGAGATCATAATTATGGAGTTAAGCTTTTGATATCCTTGATCTTTTCTTTATATTGCATTTAAATTAACACCCACTTCACGAGATAACGTTGATTGGAATTCCTAAGGGTTATGTATTTAATCCAAGACTTAAAATAACCCAGGTTCTAATCCTTACCAATACATGTTTATGGTAGTGTATTTATGGTTCCAATAATCCATGGAAACCACGTGTTAAACAAAATATTTCATTAATACATGACAAGTTAATTCCAACATACACAATGTTAAATTAACGAATACTCATCGAGAAAATACTCTCAAACACTTAACATCCCTATATTTTGAATCACCCCAATGAGAGATTTACATATCCATTGGGGAATTTAATAATCTAGTTGTAATTATTATTTTGATAAATTATTAATACAAGAAATATAAAGGGATAATAAAAATAGTGTTGCGTTGAACAAACACACATGAATAATAATGAGAATTAAAAAAACAGACATTAGATTGAATGAGGAAGCAAAAAAAGGGAAGGGGATTCAACTATATTTAAACTATTTTAATAAAATTAATATTAAACTACAGACTGTGGATGATAATAAGGGATATTGATGAACAAACTTTCATTAAAAAATAATTACAAAACACAAACTTACAAGATTACAAACGAAGAACAACACAAAAGTGAAATGAAACAAAGTGAATATAAAGGGTATATCAAGTGAAAACATGTGTATTTAAAGTCCTATCCAGCCATAGGCAAGGATTTGGTCATTCCAATACGTGCACCTCTCGTCTGAAATTCCAACCCCTTTGAAAAATTGAAGGGGGATGCATTTATAGCACATGGAAGTGGATTGTTTTCATTCCCAACCTGTCCCTCCACATGCATCACCAGGTTGGATATTCAGACAGCTGAATATTGAGTTACCTCTTTATTCAATGTTTTATATTATAATTTCGGATGACCTATCTCAAAATTTAGTGTCATTTGGACCTATGGATCCAATGTTATGGATGGATGATTAAACAATTTTAATCATTACATTTCAATCCAATCTTTTTGAAGTCCAAAATGTGAAAGGGTTTTTAATATAAATATTCCTTCAAAGAAGAATGTTCTCTTAAAAAAGTAGTCCTCTTATATCTCCTATTTCACACTGCAAACGATCAGCTCTATTTGATGATTAAATCATGAGTTATGTCTTGAATTGTGTCCGGATTTTAATTCCTATTCAGAATGATGTGGTTGACTATAAAGCTTCATTTGGTCCCCTTGTTATTAGATTTGGGCCCTGAAATTTTTATCCCTGATTATATTGGATAATCATGAACATATGGTTGAGTTTCATAAAATTTGGGCTTAGAGATTTAGAATAGTATCTCATTCATCATGGACAGTTCAGTTTCTTCACAAATTCATTGGGTCATCTAGTGTGGTCCATGTGATCCTTCAAATGACAGAATTGGACCATGATCCCTTATACTGAAATGTTTTATATTAAATTCGAAGTCCGAAAAAACATGAACCACACTATTTGGATCATTAAGGGAATGTTATAAATAAAACAGTAAACCGACTAAATTGGAATACTTCTAAAAATGATCGAAAATTATACTTATTATTAAAACATCAATATTTCACACAAATTATGAACATTTTATATAAAATCAGTAAAGGGGGTATATAATATGTCATGAAAATATTAATAACATCAACTCTCCCACACTTATTATTTTTCATGTCCTCATGTGCAACAAATATAAAAACATAACAAAATCATTTTCACTCACCAACAGATATAAAAATTTTGTTTTCTCCAATCAGAGGAGGTTTAGACTATTTCACTAATACATTATGAATTCCAACACAAGTTGGTACATAAAATATGTTCCAAAACTAATTCGTCTTTTCATGATCAAATTTTGAAATGGAAAATTGGGACACTTGAAACTCACACCTCTCAAGATGATAAAATTCATTTGTGGAGGGTCACTCTTTCACCAACCAAAAGTGAAAATAATTGTTTTTGAAAGAGCTCTCAGCTTCCAATCCCTATCCAAAGGGTACAAGAATCAAGAGGTATTTTTATGGGGTTTTAATGTGGCTATGGGACAGTAGGAATATAATGTTCAAGATAGAGAAGAATATGTGTAAAACACCAATATTGAAAAAGAAATGCACGTTTCTTTGGAAATAAAACATGGAAGGAAATGAAAACACATATTTTACAAGGGTATGACTGTGTGAAGAAAGACACAATAGAGGACAAAAATTAGAAGGGGATGAGAAGATGAAATATTTAAAAACCACAAAACATCTCCCAATGACATAAGATTATAATGAAAGTTTTCTTTTTTTTCTTCTATTTTTTCAAATGTTGAACATTGAAAAGATCTCACACTCATATCCTAACCCCTGATTGATCTCCACACGACACTAATTATAATAGTTATGACAATATCATATGTAGATAAATAGTGATTATTGACCTACCTAAGAAACAACCCAATTTTTTTATTGTTTTTTTATTTTTTTGGACACATGTCAATAACATTTACAAAATTACATAAATGGAATTACATTACATTCCCCAAAAAACACTTAATGAAAACCTCTCCCCCACATTGAAATGGATGGTTTCCCTCAGGCATATGATATCATAGTGAAATCAACAAAGGGTACCCATAATAAAATCCATCCCCGCCCAACACTTAAATTTCAAAAAAAAAATTATGCAATGAAAATCCATGTTGGTATTTGGTGGGAAAGGTATTGGGCTTGTAATGTGGCTATCAAAGAAATGGTTTTCATAGGCTCGAAGGGGCATTCAAAAGGAAGATTAATTTATTGTAAATAGGAGGCTATTTGGATATTGTGGTTCTCATTCGGTTCAGAAAATGCATCTATCATATTAATGCACACTAAAGTACGAAATTCAACTCTAAGGTCCATAAACTCAAGACTCACAAATGGGGGTGAAAACACACATTTTTAAAATATGGCCACATGTGGCTAGGTCATGAAAGAAAATGTTGATCCTCACGGTATGGGAAAACCATTTTTCAAATAAAAAAATTATCATTCAAACTGAATTATTCTTAACACATAATTCTTTTTCCAAATATAGGATGAAGACAAAACAATTTGAGATGAAACCATGTCTTTTGACTCCTCAAAATTGTTAGACAAAATTTGAAAACTTATGGAGAGTAAGTATGACTTTTTTTGTTTTTTTTACATTTTTTAATTTTTTTTAGTTTTTTTAGTGTTTTGTAAAATACACACCCACACAGAAGTGAATGTGAAAAAGAAAGGGTTTGAAAAAAAAATCTGGTAAAAAATAAAATAGTGAAGAAGAAGAAGAAGAAAGATGTATAGAGAGGAAGATATAGAGAGAGAGAGTTATATAGAAATAGGTTCCCCCTAGTTTGGATTTGGCGGGTTGCCATCTCTATCTAGTAGTAGAGCGATTGGATAAGTTTTGGATTTAGTGGAAGTTGATGTTGATCTAGGATTGTGAATCCTCTCATGGTGATTCTTTTACCGATGTCCATTAACTATGAATGTCCTTTTGGAAGTGGGGTCTTGGACATGCACTGCACCAAATGGGTAAACATATGTAATAAAAACATGACCTTCCCAACAAGAATTAATCTTATCTGGGTGAAGCCGAAATTGAGAATTAAAGAGAATTACCTTATCACCTTCATGGAATACCTTTCTTAGCATGTGTTTGTCATGGAGTGCCTTGAATTTTTATTTTTGTAGATTATAATTATTAGATAAATCAAGTCAAAGCTCCTCCAGTTCAACCAATTGCAACAGTATTTCTTCATCGTATTTTTTAAGATCAAAATTACAAGTTTTCACAGCCGAAAATGACTTATGTTGGATTTCAACTAGAATATTACATGCTTTACCAAAACCTATCCTAAAAGGAGACATCTCAATGGCAATTTTATAGGTAGTTCGATAAGCCCAAAGTGCTTCATTAAGTCTTTCAGGCGAGTCTTTTCTGGTGGATTTTACAATTCTCTCAAGAACTCTTTTCACTTCTTTATTATAAAGTTCGGCCATTTCATTTTTTGGGGGGTGATATGAAGTTGAAGTTTTATGTACAAACCCATTATTTTTCAAAATACATTAAATGGTTCTATTACAGAAATTGGTTCATAAGTCACTTATCAAGGCACATGGTGTGCCAAATCAATGGAATATGTGTGTCATTAGGAACTCACTAACAGTATGTGAATCATCCTTTCTAGTGGGTTTGGCCTCGACCCACCTAGAAACATAATTGACAACAAGATGAATGTATGAAAATCCATTGGAAGGGGGAATTGTCGCATGAATTCGATAACCCAAACATCGAAGATCTCACATAAAATTAATGTATTTTAGGGCATTTAATTTCTCTTGGTAATTGTGTCAAAATTTTGGAAAGTGGGACATGATTCATAGAACTCATGTGAGTCTTTGAAGAGTGAAGGATATAATAATCCAGAGTCTAGGTCCTTTCAGGAGGTCCTTTGTAGTCCTAAGTGGACACCGCTAGGAATTGAGTGACAGAATTATAATATAGATGAATGTTCATTTTCATCAACACATATCTTTATTACCTTGTCAGCCCAAGTTTTCCAAATATTATTTTCTTCCAAAAAATAGTATTTTTAATCACATTTAAACATTGTTTTATTTTCTTTTGAAAAAATTCATGAAAAACACGAGAAACCAAGTAATTCACAATTGGGGCATACCTTGGTATTTTTGTAGTGAAAGATGAAATATGATCCGTAGGGAATTGAAGATCGATGATTTCAGAATGAGAAGAATTAGAAATTATACTCAAATGATCAGCCACATGGTTTTCTTTTCCTGTTATATCTTTTATTTCAAGGTCAAACTCTTGGAGAATTATGATCAATCTTATTAGCCTCAGTTTGGAATAAATTTTCATGAGTTAGAATTTTATAGCAGAATGGTCTGTGATGATGACGATTTTGGCACCTAAGAGATAGTGCCGGAATTTATCTAAGGAAAAAACCACTGCTAAACGTTCCTTTTCAGTAACAGTGTAGTGATATTGAGTTTCATCTAATGTTTTTGAGGCGTAACAGATGAATTGAGGAATATTTTCTCTTCTTTGACAAAGAACGACCCCAATGACTCTATCAAAAGCATCACACATCAACTCAAAGGTTAAGGACCAATCTGAATGTTGGATTATTGGGGTGGATGTTAGAGTAGTTTTGAGTTCAGCAATGGCTATCTTGCTAACCTCATCGAAATGGAAAGTGACACCATTTTGGAGCAACCCAGTAAGTAGGAGGAAAATTTTACATAAGTTATGAATGAATCTCTGATAGAAACCGGCATGACTGAGAAATTAATGGATGTCTCAAAAACATTTGGGATGACTAAGTGATTGGATCACTTATATTTTTGCAGGATTGACTTTGATACCATCTTTTGAAACTATGTGCCCTAGAACAATCCCATTTGCAACCATGAAATGACATTTCAAAAAATTTAACACACGGTTACACATGACACACTTTTGAAGGAATAGAGAGAGTGAATACACGAAATATTCAAATGACTCCCCATAAATGGTAAACCCATCCCTGAAGACTTCCATGCAGTGTTCACAGAATTTTGAAGAGATACTCATCATACACCTATGGAATGTTTCAAGTGCATTGGAAAGTACAAAATGCATTATCCTATATGCATATGTCCCAAGGGTCATGTGAAAGAAGTCTTTTCTTGGTTCTGAGGTGCGATTGGTATTTGGATGTAGTTGATGTATCCATCAAGAAAGAAATAGTGTGAATTTCAAGCTAATCGTTCTAGAATTTTATCAAGGAATGGAAGAGGGTAGTGATCTTTTCTTGTTTCAACATTCAATTTCCTATATTGGATGCACAAACACCATTTATTCTTCACTCGAGTTGTGACTACCTCCCCATGTTCATTTGTGATAACAGTTTTCCCACCCTTCTTAGGTACAAATTGAATTGGACTAACCCATTCACTATAATAAATTGTACAGATAATACCATCTTGAAGAAACTTGGTGATCTCATCCCTAACTACTTCAAGTATGAGTGGATTGAGTCTTCTTTGTGGTTTTCTAATTGGTTTGGATGATTCTTCATGATGGATGTGATGCATGCAAAGAGCATGGTTGATTCCTGGTATGTCATCTAGGGTCCATCCTAAGGAATTTTTTTCCTCTAACACTTGAAAAAGTTTTGACTCCTCGGTTTTGGTAAGTGAAGAAGAGATAATGACAGGATAAGAGTGATCATGGAAAACGAATGCATATTTCAGGTGTTCACAAATATGTTTTAAATTAGTCTCATATTTCCTTTTGGGTTATACAACTCGGGAATGGAAGATGGGACTTTATTTTCTTCAAATTCATTTTCCTTAATATATTCAAAGGTGAGCAGTAGAGATCAAAATTGATGTGGGATTCAAGAGTGTTTTCACATTATTCTAGATTTATGGAGTCTATGAATGAGAAGTCCACATCAACTTCAACATTTATGACTTGGCTAATCATGTTGCAGATTTCACAAGATCCTTTTTCATTAGAACATGAAGAACATGGTGTATTTGGGTTCGATTGACTCTTAGAAGTGTCCTCAGAAGCATGAATTGTGAATGCAGAGTGATCCTCAGATGGGTAACGCATGGCTTGGAAAATGGTGAAATTGATCAGTTGGTCACCAAATTCCATATATAAGATACCTGAATGGACATAAATCATGGTACTCGCATTCATGAGGAATGGTCTTCCATGAATTATGGAAGATCAAGAAGATTTTATCTCACCTTCCATGCCACTGACATGGAAATCAGCAGGGAAGATAAGATCAATGACATGGACATGGAAATCCTCAATTATTCCCTCAGGACCGACTGTGCTTCAATTAGGTAATTGAAAGACAACACCCATTGTATGTAAGAGACCTAGACCAAGGTTGGAGAATATGGTTTTGGGAATGACATTAATTGAGGCTCCTAGGTCTATGACTGCATCATCAAAGTTGTAACATCCAATTTTCCATGGAACCGTAAAGGTCCCATGATATTTGCACTTTATAGGAATAGACTACTGGGTGGAAACTTTTTCAAATTTCATAAGTTTCCTCTTGTGGGTACACATCTCCTTGAGAAACATGGCATACTTAGGAATTTAGTTTATGTCATCTAAGAGTGGAATGTTGACTTCAACACATCTAAACATGTCAATAATTTCATGATTAGGTTAAAATGACTTCATTGCATTAGAGAAATCTTGTGGAAAAGGAATCATATTCCTAAGTGGAATGGAAGGTGGTGAGGGAATGGATTCAGATTCCCATTCAAGTTTCTTTTCATTTTCTAGGTCAGCGTTCAAAGGAGGGTTGGAGGACATATCTTAATGCATAGCAATTTTATTTCCCGGTCTATGTGAAATTGCAATTACATTACCCTTGGGGTTGGGTAATGGATGAGCTGGAAGATGGGAAGAATTATATTTTTGCTACTGACTAAGGTGGGATTCCAATTGACCAATTTGGGTTTCAATGTTCTTGAGGCTAGAATGGGTGAAAGAGGAATGATCTTACACTACACTTTACCATGGATTCTTGGAAGAAGAGGCTTATCCCGGATTGGGATTACCTTGATTTTGGTTCTTGGTAAATCGATTGTATTGGTTTTGGAATTGGGATGGCTCACTATGATAATTGAATCAAGGAGGAGGATTGTTCCTTTGATGTTGAGGAAGAAAATGATAAGGTTGTTGGATGTTATCAAAACCATGACCATATTGGAATTGGTTTGGGGTTTGAGGAGTGAATTTAGGAGGATAGGATATGGGATTCCCATACCTAAGTCCTTGGTTATAGGAAGAAGAGAATAGATCAGAGTGAGGTTGGTTGAAGTTTCTAACAAACTGACCTGATAGTTGAGGGTTGGTGTTTCTCTGAGCATATGCTCCATTGAGCTCAATTGTTCCAGATAAATCAGATTGATCATCTTGAAGTTTTGGAAATGTGTCTATTGGATTAGATGAAGAGTTGAAAATTCCATAGTTTTTGACAGGTCCAAGAAACATTGATTGCAGTGAAGATGAGGATGGGGATTTAGTAGCAATAGCTAGTTTTCAGACAAGACCTGCATGTTCACTCATCCATTCGATCATCTTGTTCGGATTAATTGATTTATTATATGGGTATAATGTTAATTGAGCATGTTTTTGAGTATGGAATTTTTGTGAGTTTTCATCCATGTTTCTTATGATATCCCTTACAGCTGCAAGAGTTTTATCAAAAAGAGCACCACCACTTGCAGCATCAGTGAGAGTTCTCTCCATATCCAATAAATCCTCATATAAGTATTGGATCAAGATTTGGTCGGGTATTTGGTGGTGTGGGATGGTTGCAACAAGATTTTTGAACCTCACCCAGTATTCATGGATTGATTCACTTGGGAACTGACAGATACAACTTATTTCCTTTCAGATAAAAGCAGTACTAGAAGTAGGAAATAATTTCTCTAAGAATAGTGGCTTCATGTCGATCCATGTGGTTATGGAACTAGGATGTAGGTAGTAAATCGATGACTTAGTAGTGTCAGCTAAGGAGAAATGGAATGCTCGATGTTTGATTTTCTCTTTAGAAACCCCTTGAGGATTCATGGTAGATCCAACCACTTGAAACTCATTAAGGTGGAGATGTTGATACTCACCGGCTAGCCCGTGGAAATGTGGGAGAAGATGAATTAAACCCGATTTAAGTTTGAAGTTAGCATCTTTGTTTAGATATTGAATACCTAGAGGTTGGTAATTCTTATCAGGGAAAGCTAGTTCTTTTAGGGTTTGTTCCCTAGGATTGGCCATATCTAATTCATTTGGTTAGACAAGGACTAGTTCATGAATTATTTGATTTTCTTTTATGTTCCTCCTATGTTGGCGAAGTGTTTGCTAAATATTAGGGTCAAAAAAATCTGAGGGATTGTTTGGAAGGATACTGGGCATTTAGATAGATTTTGGAAGGAAAACAAAGACGAGTTTTTCTATTTATTTTTTTAGTTTATGATTTTTATGAGAAGACGTGTTTTTATTTGTGTTTTTATAATATAATTATTTTTTAAATTTTGTAGTTTTTTCTATTTTTTTACAATAACCAGAAACTAATGAGTATATAAAACACCATCCCTAGAAAAGGTGCCATTTTTAATGCACGTCCGATTGTCTCCTATCGACCTGTCAAGTTTCTGGTTCTCTTTTATTGTGTACAGCAGCACTCGGGTCGTATCCTCAGGGATGATAATTTGTAATAGTGGTTTGCTTTTAGGTGATTGTTTTTTATTGGGGGGTTTCTTTGGAGGGCATATGAAATAATTTATGGATTATTTTTTATTTAACAAATTGATAAATATTGGGGTGAGTTCATTATTAGGGAGTTAAGCTTTTGATATCCTTGATCTTTTCTTTATATTGCATTGAAATAAACACCCACTTCACAAGATAACATTGATTGGAATTCCTAATTGTTATGGCTTTAATCCAAGCCTTAAATTAATATAGGGATCTAATAATTACCATTACCTTTTTATTGTAGTGTATTTATGATTCCAATAATCCATGGAATCATCATGTTAAAAAAATGTCATTAATCTATGTCATGTTAAGTCCAACATACACAATGTTAAATTAACGAATACTTATCGAGCGAATACTCTCAATAACTTAACATCCCTAAATTTTGATTCACCCCAATGATATATTTACTCATTCATTTGGGTATTTAATAATCTGGTTATAAAGATAATGATGAAAAATTAAGAATAGAATAAAAAGAAAGGGATAAGAAAAGAGAGGTGCGTCGAACACACACAGAAGAACAATGATGAGAATTAAAAAACAGACATTCTATTGAATGAGGAATAAGAAGAAGGGATGGGTATTCAACTGTATTTAAGCTATTTTAAGAAAATTAATATTAAACATTATAAGATGGATGAGAATAAGAGATATTGAAGAAGAAACATGAATTAAAATAGATTTACAAAACAAAAACATACAAGATTACAATTGAGGAACAACACAAAAGTGAAAGGAAATTAAGAGTGGAGGAAGGGTATATCAAGTGAAAAAATGATTATTATAGGTCCTCCCAAGCCTTTTTCAAGGCTTTGGTTGTGCCAATATGTGCTCCTATCTTCTGAAATGACAACCCCTTTGAAGGAGAGGAGTGGATGCATTTATGTCCCAAGGAAGTGGACTGTTTTCATTACTAATCTTTCCCTCCAATATAATTTCCATGTTGGATATTAAGATAGCCAAATCTCAAGATATCTCATTCTTCACAGTTGTAGATAATAAATATGGCCAAACTCTCTTAAAATTTGGAGTCATTTGGACTTATGGAGCCAATGTTATGGCCGGTTGATAAAACAAATTCAATCTTTCCATTTCAATCCAATATTTTTGATGTCCAAAATGTGGAAGGGTTTTTGAATAGGAAGATGCCTTTAAAGCCAAACTATTTCTTCAATAGAGTCTGCCAACTATATCTCATGTTTCACACTACAAAACGACAGCTCGATTTGAGGATTACATCATGAGAGATGTCATAAATAGTGTCGAAATTTTAATCACTGGCCAAAATGGTGGTCTAGAAATTAATGCTTCATTTGGGCCTCTTGCTCATATATTTGGGCCTTGAAATTTTGTTACATGATTATATTGGATATTCGAAAACATATGGTAGAGTTTCATAAAATTTGGGATTCAGGATTTATACTAGTAACTCAATCATTATGGATTGTCTAGTTTATTCACAAATTATTTGGGTCAACTTGTGTTGTCCATGAAATCCTTTAAATGGAAGAATTGGCCCATGATTCCTTCTAATAAAATGTTTTATATTAAATTATGAATCCTAAAAAACAAGAATCACAAATTTGGATCATTAGGGGAAGATTAATAAATCAAATAGTAAAAATACTCAATTGGACTACTTCTAAAAATTTTCAAAAAATATACTTAGTATTAAAACATTATTATTTCACACAAATTATGCACATTTTATATAAAATCAGTAATGGGGGTATATAATAAGTCATGAAAATATTAATAACATCACTCATCTCCAGGTGGATCCGCTCCACGAGCTATAGGACGATACTCCAACTGTCATGAAGTCCCACATTGAAGTATCTTAAAGGTCTGGCTCGTCATAGGGGTATCAATGCAACAGACGACGCATCAATCGGGCACCCGGTCTGTGAGTTATTAGCCTTTTAGTCCCGAGGGCCTGGTTGGATTCATGAATGATCCAACCTAACTGTATTTCAACTTTACCCCAAACTATATTGAGGTATACTCAAGGCAACCTTCGTTCTCGAAGAAAACCAGGGTCGATGACGGTTCATAAAACAGTCGCCTGTTGCCAAGGATATGGACAAAGAAAGTAAAGGGTCTATAGTGGGCCCACATCCGGTCCGACCATGTCGGACTGACCTGATATGACACATTTTGGGGCGACCCAGTTTGGGTTGACCTGGTTAGACCTGATGGGTCTAGCCCGGCCCATTGGGTGGGCCAGTCTGTTAGGTTCGTCCTGGCCCGATGGGCCCAACCAAGCTGGCCGCGTGGGCGTTTCAGCCCGAGATCGAGGCTAGTTCGGCCTGGAGCGTTGCGAGGGAATATGCGATCCGTTTTGGCCAGGGTGACATAAGGGGGCCACGGTCCACCTCCACAGTCAGCCGTGGCCAGGCAGTCGGTTCAGTCGGGGGGCAACCAGGCAGGCTAGTAGGCGGCCAGGTAGGGCGCCAGGTGGGCCGACGGGTGGCAGTGTAGGGCGCAGCCAGGCCGGGAGGCAGCCGAGAGTTGGGGGTCACCGGACGGTGGTGGTGTGGCTTGGGTGGCTCATCCGGAGGGCCATTGTTCAGCATGGTGCACCGAAGCATCGTAGGGGTGGCACGGTTTGCCGATGTCACGGGTAGTGCGGCCTTTGTCATCATCGCCTTCATCGTTTTGTTGCCTCATCACCATGCCGAAGAACATCATGCCAAGAAAGAACATAAACAAGAACATATCATGGGTCAGGCCAAGTTGGTTAGGTGCGCACCCTCGGCTTGTTGACGACGATGTGGATGGTAGGTCAGTTGTAGAAACCGCTCCACATCCATAGGATCAATGGAAGGAATTCAAAGTCTCTCCTCGCTGACATTCTTCATTCTTCGTTCTTCGTTGGGAGCTTTTCTCCCATGTTCTTCCCTTCCAATGCTCCACCAAATGAGAAATTCCAAACAAAAATAACATATTGTCTATTATTTTAGTTGTTGGCACAAAATTCAAATTGGTGAATTATATTTAATTAGCCCCAAATAATTAATTCATGAGTGTTGGCACAATTTAATTAGAGGATTTTGCATTAAATAATTAAAGGGGAGGTCAATATTATCTCCCACATTAATGAGGGAGAGTGGAGAGGTTTTACTCTCCTCCCATTAATAGAGATCAGGTGGTCCCCACCCCTATTATTTAAAATGGTAGGTTATGTGGCCATGGTTGGTCCCCACGTCGTAACCTCTCGCGGAAGGTTAAATTTAGGTGGGCCCACCACCATAACCTCATGTTGGAATTTAAGGTGTGGTGGTATCACCTCTAACATCCATGAGGAGGTTTTAACCACCAAACACCCACATGGTGGATCAAAAAAAATAATGTGAAGATCAATTTATTTTATTACATTCCATAAAAACCCAATAACTATCATTTAAACTCAACCCAATTTTATTGAACTGAATGTCTTATTATGATAATACTAGTGCTGTGAGTTTAACAGTACCATCAGATTCCAATTCCGAGCACCGATTCAAAAGTTAAAAAATTCCACTCGCGCGTTTAATGAACATACCTAAAAAAAGCTTCGGAAAATTATTATCAGTCACCCTCAACCCGCTCCAGTCAAGGTTAGGTTCTTCTTAGGTGAAACACGCCCCAAAAAACCCAAAGATACTCTTGAATTTTCTATCCTATTTACCATTTATATGTTATGAATTTTACAACAAAATAATTGTCACATAATTATTTTATTTGTGTCCATAAACTAACTTTCTATGGTAGCCTGTGCTGGCCAATGTTAATGTCTACATATAGAAACCATACCCTCACAATTTTAGAATTGGTCTCAGATTTTGAATTTGAGTTACTGTTCGTGAGTTATAATTATTTGAAAAATAAAATATTTTTTTAATTATTTTATTTAGGATTATTCCATTTTTTGTGTTTTATCACAAGAGGTCTGCACCGACTAATCTTAAGTCACTCCTAAGGTGAACCCGCCATTCTGAGGGAAATGGTGCCCTCATATTTCTGATCCAAGTTACCATTTAAGAGTTATTCCATATTTTTAGGAAAACTTCTTACTCACGTTAACTTAAGCACAACAAAACTTCGACAGATCATTCCGGGCACTCCGGGCCTCGGAATCGCGCGCCGTCAGATTTTGCAGACTTAAAAGATTCCCATATAATTAAAAATAATTTCCTGGAAATTATGGGTCTTTAAATTTTCCCCACCACATGTATCTATGTCCTATTTATCCACAACTCATAATTAAGGGAACACGTGGGGGTACTGAGCACATATCTGAGCCTCCCGCTCCTATATGCTCTCCTAGAGGTTACCGTGCTGACAGTGAATGTGCACCATAGGTAAAGACCATCCACATAGAACCCAATCCTGTCGATCCTCAATCTCTACTAGAACCTCCTTAAAAGTCTCCACATCATTTAAATCCAGCTCTACATGGTTGATGATGTGAGAAGGGTCGTTCATGTATCTCTTCAACTAAGATACGTGGAAGACGTCATGCACATGATGCAACTGAGGTGGAAGATGTAAGTGGTAAGACACCTCACCAACTCTGGTGGGGACCTAGAATGGTCTGATGAAAGAGGATTGCAGATTAGTATATAAATAATAAATAGTGATTCCACATATAATCATGGAGTTAAATAATCAATGTAGGATGCGTAAAGCCCAATGAGTGGAAATTGAAATTTCAAATTCTCTTACTGATTTGGTAACATAAAAAACATACACCCCATGAAAAAGGTATCATTAAATGAAGATGAAAATACCCATAAATTAATATATATTATACAAAAAATACAATCATGGTCATTACATACACCACAAAAAAGAAATAGTAGAAATATAGCATGAATTTCAAGGGAAAAAGAAGTGAGATGAAAACCCGTTACCTTGTACATTTCCTTAGTATAGGTTATGTTATACTCCTGTATAATGGTGAAATCAGTGTTAATAAATTATAAAATAATCAAAGACATAAATATGATATCATATATGATATTATAATATTTCTTTTTTAATGATATTTGGGTAGTATCACTATTTTGGTTGTTAACTGATTCATTTTCCTTTATATTTTTTTATATGTCATCATTGATATGTATAGGCTGTGTTTGATTCATATCCATAATGTTACTAAGTTAATAAACATTATTTATAATGATAAAATTAAAATTAATCTTGAATTATTAATATGGGGAATGAATCTCATCATGTTCGTGGAGACGGTAAGCCTTACGTACGCAGAGCGACAATAACATTATATTAATGGTAAAATCGAATGTAATTAGTTGATATATAATATATTCATAATCATTTACATGTTATATTTATTATTTACATTGGTTATACTAATTATTATACCCATCCAAATAATTAAGTGTTTGAATAACATACTACACCACAACTTTGAGATGGTAAACTGTATGTACGCGTGTATGGTGACTTTGTCATCTATAGGATGGATAGAATAACGAACATGGTTGTAACATATTTATAATAACATCATTATTTTTAGAAGATACTTTATTTATTTGTTTGGTATGTATGAAAAAAATAAATAGGAAGTGGAAGAAGAAAATAACATGAAAGAAGGCGGTGAAATTATTACATCTTCTTCAGGTGTTTCCTTTTGAGTTGATAAAATGGCTCCATAGGTTGGCTTTTTTTTTATCAAATTAAGGCCTCTAAGATGAATTTATGGAAGTTGGGAAGATATTTGGGTAGGGGTAGGCTGAGATAAATGTCTTAAGAGATTTCAAATTATGAAAAGGTGAAATACCCTTTTATAAGAGAGGTGTGGGTCACTTTGGGAAAATCTTGAAATATTATTTTATAATAAAATAATTTTCTATTTATAATAACTAAAACATGATTTATTTAGAATATAAGATGGGTATGGGTCGAAATCCTATCAACCAATAGGTTTTAGACAAGTTCAGGTTACAATTATAAACTTATCTTTTAGATTTAATTCTTAGTTACATAGTATAACTTTTATCATGTCTTCTTGTATTCTTACACTATATGGTTAATAAACAAACTCTAAACTTCCAAGAGAACCTCAAGTGGTTCATAATGACATATATGATATTATTTAAGACCTTTGGAAGATACGTGGTGTGTTTTGAATATTATATCAACCAATAATATAGTATTGGTTATAAAAACTAATTTATGTCAATTTTGATAGTATTTGGTAATTTGTTTTTATGAAAGTAAAAAAAACCTTATATCATTGAAAACAAATATCTAATCAACCCTAATATGTAATATTAACCTATAAATTTAGTGTATGGGATCAAAACATTTAAATTATTTTTATTTTATTATTTATAATATAAATTATATTAATATTTCATTAAAAAGGTAATCACGACATCAATATTGTGTCATAAATAAATTTATTTATTTATTCTCTAAAAATTATAAATAAATTAAAATTATGTCATAAATATTATTATATTTATAATTAATATTTATATTCAAATTTGTTTTACATATAACCCTTTATTAGAAATTGTTTACATAATAAACATTGAATTTAAAACTTTTAACTCTACCTTAAATAAATTAATAATAAATAGATTAATCTAATCCAAGTGGACCTAAATGATCATATTTCATTTATAAGGTTGTCTATGGCAGAGTTAATCTTATCCAATAGAATTAGAACCTGTTTTAGGGTAATTATAAAATCATTTTTACCTTTAATTTCTATATTTACTTTTTAATGTGGAAAATAGGATTCAAAAGTTACTATTCAACAAAAATTATTTTCATCTTATTGAACCACATTGTACTTACTTATATTATTCGTGTCTCTTGGATTTTTGAAATTCAATTCACAGAAGTTGAAAAATTATGTTTAAATTTTTTTTGCAAATGCCCCAAGAAGATTGTTAAAAGACGGTAAAAAGATCAATAAAATTTTATAGATATTATTTTATTATAAAATGAATCCAATGAATTACATTGAACTTATATAGTTATTATATATCTATTTTGGGTTAATTAAATTTAAATAAATATATAATTATTTAAATAAAATGTTTTTTTTAAACAATTATGCATTTTATTTCAATATTCTTCATAAATTGAATGTTTTTTGCAAAATACAAAAAATTTACCCTAAGCTAGTCTTCATATTCCAAATTAAAAAATGAATTATATTTTACCAAATAAAAAACATAGAATTTCAATTAATTAATTTAAAATTATTTCTCGTTGTAAAAACAAAAAAGAGTGTTTTTTAAAAGTAAATATTATTAAAATATTGTCTTGTGGTTATGTAAAATTAAAATGTAAAATTACTTATAATGACATAAATTGTATCAAAAGATAAAAATATAACATTATTATACATCCAAACAATTAAAATTAATAATTTAACACTATAAATTATTTTGATTACAAATTTTATTTCAATTAAAATTTAGTATTTTTTAGTATTAATCAAAATATGAATGTTATCAGAAAAGTACGAAAAATTTATCCAAAAGAAATTTTTATGTCCCTATTCTAAAGAATAATTTAATTTCATTAAATTTAATATATAAAAGTGTCATATATTAGTCTTAAAAATGGGTTTTCCATTAAAAGTTGGAGAAATTGTATTTTTTTAAAATTACATCTTTTATCTGAATTAATGAATTTGTTCTTATATTATGTCTTTTAAACACATAATATGGATTCTATGGAGTGTAAAAAATTCAAATGTATGTTAATACTATTCATAATATCTTTTTGAACTACTATTTTGGTAAGTCGTCATGCGCTCGAACACAGTGTTTCGTGTAATGCAGTCTATAGAATTACATTAAAGAAAATAACTTCATATGAAATCTTGTGGTGTTAAATTTTTCCCACCTTTTGGAAATTACATCCTCACCATTTTAAATTCAGATTCATAACTTCATTGAATGTCCCATATCAGAAAAGAGTCTATAAAACTTTCACTTTAAAAGAATGAAATAGAAGTACAAAGGTCAACTGAGATAACCCATACTAGGAATCCATGTAAGAAAACAAGGATATAGAAGATAAACTAAGTGTTATATTCTTATTGAGAGTGATAGAAAACATGATCTGGAGAATTTTAATAAAATGAAAACCACAAACTTGTGATGGGATAAATAGTCATTAACTTCCCAGTTAGAAAAGTAAACAAACAACTTTTTTTTATATTTCAATTCCATTTAACAATGTTGGGGAATTTATTTTATGAGATTAACTAAGAACATAAAGAGATATACTTCCTTTTTTATGTAGATATTAATCCTTTAATAAATTTTTACCAATAACTCGTCATTTTTTTGGAATGAGGAGAATTCAAAATGACTTGGTCACATTTGAAGTGATAGAATCAAATTCTAGAGAATCACATGATCCACCAAGGAAAACTATATATTAAACTAGTCCTTAGAGATTAACCAAAACCAAAATGGTTAGTATAAAATCAGATGTTCCCCAAAAAGGATAATCTTATAGAGAAAAAAATACTAATTTTAATTTCTAAATCTTAACCATCAATACCCAAAGTTTAATAAATACCATTCAATAAACAATTATCCTTAAAATCCTTAAATATTATCCAAACTAATATTTAAACACAAAACATAAAATAATTTTATAACATAGTCTTCCACGTTAAATTTTATCTCCAAATAACATCCACTACTCTTAAAGTCAAATACTTAAAAGTATTTAACATAATCAAATTTTCTCTATGATAGGTCAATCATTTCCATAAATAACACGAATCACTATAAATATACAATAAAAACCTATATAAAAATACACCATTACTCCTCAAATGAAATATCATAGAATTCTTTTTTACTTAGGCATTTATTATTCCCAATAGAGCGAACGTCTTCTAAAATAACATTTATCACATAATCATGAAATCATTTTCATACACTCAGGATATCCATTTGATAAGACATAAGATCCCATGTAAACATATTATTGATCCATAAAATAATTGATGTAAAAAAGAATTAGTCACAATAACTAGGGAATTCACGTAGTTCAGTGGTAGGTAAAAAATCCCAATCGCACTCTGATTGTGGGTTCTATTCCCACAGCTTTTTCTGACGCAACTGGTTGTCACACGACTTGCTTGTTTCCCTTTTTAAAAAAAAATATTTTATAACATTCCCAAAATGAGATAAATTCTTTAAAATAACCATAATATAATTTCACCACAAATTTTATCTCATACCTGTCATTTTCAGATAAAAAATTTAATAAACTGTAAATGCCTCAAATTCAAGGATTATATAAGCTCAAATGGTTATTTATTACAATATCAATAATAGAAATGACAATTCTTCATAAAATAGTATTTTCACAAAACATGTTGTAGGGTTACCCAATCACGAGAAAATTCATCCAATGTAATCCCATCAACAAAGATCACTAAGAATTTTAAACATTTCGCCATACATTTATTTGAACATAGGTTCTTCCATGACCAAGTAGTTATCCTATATAATAGGGCATTTACTCATGTAATCCCTAGGTCCCCTATATTTATGAAAAATGATTGTAAATGGATTCTTGGGATCAATTTTATTTTCTCATATAGTACTCTTCATTTTTTCCTTGGTAATTCGTTACATTATGTCCATTCCCATACATAAATCATTTATTTGTTCCATTTAGACACTTTCCTAGGTGTCTCCTTTCACAGTTCCTGCATGATGGAAATTGAGCTTTCTTTTCTCTAGGGTCTCCAATGCAGTAGCTCTTATTATTCACCACCATTTTCTTCTTTAATGAGTCTGGGAGTTGGTTAATATATATGTTGTTGATCATATTTTTGGAAAAATGATTCGGCATGAACATGATATCTTTTACACCTGTCAACACTCCATTTAGTTTCTCATTTTAACCACCTTTCCCACCTTATGCATCTTATTCAATGTTATTATGAATTTCTGGGAATCTAACTATTGAATAACACAAGAAATCATACTGTGAGTCATAAAACCATTTCTATAATATCATAACACTATATTTTCAATCTAAAACACCTTAAGATTAACCAAGGTTATTTATTCTCATCTTATATTAAAATAATTCAAATCTATTTGAAAAGAAAATGTGTAATATCCCAAGCATATTCCCCGGGAGTATCGTAACCTATAGTGCAGTAAGGATTATTTTCATGTACCAGGATATTTTGGGTCAAACATGAAACTCATTATCAGATCTTTCACTCATAGGTACATAATTTCTAGTGCTGCCTCTACCTTCTCATATCTAGACAATGATTTATTTCATGGAAAACCCATATAATATTTAAATTACCTAATTTTTTGGATGTTGTTATATATTCATATTCAATATCTATCCTAGGGTAGTGTTTCCAAACCCGAGTTTTTTCTAAATATATCTTCCAAGGTTTATACTAAACTTGCTCTGATACATACTTTTAATTCATGATTCATGTTACCCTGAATCAGTGAATTATTAAATAACATTGGCATGATTTAAGGAATCAGGTCTTGATAGTCCGATCTGTTTAGTCTCCTTTGATGTACTAGATATATACACAAGTTTTACATTACACCATGAAATAAAAAAACAACTTTGTGTCCCCTTTGATAACTCTTATATCCCTTAGCCTATTCTTATAGGTTAATCATAATATACTTCATTGCAACCTAGGAAACGTAAATCATAAGAAAGGGGTGAGCTCAGATGCTTAGTAAATACTACAATATAGTGGAAACTGTCATAAATATGAATAAAAATTTAATCCAATGTATAATACTAGATCAAAAGCCTTTTAAAATTAAACTTATGTATAATATGGAAAAGATAAAACTGATAATTCCATTTACATATTCACATGGATATTATAATAGATGAATATTCACATGTAATATAAATAGAAAATTTCATAATGATGGAATGCATAATGTCGGACATCATAACCACATAGTCAAGGCCTCGTTCCAATACTACAAATACGTTTTTATCAAGGCCTTGTGCCAAGACACTAGTTTGTATCATTAGACCTATTAATGAATCAAGGAGAAATAGAGGGATACACATGTCACTTACTAAGTCCAATGGATTCCTCATATGAAAAGCATGAAAAATAATCTAAACATTCATATTAAATCTATCATATGAAATGTCAATATTTTAAACACATACCATGAATGGCATAAAAATAGCACATCCACAATAAAAAAAACTCATTAAACACAATATAGATGATTGTATTATAATAAATCAACCTCAATAAAGAATAAAATACAATAATTATATTGACATAGATGGAAATAATCATTAAAACCATTTGATAGAAACACCCCTTTTTCTTGAAAACATTTCAATGTCGCACAATTTATCAATGATGTCGGATAAAAGAGATTTTAGTATCAAAGTGTCCCATACAACATTGAAACATTTAAAATGAATTTTTATTTAAAAACATTAATGTCTATATAAATAAATACATAAAACCATTATTAATAAAAGGACATTAATAAGAAAGATTAAGAAGAATAAATATTTAAAAAATTTAAAATAATATTTTAGTTAAATAGTTCCTAACCAAATAAGACACACTTGAATAAATGTAATTAAATAATAATATTAATCAAAACATTATAATATCATGATAATAAATGGATTCATAATATAATATGTCAAATGATAGTATATACACTATATAAAAGTTAATTGGTTCATAACAACAAATAGGTCTCCAATGAATGTAAATTGAGACGAAAAACAGTATAAAGACTGTATCCTTAGATTATGAATATATCAACGAAGTATTTATGTGTGAAAAATATAAATAAACTCAATATAATTGGGTATTTAGTGTAAATAAATCTAGTTATATTCAAACATATTCTTGTAAAAACAAAACCAATGACTTGGATGTTTAAGTCAATGAATGGAAATTGAGTTAAGATTACCCTTAATAAGTTTATATAAATAGAATGTGAATTTATAAATGGAGTGATTATGTGTATCAAATTTATAAACACAGAAAGGGAGTGGTTATTACTACATAAATAATAAATAGTTATTCCACAAATAATATTGGAGTAAAATAATCAATGAAGAATATGTAAAGCCTAATGAGTGGAAATTGAAATTTGATATTGCCTTAACAATTTGGTAACATAGAAAAAATACACTCCATGAAATATGTATCATACAATTGAGATGTAAATACCCATAAATTAAAGTATATTAAACAAAAATACAATAATGTTGGGTACGTACACCACACAAAATGAAATAGCGGCAATATAGAGTGAATCTCAGGGGAATAATAAGTCAGATGGAAACCCCTTATCTTATAATCTTCCAAAGTATATGTTAGGTTAACCTCCATTACAATGATGAAACAATTGTTGTTAAATTATACATGAACCAAATACATAAATATGATATCATTATCGATCTACTAATATTTCATTGTTAATTATATTTCAGTAATATCATTATTTTGTTTTAAAATAAATTGTTTTCCTTTATTTTTTTTACGTAAATCAAGTTCGTTATGTATAGGATGTATTTGATTCATATAAAAAAGGATACTAAGTTATTAAAAATTATTTTTAATCGTTAAATGAAATTTATTCTTGAAGGATTACGATTGGGAATGAATCTCAAAGCGTTCATTGAAACGGTAATTCGTACGTAAGTACGAGCGACAATATCATTATATTGATGGTGAATCGTATGTTATTGGATAGTATATAAGTTATAAATAATCATTACACATGTTATATTTATTATTTACATCATTTATAATCATTATTATACCCATCCAAATAATGATGTGTTTGAATAGCAAACTACACCACGACGTGGAGACGGTAAGTCGTACGCACACACACGTATAGTGACATTGTCATTTATATGATGCGTAGAATAATGAATATGGTTTTACCAAATTTATAATAACATAATAGAATATAAAAGGTACCGGAGTTATTATTTTGATATGGAATAAAAAATATAGAAGAAGTGGAAGAAGAAAAGAAAGTGAAAGAGGGTGGTGAAATTATTACCTCTTCTTCGGGTGTTTCCTTTTAAGTTTATCTAAAGGTATCCATAAGTTGGATTTCTGGTCAAAGTAAGGCCTGTCAGATTATTTAATGGAATTTGGGATGATATTTGGGAATATTTGTCCGAAAAAAATGGCTTTGGAGCTGTAAAATTTAGAGAAAGTGAAGTACCTTTTTATAAGAGAGGTGAGGGTCACTTTAGGAAAATCTTGAAATATTATTTTATAATAAAATAATTTTCGGTTTCTAATGGATCAGAAATGATTTATTTCAAAGATAAGGTGGTTATGGGTTGAAATACTCTCATCCATTATGTTTTAGACAAGTTTAGGTTACCACTTTAACCTCATCTTTTATATTTAACTCTTAGTTAAATAGTTTATCTTTTACCATGTCTTCTTGTACTCTTGCACTATATAGTTAATAAACATTCTCTAAACATTCAAGAGAACCTCAACTGGTTCAATAATGACATATATAATATTATTTAACCCCTTTTTCCAAACCTTATATTTTTAGGAATATTATATCAACCAATAATATAGTATTTGTTTTAAAAACTAATTTATGTCAATTTTGACACTGTTTAGTATTTCATTTTTGTGAGAGTCATAAAAACCTTATCTCTTCAAAAAAAATCTAATGAACCATTAAATGCCATATTAAGCTATAAATTTCGTGTATGGAATCAAAATTTTTAAATTCTATTTATTTTAATATTTATAATATAAACTATTTTAATATTTCATTAAGAAAATAATTAATACATCCTCATTGTGTCATATATAAATTTAATTAAATAATCTCTAAAAATTATAAATAAAATACCATTATTTAAGAAATATATTTATATTTTTAATGAATATTTATAGTCGAATTTATCTAATGTATAACTTTATATTAAAAATGACTTAGTTAATAAACGTTGAATTTTAATCATTTAACTATTCTTTAAATAAAGTAATAACAAATGTTCCGATCTAATCTAATTGGACCTAAAGGATCATATTTTATTCCTCAGGTTGTTTTGGACAAATTACACTTATCTAATAGAATTATGACATGTCTTGCGATAATTTGAATATCCTTTTTACCTTTAATTACACTATTTTATTAATCGTGTTAAATAAAAGTTAAAAGTAACTATTCACCAAAAAAAATTTCTTCTTCTCAAATTAAAATTTTCTTACTGATATTAACCCTGTCTCTCAGATTTTTTAAATTCGATTCAAATAAGCGGTAAAATTACATTTTATTTAAATTTCCAAATGCTTCTAGAAGATGGGTAAAAGACGGTAAAAAGATCAAAAAAATTTAATACATCTAATTTTATTATAAAATGACCAAAAATAATTAAATTAAACTTATATAGGTATTATATATCTATTTTGAGTTAAAATAAAATGAAATAAAATAAATAATTATTTAAATAAAAAGTTGATTTTAAACAATACTGTATTGTTTTTCACTATTCATAAAAAATAGAATGTTTTCAGAAAAATACCAAACTTTTACCCTAATTTAATTATGATATTACAAATTCAAAAATTAATTATATTTCACCAAATTCAAAACATTGAAGATTCATTAATTAATTTAAAATTAATTCCTCTTGTCAAAACTGAAATGAGGGTTTTTAAAATGTAAAAACTATCAAAAAATTGACATGTGTTTATGTCAAATTTAAATGTGAAATTACTTATAAGGATATACATTGTCATAAATGGTAAAATATAATATAATTTTACTTTAAAACCATTCAAATGGATAATTTAACACTATTAATTATTTCGATTAAAAAAGATGTTTTTAATTAAAATTAAGTATTTTTTAGTATTAATCAAAATATGAAAGTTATCAGAAAAGTAAGAAAAATTTATCCAAAATAAATTTTTAGTTACCTATTATAATGAATAATTTAATTTCATTAAATTTAATATATAGAAGTGTCAAATATTGATTTTAAAACGGGTTTTCCATTAAAAGGATGTAAAACAGATTTTTTTTAAAATACTTCTTTTATCTACAAAATGAATTTGTTCTTATATTATGTCTAATAAACACATAATATAGATCCGATAAAGTATATAAAATTAATAATTCAGTAAATATTATTCATAAATGATTTTTGAATGGCTATTTTAGTAAGTCTTGGTACGTTAGAACTCAATGTTGCGTGTAGCGTAAGCTATTGGATTACATTAAAGAAAATAATTTACTATAAAATCATGGTGTTTTAATTTTTTCATAATCTAGTTAAATTCCATATATCCCATTTATATTAAGAAAATATTACCTTCAAATTTTGTGTAAAAATTAAAAAGTACATCACTTCAAAAAATTAAAAACAAATTTAATTTAATTAAAATACATAAAAAAGTGATGAAATTAGTTTTATAAATCATTTTATATTAATAAAAAAATATTTTGAAAAAATTATTATAAAACATTTTCATGGGCTTTCATTTGATTATGATAAAAGAATGAAATGATGTCCGTTTTTAAAAAAACATTATTTCTCATTATTAATTAAAGAGTGAAAAAATAAAGTTATAATTTTATTATCAATAAATAGCTCGAGGATAAATAATCCATTAGTTACATGAAACAAATATCTCAATATTTCATAACTGGGAACTTTATAATAAAAAATACTAATAAATAGTTAAATTTAAATATAAAACCAATTACACTTTTGTAATGTATGAATAATAATCCCTAATAAAAGAAAAACCCTAGATTGATATGTATATCATTGTAATTTTCATAAGAATATTTATAAAAGACATTAATGGGAGGGAAATACACCACAAAAAGGAAACATGAAGTGAATATGGCATATGACCGACATAATTAATAGTGATATGAATATCCTTTTACTTAAGTCTCTTATTTAATCATTTACATTCAATCCTCAATTTATTTGAATGAAATCAAATGTATGTCCTCTTATGGTACCTTGAATAAATATTTTTTAATGAAAAAATCCTCTGAAAAGATGATAAGTATTTTTGTGAGGAATGGTGGAAATGTTTAATCAAGCTAGAACGATCAATGAAGAAAGGTATGAGGACTATCGTTAATTATATTAATAAAAATGTGGATGATATTAAATTTTTTTATAAAATTGGAAACTAATATTTTTTGAATGGGCTATAGAATGATTAATAAAAAAATATGAATAATTTACAATATAGTTTATTAATTTTTGTATAATTAAAATATATAAATAAATATGGAAATATTTCTCTAGTGTTTGTACATTAATTAAGGGAATAATATTATATTAAAATGTTAACAAATTGTAAAACATGAAACCAAATTCACAATATAACATCACATGAAAATTTTACTAACACTATTAAACATTATATATTAATAATAAGATTTATTATTAAATATATTATAGGTTCCTCTTTTATAAAACTCTATTGTTATGTCAAGTATGGTATAAAAGTTACTATCTCAGATGAAATAGATAATTCATGATAATTAACCAACTAATGGAATAACAATGTAAAAAAATTAAAAAATAACTTTTAATGTACACTACCAAAAACTGAATATATATTTATAATGAAATAAAAAATGTTTTAAAATTGTGCACCTATATTCAATCTCTAGCCAAATTCATCTTCATATTTTGGTAAAATTAAATTTATTGGATCCACACCATTAAAAACGTCATCCAAATGAAACAATACTTACACATAATAACATCTTTATAAAAACCTCAATAGTAAAAAAACTGATAAGGGTGGGAAATTTGGCTGGTTATCCAATCGTCCCTTATAAACAACATAATTACCTTAACATCATACGAGTATTATTTTTTTCATATTTTTGAATTTTGTAATAAAACAACCAATAATATATAAATTAAATAAATATAGGAAAATCTAAAATAATAATATTGAATGGTTAAACATCCCAACACAAAAAATTTACATACATTGTAGGGGTGGAGTAAAGGGTTATATATATGTTATAATTAATGTAAATCATTATTATATATTTTTAATTAATAACTATAGGTTTATATTTTAGTAGTACTAATTTAATTAGGCAAGTGGGACCAACCATTAATCATTTACACCCATCATAATTTGTATAATGGTTGAAAAACCCACTGTATAGCTTCTATATATAATAAAAAGCGATATCCAAGAACTCGAAGAGGAATGAGTATCATATATAACCTCATAATTAATTTTTAATATTATTGTTGGAAACAGATCCCTCAAAATATTGTTAGTTGATATTCTAGTCTGTGGATGATAATGTCCCATTATTTTATAATTGATAAAAAATATTACATTAAAATTCATTCCCAGTAAATTTTAGCTATACTCTTATATAAAATATGGAATAAACATTAACCAATAAAAAAATGTACTTTTCAACAAACAAGAATTTATACTACTTTATTATCAATAACATATACCATTACGTGTTTCCAATATAACCCAATCATTCTAAAAAAATATAAACTTCTATATATAAAATATGTATCTATTTTCTTATAATTCCTGGGAACTAGAAATTAATTAAACAGGTGAGTTCAGATGCTTGTTAAATGTTGAAAAAAGTGTTAAGAACCAATATTCATAAATATATATATAGAATGATAAAAATATTATATTCAGGATATATAAGAGAGTCATAATGAAAAAGGAATCGATAAAAAAACATGACTTAGGAAATGTAATAACCTAAATCTGTGGATTGTCCTAGAAAATTCTATTTGACATAGAATGTAACATATCCAAAAATTTAAAGGAAATAAGAATTTTCTAAAGAAGTTAAAAAATCATGAATAAATTGTAAAACCATAGGCATATAATAATGTTAAGAGAAAACCCATTATATCAGTTATTATGGGTAGAAACTCATTATGACCATGCCTCAAAATTTAAAATATAACTCGTTTTACCAAAACATATAAAATCAAAATAACAAGTTCTAAACATGAACATTTTTTGATATATACACATAAACAAATGAATATTATGGAGTTTAAACACCATATCCATAATCATCTATATATAAAACATTCATAATAAATAAATTATTCATTATAAATAACCCATTTAAATAAAATTGGTTATATATCCAATTAAAATGTAAACAAATAAATAAAATTTTCATAATTACATAATTTATCATTAAATAATATACTCATGAAAAATAAATGGGAAACCAAATATATCTAGTAACATTCTAAGTAAATATTAATCAATCCATATTAGGGAAATATATGGTATTACATAGTATAAATAAATATGGTATGGTTTTGTTATAATATCATCAATTAATAAATTTCCATCATTAAGGTGCCCACCATGAAATAAAGGGAATGAATTATAATGTATTTATATTATATTAAAATAAGAGGAAAATTCATAATAATCTATTGGATAAAAATAACAAAGGATTTAATATATCTTTAGTAGTTTAATTACTTAAGATTGTAAAAATTAATTATTTTGGGAAATTCATGAAATAAAATTTAGAAGTAAATAAATATTAGTTTTATATATTGGAAATGGAATTTGAAAATGTGTCTTTATGGATTATAACATAGTAGGGACTGTTTTATTTGTGAGATATAATTCATGTATAAAAATGTGATATGGACCCAGTAACATTTAAATAAAATCCACTTGAATGATAGATATATTCAAATTAAACTAAAAAACATGAATTAATTAGAATATCTATAATAACAAATAAAAAATCATCTTACACACCAAATAAAATTATTATTGTGTATAATAAAAACACATTACATAGAATGGAGTTAAGGATAAAAATCAAATTACATCATTTGTAATAATTGACAGAATACCATCGACATCTAATAACACGGAATAGAATATTCATATAAAAAATATAAGATAATCATGATATAAAATTACAATGGGATAATAATTTCCCAAAAAAACAAAAACATGGTGTATCATATAATAATGTCTCAATAAATTGAATTTCAGACAAAGAACCTAAAATAATATTATAAACACAATAATAAAAGTACCCTGATGGATATTATTTAAAATTAAACTTAAAATGTCATTATAACATATATGATCATGATAAAAATCATAAAAAGTGGTTATATAAACCACTAAATTTAATTATTAGTGTATAATAAGAAATGTTTCATACGAAATGAAATCTTGGAGAAGAAACACATAACTAATTCAATTTCATTCAGAACACAATATAATGTCATTTGATAAAAATATAAAGATAATATTATTATATTATATAACCTCATTTATATGGGTAAAATTTTAAATATATCATTTAGTTTCATGTACTATAAATATTTAAATTGATTATAGCTCATTTTTTATTTTATTTTTTACAATTTAGTATTTATTAACATGAATAGTTTCACAAATACTTCTTGAGGAAAATCTCATAAACATTCAATTTATAAATATTTAATACTTCATTTATAATTTAAGTCATTTTTATATATTACATAAATTTATTGATAATGTTCATATACGATTCTACAGTTTTTTAGTTATGATGTATGTAAATGAAATCAATGTAATATTATTTTGAAAAACATAGAAATTTAAAGTGTTATTTTAATTATAATTTAAATATATAATATAAACTATACTAAAAAATAATAAAATATTTATTAAAATATTAAACAATAATAATTTTAGTTATTAATTTCATAAATTCATCCATGATAGTTATTTATAGCATTAATAATGTGTATTGTTAAACTTACAGAAACATAATCTTGTTATAACTCGAATGGTGAGCCTTATTATGGAAACGTATAAAATAATTTTAAAATAAAAATAATGATATTACTTATATTTATATGTGACTCACAATAATATTAGTAAATTTTATGATAAATACCAGAAATTATGATGAAAATTGAAAAATGTTTCATTATTGAAGCACCAGTCTGCACAACACATGAGTAATGATTATATTTTCCAAAGAATGTGAGGGAATAACGGTGGATTATATTTGTTCACATTATTATGATAATTATTAAATATATTTCAAATTTATGGTTCACTTACATTTCTATAACTATTAAATTGAGGAAGCAGTGAAAAAAATGGAACATGTCACTTCATAGAGGTAGTAGTCCCACAAACACAAAATTAATGATTTTTGTTATTATAGGTGAATCAAAATGAATAGGTTATTTTTTTTCTATTAATATTAAAAAAATAATTTTACAATGTATTTTATTTGAAATATATTACTATGGATTTGTAAGTCATGGATGACAATGATTATGTAATACTCAAACTGGGACAATAAAATTTCAATTGAATGTATCCTTCCAAATGATTGGTAATGGATAATATTTGGTTAACAATGGATATTTGTATTGTAATGGTATTATAATAGTGGTATTTTTGGATGGGTTTCATAGGAATTTTTAAATTGAGTGTATTTTGGAGATGGTGGAAGTGATCCCAATTTATAAATGAAGAACACAAAACATTTGTGAACACCAATTATTTTTCAATAATGTAATTATATATTAGACAATGAATTATTCAAAATTTGGAAAAAATGGAATGTGAGGATAAATAAGGCATATCAATCCTCTTATATTCATTTTAAAAATACATTAAACATGTTGAAATTAATTTAATATTTTAGTATTACTTTAAAACTATTTGTTTATATGATCGTAAGTATTTTTCACCTAAGTAATATATGATTTACTTATAAAAAATAGGAACCTTTCAATAAAATTCTAATTTGATGAATTTAAAAATATTCTTAATAAATTATATATAAATTTATAAATAATAGAATTCTATTTTGAAAATATATTTACTTATTGTAATAAAATGTTCTTATTTAGAAAAAATATATTTTTATTATTATGTATTCAAATTTTATGTTAAATTTATTACCCATTAAATTAGTGATAATATATATAGAAGCGTAAATATAATCTAAAAATAATTAGGTAAAATAAATAAATTTTAATTATTAGATATATCTTTGAAAACATTAATAAAAAAATATTATAAAAACTATACATTTCCCATTATCATGGTCAATGATAATAATAATTGTTAGAATTTTATTTATAAAAAAATTAAACATTCAGTTTTAAATAATACAAAATTTTTGATAAAAAAATATGAAATTTATTTTTTTATATTTAATTTCTAAATTTGAACATAAGTAATTTAAATATTAATTAACAGAAAATACAATTGAGTAAAATATTCCAATTTTTTTCAAGAAATTTATCCAAGGATATATGAAATAGAAACAAATTATTAAAATTATTTTTAATATATTTATATATAATTATATATATATATATGTTGACTTACCAAAAAAAATTATGTCACCATTGTATTAAGATAATTTAAAAGAAAAATTTATTTACAATGATGGTATTTTTTCAATTCTACTAAAAACATTTATATAAAAGATATCTCAAGAATCCATACTATTATAATATTGATATTTTAAACTGGGAAAATATCATCCTAGTTTTTTTTAAATCGTGCATTATTACATTTAGCGAGAGATAAAAAAAATATCATCATTGTTTTTTTAAACCACTACACAATTTTGAATTTATGATAAGGTATTATTAATAAAAGTATAATTCATGATATATCTTATAATATCTCTTATACTATACTATCTTATATAATATTTGGTAAATTATCCATCCTCAAACAACATTAATCATTCATACACTCATATAATCATGTATGAATGTACTGTAATAATATAATCTATATAATATACATTTCCAAAAAGAATATGAATTTATAATATATTAATCCATAATTAAATGATATATTTTTCTATAAATTAACACTACCTTTTATTACTAAATGCGATTATTTTTAGGCCAATAATTTTAAAGCAACTAATATAAACCATATTCAAACAAAAATATAAAAATTACTAATATTATCTAGAACAAACTATCTATCTAATGGTTACAAATAATGTTTAATATATATTTTGTTGTCAACCCACCCTTTAAAATATCAACATTATGAGTATATTAAAACATAAAATTATTATTTTTACAATCATGTGTTCTTCATTAGTGTTCCCATGAAATATAACATTGTCATAAAATAAATTTTCATGGTTATTGAAACCATTTAATATGTTTTTTAATTCCTTTAATAAAGATATAATAATGAAAAATCCATACATTTTTTACATAGTCCTTATATATTTTATAATATACTAGAATATAATTGAGAAATATCATTCATAAATACAAATAGCTTCGATAATTATGATTTATTTTCAAATATTATATCAACCTGACTACCATTAGTATAACTTTGAATCTCAAATTTTCCATCATTATGGTCATATACTTTGACTCTCAACCATTTATATATCTTGAATTATTTTATTATATAAAATAGTTGTTTCCTGATACACATATTTCACAACATCATATTTAAGATACTTTTTTATCCAAATATATGAACCTTAATGGCTATGATAATTACAAATATATGAATATCAAAAAATAAATATTAACATGTATTCCCCTATGAAAACATTATTTTTAACATATGATAATTTTTTTCATCCTATAACTTTTTTCAATTATTGGTCTTACATTGATGTTTTATTATATGATCTCCGAACCAAATTAATAGAAATGAGACAAGAATCCTTCATAATGTTTTTAAGGATAATATGACCATCCATTGTTTATCCTTGACGATTTTCTATCAATTTGTGTAGTTAAAACCCCATATGTCATGCAATAATGTGAAGACTGATTAGATATAAAAAATCTTATTAGAAGTGAGTACACCTAGGAGAATCTATGCCACAATAGTATCCACATTATATTATATATATATTGATGTAAATTCAAGGGTAATAACACAATATCATCATCTCTATAACTTATTAAGTCATTTCTTATAGAATTAGTGCTTGAGAATTGTTGTGTAATTAATTTTTTATATAAAAAGACATCTATTAATTTAAAAATATTACACAAATTAGGACCTTTTACCATTATAGGTTCTAGAGTATTTGAAAACACCATACATTTATCAGAGTATAACAAAAATAAATAAATTTTTTTCTATGATTACATGTGTTCTAACACCAAATGCATTGATGTCTAATTTAGAACATCTATGATTCCTGTAAAAACAATTAAAAATGAAAGGGTGATCATTGAATTTTCTAGTAAGGGGTTTTGAAATCATTGATTTTTTTTATAAAATCATGTTTTGAGAAAGAACATTGAGAAATGACTTTGAGAAATATTTTGACAATACAATTAATACACTATAATAAAATACCATAGAAATAATATTGAAATTATTTACCTATTAAAAATACATTAATATTTTGAAAATATATCTGCTCAAATTTTATCAAAAATAATCATGGGATATTAATGAAAAACAAAAATGCATACTTGAAAAAATTAATTTAGTAAATTTAACTATAGAAGGATTTCATGGGCCTACCTAATTGTTGATAGATTTGGTTCACTCAAAAATTCCGAACCATATTTACAACATTCAAGTTGCGACATTATAAATATCAATTTTATGCATTAATTACACATATATATATTCTCACTAAAGTTTAATATTTATATATATATATAATCATACTTGAAATAAATATGTCCACAATTAATTTTATATTTATATAAATCTTAATCTTAATTGGAAATTACTTACTCGTCTTGGGAAGACCAAATCTAACGATACATAAACATCACATAAACACATGGAAGATTAATTAACATACTTAAAATATCATTTTTAATAAAAAAAATACATTTTTTGTAATGATTATTCATCACTAATGAGTATATTTACATACCTATATATGCATATGCATGCATGAAGTGATAGATTAAATCATCTATATATGACCATATTCTGGATTTGCACATGAAATGCATATGACATGTTGACTTTACAATATTCATAATTTGTAATTTCATAATTATTTTTTGGTGGATCATCATTTACTTCAAATTGAGATATAATTGAAAATAATTTAGGAATTTATACACATCATATAATAACCAAACTAAATTATTGTTTATATATAACATAGAAAAATCAATTCAAATGAAAACATACATATAATTATATAAGATTATTCTTGTAAAATATGTTGAATTAAAAAAAAATATTTTAACATAATTAAATATACAGTCTATAAAATTCAGAGTGGTTGTTTACTAAAAATTTAACATAATTTCATAATCTTGTAATCATTTTTTGATTTGATATATACATATATATACACATATATACGTGCATCTATATAAAAAGAAGATAACTTGTTAAAAAACTAATTCTAATCGAGAGTAGATTAATCATTATTTAAGTAGTTGAAATGCCTTATATAAAACTAGAAACCATAGTTATGAAAAACCGGAAATTTTTTTTTAAAAAAAATATAATGTTTTCGCAGAATAAAACATATTTTTGAGTATTTTAATAATTAATATAATTGTCTCTTATGCATAAGATAAAATCAATTAATATAATTTAGAAATTTATTGATATCATACTTATTTTAGTGATTATATTTCTAAGATTTAAAATATATTAAAAGAAAATGTATATCATTAAATAAATTATAATGAATAAAAACACCATCAAAATCAATATTGAACATAAAATGCATTCATAAAACTAAATATTTGAAAACCAAATATTTTATCTTACATCTAACAGACGTATAAATAAAAATTGGTCAAGGAAGTGAAATACACGAGAAGGGGTTACACAAGTAGGGTATGCATACTTCATGTTTAATATTACAGTCATTCAGAAAAGATGTTTTTTAAATAGACACTCTCACAAACAATAAAATATAATTTATATCGTGTTGTTTAAAAACTTTAATTTATTAGATTTAGTTTGTTGGGATACCCATATATTTATTTAAATGAATGACCGTCAGATTGGTGGTAAAATAGACTTACAGAAACACAGGATTCATAAATAATTATTGAGAATCAGACCCACAAAAATTTATAGAACCAAATAATATAAAGGATTACACATTTCTGAAACCCTGAATTGATGCAAACTCAATTGCATATTTTATTGGAAATAATGTCAATTATTTTGGGTATATAATTTTCTTTATTGTAGTGTAATAATAAATTGGATTTCTAATCTAATCGATCCACCATGATAAGAAAAATAGCTGTAACAAAAATTTAATGGCGAAAAAAGTGGGATCAAATAAATTTAAGGAATATTTGATTCACTGTAAAGAGAAAATTCCCCAAATAAAAATACATGACTGAATATTTTTGAAAATAACTTATATATGATTTTTATTACAATAGTAAGCCTACTAACAGTTCTGGGAATCGACACTTGATAGTGATTTATCCTGACAAGATCCAAAGACGTCAACTAAGATCATCTGCATCTCATTCGCTCATCTTGTTCACTCGTTGATGACCAGCGATTCAATCTAAAGCATGTATATTAGATTTCAAAATATATTCCACATTTATTGAATGATTTGAATTCCATTGGCTTTGAGAGATCTCGTACAAGACCATCCAAAACACAACCCATGTGATCATGATCTTACCTCTCCTCCACTTTCGATTGTCTCTTATGCATGATGTGACTCCCTACTTTTAGGCCTCAAACCAATTCATCCTCATCCTTTCCTCTCGCGAACTAACATGATATCTTCCCTCATGAAGGATTCCCCAAACCCACATTACGTATCAACAACGAACTATCTTGAAACCAAATCTCGATTTTTTTATAATTTCTTGACTTTTTTTAAAAAATATTTAATTTTATTAAACTAATATCATTTTATTTTATATTTCAAATGAATATTCTTATATATATATATATAATACCCATAATAATATCATAATTTTAAATATTTCATAATATAACTTCCATATTTTTAATATATTCAATTAAATGCTTAAAACATTATTTATTTCAAAGAATATATATATATATTCTACATGAAAATTTATTTAATACAAAACATTTTTATTTTACATATAGACTATAATTTTGAAAATAATGTTCAAATCAAAAAAATTTAATTGTATTATTAATTTATTAAGGGTTTCCATGTGTTATTTTTTAATTTTAATTTTAAAAGTTAGAACAGAAAATTTTTTATAACGACCAGATAAAATATTTAGAAATATCAATATCTAAGGGCATTCAAACACACCGAAAAATACCATGAAACTCGCACCACTGCATTCATAAATGCGTTTATATGTTCCTTTTATTTTTATTTCTATTGTTATTGTTCTTGATATAACCTTTTTGATTATAACAGATACAAAAGATGTGAATCACCTAGTTGGCATCCTTGTGTTTCTCAGAGGAATTCATTTTGTTTTGTTATCAATAGCAGATGGATTAATGGGTTAGTCCTTATGTGTCAAATATGTATTATTGTCTTTGTATAAATAAAATTACTACTACTTATATCTATGAATTCAGAAATTTATGTATTTTATTTCATTTATGAACATTCAAAATAAATAAAACAAAATTTTAAACATGGGTCTGTTACATTCTTCCCCTCCCCCACCCCCTCGTAATTGAATTATGCCCTCTCAATTCAATTATACTAATTAGTTATAGTTTTCATCCACCATTAGCATCGCGTAATATCCCATAGGTCTTTAAGGTTGTCTTCCACAGTTACTAATATAAGTCCACATGAAGTTATAGTTCAAGGTGGCGTAAAATCATCCAATTCCTTTGTCCAGATACAACTTGTGCAATTGATGTAGTATGGATGTAAAAAAGAGACACTCCTTAAGATAGGATAATCCATATAGTATTCAAGGATGTCATTTTTAATCTAATTCCTATATGAAAGTCTCATTACACCATCTTCAAAAGTTTCCAAATTATCATAGATTCTCCCCATAAAAAAAGAACATAGATGTTCGAACATATAAAATACAAGAAGACTTCCTTCTTATACTACTCTGTAAAAGGATGAGATGGATTAAAGTTCCAAAAACAAGCCAAACACCTAAAAAGGTATTTCAGAATACACCCCTTAGCGTATATAGAAGTTATAATAAATATATCAGATGTATTCGAATACAAAACTCGAACTGCAATGAAAACGAAGAATATCTTGTGTACCTGATACTTTGTAATGTCTTTTAAAGGTTATCCATATAGCATCGTATGACTATAATTATACATTGTAATTCAACCAGAATTCATATGAGAGTTTTTTGAGTTCTCTGTCCATCCATCTGAAAAATACAAAGAGGAATTTGGACTAAAAAAGGATCCTTAATAAATGTAAGGGTTCACATTTTTCTAGAGATATATATATCATTCCACATATAACAATTATAACCTCCTGAGTCCACTAAACCAAAATCAGTTCTTAAAAATACTGTGTAATCAATTTTTTTAATTATAAACTGAAACGTAATAATTACACATCATTTTACACAAACGAGTACCTTTTACTGGTATAGGATATGGAGGATTAAACAACACCATACATTTAGCAGAGTTGAACAAAAATTAAACAATATCCTACAACACTTACATGCATGATAACACCAAAAACATTGATGTATGATTGAGAACTTCTATGATTCCTGTGAAAAACATTTGAAAAAAAGGGTGAGCATTTAATTTTCTCAGCAATGTGTTTTGAAATCGTTGAAATATATTTTTATAAAATATTTCTTTGAAAAAATACATTGATAAATTTATTTGAAAATCCTTTTGATAATACCATTAAAACTCTATAAGAAAATACCTTGAAAATAAAATTTAACATACTTATATATTGAAAATATTAAATATTTTGAAAATAATTACAGTCAAATATGTTTAAAAAATGATCCAATGATATTTCTAAAAAAATAAACGCAAACATTCAAAACCAAAAAAATTGGTTACTTTATATATTGAAGGCTATCTTGGGCCATCCCACTTGTTTAGGGATTGGGTTCACTTCCCATTTTTTACCCAAATATTTAACATTCTTGTGCCATAATATATAAAAATCAATTTCAAGCTTTCTTTACATATATATAAATTTTCAATGGAGTTTTAGTTTTATAAATATATATATAAACACTCATACATGAAGTAAACATGTTCTTATTTTATTATAATATTATATAAATATTAATATTCATTTGAAAATACATACTAAACATTTCATGACAAAATCTGATGAAACATAAACATTGCATAAAACATGGAGGATTAAATAATATACTTAAAATTTCATTCTTAATCATAATTTTTTTAATGCTTATTTGAAACTAATGAGTGTATATATATATATATATATATATATATATATATATATCTTTATATTCACATGTATGTATGATGTGAGATGATAAATCATCAATATATGACCATATTTAGGTTTAGAGCATGACATGCATATTTCAAGATGACTTTATTATATTCTTAATCTATAATTTCGTAATTAATATTTGTTTTATCATCATTTATTTAAAATGGTTTTATACTAGAAAATTATACAAGTATATATATATATATATCACATAATAACCCAAATAAATTCTTGTTTAAATGAAACATTAATAAATGAAATCAAAATATAATGTACATATAATTATATAAGATGATTCTTCTGAAATAAGACGAATTATCAAAATCCAAATTTTAACATAATTAAATAGACTTCCTAATAAATTCCATGTAGTAGTATACTAAATATTTATCGCAATTTTAAAAACTACAAATCATGTATAAATTTGATATATACACATATATATATACATATATATGTGAATTTTTATAAAACATAGATAATTTGTTCTAAAAATTTACTAATCCTTAACTAGAGAAGATTAAACATAATTTGAGAAACTGATATGTCTTACAAAAAACCAGATACCATAGTTCTGGAAAACAAAAAAACATATTTTAAAAATTAAAAATTATAATATTTTTTGATGAAAACATAATATTGAGTATTTTAACAATTAAAATAAATATCCTTTATGAATAAACATAAATCAATTAAATTAATTTCCAAATGAATACATATCATACTAATTTTAGAGTTTATATTCTTAAGAATAAAAATATATTAAAATAAAATATATCCCTTACTTCAAATAAAATAGATTATAAATAACGAAAACACCAGAAAAATCAAATTTAAACATCATCTTAATTCATAAAACTAAATATTTGAAAACCAAATATTTTCCAAAACATCTCATAAAACTATAACAGAAAATTTGTTAAATAAGTGAAATACACAAGAAGGGACTACCCAAGAAAGCTACATATACTCCAAGTATCTCATTACAGACATTCAGAAAAGTTTTGGTTTAAATAGATTCTCTCATAAACAATAAATTATGATTTATGTCAAGTCTTTTTTAAATTATAATTTATAAAAATTTGTATGTTGGGATACCCATATAATTATTAATATTATTGAATGATATAGTGATTCTGAAATAGACCTATAGAGACAAAGGATTCATACAGAATTTTTTAGAATCAAACCCAAACAAAAAATTTAGGAATTAAATAATCAAAAAGGATTACGCTACGCTGGAAAATTGGTTTGATGAAAATGCAATTTCATATTTTATTTGATAATAGTAACATTGATTTTGACTATATAATGTGGATGATTACAGTGCACTCATAAATTCGATTTTGAATCTCATTGTTTCAACACGATAAGGAATTCACCCACTACTCTAAATGAATGGGGGCAAAAGTGGGATCAAATCAATTTGAGTATTTGATTCATTATAACTAGAAAATACACCCAAGAAAAATCAGTGACTGGACATTTATGAAAAAATCTGGTATATGATATTGATAACAACTTGTATCCTACATGAAGTTCTGTAAATCGGTACTCAACATCGATCTAGCCTAATAAACTCCAATTACATCAACCAAAATCATCTACATCTCAGTCACTCATCTTGAGCCCTCAATATCAACCACTGATTCAATATGAATCATGGTTCATAGATTTAGAACAATATTCTTCATGTATTTAACGATTTGAAGCCATTTTCTTCGATTAATCATGTACTCGACCTTCATAAACACTACCCATTTGAGCTTGATCTTACATCTCCTCTGCATTTGATTCTCTCTTGCGCATGAAGATACTCTCTATTTTTCTTCTGAAACATGATTCAGCCTCTCCCATTCCTATCATTTCCTTTCTTTCCTTCTCCACTCTGAATGGATTCTCCATACACGCATTACATCTCTACATCGACCTATTTAGAAACCCTATCATGATTTTTTAATCATTTCATTCATTTTTAAATGAAATTTATATATTTTTTATTTTATTATTTCACTTAATTTTACAATTATAAAGATTAGTATTATATATATAATACTCATATTAATATAGTAATTTTATATATTTCAAAATTTAATTTCCAAATTTTTTAATATATTCATTTTAATGCTTAAAACATTATTTATTTCTTAGATTATATATATATTCTATAAGTAAATTTATTAAATAACCACATATTGTTTATTGGATATAAATTAAATGATTAATAATAATTCTCAAATAAATATTGTCTATTTATTTTATTTATATATTAATATTTTTCATAGGTCATTTTTAAATTTAAATTTTAAAATTTTTAAAGAACATTTTTTTATAACAGCCAGATAAAAATATTATAAATATAAATATTCAAGGGCATTCAAATGAATTGAAAATTACCTCAACAATCACACAACTACTTTAGTAAATTGTTTTATATGTTCCTATAATTTTTAGTTTTAATTATACTATTCTTTAAATAACCTTTATGCTTATAACAGATCCAAAATATGTGAACTAATTAGTTGACATAGTTTTTTTATCTCGATGAAACATCAGTTGTTTTGTTATCAATAGTAAGGGGTATAATGGTTTAGTTCTAATGTCTCATGTATGTATTATGTACTTTTTATAAATAAAATTATTACTACTTATATCTCTTCATTCAGAAATATATATATTTTATTTCATTTTGGATCATTGACAATAAATTAAACGGTATTTTAAACCTAGGGTGTTACAATTTCAAAAAAGTTTTCATTTTATCATAGAATGTTACTCTCTCTATATATAAATTATTAGTGTAATTAAAAAGTATATCTTATTAAAATGTTAAAAATTTTATATATTAAATCAGGTATTCTAAAGGGATATTTTTATATAAATAATTACAATCTACTACAAGACCCTAGAACACCATATGATATAATTGGTGAGTCCAGGTGTCATCATTTTTATTGAATGTAGTGCATTTATTCTTAATGTAGGTTGGAAAATTTTATACCCATATGATGGAATGGTACAGTTATAAAACACCAATTATCAGAAAGAGTTAAAGATAATAGTTATTTTACCTCTTCACCACTAAGGGAAAGTCCAAGGAGGATATGCTGATAATGTATCTATCATACCATAAAACACTATGATTTCCATGCAGTTGTGGATTGTAAATTATAATACTTGATCACTTAATTATATTTTTTAAAAACCATGGTTCCAAAAAATTTACAACTTTTGGTTTTTTAGTAACATGAAGATAAATTAAATAAACCTCTTTACTTGAACAAATACCTGATATGCATGAAATAACCCATCTACCACTCTATGTCTTCGTGGGAAAAACATGGATAAGAAAACAAGATTTTGAAAAAGTGAATTTTATTCTTTTGGATACCATCGACCTATCCATAAAACATATATTTAATTGTATTTGATTCTCCCCCTTTCTAAATAAGGACAATGAAACTATATTTGATCTTAAACGTGAAAAAAACATCCCCTAGATGGTATATCTAACATAAAACTATATCACATCCACAAATTAATTCTAATAGATAATAAAAATGGAGAGAACACACAAATCTTCATCTTCTTATTAAATGGGAGGTGGATGAACAATGATGTTCGACCAATATTTCATGAACATGGATATGAAAAAATTGGATAGTAAGAATATTAGACACTTTATCAAAAGTTCCAACATGCTCCCTTTTCATCTCACCTTTTTAAAATTTCCTATTTATGAAGTTATATTTGTTCTCTATATGATTGGTATGAGGTTGTTGAATCCTATTTTTGTGGGATCGATTGAACTCTACTTGAAATTGAATTTCACTATCACCTATTTCAATTCATTGCCAATATGAGTATGTTTTTTTGGCATCCATAATATAAAAGTGCATTTTTTATTCAAATAGATGTATTATGCTTCATCCATACTAGGATTAATGCTTTCTTATTTCAATCTCAACTAGACCTCACATTTGTTTCCACTTCCAAATTCACAACAATTTGTTAACTTTTTGATCCACCACATATCTAACCTCGTATGCATTAAAATAATTACAACAATTTCGTATGTCATAACCAACCAATGTATATAGAAAATGATGATATTACCTTGATTATATCTCATCATTTGTCTAATTTTTAAATATTGATCATCCTCTAGCTTAATTTCGAATATATTCTCCAAACATTTGAAAAGATTAAATCTCATATTATTGAAGTAAAATTTAATACAATTTCACTGATCTTCCTAAAAGTTGTGTAATCTATATATTTCACATCCTAATTATATCAGTGTTTTATAAAACTGAAATATGAGACTAAATTTGATTGGATTTTGAATAGTTAATTTGTTTAGAAGATATCTTTCTTATATTTCCAAAAAAATGAATTTATATCCCTTATTTTGAATCACATTCAACTCCAAAAATTATATGAGTTCAACAATCCTTGGTATTTCAAATAGTAAATACATATGACTAGAAAATTATTCAACTGAATCATGATTGATTCTACCACATATAGTATTATCTATATATATATGCACCATAAAATGATCTCCATTAGAATTATTCAAAATGGGATTACAATCAAAACCACTTACTTTAAATTTATCCTTATTAAGATAAGTATCTAGTCAAGAAGACCTTGGTCTGGGTGCCTTATATATACCATTAAAAGACTTATTCAATCTAAAAAACTTTTTTCATAATTTCCAATCAAAAATAACACTAGTCTATCAATTTAGTGTTATTCTTCAAGAAGACCAATTATTAATTTTGTTTCTACATCCATCTGATAATCAATGTACCACATTTTAATATTCATAGTTAGGAATACCCTATTAGACTCCAATATAAAAGATGCAGTAAAATAAATATCTTGTATATGTGTATATATTTTACCCACCTATCATGCCTTATTTATGATCACATATCATTAGATAATTTTTTTTAAAGATAAACTTTTGTTCCATTCACATTGTGATTTCATGGTCTCTTAATAGGATCCAATGTATACTTTTTTCAATCTGATCTAGTTCTTCATTCATGTTCATAAACCATGATTATTCCTTCACTGAGCCCATAAACGAGGATTGTTCAAAAATTGATATGACATTTTAATGTTCTTCATTTCTATTTCTCATTGTATATGTATATGATTTGTAATCTCAAATGTTTTCAAATAGATTAGAATTTATAATTATATTTTACATTAGATGTTCATGAAGAGTTTCATCAGAAATGGTTTCCTCTTCTGATTATACTTGAGAATATACATCAATTTTGTGGACCTTAATTTTGGGAAATCCATCCACAATTTATTTATTGAAATAATTTTCTTTTCAAATGTCATATTCATCTTAAAACATATCAATATATTATTTTATTGAGTTTTTATTATATTTATCTACAATGATAATGAAACTATATCTCTAATAAAACCATTCTTGTATTAGTTTGGTATAATTTATAGGCTTTAATTCTTATTGAGAATCAAATTAATATTACCTCATCTACAGTGTCCCCATATATTAATTTATTTCTTTATTTGTTTCAGATAATACATGTACATAAAAAGCATGAATATAAAATAGATAGGGATTCCATCCATTAGATTTCCCAAATAGTGCCATATATTCTCTTATACATTGTCATGTATGATTTTTATTGTATACAGTTATGTTAATATCATCTCTATAAAAATAATATGAAACAAAACTATCATCCAGCATATATTTCGCCATAATATTCACCTGTCTATATCATTATTCAATGAATCTATTTTTTAATTTTTGTTTACAGAATTATCATCATTTTGTATCCCATGTTTTTCAAGGATGTTTTGAAATTCAATGGATGTATACTGAATTCTATTTTCATTGTATAATATCTTGATTTTCATCTAGTTTCATTATCAAATCCTTATATATATCTCATCATTTCTAAAATAAATTCTTCTTTATAATCCATAATCATGAAAAATTCCATTCAAATATAATCATAAATTAAAAGAATGAGGAACTGCAATCCATATTATCCATAAACATTAGTTAGACCACACACATCTGAGTGGAAATGATTATGATGTTTTTATTCTCTTTTGTACATCAGAAGATTAAATTCTGCACTATCTTTACTCATATACATGCATCACATGACTTTCCATGGCCATTCAACATATTGAGAATGTCTATAATATATTTTATCATGGATATTTTTTCCATGGTGTGTTGATTAATGTGACTCAAACTATAGTGAAAAAATTTGTTTTTATTTTCAATTATTAAGAAACATGTTTTTTGTTTACAATCTTTATGGTATAGATTTATATTTGTCCAGTAGCAATTCATGAGAAGATTTACTATATTGATTTTAATATAGAACCCTATATAATTTAATTTCACAATTCTTCTTAAGTCATATAGTTGACCGAACCATAAGATAATATGACAGAATCCATCCACATACATTACTTCTATATTTTATCTCATCAATTGAAAATTATACATTTTCACTACCTTTTATATTTAATTAATCTTTTTATTTAATATCACTATTCCATCTAAATTTTCATTAATATTTTATAAAACAAATAAATTTATTTCATGTGTGATGAATATAAACTATAATGAATCTTGGTTCAACTATTTTTTTCAGTTTTGAGAGTGATATGTTCAATGTTTTAAATCATAGTTACCATATTTTCAATCCAAGAGATACAAAATTGTGATCATGTATAGGATGGTACCACTGTGATCATTATAACATGCAGGTATGTATCATTTTAATATTCTTCTTATAGAATATAATAGTATTTTCATGTGTAATTTTTCTTGGTTGACTACTATTGACATTCCTAGGAGATTAATAGTTACACATTCCACCTTTCCACTACATAAAATGAAAATATTTATGGGAAATTTGAAAATGTTTAAAACAATATCTATCTAACAGATTTGTTCTATATGGTGAATAATATGGTCTCATTATCCTTTTTTAATTCCATGTGCTTACACATCTAGATATATCCCCACCCATTCACACTAATACATTGTATAATCCATAAATAGAGATAATTGGCATTTCATATGTGGAAATATCTTCTCACTTCAATTCCTCCCCATGTACCCTTATTTTTTATAGAAATTATATAGATGATAAATCAAATATATTTTTATATTATTTTCAACATCCTTTTCTTTATGTTTGATAGATATCCTTATTAGGACATCTAATTCAATTATGATATGTCCAATATTCTATTTGCATTTGTTTTAGATCTTCAAATTTCTATCCTATGATGATTATTCATCCTTAAAAATTACAAAAATATCTATAAATTTTGATCCCTAATTAATATAATCATTATTTACTCATTTATATCCACTTCTAATCGATAAAAAATATTTACATTTGAAAATCACCCAAATTTCAATTTCATATTAATTTAAATGGACTTTGATTTAGTTTCCAGTTCACTCCTTATAGAAGCCATTTCTTTATTATGGTCCTAAACTAGCATATTATTTTCCTCTAATATTGATATAATTTAAATTATTACTTTTTAAAACTATTTTATAAAGTTTCTAAACCCTATAACCCCTTCTGAAATTTCATGAATTTTAAAATGATTATATACCTCTTCATTAAATAGAAAAATATTAACTTCATATTGTCCACATACACTGATGACTTTTCCAATAAATCTCCCATATATCAAATTTTTTAGTAATGGTTGATATAATAAAAATTACCTTTATGTTAAACATTGATAAAGATAAAACCAATTGATTGGTTTTTTTCCCCCTTAATAGATTCTACATTTTCAAATGTATCCATCTTAAAATCGTAATCGTTGGATTTAAAATATGGCTCTAAATACTCTAATAAATATTTATTTTCATCATACTATTTGTAAATCATTATTTTCCAATATAATTTAATTTGAAATTTTATGTCTCCCTTATGTGGTAAGCTTTTTTAGGGCCTCTTTTGGATTTTTTTCTATACTTGGAACATCAGGGAATATTCTTGAGCACTAAGAAACAATGTTTGCTACGTTACCACATAGATTCAAGCTAATGTATTCTTGCATTCAAATTTTCCATTTACTCAATAGAATATTCTAGATAAAATTGGAATGTTTAATTATCAACATCATCATGATCATCAAAATCTTGGAAAATTTCATGTTTTTCAATGGTTTTTAATTTCATTCCATTTCTAACATGAACATTTGTATCTAGTAGTTTAAATCTCAGTTCTTAACCCAACAAACTTCATATAATATAAACAAGATAATGATTAGGAATATCTATTTCATTAAGGTTGAACACTAGTAGATTATACATATGTGCCATTATTTTCAATATTTTCCACACAATTTAGATACCCAAAATTTCTTCCCAAAGTAATTGAATAACTCCATAAACATCATTGATTCAATTAAGAAAAATTGTTTCATATTAATATGGAATCACTCTAAGGTCATCAAATTTATTAGGACATACATGATGTTTGGCCTCATTTATTTTTCTATATAATTTTTATATATCATATTGTTTATCCAAGATATACTTGGTTATAGTGAAACTCATCAAATTCAAATGGTTTTGAATAGATAGTGTTCTAGTAAGGCAATTTTTATCTATGGAATCAATATCTTGGAATTTATGTCTCGAATACATTATAGATAGACCAGTCACATCACTAACATGAATACCTTCAACTATAGAATAGAGAAATTCCAATATAAGAGGCATTAGATTATATTTCATTCAATTTATCCAATTACCAATAATGAAAATATCAAAAAGGGAGAGTCTCCAAATAATATCTAAATTTTAATGAAATAAAAATCAAATACTATAAATTTATTATAACATACCTTACATGGATTCCCTTGGTATTTCCCGAAAACACCATGATATTAGATCGGTGATTAAGGGTTTAGACTTTTTCTTCAAATGGGATTAATCTTGTACCTACATTAGTTTGAACCTGTGGAACCTAATAGATGGATTCATGCAACAATAAAAATCCCATTTTTATAAATATAATTACAACAATGTAGATTTAATTGGTTCATAACTATGGGCTATTATATATAGAATATGACATCTATCTGTTGATAATACTAAATTACACTGATAAAGTAGCATACATTGTTGCTCAGTGATAAATATATTAGGCATGTTGGTATTTTTTCATGATAAGAATGCTATATTTCTAGAACCATAATCCTAAATTTATTCAATTAAATACAATGTTTACTCAACAAAATGTTCAAGACTAATTTTTTTTATGCTTCTATTCATTGAAAAACTCCAACTGTTCATGAAAGTTTTAGAAATAATGAAAATACCTACCATTCTGAAACTCCAATTTATTAAATTATACATCACCATTAAGTACATAACCATTATATTTTAGAACATAATTTTTATGAAGTCCTCCAATTTCTAAAAATATTTAAATTCTTATAATACCTTCATAAAATCATGTTGATTCACCCTTTTTCCAAAAAACTATACATTCCAAATATGATGAAAAGATACATATTAATAGAAATTTCTTCCATCATTAATATTTTAGGATCATCACATACTTTTCATGAACATGTTCATTAATTTTTATGAATATTAATTTCCTCACAAATCATTAGTAAAATATTCCTTTCAAGATGTTTCTTGTAATTTCCAATCTTATCATATCCCCTTAAGCCACCTCCCTTTTTCATGGAGCCTATTTTGATAACTTTTAGAACTCAAGGAAACCATATTCCATTTTAATTATCCACTTCCTCATAACATCCCATTCATCAAAAAATCCATTCATTTTTAATATTTTGTATGAGTTAGTCCTGGAAATCCATATTTTGTGAATCATTTTCTTTCATTGAGATTTTGACCCTTAAAAATTAGAAAACAAACCATGAAATGAATGAACGATCAAAAATTAATCAACCCTCCCAAAAAGATCAATATGATTCAAAACTACATGATTCATCCATCATGGATTTAGAATGATTGAAAATAAACCTTCCATTTCAATCTGCGACAAAATAATCGTTACATAGTCATCCTTAATATATGAACTAATATATTTCCTTAAACTAACATAAAAAACATTATAGATATATATTTTCATTTGAGATAAAAATTATGATAAAATATAGATTGATTATAGAAAAATTAAAATAATTTCATTTGACATCAATTTATAATATATCCCTCTAATCATTTGGGAATATAGGATTAGAAAATAAGAAAACAAAACTGACTAAAAACAAATTTATTTTACAACTGATGGAATTCATTCCCACATTATGATAAACCACATAACCCATTACAAGCCTTAAATGTCCCCCATGTATTTTCAACATTAGATGCAATTATAGAATCAACATACTTATTAATTTTATTAACAACATAGTATAAATTGAAGCAAGAGGAAGGGGTGTCATCCAATACTGTATAAGTGTAATGAAAAGTGATAAAAATTAAACACCATTAGAAAGAATAATATGAGATTATTTTTGAGTCAATAAGGTTTTCTTTATGAATATTCTATTCCTTCATGTTTGAGGTATTGTTGAGTAAATAATTTTTCCTTATGAATTTTCCATTTCTTCTTGTTTTTAAAATCGCAAACACCTTATCTAAAGTAAAATTTCATTTAACCTATGATTTTCTTTCATATGTAAAATTACCTTCCACAAAGAAATTTATACGTACCATGTTTTTAATTGATCATATTTTCTCTAATTATAAAATTTAGTTTCATATCAAAAACATCATAATAATATATATACTTAGATATAAAGCATTCTGTTATTAGGATATGAATTCAGACTCCGAACTATTCTATGTTCTGGCTCCGAGTTCTCTGAATTCAGACTCTGAACCCTTCTGAGTTTTGACTCTGTGTTCTTTGAATTTAGACTCTAAACACTTCTATGTTCTAACTCCATGTTCTATGAATTAAAACTCAGAACATTGTATGTTTAGACTCTGAAATTTTATGAATTCCAACTTTGAACTTTTGTAAGTTCAGACTCTGAACTCTTATGAATTCAGGCTTTGAAATCTACTGAATTCAAGACTCCAAATATCCTTGAAATTCAGACTCCATAATTATTTATAATTCTAACTCCAAATTCTACTTATAAATAGATTCTGAATATACAAGTTTTATAGACTCCAAATAGTTATTTTTTAGACTCTGAATATTCATTTTTTCTTACACTCCAAAAAATGTATTTTCTTAAGTAACCACCTTTTTGTTTACTAATGTTTTGGTTATAAAATTATGTTGTGCATTCAGTTACTAACTAACTATTATTTGAGTGACATGTGAATATGTCCTTCCGAAATTCAAGAAAATATATGACTATTGGAGGAGGGAGCCGACCGTCGAAGACATGCCTATAAATGTGTGCTCATTTGAATGAACTCAGAACATTACTTTTCAAAGACCAACTTTTGGAAGACAAACATTGGCAGAACAACTTTTGGCAAACCTTACATGCATGTTTTTGAAGTGATTTATAGAGAGAGAAGCTCTTATAAACTCTCAGGTTTTGTTCAGAAATTTTGAACGTCTTGTTCAAAGTTTTCTTTGTGTAGAATTTATTTGTATAGTGGTTTGATTTCCTTAAAATTAGAGACATGAGGTTGTGAAGTCAGAGGTACTGATTTCCTTACAAATCGAGGGCTTGTGAGGATATGAAGATAGATATCGATCATTGGATTAAGAGATTACCTAGGTATGGGTAAGACATACTTTCTAGAAAGTATAAATCAAGTGACCTTTAACCAAGGTTGTTGGATACCCTTCTCATTAGGTTAAAAGTTTTACTACTTTTTACTTGTAGTGTATCAATTATTTTTCAGCTATAATTTTGGTTGTTGAGGAATGTTTTACTATCTTATACTTCTTCAGACCTATACTCTAATTAAATAGGATTATATACTCTTCAACGTAGAATCATAGTTAATGTAAACTTTTGGTAGGATTCATTTATGGAACCATCTTTTCTGGAATCACATTATCGGAATCAAGAAAATTAGTAAAACGTAAAGGTGTTGTGAATTTTGTTTATTCAAAATTTCATTCAGGATTTTTTAAGTATTTAATTCACCCCCTTTTGTATATTATGTATATACCCAATAGTTTGATACTAACATCAATATCATATATATATTATAATCGATCCAACAATTGGTATCAAAGGATTTGTTAAATTTGAATTAGTCTCATGATGTGATACAGAAGAGAAACCTTCTTTTTCACTTTTTATGAATTAGATTTTCAGACTCAAAAAGTTCGGATTCATATTTTGCATAGAGATACTCTAGTTATATTTTCCTTTCTTAGAATAATTTTTTCTTGATTAAAATCTTTTATTGTTGACATGTTTGTGTGGAATGATTTTCCTTAAGATGACAGGTTTAAATGTTGGTTCTATCAACAATCTATATCCTACCAAACAACATAATTTTTATGGAAATGATTATGAGTACTGTATAGATAGGATGAATAATTTCGTTATTAACACTGGAGTTGATAACTACCTAATGCTGACAATAGACTATAAGATTCTTGATAAGCAATTGAGAACTTTTACTAATCATGAGAAATCAGAATATCAAGAAAATTTCTGAGTATGAAATACATTGCTATGTTCTATGATTAGAATCACATATAATCATATATATTCATGTGAAGATGCTAAAAATATTGGGAAGAAACGTGAAGTTACTCATTTTGGTACTTTTAATGTTATAAAGACAAGAAGAGCTATGTCGATAGCTGAATACCATGGCTTTGACTTTACTTATGGAGAACCTATAATCCAACTTCAGCAAAGGTTCATGACTATTTTGAATATCTTAGAGTCTATGAGAGAAAATGATTTGGATGATAAGTCCCTTGTAGATAAGATCATTGAAATCATTCCAAATAAGTGGGAGCCTAAGAGGACAACAATTGATGAGAATAACAAAGTCACCACAATTTCCATAGATGAGCTGTTTGGAACTCTTCTTAAGCATGAGACTAGAATGAAAAGAGATGCTGATACTTTTTAAAATAAGAATAGGAATGGAGGAGTTTCTTTTAAAACAACTTCAAAACATATAAAATCCAATACTCAAGAAAGATTAAATAGATCAAAGTCAAATAATGTCACTATTTAGTAAGAATCTATTGATACCGAAAAGTGTATGAATGAATTAGATAATATTGCTTAGAGAAAGAACAAGATAGTAGCATAGATGAACTATCAAAATAAGTTCAAGAAGAGAGACTAAAAAGATAATAAAGATGGGGAAGTTACTTGTTATGAATGTAGAAGAACAGTTAATATCAGAACTGATACACCTCTATTGAAAAAGATGGAAAAGAATAAAAGGAATTAAGAGGGAAACAAGAAGAAGTTCTATTATTAGAAGCACAAGAAAAGTCTCAAATCAAACAACACTTGTAGTGCAAGCTGTGGACACTCTTCGGGAAGTAAATCTTCTGAATATGAATCATTAGCACAGAAGAATATTGGATTTATTACTCCGACTTCATTCAAAAATTACTTGTCTTATGTCCAATGTATGCTCTACGGAGGCTTTAAAAAATTTATCCCCTGAAAAGAATTACTATTATGAAGATATTACTTCTAATGAAGATACATAATCTTCAGATAATGAAGAAATAACCTCATGTGAGGAATTATCTTGATTATCCATGTTGTTATAAGGAAGAAATTGTAAAATTTATAAGAAATTAAATAAGACAAATACTAGGGAACATGTTCTTAAAAAAGAGATTTCAGACCTCTCTAGGGATCATAAAGATATAGATGATCATATTTAAGGAAGTCAATTCTGAAAAGGAATAACTTTGTAATGATATCAAGAATGCTATTTTAAAAATAAATGTTTCTGAGGAAAAATATAACTCTAAGGAAATAATTCCTTAGGATAAGAATTTAGTCATAAGACTAAAATCCGAAATATATTCTCTTATGAAACTTCTTGCAAACATTACTTTTGGTAATGAAAATTTTGACCAGATGTATTCTCAAATCAACCCTCAAGGAAATACGACGGGAGTAGGTTATACTCATACAAAACATGTTTTAAAAAACAACTATTTTATTCCATTTAGAGTCCCTTTTTTACTAAATTTCAACGTGGTGCGCATTGGAAGAAAAATTGTACTTAGAATAATGCTTAATCTCTTGGGTTTCATAAGGATTATTTTTCTAAACAAATATGGATACCAAAAATTTTGATGTCTAACAATTTACAATCCACGAAGGTTTGGATTCCGAAAGTCTAACATTCTTATTTTAAGGAAAATAAGGAAAGTACCAATAGAAATACTTGGTATAGGGATAGTGGATGTTCCCGGCATATGAATTGTAACAAAAAACTACCTTTAAAATATTATCAAGATGAAAGGATGTAAAGTAACTTTCATAGATAATGGTAAGGGATATATTAACTTTATATGTAACATCGTTCTTCTTGAAAAAACAATGATTTAAAAAGTTTTATTTTTTACGGTTCTTAAGCACAATCACATTAGCATAAGATAATTATGTGATGAAGGATACCCTGTGAATTTTAGGAATAACAAATTCCTACTACAAAATTCAAGTGAAGATTTTATTCTTTGTGCCAATAGGAAATAGAATTGTTACAAACTAAACTTAGAAGACCTTAGGAGGAATGCTCTACCATGCCTTAGTGAAATGGAAAATCCTTCTAGATTATGGCATAAAAAGTTAGGAAACTTTAATCTTACTATCCTATGTAAGATTTCTAAGAAAATATTAGTTAAGGATCTGATGGGTCATAGATTTGAGTCTTCAAATGTTTGTGATCCTTGTTAATATGGACAGAAACATAAATAAAGCTTTAAATTAGTTGGTTAAGTCTCAACCACTGATGCATTACAGTTGGTGCATTTGTATATCTTTGTTCCAACACAAACTGGATGCATTGGAGGCAAATATTATGTATTTGTCTTACTTGATGATTAAACTAGATTTATATGGGTCTATTTTTTAGCAAAGGAATCTGTAGCATTTTCTGATTTCAAAAATTTTAGACCCCAATTTAAAAATGATAAAAACTATCCTTCAATAATTATTCATAGTGATCATGGAGGATAATTTCAAAATTCTGATATTGAAACTTTGTTTAGTATAAAAGACATTACTCATAACTTCTCATCTCCCAGAACATCAAAAAAAATGGTGTTGTTGAAAGAAGAAATGAAATTATTCCTGAGACAACAAGAACCATGTTGAGTGAATATTCTATAACCAAAAATTTTTGGGCTGAACCTGTATGTACTGCTTTTGATAATATAAATTATTTTTTGATTAGTCCTTTTTTAATAATACTTCTTACGAGTTATGAATGTTAGAAATCCTAGAATTTCTAACTTCAAGGTTTTTGGTTGCAAGGTATTCATTTTGAATACTAAAGATAACTTACACAAATTCACACCAAAATATGATGAAGGAATTTTCTTAGCATACTCCACAACTACTAAGTATTATAGAATTTTCAATAAAAACACTTGTGTTGTTGAAGAAAAAGTACATATCAAATTTGATGAAATTGAACCCTTTGTTTTTAAATAACCGAATCCTACATATTTAGATGTTTTTTCAAGAACTTATTATTAACCTTTGTTAGAAGATCATTCTGATAAGGAAAATGTCCATGAAAATGTTTTTGAAGCATTTACCCCAAAATATTTCATACCCTCTATTGATGAACAGGTTTTACGAAACCCAAATCCGTTGTTTTATAAGAATCATTCCAGCGATAGTATCATTGGTGATTTAAATCAACCCGTAAGGACTAGAAGTTCCCAAATAAATGAAGTAGAACATCTATCATTCCATTCCCAATTACAACAAAAAATAACCGATGAAGCTTTTTGTGATGATGATTGGATAAAAGCTATCAAATATGGGCCAAATGAATTAGAAAATAATAAATTCTGGACCTTGGTTGAAAGTCCCAAGGAAATGTCAGTTATTCGAGTAAAATGGGACTTCATAAATAAGTTTGATGAAAGTGGAATCATAGTAGGAAATAAATCTATAATGGTTGCTAAATGTTATAATCAACAACAAGGAATAGACTATAAAGAAACATATGCTCCAGTTGCTAGATATGATTTGTTTCATATTATACTTGTATTTGTAGCATTCTTCAATTTCAAACTTTTTCAAATGGATGTGAAATGTGTTTTCCTTACTGGTTTTCTACCAGAATAAATTTTTGTTGAACAACCTCTTGGTTTTGATGATAGAAAACACCCTGAACATGTTTATAAACATACCAAAGCCTTGTATGGAATTAAGAAAGCCCCTTGAGCATGTTATGATAGGCTTACAAGATTTTTTCTTCAAAATAATTATGTTAAGGGAAATAAAAATCCATCACTTTTTATAAAGAATGATAAGAAAAATGATTTTGTTGTTAAAAATAATAATGATGACATTATATTCAGTTCAAATAAGCAATCTTTAACTGATTATTTTATAGATCTAATGAAATCTGTGTTTGAAATTAGTATTATGGGTGAGTTAACGTTTTTCCTTGGTTTTCATATTTCTCAAAAACCAGATGGAATCTACATATCCCAACATATGTATATTCATGATCTTCTTAAAACATATGGATATGAAAACACTAGAGTATTAGTACTCTCGTTGGTACCTCAAACACACTTGGTCTTATTGATCCTCGGAAACCAGTAGATCAAACATTTTTTAGAGGTATGATAGAATGTTTAATTTACTTGACAACTAGTCATCTAGACTTAATATTTTCAGTATTCTTATGTGCAATATATCAATCCGAACATAAGGAATCTCATTTAAAGGAAGTGAAAATAATTTTCTGCTACTTAATGGTAACCATTGATTTAGGACACTTTTATACTTCTGGAAATGATTTTATTTTGAAGAGTTTTTCATATGCTGACTTTTGTGGATGTAGAATGGATAAAAAACGTACATCAGGAACTTTTCATTTCTTAAGAGATTCATTAGATTCTTGGTAATGAAAGAAGAAACACTCAGTAGCACTTTCCACTGTTGATGTTGAATATGTAGTAGCTGGATGTTGTTGTGCTTATGTATTGTGGATGCAACACACACTCATAGAAAATGGTATGAGTTTTACCAAATCAAAAATTTTGTGTGATAATACAAGTGCCATTGCCTTATGTAAAAACCCTGAACATCACTCTCATGAAAAACACCTAGATATTAGGCATAACTTTCTTAGGGATCACACACAAAAATGGGGATATCATTCTTCAATTTATAACATCACAAGATCAACTTGCTGGTATTATCACAAAATATTTACCCTCTGATAGATTTGTATACACTAATCTGAATTTAGGAATGACAAAAATAAGGTAATATTCCTTGTTAATATCCAATTGAATCCAATATACTTATAGTAATGAAATTATTTTTCATAGGAGGAGTACATTTTCTTGTTAGTTAGATCAAAATATTTCATAATAAAAATTTCATAGTTATATTTTTCAAATATTTCATAATTAATTTTTTTTAGTCAAGTTCTTCAAAACATTCATAATGAAATTTTCGTAGTCAGATTTTTTAAATCTTTCATAATAAATATTTTTATAGTAATATTTTCTAAATTTTTGTAATGAATATTTTTCACATTAATTTTTCTTAATAATATTTTTCGTAATGAAAATTTTCATAATAATGATTTTTGAACTCAAAATTTTCAGAATGATGATTTTTGTACTTAAAATTTTTGTAATAAATATTTTCATACTCAAAATTTTCATAATGGAGTTTTTCATTTTACAAATTTATTTTTCATAATCGATTTTTTGGAATCTAATGTTCTTCAAGAATATTTTTTTCCTAAATATGAATAATATTCCAAGAAACTCGAAAGGCATGTTTCCATTCTTTAGTTTTCATAATCATCCTTTACGTTCTGGTAGATTCTTTTGTTTTTAATTTTTTCGGATTTTCTTTTCCATAAATTTGAATGTTTTTTTTTAAAAAACCTCAAAAAAAGTGGATTAATGATTTCCTTGAGACTATCATATCAACCATCAGATCTGATCAGAAGACTTTTCAACCATTGGATTGTGTTTGGAAGATGAAATGTCGCATCAAATGCCGATATAAAGGACCCTCCGATGTTTGTCCTAAATCGAATCTCATGCTCTCGTGTGCTGATGTTCTACTCTTCTACATAATCTCATTCCGGATTTTCAAGGGTTTCTCAATTATGAATGTCTGTAGAAGAATCCTCTCAGAAAGATATGTCTATTGTCAAGCCAATATCGTAGTGGAAGGTCTATAGGGAAATGTTGGTGCATACGAACTTATTCAACATGTATAATTCTATAATCTCGAAGAACATTAAGCTGAATTGATGAGAGAGAGTTTCAGTATCGAAGCCAGGGGCCCAATATTTGGTGTATCCAGATCTACTATTTGAATTTTATGAATCAGTCAGTTTCATTAAATTTGATGGCAGAGAGAAGTTTTTGTTCAAGAGCTATGGAAAGACAAATTCTGTTTCATATACTAAGGCATATAGTTTTGTTGGTATTCCATACGAAGGGGAAGTCAAGTTCAGTTCCCATAAGTTTCCAGATGTCAAATAAAGTTTTGTCAAGCAGAAGGCTATGGCATGTCTTGGACTCTCTGATGTCAAGACTTCCATGATTACTCAATTGTCTAAAAATCATCTGATTCTCGAATTATGGGTTCAAGGATTCATCATTCTAAGAAATGGTGAAAAATATACGTTGAAGAAGAGTGACTTATATATCATGGATTTCATGGTAAATCTAAGGAAGATCAATCTAGTTAAGCATATTATCATTATGATTGAGAATATTAAGAATAAAAACTTAACAGCTCAAATAATCATGTATCAAACAATTATTTCCAAGATAATTGTTCGGTGATTATAATCTTTTAAAATTTCTTGTTTCTCGAAGCCAAGGAATTGCAATGTCATGCTAGTTAGTGATGGTACCATGAAGTGTATAAAAATTCGTTTTTCTAAGGTCTCCGGTGAATTTTATGACCTACCTGAAGAAAAAGCTGAATACAATCTATAAAAACAAGAAGTGGTTGAACTGGCCAAAAATGGAGGAAGGAAGAAAAAAACAAAGTTAGTAGTAGTGGAAGGAAACACTACAGAGCTCAACAAAATCCAATACGCTCGTCTAAAACCTATGAAACGAAAATCATATCTGGATGAGGTAGTAGCTAATTGGAGAGAAGAGAAATAGAACATGAATGCTGGGGAGCCAAGTATTGGTTTGGATCCTCCTGAATCAAAAGCCTTAAAAGAGAAGAAAACTGATGAGCATGAAAATAAAGCTAATGAAAAGTAGGTAATGAAGAAGATGGTTGAAGCTAAGATTGTGCAATCCCTTCTGAGGGATACTGAAAATTCATCAGATATCATTCCAGTACCAGAATAATTCTTAGTAGAATCATTACCTGAGACTTGGGGTAAAAAATTAGTCACTCTGGAAAATGTACAATAATTCATTATTAGTGAAAAAAAGCATATAAAGGATTTGAAGAAGAATTTGAAATCACTGGTGACACCACATATTTTATTAAAAAAGTTGAAGATTTCCATGAGAAGGAATTTCCATATGAGAAGCAGTCAATCTGAACGACTAAAGCCAAATCATCAAGGATTTCTACTCCTGAGTTAGATGAAAAGGATGATGATGATGTTAATAAGATATCTGAGGAAGAAAGTTATAATCATCATTTCATTCACCCAGAGGATGATGTGGCAAGATTTGAGAATGTGGAGATAGATGATGATAAAATTGTTCAGCTATCTGATAGTGAACATAAATCTCTAGATGAAGAATCCATTCTAAAAGCCGATATGGGTAAACAAGTGGTTATTGATACACATATATTAGATATTGTAAATAATAAGGTAGCTGCTAGATCTTCCAATAGGAAACTTGTGGAGCTTGAGAAATATCTATCACAAAGAAAAGTTTCAGATTCAGAATCATCATCCCTTATACATGATTTCATTGATCATTCATTGAAGAATCTTGTTGAGACCATTCTGATTTTTGCAAGCATTGACTCTAGATTCCAGTAGATTCAACACATAGTAAATCAAAAATTGGATTTAGTATACATGGTGATGGATTTGTTCTTAAATCATGAAGCTGATTTCAAGAATTTCTTCATAAACTATGATGTCACAAAAGGTCCTGTAATAAAATGTTTAGCAGGTCAATGAAGACAGTTGAAGACATGAGGGAACTTGACGAGTTCCAATACGGTGTCAAGGAGGCTTTTGACATTGATGATGGTAAGATCGAGGATCTCACAACCAGTTTTGAAGAAATGATGACTTCAGAATTGAATTCTCGAAGTCAAGAAGTGAAGGATTTAAATGGGAAGCTGTATTCAGTAGGTCAAAGATGGAAGAGAGAAAGAGATCTTTTGATTAAGAAAGTATAATATCTTGTCAAGCAGGAAGAAGTCCTGAAGGCTCGGTCAGAGGCTCTTAAGGATTGGGAAGATAGAATCAATGCCTTAGAGAAGAAAACTGAGGATTAAGATCAGATTCTCAAATGAGTTGAGAAAGATCACAAGGAGCTTAAGAAGATCAAAAGAATAGTGAATAAGATGATGCCGAAGGAAAATGAAGGACGATCATTGGTTAAATCTGATCTCTTGTTTTATTTTCCTTGTTGTACAAATGTTTATAATTTTAATGAAATTTTGGTTTCTTTCTTTTGTTTGGATGTTCTGTACTAAAATTTTAGGTACCATAATTTATTTTCCATTCCCTCTATTTCAATTATAAAATCACATAGGGGGAGAGAGGAAAAAAATTCTACGTAAAAAAGAATTATCCCTATGTAAGGGGGATTCCATCTAAGGGGGAGTTTGAATTACAATTATTTCTATATTCAATATAATAAAAAATCTCATTCCAGATATCTAGAATATGATCCTTAGTCTTCCAATTCCTAAGGGGGAGTTAGTCGTATTTATCTTTTCCCAGTTTATAATGGGAGATATGTTTTATTTTCAATGATTAGAAATATATTTTCTATATTTTTATATTATTTTTCGTATGGATGTTTGTGTTTTCCTAAAAGGGGGAGATTGTTGAGTCGAAATGTTTTCTTTAGGAATTTTCCATTCATTCATGTTTGGGGAGATTGTTTAGTCAATATAGTTTTTGTATAAATTTTCCATTTCCTCTTGTTTTGGAAATAACAAACACCTTATCTTATAGAAAATTTCATTTTACCCTGTGCTTTTCTTTCAAATGGAATATTTCATTCCCCATGGAAATTTATACTTACCATGTTTTTCATTGATCATTTTTTATCTAAGTATAAAATTCAGTTTCGTATCCAAAACCTTAGAATCATATATATACCTAGATAAAAAGCATACTATTTTTAGGATCTAACTTCATACTCTGAACTCTTCTTTGTTCTGACTCCAAATTCTCTGAATTTAGACTTTGAACTCTTCTGAGTTTATACTCCGAGTTCTCTGAATTCAGACTCCAAACTCTTCTGAGTTCTAACTCCGCATTCTCCAAATAAAGACTCTGAACGTTGAATATTCAGACTCAATAATTTCATGAATTCAGACTCTGAACTTTTGTATGTTCAGACTCCATACTCTTATGAATACAGACCCCAAATTCTACAGAATCCAAATCTCAATATTTCTTTGAAATTCAGACTCTGGAGTTTTATAGAATTTTTAATCCAAATTCTTCTGATAAACAAAATCTAAATATACAAGTATTATAGACTCCGAATAGTTTTTGGTTAGACTCAGAAATTTCATTTTAGCTTACACTCGGAAAAATGAATTTTCTTAAGTAACCATATTTATTTTTACTCATGTTTTGGTTATAAAACAATGTCGTGCATTCATTTACTAACTAACTGTTGTTTGAGTGACGCATGTAAATGTAACACCCGAGAATTTTATGAGAAATATTTTTGTTTTTATAAATCGTAAAAGGAATATTTCACTACACACAACACTATAATGGCTTGCTTTACACACAATCGCGACCTTTCTCGATAGCTTGTGTCGTACGCAATACCGAGTTTCCCTAAACAATGATATGCTATTAAAATATTATTAAAACTAGCAGTTATGAATAGTAATAACCACTTTTTGAAATTTTATAAATTTTATTTTTCTAAATGGACTTCATTTTTGGATTCGGAATAACGAAATTAGCCTAGGGTGAAATTTTGGTATTTTTCTGAAAATGTTCATTTTTTGATGAATAGTGAAACCACTAAGTGGTAGTTAAAAAAACTGAATTTGTCATAAAACTTAATTTTACCGCTTATGTTAGTGGAATTTCAAAAATACGAGAGACGCGGTTGATGTCAGTAAGTAAAATGTGGTTCAATGAGATATAAATATTTTTTGGTGAATAGTAATTATTTTCTTTTATTTACCACGGTTAAAAGTAAATAGGGTTATTAAGGGTAAAAATGATATTATTATTACCCTAACACGTGTCCTAATTCTATTGGATAAGTGTAATTCTACCCAAAACAATCTTTGGAATAAAATATGACCATTTAGGCCCACTTGGATTAGATTAGACAATTTATTATTAATTTATTTAAAGAAGGGTTAAAATAGTAAAAATCAATGTTTTATAAGTAAATAATTTTTAATATAAGGTTATACATAAGATAAATTCGACTATAAATATTCATTTGAAATATAAAAAGATTTCCTATATAATGGTATTTTATTTTTAATTTTTAGACATTAAATAAGTTAATTTATTTATGACACAAAGATGATGCAGTAATTATCCTATTAATGAAATATTGACATAATTGATGTTATAAATACCATAATAAATGTAATTTGAGACTTTTCATGAATTACACTAATTTTATAGGTTAATATGACATGTTAGTATTGATTTAATTAACTTTTTTCGAACTAATCATTCTGTTATTATTTTCAAAAAAATCAATTACTAAATAGTGTCAAATTAACATAAAATAGTTTTTCAAACAAATATTATATTATTAATTGTTATTTTATTCCTTAAAATATATGGTCCGGCCAAATTACTTAGATAAGGTTATATATATTAATAATAAACAACTTGGGGTTCGTTTTTCTGCTTATAGTATGTTTATTAACATTATAGTATAAGAACACAAGAAGACACGGTAAAAGTAAAATTATTTAACTTAATGTTAAATCTAAATGATAAGGTTACAATAGGAACCTAAACTTGTCTAAATTCTATTGGATGAGAGGATTTAGACCCATCCCCACCTTATATTCGAAATAAATCGATTTGGAGCTATTTAAAACCGAACATGTCTTTATAATAAAATTATATTTTTAGTTTTTCAAAAGGAGCCCCTCTCCTCCCTTATAAAAGGGCACCTCCTCCCCCTCTTCCTCACACCACCCTGATCCTTCATGATCCGCCAACCCCTGCCACTTTCACCTCTCCACTTCCTTAGATACATCCTAGAGGTCCTGGTCTTCTTTAAAGACCAATTTTAGTGCCCTAAAAGGAGGTCTCAAAGAAGCACTTCAAAGAAGAGGTAATGTCTGTTACCGATTCTTTCATCTTTATTTCTTACTCCACTTCTTCTTATTTAGTTGTTTCTTTATGAAGTAATAAAATCAGTATCAATAATATACTTATATGTTATTATATGTATGAAACAACCCTATTTCACCATCTATCCATCCTATAGAAAATGAAATCACCGCGCGTGCGTACGTACGGTATACCGTCTCCACGCCGTGGTGTAATCTATTTTCCACCACCACCTTATTTGGATGGGTATAATGGTGTAAATAATGACTAGATATGATTATTTTAAAGTGATATACATTCTTAAATAGTATACATACACTCCAATACAATTACATGATCATGGGAATGATATCATCGCTCGTGCGTACGTACAGAATACCGTCTCCACGATGTGATGCTACTCATTATACATGATCTTCATTGCATAATGATTATACAAATGAATTGAATGAATTAATATGATATATATTACACTAATAAAATTCTGGAAATGAGGTATCTATAACCTAAATATAAGAATAAGAATTTATTCGACAAAACACGCATAAGAACAAAAAGTAATAAACACCCGAATAACAAGTTGTAATGAAATATTACTAATAAAGAAGCTAAGAATATGACCATATGTGATATCATAACAATGAGTATGATTCTGGAATAAGTCAATAACATTATTTAAATCATGATACAGGAGTTTCGGACACGTACAAAGCATATCAGATCTAAGGTAAGGGAAAATATCCCAATCTCATTTTTATCCGAGATTGTTTATACTTTGGTATTTACTGGGGTGCATTTTATCATCCACATCCATGTTTCCTCACTATCTAATATTTATATCCTTCTACAATATTTTATATCTAATTTTACCCTTCGGTGATTTTTTAGTAAATGATATGAAAGGAATATTTTTTCGTTTTTCATACGAGGTACTTTTGACTTTTCCGACAAAAGTACAAGAAGAATGTTTTATTAACTTATACGACATGAATGGATTTTTAAAACATTATTTCCAAGAAGCATCCTTTACAAGTTTTCAAGTTTATTTTTAATAAACTTATATTAGTTTAAAATTTTATGACATGTTAAGAAAGGAAAAATGTTTTTGAAGTAGAAAGGATATTTTCCTCAAGAATGGAGTTCAAGTGTTTTTTCAAAATTATTTTCTATATAACATAATATAGGGTTCTGTTTCTATCCCTATTATTACATTGATTTTATTATGTTGTGATGGAAATATTTTAATGAATTATTTTATCTTATAGGAATTGTTTTATGATGTCACGATGTTTATGATTCCCATTTTTATTACATGGGTTATGCTATGATGTATGGTTAATGATTTTGTGTCACACATAAGAATGGTATCATTATGAGATGGGTGGGACCTATATATCCCTACAATGAATTGGGTAAAGATTTTATATCTCATGAGATAGACATGGCTGGAACGGCAGGTGAAACCGGTTCAGTGAAACAGGACTGAAACGAGGAGTGAACTCGGTTCAGAAATCGACTTTGTCCACTAAGATAGTCTTGGCAATGAGTATTGACTAGTATGAAATTATTCTCTATTATTATGTGTGTATGACACAAAGTATCATGTTTTAAGTTATTATTATTGGGATTACATTTCACTACTATGATTTATCCCATGTTATAAAATTATGATTTTTTTGCAGGTTAAGATTTCCAAAAGTGATGTTCTTATGTATATGATGTGATTGATATTTCTTTTGTTTACCCTTACTGGGCATTTGAGCTCACCCTTTTGTATGTTTTATTTCCCAAGGCCAAGAAGAAGGTTATTATGTAAGATAGGTCAAAAGGTACTATAGATATGATGAAATAAACAGAAGACATTGTAGACGCATTATGAACCAGTTGTTTATGTTTCCTAGTTTCTAAATACACTATACCTATACGGTCCTTTCCAGGTTTTGTTATATGTTGTAATAATTGTGCTTCAATTATGAAGTAATAACAATGTATGTAATGAATGGGTCGCTTCAATTGGTATCAGAGGAAAGGTATAGTCAACCTTTGGAAACTAGGATGTGAAAGGCATAGTATGAATCATAAGGATATGTCTAAGCATAGAACACAATTTTAGTGTTTTAGAAATGGCCATTAATAACCTAGGATAAGACCTTAAGTGTGAAATTTTATTCTTCATTATGTGACTTTCATATTATAATTAGTGTTGCTCAGACTATTCTTCTTGGTTTTAATCAATGGCTGGAACCCGAAGGAACCGTGTTAATGCGGAATGCGACGGGCAATGCAATGATTTTCCCCCTGAGCAACCAAACGTTATGGGAGCTGGAATGAAAAATCTTGTATCCATGCTCACACAACTTTCTCAAGCTATGAATCATGTAGGACTTCCAAACAAGCAAATGATGGAGAAACATTCTTGTTGAATCCTTCATGAGACAACGTCCAGCTTCAATCAGCGGGTCTACTGATCCATTAGTTGCTGAACAATGGATTAGTACTACTAAAAATATATTTTCAGTTCTTCAATATTCTGACCATGATAAAGTCATCTTAGCAGTGTATCATTTGGAAGGTGATGCTGATCAATGGTGGAATCTTATTAAGAATATGAGGCAAAGGGATGAAATTGAGTCCATGGAATGGGACGAGTTCAAGAACTTATTTTTCAATAAGTACTTCCCTCTTATTCTCCGAAAAAAGATGGGGAAATAGTTTCTTGAACTGAAGAAAAATGATGATAAATGTTTTGGTACCTATGAAGCAAATTTTACAAGACTTGCATGGTACGCTTCTGGTATTATTATCCAACCTGATAGTAAGATTGAACGATTCTTTATTGGCTTAAAACCAAGTCTTTGAAGGGCGTTAGCCATAAGGGACTTCAATAGCTACGAGGAAATCGTTCGATGTGCTCTCAAAGTCGAGATGGAGATTGGAGTAACCCATCAGTCATATGGGTTTGATAAGAAGAGGAAAATGGAATTCAAAGGAAAATCTAAAGAGCACACTAAAAAAAGATGAGCTTTCCCTTATGCTCAATGTGTGGAAAGAAACATGGAGGGAGTTGTCTTAAAAGGGACAAGTAAAAGTTTCAAATGTGTAAAGGAAGGTCATAGGGCATTTGAATGCCGCAATGATGGGATGAAGATGTATAATGATACAAACAAAAGAAGGGATACACAGAATGAACCTACCACACTTCAATGTTTCAAGTGCAAGGAGATGGGGCATTATGCCAATCAATGCCTAAATCTAAGGGTTGATGATGATGGTCGACGTCAATAAACTCTTAAGGCTAAATACAAAGGAAAGTCACATGCAATTTCTATTAGTAATGTGGATTACGATAACGATGTGGTGAAAGTTACACTTACCATCCACTCTAAAGTAGCAAATGTTTTATTTGATTCTGGATCCAACCACTCTTTTATTTATGTAGAATTTTTAAGGATATAACCGTATTACCTCAACAATTAGATGTTGAGTTCGTTGTGACAACCCCTAATGGCACAACATTCACATCAAAAGTTTATAATTCTTCTCCGATCGAAGTTTGTGGGAAAGTGCTTCCTGCAAATCTTATGATCCTTCTTATAGTGGAATTTGATGTGATTCTTGGCATGGATTTTCTTTCTTTATATGGAGCTCATATCAATTTACAATGAATGGATGTCACATTTCATATTCTAGATCAATCTATGATTGTCTATCAATTCAAGGATGAACATAACCTTCCAGTGGAAAATTATTCCATATTATGGGTCTTGATTCCACTATATGAAGGTTATTTATGTCAAATGGTTGGTGAGAAACTCACGATTAAGAATATTCCCATTGTACGAGAGTTTAATGATGTCTTTCCGGAGGAATTACCGGGTCTTCAACCAAATCATGAAGTTGATTTTTCAATAGAACTCATATCGGGTGCTTTGCCTATTTCAAAGACACCTTATAGAATGGCCCCCAATTGAGTTGCAGGAATTGAAGAAGCAACTCCAAGAGAATCTTGATAAGGGTTTCATACGCCCTAGTGCGTCACCTTGTGTAGCACTTGTTCTATTTGTTAAGAAGAAAGATGGATCAATGAGACTCTGCATTGATTATCAAGAACATAACTAGATCACTATCAAGAACAAATATCCTCTCTCACGCATTGATGACCTATTTGACCAACTACGTGGAGCTCAATACTTTTCCAAGATTGATCTTCGTTCAGGGTATAATCAATTAAGGGTCAAAAGGGATTTTATACCAAAGACAGCTTTCCGTACAAGGTATGAACACTATGAATTTATAGTGATGCCATTTGGTCTTACTAATGCCCCTGTTATCTTCATGGATCTGATGAATATTGTCTTTAGAGACTATCTTGATCAGTTTGTGGTAGTCTTTATAGACGATATTCTTGTCTTTTCAAAGAGCAAGGACGAACATGAAGATCACTTGATAATTATATTGAATACCCTGAGAAAGGAGAATCTTTATGCCAAATTTACCAAGTGTGAATTTTGTCTTCAAAAAGTTTCATTTTTGGGTCACATAATCTCAAAAGAGGGGATATCTATGGATCCAGCAAAAACAGAGGTTATCGAAAGATGGTCGAGACCAACAACAGTAACTGAGATCCGAAGTTTTCTTGGTTTGGCTGGATATTATCGAAGTTTTGTGGAAGATTTTTCACGATTATCTAATCCACTCACAAAGTTGACTCGGAAAGGAGTTAAGTTTGTTTGGATGGATGAATGTAAAGATAATTTCAAGGAGTTGAAAAGAAGTTTATCCAATGCACCTGTGCTCACACTGCCTTGTAGTGGTGAAAGGTTTGTGATCTACAATGATGCATCCAAGAAGGGATTGGGGTGTGTTCTTATGCAAAATGATATGGTGATAGCTTATGCCTCATGACAATTGAAAATACATGAGCAAAATTACCCAACTCATGATTTGGAGTTAGCTGCGGTAATCTTTGCATTAAATATTTGGAGGCATTATCTTTATGGATAAAGGTGTGACATTTATACTGATCATAAATGTTTAAAGTATATTTTCAAACAAAAGGAGCTGAATATGCGCCAAAGAAGATTTTTGGAGCTAATTAAGGATTACGACTGCTCAATCCATTACCACCATGGGAAAGAAAACAAGGTGGCAGATGCATTAAGTTGACAAGACCATGCCAGTTTATCCATGATGATGATCAAAAAAGATCCAATATATATGGATTTACAAAGTATGTATCATGGAATTATAATGAAAGGTGAAAAATCATATCTTTCTCAAATTAATGTTCAACCATCTATACATTTGAAGATTAAAGAGGCACAAAAAGAAGATGCCGAGTTACAAAACAAGGTGAGAAATGTTCCTGAATTCAACCTTGATTGTGATGGGATAATAAAGTTCAGGAATCGGGTTTGTCTCCTCCCATCCCCGAATTAAAGAAGGAGCTACTGGATGAGGCTCATAGTTCTTCATTCTTAATTCATCCTAGAAGCACGAAGATGTATAGGGACCTGAAAGAGTACTTCTGCTGGGATGGCATGAAAAGAGATGTTGTTGAATATGTCTCTCGATGCTTGGTTTGTCAGCAAGTTAATGCTGAGAGACAGAAGTCTAAGGGGATGTTACAACCATTACCCATACCCGAATGGAAATTGGAAAACATCACTATGGACTTTGTCACCGAACATCCTAAAACATCCAAAGTCAATAATTCTATTTGGGTCACAGTTGATCGTCTTATAAGGGTTTCACACTTCATCACTATTAGAGAGGATTTCTCTCTGGATCCGCTTGCCACGATATATGTGAAGGAAGTGGTGAGATTGCATGGAGTACCACTTTTTATTATATCTGATCGGGATCCGAGGTTTACCTCAAATTTCTGGCGAAGTCTTCAGCATACTCTAGATACAGAGTTGAGTTTTAGCACTGCTTATCATCCTTAGATAGACGGTCAGTCTGAGAGGATGATTCAAACTCTAGAAGATATGTTGAGAGCTTGATCTATGGATTTCATAGGTGGTTGGGATCAACACCTACCTTTGGTGGAATTTTCGTATAATAATAGCTTTCACTCCAGTATTCAGATGGATTCTTTCAAAGCTCTCTATGGAAATAAAAGTTGGACTCCAACTTGCTGGGATGAAGTTGGGGAAAGAAAGCTATTAGGACCCGATCTCAATGATGAAATGGCAGAAAAGGTCAGATCTATTCAACAACACATAAGATCAGCTCAAAGTCGACAGAAAAGTTATACCGACAACCGAATAAAAGACCTAGAGTTTGAAGTGGGTGTCAAAGTGTTCTTACGAATATCTCCCTGGAAGAGGGTCATGAGATTTGGAAGGAAGGGGAAGTTGAGCCGTAGATATATCGGTCCTTTCAAAATACTGGATCGTGTTGGGAAGGTAGCTTACCGATTGGCGCTTCCACCAAATCTCTCTCAGGTTCACGATGTGTTCCATGTATCTCTCCTGAGAAAGTACATACTGAATCCTTCACATGTACATAGCTCAGAAGTTGTACCGCTGGAGCAAGATCTTTCTTATGAAGAACAGCCAATAGAGATTCTGGATCGTAGTGAAAAAGTCCTAGGAAACAAGACCACTCGATTGGTGAAAGTTTTATGGAAGAACCGCCAATTAGAAGAAGCTACATGGGAGCTTGAGGATATGATGAGGGAGAGGTATCCTCATCTGTTTGTTAAAAAGTGACGAATTTCGAGGGCGAAATTCATTTTAAGGGGGGTAGAATGTAACACACGAGACTTTTATGAGAAATATTTTGGTTTTTATAAATCATAAAAGTAATCTTTCACTACACACAACACTAGCTTGTCTTGCTTTACATGCAATCACGACCTTTCTCGATAGCTTGCGTCGTACGCAATACTGTGTTTCCCTAAACAATGATCTGCTATTAAAATATTATTAAAAAGAGTCGTTATGAATAGTAATAACCACTTTTTGAAATTTTATATATTTTATTTTTCAAAATGGACTACATTTTTGGATTCAGAATATCGAAATTAGCCTAGGGTAATATTTTGGTATTTTTCTGAAAACTTTCAATTTTTGATGAATAGTGAAACCACTAAGTGGTAGTTAAAATACTGAATTTTTCATAAAACATAATTTTACCACTTCTGTGAGTGGAATTTCACAAATTCGATTGACACGGTTTATGTCAATAAGTAAAATGTGGTTCAATGAGATGAAAATAATTTTCGGTGAATAGTAACTTTTTACTTTTATTTACCACGGTTAAAAGTAAATAGGGTAATTGAGGGTAAAAATGATATTATTATTACCATAACACAAGTCCTAATTCTATTAGATAAGTGTAATTCTACCAAAGACAAACTTAGGAATAAAATATGACCATTTAAACCCACATGGATTAGATTAGGAAATTTATTATTAATTTATTTAAAAAAGGGTTAAAATAGTTAAAATCAAAGTTGAATAGGTAAATAATTTTTAATATAAGGTTATACATAAGATAAATTCGACTATAAATATTCATTAGAAAGATAAAAATATTTCCTACATAATGGTATTTTATTTGTAATTTTTAGACCTTAAATAATTTAATTTACTTATGACACAATGATGATGCAGTAATTATCTTAGTAATGAAATATTGACATAATTGATGTTATAAATACCAAAATAAATGTAATTTGAGACTTTTTATGCATTAAACTAATTTTATAGGTTAATATGACATTTTATTATTGATTTAATTAACTTTTTTCGAAATAATCATTCTGTTATGATTTTCACAAAAATCAATTACTAAATAGTGTCAAAATTGACATAATTTAGTTTTTAAAACAAATATTATATTATTAATTGTTACTTTATTCCTAAAAATCTAAGGATCGTCCAAATGACTTAGATAAGGTTAAATATATTAATAATAAACAACTTGGGGTTCGGTTGGCTTCTTATAGTATGTTTATTAACCTTATAGTATAAGAACACAAGAAGACACGGTAAATGTAAAATTATTTAACTTAATGTTAAATCTAAATGATAAGGTTACAATATGAACCTAAACTTGTCTAAATTCAATTTTATGAGAGGATTTCGACCCATCCCCACCTTAGCTTCTAAATAAATCAATTTTTAGCTATTTAAAACGGAACTTGACTTTATAATAAAATAATGTTTTTAGTTTTTCCAAAGGAGCCCCTCTCCTCCCTTATAAAAGGGCTCCCCCTCCCCCTCTTCCTCACACCACATTGAGGCTTTAAGATGGTCCAAACCCTAACACTTTCTCCTATCCACTTCCCTAGAGACATCCTAACAGTCCTGGTCTTCTTCAAAGATCAATTTTAGTGCCCTAAATGAATGTATCAAAGAAGTACTTCAAAGAAGAGGTAATGTCTGTTACAGATTATTTCATCTTTATTTCTTCTTCAACTTATTCTTCTTTAGTTGTTTCATTATGAAGTAATAAAACCAGTATCACTAATATACTGATATTTTATTATATGTATGAAACAACCCTATTTCACCATCTATCAATCCTACGGAAAATGAAATCACCGCGCGTGCGTACGTATGGAATACCGTCTCCACGCCGTGGTGTAATCTATTTTCCACCACCACCTTATTTGGATGGGTATAATGGTGTAAATAATGACTATATATGATTATTGTAAAGTGATATTGATTCTGAAATAGTATACATACACTCCAATACAATTCCATGATCATGGGAACGATATCATCGCTCGTGCGTACGTACGGAATACCGTCTCCACGATGTGATGCAACTCGTTCTACATGATATTCACTGCATAATGATTATATAAATTAATTTAATGAATGAATATGATATATATTACAGTAATAACATTTTGTGAATGAGGTATCTATAACCTAAAGAGAAGAATAATAATTTATTTGACAAAACACGCATAAGAACAAAAAGTAATAAACACCCGAATAACAAGTTGTAATGAAATATTACTAATAATAATCTATGAATATGGCCATATGTGATATAATAACAATGATTATGATTCTGGAATAAGTCAATAACATTAATTAAATCATTATATAGGAGGTTCGGACACGTACAAAGCATATCGGACCTAACGTAAGGGAAAATATCACAATCTCATTTTTATCTGAGATTGTTTATACTTTGGTATTTGCTAAGGTGTATTTTATCATCCACATCCATGTTTCCTCAATATGTAATATTTATATCCTTATACAATATTTTATATCCAATTTTACCCTTCGGTGAGTTTTTAGTAAAAGATATGAAAGGAATCTTTTGTCGTTTTTCGTACAAGGTACTTTTGACTTTTCCGACAAAAGTACAAGAAGAATGTTTTTTTAACTTATACGGCATGAATGGTATTTTAAAACATTATTTCCAAGAATCTTTCTTTACAATTTTTCAAGTTTATTTTTAATCAACTTTTTTTAGTTTAAAATTTTATGACATGTTAAGAAAGGAAAAATGTTTTTGAAGTAGAAAGGATATTTTCCTCAAGAATGGAGTTCAAGTGTTTTATCAAAATTATTTTCCATCTAAGATAATATAGGGTTATGTTTATATCCCTATTATTACATTGATTTGATTATGTTGTGATGTAAATATTTTTATGAATTCCTTTATCTTATATGAAATGTTTTATGGTGTCACGATGTTTAAGATTCCCATTTTTATTACATGGGTTATGCTATGATCTATGGTTTATGATTTTGTGGAACACATAAGAATGGTATCATTATGAGATGGGTGGGACCTATACCTCCCTCCAATGCATTGGGTGAAGATTTTATATCTCATGAGATAGACATGGCTTGAACGGCAGCTTAAACAGGTTCAGTGAAACAGGACTGAAACGAGGAGTGAACTCGGTTCAGAAATGGACTTTGTCCACTAAGATAGTCTTGGCAATAAGTCTTGACTAATAATAAATTATTCTCTATGAGTATGTGTGTATGCCACAATGTTTCATGTTTTAAGTTATGATTATAGGGATTAAATTTCACTACTATGATTTATCCCATGTTATGAAATTATGATTTCTTTTGCAGGTTAAGATTTCCAAAAGTGATGTTATTATTTATATGATGTGATTGATATTTCTTTTGTTTACCATTACTGAGCATTTGAGCTCACCCTTTTGTATGTTTTCTCTCCCCAGGTCAGGAAGAAGGTTATTAAGTAAGATATTTCAAAAGGGACTATAGATATGATGAAATAAATGGGAGACAATGTAGACGCTTTATGAACCAGTTGTTTATGTTTCCCAGTTTCTAAAGACACTATACCTATACGGTCCTTTCTTGGTTTTATTATATGTTTTAATAAGTGTGATTCAATTCTGAAGTGATAACAATGTATGTAAAGTATGGGTTTCTTTAGAACAGGTCCTTCTGAAATTCAAGTAAAAATATGACTGTTGGAGGAGGGAGATGACTGTTGAAGTTGTTCCTATAAATAGGAGCTCATTTGAATGAGCTCAGAACATTACATTTCGAAGACCAACTTTTGGAAGACCAATTTTGGCAGACCAACATTGGAAGATCTTACTTAGATGATGCTGAAGTGATTTCTAGAGATATAGGATCTTATAAACTCTCAGGCGTCATGTGTAAAGTTTGAATGTTCTGTTCAAGAATTTCTTCGTGCATAATTACTTTGTGCAGGGGTGCGATTTCCTTAAAAACAGAGACTTTAGGTTGTGAAGTCAGAGAGGCCAATTTCATTAAAATTCATGGGCTTCCGAGGATATCAAGACAGTTACCAATGTTTGGATTGAGGTATTACATGGGTTTGGGTAAGACAGGCTTTCATGAATGTATAAATCAAGGTACCTTTATCAATGGTTGTTGGATACCCTTCTCTGGGGGTAAAAAGATTTACTAATTGTTACTTCTAGTGTTTCATTTTGTTTTCCACATTAATTTTGGTTGTTGATGAAAGTATTATTATCTTATAAATCTTTAGACTTGTACTCTGATTAAATAAGATTCTATACGGTTTAAGGTAGAATCATAGTTGTTGTAAACATTTTGTAAGTTTCATTTCCAAAACCATCTTTTTCGGAATTACTTTCTCATTATAAAAAAAATTAATATAACATAGAGGTGTTGTGAATTTTGTTTATAAAAAATTTCCTTAAGGAATTTTTATGTATAAAATTCACCGCCATTTGTATATTGGGAATTTACACAATAGTTTGATACTACAATCAGTATCATATCTATCGTTCAATAGATCCAACAATTATGAGTATAATAATGTTATATGAAATAGTTATTCCAAATATTGTATTAATAATAAATCATGGAATATAGAATAAATTAACTTGAAAATGAGTAATTTCATAGAAAGTATGAATAAAAAATTAATGAAAATATGAAAACCCTCATCCATACTTGTCATGGTTTTTAGTGGATTTTTTTAATTTGGTGTGGATGGTTTGTTTTGAGGATGAGGTCTCATTATGGTACTATAATAGTTTATGACCTCTAAAAATGGGTTTTTGGATGAGTAATGAGTTTTAGTATGTTTATAACAGGACCTATATAACATAAAAAGAAGGGTTGGGTGTCCTGTATACTAGTTTATAGTAGTCTGTAGCCACCTTATAGAAAATGGAATGTCACACACAATCTAGCAGATAAGGTTGTGTCCTAACACCACTTTCTTTTTAACTAGACAATTTGTCACACACCATCAACTGTCTGATAATCTAATAGGTAGCATTTCAAGGATGATTTACTAGCTAGTAGGTCTTTTAATGGGGGACATTGAAAAAATCACCCCTTTTGATTTTTTAGGGATCTCCCCTATTAGTAAAATGTTTTTTTTTCAAAATCCAGCCATCCTATTACCTATTATTTTATTTTTTTCCCCCAATTTGTTTACGATTAATATTTATTCAGTGACTCATGGTATTAATCTCCCTCTGTTTCCATCCATGATCTTATTCCATTATTTTTTTTATTTTTCTCATTCTCCATGCTTTAGTTATAATTTTGAGTTCACTTGATTATGGTGAAATCATTCGATTAAAATGGGTATTCTATATACACAATAATGTAAATGTCCTAAGATAATGCCATCATGCCATCACATTTTTTTGAAGGTATGTCATGATTTCAATTTATTATTCATATTTCATTAAAATCAACGTAAATTTAATATAAACACAATATCATGTGTTATATCCCCCACTGTGATGACATTATGGCTCCATGGGAGACCATTTGAAGAATTATTATCATTGTTTTTTTGTGACATGGTTTCATAGTGAGTTTTTATGAACAAAAAATATGTAATATTTAATTAATTAATTCTTTATATTTGTTATAATTAATTATTACTATTTATAATACATGTGAAATGGACTCGAATAGGTTGGTGGTGGAAGAATGATCCATAATGTGGTTTCAAGAGACATTATGAGCCTAGGTAGAGCAGTTTGGGCATGGGATAATCAGCTGAAAAGATTTAATTTAGTTATGTGGTCTATTAGAATAACCATATGGTAATTAATTACATTTTTATTCAAAATAATGAAACACATACATCATCAAAACTATGGTATGTCAGTTGAGTTGGATTCAATGTGTTTAAATTAAAATAATTAATTAGACTTGATATGGAAAATAAAATAAGTTAAAATTAATTAGACAAAATAACAAGGCCATGAGAGAACACGAGAATATACATGGTATACCTTAACAACTAATGGACGGTGCATGGATATTACATGAAATCCATGAAAGGTATTCACCCCTATGGATGTCAACTAAGATTGGTGACTAAAATATAGGATCCCATTTATAGGGTCTCCTATGGAACCTATGTATAAATTCATGATGAAATGATATTATTTATAGAAGAGGATGTGTGAACCACCGAGATAATGTAAATAATTTAACCGATAGAGGTGGTAGTTGTATGAGTGTTACTACTATACAATGTTGTGATTTTTATAATTTGGAATGGTTTTGGTTGTTTTGTAGCTGGAAAGGTGTTATTAGTAACATATTGACAATAAGGGTTTTGAGATGGGCTCCGTTAAACCTATTTTAAGTGATGTAACTAAGCATCATCTTGAGAGTTCTATAAGGCCGTGATGGGATAATGATGATACAGAGGAGTGTAGTTTACAAGAGTGGTGGGTATTAACAATAAAAATGTTAATGATATAGGGTAACCCATGGTGGTTATCTGTTCTTGATTATATTGATAGGACTCAAGTGGGATCAAGTGAAATGTGATTTAAAGTGATGGTGTATATGGAAAATATGTTGTATTTATTGCAGGGCTTACCTTAAAATCGTTTATTGATGGTTTAAACCTATTACAACTATGATGATTTATATTAGGATATTGGGATTATAGAATTGGACAACATGATGGGTTTGGAAGGAATTTCCTTATGTAAATAATATTATTTATATATATATATAATAAAATTTCAATTCCTAATATGTTAAAAAATATCAGGCCCATCATGATATAAATGATATTTAGATTCTTGTGAATAGGTGTTGATATACTGTGATGATGTTTCTTGTGGGGAATTCATGGAATTAGTGCCAATTTATTATTCCATTGGAATGAGTAGTGCTTCATGTAATCTCAGTGGGGGTCTTAGGATGGGGGATTCTAGCATGTTATATTCATAGGGCCTATAATATATTGAAGCATAGATGGTGCTGTTATTTATCATGTAGAGGGTATTATATTTCTATTCTATCATGGTTGGGATCATATGATGGAGTCTTATAGAATTATATTTTCTGACAACATTCTATCCATAGAGGCATTTGTAGTGATGTATATTGGTTTAGTTTTTTCCACCTTAGTTAATATAACATTTATGCTAGGGTTGAGATATCCCCATAGTTTTAATCACTTGTATACCGTGGTAATTATGACCATCAGGTAATTTTCATTTTATACTTGGGCAGTGATCCAATGGATTTTTATTTTTGTTACAATGGTTACCCAGACATACTAATTGAAAATTTTCCACTAGTTGATATATAGATAATCAATCAGGGATGTGTAACTAAATTTATCAGGTCAATACCATTAATAGTAATCCTGTTTTTGGGGAATTATTGTTATCATCATTACCAAATATTCATAAGGAAATCTAACACTAGTTGATGTGGGTATAACTGGCATCTAGTGTCTATAAATAACCAATGTTCCAAAATCATTAATTAAATATTTTCTCATTTGTTATTTACTTTTTAAATGAATTCTATATGATTCTAGCGCAACATTAGTAGTAATGTATGTGGTTCCATTGGTGGTTCATTACATTCATTCATTCTCACACCCCATTAATGTGGCCATTATACTTGTGTACCAAAGCATATTGAACATGGCTTTAAGTTAGATAAGGGTAATGTAATTGTGTTGAATTATTAGGATAGAATTACATGATTGGGATGTTTAGATTTGTGGTGTGTATTAAGGCATAATTTCATATCAAAATTCATTATATATATATATATATTTAAATTTGAGATACTAATAGTGGATTATCTACCATGTATATATAACAATGACTATATATGATGGTATTCTCCCCCATTTTTGAATTCTTATTTATAATTTATTTTTACTTTTTTAACATATATTGATCATTGGTTATGGTATATGTATAACATTTGGATCTTTTTTATCTCTTATATTTCACTCTGATAAAGGGGTATAGTCTCCACATTAGACCATCCTGGACTCATGATTCTAGTCAGTGACCATTAGTATATGGGGAAGTTCCATTGAGGTGATGTATCATAGATAGTTCCAATTACTCTTCATAGTGAACCAGATCATGTTTCTATAATGTGGGTGGTATATTGATTATCAATAGAATTAAAATATTGGGATATTTTAGAAAAGAGATATAGTTTGGGGTCTGAGCTCATGATAGAATCCTGACATGTTTTTCACATAAAAATTCTCAAATACAAGTTTAGGATATAATGGGATTGTGATTAATGATTCATGAGTTTTACATTATAATTTAATGAGTTCAACTTCATTGATACTCATGACAGCTGTATATATAGGTTTCAATTTTTTAATGGATTTATATCCTCTAAAAATAGGAAGTTATTTTTCTTGAATCATTTTGGGATTATATTTCTTGAATGTGTTTGATTACATTAAATATGTTGGCCAAGATAATTAATGTGTAAACATAAAATCATATATTGTTTTGATGTATATGTTTTTGGGTGAATTATACTTAGTTATAAAACAATATGTATAGAAATTCATCTAATGGAATGTCATGTAGATCTCGGGTGTGATGCATCCTGCTATTGATGATGATGTAGTCCCTCAGTGGAATGAAAATGATATTGACTATGTATGTTGATATAGGAATTTTTTTGCATTATGATAAAACCATTTTATGTGGCTATATTGTAATGATAAGTTACTTAAATGTGTCGGTAGGAAACTATATGTAATTTTGAAAATTTATTTCAATGGAATTATACATAGTTGTGCAAAATTATTGTGGGATGCCCAACCCAGATCATGATATAATAATAATAATATATATGTACACACATTCATGATACTATGATCCATGAAAAGGTGTCCCTTATATATTTTCATGCCTTGTGATGTTAAGATCATGATTCAGATTGTTGATGGATTTCCCCAGTCCAAGGATACTCAGGGAGAATCATTTCACTAGAAAGTTGAGAATTTATTACCAATGAGGGGGGATGGTTTTGGAATGTGATACTAAATTTAATATATTAATGATAGTACTAGTTAAATTTTATAAAGGAGTACAGATGAATATTCATGATCTATGAATTAGTTGAGACTTCATTGATTAGATAGATCATAAACCATAGTGATCCATGGAACATAAAATAAATATTTAGATATTTAGAATGATTTGATACAAGATGGTAATCTTTTAATTGATTTATCCTATTCCATTGATTGTCATGCAGATAAGATGCTTTTTTAGACGCTTTGGGTAATGAAACATGTTCATATATTGTTTAAATATGTATAAGGTAAACTCATTGGGGTTCGTTTGATGTTTTCGGATGATATGCACCTTCAGGGATAATGTTTCTTATATAAAGGTTATAATTTGATTTTTTGATCAATTATATACATAAAAATATATATTATTATCCCATTTTGTTTTGGGGTAGTATTGGGAATGTAAGAATAATTCCAATTGCAAAATGATGCTCAGCTTGGTGGAAATTTAATGATAGGATTTGGAAATGTAAACTACAAGATATACTGAGGATTTATGCAAGATACCCTGGTTAGATGAGATAGTAATTTTGAGAATCATGCTTAGGGTTCAATAGCATGAGCCTAGATTTTACATGATGATCCTCATTGGATAATGAGTCATGTTTTTTTCGGGAAATAATAACAAATACATAAGTTATACTGATTGTAATTAGGTATCACACACTACGTACACATAGTTCCATTGAATTGTGAATCTGAGAATGGGTGTGTATAAATCATTGATAAAATAGTCTAATTTTATACATTTATGATTGGTGGAAAAATGTTTTTTTTAGGATATTATATTTACCAATTTTTTGATAATAAATTGTAATAACATTTTAGATGATTCATACCATATAAAGGATGTCAAAAAAGAAATCCAATTTCTTTGAGACAATTTATTTTGTTCAATTAAAAACATATGATAACATATTGATGAAAATTCTAGTTTCATAGAAAATGGGTCCAAGAATTGGATTTAGGATTATGGTGAATTTAGATGATTTGAGTGTGATCTAATCAACCAAGAATCTGTTATCAATGTACACCAAAATGAATAATTTTTACTATAATATTTATCCAGTGTTTTAAATCTAGAGTTAGTTTAATAAATTATTGGCTTTATCCACATAATTTATAGAAAATTTATTAAATTAATGAATCATAGTATCATGTTTCGGTATGGTGTAGGTTTGTACTGATGATCATTTCTGAGAAAAAACCACCTATATAATGTTTGAAAGGATTATTATTATTATAAATAACTTAATGGACAACATATCTAGACAAAATTTTAAGTCATAGATATGGAATTTGAAGATTTTTTGAGGTCTGTGAGAAAGTGTTTTGTATTTAATCCTTAAGCATGGGCATTGAGATACATTGTATTAAATTACGAATGATGGGTGAGGAGTAATAGTAACCTATGCCGAATTTTTAATGAATTATTAGTTGTGGTGAATTTTAAATGATATAGATTGACATAATAGAACATGAGATGTGTTTTTATGTGAAATTTTGAGGGTGACAAAGCTTTATGGTATCTTAGTTTCAATTTTATAGGAGAAAATATTGGATAACACAATTATCATGGAGACAAAATATCTCAAAGATATTCTAGTTTATCATGGTGAAAATGTTTATTGGGTCACATTAATATAATATTTATTATAAAAATTATTATTAGATTAATGTTTGAGGAATTGAGTTCATTTTTATAGGACCTAAGTATGGAGACTGTATTGGAATTTAGAGATTGAGTGAGGTAATTGGAAAAAAGAATTGATGATTGTGGGTGGACATTATGTATAATCTGATGTACATTTCTTCTTCATTGGGACTATATGTGTTATAGTTAAACAGTTTCATGAACCCACATCTATTATGATCATGGTTTGATGGGGTATTTTGAAATTTTAATTGGTTGGATGAGATTTCTGAGAAATGGTTTAGAAAGTGGTTTTCCAAGGGATTGAGAACCATAAAATTGTTTTTTATACTGAATGAGGTTAAATAGGTTTCTAGGAGGCTTAGGTGAGCACCAAAGTAATCACTAAGTAGTCGAGAATATTTTTTATAGAATTTTACAACAACCAAGTAGTTGTTTGGGTGTCATCAACTATCCATTAGGTTAGGCCAGGTCCCAATATCACTATGAGGCCATGAGAAAACCAATGACCTAGATATGGCTAACCAGAAAGGCACAATCTAGTTGGTGATCATAGTTCCACTACCCATTTTATAGTTAATAGGGTGAATATTCCAAAATTACCCCAAGGTATGTTAATACGGAGAACCCCATATACTCCCATGTTTTAGGGAAATACATATCACCCAACTCCATACATCTCATATATTGATTCCTTTGATTTTTGTGAGTTTTTTTAATTCTTTTTTTGATATTAAATCTATTTCCCTCACTATGATTAATTACACAATCCTCTAAATTACTCTATTATTATTTCCTTATTCATCATACGAGGGACCTAATTATGGATTCACAAGTGGATGGTAAAATGATATAATATATTGATGAATTTTATAAATCCTAGCAATGATACATCTTAAGAAAACATCCACATTTTGTCACACAATATTTTGGTGATATTATGTTACACTACCAATTTAATAATGTTATTTGATTGAAATTAAATTTACCTAATTATGGAATTAGTTTTAACTATTAGATAATTCACCATGTTGATGTCAAGGTTCTAAAATTGATCTTCCACAATTTGATTCTTACTATTCATCTATGATGAGGTCACTTTTTGTCTATCATAGAAAATATTACTATTTATAATTATATTTATTTTTATTGATAAAATAATGTTGTATGGAATATAAACATTGTTTAGGTCTTTAAATGAATTATAATTATCAGGATAAACATATATGAGGCTTTTTCAGATATAATTAGAATAGGTATATCCATTAGGATGTAGTTTTTTTAGGAAATCCATCAATTGATTATGGTGTTCTCATGGAATAACCCTTTTTCAATTACTTAATTTACATATGATATGGAATATTATTTGTATGAACTCAACCCTACGAGTGACAATAATTTATGAGTTTAAAAAGGTGTTAATTAAAATTATTAAATATATAGTGTAAATGAAATCAATTGATTATAAAAAATTTAGAGTAGGAGACCAGGCCACAAGGGTCATTGAATAATAATATGAAATGACTCATGCACAAAAGGAAGAGGATTGGATATTATATATATGTCATGAGAGTTTTATAACTCATTGGGTTACAATTATGATTAGTTAGAATAATACTATATCCATAATGTTGGATCCCTTAGAGACCTCTAGTTAGTGTTTAGTGATGACCTAATATGATTTTCCATGGAATGGGACATTCATTACATTGGGATGTTTTAAAACCTTTTTGGATGATTGATTATCATTTTTAGAGTGTTCATAATTTATAGAGGCTTAATTTAACTTGGTGGGTATGCCTTGGGAAGTATGATGAACGGTTGGGTGTTCTGACAACCCTTATGTTGCCTTGATTATTGACACATTTTCTATGAAATCTTCTATCAAAAATTAATCTAATACATGTATTGGTATTCCTATAAAGACATTGAGAGATTCGTATGTTCATTTGGGATGTAAAATATATAATTTATTAGTTTAGATCAAAGAAATGTTTTTATACAATGTAAATCATGAAAATGGTCTGTAGGTGATGAGACATTATGGTCCAAGTAGTGGAATGATATATTACCCTATAATTAGTGAACATATGGGAAACATGTAGTGATGATCATGGTTGTTAGGTTTAAACCATTATAAATGGTTTAAAAAGATTATTCCTATAATGAGTTTTGTCATGATTCATAGAGTATATAAATGATATTCAATATAGGTTTGGGAAAAATTCCCATATTAAGGATGTATATATATATATATATATAAATTTTTATTCTTGAATAGGAATATTCACTCTAGAGAAATTGGATTACTATGGTTGGAATGGTAAAATTTTGTTCAAAGGTATCTTCAGAACTAGTAAAATGTGGTATAACTCGCATCAAGTGTCACTATAGAACCTGGGGGACAACATTGTTATATTTTAATTTTTCAAAAATTTATTTATTTATAATATAATTTTATGGTAACATATCACCACATTACTTGTTACACAAGAAACCATGTTGGTGGTGGCTTATTAAATTTCACACTCACACCTGGTTTTGGGGGGATATTACACATTGGTATCCAATAATATATCACTTATTTTTATGTATAGGGCAGGTAGTGGATTATTTTGGTAAGATTTTGATGGATTAACATGATTTGGATATTTATATTTTGGTTATTCATGGTGTAGTTTGTCTGGAATTGATGTATTATTCCATATTATATGATATGTATGTGTAATTAACTTGATGTAGAATCAGTCATCTATATACAACTATGAGACTATGTGGTTGTATTCTTCTACATCCATGTTTCCTTATTGATGAAATATAAATTTTTTCAATTTAATCTAATAGATTATTATGATTTATAGATTTTTATTTGACAATTTTTTCTATTGGGAAACACTCTGTTTATAAGTCCCCATCCTTAAACCTAACTTAATCTTGAGTTATTACAATATTACACATTGAGGATCTTTTCAGGTTTAGAGTTTTAGAGAATTAGATCATAAAACTTGCATTACATTCCACATATAAACAAAGTGGTTACATAAAGATAGTATTCTTCATTCCCATCAATGGAAACATATTTAAAATAAACATGGATTCTTTCTTGAAAATTCCTTGACACTATCATCATATCATGTACCTCTCCCTTGACCTGTGAAAAAAATTTCAAAAAAACATGGGATGAGAATAAAAATATTAGTAAGGGATATAAAAATATGGAAAGGAAACATGGGTACATATATAAATAAGGATGATATCATACTTTACCCATAAAACATAAGCACTTTAACATACCTCATCAAATCATGAATAAATCATAGAAATCATAAGACATAAAGGTAACTTGAGGCATTCATAACATTCTTACGTAGGGAGTAACCCTCATAGTTACGTTTGGAATACCCATCATAGTATATTCCCTAAATCTCTTCGTAGAAACCTTAACGTTTCACTCCTTCATGTTACCCAATGAATTGGAGAGCTATATCGGGCTCACCCGCCCTTAGTTTATCACGGAACCACCCGTCTTCATAATAATGCCCAAGAACCTCAGTATAATCGTATCACATAAAACATGCATAAAGGAAACATAACATTTCCACCATTCAATCATAAGATAACAATACAACTCATTGATATAAAAATATTATTAAAACCATTTTCAATACCAAAATAAAATTAAAGTAAAACATGGTATTTATTTTTCTTTTAAAAAAAGGTATGGCTTGTAGAGGAAGCCAAAACTAAAATAATGGTCACGATGGCGGAGAAGTTGTTGTCGCCACATACGTATGACAAAAACATTACCTTTTGTTGTTTAGTAAACTCTTCATATAAAAAAGATTCCTTTTGAATAAACGTAAAAGTTAATGGGGTTTATTCACCGTATAAAAGAAGGTTGTGTATAAAACAAAATATGCCTCAATGAAAGGAGATTGAGACGAAGTCCCATACCTCGTATCCGAATTGACCCGACCGTTCTTTAATCTCCTGAGTAATAAACTTGAGTTAATCTCTACTTGCTTATGAACCTTTTTCAAGTTCATTATTCTTTTTATACCATGTTATGAACATCATGTAATCATTTAAGTTAATAATGTTCATTTTGTCGGTATTTGGTTCTTAAGTCAAAAATAGACTTCTTACACATACATGTTGTTAATTTGGTCAAAGGTTCGTTATATCCAGAATGATATTAATGATTTGGATAACATATATATCTTATATATTCAGAATATACATGTATTTATAATATTACATCACATTTAGAGGTAAGAAATGAAATGCACCGTTCATGGAGACGGTAAGCCGTACGTACGCATGAACGCTACTTCCATTTCTATTTCATATTTTCTGGAATAGAATCATAATGATATAAGAGTATATTATAATTATAGTATAATAACATATATAATATCATTAACTTTATCCTTTACACATCACACATATGGTATTAACGAATCAAATCACTTTTAGGGGGCGGTAGTCAGCACTTCCTAAAATGAAGATATCGTGTTTACCCATAATGGAAACAATAATGGTATGCCATAAATGAAAAATACAGATGCTTAAGGAAAGAATAAACATATTATATATCATATATAAAAATAGTGACATCATAATGTCCACCTTTGAAGGTGTTAAATGAGTATTGAACAATCATCGTTTCGGGAGGCAGAATTTCGCCATCCACGGAAACCGTATGTTCTTTAACCATTTGATGTAGTTTTGTGAGAGTCTAGCTCGAATAAATCTTATAACAACATCCTAGTATATTGAAGATACTGGTGTTGTTAAAAAAGAGGTAAATAAAAAGAGTTTAGGGGTTGGAGAAGCAAAATAAAACAAATGAACATGAGAGAATGAATTGCCTTTAAATGTGTAACTCCTTTTGATTTGAGCCTAAAGGCTTCCTTTGAAAATATTATGCCCAAATGGAATCCTCTAGGATGAGGAGAGGGATGTGGATAGAGTAAATGGGCAGGGGATGACCGAGCCAAAGGCTTGAGGAGTGTGTGAAATGAGGTAGAGGTGGGGGCCATTTATAAGAGGGGAGGAGGGACACTTTTGGAAATCATGAAACTATTATTTTATTTTCAAAAGTGTTTCGATTTTATAAGGTCCCACATTGATATATTTCTAATATAAGATGATAAGGCTTAGAAATATTCCCATCCAATAGTTTTTGGACAAGTGTAGGTCTTAGATTTTATATTATTGTTTCATTTTATTTAAACTGTTCACTAATGAAGTCATCGTTGCATCATCATGATGTCATAATTAAATTAATTTATTTAATGTCTATAAATTATAAAAAAATATTATGATGTAGGAAATATTTTTATCTTTCTAATGAATATTTATAGTCAAAAATATGACTTTTATAACCCCATATAAAAATTGTTTTAGTAACATAACTCATGTTTGTGTCATTTTCACATTTATTTTAAAAAAAGGCATTAAAGTCATTATCTCACCCAAGAGGCTCCATAGGGTCCCCTAAATCGACCCATGGGTTGTCTTGGTCGGCCATGACTCATCCAATAGGGGTAGGACAAGTGTCATGGTGTTTTCACAATTTTATAATATCATTTTTACCTTAAATTACACTAATTACCTCTAATCGTGATTAATGAAAAAAAGTTACTATTCACCAAAAAAATATTTTCATCCCATTGAACCATATTTTACATACTAATGACAACCATTTATGTCGGATTTTCAAAATTCAATACACATTAGTGGTAAACTTTCATTTAATTGAAAAATCAGTTTGCTTGATTACCACTTAGTGGTTTCACTATTCATAAAAAATTGGAGTTTTTCAGAAAATTACCAAAAATTCACCCTAAGATATATTTGATATTCCGAATTCAAAAATGAAGTCTATTTTACAAAATTCAAAACATATAAGTCACATTAATTAATTTGATAATTAATTCCCGCTGTCATGACAAATAGCGGGTTTATTTTGAAACAATATCTATCAAAAGATTGACACTAGTTTAAGTCCAATTTCAAAGTGAAATTGATTCCAACGACCACCATTAGATTAAATGGTAAAAATATATTCTAATTTCACTTCAAAACCAATTGAAAATGTAATCTAATCATATTAATAAATTAGATTAAAAAGCAGTTTTGATGTAAAATGCAGTATTTTTCAATATTCATTAAAAAATGACCATTGACTGAAAAATACCAAAAATTCACACAAAGTAAATTTTGATGTCCCAATCATAATGAATATGTTTATTTTGACAAACATAGATTATAAAATTTTCAAAAGGTAGATTTAAAAATGGTTTTCCATCAAAAGGCAGTAAAACAATCTTTTAATAATATTAATGTATTCCATGCATAAGATTGTATTTATTTTCATTTTAAGCCTCTAAAACACTATCTTAATCATTAATAGAAATAGATAAAAATATCTATTATTCATTACTTACTTGGGATGTTACATCCTTCCCCCCTTTAGAAAATTGCGTCCCCACAATTTATTTACTTATCAAATAAATGGGGGTACTTATCCCTCATTGCATTTTCAGATTCCCATGTTGCCTTTTCCATCATGTGGTTTTTTCACAAAACATTTACCTGATTAATCACCTTATTTCATAACACTTGATCCATGTGGTCAAGAATCTGGACCGGTTGTTCCTCATAAGATAGGTTCTCTTCCAGCTGAACTACCTCTGGACTCAAAACATGAGATGGATCTGGCATGTACTTCTTTAACATTGAAACATGAAAAACATTGTGTACCTGAGATAAACTCGGAGGTAAATCCACTCGGTATGCAACTGATCCAACTCTCTCTAGAATTTCATATTGTCCAACAAACCTTGGACTCAGCTTTCCTTTCTTACCAAATCGCATCACACTCTTCCATGGTGAAACTTTGAGAAAAACATGATCACCTACCTCAAAAGAGAGATCCTTCCTCCTGTTGTCCGCATAACTCTTCTGCCTGCTCTGAGCTGTTCTAATGTGTTTCTGAATCAGCTGAACTTTTTCTGTCATCTCTTCTACCAATTCTGGACCTATCAACTTCCTTTCACCCACTTCATCCCAGAAAGCTGGAGTTCGACACCGCTTCCCATATAATGCCTGAAATGGTGCCATCTGTATACTCGAATGAAAACTGTTATTATATGAAAATTCAACCAAAGAAAGATGTTGGTCCCAACTTCCCTGATAATCCATAGAACAAGCTCGTAGCATATCCTCCAATGTCTGAATTGTTCGTTCTGACTGCCTATTTGATTGAGGATGAAAAGTTGTACTAAATTTTAATTCAGTACCCAAAGACTTATGAAGGCCTTTCTAAAAGATAGAAGTGAACCTGGGATCACGATCAGACACAATGGAGAGGGGAAATCCATGCAACCTGACTATCTCCTTATGATACAAATGAGAAAGTTTATCTAGAGAGAATGTATCTCGAATAGGAAGGAAATGAGCAGATTTTGTCAAGCGATCAACAATAACCCAGATTGCATTATTACCTCGAGATGTGTTCGGTAATCCCACAACAAAGTCCATGGATATATTCTCTCATTTCCACTCTGGCACTGGTAAAGGCTGAAGCATCCCTTTTGGTAACTGCCGCTCTGATTTAACCTGTTGACAAGTCGAACACTTTACAGTAAAACCAGCAATATCTCTTTTCATTCCATCCCACCAGTAATACTTCTGTAGATCTCTATAAATCTTAGTACTGCAAGGATGAACTGAAAATGGAGAACTATGATCTTCACATAACAACTCTCTCTTCAACTGTGAATTACAAGGCACACACAATCTCTTACCAAATCTCAAAACGCAATCATTATCAATGTTGAATTCAGGCAAATTACCTTTCTAAACTAGCTCTACCTTTTTCTGCAACTCACTATCTTGCTTCTGTGCTTGCTTGATTCTATCTGATAGAGATGATCTCACTGATACCTGAAACAAAACAGAAGAACTTCATGCACCTACAACTTCTATGACAATGTTCATCAAATCCTTAACCAAAGGATCACGTTCCAAACGCAACATTTCTAATGAAGCATTAGTTTTTCGACTCAAAGCATCAGCCACTTTATTTTCATTTCCTGGATGGTAATGAATTGTACAATCATAATCCTTGATTAATTCTAGCCATCTCCTTTGTCTCATGTTCAATTTTTTCTGAGTTAATATATACTTTAAACATTTGTGATCAGTATATATTTCACACTTTACTCTATACAAATGATGCCTGCAAATTTTTAAATCAAAAACAACAACAACTAATTCCAAATCATGTGTAGGGAAATTTACCTCATGAGTTTTCAACTGTCGTGAAGCATAAGAAATTACCTGATCATTCTGCATTAGGACTGAACCATGTCCTTTCAATGAAGCATCGTTGTAGATGACAAACTCACCCTTTCTGGAAGGTAGTGCCAAAACTGGAGCATTCACCAATCTTCTTTTTAATTCCTGAAAACAATCATCACATTCTTTTGTCCAGATAAACGTAACACCCTTCCGAGTTAGCATAGTCATTGGACTAGATAACCATGAAAAATTTCTAACAAACCATCGGTAATAGCCTGCCAAACCAAGGAAGCTACGAATCTCAGTTACATTTGTGGGTCATGTCCAGTCTTCCACAACTTTTGTTTTTGCAGGATCAACAATTATCCCATCTTTAGAAACAATGTGACCAAGGAAGGAAATTTGTTGCAACCAAAACTCACACTTTCTGAATTTCCCATACAATTTCTTTTCTTTTAAGGTTTGCAAGATAACCCTTAAATGTCTTTCATGCTCTTCTTTACTTTTAGAAAACACCAAAATATCATCAATAAAACCCACCAAAAACTTATCCAAGAACTCATGGAAAATTATATTCATTAAGTCAATGAATACAGCAGGTGCATTGGTTAGCCCAAAAGGCATTACTACAAATTCATAATGGTCATATCTTGTACGGAACGTGGTCTTCGGAATATCTTCCTCCTTTACCTTCAACTGATGGTACCCCGATCTCAAGTCAATCTTTGAAAAAAACTGTGCTCCCTGGAGCTGATCAAACAAATCATCGATATGAGGCAAAGGATATTTGTTCTTAACAGTGATATTATTCAATGCCCTACAATCAATGAAAAGTCTCATAGAACCATCATTCCTTTTAACAAACAAGACAGGAGCACCCCATGGTGATGTGCTAGGTCGAATGAAATCTTTCTCTAATAAATCTTGCAATTGCTCCTTCAACTCTAAAAGTTCAATTTGAGCCATTCGATAAGGGGGTTTTGAAATTATCTTAGCATCAGGAACTAAGTCAACAGTAAACTCATCTTCTCGATATGGTATTATTCCAGGCAACTCATCCGGAAAAACATCAAGATACTCATTTACCACTGGCACATCATTAATCTGAACAGTTCCTTTATTTTCAACAATGTGTGCAAGGTAACATTCATTTCCATCTTTTACAAGTTTCTCGACCTCTTGATAAGTTATCAACAGTAAGGGTTCATTCTTGTATACAAACTGAAATTGTTTCTAAAAAGAAACTTCTTTAGCTCTATAGTCAATCTTAGCATGGTAAATAGAGATCCAATCCATACCCAGGATAACATCAAACACTACTAGAGGTAGAACAATAAGGTTTTAAAGTAGGCTATTTCCACATATAAGGATAGAAAGATTCATATAAATTCTTTTTGCCTCAAAATTCCCCCCAGGTGTTTTTACCAAAAGTTCAGGAGTCATTTCTTGAGAAGGTATTCTCATTTTACTAGAAAAGGTTTCAGAGATGAAAGAATGTGTAGACCCCGAATCAAACAACACACTGGCATAATCTGAAAAAACAAACAAAGTACCTGATACAACTTCATTTGATGACCCGACATCTGCTGAAGTAGTTGCAAAGGATTTCACCACCCCTTTCTGCTTGTAGTCTAACTGCTTCCCATCACTCAAGCTCTTTATCGGACACTCATTTGCATAGTGACCCATCTCATTGCACTTAAAACATTTCACTAACTGTAAATCAAATTTGGTCTTACCTTCACCTTGATCCTTTTCAGTGCAATCATGAGCCTTATGTCCCATCTTACCACATCGGTAGCACTTTCCAAAATTCAGAAGACATTCCCCAGCATGCCTTTTGCCACATTTATCACAAACTGGAAACTTAGTTTTCTTACCATTAGACTTTTTTGAAGAATTCTTACCTTTCTCCTGCCACCTCGGTCTCTTCTTCTGTTGGTTGTTATAGAACACTTGATCTTCAGAAAACTCCATTTCCACCTTCTCAGCACATCGAACAAGCTTTTCATAACTTTTAAACTCACGAGAAGCTAATTCCATTCGATATTTTGGCTTTAATCCTGAGTAAAAACGATTGATTTTACTATCAAGGTCTCGGATAAAATTTGGAGCATTCCTTGCCAAACGAGTGAACCTTTATTCATAGGTAGCCACTGAGTCTTCCTCTTGCTCAATTCCAAGAATTGATTTTCCTTCCTATGTGGAACAGCCTTAGGAAAATACTTCTCAAGAAACATACCTTTGAATTTATCCCAGTCGAGAGCATCAATCTCATCAGCGTCCCTGATATTTTTAACCATCGACCATCACTGATCTGCTTCACCCTCCAAATGGTAAATAGCAAGACTAACCTTTTGATTGTCTGAACACCCTATGACATCAAAAATCTTTTCCAGTGCTTTAATCCACCCTTCAGCTAGCACAGGGTCAGATGATCCTCTGAATGATGGGGGATGTTGCCTCATGAAATGTTCCACCACTGACATGTTCCTCTGCAGTTGATCTGGCTGATCTCGTGCATGGATACCACCACCATTTATAGCCTGAGTCAACTGTGACATTACTGCAACAAACTGTTCAGTTCCAATTCCGACCATCTCAGGATGCTGATTCGGAAGGTTATTTCCTTCTGTATGCCTTCCTAGCACTGCTTCCCTGTTTCCTCTGCGGAAAACCATTCTGAACAAACATGTCTTAGATGAAGCAACATAGTAATCTTCAAATGCTATATCATTTCAAAAAAAATATTTTTGGATAATCATTTAATATAATTCTAACTCCTAATGTTATCTAAACCGACCTCTGATACCAACTATAAGGCCCCAGCCTTAAACCTTACTTAATCTTGAATTATTACAAGATTACACATTGATGATCTTTTCTGGTTTAGAGTTTTAGAGAATTAGATCATAAAACTTGCATTAGATTCCACATATAAACAAAGTGGTTACATAAAGATAGTATTCTTAATTCCCATCAATGGAAACATATTTAAAATAAACATGGATTCTTTCTTCACACTTCCTTGACACTATCATCATATCATTTACCTTTCCCTTGACATGTGAAAAACATTTCAAAAAAACATGGGATGAGCATAAAAATATCAGTAAGGGATATAAAAATATGGAAAGGAATCATGGGTACATATATACATAAGGATGAGATCATTCTTTACCCATAAAACATAATCACTTTAACATACCTCATCAAATCATGAATAAATCATAGAAATCATAAGACATAAAGGTAAGTTGAGGCATTCATAACATTCTTACATACGGAGAAACCCTCTTGGTTACGTTTGGAATACCCATCACAGTATATTCCCTAAATCTCTTCGGAGAAACCTTAACGTTTCACTCCTTCACGTTACCCAATGCATTAGAGAGCTATATCGGGCTCACCCGCCCTTAGTTTATCACGGGACAACCCGTCTTCATAATAATGCCCAAGAACCTCAATATAATCGTATCACATAAAACATGCATAAATGAAACATAACATTTCCACCTTTCAATCACAAGATATCAATACAACTCATTGATATAAATATATTATGAAAAACATTTTCAATACCAAAATAAAATTAAAGTAAAACATGTTATTTATTTTTCTTTTAAAAAAAGTTATGGCTTATAGAGGTAGCCAAAACTCAAATAATGGTCATGGCGGCGGGGAAGTCGTTGTCGCTGCATACGTACGACAAAAACATTCCATTTTGTCGTTTAGTAAACGCTTCGTATAAAAAAGAATCCTTTTGAATAAATGTAAAAGTCAATGGGGTTTATACACCATATAAAAGAAGGTTGTGTATAAAACAAAATATGCCTCAATGAAAGGAGATTGAGACGAAGTCCCATACCTCGTATCCGACTTGAACCGAACGTTCTTTAATCTCCTGAATAATAAACTTGAGTTAATATCTACTTGCTTAAGAACCTTTTTCATGTTAATTATTACTTTTATACCATGTTATGAACATCATGTAATCATTTAAGTTAATAATGTTCATTTTGTCGGTATTTGGTTCTTAAGTCAAAAATAGACTTCTTACACTTACATGTTGTTAATTTGGTCAAAGGTTAGTTATATCCAAAATGATATTACTGATTTGGATAACATATATATCATATATATTCAGAATATACAAGTATTTATAATAATACATCACATTTAGAGGTAAGAAATGAAATGCACCGTTCATGGAGACGGTAAGCCGTACGTACGCATGAACGCTACTTCCATGTCTATTTCATATTTTCTAGAATGGAATCATAATTATATAAGAGTATATTATAATTCTATTATAATAACATATATAATATCATTAACTTTATCCTTTACACATCCCATATATGGTATTAACGAATCAAATCACTTTCCGGGGCGGTAGTCCACACTTCCTAAAATGAAGATATCGTGTTTACCCATAATGGAAACAATAATGGTATTCCATAAATGAAAAATACATAAACCTAAGGAAATAATAAACATATTATATATCATATATAAAAATAGTTACATCATAATGGCAACCTTTGAAGGTGTTAAATGAGTATTGAACAATCATCGTTTCGGGAGGCAGAATTTCGCCATCCACAGAAACTGTATGTTCTTTAACCATTTGATGTAGTTGTGTGAGAGTGTAGCTCGAATAAATATTATAAAAACATCCTAGTATATTGAAGATACTGGTTTTTTTACAAAATAAGTAAATAAAAAGAGTTTAGGGGGATGGAGAAGCAAAATAAAACAAATGAACAAGAGAGAATGAAATACCTTTAAAAGTGTAACTCCTTTTTATTTGAGCCTAAAGGCTTCCTTTGAAAGGATTCTTCCAAAATGGAATCCTCTAGGATTAGGATAGTGATGTGGAGAGAGTAAATGGGCAGGGGAGGGACGAGCCAAAGGCTTGAGGAGTGTGTGAAATGAGGTAGAGTTGGGGACCTTTTATAAGAGGAGAGGAGGGGCACTTTTGGAAATCATGAAACTATTATATTATTTTCAAAAGTTTTTAGATTTTCTAAGGTCCCACATTGATATATTTCTAAGATAAGATGATAATTCTTAGAAATATTCCCATACAATAGTTTTTGGACAAGTTTATGTCTTAGATTATATATTATCATTTCATTTTATTTAAACTGTTCATTAATGAGGTCATTGTTGCATCATCATGATGTCATAATTAAATTAATTTATTTAATGTCTATAAATTATAAAAAAAATACTATGATGTAGGAACTCTTTTTATCTTTCTAATGAATATTTATAGTCAAAAATCTGACTTGTATAACCCCATATAAAAATTGTTTTAGTAACATAACTCATGTTTGTGTCATTTTCACCTTTATTTTTAAAAAAAGGCATTAAAGTCATTATCTCAACCAAGAGGCTCCATAGGGTCCCCTAAATCGACCCATGGGTTGTCTTGGCCGGCCATGACTCGTCCAATAGGGTTAGGACAAGTGTCATGGTGTTTTCACATTTTTATAATATCATTTTTACCTTAAATTACACTAATTACCTCCAATCGCGATTAATGAAAAAAAGTTACTATTCAACAAAAAATTATTTTCCACCCATTGAACCAAATTTTACATACTAATGACAACCATGTATGTAGGATTTTCATAATTCAATACACATTAGTGGTAAATTTTCATTTAACTGATAAATCAGTTTGCTTGATTACCACTTAGTGGTTTCACTATTCATAAAAAATTAGAGTTTTTCAGAAAATTACCAAAAATTCACCCTAAGCTATATTTGATATTCCGAATTCAAAAATTATGTATATTTTACAAAATTAAAAACATATAAGTCACATTAATTAATTTAATAATTAATTCCCGCTGTCATGACAAATAGCGGGTTTTTTTGAAACAATATCTATCAAAAAATTGCCACTAGTTTAAGTCCAAATTGAAAGTGAAATTGATTCCAACGACCACCATTGGATTAAATGGTAAAAATATATTATAACTTCACTTAAAAACCAATTCAAAAGGTAATATAATCATATAAATAAATTAGATTAAAAAGCAGTTTTGATGTAAAATGCAGTATTTTTTATTATTCATTAAAAAATGAACATTGTCTGAAAAATACCAAAAATTCACACAATGTAAATTTTGATGTCCCAATCATAATGAATAAGTTTATTTTGAAAAACATAGCTTATAAAATTTTCAAAAGATAGATTTAAAAATGGTTTTCCATCAAAAGGCAGTAAAACAATCTTTTAAGAATATTAGTGTATTTCATGCATAAGATTGTATTTATTTTCATTTTAAGCCTCTAAAACACTATCTTAATCATTAATAGTCATAGATAAAAATATCTATTATTCATTACTTACAAGTGATGTTACACTGTTATGGGTGTATTTATTTCCCATGCTAAATCCCTATAACACCATAATTAGATGGAAGACACTAGCAATATTGGAGGCTCACCTAAGGCATTATAGTACAAATGGAGGGTAAATGTTCAAAGCGATCAAGATGTGGATATTATCATAACTGAAGGTGAAAATGAATAGAATCATATTATTAAGGAATAACTTGAAAAATAACCTGGAGCTATCAAAAACCATAATCAGAGGAAAAACGTATCAGAAAATTTGTTATACCTAGTTCAATATATAAAAATTCATTATGTCCACTCTAGAAAATGTGAGAAAGAAAATTATGACCACACCAATGTGAACATACAAATTATTTTTCACTCATGACAATCATTATGGATAAAAAAATAATCTAATGTATTGGAGGGTGTTATAGGACCCCACAGGTCAACATCCAAGCCCATTTTACCTTAAAAACAATCATTTATAATAAGAACCTACATAATGAATGTGGGAATCATATCCATTACAATTGAAATAATACAAGGAAAAAATTTATATTTCCATCTATAATAATACAATAATATAAAAATTGATAATAATTATATATCTATAGATATTTAGAAACATTCTTGTTAAATACAAATCATTCAATATAATAAATTATATAGTATTTACGAATTATAGGTGAATAATGTCCTGTTATGTAAAAAATCCCACTCATAAATTTCTTTATGAATCAACATGTGCCCCATTAATTAATGGAATGAACAATAGAATAATCACATATGAAAAAAATAGAGTAATTAAATAAATAAAATTTAAAATGATATAAATATTTATATGATAAACAGTGATATTGGTGTATAAAAAGGGTCATATAAAATAATAATTGTTTTGATAATTATTGAGTCAAGGAGAATGAATTTCAGTTTAGAAATCAGTAATGGAATGTGTAAAACTGAAATAAAATCCCCATAAAATAGAGTGGGGATGAAATTGAACTCAAATTTCAATGACAGAAATTAATTTCATTGAATATTAAATAAAATATTTATCATATACACTATATTAAATAAATTTGAATCATTATACAAACTTATCTCAAATAACAGAGATGGAGATGAAAACCCCATTACATATTTTTTTTGCTTTTTAGTCAAAACCCAATGATGGAATTAATATAGAATAGAACATTGAAAATCATTGAAATAAAATAGAAATTTTTTTTAAATTTAATGTTCGAAAAAAATTAAGATTAAAAATTAAAAAATTATATACAACATGAAAACCATGAAATGAAACTAAATTTGAAAAAATAAACCCTTATGATATTAAAAACATTCAAATCAAATCCATTAAAGATTTTATTTTGAATGAAACATTACATATCGTGAAAAAATTATAGAATCTTAATAAAATGTATAAATAAATTACTAGACACACAATTCTAAATAGATAGTTGTGTAAAATATGATATATGTTTAATGAAATTAAAATTGAAATAAAGCAACCTAACCCTATATACCCGCATATTTGAATATATTATAAGATCTAATATAGATACATAAATATCTAATTATAATATTTGAAAACCATATTCTTACATATTTTATAATATATAAATTATTTTTTACTGATTAATATTGTATTTACTTATTTCATATATATAAATACTAAAATCATGTGTTATAACATTAATGATTCATGCATTATTTTAATCTCTATTATAATACTAATTACATGATATCAAGTTCAGAATTACATTACCAATAATGACACTATAATATATATAATATATTTTTTATTTAAAAATATATTGTGTTTCTCAAAAATTATATTAGTTATGATGAATGAAATTACAATTGGTGTTGAATTATTTATTTAATTTTAGTGATCAAATGTAATATTTTAAGAATTTGATAAATATAAAATACAAAATTTATAAAAAAACAATACATACTTTATTTAATTATTAACATAAAATAATACTTTTATTTATTTTCCCATATCCACCCATGATTTAGTTTATCTACATCATTCTTTAATGTGGTTACCGCCCCCCCAAAACAAGAAAAATACATTACTCGAGGGGTGAGTTCAGTTAAAGAAGTGTATAATACAATTATAATTGAATAATAATGATATTATAAAATTTTTTACATTTTTTAATTGTATATTTTTATTTTGTGTAAACAATTAAAATTTATATTATAAATTAAAAATGTTAGGTTTTGGAGGTGTTAGTAAAAAAATAAATATAACATTTTTATTTCCAATCAAATTATTGGGTATATAGGTGGATTATTTTTTACTCATCAAAATTAAAATTATATTTCATATCAATAATTTAATAATTAGTTTATATTTATAAATAATATAGAAATTTAGTGGTGAAAATAAATATGCATCACTTCATGGAGGAAGTAGTCAGCTAAAATGTTTGATTTATGTTCTATTATTTTTAAAAGTAAATATAATAAATATGTTATGGTGGTTAAATTAATATAATAAAAATATGGTATAAAAATGATAATGATCTCATTATATTAAATCTATTATGGTTGTATTTAAATAAAATTATTTTGATAAAAAGTATAAGTAATAAGTATTCCTCTGTTAGAAACCATAAACATTCTCTTGAAAGTATCCTTAAAAAATGAAGTGTATAAGTTTACATATGGTGACCAAGGGAATTAGTTAATAAGATGGTCATTTATTAATGTAAACTTGGGAAGTGATTCATTTATTTTAATGGGGTTTTGTATATTTTTTTGGGTGGATTTTATCCTATTTTTTAATGAAAAAGTTATTTTTGAATAACCATTTTTTTCAATACTGGAATTACACTATTCAAAGCTCAATAGTTCTGAAAGTGATAAATAATGATGTGTGGGTTGATATATATTTTTTCTATTTCCAATACGTGTAATTAAAAAATGGTGTATACTTTGTTCAAGTCATTTTATAGGTTTTTTTAATTTTACCACTTTTTATATTTATCGAGGTAACTAGTTTCAGCCATGTAATATTTTATTCAATTAAAATACATGAGAACACCTCATTAAAATAAATTAGAAATAAATTATGGATTAATTTATTTTAAATCATTTTCCAAATTATATAAAATTTACTTCTAAATTAACACATATGATATATAAAAAACTATTATGTAGAAAAAAAATTCACCATTATGTATTGATAATCATATATGGAATTTATTATCATTTAAATGAGTGATAACATGGATTTATATTTTCATAAAAATAATATTAGATTCAATGTATTAATAATATAAATTTATTTAATTAGAAAAAAATTATATAACTACAATAAAAAAAATCATTGAAAATATCATTTTCAGCATTCTCATGGTCACTAAAATTAGTATTGGTAATCTAATATTTGAGATTAAATAGAATATTTTAATAGTAAAATAAAAAAATAATGTGATATAAAACATTTAATACATTGTTTTTATTTAATTTTATTATTATTTGAAAACTATTTTTTACAATTAGTAATTAAAATGTAATTTAAAGTAAAATATTAGTGTATTTTACGAAACATACAACATGAGTTTTCTGGATTAAAAATATTTTTTTAAATGAATTATTTTTATATATTTTTATAAAATAACTTTCCAAACTATGATGTCACTTATATATTATAATATCATTTTAAAAGTGAATCAATTAGAAAAATCAATAAATTTTTCTCTATTCACTTTAAAATCAGTAATCTTTGATGAATATCAAAAATTGATCTTTATATAATATTTCTTTTATCACAAAATTGAGTCGATATTTTAAAATTATAAATTTTTATTTATAATTTCAACATTAAAATAAAAATACAATATATAAGAAAAATATTTATTAAAAAAATAAACATTTAAAACATCCATAATCATTACTTTAATTTATTATAAATTTTATAAATAATTTAATGTTAATAATATTTATATATAAAGATAAAATATAAAAATTATAAATATGTCTTAACAATTATCAATTTAATTAATTAATGTAAAATATGGTTCCCTTTTTTTAAATTTTCTTTAGAAGCCATCCTTCTTAAAATATTAATCAAGGAAAAAAATTTATAAAATTTATTTTTATACTTTCATCTACTAATTATTATATTATTCATTTAATTTTTTGGTTCATTTTAGTTGGGTTTTGTGTAAGTTTAGTGTTGGGTGTATCCCACTCTATTTAATAAAAAATTTATTTAATGCTTATAGAATCATGTTACATTAAATGATAAAACCCCATTATATTAACTTATTGTTTTACAATCAATAAATGATGGTTATGATAGTGTTTAATAGAAATGAAACAACAAAACATTACTCGCATTATTTAATAAAAAATAATATTAGATTGAGGGTGTCAAAAATGACCAACTACATATCAATGTATAGATAATTTATTGACAATAATAACAAAATAAATACTTTAGTCCTTACAAAATAATTCATTAAACCCAGATGCCGAATTATAAATTAAATAAATAATTATATTCAACAATCCTTCATATATGGATATCATGTGATTTTCCATATGGATTGAATAAATCACTCATATGGATTTCCCATCTATAGAAGGTATCCATCCAATGAGATTGTGAGAGGTTCTTAAATTATTATACACAAAAATAAACAATCATTTATATTAATCAAAATAACATATTTAGTGAAATAAATATATCAAGGTTATAAAATGTTGGCAGAACATGAATGGGAAAAAATCATTTCTAAAGAAGAATGATATAACATTTAACAACTTTCGACATGATGAGTTTAGTGATGTATCAAATGGTATGATATGATGATGTTCTATCATACTATATCTAGGGAATTGAGGTTAACTTGATTTTCTATTAGAAGGTTATTTATTATTATAAAGATATATAGTAATGTATCTATATAAGGGAACCAAAATATAAAATATAAAATTTTATTTTTCTTGTAAATCACAATGTTTGATTCATATAAAAGGAATGACTAAAGAATGAAATCTTGTGTCAATAGTTAATGTTTGAATATCGCATCAAAATTAGCTAAGAATGATTAGTCAAAATGTTTCATAAGATGAAATTGTTGTGTGATGATGATGTCGATGGTTATAATAAGTTATTAAATTTGTATATAATCATAGGTTTTTCCATGTATGAGTAAATAATTTGATACATTATGATTTCCATGTGGGGTATATAATGATAAAAAACATTTTCTAGAAGGATTTTTTGATTTTACCCATTCATCTTGATATATCTCCCACTAAATCAAGTGATCTTTTCTTTATCAAGTTATATATACTATGAGATGTTATCATACCAATGATGTAAGGATTATTACACCCTTGTGATGGGTGATTTTGTATTTCCATCAATGCACCCCATCGAGAAGTGTAATTTTTTTATTCCACATTGATATTTATCAACCAATATTATCAATGATATAAATTTTGATAATTACATATAAGGTACACTTTCTATTCTATTATATATTTTTATAATATTACAATGTATTCCACTACTTCTAATACTTAATTTTTAATATATAAAAATCATTCATGGGTATAAGAAATTTTTATGCATCCATATTCATGAAATCTATCATAAAAATTAATTAATTGAATATTGTTTTGTTTTTTAAATGAATATCGACAAACAAATTTTTTATTGGGAATTTTAAAGATGATACATGATACCATGAAATTGATCTTCTTGAAAATATAGGATTTAATAAGTTGTTAAATTTTTTAATTCATTTTCTTTTTAACATTTCATAAAATATTATATTAGTAATCATTGTGTATGATGGAACTAAAATACACCAGAAAAGTAATATTTCACATCATTATTATGACATTAGTTAAACTAAAACACAAAACATCATTGGAACGTAATATTATATATTAACATATAATTATATATCATAATATTTGATTGAAAAATATTCTAACCATATTTTAAGATACAAGTTATACCATAAAATATGTTATAAATGATATTTCTATTTTATATTTAATTGTATTATTTATTTTATTTTCTTACATCAGAAAAAAATGAATTTAACAATATTTATTTTATTTATAATGTATCTATAAACTATTTATTTAATAATTTTTTATCAATAATTAGTTTTTATTTTTGGAGAAATTAATAAATAAATAACAATAAAACTATATGTTAGTATTAAAAAAATATGTAAATATAAGGAATAAATAATAATTTTGATATAAAATTAATATATGAAAATTTTATGTGTAATTTAAAATGTAGTCAAAAAGTAAAATATTAAGGGAAAATATAATTCATATGATATTTAAAATTTTAATTAATCCAATTTATTTAATGTGTAATATTTATATTATTGCCTTTATTTGAGACATTATTTAAACCATATCAAAAGGAGTTTCAATAATGAATTTGGGAAAGGATTAAATTTTTTTTAAACTATTGATGCTTATATAGTAAATATGAAGAAGAAATATATATAATATTAATATTTTAGATAGAGTATATATAGATAAATTATACATTAATAAATTAAATAAAGGAGTTAATATTAGATATAAATATATCAAGTATTCATTTGATTAATTATAGAATTTTAATAATGAAAATATAAAGACTAATGTGTATATAATTGACATATAAATTGGTCATAAATATATTTCTCATGTAAAAATATATTAATTGGTTAATTATTTTAGAAATTTCAAGATTTATTCAAGAATAATATTATTATATAAAAAATAGGTATATACTACAATTTACAAAGTAAAAATATTTCTAAATAATTTTATGGATGCATCTCATGAGTAACATCCTATGAATGTTAATGTACTTATATTTTTTATACCAGGTGTTTTTATTTTATTTGGTTATGTAATTCAACTAAAATAATGATTATAATTTTTAAATATGAGGTGATATAATTGTGATCATATAGTTATCTTTACTAGGAAAACTAACATTGTATAAATAGACGTATGGCCAATTTTTTTTTGACCTAGAGGATTATTCCTTTTCTAAAAATATATGGGTTGGATATAAATCATTCAATGTGTACTCTTAAAAGGATTATTCATCCATATTACAATAAAAATTTACATTAAAGTGTTTTATATACCCATTAGAAAAGATTCATCTAAATTATTAGGAATATAGTTTCCTTATAATTCTTTTTAGTTTTGCAAAATAAAAGTTTTTAAAATAGTTTTACAGCAACATGGTTTAGAGAAAATAATTTATCTGAAGTAAAATATCTCAAAATAACTAATTATAATCATAGATATATGTAATTATAATAACATGAAATTATATGTTTTTACTAAATCACATTGAAAAAAGTAAGAGTATTCTGAGATCCAATGAAGAAAACATTAAAACACCTCAATCATCATATCTAATTTCTTAAACAAATATATGGATCCCCTAGATTATCATTCATAAATAACTATTATAATAATTTGACCCTAAGAGTTATGTGCTTAATTTTTTTAAATTTATATTTGTTATTTTTTTTAAATAACCACTTAAAATACACTATAGAAATATTGATTAGTTTATCCATTTTATGGATAATTCAATTCTTATTAACTCATCTATATCAATTCCATATTTTATATAATTGGCATAATGACAATAAAAATAGCTATGTAGTTATAAGAAAATAGATTTTGAATTAATTAACAATAATATATATATATGAAATCACTAATTAAATGTTTAAAAATTTATAATTTTTTCATTATTTATGGTGGAAACATGATACAAATATATTTATAAAATAAATTTAAATCCATATTTTCATGTCATAAAATCTTCTCTTTGAAATACAAGTTTTCATTATTTTCGAACATTTCTTTATGGTCAATCCTATATTCTTAATAATGTTACTATTAGAAAATCATTATTCTATTGGTTTACTTGGGAAACATTTTTAAGAAGATGGTACTAATATATGTGTTTGGGGAAACACATTCATGAATACAATTATATTGAAATTATTCATTCAATGAATCTTGATGCTTATGATAAGCACAAAATTATTCACTCAAAATTTTAAATAATAAAACTCATGAAAACAAAAAATGGAATAATTATGAACAAAAACTCTCCTTTTGAATGAGTATGTAAATGAAACAGTGAGTCTAAAAATATAATTTATTGATTTATAGTTTCATTTTATTCATTCTTAAATCTTTGTTAGTTATTTTGAAATATCTAAATAATTTTCAGAAACATCAACCATTTCATCAAAATGTTTTGAGTACTAATAAATAATTTGGTCTGAGGTTGTTAAATATAGAAATTGTTTATATATTTTTATTGTAGGAAGTTGATAATGTAATAATTAAGATGTGCAAGGCGATTTTCTTAATGATTGTTTTTGTGTAAGATGTTCTAAAAATACAGATTTGAATGAATTATATTTTCATGATTAGTACTAATGACCCAATATATTTAGTATTATTTAATGGTGAAAGAGGATTTGTTTTCAACATTTTTTTCCAAAATTCACCCCCTAAAAATAATGGTGGAAATAGAATCATGAATTTCAATGTTCTTAGAGGAAAAAATATTATATTGCAAAGACATTGTTTCAGGAATTTCTCAATGTTTCTTGGATGAATGTCTCATGATATTGATAGAGAGATATTGTTTATTTATATACTCTCAAAATATATCATGTCTTACAATGGTGTATATTTTATTTAATCAATGGATCTACTTAACTATGTGTTTTTACGGATAGGAATATATTCCCAAGCAGATTATTTTTTCTTATAAATAATCCATCAAAATTCTGTTTGATGTATCAATGATTTTGTGGGGAACTAATCCCTATGAATTTTGTAGACAATTACATGAACGTATTACATATGAGAAATTAAAAAATTACCCAAAGACATGTTTTTTGAAATTCATGCAATAGAAATAATGTTGGAATAGTAATTTTAATAAAATTGGATTCCTAAAAATTAAATAATATGAACGAGTTTTATATATTTATAAAAATATTTATATTTTGGAAATAAAATCTTGAAGTGAGCTTCACATTATAAGATGTTGTTTTATTAAATAAAAAATCATATTCATTCATTTATAATGAAATAAATCGTTATTATTTTATGATAAATAGATATTAACTTATTTTCAAGAAACTAAGGATGCCTTCACCCAATGTAGTGAGACTGGTGGAGTTGATTGATGTGATTTGATTGAGGATGATAATTTCCCCTAAACTATTTTAATGGAAATGAGGCATAAACAGATTGATCATGACATAACAATCATAGTACAAAAAATCATATAAATTTATGTGGATTCTAGTATGGAAAAAACATTTCCATATTTTGATTGTACATTTAAATATTGATATTCAATTAAAAATCAATATTTGGAGTTTCTATTTTAGAAAATATTTGTTCAGTGATGTTATATTTCCTTCGAATAGTTTTAAATATATTCTACCAATTTTTGGATAATATTCATCCAAATAAAAGATAATTTATAAACCAAAATTCAAGCCACCCCTCTCTGGGAGTTCAGGGGTCAAGAAAGTGATAACTGGGCAAATATGTTTTGGTCATTGAATCTAACATCAAGTATTTTCTAATAGAAAAGTATGTAAATGTTAGGGGAGTCTTCCTTATTAATGGAAGGAACATCAATATATTGAAGAACACAATGAGATATCATATTATATTTCTTGGGAAATTATTTCTTCTTTAATAAATGAAAGGTATTTATGATTGTAATGTGATAGGGATGTCTATGACCATATCAGATAGAACACTTCTTTATGATGATGCCATTGCTCGAAATGGTGATATTATTGCTCTATCAGATGAAATATATTTTAATTTTATGAGGTTCCCTCGATAAATTTCCATGTGTAATTTACTAGAAAATATAATAAATTATAATGAAATTGAATATGTATGTACTCCATGTTCTATATTTTAAGATTGATGATATTAAAAAAGATTCCAGATGAAAATAATGATAGCATAATTAATTTAATTTTTAATAAATTTAGTATGATTTTAAAAGTTAGGTATAATGTAATTATAAATAAAATATTATGATATTATTCATCTTTTAAAATTACAATTTTTATATCTCTTGGTGAATGGGATCTATCTCTACAATATCATTCTGGTATGATAAGTAGTTTTACAATATATAATGTGATAATTGAATAAAAAGATCCACTAATTTTAGAATATAGGTAGGTGGATGTAAAAGAATGCAAAAAAGGACATATCTAAAGGAAAATAAAAATGTGAATACAAGAATTATGAGTTTATCTATATTATTTGAATACAATATAATTGTAAAAGTTGGAGATTTGATTTAAAACATGCATTGGAATGTATCTTATGAGGTATGGTTATGTAACATTTATACAAGGGGGTCAAAACAATTTGATGATGAAGAATGTGAATTAGAAATAATATAGAAGAATCAAAGGAGGATATAAAAAAATGGTGATTCAAATAAAGAGTTATATTTATAGTAATATTTTTGTAATAAAATGTGAACATATTGATACAGAGATATTAAACGAATATAAAATAATGTTTCTCTTTTATTGAAAGATTCCATAATGGGAATAGATAAAAAGAAAGAACATACAAAAGTGGAATAAAATCAACCACAAGGTGTTATCAATCTCAATGTAGAACGTTATTGTTCCCTAAAATACTCTCCTATTTAAAAAAATAATTCTTATTTATTAAATTATTTTTGAATAAATAATCACAGTATTCTGATCAACATAGAGAATATATTTATCAACATTATGAGGAGGGAGAAAATCAATTTAAAACTCATGAACATTATTAAGTGGTTTTGGAGTATAATATAAATATTGAATATTTGAAAATGTTTATCAGTGAACTTATGTTGATAATGAAGGAGAAACATAATATATTTATGTATCAAGATGAAAAATTATTTACCTTATGAAGTAAACAGGTAACGCCAACCAAATCATGGGAATTGAAGATGAAAAAAGTGTTTGGAAGGTTTACTAATGTAAATATTTAATAAAATAGTAAACCATAGATATATAAGTGTAGATAATGGAAAAATACATCATAAACCCATGTATATGGGCAAATGTGAATTTTTTTATATTTAGACATCAATGGTAGGAAACACGGTGGAATAAATCCATGATAAATAGAGTATTTTTCACATATAACACAATGATAAGACATCTAATATTGTTTTATAGATATTATGGAACCAACCAAAGAAATCAATTGAAGGAAGTAATCATCCATATTGATAAATTAACAAAAATAATATTGATTTTAATTTTTGTGAAATATGAATCAATTAAAATGAGATGATATTCCTGTATGGAAATTTTAAATTTATGGTTTTCTAAAAAATAAGATGTTTTACTATGAATAGGAAAATTTCTTTTTCAGAAGTTAAGAAAAAGGAATTACTGAATAAGATTAAGGCATTATCCTTCATAATATTGAATAAATAATTTTAATGGATGTTTTTAATTATTATTTATTTAATATTGATGTAATTTAATATAGGAAATGTGCTCATGGAAATAGTGACATCAATACTCAAAGACTATTGAATAAAATCACAAAAATAAAAAAAACACAATAGAAAATAGGTTCAAATATCATTTTTAGAATAATTAAATATATGTTTTAGATAGCATACATGTATAACAATGCAACGTATGGTTTGGAAAACCCTTCTTTTATAAATTTAAAATGTGTGGTTTGACAACCCTATATTCATAATAGTGAAAAGCATGGTTTAGAAACCCCTAATTTCATAATTAGTATAAGTATGGCTTGAAATCACAATTTTTCTTAAAAAATGTATACTACATTCAAAATGAAACCAATGATACTTTTTCAATGAATCAATCTTTCAATGAAAACTTCTGTTGGTCAACCCTCTTTTTAGGGAAGCGTAATTTCGTTGAACCCTATATTCAGTGAACCCTACATTCATTGAACCCTATATTCATGTATCTTAATTTTATATACCCTTATTTAATGTACCAAACTTTTGTGAACCATAATTTCATGAAAAAAACATTTGGTATATCCTACTTTCATGTACCTTATTATTTTTACCCCACTGTTCCACTGCTACTTTTTCTTTTATGTTGATCGTTGATCTACTGTATATTTATATCGATTATTTTCAGTGAGTTTTCTGATCGATAAATTCAAATTAAATATAATGATATTAATCCAACAGTTTTTTTATTTTATTCTTTTGTTATAATTTAATTAGAAAAACATTCAATTTATTTCAATTTATTTTTCCTATAATTTTCGATGATAATCATTTATTTTTTTGAAATGTTTTTATTTTACTTCAATTTTTTCTACTAGTTTTGTAAAACTATTCTGACTATATCTATATATTTTTGAATCGATTTTAACTATAGTTCTAAATAAATAAAAATCTATTATTATTCTAGATATATAAATGGATGTGTTATTAAAATTTATTTATAAAATAATTAAATTTACGATTTATTATACAGTTAAAAAGAGGTACCAATGATGTAATTTATGTATAGGTATTTATGAATCATCTAGTTATAATTTATTTTTTTTATCTAAATGATGTGGTCTTTCTGCAACTACTAAATATTTACATATATATATATATATATATTTATATTGTATGTTGAAAACCAAAATACAAATCAATAACATGGGATAACATCTGTGACACACTATGGATTTTTCAACATTCATTAAATTCCATTGTCTAGGCCATACAATTTATCATTAGCAGGATAATCTCTCAAGTGCTGAATTAAGTCTACCTCAACATTAATTTCCTTGAATATATGTACTAATTTAAATCTATAGAACCAATCAGAGTTCTTTAATTGTTTATATTACCCTTTTAGTTTATTTTTCAATAGAACTTTTTGACATATGTAACATGGAATTTATATTTCTTTTTATTTTAATCATAAAATAATTATTTGTTATTAATTTTATTTGGGTTGTGACTCACATATTTTAATGTAATTATATAATAGGTTTTACTCCATATATTTAATTTCAGGAGTGTTCGTGTACTGAATCCATGTTTTCTAAATCCAAGTTTGAAGGGTTGTGACTCCCGTTACCAAAGACAGTTTCATGGTGATCCATTCACTAGAAAATGATTCTTTAATTTGGTTATGATTCCAAAAAAAATTAGTGCAAAAATATCTCTCACTAGATTTAGTGGCAAAAGATTATAGTTGGTTCACATTGAACTGAGCTACTCGAAAAACATACTTGTGTTATTTACTTTTTCTCATACTAATTATCCTTAATAATTAAAATATAAAATTAATTTATTTAATCATTTATATTGTTAAAAAATTTAAATCCAATATACTCACCACAATCTAGTCTATATTTGATTTCCCTACCAGACCAAGAAATTTATATCGAATTATAACCTTTTATGAAAAATATAACAATATCATTATCATTCTTAGTAGAAAAATTATAATCATTGGTTATTCCTTTTGGAATTAACTGATCCATCATTTGGTTATTTTTTTATATTAATTGTAGAAACCTATTCAAATACCTAATAGTGTAAGGGTATTGTTATTATATAATGGTAGTCTTGATCATGAATTATTCCTAGATTCCGTAAAACCCCCCACACGTTGACAGAAATGATTATGGTAATGTGAAATCCTAAATACAATATTACCTAAAATATTCTATCATTTTGAAATGTTATATCATGTCAAAATAGAACTAAATTCCTAAATCCAACCCAAATAATCTTATCGGAGATGATTCTACTAGATATTTTTTGTATTATAAAGTAATTAACAATTTATACAGTTAAATTAACGGAAGACTTTTTAATTTTTTTTCTTCTTATAAGACATCTCATGAAAATTTGAAGATTCTACAAGTAAATCAAATTGGATTTGAAAAATTAATCCAAACAATGCATGAAATTTCTCATTCTGAGTACTAATACATTATGATGGGTGATGATTAATGTATAATCCAAATGTTCCATATATTTATAAGCATTGTGAATAGAATGAATTCACAAGGAGAAGATCTGGAAAACCTAGTACTTATTAAACTAGTCCTGTGAGGCTTACCAAACAATTGAAATTTAAAGAAGTTTTTCCACTTATTAATGAAATAATTTAAAAGTGTACACTCTTGATGAATTCATTGGATCACATCAACAATAGGAATGGAAAATAAATAAAATAGATGAAAAAGAGATGAAAAAGGTAAAGGTGTGGGTTTTAAATATGAAAATTTTGTTCCTACTGAATTTAATGATTATAATATAATGGATAGAAATAATGAATATAAGTTTAAAAAAATTAATATAGTTTACCAAATAATGAAAAATATATGATGCGATAATTAGATTATTAGAAACCCAAAAAATGAAAAACAAATAATGGAGAAAAGGAAGGTGGTACATATTTTAATTCTTTATATGAAATATGTTATGAATGTAGAAATAAAAAACATATCATACTTAATAGTCATAAACTAAATAATAAATAAAAATACAAAAAGATGGATAAGAACATATTGATAATATGTTGGAGTTATATAGAAGAAAGTGATTCTAGTTAATGATCTATAAATGAATAAGAATTTGATGACATGTGCTATGTGGAATCCTTGGATAAGGTTTGTAATTTTAGATTTTATTTTTTATTTTCTTTTTATGAATATGATTATTATAATATAAATAATTATGAATTACATTAAAAAAATTAATAATAAATAAACGGTATTTTAATAGATGTGGATTTATATAATAATTTTGACGAAAACATTGATATTTTTTTTATGTAAATAAAATAATTTTAAATAAAAATTAAAATTTAGGAAACACAGATTCTAATTTACATTCATACAATTATGAAAATCTGAAATCAGTTCAAGATTTGATTGAAAATTTGAAAAATTAAGTTGATTGTCTTAGACAATACTTTTCTACATTTATTTAATTCTATACAAAAATTTATTATATATTGTCTATTACTAAAGTAGAATAAAATAAAGAGGGGATTTGTTATGATCTAGAATACTATAAATGTATAAACTCATTTTGTTTAACATAAAAAATTGTGTACATAAAATGTTAATTATTTTAAATTTGTCTTGAAAGGTCTTATAAAAATGATTATTCCATAAGATTAAAATAATCACTATGTCGTAAAAAACCTATATTTTAAATTTCTTATTATCTACATTACCATGAAACAGTTGTTTAAATTCTACATGGTTACCAAAACATTGTATAATAACTCTCATTGGATCCAAATTAGATTTTCTACCAAAATTTTCATGTATTTCATTTTTGTAGGAAAAAATACAATGATTTCTCAAGAAACAAATATGGTACATGGAAATTGGATTATCTAGGAATATTATTGGAGACCCATGAAATTCTAGCACACACAACTCAAGTGACCAAGGATCTCTTACATTTATAGAGAATTACAATGGAAAAGTAAATGGTTCTGGTAAAGTTTGTATTTAATATTCTACATTTATTTTCAAATTTTTATATGTACAATTCCTAAATCAAAACTTAATTACTATATAAAAATTATATGATTATCGAATGGAAGATAATTTTTGAAATGATAAATGTTTAATTTTAAAAGATGATTCATTATTATTTTATGTTTCTAAAATAGATAATACTTTTGTTGTTCATTTTAATGAACTAATTATTCATCATGTAAAGCATTTGAATGTTGTACATAATGAAAAGATCATATGGAATTTATTTTTATATTTTTCTAATATTATATGGTTTCAAAATTTCTCAAAACATTAAAATGTGCTATACTATTGAAGAAAGAAAAACATCATATTTGTGATTCATGCATTAAAGCGAAGAAAAATAATTCATTTAGAACCATTAATGAGATATGTAGAAATATAACATTATAGTTAGTTCATCCTGATTTATTTCAACCCAAAAAATATTTACTCTTTGTGGAATGAATTATACTTTTTTTTTATTTTAGTATATTATTGTAGATTTATGTGGATATACTTCTTTATTCATAAAAATTCTCATTATCTGGATTTACTAATTTTTTTGATATTTTTTTAAAGGAAAAATGATTATATGATTATTTCAAATCATAGTGATAGAGGATTTGAATTTAATATAATAAACATTGAATATGTTTTGAAGATAATGCTTATTTTCCTATTTTTTCACTATTAAGACACCACAGTAAAATGGGGTTGTAGATAAAAAAATAGAAATATTTTTGAAATTGATAATACTAAGTTATTTGAATATAAATTGCATATATAATTTATTTTTCTAATGCCATTTTTTCATGATATATTTCCAATTGAATTATTTTTTGAATTTTATTAAATAATACTACTTATGAATAATTTATAAATAAAAAAGATTAATGTTGGTTACATTATTAGTTGTGATGGTAATGTTTTTATTTCAAATTCAATAGAGAATTTAGATACATTTAATGCTACGAGTGATGAAGTTTTTTATGGGATATTAAAATAATATTATATATTATATATTTTTTAATAAAAGTAATATGGTATTTGATGAAAAGTATCAATTTATGTTTGAAAAAAATTTTAATTTAAATTATTATTATAATGTTTTTGTTGACAATTTTAGTGATTTAAATTTTTTTTGATGAAATTATATATGATAAGAATGAATCAATTTAGGGGGATCTCAGTCTTTCTCAACCAAAACAATAATCATGTAAGATTCATAAAGATCGTCCTGTTGAAAATGTAACTGGAAATGTGGATTTTGGTTTAAAAACTAAAATTTATGTTATAAATATCATTGCCAATTATGATTTTATTTCTATTTATTTTCTAGTTAATGTTAATGATTCATTAAATGATTCTAACTAGATTTTTTATTTGATTGATTAATAAAACAAATTTCATATAAATAATATTTTAATTTATATCAATTGACTACGAATAAGCGGTAATTGGAAAAAAGTGTATCTTTAGAAACCAGCTCGAAAAAATGCATAGATTATAAAAAAAATCGAACTTTTTTCTAAATAATACTTTTATGAATAAGGTATAGACATTAAATATTCACATGAAATAGTTTCTAGGTTGGGGGAAATTATAATATTTTTTGATTTTTATTATATTAATGATTTTAAATTATAAAAATGGATATAAAAATGGATTTCATAAATGGTATTATAACTGAATATGTTTATGTTTATCAACCCCTAGATTTTGAAAATGAAAATTTTCAAAAACACGTTTTTTAATTATATAATGATTTGTAGGGCCTCAAACAAGAACCTCATGCTAGTTATGAAATAGATTGTTTATTTTTGTTGAAGATTATTTTTGTAATGGGAATATTGATCCATGATTTTTTATTAAAATGATTTGAAATAATATTTTAACTATACATGTCTATGTTGATGATATTTTTTTGGTTCATCTAGTGCAATTACTTACAACAATTTTTTAAATTTTATGTATTCTAAATTTTATATGAGATTAATGAGAGACTTAAAATTCTCTCTTAGACTTTGAATTTCCTAATAGAAATATGTAATTTTTGATAATCAATAAATTAATTCTAAGGGGTTGGTTAAATTACTTGTTATTGACTACCGTAATGCTACGAAATATCCAATGGGTTTTTAATATAAATTGGATATTGATTCATCTCAAAGCTTTTTGATATTAGTGTTTATATAGGAATGATAGGTTGCATTATATATTTAATTGAATTTAGAAGAGATATATTGTGTAGTGTTTTTTTATGTGAAATATTTCATAAATATCTATAATAAAGACATATTCAAGATGTAAAAAATTATAATTATACATGTTAAAATAACTGTTGATTCTAATTTTTTAATCCAAAATTAAATATTTTGATTTAAAATATATTCTAACTCTGATTTTGGCGGATTTATAATTTACCGATAAATAATATCATGTTAGTGTCATTTTTTGGGAAAAGTGTAATTTCCAGGACATCTAAGAAACAACTCTCTATTTATTTTTCTACTGCATTATCCATGTATATATATGCATCCAATATTTTCATTCAATGATTATATATTAACAATGGCACTATTTTTTTAGAATATATAATTTCTGAAAATCATCTAGCATATATTTCATAGAAATCATTACATCTTTGATCGGTTTGAAAAAAAAATTATATTGGTATGTTGTAATTTTAAATTTTTATTACGTTATTAATTAAGGGGTTGTTTTTTTAGTTCTCACTTTTTTGTTTGTTTATAATAAGGGGCAGAAATAAATTCCATTTAATTGTTTTAAATAATATTTTTAAATTGTTTAAATAATTTTGTTTTGTAAATAAGAAAAATGGGTGATATTTTTTGTGCATGTTAATGTTTTTTTTATTAAATATGATTATATATTAGTTTTTAAACCATTATGATTTTTTTATTACAAAACATTATTTTATATCTTTATATATTTTAATTATAGATTGAGTTATTGATATCCGAATTTAATAATTATTTATGCATCTGTAAGATAAAATTTATATCTCAAATTTATTAATGTACAACAAAGTCTAATTATTTTTCTTGAATGTTCATATTTAGGCCTAGACATGTGTCTTATTGTTTAATCTGAAATCATATTTTTTAGTATAAACAAATTTATAATTTTAATATGTATATTGATGATATCTCCATCCACATATCTTTGATTTGTATTATTTATATCGTTTTTAGTATATTATCGATTTATAAATATTTTATTAGTCTAATAAGAGGTCATAAAATTATTTTATAGTTCTCTAAAAATTCAATGAGGTGGCCCCAAATAATTTTGAAACTCTATAATATTTAGTTTTTAAATGTTATAAAATTTAATTTAATTCACATTATGTAGATATTTTATTAACTAAAAAAGAAATTTTATAGAAGAAAATTGTATATATTTATTTCATTAGTTTAAAACGATGTTTAAAAATGTTTATTTGGTGGTCAATAAATTATCAAAAGTTTTCCAATGCTGTTTTAAAGATCAATTTTTTTAGAATGTCGTTCCTTCTATTTTTTTAAAATTTTAAAAAAATTAGAAGCCTCATTTATTATATTCATGATTATTTGTAGAACTAATAATATTTTCATCAAATAATTATTTTTTTCATAATACTGAATCTACAATTAACAACCATTATAAATTCATTGAAAATTTTTAATGAATGTTGTACGTTTTTTATAATCGTATAGTTCAAGAACCCTACGATGAGAAAATTAAAAAGTATGGTTCAGAAACCCTATTTTCTAGAAAATGAAAAGTATAGTTCGATATACCTACATTAATAATATTTATATGTGTTGTTAGAGAACTATTAATTCAAAATAGTGAAATATATGGTTTAGAAACACTAAATATTTAATAATAACTATGGAACTTTTGTAATGAACCAAACATTCAATGAACCATAATTTTAGGGGACCATACATACCGTGAACCATACTATTTGTGAACCCTACTTTCATGTACCCTACATTCATGTACACTAAATAGGTGTAAATATATTTTTTGAACCACACATTTAATGGAAAATAATTTTTTTCCCTACTCTTTGTACCCTACTTTGCTGCTAAATATTCGTGGTTTTATGCTGATAATTGAATTCCTACATATTTATATTGATATTTTTAAGAGGATTTTTTATAGATAAATTCAAAATATATATAATTATTCTTATCAAATATATTTATTTGATTTTTATTGAAATATTTTTAGATAAAAATTAAAAAATTATTTCATCACCTTTTTTTAATAATGTTGGATGATGTAATATTATTTAATTTCAAATATTTGAATTTACTTTTGGATTGTGCTTATTGTTTTCTGGAAATGTTTTAACTATGTTTAAATTGAATTTAATTGATTTATATTGTTGTTTTAAAATAAATAAATTACATTATTATTAATGAGATACTGTTGTAAGAGTTATAAATTTTTTAAAAAATTTATTTATTTAAGATTTATTCTAAAAAAATAAAGAGTAAACAGTGCAACAATTTTTGTAGAGATAGGCATAAATTCTCTTGAATCAATTTATTTTGAATATATGAGGGAATCCGAGTTGATAAAACTACTAAATATATATTATATATTCTCTTTTATCTATTACAGGTTAAAAACCACAACACCCATGAACACCATAGGGTATCATCTTCTATGCATTGTAATGTTTTCAATCTGCTTAAATGCCAATGCATGTGCCATAATATTTTTCATTACCTAGATAATCTCTATGGTGCCAAAATACATTTTATTATACTAAAATTTCATCAACGGTATGTTATAATCCAATTATCATGAATTAGTATTAGTTCTTTCGTTTTTGGTCTTATCCTTTCTGGTTTTAGAGTCTTTAACACTATTTCTCATCTATCACATGGACATTCTATTTTTTTTGTTTAATAGTTACATAAAAATCATTATATGTTTTCATTTTCCTCATTTTTTGAATATAAAATTCTATATTTCTAATATAAGGGTTATAAATCCTTTTATCAAATGTTAAGAATGTTCAGGATATGACTCCTGGGGTCTAAATTTAGGTTGCAAGGGTTTTGATTCCCCGTACAAAAAGTATGGTCACTATTATCCCTCCACTAGAAAAGAATTATTTAATTCAGTTATAATTCAAAAATAAAAATTAATTTTATTGAAAAAGTATTTCTCTTAGAGTAAAGATGTATTAGAGTAATGAAGAACCTCTTTGGACTGAACAACTATAAAAGGCATCCTTTTGTTGTTCAAGTTTTATACTACAAATTATACTTAACAAAGAACATTGATAATTAATTTATTTAATCAATTTTTTTGTTAAAAAAATTTACTGTAGATTATTAAACCCCCACACTCAAGACCATTAGTAATTACCCTTTCAATCTTAAAAATATATATTCAGGTGGGTATATGTATATATATAAAATGTATATTTATATGGGTTAAATAAATTTATATGTGGATGTATAAAAGTATAATTATGTATATATATTAGTAATGCGTATAAATATATAAACATTTATTTATCAGGATGATTTTTAATGTTTATTAAATGAATGATTTAATATATTTAAAAATATGTTTATAAAGAAGAAACTCATGTGGATGGGTTAGGCAAATGGAATTGATATGAGAGGAAAATAAAAAAGTAATGAAAATCATTAATGTTATTTATTAATTGATTAGTTTTTTATAAATTGAATATGGGGTGGTGTTTATGGAATAAATATGACTCCATTTTATATTTGGCATCTCCCATTACCTCTCTCCCTCTTTATTCAGTTAATTTCTACGTTCATAATTACTTTCTCGAAAAATCTATCTATTACAGCATATATGATTATTATCGGATAGAGGAGCTACTAGTTCTATTTAATTAATCTCAATGAATATAAAATCATTCCTAATTTATATTGATGTAGGTTAGTATTTTTTTCACATTAAACATATATAATTTTAATTATTTAATATATTTATAATTATAAATTATTTCAAAATAAGGATGGTTCACGGAGTCATTGGCGCATGATCGTATTTTGTTTTGTGCGAGCATGGTTTGAGTGATGAAATCCTTTATAAAAGACAATAGTGACTTAGAAAACCATGAGGTTGTCTATTAGTTATAATTTTTATCATTGATACATATGTTCCTTAACATGATATATATATATATACATATTTCTTGATCATGATTGATTCCAATCACATGTGTGGGTGGTGATGTCCTATTATCCTTTTATGTAACTTGGTAAAATGAGTACATTTGTACTTATTATTCATTTTTGATGATGATAAATTGTATTTTATAATATGTTTTTTCCATGAAGATTTATAATGATTTCTTGTATATCCTACCTTGTTATTTGTTCTTTTGTTGTATGACTGTTAATAATAAAGGCAGTTAGACTATCATGGAATTTTTATCCCCTACAGGTGGAGTGCATACACTATATGGTGATAGGGATGAGGGGCCAAATCATATGGTTGGGATACAAAAATTCCTCACTGATATTGTTTGTTTCACTCAATGTCTAGGGGATTTCAAGGTGTATGTTCTAAAATCCATGTGGTTTCTGAGTAGCTATCACTTCATAAAAAATTTCATGAACAAGACCCCAATGATACCTACAATATTATACATTGCATGGTCAAATGATGAAGATTTTTTTTTTATTAATTATCCTTGTGGATAGTCCTTGGATATTCTGAAACCATGATAATCAACCTAACATATAGATGATGTTGGAGTGGATGGGGGTTTGTGGTGGCTTTTTTAGCACATGTACTATTCATTTTAGACTGATTGTTTATTATTATTACACATTTATCATTTTTATAACATGAAATTGTATAATTAAGAACATTGGGTGAATAATGAATTATTAGTGTAATACTGTTCCATTTAATCACACCCCACTCAGGAATTTCATTATGATGGTATATTTCATGAGAGATCTGGAAAATTGAATAGTTCATGTGATATATGACTGATTAGTGGAGTGTTAATGTAGTATTGTGACAGGGAAGACTCCATAGGACCCACTATTTATCCATTTATTTTTCATCTCATTATTATACTGGGTTTTTCTTGTAGGTTTGGGAGCTTATTTTTTTGTATGAAAAGTATGAAATCACCACATTTATATATATTTTCGTTCATTATTTGATTTATTGTTTATTTTTTATTATAGATCCCATGACATGATTCTGATGGTACTGTCACCGCACTACTAAAATCAGGCCCTAACTACTAGTTTCTATCCTCTTACATTATGGGAGGCACTTATGAAGACATGTTACCACCATATTTGGACTAGGTCATTTAGGTATAGTTGCTACAAATGGGGAATCATAAAAGTTTTTAAAAATATTGGGGGTGAAACTTTGTAATTTACACTTTATTAAATTTTATTTAAGTAAATTTCATACTATTTTTTTAAATTAAACATTAAGCATGAGGATTTAAGGTTCCAATTCCCTTCATCCAACAATATTTTAGATATATAATTATATCTTTTACAAAGATTTTCTCTATTTAATTACATTATTTTTTATTTGTTTAGATAATAAATTTATCATGATTACTATTCATAATGAAAAAATAAATAATTTTTTAACTAATATGATCATTGTAATTAAAAAATGTAAATAATAATATTTAATTTAATTTCAATAGGTGGTAGAATTTATTTATTAAGTAATAGTGAAAAAATAAATGATAATCTCTTTTTAGAATAATACTTGTCTCATAATAAAACTGCATTGATTTTTATCCCATACCTAGAAAAGGATTTGACGATAAAAAATAAATTTTGATTTTGAATATCATTTATAAATTTTATTTAAATAATTCAATAATGATGATTCAGTTAATTGATTTATTTAAAATAGAATTGTTTGAATAAAAATTATTTTTAAAAAAACTATTTTTTAACATAATATTGTTTTTATAAAAAACTAATACATAAAAATGATTCCAATGTTAATAGTTAAGATTGATTAATATATAAGAGAAAAAAATATTAAACTCAAACCATTTTAGAATATTTTTGAAATTTATAATAACAAATTTAAATCATTTTCTAATAGAAATTATATTTTATTTATTTATTGAAGTTTCTATTTTTTTTTGAAAAATTACAAAATTTAATTTTAATATAATTTTTACATGATGAATTAAAAAAAATGAAAATTCATCTTATAAACTTATATTTTAATATATTCTTGATACTATTTATAATATTTTATTATAAAAAACATAAAAAATTCAATATCATGAAAATATATTTAGGAAGAAAAAATTGAATTTACTAGAAATTTATATATTAATCCTTAAGCCTGCATCAAAAAAATGTGTTGAGAAGGACTGTGATATATATTTCCTGAAATAGTTGATCTTATTCAAAACTTATAATATAATTTCTAGTGTATAATAGTCACATCTAAATAACACTACTCACTTGTTCTTTTAAGGATAGGGTTGTGTCCCTTATATGTGGCCAAATATAGGAATATTTTAAAAATATCTTCATGTTTAACTCCCCCATTTAAAAAATCACAACATCAATATTTTTTCCTTTCATCAAAAGTTCAATAATTGAAAATTTATTTTTTGAAACCATGTTCCTACAAAGAAATAAATGAACTTCTATTGTAAAGGTAATGTGAGAATCATAAATGTAACAAAAAATAACATAATATTGGGTTCCAATATAAGGTGAACATATGAAAGTAATTAAGATATTCAAATAGAGGATACCAATTAATCAAATAGAAAAATAGAGTGTTATTATGAACAAAAACCATAAAATCTTAAATAATAAAAAATAATATATCATTAGTATGTGAAAAGGCCATTGATTCATTAAAAATTTTGGTAAATGTATAACATTGTTATTTCAAATCTATTTAAACAATGTTGGTGATTTCATTTACTATCACTATAATGAAATCAAGAAAATATATATATTTTTTATTTTGAACAGTTTCATCCACATGTTTTGATTCAATCAATATTCAGTTCATCTCTAAAAGTTAGAAATGAATAACTGAGATGTATTTTTCATGCGTAAATAATTAAAAATATCTTTTAACTGAATATAAGATCGTCAAATTAATGAAAAAATTAATTATGAAATTAATAGATTTTCACTAGATCCCCAATTATTTACAAGGTTATTCATTATGGAAAGATCATACATTAATCTAAAAAACCGTTTCCAGAGTTGAACATAAACCATTACAAAAATAGTTATAAATATAACACTTTTATTATGTTAAAAAATCAAGAAAATATTGAAATAATGTTACTAATTCAAAATATGCATCTTATGTTCAACCCCAATAATAATATAAAAACATCACATAATAATTTTTTTATTACCCTAATTATATGTTGTCATGAACTATCATAATAACATGAATTTCTATAAAATATAAATAAATAGTGCAAGCTTTGAAATATTAACTCTCTCCTTATTCATTTAATTAAATCCATTTTTTAAATATTCAATAAATAGAAAAATAATATAAACATGATAAATGATATCAAAAATCACACTGTCTTTAAATTACTAATCAATTTGAAAATCATCAATACAATACTATTTAATTTATCACAAACATTTGTCTATTCATCACATTAATATCTTTTTATCCTATTAATAGTATGGGATATTTTTATTTATTAATATATTCTATAAAAATAAGTCTTTACCAATAAATCGCATATCATTTTCAATAGTTCCATTCATCGTAATCTAGAAGTCCTTTATGAACAAATCAACATGTAAATCCTCACTTGTTTTATTGAACATACTACATTAATATCTTTAAAAAATGCTTCAAATTAATTATTTAATTCCAACCCATATATATTTATATCATACCAGAAAAATTATTTTTATAACATTTTCCCTTCGATGAACTATGATTTCGACATTTATTATGTTACTGTCCCAATAAATTCTTATTTATTCTACTCAATAGTCATTGAAATATAAATTTAACCATATAAATAATTTTATATCCCCAATCAAAATATTAGTTTTTTAATTAGTAATTTATTTCCCTATTTATTTTTTATCCTCGTATATAGAATCTTATAATTCATTTTAGTCATTCCCCTGAGTGGTTATTCACACATTCTAGACAATTAAGAAACTGAATCTTTTTTCCGGCATGGTCTCCACTATCTGGTATCTCATTGAACAATATCATTATTTTATTTTTGACTCATAGAGATAGTTAATATTCATGTTATTTTTCATATATCATGAAAAATAATAATTAATAATCATGATATCCTTCATTTTAGTTGTAATCTGATTTGTTTTATCATTTACATATTTTACAACACCTTATATATTAAACCTATTCCTTTTGATCCGCACTACTTTGTAAAACCCAAAATCTTTTGTTTGTGAATAAATGATTTTTGTTGAAAACTAAATAATAATGAAAAATATATAATTTTATGTCTCAATCATAACAACTTCCATTCAATATATGAAACATGAGGTTTAACATTAGTCATCCACAATCATCATCTAGTGAAATACATAATAATAGTAAGTAATAAAATTTCAATTGCCCAAATAAAATCATTATTGATTGTAAAATTAGGTCCACACTAAGGTAACATTAAATGGTTAACAAAATGATGGATAATATATACTCATAAAACATTTTCATGGTTATTACCAATAATGTTGTATATTCCAAAAACACACCGACATGTAGTATCCAAATAAGGATTTATTTTAAGGAAAAAAACATATTCTATTCCTAACAAAATATTCTAACATTATCTTATATTTATAATTATACCTAGGTTTTAGATAATTTTTTTTATACTGAATGTCCATGGATAAAAACCCCATCCTATGATAACAACATTAAATATCCATGATTTTTATAAATAAATATTACTTCTTCATAAATAAATATTTATTACATTTTAGAAACACATGCATAAAGAAATTAAAAGATCGTTGTATGTAAGACAAAATCATTTTGTGAATTATATGTTTTTGAATTAATGTAATCATTTAATAACATTAATTTCAAAAAAACTGAATATAGATTTTTTTATAAAAATCACAATGTCTAACTTACATTAAATGCAACACCAAGACCATTTGACACTACATAGAACACATAAATTAACATTGACTATACAGAAACCAATTTTTTTCTTGTATTACACATAATATGGAGTACTTTGGATATCTTTGGTTACCTGGAATACTTTGTTTTACTGAATTACGATATAATAATAATATTATTTTTAAAATATTTTTATAGTTACCAAATATCCATTGAATGGGTGTTAAAAATAAGATTATTTTTTAAAAAAAATATGATTTACAAAATCATATAAATTTAAACCTTCAGTTATCAATTAATACAACTGAATATGTGATTTATTTGGATATAAAAAAAATCTAGGAAAATTATTTTTTATGTACAATCCCAACTTCATCACAATAAATTAAAAAACCCACTTCTTATTTATGTTAAATATAAAAGTTACATATTATACAATTATTCAATACTTTTGAAAGTCATCCAACAGATTAGGTTGATATTAGTTAATAATAAACCTATTTTTATGAATACAAATATATATACTTCTAAAAGTTAAATTTAACCACTTTTACTATATAAACAATTTTCAATCAAATTTATGACACTTTTATAATATTTATATGAAAATGTAAAATTAATTTTGGAAATTGGAACTTAAATTTTATATTATTGTAAAATTTATGTATTTTTCTATAACATTTCATTTTTTATGAATAGTTAATAATACTACATTTTATTCTGATAACATTTTTCATTTAATTTATTTACAATGTTAAAATATGTTTTTTATTCGTAATAACATTTCAAGTGGATTAATTATATATTAATTAATTAAATTTATGTAATTTAATTCAATTTTACGTTGAAATTTTATATAAAACATACCAAACATTGAAACATTTTTACTTCAAAACCCGACATTTTATACCATATGTAGGAATAAATTTGAATTAATTTCCAACAGTTATGTGGTTGGAATTTGTAAAGATGGATTTAATATTTTATATCACCCTAATATATATATTTAAATTTGTTCACATTAATTTTTGACCAAAAATATTAGTGAAATTAATTAAAGTTAATTACAATGATTAATACAAATCCTTACAAATAATGGGACAAAACAATTAACTTAATGGACAAATAGATTTATAAACATTTCCAAAATCTATTTCATGTCCTTAAATCGACCCTAACAAACAATTTATCTAGTTCTTCACATTAATAGTGTAACCGTTTATAAGAAAAATGTGGGTGGAATTCTATTTTAAATCATTTACAATAATGACAGTCCTCCTCTATAATAAAAAGGAACTCCATACTCCCACTAATTCACACATTTCAATCCCTTTTAATCCCTAAAAATATGTTCACATAATCTCCCAACATCCCTCAATTTATTCTATAATCCTCTATTTGTAATTACATTCATGTAATCCCTATTGTGCAAAACAAAACTAGCTACCCAAAGACGAGGTAACATCCTTCCGAAAGATCAATTATATTATTTACTTTCTCCAACCCTGAAATCATTATATTATTTTATCATATAATAACCTATGTATACTCAATATATTCATATTTTTTTTTCTTTTTATTCTACCAACACTAAAAAAACATCCATCTAATGGGTAACGAACTTACCGTTCTTGGGTACAATGTACTACCACTTCACAAAACAAACATGTTCATTTTTTATTTACCACCTAAAATTGTTGTGTATTATGATGGGAACTGTATTTTTATATGATATATATGATATATTTATTCTTCTTGAATTATTATATAACACATAACATCAGGCTTTCCATTTTTTGTAAAAACCATTATTTCGTTTGGGAAATTTGGACTACCGCCTCCTCAATGCGATGTGATTCATTCACATTGTACATAGAATTTATTATTCATGGGTTTAGTGAAATTATATGATATATAGGACATTAATATTATACTATAATGATATTATAAATATTTACATACATTTTATTTATATTCTTTCTTTCAATACAATAATAAAACAGAAACAATTTTTATGCACATGTACGGCCTACCATCTCTACGAATGGTGTATTCCATATCGTATTTATATATTTTATAGATTGTTATAAATACATATGTAATAAATATTTATGATATTTATAAAATTAGTTAAATAATATATATAATTAAATAATGAAATATGTAAGATTATAATGGGTAAAATTAAAAACATATATGAAAAACAAAAGAGACATTACCTGAAATGTAACATTATCATGGAGATGTTAATTAATGTCTAATATATAATCATAAAAAAATAACATATATGTCATAAGATATAATAATATGGTCTTTTTTTATATTTATAGTGATCTTATATGGATTATATGGTATTTTTTAACATGTATGATGATTTTCAAACATTAAGGTAAGAGAGCTTAAACTAGTGTTTTATTTCATTGAGATACATGACATATTCACCACTCACATTTATTTTGTTTTGAATATAAATCTATATGAAATGTTATATATTTAATTTTATTAATTTTATTATTTTGTTACTTTTAATTTATTTCATTATTTCATAGGGAACACAATTCAAATGTTACACAAGCAGTACTTATTTTCTAATCTCACGTTTAGTTTTTATGAAACACAAACATGTTCCCCCCTATTTAATATATGTGGTTTGTTTACATAAAAATGATTTATTCTATGAATTTTATAAATAATTTTATTTTCATTTATATATCTAATTTTTGAACTTTATTTCACAGGGTTTATGTTTGAAAAAATACCAAATTTGTAAAGTAAATTTGTCTCAGTTTTCCATTTCATAGACACATGACATGTTACGCACCTATATATTTATATGGGGTGTATATAAATAAATTGACATTTTATATCAAGAATTTAATAATTTTAATGATTTTTATTATTAATTTAATTTAATTATTTTCAATTTATTGTGATTCAATGTTTCCCAAGTGATAATGGTTTATATCGACAATCTCATCATCTATTGAGATTTTTTACAAACATGCTTTCATTGATGAAATATTATGATACATCTCTTATGAAATATCATGAATATTCCTACCCTATGGTTAATAATTTTTTTATCCATTTAATGTTAAAAAAATAATACTCTTTTGTACTTGACATAATTAATTATTTATTTAATAAAATCAGATGTTAAATCTCCCTTTGGTTGGAAATGAATATTATTTTAAAACAATGTTTTCTTATTTTTATTAAACATGTTTAGAATTTGTTATAAATGTTTTAATTATTTATTTATAAATTTTAAATGTTTTTTCAAATAAAAAGTTCTAAAAATTATTTTCATGCTTCTTTTACATGTTTTGAAGGAAAAAGTTTTATAATGTTTTTTGGCTTCTTTTATATGTTTTAAAGGGAAATGGTTTTAATAATTATTTTCAAGTATATATTATATGTTTTCATTGAAAAATTATGTCAATATATTCACATGATTTTTTTGTATGTTTTAAAAAAAATTAAAAAAAGGATATTAAAATGGTTTTTGTTTTAAAGATAATTTTTTAATCCGTAAATGACATGTTTCTCAGGAAATGTTTTAAACCATTTTTCACGTTATGTTCTAAAAGTGGTTTAAAAAATTAGTTTAGAACTGTTCTATGTTTTAAAAATCGATTTTCCAAGTTAACATTTTAAATAAACCTCCCTTAAAGATTACAACCTTGGTAAAAACAATATTAATTAGGGATATGACGTAACGACACAATTCTCGTTAATTCACTGAATTTTTTATGTTTATATTTCGTGAGGTTTATGAAACTCAATTATATTCAATAGGTTATTCCATGATGAATTAATATAAAACCCACATTCTTTGTCGTGTTATTCTATGATTAATGTTTTTTGAATCCTCTATATTTTTCATAGGTTTTGATTTGATTACATTTTTATAATTCCCATTCCATTTCATGGGTTATCATATGGATTTTTAATGTCTTTTGGATCATGTATGTATTATTTAATTATGAGATGGTTGGAACCTATATCTCCCTCCAATTCATTGGGTAAATATTTATATCTCATGAGATAAATATGTGTAAAAAGTGGATAGGCTTTACCCAAAATGGGAATCCAGTTAATCATGATCCAAAATTGGAAATAGGTGTATCCATTCATATAATGGGTTGATGGGGAAACCACATAAAATATGGGAATATAACAAAATTTGAGACAATATTGAAAGATAGGGAATACTGGCCTCTTATATGGAATGGATTGTGACTGGTTATGGTGGATTGTCCCACCAAGTAGGTGTAGTCACAATGATGTTCCCTGATAATATTGTGGAATTTAGAATTTAATTAGAGAGATTTGTGTAACAATATTAAGTATCAAGAACAAATTCTATGTATTCTTCCATTTATATGGTCACATGGTTAATGTTATTGATTATTTTATGATTCATTCCTAATGAAATACCAATATTTATTCCATTTCACATTATTAGAATATTTTTTGGTAGGGTGTGATCATAAAATTTTATGCTCAGGTTCTCATACCCTAATTCTCTTGTTATTCTTAGATATTAATTTTATTAACACTTAATGAACATTCATGATCACACCTTTCTTATGTTTCCATTCTGATGGTTATAACGAATTTTTTTAATTCGTAGTACAAAATTGGAAGGTCATTATGGGTGATGTTGATGATAATTCACCAATTAAAAATAATGTAAAACAAGAATAAATGGATACTAAACTATTATGCTAAATGTTAATGTATTTTTTAAAGCGATTAATATTCATATAAAATGATATAATATTGATATATATTATTTAGGGGTTTATATAGTTGGTATCATTGGAAAAATTTAGTCCTCCTTTGAAAAATTGAAATAGATATCGTTTGTGAGATCCCTATAAATTTTCTTAAGGAGTTGTATTAGTATTTCTCCAAGATAAGTTAAATAATATAAAGTGTTACAAGAATTTTGGAAAAGTATATAGTTAGTGGTTTAATAAAAATAAAATCCTATCTATATATAAAAATTAGATGTGGTTTTGTCCAATATGCTTATAGTATTAACAAATCCTAAATCACTATATTTTGTTCCACTAAATTGAGAACTACTGTACGACAAAGGGACTTACTATACACCTGAATTGACGCTAATGAAGGATATTATTTGACAACTCACTAAATCAATAAAAGCCATCATGAAGGAATTAAATAAATTAAGAATATGAAAAGAATTTCTAAACGTAAGGTGTTATAGATTAATGAAGTAGGATTAACGAATCAGTAATCCTACAAGTAATTTTTTTCATGATTTTGTGGATTTATACTCATATACATGTTTCTCACCTAATGCTTTATGGTGTTATCCAATAGAATAAAACAGAAGGTACTTGGTAAAAATTTATTCTCTATGATAGGGAATGTATAGCATTATTCAAATCTAGTTTATGTGATCTCGTGATGATAATTAAGCAGGTTGTATGAGTTATGGTTTTACATATAAAGATAAAGTGGTTGAAAACAACAAGTGAATGATGTGGGATTTTATAAAAATATTGTTTACATTAAATGTATGAAATATGATTAGATTGAGGTTGAGTAACCTTAATAAATGATTCATAATTCATGTTCTATTACATGATGTATTAACGATTACGATGATAAATCAGGATTAATGGTTTGAGAATTTTTTTGGATGATTGAAGTGTATATTTTTTAGAATTTAATGATTATTTTATATGAATAATGAAATATATAAGAATCACTAGTAAAATTATTTCATAAAGTATTGAAATGGATATGTGGAATGGTTAATTAATTGAAAGGTGATATTGTGGAAGATGTTATGTTTTCCTTTAATGCCTTCATGTTGTTAAGAACATTGTATTTGGATAGGATAATTATATGATTCAAATTAATAATGTAAATTTCATAGTACTAATTTCCCAAAACCTTATTTTTGATATTTTTTAAGAAGTGTAATGAGTCATCACAGTTGTAGTTTAAAAATTCTTGTATTTGAGTAATATATCGAGTAATATTTAAAAATAGGAAACATGAATTTCTCCCAAAAGGATTTATAGTAATTTAACTAATTACCAATTTTCAAGGTAATATATGATGAATGTATTAACATGTTTGGAATGTGACAAACAATAAAAAACTTGTGATATATGGGGGGACAATGTTAATATGATATTATGACATTATTTAAATTTTTTATTTCTTTTATCTTTTAGAAGGGTTAAAGGTTCACTATTTACGTATTTTTTATGTTAAAATGTGCATGAAGATTGAATGATGATTGTAATATCTCACTACATTTGGATTTATGCATATTAGAGAACCCTTTTATACAAAATTGTTTTTATGCTAACGGATAATAGGTGGGATGACATATAATGGTCTTATTATCTATTAGTTATTTAGTAATATAAAAGTATCCTTCTTTTTTATTGAAATTGGTGAAGTGTAAATGGAAAAAAAACACAGAAAAAGGATTAAATTTTACTTATAAATGATAATAATATCATGTTAGTATATCTTATTATAAAAAAATTATTTAAAATTATGAATGTTGTCTTGAAATATAATGTTTCTTATTATTATCAAATTTATATAGTATCAATGATTATTTCAAGATTCATCAATTTAGGGTTTTGTGTTTCATAGCTTTCTCTCGATCACCCACTGCCATGTGATTAGTGGGCATTATCGATCTCTATTATTATATCATCACCATCAATTGAATTTCTATAAAATAATAGAACACCTTCAACAATGAAAATTTATATGGGAAAGTTCAATGATAGCATCATAACAAGGTCAGTGTAGTGAATACCAATCCAATCCCCCTTAATCAGATAAATTCCATTTTGATTCTTTTGAGGGGTGTTTGAGAAACACATGATGCTAGTATCATGATCTTCCACCTCCATGGACATAAAATAGTCATCCAACTTATTACCATCGTTCAAAATGTAGACAATAATGATGTACTTATTTTTATGGTTGCCTCACCCCTTAATGAGGACAGAGTCTATAACCAATGGAGAGAATTTTCTTCAATGAATGAAATTAGGTATTGTCATGGAATATGTTTCCACCTGATTTTTTGTAGTATCATTCTGAGCACAAATTTTTATCCATGAGTACATAGTGTTTTCATTCTACTGAGACAGGTCTCCCCCTCCAATTATATGCATAAAAATTTAGTAGGATACTCCCCCCATGTAGTCCAGAATGACTCCACCACATCAAATGATATCCAAAATGCACGAATGATCAATGTAATGTTTTAAACACATAACAACAGGTAACAAATTAACAGAGTTGTGTCTCATCACTGGACATGATTTCTACAACACAACCACACACAACTTCATGGTTTTCAAGGAGGAGGCACCATGAAAATTATTGATACTACTTACTATATCTACCAAGAGATATTTTGTTCTCATGAATAAAGATCTCTACATAGAAAAAAATACCTTCAAATTTGGCCTTATTTCTGGCCATTTAGATACCCCAATACCAACACATAAAATCAGAGATCATGCAACTATTTTTGGGTTAGTTCCATGTGAACCATGAAAACATCATTCAAGAAAGTGGCACCCATAAGGTCTTAGAATAATAGACCAATGAACACACCAACGAATCTATAGATGTTTGTGGCCCATTCACCTTCAAAAAAGCAATGATAATAAATCTCATCACTTTTCTCCATGCAATAATGGCATCTTGAAACTACAATTATACCCATCCTCAACACATTTTCATCTATGAGAACATCCGAATTACTTATCCTCCATAATTGGAAGGTGAACATGGTTTGAACTCTGTCGCACTAGAACACGCATTTTCATGCCTTCCACTACCCCAAGGGGAAATATATCAAGTGAAAATATTTTGTCAAATATGTATGAGAATAGGAAGAAGTGAAAAAACATTTATATATACTCAAATTTAAGTAATTGAGATCCAAAACATCACACTAGTCATTATACAAAAAGTAATTGATGAATATAGGATACACACTAGCCTTCCTAAATTATTTCATAGGGGAAGGATAGCCTATAAAATCGATGTTCATGCCCACCCAGTTTTGAAGATAGAATGAGACAACAACCTTTATGATAATCTATTGATAATTCTTCATGTTGTTTGGTATCATTTCATTAATTAAGGACCATAAGGGAAATACCAATGATCTAACATTATCTGCATATCTGTTGTATTTATATGACATAATATTCCCCCAATGAGTATGCTACTCTACAACCCTCTACAGCAACCTTGCATGCATTTAGTGAATATTATCTTCCAGATTCCACACATTGATCCCACCCTCATGAACATGACACACCAATCTACCCCATGAGGTCTAATGACGGACCTTCTCAGTTATCACACCCCAAATAAAACCCGCCAATTTTTTTTGGATTGATATGAGAACCCCCTTTGACACAATATAGGCTATGAGTGCATAGATGGGGATAAATAATAATAGACTATTCATAAATGTTATCTGACCTCTAAAATAATACGAAGAAGTTATTCCATTTGATCACATGATTGGAAATATTATTCATAATACAATCAAATAATCAGATCTGGATCCATCTAGGAGTGATTAGAGACCCAGGATAATTCATTTAGAACACCCCCATCTGCATGTCCAACTTGTTACATATTAATGAGGCTTGTCTGTCCCAAAATTTGTTTGAAATATATATAATTCTCTTATATTTTTTGACCGAATTCCCACTCTAGAATCAATATTAATCTAGGATATTTTTTAGCACTCCAAACGATCTATTACTGGCATTAATAAAAATAAGGGTTCCATATGTGAACATCTGAAGGGATATAGATGTTTGGTTCATTGTCCTTTGGTATGAAAGTCGTTATCCTGTAATTGTTTTTAAAATCCATCATAGTGGATCAATCATTGGTATAATGAGGGTCATGGATATGGGGTATCATTATCTGATCCCAAGATATGTTGTGGAAACACCATGTGTTTTCCCATGAAATAAACTGCCTTCCATGTGGGGATATAGAATATAAAAAATATTTGGAGCCCATGTGGAGAATTATAAAACCTTGATCACCCTATTGATGAAACCCTATTCCATTTGTTTATATACATAATTCATATCAAAATTTTGACCCATTTTTGTTCCACATGTTTTGACGTTAATATCCCAAATCATCTCATGAGATAAAGAAACCACTATATAAGTAGACCAACCATTAAAAAAACCATTCATCTATAAGGATATCCATCAATAAAAATTATTAGATATCCATGATTTCATAATGATCGAAAATATTTTATAAGGATAATTAATCATGCATTCTGGCCAATAGTCATGAATGGATGATAGATCGTTGATATTATGAAGAATGACAAGAGTTGTATCCCCTACCACCCTAGGGATTAAAACACCTTGTAAGATGCCTTGAATGGCCATAATTATATCTGCCTTATTAGCCTACCATGTCCCCTTGTAGAATGTGCTAGGAAATTTGTCAGGGCTTGGAGAACACTTTGTGTTGAGGTTCCTGGAAGCATCATGAATCTTTTTCTCGTTAGGTAATGCTTCCAGGAAGGCTTCATCATAGTCAAACTTCATGTTGGATATTTACTCTGATAGTTTAACTTTACCACCAGGATAACTATTTTCTATACGTTATTAGAAAATGAATTAATTATTTTAAAAGGGAGAACTCCAAATTTCCATCAACATATTTTTTATCCGAGTATGATACATATTTCAGTATGATAGTTTTTTTAACAACCCAAATTTATTATTTTTATAACATGCATGGAAGTAGTTAGAATTAATATCCCATTCATGGATCCATTTTACCCTCAAGAATTCCCTAGTTATTCGTTTTTGTTTTAGGATTAATTATACAATATCATTTTTTTATTATAAATATTATCAAAGACCAAATCATCCCATGTACCTTCAAGTATTCGTTCTAGATGCTCAACTTATTGTTTATGATCTTCCACATCCTGATCAATAGTGGAATTTCAATTACATAGACATAGAGTTTATGTTTAATCCACCTCAATCTGTTATGGATGTCCACCCAAGAGTATCCTTGAGAAATATCTCTCAATCTATCATTAATAACCTAATTATAGCCATGTATACCATCGTAGTAGGAATAAAATCGAAATCACTCACATCCATCCTCATAGTACGAAAATTTATTATGAAAATTCTAGAAGTATGAGACACCACAAACAAGGTGATCAACCATAGTAGTGGGAATCCTAGAGATGGCATGGACATTCACCATTCACTAGTCTAGATGACTCTTACAGTTCCAACATACTTTTTGTTTGTTGATCCATATAAAATTATCATTATTATAACCCATTTCAACAAGTCACATACATTCCATGAATTGGGAGAATCTCATGCAAGCCACATTTGTAAAATATCACCTTCTATTCAACTCATCTAGGTCCATAATGATTTTGAAATCCCAGCCTATTATTCATGGGTATTCCTTCAAAACAAAGTCATTCAAATACTTCCACAAAACATCTGTCATTTGTGCACTAAAACATTAATACACCAACGAAATGAAAAGAGACTTCATTACCTTATTCAAATTCCCCCTAATATGTTGGTCACAATTGTTAATCAGATCCACTTTCATATACATTTTTTCTAAAGTCCTAATATGTTAGTTTTCTGGGTATGCATCCATGCCCACATGCATTTGGAGATTATATGAAAACTCACTAATCATTTATGGATTCTGTTTATGCTCTATTGAATCACTAATGCTCACCTTGTATTTTTTTACATGGATAATAAATCCAACTTCATTCCTTCTCCAAGGCCTCAGATCTTCCATATGATGATAAAAATACTTGGATCAATATTGGCATAGCATTGTCCCCATGCACATTGGCCCGATTAGGATGGGATGATTAGTACGTTGGTATGGATTGAATTTTTTCAATTTTTCACACATAATTGGTCAAGGACTAAAAAAAATTATTGGATAAGAGAAATATGAATGAATCTGATGTTCCTTCCATTAATCGTATAGATAGGTGATCGATCGCCATGGTTATTGTTCACCAATGTACCTAAAATATTTTTCATGTGATCCCCTAACTTCTCCTGAGGGATATATTAAAATAGGTGTGGTGATCATGATCATATCTCTTAATTTCCCCTATAGTTCTTCTCATGTGAATCCTTACATTCACATACTTTTGAATATCAATGAAAACATCATGCCAAGTTTAAACCACACCCCTCTTGACCATGTTAGGGTTTGGGTTACTGCGGCCAGTATGGTACCCCTTCCTGTAAACCTACACTGAGTGAACATGAACGTAGTAGTGGGAAAATAACTATGGAATAATAGTATAGACAATTTCATAGATCAATAAAAGATACACCTTTACTCTTAATGATATCTTATACAGAAGAGGAATTTACATATCCATCTCTACAAAACTTCGCTCAACTAAGCCATACACACTACTCTAGTTGCTTTTATCTGAACACTGTAATCCCCTGAGAGATTCCCATATGGGCGTGACAAGGGAACCATTATGGAATTGCAGTAGAAAACATCGCAGAAAAATCTACAACTACAGTTGAGAACTTTCCTTCCATCTGTGGACATCAAAGGAATACATGGTGAAATTGAACTGCCACCATTCTATAATCCATATATCCTTGCACCACAAATGTATAAATTCATATTCCATGGACAAAATTAGACAGTAGGAGGTCTGATGAATAGCCATCACCTATGTCATATTAGAGAGACCACAGAAAACCATGATCCTCTTGGAAATGGAGAGGGGTGGATTTGATGATCCAAACCACATAAAAAGAGTCCATTTGAGGAACCATAATGCTTCATGAGAGGCTTCAAATAGGGTAACCACCATTACACCAGAACCATCTATACAGATCGTTGAGATTATCAGCAAGATCTTTGGAAAACAGAACATCGTGAGCCTAGGGGAGAGCCACAACATTCATAATGGAAGGAAACGAGGCCCCATCATCCCTCTTGTAGGGATCCAAGTTATAGCAGGGGAGACTGCAACACATCAATGGGAGATGAGGGGATGATATAAAATGGGTACAGTGTTGAAACCCTAGTATGGGTTCACCCCAGAGATGGAACAATGATAAAATGAATTCAAAAATCCTTAGGGTGTGAGGCGCGTTCTCTTGGACGATGGAGGAGGCCATTCTGACACCAATTCTATGATTATTTATATTTTTATTCAATGTTTAGTATTTCATTCCCATATATTATATCCTATGTGAAAAACTAGTCATGTGATACATTGGGGTAAACATTATGTTTTAAACATTCCCATTTAAGGAATGTTATAGTATTCATTATTAAAATGTTGGTTCCAATGAAAAAAATATTCATGTATAACAATATTAGTAAAATATATGAATTTATATGGAGAAATTCAGTTTAAGTGTGTATAATGTAACCAATATAATAATCTTTTAGTTTTTCATTCTATTTTTTTTATCTTTTGATATTTTTCATTTCAAAAACACTTAATATTTCTTTTGTTATATGAAACCACTAAAAGTGGATTGCATTATATAAAAAAACCAAGTCAATCATTTTCTACAAAAAAACCCATATATTAGATTTTTGTACACATAAAAATATGTTTCTAATTTATTAAAAACATTATAGTGTACATTTTTTAGCTTCTGTCACACAAAAGTGTATGTTTTACCGAACTACAATATAATTTTTTTATATTAATTATATATTATTATAGTTGCCACATTGATTTTGAAATGGATGTTACAAATATGATTATCTAAATTGTGAAGATATGATTTACACATGTGTAAAAATGAATCTTTTAGTTATCAATTACAATAAGTTAATTTCCTATCTAGATGAAAATGTAGAAATACTTTTCAAAAAAAACTATTTTTCTATGTATAACCACAAATATACTTCAATAAAAATAAAAAAAATTCTATTAATGTTAAATATATAAATTTTATATTATATTTTCAATAAATATTATTTAAACTCATCTAATAGACTACATAGTTATAAGATAATAATTCATCCAATTTTATGAATAAAAACATGTATTATTCTAAATAGTAATTTTATAAACATTTAATGTAACCCCATTTAATATATTATTTTTGATATTTTTTAATTTAAATTTAATAAAACATAATATTTTAAATTAATAAATAAAAATTAAATTAGAGTGTCTTATTTTTATTTATCTGGAATGTTTCAATTTTTGATGAATAATGAAGAATACTAAATTTTAATTCTAAACTAATTTTCCATGTAATTTTTTAATAAGGTTAAATTATGTTTTTGATTCGTTTTAATGTTAAAATAGATGAATTATACATGAATTAGCTCTATTTATATCATAGAATGAAATTTCAATTCAAAATTATATATAGAAAATAACCAAACTTTAAAAAAATTCCATTCAGAACATGATTTATCGTCTTCTCTACAAGATTAAATTTGAAGTGATTTCTAACAATTATATCATCGGACATTGGAAAATTTGAGTAAATATTTTTTAATTATTATAAAACGCAATTCTAAATATTTATAAATTTGTTTTTTAAAATAAATTAATATATGTAATTTAAATTATTTACAATGATTAAGAGGATAATTAGTTTAATAAGAAACTAAACCTTACACATTAAGGCCATAATGGCATTGAAATTTGTTCAAAAGCCATTAGATGGACATATTTTTACTGTATCCACTCATAAATTGAAATTTTATCATTATTGGAGTCATGTATCAAATGAAAAACATGGGTGTAATTCCCTTTTCACAAATTTATAATAATTCCATTCATCCTCCACTATAAAAAACCACTCACCCCTCGTACTTATTCCAAAAACTAAATACATTTAGGTTGACAAAAATTGGATCAAATAATATCAATAATTGACTACATTAATACTATAATATAACCTATGTGCATAAATTCAACCAAGGTGTCCCTTTTTTTAAAACATAATGGAGTTACCCAAAGAATAGGTAACATTCTACCTCAAGCTATTTTGTTTTATTTCCATTCTCAACCCTATAAAATATTCATGATGTTTTTTATATAATAACCTAAATATCCATAGTTTAATTATATATTTTTATTCTATGGTTTATACCTACAATTATACGAGCATAAATCTAATTGGTAAGAAACATTTTGTTCTTGTGTATGGTGAAAAATCACCCCACGAAATGTCATTGTTCATTTTTCATTAGCCATTTATAATGGTAGGTAATTAAGATGGAATCTCTATATTTAAATGATATTAATGATATTTATAATATATATATTCATCTTCGTTTTTATATAACACATAACTTCATGTTTTCCATTTTGTGTAAATAAGATAAATTAATTTCGGGAAGTGTGGACAAGTGCATCCTCAAACAGATGTGATTATTTCAAACTCTAAATGGATTGTATTTAGGTTGAGTGTAGTTAAATTATAAGATATATATTACTTAATTTTTCAACTATTATTAATATATATATATATATATTAACACATATACTTCATTAGCTATTTTTTATCAATATAAAACTAAAATAGAAATAACATTTATGTGTGCAAACGACCGACCCCATCATTGAATGATGTAATAAATTTCATATTAATATATTAAATTTGTTATTAGAAATATATATATTTATACTAAATATTTATAATATTTATATCATTTTTAATTTTATTAATTTATTAAATAATGAAATATGTATGATTATCAATAATAAAAATCTAAAACATATATGAAACACAAATAATATATTACATGAAATATAAAATTAACATAGAGTTATTAATAAATGGATAATAATAAGTCCTAAAAATTATCTAGAATTACATATAATAATATGGTTTTATAGTAGATATAAAAAAATGTTATATTATTATACAGTAGGTTCGAATGTGTATGAATAATTGCATGACTAAAGATAAAATAATTTGATCTCACTTTTTATTTTCATCCGATACATTGTATATTAACCAAGATATTTTATGGCGTAGCATATATAATGAAGTAATACATGTTATATCATCAATTTATTTTATTTTATGACATTATAATATTATATTTATGTTATTATTTTAGGGAAATAATGATTCAAAAGCTACTCCAATATTAGGGCATTTCTCAACTCATTTTAATTTTCCATGAGACAAAAGCAATGTTCACATCCTATTTCTTATATGTGGTTTGTATAAATCCTATCGATATTATAATTTATTATTATAATTAAATTTTATTTTACTTACATATCCATATTATGTAAAGTGTTTCATGGGGTTTATGATTTAAAAGCTACCAAATCAGTAAAGTAAATTTGTCTCAATTTTCATTCTTTGAGACACATTCCATGTTTTGTACTTATTTTTTTTATATGAGAGTTATATACATAAATTGATATGTTATATCATGAATAAATTTATTTTAATTTTATTTTATATTGAATTTAATGTTATTATTTCAATTATATTATCACTCAAGGTCACCAATATGGTAAAACAATATTTCTTAAATCTCATCATTTATGGAGATTATTTATGACTATACTTAAATTGATAAAATAATATTATCTATATCTCAAAAATTCCTATGAATTTTTATTACCTATTTTAATTCATCTTATATCCATTTAATGGTGCTATTATTCAACACTTTATTACTTATGATAGTTAAAAAACAATTTTTTTTGGAAAATATGACTTCATCAATCCCTTTGGTTGGAAATATAAGTAATTTCAAAACCATGTTATCTAAAAAAAATAAAAAAATATTTTATCTTTAAAAAAGATATTTAAATGTTTTTTATATTAATTTATTTGTTTTCAAAATGACATTTGAGATTATTTTATTTGTTTTCATAGAAAAAATGTTTTAATAGTTCTTAACAAACTAAATTGATATATTTTTAAAGAAAAGGTGTTTAAAATGATTTTTAATATAATTTTATAATTTATCATGGAAATTGGTTCACAAGTGGGTTTTAATATACTTTAATAAGTGTTAAATGATATTTAAAAAGAAAAAAGTTTTCAAAATTCATTAAATTTGTAGAGTTTTTTTCAAATTGGAAAATATATCTTCCTCATGAAATGATTTAAATGGTTTTTCATGATTTGTTGTCAGTGTGGGTTCAACGAAAAAGATTTTGAAAATGATATGTTTTTTACAAAATGGATGTTCTCAATAAACATTAAAAATCATCATCCATATAAGATGACATCCATTTTTGTAGTTATTATTTACTTAGTATATGATCTATGGAAAAATTAATATTATCTCCCTTATTCTTTTCTATTTTGATAGATAGATGTTTCAAAAGCCTAATTATCATTGGAAGGGAACACAATGAAAAATTATTTTCAAACCCACTTTCATTTATAGGTTATTCTAGGATGAAACGATTTTGAAACCTATCTATTTTTATAGGATGTGATATGATAATATTTATATGATTCAATTTTCATTTGATGGGTTATGATATGACTATTTATTATCATCTAAATGATGTATATATTATTTAATTAATACATTTTTAATACATATATCCTTCCTAATGCATTTGGTAAGGAATTATATCTGATGAGATAATGGTGGGGAACAAGTAACAAGAATAATCAAAAATAGCAAATTGGTGCTTCCAGATTCAAAATGTGTAACATGTGTGTCATGATCCACTATGGAGAGATTGGAAAAACCTGATCTACTATAGAACGATAGGGACACCCAATACACTATTGGTGAATGGATGAACCTGATCCCTTATAAGGAAAGGATTGTGATTGTGGGTGGTGGTGTGTCCTTCCATGTAGTTCTAGTACCAATTATGTTCCCTAACATGTTTTGGGAAGTGAGACTTTATTTATAGGGAATGATGTTACATATTTATCGGTATTACACAAATTCTTTGTCGTATACCTCTAAAATGATCATAAAATTAATATTCTAGATTATCATAGGAATAATGTCTTATGAACATCTAATAATTATACCATGTCTCATGATTATTATCATTTTATGTAGGGTATGATATTCAAATTTATGATCATGTAATCATAACATTATGCACATGTTATGCTTACATATTTGTATTATTTACTTTTAAATATCATTAGAGATTACCCCTTTCTCTTATTTCCAAACCCAAGGTTATGAAGGGTGTTTTTATGTAGGAGTTGTAAAGGGTAGGATTTTTAATGTATATGTTTAATATCTTCAAAAGAATTTGAATAATGTGTTCTTAATTTCCAAATATAGTAAACTATTATGGTCCTCGAGCATGTAATTTTCTAATGTGAAGAATATTCATCTAAAATGAGGTATTATAAATGTATGTTAATTGTGGGTTTATATATTATATTTGAAAACTAGATACAAAATAATATTACTTCATTATTCAGGTACAATATCTCCCAAAAATATCTCAACTATTAGTACATTTCTCATCAATATTCTTAATAAGTCATTCCTAAAAAACCTAGGAAATGGAATCATATGAAATATTAAGATCTAATTATTAGTGAGGATAATAATAAGAGATATCATTTTATACTAATATAAAATAATAATATAATCATAATGGTTTGAGAGCATGACCATCACCTAAATTGTTATTACACTATCAATCAATATTCATAATCAAAAGTTACTTCCTAGGGAATTATTATTTCCACAGGAATGAGTCATAAAAGTGAAAAGTCCTTATAAATAATTTATTTACCATATATTTTTTCTCAATAAACCATGTAACAATAATAATAAAGAATGTATTTTATTTTTCCAAGAAAACACTCGAGACCATATAATCACAATGGATTAGGAATAGATACATGATTCTTATATTGGATCTATTATATTTTCTGTTTCCCCATAATGGATAAGGAATTTAATGTTTATTACCATATTGTATTAATCACAATGACATTATTCCTATAACTGATCAAGAACATCAATTGGTTTCCCATACTTTTATTGTTAGATAAAATACATTACCTGATGATTAGTAGGGATAAATAATTCCAAGCTCACACATCACATAATGAAATCCATACTTATATTTTCCACAAGATGTTAAAAAATTACACATATCATAATTTTATTACCAATGTAATGAAAATGGGATTAACAAATAACCCATCAATACAAGATTCAAAAATGCAGGATAAATAAATGATTTTTATATTCATTATATCATTTTATTAATTAAATATCTAGGGAATGAATAAAGATGGTATCATTATATTATTTTCCTTGTAAATATATCGAAGCATCAAAGGTAATAATCATATATTTAAATATATTTTATAAGATAAATTTAAACATTTATAGAGGAATATAACCACACCAATTTGGAATATATTATTTAAAGTATATGAATATACCCATTTTTTTATTTGGAAAATAACCTCAGAAACATGAAATTGAAGAATCAATGAATATATTTGTAATAAAGTATTGAAATTCTATATATACTGTCATGGACCCCTCCCCACAATGAGTTCCCCTCACGGGCCTACAATGTTGGAAGAGAGATAATGACCCATGAGTCCCTCCTGCAGTAGGCCCCGGGTTGGAAACTAGCACCGATGGTATAATCAACACACAAATGGGAGGCATTACCCTCTAAGAGAACACATGTGAAAGTGCGATATATGATAGACACCGACAAACACCAACTCAACCTATAAGATAAAATAAATAAAAAGTATACATATGAAATGTCATGCAAAACCACTACAACTAGAAGTAGGAAAAAACTGAAAGTACCCAAAAAGGAAGTAAAACAGCCGCAACCACAAGCTCAAACTACTCCTGAAACAACAAGCTAGTAGAAACCATCTTGATCTCCAACCATCTCCAAGTGACCTGAAAAACAGTTTATATATACATCGGGTGAATATTATAGTGTATTCAATAGGATCCTCTCCAAAGCCTCTTGTGCAAATGTAAATAAAGCATGCTAACGCACAGTGAACCAAAAGTGAAACTAACTCGTCACCTAAATTGGTATATTATGTTCCCAACCTCACCATGGCTACTCTCACCAAGTAATCCATACAAGAGTATATAATATAACAATGAATATAAAGGGTAACTCGCTACCACTTCCCCATTGGTTTTTCGAATTTCCCCAATGTCGCACATCCTAAGAATCACTGTCCAAAAAAAATTCCCGCAGACACTTGGCCTAAGAACCACAACATGGACATCGTGCTAAAAAACACCACGCTTCCGCTCATGAAAGTAACCAAGTAGTTTCCGGGAGCCACCATAACTCGCATAACGTGTATCATACGTCGGGTATTATACCTCAAGCTATTACAGCCCATACACAGAGTAAGAATCCTCAAGCCATCACGGCCTTTACATTTTACACCTATAGTAGTCCATATGATATTATATCAAGAATATATGTTTGTGAATCACCATAGTCCATTACCACCATCCACACACATATATGGGGAAAACTAACCACTGTGCCTACCAGCCCAAGTATCTACCAAGAGATGAGGGTGGGGACAAAGGGGGTAGTAAGCCATCCATCCTCCCACAAGAATGTTGGGTAAATCACCCTCTAGGGCTCAGAATCCCTAGGGTGCTAGTTTCCATTACTGAGAGGGTGGAGTAGCGTATAGAAACAGAAAAAATATAGAATATACTATATCTCACAACCACACTATGGGTATAACGTAGTCTTAGACTCAACTGCAGCTAACGTATCCTTGAATCTAGGCTTCCACTTCTATGACTACTTATCCTATAAGCACACAACCATTTAAAAAGATTTGTAGCCATGGTTCATTCCATTTTTATCAGTTCCACTTTACGTTAATTAATTATTTAAACATTATTTAAGTATTTATAATACCACGTTAAACATCAGTAGCATCACACCCAAATTCCACCATCCCTTTAAAAGTACAACCACATCATTATGTTCCAGTAACTCCAACCCGAAGGGTTAACATCATTTAATCAATGATTCATTACAAATTTACTTTTCCATATCCCCGTGAATTCTAGAAAAAAAAATCTATGCTACTAAACACAAGGGGGATCTACACGGTGAGTAGATGCACTACCAATGGAGTATTTTCCGACTATAGAAAGAGTGTATACCCATCCTCCCCTGAGAAGCTAAACACGGAAATCACATCGCATTCCCCGCACTTCTTCGCCACATTCAGAATAAGGTTAAGCAAGACCAGCTGCCATGAGTAGTACAGAAATGTAAGGTATATAATTAACCAATAAGAATCATCAAGAATTAAACCATCACATTTATCTCGTTCCATCATCCCTAGTGTCCTCCCCAACAACCACATGCATAAACAGATGCATCTTTCCACTCTAGGTGTCACGACCCGCCCTCGGGGTCCGTGCCGTGACTACCCCAAGCCCGCCTTCCATAGGCCAGGGGCTGGCGACTAGCACCAAGGCGTAAATCCCGGTAAAAGGGAAGGCATTGCCTTTGTAAAGTAAACAAACACCACAAAGTAAGCAAGCGGAATGTAAACACTAAGCAAAAGTAGAGTACAACTGAAAGTGCGGAAAAGTAAATGGGGTAGTAAACAAACCCAAACTGAAAGTAAGGTACAACTCGAAATGGAAAACAGCAACTGAAAAGTAAAAGCCGCTACACCGAGCTGTCCACTGAAAATCCCACCTGAAGGGTGGGTACAGATAGCTCCACTGCTCCACGGGTCCCGCCGTCCGCTCCGAGCACGTCCCACCCAGTGGTCCACCTCCAGGTACCGTCCTGCTCTGCAAGCCTCAGCTAAGATCAACGATGTCCGTTGTCTGCAACCAACACAACGTAGTGCGGGCAAAGCCCGTGAAGGGGTGAGTATAAGATACTCAGTAGGGACCCCGAGACCCCTGAAGGTCTCTCAAATCCACAAAGGATAAACCACGAAGAAAGGTACAATCACGAAGTAACAATCGACACTGCTTAGGTATATGCCCATACATATACCTAAGTCATCAATTCAAATACACTCCAACCTCCGAGCCCAAGTACAACCCAATCCACACAGGAAAGTAAACGTATTCCACACATGAAAGCAAAACGTAATCCACACCGGATAGCACAACTCAATCCACACAGGAAAGCAACAGGATTCAGCTCACACAGGATTTTCATTATCAAAACGTAACTACTGAAGAGCCCCATCTCTGAAGTGTACAGTGTCCTGTCACGACTCTGAGATACTGCTCACTAACCTAAGACTGCTGAGGTACTCCTCCTGTCGAGTACCGCGGGTCTACCGCCAACTACCGGGCGCTCCGTCCGCTGAGGGTCTGCTGCCAAATACCGGGAGCTCACCCAAATAGCCTACAGAGGTACTCCTCCAGTCGAGTACCGCAGGTCTGCTGCCAACTACCAGGCGCTCCGTCCGCCGTGGGTCTGCCGCCAAATATCGGGGGCTCCGTCCACTGGGCTAGTCGACTCACTCCAAGTCGAGTCGGTCGAGAAGTCTTCAGGTCTCAGCCGGCTACACGGTCTCCGTACTCCGTACGCTCGTCTCCAATATCGCGGGTCTGCCGCTACAACCAAGCGCACCACCTCTATCGTGTAAAACAGAAGAATCAGCTCACACAGAACCGCTGAGTGTAGACCCACACAGGATCGGATCCACACAGGATCGGTAGCACTGGTCCACGTAGGATCGCTGAGTGCAGTAGTCGTCGCAGTCCACTGAGGATCTCTGCACAGTCGTCACCGCAGTCCACTGAGGATCTCTGCACGGTCGTCGTCGGAGTCCACGGAGGATCTCTGCATAGTCGTCGCCGCAGTCCTCTAAGGATATCTGCACGGTCGTCGCTGTCGAAGTAGCAGTCGCAGTAGCAGTCACAGTAACAGTCGCAGCCAGCACTAGGGTTCCCGCACACAGTAAGCTCGTTCGGAGGATCCGCTCCATGAGCTGAGAGGCTGATACATCAACTGTCACAAAGTCCAGATTTGATGTATCCAAAAGTTCCGTATCGTCAACAGAAACTCAACGCAACAGACGGCGCGTCGATCGGACGCCCGGTCTGAGAGTTATTGGCATTTTCGTCCCCGGGGCCCGGTTGGTTTTCAAGGCAAAAACAACACGACCGTACTCCACCTGCGTCCAAACCTCGGGCGGAGTATGCCCAAAGATCCGTCTCAGTAAGAGGAACACAACACAGCTGACGGCACGTCAATCGGACGGCCGTAGCTCAAGATGTGAGCGTTTCCGCTCCGAAGGCCCGGTTGGTTTCGTGAACGAACCAACCCGGCCGAACTCAAAGTAATATGAAACCTTGAGTGCGATATACCAAAACGACCGTCTCGATCCAAGGATCCAGTTGCCGCATAAGGTTCATCATTCGGAGGTCCGTGGCTCAAGTTATGGCCAAAATACCGAAACTGATTCGAAACGGGGGTCCGGGTCCGGGCCGACCCGGCCCGACCCCCCCTGGTCTGACCTGAACCGGGTCGACCCGACCCGGATCCGATCCGGTCCGCTGGAACCGGCCCGGCCGGTGGTGGCGCGGCGGCGCGGCCCGGCCAGCGGCGGCGCGGCCAGGGAGCCGCACATGTGCCACACGCGGGGGGTGTAACCCCCCTTTTTTGGATCTCGGCCGGCCTAAGGCCGGCCGTTTCTTTCTTCACGCGGGACCCACGGGTCCCGCCTCCTATCCAAACTGGCGGCCGGCGCGGCCGGCCGCCTTCCTCTTCTCCGCCGCGGCCGTAGCCGCGGCTCCTCTTCTCCGCCGCGGCCGTAGCCACGGCTCTTCTCTGATCCCCGGCGGCCGGCGAGGCCGGCCGCCCCTGGCTGCTCCGCCGCGGCCGTCCGGCCGTGGTTCTCCCTCTTCCTCCGGCAGCCGGTTTTCCGGCCGCCCCTTCTTGCTCGGCCCTTGAACGATTGGCGCGGCGTAATGGCGTCACGCCCCTCCGCCGCAGCCCGACTCCGGCCACGGTCTCATCCGATTTCAAAGGCGTGGCATTAAATCGCCGCGTTTCTTCGTCGAGACCCAAACCGGCCTTAAATTCTTTTGTTCCTGCATGGTGCGACGACACCGCGCTGTCTCCGCTAAAACATCACGAAAGATTAGAAGGGGGAGGAGAATCGGCCGTGTTCCTGTGGTCCGGTCTCCTCCAGTTAAAACGATATCAATTGGCCAATCGTAATAACACAACAAATAACGTTTCACAATTTTTTTAATAAAATTTGGAACTACGCCCAACGGATTATTCTTTCGTGTTCAAGGGAATGATACACGTAATTTAAAAAGAACAAACCCCTACCTTGGTTCTGGAATGATGTTCGATGATCGATAACGATTCGCGGAAGTCGAGCGTCGCGGAAGAAGAACGTCGATGTCGCGGTTATGTCGTCACGGAAGACGTTTCCTGAGAACGTGGAGTTCTTCGTCGAAGTTCGAAGTCAGAGTTGAAGAAGAAGAAGAAAAGGAGAAGCTCCAAAAATTCCTCTAAGGGTGGTAAAAGAAATTCAACCAAAATAAAATAAGCTTTAAGCTTATTTTATTAAATAACATTACCACATGAATTTCAAAGGTTTGAATTTGAACAACTCACCTCCATTAAAACTTTAAGTTGTCAAACATTAAATAAGGAGGGTTAAAGGGAGATGGAAGGTTGGGTTTCATGTGGGCCCTACCACACTTAATCCTCCCAAGGGAGGTTAAGTGGATGTGGGTCCCACTCCCAACTCCCTTGGGAAGGATTAAAAAAAACAACATCAAGTTAAAATAAAATTTTGTATTTCACAAATTTTATTTAACTTAATCTAAAAACCCAAAAACTAACTTTCAACCCGTAACAAACGCAACTTCCGAAAAGGTCTCCTTAAGCGAATATCGGCGCTGTGAGTTCATCGGTTCCCTCAGATTTCAATTCCGAGCACCAGATCAAAAGTTAGAAATTCCCGCTCGTTCGTTCACTGAACGTACCCGAGCCAAACTTCGGAAATTGATTCCGGGCACTCCGGGCCTCGGAATCTGGTGCCGTCAAAAACCGCGCTCTTGTAAAATTCCAAAGAAAATTAAGAAAAAATTTCCCTTGAATTTTACAGGTCTTTACATTACTCCCACCTCAGGGCTTTACGTCCCCGTAATGATACATCAAAAACTAGGGAAACAAATGAGGGTACTGAGCATGCATCTGAGCCTCCCGCTCCCATGTGCTCTCCTGAAGATTCACGTGCTTCCATCTGATGCGCACAAGAGGAATCGATCACCCACGCAGGACCCGCTCTTGTCGATCCTCTATCTCCACCGGGACCTCCGTAAAAGTTGCCCCATCGTCCACGTCAAGCTCCCCATGGTCAATGATGTGCGTCGGGTCGTGCACGTATCTCCTCAGCTGAGATACGTGGAAGACGTCGTGCACCCGGTGCAACTGAGGTGGAAGAGCTAGGCGATAAGCCACCTCGCCAACCGTGTTGAGGACCTGAAAGGGTCCGATGAAGCGCGGAGATAACTTGCTGCCTCGGCCAAATCTCTGAATACCACGTCGAGGTGAGACCCGCAAGAAGACGTGGTCGCCATCCTCGAATTCTAGTGGCCTCCGCCTCCTGTCAGCGTAAGGCTTCTGCCGGCTCTGAGCTGTACTCATCCGCTCCTGGATGACCTGGACCTTCTCTGTCGTGGCCTGGACCATCTCCTGTCCCACCAGAGCTGCAAGATTTCTTCTTTGCCGATAAGAGAAATCTGGTCCCATCCCCTGGATGAACCACATTCTTTGCCTAAAATAGTCAATCCTAACATGGATGATACTAATCCATACCAAGGATGACGTCGTAAGGCCTCGACGCTACTACTAAGAGATTCAACCGTTACTCTCGCCTCCAAGGGTTGAGTCACACTGTCTGCATCAGTGTGTGGTAACTGGGTCTCCTCCAGTAGATGTCTCACAAGTGACGGTCAAGTCAACAGCCAAAACTGGAACCTCTTAGTAACATCACGAAAAAGGACAGGAACGAAAATATCACAAAGGTATGCGTGTTTTATTATTGTAGCTCATAATACAAGACGCTACACAAATGCAACAAGGAACCAGAAGTACAAAGGATGTATCCACTAGTTCTGCTGCTGTCCATCGGCTACCATAGCTCCATGATCGAAGGCCTCGGCTGCCTGAAGTTGAGCTCTCGCATGTTCACCTACTCCCTGTGGTCGGGGTGGACCTCCTGGTGGTGGTGGTGGAAGAGCCTCAAAGCGTCGCCCACCACCGGCTGCTCGTCCATCTCCTCTGCCTCGTCCGCCTCCTCCCTGCGGACCGCCACGGTCGAACCTCTGCCTCTGCCTGGGAGGATCTTCACTTAACTGCTGATCATCAGCATGGCGGGTCGGACAGTCACGAGCCATGTTACCAATCCCGCCACAGGAGTAACACTGCCCACTCTCGGCACGCCTGGCTCTGACTCCACCCCGGCTTCCCCGTACAACTGAGCCTGATTCGTGCAGTCGGCCACCGGTAGGTCTGGTCTGCCTGGAACCCTGAGTCATCCGTCAGCTACCTGTTGCCGAAGACTCCGCTATCTGCCTCCCTGCGGTAGGTCTCGATGTGGACTCATCCAGGAAACTCTCGATCAGGAGGGCTCGCTCTAGTACTCATGTCTGAGTCTGTATGCTGAGGGAGATCAGCGATGCCCTGATCTCGTGTCTCAAACCCTGCTCGAAGGTCTGGGCCCGGAAGAATAGGTCCCGTACCATGTCGGTCCAGTAGCGCGAGAGATCGGTAAATCTCGCAGAGTACTGAGCGACCGTCATGCTGCCTTGCCGCAGCTGAAGAAGCTCCTGGATACGCACCGCACGAAGGGTGGCTGGGATAAACTCCGAGCGAAAAAGGCTCTCAAAGTCCGTCCAAAGTAGAGATGTATCATCGTGAACCTAGAGCATCAAGCTCCACCATCGTCCTGCTGCTGCGTGTAGTAGGCTCGCAGCGAGGATCACCATGAGGTCTGCTGGTGTCCTCACTAGCCTAAACACTCGTACCACTGCCTCCAGCCAGTCCTCTGCTACCTGGGGATCCGTCTCCCCGCGAAACCTGGGTGGTCGCTGGCGCTGAAACTCATGCAGTGCGCTGAGGCGACGTGCATCGTCAGCGGCTGGTGCTGGAAGTATCGGGGGCTCGGCGGGTAGTGCTACCGCCGGTGCCACTGCTGACAAAGGGCCCTGCACCGAGGCCTCATCGATCGGTGGGCTGTCGTCACGATCAACTCTCGGAACCCTAGCTGGCTGCCGTCGTGGGGCCATCCTTAAAAAGAAACAGGTGCGCCACGGTCAGAACAGTATACCTGGTGAGCTGATTTAAGTAATCACAAAGAAAACTTTGAAACACACACGCAATCAATGTTTTCGTGCATTAAGTCGGAAATCAAAAGTCAGGGTCCTGGTGTACGGATACGTCGGCCGCCGCACCAACACTGGACTCCCTGGACTGATAACCACACTCAATACGCTAAACATTATTGCTTCACATAGAAAAGATCAGAGTTCGCGGTAGAACCGAACACCTCTGATACCAATTTGTCACGACCCGCCCACGGGGTCCGTGCCGTGACTACCCCAAGCCCGCCTTCCATAGGCCAGGGGCTGGCGACTAGCACCAAGGCGTAAATCCTGGTAAAAGGGAAGGCATTGCCTTTGTAAAGTAAACAAACAACGCAGAGTAAGCAAGCAGAAAGTAAACACTAAGCAAAAGCAGAGTACAACTGAAAGTGCGGAAAAGTAAATGGGCCAGTATACAAACCCAAACTGAAAGTAAAGTACAACTCGAAAGGGAAAACAACAACTGAAAAGTAAAAGCCGCTACACCGAGCTGTCCACTGGAAATCCCACCTGAAGGGTGGGTACAGATAGCTCCACTGATCCACGGGTCCCGCCGTCCGCTCCGAGCACGTCCCACCCAGTTGTCCACCTCCAGGTATCGTCCTGCTCTGCAAGCCTCAGCTAAGATCAACGCTGTCCGTCGTCTGCAACCAACACAACGTAGTGCGGGCAAAGCCCGTGCAGGGGTGAGTATAAGCTACTCAGTAGGGACCCCGAGACCCCTGAAGGTCTCTCAAATCCACAAAGGATAAACCACGAAGAATGGTACAATCACGAAGTAAAAACCGACACTGCTTAGGTATATGCCCATACATATACCTAAGTCATCAATTCAAATACGCTCCAACCCCTGAGCCCAAGTACAACCCAATCCACAAAGGAAAGTAAACGTATTCCACACAGGAAAGAAAAACGTAATCCACACAGGATAGCACAACTCAATACACACAGGAAAGCAACAGGTTTCAGCTCACAGAGGATTTTCATTATCAAAACGTAACTACTGAAGAGCCCCATCTCTGAACTGTACAGTGTCATGTCACGACTCTGAGATACTGCTCACTAACCTAAGACTCCTGAGGTACTCCTCCTGTCGAGTACCGCGGGTCTGCCGCCAACTACCGGGCGCTCCGACCGCTGAGGGTCTGCTGCCAAATACCGGGCGCTCACCCAAATAGCCTACATAGGTACTCCTCCAGTCGAGTACCATGGGTCTGCTGCCAACTACCAGGCGCTCCATCCACCGTGGGTCTGCCACCAAATACCGGGCGCTCCGTCCACTGGGCTAGTCGACTCACTCCATGTCGAGTCGGTCGAGCAGTCTTCAGGTCTCAGCCGGCTACACGGTCTCCGTACTCCGTACGCTCATCTCCAGTATCGCGGGTCTGGCGCTACAACCAAGCGCACCACCTCTATCGTGTAAAACAGAAGATTCAGCTCACACAGAACCGCTGAGTGTAGACCCACACAGGATCGGACCCACACAGGATCGGTAGCACTGATCCACGTAGGATCGCTGAGTGCAGTAGTCGTCGCAGTCCGCTGAGGATCTCTGCACAGTCGTCGCCGCAGTCCACTGAGGATCTCTGCACGGTCGTCATCGGAGTCCACGGAGGATCTCTGCACAGTCGTCGCCGCAGTCCACTAAGGATCTCTGCACGGTCGTCGCTGTCAAAGTAGCAGTCGCAGTAGCAGTCACAGTAACAGTCGCAGCCAGCACTAGGGTTCCCGCACACAACAAACTCGTTCGGAGGATCTGCTCCACGAGCTGAGAGGCTGATACATCAACTGTCACAAAGTCCAGATTTGAGGTATCCAAAAGTTCTGTATCATCAACAGGAACTCAACGCAACAGACGGCGCGTCGATCGGACGCCCGGTCTGAGAGTTATTGGCATTTTCGTCCCCGGGGCCCGGTTGGTTTTTAAGGCAAAACCAACCCGACCGTACTCCACATGCGTCCAAACCTCGGGCGGTGTATGACCAAAGATCCGTCTCACTATGAGGAACACAACACAGCTGACGGTACATCAATCGGACGTCCGTAGCTCAAGATGTGAGCGTTTCCGCTCCGAAGGCCCGGTTGGTTTCGTGAACGAACCAACCCGGCCGAACTCAAAGTAATCCGAAACCTTGAGTGCGATATACCGAAACGACCGTCTCGATCCAAGGATCGGGTTGCCGTAGACGGTTCTTCATTCGGAGGTCCGTGGCTCAAGTTATGGCCAAAAGACCGAAACTGATTCGAAACGGGGGTCCGGGTCCGGGATGACCCGGCCCGACCCCCCCTGGTCTGACCCAAACCGGGTCGACCCATTCTGGGTCGACCTGACCCGGATCCGACCCGAACAGGGTCGGACCGACCGGGTCCGCTGGAACCGGCCTGGCCAGCGGCGGCGCGGTCCGGCCAGCGGTGGTGCGGCCAGGGAGCCGCGCATGTGCCGCACGCGGGGGGTGTAACCACCCCTTTTTTCGGATCTCGGCCGGCCTACGGCCGGCCGTTTCTTTCTTCACGCGGGACCCACGGGTCCCGCCTCCTATCCAAACCGGCGGCCGGCACGGCCGGCCGCCTTCCTCTTCTCCGCCGTGGCCGTAGTCGCGGCTCTTCTCCGATCTCCGGCGGCCGGCGACGCCGGCCGCCCCTTGCTGCTCCGCCGCGGCCGTCCGGCCGCGGTTCTTCCTCTTACGCCGGCGGCCGGTTTTCCGGCCGCCCCTTCTTTCTCGGCCCTTGAACGATTGGTGCGGCGTAATGGCGTCACGCCCCTCCACCGCGGCCCGACTCCGGCCGCGGTCTCATCCGATTTCAAAGGCGCGGCATTAAAGCGCCGCGTTTCTTCGTCAAGACCCAAACCGGCCTTAAATTCTTTTGTTCCTGCGCAGTGCGACGACACCGCGCTGTCTCCGCTAAAACATCACGAAAGATTAGAAGGGGGAGGAGAATCGGCCATGTTCGTGCGGTCCGGTCTCCTCCCATTAATACGATATAAATTGGCCAATCGTAATAACAAAACAATGAACGTTTCACAAATTTTTTAATAAAATTTTGAATAACGCCCAACGGATTATTCTTTCGTGTTCGAGGGAATGATACACGTAATTTAAAAAGAACAAACCCCTACCTTGGTTCTGGAACGAAGTTCGATGATCGATAACGATTCGCGGAAGTCGAGCGTCGCAGAAGAAGAACGTCGATGTCGCGGTTAAGTCGTCACAGAAGACGGTTCCCGAGAACGTGGAGTTCTTCGTCGAAGTTCAAAGGTTTTTCGTGTTCTTCGTCAGAGTTGAAGAAGAAGAAGAAAAGGAGAAGCTCCCAAAATTCCTCTAAGGGTGGTAAAAGAAATTCAACCAAAATAAAATAAGTTTTAAGCTTATTTTATTAAATAACTTTACCACATGAATTTCAATGGTTTGAATTTGAACAACTCACCTCCATTAAAACTTTGAGTTGTCAAACATTAAATAAGGAGGGTTAAAGGGAGATGGAAGGTTGGGTTTCGTGTGGGCCCCACCACACTTAATCCTCCCAAGGGAGGTTAAGTGGATGTGGGTCCCACTCCCAACTCCCTTCGGAAGGATTAAAAAAACAACATCAAGTTAAAATAAAATTTTGTATTTCACAAATTTTATTTAACTTAATCTAAAAACCCAAAAACTAACTTTCAACCCGTAACAAACGCAACTTCCGAAATGGTCTCCTTAAGCGAATATCGGCGCTACGAGTTCATCGGTGCCCTCGGATTTCAATTCCGAGCACCAGATCAAAAGTTAGAAATTCCCGCTCGTTCGTTCAGTGAACATACCCGAGCCAAACTTCGGAAATTGATTCCGGGCAATCCGGGCCTCGGAATCAGGTGCCATCAGAAACCGCGCTCTTGTAAAATTCCAGAGAAAATTAAGAAAAAATTTCCCTTGAATTTTACGGGTCTTTACACTAGGGGTCATCTTCTTCCATAATCAAAAAGCCTCCATACCCCCCACATATCACACCAGCCATCCAGGATCACTTCACAACACAAGCAGTAGGTAAAAAAACATTTTAACAATTGCTCTCTTGGACCTTTAACAAACAATAGGGTAAATCAGAACCCTACAATGAGTTGTATTTTATTGATCAATCGAATCATTAATCCGAATTAGATTAGAAAATTATTATTATTAGGTTCCAAATTCAGGAAACCTAATCAATAAGCTATCAAAAGTAATGAAACATGCTTACTGCACCATTTTGATTAATATCAAATTACAAAAATAATAACCATATTTATTTACATTCCTTTTTATCATTAGCCAAACCATTATAAATTAATTTAGGCATTACGTTCTTTACAAATTTCCATCAAAAACAAAATGCTAAAAACAAAAATCATTGATATCACTCTATCTAGGAAAACAAGAGGCAATAACATACGATCTATTTCAATTTGTTTATCCAGTTCAAATATTTATTAGGTCAATTAAATTGTGATATAGTGGGATAAAAATTGATAACAATTGAGTTTCATGTAAAAGAAGAGAGAATAAACACATCTCATACCTTAAAGGGTTCTTGACATTCTTTATATGAGATATTCCCACACAGAAGATCATGATCGCCTCCTCTCATGACAACTACATCCACCCGAGTATTCCACAGTACGACCGTACCAACAAAAACACAAGAAAATTTTATTAGAAGCATGGAGATAACATGCTATAATATGTAAAGGAGAAACAAAAGAATATGAAACCCAAATGAAAAATGATAAAAGATAACTTGTATAAAATATTGATCGATACTGCTTGGTTGCATCAAAGCAGAGAGGAACCAATACGAGGAGGAATGTTTGATTGTGCAACTCCAATGAGAAGGAATGGGATGTTTGAGCATCTTGAAGGTTACAGGCACATCAGCATCACGTGGGTGGATGTGCCCACTTGGATTTTTTTCATTAGAAATGATCATTATTGGATCAATAAGATGATAAATGACATTCTCCACAGGTCAATTCATAGAAATAGAATAAGAAGGAGAAAGTTCTCGGAACCAAAAATGTGGATTGTCACAGGTTGATTATTATTAGTTTAATTAATTGAAAAGAAGTACCATTTGGGTGTTCTTTCTTCATTGATTTTCTTGATCACGTTCCGATGTGATTCATCATTGCATCACAGATGCCAAGGGTTGACTTCCTCTATCTGTGATCCACATGTGCACCATGTATCTTTGGACGTCACCAATGGTGTCTCAAAGTGCTAGCATGTAGACACCTTTTATTATGTTACCCACCTTAGATCATCTTGATCTGATAAAGAGGATATCACTCGGTCTTGAGAGTGTTCTTGGAGGAAGGAGTTCTTTCGGTTTTGAGAGAATTCTCCAGAATTGTTGTGCACAACGATTCATAGGAAAATAGTCAGGGTTCTGAGGATATTTATAATCATGTTTGAGGTTGTAGAGTTATGAAAGTAAATAAAAGCATTACGAAATTTTTTTATTTCATTAACTCTATTGAAAACCACATGTTGAATAATTAATTCATTGACATGCACCCACACTGATTATAATAAATATCATTTTAAAAAGTGATATTTTCTCAAAATACTGACTGAAATAACAACACAGCGTGTAATCATAAATACATGGAATGTACTTCTTTTTCATTAAAAAACTATAGGGTGTGTATCATTAACACATGGTGTGTACTTGTTTCCAAAATAAAAACTACACATCACGTAATCATTAATACATGAAGTGTATTTGTTTTCATTTTATTCTTCCTACAACATTAAAACGATTTAGGCTTCCTTCAATTGATATTAAACCATATATGGGAATAATCTTTATTCTACTTGAGATAATTTGATACACATAGTTTGGGACCCTCTAGGCCTCATTATCATTGTAATTAGGTGGGGTTGCCTAGAGTCCATGATTATTGTTTAGCAACAGGTCAAGGAACCCATGAGAAATAAGTTGATCCCGCATTGACATGTCACCTCATATGAATGTTTAATATGTAATTTCATTCCTTTGGCTCAATATCTCATCAACAAGGTTTCATGGCAGTGTTATAAACCTATATGCTGGATCTGTCAGTCATTTACTTCTGGAAATAAACTCGTTGTGACACCATGGCCATGGAATTTTTGTGATAGTTCTATTTCAATCAAAGGGCCCACGATATCTACTTCCATAAATATGGAAGGGACAAACCCTTCCTCGAGATATCCATTAACATCTTGTCATTTGTGATGCACCCAATGTACCCAACTTCCTGCCAACTCTCTTCATAATGGTTTTTGTCAGAAAATCTATGTGAGTGAGTCATGACATGTGTTAATGATAATCATCTAATCTAAGGATCATTACACATGCTCGTAGATAGCAATGTCTGAGGACACCAAGACATGCAGAATTGCTACTGGTGGGTTTGTTCTTATAATCTCCCATCTTTGAGATTACCAAGTGTGAACTCCATGGGAAAGAGTTCCATCTTCTTACGAGTACTCGCATGTTAGGGTCTATATACTATGTGTAATATCATAGTTTTTCATCCAACCATGGAACATTATTTAAGAATATTGTTATAGAATTTCAAAATTCTCATCATAGCGGGGATTGGCCGTGACCTTATTAATGAAACAAATCTTCGAAGACATTATTATATTATAGTAATGTAGAAAATTAACAATATATAATAAGAGTAAATTCATGTAATAAAAGTACAAAGCAGTTGGTTTTCAGGAAACCAACACTTACAAACTAATACTTAGACTAGGGCCAACTACCTACGACTTTTAGTCCGCTAGAACTCACATGATGATCATGTTTCTTCTAAGTCAAGGCTTTAGTCAGGGGGTTCGGCACGTTGTCTTCCATGAAAATACTGCTCACTGCAACTTCACCTCTCTACGAAAAATCCCTTAAGATATGATACTTCCGAAGTATGTGCTTTGTCTGCTAATGTGACCTTGTCTCTTTTGCAAGTTCCACTGCTGTAGTATTATCACAATAGTGTGTGATAGGATCTTAACGGCTAGGTACTACATCCACCTCTTGGATGAACCTTCACATAAATACTGCTTCTTTTGATACCTCAGAAGCTATGATATACTCGGAATCTGTTGTAGAATCTTCCACCACACTATGCTTTGAGCTCTTCCTGCTCACTACACCTCCATTCAAACTGAAGATTTATCCAGTCTGTAACTTCATGTCATCATGATCAGTCTGGAAACTAGCATATACATGTGATCTGATGACTAGTTCCTCATCTCCTCCATAAACCATCAACATATCCTTAGTATTACTCAGATACATAAGGATGGTCTTGACTTCCATCCAATGATGGTCTCCTAGATCAGCTTGATATCTGCCTAACATACTTAATGTGTAAGAGACATCTAGCCTTGTACATAGCATAGTGTACATGATTGAACCAATCGCAGATGAAAAAGGTATCCTTTCCATTTTCATTCTTTCCTCATGTTTCTGAGGGTACATTTTCCTATAAAGATGAATTCTAGGTGACACTGGCAACAATCCTTTCTTGGATTGTTCCATACTAAATCTCATCAGTATCTTTTCAACTTATGTACTTTGACTTAGGCCCAACATTATCTTTGATCTATCATGATGTATCTTTTTCCCAATAATATATGTTTCCTCACCCCAATTATTTCATCGAGAATCATTTATCTAACCATCTCTTAATTGACTATAAGACAGGTACTTCGATTCTAATTAGTAATATGCCATCAACATATACTATTAGGAAAACGATTTCACTAGCATAAATCCTCTTGTAGACATAAGGATCAGATTAATTCTTAACAAAGAATATTTTTGTTAAAACTTCATCAAAATGAATGTTCCATGACCTTGATTCTTGATTTAATCGATAAATGGATTTCTGCAACTTTCATTCCTTGTTGGCATCATTTGGAGTCACAAACCCTTCAAGTTCTGTCCTGTAGACATCAACCTGGAGGTTCTCGTTAGGAATGATGTTTTTACATCCATTTTTGAAATTTCATAGTCATGTTAAGCGGCAATGGCCAAAAGGTTCTTGATAGATTTCAGCATCGTAGCCGGTGAAAAGGTTTCATCATAGTCAATTCCTTGATGGTGTCTAAAACCTTGGGAAACCAGTCATGCCTTATAGGTTCTAACTTTCCCCTCCTTGTTTAGTTTCTTCTTGAATACCCATTTATTAACAATAGGGTCAACATCAATAGGATGATCTACCAAAATCCAGACCTATTTTTGGTAAATGGAATCCATTTCAGAATTTATGGCTTCTTGACACTGGGAAATGTATGTGCCTTCAACTTCTTCCTTATACGTAAGGGGATCATCATTGTCAACCTATATTGAGTCACCATCCTCGGTGACAAGAAAACCATATTGTTCTGGTTCTCTTACCTCTCTTGTGCTCCAACGCAGTTCTTAAGTCTCTAGAATATATTTTTCATCCATGGGGTCTTGTGGAATTTGTTCTTGTACCAATTCTCATGTATCTTGAGCCTTGACTTCTTCTAAGTCTATATCTCTCCCACTATCTCTTTTGGAGATGTGCTCCCTCTCATGGAATATGGTGTGTCTAGCCACTATAACCTTTTTCTCTGGGGGTTGTATAGGTAATGTCCCCTTGTTTCCATAGGATATCCTATAAAGATACACTTTGTGCCTCGGGGTGCAGGTTTGTTACATGAAGAGGCCATAACAAATGCTATGCAACACCACACATGTAAATTCGATAACATGTCTTTGCATCCACTCCATAACTCGTATGGAATACCATTTATCTATTTAGTTGGTACTTGGTTTAGTATGTGTGTTTTTGTTTGTAATATATATCTCCAAAATGATAATGGAAGATTCCCATGACTCATCATTGATCTCACCATGTCAAACAGGGTGTGGTTCCTCCTTTCACATACAACATTCCACTTAGGTGTGTTAGGAGGAGTGTGTTAAGATAGAATCCCAAACTCTCATAAGAAATCAATGAATCCCTAATTAAGATATTCTTCTCCTCTGTCTGAGATGAGTTTCTTAATCTTATTACCAATATGGTTCTCAACGTCATTCATTTATTCTTCGAACCGATCAATGGAATCTGACTTATACCTCATTAAGTAATTATATCCATATCTACTAAAATCATCGGTAAAAGTTATGAAGTACAAGAACCCACCCCTTACATCAACTGGAAATGGTACACACACATCCGTGTGAACTAATTATTGAAGCTATTTATCCCTTTAACCTTTCCCACTAAATAGGTGTTTGGTCATTTTTCATTATAGACACGCAGGACATATACCATGTGGTTTTATTTCAAAAAAAATCTAAATACCCATCTTGATGTAATTTTGACAAATGTTTCTCATTGACAAGACCTAGCTGGTAATGCCAAATTATGGTGTGATGTGTGTCATGTGAAATAACGTTGTCATTTATTTCCATTACTTTGTTTGTGTAGTCTAACACATAAAGGCAGTTATATAAATGTTCCCTACCAAAACAAATGCAATAGTTATAAAAGTAGCATCATCCACTTACAAACATGAAGATGAATCCATCAAAATCTAATATTGATAATGAAATAATGTTTTCGGTTACAGATGGTAAATAATAATATCCATTCAAATCCGAGACCATCCTAGTGGGCAATGTGAGGTGGTAGTCTCTGACTGCTACAACAGCAAGTCTGGGTCCATTGGCCACTAATAGATCCACCTCACCTCATTCAATCTTTCTGAATCTACTTGTCTCTTGTATTTGGATATAGATGTGAGCACCATGTAGTATCTAATACCCAATTGGTAGAAATAGATAGTTTTCATTTGGTAAAAAACGCACCGGGTGCTTCCCCTTTCTTCCTTGGCTAGGTGTAGTTTTTCATCCAGTGGCCCTTCATACCACATATGAAACAAACATCCTCTTGTTCTCTTCCCTCAACATTGATCGTCCTTTTCTTGGAAGTCCTTGAAGAATCAGTGGGCTTAAAGCTCTTTGCCTTCCCTTTCATTTTATTCACCATTAGGAAAGAAGTATTTTCACGCTTCATGTCGTTGTCCACATGGCGATTTAGGATAAAGAGATCATACAGAGAATTCTCAATGTTGTTCATGTTGATTTTAAGAACAAAGTTTGAGATGCTATGAGGGAGTGATGCAAGAATGAGATCGGTACCCAGTTCTTCGGGGAGTTTAAACACAAGAACCTCCAAGCGCTCAATGTATCCATTGATCATGACTACATGAGGCCCAGCTAGGGCACCCTGTCTATGTTTGATCTAGAATAGAGCCTTGGAGATCTCATACCTTTCATGTCTTTCTCTCTTCTGGTATAGACCAAAGAGGTTCTCAAGCATGCTATAGGAATCCATGTCTTCATGAGACGTCTGAAGCTCACTAGACATTGATTATAACATCAAACATTGAACGTTGAGTGCGTCATTAAAATGTTGATCATAGACCATGAAATATTCATCCCTCGCCCCTTTGGAAGGCGAATCAGGATGTGAGGACTCCAACACATAAAACATTCTTTAATGGCCTAGGATCACCCGAAGGAGCCTAAACCATTCCTAAAAGTTACTGTCATTGAGGATATTGTCTTTTTCCAGAATTAATCATAGAGAAAATGTGGTTGACGAGTTTTTCATATGGATTCTACAAATTAAAAGAGAAGTTTTATCAGTACCTTTTGATTACATTTTATAAAAAATGACAAATGAATTTATTAATTCTCCAACTATTTTATCAAGTCCCAATGGTCCTCACCATTATACCCAGAATGTCTAGTTGATTTGACATTCTAGAGGAATGGATCCATATTTCTCTTCACATAACCCCAACAAGGGTTTGTCAACATATTTGATGTTATTTAGGTAGGTAGTTCTTTGACAACTGTGAACTTACAGTTCCTTGATATGTTGAGTGGACTCCCCAATCCTGAAATCCAAACAAGGATTTCCTCAACACGTGCCTCCAATATTACACCATGTCTAACAAGAGATAATCCTCTTGAAGTGATATGGTTATGTTAACCCTAAACCTTTTATAAGGGCTTCCTTTATAAAAGTATGAGTCCCAACAAAGGTCACCCACACACATAGATTTACCGAGTCTTTCCCTTAATCATTTAATAGCAGTATTGTTCTGACATAATTTGGTATTGTGGGATTTTAATCCTTTATACGTAGTTTCTCATTTATTACATTCTTGTTAATATTAAGTGATGCTTTCTTAACTGATTAACCACATTCCAATAATGTTTATGTAGAGACCCGAAGCATGACGTACATGGAAATTACATTACTTTTTCAGAATACTTAATACATAACAAAAACCAACACTCAAGGATCGTAATGGTTTAGTGTCTTTGGAAACTCGGAACAAAATCTTATAATCATTGTGAAAGATCTTCAACATATCCCATAAAGATATTCCCCTTTGGTTTTATTACCTAAAACTTTTCTTTATATCCTGGGGAGAAGAAAACATATAAAGGGTGAGCTCAAATGCTAAGTAAGGGTAAACATAGAGAACATAAAGGAATCCATAAAAATTAGAATGCAAAAACATGAACATAAAATCTAAACATCAAAATCTTGCGCAAAGACATAAATCGTGGAAGTATGTAAGGCATATATCATAATGGAACATTAATCCTGATGAAATACCTTTTAAAATAAAACATGTAATTGTGGAAACCATTAAGCACATGTTATTATTTCCATTGAATCCAAGGAATTGTTTCCAAGACCATATTAGTGGACAAAGACCCTTTCTGAATTGAGTTCACTCCTCGTTCCAGTCCTGTATTACTGAACCGGATTAACTTACTATTCCAACCATGTCTATCTCATGATATATAAATCTTTACCCAATTCATTGGAGGGAGATATATGTCTCACCCATCTCATAATGAAATCATTCTTACTTGTGCCACAAAATAAACATACATCATTCATAATAACCCAACGGATAAAATGGGTTTCATAAACATCATCCCATCATCACATAATACATATAAAAGAAATGGATATAAATTAATTATAAGAAGAGTGAAACCATGTAAATCATAGAGACAATATATTTGAAACATACACAAATGAAATAATGTCATCTTAGATGAAAAATGGTTTTGATAAAACACATGAAATGAATTCTTAAGGAAAATATCCTTTCTTCTTCAAAATCATTTTCATTTCACAAAATATCATGAAATTTTAAAAGAAAGATATTTTGTTGAAAATATTCATTAAATCTTTTGTAGGATGCTTCATGAAAATAAATCTTTATAAAACCGTAAAAATCTGTTTCTGCCGTATATGTTAAAAAAACATTCTTCTCATACTTTTGCCAGAAATGTCAAAAAGTACATTGTAAATGAAAGATTCCATTAATAACATCTAGTAATAGTCAAAAATGGGTAAAAAGAACATTTAAAAATATATAAATCCAATTTTAGAAAACATGGACATGGATGATAATAATAACCCCGGTAAACACTTACGTATAAGCAATCTTGGATAAAAAATGAGATTTGTAAAATTATCCCTTACCTCGTGTCTGATATGCTTCGTATGTATCTGAACCTCCAGTATAAAGACATAAATAATGTCATTGACTTATTACAGAATCATATTCCTTGTTATTATATCATATATGGTTCACTTAGGTATTTATATTACCCCTTCATTTGTCAATTCCATGTTAAAGTTTCGTTTTGGGTAAAATTGTTTCATTTATCGTACATGTTTGGACTTGTTGTTCTTGATATTATTATTACTTATATTATGATATAATTACTTACATAATGTAAATAATGATTTATATATCATTTATATTCTGTATATATATATATAATCGATAGATAAATGAAATGAAACACACCGTTCATGGAAAGGGTAAGTCGTACGTACGCAAGAACGTTGTTTTCGTTTCCTTATTGAATTGAATGGAATTAAATATATGACATACATATATATATACATATATCCAGTAGCATTATAATGTCATATATTTCATTATTACTTATTATATAAACTTTATAATCATTCGTGAATGGTTAACATGGAGAATGAATCTCATCACGTCGTGGAGACGGTAGTCCGTACGTACACACGAGCGATGATATTGTTCCCATATTTATTGAATAGAATTGGATTGAATGATATAATATCTTAGAATCAGTATGATGTAATAATAATCATATGTATTTATTCTTTACACCATTATACCCATCCAAGTAAGGTGCTGGTGGAAAAACAGATTACACCACAGTGTGGAGACGATATTCCGTACGTACGCACGCGCGGTGATTTCGTTTTCCATAGGATGGATAGAAGGTGAAATGGGGTTGTTTAATATTAATAATAACATATAATTATATGATTAATACTTATGTTATTACTTTATAATTAAACTACTAAAGAAGAATAAGTTGATGAAAAAAGAAATTGGAAATGATCGGTAATGTATATTACCTCTTCTTTGACGCGCCTCTTCTTAACCTCATCATAGGGCCCTAGGGTTCATTTTCTAAGAATACCAAGACCTATATGATGTTTCTAGGGAAGTGGAGAAGATAACTTGTCAGGGGTTTTCTGAGCATGATGGCTCAAAGTGGTGTGAGGAAGAGAGGGATGAGGTGCCCTTTTATAAGGGAGGAGAGGGGAACCTTTTGAAAAACTAAAAATATTATTTTATTATAAAGTCATATTCTATTTTTAAGAGTTCCAAATTGAGTAATTTTTAAGATAAGGTGTGGATGGGTCGAAATAATCTCATCCAATATAATTTATAGAATTTTAGGTTTCTATTTTAAGCTTATCATTTAGATTTAACTTTAAGTTAGATAATTTTACTTTTACCGTGTCTTCTTTTTTTCTTACACTATATGGTTAATAAACATACTATAACAAGCCAAATGAACCCCAAGTTGTTTATTATTAATACATATAACCTTATCTAAGTCATTTGGCCGAAACATATATTTTTAAGAATAAAATAAAAATTAATAATATAATATTTGTTTTAAAAACTATTTTATGTCAATTTTGACACTATTTGGTAATTGAATTTTGTGAAAATCATAACAGCATTATTAGTTCGAAAAAAGTAAATTAAATCAATACTAACATATCATATTAACCTTGATAATTATTGGAATTTATAAAAAGCCTCAAATTACATTTACTTGGGCATTTATAATATCAATTAATGTTAATATTTCCTTAAAAAGGTAATTACAGTATCATCATTGTGTCATATATAAATTAAATTATATAAAGTCCAAAAATTATAAATAAAATACCATCATGTAGTAAATCTTTTTAGATTTCTAATGAATATTTTTAGTCTAATTTTTCTTATTTATAACCCTATATTAAAAATGTTTTACTTATTAAACATTGATTTTAACTATTTTAACCATTCTTTAAATAAATTAATATTAAATATCCTAATCTAATCCATGTGGTCCTAAATGGCTATATTTTATTCCTAAGGTTGTATTTGGTCGAATTACAATTATCCAATAGAATTAGGACATGTGTTAGGGTAATAATAATATCATTTTTAACTTTAATTACACTAGTTACTTTTAACAGTAGTAAAAAAAGTAAAAAGTTACTATCCACCAAAAATTATTTTCGTCATGTTGAACCACATTTTACATACTAACATCAACCATGTCTCTCGGATTTTTGAAATTCTATTCACAGAAGAGGTAAAATTATATTTTGTGTAAATTTACAAATTCTCCAAGGAGGTGGGTAAAAGATGGTGAAAGGTTCAATAAATTTTTTATATATCTAAAATTAATATAAAATGACTCCAATGAATTTAATTGAACTTATATAGGTATTATGTATCAATTTTGAGCTAAAATAAATTTAAATAAAATAAATAATTATTTAAATAAAAAGTCGGTCTTTAAATAGTAACCTAGTGTTTTCACTATTCATCAAAAATTGAATGTTTTCATAAAAATACCAAAATTTCACCCAAGGCTAATTTCGATATTCTGAATCCAAAAATGAAGTCCATTTTGAAAGATAAAATTTATAAAATTTCAAAAAGTGTGTATTACTATTCATAACGACTAGTTTATATAACATATCATTGTTTAGCGAAAATCAGTATTACGTACAACACACACTGTCGTGGAAGGTCGCGATTGCGTGTAATGCTAGAAAAGTCAGGGATGCGTGTTGTGAAAGTCTCTTTTTGGTGTAGCGTACAACATAAGACATTAATGAAATTATTTTTTTTAAAAATATCGGGGTGTTACATTCTACCCCTCATAAATTGAATTCCGCCCTCAAAATTCGTCGGGGTTATAAATCGTTTACTATTCATAGAAACCCACATCGTTAAAAGGAATACTAATACTTAATTTTAAAAACTACAGTATGAAATGTAACAATTACCCAAAGTAACTAATCACTGGGTTTCCATATAGGAGAACATAGGTGAAAATATGGGTATGGAAGAAAAATATAACCATCAAGATATGATGGAGAGTGGTAGAGAACATGGCTATGAAAAATCCATCAATCAAAAAGACATAAATTTGTGATGATATATGGTAACATATGATTCATCAGATATAAGAGCACTAGGAAAACATTTTTGGTTTTCAAAATCATTTCCCTAAAGTTTAAAATTTTGAATTAGAAGAAATACTTTCTTGATTTTGGTACAATCACACTATTGTTCGTGCTTTGAAAAATTTCCACTTCATCTCTTAAATAAATGAAGTTGAATTTGTTATTCATGAAATGTTAACATATCATGTGATAGAATGATGGGTCATTCAATCTGTTTCAAAAAAAAAGATTGGAAAAAGTTATCAAATATACATAAGTCCATCTATGGTGAGGTTAATCATATATGATTCCTAAAATGAACATATACTTCATATATCATACCTCTTAATAAAATAAAACTAGTTTCTACTAACCAGTGACTTCATGTAGGCCAGTGGTAGGCGATAAAGGTCGGCTACACTTCAGTTGTGGGTTGGATTCCCACAGCCTTGTCCGACGCGATGGGTTGACGCCCATCCTACAGGTTGTCCTTTTTCTAAAACTACATTACCATAACATCCCATCAATAATTTTGAAAAATGTTATATCCTTAAACAATAAAAACTTATGTACAACATAATTCATTCCAATCATTAGGATTATCTAAAATACTTCTGTCCAAGCTCATAGTATAAAGAAAACAATTACTAGAAATGTCATCTGCCGAGCATGTGAATACCATAATTTATCCCCCATATATCATACGATATATATTGTTGGTAAAATTTCAAACATGTGAATAACTTAATCATTTATTATCTTGAAAAATGAATACCCATTGAACCTTAGTGAAAACATGAGGGCTGTCAAAAGTTAACTCTTTCTACATACCAAAACCCCAAAATTCTATATACTCAAACCATGATATAAATATTTCCTTATATCAGTCATGAGCTCATGAATACTGTCAAACATTTCATTTTCTTCTTATCCCTTAATTATGCACATATCATCTTCTTTAGAAAAATATCTCAATCACTTTCCATGGTTACCTGTACCATAAAATTATTGAAAACCACAATATACCAATACATAAATATTCCAATATTCCATGATACTTTATACAACATTATTTTGGAATCCCATTACATAAACACTTAATCACTCCACCACATCATTGTCATATTAAACATCTCTAATAGTGATCACATGTGACTTCCCATTGTCCTTTTCCTTAAGTGGTTGCTCATGTCGATCATCATTAACCCTTGGATTAGGGCATTTATTAGCATAATGCCCCATTTCCTTACACTTGAAGCATTGAAGCGTTGGTGTAGAGTTTTCTGTAGTATTTCCTCTATTCACATCATTAGAAACCTTTTTCCCATAACTTATACAATCAACAGCTCAATGACCTTCTTTTCCACACTTAAACCATTTTCTAGTACCTGTTAGGAAATATCCACCATGCTTCTTTCCACACTTTGAGCATAAAGAAACATTCATCTTCTTTTCACCATTGTTCTGAGATTTATCCTTGAACTCCATCTTTCGTTTCTTGTCAAAACCATTAGATGGATATGTTACACCAATGTCCAGTTATACCTTGATAGCACAATGTACAATTTCTTCATATCTACTGAAGTCTCTTATACCTAAGGCCCTTCGAAGACTTGGTTTTAAGCCACTGAAAAATCGATCAACTTTACTTTCAGGTTGGATGATAAAGCCATATGCATAACATGAAAGTCTTGTAAAATTTTCTCCATATATACCAAAAGATTCATTATCCTTCTGCTTAAGCTCAAGAAACTCTTTTTCCATCTTTGTTCTAAGAATACGAGGGAAGTACTTACTGAAAAACAAGTTCTTAAACTCGTCCCATTCCATGGACTCAATTTCATCTCTTTGCCTCGTATTCTTTATAAGATTCCACCATTGATCAACATCACCTTCCAAACGATATACGGCTAAGATGAAATTATCATGCTTAGAACATTGTATAACTAAAAATATCTTTTCAGTAGTACTGATCCATTGTTCATCCACTAAGGGATCAGAAGACCCGTAGAATGAAGGTGGACGCTGCCTCATGAAGGATTCACCGGAATGTTGCTCCTTTCTCTGCTCATTTTGAAGTCCAGAATGATTCATAGCTTGTGTAAGTATAGAAATAAGATTGTGCACTCCATCTCCCAAGACATTGGATTGGTCAGAAGGAAAATCATTGCATTTCCCATTACATCGATCAACACGGTTCCTTCGGGTTCCAGCCATCGTCTATACCCCAAAAATAATAGTGTGAGAGGCAAATACCATGCTAGGGAAAACAAAATAATAAAGTGGGATTACCTTCAATATCTGACATCTTAGGTTTAATTATAAGATCGTTAGCGCAATTCTAGGACTATAACCTATACGTATACTTATCCTTATGGACATCCCTAGACATACCATAGAAATATCTCTAGGTATCTCACTAATGTTTTCGCATCCTAGTTTCCAAAGGTTGACTAATCCTTTCCTCTGATACCAATTGTAGAGACCCGAATCCTGATATACATGGACATTACATTACTTTTTCAGAATACTTAATACATAACAAAAACCAATACTCATGGATCGTAATGGTTTAGTGTCTTTGGAAACCTGGAACAAAATATTCTAATCGTTGTGAAAGATCTTCAACATCTCCCATAAAGATATTCTCCTTTGGTTTTATTACCTAAAACTTTTATTTATATCCTGGGGAAATGAAAACATATAAAGGATGAGCTCAAATACTCAGTAATGGTAAAAATAGAGAACATACAGCAATCCATAAACATTTGAATGCAAAAACATGAACATAAAATCTAAACATCAAAATCATGAGCAAAGCCATACATATTTCAAGTACATAAGGAATATATAATAATGGAACATTAATCCTGATGAAATATCCTTGAAAATAAAACATTTAATTGTGGTAACTATTAAGCACATGTTATGATTTCTATAGTAGCCAAGGAATTTTTTCCATGACCATCTTAGTGGACAAAGTCCCTTTCTGAATCGAGTTCACTCCTCGTTCCAGTCCTGTATTACTAAACCGGATTAACTTACCATTCCAACCATGTCTATATCATGAGATATAAATCATTACCCAATGCATTGGAGGGAGATATCGGTCCCACCCATCTCATAATGAAATCATTCTTACTTGTCCCACAAAATAAACATATATCTTTCATAATAACCCAACGAATAAAATGGGTTTCATAAACATCATCCCATCATCACATAATCCATATAAAAGAAATGGATATCAATTCATAATAAGAAGAGTGAAACCATGTAAATCCTAGAGACATTATATTTTAATCATACACATATGAAATAATGTCATCTTAGATGAAAAATGGTTTTGATAAAACACATGAAATGATTTCTTGATGAAAATATCCTTTCTACATCAAAATCATTTTCTTTTCATAAAATTTCATGCAATTTTAAAAGGAAAATATTTTGTTGAAAATAGTCATGAAATCCATTGGAGGAAGCTTCATGAAAATAAGGCTTTATAAAACCCTAAAAATCAGTTCGTGCCGTATAAGTTAAAAAAACATTCTTCTCATACTTTTTCCGCAAAAGTAAAAAAGTACCTCATAAAAGAAAGATTCCATTCATACCATGTAGTAAAACTCAAAAATGGGTAAAAAGAAAATTTAAATATACATAAAAACACTTTTAGAAAACATGTACATGGATGATAATAATAACCCCAGTAAATACATACATATAAGCAGTCTCGGATAAAAAATTGAGATTTGAAAAATTATCCCTTACCTTATGTCTGATATGCATCGTATGTATCTGAACCTCTTGTATAATGATTTAAATAAGGTCATTGACTTATTAAATAATCTTATTCATTGTTATTTTACCATATATGGTTTACTTAGGTATTTATATTACCCGTTCATTTGTCAATTCCATGATAATGTAGCGTTGGGGGTAAAATTGTTTCATTTATCGTACATGTTTGGACTTGTTGTTCTTGATATTATTATTACTTATATTATGGTTTACTTACTTAAAAAATGTAAAAAAAGATTTATATATCATATATATTCATTATATATATATATAATATATAGATAAATGAAATGAAACACACCGTTCATGGAGACTGTAGGCCGTACGTACGCATGAACGTTGTTTTTGTTTCCTTATTGAATTGAATGGAATTAAGTATATGAAATACATATATATATACATAAATACATTAGAATTGTCATGTCATATATTTACTGATTACTTATAATATAAACTTTATAATCATTCTTGAATGGTTAACATTGAGAGTGAATCTCATCGCGTCGTGGAGACGGTAGTCCGTACGTACGCACGAGCGATGATATCGTTCCCATATTCATTGAATAGAATTGGAGTGAATGATCTAATATATTATAATCAAGATGATGTTATAATAATCATATGTATTAATTGTTTAGACCATTATACCCATCCATGTACGGTGGTGGTGGAAAAACATATTACACCACAGCGTGGAGACGGTATTCAGTAAGTACGCATGCGCGGTGATTTTGTTTTCCGTAGGATGGATAGAAGGTGAAATGGGGATGTTTCATATTTATGAAATGGGGATGTTTCATATTTATAATAACATATCAGTATATGAGTAATACTTATGTTATTAATTTATAATGAAACAACTAAAGAAGAAGAATTTGAAGAAGAATGAAATTGGAAAAGATCGGTAATGGATATTGCCTCTTCTTTGGCGCGCCTCTTCTTAACCTCCTCTTAGGGCACTAGGGTTGGTCTTTGAAGAAGACCAAGACCTCTAGGATGTTTCTAGGGAAGTGTAGAAGATAAATTCACAGGGGTTGGACGAGCATGATGGCTCAAATTGGTGTGATTAAGAGGGGGAGGAGGTGCCCTTTTATAATGGAGGAGAGGGGCACCTTTGGAAAAACTAAAAATATTATTCTATTATAAAGTCATATTCGGTTTTTAGTAGCTCCAAATTAAGTTATTTAGAAACTAAGGTGGGTATGGGTAGAAATAAGCTAATAAAATATAATTTATACAAGTTTAGGTTTCTATTTTAACTTTATCATTTATATTAAACTTATGTTTGATAATTTAACTTTTACTGTGTCTTCTTGTTTTCTTACACTATAAGGTTAATAAACTTACTATAACAAGAAAAAAAACCCCAAGTTGTTTATTATTAATATATATAGCCTTATATATGACATTTGGACGAACCTTAGATTTTTTGAAATAAAATAACAACTTAGATTATAATATTTTTTTAAAAAACTATTTTATGTCAATTTTGACACTATTTGGTAATTGATTTTTGTAAAAATCATAAAAACCTTATTAGTACAAAAAAAGTAAATTAAATCAAAATAAAATTTAATATTAACCTAGAAAATTAGTGGAATTTATAAAAAGTCTCAAATTACATTTATTTGTGTATTTATAATAACAATTATGTTAATATTTCCTTAAAAAGGTAATTACTGGATCATCATTGTGTCATATATAAATTAAATTATTTAAAGTCCAAAAATTATAAATAAAATACCATCTTGTAGGAAATATTTTTATCTTTCTAATTAATATTTATAGTAGAATTTATCTTATATATATCCCTATATTAAAAATGATTTACTTATTAAACATAGATTTTTACAATTTTGACCCTTCTTTATATAAATAAATATTAAATGTCATAATCTAATCCAAGTGGGCTTAAATGGTCATATTTTATTCCTAATGTTGTTTTTGGTCGAATTAAACATATCCAATAGAATTATAACATGTTTTAGGTTAATAATAATATCATTTTTACCCATAATTACCCTATTTACTTTTAATCGGGGTAAAAAAAAGAAAAAATTTACTATTCAAAAATAATTATTTTCATCTTATTGAACCACATTTTACTTAATTAAATCAACCGTGTCCCTCATATTTTTTAAAATTCCATTCACTGAAGCGGTAAGATTATGTTTTCTGTAAATTTTCAAATTCTCTAAGGAGGTGGGTAAAAGACGGTGAAAAGTTTAATAAAATTTTTATGTATCTAAAATTATTATAAAATGACTCCAATGAATTGAATTGAACATATATAGGTATTATGTATCAATTTTGACCTAAAATAAATTTAAATAAAATAAATATTTATTTAAATAAAATGTTCTTTTTTAAATAGTAACCTAGTGTTTTCACTATTCATCAAAAATTGAATGTTTTCAGAAAAATACCAAAATTTCACCCTAGGCTAATTTCGATATTCTGAATCCAAAAATGAAGTCCATTTTGAAAGGGAAAATTTATAAAATTTCAAAAAGTGTGTATTACTATTCATAACGGCTAGTTTATATAACATATCGTTGTTTAGCGAAACTCGGTATTGCGTACAACACACGCTATCGTGGAAGGTGGCGATTGCGTGTAATGCAAGCCACATCAAGGATGCGTGTTGTGAAAGCTCCTTTTGGTGTAGCGTACAACACAAGACATTAATAAAATTAAAAAAAATATTTTTCATAAAATCTCGGGGTGTTACAATTTACGCATAGTTCAGTTATTATATTATTTCATCTTTGCATGCGTGTTTATTTCATTAATTATGTGATCGTGACAACACATGCATAATAAATAAACCATGAAATCAGGAAAAAAAATAAAATAAGATGGCATGGTCATGATCTTCTATTGGTTAGCTTATCTAGTGGTTTGATAAGCTAACCCTGACCTAGGGAAAAACACCGTGAACCTGATGGTTTGCAGCTCCCACCTGTCCAACTTTGTATCTCTTAATGTTGGTTTCGCCTCAGATTCAGATTTTGAGTCATCTCCTCTTTCTTGGGAGATCCACCATTACATAAGGTTTACATTAAAGAAACCATGGGCATGCTGGCCCTACATTTTATTGGAAGAAGGCTCACATGCAAACAAATTTATAAGAAACCATACACATACAAAGGGTCCTTGGTCTAGCTCATGATCATCCATAGCATATTACGCCATTTATTCATATTAAGAATTCAAATTATTTTAATCGTTCTATTTATTTAAGATATGCCGCGCTTGAAATTATTTAATTATGATCTTATAATTAATCAATTCTTTATCATAAATTCCTTTCTGATGTTCCTTGAGATTATTCTCATCCATATCCCTTGTATAGGTCTTTGTACTTTTGGAGGAAACCTAGGGAAATTCCTTTTCTGGAAATTACACGGTGTGTAGTTTATTTTTACACGGCGTGTATTTCTTTTCACATTTTATCCATAGTACACGATGAGTGATTTGCCGTGTTTTCTCTACTTTGGAAATTTTGGAGTACACAGTGTGTAGATTAATCTAACACAGAATGTACTTCCTTGTTACGTGGTTACCATTCAGGAAATCCCATGTACTGGGAACATGACTTCTCCTTGTACACAGTTTCACTTGAGATAGATCATACTACATGGCGTGTTGATTCAACATAGACATCATGTATTCCGGTTCCATGCACCATTCATTTATGGTCAACATGGTGTAATAAAAATCAGGTATACTCAATTCACACAGCATGTTTTGGAGGACCAGTACCGGTTCGTTGAACCTAAGAACACGACGTGTAGTTTTCATTACACATCGTATTTTCCTATGTTTTACAGACATAAAGAGGGGATCCTCTGGATGAGTTCCTCATATTAATTTTAATCAAAATTAAAATTTAAAAAATTGTTTATGTGATGTGAATCAAGAAATGAATGAGTAAGAACAGATCTCATTCATTCAGTTTTAATAGAACGATTTATCTTAAATTGAATCAAATATAAATTCCTAACATATGAACGAATATTAAATAACAATAATCAACGTTGTAACCTCTCACTGATACCAATTGAAGGTTCCAGGTGTAGCAGAAGCACGTTGGTGGATGTGCTCACATGGCTTTTTGTCATTATAAATGATCAATCCAGGATCAATATGACGATAAACACCAGTCTCCATGGGTCGATTCACAAAAATAGACAAAGAAGGAGAAAAGTATTGGAACCATAAAATTGGATCATCACAGGTTGATTATAATTAATTTAATTAATTGACAAGAAATTCCTTTTGGATGTTCTCTCTTCGTTGATATTCTTGATCACGTTCTGATGTGATTCGTCGTTGCGTCACATAAGCCAAGGGTAGACTTCCTCTACTAGTGATCCACACAAGAACCACAAATCTCTGGACATCGCCAAAGCTATTTCCGGGTTCTAGAGTGGAGAAAACATTGCTTGCGTTTTCTACCATAGATTGTCTTGATCTGATGAAGAGGATCTCTCTAGGTCTTGAGAGTGTTCTTGGAGGAAGGAGTTATTTCTGTTTTGAGATAATTCTCTAGAATTGTTCTGCACAATGATTCTTAGGAAATGAGTTGTGGTTATGAGGATATTTATAATCGGGTTTGAGTATGTAGAGTTATGACAATAAATAAAAGCGTTATGTATTTTATTTATTTCATTAACTCCTTTGAAAACCACAAGGAGAATCATTAATTTCTTAACATCCGCCCACGGATATTATTATAAATATCATTTAATAAAATGATATTTCCTCAAAATCCTGACTAGAAATACTAGATGGCGTTTAATCATAAATACATGTTGTGTACATGTTTTTCATTAAAAAACTACATGGCAGGGAATCATTAATACACGGCATGTACATGTTTTCAAAATAAACACTACACGACATGTAATCATTAATACATGACATTTACTTGTTTTCATTTTATTAATCCCCAATATTAAAATGATTTATTATTCCTTGAATAATTATTAAACCATGTATGGGAATAATCATTATTCTAATTGATATAATCTGATACACTTAGTGTGTGACCCTCTAGGCCTCTTTCTCGTTGGTATTAGGCGGGTTGGCTAAAGTCCAAGATTACTCTTTAGAAACGGGTCAAGGAACCCAAGAGAAAGAAGTTGAGTCGACATTGATGTGTCACATAATACGAACACTTACTATGTAATTTAATCCCTTTTTCTCAATATCTCATCAAGCATGTTTCATGGCAGTGCCTTAAACCTATGTGCTTGATCTGTCATTTTTTGACTTCTAGAAATAAACTCCGTATGACACCATGGCCATGGAATTTGTGTGGCAGTTCTATTTCAATCAAAGGGCCCAAGATATCTATTTCCATAAATGTGGAATGGAAAAATCCTTACTCAACTTATCCATTAACGACATGTCATTCATGACGCACCAAACATACCCTAATTCCCGCCAACTCTCTACGTTATGGTTTTTGTCAGCAAATCTAAGTGTGCGCAATACTGGAAAATGGGTATGTACCCACGGTTTTATGTAGAACCGTGGGTATAGGCCCCCCCTATACCCACATTTTTGGAGACCGTGGGTATAGGGATAGTATCGGGACCTATACCCACGATTTTGGATAACCGTGGGTATAGGTCCTCTATACTGACGGTTCTGGACAAAACCGTGGGTATATGTTTTTTTTGAAGACCTATACCCAGGGTTTTACCAAAACCGTGGGTATAGGTGTTGTTCTGCAGGCCTATACCCACGGTTTTTGAAAACCGTGGGTATAAGTGGTATTTTTTTCAAAGACCTATAGCCACGGTTTTTCAAAACCGTGGGTATATCATTCCCGAGTTATGGGGGGAACAAAAAAGTACGCGGGAGAGGAATTTTTTTGTGTGAAAAAACCATCTTGAATAATAAAAATATACGGATACGAAATATTAAATCGTATAAAGAGTGTAGGTTGGTTGGTTTGGAACGCTAGTATGCATGAGGCAAACCCGGATCAAATCCCACGACTACACTTTTTTCAAATATATTTGTAATATTATTATAAGTAAAGCGATGTATATATATAAACCAGTAATGGTTGTAGGTTAGTTGGTCAGTCTGTGTTATCCCTCATACAGGTCGATGGTTCTATAACTTGCGGTTTTATATTTTTAGATTATATCAGTTATATTAATATATTAAAACAAAAGTATATTTATATATTAAATGCCGAGGTAGCTTGGTTAGTCGTTTTGACTTTGCAGGAAATGGGAGGCACAGGTTCGAAACCAGCCACGTTTTTATTTTTGATTATAGCAGCTATATTAATATAATAAAATAATATTATATATATAAGGGAACAGAATTGTTAGCCCAGTTGGTCACTTGGTGGGGCTCGGAATTGAGGCGCTCCGTGAGGTTGTGGGTTTAAATCCCTACTACCACATTTTTGGAATTTAAATACCCCACGGTTTTCAAACTGTGGGGTCTGCTATGTGCCACGTTGGAATAGAAATTTGGCACACTTTGACCCCCCTATACCCACGGTTCTCCAAAACCATGGGTATAGGATGTGACCCCTATGTCGACGCCGTTCCATCCCACGGTTCCCAATACCGTGGGTATAGGTTGTTTTTTCAGTATTTGCGAGTCATGACATGAGATAATGATAACCATATAGTCTAAGGACCATTACACATGCTCATAGATAGAAATGTCTGATGACACCAACACATGCGGAGTTTCTACTGGTGGGTTTGTTATCATAATCTCCCATCTTGGAGATTACCAACTGAGGACTCCATGAGAGAGAGTCTCGTCTTCTTACGAGTACTCACACATGACGGTCTGTAAACTATGTGACCTATTATAGTATGTCATCCAACCGTAGAACTTTATTTAATAATATTTTTATAGAATTTCAAGGTTCTCATCATAGCGGGGATCTTCCATGAACTTATTAATGCAACAAATAATCTCGGACATTATTATAGTATAGTCATAAAAAACAATGAACAATATAAAATAAGAGTACATTCATGTAATCAATGTAAAAAATAGTTGGTTCTCCGGACACTGACCCTTACACATCTCAGACCCAAGAACAATGAAAAAGAATTATTGAGGAAGATATCATGTCCGTTTAGAATATTGAACAGAGTAGTGGTTTAAGTATACTGGATTTTCCATTAAAAATGGTGCGCACTAAACCACACGGTTTTACTATGTAAAAAAACATCGCGATCCATATGAAAATTTATCATATGAGTTACAAGATATTATTTTGCCTTAAATCCTTCAAATCAAGGCCTTGAATTCATTTTACATCAAAGGAAATGTCAAAGGGGAAAACTGTAGGAAGCTGGAAACACGGTACACCCGACCGTTTTAGAAACACTGTACACCCTACTGTTCTAGAAAAACTGTACACCCAACCATTCTAGAATCACTGTACACCCAAAGGTTACTGATTTTACTATTCACAAAAGGTCACTGATGAAACTGTTCATAGAAGGTCACTAATGTCACTGTTCAGAAATGGTCAATGATGTCACAGTTCATACAAGGTCACTAAGGTCACTGTTCACAAACTATCACTTATGTCACTATTCATAGAAGGTTAATGATGGAACTGTTCAATTAAGGTTAATGTTGCACTATTCATAGAAGGATAATGATGACACTGTATAAAGAAGGGTAATGATTACACAAGTCACAAAGGGTTAATGATGACACTGTTCAGAGAAGGACAATGATGACACTGTTCACCTAAGGTTAACGTTTCCCTATTCACAGAAAGTTAATGATGACATTGTTCAGATAAGTTCAATGATTACACTATTCACATAAGGTTACTATGGCACTGTTCAAGGATGGTAAATGATGACAATTTTCACAAAAGGTCAATGATGACACTGTTCATCTATGGTTAATATTGCACTGTTCATAGAATGTTAATGATGACACTATTCACAGATGGTCAATGATGAAAATGTTCACCTATGGTTAACGTTTCAATGTTCAAATAAGGTTAATGATTACACTGTTCATAGAAGGTAATTGATGACACTGTTCACCTAATGTTAACGTTTCACTGTTCACAAAAGGTTAATAATTACACTGTTCATAGAAGGTCAGTGATGACACAGTTCACCTAAGGTTAATGTTGGAGTGTTTAGAGAAGCTTAATGATGAAACTATTCACAGAGGGTCAATGATGACACTATTCGCCTATGGTTAACATTTCACTATTCACAGAAGGATAGTGATGACATATTACACAGAAGGACAATAATGACACTGTTCACCTAAGGATAATGTTGCACTGATAATAGAATGTTTATTATGACACAATTCACAGAGGGTCAATGATGACACTATTCACCTAAGGTTAATGATGCACTATTCATAGAAGTATAATGATGGATTTGTTCACAAATGGTCAATAGTGACACTGTTTACGTAAGTTTAACGTTGCACTATTCACATAAGGTTCATGATGACAATGTTTAGAGATGGTCAATGATGAAACTGTTCATCTAAGGAAACAATTTCACTGTTCACAGAAGGTTATTGATGACATTTTTCATAGAAGGTTACCATTTCACTATTCAGAAATGTCTACCATTGGAATTTTTCACCGAACATGAAAATTGGCAATGTGTTGGGGATAAGTCACCTTGACCTCCCAAATCACCTCATACAACTGATTTTTAAAATGAAATGAACAAGAGATGTCTGGGCCATTACATCAGATACCTCTCAAAACAATCTCGTCATCAAGAATTCAAAACCCTCCTAAAGGGAAAATGAAATGGGGTCTAAACAACCACCCATTGAGATACCTCTCAAATGATTTCTAGGCACAATAAGAAACAATATAAAACCATATTATAAACATAAATGGTCTAACAAAAAAGCGTACATCATTACATGGAAAGAGGTGAAAATGAAAAAACACTGGTTTATCTGTGACTCACATTCCCAGGTAATCTCCTCCATTCCACTGTGTCACAACAAGACACAACCCAAAGGGATAGAATGCTCGCAGAACACCTTCTCTTTGCGGCCATGGATCTCCATAGGCAGCTCCTCGAAGGTCGCATCATCATCAACATTGATCTCTCCCCAATCGATGACATGAGATCCATCATGAAGATACGATGGATCTATGATATATGGAATACATCATGTATCTAACTCATATGTGGGGGAAGTGATACTCGATACACAACAACTCTAACACGAGATAACACCTTGAAAGGCCAAAAAACTCATGAGAAATTTTACTCCTATGACCAAGCCTTCTCATCCCACAACTAGGAGTCACCTTCAGAAACAGATGATCCACAACATCAAACTCTAAGAGGCTCATATATTGATCGACATATAATTTCTGACGATCTTGTGCTATCTTCATTCTTTAACGAATCACTTGAACCATCTATGTTGTATTCTTCACTAGTTCCGGCCCGAGAATTTCTAACTCTCTGACCCCTATCCAGCACATAATAGAAAGGAAAGGCTGTCCATTCAAGGAATTAAACGGTTCCACACAGATAGGGGAGTGATAATGATTATTTTAAGTGAACTACACCATGGGTAAATTTTTCATCCACAATCCTCTAAAATCCAGGACACAATAGAAAAAAATATCATTATGAGTCTGGATGCTTCACTCTATCTGACCATCCTTTTGATGATGAAAAGCAGTGCTAAGGCATAGTTGAGAACCGAAAGCATGTTGGAGACATCTCCACACCATGTAGGTAAATCAAAGATCTCGATCAAAAATGATCATCTTAGGTACAACATGAAGTCTCACCACCTCCTCTAGATACTTCCTTGACAAAAATTCAACTGATATCGGCTCCGTGATTGCAATAATGTGGGATAATTTTGGTAACCAATCCACTACCAAAAAATAGAATCATGTACTCCTAGAGATCGGGGTACACCAGTAACAAAGTCCATTGAGATGTCCTCCCATATCCACTGAAGAATCATTAATGACTGAAGCAGACCACTAGGAACATAGAGTTCCGCCTTCACCTTCTGGCAGACCAAACATTGAGACACAAATTCCGCACCCGCAAGCTTCATCCCAGGCCACCAAAATTGGCTTCTCTAGGCTTGGTACATCTTTTAACACAAGGATGCCCTACTAATGGTGAATTATGAAATTCCCTGAGAACCATCTCTTGCATTGTCAAAAGGAACAAACATGCTTTTGTGATACAAGACTTGGTGTTTTTCATCCTTCGACCAGCCATTAGGGGTCTCATCACAAAAAACTCGGTCTCTCCATACCTCCACCTCAAGATCACCCAACTGTGTCTCTTCCACCTTATTCCCTAGAGATGACAGTACCATCATCTGAAAAAGACAACCTCTACCCCCTAATTCTCCCATATCAAGATTTAATTCTAACAGTTCTTCCATTACTCTCTTGGAATCACTGGATTCACGCACATCTTCACTACCTTGTAATGCCCCGACCCCAGCTACCCAGAGCCGGTGCATTACTTCGTAACATTGGCATGATCACAAAAGATCAAGTCTCGAAAGACCGATTATTTTAGTAGCCTTGGAAACACTAGATACATTCATAAATGTTACATTACATCACAAAGTGAAAAACTATAATAACATAGTCTCTATAGTCCACACTTCTATCCTCTTCGGACTATCCCTGCAGGTCATTCATAAAATACTTCTTGACATCCTGGAAAATATTAAAACATTGAAAGGGGTGAGCTCAGATGCTCAGTAAGGATAACAATATAGCGGAAGCTTTCATCAATAGACATAAACATTTAAGGCAATGTATAACTAAAACAAAAGCCTTTTAAACATTAACTTCAACATAATATGGAAAAAGTAAAATGAGATAATGTCATTCACTTCTTCACATGGATATTCTACTGGTCGAATAATCACATGCAATATCAATAACCACTTTCATAATGATGGAATGTATAATGCCATACATTTTGAAACATTTTGTCAAGGCCTCGGCCAAGACGTCTAAAATGATTAAGGCCTCGGCCAAAACAATAAATCAAATTGGGAAAGGGCCTCGTCCAATTCCTCGTCTAGTTGTCTCATGAGACCTACCGATGCATCGAGGAGCTATATCGGGCTCCACCCATCACATATTAAGTCCAATACATTCCTCATATGAATAGGTTTAAACATATCATAAACCATAACATAATCGTATCACATAAAACATGCATAAAAGAAACATAACATTTCCACATTTCAATCACAAGATATCAATAGAACACATTGATATAATAAAAACGCTTTCAAAACCATTTTCAACACCAAAATAAAAGAAAGTTAAAACTTTGTATTTATTTTTCATTAAAAAAAGAAGGCTTGTAGAGGAAGCCGAAACTAAAATAATGGTCACGACGGCAGAGAAGTCGTTGTCGCCGCATATGTAAGGAAAGAAAAACATTCCCTTTTGTCATTTAGCAAAACACTTCGTATAAAAAGATTCATTTTGAATAAACGTAAAATTCAAAGGGGTTTATGCACTGTACAAAAGAAACTTGTATATAAAACAAAATATGCCTCAATGAATGGAGATTGAGAAGAAGTTCCTTAAAAAGATCATTTATAATAAAATATATATATTATGTGTATTCACTATATGTACACATAAATAATGTAAAAATACATGATAGGACATAATAATATCATGACATAATTTGAAAGTAGGAGATTAACCCAAAGAATAGAAATTGGGTTAAGAAGTTCCCTTACCTCGTGTCTGACTTGACTCAACCGTTCTTTAACCTCCTGAATAATAAACTAGAGTTAATATATACCTTATTAAGAACCATTTTCAATTTCATTATCCTTATTATATCACTTATTACAATGATATGAACATTATTTAATTATTTATGTTAATAACAGTCGTTTTGTCGATCTTTGGTACTTGAGTCAACAATAAACTTCTTATAATTACAAGTTGTTTATGTGGTATAATATCCATTATCTCCAGAATTATATTCATGATTTAGATGTCATATATATCATATATATCCAGTATATACATTCATTTATAATATTACGTAACATTTAGAGGTATGAAATGAAATGCACCGTTCATGGAGACGGTAAGCCGTACGTACGCATGAACGCTACTTTCATTTCTATTTCGTATTTAATGGAATGAAATCATAATGATATAAATGTATAATATAATTCTAGTATAATATAGTGTATAATACCATTTACTCCATCCTTTATACATCCCACATATGGCATTAACGATTCAAATCACTTTGAGGGGGCGGTAGTCCGCACTTCCTAAAATGAAATTATCGCATTTTACCCATAATGGAAATCATAAAGTATGCCATAAATGAGAAATACAGAAGAATATGTAAAACTTAAACATATTATATATCATATATAAATATAGTGACATCTTAATGGCCACCTTTGAAGGTGTTATATGAGTGTTGAACAATCATCGTTTCGTGAGGCAGAAATTCGCCATCCACAGAAACCGTATGTTCATTAACCATTATATGTAGGTGTGTGTAAGTGTAGCTCGAATCCTTCTTATACCAACATCCTAGTATATTGAAGATACTGGTGTTGTAACAAAATAAATGAATAAAAAGATTTTATGGGGTTGGAGAAGAAAAATAAAACAAAACAACATTAGAGAAGACATTACCTCAAAATCGGGTAACTCTTTTTGATTTGATCCAATGGATTCCTTGAGAAGAGTTCTGCCCAAAGTGAGGCTTCTAGGAGTAAGAGGGGGATGATGGGAGAGTATTTGGGGAGATGTTGGCCGAGCCAAATTGCTTGATGGTTTGAATAAGGTGGGATAGGTGGGGGCCTTTTATAAGAGGAGAGGAGGGGCTCTTTTGGAAAGATTGAAATGTTACATTATTATACAATGATTTTCGGATTTTAAAGGTCCCACACTTATATAATTCGTGGCTAAGGTGATAAGGGTTCTAAATATACCCATCCAATAGTCTTTGGACAAGTGCATGCCTTGGATTTTACAATATCTTTTCATTTTATTAAAATCGTTAAATAATGAGGTCATCACTGCATCATAATGATGTTATAAATAATTTAATTTATTTAATGTCTAAAAATTATAAAAAAATACTATGATGTATGAAATATTTTTAGATTTCTAATGAATATATATAGTCAAAATTTGGACTTGTGTAACCCCACTTAAAAACTGTTTTAGTAAAACAACTCATGTTTGTGTCAATTTAATTTTAACATTAAATAAATATATATTAATGTCATTTTCCAACTAAAGTGGATCCATGGGGTCCCCAAGTTGACCCATGGGTTGTCTTGGTCGGACATGACTCATCCAATATTAGTAGGACAAGTTTCAAGCTCATCTCATATTATTAAAACATCATTTTTACCTTAAACTACACTAATTACCTCTAATCGCGATTAAGAACATAAAAGTTACTATTCACCAAAAAATTATTTTGATCTCATTGAACCACATTGTAGTTCTGAATGAAAACCATGTATGTCAGATTTTTGAAAATCAAATCACAAAAGTGGTAATATTTCATTTAAACGAAAAATCAGTTATTTAACTACCACTTAGTGGTTTCAGTATTCATCAAAAATTGATGTTTTTCAGAACAATGCCAAAATTTCACCCTAAGCTATAATTGATATTCCAAATTCAAAAATGATGTATATTTTAAAAAATTCCAAACATATAAGTTTCATTAGTTAATTTTATAATTAATTCCCGATGTCACAACAAATAGCGTGTTTTTAAGAAACAATTTATATCAAAAGATTGGCAATTGTTTATGTCCAATTTCAATGTTAAATTAATTCTAATGACCACCATTGGATAAAATGGTAAAAATATATTCTAATTATACTTTAAAAAAACTAAATAGTATAATTTATCACAATAAATTATTTTGATTAAAAAATTTGTTTGAAGTATTTTTCACTATTCATTAAAAAATTGGAAGTTCTCAGAAAGTTACAAAAAATTAAACTTAAGATAATTTCGATATTACGAATAAAAAAATGAAGTCCATTTTTAAATATAAAATTTCTATAATTTTAAAAAGTGGTTATTACTATTCATAAAGCTACTTTGATTAGTCGCTGTGTTTTAGAACTCGAAGTTGTGTACAGTGCAAGCTATTGCATTATTGAATGAGAAGCGTATCATGGAAGCTCGGGGTGTTACATTCTCCCCTTCGTCAATAAATTGCGTCCTCGCAATTTGAAATTTTTCTTTGAAAGTAAAAGGATGAAAAGAGAAAATACCTTTGAGGGAAACACACATCGGAAATAAGACTAATAAAATTTATCCTTAATAAGAGGGAAAGGGAAATGAAAAAGTCACCACCCAATTATGATCTCGATTAGGAGAACATTGGTGGAAATTAGAGACATATAATTGGAGGAAAAACGTAAATATTTGTAGGGAGTGATTGGGGTCATCAATCACAATCAACTATCAAATTGAGGGCCACAAAGCCTTCAATCTATGTTAATTTAAAATATCATCAGTTCAACAAGACATAAGGTATTAGGATAACACATTTATTTTGTTTTAATATCCCTTTACTAAAGTTTAAGAATTAATTTATTCTTCAAATAAGAGATAGGTATATATATATATATTTATGCTTGACAATTAGAGTTTCAACCTTCAACTCATCTTTCACTCAAAAAGATAATAGAACTCAAAAATATTATACTTATCCTAATTGTATAAGGTTCCAAATGTTAACACATACCATTTAGATTAGTAAAATTATTTTGTAATAACTGGGGACTTCCTGTAGGCTAGTGGTAGGGAATAAAGGCATGTTGCACTATGATTGTGGGTTCAATTCCTGCAGCTTTGTCCGACGCGACAGGTTATACCCTACCCTGCAGGTTGTCCTTTTCCTAAAACTATAGTATCATAATATTCCAAAAATAATCTTCATAAATGCTTTAACCTTAAACAATACTATCCATGGTTCAACTTAATCCATTCCAACCTTAATAGGTATCCAAAATACCTCCGTCCAGACTTTCTCTAAAAGGTCTCTTAATTCCAAAATCAATTTATCAGATTTCCCAAACAAAGTAAAGTTTCTCTTATTTCCACATACTAAAAATATAATTACCTTCATCATATTAAAACCTTAATGAAATCAACTAGTACTGCAGTTCAATCTTTATATATATCACATTATTATTATAACCAGAATATAATCCTTGAGTCCAAAAGCCCCAATACATTAATTATTCCAATTCAAATGTTGTCACATCATAAGATTGGCCTTGATCCCTTGGCCTTTTCTTAGGTAAGTTTCCCTGACGCTTAAGACATTCATTTGCATAATGACCCATTTCTCTACAATTGTAGAATTCAACTTTGATATCCTATTTCTTTCCCTTGCAATCACGAGCCTGGTGACCCTTTTCTCCACATTTATAACAAACTCCCATTCTTTTTAGGCATGTACCAGGGTGATTATTCCCACAATTATCACATAATGGAAAATCCTTCTTTCCCTTTTTCCCTTTATCTGTCTCTTGTTCCACCGTTCTCTTCTTCTCTTGATTTATGTTGTTGTCATAAGACTTAGAGAATTCCTTTTCTGTCTTGATAGCACACGAGACAATATCTTCGTATTATGAGAAGGATTGTGAGACTAATGCTCGATGAAGAAATGGTTTTAACCCATCAAAGAAACGATCAATCTTACTTCTTGGGTTATGTATATAATCGGCAGCATGCCTCGCTAACCTTGTAAAGTTAGCCTCATACTTTGCGACATTCTCATCCTCCTTCTGCCTCAAACTTAGAAATTTCCTTTCCATATCTGCTCGATGGTCGCGAGGAAAGTATTTTTCTAAGTAAATCTCTTTGAAATCCCTCCATTCCATATTCGATACGTCATCATCTTCCTTTGTGTTTTGAATCAGCGACCACCACTGATCAGCATCTCCAGTGAGGCGGTAAACTGCCATGACAACCTTCTCCCTTTCGCTACTCCCCAAGGCATGGAATATTTTCTCTAAGGAGTTTATCCATTGCTTAGCTACTAACTGATTTGTACCCCCATTGAAGGTTGGGGGTTGTTTCCTCATGAAACGGTCTAGCATTGATCCTCTACGATGCAGATCACGGTGCTCCATACGTGTAAGGTTATTATTCATAACCTGAGTAAGTTGTCCCAGTATGGTGATTAGCTGATCGGCACCAGTTGCATCACCAGCCCCACTATAATTATCTTGAGCAGGAGGGCAATCCCTACATGGAGTGCGTGCATTGATACGGTTTCCATTTCTTCCACTAGGCGCCATTTCTAAACAATTGCATAAACTAGATTAGTTTATGAAATAAAATACATAATTACATATTTGTAAAATACTTTACATAAATTGAACTATTTATGGATATAATCCATAATAATAAAAAGAAATGTTTCCTTTGAGGAAGTATATACTCATAACCCTTCATAGTGGTTTGTAAAGAAAATGAGAATTATCCTAAGCATATCCCCCGGGAGTGTCGTAACCAAGAGTGCAACAAGGCCCGTTGTCGTGCACCAGTTCCCGTTCGAGTCTAGCTCAAAGCGGTGTTTTTGGGTTTTGCCCCTAGGTACATCTATGCCAGAGCCGACTCTACCTGCTCGTATCCAGACAGGGATGTAATGCTCGGAAAACTCACAAAATCTCTACAATAACAAAATTCTAGGAAGTTATTCTATACTAATCCTCAAAGTCTATCTTTGGGCTATGTGCTCTAATCAGAGTTTATCTACATCTAGCTTCCAAGGTTAGTACTAAACTACCTATGATACCCACTGTAACGCCCCGACCCCAGCTACCCAGAGCCGGTGCATTACTTTGTAACATTGGCATGATCACAAAAGATCAAGTCTCGAATGACCGATTAGTTTAGTAGCCTTGGAAACACTAGATACATTCATAAATGTTACATTACATCAAAAAGTGAAAAACTATAATAACATAGTCTCCATAGTCCACACTTCTATCATCTTCGGACTATCCCTGCCGGTCATTCATAAAATACTTCTTCACATCCTGGAAAATATTAAAACATTGAAAGGGGTGAGCTCAGATGCTCAGTAAGGATAACAATATAGCGGAAGCTTTCATCAATAGACATAAACATTTGAGGCAATGTATAACTAAAAAAAAGCTTTTTAAACTTGAACTTCAACATAATATGGCAAAAGTAAAATGAGATAATGCCATTCACTTCTTCATATGGATATTCTACTGGTCGAATAATCACATGCAATATCAATAACCACTTTCATAATGATGGAATGTATAATTCCAGACATTCTGAAACATTTTTTCAAGGCCTCGGCCAAGACGTCTAAAATGATTAAGGCCTCAGCCAAAACCATAAATCAAATTGGGAAAGGGCCTCGGCCAATTCCACGTCTAGTTGTCTCATGAGACCTACCGATACATCGAGGAGCTATAGCGGGCTCCACCCGTCACTTATTATGTCCAATACATTCCTCATATGAATAGGTTTAAACATATCATAAACCATAACATAATCGTATCACATAAAACATGCATAAAAGAAACATAACATTTCCACATTTCAATCACAAGATATCAATAAAACACATTTATATAATAAAAACGCTTTCAAAAACATTTTCAATACCAAAATAAAAGTAAGTTAAAACTTTGTATTTATTTTTCAATTAAAAAAGAAGGCTTGTAGAGGAAGCCGAAACTCAAATAATGGTCACGGCAACAGAGAAGTCATTGTCGCCGCATATGTACGGAAAGAAAAACATTCCCTTTTGTCGTTTAGCAAAATGCTTCGTATAAAAAGATTCCTTTTGAATAAACATAAAATTCAAAGGGGTTTATACACTGTACAAAAGAAATTTGTATATAAAACTAAATATGCATCAGTGAATGGAGATTGAGACGAAGTCCCTTAAAAAGATCATTTTTAAATAAAATATATCTATTATGTGTATTCACTATATGTACACATAAATAATGTAAAAATAAAAGATAGGACATAATAATATCATGACATAATTTGAAAGTAGGAGATTAACCCAAAGAATAGAAATTGGGTTAAGAAGTTCCCTTACCTCGTGTCTGACTTGACTCAACCGTTCTTTAACCTCCTGGATAATAAACTAGATTTAATATATACCTTATTAAGAACCATTTTCAATTTCTTTATACTTATTATATCACTTATTACAATGATATGAACATTATGTGATTATTTAAGTTAATAACAGTCGTTTTGTCGATCTTTGGTACTTGAGTCAACAATAAACTTCTTATAATTACAAGTTGTTTATGTGGTAGAATATCCATTATCTCCAGAATTATATTCATGATTTAGATGTAATATATATCATATATATCCAGTATATACATTCATTTATAATATTACGTAACATTTAGAGGTAAGAAATGAAATGCACCGTTCATGGAGACGGTAAGCCGTACGTACGCATGAACGCTACTTTCATTTATATTTCGTATTTAATGGAATGAAATCATAATGATATAAATGTATAATATAATTCCAGTATAATATAGTGTATAATACCATTTACTCCATCCTTTATACATCCCACATATGGCATTAATGATTCAAATCACTTTGAGGGGGCGGTAGTCCGCACTTCCTAAAATTAAATTATCACATTTTACCCATAATGGAAATCATAAAGTATGCCATAAATTAGAAATACAGAAGGATAAGTAAAACATAAACAAATTATATATCATATATAAATATAGTGACATCTTAATGGACACATTTGAAGGTGTTATATGAGTGTTGAACAATCATCGTTTCGTGAGGTAGAAATTCACCATCCACAGAAACCGTATGTTCTTTAACCATTAGATGTAGGTGTGTGTAAGTGTAGCTTGAATCCTTATTATAACAACATCCTAGTATATTGAGGATACTTTTGATGTTACAAAATAAATTAATAAAAAGAGTTTAGGGGGTTGGATAAGAAAAATAAAACAAAACAACATTAGAGAAGACATTACCTCAAAATCGGGTAACTCTTTTTGATTTGAGCCAAAGGCTTCCTTGAGAAGAGTTCTTCCCAAAGTGAGGCTTCTAGGAGTAAGAGGGGGAAGTTGGGAGAGTATTTGAGAAGAGGTTGGCCGAGCCAAATGGCTTGAAGGTGTGAATAAGGTGGGAGTGGTGGGGGCCTTTTATAAGAGGAGAGGAGGGGCTCTTTTGGAAAGATTGAAATGTTACATTATTATACAATTATTTTCGGATTTTAAAGGTCCCACACATATATAATTCGTTTCTAAGGTGATAAGGGTTCTAAACATCCCATCCAATAGTCTTTGGACAAGTGTATTCCTTGGATTTTACAATATATTTTCATTTTATTAAAATAGTTAAATAATGAGGTCATCGCTCTATCATAATGATGTTATAAATAATTTAATTTATTTAATGTCTAAAAATTATAAAAAAAATACTATGATGTAGGAAAGCATTTTAGCTTTCTAATTAATATTTATAGTCAAAATTTGGACTTGTGTAACCCCACTTAAAAACTGGTTTAGAAAAACAACTCATGTTTGTGTCAATTTAATTTTTACATTTAATAAATATATATTAATGTCATTTTCCAACTAAAGTGGCTCCATGGGGTCCCCATGATGACCCATGGGTTGTCTTGGTTGGCCATGACTCATCCAATAGGAGTAGGACAAGTTTCAAGCTCATCTCATATTATTAAAACATCATTTTTTCCTTAAACTACACTAATTACCTCTAATCGCGATTAAGAACATAAAAGTTACTATTCACCAAAAAATTATTTTGATCTCATTGAACCACATTTTACTTCTTAATGACAACCATGTATGTCGGATTTTTGAAAATAAAATCAAAGAAGTGGTAATATTTCATTTAAACAAAAAATCAGTTATTTAACTACCACTTAGTGGTTTCACTATTCATCAAAAATTGAAGTTTTTCCGAACAATGCAAAAATTTAACCCTAAGCTATAATTGATATTCCAAATTCAAAACTGATGTCTATTTTAAAAAATTCCAAACATATAAGTTGAATTAGTTAATTTTATAATTAATTCCCGCTGTCACAACAAATAGCGTGTTTTTAAGAAACAATTTATATCAAAAGATTGGCAATTGTTTATGTACAATTTCAATGTTAAATTAATTCTAATGACCAACATTGGATAAAATGTTAAAAATATATTCTAATTATACTTTAAAACCACTAAATAGTATAATTTATCACAATAAATTATTTTGATTTAAAATTTTTTTTTAAGTATTTTTCACTATTCATAAAAAAATTGGAAGTTCTCAGAAAGTTACAAAAAATTCAACTTAGGATAATTTCAATATTACAAATACAAAAATGATGTCCATTTTTAAATATTAAATTTCAATAATTTTAAAAAGTGGTTATTACTATTCATAACGGCTACTTTGATTAGTCGCAGTGTTTTATAACTCGAAGTTGCGTACAATGCAAGCTATTGCATTATTGAATGAGAAGCGTATCGTGCAAGCTCGGGGTGTTACATACCTGACTATAGACTGAGCAAATCAGCTACAACATTCCCTTTTCTAGGGGTATATGATGTCTCAAATTCAATTCCTATAAGAACTCCATCTACAAATTATGTCTTAAGTTCATGTCATGCCGGGAGAAAACATACCTCAAACTCTTATGATAGGTGAAAACCACAAAGCTCTCTCCAATGAGGTAATATCTCCACAACGCTTGAGAAAACTCAATGGATGCCAAGTCAACATCATGGGTGGCATAGATACACTCATGGAGACAGAACTGTTAAGACCCATATGAAACAGTCGATCTCAGATGCATCAGAACATAGCCTAACACTAGATGTAAAGCATCATAGAAAACGTCATACCAAACTCCCTCAGCTAGAAGACAAAGAACTAGAGCATGTACTTTCTTATAATTTATATACTCAAAAAATTCCTGAAACTGATCAGTCTATATGAACACATGATCCTTCCTGGTCAAATTTTTTAGGGGAGTCACAACTCGTGAGAAATCGGCTAAGAACCTCATGTAGTATCCTGCACGACCAAGAAAACATCACACCTCTGACTCTGTCTTGGGGGATTCCCAAGTCACATCTACTTATATCATCGATGGATCCAAATATACTCCATGTTGGGACACAATAAGCTTCAATAAACAGACTTCTCCAGCCCGAAACTCGCAATTTAACAAGTTCCCAATATTCTGATATTAACAATGAACTCCCAAAATAGCGTTTAGATCCTCTGTATGCAACTCTTTAGATGTGGTGTATACAAGGATGTAGTCGATGAAAACCACCACGAACTTTTCACGGAACTCACAGATCCCAACAATCATTGAACCCATGAACACATCTGAAGCATTTGTAATTCCGAATGACATTACAAAAAATCTCATAACGCCAATGACGACAACGAAATACAGTCTTCGGGATATCATCATCCTTCACATGCATCTGATGATATCCTTACCTCAAGTCGATCTTTGAGAACCAACATGCACCCTTCATTTAACCATATAAATAAACAATTTGTGGATGAGGATATAGATTCTTTATTGACACTTTTTTTAAGCGATGATAATCAACAAACAACCACAAACTGATGTCCGCCTTATTCATGAAAAAAAACCGTTGCACCCCACCGTGACACACTTGGCCGAACAAAACTGCACTATAACAGACCATCATGTTGTACATTTAGCTCTTGTAACTTAGAAGGGGCCATACTATATGAAGACATACAGATTGGAGATGCTAGTGTTTGTAGCTTGATCCCATACTCGATCTCCCATTGATGGGGTAATGCTACAACCTCTTATGGAAAGACATCATGGTACTCTTCTATGAACATAGGAAACACCATCTGATGTACCTCTAAAGAACTCAAAATCATCTCATCCATCTTGTATGATAAAGACAGAACGTGCCTATGACTCATTTGAGGATATCGCTCACCATCAAACACCACCGGATGTCCATCCACACCAATGAAAACGACATTCTTCATGAAGCAATCCACGATCCCCTACACCAAATACAATGAATCCATGCTAAGGATGAAATCATATGGTTGTATTTGTAAACATAGGAAATATAGCCAAGATCTGTGATGCCCCGACCCTAGCTCACAGTATCTACATACTTCAAAATAGTCACATCGACCTCCAATAGGCGTAGTCAACACCAAGGGCCCTCGAAGCCTCTCTACCTCAAGTCCCAATGCATGGTCAAGGGTTGGTGATATGAAGGAGAGTGTGAATCTAGAATCAAACAAGGCATACACCAAGGCAGAAAAAATTCAAAGGCTACCTCGAACGACGTGTATCTCACCTGGTGTTGGAAATGCTAGAGCATGAAGCTAACCAAGACTTCTTCCCCGACCTCTTTGACCATCATGAAGACCACCACCATTGTCTTACTATAATTATTGAAGAAAGAGAGTGTCACAGGGTTGTCCTCGGCCTGCCCTATCTACCCTTTATTGATCCAATGTTGGTGCAACCGGCTGCTGCTGACTCGGCAGGAACTACCTCAACGGAGGAACTTGGAGCAGAGCACCTTGTGTACGATGAATACTCAGAAAGGTCGGCACTCCCGCAATAGATGACCTCAAAAACCATAAGAAAAAGAAGCACATGATCCCTTGGCATCGGTCTGAGAGTTTCTGCCTCTGTAGAAACGAGCTGTGAAGGGATCAGACCTACCCCAAGCTGAACGGAAACTCTTCTGACCTGAAAACCGAGATCCCTAGACCACACCACTACTTCATGAGGAATCATGAAGATTCCCCTACCGTGATGATCTAGTTCTGGCCAAAGTCCTCTCGATAGCCTATTCCCATACCAGCACTTCAAGATATGGTTTTAGAAAAAATGGGGTGATGTGGAGCTGCATCTCTGGATGCAAAGCCTCCTTGAAATGCCTCACCCTAGCCTCCTCATCTAGCAGCAAGTCCGAAGCGTGTTCTAAAAGGTTCCTGAAACAGATTCAAAACTCATGATCATTAGAGATCCCCTATCGAAGGGTAAGAAGCTCTTGGTGGTGGTAGGCCTTTGTAGTTGAAGAAAGAAACTCAACTCTAATATTGTCTTGTAAATCCTCCCATGAGATTGTGGACTCCTCATGATCCCTGATAAAAAAGATCCACCAATTCCTTGTAGCTTCACGCAGCACCCTCACAACCATGGACATGAATTGCTCCTTCCGAGTACAGATTGATCTAAAGCCTATCTTGACCTCCTCCAAATAGTCTTCCATGATTGCATCTGAAATGGAGCCCTCGTACTTCTACACACTCTGGAGCCGATACTCTCGGAGTTTCTTCCTCGTAGTGTCGTCATCATCAACATCTACACTACGGTGATCTACTGGAACAGCCTGCTGGACATCTTCTGCACAAAGCTGATGAGGACGTCAAACCATAGCCATACGAGTAAAATAACAATCTTTTAGTGCTCTGAAACCTGGAATATGGAATACTTAACATTAATTAATTAATTTTTTCATTCATTTATTTTAGGTTAACCTATCCCAATTTCAACCCATTCATACACAGGGACAGAGAAGAATGATTCATGATCTTTTTCTTGGTCTCTACCCTACTACCAGTATCACCTTGTTTAGTAGCCATTGTAAACATAAAGGCTCATATGTCAGATCAAAGGTGGCCGTAAATGCCTATGTCTCAGCCGGTATCTAGTGTTTACATCACTTTCTAAACATGAATGAATCTTTTTTCCTACCAACCAATGAAACATCACCTGTGACTAACTCCAAACTCCATCCTATCCATCAACCAGACCTTTAATACCACTCTGTCACGACCCCCTCACAACAAAGTGTACCCCTCCTGGGCCAACAATGTGATAAGGGAGATAATGACACCCGAGTCCCACCTGTAGTTGGCCCCATGTTTGCGACTAGGACCGAGGGTATTGTAAACACACAAATGGGATGCATTACCCTCTAACAGAACACATGCGGTAGAGTGAGATAAGATAAAAACCAACCAACTCCAACTCAACCAGTAAGATGAATGAAATCCCAAGTACACATATAAAATTTCATGCAATCCTACTATAACTAGAAGGGGTAAAACTACAAGTACCCAAAAAAGGAAGTAAAACAGCAGCAACCACAATCCCAAATAGCTCCTGAAACCCCAAGCTCGTAGAAACCATCTTGGTCTCCAACCTGTTCCAAGTGACCTGAAAAATAGTTTATATATGCATTGGGTTAGTGTAACAATGCACTATGTATGATCCTCCCTGAAGCCTCTCATGCAAAAGAAAAGAAAGAATGATAAAGCACAGTGAAAAACAAGTGAAACTAACTCATCACCTAAAAAATAAATACATTGTTTCAAACCTCCCCATGGATACTCTCACCAGGAAACCCATACAAGAGTATATAATATAACAAAAAATATTAAGGGTACCCATCTACTACATCCCAAATAGTTTTCTGCTTTTCCCCAACGTCGCACGTCCAAAGAATCTCTCTCCCAAAAGGCTTTCCTCCAGACACCTGGGCGAAGCACCACAACATGCACCTAGTGCATCAAAACCACCACGTTTTCTCTCAAAAAAGTAACCAGGTAGTTTCTGGGATCCACCACAGCTCACATAACTTGTATCATAAATCAAGTATTATACCTCAAGCCATTACAACCCATACACCGAGTAAGGATCCTCAAACATCATAACCAATACACGTTACACCAATAGTAGTCCACATGATACTATATCTAGAATATATGTGTGTGAATAACCACAATCCATTACATCCCTCTATTCAAATATATGGTGAAATCTAACCACTGTGCCTACCAGCATAATTATCTACCAAGATAAGAGAGCGGGGCCAAAAGGGGTAGTCAGTAATCCATCCTCTGACCAGAATGTTGGGGAAAACACCCCCCTCGGATCAGAATCCCCAGGGTGTCATTTTCCCTTACATACATGTTGGAGTAGCATATAAAAACAGAAAAAGTACAGAATATACTATATCTCAAAAACTCACTATGGGCATAACCTATTCATAGACTCAACTGCATCTAATGTCTCTTGGGCTCCGGGCTGCCACTTCTAAGACAAGTTATCCAATAAGAAGACAATGATTTATAAAGATTTATTGCCTTATTTTATTCCCTTTTTATCAGTTTCACTTTATGTTAATTAGTTATTTAAACAGTAATTAACCATTTACAATTCCACATTAAACTTCATTACCATCACACCCAAAGTCCATTGTCCCTTTAAAATTACAACCTCATCATTATGTTCCAGCAACATCAACCCCAAGGGTTAACATCATTTTTTCAATTATTCATTATAGAATTATTTTACCATATCCACTAGGAATTCAGGAAATATTATTCTATACTATTAAACAAAGGGGGGATCAACACAGTCAGTAGATGTACTACCCGTAAATTCTTTGCCGCCTATTTCAATAGTGTAGCCCCATCCTTCCATGAGAATCTAAACACGGAAATTACAAGGCATACCCCATGCCTCTTCACCTCTTTAGAATGAAGGGTAAGCGAGACAAACTTCCTTGAGAAGTGGACCATTATATCACGACCCGCCTTCATGAAAAGGAGAGAAGGGACAACATATTTCTAGACCCTTCCTTCTTTTAGTTTAAGGAGAGATAATGACCCCCGAGACCTGCCTTCGATAGGTCCCAGAGTGGCGACAATCACCAATGGTATAGAATCCCACAAAAGATGGAAGGCATTACACTTTTTATTTTTTTACCGGATCGGGAGATAAGATAGCTACTCCAAATACACCAAAGTTAAAAGTAAATGTAAAGCTGAAATCAATCTGTTCCCATATGCATGTTCAAAAGTAAAAGATATAGGCCACAAGAACTCCAAAGGTTATGTACCATTAAAAGGAAAACAAAAACTATAACTATTTCAAGGTTCGAGCTTGTACGGTCTCGCACGATCCCTGAAGTCCTCCTGGAAACCTGAAAATAGATTTATATACATTGGGTGAGCATACAAGTATACTCAGTAGGGAAAAACAAAGACTCTCATGCACATATGGGGAGGCATTCTGATGCCCTGTGAGAAAAAGACAACCAATGCACCTAGAAAGGAAAACTATCCACCCAAGTCTCACCATGGAACACTCCCCAAAAAACCCAAGTCATGTAATGTATAGTAATATCACATTGATGTTTGGGTACCCCGCGCCACTTTCCCACAGGTCATTGAAGACATCCTATGCATCAAACTAATCCCACCATTCTCACCGCAGTCCCACTGCGACACCCTGCCCACACACACCTAGGCCACAACCACAAATCACACCCGCAAACACCTAGGCCACAACCGCCATCCCACCCGCAGACACCTGGGCCACAACAACCACACGTAACCATGCCCTCAAACACCTAGGCCAGAACAACCACTTCCATGCCTGAGGACACCTGAGCCTCATCCCAAAGAAACTTGGGAAACAACCTTCCTGCAAACATCTAGGCCAACCACCAAAACTACCATGCCTGATGATTCTTTGGCTAATAATGGACTTCAGGCCATCACAGCCTACCCGAAGAGTCTTGGGCTATTCAGGAAAGGGAGAAGAAAAAGAGCTAATAACCAGCCACTCATGGGAGTGTTGAAAATAACAACCTCCCCCATGAAATAGGAGTGTTCAACACTAAGTGATCACCATGGGCGGGGCGTGAATAAGAAACGTACGAACTGCAATATATATGTAGGTAACGAGCACTCAACCCAACTTAGGGTTCCAGACTCATCGCAAGCATGAACATCCTAGTCACCATTCATAGAAGGCACACTACTCATAGCCGAGTCACAAATCATTCCCAGAATCAATTCCCCATTTAACCCGTTCTGGTTTTCATGGTCAAGTGATCATGTTTGAGTAATATTATGCACTACTGGGCAACTAGCAGGAATAAGGACAAGACAATGGGAAAAATTTAATGCCAACAAAAATTCAAGAATTCATACCTGTTTCTCCTATGAAGTCACAACAATAAAGGGATAAGTGAGTTCCCCTGAAGTATTGTAACCAAACCTAGCATTTAAATATAGAGTCACATCCCCAAAACCAAGAACCCATATGTTTTCCAATAGTAGAGGATTCCAACCCAGTTCATGTCACAAGCAGAGCAACCACACGGTTTTATTTTCACAACCAAAAACCGCATAACAACTGAGGATCCCATACTCACCCATATCACCACATAAGCAACCAAACAGAACGACACACCTACTACCAAAATAGAGTAGAGAAACTTCAACGTTCAAGCACATCATCCATTAAGTTATTCTTTTTGTAGGTTAACAAGGGTGACCACAAAATGATTTATGTCTACTGGTCATCCATTTAATCCACCATGTTTAACTGATTATCTATGTTCTAGGTTACAGTCATTTAATTATCACAAAAGACAAGGGTTCCTTAGTGCACAAAGAAGGACCACCAATGACCATGATTTTCAGTATACATATTCCCACAAAATTCACAAAAATAATAATCAAATAAGAGGAGAAAATAGAATAGCAGGACATCCATCAAACCCATCCCATTCATTCTTTAAATTTCCATTTGTTATCATCATTAAGGTTTGGTATCATCCATTCCCTTGGAAACAATAGCGTACCCACCCCACATGATACACAGAAAGGAGATACAAAGGAAAATACCTACCTGGTTAATCTAGGTTCTAAGCTCTTCTCCACACGCCATGAACATGGGATGCACGACTTTTAGGGTGGAATCGTTGGGGACTCCAAAGACGAGAAAAAAAATCCAGCACAAGTGCACCACAAGCCTTGGGAAGGAGGGACTCTAGGCGCACATGGAAGAAAGAATAAAACCAGCCGAGAAGAAGAAGAAGGAAACTCTAGCATGAGATATAATGAGGAGATCCTACTGTTACGGGATATGGAATTTTGAACGCTTAGAAAGTAGGTTTGTGGTTTCCTATGCTAGTGGGTAGTTACCCACGATGATATGAAGGTGTTATTTAATACCCCCCATCGGGGAGGTTTCTCAGGATTTTTTTAGGAATTATTTATGGCCTTTAATTTACTTTAATAAGGGTATTAAAATTAATTTACGTCAAAAGATACTTTGTGGGAGCAGAAAAGTCGAGGACTGGGAGAAGAACAAAGGGCTCAGCAAGGACATGGATCCACAAAAACATTGGTACTGGTCATGGTAGCACCGTGATGGTGGAACCACCATTGCATCTCTCCACTTTAGGAATTATTTTCATTCAAAACCAAAATTCCTCCATTCCCCCACATATCACAACAGCCATCCATGCTCACATCACAACGCAAGAAGCATGAAATCAATCATTTTTACAGGTGGGCTCTTATCCCTTTAACCAATAATATGGTAACACAGAACACTACAAGGAGTTATCTTTTATCAATAAATAGGTTATTTAATCCATCATATATTAAAGGAATTATTATTCTTAGGTTCCAAATTTGCAAAACCTAATCAGTAAGCTATCATAAATAATTAAACATGCTTACTACACCATTTTGATTGAAATACAATTATAATAAGAATAACATGATTCATTTACATGCCTCTTTATCATTATCCAAACCATTATCAATTAACTCCAGCTTTACTTTATTTAACAATTTCCTTCAGGACCAAAATTCTAAACATAACAATCACTAATATCACACTATCTAGCAAAAAAAACTCAATAACATACAATTGATTTTAATTTTTTTATCGAGTATAAATATTTATTAGGTCCATTACATTGTGATCCAGGGGGATAAATCATTCTAAAAATAAAGTTGCACATAAAATAAAAGAGAAGCAATGAATCCCCTACCTCAAATTGTTCTTAATATTCTTTATAGAAAAATTTTCTACACAACGGATCACGATTGCCTCCTCTCGTGAGAGCTGCATCCACCCGAGGATGACACGGTACGACCGTACAAACTGAAACCCAAGAAAAAATAATTTGAAGCATGGAGATCAAATTTTATAATATGAAAAGGAGACACAATAGAAGATGATCCACAAAATAATGACAATAAACCACACCTTATATTGAAGATTGATCGATACTGCTTGGTTGCATCAAAACTGAGCATAACCAATCCAAGGATGAAAGTTTTATTGTGCAACTCCTATGAGAAGGAATGGAATGTTCGAGCACGTCACACCTGATAACAAGGAGAAAGAATTAGGGAGGATGATATCTCCTCCCATTACAAGATTATACGGAGTTCTGGTTAAAGATACGCTTGATTTCCCATTAAAATGGCGTGCACTAACCCTTGTGGTTTGACCAAATAAAATAACATTCATATCCTTAGAAATAATTAATATAGGAGTTACGATATTTTATTTGGACATAAATCCCTTAATACAAGGCCTTGAATGAATTTTAGGTCAAAGGAAACATCGAAGGGGAGAATCTGTTGGAAGTTGGAAACACTGTTCACCCTACCATTCTGGAAACATTGTACACCCTACTGTTCTAGAAAAACTGTACACCCTACCATTCTGGAAACACTATACACCCTATGGTCATCGATGTCACTGTTCACAAAAGGTCATTGATGTCACTGTTCACAGAAGGTCACTAGTGTCACTGTTCACAGAAGGTCACTGATCTGACTGTTCACAGAAGGTCACAGATGTCACTGTTCACAGAAGGTCCCTAATGTCACTGATCACATAAGGTTTATGATGACATTGTTCACCTAAGGTTAACGTTGCACTATTAATAGAAGGATAATGATGACACTGTTCATAAAAGGTTAATGATGACCCTATTCACAAAAGGTCAATGATGACATTGTTCACCTAATGATAAGGTTTCAATGTTCACAGAAGGATAATATGAAACTATTCATAGGAGGTCAATGATGACATTGTTCACCTAAGGTTACCATTGCACTGTTCATATATAGTTAATGAAGACACTTTTCACAGAAGGTAAATGATGACAATACTCTCCTAAGGTTAACAATACACTATTCACAGATGGTTAATGATGACACTGTTCACAGAAGTTCAATGATGACACTGTTCACCTAAGGTTAACGTTGTTCACTTCACAGAATGTTAATGATGACATTACTCATAGAAGGTCAATGATTACAGTGTTCTCCTAAGGATAAAATCACCCTGTTCATAAAAGGTTAATGATGACACAGTTCATAAAACATCAATGATGACATTGTTCACCTACGGTTAACTTTGCATTGTTCACTAAAGGTTAATAAGGACACTATTCAGAGAAGGTCAATGATGAAACTGTTCACGAAAGGATAACGTTGCACTGTTCATAGAAGGTTAATGAAGACACTATTCAAATAAGGTCAAAGATGACACTATTCACCTAAGGTTAACGTTTCACTATTCATAGAAGATCAATGTTGACACTGTTCACAGAAGTTCAATGATGACACTGTTCACCGAAGGTTAATGTTGCACTGTTCATAAAAGTTTAATGATGACACTGTTCAGAGAAGGTCAATGATGATATTGTTCATCTATGGTTACAGTTTCACTATTAATAGATGGTTATTGATGACAATGTTCACAAAAGGTTACCGTTGCACTATTCACAAATGTCTACCATTGGAACTATTCACCGAACTGAAAATTTGTCAAATTGTTGGGGATAAGGCACCTTGACATCCTGAATCACCTCATACATCTGATTTTCACAATGGAATGGACCATAGCGTTATGTGACATTACATATCCCATCTATAGTAAGAAAATATTACCTTCAAATTTGGTGCGAGAGATCAAAAATAAGTGATTTCAAAAAATTATAGACATAATTATTTTAATTAAAAAACATAAAAAATTGATGAAATTAGTTTTATAAATAAATTTATAATAATAATAAAATAGTATTAAAATAGTTTTATAAAACATTCACATGGGATAGAAAAAAATTTTGATCAAAGAAAGAAATGATGCATATTATTTTAAAACATTATTTCACATTATTTATTAATGAGACAAAAAATAAGGGTAGAAATTTATTATCAATAAATTACAAGAGGATAAATAAACCATTTGTTTCATGAAGTCAATATCTCCACATTTAATCATGAGGAACTTTATAACAAACAATATTAATAAGTAGATAAATATTAATATAAAACCTATTACTCTTTGGTAACATTTTAATAATAATCCCTAAGAAAGAGAAAAGGCTTAGATTGATATGTATATCACCATAATATTTAGAAGAATCGTCATAAAAGACATTCATGGGGAAAACATACACCACATATAGGAAAAATGAAGTGAATATGGCATATGACCCACATTATTAATAGTGAGATGAAAATCCATTTACATGAGTCTCTTACTTCTTCACATGCATTCAATACTCAATATATTTGAATGAAATCAAATGTATGTCCCCTTATAGACCGTAGAATAAATATATTTGAATCAAAAAAACCTTTGAAAAGTGGATAAGTATTTCGTTGAAGACATTCAGAAAAGTATGATCAATCTATAATGATCAATGTGGCGTGAAGAAGAGGAAGGCAGGGTGCCCTTTTATAATTGAGTGGAGGGGAACCCTTGGGATTTCATAAATAAATAAAATATAATAAATTAATTATCCAAAAAAATAATTCTAAATATATATGAAATTTATTTTATTCTTTTATGGGTTTAAATTCTTTCTACTATAAAAACTTGTACAGGATTATGTAATGTATTAATCCATATATTTTTGTTTAACAAATTAACGGGCATATTTTATCCATAACCAGATTAACATAATTTTCACCATTACTGAATTATAATTTTTCTTATATGTTCATAATTTATTCATAAATGGATAACTTATTAAATTTTTAAGTACATATTATCCACTATATATTCATTCAATATTTTAATGATTTTTTAATATTTTAAAGAAATATTTTTTAATTGAATTGAAATTAATGTTAATTTTGTCACTATTCATTTAATTTGGGAGTATTACCATAAAAAGGTGAAATTAGAAGACTATCAATTATTAGTAGATTAATATTTTATATTTATTTTAAAAATTCATGGAATAAAAAAAATAACTTCAATAATATTATGTTATGCATTAGTAAAATCAATAATATTATTTTCTATTAATTGGAAAAATACTACATCTTTGTTGGATAATAGGTAAAAGTAATTATATAATTAATAAAAAAAATATTCCCATCATGAAAATTATTAATTATAATCATAATTGACATTATGATTCATTCAAAATTTTCATTTGTCCCTATATGGGAAAATAAATGATATTTGAAACTAAGTGAGTGACACTTTGTAATATTTATATTTAAAAAAAATAATATAGATAACTTTATTGAAAAAAACAATTAATATAATACATTCTATGAAAACATGATTAGGGTGGAATTAAAAAAACTTATTGATAATTAAGATGATTAATTGATGGCTTATCACATAGTTTTAACCTATATTAACCTGATTTATCCTTTACTGAGGTGATAAAGTTTACCCTTGTTCCTCTTCATAATTCCAAAAAATGGGACATATTTAAAAATATTATACCTATTAATTTCAAATATGTATTAAATAATATCAAATTATATTACGAGATGTAAATGAAATTAAATGTTACATAATCACACATAAATTTATATAAAAAACTTTATAGAGAAATTATTTTTTAATCATAAAACGATATTTATTATTACCCCATGATTAAAAATATATTAGAATACAGTTATAATAGTTAGTCTATTAAATAATATATAAATTTTATTATAAAAAATAACAAATTTTTGTATATATTCCTTTTTAATTAAAAAAATAAATTTCAATAATAAATGCTTATGTTATAAAAATTATCTTTAAAAATATATTAATTATTTGATATCAAAAAAAAATTATAATTACTTATAGTTAAATTTTTATTAATTATAATTTAATAGAAATATTTTTAATTTTAAATTGATTAAAAATATCATGTACCTTTTAAAATTGCAAAAAAAATGGTGATTTCCAATAAAAATTATTTTCTTTTCTATTCATTATAAATTCAATCTCTTAAGAAAAATACAGTATTTAAATTCTAAGAAAATATTGAACTGATGAATTCAAAATTATATCCATTTTAGCAATTAATGTTTCTATATGTTACAATAAATGATTATAATATTTCACACTAAAAATAAATAGAAATTATTTTTGAATCATAAAATTACTCTATTAAAATTTAAATACTTATTTACTAATCCTTAATTAATATATATTTATTGAGTGGGAGCATTATATATTATTCATAATTTGGTCAATCATATTCACACCCATTAATATAGTTAATAGGTTCTAATATTAATATCAAAATAGTAATACTATGTTTTTCGTATAAGAATAGTTTTAATGATGTGTATGATACCAACCATAGTATTCTTTTATAACTCACATCGTGCAATATAAAAACAGATTGATACAAAATATATATGATCTTAATCAAATTATTATTCTCTTATTTATTCCAAATACTAATAGATAGACCTCAAACCCACCTCCAATGTAAAAAAGATTAAGGAATATCCTCCATGATATTAATAATCATGTGGATGATATTAAAAATTATTAAAAATTCGAAACCAATATTTTATAAATGGCCTAATAAAAAAATAATAAATCATATTAATAATTTACAATATAATTTAGTTATATGTGTAAAATTATATTATATAAATATATATTTCAATAATTATCTAGTGGTTGTACATAAAATAAACGACATAATAATATATAAAAATGATAAAAAATTATAATACATGAAACTAAATTCCCAATATAACAGGACATGACAATTTCACAAACACCATTATAACTAATTTATTAAAAATAATAATTATTTTCAAATATTTTATAGGTTCCCCCTTTGGAGAACTGTACTGTAAATTCAAATATGTTATAGAAATGAATATATGAGATGAAATAGTTAATTCATGATAATTGACCAACTTATATAAGAAAAATGTATAAAAAAATCCACAAAAACATTTCATATACACTACCAAAAACCTAATATATATCTGTAATGAATGATTTTTTTTAAAAAATTGTTCACCCTTATTGAATCTCTATCCAAATTCAACTTTATATTTTCACAAATGAAATAAATTGGATCCACACAATTAAAAACATCATCCATATGAAACTATCTATCAACATAATAAGATCATTATAAAAACATCAATAGTAAAAAATGCGAAAGGGGTGGGAAATGTGGTCAGTTATTCTAATGTCCCTTCTAACCAAAATAATTTAGTGTCACTTGAAACCAGTAATAGTTGATTTCATATTTGTAAACGTTGTAATAAAACATCCAAATATTTTTTAATTATAAATTAGTATATGAAACTCTAAAATACTAATATTGGATGGTTATACTACCCAACAGAAAAATTTTACTTACATTGTAGGGGTAGAGTAAAAGGTAATATATATATATATGTTATAATTAATGTAAATCGTTTATTATATATTTTTAAATAATAACTATTGGATTATATTTTTTTAGTTCTAATTTAATTATAAATGTGGGTCAACCCATTAATCATTGACTCCCATCATATGTTGTGTAATGGTTGAACAAAAACAATATATAGCATCTACAAATAATATAAACCCATATCCAAGCACTCTATGGGGAACAAGTATCATATATATCCTCATAATTCATGGTTAATATTACTGTTGGAGGAAAATCCCTCTAAATATTGTTAGTTGATATTTCTGTACATGGATATGAATGGCTCATTATTTTATAATTGTTAAAAACATATTACATTAAAATACATTCATAGTAAATTTTAGGTCCACTCGTATGTAATGTTTGGAAAAAAAATTAACAAATAAAACAAATGTACTTTTCAACTAAGGGGAATTTTTAATAACTTATTATCAATAACATATCCCATTACATGTTTTCAATATTACCTTACCATTTAATTAAATGATACACTTCTATATATAATAAATTTATTTATTGTCTTCAAAAAAATGGGAACTAGAAATACATTAAACAAGTGTGTTCAGATGCTTGATAAATGTTGAAAAATGTTATGAGAAACAATATTTATAAGAATATAAAAGATGATAAAAATATTATATTCATGATAAATAAGTGTGTTATACTGAAAATGGCATCGATCAAGAATCATGACTTAGGGAATGTAATAACATAAATGTGTGTATTATCCGAGAATATAGAAGTTAAAGTAGAATGTATCATATCCTAATAAATAATTGAATTAAAAATTTACCAATGAAGAAGAAAAAAATGAATATAAGGTATAACTTTAGGAATAGAAAAATGATATGAGAAAACCCATTATTCCAGTTCCTATGTGAAGAAACCCATAATGTCCACTCCTAATGATTTAAAAAATAACTAATTGTTCACAAACTTTTGAAAATAAAATCGTATGATCCACACATGACCATTTTAAGAGATATGAACATAAAAAAATGCATTTTATAGATATGTAACAACCTATCCATAATTATATATACATATTGATTTTATAAAAAATCAAGCAATCCTCATAAATAACCCATATAAATAAAATTGGTGTAATATACAATTAAAATGTTATCAAATAAATAAGATGTTTATAATTACCTAATTAATCGTAAAATAATATACTCGTAGAAAATATATGGGTATCCAAATATATCTAGTAATATTCTTGGTAAATACGCATTAATCCAGATTATTACGAATATTATATTATATAGAATAAATAAATTGTTTATGGTTTTATTATAAATTTCCCCAATTATTATATTTCCGTCATCATGGTTCCCAACCCTCAATAAAGGGAATGAATTATAATGTATTTATATTATATATAAATAAGTGGAAAATTCATTATCACTATATGGCTAAGAATGAAAAAGGGTTTAATATATTTTCATTAGTTTAATACCTTATGACTGTAAATTTTTTTTTTTGGGATAATCTAGGAAATTTAATGTAGACACCAATAAATATTATTTTGATAAATAGGAAATGGAATCAGAAAAAGTGTAATTCATGATCATAACATAGTAGGGTCTTTTTTACTCAATAAGAAATAATTCATGAATATAAATCTGATATGGACCCGGTGTCATTTAAATAAAAACCATTTTAATATTAGAAAAATTCAAATTCAACTCAAAAGAAACATGAATTAATTAGAATATGTAGAATAACAAATAAAAAAAATTCTTAAACATGAAAAAAAATTAAATATTATGTATAATAAAAACACTTCACATATAATGGGGTTAGAGATAAAAATCACATTACATAATTTATAATAATAGTTGGAATACCATCAAATTTAAATAATATGGAATTAAATATTCAATATTCGGAAATATAAGATAATAATGACTTAAATTTACAATGAGAAAATAATTTCCCAAAAAAAAAGAAATAAAACATGGTGTATCATATAATCATGTCTCAATGAATTAAATTTCAACAAAAGTACCAAATCACTATAAATAAAAATTTCCATGATGAATATTATTTCAAATTAAACATCATATATCATTATAAAATATAAGATCATGAGAAAAATATAAATTGGGTATTATATAAAACACATAATTTATATAATAGTGTATAATAAGAAATATTTCTTTTGTAATGATATCTCGGAGAAGAAACACATAACTAATTCAATTTCATTTGGAATGAATTATAATGTCATTTGTAAAAAAAATATAAAGATAATATTATTATTATATATTACTTCATTTAGATGAATCAACATTTAAATACATCATTTATTTTAATGTTTTATAAATATGTAAATTGATAATACCTCATTTTTTATTTTATTTTTTAGAAGTTTGTGTTTGAAACATGAATAGTTTCACACAAACTTATTGAGTTCAATATTATTAACCTTCATTTATATAAATTTAATACTTCATTTATAATTTAATTCATTTATATATATTACATATATTTATTCATAATGTTCATATTTGATTCTATTGTTTTTTAGTTATAATATATTTAAATAGAATGAGAGTCATATTATTTTGGAAATTTTAGAAACTAAATGTTGTAATAGAATTTTAATTTTAATATATAATATAACCTATATTAAAAAATAATAAAAAAAATTATTTTAATATTAAACTGAAACAATATTAGTTATTATTTTCTCAAATCCATCCCTGATAGTGATTTATATCATTAATCTTGTGTATTGTTAATCCGACACAAACATAAACATGTTATAACTTGATGGGTGAGTCTTATTATGGAAACATATGAAATCATTATAAAATAATAATAATGATATTATTTATATTTATATATTACTCAAAATCATACTAGTAAATGTAATGATAAATACTGGAAATAACAATGAAAATTGAAAAATGTTACTTTATCGAGGCAACAGTTTTCACAACACATGAGTAATGATTTTATTTTCCAAAGAATGAGAGTGAATAATGGTGGATTATAATTTTTCATTTTATAGTCATTATTATTCAAAATATGTCAAATTTATTGATCAATTTCATTTTAATTACCATTTAATATAATAAGTAGTGATAAAATGGAACATGTCACTTCATAGAGGCAGTAATCCCCACAAACACAAGATCAATGATTTTTTTCTAGGTGAATCAAAAGGAATATGTAATTGTTTTATCTATTAATATAAAAAACATCATTATAAAATATATTTTATTTTCATTATATTACAATGGATTTGGTACGAATGGAATATAACAATTATGTAATACTCAAATAGGGACCATTAAAATTTAATTGACTGTATCCTTCCAAATGAGGGGTAATTGATAAAAAATGGTAAACAAGGGATATATATCATGTAATGGAATAATAATAGAGTTATATTTGGATGGTTTTTGTAGAAAGTTATAAATTGACTGTATGTTTGTGATGGTTGAAGTTTTCCTAATTTATAAGTGACGGACATGGGACATTTTTGAACACCAATTATTTTTCAACAATGTGATAATATATTAGACAGTGAATTATTCAAAAGATGGAAAAATGGAATGTGAGGATAAAAAATTCATATAAATCCTCTAAAATTTATCTTCAGAATACATTTAAACATGTCACGACCCACCTTCAGCCAAAATGTGGGAAGGGACAGAAAATTGCTAGACCCTTCCTTCTTTAAGTTGAAGGAGAGATAATGACCCCCGAGACCCTCCTTCGATAGGTCTCGAAGTAGCAACCGGCACCAAGGGTATAAAATCCCACACAAGATAGAAGGCGTTGCCATTTTTTTATAGGATCAGAAGATAAGATAGGAACACCAACAACACCAAAGCTAAAAGTAAAGGTAAATCCAAAAGTAAACCATTCCCATATGCATGTTCAAATGTAAAAGATACAAGCCACAATAACTCTAAATGTAAAGTACCAAGAAAACGGAAAATGACAACAACAAATGCCCCAAGGTCTGAGATATTATGGTCCCACACGATCCCTGAAGACTTCTAGGAAACATGAATTTTTTTTATATACGTAGGGTGAGCATACAAGTATACTCAGTAGGGAAAACCATAGACTCTCATGCACAAGAGGGGAGGCATTCTAATGCCCTATGAGAAAAGAGACAACCAATGAAATTAGAAAAGAAAACTATCCACCCAAGCCTCACTATGGCACACTCCCCAAATAACGCTAGTCAAGTAAGGTATAGTAATAGCACATCGATGTTTGGGTACCTCGTGTCACTTTCCCACAAATTATTGGTGATATCCTACACATCGAACCAATCCTACCATTCTCACTGTAGTCCCACTGCCACACCCCACCCGCACACACCTTGGCCACAGCCATGCATCCCACCCGCAAACACCTAGGCCACAATGACTATCCCACCCATAGACACCTAGGACAAAAAGACCACACATAACCATGCCTGCAAACACCTAGGCCAGAACAACCACTGCCACGCCTAAAGACACCTCGTCCAGAAAGATACTATCACGCCCGAAGACACCTGGGCCTCATCCCAAAGATACATGGGAAACAACCTACCCGTACACACCTGGGCCAACCACAACACTACCCTGCACGAAGATTATTGGGCTAATAATGGACTTCAGGCCATCACAGCCTAACCGAAGAGTCTTGGAATATTTGGGAAATGGAGTAGAAAAAGAGTTAATAACCAGCCACTTAGAGGAGTGTTGGGAAAATCACCCTCCCCCTTAAAATGGGTGTGCTCGGAACTGAGTTCCCAACATGGGTGGGACGCGAATAAGAAACATTAAAACTATAGATATATGTATAGTCAACAATCACTCATCGCAAACTAGGGTTCCCAAAGCCAACCTATGCATAAAACCCTTATTACTATTAATTCGTAAAATAAGCCACGACACTCACGGGAAACTCACAACTCATTCCCAGAACCAATTCCCCATTTAAGACATTGTCATTTTCATGTTCAAGTGATCCCATTTAAGTAAATTCTGTCATATTGAGAAATGAACAAGCATAACCATAATCCAGGAAAAGAGAAACAACCAAACAACAATTTAAGCATTCAAACCTGGTTCTCTTGTGAAGTCACAACAACAAAGGGATAAGTGAGATCCATCAAAGTACTAAAACCAAAACAAGCCTCGAGATATAGCATCACACTATATAATAACTCAATGTGATATCCCTCTAAATATTGGAACCAAAGAAGGATTCAATATACAACCCCACATTCCCAAAACCATAAACCAACAATATGCCAACAGTATAGGATTCCACCCCAATTCGTATCTCAATCATAGAACAGACATAGATTCAGAATCATAACCTCGAGGATCCCATCCTCACCCACATCACCCCATAGGCAATCAAACAGAACAACACACCTATTACCAAAACAGAGTAGGGAAATTTCTTGGTTCAAGAACATCATTCATTATTTTCTTTCCTTATGATGGTTAGTCGGGGTGACCACACTGGGCTTTATGTTTACTGGGTATCCATTTAATACACCATGTTTACGTGATTAACCAATTTCCATGTTACAGTTATTTAATCATCATAGAAGGCAAGGGTTAATTAGTGCGCAAGGAAAGACCTCCAACGGTATTGATTTTCAGTGAGCATAGCCCAACGGTTCACAACCTAAGCATCAAGGAAGAGAAGAAAAACATAACAGTCAAACATCATGCACACCCCTTCCCTTCATTCTTTATAGTCCATTTTTATCTCCATTATGGTTCGGTTTCACCCACTCCCACAGAAACAGCTGCGTACCCACCCCACATGATACACAGAAAGAAGAGACAAAGGAAAATACCTACTTGGTTGATCATGGATCAAATCTATTCTCCACGTTCCAAGAATAAGGGATGCACGACATTCAGGGGAGGAAGGTAGGGGACTCCAAGTACAAGCAGAAAACTCACGCACAAGCGCACCACAATCCTCGGGAAAGAGGGACTCCAGGTGCACAAGGAAGAAAGAATAAAACCAGTCAAGAAGAAGAAGAAGGAAACTCTAGCGTGAGATATAAAGAGGAGATCCTACTGTTACAAGATATGGAAATTTGAACGCCTAGACAGTCGGTTCTTGGATTTTGATGTGGGTTGGAATTTACACACGCTGATATTATGGTGTTATTTAATTCCCCCCATCGGGGAGGTTTCTTGGGATTTTTAGGAATTAATTATGGGCTTTAAATAGTTTTAAAAAGGGTAAAATAATTAATTTACGTCAAAAAATTACGTCGCGGGAGCGGGACTGGAAAATGAAAATGGAGGGTTGTGTGAGGACACGATGCCACCTTCACGGTGCCACCCTTATAGTGCCACCGTCACGACGTCACCCTCACGGTTCCACCTTCACGGTGTCAGCTTCACTATTCCACCGTGACCGGTGCCACTGTTTTGGTGGAGCCGTATTTTGGAAAAGTAATGGCCAGGGGGGTCTGGGCTATTACATCAGATACCTCTCAAACTATTCTTGCCCTCTATAATTAAAACCAGACCTGAAGAAAGGAGAGGGGGTCCGAACAACCACCTAGAAAGATACCACTCAGGAGTAGACCTCCTTGATACCATGGAACACCCCCTCCCGCTTTTATCTCCTGAACAATCACAATCATATCGCTCCTATCCCCCGTGAAACCATGAAAAACAAAATATTAAACCATCCGATCATGTGGTGAGGGGTTTTCCTTCTTCCATGTTAAGCTACTATCCGCTTTGGGTGGCACTAACTCACCCGCACGAGTTTAGGAGCATCCACTCTAATTCATCTTAACTAGGTATTAGGTCCTCCCCTCCACAAATTTCAGGGCACTTCACACACATCCACAGAAAAGTAAAACCACACATTCCATAGTTATCAAGGTAATGGGTTCATCAACCAAGTATAAATAAAACAGAACAAAACTCAAAACAACTCTGGGTACTGGGCACGCATCTGCGCCTCTCGTTCCCAGGTACTTTCCTCAATCCCACTAAGTCTCCACAACAAACGAACCAAAGGAATGGTTTTCCAACAAAGCACCTTCTCTTCATGACCTTTGATCATTACTGGTTGCTCCACTAATGTTGCATCATATCCAATATCTAGGTCTCCCCAGTCAAGTACATGTGAAACATCGTGCATATACCGACGGAGTTGGGACACATTGAAGACATTGTGCAACCATTATAGTTGTGGTGGCACACTAGCTTATAAGACACCTTGTCGACCCGCTACAACACTTCGAACGGTCCTACAAACTTGGGGGAATGCTTACTCTCTCTATCGAACCTACACTGCTCATTCCGGGGGGGGGACCTTCAGCAATACGTAGTCCCTGACCTCGAACTCTGAGGGCCTCCTCCTATTATCAGAATATGATTTTTGCCGGTCCGGGTCCACCTTCATCATCTTTCATATAAGTCGAACCTTCTCTGTCGTGCTCTGCACCACTTCCGAGCCAAGAACACCTACTTCCCCAACCTTGGTCCAGCACACGAGTGAGCGACATGGCCTCCCGTACAAGGCTTCTAATAGAGCCATGCCAATGGTAGAGTGATAGGAATTATTATATGAAAACTACACCAGAGAAAAGTGTCATACCCACGATCCTACAAAGTCTAGGATACATTCCCGTAGCATATCTTCCATTTTCTATATGGTGCGCTCCATATGCCCATCTATCTGGGGGTCGAATGTAGTGCTATGATATAGCTGGGTGCCAACATCATGCTGAAATCCTCTCCAGACTCGTGAGGTGAACCGTGCATCCCTATCCTAGACTATGGACCTTGGAACTCCGTGTAACCGCACCACCTCATCCACATACCTCCATGCTAAGGAATCAACTGCACCCGACTCCTTGATTTCTAGAAAGTGAGCTGATTTCATCAATCGGTCCACCACTACCCAGAGAGCATCACATCCTCCTTGAACCATGGGTTCCCTGTGAAGAAATCCATAGAGATTTCGTCCCACTTCCACTCGGGGAACTCTAAAGTTTTCAACAAACCGCATGGAACACAATGTTCAACCTTCACTTTCTGACACACTAGGCATCTGGAAAAGAACTCTGCCACTTCCCGCTTTACCCCGGGCCAACAAAACTATTTCCTCAGACCCTGGTACATTTTGGAAACTCCCGGGTGAACTACTAGGGGTGAGTTTTAGAACTCACCATGAACCCCCTCACGCATCCCTTCTGGGACAAACATATTCCCTCAGAAAAACATCTGATTCTGACCATCCTCTGTCCACACTTCTAGAGCTTCGCCTTTGTTAACCTGGTCACACATCACTTCACATTCTGAATCTCTCAACTGGGACTCCTCCACCTACTACAGAAGAGAGGATTGCACTTTCATCTAATACAAGAAACCTCTACCACTATCCATCCTCACACCCAGGTGCAGGGCATCCAACTCCTCCATCGCCTTCCAAGCATCTGCCGACTCTCGAACCGCATCCTTCTGTGACTTCCTGCTCAAGGCATTGGCCACCACACTCCCTTTTCCGAAGGTGTAATAAATTTAGATGTCGTAGTCCTGAAGGAACTTCATCCACCTTCACTTCTGTAAGTTTAGGTCCCACTAGGAGAAGATATACTTCATGCTTTTGTGATCTATGAAGACCACAAAGGGCTCCTCGATGAGGTAATTCTGACCCATCATTAGTGTGAAAACGACCACCACAAGCTCTATATCGTGGTTTGCATAATTACGCTCATGATGGCGCAACTTCCTAGACCCATAAGAGATCACCCATTGTCGTTGCATCAGCACACACCCGAGGCCTTGTCCTGAATCATCACAAAACACCTCATACGTCACCCCTTCTTATGGAAATCTCAGCACTGGGTCATTAACCAACTTCTCCTTCAGATAGCTGAAGGCTACCTCGCACTGCATATTCCACACAAAAGCTTTGGTCCTTGTTGGCCAAAGCCGTCAGAGGTGATGCAACTCGAGAGAAGTTGGGTACGAACCTCCTGTAGTAACTTGCCAGCCCGAGGAAACTACGAACATCTGCCACGTTCTTGGGTACTTCCCAAGATAAAAATTCCTCAACCATAGATGGGTCCACTGTTATCCGCTGCTCGGACTCCACATTCCCAAGGAAGTGCACCTCTCACATCCAAAATGTGTACTTGGACAACTTCCCATGGAGCAGGTGTTGTCGGAGGACTTCTAAAGTCATCCTCAGGTGCTCAATGTGATCCTCTAATTATATTGAATAGACCAGGATGTCGTCAATGAGCACGACTACGAACTTATCCAGGTATTCCTAGAAGATTGAGTTCTTGAGTCCCATGAACACAACTTGAGTGTTTGTAACGCCGTTCGACATGACTAAAATCTCAAAGTTCTTGTATTGGCACATGAAGGTACTTTTAGAGATGTTTCCCTCCATCACCCTCAACTGGTTATATCCTGACAGAAGTTATATCTTAAAGAACCATCCTTCCCCCTTCAACTGGTAAAAGAGATCGTCTATCCTCAGAGGAGGGTTGCGATTCATGACCATTACTTGGTTCAGTCTCATGTAGTCTATGCATAGCCTGAGAAACTATCTTCCTTATTTGTGAAAAAGACTAGAGAACCCAATGGCGATGCACTTGGTCGAACAAAACCCTTCTCCATCAGATCATAATTCTGAATGTGCAACCCCCGTAATATAGAAAGTGTCATCCAGTTGGGGGCCATCGAAATTGTACGGGCACTAAGTTACAAGCCTATCCTGAACTCAACACCACATCGAGGGGGTAGAGTTGTCACTTCATCAGGGAAGATATCAATAAACTCATTAACGACCCCTGGAACTTCAACCATCTCTACATCCATTGAGTCCACTGATAGCTCATCTAATAAGGAAAGGATGGGTTCCTCTCACCTGCTGCTCTTCTAGCCACCCTGCTCACCGATAAAAGTTACACGTCGGCCGCCCAAGTCTGAAAACATGACCCTTCCTCTGAAGAATTCAATGAAGACAAATACACAGAACATCCATTCAATACATATGATGACATCGTATGGATGTATCATCAACAGCAGAAGATACCTGACTGACTGATGTGTCCCTATAATAAATCTATACCCCCTACAAACATAAAACAGGTCGGTCCGACCTCAGACTGGTGTTCTCACCACCAGGGACAACAGAATTCTCTCAGTGTCTAACCCCAGAGCACGAGCTAGTCTTTGTGAAAAAAAGGAGTGTGAATCTCTTACATCGAACAAGGCATAATCAAGGGTACTAAACAAGCTTATCGTACCTCGAACGACCTCTGGACCTGTCAGAACTACTGCCTCTGTGGCATGCAACTGCCCCCACCCAGCTCCTCTGCCTCTCGTATGTCAGCCACCTCCCTGACCATGTCTAGTTCGAGGTCCCTGAGGAGCACCCTAAGGTCGGCCTCCTCCCACCACGTATTCCCTCAGAGGAGGGGGAGCTCACTGACCCTGCTGCTACTGCTGAAATGGCCTACCTGGAAACTGATGCTGCTGAGGTGGGCACTGAACCTGCCCACCACCGCCGTACTGAACTCTGTCCAGGCATTTTTTCCGATGGTGCCCATGGCTTCCACATATAAAGAATCTTAGCCCTGGGACTGAAAGGAAAGGGCGAGGGCTAGGAGATCGGAACTGGAACTGCTGAGCCATGCTCCCTGCTAGTCGGAACCTAGAGGGACCTGATGTTGGAGGCCTGCATCTGACGGCCTACCCCTTCAACGAACGCAACCTGAATCCATATCGCGATACATCTCACAACAAGTGAATCCTCTCCACCACTTTAGCATTATTCTGGACCTCCATGTACGTCAGTTGGGTGATGGTAGTAACATCATACTAGAGAGATGTTCTTAACACCTACTCCAAACCTCTCTCCTAAGACTCTTCATCTGGAGAGAGGTCTGGAGGAAAGTGGAGGAGATCCTTGAACTTGATTCCCAACTTTGTTACTAACATGATCCATAGATGGAGGCAGAGTATCTCCTTCCTCTTCTCTTCCTTCATCATGGAAGAGAGTAATTCCGCACCGAACTCCTTCTGGAAATCAGTCCATGTCACCTCAGCCTCCCTCTTCTCCCAAAGGTAAATCGTCCACCACTGATGCGGCACTCCACGCATCTGGCTCACAGCCAATGAAACCCAATACTCCGCCAGATCCCAGACCAAGCCGAATTCTATCACCAGATCCTCTGTCCATCTCTCTGTCTCTACATCAGAGATGCTTCCCTCATATTTCCTATGGGAATTCCGCAGAAAGGCACAAAGCGTTTTTTCCACTGATCATCGTCGTATTCTCGGTCCGTCTTCTGCAGATTGGCCAAGTCAAAATCTTTGGCCTCGATCACCCGCACTACTCATGGTCATCTCCTAGGTGCCACAACTTCAAGGTAAAAAAATGAATGCCTAATCTCGAGTAGCGCAGAATATTGTTCTAAAAGTTTTCTGAGATTTTATTAAATCCACAAAACATCCAAAAAACATGGGAACACAAGTCATTATGATGCATGTAACTTTCCCAGGGTCTCTACCCTCCAATCAGTGTGTCCTCAATTGGTCGTTCAGGAGGTCCAGAGTCCCTGCATCGGATCACGGGGGACCGAAAATCATGTGTCCTATTCAGTCTTCCCTAGTCTATTTCACGCACTAAGATCACTCAACATTGTTTCCCTACTATCCCATGAAATCCTCACTATGCCTAACCCCAGACTCCACCCTATCTCTCAACCTCTGCCTCTAATACCATTCTGTCACGACCTGCCTTCACCCAGAAGGAGGGAAGGGATATCAAATTTCTAGAACCATCCTTATTTAAGTTGAAGGAGAGATAATGACCCTAGAGACCCACCATCGATAGGTCCTGGAGTGGCGACCAAAACCAAGGGTATAGAATCACACACAAGATTGAAGGCATTACCCTTTAAATTTTTATAGGATAGGGAGATAAGATAGAAACTCCAACAACACCAAAGCTGAAAGTAAGGGTAAAGCCGAAAGTAAACCATTCCCATATACATGTTGAAAAGTAAAAGATACAACCCATAAGAACTCTAAATGTAAAGTACCATGAAAAAGGGAAATGAAAACTATAACTGCCCCACGGTCCGAGCTAGTATGGTCCCACACGATCCCTGAAGTCCTATTGAAAACCTGAATGTAGTTAATATACGTAGGGTGAGTATACAAGTATACTCAGTAGGGAAAACCAAAGACTCTCGTGCACAAGTGGGGAGGCATTATAATGCCCTGGGAAAAAGAGACAACCAAAGCACCTAGAAATAAAAACTATCCACCCAAGCCCCACCAAGGCACACTCCCCAAATAACACAAGTCATGTAATGTATAGTAATAGCACATTGATTTTTGGGTACCCCGCGCAACTTTCCCACTACTTATTGAAGACATGTTAAACATCGAACCAATCCTGCCATCATCACCACAGTCTCGTGACCACACCCTACCCGCACACCCCTGGGCCACAACCACACATCCCACCCGTAAACAGCTGGGCCAAAATGAGTATCCCGCCCCCAGAAACCTAGGCCACAAAAACCACACTTAAGAATTCCCACAAATACTTAGTCTGGAACAACGACTACCACACCCAAAGGCACCTGGGCCAGAAAGATATTGTCATGACCGAAGACACATTGGCCTCATCCTGAAGATTCTTGGGAAACAACCTGCCCGCAAACACCTGGGTCAACCACCACACTACCCTGCCTGAAGTTTCATGGGAAAATAATGGTCTTTAGGCCATCATAGCTGGCCTGATGAGTCTTGGGCTATTCGAGAAAGGGATCAGAAAAGAAGCTAATAACCAGCCACTTAGAGGAGTGTTTGAAAAAACACCCTCCCCCTTGAAATAGGGGTGTTCGACACTAAGTTATCAACATGGGTTGGGTGAGAATAAGAAACATAAAAACTACAGATATACTTATCGTCAAAAACCACTCATCCATACCTAGGGTTCCCAAAGCCAATCTAAGCATAACACCGTTGTTACTATTCATTCGTAAAAGAATCCACAGCACTCACGACCAAGTCACAACTCATTTCCAAAACCAATTCCCCATTTAACCCATTCATAGTTTCATGTTCAACTGATCCCATTTAAGTAAAATCTGCACTACTGGGAAAATAAAATGCATAACCACAAGCCAGAAGAATAGAAAGCCAAACAACAATTTAAGAATTCACACTCAGTTCTCTTGTGAAGTCAAAACAACAAAGGGATAAGTGAGATCCCTAAAAGTACTGGAACCAAACCAAGCCTCGAGATACAGCCCCGCACCATAAAATAAATCAATGTGAGATCCCACTAAGTATTGAAACCATAGAAGGTTGCAAGGTACATCCCCACATCCCCAAAACCATAAACCAACGATATGCCAACAGTAGAGGATTCCACCCCAATTCGTATCACAAGCAGAGTGACCACACAGTTTCAAACTCACAACCAAGAGGATCCCATCCTCACCAACATCACCCCATAGGCAATCAAACAGAACAACACACCTACTACCAAAACAGAGTAGGGAAGCTTCTAGGTTCAAGTACATCATTCATTATTTTCTTCTTTCTGTTGGTTAGCCGGGGTGACCACATAGGGATTTCTGTTTACTGAGTACCCATTTAATCCACCAAGTTTACGTGATTAAAAAAATTTTATGTTACAATAATTTAATCATCATAGACGGCAAGGGTTCATTAGTTCCCAAGGAAATACCACCAATGATAATGATTTTCAGTGAGAAAATCCCAACAGTTCACAACATAATCATCATGGAAGAGAAGAAAAATAGAATAACAGCACATCGTTCACACCCCTTCCCTTCATTATTTAAATTCTGTTTCCTATCTTCATTAAGCTTTGGTTTCACCCACTCCCACAGAAACAAAAGCGTACCCACACAACATGATACACATAAAGGAGAGATGAAGGAAAATCCCTACTTGGTTGATCAAGGATCGAAGCTCTTCTCCAAGTTCCAAGAACAGGGGATGCATGACTTGCATGGGAGGAATGTTGGGGACTCCAAGGATGGGTAGAAAACTCTAGCACAAGCGCACAATAAGCCTTGGGAAGGAGGGACTCTCAGCGCCAAAGGAAGAAAGAAGAAAACCATCCGAGAAAATAAAGAAGGAAACTCTAGCGTGAGATATAAAGAAGAGATCCTACTGTTACGGGTTATGGAAATTTGAACGCCTGGAATGTCAGATCGTGGTTTCCTATGCGGGTGGGCAGTTACATACGATGATATTAAGGTTATATTTAATACCCCCCATCGGGGAGGTTTCTCGGGATTTTTAAAAATAAATTATGGGTTTTAAATGGATTTAAAAATGGTAAAAAAATTAATTTATGTTCACAAATTATGTTGCGGGAGTGGGACTGGAAAAAGAAAATGGAGGGCTAGCTGAGGACATTGTGCCACCGTCACGGTTTCACCCTTACGGTGCCACCATCACGGTGCCACCATGAACGGTGCCACTTTTTTGGTGGAGCTATATTTTGGCAATGTAATGGCCAGGTGGTCCGGGCCATTACAAGACTTGTTTAAATTCATTTATTATTATAGTATTACTTGAAAACATTTTGTTTATATGATCATAACTATTTTTCAACAATGTAATATATGATTTACTAAAAACAAAAGGAATACCATCCAAAAAAATTCTGATGTGATGATTGTAAAAATAGTCCCAATAAAATATATATATAATTTTATGTATGAGTATATTATGTTGGAAATTTATTTACCTATTATATTGAAACTTGATTTTTTTGAAAATTATATTTTTTTGTTAAGTATTTTTAATATTATATTGAATTTATTACAATTTAAATGAGTGATAATATATATAAAATATGAAACATAATATATAATTAATTTGGTAGAATAAATAAATTTTGATTATTATATAAAACATTCACAATATTAATTAAAAAATACATTAATAATATCAAATTCATCATTATAATGCTAATTTATATTAATACTAGTAAGGATGTTATTTATAATAAAAAATAGATATATATTTTTAAATTAAAATAAAATATTTATAAAAAATATGAAATTGATTTTGTTATATTTAATTCCTAAATTTCAATTGTACTAATTTATATATTAATTAATAAAAAAATAAAATTTGAGTAAAATTTTACTAATGTTATCAAATAATTTAACCTAGGTTATATGAAATAGACATAGTTTTTTTAAATTATTATTAATATATATATATATCCAAAAAAATTATTTGACTCTTGTATTACGATAATGACAAAATAAATTTTATTAGCAAACATGGTATTTTGTTACAATTCAATAAAAAAAATTCTATTAGAGAAATATCCAGAATCCATCTTTCGATACTATTGAGATTTTAAACCTACAAAATGAACATATGATATTTAATTTAAATTATTACTATTATAAAATTACCCATTAAAATAAAATAAAATATATAAATAAAAATTAATTTTATAAAAATAATTTATATTTTTATACATCTAGTGTCTTCAATAATATTTCACATAAATTTTTATTTTATATAATATTGACATATTATATAAAAAATATATGTATTAAATAATATTATATACTTTTAATTATGATGAATCTTATTTGTTTAGTTTAAATTCAATAAAGATGTTTTAAATGGTTGTGGAAATTGATTTAGTTTTAAAATATTATTCAATGAAAAATGTTATTATATTTTTTTTATTGAATTATTTTACTTTTATATTATTTTTATTATATTATTCATGTAATTTTAAAATAGATAAATTAATTTTTTGGGGTTATGCATTGTTTAGGCGCGGTGGGAAATAGAAGATAATTGATATATTTTTAATTTAAAATCATTTAAATTCACTCTTTATTACATTTAGGGATAGATAAATGAATATAGTCATAGATTTTTAAACTATTACACAGTATTGAATGTTGGATAGGGTATTATTAATCAAATTATATTTCCATAAATAACTTGTAATATATCTTATAATCTACTCTCTTATACAATATTAAGTAAATTATCCATCCTAAAAATATTAATCCTTCATAGATTCATATAATCATGTATAAATGTACAGTAATCATATAATCTATATAATATACCATTCAAAAAACAATATAAATTTAAAATATATTAAACCACTATGAAAATAAATATTTTTCATGAAATTAGAACTACCATTAAATATTAAATGCTACTAATTTGTAGGCTAATATTTTGAAACTAACCGATATATACCATAATCCCAAAAAAAACATGAACAATACCATTATATTATGGAATAAACTATATATCCCCTGGTAATAAATACTATCTAATATGTATATTTAATGTCAATAATCCATTTAGAGTATAAATATAATGATTATATTAATCCATTAAATTATTATTATTACAATCATGTGTTCTTCATTAGTAGTCCCATGAAATTTAACACTATCATAAAATAAATTTTCATTATTATTGAAACCATTTAATATGATTTTCATTTACATAAATAAATAAATAATAATGAAATATCCATATATTTTGACCTATTCATTATATATTTTATAATATACTGGATTATAATTGACAAATATCATTAGAAATTTAAATAGCTGAGAGCATTATTATTTATTTCCTAATATAATATCAACATCACTGTCGTTAGTATGATTTTGAAACTAAAATTTTCCATCATTACGGTAATATATAATGATTCTTAACAATTTCAATATCAAGAATTATTTTACTATATAAAACATGTTTTTCTTGATACAGACATTTTATTGCATCATCTTCATTATCCTTTTTAACAAAATATAATAACGTTAATAGCTGTAGTAATTAAAAAAAATATTAATATGAAAACATAAATATGAAAAATATATTCCCAAATAAAGACATTATTTTTAACATTTGATTATTTTTATTCAACGTATTGCTTTTTTCAATTCTGGGTTTTGCATTGATGTTTTATTATATGAATCCTTAACCTAATTCATTGACATGAGACAATAATCCTCTATAATGTTTTGTAAAGATAATTTGAATGTCCAATGTGTATCCTTCATGATTTTCTATCCAGTTGTATCGTCAAAATACCACATGTCATGAAATAATGTGATGACTCATTAGATATAAAAATTCCTTTGAAATTGATTACACATAGGTGAATCCACACCAAAATAGTATCCACATTATATTATATATAAATGGATGTAATTTTAAGGTGAATCACACAATATCATCGTCTCTATAACACAGAGAGTTTTCATTTCTATAATTAGTGCATGAAAATGCTGTGTAATTAATTAATTTTTTATTATTAAAGAAATCTGAATAATTAAAAATAATTTAAAAAAAACGTGCTCCATTTACCAGTGTAGGGTCTGGAGGATTGGACAACACCTTACATTTATCTGAGTTGAACATAAATAATGAAATTTTCTACTATGTTTTGATGTGATCTAACACTAAACACATCGATGTAGAATTTAGAACATCTATGATTCTTGTGAAAAACATTTAAAAATGAATGGGTTATCATTCAATTTTCTAGTCAGGGGTTTTGAAATCATTGAAATATATTTTTAGAAAATTATTATTTTAGAAACAACATCGTGAAATGTATTTTAAAAAAATTATTACAATAATATTACAATAATATATTAAAATACCATGAAAATCATATTGACATTATTTACGTATTGAATATACTTTAATATTTTGGAAATACTTATGCTCATTTTTGTTTAAAATTATTCCAGTGATATTTTTGAAAAACATATATGCTAGCTTTGGAAAATAAAAATACTTTGCTAACTTGAAATATTAAATGATATCATGGGCCAAACCACTTGTTGATGTGTTGGGTTTACTCCAATATTCCCAACCATATTTACAACGTTCATGTACTAGATTTTTTTAAAAAACATTAAGCTTTCATTAAATATATATACATTTTCAGTGGAGTATATTTTTTAATAAATTTATATATATATAATCATAAATTAATTAAACATGTTGACATTTAATTATATAATTATATAAATATTAATATTATTTGGAAATTACATACTCATCTTTGGACGTCCGAATATCCTGATACATAAATATTGCATAATCACATAGAAGTTTAATTAACGTACTTATTTTTTTTTAAATTATATAAAGGAATATTGGTAAAATTAGTGCAATATAAGATAAGTGACTACTCATGTAGGGTATTGATGCTCCATGTATCTCATTACAAGCATTTAGAAATGATGATTTTTATATAGATGCTCTCAAAAATAATAAAATATAATTTATATCATGTTATTTATAAATTATAATTTATAACAAGTTGATTGCTGGGATACCCATATTTTTTTTAAATGTTATCCTATTAGATTGGTGGTGAAATGGTCTTTCAGATACATAGGATTGATAAATAATTTTTCAGAATCATACCCAAAAACATTTAGGGAACCAAATAATCTAAAATGATTAGAGAACGCTGAAAACAGATTTGATGCGAAGTCAATTTCATATTTTATTTGAAAAAATATCATTGCTTTTGGTTATATAATGTGGAAGATTTTAATGTATTCGTAAATTGGATTTCGAATCTCATCATTGCACTATTACAAGGGAAATATCTGAAATACTAACTGAATGCAGAAAAAAGTGGGATAAATTCAATTTAAGGAGTATTTGATTCACTGTAACAATAAAATACACCAAATAAAAAACCACGACTAAAAATTTATAAACAAAGATGGTATTTGTTTTGGATAACAATAGGAAAACTACTTGATGTTCATGAAATCGACACTCAACAACAATCTAGCCTGACAAGATCTGAAGACGTCAATTGAAATCATCTATATCTCTGTCGTGCTGCTTTTTCCCTCGACGTTGACAAGTACATAAATCCAAATCATGCTGCTAAGATTTTGACCTCTATTCCACGTGTCTTGAATGATTTGAAGCCCTTAGCATCAATCGATCTCGTCGTTGACCTTCCAAAACATTACCTATTTCATATCAATCTTACCTCTCTTCCACATTTAGATGTATCTTGTGCACGATGATACCCTATACTTCTAGGCTGAAACACTACGCATCCTCAAACATTCCACTTGTGGCCACACTCAACTTCTCCACTCTCAGAGTATTCCCAAGATTCTCATTACCTATCTACATCAAACTATCCTAAAACCCAATCCGGATTTTTTTTATAATTTCTGTTATTTTTTTTAAAAAAATTATTTCTTTTTATTTATCTTAAATAATTTCATTTTATAAATTTAAATGATTATTATTATATATATATAATACCGATATTAATATCATAAATTTAAATATTTCATAATATAATTTCCATATTTTTAATATATTCAATTTAATGCTTAAAAAAACATTGATTTCATAGAATATATATATATATTATTTAAAAAATTATTTAATGCATAATGTTTGTATATTTCATATCAATTAAAAGTTTAATAATAATTTTCAAATCAAAATTGTCTTTTTATTTTATTTCTATATTAACGGTTGTCATATGTCATTTTTAAATTATAATTTTAAAATTTCTAATCGACAATTTTTTGTAATGGTTGGATAAAAAAATTATAAATGTGAATATCAATGGAAATTTAAACACACAATAAAATACCATGAAACATAGACCACTACTTTCATAAATGTGTTTTTATGATTCTCTAGTTTTTTGTTTCATAGATAATGTTCTTTCTATAACCGTTGTGCTAATAAAAAATCCACATAATGTGATCCACCCGGTTAGCATCATTAGGTTTCGCAGAGGAATTCATGTTGTTTTGTTATCAATAATAGTAGCTTTAATGGGTTAGTTATTGTGTGTTAATGATTTATTATAATCTTTCTATAAATAAAATTATTACTACTTATTTCTATGCATTCAAAAATTTATTTTTTTTATTTCATTTTGGAAAATTTAAAACAAATAAAACATATAATTGAACCTAGGGGTGTAAAATTCTCCCCCCATTAATTGAATTTCACTCTTTCAATTCAATTATACTAATCACTTCTAGTTTCATCTATCATGAGTGTCACCTAATATTCCCAAGGTCTATAAGGTTGTCTTCCATGGTTACCAATATAACTCCTCCTGAAATAAATGTTCAAGGTGCCATCATATTCTTCCACTTCCTTTTTATGTGTTGAAACTTTTTCAATTGATGTAGTACGGATGTAAAAAAATAAATAAATTCCTTAATATTGGATAATTAATATAGTAATCATGGTGTTCGTTTTGAATCTGATTCATATAAGAAAGTCTCATTGCACCGTCTTCAAAATTTTCAAAATTTTCATAGATTATCCTCATGAAACAAGCACATAAGAGTTGGAACATATAAGATACATGAAGATTTCCTTCTTCTGCTGCATTGTAAGATGTTGAGATGGATTTAGTTTGCTCAAACAGGGTAAACACATATAAATTCATTCACAATGTGTTTTATAGAATCTATATATTTGACAATGAATATCTATGATGTGTTCGAGTACAAAACATGAAAAGTGATGAAAAAGATATATATCAGGTATACTTGGTACATTGTAAAGTCATTTATAGGAAACTTTTATATCATCGTGTGACTAAGATTATATAATGCATTATTTTTTGATTATCGAAGCACGTAATTCATCATGAAGTCATTAGTGACTTATTTGAGTTCTATGTCCTTCAATCTAAAAATTACAAAAGAAATTTTTGACTGAGAATGGATCCTAAATATATCGAATATATCTAGTTTTTTCTGAGATATCTAGATTGTTCCTCTGATAACAATTATAACGGCCCAATTCTTCTCTTCTCGAGTCACTACTTGAAAATTCTGGTTAACTAATTTTTCTTTATAAAAAATGAATAATTCCACATCATTTTACACAAACGAGTACCGTCTACCAGTCTAGGTTATTGAGGATTAGACAAAACCATACATTTATCAGAGTTGAAAAAAATAAAAAAATTTCTTACCAAACTTCCACATGCTCTAACACCAAAAGCATCAAAGTGTAACATATAACATCTATGATTCCTGTGAATTAAATCAAAAACAAAAGGCTGAGCATTCAATTTCATAGTAAGGTGTTTTGAAATCACTGATTTTTTTTAGAAAATATTTCTTTTAAAAACAACATTCTGATCTTTTATTGAAAATTCTCTTGATAATTCCATTAAAACAATGTAATAAAATAACATGAAAATAATATTTATATTATTTAGCTATTAAAAATACTTAAATATTTACGTATTGAAGGAAAATATTTTGGTAACTTAATATATTGAAGGATATCTTGGACCAACCCACTTGTGGAGGGATTGTGTTCACTCCCCATTTCCATACCCAATTTTACAAATTCCAGTACAATAATTTATAAAAATAATTTTTAATATTTCTTTAAATATATATACATTTTCACTATAGTTATAGATTAAATATATATATATATATAATCATACATGAAAAAAACATGTTCACATTTATTTATATAATTATATAAATAGTAATATTCATCTGAAATTACATACAAAACTTAGCATGACAAAATATCATGATACATAAACATTACATAAACACATGCAGGATTAATTATCATACAAAAAAATTCATTTTGTATCATAAAAATCCTTTTTTGGAAAAGTATATTTGACTCTCATGTTTATATATATATATATATACATATGGATGTATGATGTGATATGATAAATCATCAACATATGACCATATTGATGATTCGGGCACGACATGCATATTACTCGATGACTTTGAGAAATTCATAATTCATAATTTCTTAATTAATATTTAGTTGATCATCATTTATTGAAAATCTTTATATAATAGAAAATTATAAAGGTATATATATATATATCACATAATAACCAAAATAAATTCATGTTTCAATAAATATTTGATAAATAAAATCAAATTTAAAAACATATAATTATATAATATGATTCTTCTAAAATAATTTAAATTATCAAAATTAAAATTTTAACATAATTAAATCGAAATCCTATCAAATTCAAAGTAGTGGATCACTAAAAGTTTATCACAATTTTCAAAAATTATAATCATGTATTACATTTATATATACATATATATACATATATATATATATATATATGTGAATATTTTTATAACAAATATAAATTGTTACACAAAAAAATAATCGTTAACACGAAGAGATTAAACATAATTTAAGAAACTGATATGACTTACACAAACCAAGAAACCATAGTTTGGAAAAACAAAAAAAAATATTTTTAAAATAAATAAAATTAATGTTATCTAAAAAACATAATTTAGAGTATTTGAACAATTAAAATAAATGTCCATTACGCATAATCAGAAAACAATTTCGTTAATTTAGAAAAAAATTCATCTCTTACTAATTTTAGAGTATATATTATTATGATTGAAAATAGGGTAAAATAAAAATATCTCTTAAGTGAAATTAAATAGATTCTAAACAACAAAAACACTATCAAAATAACCATTGAACATAACATTAATTCATAAAAATAAATATTTGTAACCCAAATATTTTCCCATACCACTTATAAAACTATAAAATTCAATTTTATAATGTAGGGAAATACAAGAGCAGGGACTACCAAAGCAGGCTATCGATACTCCAAGTATAGCATTATAGGAATTTAGAAAATATTTGTTTTAAATAAACTCTCTCACACAAAAAAAGTTATATCATTTTTTTTATAAATTATAATTTATAAAAATTTGTATGTTGGGATACACATATTATTATTTATATGATTGACCATCACATTGGTGGGGAAATATACCTACATAGACATAAGATTCATAAAGATTTATTAAGAATCAGACCGAAACAAAAATTTAGGGAACCAAATAATCCAAAACGATTATGCAGTGCTGAAAAATAGGTTTCATGCATACACAATTGAATATTTTATTTGATAAAAATATCACTGATTTTGGGAATATAACATGGTCGATTGTAGTGAATTCATAAATTGGATTTGAATCTCATCATTTCTATAAGATAAAGCTAGTATCCAAAACTCTAAATGAATGGGGAAAAAAGTGGGATCAAATCATTTTAAGGAGTATTTGATTCACTGTAACTAGAAAATACACCAATGAAAAATCATAGACAATACATTTCTGAAAAAATCTTGTATATTATTTTGATAACAATATGTATCCAACATGATGTTCTGGATATCAACACTCGACATCGATCTAAACTGAAAAAATAGAAGATGCCCTCCAAAGTCATCTACATCATAGTCGCTTAGATCTTTCCCTCAACGTCGATTAGTGCTTAAATCCAATGCTTGCTTCCATGATTTTGACCACTATTCCTCGTGTCATGAATGATTTGAAGCCCTTGTCTTTTATTGATCTCATACCCGACCATCAAAAACACAACCCATTCGAGCATGGTCATACCTCTCCTCCATGTTGGATCATATCTGGCATGTGACACTATTCCCAACATCTAATCTGAAACTTGATTCAGCCTCTCCCATTCCACTCATAACCTCACTTGACTTCTCCACTCTCGAAGGATTCCACATACTCTCATTACCTCTCTACGTCGAACTATCCTGAAACCCTATCTCGATTTTATTTTATATCATTTCATTCATTTTAAAAAAGAAATTTATATCATTTAATTTATTTTATAACATTTAATTTTATAATTTAAAAGAATATTCTTATATATATAAATATTACTCATATTAATATCGTAATTTTAAATACATCATAATATAATTTTTGATTTTTGAATATATTCATTTTAATGCTTAAAACATTATTTATTTCAATGAATATATATATATATATATATATATATATATTCTCTAAAAAATTTCATTAAATAACCTAAGATTAGTTATTGAATATCAATTAAATGTTTAATAATAATATTCAAATCAATATTGCCTATCTATTTTATTTATATATTAACGGTTTTCAAATGTCATTTTAAAATTTAAATTTTAAAAGTTTTAACGATCATTTTTTTATAATTGTCAGATACAAACATTATAAATATCAATATCTAAGGGAATAAAAATGCATAGAAAAATACCTCAACAATCACACCACTTCATTTGGAAATGGGTTTTATGTTCATACTATTAAAAATTTTTATGCTATTGTTCTTTCTATATCTTTTATTCTTATAATATATCCAAAAGATGTGAACTACCCAATTGGTATGTTTTTTAAAGGAGAAATTCTAGTTGTTTTGTTATCAATAGCAATGGGTATAATGGGTTAGTTTTAATGTCGCAAATTTGTGTTATGGACATTTTATAAATAATATTCTTACTACTTATATCTCTGTATTCAGAATTATAAATATACTTGGAATTTTAGAACATTACCAAGAAATAAAATGTTCTATTAAACGTAGGGTGTTACAATATCAAAAATGTTGTCATTTTCTCATACACTATTACTATCCATTTATAAATATACCTATGGGTATTAATAAAGCTTTTTTATCACAAAATATAAAATATTTAATATTAAATCAGGAAAGCTAAAGGGTTATTTATACATATAAAATTGTGATCCACTATAAGAACTGATAACACCGTAAGATGGAATGGGTGAGTCCATGTGTCATCATTTATATTAAATGCAGTGGATTTTTTCTTAATGTTTGTTGGAAATTTATATTCCCATATGATGGAATGTTGCAATTAAAAAACACCAATAATCAGAAAGTGTAACAAATAATATCTATTTTAAATTTTCAGCACTATTGGAATGTGTATAGAGCATATAGTGATAATGTATCGATCATACATTAAAAACTATGATTTCCTAGAGATTGTTTATTTTAAATTGTCATACCTGAGCACAACATTGTGTTTTTGAAAAACAATGGTACCAAAAATATACAGATTTGGGTTATTCAGTAATATAATGATAAATTAAATAAATAAATTTCCTTGAAAAAATACATGATACACATGAAATAACTCAACTACCACTCTATGTCTACGTGGGAATAACTTGGATTAAAAAATATGATTTCGAAAAGTGAGTTATATTCCTTGAGAGACCATGGACCTATCCTTTAAACATATAATTCACTGAATTTGATTCTCCCCCTTTGTAAATAAAAACAAAGAAATTATTTTTGACCATAAAAATGAAAAAAAACAGCCCCAAGATGGTATATCCAACATATAACTGTATCACATGCACAAATTGATTAAATTAGTTTATGAAAAATGGGGAGAGGGGACAAATCATAATCATTATATTCAATGGGAGGTGGCTGAACAATGAGGTTCATCCAATATTTCATTAACATGGATGCTAAAAAAATAGATAGTAAGAATATCATCCACTATATGAAAAGTTCCATCAGGCTCTAGTTTAATCAGACCTTTATAAAATTTACTTTTTATGAAGTCATGATTGTTATTAATATGATTTTTATAATGGTGGTGAATCCTATTTTTGTGGGATCGATTAAACTGTAGTTGAAATAGAATAATTCCATCACGTATTTCACTTCATCACTAATATCAAAATGTTTTTTTGTATCAATAATAGCTGAGTGCATTCCTTATTCACCTAGATATATTATGCTTCGTCCATACTAGGATAAGTGCATTCTTATTTCATTCTCAACCAGACCACACATTTTTTTCCAATGTAAAAATCACACCCAATTGTGGACTTTTGATCCACAACATATCTATCCTAGTCAACATAAAAATAATTACAATAATTGCATATATCATAATGAAACAATGTATAAGACAATAGTGATCATACATTGAATATATCTCATGATTCATCAAATTTTTATATAATGATCATCCTCCAGGTTAGTTTAGAATAGATTATCTAATCGTGTTAATAGATTATATATAGTATTATTGAAGTAAAACATAATAAAATTTCACTGATCATCCTACACATTTTGGGATCCATAAATTTCACATCATAATTATATCTATGAATTTTCATCTGAAATAATGGATGAAATTTGATTGGATTCATGAATAGTGAATTTCATTATAATATATCTTTCATACATTTTAAAAAAATTAATGTGTAGCCCTTATTTTGAATCAAATTCTAACCCAAAAAGTATCTGAGTTCACCAATCATTGGCTTTTAAAATTGTAATTTCATGTGACTTGAAAATTCTTCAAACAAATCAAGATACATTCCACCCAATATAGTATTTTCTCTATACATAAGCACCATAAAATGATCACCTTTATAATTATTTACAACAAGATCACAATCAACCCCGCTTGTTTTAAATATTGCCTTATTAAGATAAGCATCTAGTCGAGAATACCTTGGTCTTGGTGCATTATTTAGACAATAAAAATCTTTATCTAATATTGAAACCCTTATTCTTGATTTACAATCATAAATTCCACTAGTTGAAAAATTTAGAGTTATTCTTCAAGAAAAACATTTTTGAATTGTATTTTTAAATCCATATGATAATCAATGTATCCCTTTCGAATATTCATGGTTTAGAAGACGCTATTTGACTCTAATCAAGAAGTCATAGTAAAGTCAAATTCTTTTTTATGTGTATATATTTTTCAAACCTATCATGCCTTATTTATTATCACATATCATTTGATAACAATTTTTTTGAAGATCCACTTGGTGCCATTCACATTGTGATTTTGGGGTCTCTAAATAGGATCCCATGTCTACATTTTATCAATATGATGTAGTTCATCATTAATGGACATAAAACATGATTAATACATCACTGAGTCTAGAAATGAGGGTTGTTTAGTAATTGATAGTACTGCATAATGTTCTTCATTCCAATTTCTCATTGTCAATGTATGTTATTTATAATATCAAATGTTTTCAAATAGATCATCATTTACAATTATATTTTTCAGATGATGTTCAAGAAGAGTGTTGTCATAAATGGTTTACTCTTCTGATTATACTTAAAAATATTCATCATTTTTATGGACCTTAATTACGGGCAAGCCATCAACAATTTTTGTATTGAATTAATTTCATTTTCAACTTTCATCTTCATCTTAAATAATATAAATATATGATTTTATTGAGTTATAAAGAGATTTATCCTCAATAATCGTGACACTATTACTCTAAAAAATCATTCTATGATTACTATTGTATAATTTATAAGCATTAATTATTATTATGTATCAACGGAATATTCCCCCATCTTCAGTATCCACGTACATTAATTGATTTCCTTCTTTTTTAGATGAATTATGTACATAAAAAAGAATGAAAATACATTTGAGAGGGATTTCATCAATTAAATATCCCACATAGTGTCCTATAATATAATATACTTAGTCAAGTTTACTTTTTATTTTATAAAATTACTTGAATATCATCCCTTTAATAAGAATGAGAAACAAAACCTTCATCCAATATATATTTCTCAATAATATTCACCTATCGATATCATTGTTCAGTGAACCAATTTTTGGATTCGTTTTCACAGAATTATCTTATATAAATATCCCATGCTTTTCGAGGATGTTTTCAAATTCAACAGATGTATACTCTATTCCATATTTATTTTATTATATCCGTATTTTTCATCCCGTTTCATTCTCAACTCCTTAGAGATATCTCTTCATATAAAAAATAGCATCTCCTTTATGTTGCATAATCATGAATCATTTTGTTCTAATATAATTTTAATTTAATAGAATGAGGGACCTCTATCCATATTTTCCACCAATAATAGTTAGACCACACACATACAAGTGGACAAGAGTATGATGTTTGGATTCCCTTTTGTTCTTAGGTTGACTAGAATTCATTACCATTATTACTCATATACAAGAATCATAATTATTTCAAGGGTCATTCAGCAGATTGGGAATGCCTACAATATCTTTAATCTTGGATATTTTTTCCTTGGCCTGTTGATTTATGAGACCCAAAATTTTGTGAAAAAATTAGTTTTCTGTTTCAATTTTTCTAAAAATAAGTTTGTTTTTACTATCTTTGTGGCATAGATTTCTATTTTCCCAATAGCAATTCATGAGATAATTTCCTATATTGACTTTAATGGCGAACCCTATCTAATTAAATTTCACTACCAGTCATAAATTATATATTTGACTGAACTATAAGATAATGTGATGGAATCCATCAACATACATTACTTTAATTTTGTATCTCATCAATTGAAAATTCTATATTTCCACAACCCTTGTTATTTAATGAACCTTGTTGTTAACTATCAATATTCCATCAACCATTTCAACAATTTTTTTTTAAAAAAAATTATTTAATTTTATTTGTTATAAATATAAACTATAATGAATCCCGGTTTGACTATTTTTCCTCTTTGATAGTGATCTCTTCTATGTTTCCAATCTCAATCATCATATTTTCCAAACAAGAGATGCATCACTACGTCAAAATGCGTATTTAGCGACGATTTTTTCCATGTCGCAGCGGTTTAAAACGCCGCTAAATCTATTGGCGGGGGTATTGAAAAACCACCACTAAATTGTGCGTCGGGAAACTATTCACGGTGGTTTTTAAAACTATCGTTGAACGTTTCACGGCGGTTTTTTAGCAGGCGTTTATTGAATTTTTTTATTTTTTTATATTTATTTTTTTATTTATTTATTTATTCCTTTATTTATTCCATTATTTATTGATTTATTTATTCATTTATTTATTCATTTCTATATTCATTTATTTATTCATTTATTTATTTATTTATATATTCATATATCTACTCATTTATATATTCATTTATGTTTTCATTTATTCATTCATTCATTTATTCATTTTATTATTCATTTATTTATTGATTTATTTATTGATTGATTGATTTTATTTTAATTTTTGTATTTCGTATTTATTTTATTTATTTAGTATTTATTTTATTTTATTTATATTATTTATATTATTTATATTATTTATTTAATTTATTTATTTATTTCATATTTATTTAATTAATTTCGTATTTATTTTATTTATTTAATATTTAATTTATCTATTTATATATTTTATATATGTATATATTTATTTTATTTATTTTATTTATTTCGTATTTTATGTATTTATTTGGTATTTTTTTCTTATTTATTTTATTTTATTTATTATTTATTTTTATTTTTTATTTTTTTTTATTTTTTTATTTTTTTATTTTAATTTATTTAATTCGTATTACTTTATTTACTTTATCCATTCATGCACATGCCCATGCACATGCAATATATAGAAATACTGCGTTTGGTGAGATTTGAAACCCTAACCTCTTGAATATTTTCCAAAGACTTTACCACTCCAGTAAACTCGTCATGTGGTTAATAAACAGAATTTAATATACTTATATATACAAATTGAAAAAACAAATAATACATAACTAATAGATATAAAATCAACAATAATTAAACAATAAGCAATAATTAACAATCAATAATTATTATTTATTAATTAATAATTTATTAGTTATTTATTGTGTTATTTATTTATTTATTTATTATTTACTGTTTATTATAATAAATAACAAATAAATTATAATAATATTTACAAAAATTATAAAATTATGCAAATAAAATAATAAAATAATAAAATGAAGTAATTAAAATAGTAAAATAATAAAATAATGATAGAATAAATAATAAACAACAAATAGTAAAAAATAAACAATAAATAATAAATAAATAACAAAAAATAATATATAATATATAATATATAATATATAATAAATAAAAAGCAATAAATAACAAACAATAAAAAATAAAAAATAAATACTATATAATAATAAATAATAATAAATACTAATAATAAATACAAAATAAAAAATAAAAAATATTAAATAATAATTAATAATAATAATTAATAATTAATAAAAAATAATAAATAATAAATAACAAACAATAAACAATAAACAATAAACAATAAAGATGTTAAAAATAAATCATAAATAATAATAAACTGATATTAAATATTAAATATTAAATATTAAATAACTTATAATAAATAATAAATAATAAATAATAAATATAAAATATAAAATATTAAACAATAAATAATAAATAACATACAATAACAATAAATAATATATAATAATAAATAATAATAAAATAATAATAAATAATAAATAATAAATAATAAATATTAAATAATAATGAATAATAAATAATAAATAATAAATAAATAATAAATAATAAATAATAAACAATAAACAATAACTATTAATAAATAACTAATAATTAATAAGAAATAATAACAAACAAATAATAAATAATAAAATAATAAATAATAAATAAAACATAATAAATAAAACATAATATATAAAACATAATAAATAATATATTTTTATAAATAAATAAAAATAATAAAGAATAAAGAATAAAGAATGAATAATAAATAATAATAAATAACACATAATTAATAATTATAAATAGATAAATAATAAATAATAAACAATAATTAATAATAGATAATAATAAATATATAATATATAATAAATAATAAAAATAATAAATAATAAATAATAAGTAAAAAGTAAAAATTAATAAATAATAAATAATAATAAATAGATAATAATAAATAATAAATAATGAATAATATATAATAAATAAAATAATAATAATAATACATAATATATAATATATAATATATAATATATAATATATAATAATAATTAAATAATAATAATAAATAATAAATAAATATAAATAATAAATAATAAATAACCAGTAACAAATATTATTATTATTATTAATATTTTATTATTAATAATAATAAATAATAAATAATAAATAATAACTAATAACTAAGAAATAATAAATAATAAATAAATATAAATAATAAATAATAAATAACCAGTAACAAATAATAGATAATAAATAAATTAAAGTATATTATAAATAATAAATAATAAATAATAAATAATAAATAATAAATAATAAATAAAACAAATGAAAAAGTATGAAAAGGCTGATAAGGGATGAAAAATAATTAAAACACATGAAAACAGATGGAGATGCATGAAGAAGGAAGCATTAGAAAGCATGAGAACGCATGAAAACTCATGAAAACTCTGGAAAACCCCTTAAGAATTCAACGGAATCATCATAATATCCCACAAAAAAACCATTGATTATGATAACAAGTCATGGAAACCCAAATAAATAGTAATAATGGAGCAACCGTTAAAACCCGTCAAATCAGTCATAAAGTGACAAAAACATTGGACTCACATTAACAGAGGTAACTTATGATTCGAGAGTCTGTTCCAGATCCGCGACCAGTCAAATCAAAGATCCTGAAACGATCTTCGACCTGATAGGTGAATGTGACCGAATTGACCGGCAGTTCGGATGTTACAACCATTTAAAAAAAAGCTGATGGGGAATGGGTGCTAGAAACGAGGCATCGATAAACAAAACAAACCCAATACCCACTAAAAAGGCCATGACCTATGATTCAGGAGTCCATGTGGGTGCCGCGACCACTCAAACTTAAGATCATGAAACGATCTATGATCTGGCAGGCGGAGGAGTCTGAACTGACATATGAATCGAATGTTAGGTCTGTTTAAAGTCATGTTCGACGGGACATCGGTGATAGAAACAGTGTTTTCGAGGCCTTCATATGGGTTTTTTTGGGTCGAAAAACATAATAGATGCTACATTGTGTCGAATTTGTTCATATCTCTCTTTGGTGGCTTCGATTTGATATGTGTTAGAGCCCAAATAGACACCCAGAGTGAATGTTATTGTCGTTTGAAGATTGAGACCCGTTTTTCAACTTTCTTATAACTCTCATATCTTTCTCACCATAGACTGTCTCATATTTTTTATTATAAGTGCCTCTAGATCTCCCCATGTGCTTTGATTTTACGGGTCTTGGCACTCCAACGGATGCCCGAATCAAATGTTACGGTCGTTTTAGTGATTTTAGGGTTTGTCATGTTTTTTTTATTTTTTTATTTTTATTTTGAGGCAGTTTTACCCAAACCGCCACTATTTCACAGTGGTTTTTTAAAAAACCTCCAATATTCCTCAATAAATTAAAAATATATATATATAATTACACATTTTGTGGCTGTTTTTAAACCACCGCAAAAAAACCTCTACAAAACGCATGTTTTCCTATAGTACATAATCTAGATCATGATTATAATGGTATCACCATAATCATTTCAACATGCATGTGTTTATCATATTCAATTTATTATTATAGAATGTAAATCTTATTTTCATGGGTAAATCTTCTTGGTTTATTAGTATTTACTTTCCTTGGAGTTCAATAGTTACAGATTCTACCTTTCCAATACATAAAATGCAAATATTTATTGGAAATTATAAAATAGTTAAAAAAATATCTATATAACTTATTTGTTCTATATGATGAATAAGGTTGTCTCATTATCCGTTTTTAATTTCATTTGCTTCCGTATCTTGATAGATCCTCACCTATTCACACTAAGACATGGTATTACCCATAAATCCAGTTAATTGGCATTTCATAAGAGGAAATGTCTTCTCACTTCCATTCACCAACATGTACCATTATTTTTTATAATAAGTATATTAATGACAATCCCAATAAATTTTTATAATAATTTAAACACCCTTATCTATATGGTTGATAGATTTAACTATTTGTACATCTGATTCCTTAATGATTTGTTCAATAATCCATTTTCTTTTGTTTTATCTCATCTCATTTCTGTCATTTTATGTTTATTCATCATTGAAAATTCCACATGTGTCTATAAATTTAGATCAATAATTATTAGATGCATTATTTACCTATTTAGATCCTTGATTAAATCAATAAAATATCATTACATTGGAAAATAATCCTAATTTCAATTTCTTATTCATTTTCTATTGAATATTATTTAATTTAATGTTTACTCTTATAGAAACAATTTTTTCTTTATGGTCCTCAAAAATCATATTACATAACCCAGATATTGATATAAGTTAATTTATATCTTTTTAAACCTCTTCAATAAATATTTTAAACCCCAATCCCCTTCTGACATTTCATGAATTTTCAAATCATCTTAAGCCTTTTCATTCTATCTGAAAATATTAACACCAGATTGTCCACATACACTAATGTATTTTCCAATAAATATCCCATATTTCTATTTTTATTTTAGTAATTTTCAATCTCATTAATAGTACCATCATGTTATAAATTTATATAGATAAAACCAAAATATTTATTTTCTTCCCCCTACATAGGTTCTACCTTTTCAAATATAACCATCTTAAAATATTGAATGTTGGATTTAAAATCTGGATTTACATCCTATAAAAATTATTTATTTTATTGATAATTTTTGTAAATGATGGTTTTCCCAAATTATTTAATTTCAAATTTGATGTCTCCATTATGGGTAAGATCATTTAGGGTCTCTGTAGGATTATTTCATTACATTAAACATCATGGAATATCCTTGAGCACTGAGCAACAATGTACGCTATATTACCACATATAAAATAAGCTAATAGAATCATGGGTTCAATTTTATTATTTACTCAAAAGAATATTCTAGAAAAAAAGAAAATTTTAATTAACATCATCATAATGATTATCCAAATATTTTAAAATATCATGTTTTTCAATGGTTTTGAATTTCATTCCATTTCAAACTTGATTTTTTGTTTCTTTTAGTTTAAATCTCATTTCATAACCCCATGACCATCTAAGAATATAAAGAAGAGAATTATTAGTAATATCAATTTCCTTATGGATGAACATCGGTGGATTATAAGTAGGTGGGATCTTTCTTAATATTTTCCTTACAATTTAAATATTTCAAATTTCATCCCGTTGTCATCAAATAACTTCCACGACACCACTGATGCAATAAAGAAAACTGATTTTCTATTTTTATAGAATCACTCTCAGATCACCAATTTTATTATAAAAAAAATAATTTTTACCCTCATTTATGTTGTTATCTATTTTTATATATCATATAGTTTCTCCAATATATACTTGGTTAGAGTGAAACTCATCACCTCCAAATGATTTGGAACAGATAGTTTTCTAGTAAGAAAATTTTGATCTATGAAATCTGTATCCAGGATTTTATTATTGTATCAGTTATTGAAAGACCTTTCACATCACTAACATGAAACACTTCTCCTATAGAATAGTTAAATTATAATACAATAATTTTTATATTATATATCATTCAATTCTTCCAAATCAAAATATTTTAAATATCAGAGAGGAAAACTGGCCAAATAATATCTAAATTTCCATGAAAAAAATTACATAATATAGATTTAGTATTATTAACCTAGCACTAATTCCCATGGTATTTCCATAAAACAAATTGAGAATAGATGGGTGATTCATGGTGTATTATTTTCCTTCAAATGGTATGGATCTTGAACCAAAATTTGTATGAACTTGTGAAACCTAAGAGATGGATTAATGAAATAATCCAAATACCATGTGTAGAAATATATTCACAACAAATTTATTTTACTTGGTTCACAATTAAGGGCTAGTCCTTGGTGAATATAACAATTGTGTATTGATCATACTAGAATCCACTAATATTCACAAATTATAGTGGGCTACAATTGATTAGGCAAGATCATAGAAGTCCAATCCCACTACCCTTACATGAATTTTTTGGATATAAAACTATATCCCTGGTATCACTTTCATTGAATCCCCCATGCTCAATTCCCTGGGTGAAGACGTAATTAGTTTATTGACATGAAGGATGGATAAATAAATTTGGCATGTTAGTATTTTATTCATGACTAGAATGAAAATCTACTACAACTATAGTTCTTAATTGATGCACTTGAGTACAATATTTAATCTAAAAAAACATTCAAAACTACTACTTTCGAAGCTCCTATCCCTTGCAAAACTCAATGTGTTATTGAAAATTAGAGAAATTGTGGAAATACCTACCAATGTGAAACTCCCTTTTATTAAATTTCATATCTCAATTTAATCCACAACCATTATTTTCTCATACATTGTTTTCATGAAGAATTTCAAATTCTAAAAATAATTACATTCTTATAATACATTCATGAAATCATTGTGGCATACATTTTTTCAAAAAATTAAATATTCCACATATGATGAGCAGCTTCTTATTAATAGACATTTCTTCCATCACGAATATTTCAAGATCATCACATAATTTTCAATAACCTATTCATTAATTTATACAAATATTAATTTATTCCCAAATCATTATTAAAATATTATTCTCAAGAAGTTTCTCATAATTTCAGAACTTAACGTATTTCCTTATGCCTCCTCCCTTTTTCATGGAACCTATTTTGTGATATTTGATACCTCAAGGACACCATATTAAATTTTAATTCTCCATATCATCATGAAACCCCATTCTTCAAAAAATTAGTTCACTTTAAATATGTTGTAAGTGTCAGTCCTAGAAATCCATATTTTTTGAATATTTTCCATTATTTGAGATTTTGACCTCTAAAATTTTGGATATTAACTAGGAAATGAATGAACCATCAAAAACCTTCCCAATAAGATCAATTTGATTCAAAACTACATGATCCATTCATCATGGATTAAAAATGAGCACAAAAAAACATTCAATTTCTAGCTATGACCAAATATTAGTTACATAGTAATCAATAATATATAAACTCTTATATTTCCACGAACTAAAATAAAAAACATTATAAAGTTATATACACATTTGAGTTAGAAATTTTGATTTCATATGGAATGCTAATCGAAAAATTTAAATAATTTCATTTGACCTCAATTTATAATATATTACCCTAATAATTTAAAATTATAGGTTTACAAAATAATAATAAAAAATTGACCAAAAAACCTATTTAGTTTACAACTAAGAGAATTCAGTCCCACAATATTATCAACCACATATCCCATTACATGTCTTAAATTTCCCTCAAGTATTCTCAACACTACAAGCTCTTCTAACAACTACATTATTATTACTTTTATTCATAAAAAAGTTGAAATTTAATCACAATAAAGGGGTATCATCAAACACTATATAAGTGTAAAGAAAAGTAATAAAAATCAATGACAATTAGTAAGAAAAATATTATATTTTGTGAGTAATAATGTTATATGAGATAGTTTTTCCAAATAATGTATCAATAATAAATCATGGTATAAAGAATAAAATTACATGAAAGTGGGTAATATCATATAAAGTATTAATAAACCATGAATGAAACTATAACAACACCTACAGTTACAAGACATGGTTTTTTTGTGTTTTTTTAAATTTTGTGTGGATGGATAGTTTTGTCGAAGTGGTCTCATTTTCGAACTATGATATATGGTGGCCCATAAGAAATTTTTTTTTGGAAGAGTAGTGAGTTTCAACATGTTTATAAGAGGACCCACACAGCATAAACAGAAGGGTTAGCTATCCCATATACTGGTTTTTAGCAGTTTTTATCCACCATCTATCATATGGTATGCCACATACAATCTGGTAGATATATTAGTGGCCTAACACCACTTTCAGTTTAACTAGAAATTTTGTTACAAATCATTAACTGTCTGGTGATCTAGTAGGTAGCATGTCAAGGAAGACTGACTAGCTACTAGAGATTATAATGGGGGAAGTTAAAACAAATTCACCCCTAAGGATTTTTGGGGATCTCCCCTATTAAGAAATTGTTTTTTCAAAATCCTTCTAACATATTCTCTCTTTTATTAGGCCCCCCCAATTTGTTTTGGATTTATATTTTTTTTTTCAGTGACACATGGTATGTATCTCCCTCTGTTTTCTTCCATGATCTTATTTCATCCGTGTTTGTATTTTTCTCATTCTTAACACTTTAGTTTTAATTTTTACTTCACTATAGTATGGTGAAATAATCTCATTCTAATAGGAATTTTATGTACTCTATTAAGTGTGTGTCCTAAGACAATGCCATCATGTCATGACACATCTTTTTTTGAATGTATGTTATGTTTACATTTTATTAATCATATTTCATTACAATTAAATTTAATTTACTATAAACATAATATCATAGGCTATATCTACCACTCAGATAACATTATGGCTCTTTGGAAGACCATTTCAGTATTTTTGTCATTGTTAGAGTGTGACAAGGATTCATGGTGAGTTTTTGTAATAAAAAATAAGCAATATTCAATTAAATAATAGATTATATTTGTTATAATTAATTATTAGTATTTATAATATATCTGTTAGGGCCTCATATGGGTTTGTGGTTCCTAAATGATCCATGAAGTGTTTTTTAGAGAAATAGTGGGCCTAGTTAATGAAATTTCGGTATGGGTAAATCAGTTGAAAAGATTTAATTTTGTTATGTGGTCTATTATAATACCTATATGATAATTAAATACTTTTTTATTCTATGTAATGAAACATGTACATCATCAACACTATCGTATATCAGTTGACATGAATTTAATTTGTTTTAATTAAACAATTGTTTAGATTTTTTAAGAAAAATAATACTTGTTAAAATGAATAAGACAAGATGACTAGTCCATGAGAGAACATGGGAATCTACTTGTAATTCCTCAACCACTAATGGAATATTCATGTATATTAAATTAATTCAATGAAAGGTATGCACCCCTATGGATGTCAACAATGTTTAGTGATTATAATATAGGATCCCATTTATAGGGTATCCTATATACCCTATGTATAGATTCTAGATGAAATGATATTCATTATGGAAGTGGTTGTGTGGACCACAGATATAATTTAAAGAATTTAGGTGAGGGATTTGGTAGTTTTATATATCGTTCATTACTATACTATGTTATGATTTTACTAGTTTGTAAAGGTTTTGGTTGTTTAGTTGTTGGAGAGGTGTTAAGACTTACCTAGTGACAATAGGGGTTTTGAGATGGGCTCTATTAAACCTCCTTGATGTGATGTAACTAAGGATTATCTTGAGTGTTCTTCATGGTCGTGATGGGATAATGATGATGTAGAGGAGTGTGGTTTACATAAGGGGTGGGTATTGATAAGAAAATGTTAATAATATAAGGTAACCCATGATGGTTGTTTTTTCTTGATTAGATTGATAAGACTCTAGTGGATCTAGTTAAATGTTATCCCAAAGTGAGTGTGTATATGGAAAATGGGTATTAATGATTTTTGGTGTCACAATAAATACATGGATTATTGTTTTAAAGCTATTACAACAATGCTGATTTATATTGGGATATTGGGACTATAAAAATTGTTAACATGATGGGTTTGGAAGAACTATTCTTGTGTAACTGATATTATATATATATATATATATTAAGATTTCAATTCTGAATATGGTAAAACAATTCAGACCCATCATGGTATAAATGACATTTTGATTCTTGTGAATAGGTGTTGATATATTGTGATGATGTTTGTTGTGTGGAATCCCTAGAATTGGTGCCAATTTATTATTCCATAGGAATGACTATTGGATCATGTAATCTTAGTGGGGGTCATATAATGGGGGATTCTAGAATGTAATATTTATAGGTCCTATAATCTATTGAGGCATGGATGGTCCTTCTAGATTTTGTGTAGAGGCTAGTAAATTTATTTTCTATCTTGGTTGGGATTTTATGATGGAGGCTTATGGAATTACATTTTCTGAGAACATTCTATCCATAGTGACATTTAATGCCATGTATATTGTTTTATAGTTTTTCAGCTCGGATAATATAACTTGTATACTAAGGTTGATTAGACCCCATAGTATTTATCACTTGTATACCATGGTGATTCTGACCATCATGTAATAATCATTTTATACTTGGGAGGTGATCTTAGGGATTGATATGTTGGTTATAATGGTAACCCTAGAATACTTATTGAAATAATGGCACTAGTCGATGTTTATAAAATCAATTAAGGATGTGGAACTAAATATATTAGTTCTAAACTATTCATAATAATCGTGTTGTTGGTGTATTACTATTAGAATCATTACAAAATTTTCATATGAAAATCTAACAATAGTTGAAGTTGGTATAACTAGCATCATGTGCCTTCAAATAACATGAGTTCAAATATAATTATTTAAATATATTTTCAATTTTACTCTACTATTAAAATTAATTTAAACTACAGATATCACAACATTACTAGTAATGTATGTGGTTGGATTTGTGGTTCATTAAATTCGTTCATACTCACACCCCATTCATGTGGCTGTTAAACTTGTGTACTAAAGCATATAAAACCTAGGTTTATGTCAGATAAGGGTAATGGAATTGTGTTGAGTGATTAGGATAGAACAATGTGATTTAGATGATGATATTTATTGTGTGTATAAGGGTATAGTTTCATTGAAAAATTAATTATATATATATATATATTTGTTTTAAATTTGTGATCAGAATAGTTGATGATTTACCATGTTTATATAACAATGACTCAATGTGATGGTATTCTCTCCCATTCCTAAATTCTTATTTATAATGAATATTTATCCTTTTAACATAAATTTATTGGTGGTTATGATATATGTAAAATATTTGGATCTTTTTATCTCTTATCATTCACTCTGATATAGGGGTATAGTCTACACCTTAGACCATCCTAGACCAATGATTCTATTCAGAGGCATTTACTGTAAGGGTAAGTGCCCCTGAGGTGATGTATCATAGGTATTTCCAGTTACTCTTCATAGTGAACCAGATCATGTTTTCATAATGAATATTCATATGTAGTTTATCTTTTGAAGTAAAAAATTGTGTGATTTTTTATAGGAGATATAGTTTCATTTCTGAGCTCATTATGCAATACTGACAAATTTTTCGCATTAACATTATCAAAAATATGTTTACACTACTTTTTGATTGTGATAAATGTTTCATGAGTTTTATGTTATAATTGAATGATTTCTACTTCATTCATACTCATGACAGTTTTATATATGGTTTGAAATTCGGATTAATTTGTATCCAGGCAGAATGGGAAGTTATATGTCCTGAATCACTTTTGGAACATAATTCTTGAATGTGTGTAATTTTATTTAAAATTATCTCCTAGATAATTAATTTGTATACATAAAATCATACAATATTTCAGTGTATATGTTTATTGGAGAATTATACCTAGTTATACAAAAATATGTATAGATATTCCTCTTATGGAAATTCATGTGAATATATGGTGTGATGCTTCATGGAGATGATGACGATGTAATCCCTTGGGGAATTAAAAAGTTATTTACAATGTTTGTTGATATATAAATTTTTTTCAATTGTGATAAATCCATTTTATCTGGCTGAAACATAATGATCAATTACATAATGTGTCCGCAAAAAACTGTGTGTAATTTTTAAAATTGATTTCAATGGAAATTTACATATTTGTAAAATATTATCATTAGATGCCCAACCTAGTTCATGGTAGAATTTTACTAATACATATGTATATACATGGATGATACTGTAATCCATAATGATGTGACTCAAATATATGAATGCTTAGTGATGTCGAGATGATGATTCATATTGTTGATTGGTTTACCCCAAAAAAAAGATGCTCGGGGAGAATCATTTCCTGTGTTAGTTGAGTATTTTTTCCGAAATAGGGGGATGATTTTGGAATTTGATATTATTTTTTTGGTATATATGGAACCCTAATGTGATTTTATTAATGACACTACTAGTGAAATTTTATAAATGAGTATAACTTAAATTTCATGATCTATGAATTATTTGAGACTTCACTTATAAGACAGATGATAAACCCTAATGTTACATGAAAAAAACATAGAGGTTTAGAATGATTTGATACATGATGGAAATCCATGAATTTTGTTAGCATATTACATTTAGTGTATTATAGATAAGACACCTTGGTAGATGCGTTGGGTTATGAAACATGTTCCTGTATAGTTTAAATATGTATAAGGTATGTTCATTGGGGATTGCTTGATGTTTTTGGAATATATTCCCTTTCAATGTTAATGTTTTCTATATCAATGGTATAATTTGATGTTATGATAAATTAGATGCATATAAATATTTATTATGCAATCATTGTGTTTTGGGGTAGTAGTGGGACATGAATGAAAAATTCCGATTGGAAATGATGCTCAGCTTGGTCGGAAATGGTTGATAGACACTAGAAAATGTAAACTACAATATATAGTGATGATTACCTCAATAACCCATGGTCATATGGGATAGACATTTTGAGAATCATTCGTACTATCCAGATGCATGATCCTCGATTGGACATGATGCACCTCATTGTATCATAAGTAATGTTATTTTTAGGTTGTATTATTGAATACAGATGTTATATTTATTAGAATTGGGTATCACACATCAGGTAGACCTAGTTCCATAGAATTGTAAATCAGTGAATGGGTGGGTATAAATAAAGGATAAAATAGTCTGATTTTAAACATTTACGATTGGAGGCTATATGATTTGTATAAGGAGTTGAGATTTACCAATTTTTTAGAGAAGACATTGTAATTACATCGTAGATGGTTCATACCGTCCAAAGGATGTCCAGAAGGAAAACTAATTTTCATTGAGAAAATGTTTTTGGTTCAATTAAGAACATATGATAAATGATTGGTGAAAATTATAGTTTCATATAAAATTTGTCCAAGAATTGGATTTCGGATTATGGTCAATTTAGATGAGTTGAGTGTGATCTAGTCAACCAAGCATCTGTTATCAATGTAAACCAAAATGGATTTTTTTAATATAAGTACTATTCATTGTATTAAATATAGAGTTATTTTAATACATTATTGGACGTATCTAAATAATATCTAGCATAACTAATAATTCAATAAAACGTACTATCATGAGTTGGTATCGTGTCGGTTTGTACTGATGATAATTTCTGATTAATATCATCTAGAGGATGTTTGAATGGTTTTTATTATAAGAAATATATTTATTCACGCCATATGTTGATAAAAAAATTATGATATAGATGCGGTGTTTGAATATTTTTCTAATCCCATGAGAAAAGGATGTGGTATTTAATTCTTGTGCATGGGTATTGAGACACATTACATTCAATTCATAATTATGGGTGAAGAGTAATACAATCTTGTGATAGGTTTTTATCAACATATTTATTGGTGTAATTTGTAATGTTATAGATTGAAATATTAGAACATGAGATATGTATTTTTATGTGAAATTTTTATGGTGAAGGAGCATTGTGGATTTCTTTTTTCCATTTTAGAGGAGGAAGTATTGGATAGCTCCATTATCATGGAGTGAAAATTTCCCAATGATATGTAGTTTATAATGATGAAATTGTTTATTGGGTCACATTATTGTAATATTGATAATTAAAATAATTACTATATTTAGTATTGAGGAATTGAATACCATTTTATGGGAGCTATGTTTAGAGAGAGTGGTAGAATTTAGAGATTGAGTGATGTCATTTGAAAAGGAATTGATGTTTGTGGGTGGTCATTATATATACTTCGATGTACATTTCAAATTATTTGAAATTATATATATTATAGTTGGGAGGTTTTACATTCCCACATCTGTTGACGTCATGGTTTTCTAGGGGATTTTGAAATTTAAATTTTTTGGATGGGTTTTTTTCAGAAATAGTTTATGAAGTGGTTTTACAAGAGATTGAGAACCATTCAATAGATTTTTATACAGTATGAGGTTCAATAAGAATCTAGGAGGCTTGAGTGATCTTCAGAGTAATCGTCGAGTAGTCGGGATTCCTTTTTATAGAAGACTACAACCACAAGTTTGATGTTCGTGGGTCAGCATCTTGCCATTTAGGTTGGGCCATGGATCATTATCACCATGGGGCCAAAAACAAACTAGTGACCTAGATATGGAAAACTAGTAAGCCACAATCTAGTTGTTGATGTTGGAACCACTACCCATTGGGTAATTAATAGGGTAAATGTTCCTAAATTACCACTTGGTATGTTCATAGGAGGAACCCCATATCCTACCATGTTTTATGAAAATAGGTAACACCCCACTCCATAAATTTCATCCTTTGATCCACATGATTATTATGTGTTTTTTTTGATTTTTTAGAATAAATGTATCCCTCTTACTATGATTACCTACACAATTTTCTACATTTCTCCATTATTATTTCCTCATTCATGATACTGGGGACCTAATGAAGGATTCACAAGAGGATGGAAAATGATATAATAAATTAAGGGAATTTATAAATCATTGAAATGATATATCTTGAAACAACATCCTTATTTTGTCACACACTTATTTGGTGATATTCTATCGCACTTCCAATTTAATTAAGTTATTCGATAAATATTTAAGTTAACTAGTTATGGAATTTGTTTCAACAATTAGATATTTTACTAAGTTGATGTTGAGGTTATAAATTTGATCTTCCACATATTGATTCTTAGGATTCATATGTGATGAGTTCACTTATATAATATCAACGAATATATTACTATAAATAATTATGTTGATATTAATTATAAAATAATATTTTATGTATTCTTAAACATTTTTTTGGTCTATATATATTTTTTAAGTATCATGATAAACATATATGAGGCTTTGTTTGACAGAGTAAGACGAGTTATAAACACTAGGATGTAGGTTACTTTTGGTATATCCTTTAATTGACTATGGTGATCCCATAGAATACCCCTTTTTTCCAATACTTCATGTACATATTATATGGATAATTATGTGTGCGAAATCACCTTTACAGGTGACTAGGATAGTTTAGATTAATATTGTGATAATTAAATGAATTAAATTTACAATTTAAATGACATTATTTGATTATAAAATATTTGTAGTTGGAGACAAGTCCACAGGAGTCCTTGACCACTAATACGGAATTCCTCAGCCAAAAATGGAAGAGGATTGTATATTATATATATTTCATGAGTGATTTAGAACACATGTGGTTCCAACTATGTTCTATTAAAATAATACTATATCCATAAAGCTCGATCCCATATGGACCTCTAGTTAGTGTTTTGTGATGACCTAATATTATTTTTCTTGAAATTGGATATTTATACCATCGTGATGTTTTAAATCCTTTTGGATGATTTATTATCATGAGTAGAGTGTTTCTAATCTATATAAACATGATGTACCTTGGTGGGTAATCCTTGGGAAGTATGATGACACGTTGGGTGTTCAAACAACCCTAATGTATTATTGATTATAGACATATTTTCTACAATATATCCTTGAAACAATGACACTTATACATGTATTGGGATTCTTATAGGGACATTGAGAGATGTTTATGATCGTTAGGGATGTAAAATTAATAAATGATTAGTGTAGATCGAATAAATTTTTTTATATCAGGTAAATCATGAAGATGGTTTATACATGATAAGAAAATGTGGACCTTGGGATAGAGTGATATATTACCCTATAATTAGTGATCATATGGGAAACATGTAGTGATGATTATGTTTTTTAGGTTAAAACCATTAGAAATGGTTTAAAATCTTATTCTAATAATGTGTTTCTTCATGACACTTGGAGTTTAAAAATTCTATTCATTATAGGATTGAGAAAAATTTCCAATATTAATGTTGTATATATATATATAAATTTTGTTTCTATAAGATTCATATTCACTCTAGATAGGATGGATTACCACAGTTGGAATGGTAAAAAAAATTTCTTAGAGATCATTACAACTAGTAAAATATGGTATAACATGCATCTGTTGTCATTGTGGAACCTGAGGGACAACATTATTATTTATTAATTTTAAAAAAGTTATCTATTTATCAGATCATTTTATGGTTACATATCACCACATTACTTTTTATGCATGAAACTTTGTTGGTGGTTTCTTATTCAATTTAACACTGACACCTGATATGTGTTGAATTATTCACATTGGTATCCAATAAGATCTCATTTATTTTATGTCTACGTAAGGCAGTTTCTTAGTGTTGTAAGATTAGGAAGGACTAGCATGATTTGGATATTTAGATTATGGTTATTCTTGTAGTACGTTGTCTGGAATAGACGTACTATTCTATATTATTTGATATAAATGTGTTATTAACTAGGTGGAGATTCAGTCTTCTATACACATCTATGAGACTATATGGTTGTATTCTTCTACATCCATGTTTATTGATGATTTATATAATTTTTTAATGTAATCTAATGGATTTTTATGATTTATGGATGTTTTTTGGACAATTTTTTCTACTGTGGAGCACTTCAATATGGGGGTATATTATCCCATGGTACATCCATATACAACAGAAATTTGTTGGACGACATTAGGATTATTATAGGCTCACCTAATGCATTATTGAACAACTAGAGAATTATTGTTCATAGAGATCAAGAAGTGGATATGAGAATATGTGTGGGTTATAATGAATAACATCATATTATTAAAGAATAAAATCACAAATAACATAGAGATATCAAAAATCATAATCAAAGGAAATACATTTTGGAAAAATTGTTATACCCAATTCAAAATAAAAAAATTTGTTTTGTATACTCCTGAAAATGTGGGAAAATTAATTATGACTACACCAATGTGAACAAAATAATTATTTTCACTCATGACAATCACCGTGGACATTAAAATTAATATAATGTATTGGAAGGAGTTATAGGACCCCACATGTCAACATCCTTGAGTATTTTTTCCATAAAAAATAATCATTTATCATAAGAACCCATGGATTAAATATGAGATTCATATCCATTTAAAATGAAAAAATAAATGGAAAATTTTATATTTACTTTGATAATAATAAAATAATAAAACAATTAATAATAATTAAATATCACTAGATATTCTGTAACATTCTTGGAAATTACAAATCATTCAATATAATGGAGAATATAGTATTTACACTATATATGTGAATGTTATATTGTTAAGTCAAAAATTCCACTAATAAATATCTCTATGGAATCAATGTTCCCACCCATAAATTAATGGAATGAATAATAGAATATTCACATATGAAAAAAATTATAGTAATTTAATAAATAAATTTAAAATGAAATAAATATTTTTGGTATAAAGAGTGATATAAGAGTATAAAATGGGTCATTAAAATAATATTAATTTTGATAATTTATGAGTCAAGAATAATGAATTCGAGTTGAGAAATTGGTAATGAAATGTGTAAAAATGATATAAAATCACTATAAATTTCACTGGGGTTGAAATTGAACTCAATTTTAGATGAAGGAAATTAATTTCAATGAATAATTAATAAACTATTTATCATATACAATATATTAAATAAATTATGATTTTTATAATAACTTCTCTTAAATAAAGGAGGTAGGGATGAAAACCCCATTATATATTTTATACCATTTGATTCAAAACCCAATGATGGAATGAATATAGAATAGAAAATTAAAAATCATTGATATAAAATAGAATTATTTTATAAATTTCATGTTAGAAATGTGTATGATAAAAAATAAAAAAATTGTTCACAACATGAATACAAAGAAATAAAATTAAAATTGAGAAAATAAACCCATATGATATTTGAAACATTCGAATAAAATCCCATAGAATTATGTGAAAATGACAGTGATCCCATTATATTTCATCTATTATTGTTATATTTAAATAAAAATATTTATATTAAAAGGATAAGTATTATAGATTTCTCAGTTAGGGTTCTTAAAATGTCTTCTGAATGTATCCTAAAAAATGATGTGTATATGATTACATATGGTGACCAAGGGCATTGGGTAATAAAATGTTCATTTATGAATTTAAAAGTTATAATTGTTTAATGTATTTTTATGGGGTTGTGTATATTTTTTTAGTGGATTTCATCCCATTTTGTTATGAAGAAAAATTATTATTTTTAAATAACTTTTATTTTTCAATACTGGAATTACACTATTCCCAAAAAATAGTTCCAATGGTAATAAATAATGATGTGTGGGTGGAAATATATTGTATATTGCCAATACATGTAATTAAAAAATGTTTTATACATTATTCATGTCATTTATTTATAGATGTTTTCATTTTACCCATTTTTCTATTTATCACTGTTACTAGTTTCACCCATGTAATATTTTATTTAATGAAAAAATATGATAATAGAACATTAAAAATAAATTTTTAAAACTAAATTAGTGATTCATATATATTAACTATGTTTCTACATTATATAAAATTTACTTCTAAATTAAAACAAATGATATATTGAAAACTATTATATTTAAAAAAATCACCATTATGTATTGATAACCATATATGGAAATTATTAATAATTAAATTAGTGATAACATGTTTTTATATTTTCATAACAATAATTTTAAATTCATTGTATTAAATATATAAATTTGATTCAATATAAATTTTTTTAAATAACTACAATAAAACATTTCATTAAAAATTTCATTTCAACTATTCTAAAGGTCATCTAAATTATTATTGGTTGTCAAACATGTGCGATTAAATATGATATTTTATTATTAAAATAATAATAAAATGTTGATAAAAAATATTTTAATCATTTTATTATTTAATATCCTTATTCTATGAAAACTAATTATTACAATTAGTAATAAAAATGTTATTTTAAATTAAAATATTACTTAATTTTATAAAACATACAACATGGGTTTTATAGATTAAGAAAAGTTTTTTAATATGATTTATTAATGTATATTTTTATAAAAAAAATATTTTCAATCTACGATGACACTATTGTATTATAATCACATATTATAATCAAATCTATTAGCAAAATCAATAAATGATTCTCTATACACCTAAAAATCAGTTTTCTTAGAAGAATATCCGCAATAGATCCTTAGATAATGTTTTATTTTTTAAATCAAAAAATTGAGTCAATTTTTTAAAATTATAATTTTTATATTTATAATTTTAACATTTTAATGAAAATAAAATTTGTAAGAAAATTTTTTTTTACAAACTAACTATAAAAGACATCATGAATAATTACGCTTATTTATTATAAATTTTATAAAATCAATTAATTTCAATGTAATCTTATATAATGATTAAAATTAAAAATTAAAAATATCCCTTATATATTATGAATTTAATTAATTAATGTAAAATATGGATCCCATTTTAATATTTTTCATTAGAAGTCATCCTTAAAATACTAATTACAAAAATAAAATTTATAAAATTTATTTTTATACTTTTATCTACTAATTAATATATTATTCTATTAATGTTAATAGTTCATTTTAGTTGGGTTTTGTGTTAGTTTAGTGTTTTGTGCATCCCACTCTATTGAATAAACAATGTATTTAATCCGTATAGAATCATGTTACATTTAAAGATAAAACCCAATTATATTATCTTATTGTTCCACAATCACTAAATAATGGTTGTGATAGAGTTTATTAGAAATGAAACAACACAACATGACTCACATTATTTAATAAAAAATATTAGTAGTCTGAGAGTGTCAAAAATGACTAACTACATATCAATGTGTAGAGAATTTGTTGACAATAATATCAAAATAAATAATTTATTCTATAAAAAATAATTCATTGATCCCAGATAACGATTTATAGATTAAATAAATTTGTATATTCAACAATACTTCTTTTGTGGAGATCTTGTGATTTTCCATAAGGATTGAATAAATCAACCATATTGATTTCCAAACTAGGGAAGGTATCCATCCAATGAGATTGGGAGAGGTTCTCCAATTATTATTATCAAAAATAAATAATCATATATATAAATAAATAGATCATACTTAATTAAATAAATATACCACGGTTATAGAATGTTTGTAGAACATTAATGAAAAAAACACATTTATAAGGAACAAATGATATAAGATGTAACAAATTTAGACATGATGATATTAGGGATATATTGTATGGTATGATATGATGATATTCCATCATACGATATCTAGGGAATTAATGGTATTTTTATTTTCTATTGGAAGGTCATTTATTATTATAAAGTTATATATTAATGTATCTATATAAGAGAACATAAATATAAAATATTAAATATTGTATTTCATGTCAACCATAATGTTTGATTCATATTAAACCAATGATTGATGAAAAAAATCTAGTTCCAATAGTTATTTTTTAAATCTCACATCAAAATAAGGTAAAAATGATTAATCTAACTGTTTAATAAGATGGAATTTTTGGGGAATGATGTTGTCGATGGTTATAAGAAAGTTATGACATTTTTATTAACACGTATGTTTTTTCATGTATGAATAAATAATAGGATATATTTATATTTACATGTGGGGTATATAATGACAAAAACATTTTCTAGAAGGTGTTTTTGAATTTATCCATTCCTCTGGATAAATCACCCACTATATCAAGAGCTCTCTTACTTATCCCTTCATATATCCTAAGATATTTTATCATATTAGTAATGTGAGGAGGAACAATCCCTTGTATTGGGTGATTTTATAGTTCCATCATGGCGGCCCATAGAGAAGTATAATTTTGTTATTTCACAACAATATTTATTAACCAATATCAAAGATGATATAAATTTTGATAATTATAGATAAAGGTGCTCATTCTATTCTATTATAAATTGATATATAATATTACAATGTATTCCACTACTATAAATAGTTCATTTTAAATATATAAAAACCAATCATGATGATTAGAGATTATTATGCATCCAAATTCCTGAAATCTATCTTGAAAATGTATAATATGAATATGGTATTTATTTTTAAATGAATATCAACTAATAGATTTTTTATTAGGCATTTTATAGATGATGCAAGAAAGCTTGAAATTATCCCACATGAAAATATAGGATTTAAGAAGTGGGAAATGTTTTATTCCTTTTCTTTTTAACATATCATAAACTAGAATATCAATAATCATAGTGTATTATGGAACTAAATTACACCAGAAAAGTAATATTTCACATCCTTATCAAGAAATTAGTTAAATTAAAACATAAAACATCATTGGAATATACAATTAAATCTCAACGTATAATTACATATCATAAGATTTTATTGAAAAAGATTAACAGCATATTTTATGATATAAATAATAACAGAAAATATGTTATAGAAGAGATTTATATTTTTTTAAATTAGGAATTTAATCCAATTATTTATTATATATCCTTACATCAGAAAAAATTGTATTTGGGAATTTTATTTTTTCATTTATAAAGTACTTATAAATTATTTATTTAATAAATTTATATAAAAAATTAATAAGTATTTTCGAATAAATTAATAAATAAATATCTAAAAAACTATATATTAGTATTAATAAATTATGTAAATATATGAAATAAATATTAATTTTGAAATAAAATAAAAATATTGAAATTTTATGTGTAATTTTTAAATTTTTCATAAACCAACATATTAAGGAAAAAATATAATGGATATAATATTTAATTTTTTAATTATTCAAAATTATTTAATGTGAAATATTTAAATTATAGCCTTTATTTGGGAAATTATTTACACACTGAAAAAAGGAGTTTCAATAATGAATTTAAGAAATAATTAAATTTTTTTATATAATTGATGCTTATATATTAAATATGAAGATGAGATATATATAATATTAATATTTTTGATAGCATATATATAGATAAAATTTTATATTAACCAATTATATAACGGAGTTAATATTAGATATAAATATATAGAGTTTTTATTTCTTAAATTATAGAATTTCAATAATGAAAAGGTAAATAATAATATGTAGATATTTGAAATATAAATTGTTCATAAATATTTTTCGCATGTTTAAATATATTAATTGGTTAATTATTTATGAAATTTCAGGTTTTATTTCGAAATAATTTTAATATATTAAAAATAGGACTATAAAATAATTTACATAGTTAAAATACTTCAACATTTTTTTAGAGATGCATCTCATGAGAAAAATCCTATAAATGTTAAGGGATTTATATTTCTTATATCAAGTTATTTTCTTGTATTTGGATACATGATTCAAATTAAATAATGATTATAATTTTTAAATGGGAGGTTATATAATTATGATTATAGTGTTTTCTCTATTAATTAAAACATCATTGTATAAAGTGACTCATGGCCAATCCATTTTTACACCTAGAGGCTTATTCATTTTCTACAGAAGTATGTGTTGAATATCAATAATTCAATGTCTTCTCTTAGAAGGATTATTCATCCATATTACATTAATTATTTTCATTAATTTGTATTATACACCCATTGAAAAAGATTCAATTTTTTTATTCAGAATATAGTTTCATTTTAATTCATTTTAATTTTACAATATATTTTTTTAATAGAGTTATACAATAACATGGGATAGGGTAAAAAATTTACTAAAAAAATAAATCAACCTAACTGATTAGAATCATGAATATATGTTATTATAATAACATGAAATTATATGTTTTGATAAAATCTCCCTAAAAAGTAAGAGTATGTTGTGATCCAATGCAAGATACACGAAAACACCGCGATCATCATATCTATTATCATATACAAATATATGGATCCCCTAGATTAACTTTCATAAATAAATTATATTATAAGGTGACCTTTAGAGTTTTGTGCTTCAAATTTTGAAATTTATATTGGTTAAATTTATTATAATAACCATTTAAGTACACTATTGTAATATTTTTTAGTTTATCCATTTTATGGATTGGGAAATTAGTATTAACTTAACCATCTCGATTCTATATTTGATATAATTGATATAATAAATATCCAAAATAGTTATGTAGCTATAAAAAATAGATTCTAAATTATTTCACATTAAAATATGTATATTAACACACAAATAAAATGTTTATAAATTTATAATTTTATCAACCTTTATTTGGGGAACATGTTATAAATATATTTATAAAATGAATGTAAATCCATATTTTCATGTCTTAAAATCTTCTGTTATAAATCCATGTAATCATTATGTTTTATCTTTTCATTGTGATCAATAATATATTCATAATAATGTTAAAATTATAAAATATTTACACTATTGGTATACTTGGGAGTCATTCCTAAGAATAAGGGATGAATCTATGTTGTTTGGAAAAACCATTCTTGAATACAAAGATGTTGAAATTATTCATTCAATGAATATGGATGATTATGATAAACACAAAATGATCCACTCACAATTTTAAAAGCATTAAACTCATGATTATCAGAAAGAAAATAATTATGAACACATATACTCTTTTTTAAGGAGTATGTTAATGAATCCATGAGTCTAAAAATATTATTTATTGATTTATAGTTTCTTTTCATTCATTATTGAATCCTTGTTTGATATTTTATAAATATCAACAAAAAATTTAAAAACATTTAACCTTTCATTAAAATGTTTTGAGGGCTGATGAACAATTTGGGTCAAGATTGTTAAAATAATAATTTTCTATATATTTTGGATATAAGAGGTTGATCATGTTATCTTAAAGATGAGGCATGATATTTTCTTAATTACTGTATTTATATTGTATGTTCTAAAAATATAGTTCTGAATGAAGAAAATTTTCCATATTAGTACTACCGAGCCAATATATTTAGTATGATTCAATGGTGAAAGACGAAATTTTTTCTATTGTTTCCAAAATTCCTCCACTAAAAATATAGGGGATAAATAGTATCATGAATTTCATGTTCCAAGAGAAAAAATTTTCTTATATTGAAATATCATAGTTTCATGAATGTCCTGTTGTTTCATAGAAGAATGCTTCCTGAGAAGGATAGAGATATAGTTTTTATTTCTATACTTTGAAAACTTATCATGTTCTACGAATGGGTATATAGTATTTAATCAATGTATCCACTTAATAATGTGTTTTAATGGATATAATTAGATTCCCAAAAGGGTTGTTTTTTCCTATAAATAATCCATCTAAATTTGTTTTGATGTATCAATGTTTTTTTGGGGAACTAATCCCTATGAATTTTCTAGACACTTACATGGACTTGTTTCGTATGTGAAATTAAAAAATTACACAAATAAATTTTACTTTGAAATTCCTGGAATAAAAATGATGTGAGAATACTAATATTAATGAAATTTTATTAATAAATATTAATCAATACAAATAAATTATATATTTTTATAAAAATATTTTTATGGGTGAAATAAAATAATGATGTGAGCTTCACTCGATATAGTGTTGTTTAATTCAATAAATAATTACATTAATTGATTTATAATGAAAGAACTCATAATTATTTTATGATATATAGATATTATCGTCTCATCTAGAATCTAAGGATATCTACACCCAAGGTAGTGAGACTGGTGGAGTTGATAGATATTATTCGAGTGAGGATTAATTTTTTTGCTACACTTTTTTTAATGGAAATGAGCCAGAAATGGGGTGATCATGGGAAAAAAATTATAGTACAAAAAATCAAGTTAATTTAAGTGGATTCTATATTGGAAAAAACATATTCATATTTTAATTTTACATTTCATTATTGATAAACCATTAGAAATCAATATTTTGAGTATCTATTTTAGAAAATATGTTTTTAGTGATTTCAAATTTCCATGGAATTGTTTTAATTAGATTCTAAAATTTTTGGGACAGTATTCATCAAATTTTTTTAAAAAATATAAACACTAATTCAACGCACACCTCTCAGGGTGTTTAGGGGTCAAGAAAGTGATAACTGGTCAATCAAGTTTTAGTCGTTGAATCTAATATCAATTGTTTTCTAATGGAGGTGTAAGTAAATGTTAGGGTATTCATCCTAATTTAGTGAATGAACTTCCATATATTGAATAACTGAATGAGTTATCATATTATTTTTCATCATAAATAATTTCTCTATTCCAAAAAGATTAGTATTTATGATTGTGATGTGATAGGGATGTTTGTGACCATATCAGATAGGAACTTCTTTATGCTGATTCCAAAGGTCAAAATGATGATACTATATCTATATCAATAAAATATATTTTAATTTTATGAGTTTCACTAGATAAATTTCCATGTGGTATTCTCTTCAAAATAAAAACAAATATAAAAAAGTTAACATGAATGCACTCCATGTTCTATATAGTAAGATAGATGATTTTAAAACAGAATCCAGATGCAAATCATAATTGTATAATTAACTAAAATTCTAAACTATTTGTACAATTTGAGAAATTAAAGAAAATGAAATTATAAATAAAATTTTGTGATATTATTCATATGTTAAAATTACAATTTTTTGTCACTTGGCGAATCAGATTTAACTCTAAAATATCATTCTGATATGAAAATTAGTTTATCAATCTGGGATGTGATAGTATAACAAAAAGAGACAATAATTTTAGAATATAGGTAGGTGGATGTAAATGAAAGGAAAAATAGGAAAATTATAAATGAAATTAAAATGGTGAATACATGAATTATGAATGTATATATTTTATTTGAATAAAATATTATAGTAAAGTGAGATATTTAATAGAAAACATACATTGGAATGTTTCTTATAAGGTACGGTATATAACATTTATATTTGGAGCTCAAGGAAATTTTATTAATAAGAATGTGAATTATAAATCATATAGAATAATTAGAGGAGGATATATCAAATGGAAGATTTTAATAAAGAATGAAAAGTTATAATAATATCATGGTCATAAAGATGAAAATATTGATATATAGATCTTAGGGGAATCTAAAATAGTGATTCCCTTTTATTGAAAAGATTCCATAATGGGAATAGATAAAAAGGAAGAACTAAAAAATGTTTAATAAAATCAACCGCATGGTGTTTTGAATCTCAATGAAGAATGTAATTGTTCCCTAAAATACTCTCTTATTTCATGAAACTGAATATTATTTATTAGGTATTTTTTAATAAATAATCATAGTCTTTTGATCAACATGAAGAATATATTTATCAACATTATGAGGAGGGAGAAAATCAATCTAAAAATCATGAACATTATGAAGAGGTTTTGGAGTTTAATCTAAATATTATATATTTTAAAATGTTTATCGATGACCATACATTGATAATGAAGACGAAATATATTATATTTATGTATCATGATGAAATATTAGTTACCTTATGATGTAAACTGGTAACACCAATAAAATCATGGGAACTAGAGAATAAAAAATAGTTTTTAATGTTCACTAATGAAAATATTTCATAAAATAGTCAATCATAGATCTATAGGTGTAATAAAAGGAGGAATACATCATAGACCAATGTTTATGGAAACATGTGCTTTTTTTTAAATTAAAAAATCAATCATAGGAATCACGGTAGAAAAAATCCAAGAGAATTAAAGGATTTTTCGTATATAAGAAAATAAAAAGACATATAATATTTTGTTATAGAAATCACAAAACAAACCAAAAAAATAAATTTAAAAAATTCATCATCCATAATGATATAATAACAAAAAAAATTCAATATGAATTCATGGGACATATGGATCAATTAATATGAGATAATATTACTATAATGAAATTTGAAATTTATGTTTTTCTAAAAAAATAGGAAGTTTTACTATGAAGAAGAAAACACCAATTTCCAATGACAAGAACCATGAATTAATGAATTTGGAATAAGGATATATCATAAATCATATTTAATAAATCATTTAAATGGAAGTTTTTTAATTATTATTTATATAATATTGAAGTAATTTATTGTAGAAAACATTCTCATGGAAATAGCGACATCTGTACACAAAGACTCTTGAAGATAGGCCAAAAAATAAAAAACACAATTGAAAATAGGTCCCATCTTTTAGATTAAAGTGATGTTACTCATTTAACTATGAATTATTAGATTAAATTTGATGGGGAATCTTATGAAAATACATAACATGGTATCACATAGAAGGAAAAGGAATAAGAATGTGTTATCTAACTAGGAAAATATAAAGTAAAAGATATAATTAAAAAAACCAATATTCTTAATTATAGAAGCTCATCCCACATGAAATGGAATGTGATTTATTTGAATAATTTTAAATAAATATTATAATTTAAATTTAAATTCACAAATAATGGATCCACAATGGTCAAAGTACGTATAAATATATATTTTCAAAGGTGGGAGTTGGTTAAATCAAATGATCAATATATAGAAGGTCAACGTTAAAGTATCCTCTATGTGATTAAAATATATAAATCTTAATGGAGTCACAAATTATTTGACAATGTTTCAATATCAATTTAATGTTATATAAACTACTCATTAAAGGATGAAGGATTAATATTAGTTTATAAAAAGTAAACAGTAATAAAATAAAATCAAACATATAATTTGAAGAGAATCCTAAAATGTAAAATAAGAGGACGGGTCACAATAATCAAAAACAAATTGACACCTATGCAACATGATTTTTTATAGTAGATAATATTAATCTAAATCATTATTGAAAAATGATATGTGATGCTTCCATTTATCGAATGATTTTTTTATTTTTATATCAAATTAAGAAAAAAAGTGGATCAAATTTTCCACATTTTATCCAAACTAATTCTTAAGTTCTAATGTGTGTGGTTGGAACCCATGGATATTGAAACTATATCACTATTAATTATGCTAATATAATAATCAAATATATTACGTTTATTTTGAGTTTAAAAGAAGTGATTGACAACATTAAGAGTTACCTCCAAATAGTTGAAAATGAAACTAGTCAGACAATAACTATACTATGGTCTGAAAATGGAACAAAATAAAAATAATTTTAATTTTAAAATTACCATGAAAAACATGACAACAATATTTAGAATCCATCAAAGAGAAATACTCAACAAAAAGGGGTCCTTGAACAACGAAATTGATAGATGAATAATATAATATAATTATTATAAATATAATTAATGAATCAATCTACTACCAGAAATACATTTTCCATTTGTTTGTTTACAATAAAAAATATAAAAGTATATTTGTTGGAGAAGAAAATTCACCCAAAAAATTATTTCATGACATGAATTCCCCACTAATGTATTGTGGTGTTTTTGAAAAAAATGGTTAATTTGAAATAATGTTTCATAGAAACTCTTGTATGGGGATGTTGTAGATGTTTGAATATTATATGGATACTAAGTAATTATTAAATCAAATAAATGCGAATATAATAGTCTAATATATATTTTTTATTATAGTGATGTCAAGAACATTGAGTATAAAATTTTGAATTACTCAATGATCACATCTTTTTATTTTTTGATGATAATAAATATTGTTAAATGGAATTTTTTTTAAATAGATATGTATTGTGGGGATTATATAACATTTAGGGTTATAAATATGATGATTATTTAGATTTTGAATCAGAATATAAAACCATTCTCAAAGAAACTCCAACAAAACCACATTAAAAGAGAAAAATAGAAGTTGTTTTTTATCAATCATTTTTTAGGATTGGATAACTATTTCACAGACAAGGATAATTATAAAGGTAGAGTGTTATGTTATCATAGAAAATATGTAACCAACCTATTTTGATGAATCAACAAAAGATAAATCATAGGTTAATAAAAAGAATTAAGAATTATTAAAAATTGATAAAAACCATAAATGGGACATTTTTAATAGGCTATAATGTTATCATGTGACTGGACATAAGTGTGTCTTATGGAAGAAATATCATGATAATGGAAATGTGATATGAAATTTAAAAACCATGGTTTGTAATGTAAATTAAATTATTAAGGGCATCGATAATGAAGATAAAATTTATCTAATAGCTCAAATTGAGTAAGTTGGGATCCTTTTAGACATCGAAATTAAATGGGGGTATAATAATATTAATATTAATTTAAATTTGAATTATTATATAGAGTTATTAATGAAAAAGTTTTCATTGAACAATAAATAGGATTTTCTATAGGAACCAATGCATCAAATGATTTAAAATTAATGCACCATATATATGGCCAACAAGAAGAACCCTGAGAGTAGTATGATTGCCTAGATAATTATTTGATGAAGCTACAATTTATATGGTTTGGTTTTGATGATAATATCTAAATGAATACATAAATGGAAATCTATCATACTATTTTTGTCTACATGGATGATATCAATGTTTTTGGTAGTGATCAATGATCTGTGCAAAAATTTTATAGTCACATTAAAATAGAATTTTAGATTTCAAGGATTAATGATCACACATAAATTTTGGGGCTTCATGTGATCCAACATAACAAATATACATTAATTTATAAAAAATACTACTAAAAATATATTTATAATGTTCAAAAAACATGATTGAAAACCAATATATACTTTGATTCATATTTGAAAAAAACAAAAAACATGGGGTTATTGAATATATATATCCCACATTTTATAGAAGGATAATAGATTCCTTTTTAAATTTTACTTTATCAATATTATTTTTTATCTCTGAAAAAGGATTAAAAGCATAGTCGACATGAAATTTCATAGAATATAATATCACCACAGTGAACCAAATCTGGGAAAATATTCAATTTATAGTCAATTTGGGCTTGTGTTTTTATGTATGAGTGGTTCATGAATTATTATATTTTTCAAGAAAACTATGATGTTTATTTTTTGATCAGAATTCTATATGTGGTGTTTTGTTCTTTATATCTTATAAATGGGAGGGCTAGTTGAGTATAATGCATGAATGCAGTTCTCCAATTATAGAAAAATAAAATTATATATATGTGAAAAATGAAATCACTTAATTATTATTGGTGAGTTAATAACTGGATAATATGGGTGATGAAGTGAAAAAATTAATAACAATTTTCTCTGACAAAAAGGTTGAGAGAGAGGTCATGAAAATCCTTGATCAATATTCACATACTTCACCATTGGATTACCTTTATATATGGTATGTTATATACTATGTTGTGATTTTATTTTTCTCAATGTCTAGGTATGGTCAATATGGTTTGTTGAGGATAAATAGAATTGTGAATTAAGATACGTATTTAGTTCTCATCACTAACTGGTCTTTTCTGCAGCTTTCGGAAAAAATTCACAACATTTTATACGGTAACACATCATGTAATTTCATAAATGAAAATATATTTGTCTTATAAAAAGGAATCCTATTTTTGGGTCATTCAATAATCAGAAATAACAAATCATGTAATTTGGTTACATGTCCCATACTTATATTTTTATAATAGAAAGCCTGAAATATTTCTCATTTTGTCTCAAGAGTTTCATTTCTCTTTACCTAATGCCTTCCCAAATATATCATTGTTCATTCCAACCCTTCTAAGACCTTTCCTTTGTTTATAGATCATCATTACATTTGTAGTTCGAATTAATTCATATGTCTTCTCCCTATTTTTCACTCATTCTCCTCTTATATTCCATCTATGGGGTTTGATGTATCATCATGTGTATTATTGATCTAATCCCCAGGTTAATGAATCAAATTTCTATGTTGTTTTCTGATAAATTCTACACTTTCATGCATGTTAGCGGGTTTTGATGCAGGAATTGAGTTCCCATGAGAAAGGAATGAACATCCATTAAGATTCCCAATTTATATTCACATTAATTTCCTTGTTTTAATTTCAATATTTTGAGTTTGAATGACAATAATTTGTATTTGTATCATTTGAATTTCAATTTTTTTTGTTAAAACACAATTTTGGTGAATAGTTGTTTCTATGAAAAATTCTTTTTTGGAATGGAATGGAATTTTTTTAATATTTATAATGTTTAATATAACATTTTGTTTTTATGGTAATAAAATTGATAAAATTGTTGGATTTAATTGTAGAAATTTATTTTCTAAAAAAATTTGGAAAAAACCATTTCAAGTGAATATGGGTCTTGTGATAAAATATATGAATTCATATGAAAATTAAATCGCAGGATTTAAATTAAAAATTAGATTTTTAGATTTGAATGGTGAATTTATTTCCAATCCATTTTTTTGAAAAATGGATTAAAATGGTTTTGGAAGAAACATAGTGGTTTCAACTTTTTTAAAATGTATGTTTTTTAATTAAAAACCGATTATGGGTTTTGAATAGAAAGTTGGAATATTTGTAATAGGGGTAGTGATTCAATTATATTCTGAGTACATTTGAAATAAATTGGCATTAATTTTTAATACATGGGAACCTGGATTACTTATATAGTTAATCTGTTATGCTGGAAACCACTTTATGAATTACAATGTTCTAAAACAACATCTCATCACATCACCTCTCTTTAGGTGATGGTGATGAGTCCCATTTTCCTTAAGCCCAATGAGAAGTATGTATATACATTTCAATTCATAGTTGTGGTTCCCTAGAGCCTGAAAATATCATTCTTATTTGTCACATGGCAACATTTCTCACTTTTATTATTTTAGATTTATATATTCAAATGTTTTAAATAATATTACATGCATTAATAATATGTATAAGGTGTTTTATTTAATTTTGATTATTTATTTTGTTTTTAAATGTTCCAATTCTTTAAAGAGCCATTTTATTAAAAGAAAATACAACATTCAAATTGTATTTCCATCATTTGAAATGTGAAACACGAATTTATAATATTTTTCCATATTTTGAATAGTAATGAATTATTTTCTTAAATATTCATTTATAAATTCCATTCTTGTTTATATTAAAATTGAAATAATATTCTTGGATAATTTGATATTGGGATCATGTATTAATATATTTGGATGAAATCATACTGGGATTTGGATAACCCACTACTTGTGGCTTCCTGTGTTTGTAGATTATCTCCATCCAGATTCGAGCAAGGGAAAGTGATCTCTTAGAGGTGGATCTAGCCACTACACATTGGACATGATGAGTTGTTTATTTTTATAGATGGGATTTATTACATATTCCGGTACTTGGATTTTAATACATTAGGCTTGTTTATGTATTTTCAACCTCTGTTATATTACTCCCAGTGGAGTTTATTTTGAGACACATATAGTATTTACTCTTTTACAACCCCATTCATAGTGGAAAAATTGTTCCCACTCTCATATCATATGATTCCAGGTTCTGGTAGTTGGCCCATGGGGATCAGGAACACCCCTTGGGCTATGTCAAGATTGGCTCAGTTATTGGGTTTCTAGGGTACCAAGGCTGGTTCATGGAAAATAAGTGTCAAAGGGTGGTTCAACTTATTATCTTGAAGTCGGTATGCATTTTTGAAATTTATTTGGGAGTTAAGTGGAATATACACTTTAGTACCTAGCCATCTCTCAGTGAAATGAACCTTAAGTCTCTAGTGGTGGTTAAGGAATGTCATCTATTGAATTAGTTCTATTATTTTCCCAATTTTTATTTGGATAGTGTTAATTCTAATGAAATTCATTCAATATGGTAGGATTGATTTCTCATGTTACACTATTTAAAATTTAATATAATTCCATCTTGTTGTATTTTGATGTTTTATAAAATGATTCCTCTAAGATAACATTTGAAATGGACTTAGGATGATGTTGCATCTAAATATCAGTGAGTGATTACTTTTGTGGACCAAAATATCATAGATTTGATCATGTACTCTCTCTATACTCTTGGAGAAGTATCCCCTCTAGTTCCCATTCAGTTTCCAGCAGTGGAACCTCATAGATACATCCTTATTGTTTGTTATCAAGAATTACATTTCCAGAATACATAACCATTCAAAGGATCTAATGATCATAAATAGGGTGAGAAGTGGTTAGGCTAAATGGAGGACTTGATTTGGTATTTTGAAATAACCTAATGAGATCAATGTGGAGTGTGACTCCTTTATTATGGAATTTTTGACCCGGAAATGATGGGACATGATAGTGATTATGTAGAAGCGTGTGGGAATATAGTGGAATGAAGTAAAATATATTTTCACTGTCCAATTCTATCCAGATTCGATGCTATCAACCATTCCCACAGAGTTATTAAAACATGAGCATACTAACATGACTACGGAATAATATTCAAATTGGTTTTCTAATCTCATGCATTTTGTAAGTTAGATTGTATCAAATGAGGGGATAAAGGCCCAAAGTATCAATTTATGTATTCATCAGGATATTAAATATCATGTTTTCTTAATACAATTTCCTTATCATGTTAATGTAATGGATAGATAATTTATGGCTGAGATGGAACTCACTTGTAGTTCAGGGTTATCAGGAGCCACATTTTCTCTCAATCACAGGGTAAGTTCATTTAGTAGAAAACATACGTTTGATGATTCTCACTTACAAGGTCTTTATAGGCCACATAATGAACATGGAAGATTACATTTTTACTGTTAATATTATTGTAATCCTATACATTCCAAGTGTTTTCCATTGAGGCACCCAAGAACTATGCCTCACGCGGATGTCCATGGAACATGCATCAATTCTACATATGTATTCCATTCTTTATAGTGGAATGAAATCATCACCTCCTCCTAAAATATCAGGGAAATCATATTCTTCACATGAAAAATGGTTTTATCCATTATTATATATAATGATGCTTCTTCAAACGATGAAAATGTATCTATATTAAGAAAATCTATGTCCATTGATTATGAGAGGTTCAATTAATATAGAGTTATCCTTAGTGAATTATCTATTTGATACTAGTTTAACTAAATCATATAACTTCTTCCCATGTTGTTAATATTCATAATCTCCATATGGCCATTTTTTATTGTGCAAATGATATTATTACACCCCTTAGTATGAAGACAGGGAATGTTATTCATATAACATTTTTTGACATATGTAGATCAAATTTCAATATTTCATGGATTTTTATAGTTCTCGACCTGAAAATAACTGATATCATATTTAGGATGGATTGACTCATTTCCAATAAATCACGGACTAATTCATATTTTTGATGGGTCTTTATTATTACATCTTATGGTGTGTGAAATTTCATTCTATGTGATTGGGACCTAATTTCAAGAATTTATTGACCTCCTTATCGATGGTTTTGAAAAGAAATATAGCTGATTTTAATTGATCTAGGGTGGGAATCCTAGTGTGATGATCTACCTGTACTTTTGGACGAGTTTCCGAATGTGTTTCCTTTTATCTTCTCTAATATTCCACTATTAAGGGATGTTGATTTTTCCATTGGAATAGTTCCTAGTATTCATTAATCTTTTATTCTCTCTTATCACATAGAAACATCTGAATATAATTTTTTGAAGTCCCAGTTGGACGATCTTCTTGAGAAATGCATTATTTGCCTAAGTGTTTCTCCTTGGGAAATTTCAATATTATGGTCTATTAAATGTAACGGTTCATATCACATATGCATTGAATACATAAATTTCTACCGTGTTACCATAAAAAACAAGTATATGTTTCCATATATTGATGATATTTTATATAATGTAAAGGGGGTAGTAGTTTTCAATGTTAGAACAAATATCTGGTTACCAATAGTTGAGGATAAGAGAATCTTACAATAAAAAAACTGCATTTCTAAGCTGGAATAGGAATTATGAGTACGTTGTTATTACCATGGGCCAAACCAATGCACATGTAGCTTTCATAGAATTAATGAATATGAATTTATAGAAGTATATATAAAACATTGTGGTATTCTTTGTGGATTAAATCCACATTTACTCTATGTATAAGGCCCCAGCCTTAAACCTTACTTAATCTTGAGTTATTACAAGATTACACATTGAGGATCTTTTCAGGTTTAGAGTTTTAGAGAATTAGATCATAAAACTTTTATTACATTCCACATATAAACAAAGTGGTTACATAAAGATAGTATTCTTCATTCCCATCAATGGAAACACATTTAAAATAAAACATGGATTATTTCTTGACACATCCTTGACTCTATCATCTTATCATGTACCTTTCCCTTGACCTGTGAAAAACATTTCAAAAACATGGGATGAGCATAAAAACTCAGTATGGGTTATAAAAAAAACATGGAAAGGAAACATGAGTTCATATATACATAAGAATGAAATCATACTTTACCCACAAAACATAGGCACTTTAACATACCTCATAAAATCATGAATAAATCATAGAAATCATACGAAAAAAAGGTAAATTGAGGCATTCATAACATTCTTACGTAGGGAGTAACCCTCTTGGTTACGTTTGGAATACCCATTACAGTATATTCCCTAAAATCTCTTCAGAGAAACCTTAACGTTTCACTCCTTCGCGTTACCCAATGCATTGGAGAGCTATAACGGGCTCACCCACCCTTAGTTTGTCACAGAACCACCCGTCCTCATAATAATGCCCAAGAACCATAACCTAATCATATCACATAAAACATGCATAAAGGAAACATAGAATTTCCACATTTCAATCACGAGATATCAATACAACACATTGATATAAAAACATTATGAAAACCATTTTCAATACCAAAATAAAAGAAAAGTAAAACATGGTATTTATTTTTCTTTTTTTTTAAAAGGTATGGCTTGTAGAGGAAGCCGAAACTCAAATAACGGTCACGACGGCAGAGAAGTCATTGTCGCCGCATACGTACGACAAAAACATTCCCTTTTGTCATTTAGTAAACGCTTCGTATAAAAAAGATTCCTTTTGAATAAACGTAAAAGTCAAAGGGGTTTATACACCGTATAATGGAAAGTTGTGTATAAAATAAAATATGCCTCAACGAAAGGAGATTGAGACGAAGTCCCATACCTCGTATCCGACTTGACCTGACCGTTCTTTAATCTCCTGAATAATAAACATGAGTTAATCTCTACTTGATTATGAATCTTTTTCATGTTCATTATTCCTTTTATACCATGTTATGAACATCATGTAATTAGTTAAGTTAATAATGTTCATTTTGTCGGTATTTGGTTCTTAAGTCAAAAATAGACTTCTTACACTTACAAGTTGTTAATTTGGTCAAACGTTCATTATATCCAGAATGGTATTCATGATGTAGATATCATATATGTCATATATATCCAGTACATACATGCATTTATAATATTACATCACATTTAGAGGTAAGAAATGAAATGCACCGTTCATGGAGACGGTAAGCCGTACGTACGCATGAACGCTACTTCCATTTCTATTTCATATTTTCTGGAATGGAATAATAACGATATAAGAGTATATTATAATTCCAGTATAATAACATATATAATATCATTAACTTTATCCTTTACACATCCCACATATGGTATTAATGAATCAAATCACTTTTAGGGGGCGGTAGTCCGCACTTCCTAAAATGAAGATATCGTGTTTTACCCATAATGGAAACCATAAAGGTATGCCCAAAATAAAAAAAACAGAAGCTTAAGGAAAAAATAAACATATTATATATCATATATAAAAATAGTGACATCATAATGGACACCTTTGAAGGTGTTAAATTAGTGTTGAACAATCATCGTTTCGGGAGGCAGAATTTCGCCATCCACGGAAACCGTATGTTCTTTAACCATTTTATGTAGTTGTGTGAGAGCGTAGCTCGAATAAATCTTATAAAAACATCCTAGTATATTGAAGATACTGGTGTTGTTACAAAAGAAGTAAATAAAAAGAGTTTATGGGGTTGGAGAAGCAAAATAAAACAAATGAACATTAGAGAATGAATTACCTTTAAAAGTGTATCTCCCTTTTGATTTGAGTCTAAAGGCTTCCTTTAAAAGGATTCTTCCCAAAGGGAATCCTCTAGGTTGAGGAGAGGGATGTGGAGAGAGCAAATGGGCAGGGGTTGGCCGAGCCAAAGGCTTGAAGAGTGTGTGAAATGAGGTAGAGGTGGGGGCCTTTTATAAGAGGAGAGGAGGGGCACTTTTGGAAAGTAAAGAAATATTACATTATTTGAAAATGTGTTTCGGTTTTAAAAGGTCCCACATTGATATAATTCGTGGATAAGGTGATAAGGGTTCTAAATCCACTCATCCAATTGGTTTTGGACATGTGTAGTTCATAGATGTTATATTATCTTTCCATTTTATTTATATCGTCAAATAATGATGTCATCGCTGCATCATTATTATGTCATAAATAATTTAATTTATTTAATGTCTAAAAATCATAAAAAAATACTATGATGTAGGAAATCTTTTTATCTTTCCAATGACTATTTATAATCAAAAATATGATCTTTATAACCCCATGTAAAAATTGTTTTCGTAAAACATCTCTTGTTTGTGTCATTTTTACTTTAACATTTAATAAAAAGTTATTTATGTCATTTCCAAACCAAAGTGTCTCCATGGGGTCCCCAAGTTTACCCATGGCTTGTCTTGGTCGGCCATGACACAACCAATAAGGTTGTGACATGTGTCTAGGTCATTTCCTATTATTAAAGCATTATTTATACCTTAAACTACCCTAATTACCACTAATCGCGATTAAAACTTAATAAGTTACTATTCACCAAAAAATTATTTTATTCTCATTGAAGCACATTTTACTTCATAATGACAACCATGAATGTCGGATTTTCAAAATTCAATACACATTATGGGTAAACTTTCATTTAACTGAAAAATCAGTTTGCTTGATTACCACTTAGTGGTTTCACTATTCATCAAAAATTGAAGTTTTTCAGAAAATTACCAAAAATTCACCCTAAGATATATTTGATATTCCGAATTAAAAAATGAATTCTATTTTACAAAATTCAAATCATATAAGTCACATTAATTAATTTAATAATTAATTCCCACTGCCAGAGCAAATAGTGTGTTTTTACAAAACAATAAGTATCAAAAGATTGACACCAGTTTAAGTCTAATTTCAAAGTGAAATTGATTCCAATGACCACCATTGGATAAAATGGTAAAAATATATTCTAATTTCACTTCAAAACCAATTCAAAACATAATCTAATCATATAAATTAATTAGATTAAAAAGCAGTTTTGATGTAAAATGCAGTATTTTTCACTATTCATTAAAAAATGTACATTGTCAGAAAAATACCAAAAATTCACACAAGGTAAATTTTGATGTCCCAATCATAAAGAAAAAGTTTATTTTGACAAAAATAGTTTATAAAATTGTCAAAATATAGATTCAAAAATGGTTTTCCATCAAAAGGCAGTAAAACAATCTTTTAAGAATATTAGTGTATTCCATGCATAAGATTGTATTTATTTTCATTTTAAGCCGCTATAACACTATCTTAATCATTAATAGACATAGATAAAAATATCTATTATTCATTACTTACTTGTGATGTTACATCCTTCCCCCCTTTATAAAATTGTGTCCCCGCAATTTATTTACTTATCGAATAAATGGGGGTACATATCCCTCATTGCATTTTCAGATTCCCATGTTGCCTCTTCAATCATGTGGTTTTTCCACAAAACCTTTACCTGATGAATCACCTTATTCCGTAACACTTGCTCCCTGTGGTCAAGAATCTGGACTAGTTGTTCCTCATAAAATAGGTTCTCTTCCAGCTGAACTACCTCTGGACTCAAAACATGAGATGGATCTGGCATATACTTTCTCAACATCGAAATGTGAAAAACATTGTGTACCTGAGATAAACTCAGAGGTAAAGCCACTCGGTATGCAACTGATCCAACTCTTTCCAGAATTTCATATGGTCCAATGAACCTTGGACTCAAATTTCCTTTCTTACCAAATCTCATCACACTTTTCCAAGGAGAAACCTTGAGAAAAACATGATCACCTACCTCGAAAGATAGATCCTTCCTCCGGTTATCTGCATAACTCTTCTGCTTGCTCTGAGCTGTTCTCATGTGTTTCTGAATCAGCTGAACTTTTTCTGCCATCTCTTCTACCAATTATGGTCCCATAAACTTCCTTTCACCCACTTCATCCCAGAAAGCTGGAGTTCGACACTGCTTCCCATATAATGCCTGAAATGGTGCCATCTGTATACTGGAATGAAAACTGTTATTATATGAAAATTCAACCAAAGAAAGATGTTGGTCCCAACTTCCCTGATAATCCATAGAACAAGCTCATAGCATATCCTCCAATGTCTGAATTGTTCGTTCTGACTTCCCATCTGATTGAGGATGAAAAGCTGTACTAAAATTTAATTCAGTACCCAACGACTTCTGAAGGCCTTTCCAAAAGTTAGAAGTAAACCTGGGATCACGATCCGATACAATGGAGAGAGGAACTCCATGTAACCTGACTATCTCTTTAAGATACAAACGGGAAAGTTGATCAAGAGAGAAAGTATCTTGTATAGCAAGGAAATGGGCAGATTTGGTCAAGCGATCAACAATAACCCAGATTGCATTATTACCTCGAGATGTCTTTGATAATCCAACAACAAAGTCCATGGATATATTCTCCCATTTCCACTCTGGCACTGGTAAAGGCTGAAGCATCCCTTTCGGTAGCTGCCGCTCTGCTTTAACCTGCTGACAAGTCAAACACTTCACAGTAAAATCAGCAATATCTCTTTTCATTCCATCCCACCAGTAATACTCCCGCAGATCTCTATACATCTTAGTACTGCCCAGATGAACTGAAAACGGAGAACTATGAGCTTCACATAACAATTATCTCTTCAAATGTGAATCACAAGGCACACACAATCTCTTCCCAAATCTCAAAACACAATCACTATCAATGTTGAATTCAGGCAACTTACCTTTCGGAACCAGCTCTACCTTTTTCTGCAACTCACTGTCTTGCTTCTGTGCTTGCTTGATTCTATCTGATAGAGAAGATCTCACTGATACCTGAAACAAAACAGAAGGACTTCCTGCACCAACAACTTCTATGCCAACGTTCATCAAATCTTTAACCAAAGGATCACGTTCCAACCGTAACATTGTTAATGAAGCACTACTTTTTCGACTCAAAGCATCAGCCACTTTATTTGTTTTTCCCAGATGGTAATGAATTGTACAATCATAATACTTGATTAATTCTAGCCATCTCCTCTGTCTCATGTTTAAATCTTTTTTAGTGAATATATACTTTAAAATTTTGTGATCGGTATATATTTCACACTTTACTCCCTACAAATGATGCCTCCAAATTTTTAAAGCAAAAACAACAGCAGCTAGTTCCAAATCATGTGTAGGGTAATTTACCTCATGAGTTTTCAACTGTCGTGAATCATAAGCAATTACCTGATCATTCTGCATTAGGACGCAACAAAGTCCTTTCAATGAAGCATCACTATATATAAGAAACTCACCATTCCTGGAAGGTAGTGCCAAAACTGGAGCATTCACCAATCTTCTTTTCAATTCCTGAAAACAATCATCACATTCTTTTGTCCAGATAAACTTAACACCCTTTCGAGTTAGCTTAGTAATTGGACTAGATAACCGTGAAAAATTTCTAACAAACCTTCGGTAATAGCCCACCAAACCAAGGAAGCTACGAATCTCGGTTACATTTGTGGGTCTTGGCCATTCTTCCACAACTTTTTATTTTGCAGGATCAACGGTTTTTCCATCTTTAGAAACAATGTGACCAAGGAAAGAAATTTGTTGCAACCAAAACTCACACTTTGTGAATTTCCCATACAGTTTCTTTTCTTTTAAGGTTTTCAAGATAACCCTTAAATGTCTTTCATGCTCCTCTATACTTTTAGAAAACACCAAAATATCATCAACAAAAACAACCAGCATTTTTCACCTAATTCAACTGAGCCATCACCGCACCAAACAGTTTAGTTCTGATTCTGACCATCTCAGGATACTGATTTGAAAGGTCATTTCCCTCAGTATACCTTCCCAGAAAAGCTGCTCTGTTTCCTCTATGGAAAACCATTCTTATCACAGAAACACCTTAGGTGAAGCAACATGGTAATCTTCAAATTCTATATCATTTCAAAAAAAAAATTTGGATAATCATTTAATAGAATTCTACCTCCTAAAGTTATCTAAACTGACCTCTGATACCAACTATAAGGCCCCAGCCTTAAACCTTACTTAATCTTGAGTTTTTACAAGATTACACATTGAGGATCTTTTCAGGTTTAGAGTTTTAGAGAATTAGATCATAAAACTTGCATTATATTCCACATATAAACAAAGTGGTTACATAAAGATAGTATTCTTCATTCCCATAAATGGAAACACATTTAAAATAAAACATGGATTATTTCTTGACACATCCTTGACTCTATCATCTTATCATGTACCTTTCCCTTGACCTGTGAAAAAAATTTCAAAAACTTGGGATGAGCATAAAAACTCAGTATGGGTTATAAAGAAAACATGGAAAGGAAACATGAGTTCATATATACATAAGAATGAAATCATACTTTACCCACAAAACATAGGCACTTTAACATACCTCATAAAATCATGAATAAATCATAGAAATCATAATACATAAATGTAACTTGAGGCATTCATAACATTCTTACGTAGGGAGTAACCCTCTTGGTTACGTTTGGAATACCCATCACAGTATATTCCCTAAAATCTCTTCAGAGAAACCTTAACGTTTCACTACTTCGCGTTACCCAATGCATTGGAGAGCTATAACGGGATCACCTGCCCTTAGTTTGTCACGGAACCACCCGTCTTCATAATAATGCCCAAGAACCATAACATAATCATATCACATAAAACTTGCATAAAGGAAACATATAATTTCCACATTTCAATCACGAGATATCAATACAACACATTGATATAAAAACATTATGAAAACCATTTTCAATACCAAAATAAAAGAAAAGTAAAACATGGTATTTATTTTTCTTTTTTTTTTAAAAAGGTATGGCTTGTAGAGGAAGCCGAAACTCAAATAACGGTCACGACGGCGGAGAAGTCGTTGTCGCCGCATACGTACGACAAAAACATTCCCTTTTGTCGTTTAGTAAACGCTTCGTATAAAAAAGATTTCTTTTGAATAAATGTAAAATTCAAAGGAGTTTATACACCGTATAATGGAAAGTTGTGTATAAAATAAAATATGCCTCAACGAAAGGAGATTGAGACGAAGTCCCATACCTCGTATCCGACTTGACCCGACCTTTCTTTAATATCCTGAATAATAAACTTGAGTTAATCTCTACTTGATTATGAATCTTTTTCAAGTTCATTATTCCTTTTTTACCATGTTATGAACATCATGTAATCAGTTAAGTTAATAATGTTCATTTTGTCGGTATTTGGTTCTTAAGTCAAAAATAGACTTCTTACACTTACATGTTGTTAATTTGGTCAAAGGTTCATTATATCCAGAATGGTATTCATGATGTAGATATCATATATGTCATATATATCCAGTACATACATGCATTTATAATATTACATCACATTTATAGGTAAGAAATGAAATGCACCGTTCATGGAGACGGTAAGCCGTACATACGCATGAACGCTACTTCCATTTCTATTTCATATTTTCTGGAATGGAATAATAATGATATAAGAGTATATTATAATTCCAGTATAATAACATATATAATATCATTAACTTTATCCTTTACACATCCCACATATGGTATTAACGAATCAAATCACTTTTAGGGGGCGGTAGTCCGCACTTCCTAAAATGAAGATATCGTGTTTTACCCATAATGGAAACCATAAAGGTATGCCCAAAATAAAAAAAAACAGAATCTTAAGGAAAAAATAAACATATTATATATCATATATAAAAATAGTGACATCATAATGGCCACCATTGAAGGTGTTAAATGAGTGTTGAACAATCATCGTTTCGGGAGGCAGAATTTCTCCATCCACGGAAACCGTATGTTCTTTAACCATTTGATGTAGTTGTGTGAGAGTGTAGCTCGAATAAATCTTATAACAACATCCTAGTATATTGAATATACTGGTGTTGTTACAAAATAAGTAAATAAAAAGAGTTTAGGGGGTTGGAAAAGCAAAATAAAACAAATGAACATGAGAGAATGAATTACCTTTAAAAGTGTAACTCCCTTTTGATTTGAGTCTAAAGGCTTTCATTGAAATGATTCTGCCCAAAGGGAATCCTCTAGGATTAGGAGAGGGATGTGGAGAGAGCAAATGGGCAGGGTTTGGACGAGCCAAAGGCATGAAGAGTGTGTGAAATGAGGTAGAGGTGGGGGCCTTTTATAAAAGGAGAGGAGGGGCACTTTTGGAAAGTAAAGAAATATTACATTATTTGAAAATGTGTTTCGGTTTTAAAAGGTCCCACATTGATATAATCCGTGGATAAGGTGATAAGGGTTCGAAATCCACTCATCCAATTGGTTTTGGACATGTTTAGTTCATAGATTTTATATTATCTTTCCATTTTATTTAAATCGTCAAATAATGATGTCATTGGTGCATCATTATTATGTCATAAATAATTTAATTTATTTAATGTATAAAAATAATAAAAAAATACTATGATGTAGGAAATCTTTTTAGCTTTCCAATTAATATTTATAATCAAAAATCTGATCTTTATAACCCCATGTAAAAATTGTTTTTGTAAAACATCTCTTGTTTGTGTCATTTTTACTTTAACATTTAATAAAAAGTTATTTATGTCATTTCCAAACCAAAGTGTCTCCATGGGATCCCCAAGTTGACCCATGACTTTTCTAGGTCGTCCATGACACAACCAATAAGGTTAGGACATGTGTCTAGGTCATTTCGTATTATTAAAGCATTATTTATACCTTAAACTACCCTAATTACCACTAATCGCGATTAAAACTTAATAAGTTACTATTCACCAAAAAATTATTTTAATCTCATTGAACCACATTTTACTTCTTAATTACAACCATTTATGTCAGATTTTCAAAATTCAATACACATTAGTGGTAAACTTTCATTTAACTGAAAAATCAGTTTGCTTGATTACCACTTAGTGGTTTCACTATTCATCAAAAATTGAAGTTTTTCAGAAAATTACCAAAAATTCACCCTAAGATATATTTGATATTCCGAATTCAAAAATGAAGTCTATTTTAAAAAATTAAAATCATATATGTCACATTAATTAATTTAATAATTAATTCCCGCTGCCAGAGCAAATAGCGTGTTTTTACAAAACAATAAGTATCAAAAGATTGACACCAGTTTAAGTCTAATTTCAAAGTGAAATTGATTCCAATGACCACCATTGGATAAAATGGTAAAAATATATTCTAATTTCACATAAAAACCAATTCAAAACATAATCTAATCATATAAATAAATTAGATTAAAAAGCAGTTTTGATGTAAAATGCAGTATTTTTCACTATTCATTAAAAAATGAACATTGTGAGAAAAATACCGAAAATTCACACAAGGTAAATTTTGATGACCCAATAATAAAGAAAAAGGCTATTTTGACAAACATAGTTTATAAAATTTTCAAAATATAGATTCAAAAATGGTTTGCCATCAAAAGGCAGAAAAACAGTCTTTTACGAATATTAGTGTATTCCATGCATAAGATTGTATTTATTTTCATTTTAAGCCGCTATAACACTATCTTAATAATTAATAGACATAGATAAAAATATATATTATTCATTACTTACTTGGGATGTTACACTATGTCTAAGTAGGATCATGTGAATCATCTTAGAACTGTTCTGAGTTTGATGAAAAATAACAGTCCCTATTTGATGCTTTCAAAATGTGACATTCTAATTAAATATGTATCATTATATAGAAACATGGTGTCAAAATAAGGAATATCAGTTGTTCCAATGAGTGTGCTGTCTGGTATTACAAGGGAGAAACCAATAAATTCCATTGAGATTCTGAGTGTCTTGTTCTTATCATGATATTATCACTATTTCGTGAAGAAATTCTTGATGTTGTATTCTATAGTGATTTATCTAGCCTAGAAGGGGGTGATGTTTTATTGGGATAATAAATTTTATAATTATTTTGTTATGCTGGAATGTATTTTAACAACTATATCAGTGTTGAATCTTTTAGAGGATGATCAGGGCTATGCAATCTTTTTTGATGCATTGGATTCAGGAATTAGTGATGTTCTTATAAAATTTGATCATGTTTTCTCATATGGCTATCATTATCGTTGTCCACATGAAAAAATTATCCAACCATTGACCATAAACTCACAACGTTGATACACGCACATAATAGTAGGTGGAATTACCGATATATAGAAATGGTTAACATGTTTTCTGACTCCAAGACCTTAAAATGATTTGACTCCATGCCAGAGGTTTGGTTGGAATACGTACAATCCTTCTTTTTCGACATTGTATATACCCTGGGGAAAGGGAATGTCGTTGTATATTCTGTGAGTGGGAATCATCTATCAAAATAAGTAAATGAATCACTAGAAGAGTGAAATTTTATTAATCTCATTACATAGTTTAGTATTGGAGTACATGAGAAAGGGGATGTAGTTTCTTTTGGCCAATGATTATTTGACATCAACCCTTAAAAATTTGATTTTTGAGTAAGAGATTATTGATGATGAGTTTAATAGAATTATAAACTCTCTTTCTAGTAGAGAGACAATTTCCCAGTGGTCATTCTATAAAAAATAAATTCTATGTTATCCAAATATTTTTTGTGGTACTGTCTTGTGTATGGAGTGTCATGATAGGGGATTTTTATTATCCCAAATGAGAAGTGCACTGAGGAACCAAAATGATGTTGTATGATATGTGGTGATGATTCTAGTGGCTATTTTTGATACATGAAATTGCTGAGTTTTATTCTTATGGTTATACATTCCAATAGGTCAAGGCTACACACCAAAAACTTTTAGGCCTGCTTTAGCCACTTCCAGTCCCTACATATAAGTGGCATAAGATATATAAAAAATTTGGATATTTTTTCACATAAATTGAGGAAAAATAATTTGATGTTTTTGTGATCAATAGGATGACCATATCGACTCATTTTATATCGATTTTTGATTTAAATGAATAAGGTGTGAATGAAGGATTCTAAGATCGTATGTCAAGTCCACTTCAGTGGATACCCCTACTAAGTTCATTTAAGATATTTGTCTAGTGGTGGTTGTGGATTTCCCCCCATTGTTGTATCTCACTTCAATGGAGTTCTTTGTCTTCCATATGTGAAATCATTCAAGGAAGCGGTTCTTGGTTGTTTAACCTTGAAATAAGATTTTCTCAGTTGGCCATCCTTGTTTGATACTCATCCCTTTCTTACTATCCCAACAATCCTATTGGTACCCATAGTCACAGATAAGGTGATGGATTTAATATGGTTTATTTTTCAAAGATAGAACTTCATGGTGATGCTGGATTACATTGGCTATCCCTTGTCAAATTTTTTGGAGGGAATACGCCTCCACATGACCTGTTTTGGTACATTGTGGATTCTTAGGGTCTCTCTCAGCTGAAACCTATTTCACTACATTCCAAGTCAGTGTTTATCATTCATCATTTTAGTAGGGACGTCCTTTTGGATTCTTGGGTTAGATTGGATCGACATTGTTGTACTAGGAGATTCTATATCTTTCATTGGTCTTGGGATTTCCATAATAGAACAGAAACTTACAATGTAACTCTCTGGATTGAATTTAATTCTCTTCCTCTTTCATTTAAGAATCCATACATTTTCAAGGAGGGGTGACTATATAAAGAGATTCTTCTACTCTGATGGTTATTTGGCTTGTATTCAGGATACGGTGAACCATTTTATCTTCGTTGAAATGAGTATGGGGACAACGTTTTTGGATCTTGTTATGATCTATTCCATAGGTGGGTTCAGATGATGGAATTTTTCTATGTTTCCAGAACCTCATCAATTTTTCCCTATTTTTGTTTTCCAAGGTTATTCATTTGAGTTATACTGAAGGTATAAAGGTTGGTGTCAGTGTCAGGTTGAATTTTGTGTGTCAAATGATACTAGTTCTTTTGGGACCTCCTCTACAGTTGTCAACACGGATTGGTTGTCACCCCCGACAATGGTGACAGTTTCGAGTGACTTGTTGTTTTTCTATGCAGCAACTTCTCATCGGAGGTCATCAGATTCAAGAGTGAAAAAGGTAGTTCTATGAACATGTATTCCTCTTCGATGGTGGATCTATGTAACATGAATACATTTTTAATAGCAAAGGAGGGTTCAAGCGTAGTCGTTGGAGCTGTTTTTCAATTTTGAATTTTGGTGGTCATGTGCAAAACAATGGACAAAAAACTACTACGGTACCTACGGGCTGCATATTTTCCATTGTTATTCCACCTCGTACCATAATTCCTAATATCTTCATTTATTTTTATCCTTCTGTGAAAATAATTTCCATCTATTGGAAGAGGTGGAACCTTCAATTCTATTCAGCTTGGGAAAACTAGTTCACCTCCATCTGTCTCCACCAAGGGATATGACTCATGTTCCCCTAGTTTTCATATCTCTTTGTTTCTTTTCACTAAGGCCATGAAGAATGTATTCATCCATACCTCTACATTCAAATCTATTTCTCATGCTTTTACTCAAAATAAGTCTATTAAGGAAGGGGTGGTGTAGGCCAACCGGTCATCCTGAAACTCTTCACATGGAATGTAATTGGCATGCCTACTCTAGGTGGAGCCGATAGTGTTTTTTCCTTTAGTAACATTATCCAATAGGATCTCTCTCATAGAGTATTTGGATATACCACATAATAGGATATTTCTTTTTCCCAGGAAGGTCATGTCCCATGGTGTTTTTTCTAGCCCAATTACAGGTTCCATGTTGAAGGAGGCATGCAAGAGCCTCCCATTCTTGAATGAAGGTATTATTGGACAGAAGGCCAATATTTATTCCATTTAATGTTATCCTCAATCATTTTGAATGTTAAGGGTTTTGGGGAACCTTCCAAGGCTTACTTTATGGATTTTGATTCCTGGAATTTTATGTCATCGATGGTGGTCAATTTGGAACTCAATCCGGAATCGATCATGATTATGTTCTCACACGGAAAATGGGTTTGGCAATTTTTTACATCTTAAACCTAATAACAGGCATATTTGGGTTTGTTGTAATTGAAATTTTTTGGTGAACTTGATCAACTCTATTTCTCAATGCATCATGGTGAAGGTCTCTTTAAAGAATAAGGAAATATTTTTATATTTTGTTTTGTGTTCATGTCCCACAAGGAAGACATGTTCTCTAGGTGTATATGGATTATATTGATTCATTCATCTTCACTTGGTTCTCTTATGGAGATGTCCACACCATAGATTTCATATCTGAGAAGATAAAAGGATTAATTGTTTCCACCGATGAATTGTGGGACTTCAAGGAGTTTATCAAACATATGGGTCTTTTGGATTTGAATTTTAGTGGGTGAAAGTATACTTGGAGCAATAATCGCAGGGGCGCTAGTCATATATAGAGTCTTCTCGACCGATGCCTCTTTATCCCAGTAAGTCTGGATTTTTCCTCTTAGGAATTAGTCACACACTAGTCTCATATGCTATCCAATCATGAACCATATTTGGGGGAGTTAAATAAATGGGGATGATGAAAACCAACCATTAGTAAAATCTTCTAACTACCATTATATTTGTTGTTTCATGCAGGTGATAAAGAACTATTGGGAGAATGTGAAAGAAGAGAGATCCCAGTTCGGTCTCTAAAAATTTCTAAGGTGACTGAAAAATGATATGAAATGTTAGACGTTGGTCAAACCCATAGTGGATAATAGTGTGGATAAAATTCAAGAAGATATTGATAGAATAGAGGAGGAATATCAGAATAGATGGGATGAGGGGTGTTTCGCAATGTTTTTTGTGATCCACACTATTTTGGATATGAAGGTGGTCAATATTGAGAATTCAATCAATCAATGATCTATAATTACATGGTTTAAACATGGTGACCCCAACACTGCCTTATTCATGCATATTTAATGGAAAGGAAGAACATGAGTTTAAATCTACATATTAATTATTGGACCTTTTCTTAAGATGTTTAGATTTGGAACATTTTGAATGTGTGTGGGTAGGTGCTTCTCCCAACCGTGATTTCTCTCGGGGGTTCATTGAGGGTGGGAATAACATTATGAGTTCCTTTCCTAGTATGGTGGATAGATTGAACAATGAATTATTGATTATTGTGCCTCATGGGGACACAACTTGTGATGTACTTCACTACATGGATTTGGATAATGAAATGGGTTGAAATGGTTTTCTATGGAAAATCATTGATGATTCTGGGGATTTTGTGGGATTTCATGTGACTGAAATCATTCATGATTTTTTTAGGGGGGGTGGCATTAACAGATGTACTTGTTCTTATAGGGTGGTATTTATCTTTAATGATAAGGGATCATGAATCCTTACACATTATAGGATGATATAATCATGTAACATTTATTTCAATATACTTTCTAGTATTTTTACTAGAAGCATGAATGATGTTATTCTTAAAATAATTTCTCTGGAGCTGCATGGTTTTTTGAATGTTTAGAATATTAAAGGAGAAATTGGCATTAACAAAGAATGGGTCGGTGATATCAACAAAATATCTATTGGTTCCTATGTGATTATAAATATTTATATGGAAAAATATTACGATAAACATGAATATAATTTCATTATTTAGGCTACGAGGAGGATGGGGTTATGTGAATAGTTTTTTGACCTATCTTTTATGTGATACTTATTTCCTTGGCTATCAAAATCTGTAATGTTCATCTGATTCAACTTCTCCAAATGTGTCCATGGGATGGGACGTTGAGATCTTTTTTCTACTAATAACTTCTTTTTGAATTAGGATTCCCTTTCTAAGAGCATCAATAGATGTATGGTCGAGGGATGGATCCTTCTATTTAAGTGGAATGTGGTTCTTTCTGTCTCACATATTTTATTTTTTGATGATATTCTTATGATATAAAATGGAATATAGAGATCTCTTCATAACCTCATTGAGGATATGTCTTTCTATGGATACACTAGAGGAGAGATGGTTAACTCCAGGAAATGCAATGATTTCATTTCCAATAAATGCTCAGGTAGAAAAAGATGAGATATTCAAGAAAATTTGGGTATACAATGAAAATAGCTTCAAATGATTTATCTTGGGATTCTTATCTCTATTATTAGTATTATGAAATCCTTACTTAATGATGTTATTCATAGATTTATGGTTAGGTACTTTTATTGGATGAAGAAGTTTTTTTTCTTTTGGAGGGTGCGTCTCAATGATCAATAGTGTTTTAACCTCTATACAAATGAAAATTTTTGAAGCCATTAATCCACCTAAAGTGACAATTGAAAAGATTAAAAATATCATTGCTATGTTTTTGTGGAATTCCAGTAACATGGGCCACTACCATTGGGCTTCATGGGGCCACATAGAAAGGACAGTTATAGATGGGGAAACTAGATTATGGGACATTGCCAAGACCATGAAGCCTTTATTTGCATGGGACATTATTAAAGGGAATTTTCATTAGAACAAGTTCATTAGGGGTAGATATGGGAAGTGTAGGGAATATGGGGAATATCGAAGGCCCATGATATCTATCCAGGAGAGACGTTTACTTGGCCACCTGGATACTATTTATGAAGAGTCTCGTTGGATTTTGGGGAGCTGAGATCTCATCTTATGGGAGCATAACTACATTAATGTGAAGCTCTTTTTTAGGATGTCCATATCCTAATATGACTATTATAGAGGATAATTTATTCCCTATCCTATGAGGGTTCATTTTGAAAAGTGAACAAAAGGATATATTCAAAACCATTACCATGAATGAATAAGATAAAAAGTTTTTCTTTACAGGATTGATATCGAGTAAATCCAGGGGTCATGAATAGAGGTTAATTATTTACCCAGATTATGGTGATGATGAATGGGTAGAGAAATTATGGTGCACTGAACTACTAATTTTAACGAACTTCCTTTCCAGGATTGTGAAAAAACCATGATATATCTAAGTATGATATAATTTAAAGGAGGAGTGAATCCCTATATTCACATTTCTTTTTGTATTTAAATCCATTAGAGGGAGTCAATCCTATATATTTTTTATCAAATTGATTGGGTGGTCCATATTTAGGTTTCATTGAGTCAACATGTGATCCCCTACCATGATGTTTTCCTTGTGCATTATTTCATATTGGACTGGTTTAGATGTTTGGAACATTATGAGATTTTAGCTATGATCCATTGTATTATTTTTTATACTTCTTCTGGAATACTTGGGAAGAAAAGAATCAGGTGAGTATGGGTAATCATCCATTAATTCCCAACATAAAGGATATAATGAAGAGTCTAGTTCATGATCAAGGTGCATTGATTAAAGGGGGTCAGATGTTGAATATGTTTTGTAGCTTTCTTAACTGACCTCTCATTGCTACTATCACTCATAGTCTATTGGATCGATGGATACCCCTAGTTAATAAAATTATACTAAATGTTGACGACTTCTACATGAATGTGAAAATTAATGAATGTGGCCTTCTAAAAGGCTATGGTGGCTCAGTACTCTTGGATTCAAGTTCTTTTTACGGAAAATGATCTTCCATGTGCATGGAAGAAAAATCACGGCATTTGGGCATCATATAGTGAAAATGGTTTGTGCTATAGCATAATGATATTGAAATACTCTCGTTTGTTTTAGTATTTCCTCTATATGGGTAGCTGAACCTTTAGTGGTATTATATTTATAACATTTGATGATGTTCAACGGAAGGGAGAAACAATAATTATTATTGTAGGGAAGAAAAAATTGCACTAGATGCACTTTATTGGGATAGAAGTGATGAAGACTCTCTCATCATTTTCAATAGTTTGTGATATCTTTCTCTTGAATTAAAGAACATTTCCCATGGATACTCTATTAGAATTAATCATTCCAAACCTCCCAACATTGTTAAATTTCTATATTTTATAGGCATTTCCTATCATTTTATATCTAAAAACAATTGTTAATCAGTCATATAAAACCAATGTCTAGGAGTTGGGAAAATTTTAAGTGATGTAGAACACTCATTTCCATTGAGTTCCATTTGTTATTGACATTAATAGGGATCCTTAGATTGCATATTGTATTTGGGGAGGCCCTTAAGAGACAATAGGATATCACATCCATTTTAGTATGACATTCCATCTACATTCAGATGTCCAGAAGGGAAGATCTTTACATATTCTTATGGATATGATTTGCACTTTTGTTCTTGACATTTTTAGAGATTGGGATGATCAGTTTCAGCTCGTTGAGTTTTCTAATAAAAGTACTTAAAAATATTCAATTAGGATGGAACCTTTTAGTCATTTTATGGACATCCATGTAAATCATAATTATGTTGGTAAACGTTTGGTGATAGTTCATTTGTTGAAAAAAGTATGGTGCATGACAAAAATGTAAAATTTTATCTGTTTAATAAGATAATGTTGATGGTAATTTGTCGATATTAGCCTTAGGTGGATTATCTTTATAGAAAATTAGAGTTCACTTTTGGAGACTAGGTATTCATGATGTTTTCACCTCAGTTGGGTTATCAACATTTTGGGAGGAAAGAGATGCTTAATCCCCAGTTTTTTTCCATTTTGAGTTTATGGAGAAGGTGTGGAATGATTCATATAACATAGAAATTCCCCCAAATCTGATGTAAATACCTAACATATTTCGTGTATTGCAATTGAGAATGCATATTTATAATTCATTTCACATTTGGAGCTATAATGGCCTTGAGGTTGATCCAGAATTATCTTTGACTGGGAAGCATGTCATGATAGTTTATTATGATACAATTGTATATCTTGGTAGGATGATACCATTAATTTTTTTTCTATAGATTCACATTTTAGATTCTCATGGGATGGGGGAATGAGAGGCCCTGATGAGAGAGAAGTGGCTACATATTTTTGGCATGGAATATTCTTTATAATCATTCTGGGGAAAATGATTTTTATAGTGATGTGGATGTAGAAAACCATTACCATTATATCATGTATCTTCAAAACCTAATTGTGGTTTTCCTTTTCCCATTTTTTATATGGTTGATATGGTATTGGGAGGATTCCTATAATGGTGTTGTCAAATATTTGTTGGGTTGTCACCTTTAATTGGTCCTATAGGCAGCTCAGTGAAGAAGTTAATGGTGTGAAATATGGAAACACATCATGTAATTGATTAAATGAAAATAATTTCATTTTATGAAAATGTGTAGAGTATTTTGGCATATTTGAGAGTCACTAGTTAAACTATATGTAATTGGGATACATATCGTGAAAAAAACAAACTAATATTTTTAAAATCGGTAGACTAACTAATTTCTCATTTTCCCTCTCATAGAGTTTAATTTCTCTCAAACTATGATCTTCAGTAGGAGAAAATGGATCCATCCACCCATTCAGGTCATTTTGGTTAGGGATGGATCATTGATTCCCTTGCAATGTGAATTCCTGGGTAAGCATTCTTTTTTAATTTGTTTCAAACTATATTCCATACATGGAGAATGATGGATCATATTGATTTTGATTCATATAATCCCCTTATAAAATAATCTCATTTTAGGTGGTGTTCCTAGACTTTACACTCCTTCATTCATGTTGGAAAGTTTCATTGTAGGCATTGAGTTATAGTGAAAAATATAGGTGGGCCTTTTATGATGACCAATTTATATGAACCCTATATGGTTTTTATAAATTTGATGTTTTTTTTTCAAATGAAATCATTTTTATTAGGATCATATGGTTTTCAATAACTTTATTGGACAACCCAATTACAGTGAATTAGGGGGTTTTATATAAAATGTGTTTTAGGCAGGGAATCATAAGTTTTGGAGATTTAAATTGTTTTATATAAATATTGGATTATATGTAAATTTAATTTATTTAATTGATTGTTATAATTTAAGGAATTTATTTGGTGGTAACTTTTCAGGAAACCCCAATTCTAGTGAATTCGGGATTGGTGATAAAATTGATGGAATTCAATGAAAAATAAATTTCTATACTATACTGTAAAATTGGATTTCAAAATTCAATGGTGAATCGATTTCATATCCACATTTGTGAATAATGGCTAAAAACCGGTTTTTGTGGATTCATAGTGGTCTCATATTTTTTAAAAGAATTTTTTTAATTAATACCACATTATGATTTTTAAAGATAATATTTACATATTTGAAATGGGTGATGTGATTTAATTGTATTATTTCCCTTCTTGAAACAAAATTTACAATTTTTGTTTATACATAATTAAATAATTTCCATAGGTATTTATTATGTTAAATTGAAAAATAATTTTTTAATTAAAATGTTCTAAAACATAAAATTATCACAAAATCATTTGTTAGGAAATGGTGATGTATCCATTTTTCCTTATGCCCAACAGGGAATATATACATACTTTTTATATAACAACGTTCGGTCTATATTGCCACAGAATATTAGACCTATTTGGAACATGACCATACTATTCAATTTTTTTTATTTCAAATTCATGTATATGACTTTATTATAAACTATTTTACATTCCATGAAAATTTATATAATATTTTAAATATAAATGAGTTTATTTAATAAGTTTTTTTGAAAATTACATTTGTGTAAAGAACATATTTATTACAGTTTAATTCCATCTTTTGAAAAAGAGATTCTATGATTTGAAATATTAATCATGAATTGATAATATGTTTCCATCGTTCTAATTTTAATGAATGATTTTTTTAAATATGATTTTTTAAAATTTGAAAATATTTTTTTAAAAATTTAATGCACTTTCTCGGTTAATTTCATATTTTTTTTTATTCTAGAATCCTTGGGTGGAATACTATGTGGGTTTGGATAACACCCCAAAAGTTCCTTTAGATTTTTGTATATTATATATTATTAGGTCTGACAATGGGTAAGGGGTATCTTGGTGGTTGATCTAGCTATTGAACTTTGGACTTGGTGTGTTGTGGGCTTTTGGATTGGGTTTTTCCATTTTTTGGTACATGGGTAGTAGTTTATTGGTATTTTCTATTCCATGACGACTTATTGAACAATACTACCAGTTGAGTATTTATTTATATGTATAATTTCATGTATCTTTTATATTATCATTTTTAGTGTAAAAATTGTTTCATCTCTTATATGGTAAGATGTTATGTGTTTGTCTCTAACCCATTAGTATTAGGAATTCCCTTTTGTTTTTGTTAGGATATGATCAGTTTTTAGGTTCCTAGGTTATACGAACAATTTTGTGACATATGCCAAACATATTGAGATTATATATCACTTAATAGAAAAAATAGAGGATCAGAGGGTGATTAAATTGGATCATGATAGAATAAATGATCATGTGTCAAACATTAGGAATAATAATGTGGATTTCCCAATGTTTGATGAAACATTGGTTACTTCTTAGTCATGGGTCAGTTATATTATAGATGTTATGTCTATTTCATTTATTTCGGTTTATTTAATATAAATTTAAACTTCCTAAAAACCATAGGGGGGTTTTTTGGGAAAAGGTTATTCAATTTTGTAAATAAATGGTAGGTCCATAAAATATTAAATAAGTATATTGATAATAATAGAGTTTATTTCATATGATTTTGTTTCTGGGATGTTTTTTTTTCTGTTGTAAGTATATGATGTGATGTTTGCCTGATAGAGGTAGTCCAGAGAGGTCAAATTTATCCAATTCATGCATAATGATTTATTATAGAATGTGACATTATTTTAGTGTTTTCAAATTATTTGGTTATCATAATTTCCTTGTAAAAATAGTTAATGCACTAATAATGTAAACATAGAAATATATAGAAATGGAAGAGATAAAAACAAATAATGTTGTCATATATCGAAAATTTATTTTATCTCAAAGTTATATTTTTCTGAATTATATAATGTTTCATGAAATAATGTTTCCCAAACAACAATGATGAATTATTGGTTATGTATCCGAAATCACCCAAAATGTAGTTCCATAACCATTATACATATGTGAATCAACGACACTGTGAAACTATATTTTTTATCAAGAGGAATAGTGTGTTATGATGGGTTATTTGTTCCAATAAATTGGATCCCTATATTCATTTAAGGTATCTATGATTTTGATGGTTATAAATCCGTATAGTTTCACCAATGCCTGAAGATGACATATTTGTTTTTGTGAAACCTGAAATTATAATAATTGATGATTCATTACATGTGTATTTTTAATATATGTATTGAAATTATACTTCATATATTGGTGTTCTTAGATATTTTTATATTACATGAATATTCAGTACTTTATGAAATAATATATTTTTTAATTAAATAAATGAACTATGTCTCACAAGAAAAATATTTTTGAAATTTACTACAGAAAAATATACATGATATGATCTTTATACATTCTTTATAGTGACCCCATATATAGAAGTGACCTTCATGTCAACATATTGAGGACGACTTCACCATAATTATTGAGGATGTGGGATTTGAAAAAAGTGATCCTTGTGTTGTAGTTTATTTTCTATAATGTCTTATAATTTTAGTGAGCTTACTATGATGTTATGGTTCCAAGAAAATTAATCCATAAAATATATTGTATATTATTATATTCTAGTATGGCTTGAAATAATTCCGATTATGGTACATGGATTATCCCTTATTTAAAGAACAATAACTATAATTTTATTATGTATCTATTTGAGTATATATGTTTTGGATGATTCCTCAATTTCTTTAGTTGGTTTTCAATACTAACTACCAATGTTGGGGGAATATCTATCCAAATCAAGAAAAATGAAACCTGGATTCACCCCTACCTTTTATGCATGTTTGTAGGTATCTCATGAAAAATATCATGTCATGTATATGTTTTAATATATTAGTGGAAAAAATAATTAGTAAACGTTCAAACAAGAATACGAAAAGTTTGATGAAATTTAAAATAATTTTATTTCAAAATATCTAGTCAAGGTCATTAAAATCTAATTATGATTTCAGTATCAAGAGATATTATCTCGAAAATGTGGATCATTATTGGGATATATAATTATGTGTGAGGAGCTCTATAAAATTTCCGAATTCGATATTAAAGATATAGAAATCAATTATATGATTTTGATTTTTATATAATAAAAATTAAATATTTTAAATATAATATAAATATAAAATATCTTAATATGATGGAATAAATTTTTATATCTTTTCGTGTATTAAAATATTATTTCATAGGTTTTAAATATGAATGTTTACAATGAAAAATAATATATCAAGAATTGATGGATCAAAATATGGAATGTTAATTTTCTAATAATTAATCATATATTGTATAAAAATTATTTTTAATAAAATGTATTTCTTATGAAATTAGGATATAGTTCTTTTTACATACATTGGTATACGATTAAATTGTATTTATTACATGTATGACTGTAAAAAAAGGATAAAAAATTTTATTCAGAAGATTCTTTTTTATCAAAATGTTTTTTAAAATATGTGTCATAACCTTCCACCTCCAATTTGATTAATATTTTAAAGAACAATATTTCATTTTCCACAAAAATAGTTCAATTAAACAGGATACCATATATGATATGAAGACTAGTTTAATTTTAAAATTATACAGTGAATGAAAATAAATTTTATTTCATTGCACAATTTTTTTTTCATGTAAATATATGTGGATAATATAAAATATTCTAAGAGTCTAGTGTGAGTATATTTGAATTTTATAATTTTTAATTGGGTATCATGTCAGGTGTTAGTTAGAGCTAATAGGTTAGAGAGATATATATAGAGGTGGTGAATTAGTGTAACATTACCATTAAATGTTAGTTTTTTAGTAGAAAAGAATATTTTTTTTAAATGATAGGATACACTTAACTCACATGTATAATTCACTCTTAAGTTTATAAGAGGATACATAATATAATGTGAAATATTACACACTATTTTTTTAGAAGGTGTAAACACATTGTGTGATATTACTACATATTGATACAAGTGATTATCATATCTATATATTTTACAATAAAAAATTAACCAAATTAAATATTGGTAGAGAGAAACCACCTTTCAGCTACAGTTCACAACATCTCTCTAATAACATTACATAGATTCCTAATAATTATTCAAAAAAATATGATATATCATTTGATGATCCATGATTCTATAACAAGTGATTAAGATCCCTTTATTGAGATAACATTATTGACATAACTGAATATCCTCAAATTCATTTTGAGTACATGTTCCAATTATAAGAATTAAAGACCCATTCACTTCTTTCTCATTCTACTAAAATATGAAATGTTATTTTATTTTTATTATTATTTAAAAATTATAGCCTTTTTTGGATGCATATTTTCCCAAAAATAAAACATTGGATTCATATTCTCAACACATTTAACTCCACTTCCCTATATCTTATATATTCTATTTCTCAATTCCAATTACACTTTCAACAATATACAATATTTATATATTGAACTGAAATTAATTCTATATTCTTTTATGGTATATTGAAAATGGAATATAATAAGCTATCATAAGTAAACCAAACGGAAGGACTGTTAGTTTAACACTATATTAATATTACTCAATCATTCATTCTATGTATCATTAATAACGTTCACATATGTATCTATTGTATGAACTCATTTAACATCATCAAAATTCACATTTAATCATTTATGAAAAAATATATTTTAGAACGTCAAAGATATATAATAGGTATTCCAACATTATTTATCTATCACAACTTCATTAAAAACTCCATCAATACATTATGGATTGAAATTAAACTATTACATAAGTAATATAAAAAAAATTATAAAATAGAATTTAATATACATTAAAAATATTCATATTCAATAAAAACAAATATATGAAAGTGGTTTTAGGAACATGAGAACCACATAGAATGGCCACACAAAATTTTCCCTTACTATTGAAGATGGTAAAAATATGTTTCAAATTGATTTCATAGGATTGGATTGATCTTGTTTTTTATTTTATTTCACATATAATGAAGATCACTAATATTTATACTACATAAGTCACAATTTAACTACATGATTATGTAAATTATTGAAAAAATTGAGCACCATCTAATTACATTTCTTCATAAAAACATGTTCTAGATATCTCGGTTTTTTAGAAAAATAATATCACTATTTAATTAGAAAATAAAAAAACAATTTTTCATCTAATTTTACATAAAAATTCATTTAACTCAAATAACATATGTGATATAAAACATAATTCAAATATTATAGGCACAACCTCTTCTATAATAATTTAATTACACGGTCCTACATGTATAAATTTTATTTAATAATTCTCAAAATTTAATTCATCCATCAAAAAATATCATAGTGTTTACCATTTATACAATAAAGTGTCCATATATGAGAGTTTACATTGAAAATTTATCATATATTCGGGAATTTATTATTCATAGCTCAATAATCTTTTGGATTGTCCTTATAATGTTTTTTGATATCATTAATTATAATATCTATCAGGTATATTCTATATTCTCCTAAAATTCACGTAGAACCATCAAAAACCATCTCATGTCATATCAAAAAACCACTAAAATTCAATATTAAATTTTTAAAAAAATTCCATAGAAACCTCCATTGATTTCAAATAAACATTTAAAAAAATTCAAACCATTACAGATTATATCATCAAATACAATGTCACAATAATCTCATATTATTTTATATTATGGAAAAATAACTCATTTTATTAAATGGAATTATATATATTCAAAATTCAATATTTTTTTTGAGAATCATAAATTCAAAGACTTTCTCTAATGTGATGTGTTTTTTACAACATTTATAGATATGTAAAATTTTCTAAGTGATTTCTGTACCACAATAGAATAAATATGTAACCAACATATAGATATGAGTACCCTAAAAAACGATACATCCTAGCCTAAAATCCATGTATCTCCTCCATTGATCATTATAAAAATATTCAGATAAACACGTAGTTCACCTCCATATAGGATAAAGTGATCGAATCGAGGCACAATTTTCCCACCACTATTATTGTAATTTAGTTCATAGTAGTGATATTACATCCACATGTATTTATGTTATAATCTAATAAAAAAATATTATATCTTCTCATCAACTCATAGATCAACTCATTTTAAAATACACTATAAAAAAATTATATAATTTTTATTATTGTTCCTAATAAAATATGATTATTTCTTGTAATTATAATATTTCATTTATAAAATTATATCAAAGAAATGTTTTCATTTACAAGAAATTTCAAACTAGATTCTTTAGAAGCCGTAAAACACATCGATTGTCCCAATAAATTCATAATTTCTTCTTAAACTAAAATATCTAGAAATTTAAGTGTATATACTTCCATATGAGCTGATTACTTTGAAGTCTTGAAACATTTTATTTAATCTTAGTTTTTATTAATGAAAATTATCCATTATTGTTTTTTTGAATTTCCCAATTCTATTCCTAAAAAATTATTCTACTATAGGAGGATATAAAATTAAAACGTAATCTACCCAAGTCAACATCTATAATTCTTTCCATGGGAAAATATAAACTAGATCTATCTAGAATGATGTAATTAATTATATTTTTAGTATTTCTAAAAATTATCATTACTGAATACATGTGGGTCACTTTTATACAAAAATTATATATTTTCCATACTTTAATATGAAAAAAATATAATGAATCTTGGTTGTCACATAGGGATGAAATCCAATATATTTTATATAATCACTTTCATTTTTAATAGTTATATCCTTGTATTATTACAATTTAATTCCAACATATAGAACAATGTAAATTAATTTTCATTATTCTATGTAAGTCCTCTTCAAAAATTACATATATTATAATTATTATGGTTTGTAAACATAGTCTCTTCCTGGAATAATAATACACAGAAGAAAATATGATATCTCCTTAAAAAATAAAATAACAAAATTTATCATCTTCTTCTTATAAATTCCTAAGAATTATTCACTATATAACATAAATTTTTTTTTCTTATATACTATTATAATGAATGTTATTAAACATAGTCTCTTCCTGGAATAATAATACACACAAGAAAATATGATACCTCCATAAAATATAAAATAACAAAATTTATCATCTTCTTCTTATAAATTCCCAAGAATTATTCACTATATAACATAAAAAATATATTTTTTCTTATATACTATTATAATGAATGTTATTATGGAATGTTTATCTATGTTGATATTATAGTCAAAACATCACTTTGAATAATTCATCCTCCTAAATAATCCATTCATCATAGTTTACTAGAATTTTTTACAATCTTAAACTGTTAAAATTATATTTTATTATTGAAAACCATGTTTCCAATTTTAATAAAGACATAATATATTTGGTTGTTCAATGAAAATAAATTATAGAATATCACCATTATAGAGAGTAGAATGCCAATACATTTGATAAATTCAATTCATTTTATGACCTACCACAACCAATAACAACTAGATGGTCTAAATAATTCACAAAATTTTAAATATATCATTAAATTAGAATCTTTCCATATATAAATTATAATTTTATACAAGTGTTTTATTATTCATTGCCAAAAATCCTATTTCATTTAACTTGTTTCTTGAAATCAACTTGATGCCCATGAAATTTCCATTTTGAGGCATGTTTAGAATAACATATATGTAATGATTCTCTATTGGGTCAATTTGTTTATTCATTTTAGTATTCCCTAAAAAAATTTCAACTCCTTTAATTTTATGAGATATTACAGGTGAAATTCTTTCTTCTGTATTTTCTATGATTTTAAATTTTCATGTCTTTGTATCTAAATCTTGTTAGAGAATAATATTCATATATTAAAAAAAATTACTTATCCTTTTATGAGTCTTATAATAAATCATAGTTCATAGTTCATTAGGGACTATATTTTAATCAATATCATCCACAACCAACATGGTAATAGCATTCCCCTGGAACATTTTTTTTCCTAATTCCACATGTTTCCACCCCAAGAATATTATTTATAATAAAAAAAGTCAAAAAAAATATTGGAATGATATTAATTATATTTGAATATAAATAATAATATATCTGATTTTGATATTTAATCCATTATTTATAATCATATCCATTTGAAATTTACCCCAATAAGGATACTTTTATAGATTTACTCACCAAACACGCCAATATATTTGTTATTTACCATAATTTAAAATGGTCTTTAAAATAGTTTGAATAACTTTAGAGATTTTATTTATATTTTATTTCATTTATAATATTATGAGTTTCACCACTTGATGATAACCTATTTTTTGTTATTCACAATTATAAAAAAAATCTTATCTCTAAGAGTAATATATATTTTTCTACCCAACTAGCTTAAATCATAAATTTTCCAATGAAACCATTTTTTATTCAACTCATCCATTTTTACCTAGTTAAAGAGTATTTATAATCGGGTTGTATAAAATATTTTTCTAGTTATCACTAAAATTAATTTCCTCCATTTTTCATTCAATTTTATATCCCCATTCCTTTTATAATTTAAAACCCTATTTCTATTCATTAGTCTACACATTTTATAATTCTGAATATATTCCATATTTTACTTTAATGATTTTTTTTAATTTGTATTAATATTTTAATATATTGAATTATCTATCACTTTTATACTACATGTTCCTCATAGGAACACATGCATTATAATATGCCAATTCTAGTGGTCCAATGGAATGTATGTCAATTTTCTTTTGTATTTGTTGAGTCAACATCCACTTATGTCATGGTTAAAAAATTAATCTAATTAATTCCATAGATTTTTATATTATATTAAAAATTATCTTTTGGATGAAATTATCACAATCTCATTCACATATTATTAATGTATGTTATTCAACATATTTTTTCCTTGTGATCACTGAGATAACATGATATGTATGTACCAACAATCTGAAAAATGTTTTCCCATTTCCTTTCTACTCAATTATTAAATCTTACATTGTTTTAATTTCTAACATCATATGAAATCTATTAGAAAATTACTTCATCTACCTCATCAATGTTTTACTAAAATGTACTATGTTATGTTAATATTCTTATATAAACAATACATCATTTCATATATGTCCATTAGACATAATATTTATAATAGAAACACATTGAATATTTAGTGTGAAATAATTGTAAAATATACCTACGACACCTTCATGTTTCATAAAATATTTATATTTTTTTTCTATAGTTATATGTGATTGGAAACCAGTCACAATAATCCAATATCATCTTTTATTACATTTTATTAAAGATATATATATGAAAAAGTACACCTCAACTTTAATTATCAAAATTAAATCAACTTACCTATTCATATTATTATAATTACCTAACATGGGTATTCATTATTTATTAGAACTATGTGATACATTATCAAATATATATAATAAATTATTTATTAATTTCAAACAAGTTCCAAAAATGGTGATTTGATGTGACACATTTCATATCTATATTTTGATAAGACTAATTTTTTTCATCGCAGAGTTTCAACAACATGATTTACAATGAAATATTCTGTGTGGAGAAGTAATTGTAGAATAATGTGTTGTCATTGTGACCAGAGGCAACATAGCAACAATAGTATCCATTGATTTTGAATAACATATAGTAACTATAAATATGTTCTAAAAAAATACATTCTAGAATCCTTAGTTTGTGGCCTAGAGATATTCTGATCATGCATTACAATTAAGGGAAATTATTTTGTTTTATTATATATTTATATATAAATATCTAGTGGTTACCAAATAATATCATCATGTAAAACTATATCTAGATTTTTAATGAGATATTTTATAGATTTGTAAAATATATTTTTTATTTTAGATATTTTTATGTATTGATTTAACATGAAATGAGGTGCTATATATTTTAGTTTTTTAATGTGTCCTATGGTTTAGTAAAAATTAGTTACTGAAGTATCCATAGAAAATATTTATATAACATTCAGTTTCATGATATTTTGAATCTATCATTCAAGATTATTCTTATATGGAGAAAATTTTGCAACAATGACCCGCAAAATTATTTCATTTTTAGAAATTATTAATAATGATATCTTAATGTCATAAATGAAACTAGGTTTCAATCATAAAAATAATTTTAATTGATAAAATATTAATATAATTTATCTTATTTAGTGAAAAATAATCCTGTATAATATATATGATCTTTTAAAAACAATATATTTAATGTAAATCATAGACTATGTTCCATATATATCTCTTAACCACTATTCTCTTCACTATATTATAAGGATTCTTACTGAACCACATCTAATGAAAATATTGTTTTCATTTTATTTTAATTATATATATGAACGAATACAAGATTGATTTTCATGAACATCATTCCATATTTGGATATTTCACATTCTCATTGATATAATCATAATTACACTATTTTTTTCAATTACTAGAAAATTTCAACATCCAATTTCTCTTTAGAATTTTAAAATTATTATCACCATAATTTATAGAAAATTTTATAGGAAAATATCACTGAAAATATTCAATACATCTCCATTTGAATCACTTTAAGAAATATTTACACTTATATAATCATTTATTATTTTTAATGATTTTATAGTTAAGAGGCATGATTACCTTTTCATCATCACCAATCTCGTTTTCATTATCTCATTCACTCATAAGCCCATGAATTTATCCGTTTGTATTTTTATTTCTCAGGTAATCAATATCCATCTAATATTAGTCATTTATGATAAAACCTATTTCATTCTACATTTAATTGATTTTGAGGATAATATGTAATTGATACTAGGAATGATATTTCATATCTTACAAAGATTATTTTTTGGGATCAAATGTTTTGAGAAAATTCCACCAAAATTTATTCACAATGTCATCTTTATAATGTTTGTCATTGAGTCCTCATATGTTACTCAAAATATTATTAACAATTGTTAATTAATAAGAAATTCATTTCTCTATTGTCAGTTTTATATCATAAAAATTGATTATTCATATTTCTAAAATTCTTCTATTGACCTGGAAATTACTTTAATATGTTTTCTATAACATATCCTATAATTAAATGAAATATTTATGATTAGTCACAATAGTAATAACATATTCCAAATGAGACATAAGAATAAAATTCTTTTATTTTATATTGACATCAATATTTATGAATTGAATGAGGGTAAAATGATAACATCATTGAAATAGTGGAAAAACATAATGTAGTATTCAGATCAATTAGAAAAAGTGAAAAAATATGACACAATTTTTTTTGTTCTAGTGATTTTAATTTTATATTTATGTTTTGGAATCCTTAAATTGTTCACATAATTTATGACATCAATTATTCACCAATTGAGATAGTATGATTGAGGGAATCTGATGCTCAGATTCTAATTACATGATCTGATAAATTATACGTCTATACTGAGAGTGGGTGATTCTGTATTGTATTGAATTTAATGTTTCTTATTTCCTTGAAATAGACCCATATGTACTATAAACAACCAACTCTATCGCAAATAAAATCTCCTATGATTATTTCACGAGGACATAAAAGCTAATATGAAAAATGAACACCACTACTGATTTGTTACAAGTATTATCAATAATGTTATAGCCTATAACTCACTAAAAGCAGTTATTATCCAATATGAACATTTGAGACTAAAATTTAATTACCATATTAATAGTTGTATTTGAGGAACAAAAATTAAATTATAATTTCCTTGTTATATACAAGTACAAATTTAATATATCCCACTAGTCAAAATGAGTCATGGAAATGTGATTTATTAGTTAAATATCTATATTTATTTTGTAAATAGTAAATTAACATAAAAAAATTACAATTACGCTTAAATAACTAATTATGGTAACATTATGTAAGAAAAAACTACTAATAATAAGCTTAATAGTTACAATCATTTACTATTAATTGAATGGATACCCTTAGATGGGATTTCTTCCACATATAATCTAATTATCATAATTGTGAGGGAAATTTTTTTTCCCTCACACAAATTATTAGATCAATCTTCTAATCACTTATAACTACTCCACATGAAATATTTTAAATTACAATTCTACTCCATAAATATACATTCTATAGGACACCACCTTTAAAGATATTTTGTAAATTAATTCCCCATATGTTTTTCATATCTCTAAATTGTTATATAGTAATATTTATACATTCTTCTAAAAGAATCAACCAAGAGTAAAAAAAATTATAGTGCTCCCTCAATCTTTCCTAACACTAATCTTGAAAGTCAATCATGTGGGTATACTCCAATATGTTCACATGTAAATAATAATATTAAACTCATCGTATTCCTCTTTTGAAAAATGAATCTAGATCCACTATATTAAATCTTGATAATAATGTATATCTTAATATCAAAAATAGTTTGTAGTTTCAAACACATTAGATAACTAATAAAAATCTTCAAAAAACTATTTCATTATTTTGCATCTTGGAGGATTCTATTTTGAAAAAACTCTTCTCAAAACATTGATTCTTATGAAATCTCAAAAATTGAAAAAACAAAATTAGTCACTAAAAAATACAATTTTACTCTATATACATTAAAAAATGAATGAAATATTTCAAATAATATATAGTTTTATCAAATGTTGAATAAATTTTCTTTATTTTGAGTTCATATCATTCAGTTGATATAGTGTTTTATCTAGTTCATCACTGAATTAGGATCATTAATCAATCAAACATCACGATTCAAAATTTAACTATGATACTATAGTAATTAATTAATTTCTTAATCACCACATTATTTTTGTTCCCAAGAAACATAAATCATGCAAAATTATGTTGTTCACAATGAAAAATATATTTTTGAATTTTAAAAAAATCACTAATATCGTGTATCCAAAATATAGAATTAACCGTTATAATATCTATTAAATAAGTTCCCACATAAATTGACATATCATTTTCCTTCCCCTATAAAATAATATAGTTACACAATTATATGTATCTAAAATAAATTTTCTAATTATAAAAATGACTTACATATTAAAACATTCTCATCACATTGATGAAAAATCATAAATATTGTCTCTATACAATAATTTACTTTTATATATGAATATACATAGGTTAATTTTTTTATGTTTCCAAATTACCAAATTTATTTTCCCCATATGGGGAATTTAATTATCCAAAAGTATTTTAAATAGAAATGGGATTCTATATTACCATCAAACACTTTATAATCATAAAGAAATAATTTTAGATCATATATAAAACCTCTCACAAACATAAATAATAATTTTAATCAATTATTCAACTGCATCCAATGATTCTCAATAATTTCTAGATACAAAGTAAATCCCTCAGAAATTAAATCCACAAATATATAGTCACAATAATATTAAACCAGTCAAAATATGAATTAATTGTTTTTCCATATTCTTATAAAATATATTATGTAATTGTAAATAAATAATTGAAATTGTAAAATAATTAACAAAAAATTTCATCAACATTTTTAATGGATAATGGTTCTATGAATTATGATAATTATGATGAAATTGTACATTTTTATGTAATAAATTTATATTTTTATCATCATAACATTGAATGTTATAGAGTAAATGATATTAAATATTTGTTTGAGTAGTTAAATATCATAAAAGTACTTCAAAAAACATAACATTTTTCAAATAGGAATTTTTTATTCTTGTTACTCTTTAGAATTATTTGATGGAATGGTTTTTTCAGAAATATATATAAAGGTATATATGGAGTTAAAATGATATGAAATGATTTTTATAAAACAATAAGTGTATAGAAAATAGAAGGCTTATCATGTGGTCTTAGATATGGGATATTATGAGATGAGAGCATATGTATGGGTTTATTTATATTAATAATAGGTTAAGAATATAAAATTTACTATAATATACCATGGTTTTCCTCTATTTTATTATTAATTTATAAGGTTGAATATTACATTTTATGTGGTATTCCAATCGACCAATCGAAGATACACATTTATTTTCCATTAATAATATCTAGTTTCGAAGTATTATTAGTTGGTAGTAATTATTTTCATTTCTATATGTGTGATTTAATATAGAGATTCAATATACGCCTGTGAGAAAGAAAATGTATTTTTGGATGATACATGGATTACAATGTATAAAATAATCATGTTTCATACACCAGGTACTTGATATAATAGGTGTGAATGATTATTTTTTTATATTTCCCCAATTGTGATGGTAAGAATGATATATAGCATTATAAATATAATACTTTGAAAACATCATTATATAATACTTAATAATTATATAATAAGTAGTGATTGGGAATATATTAGAATATTTTTTTTGTTTAGGTTGATCCATGATTTGATTTTCCCATATATATTATGATTACGACATATAGACCAATGATTGAGATACATTACCTGATTTTGAGACTATAAAACAATATTCATCACATGTATTTATCAATTTGGTTGGTGTACATGTGATATGATAACTTCAAAGGTTCATGAAATGTGATTTATTCCTCTATATGTGTAGTCTATACTCAATAAATCAACAATATATTAGTGCATAAATAGTTTTGAAATACTAGATGTTCCATGGTTACAAGTTCTCTTATAGAAATTGATAATATAATTATTAATTATTGTATAACATATAAATGGATACATTATAATATAGGTTCATTTGTTTCATTAATATAATTCATTACCTATATATATATTAATTATCAGTATTGCTTTGATGGGGGTATTTGTTTAAATACATATATGAATTATCAGATTAAAATTTCTTCTCAATGATACAAGGGTCCACTACAACAAAATTATTGGTTTAATAAAATTAGAAATTTTGTATTATGAAACACTAATTTATTAATTATAATTTTTTTAATGATTTTCTAAAATACATTTTTAATGTATATTATAAAATTATTACAAAGAATGTCGTAAAATGTAAAATTTCTAATACCCTTTGGGTTTTGTTTTTGAATTATCAAAAAGGATATTTGGATATTATTTAGACTGATATTTTATATGATATTGTATATAGGGAAATTTAACGTGGACTATGTGGCCTTTTAGGAGTTTAATATTGATGAGAGATGTTTTGATGCCTTAATAAACATTTTTTATTTAATTATATATCATTGTGTATGATTTGAATATGTCATATGACATGAAACTCAAAATATAATAGTCATTTTGAATAAATATGGGAATATAATTTAATACGATATTGATATATAAAACTCTTTATTTCAAAAGAAAACATACAATAAAATATAATATATCACATGGTATTATGAATTATAATATATGATACATATTATGGATATGATTGATAAGGAAAATCATACATTAGTAGCTATTTTATGAATATAAAATATACATATACTATCATTTTTTAATATTGATATTTTATAATACGAAACATTTTGATAATGATTAATTTAATGCATATAATGAGTATTGAATGCATTATATTATGAAAACATCTAGTAATATACCTAAATAATAGATCCATCATGATTTTCGAGGGGAATATATAAGAAGAAAAACACTATTGGGATAGTTCTTTATATTTTTCGGATGCATTATTTTGATTCACTAAATTTGACCATGAGTCCTCTTAAATATAATTCATCAAATATTTATAGATTGTAAGATATCATGGATGTGATGATAATTCCACACTATTTTTGGATGATTTTTTTTATCAATGGGCATGCCTCAGATAAATGATTCTATAGGTTACTTCAATTTAACTTCACCAACAATAATTGTCAAATATATCAGCTCACCTAATTATTTTCTATTGTACACGTGTTCATAAATTTATTTATAAAATTTTAATTTTTGTTTTCATTGAATGTTGGTATTAGTAATTATGTTTGTAATCACATTAATTTCACTAATAGATAATTGTTTATTTAATAGATACCCATCAAAGAATAAAATCAATTCTAAATAATAATATGTTGATATAATTTAAATTTGATATATAGATTATATGATATTAATAAATTTATTTTAAATTTCCTTTATTTTCCAATGAGAATAAGGTCTCCTCTAAATATTTTTAAACGTCTTGAGTAAAACCATTTAGTACAGCCTTTAAAAAGATATGGTTTAGAGACTATCATAGAGGCAATATTTCGAAAATCACATAGAAGAAATTGCATTTACGAATAAAAAATCTATCTCACCATGAAAAATATAATCATTTTATAAATAATTAAAATAATATATATATATATATATATATAATATGTCAGGTTAGGAAAAACAATTCCAAAAATTAAAAACGTGCATTTTCCCAAAAACTATATCATCACTCTTGAGATATTTAATATTATATTTAGAAACAAAAATGTGGTGATCCCATAATTTAATGGGTTATAAAAATTATTGTATAAATCACATATCCATAGAATTAATATTTAGATGTTAAGATAAATATGAAAAATTATTAAATAAAAATTCCATATTTTTCACTTGGTGGGAATTTTTTCGTTTAGAATATTTTTATTTTCATTATTAATATTAATTGTTTGAAATTTCATTTTTTATAGTGATTTTTTTCCTTTGTGAATCGGAATGATATAAATGTGTGATATTATATGCTTAGTATGGGGAATCATATGTTAACACTATTATTGAATATACAATGCATTAATAATATGATTAGATTTGATAATAATAAAACAATTCCTTATAAAAAACATGACCCTAGATTATATGTAAACTAATAATTTATTCTATTATGATAGAAGTTATAATGACAGAAATATAATTTAAATCATCAATTAAGTATGTTTTGACATGATATATAGTTCAAACAGAACTAGAATTGTGACAATACACTATAAATAATCAATAAATCATTCACCAAATACCCAAAAATTATTATCCCATGAAAAATAATGATTCATAGAGGGGCTCTGTTATAATACTCTCTACAACTCATTATATAAGTCAACTGCATTCAAAACATTAAATGAAAGAATTAAAATTAAAATTAAAATCAAATTTCATTTGAAGTCATTAATTATCCATTTAAAATTATAAATAATTTTTTAATAAATAAACCCTTAATAAATTGAATAACATTAAAATCTTATCAATAATTTTATATATTTCATATAATCCATTTTTATTCCTTCCTCGACAACTTGGTATCATTTGAAATCCTATAAATCCTTAATTAACCCATGAAAAATACTCAATTCAATTTGGATTTTCACCAATATTGATTAAAAGAAATCTAGAAAACACTGGATGTCACCATTAAATCAAATTCCTAACAATTCATAAGAAATATGAAAACATATTGACATTAATAAAAGACACAGTTATGAAAACATTATTTAAATTATTTTATATATAATGTGTTATATCATTGTTATTTAATATCCTCAATGGTAAAATTAGAATTCTAAAAAATTAAATTTTTTAGTAAAAAATGACGAAAATTATAGATTAATCATCATTGAGAATTAAATATAATGGTAGGAAATGAATGTTTTTAGGTATTTTTTCAAAAGTACATCCTTTTCACAAATCCTTAAATAATTCCAAAAATAAATAGTGAGGGAAATTTTAAAAATATTATATTTAATATAATGTTAATAAAATTACAATATATATGAAATGAAATTAATTTATGATTAAATCACAGAGTATATTAGACAAAAATAATTATAAATAATATTGATATTTAGAAATATAATTCATGATATAATGAATAAATATAGTTTACTGATCAAATGAGAATCCATTCTACTAAATTCTAATTGAAGTAGAAGAGAATTTGAAAAGAATAAATATGTATCTGAGAAAAAACATATGATAAAAAATTATAGTTTTTAGGAAGATATATTTAAAATTAACCAGACAGATAATTTAATCAATATAATCTAGATTTCAATGAGAGATTATAATATAATCACTAATAAAAATGATAATATTAATTTTATGAATTTGTAAATGATGTGATCGTTGGAAAAATATATAAAATAAGATATTTTTTTTGAAATGAAACAAACAAATTAGTAGATACATTTTATCTAATCATATTAAAAAATAGATAATTATGAACATATTTAACTAATAAAATGGAAATTGAGTTTGGAATACCCTTTCCCACTATTATTTTGTCAACTCAGACACCCTCTACCCACATAATTAATGAAATTATTTTTATTATTTTATTTTTTATTAATATTACCATGTTAATATACTTATATTCAATTTATTTAAATTTATATATTATAGGGTTTTATTTATTTAAAAAATTATATTGATCACACCCATTATATTGAGGTTAATTTGTCCATAATAGTTAATACTACTACGATATTACTTTAATAGTAAAAAGTAATTATAAAAATCAACATAAACTTATATATTATTATGGATATTAATAATTATCATTCTTTAATTAATGTATTTCAATTTATAATGAATTTCATACCATTTTTTAATCATCCTTCATATACAATTTATTTATATTTATAAATCATAACGGGTGATTAATTCAGTTTTCATTTGTTTGACATATTTTTTACCATTAATGAATATCAATTATGATATTAAATTAATATTATGGTTATATTATATTATTAAATAATTATACAAAAATATTCATGGAAAATATTTTTTTTGGAAAACATGACCATATGCCTAATTAAAACAACTATAGTAATATTAGTTCTTTAAGAGTGTTTCAAGGGATGAAAACATTGTATATATTTATATATTTTTTTAAAAAATTATATTATAATATAAATAAAATTTCTTTTTGAAATATAATGGCCATTTATATAATTGAATATAATATCAGGATTATTGAAATAGAAAACACAATATTTTACAAACCTAGATTTGAAGGGAATGTGGGAAAATAAAAAAGTGTCTGGTTAGAGGTAATGTATTCTCTGAAAAAATTTATTGATAAAATATTAAATAATTAATTAATAATAGAATAATGGAAGGCAAATAAGTATTTTTTTATAATACTTCAAAAAAATATTATCATATAATAAAAGATAAGGTGGATTGATTACCATGACCATGATCTTTTAGTTTCCAACTTTAGATTGAGTTTAAATACTTCATAAGATTGATTTTTTTCACACTATGGGAATAGAGATGTTAGAATGTATGTTTAGTGTGTGATTTATGTATAGTTAAATGATTTTATAAAATATTAAATGTGTTTTGAAAATTTTATATTGTGTTTTTTTATAGACCAAATAAAATGAAATTTTAAAAAATTAATTTGATATTTTTTGTAATAAATTACACTTCAAAATGGAAAATTTACGAATAATATAGAATGAATGTTATTATTGAGTACTATTAATTTGAAATTTATTTATGATAATTTTAATTTTTTTATTAACTTATATATCATATATAATATTAAAACAAATTTTAAGACAAATTCAATGTTAATTTCATAATTTTAATATAGTGATATATATATATATATATATTGAATTTAATATAAAAATATTCATCCTTTCATAACTATTATGATTATCCCTAAATAATTTTCAAAATAATAATTTATCAAAATTTTATCAATAGATATAATTGTATACCGATTTACATTAACTAATATCTTACATATACATGTTTTGCATCGAGGCTATATAAGTAACACTAAAAAATATCATTGATTAAGTAATAAAAAATATATATATATATATAAATTTTTTAATAAATATCATTGCATAAATCCTATATCTATACTATTTATTCTTATTTATATATTGTAGACATTTTATGATAATAATTATTATATTTATTACATGGTGGAGGAATTGGGTAATAATTTGGATAATTAACTAAATATATAATTATAATAAATAATTTTATAAGTCAAATAACTTAATATCCATAAATATGATTAATTGTAGTTGGTAGAACATTTATCCCATCAAATATACCATATTTAATACACCAAAAATAATTTTTTAATGCTGTACATCACTAATAAATGGTTTCATATTTTAGAAGATATTAAATAAAATTAATATTAATTATATAATTTTTATTATATTTATGATATATTATGATATATTATATAATTTATAAGTTTTATATACTTCTATGTTATATTAATATGAACATGATAATAAAAATGTAATCTATTACGAAAATATAAATTTTTAATATTTCACAAAAAATCCTCTTATAAAAAAAATATAAAATAAATCCAACAGAAGATATTTTTGAAATTATGAAAAAAGAATTACATTTGATGAATTTAAAATTATATAATATATAAATATAACATTTAAATTAATTCTTATACTACAGGGAAATATAATGTATTTATTATAAAAAAATTAAATTTTCCATTGAAAAATTACATTCACACATAATATAATGCTGGAAATATTTCAATGTTTATCATAATATGAAATATAAAAATTTATTTATATAATAAATAATAATATACACTTACAACAACTCTAAAAATTAAATAATGCTTTAAATAGATCAAAATAAAGAAAATTATAAGAAAAATAATTAATTTAAAAAAACATTACATAGAAGATGTAGTAAGCATAAAAATATTAAATTTATAATGAGTAAATAATTAATTAAACATATTCATTTTAGAATCCATATAAACATATATTCATGAATAATTTAAATATTAAGAACTAATAATATTAAACTATAAATGTGCGGTATTTTATAAAATTCATGGGTTTCCACATTCTCCCTCAACAAATAAATTCCATCATTGAAATTTTTATTTTTTATCACCTAAATAATTTTCACCAAGAATAGTAGTAATATGTTTTATATGAATTTTTTTGGATAAATAATATGATGGTTATAACTATGTGACTATTGGTCCATGAAATTATATTTTTTTGGATAAATTTTTTACCATAAAAGACAAATACCAATTAAATTTATTCTGTAATAATATAAATAATGTTGGGTGTTTATTTATTCAAATTCCTTAATATATTTATCCTTATATTTCATACAATTGAAGAATTATATTCCCATTAAAATTGGTAAATATAACAAAATATCCACACATTAATTTTATCCATATTATAAGTTTGATATATTTATTTGGAATTTTATTTATATTAGTGGCTATACATTATTCAATTTATATTCAATATGGTGAAAAGGAAAATGGATATTTCAATATTGATGTTGAAAAGAACATTGAAGTGGAAATTAGATCAACTATAGAATAATGTTATTCTTTTTTTAAGTATTCCATGAAATTTGATTCATCTTACGAGTATTAATTTACAGAATACCAAAATATATAGTATGAGTAAATAAAATACCCTATTAAATTTACAATTCATTAACACATAAAAACCATTACAATAAAAAATATACTATATTACCCTATATTATTCTATGTTTATTATACAAATTCCCCATTTTTTAATCATTGAATATAAATAAAATGAAATATTCGAAAACTAGAGATTATAGGTTCTTAGAAAAAATAATCTTCTCCATTATATTGAAAATAGATAAACCTAAATTACAAATAATATTCCATAATGTATTCTAAATTAAATAGTTTTTTACTTCCCTAAAAATAAATAACCCATTAAGATATAATTGCCAATAAAAACCCCTCAATATTTAATTTAAAATTTATTAAATCATAATCCACCCATTAATATTAATTATAAACCTTTTAAATTTATTGTTCTAAAAATAGAGTAATCTTTCTCCAAGATAACCTTTATATCCTTGACATGAAATAAAATATCAATCATCAAATTTTTCAATATCAATCAACTTATACACATAAAATTAAATTAAATTTTTCTGAAATAACAACTATTATCTCATAATTAAATAATATGTAAAAAAAAAGTGTTATCTATAAATTCAATCAAATGTCCCCAAAAATAAATTATTATTATTAACAAATAAATAAAATTACATTTAAACTAAATAATATATCAAACCTATGTGTTATATATAACTAAATAATATATTCATGATAATAACTATGAAAACCTTCCAAAAATATCAATAATTGCTTTAATAACTTTTAAAATAAGTCCAATAAAGGGTATATTAGACTTTGAGTATATAAAATCCCAAAAAAAAATCCCATGATAGTATTTAAAATAATTTATTTACCATTAATGAATAAATATAAGAACTTAAAATGATTTCTAAAACATACTTTGATAACTACAATGTAACCACACACATAGTAGTCAAATAATTAAATGATATATAGAAAATATTAAATAACTAAAATACTCAATACAATTTATGTTTAATGATATAGTGATGTTGGAAAATATCCTAATATATTAATACTAATAAATTTCACTTAGATTATATTTTATTCTACAATAATAGTATCCTCGAACTTATTAATCCATAAAGTATATCCATGATTCATTCATATAAATTTAATTAGATCCCGTGAGAAAATTAAAATAGAATACTTGGGTGAGACTAGATTTTTAACAATTGGTAATGTACAACAAAAAAATCATAGAAAAAAAGATAAATGAATAATATGATATGAATATTGGATAATCATGTAATTAATCATAACAATTAACATGGGGAGGAAATATATTAATGGATTACAATACAACATAACAAATAAAATGGGGAAAATGAAATATTTCAAAGTGATATATTTAATTTTATCATAAATCTAATCGAAACATTAAATCATCCATACAATATTATTATAGATAATAAAACAATCATTATATCATGTTTAGAAATTATAAATAAATAATTAAGCATAAATAATACAACATAATGTCTCCCGATAAGTCCTCCTGGTGAATCAAGGGGAATTATAATTCACGGCCCCCAAAACTATAAATTATTCAAATTCATTCATAACAAGAAAAATATATATAAAGATAAAAAACATAATCAACATTATGTAAGACCTCAAATTTCCCTATAAGGTATGTTTTACATTCATTTTAGTTTAATTCATTTCTTTGGGATGAATATATGTTTTCAAAATCCTTAAAAATTAATGAGGGTGTTTTGGGGTTCAATACATGAAAAAGGAAGAAAGGTCATTTTTTTGGGAAAAAATGCTCAGTCTGCACATAGTTAGTTCATACCGTGCAGAATACCTCAGTAAACTGTGAATATATAAAATTTTATGATAGTATCCTCCACATGGTTTGCGCACTGTATGGTAAACCATGTAGGTAAACACTTGAGGGGGCTATTTTTGGGCATTAGCATCAGCACAGTTTATGCACGATTTGGAAAACTGTGTTGGTAAACCATGTAGCCCTGTAACTATTAAAAATTTCCTAAAATTCTATTACTGAATTTTTATACCCAACCTGGGATATGCCAACCCCACCACACTTGAAACCCTATTAAAGAACCAATGCTCCCTTAATCTTCCAATGATATACCTCCCTCATATTTAGTCTATTTGTAGTGTCATGGTTGAGGATTGAAGATCCTGGCAAGTGTAATCTCCCTCTTCCTCCTCTTTTTTGGTTTGGGGATCCCATTAGTCTTATATCCCGATTTGAAGCACTCAAACCCCTCTTTTTCTATGTGATTTATGACGAGGCATCATGGAGTGTGTTGAATTAGAATACGATACCTTGATTAATAGTTTGTTCACCAACAGATTAATGGTATGTGGCCTATAAGTTATTTCCCTTGGTTTTTCTGTTGATTTGTGCATGTTGGGTTTTTATTCATTTCTTATTTTAATTATTTCATGGTTCATTTGGCATGATATGATTACATAGGTTCCCAAACAACATAATTTTACCCTTAAGATCCCCTTGGAATGCATGGAGGACAACATGAAATATTTTATGGCCACCCATGGGGTGTGCCGACCATACAGAATGGCTGATGGAAACAAAGGGTGTGAAATAGATTCATGTTGATATAGAACATTAAGGAATGTGTTTAATGGTTCATGTAGTGGGTTATAATTGTTGTGTATATTTTGGTCTAATTTTGTTAATGTTTAAGGGATTTTTGGGTTGGAATTTAAATAGATGAAATGGGAATAATGATAATATGATAAGGAATCATGATTACACTTGAATATGCACATTGAGTTGCTATGAGAAAATGGAAATTGGAATAAAGGGTTATGTGTTATAAATTATGTATGTGTTAATGAATTTATGGAATAATGTTAATATCCCATTTATTGCTATTTTTTATGTTGTAAATGATTTTTGCTATGTTTGTGGTGATATGGTTGATTTTGGTATGATAAATAAGAATTTTCACATGGCATGGTAGTGAGTATAATATATTTGAGGTTCTAAGCCCATGGGTCAAGTTAGAAAAAGTATCTAGCTCCACCTCTAAATTCATGGGTTATGGAAGGGGACAATGTATTATTCCCGAAATGGTTGGATTTCACCTAGACTGAGGCTTCGAGGTGAGGATTATGACGTTATTATTATGTGATGCCATGTGAGATATGACTTGAATTTTATTCCCATATGATTGAGAATATTGATAATTCATAATCCATTGAACGCATGAGAAAGGTTGTTTAAAATAAAGAATGACTAAGTTGTGAACCGGAAATCAAACATAATATAATTAAAAGGAACATATTCTAGGATGGAATATGGAACTGTTTATCTCTAATTTACATTATTTATCAATTGCATGTCCTATCTACTATTGCTGGAAGTTTTGTTGAAATCATTGGTGGTGGCCTACTAAGTTGTACTCACACCCATCTCGAGCCACCATTAGGTACCCAAACATATTTCATGGTTTCATGTCTGTACATGGTCAAGTGCCCTATGCTATTTGGTTTAGTTGGACATTGGAAATTTATGTTTGAGGTTCCAAACATGGAGTGTGAACCATTTTTAGGATTCATCAAATTATCTTCAGTTGGGGTTTTTTTCAAATGAAACTGTATCCTATCATAGCATATTTACTATTTTATATGGTCTTACCTAGTTTCAAGAACATTTTATTTATGCAAGTTATTTATTGTTTGTATTAATTTACACTATTTAAACTATTCATCTATCATTTCTTACTCTGTTAAGGAGGGTTTAGTCTCCCCACATATCCTATTAGACCCTTGATAATAGTTGGAAACCGTTATAATATGGGGAAACAAACTTGCGGTCATGTGGTGACCTGGCTCGGGGCAGCGGTTTAGTGGCCTCTATATTGTGGATAGTACAAAGTGGTATCAAATATTTAGTTTTTCTTATGTTTTTATTTGGGGATTATAGATAAGTGGTGAGTAAAGAGTTGGGCCTTGGTAATGATGTTGTTCTTGGGAGGGGCTCACCCCTGTGTAGTGGAAAATCCATGTTACCCTGGTAGATGATTAGTGTTCTTGTTTTGTGATTTTGCATTTGATGTTATTTCACTATCGTGTGATGCACCTGTTTCATGGTTTGATATTATTTATATTTACCTCATGGTCGAAAATGTGTGAGTTTGTGCATTCATGCATCATTCTAGGAATGTGTTTAGGTAAGTGGAATGCATCATGATAGGTACACAAATGATATGGGTAAAAATAAAAATTCTAATGGGTAATTAGTAATTAGAAAATGGTTCTCAACACAGAGAAAAAAGGATTTACCTGTCACAAGGGTAAATGTGGACATGGAAATGGTTCTGAATTGGTTTGAAGGATAATACTTTTAACTATGTAAATTAGATCTCATTTTATCCATGGCCTTAGTAGATATGGAAAACGGTAGTGACCTTGTTGCGAGGGGCTTGTTTGGGTAATTTATGTGGGATTATTGGGTTATGGATTGTGATGTGCCATCCTATATATTTCCTATTTTTTTAAGAGTGTCAAGGTTGTGTGATAACCTTTATGTTTACCACGGTAGGGAAATTCCAACTTGTAGACATGTTTTAGTTGGGAGACATGAAGACATTGCCAAGAATTATCCTCCAACAGTGGAGTAGGATAACATGGTGATCAATTAAAATAGGGAAGAGTAGGTCCATGAGAAATTCACTCATTTTATGTTGATGATGGAATAAAACCTAGTGCATGTTACACCAAGCATCATTGAGCTGACCAGGGAGTTTCAGCTACAACACCCTCGAACCTTTACTAGAGAGGGTGATCCAGAGGTAGTGGAGTTATGGATCGAGTACATACAAATTATTCTTGTTCATTTAGAGACTCCTCTTGATAACTAATTCCTGATGGAATTATATATCATGATATGTCATGAAATGTGTTGGTGGGACATCTTGGTTCATATGAAGCAGACTGAAGGAATGATGTTGAATTATTTTTTGGTGATGTTTCTTGAGAAATTCTACCCAAAAACTTTGAGGAAGGAGATGGATCATGATTTTCTGTGGTTGACTCTGGGGACAATGTCGGTAATTGATGGTGCATGTCATTTCATCGACCTAAGATGCATAATTAACACATTGATGATAGATGAGGTATATGTGACGAAACGCTTCAAAGAAAGGATATGACATGAGATCAGATCTCAGGTGAATATATTTCATCTGAAAAGGATCTCTGATGTGGCTGATAAAGGCATTATCTTAGATAGGAACCTAAAGGGAGCGTCGGGTAGTAAATTTGGGGTGTCATCTGGTAAATAAAGTTGTGCAGATTCTGATAGTAAGAAACACTTTTTAAGAACATTTTTGTATGGTGGAAGCACATTGAGTATTTAGAATAGGCATTCCACTACTCAGGGAGGAGACCAGGTCTTCTATTATTAGTGTGGCATGTCGGGGGGCAAGCGTGACCACGGTACCAGCCCACTAATCATTTGGCAAGTGTGTGGAAGGTTAGGCCACGTTCATAGGTTCTACAAGAAAACATGACATTCAGGTAATGATTGAGGTCCCAGGTAGATGTCGTTTGTAGGCAGGGGGTCGATTACCGCGTATTAGCCAGCCAGTTGGAGCTCCATGGATCGTACTGGTAGGGATGGTGCACATGTAACTCTAGTGTGAGATCATTCTTACCAACATATTATTGTAGTGTTGGGTACTCAAGATGGATCCCAAGGTATAGGTTTATCTCATCTCAATGTAGTTCATGCTACACTTGAAGATGGAGAGGAAAGATTGTATACTATTTTAGGTATGATTCTTATAGCTTCCATTTCTTACTAGTTCATTATTCGATACATGTGATAGGAATTATATTATTTAGGCTCACATGGTAGTTTTGTTGAGCTTAACCATGGATACTTCATGTTGGGTAATGTCACTTGATACTCTACTAAGGGTACGAGTAAAGGACATTAGTAAATGTAAGGATTCTGCTCTAAAGATTGGTGGGTATCATTTTCAGTGGGATTTGTTTGTCCTAGAGAATTTAGGTTTTGACCTAATAATGGCAATGTATTGGATGTCCTTATATAAATCCCATATAGCTTGTTACCAATTTCATGAAATTTTAACATCTTTTTAATTAAGAACTTATGTCTTTCTTGGTGGGTGGGATACTCGAGCCGACCACGCAAGGCAACTATGTGAACATTTGGGAGAACACACCACCAAGTGGAATTATTTTTTCCAGATGATAGGGATAAAGGACCTCATGTATTCCCGTTAGTTTTGGACCTGTTTCAGAATGTGATTCTCGAGGACATCTTAGGGTAACCACATGAGATAGATGCTGATTTTATGATAGACTTACCATTGGGAGCGAAGACAATTTCTATTCCACTCTATCGAATAGAGGCTGTAGTGATCAATGAAGGAAAGATTTAGTTAGAGTAATTAGATCATAATGGGTTTAGAAATCCTAGTATATCACATTGGGGATCTCATGTGTTGTTCTCTATGAATCCTGAAGGTTCACTGAGGCTATGTGTCGATTATAAGAAATTAAACTAAATGATTGTTATGAAATGATACCCTCTTCCTAAAATTGATTACCAGTTTGATTAGCTCAGAGGTGCCTCAGTATTTTACATGATTGATTTTTGATCAGGGTACCACAAGTTGAGTGTGATATCTTATGACATACCTTGTATAGATTTCCAGAGTAGGTATGGGATGTATAAATTTTTGGTGATGACATTTGGACTGACCAATTTTCTAGCTATGTTCACGGCCCTGATGAACCATATATTTCAACCATATATGGACAATTTTTTAGTTGTCTTCAGTAATGTAATCTTGGTGTACTCTAGAACTCATGAATATCATGCCAAATATCTTGACATAATCTTGAGTACACTAGAAAAGCACATGAAATACACCAAGATATCAAACGGCCATGTTTGGACAGATGAGATGAATTTTATGGGACACATCATTTCTATGTCAGGTGTATTGATAAACCCAGTAAAGGAGTAGTATATGGTGTCTTGGAATAATCCCATGAATATCTCTATTAAACATATTATTCTGAGTTTTTCTAGTAATTACTCAATGTTAATTAGAAATATATCTCATTTGGAAGTGCCACTCACGGGAATATCCAAGAAGGGTATTATGATTGGTTGGTCAGAGACATGTGTGAATGATTTTTTGGAGCTTAAGATTCGGTAGACCATCACACCTATTTTGCTCTTATTCGAACTAGGTAAGAAGTACAACATGTTCTGTGATGTGGTGTTGGATATGGGGTAGTGTTAAGGCAGAATGACCGGGTTGTAGCTTATGTGTCGTGATAGTTGAGGCCACATGAAAGGAATTATCCTACTCATGACCTAGAGCTATCTAATGTGGTTGATTCCCTAAAGTGTTGGAGGCATTACTTGTTTGGAGAATTTTTCACAATGTTCTCTGACAATAAAATCCTCTAGTATATATTCTCTCAGCAGGATTTGAATTTTCGATAGAAACATTTGGTGAAGTACCTGAAGTCATTTGATTATGAGTTTTTGTACACACCAGGGAAGGGGAATAGTGTCACCGATGCTCTGAGCCAGATGAATCAAAATAATGTAGTCCATGAATCCAGTCTCGAGTGGGTGATGATGTCCTTGTCTGTATAGATTCATTTTAGGTATAAGATGGGTACAAGAGGATGGCCATTTCATCTATAGAAATTGAATCCACATATATGAGATATGTTATAGAGAGTGATTTGGTTTATCATGAGTGTTTCGATATAAAGGAATCTCTAAAATGTGGGTATTCACATTCTAGTAAAATGATTGGTGATGATGGAGTTTTTTATTTTTGTGGTCGTGATGTGGTTATGACAGATGTATAAGAGAATTTGATGTGTGGGTATCACGCGTCAAAGTGGTTAGTGTATCCGGGCTTGACAAAGATGCATCTTAATCATAGTATGTAGTTTTGGTGGTAGGGAAGGATGAAAATAGTTTTGATTTTGGAAGCATGATTCCTTACCTATCAGTGGGTGTTGCCTGAATATCAACGTCCAGGTGGGTTGTTTCAGTCATTTCCTAATCCTGAGTGTATGTGGAATGACATCACAATGGACTTCATAGTGGATATCCTAAGGAAATCTTCGAAAAATGATTCAATTTTGGTGTTTGTAGATCGACTGACCAAAGTGGCTCATTTCTTGCTGATTCAGGAGACCAATACAGTCGACCAGTTGGGGAAATTGTATGTTTGAGAAATAGTATGGTTGAATGGTGTACCGAGAACCATATTTTATGATCGTGAATATCATTTCACTTCACAATTATATAAGGGACTAAATATGTAACTTGGTACCTTGGTGTTTCTGAGTGTGGATTACCACCCACAAAATTATGGGTATTTAGAGCATACAATTCATGTATTAGACGACATTTTGAGAGAAAGTGTTCTAGAATTCAGTTGTTCATGGGAAACATAATTTTCTATTTTTGGGATTGCTTCCAAAAAAAGAATTCATGTTACATTTTATAAGGAACCATTTGAATAACTGTAGGGGGGAATGTGTAATTCACTATTGTGTTGGTTAGAGGTTTGAGAGTTTGAGCTATTAGAATAGAGTCTTGTGTAGAAAAACATGGGTGAAGGTTTTTTTGACTTGAAATAAAATGTAAAACACTCATAGTAGGTAGAATTCATTTACTAATCAGTGTTTTATACCCCTCTATTTTATGGTGGGTGAGAGTGCATTTCTGTGAGTGTCGCCATGGTGGGTCACCACCGAATTCAGAAGCAGGGAATGTTGACGCCTCAATATGTGGGGCCATGTATGATTATGGAGAGGATCATAATTGTGGCATACTAAATGGATCTTTCAAAGTTATATATTGGGATACTTAATGTCATCCATATTTAAAAACTCTGATAGTATCACCCAGATCCACCCATGTGATAAATGTTGATATGTCGAGCTTGAGGCTAATGTGTCCATTGAGGAGAACCCAGTTCATATTTTGGATCATAGTAAAAAAAATTGGGGAGAGGTAGTGACCTTGGTTCTTGTTCTATGGAAACATGAGAAATTTTAAGAAGAAACAATGGATAGGTATTTATATGTGAGAGCACAGTTACCTCCTCTTTGCTTTAGGAACTCAATGATGCTTGGGAAGAGCATCTTGGGTACGAGGCGTTATAATATGCGGAATTTTTAAGTCCCTGTATTTCTTGGTAAGGTATATTTTAATTACATTTGAATTTAATGCATTAATGTTTTCCGATTAAATTTATTTTCAACATCCTAATGAAGGATTAGGGGTTTTCAGGGGGGTTTGGGACATGAATATGGGAAAAAGAATAATTCTGGGCAAGCTGCATGGTTTTTTATGACTGAGTAGACATCCCATGTAAACCATCTAGAAGAATGATTCTCAGATATTATTCTTCACATGGGTTGCGCACGGTATGGAAAACTTTGATGTTATAATGTGTGAGGGGATACTTTTGGAAATAACATCTGCACGTATTGTGCATGGTTTGGAAAACCATGATGGTAAACCGTGTGACCTAAAAACATTTAATATTAAAAAAAATCCATTATGTAATTTTTATACCCAACTAAGGATTTACCTCCTCCACCCCTATTGCAACCCTAGGAAGGAACCAATGCATCAAAGAGAATCCAAGGATCGATCTCCCTCATTTTAAGGACCCTTTGAGTTTCATTGGTTTTGGATTGATGATTCGGGTATGGATAATCTATATCTTCATTCTCTTTATGGTTAAAAGTTCCCATTCTTCTTATATCTCCATCGGAAGCACTCATACCCCACTTTTTAGTGAGGTATATGTTGAGGCTTCAATGGGTATTTAGAATCCGAATATGAGCTCTTTATTAAGAGCTCATATTCCACAATGGATTCATGGTAGGCGGTCTATAAGTTATATCCCTTGGTTTTTGTGTGGATATTTTATTATAGGGTTTTTATTCTTGCCCTATTTTGATTAATTATTGGTGCCTTTGACATTATGTGATGTTTTCGGTGCCTAAACAAGCTAATAGAACCCTCATGATCAACATGGCATGCAAGGAGGATGATGTGACCTATTTTAGGGCCTCCCATGTGGTGAGTCGACCCTCCTGAATGGATAGCAGAATCAAAGGGTGTGAAATGAATTCATGTAGATATAGAGCCTTAGAGAATGGGTTAATTTGTCTACGTAATGGGTTAGATGGGTTTTTGATTGTTGGGATTAATGTGGTTAAAGGCTAAGGGATTGTTATCTTGGAATTTAAATTGGTTAATTGAGAGTAATGGGAATATGATAACGAATTATGGTAACACTTGAATATGCATAGTGAGTTAGGCATGGGAAATAAGAAAGAGGATTAATGGGTTATTTATAATAAATAGTGAATGTGTTAATAGATTGATGTCATAATTTTAATTTCCCATTTATTGATATTATTTGGATGTTTAATATGATGTTTTATATGTTTTTTGAGACATGTCTGATTGTGGGAAATGAAAAGTAAGAATATGCACATGGCTTGGAAGTGTGGGGTATAGACTTGAGTTTTGACACCCACTAGTTGAGGTATGATGAGGATATAGATCCACTAATAAATACATGGGTTAGGGAAGTGGACAAAGGTCTATTCCCATAACATTTTCACTCAACCCACGATGAGACTTCGAGGTGTTGATTATGAGTTTGTTATAATGTGATTCGTAGTGAGATATGACTTGTCATTTATTCCCATATGCATGAGAATATTGAACATGCCTAATCCATTTAACACATTTTAATGGAAGTTTAAATTATGAAATGACTATGTAGTGACTTCTGACTCAATGGTTGTATAATTAAAAGGATCGTATTTTCAAATATCCCATTGAACTATTAATATAATGACCCGTAAATTTCAACGAATTTTTTTTCATGAATTCTTTGGGTTTTTATGAGTATGCAGTTTTTGACAGCACCTGATTCCGATGCATGGTCTTCCTGGAATCAATTTCCGAAGTTTAGCTTGGGAACGTTCAGTGAACAAATGAGCGGGTTTTTTAATCTTTTGAACCGGTGCTTGGAATTGAAATCTGAGGGCACCGATGGAACCGCAACACCGTTATTTTCTTATGATGACTTTTACCGTTGATGTGTTTGCTGGGGAGAAGATGTTAAATTTTGGGGTTTAAGTGGGAACTAAATAAAATTGTGTACAATTTTATTCTTTTAACCTTGGAAGTTAAACTCTCTCATGAGAATTTGTTGGTGGGGCCCACAACCACCCAACATCCCATGTGTGGTTATGAGGGAGGTGGGGCCCACATGAGAACCCATCTTTTTACATTCTATAACCCTTAACCTCTTGAACTCCGATAATAAATTTATGGTAACTCACCCTCTCTCCCTCTTTATTTCATCCCAACTCACATTAAATTAATTGATTAAACCTACTCAATTAATTTAACTGAGAGTTTGAATTTTAAGTTTTTAATACCTGGCATGTTATGCTAAAATAAGAGTATGTCTTATTTTATTTGTGGTTGGGATTGTTGTGTTGATACGTTTGGGGGAGAGCTCTATTCTCTTGAAGAACTTCATCCTCAACAAAGAACGACAACACTTCATCAAGGATCATCGACTCAAGGACCTGGTTTCTTCCGTCCTCTTCTTCCTCCATGGCAAGGAGGAGGCACCGATGCGGAAACTCGCCAAAGATGTCACGCCATATAATATTCTCTCCTCGACAAAGGAAGGGAGATGCCGCATCCTCCGCAGACGCTCTCCATCGACGTTTATGAAACCCCACCCTGCGACGCTCATCGTTCGACAACTTGTGTTGTGGTAGGGGTTAATTACTCATTCAAATATTATTTAATGATCTTCGCAGTTCAATGATTGGCTGCTTGTTATCAATATAATGGGAGGAGATCGGGCCGCACAAACACAGCTGATCCTCCTCCCCTTTTATTGTTGATCTTCATTGTGGCTTGAAACGGAGGTGATGCTGTGTCGTTACACCGTGTGGGGATGAAGAGGACCACAGCCGGAGCGGGCCACGGTGGAGAAGCGAGGCACCGGTGAGACCAAAGGAGGCCGAAGCCAGGAGCGGGCCGCGGTGGAGGGGTGCGATGCCGTCGCGCCGTGCCGGTCGGACAAAAGGCACGACCTAAGGCCGCAGCAGTTTTCCAATGGGGCGGCCGGCTGCCGGTACCACCTAGAGGTGGGACGCAAAGGGTACCATGGTTACAAAGGATGGATATTAAGGCCGGCTGTTTTGGAAATCAGGGGGGCAGCACCCCCCCCCCCTTCGCACTCCGCTCGGGTGAGAGTCGAGCCGAACTGTGGCCGGTTTCTGAGCCAGGCTACAGGCCCTGAGAGCCGGGCCACCCGCGTCGTGCCGGGACACCCGCTCTGGGCTGAGCCGCCAGCACCAGGCCAGGCCGCGTTCAATTGGGCCAGACCCGAACCCTGGTCAGGTAGACCCGGTTCGGGCCGACCCATGGGGAATTGGGCTGGGTCGGACCGGGCCCAAACCCCCTATTTTCGGGCAGTTTCGTTCTAACACCCATATCATGGGCTATAGACCTCTGATCGATGTACCTTTAGTTGCATTGGGATCATCAGATCGAGACGGTCGATTCGGTATATTACACTCGAGCTTTTGGTAATGTTTTTGTACGCCTAGGTTGGTTCAAACTCGAAACCAACCGGGTCCTTAGAGTGAAAACACTAATAACATAACGACTGGACGTCCGAATGGCGTGCCGTCAATCACGTTGAATTCCTTATAGTGAGACAGTTCTTTTGGCTTACTCCTCTTGAGTTTATGACTTATATAGAGTATGGTCGGGTTGGTTTTTACTTAAAAACCAACCGGTCCCCAAGGACAAAAAAGCCAATAACTCTCAGACCGGGCATTCGATTGATGCGCCGTCTGTCACATTGAGTTCCTTTTGATGAGACGGAACATTGTGATACATCAACTCTATACATTGTGACAGTTGATGTATCAACCCCTTGGCTCGTGGATCAGACCCTCTCAGAATCGAGCATGTTGTGTACGGGAACCCTATAGCTGGCTGCGACTGCGACGACGATGGTGATTGTACTTAGATCCTACGTGGGTTCGGCAGCGAGGACGAATGTACATGGATCCTATGTGTGTTTTATAGTGATTATGACTGTACATGGATCCTACGTGGGTTTGGTAGCGATGGTTACTGTACTTGGATCCTACGTGGTTTCGGCAGCGAAGACTTTTGTACATAGATCCCATGTGGGTTTGGGAGGGGAGATGATTTAGAGGCTACATCTAATCATCTCCACCCCTCTTTGTGAGAAGTATACCTATGTGAGATGAGTCTTGAATTTCAATCATTATCATCGATATGATTGACTTTCATTCCTGTGTGGATTTGGGTTGTGCTTTCCTGTGTGGATTGGGTTGTGATTTCATGTGTGGACTGGGTTGTACTTGGGATAGTGAGTTGGAGATGAACTATAAATGATGACTTAGGTATATGTATGGGAATATTCTTATGTACAGATGTTTGATACTTTGTGTTTTTATCATTCCTTTGTGGTTTATCCTTTGTGGATTCTGGGACCTTTGGGGGTCTCTGGGTCCCAACTGAGTATCGTATACTCACCCATGCACGGGCTATGCCCGCACAACATTGTGTTGGTTGTAGACAACAGACATCACTAATCGTGGTTGAGGCTTGTGGATCAGTACAGTACCCATAGGTGGACTATTAGGAGGGATGTACATGGGGCAGACGGACGGACCCGAGGAGCCGACGAGACTATCTATACCCACCCTTCAGGTGTGAATTTTGGAGGATGACTTGGTGGTTGCTGATTTACATTACTAATCTTGTTCTTTCTTTTCATTTGTATTATACATTATGTTGGGTTTGTATTCTGACCCATTTACTTTTCATCACTTACTTTTGTACTCTGTTTACTTAGCGATTAATTCAGCTTTCGTACTCTTTGGTGTTTGTTTTCTTATATAAAGGCAATGCCTTCCCATTTATCGGGATTTATGCCTTTGGTGCTAGTCGCCAGCCCCTGCCCTATGGAAGGCGGGCTTGGGGTAGTCATGACATGGGCCCCGAGGACGGGTCATGAAAAATTGGTATCAGAGGAGTCGGTCCTACCGCAGAACTCAAGACTATGCTAATTTATTCTATGTGAAGAAATAGTGTTTAGGGTATTGAGTGTGTTTATCAGTCGAGTGAGTCCAGTGTTGGTGCGGCGGCAGACGTATCCATACACTAGGACCCTAACTTCTGATTTCCGACTCAATGCATTAAAACATAGATTTCATTTGTGTTTCAATGTTTTTTTTATGATTACTTTGTGTCACCTCACCAGGTATACTGTATTAACCGTGGCGCACCTGTTTCATTTCTGGATGGCCCCATGATGGTATCTTGCTAGGGTTCTGAGCTTTGTGCGAGATGGAAGCCCACCGAGTGACAACGCCTCGGTGCAGGGCCCCATTGCAGTGGAGACACTGGTAGTACCTCTACCCACCGATCCACCGATGTCACCAGCCCCAGCAGCTGAGAGTGCACATCACCTGAGTGCACTGCACAAGTTTCAGTGTCAGATACCGCCATGGTTCTTGCGGGGATATGGACCCTCAGGTAGTTGAGGATTGGCTGGAGGCTGTTGTTTGAGTCTTCAGATTGGTAGGGACACCAGAAGATCTTATGGTGATCCTTGCGGTGAGTCTCCTGCATGCGGAAACAGGTAGATGGTGGAGCCTGATACTCCAAGTGCATGACAGTGCATCTCTTTTTTGGTTGGACTTCGAGAGCCTTTTCCGATCGGAGTTCTTTCTAGCCACTCTCCATGCGGTGCGCATCCAGGAGTTACTACAGCTGCGACAGGGCAGCATGTTAGTAGCCCAGTACTCGGCGGGATTTACTGATCTCTCGTGCTACTCCACGGACATGGTATAAGAACCATTCTTCTTGGCCCGGACCTTCGAGCAGGGACTGAGGCATGAGATCAAGCACCGATGATCTCCCTCGGCATTCCGACGCAGGCAGCAGTACTGGAGCGAGCCCTTCTTGTGAAGAGCTTCTTTGCTGAACCTACTCCTGCAGCAAGGCCTACCTGAGGGTGACATATAGCGGAGTATTCTGCATCTTGAAGTAGACATATGTTGTAGAGGACCAAGCGGAATTGGCCATCAGGTGGACGACCTCAGGAAACTGGTTCAGATGTGCGGGGCACACGCAGTAGAGCCAGTCATACGAGAGGAAAACAATGCTATGCATGAGGCGGATAGGGCCACAAGGCTCAGGACTGTCTGACCCGCCATGCAGAGGAGCACCAGACAGTTGAGGGACCACCCAGGAAGAGGAAGAGGTTCTACTATGGCAGTCCGCAGGGAGCAGGTGGATGTGGTAAAGGAGATGGCCAAGCAGCGGGTGGTGGGAGAATCTTTGAGACTCCACCACCACCACTACCACAAAGAGGTCCACCCCGACCACAGGGAGCTGGCGGACAGAGGCAGACTCAGCTTCAAGTAGTGGAGGCCTATGTCCACGGTGCACCTGAGATGATTTGAGGTACTATATGTGTCTACTCCACCCTTTCTTGAGTTCTTATAGATACAGAAGCGAGTCATTCTTTCATTGCCACTACCCTTATTCGGAGATTGGAGATTCCGACGGAGCTGTTGGCTCGATCCTTACAGCTAGAGACTCCTACGGGTGCAGACTCGATGATTATGTACTGGTGCCGGTAGTGTGAGCTTACTCTAGGAGGCGAGAGCATTAGTTGGGATCTTCTTGTAGCGACGTCGAGGCCTTATGACGTCATCTATGGCATGGATTGGTTATCTACGGTCCATTCTCAGATTGACAGTATTAGGCACAAGGTGCCGTGTGTCCGCACCGATGGGAGCAGGTTCACCTTCACCGGCGAGAAGGGAGCCTTTGCAGTGCTAGATGGACTCACGTAGAGGAGAGTACAACCGATCACTCATCAATTGGCTAGTCTCATCCAAGGAGTAGTTGACGTCCGGAGTCCGAGTTTTCCTATTGTGGTGGATCAGTATGCAGATGTTTTTTTATTGATGACATTCCAGGACTACCTCATCATAGAGAGGTATACTTCTATATTGACTTGTACCCCGGGAAATCCCCGATATCCACTCCAGCATATCGGATTGCTCCCGATGATCTTGGAGAGCTACAGTTACAACTGGAGGACATGCAGGGCAAGGGATTCATCTGACCCAGTGTTTCACCTAGGTCTTCCCCGATATTGTTCGCCAAGAAGGCGGACGGGAGCTTGCGACTGTGTGTTGACTACTGTCCCCTGAAACAGGTGACCATGAAAAACATGTATCCACTTATGAGGATTGATGAACTCTTCGATCAGCTCAAGGGAGCACAATGGTTCTTGAATATAGACCTTTGGCCAGGCTATCATCAGCTCAGAGTTCGAGACAAGGATGTGCAGAAGACGACATTCAGGTGTCGGTGTGGCCACTATGAGTCCTTGGTTATGCCTTTCGGTGTAACCAACCATCCATTAGTGTTCAGGAGTCTCATGAACTAGATCTTCCAGCCATACCTCAATCGATTTGTCGTAGCCTTCATTGACGACATATTGATTTACTCGACTACTGTGGAGGAGCACGCGTACCACTTGCCGGTTGTACTGGACACACTCAGAGAGCACCATCTTTATGGTAAGCTCTCTATGTGTCAGTTCTAGAATTGAGAAGTCCACTTCTTGGGACATGTCATCTCTGAGGATGGAGTTGCGGTAGACCCTGCGAAGATCGAGGAAGTGCTGACTTGGGAGCCAACGAGGAGTGTGATGGAGGTGCAGAGTTTCCTTGGTTTGGCTTGGTACTATCAGAGATTTGTGACAGACTTCTCCAGAGATGAAGAACCACTATCATCTTTGACGAAGAAGGGGAAACCCTTCGTGTGGTCGGATAGATGTCAGTATAGCTTCCAAGAGCTGAGACGGAGATTGACTGGTGCATCCATCTTGAGGAAACCAGAGGAGGGCGTAGGGTACATGGTTTACTGTGATGGTTCAGGGATGGAACTCGGGTGTGTCCTGATGCAGGAGAAGGCAGTGATCGCATATGGATCACAATAGTTGAGGCAACATGAGAAGAACTACGCTACCCATGACCTAGATTTAGTAGTAGTGGTCTTTTCCCTGATGATGTGGTTGCACTATCTGATGGGAGAGCGCTTTATAGTCTATTCTGACCAGAAGAGTCTCAGGTACATCTTCTCGTAGATGTTTTTGAACCGGAGACAGTGGTGATGGCTCGAGTTCCTCTAGGACAATGACTTTGAGACAGTCTATATACCTGGAAAGGGGAACGTAGTAGCTGATTCTCTCAACAGGAGGAAAAGCATTCAACTACTTGGAGTGGCGACAGAGTAGTTAGCTGCATTACAGATATCATACATGGATAGAGATGGGGCAGCCTTTCTACAGTTGCTCACAATCACACCTCAACAACTTTAGTGGGTCAAAGAGGCACAGTATGGGGATGTTGACTGTGAGACGTGATGTGGACAGATGTCCTCAGGACAGGCACCTGATAGATTCTATATTGGAGGGGAGCACATCATCATTTTCAGAGGATGTACCATGGTTCCCGTTTCATTAAAGGAGGATGTGATAAGTTAGTTTCACACTTCCCCATTAGCGGTACATCCAGGAGTGGTGATGATATACCATGATCTTAGACGACAGCACTGGTGGCCGGGTATGAAGAAGGATGTGGCAGAGTTAGTTTCCACAATGTCTCACCTGCCAACAGGTGAAGGCGGAACACCAGGTACCAGCAGGCTTGGTATAGCCCTTGGAGGTCCCGAAGTGGTAGTGGGACGGGATATCAATGGATCTCATGAAAAGGCTTCCACGTACTTCCAAAGGACACGACTCCATCTGGGTGATCGTAGACCGACTCACTATGTTGGCCCATTTCTTACACATCAGAGAGAAGGGCTTAGTGGAGAGCTTGGGATTCCTCTATGTTAAGGAGATCGTACAACTTCATGGTGTTCCATCAACTATCATCTCTGATTGAGATGCCCTCTTTACTTCCCGGCTTTGGAAGGGGTTATAGGAGGCATTTGGGATACAGCTACGCCTGAGCACCACATTTCACCCATAGATAGATGGTTAGAAATAGAGGACCACTAAGTCTCTCAAGGACATGCTCCACTCATGAGTCCTTGACATTGGACGCAGCTGGGAGGATCACCTACCCTTTGTGGAATTTTCATACAACAACATTTACCACTCCAACATCGACATGACACCATATGAGGCATTGTATGACCGACCTTACATATCACCTCTCTGCTAGAAAGACCCTAGGGAATCAGCACTTGTAGGACCAGAGATGGTCCAGGTCACGACGGAGAAGGTACATATCATCCAGGAGTGGATGAGGACTGCTCAAAGCCGAAAAAAATACTACGCTAGTAGGAGGTGGAGAACACTAGAGTCCAAGGATGGAGACCATGTTTTTTACGGGTCTCGCCTCGATGTGGATTACAGATATTTGGCCAGGGTGGAACGTTATCTCCTCCCTTCAGCGGACCATTCCAGGTTCTCAGCAGGATAGGTGAGGTGGATTATCACCTGACCCGTCCACCTCTGTTGCACCGGGTGCACGACGTTTTCCACGTATCTCAGCTGAGGAGATACGTGCACAACCTGACACATATCATTGATCATGGGGAGCTGGACATCGATGACGGGGAAACGTTTTGCGGAGGTCCCTATGGAGATCGAGGATCAACAAGAGCGGGTCCTACGTGGATGTTCGATTCCTCTAGTGCGCATCAGATGGTAGCACGAGAACCTCTAGGAGAGCACATGGGAGCGGGAGGCTCAGATACGTGCATAGTACCCTCATTTTTTTCCCAAGTTTATGATATATCTTTACGGGGACGTAAATCCCAGAGGTGGGAGTAATGTAAAGACTCGTAAATTTCAACAAAATTTGATTCCTAAATTATTTTGGATTTTACGAATACGCAGTTTCTGACGGAACATGATTCCGAGGCCCGGTGTGCTAGGAATCAATTTCCGAAGTTTAGCATTGGTACGTTCAGTGAAGGAACAAGCAGGTTTCTTCTATCATTTGAACCGATGCACGGAATTGAAATCCGAGGGCACTGATGAAACCGCAGCGCTAGTATTTTCTTATGATGACTTTTACCGTTGATGCGTTTTCTCGGGAGAAGAAGTTAAATTTTGGGTTTTATGTGGGAAGTAAATAAAATTGTGTACAATTTTATTCTTTTAACCTTGGAAGTTAAACTCCCCCAGGGGGAGTTGTTGGTGGGTCCCACAACCACCCAACTTCCCATGTGTGGTTATGAGGGAGGTAGGGCCCACATGAGCACCCATCTTTTCACATTCCATAACCCTTAACCCCTTGAACTCCCATAATAAATTTATGGTAACTCACCCACTCTCCCTCTTTATTTCATGCCAACACACATTAAATTAATTTATTAAACCTATTCAATTAATTTAACTAAGTGTTTGAATTTTACGTTTTGAATACATGAAATGTGATGATAAAATAAGAGTAAGTCTTATTTTATTTGGGGTTTGGATTTTTGTGTTGAGACTTTTGGGGGAGAGCTCTATTCTCTTGAAAAACTTCATACTCAATGAAGAACGACAACACTTCGTCAAGGATCATCGACTCGGCGACCCGGTTTCTTCCGTCCCCTTCTTCCTCCATGAAAATGAGGGGGCACCAACATGGAGATTTTCCAATGATGTCACACCATATAATCATCTCTCCACGAAAAAGGAAGGGAGATGCCACATCCTCCTCGGATGCTCTCCGTTGACATTTACGGAACCTCACCCCACGACGCCGTTTTCCGCGACGCTTATCGTTTCACAACTTGTGTTGAGGTAGGGGTTAATTATTCATTCAATTATTATTTAATGATATTCTTTGTTAAATTATTGGCCACTTATTATCGATAAAATGGGAGGAGATCAGACCACACAATCATGGCCGATCCTCCTCCCCTTTTATTGTTGATCTTCATTGTGGCTTGAAATGGAGGCGACGCAGTGTCGTTGCACCGCGCGGGGATGAAGAGGTACACGACCGGAGCGGGCCATAGCGAAGGAGAGCGGTACCATCGCGTAGCGCCGGTGAGACCAAAAGAGGACGAGGAATGGAGTTGGCTGCGACAGAGGGGTGCGGCGACGTCGCACCACGACATTTTTCAAAAGGGAAGATCAGATGAGCCAGCCGCAGACGCCACCTAGAGGAAGGACTCGAAGGTTCCCGCAGTTACAAAGGCCGGCCATTTTAGAAATCAGGGGGGAAGCCCCCCCCCCCCCTTCTCACTCCGCTCGGCAGAGAACTGAGTCAAACCATGGCCGGTTTCCAAGCCGGGCTGCAGGCCGTGCGGGCATGGACACCCGCGTCGGGCCAAGCCACCCGCGCGGGGCAGGGCCGCGCCCAATTGGGCCAGACCAGGACCCAAGTCGGGTCGACCCTTTTTTGGCTGACGCAGGGGGTATTGGGCAGGGTCGGACCAGGCCCAAACCACCTATTTACGGGAAGTTTCGTTCAAACGCCCATATCATGGGCTACAGACCTCCGATCGACGCAACATCAGTTGCGTTGGGATCCTCGAATCGAGATGGTCATTTAGTTATATTAGACTAAAGATTTTGTTAATGTTTGTGTACGGACGGGTTGGTTTGAATCCGAAACCAACCGGGCCCTTGGAGTAGAAACTCTTATAACATAACGACCGGACGTCCGAATGATGTACCCGATCACGTCGAATTCTTCATAGTGAGATAGTTCTTTTGGATTACTGCATTTGAGGTTTGGATGCAGCTGGAGTATGGTCGTGTTGGTTTTAACTTCAAAACCAACTAGGCCCCTAGGACTAAAAGTCCAATAACTCTCAGACCGGATGTCCGATTGACGCGCCGTCTGTAGCGTTGAGTTCCTATTGACGAGACAAAACTTTTTGATACATAAAATCTAGACTTTGTGACAGTTGATGTATCAACCCATTGGCTCGTGGAGCGGACCCTCCCAGAATCAAGAGTGATGTGTGTGGGAACCCTAGAACTGGTTGTGACTGCAGAGACGATGGCGACTGCATTTGGATCCTACGTGGGTTCGGCAGTGAGGACGACTGTACATGGATCCTACATGGGTTTGGCAGCGATGATGAATGTACTTGGATCCTACGTGGGTTCGGTAGCGATGGTTAATATACAAGGATCCTATGTGGGTTCGGCAGCGACGACTTCAGTACTTGGATCCTATGTGGGTTCGTCCGGGGAGATGATTCAGAGGATACATATAATCATCTCCACACCTCTTCGTGAGAAGTACACCTGTGTGAGCTGAGTCTTGACTATGAATCAAAAACTTCTATATGATTGACTTGCTTTCCTGTGTGGATTTGGGTTGTGATTTCCTATGTGGATTGGGTTGTGATTTCCTGTGTGGACTAGGTTGTACTTGGGCTCGTGAGTTGGAGCCGAACTGCAAATGATGACAGAGGTATATGTATGGACATATTCCTATGTAGAGATGGTTGATACTTTTTGTTTTTATCATTCCTTTGTGGTTTATCCTTTGTGGATTTTGGGAGACCTTCAGGGGTCTCGGGGTCCCTATTTAGTATCTTATACTCACCCCTGCATGGGCTATGCCTGCACTACGTTGGGTTGGTTGCAGACAACGGACATCGCTGATTGTAGTTGAGGCTTTTGGAGGCGGATGGTACCAGGAGGTGGACTATCAGGTGGGACGTACACAAGGAGGACGGACGGACCCGAGGAGACAATGAGACTATCTGTACCCACCCTTCATTTGGGAATTCCGGAGGACGACTTGGTGGTTGCTGATTTACTTTACTACCGCTGTTATTTCTTTTCAGTTGTACTATACATTTAGTTTGGTTTGTATTCTGGCCCATTTACATTTCAGCACTTTTGTACTCATTTTACATAGTGTTTAATACCTCATGCATACTATGTGGTGTTTTTTTTCTTATATAAATTCAATGCCATCCCATTTATCAGGATTTATGCATTTAGTGCTGGTCTCCAGCCCCTGGCCGATGGAAGGTGGGCATGGGGTAGTCACAACACGGGCCCCAAGGACAAGTCATGACAATTTATATCTACATGAAAATATATATCACATACATGCACTATCTTCATTTTCTAGATATTTTGTAAACACTATTAGTGGTGGCCAACTGAGTTATAATCACACCATGGTCAGGCCGTCATTGGGTACCCGAGGAGATGTCATGCTTGCAGGTCAGGACAAGGGCAAGGGTCCAATGCTTGAGATTTGAGTTAGATATTGGACATGTATGGGTGAGGTTCCAGACATGTAATCTGGTCCATATTGGGGATTCATATATTTTTCTTCCTTTTGGGTTTTGTTCACGTGTAACTATAGCATGACATGGAATATTTACTGTTTTATCTGGTTGAACCCAGTTTTGGGAATTTTTTATTTATGCAAGTAATTGATTGTTACCTTTTGTTTCAAAAATTTTAAACTATTTTTAAAATGTGGATTACTCTGGTAAAGAGGGTATACATTCCCCACGTATTCTATTTGACCATTATTGATAGTCAAAAAACATTGTAATATCGAAAGGCATGCTTGAGTTCATGTAGTAACAAGACTCAGGGCCTTGGTTTAGGGGCTTCTGGGTCAGTGATGTTACACATGACATGGTAATAAATTTTTATTTATGCTGAATCAAGGATTATATTCATTTTAAATAATAACCTTGTTATAAAATGGAAAAACATTTTGGGCTCACCTTTCATCATCTTTAATATTTGTGATCAATAATTATATGTTATTGGTGAGTATGAAATCAATCATAATCTAAATATATCTGAATTATTCATTGGAAAATAAAGTTGTATAACTAATATTTCCAAAAATATTGATCATTATCTATCAATATAAATAATATGGATTGAATAATTAGATCATATCTAGAATGAAAATTTTGAAGAATTAATTTCTATTGATAATATAAAAAATCTTTTTATAAAAATATTTGAATCTTTTTTAGAAAAAATTTATGTATATAATCTTATATTGAATGCCTCTAGGTTAATATAAAAAAATAAAAATTGACATGGAAGAGAAATTATAATGGATAATAATGAAAACATTTGAATGAATCTTTATTAATAAAAATTAATAAAAAATTATATAAGGATTTCATATAGAATGTATTTATGAATTGATTATATTCACTCATTTGTATTGAATGTAAAAACCAACGTGTTATAAAAATTATTAAAATATTACTTTTAAATAGACGATAAGAAATTCAATGTTTAAAACTATTGAATTAATAAATCCTCATATTATATGTATGAAAAATAATAAAATAATATAAACAAAATGATGATTATGGAAAAATATTTCCAACTAAAATTAGTGACAATGTATACTCAACTTATTGGAAACTATTTATTTTAATAATTGTCCAATGGGAAGTGAAATTGAAGAGATAAAAGTGTTACCTATAAAAAATTATAGGTTAAATATATGAATGTGTTTTCAAATATTCATAACATATAATTTACTCTAATACAAATTTATCACAGAAAACCTCAATTTTAATGTGACTTTAAACTATAAACTCGTCTAAGGATCATCACATTTGATATATAAATTTTTAAAGGAAATGGTTCTTTTTATAATTTTAAATTGACATAAAATATTTTTTTAAAAAAATATTAATTTTGTATAATTCAGATAATCCAATAATAACATTTAATATGAAAAAAATAAAACTACATAAAATAAAACTATGTTTAAAAAAACAATTCCTAGATAATTGATTCCTCTTGTACATCCTCTACATTGTTCAATAATGAAATTATATTTTTTATTTACATTATTCAAAATAGATAACATGTTTATTTTCAAATTATTATTACTTTTAATTAATTCACTAGCACGTATCATACTAAATTAGTATTTTTCACATTGGTCATTTTTAGGTGGATAGGTTCATAGTATCCAAAACTGCTATGATATACATGTAATGATAAAACATTATTATATAATTTTTACATAGTATTTGATATTATAATGGAATTTTATTTATATCATTCAAATCGTAAATAATTTTAATTGGTATTGAATTAGTTTAAAATCTGAAAATAATCTTTCATTTTAATTTTCTTTTATGTTTAAAAATGATTACTATGGTTTAATTGAATTTTTATTATTTTTATGGGTATTTTACCAATGCGTAACAATATTCATTGCACATCGTATATCGTAACATTTTATTACTTCATGAAATAAATTTTTAAGATTATCTTTGAATGATATAATTTTATGAGGACATCATCATTTAAATTTTTAGTGTAAAACTACCATAGAAAAAGATATTATTTGTAGGATTTTTAAAGATTAAAACATAATAAATATATCACATTACAAAAATATTTAATTAGAAAATATATTTTATAGTTAATTTTAATTATAACTTATAACACTGATAAAATTATTTGGATATTTAAAATAAAAAGTATAGTTTTCAACGCACCCTCATTTGGACATAGTAATATATAATAGAAATGTTTGCGTTGAGTTGTAATAGGAGCTCCCTTATCATAGATTTTTAAAACTAATGCTAATACTATATGAATTTAATTAATGATCCAAATTATGCAATGTATTAAATTATTTTTATTTAAAATTATAACAAATTTCATTTATGAAATAGTCTTGGAAACCCTTAACTCAAAATTTTAGTTTCCCCCATTCAATGAAGCTTAAGCTTCCACAAGAGAAGCTTTTGGTAACTTGATAAATTGGATTTAGGTATATTTTTTTCGAGAAAACAAATATTTAATTTTTTTTTCAAAAATTTTACATGATTATACATTTCAATGAATTATTTCAATGGGATTATCATATAATCTTTTCTATATGAGGAAAATGATATTTTTATGGTATATTTTATTTCAAAATGAAATGTAACATTTTTAGGGGTTCATAATTACATTTTAAAAGGTAACATGGTTTATAAAAGTAAATTGTTGATATTTAACCAAAAAACAATTACCACTTATCTTAAGCTAATTTTGGATGATTTTATGTTAATTTTTAATTTTTTTAAATAAATACACATTGAATTAAATTTCAATTTTTCCCATTTATTGTATTTATATGTAGCTAGATAAAAATAAATTTTTAAATTTTAAATTTTTATAATTTCATAATTATTTTTTAGCCCATCAAAATAAGAAAATACATAATTTATCAAAATATTAATATTATAAATATTTTGATATCTATTTACAATGAATATATTTTTTGTTGAAAAATTTATTAATAGATACTACAGAATAACTCAAAAAAATTAACCAATTTTTAATAATTATATATAAATTAGTAAAAAGCATATTTTTTATGCATAATTCTAATCATATAAAATAATTATTCATACTATTTCTTCTTATTTATAACATGATATCTTTTTTATGATAATAATTGTTACATTTCTATGTTCTTCAAGAATTGTGCATGTATTTGAAAATTTATTTAGTTATTTAAATCAAAATATCCTTATTATATAAAAATATAATTCCTTACTATAACTTTTTATCAATTATGTTTGATCATTGACTTCTCCCTTTAGAGATATCATATTATGTATCACTATTTTACATTTACAAAATAGTTGTAGACAGTAAATCAACACCCATAAATTCTTCCATATTTATATTGAGATTTTTTTTATTAATTATATAAACTATTATTCATATTTATAGTAAATTATCATGATTGATATTTTTAGTGGTTTTTAAAAATATTTATATCATATTAATATCATAATTATCCCTTAAAAGATTCATTATTCATAAAAAATGTATATTTATATAATCACCAATAACACTATATAAATATAAAAATATTAAAACGAAACCCTGTGATGAATTTTACACAATCATACATAAAAATAATGACCTTTTATTAAGAATCAATATTTAAAATTTACACATTTATAATTCAACAAATTACGTAATATATTAAAGAATTATTTATTTAGAATAAAAACATATTTATTTTCAAAATAAAAAATCAAATTCATTTATAATACCATGATAGAATTATTTGTAATATTTTCATAATATAAATATAAATTATAATGTATATAATTAATAATAATATTTTATTATAAAAATATAATTATTAATGAATTCTTTAAATTTATTATTATAATTAATTATGTTATCAAAACATATTTAACCACTATAAAAATAATCCCTTATAAGTGGATGTGAATTTAAGGATTTTCACTTTATATTGATATAATAATTGATTATATAACATTATCCAATACATTGTATATTGATCTAGTTTAGTTTATTATAATTATAATCATGAATAATAACAATCCATTAATGAGATTTATTATTGAAAATAAAGTAGTTATAACCTAACACACCATCTGTTACATGCCTATTGTACTAGGATATAATTTAACTAGACACATTCAAATAGTAATTTCATTTATTGTTATTATAGTTCATACAAAAAAGGTTTGATTATATAAATATTTTAATTAGGCTTCCCAAATTAATACTTATGTAACCATGTGACTGAAACACAATGATATATTAATGAATAAATTATATAAAAATTTATAATTAATCTTTTCTTCCTAGTTCAATTTCCATACATTTTTCTAAAATATCCACACATCCATTAAAATCCCCGATCAATAACATAATATGTATCATAGAAAATAAAAAAGAATCTACAATAGATAAATATTTCATCATTTAAATCATATAGCATAGTAGTTTTCCACTGTTAGGGATCTCACAATGAATTCCTTCAACACATTTACAACTATAGGGACAATAATAAATCATTATTTTATTGGAATAATATATGGAAATCATGATCATATATTTATTAGTGAGTTCACTATCAACATATAAGAATCATTATTGTTTTTAGTTAACCTCGCTTATGGAGTCTACCCTATACCAATATTCAATTATTTGGTAGATTTCCCAATGTCTGGACACCTAAATTGTTTTTGGAATCAAACTGAAGGAATCATCACTATTAAAACTATATTACATCCCAAACTCTTAATATAACCAATATAAACATCCAAAACACCAAAATATGCTCATTATCTATTAAAATTCTTTTTTTAGACTAACCATTGATCCAGTCTTCCACATAGGTCTTTCACAACATGACACTAGAAAGTATGTTACCTTGTCATATATTCAAACATCACTTCTACCATGTCATGAAAACTATTTTTTTCTATTTTCATATACACTAATATAATCCGTTAAAATCTCACATATATACATTAATAAATAAGAATACTATTAGATGGTTTATATAGAGATCAATTTTCATCCAATCGAATTCCCACATCCTTAATGTATTTCTATACATATCAAAAACAATACATTATGAATGAGTAAATAATATATATGATACATATGATACTACACTCTATATTTATACCCTAAAATATATTTGACCTAAACAATTCTTGTATAAAATAATTCTTATTTGAAATTCAACTTAATTTTTTCTTGACATTGTTCCTTTGTAGAACCAATCATTTATAAAAACATTCCATCTAAAATATCACAATCACTTAATTTTTTTATCACATATCTATAATATTTTTTATGAAATGACAGTCAAGTTGGTATGACCAATTCATTTTTTTAAATCCCTCACATTCATTATAGATTATTTTTTATATTATTTTATCATTTTAGATAAAATTTTAATGGAGGTAAGTTTGTAATGAATACTAAATAAAAATATTATTAAAATCCCTTAAACCAATCATAATAAAATCATTTAAATTTAACATTTATTGAGGGTTGATAATACAATATCAACACCATTGAAAATCTTAGGGAATCAATATAATATAATTTTATAAAAATATTATATATTTTCTCAGTATGTTTTTTATATAAATTACAATTTATTTATTTCCACTAAAAAATATTATTTATTATTTCAATATAATTTAAATTTTTATAATTAAAATATTATTAAAATTGAAATATTATTTTATCAATGTAATTTTTTTTAATTTCTCAAAATTGAACTCCCAATATCATAACAATTAACTACAATTATGGAAAATATTCTTTGAAGTAATTCATTATTAAATTTATTTTTTCCAAATTTCCATAAAAATATCCATATAGTCAATCATTTTTTGCAAATTATTATTCATAATTTTTATTCCATTAATCAAAAATTTATCATTCATGTTAATATTTCCAATTAAAATAGTGATTTTGGGTAATTATTAATTATTTACCCATTACTAATACTTTTCATCAAATTAAATTCACATGTAGTGTAAAAATAAATATGGATTTCAAGTCATCCACCTAAAGTCCATGATTATCACATTTATAGAGCCATTGATAACTTAAAATATTGAATAGATTCTCAGTATTTGTTGATCATAATAAAATCCTCTATTCTATAATAATTCATTATGATTTCTTGTTTGAGATAACATAGATAAATAGAGATATTATTTCCTCCAATAAAACATATCATTACAAGTGAAAAATCCTCATTTAAAATTTTTATTTCAATCGTTAAATTAAATCTAATGATGTGAAACATCATAACATAAAAAAATATATAGTCTTAAATTCCTATAATATTCTTAAATATTTACATAAAATTTACAAAAAAATAATCAAATCAAAATTATTTATTTTATTAAACAAAATATTTTAACTATCATTTATAAAACAAATTATTTAATTGAACTGTTATATTCATTTTTTTAAATAAAAAATTATAAAATAACAATATAAGGATAAAAATGATCTTTATAATATTATGGTGTGCTCATAATCTTTTTATGTGGTATAGAAATTTGAAACAATTCACATTTTTGATGAAATTTACTAAAATTTTATGAGCCCCAAGAAATTTGTTTTTCTATGACTCATTATTAGCGTCTCCATTGAAAATTATCATCCTAATTAAAAAATAATGATAACCCCAATAGAATAAATAAATAAATATATATATATATAACACTCTTATTAATGAAACTATAATAATTATATAAAAACTATCGAAAAAAATATATCATATGTAATTCCAAATATTTCAATGTATTAGGAATGATTCTAAAAATAATCTCACCATGCCCTCCAATATATGAAACTAAATTTCCCAATAAATCTAAATAATGGAATGTAATGTGCCCGCTATAAATTTTACATCAATATTTAATTTCAATCAGTTACTATAAAGAGGTAAAATATATATTGAAATTAATATGACCCAAAAAATTACAAATAAATTAAATATATAATAATTTTAATGATTGAAATCATGGAAAATTTCATTAATCCATTATAACGGAAAAGTTATTTTCAAATGATATGATTCCCCATAAATTTTCCCCAACACATCAAAAGGTGAAATAAATATAAATCAAATATATATTCCCATTTCAATATTATTTTATCATCCCTATATAAAAACAATGTGGAATACATAATCCCAAATAAAAATTTAGTGCATCCTCATCAAATTTTTTGTATTATAGGTTTTAATACATTCCATTTGATATTAAAATCATCATAAATTAATGGTTACATATCATATACAATATCATATTTGGAGGAAATATGGTGGACTCATTATCCTAAATAAAATAAGGTAGAAACTGACATGTTTTCATCTAGAAATCCAAAAAAGTGAAATATGATTATAAAAATATTTTTTATTATTATATGTAAATTCAAAAAAAATGTGATTTAATTACCAAAGAATCATTAATGTATAAGAAACATTCCAATAAAATATTTTTAATTGTATTATTAATCAGGTATGTTTAACCATCAATTATTGTATGTAATGTGGGGATATAATAAAATAGATTCCAAAGTCACATTACAATCTCATCAACATTAAAAATATTTCCCAAAACATATTACTAGATAATATCATCATTAGAAATATATGAAAATATATATCCTCTACCAAATTGATCTTTTTAAAACAATTCACAATTAATTATTACCTAATATATTAGAAATAATATAATATTATTTAATAGAAACCAATAAAAATATTGTTCTAAAATCCTCAAAATGATTTTTGTAAAACTATTATGAAATTACTAAAATATCTTCCCATGAAAAAAATTTAATCTCAAAGGGATGAAATAATCTATCCAAATAGAATGTCTGGATTTCATTTTAATCATATTGTAGATCAAGATAAAAAAATATTCAGAATTTTATTCATTCCATGCAAATATAAGTACCTCTTCCAGTAGTGATACATATTTAAAATACTTTTTAGAATTACAAATATAAAATATTAAACGTATATATAATTTATTATATTTAGTTGTAATGAAAAGGAAACATCACCCAGAATAACACATGATATTAATCATATTATGTCCATTTATTAAATGAAACAACATTCAATATCTAATCTTGGTATTCCTCCACCACATGGTCTCTCATTATAGATTCATGAAACCATCACATAAATATATATATCCATCATTAACCAATAAAAATATATAATAATTATCCATTGAGTCAGGTGGAAAATATTTTAAAAACTCCATTAATCTATATCATGTAATCATCTATTTAAAAACATAACCATATCACATAATGTTTTTTACCAACAATGAAATTATTATTCTTCTGGAAAAAGTAATTGTCATGTCGGAAATTATGATTAAAAACCACCCTTTATAACTATTTAAAATTAATTTTCGTTAATGAAATTTTATATACCAAATAAATTATAAACTTATAAATAATTTATTATTCCAAAAGAAGAAAAACCCTTTAAATAAAATAGAAACGTCGCAAATTTATGTCAGAAATCATGTAATTAATATTAATATTGTGGGAATATAACTATATATACCACTGGGTGATGATTTGATCCCCAAAAATTGAAGGACATTAATCCCTAAAGAGATGCATAAAAATATACACTGCGAATAATACCTGCAATAGATAATCAAGGAGATAGAAAAATCATCCAATACTATTTAAAACATTGAAATATTTATTTTCACTACCTAAAAAAAACTAACCATTTTTAGTTAAATAATATCATTATTCCTAGATATGTGAAAATCCATGCACAAACCTATTAAAATAACCAAACAAGGATATAAATCATTTATATTCTAATTTTTTCATATACATTCCACACAAATATCACATTAAAAATTCATGGATCAACTAATACAAAGTAATTTGAAAAAATATAAACTAAAAATACCCCATACCATCCAATAATTGATAATTAGAGAGCTTCTCATTGTACTAGTTCTCAATTAATAAATCAAACACCAAAATACGATTCATTGAATTATATTAAAATTTATTAAAAAACATAATACCATTAATGATTACATTCAAAAAAATAATCATGAAAAGGTTGGATCAGAAAATATATATGTTAAATAAATAAAACAACCTTATTTATGAGTAAAAGTGGAATTTGAGAAAAAAATGACTATAATGATAAAAAAATAGTCATATAGATTTATTCATCACTATAACTCAGTAGTAATCAGTATAATATTATTTGATGATAGAATACCCAATCATATATTTTAACTCATTGAAAACATTATATCATAAGGAAAAGAACATAATTCATCAGAATTAGATGATTCAGTTATAGGGTAGTTTATACTAAACTATACTCCATCATAACCCTTCATACTAAGCAATATTAAAGTACTACACAGAAAAAGAAATAATACATGTATTTTTACAACAATAACACATCAATATGAGTTTTCAAGTCATGAATATCAGAATACTCTATATGAAAATCTACATTATCCATAGAAGAAACACATGGATGTAAAAAAAATCTAAATACATTTCTCATATAGGAGGAAATTTAGTAACATGTTTTGGGAAAAAATTAGTATATTCCTAAAAACTCTAGTAATCTATTTTGTCTCAGTATTAGAGGAAATAATAATAAATATATACTATTGAGAAAAAATATGTGTAGGTAAATAAATCATTTTCCTAAATAAGTCTATATTTTAATAATATAAATTGCATAATCACCACTAGTGATATATAAAATAAACAATGTGGGTAATAATTCCAATAAATTTTTATAAGTATAATCCAATTAACATAAATTTTAATATAAAAAAACAAATCATTAATATGTATAGTTTCTTGTGAAATTGATCTTTCCTCGCCCCATGGTCACAAACACACAATTTTTCAAACATTTTCAAACCTCTAAGTAATAATCTGAAATATTGTATCCTACAAATCCATGATACAAAAATATATAACTAATAAACTATATAGAAGGAGATAAATGAATGGAAAAACAATTTTTGATGAAATTTTAATTTACTATATAAAAATAATATGTACCTTAAACCACTTATTCTAATTACCTCATATACAATTTTATAATATATTTTTGTCTTCACCAGATTCCTTATTATAACTTTGAATATTTAAAATATATTCCCTTCTTTGGATTACACTCTATCCCTATGGGTTATGAGATCCCCCATGACTTGCACTCTCAGTACCGACTTGTTCATGTATTCACAATGATCATTTATCATTTACTTTCTATGGAAACTAATGTTGTGGAGGCTGATGATGTTTTTTGTTAACAAAAAAATCTACCAAATCATCCCTAGTATCTATAAAATATGTTTATATATCCATTTGATGAAACATACCTAAACATAAAAAATATCTAAATCATAATGTAATAAAATATTTATACATATTAACCGTGCGAAATAAATGATATTTTTATACAAACAGTCACACATTTACTCTTTTTAACATAAATTTCATCAAAAATAGAGAAATTATATATTTTTCTCAAGTATATGAAATTCCCCCAATGTGAAATAACTATTAATTATCATGTAGTTGGAAATAAATTATTTAGACACCTTAGTTTTCCAAATTTTTTATATAAATGAACTCATATAAAATATTATCAATTGTCTCTATATATCAAGAAATGAATATTTTTGAAGTTGAATCATTTTAATATTATCATCTATTCAGAAATATTGTGCATAATGAAAGAATTACATAATCATACATTTAAATTTTTTATATATATCCTCTCCCATTTTTTATAGAAAAAAAACCATACTCTCATTCAAGTCATGGGATCTCTATTCAGATTTGATTTGCAAATATCTATAGAATCAAAATATATCATATTATTAAGACAATATGATCTCCCCAAAATATCCACTAATGTTGATGAACTAATCATCAATGGAAAATTAACTTTATGTAGAATACGATTTTCATCCCTTATCTAAATCAACTAAAACTATCTGTCAATTTATTAAAAAACAATATCAGTCTAATGGATATAGATATAACCCACCATACATTAAAAAACATATTTTTAACTCTAAATTGGTTGTTTTAAATTATTGTAATACTTTAAATTTCACCATCAAACACATAGGATTGAGTCCATGATGTACCTCTTTATATATAACCTCCCAATGAAATATCTAAATTGAAATGAAAAAATATGTAATCCAACCCTATCCTGATGGTATATATATGTGGAATATCAATAAAAACTATAATTTTTTTATCACACACATATATCTTTGAAAACTTTATAACACACACAAATAACATGAAATAATAATATATAAATTATGAACGCAAATATGTCAAGAACCCCAAAAATGATATATTGTAAAAAATATTGATCCTTTTGATATAAAGTAAATTTATAGATTAAAAATGTAATTTTTTTATCATGATGATATTAATAATATATATTACATACTAGTTTAATGTTATAATAATACATTACCCCCATGTGATACACCATTATGGATACTCCAAATTCAATGAATAAGTCTTTACCTAGAGATTGTGAGTACTAAAATTTCATGGAAAGCACCATTGATTATATTTTCTTGAATGGGAATGTTGAATTCTATTATATAGTGCATGGGTTGTGGGATAGAATCAAGTTGATAACCTCACTAATATATGAATGTAATAAAATATAATTTTTTTTAACATAATTAAAAATATATATATAATCCCTATATAGAGGATATAAAATATTTTTAACAGCCTTTTTACATGTAATATAATCCCAATCCATAAGTTTAAAAGCAAATAAAAATCAATTAAACACTTGAATACCTCTGGAATGATATAATTAAATGTTTTCAAACAAACATTCCCCTTATATTTATATAGAATATCACATAAAACCTCTACTAAATCAATATAAGTAATTTATAAAACATTATATATTCTGATGTGAAGATTAAAAAAATAATCAGTATATCTTGTAATGAAACAATAATTTGTCCATTTAGATGAATTATAATAATGCATCTATAAATGATGTAAATAATCCAATAATATATAAAAAAATATTTATATTTACACTGACCAAACTCATGCACATCATGAAATATATCTACTTCCATTACTGAACAACTAAACATTCCCCATACATATCATTATTTTAAAACCACTATATATAATCCCCTCATAAGTAAAATCACTAATAGAAGTTATTTTCCACAAATCTGAGCTTCATTATGAAAAAATTGTAATTATTTACCATAATTTGCCTCACTAATAGTTCTTATTGTAGGTTCCGGGCCCAACAGAAGTGCATTGTTAGGTGTACACAACTTTAATATTAGCATTAACAATGATCAATCCATGATCTATCATGATAATAAAATGCCAGATCTTCAGAATAGAAAAATGAATGAAAAATAAATATGGGACTCCTAGAACCATAGATAGGATCATCATATGTTGGTTATAATTAATTTAATTAATTGAAAAGAATTACATTGATGTAATTCTTTCTTCGTTGATGTTTCTGGTCACGATCTGATGTGATCTTCCATTGTATCGTATAATCCATGTGTAAGATTCTAATAGCAGTTCTCCACATGTTCTCCACGCATCTCTAGATGTCACCAATGGTATCGTTGGGTGCTCACGTGGAAGAGCCTTCGCTTGCGATTTCCTCCTTCGATCGCTATGATCTTGTTGAGGTGGATCACTCTCTCATAGCTTGAGAGCATTCATGGTGGAAAAATAATTCTCTCTTGGCTTGAGGTCTTTTCCAAATCCATTGTGCACAATGACACAAAAAATGCCTAGCCTAATAAGAAATATATAATTATTATTTTTAATTACATAGAATAATAAAATGAATTAATTAACAAAATTAATTTATTCATTTCATAAATTTTTTATTAATACCCCATGTCTAATAATAACAGTTGACTATTATTATTACTTAACATGCACCTAGTGTATTACAACTAATATTATTTAATTAAATAAATAATATTATTTCTCATAAATTTCAGAAAAATACACAACGTGTATATTTAATATACACGGCATGTACATTTATTTTTAATGTTTTTTTTATTTCGTCCACCACATTTATTAGACCTTGAACAATGGATATTTATTTTTAAAATAAATATCACTAAATTACTCGTTAATAATTATATTAATTCTCCCACAATATATTCTCTTTAATAACTAGTGTGGAAATAAATGTGATCAGCCATCCTTAAATAATTATTAAACAAAAATCTGGAATTATATTTATTTAACTTGTTAAATTAATATTTAACTGAGATGCTTGGAAACACAAAGTGTGTGACCCTCTAGGCCTCATTCTCAATGGAATTAGACGAAGCCTACCTAATGTCCTTGGGTAGTGTTTTGAAACATGCCAAGGCACCCACAATGAATGAAGTTATCGTTGCATTGACGTATCACCTCCTACGAACACTTACCGTGTAATATAATCCATTTGACTCAATATCTTGAATCAAGATGATTTCATGCTAGTTCCATTAACCCTTGTGATCAATTATTATTTCATTAACTTACTAGAATTAAACATCCCATTCCTTACCATGGACATGGATTTGTTTAGTCTATATCAATTCCATCAAAGGGACTGAGATATCAACTTCTGTTATGGAACAGAAGGGAAAAATCCTTTCTCTCATTATCTATTAATGTAGTATCACTCGTGACACACCCAATGTATCCTACCTCGCTGCAAATAGCGTGTCGCAATTGTTTTTGTCAATACATTTAAGGGTTCAAGTTGTAATACCCATTAATAATAATTTTAATGTATAAGGACCAATACACACGTCGGTAGATAGGAACATCCAATGACACTATGAAATGTAGATTTCATACTAGAGGGTCTCATTCTCATACTATCCTCCTAGATATTACCATGATAACACACCCCGAGAAGGTGCCTCAATGTTTAATGAGTCCTCAAACCTAATGGCCTGTATTTATCTATGTCCCTCAAATAACATAATTTGGCCCTAGAACATATATTTATGAATATGTTTAAGGAACATATGTTTTCTCATCATAGTAGGAATCCACTCTAACCCATTAATTTAGTAGAATTCATTTGGACATTATCACATGCATTATCACACATATTAACAATCAATATGTGATAAGGTATGAATGAATGAATAAAGTACAAAGTAGTTGGTTCTAGAGCACCAACTCTATCACCTATTAGTTTTCTATTTTTTGGGATCATGATATTGAATACATTCTAGTTTGTAATGGATAATTTTATTCTAGATTAAAAAATTTGAATAGATTAATTATAGATTATTTAGTTCTCCACATAATCTCTAGATTTCATCATCAATTTATCATGATTATTATATTTATATGAATGTTTTTTAAAATTAAAAAATGAAAATAAATATAAGAAGAAAAATATTTAAATCCACAATTAATAATATTTATCTATACAATGATATTTTATAAAATATTTAATGAGAACTAAATAACTAAAAAATACATGATATAGATCATATGAAAAAAATTAATAACATGTGACCAATGTTATAAAATATGTACTACATTCCCAAAAATAAAAAAAGAATCGTTTTCTTCTAACCTACATTATACATCATTCATATTGAAAATTATTCATACTTCCTATCATCATAAACTATTCATCCTCATATGGATAGGCCTTCATCTATCCCAGATCATGTATAATAGTAAACAATTGAGTATGAGGGGACACATGCATGTTTTTAGTAAAACATTCTGAATCAATGGTCTCTGATTTTCCATTAAAAATCTATCATAAATAAATTTTAGTTAGTGACAAACCAAATTATATATATAAACGTAACATAGTTATATTTATTTAATAACATAAAAAGTAAAATAAATAAATAGGTCCCCTTAATTTTTGATTCACATGTTCTAACTAATACACAAAGAATAAAAAAATAATTAAATGATACAAGGATTTAAATACATGATGAAATTAGTTATACATAATTTAAATGTGGGGAAATATATATATATATATATATAACATTTACATAGTGGAAAAATAACTATATATATTGATATGTTAATATTTTATTCTCTCATCAAAAATTATAAAATAATGTATGGTCGATCTACAAATAAACACACACACACATTTATTTATTTATACAAACAAAAAGAGATATGTATATATACATATAGTATGTGTTCTCTATATGAGACAAGGAAAGAGATAACTATATATGTAATATAAAAAAATGTTCTACATACCATTTATGATCTTATAGTTTCATGTAATCATAAAATAAACATATCAAAATTCATATGACAACAACATCTAAACATGAAATTATTAACAAAAATTATAATTTGATATGTACATGAATTATATAAAATCTAGAAACATTTTATCAAAGGTAATGTTTTCAATTTACTCATATTTAATACAAAATATATTTAGTTTAACATGTTTATAAATATATAATTTTCTAGTTTTAGTAGCAATAATAAAACCCCAAAATAATAATAATAATACTAATATATGATAGAGGAGGGTTCACCATCTAAAAATTATGTTGAGTCGTATCACTAATACCAGATGAATAAATATGAAACTAACATCCATAAATTTCAAGAACATATGACGATATTAATTAATGATGTGATTCCCAAATTAGAGATGCAATAGATATCTCGAAGATTATTATGAACATAAAATTCACTCAATAATGCAGGAATAATACAGTATATTATTGATCTTTAATATAAAAAATTATATTTTACCATGCTAGATGTGAGGCATAAGGTATAATGTTTGAGAGCGAACCCAAAAAAGGTTAACATTCAAATGATGACAGATAATGATAAATAAGGGTAATTAAAATTTTAAAATATCAATTATATATATGTTAATAACTTATTCTTATTCATTTCTAGTATTAAATTAGGGGGCAATACCAATAAAATTTAAATTAAAAACAAGGTACAAAACAGTCAGGAACATGTTAAATAAGGATGTTATAAAATATCCCCAAAAACCTAGTTGAAAAACATTACAAGCCTTCTAATTATCATGACCCCTTATGGCACATTGATAATTCATTTTATTTCATCTATAAATATATTAAATGTATTTTTCTTATATTTTTCAATTATTTATGGTCATTATTTATCTATAATTATTAAAAATATGAACTAGTTTTATTTTTCAAATCCATTATTTAATCCAATTATAAATTAATTATCTAAAAATGAATAAATACATTTTATGTAATTTTATTTATTAATGATTAAAAAAACACATTTCAAGTATGATTTTATGATAACAAATATAAAATGTGTATTTCATATTTTATTATAAAAAACACAACATTGAATATGTGTTTCAATGGTTTTCCTATAATAAATAATATCTAATTTTTATTTAAAACAATACCATGTTAATCACAATCATTATAAAAAATTAATAAAGAATAGTTGAAGAATAAAAATAACTACATGAAATCATGAAAAAATAATAATGTTTAGATATAATTTCATTTATTATTTTAGTGTCATTTGACAAAATTTTCTTTGAATGAATGAATTTTTTAGGAAAACAAAGTGGATTCTTATAAGATAATTTAATGAGACATGTTAATTTCATGGGAATACACAGTATATTCTATATGATCCATAGGATTATTTTTCATTACAAAATATTTCATCATAAAAAAGTGTATAGATTAATAAATATAATGCGTAATAAATTTCATAATGTGATAAATTTTTTTTGTTCAATTGTGAAATTTCAAAATAATGACCCTATGGATTAAATATGAGAGTCAGAAGAGAATATCATAAATGAGTTAATTATAGATACTAAATATATATATATGACCCATGAAAAAATATCAGACATCATAGTAAATTAATTTTGGGGTTTAATAATATAATGTCACACTATGAAAAAATAGAAATTTTTTTATGAATGTTGTGAAATTTTACTTTTATCACCATATATTGGAAAAATGAATTTTGAAGACCTATTGAAAATATTTTTGACATCAATTTAAAAATATATGATTTTATATAAATTATTTTTACTTAAATTATTAAATATATTACATTAAAAATCATATGAGAACATGTTTTAATGTCGGTAATATATATATATATATATTATTTTTTTATGTCGATCATTAAATATCAAATATTAAAACTATTACATTAAATTAATTTGTTATACATATCTAAATAACATAAAAATATTCTATTAACTATATCATCTTCCATAATATTTAATCATATTAATATATAACAAAAATGTAATTAATAAACTAAAACAATAAAGATTATAATAATATTACAAAACCAATTTTTTATTACCCATGATCTATTATTGGATAAAATCAATGACTTTTTCATATTATACCATTATAATTGTTATAAATAAATTTTTTAGGGATAGAAGTACATTTTGGGAATGAATTTTTCATCAGATATTTAATATAAATTACGAGACTCATAAAATTTCAGGTATAATTCATGCCCAATTATTCAAAAAATAATAAATAAAATATAAAATAAAAATGTAGTTAAGAAGTAAAATAATTCAACTCACTAATTTATATACAAAACTACCATAGATGATTTTTATCAATTGAAAAATATCTAACACTTCTAGTAATATATTTTTTGACAAAAATGTATATACCTTAATAAAAACTATTGTGATACATTATTATTAAAAACCAAATGTCATACCATAACTACAACATAGATAAATATATCTACATGTAAAATAATTTTTTATATATTTGTGTGTATAAATATTCATAACATGACTCCCAAATATATTCCTAAATTTCATGAATGTCCAATTACTAATCAATTTTCCATTGACATTGAAAATAAGTGATTAATTTTAAGAACAAAATATTTTGAAATTGTTAGTGATGAATAAAGGTAGTAAATGAAAACAATAAAATCCATTATTTTCAATTAATAATATTTTTGTTCTTATTTATAATAAAAAATATATACCTTAGATAACCCTATTAATTATAGAAAACATGAGAAATAAGAAATTATTTTATTAATAATCCAATATATTATCTTATTATACTCATACTATGGATCATTAACCTCATTGGTGGATCTTGAATTTGATTACATAACTCATCCAAATGACACATGTTTGGGAACATCCATTAATCTCCAAAACATTTCCCTTTCATATATACAAAATAGTTAATTTTCATTGTACCCAACCAAACTATTTATATTAAAAAAATTAATAACAAAATATAGTTTCCCCAAAAAACCAAATAAAATAATACATTCATGTGGCTCAATACCCCTATTTTCTAAAAATTACTTATAAATACTGATTACAATGGTTAAACCAACAAGACCTATTACCCATCATATACCCCAATCAGAAAAACAAAAATATAATATCATAGTTGAAAAAAATATTTTTTAAATAATTATTTACGGTGAATGGGATAAAAACATTAATCACACAACAATAAAAGAATTCTTGAATAAGACAAAACTATAATAGATATAAAATTCACAATAATTCAAACTGATAGGTCATATCAAAAATCAAAAATATGTTTTTTTTATACTTGAAGATTGAACAATGAATCATGATTCATGGTCCAAAATATATATTTCTCATAACCTAGAATCAATAGACCTATCTAAAGATGAATAAGATGGTGTGAAAAAAATAGATTGGTCAATGTGTTCACAATATCAATGATGATTAAACCATATATTTGTGGTATATTTGACTATTAATAGGGAGAAAAAACAATGATTGAATTAGAATACATAATATTTCATTATATATAAAATAAAAGAATTTGATGTTGAGTTATAGTGAGTAAATTGGTTTACAATGTGTTTATTGGCATTCTGAAATTGAAAATCATGTAACCTAATCATAATACATGGTCATGTTATATAGTCCTAGGGAACTAATATTAAGAATAAAAATAATTACTCTATTCAAAACCTATTAAAATTGGTTATTTTTTCTAACAATATATAGAAATTAAGTAATTATAAATATTTCTTTATCTCTATCATTTTTCATTTATTGTTCAGTTGCAATGTCCCCGTGATAATAAACCTATTCATTTGACCCAAAAATGTCCTAGAAACTCATAAATTAAAGATAAATAAAATATAATAATTTTATACTTATGTATAATACATAGTATTTAAAATGTTCATCAATGTACCTCATTTTATCTCCAAAATGTAATTGGATACCAATAGTTTAAGTCAAATTTGGATTCAAATTGAAAATATGATCCTCCATTTCCCTCATATCCTACTGAATTAAAATATTCTTTCACAACATTTCATCATTTAAAATAAATATTATTTTAATTGTAATCTATATCATGTCAAAAATTCCCGTCGGCAACTCCACATTGTTTTTATATTCGTTTAAATAAACCATGTATAATTAAATAACATGAAATTATTCAGGTATGTAGATCTTCATAAATCCACATGGGACATTTTCAATGCTTAAAAAATTAATTTAAAACTCTATAAAATAAGATAAACATACTACTCAGTAAATAATCATATATAGTCTCGCCTAATTAGTTCTCAACCAAACCTAAACCCCCTATTTTGTTTATCTATATATCATGGTGACACTCACAGTAATACTTAAATAATAATTAGAAGATAAAATGGTCATGTATGATGATCTATTTCAATTATTTCTTATATTGGGTTTGTCCCAACGTTTTTTCATATTTGGTGAAATTGAATCTTAAACAAGCCAATACAAAAAGGTATCAAGAGATTTCAAGCACCTAATTATTCCAAAAAAAATATTTTATATTATTATACTATAAAAATTATTTAGATCGATGCATTTCAATTGAATATCAATATATATTGTCATATAATGGAATACCAAATTTATATGTTACTTGAATAATCCCCACAATATCACATATATTCTTTAAAAAATTACACAAATGTAATTTTTGTATATTTGTTAGGCCATCAATTTTAAGGTAGTAATAATTATTTAACATTAGTTGACTACCGATATCTTTAATATTCCATCTCTAAATAATCATGTAAATAATGGAATAAAATATTATATAATGTATTAAGGAACTCCATAATCCCTAAAAGCCTAAAAAAAATTATATTGTACAATGTTATTCATCTCAGAACACCACCTAAAAATGAAAAATATTTTCTACATTTTTCGAGTTCATCATCATCAAACCATTTAAAATATTATTTTATTAAAATATAGGGAAATAATTTATAAAATAAATTATAATTTCTCCTCACATCCTAATTGTCATATGAAAATTGTTAAAAAAATTAAAGAGTCCCTGGTGACTTATAAATAACATTCAGAATATTAGGCCCCGAGATATATAATTAGTCTTACCATATCAATCCCATTGATATAAAAGTATAATATGGTTCCATAGAACATATTCACCACTCAAGGATGAAACTTCCAAATGGATTACCAGAAAAATATGATAAATTATTTCTATAGAGATAAAAGATCCTACACTCTATCTAGAATATATTGTGTTATATAGAATGTTATGGACCAACCTTCCTGGTTGTTACCACAATTTATATAGTTATTAATTATCATAAATTTATCATCTATCTTTTTTAACTTCATTACATGGCTTATAAGAGAAGAAAAATTATAGATCAGATGTAAATTCAAAGCATTTTCATATTCATGATAATTCAAATAAAAACATTCCACATAGATCAATATATTAGTCTACTCCAATGATTCCCTAAATATTTATTCTTTCTAACATAATGAATACAATATGATGCTATACTCACATAGTTCACATGATAAATAAAAATTAAACTCGTAATGAAACTATGGAAACATTCACTAAATTTGTTTAAAATCTTATTGGAATAACATTAACAACATTATTTTATGATAACATCAAAAAATTATGAACATAAAAATAATTATTACTCCTTTTAATTAATGAAAGAAGAAAATAAAAAATCTCTCAAGCATAAAATAATTATTCTCATCTAATGACAATTATTATTTATATACAACCACATTATATCATTACCTTATAACAGAAAAAAAACATTCCAAATATGAATTCTTGTGTTAAAAATTCAATTTTGAATCTTTTGAATGATTGTCTATAGAACCTAATTAAATATCCCCTTTTTCTCATAAAAATATCCCTATCACATTTCAACATAACCAAACATCACTAATTTCTATGTCAGTTCCATCAACAATGAAAATAACTGTGAGATGACATGGATAATGCATCTCTAGTAATATACCAATATAAGGAGCATGTAAATCTCATAGATACTCTTGAGCTACACCCAATCAATTCTTTCATTTACTATACCTAGGACCATGGAGGAACCCTTTTTAGAAATCATTTTTCCTAGGATCCCCACAAAATTTAAAAAAAAATTGATATTTAGATATCATTTTATAGGACATATTTACTCTTATTATCTATTTAGTAATCTATAAATTCCACCCATGGTTCCCCTTTAAGACTAAATAATTTTAGAATTTTATATATAAAAAACATGATAATTTAGATAAACTATAAATAAAATAAATGATTCTTCAAGGAAAATAAGACATGAAAAAATCAATATTTTTATATACAAACACAAAAAATTCATAATCCTTGTATGTTCTTATAATATGTATTTTTTTAATTTATTCCTTATTCATACTCAACTAGTGATATAATAATCTCAAATATGTATCAAAAAATCCAAAAAAATCAAATAAACTATTGTAAAATTCTATCAAGATACGTTAAAGTTTATTTAGTCATCACTGTTTCATTGATAATGTTATAGTAGTTGATAAAAAAATAATATTGAACCAAAACTATAAGTCCCCATCGTTTAATGATATATAATAATGAATTAAATCCAGATTTTGACATCATTTCTCATTGAGGATCTTTTCAGGTTCATAGTTTTAGGGAATTAATCCAGTACCATTACTTAAGAAAACCCATAAGAAATAAATGTGGACACTTCCAAACAGTATCCATTTTTTCAGTAAAATAATCAATTTTAAAATAAAACTTTATTATATTTCGAGACACATCCTCAATTCCTTAAACATGACATGTTCCTTGTACTTACCAGTATTGAGACCTAGGAAAAAAATTAAAACAAGTGATGTGAAAAAATATCACTAATCGTTATAAATAAAGAATTAAATCTTCATTCCATTGATATATTAAACACATGAAAACATTTTCAAAAAATTGTAATTCTCATTTAAAAAACAGAAGTTCAATAAAAAATTTCATGAAATCATAATATTCCTAAAAACATTATTAGATATCATAAATCATAAATTGATCTAGTGGAATCCATATCAGATATACATTGTATTATTCATAACTATCACAACTACAGAGGGAGTAACATTCATGGTTACGTTTGGAATACTTATCACATAATATTCCCAAAATATCTTAGGAGATACCATATAATTTACCTTCATCTCAATAAATAATGAATTGGAGAGAATTCATGGTAGCACACTCTATAACATTATAAAGGTACAATCCAAATACATAAACAATTCCCATGAACCATAACATTTTCATAACACAAAAAACTTGCATAATGGAAAATTAATATTTCCTCTTTGAAATCAGATTACATCTTTACAATCCAGAAACTATGAAATTAAAAAAACATTATTTTAAAACAAAATGGTAATAATTTATAGTAAACAAAAATACATAATAGAGAAAAAAAATTGATAAATTAAATTCATGGCGTTTATGTTAAAAACATTTCTTGTAATAGAAATAATAGTTGAATTTTTAAAACGCATTGAATACATTTAAAAAGATGATTTTTTAATCAAAATGTCCAAAAAAATTAATTTTTTTTTTTAAAAATAACTATTAAAAACACATTTCCATAAAATAAATCCATGAAACCATTTTTAAAAAATGGACATTAATGTGAATTATTTATAGAATATACATTTAAAACATTTAAAATTATATTTTAGTTAAAGGGGCCCTTACAACTTGAGGAACTATTGAATAAAAATTATTAAATAATAACATTAAATAAAAAATTTAATATCATGATAATATAGTAACATTTGATATAATTTGTCATTTCTCTTTTATATTCAAAATATTGAATAATAAGTGTGCATAACATCAAGATATGCCTCAATGAGTCAAGAATGAGTAGAAGTCCTTTATCATGAGTATGAATCATCACATAAAATAATTTTATTCTTGAATAATAAACAAATGTAAATTAATAATTTCTTTTTAAAATTATATAGTTATTTAATTTATTTTATATCACTTATTTATATGTTTTTAAAAAAGATAATTATTTATGTTCATATCAAACATTTTGTCAATATTCGGTACTTGAGTTGAAAATAAACATGGTTTGATGTCACTGGTCCATGTGGTCAAAAGTTATTCATCTACATAATAATATTAATTAAATCATTTTCATTATAATAAATAAATATAACTTTTAAATCAATCTATTATGTATGGTTATGAAAAAATAACAAAGTTATAGTCATATAGACGGTACGTCGTACATACACATGAGTAACATTTTCCATTTTTAAATGATAGTTATGGAAATAATTTATGTATTTTAATATATTTAAGGAATAATAAAAACATAATTAATATCATGTTAATAATTTAAATATAAATATATGTGTAATTAATGTAATTTAAAGATTAACAATGAATTATATCTTTTTATGCAGGTGATAGTTCACACATTTGCACGAACGACGTTTCCATTTTTATATGCATATAATGTAAGAATATAAATGATCATTAATTAAATAATAATTATTAATATTTCATGAATTAAATATATTACCATTAATTCTATTATTATAACATGTAATGAGATACAGTTAGGGAAAATGAGTTAGATCGGTTTGTGGAGGTGATAGTTCACACCTACACATGAACGATTAATTCCATTCCCACTTTATAGAACACGATATTGATTTTGGTTATGATATTAACATAATAACATCTAAATGTTTTTAGAACACTGGAGTTATTATTTCACCATAGACTCAATAACATTTTAATCATATTGAAGAACCAATAAAATATTAATACATAAATAAAAACATCATATTCCCATCAAATGATTACCATTCTTAACAACCTAACACCTCTAGAAATAGTGTTATGCCTAAAATAATTCTTATATAATGTGGGGGAGGGATTAATGGAAGTTTTTGGTCTTAAAATTGCAATTCCAAGAGGTTTTGGTAGTGTTAGGAAAATAGAGGAATGAGCTATCTTTTATAAGAGAGGTGTCGGGAACCCTTGAAATTATTAAGAGTATTAAACTAATATAAATTGGATTTTGATTGAAAATGGATCAACATTAAATTTTTATAATATATGATTATTAGGGGTTGAAATATAAAAATCCACTGATAATTAGACCGGTTTATATTTAATTGAAATAATTTTCCTTTTGTTTTAGTATTTTTTACTCTTATTGATTTATCAAGTAATTTATACTTTGAGAGTTTAAAAATACTACCAAATCACGAAAAAATGATATATGTGTCATTAAAAAACTTCTATACCTATAATTACTATTTTTTATGAATAAAGTTTTTTATAAATTTTATATCGTTCAATTCGGTATTTTATACTTTAAGTAATTAATTATTTCAATTCTGGCACAATTAATTACATGACTTTTCAAAAAAGAATAACAACTTGATTCAGTAGAAAAAACTACATCAAAAAAATCATAACATGTCATATTCATCCAAATAATTCTTTAATGGCATAAAATAATTGAAATTAAATTCTTTTTATTATTATTAATATCATTTTTAGATTATTTCATTAATAAATCAAGTATTGCATCATTATTGTGTCCTCCTTTAATTACAAACATATTTCCTAAAAATTATAAGTAAATTTCCATGTTTTAGGTAATATGTGAACCATTCAATGTACTATTAATCATATATTACATCACTTATAGAACCCCATATTATAATTTTTTCAGTATGAAGAGACATATTTAAGGCATATTAGCCTTTACTTTAAATTAAAACTTATAAATGATATAATCACACCAAAGAGGCATCAAAAGGTCACCATTTCTACCAAAATATTTCCATGGTCGAAAATAACTAATCAAATAATATTATTATATGTGTTCGTGTAATTTTATATTATTATAATATTAATTTTACCTATAATTTCTATATTTATCTTTAACCATAGTAAATAAAATAATAAAGTTACTAGCCCACAAAAAAATATTTTGTTCATGATGGACCAAATTTTTCATATTGATTGAAACCATTTATTTACAATTTTTTTAATTCAATTCACCAAAGTGTTTATATTAGGTTTAATACTATTCGCATTCAAGGATCGATAAAATTCGATTTTTAAGTAAAATAATACAAAATTCACCTAGATTTTTTATTTAATTTTAATTTGATAATGCTTCTAATAAAATACATTGGATGAAATGATAAAAATATATCCTATTATTCATTAATACTATTTCATAGGATAAACTAAAAATATAAATAAGATAGATGAAAATAATATTCTCAAATAAAATGTCTTATTTTTTACTAGGCATTAAAATATGAATTTTATTAGAAAAATACCCAAAATTCAACAAAAGTAAATTTTGATGTTTTATTTCCTAATAATAAGGTTATTTTGTCTATTATAACATAAAAAATGAATATAATATATATTTAAAAATTCCACCTAATCAAAAGGAAGTAAAAATTGTCTTTTTTGAAAAAATACACCTTTTATACATAAAATTGAATTTCTTCTTAAATAAAGTATAGAAAACATATAATATAAAGTTTAAAAAAATATATAAATTTATATTTTTCTACAAAAATTATGATTTTATATTTTATAAATTCAATTATTCATACTTAAATATATTTTCTTAATAAACATCCTTTATACTAATTTGGTTTTCATATTCATTTCTGACTAACTTTTGAACAATTAAACCAATATACAAACATGTGTAAACCCTATTTTCACAGTTTAGTTAATATCATTCATTACATCCATTCTAATGGCTATGCGATAACAATAACATAAAATAATAATATTAATAATATATTATTTTCAGTATAGATTTGTCTTGTGTGCAACGTACGATTTCAGAGAAATCTGTTTTTGCTTGTCAGGTATTCTATTAGACATAGTGCCCCTTTTAATGTAAAATTACTACCTAATTAATAAATATTAATAAACATGAAAAGGTATTATTCTCGAAATACCTCGGATGTAAAAAACCACATAGGGAAAAAAACTAAATCTACTATTGGAAAAATGAATCGCCAAATAATTCCCTTCCAATTAAATTACAATATTTAAATTTTCAACTCATACGTATCTATATAGTACATGTTATATAAATGTGATAAATAAAAGTAATTTCTACATATTGGTTGATGGAATATTTTTAGGCCCTCTCTACTAAATTATTGGAAGAGTCTTTTGTGGAAGAATAAAATTACTATTTCAAATTATTGAAAAAAATAATTCATTAGGATTTCATAAACTATAAACCGACCCAACATGATAAAAAATCACATCCACAAGATATTTCCCATGATGATTCTCTTAGTGACTACAAGTATCCCACACCCATCAAAAACTATCAATATTCATATTAGTTTATTTAATGGAGTGGTTTCATTCATATTATCAATCATGGTATTTTAACATAACCATTCATAAAATTCCCACCATGATATCCAACATGTTCATACTGATAACCCTAAAGGGTCACCATGTTTCATCATAGGCTGAGATCATTATGGGTGATCAATTGTTATTTGAATAAATAAATCTACAAAAATCATATAAGATAATCCAAAAATTTATTGTTACATTGATAAAGTTATAAGTGAATGTATAATATCATTATATATTTCAATTATTAATATAATTACTATATAAATACATTTTATTATCTTTTTCATTCAATTTAATTCTATAGTTTTTCAACAAAAACACTTTCACAATACACAATAGTATCTCTATTGATAATGTACAAAGTAAATTCCATATTAAATATCGTAGATTATTTTAAAATGTTTAATATTTAATTTATATTATAAAAATAATAATTATATTTCTAAACATTTAATTAAACCTTACAAATATGAATATTTAGACACTATTAATATAAATAACGATCAAATGTATTATATATATATTGAACATACCACATCCAAATTACCAAGATTTCTACGACCATATTTTTTAATAGTTTCTACAAATTATACACTTTTATAATCCTTCATCATTAATATAATCAATTCGCATATTTTAATACCATTCCTCTAAAATAATCACTCTATAAGGGGGAATCATCAAAACAATGTAAATACATTAAAATCATAGAATGGATCATTAGGTCTAATAGGTCGAATACCCTGAGTGGGGGGGGGGTGAATCAGGGTATGGAAGATTATAAAATTCTACCATTCAGATCTGGTTTTGTTGTCAGAAAAAACTCAATTCTCTCTTCCTCCCATAAAAATATTTTGAAAGAAATGAAATCATGCGTAGGACACATTGATTTTTACTTGGTTCACCCTCATTGGGGTGTGTCCAAGGACTATATAATGGAAATGTTCCAATGTACCAAATTCACTAAGGCTCATGACCAGTAATGAGTATAATGCTCAGGATAGATCTCCTATTCCAAAGCTCTTTGCCTTTATGAGGTTTAGGTTTTTCTCACTTCATTCCCAAGGGTCAATCCCTATGCCTCTTTCTCTGGATCACTATCAGTGGAAAGGAACATCGTCTTTCTCTTCCTTCTCTCAATGCTCTTGTAATCAAATCCACACACAATTTATAGACTTGATGTTCAAACACCGTTTACAGACATGTAGGTCCCTTAATTTTCATGAATTCATGTGTCCTCACCTGTAAGTAGATGCTCTGTTGAAGTTCTATTTTTACCTATAGATGATGTCCACCTTCCCAAGTACTACTAGGTATTGGAAGACACATTCACAAACAGAATTAAATCTTTTTTAGGATACCATGAGAAAACTGTGAATAACCATTCTCTCATATTTAATGAGTACATGGTTTGGCACACGAACCACATTCATCACGTACTAATACCTCTTACGTAAACCTCATATGTCTCTGGACATCTTATTTCATGAACCTCCTCTATCCACAGAATACCTCATCCATAAACCTCCTCTGTCCATGGACTACCTCCACCTTCACTACGGTGTAATGCAACTACGTACAGAGTTCATGAACCTCCTCTGCAAAACCCCTCTTGTCCATGAACAATTTATTTCTCATAGAATGTGTTTGCTTTCGCATACCAGAGTCCCCCATCTACATAATACTCACGGAACATTCCCTCTCATGTACATGATATTCCTCTTTTGAGTACGAAGACAATTCCTTTGGCTTACCAGACATCCACTTCCACGTACTAGACTTCCTTTGTGGGTTATTAAACCCTCCAAACACCTTCAAGAAATTCCTTCCATATGAACCACTTTAGTCTTCTCAAACCACTTTGGCCATCTCAAACATCCTTTAGACATTTCCAAAATCCCAGAGAAAAATATGATATCTAATGATGTTCTATATCCATAATAGTAGGTGGGATAAGCATTTCTTATATAGAAAAAGTTACCTTCTTAATCTGCTAAATCAATATTTACCAAATCGTGATTCGAACCAGCCTCCATCACCTAAAAACCATTTAGTCTCCGCGAACCACAATCCATCAACAAACCACATTATTACATGCTCTACGTACTATCTTTTCTCATACAGGGTAGACGTCCTCCACTGAATTCTGCCCATCTGTGTACCCCACTGCCGGTCAGTTATGAATTGGATTTGGTTCCACAAGTAAAATTCGTGTATCATTCCTGCTACCTGGTACGCAACCACAAACCCTTCCTAGAAATGGTATGTGATCTTTGTCCGGGGGTCCACATTCCTATTCTTTTGCTGATTTTGTTCTCTACTATTCATAATAATTATAGATTTTGAGGCCCCAAAAAAATCTGTTTGGAAGACAACAACTATTCTCATTTGCGGTCATCTGTCATTATCAACAAACACATCCACACCCAAAAAAACAAGATTATACCTTGGAGGGATTTTATCCAAAAATAAATAATATAAAAAATCCATCTATTGATATCCCTGATATTTAATAAAACAATATAAATTCTATTCCAAGGTGATTATATTCAGATCTCAAAGATTTAGTCAATTACAAAAAAAAATTAATCACAAGAAGATAAAAATATTTTAAATAAAATTATTTCTCAAAACAAAAACTTTTCAAAAAATAATAAATATTATATTTTGAGGAAGAAATAATTCTTTAATGTAATTTAATTTTTTATCATCTCTACACATTCCATCTATAATGCACAAGCATTATACCCATCCCATCCCACCATAGGTGTAAAGACCCATAGATAATGACCAAACAACACTTTATATGGACACCTTATTGTCCCGAATAATTTACAATATCATTGGAATCTACAATATCAAAATAATTATACTAAATATGAATTTAATGGGTTGAACATGTGGATATATATAAAATGAATCCACACATAAAAAATTATCATTATTAATCCTTTATAAACTCAATATGATACCATTTTTCAATGTCATAACTTGGATGAACACAAATAAATAATCATGTAATAATCATCATATTTCATCGAACATGTTCCCAAATATCCAATGATAAGAAACCAGTGTAAATATATATATATATATATTCATTGTTGAATAATATCCATAGAAGGAATTATAAACTATAGAAGGATATATAAATTTAATCTCTAATACAATGATAATAATAATCAAGATATTAATAATTTTGAAATTCCGAACATTGTGTATGGAATGAAATAAAACAATTCATGTCTCAATATTTCATGAAAGAGTTAGATATATGAAAACATTATGACACCGATGTTCAAAATATTATAATGTTTCATGATTAAATGCCTTAAGGCATGTAATGATTGTAGATCATAGAATCAATTAATAATGAACATTTTATCTTTGTTTTTATCTACACTATAAAAAAAATCTACACACTTTCTATAATATGAGGGTAGAATCAAGTATAAAAATAAAATTATTTAATATACATGGAGCCCATGAAATATAATGTATAAACTATTATTATTTATATAAATATTCTATTTAAAACATGATAGAAAATTTCTGAATTGATAATAACTAGAATCTTTTAAATGAATTAATAGAGTTGATGATGACTATAAATCTTTTATTTTCTCATAACATTTTATCCCTTTTTTGTTTTCCACTAATATATAATAAATAATTAATCCTTGTAACATAATTATTGATTAATAATAAATTATTTTTTTAATAATATTAACTCATATATCATTTAAAAACATACCATGGAATTATTATCTTCATCCATGTAATGAGTATCACAAAAAACATTTCTCATATAACACATTTGATAGAACATAAAATCCACTATATCCTCTTACCCCTTTCATCAATACATGATAAATTTTTTTCATTTTAAATTCCCAAAAAGAAATTTCATGAACACTTTTAATTCCTAGAAATAAATTACTTAAATTCAACATTAAAACCAAATTATAAATTCAACAGATTTTTTATTCTCATTACATGAATATTCACACAATTATATAGTTTTTTAAAAACAATTATGGTTTATTACCAAATTATTTCATGTCACATATCAAATGAATATTTTTTAACTTGTTCAATCCAATAAATTATTTAATTAGATAACAAATAGCCACACTAGAATAAAGACTGAATAAGTTGTATCTATCATATAAGATGTGGAATGATATAGAATTTTGTGTTTGTAGTTTTAAAACAAAATAATATATCATATTCACATGAAAAATGAATATTGAATCATTTCTCTTTTTTATGCTATAAAATATATAATCCTTTGTGTCATGAAAAAATCAATAGAAATCAATATAAATCAATCTATCAATTGGATAATTTAATTTATGTGGATAAATATATATTTGAAACATTGTGAGAGGTCATCATTATAAAATAATTTATAGCATTCTTATTCAATCCATCATAAGGTTAATGGAATCATTTATTAATACAGAATCACAAATATCAATAGGCAATAAAAAATGCAAAATTTTAGATAATGTTGAATAATTTAATGTTTTTTACATGAGGTTAATGAAAATTATAAATGATGTAAATATAGCTCAAATACATTCTGGAGTTATATATTTCATTTAATTGTGAATTAAACAGGCCTAACTAACTATTCCTACAAACCACAAATTCATGGAAATTATTCCTAGTCATTCAAGGCGATTCACTAAACATGGATTGCCCTTTATATCACCTATAAATATAATAATATCATGACTTAGGGTTAAGGTGACTTTTTATCAAACCATGAATACCTATAAACAGAAATAACAAATAGATATGAAATTAAATATTCATTAAAAACTCAATGATAAATATACTTATTATCCAAGAAATGAAAATCAATGATTTAGATTTTAGAATCCTCTATATAAGGGATAATCATTCTGAATTTCTAAGAAATATCATTGAACACTGAACTGTGATTTAATCATTTTGATCAAATTTATAATCTAAAATCCAACCATGATAAAATTTTCCTAAACCAATTGACTATATTTCTCATATAAGACATCCTCATATTTTTTGAATATTCAATCATGATTTTATTTAAATGAAATATATTTCCATGTTAATAAAATGAAATCAAATATCAACATCACAATCATGATAGGATCTAATTGATTGATGGTCATGGAATACATTATGTGTATAATTATGATAAAGCGGTAAGGCTAATCAGTTGGTTGTATCCAAGATACAGTTAAGAAAATAAAAAAAAATCAAATTAATTTATAAATTATTTTACCTTGTTTTAACATTATCTATTGAACTATGTAAGATGAAAATCAAGGAAATATAGGACCACTAACAAGAAAATTTTTCAATCTCCTCAAAAATAATCATTATATGACTTTTGGTCGTATTGATCAATTATAAAATATTATAAAATATATTTTAACTACTCAGATACTAGGTTGGCACCCATCGAATAATATTTATCAATTTTAGTCTCTAAATATAATGAATGACTGTGTCTACTATATAGATTGCTAATAATTAATCCTAGTTTCAAAATGTATCAAGTAGGAGTAGTGAATAATAAAAAATATCATAAGCCAAATTCTATATTCATAAAAAATTATCAAGATCTAAAAGCATATTAATGAACACATTTTTAATGATAATATTTTCATTAGATTGTCTCCCAGAGTTGTTTTTACTATATAAGAACACATCTATGATACATTGGACTACAAAGTCCCATAATATCACAATAATGCGAATCATTTGGGATTTTGGGGAAGACAACATATCTCACTTCGAGTATACCTATGTTCTTCACTTGTGAAACCATCATCAGATAAATTTACATAGGCTCTTGTATGTGTGACTTGTTAGAAATATATTTTATTTTCCCTTATGTGTACTTGTAATATCTTGATACTCTATTATATAATACCCCTTTAATAATGAATGTTATTATTAATAGGGATGTAGAGCCTCACACAGATGGGAAAGTCACCTCAAAAATGTTTAATCTGAACACATTCTATAAATAAAATTCTAATTCCTAATTTAATGACACAATCTTACAAGAGTATGAAAAATTATTAGAGATATATTCACATATTTCATAACATAACATGAAAACCACATTGATGTGATAAGAAGAAACATACTCCCCAAATATAGTCCTGTTAGCTTTTTCAGAATCCCTATACATACCCAAACACATTAAATATTTTATGTACATAACCATTCATGCTAATGTGATTTTTTTTAATTTAATGTTTAAACCATTCATAAAAACATGTTGTTATCCATTTCATGACTTTAAAATCCTCACTATTATTTTTCAAAACTATATGGAATGGTCTATACATAGTACCATTAAACGCAAAATAAACTAGTTCTAATTACCAATTTAGATGATAAATGGGACCCATTGATTAGGATCAATCTCTGTATTACTATAACCACATATTACATTAGAGTTGGTATTCCCAGATAAAAATATCACCTTCCATGTGTGTATTAGAAACATGTGTTCCTATATATAGGTTAACATTAAAATGTATCTTTCATTCTCAATAATTAAATCTATGTTTCCTCTATTGAATCTAAATAATGATTATCACTTGTGGACCTCAAATCTTGGGTTTCCATACTAAATATTAACTGTGACTATTCCCATTGTACTCCTAATTATGAGTTTCTAAAAGGACTCCTAACTATATGTGTCTTCACTAGACTGTAGTCCATTTATATAATTAATAGAATCCAAACAAATAGATTCCCCATAGTACTGTAAATAATTGGTGTCCAAATAAGCCTCTCGACAAGGAATTCATTACTGTTTAGAAAAATAATAATTCCATGGTTCCAATATATTACCTTTACATATCAATTTCCATATTTATAGTATTAAATTTCACTAATTGAATAATGTGATTAAAAATATAACGATACAATATATCTAGATTTCTCAGACATCCATTGAAAATTAATTAACACTTCTATGGTAAGAAGAGTTTTATTAAAGATATCTCTAAAAAGGTGGAATTGGAAAATTGTTCAATATTATATGATAAATCTATTAGAGGTTTCATCATAAGGATATATGATCCATATTGGGATGATTTCACATGTTTTATTTCAATTCAATGATGATATCCATCAAAAACTCCTCAACAATGAGAATCCACTACACTTTAAATAAAATAAAAATCCCACTAGTTCAAAACTCTATTTAAGTTATGAATGAAAGGTATAAAAAAATTTATGATCCCAACATGTATCCATTCAAATTAAATAGATTCATATTGAGTATCATTTGGAATCATTTAAATTCAATATTCTATTATTTCTGGGAATTACATTTCATCACTAGTTAAATGGTGTCTACTAAATAAGGTGTATGATTTTACCATGCAACATCAGTTGGGGAATGAAGTGAATTTGATTTTATAGATCGTACTATTATTAATGGGACTAAAAATGTAGTGATACCATATACTTATTTATAGGATTTAATTTTCGGTTCTCCCATAGATTAAAATAAAATTTTTTTCAATGAAGAAATGGGGGAAACACTACAACAAAAATCCTATAACATATATATATATATACACAATGTATCCAAATGTAGAAACAATTAAAAAAAATTACAATAATTAATGTATAAAAAATTGTCAGAGAACTGCTGGGATAAAACATTGAATACAAAAAAAACATCTCAAAATATTGTTATCATTTTTGAGGTAGGATGACAAATGTGACAGTTTGATATTGTTGAAAGCAGAACATTCCCAGTATTGAACATGGCCAACAAAGTGATAGGTATCGAGGCCCACAACAGAAGCTAGTGGGATGGTGATTTTAAAAAATTTCATCAGAGGTTTGATTGTACTTGTTGATGCCGACGATACGAGCCCTGGAAAGGTCAAAGGATCTCTTTTAAATTAAAAGGAGCACAACATAAATTTGAAAACATACCCATTTCAAATTCTAACATGCTCTCCGCATATACTCATCGCTGATGATCACTGCTTGAATAATCCATATAATAATCCCTCTAGATCATCCACACAAACATCAAAAAACTTTTGGAACCCCGATCATCGATGTCTAGGTGCTAGCACTACGATCCGACGATGTATTCGACGTCCCGCTGATCACCGCATCAAAATTTCTTTAATGCATGAGAGAGAACATGATCTGATCTTCTTGGATTGAGATCTTTTATCTCTAGATCGCATGAGGAGAGAGATAATCTCATCTTCATTACATGAAAGTTAATGAATAGTGATTAGGCACCCGAGAGAGAGAGAGCCTTCTCATTTATTTATAGTGGACTTTATAAATTCGAGGCAAGGTTCCCCGGCCCCCGTTTATTTCAACGTCCACTAAATAAATAAATTTGATGAACTAAAAATCATCCATATTATTTATTATTTTATCACATACTTTTAGTATATATAAAATATATTACTCAATAAAATCAGATCCATTAAACTCAACTTGTTGTCGCGCTTAATAAAAAATGAACCGTGAATATTAAAATAATAGTCGTTCAATTTATATTTTCTCGTATTTACTAAACATGTAAATAATTTAAATAAATTAAATCCCAAATATTCAAAACATTAATAATATTGAATTTACTTAATTTAGTTATGATCGATACTTTGGTCAACACTCAGACCCCATGGTGGGGCCCACCAATTCCATATACCAATTCAACTAAATGGGGTAGATTCTTGAATAAACTATTGTGTGTGACCCTTTTAGCCCTTATCTCGATGGAAGTGAATAAAATCCGAAAACTAAGAGCGGAGTCTACAAATCCATCATTTCCCATAAAGAGATATGGATAGTCATAGTAATGACAACCAACCTACGAACACTAACTGTGTACTATAATCAATTTGTCGTTAAATATCTCATAAAGTAGGATTCACACTTTCATCATCATCTTTTGTTTCTTTATTATTTATTGATCTATCCTGATAGATTTACCTTTGTGCTATATTTTCCAAAGACTTATGAAGGTTGCACCATCTTGATTAACCAGGCCTGAGATGTACAACTTCATAAACATTGATGCCAAAAATCAAATATTTACTATTAAACTAATGCCATACCACCAACGATTCTCCCAACACAAGATACCTCGCCATGATTTCAAAACCACATTTTTTCCATTCATTAATGTACATAATAAAATGATACACATTGGTAATGGCCTCAATTAAGTAGAACAATACACATGTATGTAGATAGGAACAACCAATGGCACCAAAAACATGTGGTGTTCTTATTGGCGGGCTTTTCCCCATGATCTCTCGACTAGAGATCACCATGTATGAACATCATTAGAAGAAGCCCCAATGCTTATGAAACCCATACACCGGATAGTCAGCCACCTACTGTGTCTAGTCAGTAAGATGTATCTGGAAAATATAACATATATTTATTATTAATGTTATTTTATCTCAAGGTCATCATAATAGTATGGGATCAGCTATAACCTCTTGACACAACAATTAACCTTTGGAAATAAACTTTTTAATAGTCGACACAAAAAATCTAAACTATAATGGTAAGATGAAATCATACATACCTAATTGTACACATGATATGATAATCAAAAGAATGGAATTGTTGTGTCGAGGGGACCCACTATTTCAACACTCCCACTTACACATGATCCAACTTTCTAATAAAAATTATTAGATACTCACATGATAAAGATCATGCTTCTATTGAGTAATGGATTTAATATCTGGTCCTCCCACATTTTCACTTTATGGAATTTCATTTCTATGTGACCTCATCTCCTTGAGTTAAAAATCTCATGAGAGGGCATCCCTATGTATATCCCTTTTATCTATTGTCATAACTTGACAACATGGATAGTAAGAATATCATAATTTACATTATGATTATACTTCTCTCAATAGGGGTTAATCCAAGTACTAGAGAAAATCTTTGCAATTGATAACTGTTTCTTAAGTGCCTTAGAAGTTGCAATGTACTAGGTATTTGATGTTTTGGCAACCACTAGATTTTATTATCTTGACTCACTCATTACCTATTCTAAACAGTGATACTAGACCAAATTGATCTTATTATTAATCATTTTTTGTCCCCAAAAAACTAGTATACATTCTTCTCCATATACTATGAACATATCATTTGTGATCACCAATGTAAAAGATGGTAGTTTTGACTGCATCACTTACAGTGGTTCTGGATATAATTGATATCTTCCAACAATAAATTATATCCTGGTAGTGTCAATTATTTTACATATCTCGACATTTGTGATTTATCCATCACTGGAGAGTATGGTATTCAAAACACAACTTTAATATCTTCACAGGCTCCAAAATTTTCAACATGGAGAGATTAATCCATGTGACATTGATAAAAAATTTAACTTCAATTGTTCTAACATGAAGTTTGAATACAATGTTACTTTACGTATGATTGACTAAGTCCAAAAAACCATTAGATCTACCTTAGTAGATTTTCTTTTCTAACATAGGGTTGCTAATTTAATTCAATTATTATTGAATTTCTTTTAACCTAGTCTTATCTAATAGTATGACAAATCTATATTTTCTATATGTTGTAGAAAATATTTTCCATTGGAAAATTTTTTTGCTCCCACTGACCATTGGTAGACACAAGGAAAATAATCATTCAAAATTAATGGTCTAAGATATTTTTTCATACTATAATCGAGAACTTGATTTTGGTAACATTTAAACCTTATTGGCATCATATGATTTCATCAACTCTTTCTGGTTGCATCGTATAGACACCTTCGATGAAATGTGATCTTGGAATCTAATGACCAATAGAATGATCATAGAAATTAGCGTTGACAAGTAAAATTCGAATGGATCTAGTCATACCATATTTTATGACCAATTGGCCCATACTGGTATCAGGCTTGTACCATCCATGTATCATCTTATTTGAATACCCACTGCAATATTATGTTTATTAGCCCCTTTGGAATTTGATACATGGAATCCATTGTTGAATTTTAAATTGGTTAATCATAACTTATTGTCATGTAATGATTACTTGTAGGATTTTGTATTCTAAATTAATAATATGTCATCGGTCGTGTTTAATATGAAACCGTCACCATGGGTTAATCCTTACTCTGTAGTATTTTTCATTGGAACATTTCTATTCCACATGTATGTGGCAGACATGTTCAATTTCCAACCATTTGTGCATCTCGAGCATTGACTATGTCCATTTCAAATCATTTATTACTATCTCTAGTAGAAATGTGAACCCATATCTAGAAATTTAGTCTAATTCTTGACTAAATATATTCTATCTTAGGGATTTATGAAATATCCTATGAAACTGTTTGGATAATTACATAGATGCACCATGTGTTCAGCATGATGCTTGTTTGTTTCTATCTTAACAAACTCCTGGCATCCTTACACATTATCTATGATATAATATAATTTCATCATAATATGACTCAAATGATATCCATTTTTCATTTTTAGTAGGAATATTGATTATGGGTTTACTCTATTATTTTCAATGCACATCTTGAAATATAATGTAAGCATCCACAAGTAAAAATATTGATACAACATAATTAACTATTTGGTGTTTCAAATTTATGTTTAGGAATTTTTCCATGGTATTTTTTTTGATAAATGTACATATTTAAGACTTTACCATCCACCCTCTTTATGAATATTAATTTAGTAATGTATATAAGGTAACATGAATTTATGAATTACTCCATGCTACATTATTATGCCAGATGATTGCATAGTCAATATATTCTTCAGCATACTGATCCAAAGAAACACATATTTTTTTCCTTGCACATACTACAAAATTACATTCCTTAATAACTTAATGGAATCTTATGATGTATTTTTACCTCTATCATTCCTTCGTATAGTCACACTCGCTTGTTGAACTTACCCCAGAAGCATTATGTCATACCATTATTTCTAAAGGTTTCTTTTTATATACTAAGGATGACAATAATACCAATAAAATTTAGATGTGTTGATACTATGTAAAATAATTTGTATATACTTAATTTCTTCTTTTAGTTTCACTTGAAGAAAAATTATATTGCCTTTACTAGGTAAGTTTTACATCTTATATTCATCATGAATTGCGTATGACTCAGGTTCCAGTGAACTATTTATTGAAAATGATACCCAAAGAATCAATCATTAGAAAACATGGAATAATTTCCCATTATGACCAAATGGGCACATGAGATAAATGTTTTGATTATACTTAACAACATTTTCAATTTGAATTAATCATCTGGAAATTAGAAGTTATGTGTTTCTCACTACTGATTTAGGAATCACCTATTCTCAGCTGTATATATAGTACACTTTACATAAAATAATGTTTCTCTACTTAAATGGTAACTATATATCAATACATATATGGGAAAATCATATTGTACTTAATACCCAATAATTATGTGAAAATTAAATACTTTTATTATTTTATTATTAACTGAACGAGCAGCGAGTACTTGCTTCTAATATTTCACTCTAATGAATTTATAAACATCCAAATATATATTTTTAAATTTGATGAAGATAACCTCCTGTTAAATAAAAATCCACATTTCTTTGATGGACATGATGACGGTTCCTTTGGAATAACTTTTCAAATGACTATTCAACTTGTATTTTAGAATGTCTTCATTAAGAACAAAATACGTTACATTCATTAATATTCTTATTACTTGGAGAGTATTACCTTAAAGCTAATAAAGTGATTACTCTTTACATTTTTTTATATCCTTAAATGAATATAGAGTAATTGGGTATAAAAAGGTATATTAATGGGATGAAATGAACGATTGGGAACTGCCTTTCACTTTAAACAAATTGAGAGGAATCATCACATTCAAATCATTCCTTAGATTTCTCCTTGAAATCTTCTTGGAGGTAAGAAAACATGTAATCATCATCCATGTCAGGATGTTGCGACTGCAAATAACATTTGACGTTGATGATATTATTATGATAGAACCATCATATTCTTAATTCATGAGTCCCATGTAAACAATTTTACACCCTCGCTTCCTAAGGTGGCATAACAGGTTGTGGAACATGCACCGTGAATTTTTGTTATAGTAGTAATGTGCGCAAGGGCCTATACAACATATGTAATATTGTGATTGATTTTACATTATCATTGACCAATATTTATTACATTTATTATTGTGATATTTATTTGTATTTTTACGAACTAAACATTAACAAATTAGTACCTTTTTGGTTTATTACCAAATGTGACATTACTAATTAATCTAATCATTATTTGACTCCCACTAATTTTTTGAACTCTATGAACCCTCTCTACTTGAATCGGAATCCTCTTGAGTATTCTAGTGGAATGTATCCTCAAACCACCCCTCATAGTCTACAATCTATCGCTACGCCCCAACCTAGAGGTTTCAAGGTAGGCTTTGGCTTGCCAACTCCATTAACTCATGGTTCTTTAATCTATTGAGTGAAGTCCCTACTTTAAAAATCATTTCCTGATTTACTCAATGCGTGCCTATAAAATAAAAACAAGATAGATATGGTTATTTCTTTGCTGCAATTTTATTTAAGTCAACCCTGCACACAAATATGAATTCCCTTTTAGTAAGAGGTACCCTTAGAAATGTCATGAATGACACCCAAACACATGGTTTTGGTCAAACTTTAATGATGGAAGGCTGTTGTGACTTCGAATTTTCTTTGAGGTTTTTATTATTTCTTCTTAGCGAATGTAATCCATCTTTATTAAACTTTATCAACTATGTTGTCGTGCTCACAAATTAACATTAAAAGAAAACCATACCCCCCTTCTTTATGCATTTTATTATCTATTAATTTATAAATTTTCTCATTGTTCTAAAATGAATTTAATAAAAAATAAATTCATATAGGAAAACAACTACCCAACTGGTCTTGATCATCTAAACGGCCTAAGGAAATCATACTTGAGTCGAAGCTTGACCCATAATGCATCTAGTCACATCTTCTATGTTCATTTCTCATATGAAGTATCACCTCATCTTGGCATGGTCCATGGCACATCTTGGCAGGGTCCACGTCACATCTTTCATCATCTATTCCATTCGCTGTCTTCATCCAAAGTACAAAATTAATCCCACACATGTGAGGGGAACTCAGGTATAAATGTACATCATGTGAACTAGACACTCATATCCTTATACATTTTAACTGAAAAAAGAAAGATGATGTGTTGACCGTCTATTTAATATTTTACAATCATCACACGTAGTTAAATAATTAATTGAATAAATGATACGTAAACAGGTCGGTGCTCAAGAACAGAATATGGGTATAATAAAGCTCGATAATATTAAAATGCATTAATTAAGTTTGAGGTCTATCTAAAGTAAATTAAATTAATTAAATAATTCAAATAATTTAATTAACTATTAGTCCTTTAGTTAATTTAATATTTATGCCTAAATTTAATTAATTAATTAATTTAGTTTCATTGTATATTAAATTAAATTATATCCTGGGTATAAAAATATTTAAATAAAATTAATTTTAATTAATTTAATTTATATATTAAAATTAAATAAACTAAATTAGTTTTTTATTTAATTTAATTCATCGATCCCCTGAAACATCATTGCATGACCTGTTTGGGTCGGTCCAAACTCACACGGGTCCATTCCAGGCCATGCATGGCCAATCTAGTTTGGGCCAATATTCCAAAACACATTTCTGGTTGGGTAGGTCTTCTCTGACTACTTCGGGAGGAAATTTTCTTTGCAAAAAAAACATGAAAACAATAAGGTTACCTCTCAGATGAAGACCAGAGATGAGGCAAGGTTTCTATCAATGCCGGAAGAATAGGAAGGTCGGTAGTGGCCTCGCCTAGTGCTCATCGGTTTTTGTGGTGTGATAGGAAGCGAACGCCAAGACTGGGCTAGTGGCAAAAAGGAGTAGGTCCTAGAGGTTGGGGGACGATGGATGTTGGGCTGCCTTTGGGATGGGGTGAGGAGGTGAGCAGGGTTGGGTTTCCTGCACCAGGGGAGGAAGGAAATTCCAGTGTTTGGTAGGTGGTGGGTCGCCGGAGCAGTGGGCGGAGGGAAGACCATTGGTCGCTAGCTGATGAAGTGTTTTCTGGCTATGTAGAGGGGAGTCGGGAGGCTGGTGGGCAGGCGCCGCTCGAGACAGAGGGTGGCAGCAGGATACGTGTTACACGGTGGCTAAAAGACGTGATCGGGCGGCCAGGCCGTGGTCTGGGTGGAGGCTAGAGGTTGTGCCTGCGCACATCTCATGGTGTGTGGCCTGGGTTGGCTCATGTCAGAGGAGGTGGCGCATAGGAGAGGGGTGCATGGCGTTTGTGGTAGTTCACCAAATATCGTTGTGGGACAAGAGGGAGGGGACCGAGTAGGGGATGAAAGAATATCGACAAGCTTCTAGGGAGGGTGTTCATGTGAGGGTGTGTCATCATCTGGCAAGGCGAGGCATGATGGGTGAGGGACCGGCTGTGGCCGAGCCGCCTCCAGAAGGAGTAATGGAGTGGTCCACCGGATCCCATCTTTTTTTTCTGTTTGTTTTATTGCATGCTTCTTCCCAAGGCGCCGCCCCCACTAAATTTTTATTTTTATTTAATAAAAATAGATTCCTAATTTTTGGTCAAGTACACCTCAATATATATATATTAAAATTCATGTTCTCCGATTACATTAATATTTAAAAATTAATTTACAAAGGCTAATTAGATTTTTTATATAATAATAATTATATTATTATAATGAAATAAAAATTTATCATTATTATATTATTTTTAATAATAAAATAAATATTATTATTATAATAAAATAATTTTGAAAATTACTAAATTGTAAAATTGTCAATTTTCATATAATATTCATTATATCCAATGAACTGATCTAAGCATTATCGGTTCATCGGATTGCATAAAAATTAATACCCATGATTAAAACACAAATTTTGATCCAATCTAAAAGTTTAAAATAGCCGTAATTTGGCCATTCGAGATCGGATTGACATGATGTTCGAACCAATGGGACTTGTTCTGAACCCTTTGCTTAATGTTAATGAAATTTTAATTATCTTGGCTCAGAAAATTTATGTGATCCCTATGATACCAATGATAGGATTTGGGGCCCGTAGGGGAAGATGGTCGGCCAAGATTTTTATAATTATCCATTTTTGTATTGACGGTACTTGTAGATGCTGACTATTCAATCCAATGAATGGTTTGAGGATCTCCTCTAAAGTATAAAGAGCTGAAAATTAAATTGATATCATACCCATTTCAAATTCAAAAGCACGCTCAACAGAAACTCATCGTTGGCGATCACTGCTTGAAGAATCCATTTCACGATACCTCTAGATCATCCACATGTACTTCATAAAATAAATGGATGGACGAATGTTGATGTTTGCGTGCTAGTGTTGTGATCTAACGTTGTCTTCGATGTCCCGACGATCACTACATCAAAATTCCTTTGATGCTTGAGAGTGATCTTTATCTGATCTTCTTGGATAAAGAGATTCTCTCTCTAGAGAGTGGTAAGAGAGAGTGTTTGTCATCTTCATTCCATGAATGTGACGGAATAGACATTATCCGCCCAACAGATAGAGCCTCCTCTCTTATTTATAGTGGAATTGATAAATGTCATGTTGGGTAACCCAACCCCCCATTTATTTCATCCTCGAGTAAATTAATAATTCTGAAAAACTAATCAACGTCAATATTTTTTTTTTCTCATATACATATAATATATATATATATATATACATATATATATATATATATTACTTGATAAAATTTGAGCCATTTAACTCGACTCACTATATCTCTCAATATTAAAGGATCCTTGAATATTAAAACATTATTTGATCAATTAATATTTTATCGTATTTACTAAATATGTAAATACATTAAATAAATTCAATCCCAAGTATTCATAACATGATGATTAATGAATTTATTTTATTCATTTGGTGTTCGATATATTAGAAAATATTCGGACCCTGTGGCAGGGCCCACCATGTCTATATACCTATTCAACTGAATATGGAGGATTCTTGAAACTCAATTGTGTGTGACCGTCTATGACCTTATCTCGATAGAAGAGTATAAAATCCATAGTCCATGAGTGGATTCTAGAAACCCATCATGGCCCCTAATGGGATATGTATAGTCATAGAGAATACAAAAAACATAGGGACACTGATTGTGCACAATAATAACTTTGTCATTAAATATCTCATATAACAGGACTCACAGATGTATCATTGTCATTTTTTGGATTTATTATTTGTTGATATTTTAGGATGGATTTTACATGTTAAAATTTTGGATAATGACTTATGAATCCATCACTGTCCTAATTAACCAGGCCTGATATATACAACTTTTTAAACATGGAAGCGACAAATCCTTTATTGACCATTTAACCAATGTCCTACCACCAACGACGCACCCAACAAAAGATACCTCACCACGATTTCAATACCATGGTTTCTTCTTGCATCAATGTACATAATAAGATTATACACATTGGTAATGGCCTAATGTTAGGATACCAATACACATTTTTTACGATAAGAACAACCAATGACATCAAAAACATATGGTGCTCCAATTGGTGAGAATATCCTAATGATCTCACTAATAGAGATTACCATGTGAGAACATCATGAGAAGAAGTATCAATGCTTATGAGCCCCCAGAACCTGATAGTAATACATATACTATGTCCAGTCAGTAGGATTTATCTAGACTATAGAACATATATTTATGATTACTCTCATTGTATCTTGAGATTCTCATTATAGTCTGAGATCATCTATAACCTCTCAACAAGAAAATTATCAACTGGAAAATACCATTATAATAGTGCACACAAAAAAGTACATAGTATAATGGTAAGATGACATCATACATAACTAATTGAACACACGAGATGCAATTCAAAATTATAACATATTTGGGTCTACAGATCCCACTATTTCAATGAAAATGCATTCTTAGAACATGGTACAACCTATGGACGTATTCAATTCCCTGTGCGAGTTGAGTGGAGGTGAAAACATCAAAATTCAACATTTGTAACCCTATCCCACTTTCACTTAGATTGACTTCTCTCCCAAAAATATTATGAATCCTAAACCATTATCCACTATGGAGGTGATACAATAATTTATTATCAAATAATTTTTCATTATAATATGTACGAAATTGTAATCTAAACTAATTTGATATACTAGAAAGATCATGAAACAAAAAAACCACACTAAAAGGCCATATGATAATTGTATCATAGTGGTGAAAACCTCTAATATTTAATTGAAACTACATCCACACAATATTCCATGTGAAAATAAGAAAATTAAACTGCCTTTAGAGAAGTTGTTATAGGATTAAGGGTTCAAAAAAACTTTCATTTAACTATATTTCACAAAGGGGAATGCCCAATAACATTACCATCCATTATTATAGAGATAACTATTTTAATTCAAGGATAGTCGATTTCAATCTCCCATATATGTCTATAATTGATAATTCAAGGGAAAAATCAGTTAGTAATCCATACTACATGCTTAAAGGGATAATATTCATATAACATTCATTCCACTATCCTTCATTCTAAATACTATATTGGGGATGTTATCTATAAGACTGGGATTGGATTCACAACCACCAATTTTTTATGTCTATTCATGTCTTTTAGCACCTTTATATTCATGTATTGAGGCCCAACATGAAGATAAATTTCATCACCCAATTGGTTATACATATGTTTAGATACATATAAAGTTCCCGATAGATCTTACAATTGATTAAAAAAATTATTGACATTAAATTATATCATGTATTTAGGCATATAATCAAATAATTAATTTGATGAATTGAATAAGAACACTAAAAATGAAATCAATTGATTAATATATATTATAAATAATGATCCCAGAATAAAAAGGATCATGAGGAGAGGATATTATATTTTATATAAAAATAATTTTAATCACGAATAACGGGACAATGGTTTTATGGTTTAAAAATCCTTATGCCAATTTTTTTGAAGTCCCACTACACGTTTATTTTTTGGTATGAAATTTTTTAATATTTTCAAGTGTTTACCATGATGTCATAAATATTTTGAATATATTTCTTCCCCCTTCCTCCAAAACTAGAGTTGGGAAATACATTTGGGTCTAGACTAGAATTGATGATTGAGAATCACTATTAATATGGGCTAAATGTACACATCACGTATTATCTTTTTTTTGGTGTAGGAAAACTATTATATAAATAGGACCAATTGAATCTTGATGTTTCTCATAATGAAATCATTCCATCATGAGGTATTATGTCAAATATAATAACCCACCCACATAGAGAGACACCACATGAGTGGTTCTCATTAATACCTCCTACAATCACATACAAAAATTATGTATATGGTCATGGTGATATTGAATATGTAGTAAAAATGAATAACATTCATCAAAATTATTCTATGATAGAGGTTGTTTTGTTAAAACATAATGTTGAAGGTATTAAATTTTGGGAATATCATTTATCATAATAGATTATTATATATTTTTAGCCATATATTCCTCTATTGTAGCATCTGAAAATTAAAATTAATGAAATACCCAATAAGATAACCATTAAATATTTTTGTGAGGGATTAATCTAAAATATCAAAACCATGTTTTTATATCCCATAGGTTCCAAAATCACGAAAACCTTATCTAATAGTTCGTGAATTTGGATCATATTTAGTAAACTATTTATAAAAAAACTAAACTCTAGAAAACCCCATAAAGATTTCTAGTATTCATGTGAGTAATGTATTGGGGTGTTGTTTCATATCCTCAAAGAGTAATATCACTATGTGAAAATCATAGAATGGGTAATTATAGTCCCTAAACGTTTTCCCCAATCAAATGTTGACAATAAGACTCTAAAAGACCATCACATTATTACATAATGGATTAATTACACAAGACAAGTGATTATTTTTTTCATATATGATGGAAGTATAGTACAATATACCAAAAACATAGTTGACTCAGTATAAAAAAACTTTTTTTCTTCCCATTCTTGAAGTTGGAATACTCAACACAATATTTCAGTTTCTCAAAGACTCCAAATGGGTTTTATGCATTTATTGAATCACTATTGTGATGGATATTAGTTAATGAATAATTCTTAATATTAGTATGTATTTGGTCCCCTTCCATAGCCCACTGGTACGGGGAATATTTAATTATATTTTTTCCTAATCTAAGAACCAAATGGTTGCCACGAAGGCCCAATACTACAACACATACACTGAGAAAACATATTTTTTCATGATTATTAAAGTGTATATATGAAACTACTATTAAATATTTCTATTTTTATCTGGATATTAATATAATTTTCTCTGAAATTGTGATGATTCATGAATATCTTGGCATTATAATAAAATAGAGATGTTAGAGAATAAAATTGATGTCTCCAAGAGGATATCAGGGTCTCGATTCAAAGACCATGACCAAAAAGGAAAGTGATGATAATGTTTTAATAGAAAATGACATGACATAATATTCCTATTATAGTAATGGTGACATTTATCTTTGGATTGAAACTATAGGGAATACAATATCAATTATTCATTGGGATAATCTAGAGTAAGGCATTAAAACATAACCCGAACATTGAGTAAGAAAATAACAGATTTACAATTACATGAAATGATAAACAAAGGGATTTCTCACAGCTCCCCATATATTGAATATTTGAATACGAATTCTATATATCATTCCACTACCTATCAATTTTTATAATTGTAAATATGAAAAATGGACAATTGAATCACTTTAAATTCAAAAATTCACTGAGGGAATCACTATGGGGAATTGATTTTTTACTAATCATATAAGCTAAAAAATAATTTATAGTTCAATTATGTGTTCATATGAGTTTTTCATCTTTACATTAATGATATTAGTATTTCATACTAATCATTATCAATGGATTATTTTATCTCAGGGATACGAGTATGCTAATTGACATTAAATCATGATGATTTACAAATAATTAATCAAATATTTTTGTCCCTCTTGAATATCCTGTTATAGATCATTTCTATTTCCAAAAACTATTTCATGAACAACACAACACACGTGTTATAATGCCTATAAGGGGAGACAAACATTAGTAATTTTTCCAATATGAAGGGATAAAATCCAATATTTCTTATATTAAGGCCTTAAAAATTAATCATGTATCGATCCCAAAGAATCCATTTCATCAATAAATCATTGGTTTTTAAGCACTCCGACATTTGAAAGCTCGGAGTTTCAATTCATTTAATGGAATTGATGTCCCATAGAAGAACCACTCGCGCTTCACTTATATTTTTTCCCAATGTTATGTATTTAAAAGAATTTGTATTTAGATGGAATTTCAATAATTTTTTTGATATTAGAGATTCCTATTTTTCTGTTGGAATATGAATGATATGGTAAATTACATACATGAAGAATAAATACAAATGGCTCACCGAGTATTTTATAAATTCATTATTTATAAAAAAATTAATCTGCATCTATCTATGAAACTAGTTGATGAATGGCCATCTTGTTGATTTCCATGTTATGTGGAAGGTTGTTTTTTAATAATGTGATATTTGAATCCATCATAGTTAGTTGTTGGTTAATAATTTAGAAAATTTATCGGTAGATTATGTGATGATTCAATTATCCTAAAATCTAATTGGTATGTTTTTTGAGTATCTAGAGATCATATAGCTTCTAATATAGGCCATGTAGTAAACTATATATGATCGATATCTTTTACATCAACTTCCATCATTAAAGGATAAAAAATTAAAATCTTCTATTTTATTCCATTCTCCAAACCCTCAATTGATCTATTTTTTAGTGTACATGAAGAACAATCCTCTTCACCTGAAATCCACCAGGGACATCATTTAATGATTCCGAATATTGGGGTAAAATTATGGAACCAAATATTATGAAATGATTTTGTTTTATAATATTTTGAATGGGAATATTACAAGGTACAACATATGTATGATAGATAATTCCATCATCAAACATCCTAAAATTACGAATTTCTGTGAAGTTAATATTTATAATTATCCTTAAGATTTCAACTACCATAGATGTTTGGGATAAAACAACCATGATTGATTCTTCATTATGTAATGGATCTGAAATATGGTAGATATGGGAATCATGTAATTATACGAACCTTATTATAAGTCCACATGCATTATCTCCACACTAGATGATGATAATATAAAAATAAATTGGAAAAATATCTCTTATAAAGACACAGACTGTTTTGATTCCTTTTATCAAAATAATAACTTCTTAATACCATTAGATAATTCATACATAGATAAATTAGTTGTAAACCCCATTATATCCCCTTTTTAATGAAAACATTTCATTATTATCAATCTTTTATCACATAGAGAAGAAAACACAGTCATTCTATGGGTAATGTGGAACCCACGTTGATTTGAAGACAAACCATTAACCGAAATTACTTCATATTTCCACAATGGAAAGAGAAAACCATTTCACATTAATTATAAATAGAATTCACTATTAAGATACAAACATCTTTATTTCATAAAAAACATTATATTTTTTATCATTGTGTTAAGAATTGGGGTGCAACATGTTTTGTATATCTTGTGGAAGCTTCTCACTACAAACCAAGATGAAATTAAATAAACATGAAAAGAATATGTGGTCTGATGATTCTATCCATAAAACATGTATCTATGATGTTGAGTCAATATGTAACAAATTCCACTTAGAATATTACGAACTTTTATCCACATTGGGGCTCTAGGGAATCACCCCTTCTATCACCCTAGATGATCATTTGGCCTACCAAAAACCATGTAACCATTCACATACATGGGTAAATGTTGAAACATGATAAAAAACATGGACACATGGACCCTATACATCCCCATTAACTGAATAATACAATGATTGGATATTTATGTGTTTATTATAACATAATTATGTTATCAACCATCATTATAGAATCCCTACTTGTGTCTCATTAATGATTCAATTTCCTAAAAAATCTAATGATGATCTCCTTGAGAGTTTAAATATACCTGTCTGGTTTGATATAGAAGTGGTAGTTCCTGATGAATACCATTTAGAAGAAGGAAAATATGAATAAATCCCATCTCCTTTTTCTTGGGAGTATATATAGGGAAAGCAATATGGGGCCCTATTAAAACACATTATTCCCAATGAATGATCAATATATTCGATGTTCATTTGTTCATTGTGGGCAATTAATTTTGGATTTGTTTTACTCCAATATAAATGTTCCCTTAGATTGGGTAGACAAAGGCTAATCATTTATCATATATCCTAAAAATTTATTGGTATTTCAAGGGAATGTTGAAGCTAATTTGTATTATCATGTTGATTTCACATTTTAGTGACATTATAAATCAAAAATATATATGATGTATCTCTCTCAAGAAAATATCATCAACATTTTTCTAGGTAGAGTGTTGTGGAAAATTATATAACAATCCCTTTATTGCATCATTACTTCCTAAAACAATGGAATTATCTCAAAATAATAACATCTCATAAAATTAATAATGAAATCTTTGATCCGATCAGAACACCCCTATAAAAATCATTTTTTTCGCAAATCATTTAATCTAGAATCTTTTTCAGGTGTACTAGAGTGTGGGATATATTGATTATTGGTCAGTTGACCAGTAACACTTGGACATTCTTCCCAAGCCAGAAAAAATTAATTAATGGATTGGAGATGTTATAATTTCTCAATATGTATAAAATATAACCAAAAAATCATATTTCTTTTTATAGGATCTATCATGTCTTTTATAGAAATATTCCACTTCATTTACATTATCTTATGGGGTACTAGGTTTCCCCTCTAGTACTCAGTGTTTTGATTAGAAATAGATAAATAATGACTTTATTTTCTTTTGAGAGGGATTTTATAACACTTTTAATGGGACAATATAGTTGAACATCAGTTCCAATAAAAACCAATGATCATTTTTAGTAAATATTTTCACGTGTCTTGATAAATTTTTGAGTCATTACATACTCATGAAGTAACAGTATGGCATATTACTATAAATTTTTAAATAGATTCTATGTGTTGATACTCAGATAATTTCTCACTAATTGGGTCATTCCATCAATCAATCTAAGTAAAATTATTTGTCCAAATGATTACATCCCTTGGATAGTGTGATAAATGTTGTAGATAGTAAAAGGTCCATTAAACCAAATACCATCAAGTTGGAGAAATACACAATCATTTAAAAGATGATGGTAAATGAAAAAAGATATAAAGTGTATATTAGAATATTTATTAACTATAAATTTTTTATTCCCCACTAACTAAATTATGAATTTCAATTTTCTATTATTGATATTTTGATTTTTAAAACCATGATCATTAAATCATTCTTTTTCAATGAAGAATAGTATAAATATATTCAAAATATAATCCACATTGAGGAATATATGGCAATTTATTTAAGGGATCCCCATATTATATACATATACTGTGTGATTTTCATTATATTGAATAATTAATGTGAATCTTATCATTGAACATTGCATTAAATAATAATTAATCTTCTAGAACAGATGATATAGAATATGTTACTAAAAAAATATTAAGTGCACTAATGGTACAAACTCAACAATGGCCTAAAAATGTAATTTATATTCTAAAAACCCAAAAATTTAATATATACAACTTGATATGTTAATTTAGATTCCAATATATGAAATTATATGGATCTAAATTTTGATATAGATATCATCATAAAACCATAGACGAAAAAATACAATACTAAAATACACCATGAATTAGAAAACATTTAGATGAGAGGATTTAATGGGATGCTGGATTAAAAAATGTTATCTAGTCATTATATAATTTGATAATGTAACTACTAACTATTGGGATAATGATTCCCAATTAATATTCATAGTCATTCTAAAGTACTTACTATATCCCTCATTCGTGATTCCACCTATACATGGAACAACTATGATTACCTATGTGGTTAACCTATTACAATATCTATATAAACTACTGTTAACAGATAAAATCAATGTATGAGACAAAAACACTTATAACCGCATTAAGAGGATGATAAATAACGATTTCAGGTTTTTTAATGTGGAGAATTATTTATACACCATAATGTTTTTAGTTCAATAAATATTTTAGGATTTACAGTATTATAAAGTAAAATTAACCTCCCTCATCATCCCATAACATTGAATCGTTAATTATCTAATGATATTTTAATTTTAAAAATGCTGGGAAGTGGTCCTCTAGTAGCTCAACATCAATGTCATCCATTAAAATGGTTTTTTGGGGGTCATAAATTATAATATATCAATTCTACATGACCTATAAATGTGGAATTTTAAATTGGTATGAAATTTCTATTTGGAAATATTCTCTCATGGGATGAGGATTTTCAATCTCCTTACAAAAACATGACCATAAAAATGAAAATATTTCATTTTTATGATTTCCCTAGACCATTCATATTTTTATTTTTGGATAATTTAGAGAAAATAATTGTGTAGAAAAACCATGTTCATCATATCAAATGGAACTTTTCCAACTATATATGAAATTGGACTATCCGTAATGAGTTTTTAGAATATACAAAAAATTATCTATAGAGTACACTCTTCTACACACATTATTTTATTAATTGTCTCTAGACATGTTAAACATAATCATAAGTAGGGATTGTGCTCAGATGATGTAAGGTTAAACATAAATGATAAAAATCAAATATTTATAGTGATCATAGAGTGATCACATTAGTATAATCATGATACATATAAAACATATACCCAATACATAATAGATAAAAAATCATGGAATATCACTCATCATATCATAATACATGAATGAGTCAATAAAAACTATTCATGAGAGCATAATATAAGAATGATAATTAGAAAAAAATGATGAAAGTGCTCAAATACAGAACATACACTACTATAGAGTAACAAAACATTAATGAGCCACACCATCATCACTGATAATTACATGATACAAAAACGAAATTAGAAATACTTATCTTATGATAGATAATAAATTAACCAATGAATCATAGGGGGATATACAAATCATCTTTTCATTCATCTATACATAAAAGTAATATAATTATATCATTCACATATAAAAATATAAATAATCCATTTTATTAAATCTAGTTTCATAAAAAATTAAAATAAAATTAATTTAAATTAGTTTTTTAGCATTATAATCCCTTGTAATGACTTTTGGATTCATTTAATAGATAATAATTAACCCAAGGAATGAAAAAGTCTTTTATTTACTTTGAAAATGGAATCATATATGAAAATTAATAAAACCATGTATACTAAGAAGAATACAACCCCATTTAAGATAGATGAATATAAAATGAAATCAAGTAACATTATATATAAATACCAACAAATAATGATAATAAATAATATAGTAATTAATATTTCTTGATAAATCGTATATTATAGGGAAAATATTTTCCCTAATCAATAAATTTATTGAGCCTAGGAATACACTCATCATTTTATATCCATTTTTTTTGATTCCATGTACATATTGACATTTATTTTGGATATACTTATATTATAACATGTTTTGAAAAGTTTTTTATTTATTTTGGAAAATGAAGGATGTTTTGTAAATGAAAAGGATTCTTTCACGTGTATATTGAGAAATTTTAACTCATTGGGGAATGAGAATGGGTTTTTAACTATTATAAAAAATCCATTATTTTTCCCTGAAAAATAGTGTTCCTTGTGATGAGCCATAGAAAGGGGGCCAATTGTTTTTTCCAAAAAATGTGAACTCCCATTTAATCATTGTTCCCATCAAAATTTGGAGTGTTCATGGTTGATTAATTTTTAAAATAACAATGATGTTGATCTATGTACTACATCCCTTATCCCAGTAAGGGTGAATCTTTTGAATATAGTTAGTTTTAATCATATGAACCAGCCCGTTAAATAACAGATGATGTATTATAATCCCATATAAGAGGTATTAAAAATCATGAGATCCTTAATTTTACATGTTATTATGAAATTATGACTTTTTAATATATCATGAATATTAGATGTTCTCAATACCTGAAATTGACTCCTCTAACCTCTTATTTATTCATAAAAAATGTAGATATATTTTATTCTCATTCAAATTTTTAAATCACATATTTCACAGTGATTCCCAATATTTAACTATATATCCCTTAGAGAGTTATATAAAATCATAATAATTATGAATATAATATTTTATTTTATGCATAAATGTTATTGGGTCGACTTATTTAACCCCTTTTCAATGGTATACTACTATAGGGTCATCATAGTAATCTATATTAATTAATAGATTTATTATGTTTTCATAATTCCCTAAAACATAAGCCATTATGATAATCTATCAACACCCCATTAGGGGACCAATCACCACAAATAATTTAAAATGATGCTTCATTGGTATACTACTATAGGGTAATCACAGTACTCTATATTAATTAATTGTAAACTTATTTCCCTACACTATTTTACATAATCTAAAAGAATTAATGGTTTTTTGTTCTGGAATATTATATGTAATATATGGTCATCTCATAGTAGGATCTTCTTATAAGGCCCCAACCTTAAACCTTACTTAATCTTGAGTTATTACAAGATTACACATTGAGGATCTTTTCAGGTTTAGAGTTTTAGAGAATTAGATCATGAAACATGCATTACAATTCCACATTTAAACAAAGTGGTTACATAAAAGATAGTATTCATTCATCCCATAAACGGAAACATATTTAAAATAAAACATGGATTATTTCTTGAAACATCCTTGACACTATCATCACATCATGTACCTTTCCATTGACCTGTGAAAAACATTTCAAAAACATGGGGTGAGGATAAAAAGCTGAGTAAGGGTTATAAAAATATGGAAAGGAAAGATGAGTTCATATATACATAAGAATGAAATCATACTTTACCCATAAAACATAGGCACTTTAACAAACCTCATCAAACCATTAATAAATCATAGAAATCATAAGACATAAAGGTAACTTGAGGCATTCATAACATTCTTAGGTAGGGAGTAACCCTCTTGGTTACGTTTGGAATACCCATCACAGTATATTCCCTAAATCTCATCGGAGAAACCTTAACTTTTCACTCCTTCGCATTACCCAATGAATTGGAGAGCTATATCGGGCTCACCCGCCCTTATTTTTTCACGGAACCACCCGTCTTCATAACAATGCCCAAGAACCATAACATAATCTTATCACATAAAACATGCATAAAGGAAACATAATATTTCCACCTTTCAATAACAAGATATTAATACAATACATTTATATAAATACATTATGAAAACCATTTTCAATACCAAAATAATAGAAAAGTAAAACATGGTATTTATTTTTCTTTTAAAAAGAAGGTATGGCTTGTAGAGTAAGCCAAAACTCAAATAATGGTCACGGTGGCGGAGAAGTCGTTGTCGCCACATACATACGACCAAACCATTCCCTTTTGTCGTTTAGTAAAATGCTTCATATAAAAATATTCCTTTTGAATAAATGTAAAAGTCAAAGGGGTTTATACACCATATAAAAGAAGGTTGTGTATAAAACAAAATATGCCTCAATGAAAGGAGATTGAGACGATGTCCCATACAAAGATGGTATCCTTGGATTAAGGATAAATTAGTTACATAACTATGTGTGACAAATGAATACAAAAAATATAAGTGGGTATTAAGTGTAAAAAAATCATAGTACATTCACACATAATCATAGAACGACATATTCAAGGTGTACAAGTTTATCCCAAAGAATCGAAATTGGGTTAAGAACTTCCCTTGCAATAATTAGACAGCCTAACGGCGTCACAACAAAATTCAGAAAAAGAGTTGATGAGAGAAAAAAAGGGTATCTCATCACTTGGACATAAAATTCACATTAATAAGAATATAGAAGAACATATCCCAAAATAATATTATGTGAATTAAAAGACATAACAAAATAAGTCTTTTTAAAAAGAGGAGGGTGAAAGGTTCCCTTACCGACATGGGTATCTTTCGAAACATACACCCCGTGAAAGAAGGACAATACATCATTGATGTAAATACTCATAAATGAATGAATATTACACAATGAGTAAAATAATGGTCAGTACATACACCACTCAAAGGAATTTGTGGAAAATGTAGCATAAATCTCACGGGAATAAAAGTGAGATGAAAAATCCCTTACGAAAACCCGGCAGCCTAACAGCGCCACTAAAAACATCCAAAAAAGGATTGATGAGATCGAATAGGGTATCTCGTCACATTACAATAAAACGTACAGAAAGAGGAATATAAAATAACATCCCCCATCATAACAAAGATGATCTTAAAAGAAGTGACATAAAGGGAAGTACTTAGAGAGAAAGAGAGAGGTCAGATCTCTTACGAAAATTCGGCAGCCTAAAGGCGCCACTCAAAACTTCCAAAATGGATTGATGAGAGAGAGTAGGGTCTCTCATCATATGAACATAAAAATTATAGTAAAAGTAATATAAAAGAACATCCCAATAACAAGAAAGATGATCTTATAAGGAATTACATAAAAGAGTGTACTTAAAGAGAGGAGTAGGATCCCTTACCTCAAGTCCAACTTGTCTTGTTCGTTTCTTTATATTTCTGAATAAAAAACATTGGTCAATTAATAATTTCCTAAGTACATCATTTAGATATTATTATTCAGTTCATATAACATATTATAATGTTATAATAATTGTTAACTAATGTTAGTTCATATCAGACGTTTTTGCCGATTTTGGTACATGAGTCAAAAATGAACTTGTTTGAAAAAAGATTGCTCATGTAGTTATAAGTAAATAATTTCCAGAATAGTATTAATGATTAAAATATAATATATATCCAGTAAATATTCATTTCATACTATTACTTATCATTTGGATAAAAAAAAATAAAAGCACCGTTCATGGAGACGGTAGGTCATACGTACACATGAACGCTACTTTCATTTTTTGTCATATTAATGGAATTAAAACAAAATGAGAGAGATATATATATGTTATAATTCCAGAATGATATCCATAATTTTGATGTAATATAATACATATATATCCATTATATATAGGTACTTATAATATTACATAACATTTTGAGATAAGAAATGAAATGTACCGTTCATTGAGACGGTAAACCGTACGTACGCATGAACACTACTTTCATTTCTATCTCATACTTTAATGGAAAGAAATAATAATTATATAGAGGTATATTATAATTACAGTATAAAATCATATAAAATAACATTAAATCCATCCTTTATACGTCCCACGTATGGAATTAACGAATCACATCACTTTGAGGGGGCGGTAGTCCGCACTTCCTAAAATGACGATATCGCGTATACCAATAATAGAAACCATAAAGGTAAGCCACAAATGAAAAATACATAAGCTTAAGTAAAACATAGACATATTATATATAATATATAAATATAGTGACATCTTAATGGCCACCATTGAAGGTTTTATATGAGTGTTGAGCAATCATCGTTTCGTGAGGCAGAAATTTGTCATCCACAGAAACAGTATATTCTTTAACCATTTGACGTAGGTTTGTGTAAGTGTATCTCGAATCCTTATTATAAAAAAATCCTAGTATATTAAAGATATTGGAGTTGTTACAAAAGAGATGAATAAAAAGAGTTTAGGGGGATGGGGAGGCAAAATAAAACAAAAGGACTCAAGTGAACACATTACCTTAAAATCGGGTAACTCTCTTTGGTTTGAGCTCAAAGGCTTCCTTGGGAAGACTTCTGCCCAATGTGAGGCTTAAAGGAGTAAGAGAGATAAGTGGAGAGACAAAATGGGCAGAGGTTGGCCGAGCCAAAGGGGTTGGGAGTGTGGGTAAGGAGGTAGAGGTGGGGGCCTTTTATAAAAGGAGAGGAGGGGCACTCTTGTAAAGTTACAAAATTTTACTTTATTTTCAAAAGAGTTTCGGATTTTAAAGGTCCCACATTGATGTATTTCGCGGATAAGGTTATAAGGGTTCTAAATACCCTCATACAATAGGTTTTGGACATGTGTAGGTCTTAGATATTACATTATATTTCCATTTTTTTTAAATCGTTAAATAATGAGGTCATCGCTGCATCATCATGATGTCATAAATAATTTAATTTATTTAATGTCTAAAAATTATAAAATAAATACTATGATTTAGGAAATCATTTTATATTTCTAATGAATATTTATAGTCAAAAATCTGATTTGTATAACCCCATTAAAAATTGTTTTAGTAAAACATTTCATGTTTGTCTCATTTTTACTTTAACTTTAAATAAAAAGATATTAATGTCATTTTCCAACCAAAGTGGCTTCATGGGGTCACCAAGTTGACCCATGGGTTGTATTGGTCGTCCATGACACATATAATGAGGTTAGAACATGTGTCAAATTCATTTCATATTATTAAAACATTATTTTTACCTTAAACTACACTAATTACCTCTAATTGCGATTAAAAACTTAATAAGTTACTATTCACCAAAAAATTATTTTTATCCCATTGAACCACATTTTACATCATAATGACAACCATGTATGTCAGATTTTTTGAAATTCAGAACACAAAGATGGAAAAATTTCATTTAAACGGAAAAATCAGTTTTTATAAGTACCACTTAGTGGTTTCACTATTCATCAAAAATTGATGTTTTTCAGAAAAATCCCAAAAATTCACCCTAAGATATATTTGATATTAAGAATTCAAAAATGAAGTTTATTTTAAAAAATTCAAAACATATATGTCACATTAATTAATTTAATTATTAATTCCTGCTGTCAGAGCAAAAAGCGTGTTTTTATGAAACAATAAGTATCAAAAGATTGACACTAGTTTAAGTCTGTTTTCAAAGTGAAATTAATTCCAACAACCACTATTGGATATAATGGTAAAAATATATTCTAATTTCACTTTAAACCCAACTCAAAAGATAATCTAATCATATAAATAAATTAGATTAAAAAGTGGGTTTGAATTAAAATACAACATTTTACACTATTCATTAAAAAATGAACTTTATCTGAAAGATACTTAAAATTTACACAAAGTAAATTTTGATTTCCCAATTAATAAGAAGAGTTTTATTTGGTCCAAAAGGATGTATAAGAGTGAAAAAATATATATTTAATGATGGTTCTCCATCAAAAGGCGATAAGTGAACCTTTAGTGAAAACTAGGGCATATACGCCTAAAATTGAATTATTTCCGTATTTTATGCCTTTTTATTTTATGGGATAAATGTAAAAACATTTAAAAACATATATAATCATATTTTAGTTATTTATATCCATTCCCGCCAATACCATGGCTACATGTTAACTACCATTTAAAATAATAATATTTTATTATTAGAGTGCAACACAAGATTCTCAAGAAACTCGGTGTTGCGTGTTGGGTACGCCATCGAGCATAGCGTCCCCTCTAAAGTTATATTAATATTTTTATTCACAAATATGGATAAATATGAAAATGTCATATTCTTTATTTACCTGGGGTGTTACATCCTTCCCCCCCTTTGGAAATTGCGTCCTCACAATTTTTAAAATTGAGCTTGGAAACATCCTTGAAAGTCCCACATCAGAACAAGAGTCGGTAAAACAATCACTTTAAAAGAATGAGAGAGAAGTACAAATGTCACCCGATTTAACCCATACTACGATTCAAAGTATGAAAATATGGATATGGAGGAGAAAACAAAGGGTCATGTTCTGATGTAGAGTGATAGTAAACATGTCTAAGAGAAAGTTAACCATGATAAAATCACAAACTTGTGATGGGTTAAACGGTATTCGATTCCCCAGTAGGAAAAGTTAATAGACAAAATTTTTTTTAAGTTACTTTTTATTGAGTAATTTATTCATAAGGAAACATAATCACTTATCATGTTGACTTTCAACTTTTACTAGATTCCTTAATCAAACTCATATTTTTTTCCAAAAGACGAGTATTTAGGGAGACTTGTTCGCATTAAGAGTACTATAATCAACTTCTAGAGAATCAACTAATCCACCAAAGAGAACTATATACTTCCCATGTCATTAAGATTTAACCAAAACCAAAACCAAAAAGGTTAGTACTAGGTCAGATAATCCAGAAAAGGATAACCCTTTAAAAATAAAATCTATGCTTAATCTCCAAAAATTGTCCAACAAAACCCAAAGTTCAATGAGGACCATCCGATAAAGAATTTTTCCATAAAATTCTTCAAAGTAAACCAATATAAGATTGAAACCCAAATATTTTAAAGATTTAGTCACATAGTCTTCCAAGTTAAATCGTAACATTTATCTCCAAACAACATCAGTTGATCCTAAAGTCTTGTATTGAAAAGTAATTAACCTAATCACATATCCTCCATGATAGGTTAATCATTTTCATAAATAACCCAAAATCAACTTACTCTTAATTCATAAAATCAAATAAATAAAAAGAATCAGTCAAACTAACCAGGGAATTTACGTAGTCTAGTGGTAGGCGATAAATACCAGTCGCACTTTGGTTGTGGGTTCGATTCCCGCAGCTTTGTCCGACGCGACGGGTTGTCACACGGTCTGCGTGTTGTCCTTTTTCCAAAACTATATAATTCTCAAATAATTCCCCCAAAAGGGATAAAATCATCAAAAATGATCATAACATATTTTAACCTCAAGTTTATCTCATTCCTTTCATTTTCCATCATATCATAGAGTAACCCATAATTACCTAAAAAGTAAGGATCATATAAACCCTAATGGTTACCTTAATAATTATTACCTGAATTTCCACATCGAGTTGGATATCATGTACATGATGCATTAGAGAACTCACCGAGGTTGAAGTGGTTGATCATTACTCCTTGATAGTTGGTTTAGAACAACCAGAGATTCCTCATTGAATCCCCCCATCTCATCCAGTCTCTTAATCAGAGAACCACCACAGTTTCCTTCAAACCCATTGTCACTTTGGTGCCTCATAGATCCATCCATTTACTAAAACCAAAAAGGTCAGTGTGAGTATATCAAAAAAAAACCATCATGTACTAATGAGGAAGATAAACACTAAGATATACTTACTCATTCACTTTATCTAAAACTAGGACCCTTTCTGAAATCCTAACCATTATGGTAATGACACTTATGCTTAAAGAAAACCCTAACCACTAAAGTTATCTAAACTGACCTCTAATACCAACTATAAGGCCCCAGCCTTAAACATTACTTAATCTTGAGTTATTACAAGATTACACATTGAGGATATTTTCAGGTTTAGAGTTTTAGAGAATTAGATCATGAAACTTGCATTACATTCCACATTTAAACAATGTGGTTACATAAAAGACAATATTCATTCTTCCCATCAACAAAAACATATTTAAAATAAAACATGGATTATTTATTGACACATCCTTGACACTATCATCACATCATGTACCTTTCCCTTGACCTGTGAAAAACATTTAAAAAACATGGGGTGAGCATAAAAATCTCGGTAAGGGTTATAAAAATATGGAAAGGAAACATGAGTTCATATATACATAAGAATGAAATCATAATTTCCCCATAAAACATAGGCACTTTAACATACCTCATCAAACCATGAATAAATCATAGAAATCATAAGACATAAAGGTAACTTGAGGCATTCATAACATTTTTATGTAGGGAGTAACCATCTTGGTTACGTTTGGAATACCCATCACAGTATATTCCCTAAATCTCTTCGGAGAAACCTTAACGTTTCACTCTTTTGCGTTACCCAATGCATTGGAGGGCTATATCGGGCTCACCCGCCCATAGTTTATCACGAAACCACCCGTCTTCATAACAATTCCCAAGAACCATAACATAATCTTATCAAATAAAACATGCATAAAGGAAACATAACATTTCCACCTTTCAATAACAAGATATCAATACAACACATTGATTTAAATACATTATGAAAACCATTTTCAAAACCAAAATAAAAGAAAATCGAAACATGGTATTTATTTTTCTTTTAAAAAGAAGTTATGGCTTGTAGAGTAAGCCAAAACTCAAATAATGGACACGACGATGAAGAAGTCGTTGTCGCCGCATACGTATGGCCAAAACATTCCCTTTTGTCGTTTAGTAAAATTCTTTGTATAAAAAGATTCATTTTGAATAAACGTAAAATTCAAAGAGGTTTATACACCATATAAAATAAGGTTGTGTATAGAACAAAATATTCCTCAATTAAAAGAGATTGAGAAGAAGTCCCATACAAAGACGGTATCCTTGGATTAAGGATAAATCAGTTACATAACTATGTGTGAAAAACGAATACACAAAATATAAGTGGGTATTATGTGTAAAAAATTCAGAGGACATTAACACATAATCATAGAATGACATATTAAAGGTGTACAAGTTTATCCCAAAGAATCGAAATTGGGTTAAGAAGTTCCCTTGTAATAATTAGACAGCCTAACAGCGTCACTTCAAAATTTAGAAAAAGAGTTGATGAGAGATAAAAAGGGTATCTCATCACTTGGACATAAAATTCACATCAATAAGGATATATAAGAACATATCCCAAAATAATATTATGTTAATTAAAAGACATAACAAAATAAGTCTTTTTAAAAAGAGGAGGGTGAAAGGTTCCCTTACCGACATGGGTATCTTTCGAAACATTCACCCCGTGAAAGAAGGACAATACATCATTGATGTAAATACTCATAAATGAAAGCATATTACACAATGAGTAAAATAATGGACAGTACATACACCACTCAAAGGAAATTGTGGCAAATGTAGCATAAATCTCACTGGAATAAAGGTGAGATGAAAAATCCCTTACGAAAACTCGGCAGCCTAACGACGCCACATAAAACGTCCAAAAATGGATTGATGAGATCAAATAGGGTATCTCATCACATTACAATAAAACTTAAATAAAGAGTAATATAAAATAACATCCCCCATCATAACAAATAGGAGCTTAAATGAAGTGACATAAAGGGAAGTACTTAGAGAGAAAGAGAGAGGTTAGATCTCTTACGAAAATTCGGCAGCCTAACGGCGCCACTCAAAACATCCAAAATTGATTGATGAGAGAGAGTAGGGTCTCTCATTATATGAAAATAAAAATTATAGTAAGATTAATATAAAAGAACATCCCAATAACAAGAAATATGAGCTTATAAGGAATGACATAAAAGAGTTTACTTAAAGAGAGGAGTAGGATCCCTTACCTCAAGTCCAACTTGTCTTGTTCGTTTCTTTATATTCCTTAATAACAAACTTTGGTAAATTAATAATTTCCTAAGTAACTCCTTTATAGATTATTATTCAGTTTATATCACATATTATAATGTTATAATAATTGTTTAATAATGTTAGTTCATATCAGACGTTTTTGCCGATGTTTGGTACATGAGTCAAAAATGAACTTGTTTGAAAAAAGATTGCTCATGTAGTTATAAGTAAATAATTTCCAAATAGTATTAATGATTAAAATATCATATATATCCAGTAAATATTCATTTCATACTATTCCATATCATTTGGATATAAAAAACGAAAAGCACTATCCATGGAGACGGTAGGTCGTACGTACACATGAACGCTACATTCATTTTTTGTCATATTAATGGAATTAAAACAAAATGAGAGAGATATATATATGTTATAATTCCAGAATGATATCCATAATTTTGATGTTATATATTACATATATATCCATTATATATATGTATTTATAATATTACATAACATTTTGAGATAAGAAATGAAATGTACCGTTCATGGAGATGGTAAGCCGTACGTACGCATGAACACTACTTTCATTTCTATATCATACTTTAATGGAAAGAAATAATAATGATATAGAGTTATATCATAATTCCAGTATAACATAATATATAATAACATTAAATCCATCCTTTATATGTCCCACGTATGGCATTAACGAATCACATCACTTTGAGGGGGCGGTAGTCCGCACTTCCTAAAATGAAGATATCGCGTATACCCATAATGGAAGCCATAAAGGTAAACCACAAATGAAAAATACAGAAGCTTAAGTAAAACATAAACATATTATATATCATATATAAATATAGGGACATATTAATGGCCACCTTTGAAGGTTTTATATGAGTGTTGAACAATCATCATTTCGTGAGGCAGAAATTTGCCATCCACGGAAACAGTATGTTCTTTAACAATTAGATGTAGGTGTGTGTAAGTGTAGCTCGAATACTTATTATAACAAAATCCTAGTATATTGAATATACTTTAGTATTTACAAAATAGATGAATAAAAAGAGTTTAGGGGGTTGGAGAGGCAAAATAAAACAAAAGGACTCAAGTGAACACATTACCTTAAAATCGGGTAACTACCTTTGGTTTGAGCTCAAAGGATTCCTTGGGAAGACTTATGCCCAAAGTGAGGCTTCAAGGAGTAAAAGACGAAAGTAGAGAGACATAATGGGTAGAGGTTTGCCGAGACAAAGGCTTTGGGAGTGTGGGTAAGGAGGTAGAGGTGGATGCATTTTATAAAAGGAGAGGAGGGGCACTCTTGTAAAGTTACAAAATTTTACTTTATTTCCAAAAGAGTTTCGGATTTTAAAGGTCCCACATTGATGTATTTCGAGGATATGCTGTTACGGGTTATAAATACACTAATCCAATAGGTTTTGGACATGTGTAGGTCTTAGATATTACATTAACTTTCCATTTTATTTAAATCGTTAAAGAATGAGGTAATCACTGCATCATCATGATGTCAAAAATAATTTAATTTATTTAATGTATAAAAATTATAAAAAAACATACTATGATGTAGGAAATATTTTTATCTTTCCAATGAATATTTATAGTCAAAAATCGGATTTTTATAACCCCATGTAAAAATTCTTTTAGTAAAACATTTCATGTTTGTCTCATTTTTTACTTTAACTTTAAATAAAAAGATATTAATGTCATTTTCCAACCAAAGTGGAATCATGGGGTCCCCAAGTTGACCCATGGGTTTTCATGGTCGGAAATGACACATCCAATGAGGTTAGGACATGTGTAATGTTCCTTTCATATTATTAAAACATTATTTTTACCTTAAACTACACTAATTACCTCTAATCGAGATTTAAAACTTAATAAGTTACTATTCACCAAAAAATTATGTTAATCCCATTGAACCACATTTTACATCTTAATGAAAACCATTTATGTCGGATTTTTGAAATTCAAAACTCAAAGATGGTAAAATTTCATTTAAACGGAAAAATCAGTTTTTATAAGTACCACGTAGTGGTTTCACTATTCATCAAAAATTGATGTTTTTCAGAAAAATCCCAAAAATTCACCCTAAGCTATATTTGATATTCCAAATTCAAAAATGAAGTATATTTTACAAAATTCAAAACATATAAGTCACATTAATTAATTTAATAATCAATTCCCGCTGTCAGAGCAAATAGCGTGTTTTTATGAAACAATAAGTATCAAAAGATTGACACTAGTTTAAGTCTGTTTTCAAAGTGAATTTAATTCCCACAACCACTATTGGATTTAATGGTAAAAATATATTCTAATTTCAATTTAAAACCAATTCAAAATATAATCTAATTAAATAAATAAATTAGATTAAAACGAGGTTTTGAATTAAAATTCAACATTTTACACTATTCATTAAAAAATGAACTTTATCAGAATGATACCAAAAATTTACACAAAGTAAATTGTGAGGTCTCAATTCATAAGAAGAGTTTTATTTGGTCCAAAAGGATGTATAAGAGTGAACAAAACTATATTTAATGACGGTTCTCCATCAAAAGGCGATAAGTGAACCTTTAGTGAAAACTAGGGCATATACGCCTAAAATTGAATTATTTACGTATTTTATGCCTTTATATTTTATTGGATAAATGTAAAAACATTTAAAAACATATATAATAATATTTTAGTTATTTATATCCATTCCCTCCAATACCACGACTACATGTTAACTACCATTTAAAATAATATTATTTTATTATTAAAGTGCAACATAAGATTCCCAAGAAACTCATTGTTGCGTGTTGGGTACGCCATCGAGCATAGCGTCCCCTTTAAAGTTATATTAATATTTTATCACAAATATGGATAAACATGAAAATATCATGTTCTTTATTTATCTGGGGTGTTACACTTCTCCTCAAACACTACCAATTAATTTAGAAATTTTAAAATTGTGTTATCCCATGTCCAGGTAATGGGAAATAGGAAATTGGAGATTGTGGTTCATTGTGATTAATGGGATCGTGAGTGTTGTAGGTGGTTGGTGGAAATGAGTTCTAAAATTTAAATGATTTTCTCTGATACATTACATGGTAGATATTGTGTATCTTGATTTTGAATTTTTTTTGGATACTTTTTTACATATCTATTTATGAAACATTATCCATGATGAGTGTTTTGAATTATACATTTTTATTTGCTTATCATCAATTTTTATCATTATTTTTGAAAAATAGCTACCTTTTATTATTGATATGATGCCTCAGGCTAGTCACCTACTCATTTCGATCAAGAACGCCTTCCATGTTATTGCAGGGAGGGTACAAGTATCTTTCAACCATGGTAATCAGGATGGTTTATGTGAAAATGGTATAAATGGACCAGGATGAGTATCCTTATTTGATGTTTTTATATAGGTTTTGGTGTCCTTGTAGACATGAGGGATATTTTGTGACACATTATGAATATTAGGTCCTAGAACTCATTCATCATAGTGTGCCTTATGTCTACATAGGACTTTTGAAAAATGGTCATTGTGGAATTAATTGATCTGAATATAGTCTCTTACATACCTTTAATTTATGTATTATGAGGGCCTATAATTTTTTTATTTCCATTAATTATGTTATTAATGTACTTGTTTAATTAATATTTTAACTAATTTCACGATATTCTCAATGACATTCCACCATTTTCTGAAGCATGAATATTTCAAATGATTTAATTTAACCCATTTATATCCCATAAATAATTTCAACACCTTAATATGAGGAATCCCATTAGGCAACCATTATGATTTTGAAAAATAGAAGATTAATTTAGACATTCTGCATTTTGTTGAGGTGATATGAATTTGGGGACATGAAAGATTAAAAAATATCTTTCATTATTGTTTGAAATGAATTATATATAATGATGCCCTAGATATTCTATGTGTGTGAATTTTGACACTCAAACTATTTGGTTCTATCCTGATTAAGTGTGAAACCACCCCCTTATTTTTATTCTACAATGAAATATTTCCCAATGAGAACTGTATTTTATTTATTTTATATTTCATTACATATTTTTTTACTATTTTAAATTTCTCACATTTTAAAAAATATTCAAAAAAATCCTAATAAAAAACAAATGATATTTATGGTTTAGCCAAAAATGTTATGAATTTAAATATTTTTTAGTAGACATAAAATTATACTGGGATAATTCATTAATGTTGTTTGCATACTTTATAAAAAATACTCTTTAGATAATTTATATGAATTTAGAATATGATAGTTAAATTCATTTATCCAAATATAAATATTCCATGAAATTATTAAGAAATGATAATTAGGAATTTTCAAATTATAATAATGAGAAATTGTTATCCAATCATTTCAATAATTATACTTTTAAATTTATTGAAATTATAAAAGGATAAATGTGGGAGTATGAAATGATAAATATTATGAATATTAAATTATAATTATTATACTATTAAAGTATAATTAATGAATTTAATAAATTATTATTTCAAGATAATCAAAGAATAATTTGGAGAATACAAATTTTCAATGGATTATCACACACGATTACCAAGAGGTAGTTTTTTTAAATTAGAAGTTGATAATTAATTTGAATTATCAAAGTATAGTTATAATAACTATTAAATCATAATTGTGAGATTAATAAAAATCATTATGAAAACTATCAAAAAAATATTGATATCTTATAAATAGATAATTATTAATATATAATATATAGTAAATTATCAAAACATAATTATAATAAGTTATTTCTGATTAACTATAAAGGGATAATTATAAAAATATAATTTTTTCAAATTATCCTAATATAATTACTATGAATGAGATTTTTTCCTATGCATCTGTTTTCCTAGAATGAAAATTCATTAATTACACATGAGAGCTGAAGTATAATGACTTGAGGTATTTTATTTCATTCAAAAATATAATAAATTGTTTTTATTCTAAGTAACCTTTAAAAATAATAAGCATTTACATGATGGTGTTTATGATAATAAGGCCATAGTGATGTTTTCTTTATAGTGGAGTTTTCCACTCTATCTATTGAACCACATAGACTTGTTTATAATTTCTTGCGATTTAGTTGGTTTTTAAGATAGGAAATTTTCATTTTTTTGGTATTACGTGTGCAAATTTTATCATCAATGATATATTTGTTTGTATTTTGATTGATTATTCTTGATTGCGATCTGTTGTGACTGTGTTTGTGACCCATATGTCCCATTTTGATTCGATGAGTGAAAATACTATTTCTTTTTCAATATTTTATTATGATGACATGTTTTAATGAAACTATATACACATTATGATATTAAGTGACTATTTATCTTCTCACCACTGGCATTTGTAACTATTCCTTGGGGGTTCCAACTAGTGCATGAGATAACTGAATCATCATGATAGATTATCCCTTAGTTGGGGATGTACATGAAAGCAATAATAGTGATGAGGGTCATGGTAATTTGGTGTAGGTACAAATTTTCCACGGTTTCTTGTCATGATTTTAATCATGGTATCCTTTGTTTTTCATATTCAATTCACCATTTTATACCCTGGAAGTTGTGAGTAATATATAATTTTGTCATGATGATCTGGGTAAAATTATTCTCTTGAACAAAATAAGACACTAGGTTTTATCTCCAAGACACCCTGAAGATACCATGCAAGGTCTCGTTTTCTTCTACTGATTAATTTAGACATGTTCCTTCATGACATTAAAATAGGTACCACAAGTAGTTTTTGCAGGTTTGTTAGAAAACTACCTCTCATTTTTTGTAATTTTTGTTCTCCCATTGAAATATTTCTTATTGTTATGAAATACACTTATTTAAATGAACACATTAGGTTAAAGATTCATTTTTTGGTGTACTATTGAGTCTTGTACACACACACTATTAGAGATTTTTGATATGCCTATAGTTTTCAGGAAAAATATACTGAAGGGAAAGGTCCCTATGGTGGATCTATGAGGATCTGAATAATGGGGATGTATTAGATCTACATAGACATTGTAGGACCACAAAATCATTCTATTTATTACATTCTTTCATTATTCAGGAAATCCTTCCACTAGGAATTATCTGATTTATATACAAAGAATGGAATCTTTAGTTTCCTCTTTTACTCAGATTAGTAATGTTATTATGTTGTTTATTATAATGATTGGTTATATGTTTTTCTATGCAATGATAAGTAGTGTGTAGTCACTTCAGGATTCCACATTAGAGAATATATTCTAGTACAATCCATCTTATATATGGGGAGGTCTGCATGAGTTCATGTAGAACTCTATCTTGGACTAAGTCATCTGGATTAGGATCGTACAATTTCTATTTATAAGAAATATAAATGTAGAATATGTGGACATTATCAAACTCATGAATGGATATGTTATGATGACTCTGTATGCAAACATCTTTGCAGAATAAGTATATATTTCTTGTGATGTAGTGATTAACAAGAAACTAAAGACCTAATGATATGAGATTGCTCATCAATATGAAATAATGTTTTAATATTTCATGGTAAAAATTACTAATTAGTTTTTATTTTTTATCAAAAATTGTTATATGATCTTGACCTTGTTGGTAGTTGAAGGTTAATTGGATATTTATACTCTTATAGAGTGGAAAAGTTGGACATTCAATTTGAGTTTATACTATGGAAAAAATAATTTGTAGATATTGTGGCCGATCTAAACAAATATAAAATCATCCCACATATATTCTACCACAAAAATGTACCAAGATCATTAATACATAAAATTATTTTTTTGAAATCAGGTTCATCAACAACATATGTGTTCCAACCACATGCATTAGAAACAATTATTCCTCATGTAGTATATTAGTATATAGATGTTGATGATGTGGGTTTGGAGATATTGAGAGGTACCATAACTATGGATTAATCATTAGTGACTATATAAATTGATACCAGTTCATATCATGTTCAAATATATACATTTATTGTGAACATTACGAATCCTTTTATGGAGATTATGCCCCACATGAAGAATATTACTACTCCTATTAGAATAAAGAGAGGTCGGGGTCTTTGAAATTCCAATTATGTTTTCTAAAAATCAAAGAGTGAGATGATGTAAATTTTATAGTCATTGATATAAAGCGTCATAAAATAATTCATGATATTGTTTTGATGAAGTCTTATTATTCATGGACTGACTATTATCATCAACAAATATCCTCTAATATGTCTGATGGGGTGGTTCATATTTTTCATGGGGAATTGAACGTGAGGTCATGTAGACCTAGACCATCCATTATAGATATGGTAATGTAAATATTTTTGATTTATGTTTACTTTGATCAATAATCAATGAGTAGTGATATCCATCCTTCTTTTATTTTTTATGACATTTTTATATCCCATATATCTATAATTCCATCAGTACTGGTGGTTGAGTAATCTATATAATTATTTCCACACACATATACACTCTATATTCCTTCATACAATAAGTTACCATTTTTATTGATGGGTGTGAATTTTTTTTACATGAGATAAAAATGACTTTTACTATAGTGTGTGTCACCATTGGTGGAGCCTGTTAATTATTAAAGGAAATATCATCTGAGACTTCACCGTTGCATTTATTAGAAAAAATAAACCTATTTATAATAATGAAAAAGTATTTGTTTCCATGTATTAATGGTATTTTTTACCCATATAAAGGGTTTAATTGCTTCTCAGTGTTGGATCATTGGTTTATTTCCACTAGTTAAGAATCATACAATCTGCCAATTTTAAGACTTCATAAAGATTATTTTTCTCCATTATCAGTCCCATGTGTTGACTTATAACAACCCTAATATTTATTAAACATATAAATATGATTTATTACATAAACGATCACTTAACAAAACATAGAATATAGAGTTTCCAGTGTCATTGGGGCTTCATTACATTGCATGACATATTAGGACCTATAATACAACATCATTAATGACAACATCTTTAACATGACCAGAACATTCTTCTGTACTAGCATTTCATGGGATATCCTAAGGACATACATAAAAAAGGGTGTGATATAAATCCTAGTAAGGGATCAAATAATGCATAACATAAAAAATATTCTTGTTAAGTAATAGACATATTAAGATAAATATGAACATAATGTCATTATATTGCATGATCATCATAATAGGGTAATGTAAAAACAACATAAAACATTCCATCATAAACATAATGGAATCATGTAACCCCTATTGAAAGCCATTGTCCAAATATCCTAAAGGAAATGAGGTAATATGTGTTAATAACATGACATATCATGATAATAAACATTACCCAATGCATTGGAGCACTATCAGGGTACACCCTTTATAATTATTTCAGCCTCATGCTTAAGTGTTCTACCTATGTCATATAACATTGACTAATTAATCATAATAATTCAATGAATGATCAAGAAGTGTGGAATAAATAAATTTATGTCCTCAATAAAAAAATTATATGTGCATAATGGTGAATATCAATGATTGTGTAATGTGTATCGTATTCACTACATGATGATTTTGGCATAGAAAATCATGGTGCAATTTCAACATCGTAACTATATGATATAAAAATTTAAATAAAAGCTGGTGAGAGAGATAGTGGAATCTCGTCATATATACACTAAATGGGAAGAAATTAGGGTCATATTTGACTATGTTCCAACATAAGGAATTGTTAGTAGAATGAAAAACTTATTAAGGAATCTTGAAGAATGAAGAGGAATGAAATAACTCTTACGAAATTTAGGCATTGTAACGACTATACATGGGAGTATTAATTTGTGTTAATGGGGTCTCTCATAATTAAATAATAAAATTTAAAGTATGTGGGGGGTTTGAAAACATACCCCATCATTTTTATTTGAAAATAGATGTTTTTAACAATATAAGGAAACTTGGATAAAAATGAGAAAGGAAGGAACCCTTACTTCGATGTGTGCAACTAATGGATTGGTGGAGGATTCATGGGAGCTTGGTGGACACTTAACAGTAATCAATGGAGGTAAGAATAGATTTTGGATGGTCATAAAAGTGTTTCAGTGGAGATGAATGGGTGATTGGTTGTGTTTATAAAGGAATGGAAGAAGAATTATTTATTATTTTGAATTTGGACACTACATAGTAAAATATTCAAAACCACATAACAACACTAAGTTTTTGCCCATGGTTTTTGGAAAATGGTTGTGTAAAATAATATTTTATCAGGAAAATTATCTAATAAATTACAATATTACCCTTTCTTATGTGGAGGTGAGTCACACACTCAAGTATATGAATTTAAAATCATAAAATATATTATACATTATGGAGGATTCACTAAGGCATTATAAAATTAGTTTAAAAAATATAATATCAAATTATTTGAAAATTAAAACATATATTTGATAGAATAAAACTTTTATAGAATTTATTTCATCACTATGGGTAATTATGATGTCATAAAACACACTATATATTTATATATTATTTAATGTTTACCAAAATATTTGACTAATTCAGAACATTATGAAAAATTAACCAGTAAATAATTCAAACATCCCGACTACAAAAATAATAATTATTTTATTGAAATAATTTTCTAAATATGTTAATTTTCACTTTTAATATGAGAATCATAATTTATTGTAAATTTACGGATTTTGAAAAAAACAGTTTTTAAAACTTAATAAAAATTACATTTTAGATAATAAAATTTATAGAGTGATTTATTATTAATAAATATAATTTAATAATAATATTTTAATAATATATTAATTAATTCAAAAATTAATTAATTAATTAAAATAAATCCTTTAATAAAATACATTTTTCTTTTTATCTTATAAAAATATAACTATTATTAAACTGATTACGTAATCATTTAAAAATAAGGAACAGATGTAATCATCATATATAAGAATTTTTTATATAATATTATTAATAAATACCTTAATGTATATATTTCTCAAAAGAACAATTTTTACCCAAAAAACCAATTAATCCAATTTAACATTTACAAAAATTCTATTCTCAAAAAGGATTTTGAGGAATAAGTCTCTTATTTATAAATGGGGATTACACTAAATGTAACTAATATCTTGGTACATAACAACTTATTACACCCACATAATTGATAAGGGTAAGGTGTGAGATGATGATTGACACTTGGGAGGCTTAGATAACATCACCCAGGTGGTAATCTCTACTTACTTGAACATTTCCCAAATGTGATTTTTTCTCAATCTTAAAAGTTGAATCTTGGCTTGAGCATGGTCAAGAGAGAATCCAAGTAACACTACCTCATTTTCATGCTCTACCATATGCGATTCATATTACCAAAGACTTCTTGAATTGGCCATTATCTCCTTTTTCTATGTTGAAATAATTTTTTTTATCCTTGTATTTATATTAGTGTGTGATCACAGTTAAATTACTAAATTATCAATGGTATTGATCCATAATGAGAATTTAAAACTAATAATTATAAATAAGAGGGAATGTGTTTTCTATATATATAAGACATTTAAAAATGGACTATTATTTACAAATGATTGGATCATTACAACCTTCTCCCATTAATAAATTTCACTCTATAAATTTCCTATTCCCCTCATTAAGACAGAAGAGGGTAACTCTTTCTCATCACATATTATGGTTCCCATGTTTCTTCTTAAAACGTGTAGTTTCTCCACAACACCTTGAATATGATATCGTCTAATTTCATAGTTGTTTTCTCTAATATCAAAATTTTCATCATATTCTCTTAATAAATGTGGTCATTCTCCAATGGTACCACCTATCTATTGCGTACATGAGATGGTTCAGGTATATACTTCCTCCATAGTGACATATGAAATACATCACGTACATGAGATAGGGTGGGTGGGTGTTCTAGTAGATTTCCCACCACTCTAATGCGATCAAGGATCTCAAAAGGGCCTATGTACCTTGGAAAAAACTTTTCCTTCTTCCAAAATCTCATCACTCTCTTTTAGGGAGATATGTTAAGGATAACCATCTCCATAATATAAAACTGTAGGTATCATCGATGGTTTCAATTATAGCCCTTTTTTCAACTCTGAGCAGCTTTGATGTTCTACTAGATAGTCTTAACCATCCCTACCTTTTCTTAGACCATTTTGAGACCTAGATGTTTTTGTTCCCCAACTTTATCCCAACATGCTGGTGTCCTTCACCACTTCATATAAATTGCATCATGAAGAGCCATTTGGAGGCTAGAGTAAAAAATATTGTTTTAAGGGAACTCCCACAAAGTATGATATTTGTCCCATTTGCGTTTATAGTCCATTGAAAATGCTCTGAACTTGTCCTCATGTTATTGGATAGTCCATCTAGATTGGCCATTAGTTTGATGGTGATAGGCCGTGTTGATGTTCAACTCAATGTTTGAAGAATATTGGAGACTCTTCCAGAACGTATTGGTGAATCTTGAATCTCTATCTGACATAATCGATATCAGTAATACGAGAATAATTACACCTTATCATATGTATATCTCTTCTATTTGACCCAATAAGAAATTCTCTACAATATAAATGAAGTGTTCGGTCTTTGTAAGATGATCCATAAAATCACAGATAGCATTGTTTCCTGTGGCTATCTTCAAATGTATTGTGAAAATGCCTATGGTGATGTTCTCCCATTTCTATGTTGGTATGGGTAATGGTTTCATCATCCCTTTAGACATCTACCTCATATCCTTCACTTGCTGGTTTAACAGGAACTATGCTATATAATTGGCGATATTATTCATCAAGTTATACCACCAATAATAATTTCAGAAGTCCTAATACATCTTTTTGTTTCCTGGATGAAATGAGAAAATCTAACTATGTGCAATAAATAAATTTTCCTTCTTTAACTATAGATTTGATGGAACACACAGTTTTTACCAAAACTCTTAATTCCTTATTAGTTAACATTGAACACTAAGGATTTACATTTTTTATAGCTTCCACATTCTTCAAGATTCCAACATCAACTTATTAATCATATTTTATCCTTTAAAAAATATATGGTTGGGAAAAAATTTGTGAAAGGATAAATGATGATCCCTTGTTTATGATTCCCATGTCCATCCTTAACAAATCTAAGAAGATTAGACCCTTTTTAATTATCATAAATGATAGAATCAATGGGTCCTTTTTACATAGAAAATTTCCACATAGTTTTCTTTTCTAGAGAGGTAATGGATTGAGAAGATCTAATACATGATGAGATTTAACCTTCTACCTTGGAGCATGTTCACTTCTTTTTGTGTGAATATATATGTCAGAATTTTTTTGATTGGTATAAATTTCACACATTTCCTGAAAGAGAAAATGCTTCCATATTTTCAATGAATAGGTCATTGCTTCAAAATTGAGATCATGTGTGGGATAGTTTTTCTAATGAATTTTACTCTTCCTTAGTTCAAACGTGATTGCATTTTCATTCCAATTCAACACACATCCCATGGCTTTTACTGAAGCATCACTGAATATTACGAAAATCTCCCCACATGTGTGTAGTGTGAGCACAATGGAATTGATAATAATATTCTTTAGATTCCAAAAGATTTATTAACATTTATTATTCCATGAAAACATGATTCTCTTTCGAGTTATCTTAGTAAGAGGGTTTTATAGTGGTGAAAAATTTCCCACAATTCGACGATAATATCCAGCTATCCCCATGATGTTACAAATATCTTTCATAGATATCAGCCTCATAGATCCATAAATTTCTTTTTTTAGGAAGGATCCACATATATACCATTTCTTATGATGATATAACTCAATAATGAAACCTCATTCGACTAGAACAAACACTTGTTTTAGTTTTCATAATGCTTCGCCTTTCTCAAGGTGTCTAGTACAGTGCTTAAATGCTCCCCTTACTCCTCCTTAAATTTGAAGTATATTATAATATCTTCTATAAATACTACCGAAAATTTGTCGTGGTAATCTATAACGAATTTATTAGTCATTTCCATGAATATTTCTATCGCATTAGTGAGTCCTAAATACATTATTATGAATTCATAATGCCCATACCTTTTATGAAATGAATTCTGGGGGATATCCTCTTTCTTCACCCTTACTTGATAATATAACAACAGTATATCCACCTTGGAGAAGTATAGTGCTCCATGTAGATGTTCGAACAAGTCATAAATCTATGGAAAATGATACCTTTTCATTATCATGATTTTTTTGATCTCATGATAATCAATGAAAAGATGCATTGAACAATCCATATTCTTGAAGAAGAGGATTGGTGTACCACATAGTGATGAACTTGGGAATATTACCCCTTTATCCACTTTCTCATGTAGTTTTTTATTTTTCTTTTCATGCCCCAAAAATGATTCTCAATACAGAGTCTTGGATATTAGAAATGCACCAGTTATGATATAAATCAAGAATTCAACAACACTTCTAGAAGGTTGACTAGGAAATTCCTTAGGAAACACATCAGTGAATTGCCTCATTATATGAATGTATTTGATGATAGATCGTTACTTAAACTTAGTCATTCGATAATGATACACATTCCAATAGGGAAGTAATATCTAGTCATTAGATGATGGTGCTAAAGAATATTCATCCTTATCCATACAATATTATATAATCAGTGGTCGACTCACTTTATAGTGATCGATTTACCTCTCCCAAAAATTTCTGTTGTCTCTGTATAGAGATATCTGGTCCATGCCAATTATTGAATTGAATTCCACTAAGGGACGTATGATGAGGTTCTCTAGGATGTTCAATCCATAAATTATGATAGTGGTGGAGTTATATTCAAGGGATTCAATAATTCCCCCGTTTTTCTTTTTCACGGAATTCTCTAAATCCACTCTCGATTTTGTTGTTTGTATTAAACTAAAAAACATTGGGTATATAAAATAATGCATTGAACCAAAAAAAAAAAAAAAATTTATATTCTTTCATGAATAATTGGCATACCTATCAGCACTTCATTCTCATGATTCACTTTTTTGGTAGGGATTGAAAAATATCTCCCTTTCTTCCTTGGCAGTTTTTGGCTTCCTCTGAAAACCCTTAGCATAAGGCATTGGTTCGCAAAGTGACATTGTTCATTGTAGTTATAGTAATTAAAAATTCATTGTGGGTAAAATGGAGAGTTCCTTTACTCTTTCATAGTAGAAGTTTTTTATTATCGGAAATTGTAGGATTCATACCCTTCCTTCCTGTACCTAAAGCATTTCTTCATCCCTTTCTAGCAATTTCATGGGATCTTCTTTCAGCACTGTTTGCAAGTGAAATGCTGGAATTTCATAGCACCATTGGATATATCTATAAGACTGCCAAAATTAAAGTCCACATTCCTCTTCTTATCCACACAATACCCTTGATAATTTCCTATCACCATATATACTTTGTGGGAAAATTATACTATATTCTCACAGCTTTCGAAGACACGAATCGTTAGGGATTTTTGTAGGCTAGGTTTTATGCCGCCAAAGATGCATTCGGGGTAACGACAAAACAAGAGGCCCATCATGAATTTCGGTTGAGGTTTTCCTTGTACTCACAATAGATTCATCATCCTTTCTCATGAGTTAAAGGAAATACCATTTATCTTAAGATGAATGGTTCAGTGAAAATATTATTTGAAAAACATTTTCCAGAAATCCTTCCCTCACATTACCTTGATAATTTCCTCATGCATTGTATTTTTGATCAATTTTCACCATTGATCAGCTTCACCCATCATATAATAACCATCTATAAGAACCTTCTCTTCATCAAAACTTTTAATGATAGATAATATATTATCAATGGATTTTATCCTATGTTTGGTGATTGAGTGATCAGATAATCCCTTGAAATTAAGATGCCTTTGTTTAACAAAGTTCCCGATTTGGACTTCTTCTCTCTAAGGTGGGGTTGAATATCATCTTCGGTTTTGTTTTTATTCAAATCATGAGTTAACTCGGAGATTACAATGACAAATATTTTGGTTCCCACTCCCCTGAGATTGTGCATCTTATTAGAACCGTCATCACATTGATCTTTACATATGGTGTTAGCTCAAGCCCTCATATTACCAGACATTGGCTAGAATAAATAGAAATTTAGGGGTTATTATTTAAAAATATTAAATATATAATGAGGAATCTAATGAGAAAAAAGTTTAACATATAAATTTCATTTATTTACTTTACATATGAATTATAGGCTTCAATCAAATTTATTTGTGATCTATTTCCTAACATATATTCTTATAGGGATTTTTTTCTCACATAGTAATGGTTAATATTAATCTTATGAATTTATCAAATTATATCCATTGGGAGTGTCGATCCAAGTGTTTATAAAGGCATGTTTTCATTAACCAGTTCTAGTTGGAGTCTATATTAAAGCAGGGTTTTCATGTTTTACACCTAGAATTATTTTTTCCAGAGCCACCACTACTTGTTCATATTTAGAAATGGATTTTTTTTCATGATAAACCACATACACTATACTCACCAAATTTTTTGGATTTTTTTCTTAAAAATAGTTTATCCATAAGGCTTTCAGTAGGGTTTTCTAATCCCAATCACTAAATAGCATAAATTATCATTTGATACCAACTATAAAAAACTGTCTCATTATTACTCATTAAAAAATTGATTTATTACATAAACATGAAATTAATAAAATCCATAGGATAAATAGGTCTAGTTTCTTTGGGTAATAGTAACATTTAATGAAAATAGAATGCATAAAATAAAATATCTTTGCTGATAAATTCTTTTTAATTACCACAATTGTCTTATGTACTTATCATTTCATGGGATAACATATGGAAATAAAAAAGAAAATGGTGACCTATAAAGAAGAGTAAGTGATTAAATAAGGAATAACTTGTAGAATACAATACATGTTAGAAAATAGACATATAAATAGACAATAATATAATCATAATCATAATGTAATGTTTCAGCATGATCATCATAACATGAAATGTGGCAACAAATTAAAACACTACATCATAAACATAAAGGGATCGGGAAACCCCTGTCCCAAAATGGTGGAAAAAATTTCGTAAAATGAACTAGGTAAACCAATATCAAAACATGAGTTATCATGACACTAAACATTACCCAATGCATTAGAGAACTATCAAGGTGCACCCTTTGTATTTATTTCAATCTCATGCTTATGTGTGACACGTAGATCATATTACATAGATTCATTAAACATCATAATTCATTCAACGAATAGTGAGTGTGGAATAAATACACATAATTTCTCAATATGATGTAATATGTTCATAATGGTGAATACCCTTGATATATCAATGGGTATAGTTTCCTCTACATGTCGACATTGGCATTGAAAATTACAGTGCAATTTCGGCATCAAAACAACGTGACATAAAAATTTGTAAAAAGATTTAATGAGATTGAAATGGGTCTATAAAATTATATGCATGTAATGAGAAGTAATAGGGTCATATAAAAACATTTTCCAACATTAGTAATTTTTTAATAGGTGGCGTAAAATAAAAGAACATGATGGAAGATGAGGAATGAAATAACTCTTAAGAAATTTCGGCATGGTAACATGTGTATTTGGGAGGACTAATGAGAGAGAAATGTATCTATCATCATTAAAATATAATAATGACATTATGGTGGAGGCTCTAAATCATACCCCATAATTTTTAATTTATAATAAAACTGTATAACAATATAATGAAACTTGGATAAAAATGAGACCGGAAGGAAAACATTCATGGTTGTGTGATACCAAAGGATTGAAATATGCTTATTGGGAGCTTGGGGGAACCGTGGGAGGACTCTAGAGAGTTAATAGTATAATGAGGTTGGGATTTAATGAGTTTCAGTGAAGATTAATGGGTGATTCGGTGTGATTATATCAAAATGGTGCGGAAGTTGTTTATTATTTTGGTTTGGGACACTACCGTCTAAAATATTCAAAACCACAAACTATAAAATGGTTTATGCCCATGGTTTCAGACCATGAATAGTATAAAATATAATATTATTACAAAATATATCAAGGTTATTAAAATATTTTTCATGCTTATGTGGATGTGAGTTACACTCTCAAGGAAATGAGTTTAAAATCATAAAATATATTACACATTTGGAAGGATTCAATAAGGCAATATAAAATATCTCAAATAAGTCTTGAATAACATTATTTTTTAAGTCAAAACATATATTGTTACAAGGATCCATTTTATTGTATTTATTACATCACTATTAGGACATTATGATGTCATACGAAATATATATTTGTATATTATTTCATTGTTACCAAAAAATTCATCTATAACAGAAAATTAGGAAAAATTATCTATTGGATAACATTGAAAACCTGATTCGAAAAAGTAATATCCATTGTATCAAACTAATTTTCTAAATATGTGAAATATCTAATTTAAAATTAGAAGTCACATGTATTAAAAATTGATAGGTTTTCACAAAAGTTGGTTTTAAACATTAATAAATGTTACATTTGAATTCATAAAAATTATATTCTAATTTAATATTAACAATAGTATTTTGAAATTAATATTTTATTAAATTATTAATTATTTCAATAGTGCATTTATTTATTAATATAATTTTTTTATAAATTACACTTATTATTTTATCTTATAAAAATATAACTCTTATCAAACAGGTTACCTAATCATCTACAGATAAAAAACAGATATAATCAGTGTTTATAAGATTTTTTTAATAATATTATTAAGAAAAAACATAGTGTATACATCACTCAAAAAAAAAATTTCTAACTGATAAATCAATTTATCATATTCATAAATTATTTAAGAACGACTATTCTCATGAAAGAATTGGTGTAATAATAAATTTATTTATAAAAATGGATTAAACAATATATAACTAATAACTTGTTACATAACTACTTATAACACCCTCATAATATCTACGGGTAAGGTGTGCAATGGTGTAGACACTTAGGGTGGCTTGGATAACATTGCCTAAGTGGTAATATCTATTATCTTGAACTTCTCCCATATAAGATTTTGTTCAAGATTGTCGTGTATAAGCTCGACTAGGGATTCATAAAGAGTAAATCCTAGTGACACTACCACCTTTCCAAGATTTAAAAAATGCACTCTATACTTCTCATGTCTACAAGATGAGGCCATTATCTCATTTATCAGTGTCAGAAGGATTTTTTAAAACCTTATATTTATATTAGTTGTTTGATCACTATTAAACATTTATATTATCAACAGTAATTATACTTAATAGTAATTTAATCCCAATACTAATAATAAATAATTTTTTCTTGTATCAATATGACATTAAAAGAAAGGGAGTTATATTTGTAAATTCTTGAGTTGTTACATGTCTTTTGGTCGAACTAATTGTTATGATGTTTTTGTTGGAACGAATGAACAAGATATTCCATGTGTACATTGACTAATTTTTATATTTCATATTAGATTATATTTTGGTTTTATCCTAATGTTATTAATACCATTGTGTTGTATGAGAGATGTTATGGAAATATTTTGACATAACTAACATAACATAAATCTTATTAATTGTATCATCTTGATTAGAGAAAATTCTTTTCATGTGGAGGATGGTCTTGAAACATGTTGTTTTATTCAATCCTGATATTTTTATTAATGCAATGACTTGCGGGATACTATATAACATTTATGAGAAATGAGAATATTTATGGTTGGTGGATTATTACCGTTAGTGAGGCATATATTTCACAATGTTTTCTTCTACAATGACCACTATCACATTAAAACTAGTTATGATTATCTTGTATTTTTAAAATTTAATGTATTTTTTTGCCTTTAAGAACATTTTTACTTCCGGGACATTGTTAACTAATACATAAGATGGAAAGTTATATGTGGGGTTATTTCAATGTATACTTTTTTGGGTTTGGATTCATTTTTATAAAGGGTGATCATATGATAGCCTATGGTTCCATATTTAATAAGAAAAAATAAGATAACTATCTTAATCATAAATAGGATACCTCAACTATGATTCATTATCTAAATAGTCGGTGAAATTAAATATTGGGATAATGTTATTATTTTTATTACAAACAATGAATATTGAGTTATATATTCTATCTATGTGATTTGAACCTTTAGTAGTTGTTTTAGGAGGAGTATTAGTGTTCCTCTTATTTAAATATTAACAACATCACTATAAAGTGTAATTTTGTTTCTCATGAGTTGAATATGATTTTTTATTCCTTTTCATGAGTGAATCATCATAATAGTAGAATTTGATATATCTCTACGCTCAGTATCATTTCAGATTCTATGAAATTCTTCACAATACTATTTTGAAAATTTTTAGTTGACCAATTCTCCTCTTGAAAGGATTAATTAGGATAACGTAATGATAAATAATCTTGTTACATTTTATAATCTTTTTTATTAGGATAAAATTAGAAAATAGTAATTCTTTTCAAGGGGTTTCATAGTGTTCTTAAAATGCTATGTTGTTCATTTTCTAGTGAGAAATGATTTTATGGGGGGATTTAATTATTTCTAGTAAGACTTTAACCCTAGTATCATGAAAATGTTTTACTATATATGGATAGAATTAGAGTAGTGATGTTTGTGGTGATAAATTACTAAATTTTTTATAGTTGTTAAACATATTTGTTGTTCATAACAAAGTAGAAGAAACCTTTTAATCTTATTTTTCTCCATTTAGTTAGGAATTTTATGTGGGGTGATACGTCAATAGAATTTTTGGTTGGGATTCCACATACCCCTTGAGGGATAAATCTGATATTTTAAATGATCTATTGAATGAACAAATTTTCTCACATTATACCCATTCAAGATACATTCGATGTTGACAAATAGGTAAGTCTCTTGGCTATATATATTTTAATATATAACATATATCTATATTTTTTTGTCTCTAATATAGATCCAAGGTTTACAGATCATTTTTGTAAATTCCCCAATGATGAACTATGATTATATAATCCATTATGTATGACATAACATCCAAATATGGATGTATGTGTAGAATGACATTTTCAAATTATTATGGAAACTCAAAATTCATTTACTCTTCACAATGACTGATCTTGGGATATAAAATTGGGATTGGTCATGATTTCTGTAATGATATATACTTTTCATCTATTATATTATCCAATTTTGAGGCCTTGTGTAGTTGTAATTGAATATTTCCTTGGTGTTTTTTAGATATTGTTGTATATGATTTGGTAGGATAGATTTTGGAACAACATAAAAAGAATATGTATGAATTGATTTTTTATAGGATAGTGATGAAATTGAGGTGATAAAAAAATATTATAATGACAAAAAATGAATCATTTTACATTATGATTGGGTACCAGACGTTTTTAGATATTCAGATAATTTGGGTCACTAATGAGTGGGAAATAATGGAACACATTCACTTATAATTTTGTGTCCTTTGAGATTGATGAGTATGTGGGTAATGTGGATTACAATTTTCTCTATTCCAACATAGTTGAGGTTGATCCAAAATGTGATTCATGAATTTTAGATCGTTAAGTATCATTCTCACCCTTCACATATCTTGATCTAGGACAACACTGATGTAAAACATGATTTATCCATGATTGAGCATATGATCATGAATATTATTTTATAGAAAAAGGTTCTTTATTATAATCCAATTGAATTATTAAGTGTATTAAGGTAACATTTTCTAGATTTTCATGAAACATGGGAGCATGATGCCCTGATTTGTGAATAGTGGAATCTACCATTTTTTATGATTTTTCATAGCATTATTTTTCTGGACATAATGTTTTTATGGTGTATAGGTTCTAACATCTCATTACATGATTTCATGTAGTTATTTGGCAATATATTAATAAATATTTTATAGGAATAATTTAAATGTGTAATTGGAAACATTATTATAATTTGGGAGGTTTAGATCTTTTTGGGGGTTCATTTAGGTGATAATTAAAAAATTTAAGTAGTATTTAGTGTTATAAAATTTTTAAATATGAATAAGGGTAATATTATTTTTTTCGAACAAAAAAATTATCCTATGATTTCAATCTATAATGTAACACATAGTCTGCTAATATATTCCACCACCCTTTATACTGTGAAATCTTGGATTGTGGGGTATTTTATGGATGGTAATATGTAATAATAACTATGGAGAAAAAATATGCACCTCATCCAAATGTGTAAGATCCTGAAATTTTCTATAGTTTTTATGGACTCATTTATAAGTAAATTCTTTATAGTGTTGAGTACATTTAGATTGGATTTTACTATGAGTTGTGTTTGGGTGCATAGTTGAGACAAAATGAAAGAAATATGGTAGTGCATAGTAATGTAAAATTGTGAACCACAACCTAGAAAACCACACCAACTTTGATAGTAGGGATTTTCATGGATGGTTCACGGTCTGTCTAACAATGAGCTATATTATGAGTAACCATGCACCCCAATAAAATTATAGAACAATTTAGGTGCACAATACTTAAGTTACCCAAATATATAGTAATGTAATTACACAGACCCCCAAACTAGTCCCAAATAGATTCCCATTCGATTATAGGTGGTATCTCATGAATATGGAGCTTCCTAACAAGATTATGAACTTCCTAGATGACTTTTCTTTTTGATTTGATGTCCAGATTGATGTTCCACATCCCTCTCAATATGTGGATTCTATCCCATTGGGTTCCTTTTCATTATTTTTTCTTATTCATCATTGAATGGAGTTATTCTTCTATGTTTATTAGATATAGATATATTTTTGGATTTTGATCTAAGATTTTAGATCAAGATTTATATTAGAGGGATCACGATTCATTTAATCTAAATTTAGGGTTTTAGATTTTGATTTTGTTCTACATTGTTTTTTTGCTCAAATTTTTGGGATTTCGGTTGGGTGATTGTTCATCAACGAAATAATTTATAATGTCTTTTTATAAAATACCACAGTATTTATTTAACTTAAGTGTATGTTTTTTATTTATTTATATTATATTTGTTTCAATAGCGTTTTTTATTTAAAATAATCAATTCGGTGAATTAATTAATTTACGATATTTGATTTAGGGATTCGGGAATTATGGATTTGGAGATAATTTATTGTAGAATATGTTTTGAGATATAGAAAATGTTAATTCTAAGATAATTAATTGGGGAATTAATTATAGAATCTTGTGTGGTGTTTTTTGAGAAATCAATTGATTTTTTATTTAATGGTTTGATGTATTTAATTAATTACTGACGTAATTTAGAGGTTAATGAGATTTTTTAATTATTGATTTGATTAATGGAATTCTTTTATTTAACTAATAGTTTGATTTTATAATGTAATTGACATGGATAATTAATTTTATACTTAATTATTCTATTTATGGTAACATGGTTATTAAATTATAAAAATAATAATAGAATCATGGTCATTCTAATGTATAAGGTATAAATGGTATAATTTTCAATCTATTGTGAAATAATAAATGGAAATATGGTCATTCTAATGTGTGTGGTATCAATAGAAACATGGTCATTCAGTAGTGAGTTACATAATGTGAAAATTCACATTTCACTTGTGTATTTTCTGAATGGTAACATAATCATTCAATTATTAATTAAATAATGGTAACCATGTTATTTTGAGATATAATATCATTTGGGAATTTTTCAAGCTCTGAGATGAGTCGATGTAGGGATTTATGAGTGGGTGTCTATGGGATCTGAGGAGTTATGTGGATAAATAAATATTAATTAATTATAAAATAACTATTTAAATATAGATTTTAAATATATTTTATATACATCTACATACACATTTTTTTGACAGGATATATTTTTAGACATCGTTGACGGTGGCATACATAGTTTTACTCACACCCCACATGGGATTCATTTTTGGTACGCAAATAAAAATTTTGTTTTCTATATAGGTTATGGGAAAACTACCTAAGTTATATGGTTGGTTGGGATGGTTCTTGAATGAGGAAACTAATCTTGTTTCAGTACCCGCTCGGGGAATCACTACTGTAGTTTTTTTGGTTTCATTTTAGACACATTAAACATATTTTGGCATTGTTGGTTTTCTTAATTAGTTTTGATATTTTATTTCCATTTTTTTTATATGAAATATTAATATTTTTATGGTTATATGTAATTATTCTATTTTTTATATATTTCCACTAATGTTCTTCTATGATAAACATTGTTATAGTTTACTCATGATCAAATTGTGATTCCCTCACTATTAGTTAGTATCTTCTAGACTATGGGGAGGTGTGCGTGAGGTCATGCGACCGACTGTATTTGGAATCCAGCAAGTGAAACTCGGTCCTTGGAATTAAAATGTGGTATCAAAGGTTTTTTCATCACTTTATATTTTCTCTCACTATTTGTGGAAGGTATATAGTATACTAAGAATAATTGTTCTATGGTTATGAGATCGTTCATGGGAGTTGATAACCCATGTACTAGGGAGAACCAATGTACCCTTGGTGGGGATTGTTTTTATTTCTATTTGATGTCATATTTAACTATTTTTCGACATTGGTAATGCACTTGTAGTGTTCTATGATTATTCTTGTTTACAGTTTCTAATATTGGACTCTTATCTAGGTACATAATGATAGTTATGTTTCTATTTATTATTCTAGTAACATGATATCATTATGTGGAATTCATCATTTTTAGGCATGCACGTGAAAATTGGTTATGGTTAAACTGTTGAACATGAATTTATTTTCCTTATTTGATAAACTGAAATTAAAATGGTTCCAAACATAAAATTGGGAAATATTGAAATATAGAAAAAATTATTTTATATTAGGATAAATGGGTTTCTAAATGAGAAACATGAATAATGAGAATCTATTTACCCTTGTTAATGAGGACCTAGGTGTAGCATGATTAAGGATAGTATGTGCCTCAGTGTCGACCATGTATCTATGGTTTTGTAAACGAATGGTTTTTCAATGTTGTTTTCCTATCATACATAGAGATATTTTTTTATTTTGTCCCTATTAGTGTTTTTATCATTGTATAAAGTTTGCCTCCATTATCATAACTTTTGAGGTGATGATTGGAAGAAATTACTATGAATGGTTCTTCATTGGAGGAACCAAATGCCTTATTCATTTCAGGTGAGTAAAAAGCAGAGAAGTTATAGGAGACCACTTCTCACTTCATAAGAAAATAGGAAGAGACACAGAAAGGTTGTGACTTGTATGTTTGATCTGACAAGCTAGTTTTAGCAACAATTCCCATTGACTTTTATGAGATATGGTGGAACAGAAAGTGATGAGTTCTTGGTTGAGACCATCAAGATGATAAAAGAAAATAAGTAGACTCTAGATATGAATATGGTATTATTGGATGATTATATTATATGATGATCGTCGAAGTGTTTGTAGGACATTCAGGCATGAAATAGACAGAATGATGATACGTTATGAATGGGCTTCTTGGTGAGGTTGTTGGAGAACTTCTACCAATAGTCATTGTGGTAGGATAATGTAATGGAGTTCATATCCAATACTAAAGGGAGAATGTTTGTGATGGAATTTGATTGAACATATACAGGCTTTATATTCATTGATCCATTATTGGAGGGAGATGAGATAGCTACAACAAGGCATTTTCAGGATGAACTCAAGTGCAAGAAAAAGTCCCAAGTAATCATATTTAGGATAAAGTTGTTTTTAGAGGAGGCAGATTAGGGTCATTTAGCTGAGGGGAAATTGAATTAGGCTTCCCATGCATGACTGGTGGTTCTAACTAGATGATCAATTGGTAAGATAGCTGAGGGTGGGAAATATGTATACGACAACTCTAACCATGGTAGTGGGAAATATAGTACAAACACAGAGGGATCTGTTTCATATCACCATTATTTTTTGACTTTTAACCAGTTTAGTAGATCATGACACATTCATAGATAGTTCCATGTCCAGTATTTTATTATTGAACCTTGTTTCAAGATGGGAAATAAATAGAGGATCTATAGGAACCTATGAATGATTGAATGTGGGGGTGTAACTAGGAAGTATTAAAGTTTGGGAAGTCGTTATTCCACACTACATCAGTCTTGAAGCTAGAGTTCTAAAGGAAGAGGTGGTAGATGCAGTAGACATGGTGTGTTAGGGAAAGAGTCCCCAAATAAACCAATTATTTATACATAGGGGATTAAAACTACATTTCAGTGGAGAAGGGTAGCATAGCTGCATGCGTTACAACATAAAATTATAGATAGTGAGGATGGAACATCTATATCAAGAGTTACTATTCTTGTAGTATGCACAATATCAATATATTTATTTGATATTGGAGACTAAAATTTTATTATTACATGTACAACATCCAAATGTTTGAGCTTGGTGATGGAGTTTTTCCTTGGATTTATGACTATAGATTAACTTTTGGGAGTATATTCAAGACACATCTATTTATGAACATATTGTTCCCAAAAAGTCGAAGAATGTCATTTTTTTGGGAAATCAACATCCTACGAAAGTCTGGCATTGACCATATTATGTGTATGTGTTTTCTAGTGACATACCATGCCCACATTTATTGTAATTATAAGAGATTAATGGTTATGTCTCCTGAGGATGACCAATACATTCCCCATTGGTAGTGCGATATACAGGTTTCAAAGTAGGGAAAATTACTCAAATTCGAGGAGTGTTGATAGCCCACATTTATATCATATTACTGAATTATAGAGGTTTAAATACATATCTCTTTCTACCTATAGTAGACATGTTTCAAGATGACGTCATGGATGACTTCTGGGGGTTTCTACCTAAGAGTGACGTTGATTTCACCCCTGAAATCATGATGAGGGTAGAGTTGGTTTCAATTACACAATAAATAATGAAACCTATATAGAATCTAGAGATCAATAATCAACTAGAGGAGTTGGTGGATAATTTTTTCTTACATCTGAGTAAGACACCTTGGGGTTCACCGGTTTTTTTTCAAATATGGATGATTGGAGTTTTTGAGTATGATTTTATTATCAGATGATAAAATGGATGAGAATGAAGAACTGGAAACCACTTCTATGTATCGATAATCTATTTTCATGTGGATAGGAGCATGTGTATTCTCAATGATTTACTGGAGATCCGGGTATCATTCTAAGAGTCTTTAGACTATTGATATACATAAAACTGTATTTTTATGTATTTATAGCCATTACGAGGTTGTAAAAATGTCGTTTGGATTGAAGAACACAATAGGGGGTTTATAGCCTTGATGAATAGAATCTTCTTTGATACCAAGATCAATTTTTTTTGTACTTTCTAATGACATATTTGTGCATCCCAGACACATAACAATATTACATACATAATGACATCATTTTGAGTACAACGAAAGAGAATTGGATATAATACATTCTATTTAGGTTCCAGATTTAGATCAATTATGTGCTCCTTTTAGAGAACATAATCTCAAATGAAGGTGTGTTAGTAGACATAGATAATTTTTAGGTAGTGGTTTCTTGGGATTAACCCAAGAATTGTTTTGATATAAAATATTTATTTTTATTAATTGGATAGAAAAAGAGGATAATCCAATAATTTTATTTATTTTGATGTTCTAGTTTTGAGGTAGACCAAAAATTGGATGTTGTTTATACGGTTAAAAGCTTGTGACAGTTTCTTTCTATAGCTAATGAACTATTTGAAAAAATCACCAATCATGATACTAAATAATTAATATTATGAGTACATGGTGTATTAGAAAACTTATGGTGTTAGTATTGTTGCTATGTCAATGCATGGAGATTGAGTTTTGGAATTTGGGACATGGTAGCTGAGCGCTGATGAACAGAACTACCCTACACATGGCCTCATGTAGGCTATAATAGTATATAAAAAATGTTTTGGAAACACTCTCTTTTGGATGAATATTTTACATTACTCATAGAAAAAAAATTAAACAAGATATATATTTTGAAAATGATATTTAAATATCTGATAGTGGAACTGGGTAGAGTATATATAGTATTTTGGTTTTGATCTGTCATATATGCCTAGAATGGTGAATACTGTTATTTCTTCATAGAGCATGACAACATAGAATAATGTGGTTTTGGAGTGTAGTGGTGAGTAGAATATAATGAAGATTCGAGAATAAATGCACATTGTGGATCAGGTGATTCATAATCAGATAAATATTATTCCAATTTGAGTGGAGATACACTTTTGAGATGGATCCGAGATCGGTATTATGAGTATCCAAAGTCATTGACCTTTAGGAAGACCCCTGATGGCGGGGAGTCACCTTCATACTAGATCATAGATATTAATGTTGTCAACTACATCCAAAATATGACTATTTTTCCATTGATCATATGAGAGGAACTCATGTAGGAATTGTGGACCTCGATGTGGGTAGTACATTCAAGGGTGACCAAAATGTACCATGACCTATGAACACTGTTTTGGTCTTCGGACATGAAAAATGAGATAGGAGGGTTCATGAAATAATGATTCACCATTCAACTGGTGAAGGAATGTCATCCATGACTGAGGGGTTTTCTACGTTTGTTACGCTTTGCGGAGTGGAATTTGGCTGACATGACTATAGACGTTTTGTTAGGACATCAAATGAAATTTAAGAAGAATGAATCTATTTAGTTACTGGTGTATCAATTCAAAAATGAATCACATTTATCTCTTATACAGGAAACATTATCGGTTGAGTTAAAGGTATATATTTATGTTCAAGAGACAATCCATCTATACGGGGAACCAAAGACTATAACATTGCAATGAGATTATTGCATTAAATAGTTCTTTTAGAATGGGTTGCATAGGGAACCTTGTACGAATGTTTTCTTTAGAATGAATATCCAAACACGAAATGAAGGGTAATCAGAGCATACTATAATGCTTCTTGAGGGTAGCGTACGAGATTATGTTAATGGCATCAGTGGATGGTGGGATAACCACTTGGATTTAGTGTATTTTTCCTACAACATTTTTCATGAAACTATAAATATTGATCCGTATGAGGAACATTATGGTTGGGTATATAGATCACTATTCTAAAATATGGTGGAAGGTGTATCTAAGTTTTTGGGACTATGTACCTTGTAGGAGACATAAAAGTAGGAACAACTAATTCAGAATAATATGGCTACAATTCAGAATATATAGAAATTATATTCTCATAGGAAGTAATGACCCCTAGAGTTTAGAGAGGGTGGTAAATTTTTCATTCTGATGTAACCTTTTTTGGATCAATTCTATATGTAGATGCATGGAAGGTTGGATCCCTGGTTCATTGGACCATTTGAGGTGGTGGAGAGAATCAGGTCAGTGGCATACCAACTGGAACTTCTCAAGAAATATAGTGTTATGCATGACATTTTCTTGTTGCCTAAAAAATATAGTATCAACCAGTTCCATTTCAAGAGGTCTATGATGATGATGTTGGGCTTCAGATAAATTCATCCATTAAGGATAATCTAATATGTGTGTTGGATCATAGTGACAAATTTCTTGTGGGGAACTATTGTTCCAATATTTTCATTATTGTGGAAAAGTAGGCGTCTGAATGTGGAAACATTGGAAAGGGAAATAGATATAAGGTCTTAGTGGCCTAATATTTTTCTCTAGGAACCTTAGAGATTCATGGGAGTGCATCTCGAGGTTGAGTTGTTATAAGGTGGGGATATTTTATGATCCTGACCATTTTGATAGTTTTTTTGAACCCATTTATATGTACTCTTTTGTCTAGTAATGATTAAATTTCATCTGGGATTTAAATTTGGGTATTTTTTGTGAAAAGATGGGAAAATTATATGGAAATAAGATATATCACAATTGCTACATGGTTAGGGAAAATCGTGTTCCCCAAGCATGAAAACAATAAAACCATGACCAATGTGTAATTTCATGGTTGTCATGTAAAGACCTAGAAATTTCAAGGATATTTTTTTTAATTTCATTGGGAATTTACAAAAACATATTTTTTGACGGCACCTGATTCTGAGGCCCGGTGTGCCCGGAATCAATTTCCGATGTTTGGATCGGGTACGTTCAGTGAACGAACGAGCGGGTTTTTCTAACTTTGGAACTGGTGCTCAGAATCGATATCTGAGGGCAATGATGAAACCACAGTGCCAGTAATTGCTTAGGAACACCTTTTCCAAAGGTGTGGTCGCTTGGGTGTTGATGTAAATAAAAGTGGGGAATAAAAATATAATTGTTTTATTTTTATTTCTTCACTAAGCTGTTTAAGTGAAATAAAGTTTTGTCTCAACTTAATTTCTCTTTTCTATGTGATAAATCCTAGGTGTGGGAGTTGGAGTGGGACCCACCATTTTTTAACATCCCATGAGAGGATTAAGGGTGAGGTGGGGCCCACATGAGCCCCCACCTTTTCAAATTCCTTGACTCCATAACCCCCCTTTAATGTGAGACCACTCACCTCCCCCCCTCTCTTCTTTAATCATGCTAACTCACTTAATTAAATAAAGTGAGTTATGTGTTTGATTTTTAAAAATTGAAATTCTTGGCTTGATTTAATAAAATAAGATAAGTCTTATTTTATTTGAGAGGGTTGGTTGTTGAGTGAGGAGATTGGGGAGATAGAACTCTTTTCTCTGGGGAAGAACTTCATCCTCCCGCGAAGAGCTTTAATATGTCTGCGAAGAACGTCATCTCTTCAAAGAAGAACAACTCAGTGACTCCAGTATCTCTATTCCCTTTCTCCTCCATGACATGGGAAGAGACACCGACATGGGAGTTCTCCAACAACACGTAATCATCCTCTTCTCTCCACGATAAAGAGAAGACGATGTCTCCTCAGACGCTCTCTGTCGACGTCTACGGAACCACGCCATGTGACGCCGCATTCCGCGACGCTCTTCTAACATCAACTCGTTATCAAGGTAGGGGTTTTTATATGTGTTTGAATTCATTTTATTGATTCTTCATATCCTAAATTCACGACGATGATGACCAAATGAACATGATCATCATCCTACACATAAACCAAGATCCTTTTCCTTTTTACTCTTCACATGTTCTTCGTGCATTCTTCAATGAAAAATATTTATTGATGCTGGAAACACAGAGTTTTTCTTGAGCGCAATTTCTGGATGCGAAGCCCTCGATGCAAGGATCACAAATATGAGATCGTTTAATTTTTTGGGCTTGAAACGAAGCTGCAATGGCTTGCGGAAGGACGCGGCTAAAAATTTATCGGCGCTGGAAACACAATATTCTATTGAGCGCGACATATGGATGTGGAGCTCTTGACCCGAGGATCACGAATATGATATCATTTTAATTTTCAGGCTTTGAATGAAGATACAACAACACACGGAAGGGGGAGATGCGGTGGCGCCGACGACCGGAGGCGGCGGCCAGAGACGTCCGACCCCTGGAGGCGGTGGCGCCCGAGCGCGCCACCGGAAGAAAACCCATAGCTACACAGCTGCAACCGCGAGGAGCTGGACCCCGTGGACCTGTGGGATCTGGGAGGCAGGGCGGTGCCAGCTGGCGCCGCCGGTTACAACAAGGGGTTGCGCCCCTTTTGTTTTGCTCGGCCAGCGCTGAGTCGCGGCCGGCCTACCGAGCCGGGCTGCGCTAGCCGGGCCGGGCCGTGCCCTAGTGGGCCGGACCCGGACCCGGGTCAGGTCACCTCAGTTCGGGCCTACCCAGGGGGTCTCGAGCCAGGTCCGACCAGGCCCGAACCCCGTATTTTCGGGCAGTTATTATTCAAACGCCCATAACATGGGCTGTGGACCTCTGATCGATGCACCGTCAGTTGCAATGCGATCCTTGGATCGAGGAGGTCGTTTTTGTATATTACACTCAAGGTTTACGATAACTTTGGGTATGGCCGGGTCGGTTCGAACAGGAAACCAACCTGGCCCTCAGAGCAGAAACGTTTATAACTTGAGCTCCGGACATCCGATTGAGCTGTCGTCGACCATGTTGGATTCCTCTTGATGATACAGAACTGTTGACATACTTCGCTTGACATATGGATGCCGATGGATAGTGGCTGGGATAGATTGTACCCGAAATCCAACGGGGCCCCTGAAACGGAAAAGCTGATAACATTCAGACCGTACGTTCGTTTGACGAACCGTTAGCAACGTTAGTGATATCATTGAGAAACGGTCCCTATGAATATACCCTATGAGAGTTCAGGGTACAGTTGAGATATAGCCGGTTTGGTTCACACATGAAACCAACTGGACCCCTAGGACGAAACGCTAATAACTCATAGACCGGGTGCCCAATTAACGCGCCGTCTATTGTGTTGAGACCTCTATGACGAGGCGGTCCTTTGAGATACATCTTCGTGGGACTTTGTGAGACTTGGAGTATCGAGCAGTAGCTCGTGGAGTGGACCCTCCTAGAGACAAGCGTACGGAGTACGAAGACCGTGTAGCCGGCTGAGACCTGCCGACTGCTTGACCGACTCGACTTGGAGTGAGTCGACTAGCCCAATGGACGATGAACTACATTGTTTGGGTGCAGACCCATGGTGGATGGAGAACTACTAATTTTGGGTGCAGACCCGCGGTACTCATCTAGAGAGTACCTCTACAGGCTATTAGGGGGAATTCACTACTGTTTTTGGGTGGCAGACCCCGATCAGAAGCACTAATGTGATTGGGTGGCTGACCCATGGTACTCGACCGGAGGAGTACCTCAGCAGTCTTAGGTTAGAGAGCAGTACCTCCTAGTCGTGACATGATCACTGTAATCGACAGAGATAGGGATCTTTAGCAGTTACAGTTTCGATAAATGAAAATCCTAGTTTTAGCTGAGTCTATGACCTTTGTGCTTACCTCATGATTGAGATGGGTCACTTGATAACTTAGGTATATATATGGGCATATACCTGGGTAGTTGTTATCCATTGATTTCATAATCGTAGTGTTTCCTCATGATTGAGATGGGTTACTTGATTACTTAGGTATATGTATGGTCATTTAGCTAAGTAGAGGTTATCTGTTGAGATCTTTCTTTGTGGTTATCCTTGTTGGATTTCGTCAGAACTTGAGGGTCTCGGGGTCCCTACTGAGTATCGTTATACTCACCCATGTACGAGCTATGCCCGCACCTCATTGTGTTGGTTGCAGATGACGGGCAACGCTGATAGAGGCCGAGTGCTTGAGGACTGGACGGTACCCGGAGGTGGATCTGCGATGAGTCAGTATCCAGAGGTGGACTTAACGACGTGAAGATACTCAGAGGAGGTTGACGGTCGAGAGTGTTATGGAGGCTATCTATACCTACCCTTCAGGTAGGATCTGTGGTGGACGATCCATGAGTTGCGCTATCTGTACCTACCCTTCAGGTAGGATCCGAGGTGTACAACCCAAGAGTTGCTTCTATTCTTCCAGTTGTTTGTCTTTTCTGTTGTATTTCCTTTCAGTTGTAGTTGTAATTTTCAGTTTGGTTTTTATTATGGCCCTTTTTACTTTTCAGCACTTTCTTTTGTACTTAGTGATTTACTTCCGCTTGTACTCTGTGGTGTTTGTTTACTTTTATAAAGCCAATAACTTCCTAGTTATCGGGATTTACTCCTTTGGTGCTAGTCGCCAGCCCCTAGCCTATGGAAGGTGGGCTTGGGGTAGTCATGGCACGGGCCCTGAGGACGGGTTGGGACAATTTGGTATCAGAGGAGTCAGTTCTGTCGCATGACTTATAACTCTGATATTTTCTTTTCTATGAAGCAATATTGCTAAGGGTACTGAGTGTGGTCTTCAGTTCAGGGAGTCCAGTGTTGGTGCAGTGGCCGGCATATACGTATAGCAGGACCCTGACTACTGATATCCGACTATGTGCATGAAAACACTAATTGCATGTGTGATTCCAAAAGTTTTAAAGTCAGCTCAGACTAGGTCATCTCACCAGGTATAAAATGTTGACCATGTCGCATCTATTCAGGATGTCTCCACCCAGACAGTTAGTTGGAGTTATGAGATTGTACTCGATGGTGGCCCATCGAGCGACGAGGCTCCGGTGTAGGGCCCTCTTTCTATGTTGGCAGCCTCGGGTGGTGTACTAGCAGCACCACCACCTGTTGGGCTGTAGATGCCAGCAGCCATACTAGCGAACTGTGCACGCTGGCAGAGCGCGTTGCATGAGTTCCAGCAGTAGAGGCCTCTGAGGTTACGAGGTGAGGCAGATTCCCAGACAGTAGAGTACTGGCTGGAGGCGATTGATAGAGTTTTCTTCCTAGATGAGACATCAGTAGAGTGGATGGTGGACTTGGCAACTAGTGTTATCCAGTGAATGACCATGAGGATGGTCCTCTTATTGATTTGGCTTTGGTACGTGGACCGATGCCTGAGGTAGTTCCTTCGGGTAGTGTGTCAGCAATACATCACTTCTTGTTGGACAGCAGTTACAACCGGTGGTACCGTTAGGTGACACATGTTGGCTTACATCCTTACACGTGTTCCAACATTAGATAACCTCATTTTATGAGGCAAAACTGACTCATAGGCAGTTGAGGACTGGCTTGAAGAGGTGGCTAAATGTTTTCTAGAGCTTAAACAGCTTCGGCAGGACGACCTGTCGGTAGCTGAGAATTCATCGAGGAGTACCGATCATTCCGGGTACTCGATGAATACATATTGATCTGTGCTATAGAGCTCGGACATCTGAGAATGGTGAATTTAAAGATATACAAGCCATAACCTTTTCTCTATGCATTCCAACTTATTCTAGGGTGATAGAAAGAACCTTTGTGGTTGAGGATTCTTTTGTTGAATGGATGCAGTCAGTGAAGGTTTGTAGTGGGAAAGCTGGAAACTGGTGCCATTCTCAGAGACATGGGCGTGCAAATGTTTCAAGAAGAAGTAAAAAATTAAAGATGATTCTGCGAAGCAACAGACGTAGAGGTAGAGCTAGGAGAGTAGTATGAGGTGGTGTACATTTCAACATGTTACAATCATCTGCCTTTGTAGCCCCTGACAGGCTCAGGGAGCTGGAGGGCAGGGGAAGAGAGTAGCTTCATGCGGTCAAGGAGTGTGACCCAATGGCTCTAAAAAAGGATTCAAGGGATAGTCTATGTCCACTAATTGCTATCGTAGTAACAGACGTTGATATGAATCATTCATTCCTTCCATGAATCTTGTCCCAGACTTAGAGTTTCCGATAAGCCGTAGACTTGTCCCTCACATCTAGAGATACCTTGGGTGGAGACTCGATAATCACACTTATGCCGACAGTGAGGTCTAACCCATGAGGCAAGTGTTTTGGTTGGAATATCTTGGTGGTAGTGTCGAGGCCTTACGATGTTGTTCTCAGTATGGATTGGATTCACAGTTCATGCTAAGATTGACTGTATTAGGCAAAAAGGTTTCGGTTTATCTACAACGCTGGGATGGGGTTTTCCTTGGTCTACGAAAAGGAACACCCAGGCAGCACAGGATAGAATCATGCATCGAAAGGTGTAGCCGATCACACTTGAGTCGCCCAACTTCACCCACATGGTAGTAGGAGTTTTGAGTTTCAGTTCTAATCAGGAAAGGGAGACCTCTAGAGTTTGATGATGACGATCACGTCCATATACGGATCTCACCTCGACGAGGTTTACAGAGGTGTGGCCGAGACGACAAGTAATATCCGAGGTTCAGTGGACCATTTCAGGTCCTTAGTACGGGAGGCGAGGTGGCTTACCTTTTTACCCATCTACCTCAGTTGCACCAGGTGCACGACGACTTCCACGTATCCCAATTGGGCAGATACTTTCTTGACCCGATGCATATCATCGACCATGGAGAGCTGGACCTTGGCGATGGGGTGACTTTTGCGTGGTTCTAGTAGAGGTTGAGAATCGACAGGAGAAGGTCCTATGAGGAAGGTCGATTCATCTTGTGCGCTTTCGCCTGTAGCAGGGAAACTTCTAGGTGAGCCCATGGGAGAGGAAGGCTCAGATGCATGCTCAGTACAGCTTTTGTATCCCTAGATTGTGTTAAATCTTTACAGGGACGTAAAGTCTTGAGGTGGGAGTAATGTAAAGACTCTGAAATTTCAAGTAATTTTTTTTATTAATTTCTGTGGGAGTTTACAAGAACACAGTTTCTGACGGCACCTGATTTTAAGGCCCGGTGTGCCCGGAATCAATTTATGATGTTTGGCTCGGGTACGTTCAGTGAACGAACGAGCAGGTTTCTCTAACTTTTGAACCAGTGCTTGAAATCGAAATCTGATGGCACCAATGGACCTGCAGTGCCGGTAATTGCTTAGAAACACCTTTTCTGAAGGTGTGGTAGCTCGAGTGTTGATGTAAAAATAAGTTGGGAATAAAAATATAATTGTTTTATTTTTATTTCTTCACTAAGAGGTTTAAGTGAAATAATGTTGTGTCTCAACTTAATTTCTCTTTTCTAAGTGTTAGATCCTAGGTGTGGGAATTGGAGTGGGACACACTAGTTGTTAACTTCCCATGGGAAGATTAATGGTGAGTTGGGGCCCACACGAGCCCCCACCTTTTCAAATTCTTTAACTCTATAACCCCCTTTAATGTGAGACCACTCACCTCCCCCTGTCTCTTCTTTAATCATGCCTACTCACTTAATTAATTAATTGAGTTATGTGTTTGATTTTTATAAATTGAAATGCTTGGGTTGATGTAATAAAATAAGATAAGTCTTGTTTTATTTGAGAGGGATGGTTGTTGTGTGAGGAGATTACGGAGATAAAACTCTTTTCTCTTGGGAATAACTTCATCCTCCAGCGAAGAGCATCAATCCTTCCACGAAGAATGGCATCTCTTCAACAAAGAACGACTCAACGACTCTGGTATCTCCATCGCCTTTCTCCTCTACGACAAGGGAAGAGACACCGACGCAGGAGTTCTCCAACGACACATACTCATCCTCTTCTCTCCATGATAAAGAGAAGACGACGTCTCCTCAGACGCTCTCTGTTGACGTCTACGGAACCATGCCCCATGACGCCGCTTTCCGCGACGCTCTTCGAACATCAACTTGTTATCAAGGTAGGGGTTTTTATATATGTTTGAATTCATTTTATTGATTCTTCATATCCTAAATTCACAACGATGATGACCAAATGAACATTATCATCGTCCTGTACATAAACCATGCTCCTTTTTCTTTTTATTCTTCACGTTTTCTTCGTGCATTCTTCAATTCCAAATATTTATTGATGCTGGAAACACCGAGTTTTGTTGAGCGCAAGTTATGAATGCGAATCCCTCGACGAAAGGATCCCAAATATGCGATCATTTAATTTTTCGGGCTTGGAACGAAGCCGCGATGGCTCGCGGAAGGAGGCGGCCAAATATTTGTCGATGCCGGAAACGCAATATTCTATTGAGCGCGACATATAGACGTGGAGCTCTCAAACCGAGGATCGCGAATATGCGATCATTTTAATTTCCGAGATTTGAATGAAGATACAGCGACACACGGAAGGGGGAAACACGGCGGCGCCGACGACCGGAGGCGGCGGCCAGAGCCGTCCGGCCGCCTGGAGGCGGTGGATCCCCAGCACGCCGCCGGAAGAAAACCCGCCACTGCAATGCCGCAGTGGCGTTGAGCCAGACCCCGTGGCCACGCGGGATCCGGGAGGCAGGGCGGCGCTAGTTTGTGTCACCTGTTACAACAAGGGGACGCGCCCCATTTGTTCTGCTCGGCCAGCGCTGAGTCGCGGCCGGCCTGCCAGTCCGGGCCGCGCCCTAGTGGTCCAGACCCGGACCTAGTTCGGGCCGACCCAGGGGGTCTCGGGCCGGGTCAGACCGGGCCCGAACCCCCTATTTTCCGGCAGTTTTCGTTCGAACGCCCATAATATGGGCTACAAACCTCTGATCGATGCACCGTCAGTTGTGATGTGATCCTTGGATCGAGATGGTCTTTTCGGTATATTACACTCAAGGTTTAGGAGAACGTTGGGTACGGCTGGGTTGGTTCGAACCCGAAACCAACCGGACCCTCGGAGCGGAAACACTTATAACTTGAGCTCAGGTCATCGGATTGACGAGTCGTCAACCTTATTGGATTTCTCTTGATGAGACGGAACTTTTTACATACATAACCTAATATTTGGATTCAGTTGAATAGTGGCTAGGTTGGATTGTACCCGAAATCCAATCGGGGGCCTGGAATGGAAAAAATGATAACATTCAGACCGGACGTCCGTTTGACGATCCATCAGTGGCGTTGGTGATATCATTGAGAAACGGTACCTATGAATATACCCTATGAGACTTTGGGGTACATTTGAGATACGACCGGGTTGGTTCGCACAGGAAACCAACCGGACCCCTAGGACGAAAAGGCTAATAACTCACAGACCTGGCGCCCGATTGACGCGACATCTATTGTGTTGAGACCCCTATGACGAGGAAGTCCTTTGAGAAACTTCTTCATGGGTCTTTGTGATACTTTGAGTATCGACCATTAGCTTGTGGAGAGGACACTCTTGGAGACGAGCGTAAAGAGTACGGAGACTGTGTAGCCTGCTGAGACCTGACGACTGCTTGACCGACTCGACTTGGAGTGAGTCGACTAGCCCAGTGGATAGAGCACTGCTTTGTTTGGGTGCATACCCATGGAGGATAGAGCACTACAGTGTTTGGGTGCAGACCTGCGGTACTCGCCCAGATAGTACCTCTGCAGGCTATTAGGGGGAATGCACTACTGTGTTTGGGTGGCAGACCCCGGCGGGAGCACTACTATGTTTGGGTGGCTGACCCGCTATACTCGAATGGAGGAGTACCTCAACAATCTTAGGTTAGTGAGCAATACCTTGGGGTCGTGACTGGATCACTCTACTCAACAGATATGGGGCTCTTTAGTAGTTACGGCTTTGATAAATGAAAATCCTGGTTTGAGCTGAGTCTATGACCTTTGTGTTTACCTCATGATTGAGATGGGTCACCTGATAACTTATGTATATGTATGGGCATATACATGGGTAGTGGTTATCCGTTTATTTCATAATCTTAGTGTTTCCTCATGATTAAGATGGGTTACATGATAGCATAGGTATATTTGTCGGCATATACTTAAAGTATAGGATATCTGTTGAGATCATTCTTTGTGGTTATACTTGTTGTATTTAGTGAGACCATGAGTGTCTCAGGGTCCCTACTGAGTATCATTATACTCAACCCGGCGTGGGCTATGCCCGCACCTCATTGTGTTGGTTGTAGACGATGTGCATCGCTGATAGAGGCCGAGTGTTCGAGGACTGTATGGTACCCGGAGGTGGATCTCTGATGAGTCAGTATCCAGGGGTGGACTTCACGACATGACAATACTCGGAGGAGGTTGATGGGTGGGAGCATTGTGGAGGCTATATGTACCTACCATTCAGGTAAGATCCATGGTGGACGATCCAGGAGCCGCACTATTTGTACCTACACTTCAGGTAGGATCTGTGGTGGATGATCTAGGAGCTGCGCTATTTGTACCTACCCTTCAGGTAGAATCTGTTGTGGACAACCCAGGAGATGCTTCTATTCTTCTAGCTGTTTTTCTTTTCTGTTGAATTTCCTTTCATTTTTTACTGTAATTTTTTGTTGGGTTTGTATTCTGGCACTTTTTACTTTTTAGCACTTTCTTTTGTACTTAGTGTTTAACTTCCGCTTGTACTCTGTGGTGTTTGTTTACTTTTATAAAGGCAATGCCTTCCCAGTTATCATGATTTATGCCTTTGGTGCTAGTCACCAGCCCCTGGCCTATGGAAGGTGGGCTTGGGGTAGTCATGGCATGGGCCCCGAGGACAGGTCGTGACATGGCACATAGTTTTTAATACTTTTATACCTCATAAGAGTAACCTTGGACCCATATAAATGAGCACATTGATCAGTTGAACCATGCACCTATGACCATCAACACATGAAATGGATTAAAGATGACTTTATAATTAGTTTTTTAATTACCCAGACCCCTTAAACTAGTCCTAAATATATCCACATTACACCTTATATGGTATTTTATATTTTGAGTGAATCCCAGATGGATTAAATGACTTTTATTCCTCCATTATTCGTGATTCGAAGTTGGAATCAGTGATCAGCATCCCTCCCAGTAAGTGGATTTTGTCCCTCTGGATTCCAGTTCATTATCATTTCTTATTCCATGTTTTAATGGAGTTATTCATCTATAATAATTTGATGTAGATATGGTTATTTTGATCTAGATCATGTATTTTAGATTTATATCTATATTATATGTGTAATGATATATTTAATCTTGATTTATGGTTTTAGATCTATATTATGTTAGATGTTGTGTAACAAAATATTGGGTAATTTTTATTGGGTGATCGTTCATCAATGAAATGATGTAGGTGGACTATAATTATAATACCATATTTTTTATTTAAATTATGTTTATGTAATTTTAGTATTTATATTATATTTATAGATATTTAACTTTTCATTTAAATAAATTAATTGGGTGAATTAATTATTTAAAGAGATGTGAATATGTATTTTATGATTTTGGATTATTAGATAAATAACTATATAATTAATTATGATATATAGATATTTTGATCTTGAAGATATTTAATTTTGGAATTAGTTATATGATTTTGAGTGGTGTTTTTTGATTAATTAATTTTTTAGTTAATAAGTGGGTTAGATGTAGTTAATTAATTGGGTCATTAATTAATGGGTATATTTTATTACATAATTATTGAGTTAACTAATGGAATTCATGTATTTAACTAATTGATGAATTGTTAATGTTTTTTGTAGACAATTTTTGATTAATATTTTAGTTGATGGATGGTATCATGTTCATTTAGTTGGGAAATAAATAATGGTAACATTGTTATTCTAATTTGTAACAGATGAATGGTAGCATGAACATTTAGTTATCAATTATAGAAAAATAAAATTGTCATTGTGATGGGTATGAAATTAATGGTAACATGGTCATTAAATTTTGAATTATAGGATGGGAAAATTGTCATCATATTTTTGTATTGTGTGAATGGTATCGTGGGATTGAAGTATGAGTTAAAATTTTTTTTGTTTCATTTTAATATAAAATATCACTTGGGAATACATTGGGATCAAACATGAGAAGATGTTGGGATTGAGGCCTATGGAAAAAATGATAACCTATAAGTAATGTGGTTGAATAAAGATTAATCTATAATGTGATAAATTTAAAATTATGCATTGTAGTTATATTCTCAATATAACTGCATAAACATTCTTTGGACAACAAAGTGTTTTAGAAACTGTTGGGGGTTTTTTACCGAGTTATACTCACAACCTACAGGAGTTTCATGATCTGTACATGAATATACTTTGTTATTTATAGTTAGGATATGATAAAAGGTCCTTAGATTTATGGTTTAGTTGGGATGGATCATGAATGAGGGAACTGAATGTTATTTTATAACCACTCAAGGAGTCATTAGTGTCTCCTTTTGGGTTGCATTCTAGACACATGACACATTTATTGACATGGCATGTTTTCTGATTTATTAGATATATTATATTTCTAGTTATTTTTCATCATGATATATCAGTATTTTTATAGTTATATGTTATTATACTATTGTTTATTTATTTCCATTGGGGTATTACTCTAATAGATGAGGGTTTTGTCTCCCCATTATTGACTTTTCAGACCCCTATTTCTTGTCATTAGCCTCTAAAATATAGATAAATGTGCTTTTGGTAATGTAAATGATATGTTTGGGGAACCAATATGTGTTACATGGGCAAAGACATTATAAAAACCCATCAGGGGATGACATTTGGTTCATGGTCAACACTTACTACGCATCACTCCATAGTAAAACATGCATGTGGATTTTTTATCAACTAAAAAGTATTTTATAAATCTCAGGAATCATAGATTCACTAGTAATCTAATTTATTCAACCCCAAAATTATTGTATAGTTTTATAATACTATCAATATATGAAAATGTATCCACCAACAACATCTAATTTTCAAAAATATCAAAGGATATTTTGTTCTCATTTAGATATGTGAATGTTTTATCACATGGTTTTTATTAATTGTCTGTTATGTCCTTAATAAAGAGTGAGATATAGTAATGATATTAATTGATATAATATTTTTTTAAATATATCTATATCATATTATTGATTATGCAATCTCTTTGAAATTCATTCTTTTTTTTGTTTCCCATTGAGGGTGTTCATTTTCAAGATATGGAGAATAAAGGTAGGTGTTCCCTAAATATTTACCTAATAATAATAACACTACATTGATTTATTTATATTAAATGAGTTTTTATTTATTTTTGAGACATATATTTGTAATTATTTGATTAATTTTTGAAAAGAAAATGAATTTAGAAAACCCACAATTTATATTTAATTACAACCAATTGGTTAATTTTTATATACAAGGAATCTTAAATAGAACGGTGAAATGAAAAAATTAATTGATATTTATTATTGAATTTTTTTTATAAATAAATTATAATTTTTAATGGAATTATTTGATAAAAAACTATTATTTGGTTGTCAAATGGAATATCATGTTGAACTTGAAAATTGGAAAATTTGAATACGAATGATGAATTTATTTGACATGATTGATTTTATAAAGAATTCCACATTGATTGGATTTATTATGGATCATGTAATTCTATGTAGTTAGTATATTATTTAGAAAACAATTCTAGGTCCCTCACACCTTAGTAATATATTGATTATGACAAAAATACCTAAACCACGTTTAACAAAATTCTCACAGACGTGTCCCTTCATGGTGTGTTGATTTATTGTCTAGATGGATTGAACTATAGAAAAGTGTGAAAAATTATTTTATCCAAGATTGATGATTAAATATATGTTGTATAATATACCCAAAATCTAATGTTACTCAGGATATATCATCATGGGGATAAAATTTCACTTAATTATAAATTCTATTTTTTATAGAACTAATTTATTCAAGCCATTTATTTTATATTAATTTTATATATACAATATTCATTATTTAATAATTTAATATATCATCTTTATATTTATTTGAATGTAGTTTTTTTTTGAAATTAATATGTAAATTCATGTACCTAATTTTGTATATAAACTAACTAAAAAATGGTTTATTGTTAGTTTATTTCATAGGAAATATTTGGTGGTATCATACTCAGATAGTTTTCCGACACCATAACTTTTCCTTCATGTTGTCCTAGATTATGTTATAATAGATCCTGGTTAAAGTAATGTTCTTATTTTTCTTAGTGTGTGTAGATTATTCATAGAACATGGATTGTTCTTTATAACCGGTGAAGATGTGATCCAAATATTACATTATTTTTCATAATTCATGACATGATAGATTTTGTGACTTATAATAGTTTTTCATTTTTGGTACCTTTTTACCTATAAGTTTATGATACATTCACCTTGATAATTTATGGAAACTAAAATTGTTTTAATTTAACTTCCACTATTTTATCATACATGTAGAAAAATGGAACCCTTTTCAGATTATATGATGTAGGGTGAATTTTGATAACCTGTGGGTATTGGAAAATGACTTTAGGCTATTTTTTAGTTGAATCAGGTATCAGTGTACATGGGTAATGTGATAGTTTTTTGAAATATCAATTAGAGGATGAAAATAAAAATTGCTCACATAGAGAAAGTATTTGGAAGATATCTCATATTTGGAAAGGGTGGAGGAATAAGTGATGATATGGATATTAAAATTAATTCCTCTAATAGAGATGGACAATAGATATTCCATCCATAGAAATATTACAGTTGGAAATTTTAGATTAATGAACCAGATTAAATAAAATATATGTCAGAGAACAATGACGTAGAAAAAAATTATTTTTGGTTCATTTATAATTATTATAGTGGAAATAATAAATATTTTTTATATATTCAATAAATTTTAAAAGAAATATTTCAGAAATACAAGAGAAATAAAATTTATATTTAATAAAATTATAAAATAGAGATAATATGAATATAAAAAGTTAAAGGAATGAGAATATATTGTTCACATGTAAAGATTAAAAAATAGTTTTTTATATTTTAATAAAAATAAACCCTATTGAAGAAAATTTTAAATTTCATTTAAAAAATTTATTAGATAGTAAAGTGGATGAAAATAAACTTATTCAATTGTAAAAATATAGATAATAAATCATAAAATTTATTATAATTAATATGGTTATGGGATAATTATAATTCAGAACTAATAAATACATATAGCATTAGTTTCACTTATAAGAATCACATCATGTAAAATATGTGCCCAATGAAAATAATGATATGAGGAGACATTAAAAACCCGGTTAATTTAAAATTAAATTGATGAAATTTTTTAGAATGAATATAAATACAATATAAAATTTATACTTCAGAAAAAAAATCATGATTTTAAAAATATCATTAGAAATTGAAACAATTATAGTTTGAGTATTATTTTGATCAAAATCCATTTCAACTATGGTTAATTTTTACATTATGGAAATTTAAATAATGTAAATTATATTAATAATAAAAACCCTTTAATTGGGTAAATGAAGATTATTAGTCAGTAATCACACCATATTAAAGGTATTATGGTTTATATTAATAAATATGTCATATAAAAATAAATTTGAGATAAGAAAACACTTACCTCATTTCCTACGTTGTTGAAATGCACATGGAAATGATATATATAAAAATAAACTATCCTAATATCGAATTTTAGAAACCTTTTTCTATCTTTAAAATTTTATAAAAATCATTTATATTTATTCTCACACATTCTATATTAGTTAGTAATTATCTATTTTTTTATTGAATGTCATTAATTTTGATGATATTGAACTAATTTTTAACATCAGTGTAGTTATTAATTATTCAACCATTGATAATAGTTTAATGATCATAATAGAGTATAATTTATTTTTGATAATTTTTTTATATTTTCATTAGTACGTGTTTTGGTGTTTTGGTAATGAATAATATAGATGAATTTTTCATTAGAAATTGTTCGACTATACTTATCAAAAGAATGATTTTTTTCTAGAATAATGACTTATATTTATATTTAAAAAAATGAACCTAAACTAACTTTTTTTTTAATTATTATTTATAAATTTTAAAATAAATTAAATACACATTGTAATCCCTCATATAAATTAATTTTTTTGTTCAGGTAGGTGGTTATGATGACCAAAAAAACATACCATAATTTATGGATGATTATGAACAGATTGAGATATAATATCATTTGTAAATTAAAATTTATGATCTTATATACTATTTTAGATTTTGATATTTGATAATTGAAAATATTTATAAATATAATATATAATATATGATTATTTTTTTATTTTATGATGAAATAATGTTTTTGTCTTAGAGTGTAATTTTGGATCGTTGACTTTACCATTTTTATTTATTTCTAATATTATTAATGGTTTTTTGGTTTAACAGAAAAAAAAAAGACATCATGAAAATCAAATTTATCTAGACAACCTTCACAAATAGAAATCCATATATGTTGATAATTGAAATAAAATTATAAATCAATAATTCCATTGATCCATTTGTCCCTACATATATATAGATAGTGATCAACTTTTAAAATGAATTGCGAAAATGAGTAATATTGTTTCCCATTATATAATTTAAAAAATTAATTCTATTTTAATTTGGATTAAATTCATTATTGTTATAATTCATTAAATATTGTAATTAAAAATGAAACACATTGCGTTGTGGAGTCACCAATCTACACAATGCAAGAATAGTGTTTTTTTTATTAATTTATAATTTAAAGGATTAAATTCTTATAATGTTATTATAATAACATAAAAATATGAAAATTACTCTTATAATATCATTATATATTATTTTAATTTATTTTTAAGTGTAATAAGTTCACATAATAATTTAGAAATCGGAATGGGGCAGTTTGAATTTTATATCTCACTTAATGGTTTATCTATTTTGAAAAAGGGGTTAATCCATTAAGGTATGATTAGATGATTATACAGGAACCACATGAAGGTATATTGAAATTTTTATGATATGTTTTATTATAATTTTGTCCAAAATTATTAGTTTTTGGTGCGATGGGATGTGACAAGAGTATTTCCCATTTTATTAGTAAAAGTGGATGATGTTTTTGTAAATAAAAAAATGATAAATAATGTGAAATCATTCTACAGGAATGCAGTAGTAAAACTAAAAAATAATGTGAAAAATGGAACAAGATTAATTAATTACTCAACCAACCATTCCCATATGTGATTTCAATATGTTTTAAACTCATCACCATTAAGTGTCTCAACAATTATAATTTTAGATTTTACCATGATAAAAATTTCTTACCCAGGGTAACATATCTATTATTCAAAAAAATATAATGAAACTTATTATATAACATTCCACTACTTTTTTATGATATAAAATAAAATTTATGTCATTAAAATTTTGTAATATAGGAAAAATTATTTTTAAATACAAAATTTATTATATATAAAAATAAAAAATTTATAAATGTATCTTCAATTAAAAAATTTCAGATATGGGATTTTAAACTAAATCTTCTATTTTATAATTCCCCAATACACATATAAAACATATATTTGGTCTAAAAAATGATTCATGAATTCATAATTTTTTGCATACATACTATTATTTAGTTAAAAATCATGTTATAATTAAGATAAAATATTTCCCATTATTCATCTAAGGAAAAATTTATTTTTAAATAATTTCAAAAAAATATTATTATTATTATAATACCGCTATAAATATAAAATTTGAATTCATTTTTTATATTAACTTCTTAATGTAAATATACATTTTCCATTAAAAATCTATATAGATTATTGCGTGAATAATATAATGAAACACCCAAACACAGACACACCCACAGGTTGAAAGGTTATGTCACATCCCCCCTTTAGGATAATTCATTCAACCAGTCACATTATTAGTTAATTATTTTTTCTTGATAGTCAAATGGGAATGATACTAATTACATAGCTCAATTGTCCATTTACTAACCTAAGGTCCCAATGCCGCCTCATACGTACATATAGCTATAATTAATATTTTATATCATAATAATTTAATTTTATCAATATATTTATATAAATGTATTTCCTTGATTTTTTAAACAATATTTTTTTATTGATAATTGTTTTAAAAATAAAATTAATATATTTAAATATGATGTTTTTTTATTTTGTTGTTATTATTTATATTATAGATTATTAAAATTAATTAACAATAATACATAAAATTATTATTATTCTCTATAAAATATATATCAAATTAACATTTACACAATAACTATATTTTAAATGTAAAATTTTTCCATAACCTTATTTATAGTGTAATTTTTTTTTAATTCTCTATAGTCTTATAAAAATCATTTATTCTACTGAAAATTATTTTTTCATTATTATAATTTCAATAGTTTTAATTTTAGATATCCAAAAATGGTTTCATATTTCTGGGTAATCATTAAAATTATTTTTTTATATAATATTTGTAACTCATAAAGTAGATGGCACTCAAGGTGAGTTTGTAGTTCAAAAGATAATATCCTATCAAAATTATTTTTCCTATTTTATTTTATTATTTTAAATGTATGTAATCAATCATGATGTGTAATAATACTTTGATTGTGAAAAATGATTTCATGTAACATTATTTAATGTTCCATTATAAATGAATAATTTTTCTTAAACATGGTTTAAATAATTTGTGAAATATTTTATAATAAATTTTTCATTATTTGAATTAAATAGAGAGACATAACTTATATGTATAGGGAAAATAGTTTTATTGATCTTATAATGATGGAAATTACACCACCACCAAAATAAATTGGCCCATCTAAAATTTATTTAATATATTGTTAAAATGTATATGGAATACATGAATCATTATTTAATTTCAATAAATGTTGCATCGTCACTATGCAATGATTTACTTGTGAACGTATTTTTTACCTCAAAATTTTTAAAAAACTAAAAATGAGTTTTTTCATTGTACATATTCAATAAATACTCCGATACAGTGGGAATAAATTTTAAAAATGGGATTTATAGCTATCCTTATTTTAATAAGTAATAAATTGTTGACTTTTAGATGTGATTATATAATACCAGGATTTGGAATTATGATTACTAAAAATTAATCATTAATATAACACACAAAAAATAAGTAATGTTCAATAGAATTCTAGAGGTGACACAATCCAATGAACAAATATTTGGGAGGGGTAATATATGTTGTAAATGAAAGTTATATTATAATTCATCATCAACCTATAATGGTGTCAATAAGATTTTCTTAGTAATCATTCTAAGAATAATGTTGTGGGATTAATAATTATGAACACAAATAATTCATATCTTGAGTGGATAATCATTATTCCACACTCCATGTTATATTTTTAACTCAATTCCATCTTTGTGGTTTCATTGGAATTCCCTTTTCTTAGAAGTAACCAGTGTGAGTCATCCCTTTAACTATTGGATTACGAATTGATAGAAAAAATTCTATGTAACACACACTTAATTATGTGAACATTTAGTGCAGGATTGAAAAAAAAATCATTATAATTTGACAATATCCATTTATCTATTCACATTCCCATAGAAATTAATTTCATTATTACCCAAAATACACGCATAAAATAGCTCACAATTCCATTATAATAAATTTCCTTATTTTATTATAACCTATTTTTTGACATGGTGGAATTTTAACATGAACTTATTCATCTTTATAATCAACCTAATATCTATAATACTCTTAAATTCTCTTCATTTATGTGTTTACAATATCTACTATATTTAAATGAACAATAAAAATTCTTGATAGGTAGTTTGGAATAATAATAATATTTATCACTCTAGAGTTTATCTCATTAGGGTTCTAAATGGGAAAATCTATGCACATTATATGGAATCTCCAAGTAAATTTGATCCATTAAACATCAACCATTAAAAAAACTAGAAATTGTTAATTTTTTAGTGATAAATGATTAACACTACAAATGATTTATTATAACATAATTACATGAAAAATTCAATATTCAAATTCCTTACATTTAAAAATTATTATATCATCAATTATTTCAACAGAATTCACTCTTGTTTTGATATGTATTTAACTAGGATTATTTCTCCAACTATTCTATTGATAATGAATATGGTATATTTTTTAATAATAAAATGTTGTTAACTGTCACATATCAACTTATAGTGTCAAACTATGAATGGATTTATACCTCTTAGCCAATCACTTGGTGAAAATTGACTGATTACCTATTATTACCTTTTCCAAAATATATCCAAAGATACATCTTTTTTAGTGCCTCTCTTTATTCTATGACATGTCCTCATATATATAGTGATAATAATTAAAAAAATAAATTTCTAGTATTTATATTTATATAAATCATCCAATTTAATTTATCATAAAAATAATACATTTGAAGGAAATATTGGATCACATACAAACAAAAAGATATTTTAGGTTTATAGTTCTATATGATTAGTAAACTATAATAAATATTAGCCTTTAGAAAAAATTCTGTTAAATCATATATTAAATCAGTCTTGAATAAATCTTAATTGAATAAACTCACCATTTACCTTTTACTCATAAATAATCATGTTGATAAATTGTTAATAATTGGGGTGGGCATAAATTTCTCTATAACTAGATTCAAAACATGAGGTAAAATGTTTTCTCATTTAAACATCTATAAATATTTACTATAAAATTAATTTAATATAAAATATTATTAAATTTATATAATAAAATTAGTTTTTATAGATCATAATTTTTTATATTAAAAAATCCGAAATATATGTTATTCAAAACCATCAATTAAAAGTCAAATTATTTTAAAAAATATATATTTAACATTAAAAGATAACAACCTCTTAAATGAATCCATTCATCTCCATTTAAAACAAAAAAACAATATATTTGAGTATAATATATCAATATTAAGTGTAATGATATTTTTTAATCCTTAATGACAACCCTCTAGAAACTATTAATGTTCAAGGTTTGTAAATAAATTATATGAAAAAGTCCACTTGTAGCCATAATCCTTTACCCATTCCTAAACATCATAACCAGTACCAATCTATCAATTATTAAAGAAAAGTTATTTCAAATCATTCCTTAATTGTTATAATTAAATTAAAAACAACTATTCAAAAACATAACATCTATATAATTTATTTTTAGAGGGGACAATAATTTCATAACTAATTAATTTATCCAATGTTCCCATAATGTATGTCTACATATTTTCAGAGTATATAATTTAAAAAAATTGTTTTGCATTGAAATTAAATATAAAATGATCAACATAATATATTCCCAAAAATATAAAAATATTCATTAATGACATTAATGGAACTAAAAGGGAATTTTAAAAATAAAATTTATAACATTTTGAAAATATTCATTAAAAAATATATACCACAAAAATGTGGTTTAAAAAATATAAATATATATATTTGTTGAAAAATATTTTCTATTTCTATTATGAAAAAACATGTAAAATTCATAGATAATTCAAATAAGTATTTTATCATTAACATGGATGGCTCAAAGACAATTTTTAACTTTGAAAATAAGAAGACACATAATATAAATCAAATATATGATTTTAAAAAATATCCCCTTTCTAGATTACGTTATATAATATAGAAATTTAATAAAATAGATTTTTCAATTATAAGACTAGGGGTTTAATAGAAAATAAATATCATGTATAAAATAGTTTTCTTCCATACCTGAATACATAGAATTCTTCTTTTATATAAATCCTTCAACATTAACGTAACTCCTAGAAATAATTTTATCCAACGATAAATCTCTATATCTCTATCTCTGTAACATGGGAAAATATCTGAATTTCATAAGGTGAAGGAACATATTATAACAGAACATGGATAAACCTGAGAATGGGATATTCACTTATATACATAATAAACAATGGTATGTATATAATAATCTAATAAAAATATGAATAATTTGTTCCTCAACCAGAAAGAAATCATGATATTTGATAAAATCCAATTTACAATATATTTTATATATAAAAAAATTACATGATTTATATAAGATTATAAAATTCTAATTTTACAAAAAATATTCATTATATTCTAAAAATGAATATTCAAGAGTTATTGAGATTTAAAAGATTAAAATCTAAGAAGATAAAAAATGGTTTGATTTATATTCTAATTTTCATATTCACTTGTGTTTCATTAATACTAGTGTTTTTTATACGCTCACATATCTTGGATCGTACCCACACATTAAGAAATGTAACCTTATATAATGAGTTTTATACTATTATATGTCACGATATACCATTACATGAGTACATCATACCCATATTCCTAAAAAATAAACCTTTCACAAGTTAGAGGATGGGTATTTGGCTTCACACTAGAACCATATTATGTTTATGTATCATAGGAGAACACATATTACCCTTATATAGCTAAGTAAAATTTAATGGACCCTTACACAATCCGTTAAAATTGAATTTACCCTTACCCTGTAAACTATTTTTGAAAATGTTCATTTTTACTATTAAATACATTAATTCAAAATATATTGAAAACTATATTAAATAATTTATATATTATATTTATGTTAATAATATATTTCTTATCTACCGTGACCTTAATATTAATTTATCAATATTACATTTTTAATGTATCGTTTTTCATGATATTGATTATAGAATAAAATAAATAATTTCATTTAATTTTATACCTTTTATTCCTTCTAAATAAATTATAAATAATGCTATAAACATTAATTTATTATATCTAATTTCAATGTGATATTTATTTCCAACTTCTTATAATTATAGTAAAATAGAATTTTATTAATGATAATGCCTTATTTTATAAATATTGGTTATACTACTATCATAATATTATTATACCTTCATCAAATTAATTGTATTTATATTATTCAGAAAAATTACTATTAATAAATGATTTTGTTCAACTGTGTAATTAATTACCATTTTCTTAAATTTTGATATTAAAATATACCATATATTCGTTATTAACATATTTTATAAATTCAATATTAAATTTAAATTAATTTTTTTATTAATTATCAGTTAATAATAGTAATTTATTTTTTTAAAATATTTCTCATGTGTTACAAATTATCCTTTCTATTTCGAAACATAAAAATAATGATTATGTATTAATTGTGAAATTCTATCTCATTAAATGTGACAATTTTTTTAGTAATAATATACCCATATTATCTATTTTAAAATTAACAAAAAATGGTTTAATGATGTATTTTCTAATGACTTATAATAATTTACATATATTAATTTTAAAAATTCTATTGTACGTATAAAATAAATATAAAAAGAATTGTTAATATATAAAATATAGTTTTTTTATAATAAAAATGTATTTGTTAAAAATATTTTAAATATTTCTTTGGATGTTACAATACAAATATATAAATAATTTACATACATAAATTTTAATTATAAATTTATTTTGTTCAAAATTAACCTTAATAACCTGAACAGCATTGATGATGATAACCGTAATGAATATCAATACCATTAAAAATTTATCCATTAAATAATAATCAGTATTTCAAAGATAAACCCTTTAATAAAACAAATAATAAACCTAGGGGTTGTATTAACATAAATATATAAAAAAATTATGAATAGAAAGATTACTAGATCTCTCATTAACAAAAAATATCATATTCATAGTTAATGAATTATTTAAAAAAACTATGATTAAAAAACTAACCATTAATAGTATCATCCTAATATTTAAATAATAATAAACTATTCAAGAACACCAAATGTGTCTTTTCATGAACCCACACTCCATGATATAGTGGAAAAAACATAATCCTTACTTTTCTAGAGTTGATATTGATAACCTTGATCTAATTTCGATAATAAAAATACTTAAAAATCCGTAACACATATTTTACAACATACATACAAAAGAATAATATTTTTCAATTCACATTGAAGGATTTGTAAACCTTAATAAGTATAATATTTCATTAAATGTTATATAAATCATTATATAGAATCAATATATCATGTCTCTTATTCAACAAACATTAATCATTGATATTTTTCTGAGTATTACATGTGTGAAAATAATTAAAAAAATGTGAAAATAATACCAATATAAAATAATTTCAAAAAAATCCATTAATAAAAGTTATAATTTTTTTTATAAAAAATAAAATTTCACTAAATAAATATTTATGGTTTTTAAACCAATATAAGAAAATATTGAAAATATTCATTGATAAGAATAAGAAAATTATTTTAATGTATAATATCATTCCAAATAAATCTGGGCTTCTACATTAAAATAAATAAAAAGTTAATTTCTAAAATAATTTACCTTGAAGTTAAAACCCATGTGGCCAAAAAAATTAAATTTCTAAACATATATTGTAGGAAAAAGAACCCTATAGTTTTTTGGTTCACAATACATTCATTATCTTCTGAAATAGAAAAATATAAAATAAATATATTTTGAAATGATTCACTTATAATTATATATTCATTCAAAATAACCTTTCCAAAACATTAAATATATTTCATATATTAACATATAGAAAAATAATTACATAACTAATTAACCATTGAAATTAAATTAAAAGAAATCTATTATTTCAAAATTATTAAATGTAATAAAAAATTATAGTGTAACCCTAGTTTATTTAACATATTCAATTGAATTTTATATCTTATATGTAATTTCAATCCTAAAAATGGTGTGTGAATATAAATAAATGTAATCATGAATGCCATCAATCGATGTAAAAGGAAATTGTTTACTCATAAAATAATAATTTTATGAAAATAATATTGGATAACATAATTCCCTTACTAAAGTGTTCGTCAAACCATTAAATATATGTTCATTAAAATAAAATTTATCATTGAATTATGAAATATTATCTAAATTTTTTAAACCGTTTATATTAATATTTTAATAGAATCATTCATTGATAGATATGGATTTTTCATTTGAAAATAATAAACTGCATTGTAAATAAAGAATTATTTTTTATAAAATTAACCCCCATACCAATAAAATAATAAAAAACAAATATATAATAAATAAAATTCATTCCATTCATGAAATTATATTTTAAAAAAATATATATTTTATAGAAAATGTGTTTTCCCTAACCTTATGAACCCGAATTCATTATAATAGAAACATCTTACAATTGAAAGTAACTTGTAAGTGAAATTTTATTCCTCATTTAATATATATCTCTCCCAATGTAACTATGCTAAACAAATTGATTTGATCAGGAAAAGAATTATAACTGCACATCATTGAGATTAACATGATAGGATTACCAAAATTATGATTTTGAAAATCACATAAATAATTTCTATATTACAATATTATAAATAGGAATGATCACTTCATAACCCCTAAAAAATAGTGAATTTTTATAATCTCATTTGAATTGGTGTTTATATAAAATGAAATTCCCATGACTGAGATAACATTTTTATATTCCTATTTTCATTGAAATATTCTTTAATACATAACATGGGGAATCAGTAGTGGTGGGACATTTTTATATTACAAATTATTCCCACAATTAAAATAATTATTTACAAATGCTAATGATAATATTTATGTCATGTTTAATTATTATTACCACAAATTTTCAAAAAAAATGAAAGCATTACTTATACAATAAATTAATTTTAACTATATTTATAAATATTATTAGGTCTTGATAATGTATCATACAATGAAGAGGATGCAATAATGTAGATTAAATTTAATAGTGTTAACATTATTTCATAAGTACTTACGTTTAAATGCCATAAATATTGCTTTAAAATGATTTTGACTTACACATACAAGATTTTATATTATCATTATATAGGTTTTCCATGTGTACCTTACATGGAGTCATATCCTCTATGTTATACTAATGTATGAATACTATGACTGTAAACAATATTTCAAACTAGAATTTCTATTCTATAATAGACATTTTACTCTTAAGTATATCCCTTATTACTTGTTGTGATATTTTTCTCAGCATATTTATTAATAAATAGTGGCCCATGAACATTTACATAGCTCTTATTTACTATTACACATGTTTCATTTACCTTGACTCGAGGTCATGATTATCCTTATGAAAACACAATATATATATTTTGTGTGGGTGAAAACCCTAATGTGGTTGGTTTTATACTCTTACATAGTCGGTGTACCATTAAAAAATAATAATTTACCCTTCAACCAAAATAACATAATCTTATACAATATAATAAATGATTTTTTACCGTAACATGATTATCAGACTACAATTATTTTTCACAAGGGAACCACTATACAACACACAAATAAATTAAAATCCCTTTAACAATTATGAATCCCATTACAATAGGTATTACAGGTTCATCTTTCTCAAAAATGTATATTTTTTAAATTATTAAATTCATTATTTCTAATTCTATTAAAAAATTGTAAAATCCATTTTTATATTTTTTATATTGTTAAGATATTTCATACATATCTTAAACGTAATTTTAATTTATCATCTTTTAAATTTTCACACTACATATTTCTTATTGATACTTATTTAATAGTAAATTTTACATCTATCACGTATAATAATGTATTGTATTATATGTAACTAAATAATAAATAATATTATATGAATTAAATTTTTAACATAATTTTTAAATTATTATCTTTCCCTCGTATTATAATTCTATTTATAAACGAATATATTTACATTAATTTATTTTTTTTCATAATATATGTCAGATTTATATCATAATTTTAATATATATTCATCATGTTAGTAATATTGATATAATTCAAATAATATTTCACTATTATTAAAATTTTATAATCCATTAATATATTATTTACCATTTAAATATGTTTGATAAATAATATAATATATATTTTAGTAATTAATTTATTTTCTACATTTAATATTAAATTAAAATTCCTATATATCTATTCTATTTCATTAAATAAGCATCATTCATTTTATTATCATATTACTCTTGTGTTATTAATGATTATTTTAATTTATATGAAAAAAAATGTTTAAGTATAAAATATAGAAATCATTACATATTAAATGAAACTATATATATAATAAAAGTATATCCATAATAACTTTTGGAAAATATTTCAAAAAATAGATAAAGGATTTTCTTTTTATAACTTATAATATTATAAATTTTATTATTCAACCATGATTTATTTGAATTGAATTATATTTTCAATAAAATCTATGTTCTATTCAACTTACCTTATTGGAATTTAATGACATTATCCAATAATTATAAAAATACCTTAATCTTATTATGAGGCATTTCACTAAATTTCCCAAATCAGTGTCCCCTTAAGGTTACATTAACCAACATAATGGGTTATCCATAACAATGAAATTATAATCTAATATAACATATCAATGATTGAAGACATTCCACACTCCTAATTTATACTCTATCAATATCATATGAAACTCTAACTTCATGTGAACCATTAATTGAAAAAAAATATAATATCTATTAGATGTGACGATAAAATTTACATAAAATAAAGAAAATATTTCATTTCAATTGATCCCAAGAACATATTTTGATTTTTGTTTAAGAAGTAGAAAGTAGAAATTTATGTAATAAAACAATTTTTATTTGAATAAATTGGAGAATCTTACCATTATATATCAAACTACATAATGTATTATTTTTCTATATCATCTCCCTCAAATTATCCATGTATGAAAATATTCTATAAACATCATACTATTCCAATATGCATAACCATGTAAAATTGAAACATAATAATCTGTGAGCATAGATACTCACTATGTGTAATGTAAAATCATAACAATAAAATTTAATTAGTAATGATAATATGATAATGTGTATATAATAAATATATATATATATATATATATTCAACAATGAATAGAATATACATAATGGAATAATGTATTTTCAAAACCAAATTAATGTCTAAGAAAAAATTGTTATATTATGGAATACCATATGATTATGAAAATGGTTAAAACTTTTACATATGTAAAATATGTAAAAAATTAGTAGTTTCTAACACTACATTAATTATCCACACAACTAGTTCCCATTCTTATGAGAAAAAAATATACAGTCTTTCATATTTCCCTAATGAGAATAATTATATTAAAAAAAATTATAGGTTAATATAAGGACTTATCTATCAATCATCTGTAATTACATGTGACACATCAAATTAATCATTTATAAAATGATAAATAACATAAGAAAATAAATTGATTCTAATACAACTATAAAATTGAAATCATTAAATTTTTTAAAAAATAAAGAATCCATTGGATGAAATTGGAATTAATTCATGACATTATATTGAACCAACAAAAAATAGGATTTATATCCATTTAAAATTGATTTAAGTAATTATTTAACTGTTTGTTCCATCAATAATAAATTCATGATAAACCCATAGAAAATATATTTGTATCTAACAACATCATGTAACGTTATATGTAAATAGCATATAATATTGACAATATTTAACATGGTATTTAAAATACATAGAATATTTTTATGTGGTTAAGAAAATAATTTCATAGACAAATTAATGACAAATATAAGATATAACTACTAAATTAGAGAATGTAAATGTTATGTGTTCAATAATTAATAAAATATTAGTTACCTACTATTTATACTCTACGGATGATTAATAATTATGAAGGATGTGATATATCCCCCCCCGATAAAGGGATATTACATAATATAAGCATAGAAATATATATGATTGTTTCATTTGAATAGTATCCATGTTCAATTATAAGTTATTTAAAATAATAATGAATTTGACAAAAAGTAATGTTTGATGATATGAAAACCCACTTACAAATGTACAAATATTTTTCATCAATTGAATTCATTCAAAATAGATTTTTATATGACACTAGGTGAAAATAATTTAGTTTATAAAACATGAAATAATATAGGTTTTATTCAAATAAAATGGTGATTGATATTTATATTCATTTTCTCACAAAAACATTTCAAAGAGAAGGATTTCATAATTGTAAAGAAAAACCCATCTGGAAAATGTAAAAATTTCCTAAAAATTATAAGAACATTATAATCTATGAAATAAAATTAATAACTTTTACTAAAAATATTTATGTTTTCTAAAATAAACATTAAATTAATAAAATTATGAAATAGGGTAAATTTTGATTGAAAAAAATATACGGGTTTAGTTTCACATAGAAGAAACGCATAAGGTAAAATATGAGTAAAATGGAATTGGGATTTTAATGGGACATAAAAAACACCATGAATAAAAAATAAAAAATATGTGCTTTTTTAAATTGAATTAAAATTACCTAGATTGAGGAAATGTATTTAATATTATTGATTATAAAAATACGATTTCTAATTGAAACCCTTAAGAATTGAGTAACATTTTGATATAATCCCCTTTTAACATTGATATCATTTTAATCCAAATATACATAAAAATATAATGTGGATATTTAAAGAAAATAAATAATATAAAATAAATAAATTAGTCCTTGAAGACATAAAATTATTTTTTTACGGGTTCACATTATGAAATATGAGTGGAGAAATTAAATTGATATACAGAACTCTCATACTTTCTTCCATGCATAGTCAAAATGATCTCTTACCTATTCTATATCAGCATAAACTTTCTTATTAGCACATTTAATAAAATTTTATATATCTATAAACAAAAAAATAATATATATTTATAATATAAATGTATATTTTTTAATCGTTATCAATTTTTAAAACAGGGTATGAGTAATATTGATCACTTTAATTAATTTGCAATAATAATGATGTTTTTAATTATTCAGTTTACCACCACCATCATTTAAATAATTTATTGAATATTGAAATAGAACAATCAAAAGGAAAATAAATAGATGAAAAAAATAAAAGGATTCCTCAAATAGTGAATGCATAGGGAATCCCCTCTTAACCAGTTCTCTCCCATAGTAGGTATTGATGTCTAACAATGGAAGAATGTAATAGTGTCATCTTGGATTGGCATAGAGGTAAGAAATTTTGTGAACTTTTTTCCCTCCAGCCTATTGATTAGTACATGTTTTTTATTTTTTATGAACTTCCTATATCTTTTAATGATAGAAAAAATATTCCTAGAAGTGTTACCCATACCATGTAGGGAATCATGAAAAACATGGAATCTATTTCCACAAACCCTAGACTAATGTTCCTTTGACTTTGATTGAAGATTCATGTTATCACAACCATTGATTCATCCTAAATAGACTAGTCTTACCCCAATTATGTTGAAAATGAATTAATTTTGTAACCCTTGTCATCATGAACCACACCAACACCTAAAAAACACATACAAAATGAGATATTGATATTAAGTTTACATCCACTGAAAGGGGGTTTCCAATGAACCCGGTGATCCTGCATGACTCAGTGAGATTCATTGTTTAAAGAAGGAATAGTTTGAAATGGTTTCAGAGTATCTATTTTTTCCATGTTTTTAACCAACCAGACTAGATCTACCAGGAGATTCCTAGAATGAGTAAAATAGATTTTTCCACAATATAATTGTTTTATAATAGTAATTTGAGTTTTTAACTTCGAAAACAGTTGAGAAACCTACCAACATTTCCATAATACTAGGCCTCCTTTTTTACCCATCTAGGCCTACACTATGGATCCATCAATCAATCAACAATCACCCTCAAATCTCTTATTGATATATACCTGTGAAGTCCCTGAAATTAGGAAAAACATACCTTCCTAGACCCCCTTGAAAACTAAATAGTTTATAATTTCCTCACAATTGGCCCCAGAATGTGATGACCTTGAATGTATATTGATTAATTTACATTTGATGTTATTGTAAGTGAAAAGTCACTTATTTATAACCCCTTAAACCAAAATATGTACTTCAGATGTAATTCCATGCACTATTGAAGTTCACACTAGATTTAAATATTGTTGGAATGGGTCCTTAATTTTCAATAATCCTTCATATAGAATGTACCTTAATTCAACTGGTTACAATGCCCTTATATAGTTCATTTTTTATATTAATGAGATCAAATAAAACTTGATAGTTTTCATAAAGAACTACACTGATAAAAACTGGGTTCATAATTGCTTCCTAATAGATATATCAGTGACTGTGCTTCCATGGAATTTATGTTTAGAGCACATTCTATGTTAATACTAAAAAGAGTAGTTTCCCCTTTCCACTAAACAGTGGCTATAGTACTATATTTTGGTTTGATGATTATTTTTTATGTCATATTTTCATTATATGGGTTTTTGGGTAATGATCCACAAAGATTAAATTGGTTTTGAACATTTTTTTACAATTATTAATGATCGAATGGTGCATTATTAAATAATGATTTATATTTTCATATTATAACACCCAAAATATTAATTATTTATTTATTTATAAAATATTTTACTTGAAATTTAATTCCAATATAAATCCATGATAAAATTTATGTCATTTTTTATATAAGTTGTTACACTACCCCAAAAAAGAAAATTGAGTATTTAACATATTATTATGTAGTAATTTATTGGTTTTATAATTGCAAGTGATGAATAAATATTTTAGATACCGTTTTTATTGTTATATTTTATAATTTTTTTAAATTATATGATGACTGTAAATTATATTATGCAATTTTCTAGGATAAAAAAACCATTTTTTAATTGAAAACCACTTTATATGATTGAATTTACCATATTTGTTTATTAATAAAATTATTAATATGATGTACTCTATTTTTTACATAACCATAATAATTTCATAAAAATAAAATTTATATATAAAACCCATCCAAATATATAGAAATATATGAAAATGATGAGATAAAAAATTAAAATCAATCATTCCATGGACACGGATGTCAACACATATTAATGGATGTTGATCTCCAGATTTATATAATAATGAGAGTGAGTAATATGGTTTAATATTATAAAATTTAAAATATTTAAAACATATTATAAAAATATTTTAAATTATATATAAGTTGTTTCCTTGTATTTCGGTGAAGTAAATGAATAAAAATTGTGTTTTGGAGGTGGTAGTCCACACAATAGAATCATTATGGATTATTTTTTTCACAATATAAATATTATTCTGGATAATATGGTGTCCAAAAAAATATAAAAATAAAATATACATCTTTTTAGTTGAATATTAATTATATATCAATAATATAAATTCTAAATCCATATAGGTTAGTGCCTTTGGAAGAATAAATACATAAAAAATAGTTACTGAAATTTCTACATAATTTCCCACATTATTCATGAAAACTAGAACCTATCATAGATATATAAAAAACCTTCATCATGACCAGTGGGAGAGAATCATTAAAAATGGTGAAAATATACTCCAAAGAGTAATAAATATTAAAAATTTCAACTAGTTATCATTATTGAGAATAAGATAATAATATGGTTATAATAACATTATCATAAATTGAAAAAATACCATTCACATTTTCAATAATATGTCAAATGTACCACATCTGGAAAATGATAACAATAATACTTGTAAACTAAAGAAATAATATTAAAATGGTGTGAAAAATTAATTTAAATAATATTTACATAATAATAAAATCAATCTTGATATAATTTCAATTAAACTATGAAAATGCATGGAAATATTCACGACTGAAGAAAAATACATGTTTTGTCTTCCATAAAATTTTATTTCATTCTATTGTGTATATAAAGTGAAGAAAATGAAATGAAAAAAATTATAATTATAAATAACCGTATGATTAAAAAAAATATAGATTTTTAAATATATAACACAAAATTTTTCCTATAAATTTTAATAATAAACTATCCATATAAAAACAAAATTTTATAATAAAATAATTACCTATAATCATTCTTCATTCATAAGAAATATATAATCTTGTATAATAAATTTAAATTTAATATAAGTATAATCAATAAATATGTTCCTACATATTATTTTGTATATGTTTTACTTATATAATCTTATACCTTGTTCGTTAACAATATTTCATTATCATCTTTGTTTTAGGTGTTAATTGATTCGTTCTTCATGTATGTTTTTATTTGATAGATATGATACTTGAACATTTATCATTGACAGTCCATAAAAAAAATGATTAAATTAATTTTTTATATATCTACAATATACATATTTTTAACCATTAATATAATAATTTTTTGAGATATGACTTACATTACTATGTCACGAAGGTCGTACGTATGTGCACATGAGTGACGTTTCCATTTCTTGATCGATAGTATGAAAGAAGCATAAATAAAAGTTCGAATTTCCACATATATTATTATATAGTAAATAATATATATTTATATATATATATATTTATATATATGTAATCAATAAAAAGGAAAAAACATTAATGATAGTTGTGTAAAATTAATCATATCACTATATGGAAGAAAAACCCCACACCTACACAAGAGTGACAATTTTATCCCCCACATAATAGAGAATAAGTGGTAAATGGTTGTTTTATAAAAATAATAATATTTTTATTTATGATATTATATTAATAAAGTTTTTATGTATACAAAAAATTTTTGTAATTATATGATGTTATAAAATTAAAAGATCATGGTCAATATTTATTCATGTTCATCCAAAAATCCTTTGTTATACATTATAAGACTTGGGGATAAGTCATATGAAATGAAAAAATGAATATTGATGAATTTAAGAGTTATATGATATACATTGAATATTCATTTCTTGTTAAATATTTTGAAAAATTATATAAATATGGTAATAGATGAGAAAGCCATGTCTTTGTTAGGGGAAGGACACAGATAGACATTCATAATAAATATAAATGTTATATTGGAAAATTCATTATGATTTTTTTACAAATGGAAAAGTCATATAAGAAATCACAATATAATTTTGAAATATATTTAAAAAAAATTAGACTAGTTTGACATGAAACACAACACTGAACTCTTGGATTAATTGCTTGGTAAACACATTTTAACAATAATTTTGTTAAATGAAATTTATTGTTTCATTTTTCAATATGACCAATGATTACATTGAACATATTAAATTATATTTATTATTATTAAGAAAATTATGGATTCCATTTTTCATTAGGATTTTATAATAGTGGTAGGATTTAGTTTTTAGTAAGCGCTCTAACTAAAATCAAAACCCATTATATAAAAATGTATTTTTTAGAATAAAACAAACTCTACATCCATTAAATAAAATGTAAAAATAACAAAATTAATGATAAAATAAATATTGAATTTAAAATATAAATCATATAAAAAATTAATAAATGCATATCAATTTAATTTATTATGATAAATAAATATTTCTTTCATGAAAATATTTTTTTATACTTTTTTTATGTATAGAAATGAACTTATAAAAAAATAAACTGTAACGATGATTTATATGTAACTAATTATATTATTTGAATGTAATGGATACTTATAATGCATTAATTTCATATTAAAAATGTAATTTCACTGTTACTTGAAAATAAAATCTTATTATTAAAAAAATTAACTTTTTTCACTATCAACAAAAAAAATGAAATAATATATAAAAACGAAATATTTAACAGTCAAATAATTTTTAAAATATGGACATTAAAATTATCTTTTTTTTTCTAAAATCAATTATTTCTAAATGTTAAAAATCTAATATAATTTTCATGCCTAAAATTTGAAATGAAATTCCATTTTGATGCAAACCTATTATGAAAACTAATAAAATATTACTAAAAATTTATTATTTATTTATAATAAATAAATCAAAACACATAAATTATTTCATATTTTTTTTATATTAAAGTTATTATTATTCACATATGAAACATGATGTCTATGATATAAGAGACTACACTATTTATCTTCCATTATTGTTGGGGTTGCGTGTAATGAAGGGTATTGAATTCATAATGTTTATTTCACAAGGAATTCATTCAATTTATTATATGGGTACCTTATATCCCCCAAAAATGACTTATTACATTATAAATTAATTTGCTTTATAAAAAAAATAGTATATAAATTCATAATCAAATATGTCAGTTCCAATATAGAATCCTCTATATTTTATTACTAAAATTAACATTTACTTGATATGTTTTTATGTTATATACTAACTTATCTCAATGATCAATGTGTTTTTTCTTAAAAGTAAAGGAAATGGTCCAGTATTATGACCTCTAAGGTCATTAAATGATAATGATTAGATGTATGTGTCTTCATCTGTGATGCATTTTACACATAAATAACATGAGAGAAGTTATATAAAAAAATAAGTGTTCAATATATATATCTTTGGAATGAATTTTAGTTATACGATAGTGTGTCATAAACCAACCTATTGTGAAAAGGAAGTATAAATTTTTATTCTATTAAAAAAATTAGTTAAATTGTTGGAGAGAAATAGAATAATTTGTTAAAAATTTTATGTATAATGATTTTAAATAAAGTTGGTATAATGATAAATTTGTACACGATTTTTGGTAAAGTCATCAAATGTGTAAAAAAAATTTTTCAAAAAAACTGAGATTATTTTTTTGAGAAAATAATATATTGTTTAAAAAAATGACAGAATTAATTTTAAAAAATTATAATCCTTTTTCAGATAATAATACAATATTTATTTAAGATTAAATATTTCATTATATTTTTAAAGGATTGATTTTTTGATGAATAAAAAAATGCACATCTATTGAAAATTACCTTTTTATATGATGAAGTAATTATGATAAATTTATTTTAAAATAGTTTTAAAATTAAAATTAGTTTATTTATATATTAAAAAATAAATTTAAATTAGTACTAATAAAATTTATATTTGATTTTGATATAATAAATTTCATATTAAAGGAAAAAAATATTTTTTAAAGGATAAATCGTAATAAAATTAATATAAAAACATTCATCCACACATAATATGTTATATTTATCTTGAACATTTATAGAACATAATTATTCCTTAAAATTATTGTAATTTTATTATTTCAAATATTATTTATTATAATTTCTGTTAATTGATTAAATAATATTTCAGGGGTGCATAATAATTAAATTTTATTTTTTAATCACTAACAAGTAATAAAAAATTAATATTGTAATAAAATAATTCATATTTCATATAAATATTTACAACTATACTCATCCTCTTTTTATCCTCATGTAAAAATTTTGGAGACATAAAATTAAATCCAATGATATTTTCTATTTATCATTTATTAAAAAATATTCTAGGAAATAATGAAATTCATTTTCTTCCAGCATAAATATACTAGACATTTGGGTAATAATTGAATATATACACTAATATTATTAGTTAAAGGATTTTGTTGAGAAATTTTGAATCTTTCTACAATGATTTATAACACAGTTTTTTCGATTTTACCATTTTGAAGACGATATTTTCATTTAAATATTTTATATATTTTTTATTAACATAAAATTTTAATCATTGAAAGATTGAATGAACAAATTGAACGTAGGGAATCTATTTTTTTCAAGTTCAAATGATATATTTTTTAACAATAAAAAATAACCATATCATTGTAAAATTTGATTAAAATCAATTTTGTTGACAAAATATTTTCGTAAGTATGATATTTATTATATAAAATTACTATATAAAAAATATTAAAACTAATTTAAATTTATTATTTTGATATATAAATGAACTAATTATTCTTTAAAACAATTTGAAATTATATTGGACATTGTAAATTCGTCATATAAAAAATGAAATTTTCAATAAAGATGAATTTAGTGGAACATGGGATTGTAATGGAATTAATATAAATACATTTCATTCCCACATAATTTATTATATTTATATAAAAACTTTATTGAATACAATTTTTTTGGAGGCCACATTTGTCATGAGTATGTGTATACTACCACCTTCATGAAGTGATGGACATTTGTTTTCATCATAATATAGTATTGATGGTTATAATTATAAAAATAAGTAATATATATATATATATATATTATTTTTACTGTTTAATAAAGGATAATTATTATTTATTTTTTCTTTCTTAAATTCACTAAAATATATAAATATCACTCGTGAATTCATACAGACTAACACCTCCACGAGGGGATTAAATTCATTTTCTTATACTTTATATTAACAGATATAAAATTACATAATTATTATTATGTTAGAAATTAACTTCATAAAATTATAGTTATGATATATCATTGATCTATGTATAAGGAATACGATTAATGAACTAAAATATTCCTGAAAATGAAGCTTTTATCCCTCAAAATAGAATCTATAATAAAGAATATCTTTTTTATATAAGATTTTATAATAAAATAAAATATGATTTGATATTTATTAGTAGGGTTCTAGATTATATTTATAATAAATAAATAATTTTTTATAGGCGTATTCAATGTGTTTAAAAAAGATGACACGTGAGGTATGAGACTTATCTTACAAAGTCACATCTTTTGGGGATTGTTTACGATTAAGTTTCTAATGATGAAATTTTATAAAATATATTACAAAAAAAAATGAATATTATTTTTCTATGTCTATTCATATATATTAAAATTATTCAATTAATATCCGTCTCTCATGGTAGTCATGATAATGGAATAATAATATCATGTTAAACCTAATTTTTCACTCTTTGGTTGAAAATCAAATTTCATCAATATTAATATATTAAAAAAATTCAGGGAAATTTTCAATATTATTTTATGATAGTTTAATGTAATTTTTACCTATCATTTAATTTTTAACAAATTTATTAAATGAAATCTTCTTATCATTTTATGGTTGGTGTAATTTTGGATTTCCATTGAAAATAAGAGTGGAATATTTATTTCACTATACATGGATTGAATTGAACATACTGATGTCATGACCAATCAATTCATTGTTTATTCCATTAACATTTTGTAGTGTTAATTTAAAAGAAAAACAATAATTTTTATTTGAGAAATTCTTTTATTATAAATATTTGATCTCAAATTGAAAAGGGTATTTTCCTCCAAGGACATTTCATGTGATATATTAAAATAATTATTCATTTATGACTGAGTATTTTGATGTAGTTTGGCATTACAACAGATGTGATCCAATTATTCAAATCATTTAATTATCTTCATGATTAATGATTATAATGAAATGATTATTTTAAACCCATTTTTTCTATGGGTTCTCCAATGATTAAATGTTGAAATGTTTATGAAACTCATATTCCTTCCACATGAAATGATATTATGAATGTTTTATGATCTTTTGGAACAAATTTTTATCATTTTTTCGGTAGGAGGCATCGATGTTTTTAATATCTCAAATGTACTTCAAAATGATGGATATCTTATTATATATTAATAAAAATAATGTGGAGTGAACCAAGTTCAGTATCAGACAATGTCTGCTAAGATATTATTGTTAGTGAACAAATATTATGAATATTATAGAGTAGGGAGTAATAAAACAAACTACAATTCTCTTCTAAATGTGTATTGACTAATGAAATGTTTCTATGATTTTTTATGTCACAAACTCATTTATTATAAAAATATTGTCCACTCATGTCTTTCTTATTTATTATTTTATGTTTCTCATTGTTTAAAAATCCATGTGTTACAGCATGAAAATAAATTATGATATATGATATACAATGTTTTTTTTAAAAAAACTATTACTATTTTCTGTTATACTTATACTCATGTTATTCTTGAATGATGCTTGAGATTTTCTTTTTTTACCGTTACTGAGTATCTGAGCACACCCTTTCATATTTTTCTGTAACCTATTTATGTATGATATGTATAAGAAATATTTTAGTTGTGAAAAACTATGTTGGAGATGATATATATCTGTTGTTATCAAGTTTTTTGTTTATACATGTTTCTAAAGTCAGTAAACATATTCAATTATATCATTGGTCATAATCACAAAAATTATTTGTTTCATTTATATTCTTGGATATTGAAGATGCAATGAGGACCATGGGGATATGTTTTTGTACAATATAATATCTTAAATTCTTATTTAAGTCAATATTTTTTTGGTTTTCCACTCTGACTACTACATCTCAGACTATAATTTTTTCTTTTAACATGGGAGTAATTATGAAATTTTAATGTTTATGTGGTTATAGGTTTTCTCAGATATTAAAGAATATTGTTTGTTCTTAGTTATATGAATTCTTTTCTACCATTAAATTTCTCAAGAAAATTAATTAACATTATCAATGGTTATATGATGTTTTAGCAGCAAAACACCAAATTTCATAATTATTTAGTAAAATGTTTAGAGATCTTATATTATATAATATTGGGGGGGGGGGGTTATTCTTAAAACAATATTTATCGTTCACATGTTCATTTTTCTATTTTCTTTATCATGGATTGGATTTAATTAAAAAAATTATACATCAATTTTTGTGTAAGTTATGTCAGGAGTGATATTACAAACTTACATATTATCATATATTAGTGCGATGAAACATATGAACTTAAAATAGAACTGGAATCCATTGTATTGATCCTTATTCCTAATAAAAATGGGTATTTATCATATATTGTTCATGAGAAACTAAAATTAAATAGTTTTTCTAATATATGGTTTTTCATTGTGAATTTATGGAAATGTTTAGAAATTTTGCCCCTAATAATAATGTTGAGTATTAAATAGAAATCATTCAATCTGTTACTCCTATTTCATAGACACAATATAAAATACCCAATATTATGTTCATAGAAATAATGATAAAATCATTTTTGTCTTGATTAGGGTATCATACACCCATATATGTATTCATGGGTTAAACATATTGTTGTTTAAAGAATAATATTTGGTCAAGGAAACTATTCATTGTTTATCTTGAAATCATCTAGATCATTGTAAACAAGAATTATCATCTACCCTATATCGAGGATTATTTTTATAAATTAAAATGATATCTGTAACACCGAATGGTTTTACAAATCATGTTAATTTTATTTATGAAACACTATGTCTTTAAATAATGGCACATTTATTTAAGGAGATAGTTTTAAACTATCCAGTAAACATAATTTTTTTCGATTCTATTTTTTGAATTTCAAAAGACAGACATACACGGTTATAACGATTAAGTTATTCAGAGTCTGATATGTCATGAACTGTCTTACAGGGCCCAGATGTGACTACCCCAAACCTGCCATCCATAGACCAGGGGTTGGTGTCTTTCATCTGATTGATTTTCCCAATCAGGGAAGTAATTTCTTTAGAATTAATTACACACTCTAAAGGGGAAAATATATTAAACAACCAACAAATGTAAGGTACAACCACGAGATTAAAGTACAACTGTAAACTAAAAATAGTGGGATGGAATACAATCCATAGAAACTGGAATGAAATTAAACAGTCGTCACATCTGCACTGAAGATCAACCTGGAGGGTAGTAGTTGTAAGTGTAATTTTGAAGAAGTGGATCTCGACTGCTCCTATCCCACCAAGTTCCACCATGTCCCGAACCACCAAAGTCTTCCGAGAAGCATCAGTAGTCTGCATCAGACAAACGCAATTAGGTAGAGAACATGCAGTGGTGAGTATAACATCACAGTAGGGGAACCCGAGACCCCAAAATGTCTCACAGTAATCTACAAAGGAAAACATCAAAAGAAATACCCAAAAGGTAATATTAGAAGTATGATACAAATCATGTCTCAAAAATAAAAAAAGATATCTCTCTTTATCAGTATTACTTCAAGGGTACTGGGATAGTGATGACTAGTCGTAACGCCAGAACATCCTACTCATTGTAACTCCACTGCTGACCCGTTTAGGTCACTATATGTTGACACGTATGGGTCGTAAAAAGTTGACCGATATTGGTCGCTAGTGATGACCCATATTGGGTGCTGGTACTGACCTGTATTGGTCACTGGTGTAGACCAGTATTGGTCATTGGTGCTGACCCATATTTGTTACTGGTACAGAGGTATGGATGATTATTCATACTGCTAGATAATACAACTCTAGAGTTTTTTATGATGACCCACATTGGCCGCCCTTCATCGTCATCTCATAGCCAACCCCTAGATTCCCACATGAAGCATGCATAATCCCTATAAAAATATGCTGCTCAATCCATCGGTCATATTTCAACTTGTACAACGTCCTGAAAATAGCATACCGAAGGAACCTACCCATAATTGGGGTCAGAACATGATAGACGATATGTCGATCAGACGCCTTGTTTGTGAAACATAGGCCATTTTATAAAAAGGGACCAGTTGGATTCAAGTCTGATCCAACCTAGGAATCATTTCAAACTCTGTTGAAACAAAATTAGAGTATCTCAAAAGGACATCCTTGTCGCAAGGGTCCTTATCCCACAGACGACGCTTTGATCGGACATATGGTCTGTTAGTTACACATCATTCAATGAAATGTGGGTGATTGCACCTTGATCTAGCCCAGCACGGTGGGGCATGCCAGAATATTCCAAAGGGAATGCTTCCTTTAAGGGGTCTCAAATCAACTGACCGCGTGTCAAATGGAAATTTGGTTTGTCATTTACGGGTGTTTCTTTATTCGGGTGCCGATTAGGTGTGGGCCCGGTTCGACTTGGTCCAACCCGACGCAATGGGTCCCAGGTTCTTCCTGACCTTGCTTGGGTTTATCCCATTAATGTTCAACCTGGTTCACTAGGTCTAGATTTTTGGGGTCAGCCCATATGGTTTGCGGGCCATGGCCACGGTTGGCCCAGCCCGCCTAGTGTAGCTTGACCCACCCACACAGGCCCACTAGGCCACATGTCCAGCCCATTCGGCCAGCTCGGTCTTCCTAGAGGTGGAACATTTTCTCCATCTAGACCCATGTATGTCGTACCATTTTGTATGGTACGACACTACGCGGCTCATGCCTGCACCGCCTCCATCCTACCACAGGCCGCTCGCCGCAGCAGCTGCTACCAGCAGGGCCTGCGGGCGCCACCATTATCTCACGTGACTCGCTCGGGCCAGCCACCATTGGAAATCGTGGCATGTGATGGGGCACCGCCTTCCCACCTCACGTGGCTAGTTACTGCGAGCCTTCTCAAGCCACTGCTGGCTGCCGCCAACATGGAATGCTGGTACTTTCTTCAGCCCACCACTGGATATGCTCTATAGTCCGTTTATGGGGTCATCTACGCCTATAACTCTCCCAAGATGCCACCTTCATAGCATGACCTACTATTTTTCATTTCTAATGAGTTGAGGAAACCATCCCTAAAGAACACAGCATGAGAGAAGCAGGGGAGGGTGCATGACTTGTTCGTTTGGTCGGGACCTCCTTGTTAATATGATAATAATAGGGAGAAACGAAATTTTCATAGATATACTATAATAAAAAAAACTCATACCTCGAATATTGTTGGTGAACACTGCAAATGGTGGTAATTCCATGTTCGAGGGTATGTGGTGAGTGGATCATACTTGTTGGAAGGAGTTGTCAGTGTTCATCAACCCCAGTTCATTTTCACATGAGCTTCCACCCTCCTTCTGTGGATGGCGTCACAGTACATTACCAGAGTTTCCTCACTTGGTGAATCTATGTCAAAACTCATCCCTAGCCATCATAAATATATGTGGGGAATAGGATGAGTAAAGCACAAAAGTATTTAATGAGGTTCATTAAATGCGTTATTAATAAACCTCATTCAAATCACAATGGTTCAGTTATGAATATGGGATAGACATGCTATTAATTGGATTGACAAGTCACTCGTCTCGCCATCACCACCCATCCGTTAGAGAAAACGAAAATAAAATTACAATAACATGTTATTTTATTATTCTTTAAAAGGTACAAAAACAATATTTTTCTCTTGGCCAATTGCGGTCAAATTGAAGCTTCCATTATGAAAATCCTAGAATTGTTGATTCAGCAGTGTCCTCAGAATTTTAATAGGAGAACATGTTTAGAAGATATAAATCGACACCTGCACATTTACATAACATACATGAAAAAATATTCAGAAATTAATTCTGGGCATACCCTGCCTCTAAATTATGCGCCGTCAATTTTGGCATATTCTTAATAATTCCAAACAATTTTAAAAAATCACATGTAATTTTTGGGTATTTACCTTCTCCCCACCTTGGGGATTTTTTTCCCTAAAAGCCAAACAAGGCTACCCAAAAAAAGTGGGGTACTGGGAACACATATGAGCTTCTCACACTGATGTTCTTTCCTGCAGATAAATGTGAATACACAAAATGTGCACCATTTCATGTCCCAAGAGTGCGGGATCTCGTAGATCTGTCTAGCACAAGGGTGGTCTGCATGGTTTCCCGTACAACACCTCAAAGGGCTCCATTCCAATGGTGGAGTTATAGTTGTTGTTGTACGTGAACGCCACCAAGGATAGGTGGTCATCCAAACTGCGACTACAATATATGATAGAAGCACGAATCAGGTCTTCCATGGCCTAGATGGTCCTATCACTCTGACCTTCTGTCAGCTAGTGAAAATATGTGCTCATGAGAAGATGGGTCCCGAAATCCTTCTATAATGCCATCCATAACTGGGATTTGAATCATGTGTCACCGTCTGAGACTATCGTTGAAGAGACCCCATGAAGTCACAAGATCTATTAAATGGAGAGACTTCCCACGCTCTCTACTGAACCCTTCTCAAGAATAGTAATGTAGTGGGCTTACTTGGTGAGTTATTCAATGATCACCCAGATGGAATCGTTCCCTCTTTATGTATGTGGTAACCCCATCAAGAAGTCCATTGACATCCCTTCCCACATCAACTATGGTATCTTGAGGGGTTTGGTTAAGCATGCTGGTACCAGGTGCATGGCCATCGCATGCTAGAAAGTGTGGCATCTGAAAAAAACTCTTCCACAACTTTCTCCATCGTTGTTTACCAGTGCTGACACTGATGGTCCTGATACATCTTTATCTCACATGGATAAACATCCAAGGGGGATGTATGGAACTACCTCATCACCTCCCCTTATAGCACCACCAGTACAAATGTACGTCCTCTAAAAAAGAATGTGTGCTCCCCACCTTCAGAATATCCATCTGATGCATTCCCTAAAGATATCTTAGCATGTGTAGTCTCTCAAATTTTTTCTCCTAGTTGGGCCTCCTTGACTTATTGAAGGAGTGGAGGGGAAACTACTATCAACTATAGGTAGAATATTTCATCTCTATCCATGTAGGATATCTAAAGCGTGGATATCTACTCTAAAGCCTCATTCAGTAGCTATGAAATCAATCACCATCTATGTGTGTCTACCACTATATTATCCTTCCTCAGAGTATATACTCTAAAATTTATAGTCTTCGAGGAAAACTAACCATCATTGATGTCTCATATTCATATCTTTCTATGTGACGATATATCTGAGACTCTTGTGGTCTAACTAATCAATGAACCGCTTTCCCATCAAGTAGTGTTGCCACACCATCAGTGAAAATACTACTGATGTCATCTCCTAGTCATGAGTCACAAAATTATTCTCATGAGGACTCACCCATCGTGATCCATAAGCAATCACTTCATCATCTAGCATCAGGATGTAACAGAGGCTGGTCCCTGATGCATCAATGTAAACCCCAAAAAAGTTCCCTTTTCTGACATCCTCAAGATGGGAACACTGGTCATGATTGGCCTCATCTATTTTATGCTCTGCTATCATTTCTTTAAACAATGGATGGGTTTCCACTTCTTCATCAAGGTGGTCATTGGTGTTGATACTCTGAAGAATTTTTTTACAAACCTCTGATAGTAGAATACTAATCCATGGAAGCTACGCACCTCAATAACACTATTGGTGGCTCCCAAAAATCTACTACCTCAATCTTTGTTGGATCAACTAAAACTACATCCATCGATATAATTTGTCCCATGAAGTGGACCTTTCATATCCATAACTCACACTTCGATAACTTCCCATATAACTAGTGCTACCGGAGTGTGCCCTAAACTATCCTCATGTGTACAATGTGCCATTCCATAGATGTTTATTACACCTAGATGTAGACGATGAAGACCACCAAAAAGAGATTGAGGTATGGAAGAAAGAACCCCTTCATGAGACCCAAGAAATCTGTTGGAGCATTAGTGATACTGAAAGGTATCACAAAGAACACATAATGTCTATACCGACATCTGATTTCTGTCTTCGGTACATCCTTGTCTCGTATCTAGAGCTGGTGATAGCTTGATCTAAGGTCTATCATCGAGAACCAATTCAATCCTTTCAACTAAACAAACAAATCTTCAATCTGTATAAGAGGATACATGTTATTCACGATCTCCTATTTTAGGCTTCGTAACTCCATGCATAGCCTCAATCATAGGCCTTCTTTCATGGAAAACAACATCCCGGATGCTAATGGATAAACATTGTGTGTAAATAATCCCTTCCTTTTTTAGTCCTCCAACTATACTCTCATCTCCCGAAGCTCCGCATGGGTCATCTGATAAGCTGGTGTAGATAACTGTGTCGTTCATGGGTACAAGTCAATGTGGAAGTCTACCTCTCTATGAGAAGGTATCCATGGGACATCTTCAGAAAAGACGTCCTCATACTCATCCACCACTGCTAGGAACTGTGAACTCGCCTCATCCATTGTGTCAAAGATAATGAAAGCCAACTGATATGTAATAAGTTGCACCCTCATGAGTGTAATTCCATCTCGTGCTACTCTATTTTCATTATCCCCAAAAAAAGGAAAACTAGCCTCCATCTCTGCGCGGACATCGCATTTTACGTCTCATGTAGTCAATCTATTCATGAAATGATGATAACTAGTCCATTCATATAATAAAGTAGTAGGGATTCAATGTCTCTATTATATGATCCCATATGAAAACTCTCTCCAATGTGAGTAATATAATAGTGTCATCACCAATGTGTCACTACTGAATCTCTACCCTTATTAGTATCCAAATGAAAAGGTAGAGCTAAATGCTCATTTGAAATCTCAGAGTCCCAAACTAAGTATACAGATATGAAGGAATGTCTAGATTCTATGTCAATAAGCACTGATGCTAATATAGATAAGATAATGATATTACCTCGTAATATCTCAAGGATGTATGGATTGTGAACCTCTACTACCTATATCTAGTCCAATCCTCGTCCACCTACTCTCTGAGATTATGGTATATGGCTTGGGGTGCTGGTTGTAGTGACTGGTGACCCCGACCACCTCCCATTGCACGTCCTGCTCCCTTGCCACATCTACCACCTAGCTGATGCTCATGCCCCTGCTGCTGCCACTTCCTTGGTGTCCCTCCACTGTCTGCTGATCATCTATGCGGGGGAGTCAAATAGTCACAAACTCTATGACCCTGTACCCTATAGGAACAACATACCATTTCTCATTGCTGGCTCCCTAGGTCTCTTGAGCCTCACACATATGACCCATGCATCCCTAGGTTATCCTACAGAAGGTCTATCCCACTTCAGCTTCTACTTCATATGTCTACTTCTAGCTGGAGATGACTATTCTACCTTTTCTGGAAGGGGATCTAACTATTTGTGTCTGTTCGGAAAGAAATCTCCCCCTCAATAAAGCTCACTATAGCACTACATCCAACTTTGAGATGTTGAGAGAAACTATTGCATCTCTGATATCTCATCAAAACCCATTCTCAATTGTCTGGGCCCTAGCGTAACGGTCTTGTACCATGTTGGTGGAGTATTGGGAGAGTTCAATAAATATTTCCCAGTATTGAGCCACAATATAGCTTCCTAGCTGTAGATGTAGCTGCTCCTAAATATGCATAGATAATAGTGTCGGTGGTACAAACTCTTCCACGAAAATCCTCTCAACGTCCGGCCAGGTAAGGGATGTCTCTTCATGGACCTAGATCGTCGAGCTCCACCATCGTCCTACCATGTCTTGAAGAAGGCTAGTGGTCAAGGTCTCAATCTCTTCAGCATGTTTCTCTGCTATGTGAATGACCCATCTAACCTCCTCAAGCCAGTCCTCTAATGCCTGGGGGTCTATCCCACCTCAAATCCTTAGATATTACTAACTATGGAACTTTTGAAACATGCTCATACAACGTTCATGATCCACAGGTGGAATCTACTACTCCATGGGTGGTGGTGCTGCCAGTACACCACCCGACGGTTCCTTCACTATGTCTGGTCCCCGTACCGATGCCTCGTCACCTGGTAGGCCACTGTAATGATCCCTAGTCGGAATCATGCATTGCTATATCTGTGGAGGAATACTATAAGGAACAGATGTGCTATAGTCATTAAGTTATACTAGTTGTGATGACTCAAGAAATATCAAGAAAACTTTTCAAAACACTAGAAACCAGTGTTTTCTTGTACTGAGTCAGAAAATAGAATTCAAGGTCCTGGTATATGGATGTGTCGGCGACCGCACCGACACTGGACATCCCAAAGTGAAAAATGAACTCAAGACACTTTACCCAATTGGCTCATTAAAATTAAAATCATACTTCTTCTTGTATAAATGACCACCCTTCGATACCACATTGTCACGACCCGTCTTATAGGGCCCAGATGTGACTACCCCAAGCCCGCCTCCCATAGGCCTGGGATTTGTGACTAGCACCTGAAGAATTTTACAGAATATATAAGCCATTGCATTAGAGATATGTACACACTCAAAAAGGGGAAACTGATGTAAACAAACAACAAAAGTAAGTTACAACCATGAGAGTTAAGTGAAACTGTAAACTGAAATTGGTGGGCCGGAATAAAATCCCGAGAAACCAGAATAAAAATAAACAACTATCGCATTTTCCCTGGATCTCTACTAATAGGGTAGTATCATCAAGTCAGAAGTCTATGAAGAGGATCTCGTATGCTCCCATTATACTAAGCTACACCGAGTCTAAAACCTCTAAAGTCTACCTTGGAGCATCAGTAGTCTAAACCAGACACACACATGCAGGAGTATCCCATGCAAGGGTGAGTATAAAAACCTAGTAGGGGTTCTCGAGACCCACAATGGTCTCTCAGTAATCCAGAAAGGAAAACATCATATTAAAGACCACAAAGGTAATATCACAAGAATGATTTAAATCATGAAGCACAATGTAGAAGAGATGGCTCACTCTAATGGTATAACATCATGGTTATTGGGATAGGGATGACTAGTGATAAGGCCAGATCATTCTATGCATTTTAACTCTTCCGTTGACCCATGTAGGTCACTATATGCTGACCCGTATTGGTAATTGTTGCTGACTCGTATTGGTCGCTAGTGAAGACCCATATTGGTTACTGTTGCTGACCTGTATTGGTCACTGTGGCTAACCCATATGGGTTGCTAGTACAAAGGTAGGGAATATTAGTCTTACATCTAAGTCATCACACTCTGGAGTTTCTTATTCTAACATGAATTGGTCGCTCTTCTTATTCGTGTTATATATAGCCACTGTATTCACACATGAAGCATGACTAATCCATAGAAGGCTTTTCTACTCAAGCCATTGGTCTTATTTCAACCAGTAATAACTACCTAAAATTTCACACCCAAGGGACTGCCCCATCGTAGGGGTCCCAATGTGACAAAAAACTCATCGATCAGACACCCGGTCTGTGTGATATGTACACTTTCGTAAAAAGGTCCCAGTTGGATTCAAGTCTAATCCAACCCTAGTCTCATGTTAAACTCCATAAAAATTCACATAGAGTCTTCCAAAGAACTGAATTTTCATAATGGTCATTATTCCAAAGACGGTGTGTCAATCGAATGCTCGATTTGTCAGTTACACTCCTTTATATAAAGAGAGGGTGATCACACCTCGGTTCGGTACAGCTTGGTCAGGCCTGCCAAAATATGAAAAAGTGAATGATCCTCAAATGGGGTCCCAATTCCCCAGACGGCATTTCAAATAGACACTTGGTTCCTCAGTTATGGGTATTTCTTTATTCGGGTGCCGGTTGGGTCCTGGCCCAGTATGACTCGGTCAGGCTTGCCCGACGCAATGGGTCTCGAGGTCAGCCTGACCCTGCCTGAGATTGGACCAATAAGGGTCGGCCCTGTTCACTAGGTTCATCCCTATTGGACTGATGTCAAACCTTTTTATCCAATAAGCCACACAGATGTAGGGTCGTTTCGTCCGGCGGACGTGGCATGGTGCCAGGCCGCGCCACCTCCCACTTGCCGCTTGCGGGAGCCGCCCTTCTCCCACACGGCCGATCGACCAATTTGATAATGGCCTCCACGGTGCGCAATGATGCCCCGCCTTCCAACCACCTGTAGCAGGTTCCAAATTCTTTATCCGACCATTGTTGGTTGCCGCCGGTAAGGCGTGCCTACGGTTCTTTCCACCGGCCACTAGAACATTCTCAAGTGGTCCGTTCATGGTGACGTCTGTGCCTATGAATCTTACCATGATGTCATTGTCACAGTGTTACCTGCTATTTTTCTTTGTCTTCAAGTTGAGGAAACCATCCCCAAAGAAGACAACATGAGCGAAGTGGCAGAGGGTCTGGGACTTGTTTGTGTGACCCGCTCCCAACGCTTTAATATGATAACAAGAGGGAGAAATTAAAACATCCTAGATAAACAATAATAATTAAACCCCCTACCTAGAAGATTTTTTGGGACCACAGAGGAAGGAGGTACATTTGTGTTCGAGGGTTTGCGGTGGGAGTAACATCCTCGTTGGAAAGAGTTGTCGGCATTCATTGACCCTAGATTGTTGTCGATTGAGCTTCCATCCTCTATTGGTGGATCGCATTACGGTACATTGTCAAAGATTCATCTCTTGGTGAATCCATGTCAAAAAAAAATCCTCGAGCCTCATTTATATAGGTGGGTAATAGGATGAGTAACAAGTAAATGAATTTAATGAGGATCGTTAAATGAGTAATTAAGGATCAAAATTTATTTCACAATGGTGTAGTAATGAATAAGGGAGTGTAAAGCCATTAATTGGATTGATAAGACACTGGTCCTGCCATTGATTCTCTTCCATTAGAGACAAGGAAAAGAAAATAACAATAACATATTATATTATTAATCATTAAAATACCCAAGAAATCTATCATTTTCCCATGACCAAATGTCGTCGATGTAAATCATTCCTTAATAAAATCCCGATGCTACAGATTTAATGGTTCCCAAGATTTTTAATCCGAGCACCTATTCAAAATATAGATAATTCTGCTTGTGCATTTATTGAATGTACCTATAAAAGTCAGAAAATTCATTCTGGGCACACCAGTCTCAAAATTACGCACCATCATTTTTTGCAGACACATAATAATCCAAAATGAATTAAATGAAAATTACATTTATTTTTCATGTAATTACATGATAGGACTAACAAAATTTTTTTTGAATAACATCATACCCTTACAAATAGTAACATACACTTATGAATATTAAATCAGCCAAATGTATAGTAACCTCACCCATGAATGTATAATAAAAAGGTATCTTATATGTGAAAATATGATCATTATATAAGTGTTGGTGTTTTTGTATGTCATAAATATTAAATTAAAATTTTATGACTAGTTAAATAATTTAAATGAAAACTTATTGTCATAAAATGTAATCATAAATTATTATCATATAGTTATAGGATAATTTTTTTATGACTAATTTAATTTTTCATGTTATTATAAAATCATTTATTGTTTTTTAAATTATTGTTTTTCGAATAAATTATGATCTTAATTAAAAATTTAATTTCTCATATTTAGAAACATGTTTTGATAAAATTTATTTAATTTTTTAATTATATAAATTGAAAAAAAATGGGGTGAATTTTTTGGATGTTTCTTGAATACTTGAATAATTGTGAATAATAAATTTTGATAATTTATGAAATGTGATAAACAAATGAATTTTTGCATCATGCTTGAGTCATGACCAATTTATATGATATTTGTTTCTAACTCACATGACTATATTACATTTTTTGGTCACAATATTCGAGATTATTTATAGTCATGAAAGAGAATACTAATCTAATCATTAAAATAAATTAAAACCCATCCCCCCCACTATAAATACCACCCATACCCCCTCTTTCTATCTCACCTATAATGTTTTGATAATTTCCTAAATTATAAAAAATATTCTTCTTATGAAACATCCCCACCTTTATTCCTTGATGTTCTCTCCAAAATGACAATATGAGAGGTCGTGAGAATGATCCCATGAACTATAGATCAGGAGGTAAAAGTCCTCTTTCTTTTTATTTTCTTTTCATTTTAATTTTTTTTATTTTCATATACTCTCTTCCCCTCCCATTATACAAGAAGAAATAAGTCTATAGTATCATATATATACTACAAGTTTACCTTATTTATTGAAAACTCATCAAATTATATATTCTCTTATCACTATTATTATCAAAATTAAAAATTGTATGTGATGTGTCAATTTACCAACATCATGGATGATATGTCATCAATTTCCATTACATAATGAAAATATTTTCATAAAACCATCAATATGGTTAAATAATTTCTTTATTGAACATATTATTTGATATACTATGTTCTAGAACCAGTGTTTATGAATATTGTTTATTAACAAAACAAAAGTGGTTCACAATGATCAAAATTAACCCAAATAAACTAACGATTATAACTAATGATTTATATAATGATTCATCATTATAGATTATCACAAAATTGATTTATGTAATCATTTAATATTCTCGAAAAATGATTATAATGTATAATTATGCTTCTATTGTTTCCCTTCAATTTTGTAGGGAAATATTTTATGAACCGACTGTGGAATTCATATAAAGAACACACCTGAAACAATGGATAAAACAAAATATCATAAATTAATGGGTGTGATGATAATATAAAATGATCATATAAGGTGCAATAAAAATGATTATTCTTTTTCAATGTATTAATTACAATATTTTAGCTATTATACAGGAGGTTTAATAATGTTTTATGAAAGACAACCCTGAGGTAAAAGAATTCTTTACCCAATTTTCAATATTTGGGCTTACCTTCTACTATATTCACTATGAGGTATTAATATTATTTTTGTGTGAAATTTATGTTTATAATTTGTTTTATTATGTGTATTTATAGTGTATACAAATATCCATTCTATTCAAATACTTTTTAATCCAATTATATTTGTATGATACATTCCATTTAAAAATATCTTTAATGAAATTAAAAAAGATTGTTTATAGATATATATATATTACTAGTGGGTTCTCCGTATTTCATGATTATTTATTAATATGATATGTTACATGGATGTAATTATTTTTTGGGTCCCATTATTGCTGACTATATGTTGGTTTGATCTCATTCTAGCTCAATATATGTTGGGTTGGGCCCATTATAGCTCAGGATATGACGGGTGAGTCCCATAATGGCTATCTAATGCATTGGGTACTTCAGATATTGAAGATGACCGAATGGTTCTTCCATGTGTAAGGGTGATTATATTTTTGAGTTGGTAAATATATCCCTTGTAAACATCCTGATAATTCAATGCATGTGAATAAGTTTTTATGAAATAGTATTTATTTGGTTTTTATGGTCTCACATGACTAGTGGTTTATTTCTCTATATCACTTACTATGATTTTTGATCTCATACCTTGTTTTTAAATGATTTTTACATGATAAAAGTATGTGAAATATAAATATGTAACTTAGTATAATTGGTATATAGATTTTTAAGTAAAATCATATATTTTTTTAAAAGTTATATATTTTGGATGAATTGAATACTATTTTATTGGTTTCCTCATGCTCGAATCCAGGATGTTACATATGATTTATGTATATATATCTAATGAAATATATCTAAAAATATAATCAATGTAAAATAATGTATGTTATTGTCTAAAATTCAATAATCATCTATGTTTTATGGTTGGGTCCTTATAGTTGGTATCAATGGGAGGTTTAAATAACATTTGGGGATGAGATGATGTTAATAGAATACTATAAATGATTTTTACATTGTAGTTGATATAAAATAATATATCCTTTAAAAATTACCACATTTTATCATCTAGGATAACTCATTTCAGAATGGTTTTCCACAGAAGAAATAGGGAAGCTGAAGTAGGAAGTCACCAAGAGGAATATTTATATTTAAATTTTCAACATGGAATGGTGGAAATCGTAACTGAATAGTTTTTAATATCAATAAATTAGTTTAATTAGGTGATAAATGGTGGTAATTTCCATGCAATGGAGAAACTAGGCCCACCATAATGAAAGGTGTCTTTTTTAGATAATTTTTTAAGGCTATGTATTCCAGCATTCATTAGAACCACATATACACTGATAACCAAAGGATTGATCAATGATCTAGAGAGGATATTTGATGTAATGGGGTGATCATAATGTTACAATGTAATACTATAAATTTATCATTTTGAATTTTAATTTAATAAATAGTGTTCTCTTGTTATGAACTTGATAGAAAGTGGTGATCCTGAGTGTTTGGAATGGGATGATTTTAAGAGTGTTTTTCTAGAAAAACATGTTCACAAAACTATATGGATCAGAATTGAGAAAAAATTTATTGAACTGAAGTAGAACTTTTATGATTCTATGGAATTATATGAATCGAATTTTATATGATTGACGTAGTATGCAATAGATTTTACTTGGTTTTTTGATAGTATAATTTATATATTTTACTTTGGTTTGAAACCATTTTTCTGATGTGATTTGGATTCACGAAGCATTAAAATCCATCAGAATATTATTCAATATGATGAAAAGTTTGAGATGGATTTATCTGATTCATATGAGACTCTTAATGACAATAATAAAAAACATTTAGGTTGGTAGGAATTGGGGAAGAATTTATCAATGAAATTTGTAGGTAATAAAATCAATTTCCCTTATTCTGAATATTTTGTTAAAAAAAACATAGAGAATGTATTGTAAATTATGAGAAATTATACTGATGTGGAATGTTTGGAAACATTTCCAGTGAGTGCTTGGAAAGTCATCCATAAATTAATGAGAAGCTGATGGTGAGATGATTTAACTATACAGAATTATGACATTTTTCTTATGGGTGTCTGAAGCTAGTCAATCAGGCATAAAATCATTAATATTGAAAGAAGAATGGAGTGTAAAAATCCATTGTCGAAACCTCTCTAGATATTAAGAAATAAAGTGTGTTGTTATTAGCTAAATTTCTTATTCTTATAGATATTTAAAATGAGTTTTTGGATTCTATGTCTACACATTCATTTATTTTTGAAAACTTTTCTACAAAATTGGGAATTCCACCTCAGGAAATTAAACCATAACTCATGGTAAAAACTCCCAGAGGAAATATTGTGGAAAATAGAAATTATAAGAAAATACCTATCTTTTCTTGTGGAATGAGTTTACATGATTACCTTGTTAAATTTCCTTTATTTGTGTTTGATGTTATTAGGGGCGTGGTATGTATTTCATTTTATCATTATAAGATAGATTGTTGAGATAAATAAGATGTTTTTCGGAAATTGTTTTGGGTTGTGTTCAAAATGTGCCCATATAACTAATAGCATACCAGAAAGATATAAAACTATTAAAATATGGAAATGAAATTCATCTTACTCATAATTTTGAAGGTAAATAAACTATCAAGGTTAATGATGTGCCAATGGTAAACAAATACATAGATGTTTTTATGAGTATTTTTCTGGGGTAATTCCTAGTCGATATTTTTCATTTCTTATTGACATAGTTCCTCATGTTATGATAGTTTATAAACCCCCTTATCAAATGGCTAAAATATAACATATGGAATTAAAAAAGAAGTTTTGGGAGTTTCTAGATAGAGGCTTCATTCGACCCAACACTTCATCATGGGGTGATCATGTATAAGTTGTTAAAGATAAATATGGTTCAATGAAACGTTCCATTGATTATATTGCATTTATTAAAATATATGTTTAAAACATGTATCCATTTCCTTATATTTATTATTTGTTTGATCAACTCCAGGGTGTATAGTATTTTTTGAAGGCTGGCCAAGGTCGGGCTACCATGAGTTGAAATTAAAGGATGCAGACATCATGAAGACTATGTTCCATAACAGATATGGTAATTATGAATGTGTAGTTACGTCGTTTAAGTTAAATAACGAACCCGTTGTAATCATGGATCATAGTAATAGGATATCTCAGGGGTTCATGGATCTGTTTGTGATTTTGATTATTGGAAACATTTTGGTATACTCTAAAAGTAAATAATAACATAAAAAACATATAAGGGATATTTTGAAAACAATAAAATAAAATAAATTGTATGGAAAATTTTGTAAGTGTTAATTTTGGTTGCAATAAATTTATTTCCTTGGTCACATTGTTTATAACCAAGGCGTAACTGTTGATCCTTCTAAAAAATGTTTTTAATTATGTAAAAGACCAAAAAATATAACATAGATTTGTTGTTTTATTTGATTGTCAGGCTATTACTAGAAGTATTTTGATTACCTTGAATAGTAATCTAGACCCCTGAATATGATAACTCAAAATGGAGTTGAATTCATCTCGATAAAAGAATGGGATAATTGTTTTTAGAAATTAAAAAAGATGATTTTTGAATGATCTTGTTCAGACCCTTCCTTCTAGAAGTGGTGAATTATTGATATATAATGATTCTTATTTGAAGGGACTTGGATGTGTTCTGAGGAAAAATTATAATGTATTTTCTTATGCCTCACACCATTTTAATCATAATGAGTTATATTACCCCACATATGATTTATAAATTACTACAATTTTTTTGAATTACAAATTTAAAATCATTATTTGTACGGAGTAAAATGCAACATATATACTGATAAGAAATGAATAAACTATATATTTACTAAAAATTAATTATAAATGAGATAGAGAAGATGGATGGAACAAATCTATCATATTAATTGCATGATTCATTACCATCCTAGAAAATCAAATATTATTATTGATGTATTGAGTTAAAAAAGTAATGCGACATTAGATATGATAATTTTATAATGTGACCTTTTTGTGAATGATTTGTTAAACATTGGCATGAATGTTTTTGGTGCATAATAGTACACACTTATGTTTCAGGTTTCAACATAATCATCTCTATGGGCGGTAATTATGTAAACATAGAATGAATATGAAAGGTTACGGAAAATAGTATAATTGGTTTAAACGGGTATGTATACAGAATATAACATAGATAAAGATCTTGTTTTGCGGTTTGAGAAGATATTATGTGTTCCTTTTTATTATTAGTGGAAGAAATAATTTTCATGTGAAGCTCACAGTTATTTGTTTTGAAGTTCATCATTGCAGACCAAAGATATACATTGATCATTGAGAGTATTATTGGTGGGATGTAATGAAAAAGGGATATTTATGGTTTTACCATGAAATGATTGAGATGAAAATGGGTTAAATCAGTGTGATAGTTACCTAATTTAATGATTCAACCTTTTCTAGAGTCAGAGTGGATATATAAAAATTTATCCATAGACTTCGTTGTGGGATTATCGACGACCTCTTGTGGTTACAATGCAATCTGGGTTATTGTTTACTATCGAACTAAATATGTATTTTTTTTTATTATTTAAGATACTTTGAATTTAGATCAACTCTCTTGATTGTACCTTAATGATTTTTTCACATTATATGGAGTTCTTATTTTCTTTTTCTATGACCATGATCTTATTCACTTCTAATATTTAGAATGACCTTCATAAATAATTAGGCACAAAATTAAATTTCAGCACAACATTTCATCTTCAATTTGATGAATAAACCAATAGAACTATTTAGACATTGGAATATATTCTTTGAGCATGTTTAATGAAAATCCAGGGAATTTTAGATCAACATCACTATATAGTTATGTTTTATTATGAAAATTATTTCATTACAGTATATCGATGGATCCTTTTGAGGAATTGTATGGAAAACAGTGTCGAACTCCAACATTTTGGTACAATGTTTTGGAAAGGAAGTCGAGAAGATGATAATTAGTTGAGGATGTTGAAGAAAAAGTTTAAGTTATTTAATGAAACAAGAGTACACCTGAAAGTAGGTAGAAGAGTTATGTAAATAATATGAGGAAATACATTTCTTTTGAGGTATATGAACATGTTTTCCTTAAAATATCTCATTGGAAAAGTGTTATGTGTTTTGGAAAAAATTGAAATCTAAGAACACGATTCATTGTAACATGTGATATCATGGATAATGATGGTCTAGTCACCTAGAGAGATGCATTTCCCTTGATTTTATAACATGTACATAATGTTTTTAATTTTTTTGATGTTTAGAAAGAATGTTCCATATTCAACTCATGTTTTGAGGCTAAATTTATTTCAGCTAGAAGAAAACCTTTCTTATGAAGGGAGAAGTATTTAGATTCATGATCATATTGAGAATTTATTGCGAAATAATTTAACCCACAAGGTAATGATTTTTTATAAAAACCAAATGTTTGAAAGGAGAAACATGGAAATCTGAAAATATGGTGGGGGAAATGTACCCTCAATTGTTAAATACGTAAATATAAATTATGAGGATGCAATATTTTAAAGGTGGGGACAATGTAACATTCCAATGCTTTATAAATATATTTAATTTAGTTAATGAAACAATCATTATTTACCTAATGAATCATTATTTTAAGGATATAGTTATAAATTACATATTGAACATTATTTTTCTCCTTTTATTTTTTGAATTTTAAAAAATGGTTATACACATTTGCGATCAGTATGTTATTTAGAGTCTAATAGGACAAACATAATTTTTTGTGAATAGAAATATAACATTAGGAATAGTAATATGAAAAATTATGAATTGTAATTTGGCTAATGGTATAGTAAACTCACCCATTAATTTATAATAAAAAGGAATCTTATATGTGACGATATGATCATTATATAAGTGTTGGTATTTTTGTAAATAAAAAATATTTAATTAAAATTTTATGATTAATCCAAAAATTAAATTAAGAAATCTTGAAATGTAATCATATATTATAATCTAATGGTTATAAGATAATTTTATGATACCTAAATAAATTTTTCACGGTAATTTATGATCAGTCATAGTTCTTAAAAAAAATATTTTGAATAAATAAATATTTTAATTAAAAAATAAATTTCGACAATTGAGATATTTATTTTTTTAAAATAATGCTCATTTAATAATTGTTCATGAAAAAAAATGTTTTTGATGAATTTTTAAGATATTTTGAAATAATTGAAATTTTGGAGAATTTTAGAATTAGATAATTTATGAAATGTGCAAAATAAATGATGTTATTTATCAATCGAGAGTAATGAATTATATAAATTGAAATTGAATAGAAATCACAAGCAATTATTTCTATTTATTCATAGGAATTATGATTGTTAATAATCATGAGATACAATATTACACTAGTACTAAAAATATTGGAAAACCCCTCCCATCCTCTACAATAAATACCACCCTCACCAACTCTTCCTCTCACACCTTTCAAGATTTGATAATTAACTAAATTCTTCCCAACATTCATCCCAATGATATTACCCATCTCCAAGACCTAATGGAATTACAAAAAGTCCAATACCAAGGTCCTTGGGGGGTCCTTAAGGAGAATATATAAAGAGGTAAATATCCTCTTTCATTCTCTATTATTTTCATTATAATTATTTTTATATTCTTATACAACCTAAAACATCCTTTATCCAAGAGGAATGAAACACCCATTATCATATATGAGTATACACAAAATATTTATAATTTATATGTAAAATTCATCAACTTACTTCTTATAATATACCTCTTTTTCTCCAAAAATTAACTTTCGCGATGTGTCAATTTACCGACATCAAGGACGATGTGCCTTCAATTTCTATTAATTCCTTAAAATATGTTCATAAAACAATTAATATGGTTAAATAATATTTTATTATACATTTTATATGATATATTATGTTATGGAATCTATGTTTTTTCATACTATTAAATAATAAAACAAAATTGGGTCGTAATGATCAAAATTCACCAAAATAAACTAACGACTTTCACAAATGATTTACCCAACGATTCATCTGCATACCATATAACAACATTTATTTATGGATTCCATTACTATTCTATAATAAATTTAAAAACATATAATTTATTTCCTAGTGTTTCAAATACATATGATAGGGAAATCCATTACGAACCGACTTTGGAAATCATGTGATGAACACACCTAAAACAAAGGAAATAACAAAAATTTATAAATTAATGGGTGGAATGATGTTATAAAAGTATCATATAAGATGTTATAAAAAAATTATTTTTATCTAAATTATTAATAACACCTTTTTAACCATTGTAATGTTAGTTTGATCATGTTCTATGTAACACTCGCCTGAGCTAAGGGAATTCTGAACCCAATATCAATTCATTCGGACAACCATATACTTTATTCATTATGTTGTATTGAGATTATTTAAGTGATTACTATTTTTATATAATTTTTCATTATGTGTGTTAATAGTGTATATAAATATCCATGACATTCTATTAATTATCACTCAAATTATATTTGTACATCACTTTTTTTAATTCATTTTAAGAGTCTCTTTAAAGAAATTCAAAATGATTGGTTTTTATATATTTGGAATGAGTGGTTTATCCATATTTAATGATGCTTTATTCCTAATATCTGTTCCGTGGAAATAGTTTTTTAGTTAATCCCATTATATATCATGATATGTTGGTTTGATATAATTATATCTCATGATACGTTGGGTTGATCCCATTATAGGTAATGATATGACATGTGAGCCCCATTATAGCTCTTTAATGCATTGGGTACTCTAGAGATGGAAGTTGAATGGATGGTAATTCGATGTAAAAGGGTGGTTTTATGAGTGATATGATAAATAATACCCAAGGAAAATACATGATGTTTGTAGGAATTCTAATTAGTTTTTATGAAATTGGTTTTATTAGGTTTTTATGTTATCACATGACTAACGATTTCTTTCTATATATCGCTTACTGATCTTTTTGTTCTCATATCGTGTTTTTTAAATGTTTTTCATAGGTTATAAGGATTTTTTTGAGAAAAAAGTAATTCAAGTTTATTTTAATGAATATTTTTCATATAAAACTTGTTTCATTTTGAAAGTTTTATATTTTGGAAGAAAAAGATATTCATATAGTGGTATCCTTGTATATGATTCTGATATGTTATATATGTTTTATGTCCTAATTATATAAAACTCTAAACCTAAAAATATCCTCAATGTGTAATATTGTATTCTCATATTTAAAAATCAAGTATATGTAATGTTTTAAGGCTGGGTCCTTATAAGATCACCACTATTTCAAGATTCACATTCATTCATGATATAATAAATTTAGAGTTAATTTGGAGTATATACCCATGATAGTTCATTTTGATATACGAGCATTATTAATTTATAATAATTCCATTTCTTCTAATTAATGTTATAACATCAGGAGAATTTAAAATTAAACAGTATGTGATTTAATGAACTACCAAATACTATGTGACTTTCATAAACTAACTAATATTCATAATTTTTCATCTTCTGTGTATTGAATTTAGAAAAATGAAAAAACATAGTTACGTTAAATATTTTTTTGGAGTCTGATATAAAAATATTAATTTTTAGTAAAAAGTAACCTAACCTTATGAATAGTAATGTCACACCAATGAGTAGTGTCATAAACTTATGAATATTAACCACACCTTTGATAATATATATATAATATTTCATTAAAATTATGATATACCTATATATTAGAATAAGTAAATAACTATTTTTAAATTGTAAATTTTAAATTAAAATATTATTTTATTTAAAAAATAAATTTATCATATTTTTTATATTATTTAAATAAAATGGAGTTAATTATTGGATTCTACACATTGAACAATGGTTGGGGTGATTTTTTCGTAATTTTCTGATATACTTGATTTTTTTATAAATAGTGAAATACATTAATTTTAAAAATTATGCTAAATACAAGATTTCTATTTTCATTGATAATTTTTTGCATATCTAAGTAGACCAAGTTCAACCTAAAAATCAAATATTACTATTATTTGGTATTGGAATCATAACTATTTCTTATCTTGTGGAAAAATAATAAAATAATGATTAAAATAATGTAAAAGTCATCCTCTCCTCCACTATAAATACCCACTATGCCCCCTCTTCCTTCCACACATCTAAAGCCTTGATCCTTTACATTATTCTGCCTGATACTCCTCCAAATACACATTCCCAATTCAAAAACATGTTTTTATCACCAAAAGGCCAAAACAAAGGGCCTTCAAAAGGATCTCAAGGATAATAGAACAATAAGAATACATCCTCTATTCTTCTGTCTCTTTTCCATTCATTTTGTTTTTTATTATTCTACTATCCTCACCTCGCATCATCAAAGAAGAATAAATGATCCATTATCATTCATATTCGGGATTTAATCATGTTTAAGGAATATTCACCATTATACTTCTTCTACTCTCCAACTTATTCTAGAAACTAAATCACTATATGTGATCTGTCTATTTTCTGACATCGTGGATGGTGTGATTTCTATTTCATTTACTTCTTCAATAATGGATATGAACCACTTTTATGGTTGAACCATATTTTAATTTATTTATTATATCTTATGGAATGTTTTTAAATAATTTTCCACACATGATATTAATTTACAAAACAAAATAAGATTGTTATTATCAATGAACCACCAAAATGATCTAAAAAAATTTCATTAATTGTTTTACAAAGGAATCATCCTCATACGTGAATTGAAAATGTTAAATGGTATAATTTATGGCTATGGAAATATCATTTCATTCCACTTCTGTTGTTTCTCTTAAAACTGACATGAAAATCCATTATGAATCTCTCATGGAATCCATCCAATTCATGAACCCAAACCTTAGAATTAACCAAATATTATTAATGAATAGGTGGAATGTGGTTATAAAATGATCATAAAAGGTGTTTGAAACATGAATATGATCTTGTAAAATATTAATAACTCTAATTTAACCATAATAACGGTGGTTTAAACACATTTTAGGGAATTGAAACCCATTGTAAGGGATCCTTTTTTCCCACTTTTATTCAAGAATATATCCTATGTTATGCTCATTAATTTTTAATTCCTAGTGATGGTGTATGTTTTCTCACCTCCCCCATACTTCCCTGATGATATACCCAATTTATATCTCATTTTTCCTTCACATGTACATCCATTACCTTGCCGATATTTCGTAAGGGAATTGATAACCTGATTTTCATTCTTTGGTTTAACCTTCTACTTCATTATTTAAAAGGTATTATGATTATTTTTGTGAGGACTTTTTTATTATTGTATGTTGTATTATGTGTATTTACAGTGTATACACATATCTATTCCAATATAATAATTATCACCCTAATTAGATTTTTAAGGGACTTTCCTTTTAAAATCCATTTACAAGTATCTTTAATGAAATTGATGAACATTGTCTATATGGCATGATTAGTTATATGGATTTCAAGATGATTTATTACAATTATATGTTTACATGGTAGAATTCAATTATTATGATTTCATTATTATGTGCATGGTTTTTATATTTAAAATGTGGTTTGTTTTATGAAAAAGAGAATTTTGAAAACATTAATGTGTTTTACTCATGGTTTCAAATGAGTTATCTAGTGATTCATTCATGATATGTATTTTAAACATAGTTATATTGGGTTAAGACCATTATAGCTCAATATATGTTGGGTTGAGCCTATTATAGCTCAATATATGTTGGTTTGATCCCATTATAGCTCAAGATATGTTTGGTTGATCCCATTATAGCTCAATATATGTTGGGTTGAGCCCCTTATTGTTCCTAATATTCTGGGTTATGCCTATTATAGCACAAGATATGACAGTTGATCCCCATTATAGCTCTCCAAACCATTGGGTAATCTGAATATAGAAGTTGACTGAATGTTTATTCCATGTTTAAGGGTTATTGTAAGAGTGATATGGTAAATATGTCCCAAGGAAACTGCATTATGTTTCTATGCATGCTTATGTGTTTTTTTGAAATGGGGTTTTATGTGTTTTCATGTTTCCACTGATCTAATAGTTTATTCATTATTTATGTACCTTAATGAGCATTTTTTTCCTAATCCCATGTTTTTTAAATCTATTTTCATAGGATTACTTTGATGTTCAAAGGGAATTCAAGGTGCTACTACAGATGAATTCAATAAGTTATATTGTGATGGTTTTTATAAACTCTGTTTCAATATATGTAAGGTGTTGTCTAATTCTTCACATCCAAGACTGAAAAATGGCATCATTTTTATAATTTACTATGAAATTTTTTATTTACCATTTATAAAAAAAATATACATCATGTTTTAGAACTGAATCTAGACGTGTGGGTTCATGACTTTACAGTTTGTATGAGAGGAATAGTCTAGAAAACATTGGAGTTTAGAAATTTCAATTTTTTTTAAAAAAAATAAGTGACATTTTTATTAAACATTTAGTTAATTATTTAAACTTAATAACATAGTATTTCTTAATTACTTATATTTAAATTCTAAAATTTAATTTTAATGAATGAATTGCGAGGGTACAGTTTAGTTAAGGGGGGATAATATAATCTTGAGATATTAAAAAGGAAACACTATGTGATTAAATGAACTAATAAATAACATGAAAACTTTATAAACTAACCATGAAAAATAAATTACCCACTTCTATGTTTTTAATTTCGAAAAATAGACTTTCTTGATTGAGATCCGTGTGTTTTTTTAGTCTGATAGAACAAAAATAATATTTGGTTAATAGTAACCTACCCCTTATGAATAGAAACCTACCCCTATGAATAGTAATTTTACCCTTTTGAATAGTGACATACCTTTATGAATTGTATCCTCACCTATGATAGTATATATATAATGTTTTCTTAATATTATTTTATACCCATATCATTGAATAAGTAAATAAATGTTTTAAAATTGTTATTTTATGAAAGAAATACAATCTTATTTAAAAACTAAATTTACCATATTTAGAAAATTATTTAAATAAAAATAAGTTCATTTTCTGATTTTTCTTCTTGAAAATTGATTGGGGTGAATATTTGTTAATTTTCTGAAATACTAGAATTTTTTTGGAATATTGAAATATGATAATTTTAAAAATAAGCTAAATACTTGATTTATGGAGTAAATGATGACGTTCCACTAATGTAAGCCCAAATGTTTCGAAATCACATGCATATATTACTTTTTTTTCTTGGAATCAAATACATTTCATTTCTTGTAAAAAAATAAAAAAGTAATGATTAGAAAAATGTAAGACTCCTCCTCTCATCCAATATAAATACCCCACTCACCATTCTTCCATCCACACTTATCAAGACTTGAGACATGCATATGTTATTCCAAACACTCCCCCAATACCATTCTACATTTCTTATACCTGTTGTTCTCAAAAAAAGGCCCAAACCAAGGGCCTTAAGAATAATCTCAGTGAGAAGAGATCAATAGGTAATCATCCTCTATTGTTTTATTTCTTTTCATTTCAAATTTATTTCTACTCTTAATATATCCCCACCTCCCCTCACCTAGGAGGAATTAATGATCCAATATCATTAATATTAAATATTTCATAATTCTTAAGGTTGATTCACAATTATACTTCTTCTCCTATCCCACTTATTCTAGAAATTAAAACACCGTCTGTCATGTGTTGATTTACCGACATCGTGGACTCTATGATTTCAATTTCATTTACTTCCTTCATGACTGGTTATGAAACAATTTTTATGGTTTTACTAGATTATAATTTACATAATATATTTTATGCAATATTATATAAAAATTCTGTACACATTATATTATTTGACAAAATAAAATGAATTCATTATTATCAAAGAACCCCCAAAATGATCCAAACGAACATCGTTAATGTGTTAACTAATGAATCATCCATATATTAGAATTAAAAATGATAAATGTATTAATTTAAGGTTATGTAAATATTAATATACCATTTCAATCTACTTCTAGAGTTTCTCTTACAGCCAACATTAAAATCCATTACGAACCGCTCATGGAAACCATACAATGCACGCTCCCAAAACAATGGAATTAAAAAAATATTATTAATAAATGGGTGGAATGAGGTTATAAAATTATAATTAAATTTGTTATGAAAATGAAAATGTTTATGATATATATTAATAACACTATTTTAACCTTCGTACTGGATGTTTAACCACATTTTAAGGAAATCAAACTTGAGCTAAGGTATACTCTCTTTCTCGGTTTTATTCAATAACCACACCTATATTATAGTCATTAAATTTTAATTCTTACTGATGCTTTATGTTTTATCACCTACCCCTTACATCCATCAGGTTATATTAATGATTAAATACCCCATTTTTATGTCATTTTACCTTCCCATGTATATACATTTCCATGTTAAAAATTTATAAGGGAATTTTTATCTCGATTTTCATTCATTGGGTTAACCTTCTACTTCATTATTTATGTGGCATTAAGATTATTTATTTGAGTATTTTTTGATTATGTTATGTTGTCAAATGTGTATTTATAGTGGATTCATTTATTTATTCATTTCTATTAATTCTCACTACAATTATATATGTATGGGAAATTCCCTCTAAAATCCTTTTAGGAGTCTCCTTAATTAAATTAAAAAAGATTGTTTATATGGCATGCGTAGTTTTATAGATTTCATGATGATTTATTATAGTTATATGATGAAATGGCAGTTTTTGATTAATATTATTACATTATTATTTTCTTGGTTAATACATATTCAATGTGATTTGTTTTATGAAAATGGGAATTTTGATAACACTAATGTTTTTTTCTCAAGGGTTCATATCAGTTATCATGTGTTTTATTCATGATATGTTCATTACACAGAGTTATATTTATATGACCCCATTATAGATCAATATATGTTGTTTTATGACCATAATATCTTAATTTATGTTAGTGTGATCCCATTATAGCTCGAGATATGTTGTGTTGAGCCCGTTATAGCTCATGATATGTTGGGTTAATCCCATTGTTGCTCATGATATCTTAGGTTGAGCACATTATAGCTCAGTATATAACGAGTGAGCCCTATAATAGCTCTAAAATGAATTGTCTGATCTAGAGATTTATGATTACCGAATAGTTCTTCCATGCGTAAGAGTGATTTTAAAAGTGATATGGTAACTATTTCCTAAGGCAAAGAAATAATGTTTCTATGAATTCTTATGTTTTTTCATGAAAAAGTGTTTTCTAGGGTTTTCATGATTCCACTGAACTAAGTGTTTTTCATTATTTATGTACCTTATTACACTTTTTGTGCTCATCCTATGTTTTTAAAATGTTTATCACCAGATTCATTAGATGGTCAATGTAATGTTACGGTGCTACAACATATGTATCCAAATATGTATATTGTAATTTTTTTAAACTCAGAATCTGTATATTTATGTTGTTGTATTGTTATCGTTATCATAAACCATAAATGGAACTCATTTTTATAATGTATTGTCTAATTTTTAGTTATCTATTTTACAAAAAAATACACAACATGTTTTAAACTGAATCTTAAAGTGTGGGTTCCAGACTTCACAAATGTCCCCAATGATTTTTATTTAATTAGTGGAGGCTTTTATGATTTCCATGAAGAGTTTCTGGTATTTCATAGAGATCATATTCTTATATATTCCACAATAATTTAATAAAATTAATATATATTAACTATTGTATTATAGAAAACAATGATATGTTATATGAAAAATCAATCGTGTGTCAGTTTTGGCTCAAATTTTTGTTAATTTTGTAATCATATATATTCATGTGAGTGTATATCAGGGGTCCCTTCCCTGATTGATGTTATTAAATTTTGTACTAGAAAATCCAATATTATTTACATTTTTCTTTTTTGTATTTTTGGTGGATATTATCTTCACATTCTGAATAATTTATCATAACAATATAATACAATCACAATGTTATATCAAAAGGGATTCGAGTTCCTTTAGAATGATAAATGTGATGAGAATTTTGTGTAATAGAATATTAATTTTTTGAATAAACCTATAAATGCATTACCATTTTTTGAGAAGAGTGTGTGATATATGGTTATTTAACAAATAAGGGAATGGGATGTGTCCTTTTGCAGAATAGTTTGGTTATAAATTATTCCTCAAGAAAATTGATTTGTCTCAGGAAAAACTACCCAACACATGATTTGGATTTACCATTTTGTTGTTTTGATTTAATTTTATAGTGTAATGATAATAATATATAATTTTATTATATATTTATTGATCAAAAAACATTAATGTGTATATCATTACCTAATGAGATGAATATTTGAATGAGAATATTGTTGGAGTTTATCAATGATTATCAGTTCTTAATATATTGACACCCTCAAAAAGAGAAAAAGATTTAAGATTATCTCTAATGAAGAATGATTATACACTTTAAATGACGTGGATAATTAATTATAATATAAAATTATATTGGAAAAATATGTACCTTGAATTACTGATGTCTGGAGAGAAATTGTTTCTTGATGAAATGTGTGTTCAACCATCAATATAATTGATTATTAAAGAGTAATATAAAAATTATGTTGAGAAGAAAATGATGGTGAGAAAAACACCTATGTTAAACCTTAATTGAGATGTAATGATAAGTTTTATTACTTTATATGTGTACCATTTATAATATATTAAAACATGTATTAATTGGATGAAGCTTATTAACCATCATTACATAATCATTTTGGGATAAAAAATATTTATAATGATCTGATAGAGTTTTTAAAAAGGGGAAAATTTAAATAGATATTGAAGATTATGTTTTATGAGGAGTGGTATTTTATGATGTTATCAATAATATTCTTATGTATAATTGGATTTCATAACCAGTTCTGATATAAGAATGGAACTGGGAAACTGTCAACACGAATTTTGTCATTAAGCAACCCAAAATAAATGATGGTGATAATGATTTTTGATTTTTGTTTAATATACTTATATAGTAATGAAAAATTATTTCTATTATAGAACATTTACCTATTTATTACCTTTCTGAACATTATATTAAGTATTTTTTAATACTTCATGAATTACCCCATTCTGTTTTATTTGAGATATATTTAATATTTCCCTTGAGGTTTTGGAAATTTTTATAGAAAGATCTGGATTCAGAGTTATAATTTACCAATACATATCAACATGATATGTATTGTTAGTTTGAGGTAACCATACAATTAATTTATGATTTTTAGGATCTTCTTTATGGATATTAATAGTAGTTGGGATCATTAACTTCACCTAGTAGAATATTCATTCAATAATAGCTTTTACATGATAGTTTAGATATCTCTTTATGAATAATTAAATATCGATAATTATATTAATAAAATATGTTTTCATGTATATGGATAAAGAAATCTATTAGGACCTTATATAACTTGTGTGGTGGCAGTGAAGTATAAATCCATTTAGTATAAAATCAAGGCACATCGATATTAATAGAAAAGTTATAATGATAATTAACAATGAAATCTAGAGATTTATGATGGTGAAAAATTATTAACATACATCTATCTATTTAAAAGGTTTACATTGTTATAAAATATGAAAAATATGATCCCACATAATATTGGCCTCTTCGATATTCATGATCTAATATTGATGTTATAGTTTCCCTTGTAACATCCACTGAATTTTAATTAGGTTCACATTATGATCCATTAATCAATATATAGGAAGTACATACATCAACCTTAACTTATAAAAAAACATGATGTTTTTGCATTGGATAAATATTTTACTAATATATAACTATGTTTAGAAATCATGGATCATAGAAATAAATTGTTACAAAACAAGACTAGTTTCCTAGTTAATGTTCGCTAGAGTAATCACAAATTTTAAAAAGCTACAGGGAAACCCAACAATGTGATGAAAAATATATAATATAATTTTTTTATCATAGTAATTTAATTTTTATGGATATATTCATTTTATACTGGGTATAATGTAACACCCATATATTTATTATTATATAATATTTTAAATAAATTTGTTTTATTCAAAAAACATTAAATAAATGCTACCCTTATCCTATTGAACACTAAGATGGTATATTGGTATAACCAAGACATAAAATTGGAATATTTCATAAGAATAACTACATTTAATAAAAATTATATTTAATTTAGATAAATATAATAAATTTGTAAATATTAACTCAACATTTACAGAATTCGTTATTTGATTGAAAAATATAATGTTTTTCTAAAAAATTATTTTTACTTATTTTGTGAGAAAATGATATAATAATATTTTACTAAATTTTATAAAAATTATTTCAATAATTGAAAATAAATTTTATATAATATTTTCATAATTATATTGTAGTGATTTTTTGATATTTTCTTTTAATTATTGATTTTTTGATTCATAGTGAAGATATTATTTTTTATTGAAAATATTTTATTAATTTTTAACATTTCTATAAGTCAATTTTGTTTTAAAATTTTATAAAAAGTAAGATTAGTTACTTTATATTATTAATAATCTAAATATTTTTATTAGAAATAATTTTATATTTGATTTCTGTATAAAAACATTTTATACTTAAAAAACATTATTTCATGGAATCTTGCCTCATCAAATTTTGAAATATTTATTTTAAATTTAATAAATTTACCAATATAATTTTCATTTTAAAAAATGGATTAAATATTTCTAGTCAACATAAACAAAATTTTTATTATGTCTTATTTCATTTTTGGTCATATGGAAAAATAATAACCTTAAAAATTTTATCACCACAGTAAGGATAAAACAGGTTTAAGAGGATAATAACAATTGGATAAGAAATTAACTTTTCATTCACACATGACAATGTCCAGTCGGATGACTATATTAAGACCATTAAAATACACATTTCAAAAAAAATGTCAAGATGGTTCCAAATATACATTAATATGTTTTTAATGATATTTTAATAAAAGAATTATTACATAAAGACACCCTATTGAATTTAATATATATATATATATATTAAATTAAATAACGATAATAAGTGGACAAGGTGGGATATATATAAATTTTTTAATTAGGGAATATTTTATTTATAAATGTAATTTATTTTTAGTTTTTATTGATTAAATAATTTCCTTTAATTATTAAAAAAAAAGATACAATATATATTCAATTAACACAAAAAAAATTATGAACATAAATGACACTATCGGGTTGTAGTACTATCAAGTTGAAATATATTGTTCCAGTTTTTTGTAGATAAATATAAAATATTATTGATTTTTATGTGTTTTTTATTAAAATTATATTATAAACTCATTGAATTTAATGTATAATTATATAAATTGATAACAAATTACCTTATTGATATTTTATAATAAATATTATATAATTAATTGATAAGATAAACATTAATATCCAATATTTATCTATGTGGATGAGATATGTTTTAATTCTCCAACAATATAAAATTTTTTATTTACAAGAACTTTTATTGTTACATTTCTTATATATGTAAAGTATAAAACATTGATGTTAAAAAGAATTGTTAAAATGGTTAACAATTGGTTGATAGTATGTGATAAGGGAACAAAATCATTATAAACTTATCCAAAAAATATTGGTTGAAAATATTTCAACATATCATCATCATATATTCTAAATGAATCAATTTATATCCACATAAACCTCAAAAATAATATATATAAATTTAGCACTTTATGTAATTCTTATAGTGACCTCTCATTCGTTATAAATGTGAATATATTCTCATATCATTATCACAAATTTTGATATTTCTAGCAGGAAAATTCTATATCATAATACATTACAATATTCCTTCCCTATATCCAATATTTTTTTCTTCATAAAATTCCATACATCTATTCTTTTAGATGAGATCCTAAAGTAGTTTCTCAATAAATATGTATAACACTTTTCGAAGTACACACAATTTTTTATTTATTATTTTGATCCTTTTAAAATATTATACGGTTCATCATGATATGGTTATTTAATTATAATAAATATATTGAAACATAATAATTATTATTATTATGGATCCAAAAATATAAACACCTTATTCCCTTAAATGGAATGTCATAGTATCAACCATGTGCATGTGTGGACTACCACCTCCATGAAGCGATGTGTTTAAAATTTCTTCACTACTTCACCATAATTGTTAAAGTGATGTAATTAATGAATATATAGGTTGTATATGATATTATTATGTCTCAAGAAACATTAATTTTTTATTTATTTTTTCTAATTTGATACTTTTAAAGATGGAAACATCACTTGTTTGTGTGTACGAACTACCCCCTTTATGAAGTGATGTTTGTCATTTTTTCATCACAACATTATATGAATTTATATATAAGTATATACAATTATTACATAGGATAATAATAAAACTATTTAAATTCAATTTACGATTTAATAATGATCTTGGAATAAGGACATGTACTGTTTAACTAAATAATTCAAGAAAAAAGAAGAAGTTATACCATAGATTAATTATTTTAATAATTAGTTATTAACTAACTTGTGATAAGAAAATATAAATAATTTTTATATAATATAATTTATATGAATACATATTTTTAATAAATTAATAATAAATTTATGTTTATTATGTTGGAGGCTAAAATGTGTTTGAATAGAGATGTTATATGGGGTGGGTAATAATTTTACAATCTCATTGTTTATCATGGCTTTTTAGGATTTCTATTCTAGATTTTCTAAAAATGTTTTCAAGTATTATTTTTGAGATTTTTTTAAATTTTTATGTTATTTTTAAAGATAAATATATATTTAAAAAATGGTTTTAGATTTATCTTCTTACAAAATCACAAATCATCAAATCTTTACTTTTAATCGACAATGTGAAATGTATCATTATTTTAATACACATGACATGAATGAAATTTAACACTATAATGAATTCTCAATCGTTGATTCTTCCATTACAATATTTTAAGGATTTTATTTTTTAAATAATTTTTATAATCATTTGTAATATTTTTATATTTAAAATATGTGATATCTATTTTTGAATTTTTGTTTTACACATGAAATTTTATAAGTTCCTTTTTAATAAAATTGTCATCTAAGAGGATTGATTTTGATGTTGAGTTATCTATAATGGGTATGTCATCCAACGATACTATATTTATTAGTTATCTGGATAGATTATAATTTTTATAAGGTATTTTTATGAATATTTTTTTAAATTGTTATTTTGTTATAAATATATTTTTCTGAAACTCATTTTCCATCCACAAGATATGATATGATGAATTTTAATTATCATATTTAAAAATTTTGGATTATTTTCATTTTTTAGTGGGTTGGACAAGATTTATATTACCCTCAAATGAATTGAGTAAATATGGACTAGAATTGTGATTATAAGGACTTGAATAGTGATTGAACCCAAATTAGTATGGAACTATGTCTCATAGTATAGTCTTGGGAGTTAACTGACTAAGGATATAATGGAATTAAGAGTAATAAATTCAAATGTGATTATACTATAATGATATTCCAATACACAAATTATTTAATATTAGTATATGTATTGAAAAAACATATTCCCTTTTTTCAATTTTATGATCTCAAGTATTAAGATCATTGCTTACATTATGATTCATCTCATATAGGCTTCCAAGAATTGTTCCTTGACTCTTGATTATGATCAATGATGTCAGTTATGTTTTTAAAATGTTATTATTAGCTTCCCATACCATTATGATAATTTTATACATAAATTATAAATGATATATTCACTATTTACCCTTAATTCGAATATTATCTCACCTGTTATTATATTTTCCTTCTCTTGTATGTGAAGAAATATGTTATGTATGATTTGTCTATGAATGGAGTTTGTTATGAAGAACTAATTGGGATATGATGTAGATCACATATGATCAATTTTTTTTGGGATACATGTTTTTTAAATGACACAAAATCTATACAATCAAGTGAGGGATCATAAGGTTATGAATTTTTAATTATTTCAATATGATGAAAAATTAATATACGATATATATGGGTATCTCAGGTTCTGTTTGATTGATTAGAGATATGCTACAACCTAACACATTCCAGAATATCAAAAGTACGTATGTAAATATATCTAATCTTTCCCTTATTTATGAATATAAAATAGTTCATATTCAGTGAGATTCAAAATAAAAAATTATCCCAAATGATAAATTCTTGATCTCTCTAATGTTTTTTAGTATTATACATATGTCTATTCTAAGATGCCATGATGATGTGATGAATAAATCTAAACAACTCTTCAACATCCTAATCTAGATGATGATTCAATATCATTATTTATCAAAATTCATCCTAGTGTATCGGAGTTAAGAACATCATTTATAAAAATGAAGGAAATCATCAATCCAAAAAAACAAAAAACATTCCTTAATTTGTAATAAATCGAAATGTGTTCATTTAATACAAAAAATTAATCAAATTATAAATATATAATTATATATAAAAACCCCTAAATTTATATTTCTATATTTATGAAATCACCATCCACCAAGTAACATTTCTTATAATCCATTATCAGTTATTTTCCCAATAATAGAGTAATATTCCTCTACGATAACCATAAAATCATTGAAATGAAATAAAATTTCTATCTAAAAATATTTTAATATCAGTCGACATATACAAAAACCAAAATAATATTTGTCTCAAATAACCACCATTAACTCAAAAGTAAATAATATTTAAACTAAAAGTGTTTTCTATGACATTCATCTTATGTCTCCAAAAATAAAATATTATTCTTCCCAAATTACCAAAATTTCCATTACACTTAATAATATAATAAAATTATGTGGTATACAAAACTAAATAATATATTCATCATAATAACTATAAAATCACAACAAAAATATTAGAAATAACGTTAATATCATATCAAATAAGACCTAAAAGGGTATCTATGACATTGCGATTATAAACACTGAAAACATTAATATCCCATGATGGTATTTGAAAGAATTAAATTCTAATTATTGAATAAAATATGAACATGAAATTTTTTCTAAATCATGCTTTGATAACTACCATATAAAAATGCACATTGTAATAAGATAATTAAACTATTTATAGAAAATATTGAAAAATTGAATTACACGAATCATTTAAGTTTAATGTTATAGATAATTTTGAATATCCAAAATATTAAAACTAATACATTTCACATATATCATATTGTATTCCACAATAATAGGTTCATTAAACATATTAATACATCAAAAATATCCTTGATCAATTCATATTAATTTAGTTGGTTAACTAGAAAAATTTAAAATAGAATATAGGGGTGAGCTCAGATTCTTAGTAATTGGGACTGTACATCAAAAGAAATCATAGAATAGAGATATAATGAATAATATTGTAATACTATATAATATTCAAGTAATTAAAGATAAAAAATAACATGGGGGGAAATATATCATTGGATTACATAACAACATTAAAAATAACATGGGAAAAATGAAATAAATCATAGTGACGTAATGAATTTTTTCATAAATTTAATTAAAAGATCCAAACCCCAATTCCTTGATATTATAGATAATTCAATAAATCGTTGTATAATTATTAGAAATTATAAAGTATTAATCAGGCATAATGACACTAACTCTATCTTTTCCCATATGACCTCCTTATGCATCGATGAGAAATATAATTCAAGGTTCCCCCAAAAAATAAATAATTTAAATTCTTTCATATTATGAAACAAATATTTAAAAATAAAATAAATAATTAACACAAAATGATAATAAATTATTATTTTGGATGAAATAATGTTTATATTTATAAAATAAAAAAACTAGTTATCAAATGTAAAAACATTTGGGTCTCACATTTCTTCAACTTTATTGTTTATTTTCTATAATAAAATTTTACACATGATTAAGAGATAATTATTATTCCAAATAAAGAATAATTAATCATTGAAAAATAATGGTTAATCATTAATATTTCAAATAATATTTATTTTTATCTATCCAAATAAAAAATTTGGATTGAATAATTAGATCATACTTCAAATAATTCATTGAAAAATTTATAGTTGTTGATATGATAAAAAATATAGTTATATTAACATTAAAAAATTTGTTTAGAAAAATATAGGATATAAAATCTTCTTTCTATAACATTTATATAAGTACCAAAAATAAACAAATTCCAGGGATTAGAAATTATATTGGATAATGATGATAACATTTAAATGAATAATTGTTAATAAAAAATGATAAGAAGTTCACATGGAATATATCTATGAAAATATTATATTCACAATATTCTTTTGAATGTAAAAAATTACTTCGACTAAAAATGATGAAAATATTGCATTCAAACAGATAATAATAAATTGAAAGGATAAAAAATTACATTATTTAATCGTAGTATTATATGTATGAATATTAATAAAATAATATGGAGATCAGGGAAAATTATTCCCAACTAAAAGAAGATATAATGTTGACTCAACTTACTCAAAAACTTTTATTTTAATTGTTATACAATGGGAAGTGAAATAGAAGACAAAAATTTTTACCCTGATAAAACATATTCCTTATATATATATTTGCTTTTTCAATTTTTATAACATTTAATTTCAACTAATACAAATTTATTATTTAAAACCTATATTTTAATGGAAAATTGAAATATAAACATTTCAAAGGGTCCTCACATTTTAAATATGAATTTATAAAATAAATGATTCTATTATATAATTCTAAATCCATAGAAAAAAATTGAAAATAAAATATCAAAAATTACTATTTTATAAGTCACATAATCCTTGATTAACATTGGCTGTTAAGAAATAATACATCCAAATGATCATATATTGACTTTCCAATCCCATTTAATTGAGTCTTGTGTCCTCTTTTTCTTCTTATAAACTACAAAATAATAAAATTACATTTCTTATTTACTTTATTCAAAATAGTTAACATGATTATTTCAAAAATATTATTCAATTTAATTAATTGACTATCATGTATTATTAATTTACTAAATCACTATTTTTTTCATTGGTTTTTCTAGGTGGTTAGGTTTATAGTATCCAAAAATACTATGATATAAATTAATTGGTCATAAATTTTTATCCAAAGGATAGATAATATTTATAATTATAATGGAATTATCTCTATAGGATTCAAATGGTAATTTATTTTTACAGTTATTGAAATAGTTAAAATTTTAAAAATAATCATTAATTAAGTTATATTCTTTTGAATAAAAATGATTACAATGGTTTAATTATATTTTCATTATTATGATTGATATTATACCATTATGGAACTATAATCATTACACAACAAGAATATTAATATTTTATTAATTCATGAAATAAATTCTTAAGAATATCCTTGGTACATATAACATTATGAGTATATCATAAATTAACTTTTTAAGTGTAAAACTACCATAGTACAATATGTAATTCAAATGATCATTTAATGAATAAAACACAAAAAATATATAATGTTAAATATAATATTTAATTAATAAATATTTATTATAGTAATTCTTAATGATAACATATTTCATTGAAAAGTTTATGATGATATTTATAGTAAAAAACAACAATTTTAACAAACCCTCATGTTGACATTGTAATGTTTTATAAACAAGTATGTTGTGAGATTAATGGGAGATCCCTCTTCATAAATTAAAAAAAAGATTCTAATAGCTCATTAATTTAATCAATGATCCAAATTATGCTGAGGATACAATTATTGTAAAGGAAATGATAATAAATATGAATGATGAAAGTTTCTTGGGAACCCTTACAACAGAATTTCCGTTTTCTCCTTTCAATAGAGCTTAAGAATCCACAAGACAATCTTTTGATCACATGATTAGAAAATGGATTTGGAGTGTTATGTTATAAATGGGATTTTGGTAGATTTTTAGAGAGAATAAAATTTTACATTTTAATTAAAATTGTAACAAGATTATACTTTGATAGGAAACCGATTTATGGGATTATCATATACATTGTTTTTAATAGAGAATTTTTTTTTAAATTGGTAAATCGGACAATAAATAAGTATTTCATTTTTAAGGATTCAGAACTCTATTTTAAAATGTGTAGCTGTTCATAAATATAAATAGATGATATTTCAGAATAAAATATTTGATCTTATCGTACTATAATTTTCAATTATTTTATGTTATTTTTTAAATTCTTTTTTCACATAAATACACATTTAATTAAACTTCAATTTTTTTATTTTCATACTTATATGTAGCTGGTTAAAAATAGATATTTAATCTCTATTTTTTTAATTTCCTAACTATTTTATTTACCCATACAAAAAATGAAAATATAGACATTATCATAACATTATTATTTAAAAATGTTGCAATATATTTACAATAACTTTTTATTTTGTGAAAAATTGTTCAATTGATGCTAAAGAATCATTTAAGGAAATTATCCTTTTATTAATCATTATATAGAAATTAATACAAACAATATATTTTATTATTCATAGTTATTATAATCTATAAAAATATGTCATACTAGTTTTTATTATTTATAACATTATTGTATTTTTATGATAAGAATTTTTACATTTCTACAATGGGAATGAATAGTGTATGTATATGGTAAAATATGTAGTAATTTAATTAAATAATTCTGATTATATATAAATATCATTATTTACTATAAATTTGTATCATTTTTGTTTGATCAATGAATTATTTTTATATAGAAATCATATGAAATATATGTATTTTAAATTTAATCTATAGTTGTAGGAACTCCATAAAAACTGAAAAATGATTCCATATTTATATTTAAAAAATATATATTAATTCAATTTCATGTTATTTATATTTATATTATATTATCATTTGAGAAATTTTAGTGATTTTTTAAAAAATATTATATCATATTTTTATTATTATGATCTCATAAATGTTCTATTATTAAAAAAAAATTGTATATTTATGTAATCACATATAGATTTAAATATATATGAAAATATTAAAACAACACCCTATGTTGAATTTTACATAATTATAAAAAGAAATAATGAAAATAAATTCAATATAAAGATCTAAAATTTATATATTTATCAAAAAAATATCACATAATCAATTATAAAACATTTTATTTAAAATTAATAAATTATTTTCCAATAAAAAAACATATTCTTGAATAATAAACTGATAAAATTATTTTTAATATTTTAAAAATAAAAAAATCTGATATAATTAAATAATAAGAATCTACAATTATTAAAAATCTAATTATTAAATAATTCTTTAAATTTATTATAATGATTATTATGTTATGAAAAATGATTTGACAACTATAAAAAGAATCCTTTATAAGTGGAGGTAAATATAATTATGTATAATTTAAAGTGAGATAATAATTGATTATATAACATCCCCCAATACTTTATTTGATGATATATGTGTGTTAATTATAAATATTATCATGTATAATAATAAACCATTAATGTGATATATTATTGAAAAAATCTGTTGTAACCAAACACACCATCCATTACTAGACTATTTTGTAACGAGATGATGTAATAAGACACAATCAAATAGTAAGTCAATTTTTGATAATAGCAGTACATACAAAGAATGTAATAGTATGTATATATGTATATATTAATTAGTCACATATAATTAGTAATCAAGTGTGTGACTGATACATATTGATATATTAAATAAAGAGTAATTCAAAAAATAATTAATTATTTTTCCCTAGTTGAATTGAAAAACATTATTCCACAACATCGACACAAACATTACAATCGAAAAATAACATATTATGTATCACGAAACATCAAAAGGAATCATCAATATAAAAATCTCCCAATAGTTAAATCATATATCCTAGTTTTTTTCCATTACTAAAGAGATCACAAGGAGTTCCTTTGTCACAATTACAACTATTGGGACATTAATAAATCACTATATTATTTTATGAAAATAGGTTACTCACAACCATATATTTATTAGCGAGTTCACTATTCACATATATGACCCCTTCTTGTTTATTTGGTATCCTCCATTAGGGACTCTCCCCTATCACATCATCCATTGGTTGGATATATTCCCACATGGTGGGGCCCTTAAAATTTTATGTGGATTAAAAAGTGAACACACATCCCTAGTAATACTATATTAAAATGAAAACCCATATTATATCCAACATAAATATCCTCAATACCCAAAATATCCTCATTTTCTATTAAAATTTTATATTTAGACTATCCAATGATCTATTCTACCAAAAATTTCTATCACTACATTATACTAGAATATATGTATCTATATCTCATATTAAAACATCACTACCACCATGGATTGAAAACTATTTTTTCTAGTTTCTCACACTCATATATAATCTTAAACATTGTAGCCTATATCCAAGAATAAATAATATGGTTATTTGATGGTTTATAATGAGATAATTTTTACTAAATTTTATTTCCCAATCCTTAATGTACCACAATACATATAGATAAAAAATAATAAAGAATTGGTCAATATTATATATTCAACATGTAAGAAAACACTGTATAAATACTACCTCACTTGTCTGGGATCTATGAATATTTTGAATAAAATCTAAATTTATTTGCATAATGAATGTTTCTTGAAATTTATTAATTTTAGTTCCACTCATTTATAACAAAAATCCACCTAAAATATAACAATAACTTATTTATTACAACATATCACTAATAATGTTATGACCTAAGTGTGAAGTTGGTTTTCCCTATTAATTTTTTTAAAATTCCATACATTTTATATTAATTATTTCAAATAATATTTCATCATTTGGGTTAAACACTGAATACAGTTCTATTTATAAAATATAATTTAAAAAAGATATTAATATCCATAAAAGAAATCCTAAAAACCTATTAATTACATTGCTCATTTTTTGATTTTAAAATACATTGTCAACATCAATTAAAATCTACTAGAATGAATGTTAAATAATTTAATCATCATATTATTTATTTTCCAAATAAATATTATATATCAATTATTTATTCATATATTTCCACTAAAAACCAAATATATATATACATTATTTGATATTAATTTGAATTATTCTAATAAAATTATTATTAAAAATGAAATAAAATTTCATAAATTACATTGTGATTATTTTCCAATAATTTGTGTTCAAATGTCATAATAATTAAATTAAAATATGGAAAATATTCTCTAATACATTTACTCATTAAATTTATATTTTTTCAGATTCGCCTAAAAATATCCAAATATTTTGACATTTTTTTTCAAATGATTATTCCTAATTTTTATTTTATTAATAAGAAATTTATCATTCATGTCAATATTTATCATTGATGAAATTATTTTTGGAAGTTATTAATTATCTAAAAAAACTAAAAATCATCACCCAAGTAAATTATCTTGTATTATTAAAATAAATGTGGATTTTAACTCACCAACCTAAAATTTATGATTGTTAAATATCTCTAATTCGAGATAATTTCAAATCATGGATCAATTCTCAAGCTATGGTCATCACAATCAAATCCTTTGTTTCAGAATAATATAATATTGTTTCATTTTTTATCGAATATAGTAAACTAGTGAGAGTACCTAAAAAATTCCACTGAGATGAAAAATGGATCCTCATAATTTATTAGATTGTTTCCTTCATTAATACTATTAAATAAAAGTGAAAATTTTAATCTTTGACATCTTTATTGAAATCAATCCATTATATCAAATAATGTGACATTTCATAACATATCTATATTAATGGTATTCAATTAATAAAATATTCTCTAACATTCCCATAAAATTTCAAAAAAAAAATTAATTATTTATAATATAAAATATAATACATTATGTATCAAGTATATAAAAAATTAACTAATTATTTTCAACAATTATAATAATTTTAAAAAAAATTAAAAACAATATAAAATATAATAATTATACTGACCAATGAAGAACATGATATTAAAAATACTACGGTGTTCTTATAATCTCTTCAGGTGGTCTATTTTTTTTTAAATCCCTTTACTATTGAAATTAACTAAAATATCATAAGCACCAAAAAAAATGATTTTCTAGGCCATAGTATTAGAGACCCCATTGAAAAAATAACATCCTCATTGAACAATAATGATAACGAATATGGATGAAATAAATATACATAACACATTTATTAATTACATTATATTCATTATAGAAAACTATGATTAAAAATATAACATGTGTATTTCAATATATTTCAAGTTATTGGACTTGATTGAAAAATTATCCTCACTATGCACTCCCCTATATAAAACTATATTTTCCAAGAAATGTCACTAATAGAATATCATGTGCAGACTATTAATTTTGCATCAATATTTAATTTCTATCATATACTATTAAAAATAAAATATTACCAGAAATTATTATAACTCAAAAAACTACATATAAATTAAATGAATAATACTTTTAATGATAGGAAACATGAAAAAGTTCATAAATCCATTATGACCCAAAATTTATTTCTAATTGATATGATGCTTCATAAATTTTCTCCCATACCACTAAAGGGGAAATAAATATAGGTTAAATGCATCTTCCCATTTCAAAAAACATTATCCCCTATGTAAAATAACATAAGAATACACAATCTATCAGAAAAATCTATAACATCCCCTTTCATTGATCTATGTTAAATGTGTTTTTCATTTTCACTTGTCTTTAAATTCTAAAAAACATATAGGTTCCAAATCATATCCAATATAATATTTGAAACAAATATTGGTGACTCATAATAAAAAAATAAATAAGGTATAAAATTAAATGTTTTCATATTGAAATACACGAAAGGTTATATATGATAACAATAATTGTTATTTGTTTTATAAGTAAATTAAAAAAACAGTCAATGATTTACCAATTATGTTTAAAAATATATGAAACATACAACTAAAAAATTTAAAATTTCTTACTAATATAGTATGTTTAACCATCAATTTTTTAATGTAATGTGAGGTTTCAAAAAAATAGTTTCCATGGTGACATTAAAATTTCATCCGCATTCATAACATAACCGAAATATTATTATTAATTATTATCATCATTATAACTCTATGAAGATATATATCCCCAACAACATTTATCTTTTTAAAAAAATCGGCTTTGAATTATTACATAACATATTAGAAATGAAATAATATTATTTAAGATAAACTGGTAACAAAAGTGGTTTAAAATCATCATAATGCATGTTGTAATAAAATAAGGAAATTTATTAAAATATCCTCCCATGAAAACAATATAATCTTCATGGGATGAAATAATATAAAAAATATTATATTTCAGATTCATTTTTGGAATACTATACATCAATATACAAAATAATTCATAATTTTATTGAATCCATACAAATATAACTACCTCTTTAAATAGTGATACATCTTTATAATACATTTTAGAACTCCCAAATTTTAAATAGTAAACATAGATAGAATTTATTACAATATTATGTAAAAGAATAGTAAACATCAAATTTAACAAAATATGATGTTTATCATATTATTCCCATTTATTAAATGAATCACATTTCAAGATCAGATCACAGTATACCTCCACCTCATGGTCTCTCATTGTAGATTCATGAATCCATTACATCAAAAATATATCTAAATCATTAACAAATGAAAAATATATAATAATTCATTACGGATTAAAGGTGAAAATAATCAAAAAATACCATTACATTCTACCACATTCTATACTATTGCGAAACATAATAGTAATACATTAATTTTAGTAATCAACAATGAAATTATTATTCTTCTGCCATATGTAATTTTTATTTAGAAAATCATGAATATATTCTTCTCATCATACCTGTTTAAAATATAATTTCTTTTGTAAAAAATTATGTACCCTCCACTTTGGATATATATTAATAATTTATCATTCTATATTAAGACAACACGCTTATAAGATAATTTTATTTGGGAATCAAGGAAGAAGAAGATTTGGAATTGGTAATATCCAAGGATATTTATAATATGATCTTTGAACTTCAGAAAAAAAAAATGGAATATGAATTCATTCCTATGGAGTTATGTAATGACATCAATGACATGGTTTGGTCCATGAATGATAATGATACCTCAAATGTTGATCTTATGACCAACACGTCAAATTTGGAAGACTTCAGGACATGTTCAATATCTTCTGATAAAAGTCCATCTGAAAATATGATTTCTGGAAGGTTATATAGTTCAACTCGGACTCATATACAAGGAGTAGATTTTTCTATTCCAATTGGGCAAGCTGTTATAGCCAGTTTGCATGATAACAGTTCGGGGAAGGAAGAATCCCAGACTCTTAACACCTCCAGGGATTTGTCTGGGCCCCAGACAGATTATTGCATCACAGGGAAGATAAAGGGAGGTTGTTCCATTACAATGGAGAAAATTGTTACGTATATTTCGCTTGAAAACAGGCTGAGGCTTGAGGAATCAAAGTCTCCCAATGCATCCAAGGAGTTATTTGAGACCCTAGCAGATCGTTCCATCACTAGTCAGATACAGGGGGTTGTGTGTTCCATTCCAATGGAGAAGGCTGTTTCAATCATACTGCATGAGAGCAGGCTGGGGCATGAGGAATGCAAGCTAGCCCACATTAGTATCTCAAACCCCGATACCCTGATATGTCGGGTCAAACCTAAGTCCAAAAGGAAGGGAACCTAGTTCAGCAATGCAGATATTAGTGATCTGATGTTTCCTCTTCCCAAGAATAAGGCTGGGTGACAGCAAAAAAAACTGGGATGTATTAATATTGGGGTTTCAAACCCAAATCCAGATTTAATTAAAGATTATGTAATAGAATTTCTATGGTTTGGGTAACATGGAGATATGTCGATCCATTCATTTATTTTTTCAACATAAAAAAACCAGTCCTTATAATTCTATCTGAGCCCAAAAAATAATCTCCTCTGGTATTTCTAAATTGGATATTTTGGGGTTCCACCATGTGGACACCAATAGGTGTTTAACAAATTTCATGAGTCTATGGGTGATGGCCCATAATTCCAAAGGCAACCCCACCATGGCTATGTCTAGTGATGAGCATGTCACTTTCTTGGTCTCCTATCTTAGAGGTGCATGGAAAAAATTGTGGATAGAAAGATTGATAGGGCCTTTGTTAATGGGGCCTCTCTAGCCACATGGAGTGACATATCTTGCTCAACACTGTCCAGACTTAATTTTTATCATCATCCCATCTTGTTGGATGTTAGTGAGAAGGATCCAAAACCCCCTTTTCCTTGAACGTTGAACAAATATTGGGTCTCTCATCCATAATGCAAGGACATTGTTCATAGCACCTGGATCTTTGTAAACTGTAGGGATGATGCCTCTTCTTGTATAACTAAACTCAAAATCCTAAAGATGAACATAATAATGTGGAGAAAAGACTGCCTTAGCTCCATTGACCCTGATATATCTTCTCTTGAAGATTCTCTTCAAAAGGATCAACATCTAAACATGAATAATGATTTCTATAATTGAATTGCAAGGGAAGACGAGTTGACTCATAAACTAAACAATATTCTTGATATGAATGTTGTATTGCAATGGGAATTCTCTAGAGACAAGTGGTTAAAGGAAGGTTGAAGAAACACACAATTCTTCAATTCTCTTCAAAAAATCAGGAATGTCATCAAGCCTGTTTCATTTATTAATAATAGGGATAGCCTCATTGATAATCAAGTGGATCTATAAGAGAATGTCACATCCTATTTTAAGGAGATATTCAATTGTCCCTGATCCATGATTGATCTTATGGATGGGGTGATACATATAATGGTAAATCAATATGAAAATTCCACTCTCATGTTTGTTCCTCTTGATCCTGAGATTAAAGGGGAAGTCATTAACCTCAAACCTGACAGCTCACCTGTCCCGGATGGTTTTGGAACATTTTTCTTTAAATATTTTTGGGATCTCAATAGTTTTGATGATTGCAGGTTAGTTATTCACGTTTTCAGAGGTGGATCTCTTCCTAGAGGTTTGAATTCTTAGTTTCTCGCTATTATTCTGAAAGAGGAGAATTCTAATGAAATTCATCTCTTACAGTACAGTTTCTCTAGTTAGCACGGTTTATAAAATAATTTGGTAAATCCATTCCAATAGGTTTTCATTTATTTCATGCAAAAAAAATTCTGCAATTCAGTTTGGATTCATCAAAGGAAGATCAAGGCAGGATTGACTTATCACTACCTCAGAGTGTGTTAATCATCAAAAAATCCTATTATAGGTGGCAATATTTCTCTCAAATGGGATGTTATGAATGATTTCGATACATTGGATTGGGGTTTCATCAGCAAGATCCATGTCAGGTATGGGTTTGGTAATGTTTTTGTTACATGGGTGAAAGCCATATGAATTTTTGATCATATATCAGTCCTTATAAATGGATCTCCAAATGAAAATTTTGACTGTTCGAGATGTGTTAGGTAGGGTGATCCCTTATCAGCCATCCTTTTCCCTATTGTTAAGGATTATCTCAGTATGATTATTTATATCATGTCCGGAAATGGTAAACTGATGTCTATTCATGCTAGGAGGGGGGTTGTTGCACCCTCTAATCTTCTATTTGTTGATGATATCATTATTTTAATACAAGGGGATAGGGGCACCATCAATAATATAAAGTGATCAATTTTTCCCTATGAATTGGTTTCTAGACAAGTGATTAGTTGGAGAATGTATATTGATTACTTTGGATGTGGATTCACATCTATCAAGAAAAATGATATCATTAGAGAATTGGGAATTCATGAGGGACTTGTCCCCTTCACCTATTTGGGAGTGCCCATGTTCCGGGGGAGACCAAATATTTGTCATTTATCTATCATTGATAGCATGATTAAAAGGAAAATTTCCACATGGAAGGGAAAATCATTATCAATGGATGGCAAGGTTTACCCTGTGAAATCAACCATTATCTCCATTTTTTTACTCTTCTATGGTTTATAGATGGACTTTTGATTTAATCAAGAGAATAAATTTTTTTATTAAGAATCTTTTTTTGAGTGGAAGGATTTTGGAAAGGAGGATGGAAACAGTTCCTTGGAATGATGTTTGAAATTCAGGTGATGAGGGTGGTTTGAAAATCAAGAATCTAATGGGTTTCAATGACTCATTGCAAGACAGATTTATATGTAATATTATGAATATGCAATCTAAGGATACCAGTTTCCTTCAGGACAAGATTATTCATAGGCTTTAGACAATTAATTTTTAATTATTTCAACTCTTCAGTGTATCTTGCTCCAAGAATATTTTTTAAAAAATTTATATGGACTATCGGATGTTTGTTTCCAATGATTCCCCTCTTCATTTTTGGAAAAACAGCTGGACTGGGTATCATCTGATTGAATTGGTATTGGATGGGGAGTCAATCATGGATTTGGAATTTTGAAACCTGGATTAGCTTGGTAACATGGATAATTTTCTAGATAATATCACTTCGATTATGGATGAATATTGATTCTACCCTAGGGTGATTTTAAGGCTAGGAAGCCTACTGTTAATAAAATTATCACATCCAAAGGATTTTATAATCACTCTATTGGTAGGTCAATTTATATGAAATGTATGGGTAACCTGTTGAGATTGTATTTAAGGAAATCCCGGTCAATTCATTCATGAAGGATGGATCACAAAAAAAATTCCAACTAATGAATTTCTGCAGGTATGTCGTATTTCAATTTTCTCCATTTATGCTATATGATTTCAAAATAGGGAGGATGTGATCCACCTTTTCCTTAGTTTTTTTGTGGATTCAGCAATGTGGGAGTAAATTTATGATATATTTAAATTTCCTATGATTTTTATCAATTCAATTGGCGATCTCATAATGTGATGGAGCTCTTTGATCTTGTCACCACAGCTCAGGAATCTTTTTCAGGATGTTTCAAGGGAGTCTATTCATCTGATATGGACAAAAAGAAATAAGTTCAGACATGAAATGCATCATTTTCAATTTTTTCATGCTCTTGTAGGGATTCTCGTAGCTATTTGAGAGGTTGAAAAATTAAAAGGTGTGTTTTTTTCAAACTAAATTCATGATTTTTATGTGCTTAATCAGGTTGGGGTGAAAGGAATATTTCTTCCTCCACTTGGTACAATGGAAGTTATTTTGCGGGCTCTTTATCAAGGGTGAATTAAAGTCATGTCTGATGGGGCTTAAAGGGGAAATCTAGGTTCCTATTGCTTTAGTGTGGTCTATAAAGACTATTGGGGAAATGTTATGGGGTGCATCTATGTATCATGAAATATTTCTTATGCTCTTGAAGTAGAAATTTTTGTTGTTATAATTTCGTTTGATCAAGATGGAAGAAGGGATTGGAACAAACATAGGATTAAATGTGACTGTACTATTATAGTATCTTCTATTCAAACTAGGGTTTTTCATATTTCTTGGAAGCTCACTAATCACTGGACTAGATGTCTAGAATCTCTCTACTCAAGGTACCACATTGTGAATCAAGATTTTAGAGAGGAAAATGCGTTGGACGATGGGATTTCCAACAAACACATTAATTATAATTATTTTCATTAGGTTGATCATGTGCAAGGTGATCTCCTTCCTTTTTTCTGGAAGGATATTTGTAAATCTTATTCATTCAGAATTGTGTAATTTGGTATTTTGTTAATAATGGGATCTTACTTTTCTAGTCAATTTCTCGGTCTAACATAAAAAACACCCGTATAAGATAATGGAAAAAATAACCTATTATGTCCAAAATCAAGCCATGAGTAGTTATATAACGGTAAGACAAATATCAATACCATTTTGTGATGATTCAATCCCAAATAATGAGAACTTATTAAAAACCCTAATTAGATATATAACAATATACCACATGAAGTATACCCACATTAAGTAATCAAGGTTCTAGAAAAATCATCATTAACTGTCTAAAATAATCAAGAATTTCTTTTTCCTGCCCTAAAATGAAATGAAAACATTATTTTTTAAATAAAACCATGGTTCTCAAACATGAAAAAATCCTTGCACAAATATATGTAAATAACCATCCAACCATATGAATATTATATATTAGAAAATGTTTTACCATCCATTCCACAAAACAATCAAATTAAAAATTCATAGATAAAATAATAATCTATGATTTTAAAAAATATGAAATAAAATTACACCAAACTATAAAAAAATTAATAATTAGACAACTTCCCATTATACTAGTTCTTAATGAAAAACTCAAAGACCAAAATATAAATATTTGTATTATATTATAATTTAACAAAATAAAATAATCCATCAATGATGACTGCCAAAAATCATCATGAAAGGGTTGGATCAACAAATCTAAATGTTAAATAAATTGAATAAGAGTATTTATGACTAAAAATAGAAATATGGAAAATTTAAAATGGCTTTAATGATAAAAAAATGTTTTCCTTGTTATTTATTCATCACTAAAACTCACTATATGATCTCCATAATATTAATTGATCATAGAATACCAAATTCACCTTTTTAACTAATGAAATACCCTCTATAATAATAAAATGAAAATAATTCATCACAATTACTTAATTCAACGGTGGGGTAGTTTATACTAAAACATACTATCTCGTTATCTATCATACAGAACAATACTAAAGTAGAATATGAAAAAATACTATAATAAATATTTTTTTTACAATAACAACACCTAAATATGAGTATTCCACTCATGATTATCATCTTACACTATAAAAAACTACAACAACCATAGGGGAAACACATGGATGTAAAAACATATAAATAAATTTATGATTTTGGAGGAAATTTTTTTCATATTAGTAAGAAACATTTTTATAATCCATAAAACAATAAGAAACTCTTACATCTCTATATTACATGGGGCAATAAAAAATATATCCAATTAATAAATAATTATATATAGCTAAATCTATCATTTTCCTAAGAAGAACTAGGTTTTAGGAATATTCACTACATAATCACCATTAAGGTTTTAGAAAAAAACCATCATCAGTAATAATTGACATTTAATATTATAAGGTACAACCAATTGACATAAATGATAATTTAAAATTTTATAGCTTCTAAAAAGAATATTTTATATTGGAATTTATCTTTCTTCACAACAAGGTCAAACCGAACAATTTTTTAAACATTTTAAATCCTCCAAGTAATTTAATTGACTATTGTAACCTATTAATTAATGATACTCAAAAATGTAACTAATATACTATAAATGAGAAGATAAATAAATGAAAAAACCATTATTGATGAAAATTAAAAAAAAATTAATAAATATTGTACCTTAAACCACTTAATTGAACTTCATCACTTAAAATTTTATAATATAGTGTTTCCTTCGATCGATCCCTTATTCTAACTATCCATATTTCAAACATTATCCCATTTTTGGATCAACTTGTATTCATAAGGGTACTGATTTCCTCCATGATATACACTCGCGGTACCAACATGTTCATTTATCCACGATGATCATTTGTCATTTCCATTATATGGAAAATAATGTTGTGGAGGCTGATGAGGTGGTATATAAACAATTAAACTCTACTAAATAATCTATAAATTCCAAAAAAATTGATTATATAAAAAATCATGTGAACATGCCTCCCATGATAAATATCAAATAAAAATGAATTTAAAAATTTATACAAATTTACTATACAAAACAATTGATATTTTAATAGTAAGCATCTCTAATTTACTCATTTTAACATCAATTTCATCAAAAATAGAAGCTTTATTTAATTAATTCAATCCAGTTAAATTCTCTAAATTGAAATCACTATGAATTATCATGTAATTATTAATAAATAATTTTCCCTCATTTTTCCCAAATTTATTTATAAATGAAGTTATATAAAATATTCAAAATTTTCTCTTGATATCAAGAATTGAATTTTTTTGAAGATGAATCATTTTAAAATTATATTATATTCAAAAATAATGTGAATAATGAATGAATTCTATAATTATCCTTTCTAAATTTGAGGATAACTCTCTCTAATATTGTATACAAACCAAACCCTACTCCCAATCATGTTAATGGATCATTATTAGGAATAATTTCTAAATAACTATGGAAACTAAATATATCATATCTTTGAGACATCACGATTTCCCCAAAATAATATCTTCCACTTATGACCAAATAATCAATGTAAAAATAACCTATTTAGAATAATATGGCTATCACTTATCTAAATTAATAAAAATTATATTTCATTTTATTCAATTACCATCTCAATCTCATGAATATAGTTATAACCCTCCTATATTTAAAACCACTTTTTTGGAACTCATAGTAGTTTTTTCCATTCTTTTGTTACATTCAAGTACACCATAAAAAACGTAGACTTCAGTGCAAGATGTACCTCCTTATGTAAATCCTCATAATTAAATCATGCTATTGAAATGAAAAAAATAGGTAAGCAACCATATCCTAATGATATATATATGTATCTTTATATATATATATATACAAGGAATATTAATAAAAATAACCACATTATTTATCTCACCCATAGATCATCAAACAATTCATAACAAAATCCAATATCATGAAATAATAATATAGGAATCATGAACCCACACATCTCAAAAAACCCTAAAAATGTAATCTTTTTGCAAAACAAATTTCCATTTGATATAAAATAATTTTATATATTAAAAAGGTAAAATTTTTATAATGATTATATTCTTAATATATATTACATACTAGTATTTTTATACTACTAAATAACATCCCTTTTAATAGTCCCTTGTGTATACTGCAAAATCCTTGAAAAAGTCCTTTCCTAGAGATAATTTTGTTACGGAACAAATTTTTTGGAAACCACCAATTATTATAATATTTTTCAATGAGATTGATTAATTAAATATTGATTATTTCATGGGTTGTGGGTTAGAATCATGTTTACTTCACCACACTTATTTTCAATTAGTTATATATTATAAAAAATTGGTAACACAATTAATATGTAGATCAAATCCCAAAATATTGGATATAAAATAATTTTGACAGATTTTTTATGTGTCGTACTATACATATCCATAAGTTAAAAAACAACGTAACATAAATAAAACTCAATTATACCACTAGAATGATATAATGAAATATTGAAAGAAAAAATTCCCCTTATATTTATAAATAATTTCATTTAACACATCAATTTACTCAATAATGGATTTTTTTTTAAAATATTTTATATTAAGATGGGGAGACAAAAAAATTACTCATTATAACATGTTTCTATACTATAATTTTTCCATTTAGATAGATTATAGTCATTCATTTGTTAAATATGTAAATAAACCAATCCTATTTTAAAATTATTTAGATGGTTAGTGGTCATACCTCATTCACCTCAAATAATATATATATTTTCCATACCAAACCACAACACATTCCCTATAACATATAAATAATTTAAACCACTATATGAAATACCACCCTAGATAAAATCATTGATCCATGTTATTTTCCAAATGTCCGGGCCACACTATGAAATCCAAATGAAATTCTTTACTATAATTTTCCTCGCTAATAATTCATAATATAATAATTTCTTTTTGTACCATGATAGTGAATTAATTATAGTAGAACATTTAGCATTATCTTTTATATTACATAGCCTTAATATAATATTTATTTATTATTTAATTCGCCAATTAATCGCAAGAGGCTGACATTAAATATTACAGATAATTATATTTATATATGAAGTTATTTAACATAAAAACCATACAATGATTATATGAAGATACAATCATAAATCTATATAGAGTAATTATAATGTATACTATGATATTTTAGAAATTTTATAATGATAATTTGAAAAAAATACATGATATGGGTCATAATTAAAAAATTAATTACATGTGACCAATGTTATACACTATCTACAATATCCCAAAATATTAATTAAATGAATCATATTCTTCTCCACTCGACTATCCAACATTCATATCTAAATTTCCACAAACCTCATACCACCATAACCTATTCATCCCCATTTTTTTGCCATTCCACTATCCTAAATCATTGATAATAAAAATTAAATGAATATGAAGGGATACATGTATGGAATTTTTACAACATTATGAAAACGTGTTTATTGATTTTTCATTAACAATTTATCATAAAAAAATTCTGTAGTAACAACACAAATTATTTGGATTAACATAAAACTGTAATATTTATTTCATAGCATAAAATGTGACATAAAAAAAGTTCCATTTACTTTTGTTTCATATGTTATAACCAATATACTATGAACCACAAAAATAACTACTTCATGAAATGTTTTAAATCTACGAGGAAATTATTTATACATCAATTAAATTCGGGGAATATAAATATATATAAAACATTTTCATGGTGGAAAGTAACTATATATATTGATATCTTTATCTTAATTGCTCTCATCAAACATAATAATAGAATTCATAGCCAGACTATGAACACACACATATACAGATATATATATATATATATACACACAAATATAGAGATAGATATATATATATATACATATATTATTTGTTTTCTATCTAAGACATGGAATATGGAACATGTACAAGTAATATATAAAAACACATATATTCTAAATACCACGTATGAACATATAGTTGCTAGAAATCATGAGTTAAATATACTATATTTCATATTAATAAAATATTTAAATGTTAAATTAATAATTATAGTTTTAATGTTTTATGTAATGCTGTTATATAGAGTCGAGAAATATTTTATAGAAGGTAATATTATCAATTTACAAATATTTTATAAAAATGATATTTAAGTATATATGTTTCAAAATAGATAATTTTCTAGTTTTATGATATATAATAACATCCAAAAAATAATAAAGATAATAATATTATATGATAGAGGAGGGTTCACCATCCAAATTATGTGTTGATTCTTATCACCTACACTACATGAATAAATATGACCATAACATCTTTAAATTTCTGGAACTTGTGAATATTTTCATTAATGATTTTATTCCCTATTTAAAGATGAAATAGATAACCAAATTATTATTATGACTATATTATTCACCCAACAATGGAGGAATAATACAACATTATATAGAATGATCAAACAAAAAACAAATTTTGTTCAAGTTGGATGTGAGGGAGAAGAAATAATTTTTAGGCTGAACCAAAATGTGGGTAACAAGAAAGTGTTTATAGATTATGATAAATAAAGGAGATTTAACAATTAAAGTGACATTTTTATATAGTTTAATAAACCATCCTGTTACCTATTTCTTAGTAAACGAGGGGCCACTACCATTCCATTGTTAATTGAATACATGGTACAAAAATATTTGGTACTTGTTAAATACGGAATGATGTTCTAAAATATCCACAGAAAAGTAGTTGTAAAAAATTACTAGGCTTCCAAGTATCATGATACCTTATAGAACACAGGTTATGCTTTTTTTCATATGTATAAATATTAAGAAAATTATTTTTACATTTTTTGAATGAAGTATAGAATTGTTTTACACAAAATTATTATAATATATGAAATAAATATACTTTCAAATTTTATTATTTAATCAAATGATAATATAATTATTTAAAAAATAAAAACTAATTTTTATTAAATTTTATTTATTAGTTATTTTTAAACACACATTTTATGTATGTTTTTATAATAATGAATATAAAATGTGTATTTTGTATTTTATTATAAAAAAGCATTGAATTTTTGTTTTAATGTTTATTTTAAATTAAATAATTTCAAAAAAAGATTATTTATTTTAATCATTTACTTTATGATCAACCTCATTATTTCAAACTAATAAATAAAAATATAAAAATAATTTCAATAATTTAAATTATGAAGATAATAAAAATGTTATAATACACTTTCAATAAATATTATAGTGTCATTTGACATAATTTAATTTTAATCAATCAATTTCTAAAACATTAATTTTTTTTATTATAATGAAATTTTTACCATGTAATGTTAATCTTAGAAGAATGAATAGTATTTTCCTCATGATCCAATATTGTATTATTCATTAAAAAATAAGTCACCATAAAAAATTATATAAATTATTAAATATAATGATTCTTAAATGACATAATGTGATAATATATATACCTTCAGTTGTGAAATTTCTAAATGACGAACCAATAGAATTGGGATGTGTGTCATAGGAGTGTATCTGAAATGAGTAACAAATGGAGCATGAAATTATATTTATAAACCATGAAAAAATTTCACACATAATTAGAAATTAATTTTGGGATTTAATAATAGAACGTAAAACTATACAAAATTGATTTTTCTAACATGTTGTGAAATTTTACATTTATTGTCATGTATTTAAAAAATGAATTTACAACACCTCATGAAAATATTTTTAACAACAACTTGCATATATATTATTTCATAAAAAATAATAATATTTACATTTTTTATTATAAGAATTCATAACATGAATCCCACATAAACTCTTAAAATTACATGAATGGCGACATACTAATCAGTTGTCCAATGACAATAAAAAATTATATAAATTTTAATAACAAAACATTTTGACATAGTTCATAATGAATGATTATAATGAAATAAAACAATATAATCCATTATTTTCCATTAATAATTTCACCATTCATATTTCCACTGAAAAATATTTACCTTTGACAACCCTTTTAATACCTATATAGATGAGAAATAAGAATTAATTTTATTAATATTATAATATATTACATTAGAATATGCCTAATATGGATAATTACCTTTGTTAGTAGATATTAAATTTGGTTTCCAAGCTCATCCAAATCACACATCTGTTGGAACATACCATATACCTCAAAAAATTTCCCTTTAATACGTAACAAACAATTATAATTCATTTCATACAACTAAATTATTTAATTCCAAATCATTTTTAATTACAATATATATTCAACAAAAAACATAATTAAAACAAAATAATATTATCAAGATGATCAATACCATAATTTTTTCAAAAAGTCATATAAACACTGATTACAGTGGTTTACCAACATCCCTTATTTCACATTATTTCCCATAATCCTAGAAACACCAAATTTACTATCACAATTGAAAAAAATATGTGGTAAATAAAAATTATACGTGAATGGGTTAAAAATGAATAATACATTAAAAAATAATATTTCCATAATGAGTGAATAAGTGAAAAATATCATGGACACCAAATATAAACTAATTCAAAAAGGTAGGTCATAAAACAAAAAATTGAAATGTACTTCTAAATACTAGATGACTGGAGAGTGATTCACGATTCATGATCCAAATTCTATATTTATCATTTTCTATATCGAACAGACCTATATAAAGAAAAAAGAAATTATTTGAGAAAAATAGATTGAATAATGTGTTCCCAATATCAATGAGATCATACAATATTTTTTATATTTATTGGACTATTTATATAGAGAACATCAATGTTTATCAAAGTAAAATAATCAATTTGTCATTATAGAAAACTTAAGAGAATACCTGGTTGAGATATAGTGAATAAATTTATTTATGGGTTATTTTTTAGCATTAAAAAATTGAAAATATACTAACCCAATCATAATATATGGCCATGTTACATGGTTTTGGTAACTATTCCTATATATAAATTCCATTATTCTATTGAAAACGTATAATAAATGGTTATTTTTTCCCATCATATAAAATAATTTTGTAATTAGGGTCACTCCTTTATTTCTACCATATTTCATTAATATTCTTCTTTCACGGTCTTTGATACAACAAACCTAATATTTTCATCCACATGGGTCCTGTAAAACTCATAAATGCATGATAAAAAAACATAAAATTTCAATTATTATCCAATATTCATTGGTCGTTATAATTCCCTCACTATATCTCATTTTATCACCAATATGTAATTGGTTACAAACCATTTAAATAAAATTTGTATTATACTACAAAATATGATCCCCCTTTTCCCTCACATCCTCTTGACTTGAAAAATGTTTCCACAATACAACATCATTTCAAATAAATATTACTCTCAAAATCAACTATATCATATAAAAAATCTCAATAGACACTCTATATTGTTTTCTTATTTTTATAAATCTACAAAATTTCATAGAATAAAGTGAAATGATTCTAGAAATTAGTTCTTCATAAATACACAAGGAAGATGTTGTAACACCCTTACATGTTATAGTACGTTATCTCATTATAGTAATAAAATAGCTTGAGCTACATGCAACAATGAGTTCGAACGCACCACAACTTATCAAACTAGTCGTTCAAAAAGTTAATATAAATAGTATTAAATGAATTTTCAATTTTATATACTCTATATAATTTTAACACACATATTCATTATTTCATAGACATAATATAAGAACAAATTCGTTTTTTATATAAAGGATGTATTTTTCAAAAATTCCTTTTTAATGCCTACTAATGGTGAATTTTTTAAAAATGAAATACTTGGAAATTTTATAATAAATTTGAAAAAATAAACTTCTTTTTTAGAAGTGGGACATAAAAATTTACTTTGGAGAAATTTTTTGTACTTTTCTGATAACTTTAATATTTCGATGAATGGTGAAAAAAATTAGGTTTTAATTGAACAAACAATTTTTATTCGAAATAATATATAGTGTTAAATTATAAATTTTTATGGTTTTGATGTATAAGTAGATTATATTTTTTTCATTTAATAAAATTTAAGTCATTATATTAAATTTCACGTTTAAATTTGACATAAACACATGTTAATATTTTGATAGTTTTTACATTCTTAAAACCCACTTTTTGGTTTTGACAACAATAATTGATTTTAAATTAATAAATGAGACTTCTATGTTTCGAATTTCGTAAATTGGATTTAATTTTTGAATTCGAAATATCAAAATTATCTTAGGGTAAAATTTTGGTATTTTTAAGAAAACATTCTATTTTTAATGAATAATGAAAAACAAAGCGTTATTATTTAAAACTGAATTTTTATTTAAATAATTATTTATTTTAGTTAAATTTATTTTATGTCAAAAAAAGTATTATACCTATATAAGTTCAATGTAATTCATTGGATTCATTTAATAATAAAATTAGATATATAAAATTTTATTGGACTTTTTAACTTTTTTTACCCACCTTCTAAGAGCATTAGCCAATTTTCATAAAACATAATTTAATCACAACTCTGAGTTGAATTTCAAAAAACCAAGATACACAGTTCAAATAAGTATGTAACATTTGGTTCCATAAGATGAATATAATTTTTGGTAAATAGTAGCTTTTGACTTTTATACTACAGTTAAACATAATAGGGTAATTAAGGGTAAAAATTATATTAAAATTAGTATAACACATTTCATAATTCTATTGGATAAGTGTAATTCAACCAAAAAATAATCCTTATGAATAAAATATGATCCTTTTTGGTCCAGTTGGATTTGTTTATGACATTTATTATTATTTTATTTATTAAAGAGTCAAAAGTGTTAAATTTGATGTATAATAACAAAACCATTTTTTATATAGGGTTACAGACAATAAAAATTATTCTATTAATATTCATTATAATAATAAAAATATTTCCTACATATTGGTATTTTATTTATAATTTTAATACATGATATAATTTAATTTTTTAATGACACAATGATGATGTAGTAATTACCTTATTAATGAAATATTAAAATTATTTATACAATAAATATCCAAATAAATGTAAATTTAGACTTATGATAAATTACACTATTTTTTTGGTTAATATGACATTTTAGAGTTGATCAGAAAAATTATTTCGAAGTGATAAGGTTTTTAGGACTTCCACAAAAAACAAAATACAAACTAGTGTCAAATTTGACAGAAATTAATTTTTTTAAAAATAATATTTTATTAGTTGATATCATATTCCCAAAAATATAAGGTTAGAAAAAAGGACTAGAATAATATTATATATTTAATTAATGAACCACACAAAGGTCTCTTGGATGTTTAGAGTAAGTTTATTAAACATATAGTGTAAGAATACAAGAGGACATGGTAAAAGATAAACTATTTAACTAAGATTTAATTTTAAACAATAAGGTTAAAATGGTAACTTGAACTTGTCTAAAACTTATTTTATGAGATAATTTTTACCCATAATCACCTATGTCTCGAAATAAATTTATTGGTTTCCATTATAAAACGAAAATGATTGTATTATAAATTAATATTTTAATCTTTTCCTAAAGTGATTGTAACCCCTCTTATAAAAGGGAACTTCGCCTTCTCTAAAAATAACACCAACAAAGCCATTTAGATCAGCCAAATCCTACTCAAATATCCTAAAAATTTCCTTGACTTCAACCTTGATGACTTATTTTGATCTGAAATCCAACATAATGATCACTTTTGATCAAATCAAAAGGAAGAACTTGAAGAAGAAGTAAATATTTCGTCACGTCTCTCAAGTTCTTTTTCTTCTTCCACTTCCTCTTTATTTTTTTGTTTCCATTATAAAATAAACAAAACAATATATTATGTATATTTTTATGTCATTATAATAATTGTACAACCATATTAATTATTCTATCCATCATATGAATGACAAAGTCACCATACGTGCGTATGTACGACTAACCATCTCCATATCGTGGTGTAGTTTGTTATTCAAATGCTTCAATATTTGTATAGGTAAAATAGGAGTATAACTAATGTAAATAATAATTATAACATGTTAATGATTCGTTATATTTGATATATCATCCAATTACATTTGATTTCACCATCAATGTAATGATATTGTCGCTCGTGCGTACATGTGGACTACCGTCTCCACAACACGATAAGATTTATTTCCACGTTCACCATTTAACGATATTTATAAAAATATATATTTTTAATAAGTATATAATATAATACATAATAATGATACTGTATATATATATGTACTTGAATATATCTTATTAACTTACTTCTGATCAATACGGTATGATAATGTAAACAACATTTATGCGTACATACGACAAACCATCTCAATAAACGGTGCCTTCCATTTAATATATATATATATATATTATAAATATATATATTATAAAAAAATATAATATATAAATCAAGGTATACATTTTGGATGTTTTTAAATCATGATATAAATTATAGGATCAATAATAACAAGTTAAAACATGTACGATAAAGAAAGCGACTATTACCCAAAATGTTTATTTAACATGGAAATAATTAATAAATATGTAGTATAAAGTCATAATTGAATCATGTAGGATATAATAAATATGAATATGAGTCTGTAATAATTTAATAACATAGTATGGTCATTATACGGGAGGTTAAACGTACCCTCAGCCAAAGGATAGTGCTAGGTAAGGGTTAATTACTCAATCTAATTATTATTCATGATTGTTTATGGGTACATTTTTACTGGGACATATTTATTATCCATGTCCATGTTTCATAAAAAAGTTTTCATGTGATTCTTTTTAAGGGACTCTTTGATTAAAACATCATTTTATATGTTTTTAATTTTGTATTCTTCTAAATAATTTTCTTTAATGTGCTTGTTTTCAAAATGGGTTTTATGGTTTTATTTATTTGGACATGAATGTTTTTAAAATGTTAATTACATTAAAAAGTATCAAATTTGTATCCGACATTTTGATTAAAAAATGTCTTTAAATGTCTTCCTTACTAAATTATGTGACCTTTAAATGTTTTCATGAAAATGTGAAATTTCTCTCAAAGAGTTTGACCAATAATTTTCATCTATATCAACATTCTTTGATTGATTTTAACCTTGTTTGAAGAGGATTTATTATGATACAAATACACCATATTGTATTGAAGGTTTTCTGATATGTTTGACTATGGATGTGTTATTCTTATACATTTAATGGTTTATGGATAAATTATTGACTTTTATTATTCTTGTTTTAATACAAAGGTTTATGTTATGTTTCAACCTTCTCATATGTGGAATGTATTGGACATAGTAAGTAATGGGTGGAGCACACTATCGCTCTTTGATGCATCGGGATGTCTCATGAGACAACTAGACGTGGAAATTGTCATGGAATTTCCCAATTTGATATATGGATTTGGCTGAGGTCTTATTCATTTTTAGACGTCTTGGGTGAGGCCTTGACAAACTGTTTTAGAATGTATGACATTATAAATTCCCTCATTATGAAAATAATATTGATGGTTCATGTAGTTATTCGACTAGTATAATACCCATGACCATGTATATTATGATATAACTTACACTACTCATATTTCTTCCATAATGTGACCATGTTTATTATTTCTAAAGGCATGCAGTTTCATTTATTCACTATGCCTATTTTTTATGTTATCTTCCGCGAAATTGTTTACCCTTACTGAACATCCGATCTGACCACTTTCTTATATTTTATTTTCCTAGCATTTCTAAGAAGTGTATTATGATTGATATGAAGGGTTAAGCTAAAAGGGAATAATGGAATTCTCAAAGAACTATCTATGTTTTGTTTTATGTTTGGAATTTTAATTTGAAGTTGATGTATGTAATATATATGCAAGACTGCTAAACTGATCGGTCTTTCGGGACATGATTTCCTTTTATCATGCTAATGTTATGTAACAGTGTACCGACTCTGGGTAACAGGGGTCGGGGCATTATAGTTGGTATCAGAGCACGTTTAGCAACAACATTTGAAATAGATTTAGAAAAACTATGATTAGAGAACATTACCCTAATATAGATATTGAGGAATTGTATAAAATAATTTCCTATAATTGTGGTAATGTAGAGTAACAGTGTATTTTCCAAGAAATACATCACTGTCTAGATATGAGTGTCTAGATGTGGCTCTGGCACATATATTCCTCAGAGTGAAAACTCTGACAAGGAGTTTTGATCTTGACCCGAGGTATCCTGGTACACGACAATGGGCCTTACTGTACTCTTGTTTATGAAACTACTGGGGGATATGCTTAGGATAAATCAAATTGTCATTACAAGCCATTATGAAGGATTTAGGAGTAAATATTTCCTGAATGAAAAAAGTTTTTGATTATAGATTATAAGTACAATATTATCAATTTACGTTAGGTTTTTTACAAGTTTGGAATTATTTATTACGATTCATAAACTAACCTAGTGTGTGCCATTGTTTAGAAATGGAGCCTAGAAGAAGAAATGAAAATTCTAGGAATAAGCATGATGAAAAGATTAAAAAGGATCGAATATTTCATGGTATTATCCCATCATTTAAAAGGGAAATAGTCTCCCATGTATTCTCATCATATGAAGATATAATATCATGTGTTAATAAGATATGTAAGGAATTATAAATTTCATAGTGATTTGAAGATATGTAGGAGAAGAAAAGGATGGATCAGAGATATATGGATAAAGAGAAGAGGGGAAAGAAGGATTTTATCATATGTGATAACTGTAGGAAGAATAACCTTGGTAAATACATGAAGGGAATGTGATTTTGTTATATGTTTGGAGAAAAAGAACACCAAGTACGTGATTGCATGGGTATGATAAAGGATTCAAATATACAATGTTTCATCTATAAGGATTTGGGACACTATGCAAATCAATGTCCAAATCATCAGAGTATACCACAAATGCTGCTATTGGATAATAATCATGTTATGATACTACCAATGATGAATAAGAATGATTAGAGTTCTTATATTTTTATTATAGTATTGTGCCATTTAATTATTGTATTAATTATGTAAAAGTTATAATAAATATAGAGTATATAAGGATTGTACTGTAGTACTATATCATTAAGGACATAAGATTGTGTGGAACCAAGAAATGTGACTCAATAGTAGGATAATATTTTTTGGAAAATACATGGTTGATAGAACGATAAACCATAATATGGTTCTCATACAGATGTAGTAATTTTGGAATAATATTTGATTGATTTGGAAAATTTATATTAGTTATTCTTGAAAAACTTGAAATTGATTAATGATATGTATATTCCATAATTATGTGAGTTTATAACTTTTTTTGATAGAATGAGTATATATAGTATTCTATAGGGAAAAAGGGAGCTTGAATGTAATCAATAAGGATTTATGGTAATTCAGGGTGTTACAGTGCTTTAAACAAAATTCATGATGTACATTTTCACATGTTATTTCATAGAAAAAGGAATCTTCATTGTGATTACCTTCCTTAAAATTTTTGTACTGTGAGATTGAAAAGAGTAATTTGGGATAATTCTAATGGTTGGAATTGATTGTGTTTGACATTGGATACTATTATTATGGTTAAATTATTTCTTTAGATTATTTTTGTGTTGTCATAAAAAGGACATCCTGGAGGTTGGGAGATAACCCATCACATTCAGAAAGGTCGCGAGACATGAACCCGCAACCGAAGGGTGACAAGGGTGCATCACTTACCACTGACCCGTATGATGTACTAGATTGTATAATGTTGTTTTTTAAAGGTCTGATAGATTAATTATAAATTAATTTATTGAAATCATATACAATTCGGATAAATAGAATATTCTTATGTTATATTATCTTTTAGTGTAAAAGATGAGTTTGTGGTAGAAATTAGTTTAATGATTGAACTGTACTTATCAAGTATATTTTTCACTCTTATTCTAAGAGTTAATTATTTCTTAAACATTAGGTAAGGGATCTTAAAACCAAAGATTTTTTATCCTAATACCTTATGTTTTTTTTAACCGATGATGTTTTAAATCATATTCGATTGACCACATTAAGGCCCTCAATTTTACACTTGTTTGTGATTGATGACGTCAATCACTCCCTATAAATGTTTATGTTTTCCCTATAATTATGTTTCTACAATTTCCACAAACTTTCTTTAATTAGAATTATAGTTTGGTGGTGACTTTTTCATTTCCCTTTTTCTCTAATTAAGACTAAATTTTATTAACCCAACGTCTGATTTGGGTTTTCCAGAAATTTATTTTCTATTTTTAACCATTTATTTTCGAAGAAAAATTTCATATTACGAGGACTGAAATTGTTAATGGAGGTTATAATGTAACACCACAATATTTTAAAGTATGTTATCTCATTAATATAATAAAATAGCTTTCATCACACGCAACACTGAGTTAGAACGCACCACAACGTACCAAACTAGCCATTAAAAAAGAGGTTGTGAATAGGGTTAACTCATTTTGAATCTTATATAATCTATATATTTTTAACACCTATATTATACGTTTCGTATACATAATATAAGAATAAATTCATTTTTTCAGATAAAGGAAGTATTTTTCAATAATAGAATGTTACCACCTACTAATGTTGATTTTTTAAATGCAATACCTAACAAATTTATATTAAATTTTAAAATACAAACTTCTTATTTAGAATATGTACATAAAAATTTAGTATGGAGAATTTTTTGGTGCTTTTCTGATCACATTCATATTTTGATGAATAGTATAAAATATTATATTTCAATTGAAAACAAAATTTTTAATTAAAATGATTTATTATTCTAAATTAATAATTTGATGGGTTTTGAAGTATAATTAAATTATATTTTTATCATTTAATACAATGTAGGTCATTATATCTAATTTCACATTTAAATTTGACATAAACACATGTCAATATTTTGTGAGTTTTTACTTTTTTATAAACCTGGCTTTTGGTTTTGACAACGAGAATTAATTTTAAATTAATAAATTAATCTACTATGTTCTGAATTTTGTATAATGGACTTCGTTTTTTAATTCATAACATCAAAATTAACTTAGGTTAAATTGTTTGGTTTTTTTATGAAATCATTCAATTTTTGAGGAATAGTGAAAAACATTGCGTTATTATTTAAACCTGAATTTTCATTTAAATAATTATATATTTCATTTAAATAAATCTTATAAAAAAATAGATATATAATACCTATATAGGTTCAATTTATTTCAATAGAATCATTATATAATAAAATTAGATGTATACAATTTTAAAAAACTTTTAACCATTTTTGTACCCACCTTCTAGGAGCATTTGAAAATTGTCATAAGATATAATTTTTCCACTTCTGTGAGTTGAATTTAAAAAATCCAAGAGACACAGTTGACATCAGTATGTAATATTTGGTTCAATAATATGAAAAGAATTTTTTGTGAATGGTAACGTTTGACTTATTTATTGTAGTTAAAATTAAATTGGGTAATTAAGGGTAAAAAGGATATTATAATTACCCTAACACATGTTCTAATTCTATTAGATAAATTTAATTTGACCATAAACAAACATAGAAATAAAATATGATCTGCTTTGTTCCATATAGATTATATTAGGAAATTTATTATTATTTTATTTAGAGATGAGTTAAAAGAGTTAAATTCAATGTTTAATAACTAAACCGTTTTTTATATGGGGATACACAAAATATATATTCGACTATAAATATTAATTAGAAAGATAAAAACATTTCCTACCTAATGGTATTTTATATATTATTTTTAGACATTATATAATTTAATTTATTTATGACACAATGATGATGTAGTAATTACCTTATCAATGAAATATTAAAATAATTGATACTATAAATATAGAAATAAATTTAATTATTGAATTTTGATTAATTCCAATAATTTTATAGGTTAATATGACATGTTATGGTTGATTAGATAAATTTTTTCTAAGTGATAAGGTTGTTATGACTTTCACAAAATACAAAATACCAAATGGTGTCACAATTGACATAAATTAATATTTAAAACAAGAACTATATTATTGGTTGATATAATTTTACCAAATATTTAATGATCGGCCAAAGGGCTTGAATAATATTATATATGTCATTAATTAACCACATTAGGTCCTCTTATAAGTTTAGAGTATGTTTATTTACAATATAGTGTAATAGTACAAGAAGACATGGTAAAAGTAAAACTATTTAACTAAGAGTTAAATTTAAAATATAAGGTTATAATCATAACCTTAACTTATCTAAAACATATTGGTTGAGATGTTTTCGACTAAAAAATACTTGAGTGTCGAAATAAATTCATTTGGAGCCACTATAAAAGGAAAATGATTCTATAATAAATTAATATTTTAATCTTTTCCTAAAGTGGCCCTCACCCCTCTTATAAAAGGGAACTTCCCCTTCTAACAACCTCACACCTCCAAAGATATTTGGCTCAGCCTACCCCAGACCAAATATCTTCCAAATTTCACAAAAATCATCCTAGATTAATTTTTTTATCATAAATCAATCCTATGGATCCCATTTGATAAAATCCAAAGTAAGAACCTAAAGAAGAGGTAAATATTTTATCACGTCTTTCATGTTCTTTTTCTTTTTCCACTTCCTCTTTCTTTGTTCATTCCATTATAAAATAATAACACCAATATCTTCTATATATTGTGATGTTATTATAATAATTGTACAACCATATTAATTATTATATTTATCATATTAATGAAAATTTCACCATACGTTCGTACGTACGGCTTACCGTCTCCACGTCATGGTGTAGTTTGTTATTCAAACACTTACATATTTGGATGAGTATAATAATGAGTATAACTAATTTAAAAAAATAAATATAACATTTTAATGATTCTGTATATATGATATACCATCCAATTACATATTTTTTAACCATCAATACAATGCTATTTTTTTCCGTGCGTACGTACGGATTACTGTCTCCACAACATGATGAGATTCATTCCCACGTTCACCATTCAATGATGATTATAAAAATATATATTATTGATAAGTATGTAATATATGAATTAATAATTCTACTGGAATATATATATATATATATACATATATATTAATTTACTTGCATATTCCTTAATCACTTACTTCCTTTAAATACGACCTTAAATCAGAAACAACGTTTATCTGTACGTATGGCCTACCGCCATAATTAATGGTGCATTAAATTTCATATATCTATATATTATAAATATTTATATTCTAAATATATATTATATGTAAATCAATTATTATATTATAGAACTATTTAAATCACGATCTAAATTATACGATCAAAAATAACAAGTTAAAACATGTAGGATAAAGAAACTGATTATTACACAAAATATTAATTTATAATGGAAATAATTATTTAATGGGTAGTATAAATTCATAAATGAATCATGTATGATATAATAAATATGAATATAGTTCTAGTATAATTTAATAACTTACTATGGTCATTATACATAAGGTTGAATGTATCCTTGACCAATGGAAAGTGCAAGGTAAGGGTTAATTCCTCAATCTTATTATTATTCGATATTGTTTATGGGTATGTTTTTACTAGGACATATTTATTATCCAAGTCCATGTTTCATAAATGAGTTTTCAAAGGGATTCCTTTTTTGGGAAACTTTTATTAAAACTTCATTTTAAATGTTTTAAATATTTATTTTTCAAAATCATTCTCATTAATGCCCGTGTTTTCAAAATGGTGTTTAAGAATTTATTTATATATACATGAATGGTTTTAAAATGTTAATTCAAATAAAAAGTTTCAAACTGGTGTGGGACTATTTGATTCAAAATTGTCTTTAGATTTCTTAATTATTAATTTTTTTTACATTTTAATGATTCATGAAAAAGGGATATTTTTTTCAAAGGGTTTTACAAATCATTCTCATCTATTATACATCTTTGATGGATTTTAAACTTTTTTCAAGTTGATTTATTATGATAAAGATATTATATAATTATTGGTGGTTTTGTGATATGTTTTAATATGGATGTGTTATTGTTTTTACCATTCATGGTTTATGGATACTGTATTGAAATTTCATATGATTGTTTTAATGCGAATTTTTATGTTATGTCTAATCCTTTTCATATGATGAATGTATTAGACACAATAAGTGACGGGTGGAGCCCACTATTACTCCTCGATGCATCAGTAGGTCTCATGATTCAATTAGATGTGGAATTGGTTGAGGCCTTTCCAAATTTGAAATATGGTTTTGGATGGTTCCTTAATCATTTGAAGACGTCTTGGCTAATCCCTTGACAAAAGGATTCTGAATCTCTGGCATTATACAATCCCTCATTTTTAAAAATAATATTGTTGGTTCAAATGGTTATTCGACTAGTAGAATACCCATGACTTTGTTTTTTATTGCATTATTTACATAGCTCAAATTACTTTCATAATGTTTTCATGTTTATTAATTGTAAAGGAATCTGTTTTAAATTATTCACTATGCATATTGTTTAAGATATCTTCCGCTAAATTTATTACCCTTACTGAGCATCTGAGCTCAACCCTTTCTTATGTTTTAATTTCATAGGATTTCCAAGAAGTGTATTATGATTGATATGTTGGGTTATGCTGAAAGGGAATAATGTTGTTCTCAAAGAACTATCTTTGCTGTATTTTATGTATGAAATTTTAAAGTGAAGCTGTTTTATGTAATCTATTTCCAAGACTACTAAACCGGTATATCATTCAAGATATGATTTCCTTTGATTATTCCAATGTTATGTAATAAAGCATTGAATCTATTTAACAAGGGTCAAGTAATCATAGATGTTCTTCACTAAAAAATATTTCTGTGCAAGATCTAGAAAATAAGATAAACCCACCACTTAGTCAATAATAATAAATGGTCCCACATTACACGGTCCCAACATAACCTAAATTCTCAATTTCTCTTATCTTCTTATTTTTTTGACACTAAAAATAATAATTAATAAATAATTAGATTCTATAATGGTCATCTATTATGACCTGCATAATGTTTTTTCTAATTTAGAGTCGGTAAAAAGTTTTTCCAATTTTTTTGAATGTAATTACTAAAAATGTAAATAATAAATGGTATCAAATGATATTAGACAAAAAATCTTTTCCAAAATAATGGTGATTACTATTTTATTCCATAAATGTTTCAAATTTATCATTTTCAATTCAATCACCATATACATTGTTATATAAAAGAATTCCAAAACCATATGATCCTCACAGAATCCCTCAAAATCTAGCATGTATTCTAGGAAAATATCCTCATTTGTAATTTTGGTATATTTTTTGGCCCTCAATGTTGAGGTGATATGAATTATTTGACATCAATTGACTATCAATATATTTAATATTACATCTCCAAAATCATCATTAAAATTATGTATTTAATATCATATGATGTTTTAAGGAACTCCAAAAATCATAAAAACCAAAAAGTTTTTTATCATATAATGTCCTTCAAATTAGAACACCACCTGATAATGAAAAATATTTTCTGGAATTTTGAATTCAACATAACCAACTATTTAACTTTTTATTTTACTAAGATATGGGGAAATCAAATAAAAAATAAATTTCAATGTCTCCCCATATCCTAATAATCATCTGAACAAGGTAAAAAAATACAAAGTTCCTAGAGACATACATTTAAATATAAATATGTGTAGCACCAATATACATAACTATTCTTATCATTATTCATGAACTTGAATTTAAACTACAATATATTTATATATCCAATATTAATAACTATTGGATGATCTTTACAAAATTATTAATATAAGAATATGATAAATTAATTCTCTAGAGTTAAAATATCCACTATGCTATCTAGAACATGTTTTGTTATATTGAATGCTTGGGACCAACATTACAAGTTGTTACCTCTATTTTTATTTTTAGTAACTATACTACATTCATCTTCAATTATTTGTTACTCCATTACATAGACTATTAGGGAAGAAAAAATGTCGATCAAATGTAAATTCATTACAATTAACTATTGATTATCATTCAAATAAAAACATTATAATTAGATGATTGTATTTCACTACTCCCATGTTTCCATCGCTATTTAGTATTTCTATCTTATAGAATACACTATAATATTATCCTCGCATAGTTCAATGTAAAACTCAAAAAAAATTCTAATGAATATATAACCACATTTTCTACATTAATTAAAAATATTATTGGAAGAATATTTACAATATTTTTTAACAATAAGAACATAATGTGAGGAACCAACAAAATTTTTAACTACCATATTTCTTTTAAGGTTAGAAAAAAAAATCCACATGCACTCTAGAATAGATTAATTATTCTTATCCAGTGATAAATTCATATTTATATACAACCAAATTATATCATTTCATTAACCCACCATCAAATTTGGCACAAAATGAATTATTATTTTCCAAATACCATTTATAAATATTACGGTTTATTAGTAAAAGAAATTAATTAAACATCCCCTTTAGCTCATCAAAATATCCTTATCACATTTCAATGCAACTAAAAATTTCTACTTTCTAAGTTAGATCCATCATCAAATACAACAACTATTAGATGAAGTGGGTGATGAATCTTTAGTAACGTACCAATATAAGGGACATGAAAATATTGAAAATATTCATGAGATATAACCAAGACATCTATTCATTTAATATCTGTATAACCATGGAGGCACCCTTTTTAGAGATCGTGTTTCCTATGATCCATAAAACATTCATCAAAAATTGATATTCAAATAACATTTTATATGAAATGTCAAATCAAAATATCTCTTGAATAGTATCTAAATTACACCCATATTTAGGCTTTAATACACTATATTTATAAAATTTTAAATTAATATAAAATGATCATGGAGATAAATTATCTAAAAAATAATTTATTCATCAAGGAAATAAAAACTGAAAATGAATTATTATCCATATATAGCATCACTAAGAACTCAAAATGATATTACGTACTCTTAAAAGGAATTTTTGGAATGTATTACTCCTTCATCCTAAACTTGTGATATCCTGATATGAAATAGATATCAAAAAAAGAAATGTATCCCTTATTGTGTCCAAAAATCCCTCAATATAGGTTTAAGAGTATTTATTTATCATTGTTACCTTAATAATTTTACTGTAGTTGATCGAAAAAATAAAGATAGTACCAACCTATAAGCCCCAAGATTTTAACATTTCATAATCTTGAGTAAAATCGAGAATTAAACATTATTTAAAATTGATAATATTTTTAGTTTTACTGTTTTAGAAATTATTTTATAAACATTACATAATAAAAACCATAAAAAAGAAATTTGGGCACTTCAAAATAGTATACATTTTTTCACCAAAGGAATCCATTTTAAAATAAAACATGATTTCTATTGGAGACAGATCCTTAATCCATTAATCATGACATCTTCTTTTACATTAACAATATTAATACCTATGGAAAACAATTTAAAACATTATACAAGCATTAAAAATAGTAATGGATATTTATATAAGGAATGAAACCATTAGTTGATGAATATTTTAAAATCATTAAAACATGTTCACAAAATCAAACTTCTCACCAATAAAACATATGTTATTTAAAATACCTAATGAAATTATAAAATTCATAAAAAACATCATAGAAATAATAAATCATAAAGGTATCATCTGGCATTCATATAGTACATACACTATAGTTTTTACAATGATATGGGGAGTAACCTTCACGGTTACATTTTGAATACACATCATTGTATATTCCTTAAATCTCTTAAAAGAAACCTTATCCTTTAACTCTATCTCATTTCCTAATGAATTGTTGGGATTTCATGAGTTATCCGACCCTTGATTTATCATATATCCATATGTATATGTAAACAATTCCCAAGAACCATATCATAATCATAACAGATAAAACAATCAAAAAAAATAACATTTCCTTCCAAATCAGATTTAATATTTACAAGCCACACACTGATAAATTAAAACAATTTATTTTAAAATAATTTGGAAATAATTTATACTAAAAATAAATAAATAATAGATACATAAGATAGAGAATTTTAATTCAGGGAGTATATTTTATAAAAACATTCCATGTTATTGAAATAATCTATTCATTTTTAAAACACAATTAAAACTTTTAAAAAGAATATTTTTGAATTAAATTGCCCCATTCCACTTGAAATATATAAATGTAATTTAAAATTTAAAACATTCAAGTCCTTATAAATATATCATTAAAAAATATTTAAAACATGGACATTAATGATAATGATTTACAATAATACATCATTAAAACATTTAAAATGTTGTTTTTGTTATCGAGATCCTCTTTAATTGAGGAACAATTTTATACAATTAATTAAATAATAAAATTAAAAAATAGTAAATATCTTGTGAGGGTATTTATTAATCATATAAAATATCCATTTTATTTATATACACATTATTTTATAATAATGGTGCATACAATCGAGATATGACTCAATGAAAGGAAATTGAGATGAAGTCCCCTACTATGTGTCTGAATTATCAAGTAAAATATTTATACTCCCAAATAAAAAATATGACAGTTTATATTTTCATGATAACCTTTTCTATTTTATTATTTCTTTTATATCACTTATTTACATTTTCAAAAAATTATATAATGGTTTTTTTTTTCATATCAGACGTTTTATTGATATTTTGTACTAGAGTTGGAAATGAACATGGTCTGTTGTTAATAGTTAATGTGATAATAAATTCTTCATCTCTAGAATAATATTTATGGTATCATAAAAAAAAATTTAAATTAATTTTTATTTTAAATCAATCCATTGAGTATAGTATGGAGAATTAATAATGTGATAATCTTGGAGATTGTAATTTATACGTACGCAAGAGTAACATTTTCCATTTGTAAATGATTATTATTGAAAGAATTTAACTATAATATTATCAATAAATAATGGTCATAACATCACTAATATAATATTAATCATTTAATTATACTTATACATATAATGAATATGATTTAATGAATAAAATCAAGTCATATCAGATGGTAGAGGTGACAATTCACACGTACACTCGAATAACGTTTTCGTTTTTCTGTGCAGGTAAAGTAAGAACATATTTAAAATATTTTTATCTTATAATAAATAATATATAATTAATATCACATTTTATCTTTAAATCTATTATTATAAGAAGTCATGAGATACAGTTATGGAAAATGAAATATATCTGTTTGTGGTGGTGATAGTTAACACGTATGCATGAAAATTTAACACCATTCATATCAAATGGACGTGGAGGGGAATTTCGATGATGATATTAAAATAATAAAATCATAGTGTATTTAGAATATTGGTTTAATTATTTCATCATGGATGATTTATATTTTATGTAAATGGAAGAAGTAATAAAATAAAAATACAAAATAATAATGTTACCTTCCATTTGGATAATCACATTTCATAAAACCATAACTCCTATAAGAAGTGTGTTATTCCCAAAACATGGCCTGATGAATTTTGGTATGGATTCTAGGAAGGTTTCTGGCTTTTATTAGGGAGTAAACTAAATGTTTTGGAGTTTTGGGTAATAGAGAGGAATGAGACAGCTTTTATAGGAGTGGGGAGGGCACCCTAGGAATTATAAAAAGTATTAAATTATTATAAATTCAATTTAAACTCCAAATGGGACCAAGATTATTTAAATATAATATAAGATAAGTTGGGATAACTATATAACAATTCAATGAGAATTATAATTGTTTGAAAATTTATTAATCCTTATCATTTTGTTTTATCCATTTTTACTCTTAATGTTTTTTCAAGTAATTTACACTTTAATAGTAATGATAATAAAAAAATAATGTAAAATGACATATTAATGAGTAATTAATGATTTTTTAGAGTTATGTAAGTCTTTCAGTGAAATCATGGATTTTAAAAAAAATTATATCATTTAATCTATTAATTTATAATTTACGTTTGGAATTATGTCAATTATGACACTATTGAAAACATGAATTTTTATAAAAAAAGAATAACTCGATTCCTTCTAAAAAACTACATTTAATAAATTGTAATATTTCATATTATTCTATAAAATTACATGATTTTATATAATAGTTCATGTTATATTTATTTCAATATTATTATTATCATTTGTTTGATTCTTTCTTTAATAAATCAATTACTACATAATTATTATGATACTATTTAAAAAAATTATGTATATCTAAAAAATTATAAATAAATTACATTGTTATGAGAAAGTTCTTTTTCTTTCAATGAACTTTTCAGAGTCAAATATATCATTTATATAACAGCATATTAAAACTATTTATTAAGAGGATACATATTTAGAACATATTTTCCATTACTTTAAATTAGATGTTATAGATGTCATAATCACACCCTAGATACTTCTAATGGTTACATTTCCGGATGAAGGATGTTCATGGTTGATAATAACTCAAAAAATTTGTTTATAAATTTATTATAATAATTTTATTATATTATATTATTAATATCACCTTTATTATTCCATATTTTCCATGAATAATGGAAAAAATACTAAAGTTACTAACCTCCAAAAAAAACTGACTCTATTAGATAATAATTTCAAACTGATTAAAACAATGTGTGTTCATTTTTTAAAATTAAATTTACTGAAATGGTTGAATTTGGGTTAACTCAAATCCATTGATACATAAAAAAATGGGTTTTTAAGTGAAATGTTTAAATGTTCACATAGTTTTCAATTTAATTTTATCTTGAAAATGATTCCAATGAACTATATTGTGTTAAATAATAAAAAAAAATTAATCTAATTATTCACTAAATCCATGTTAATTGATAATATGACAACATAAATTAACATGAAAAAAGGTTTTTTTGAATAAAAATGCATTATTTTTCAATACACGTTTAAATATGAAATTTATTATAAAAATACCATAAATTAAAAAAAGTTATTTTTAATGTCTTCATTACAAATAGGAAGTTTATTTTATAAATATAAAATATAAAATTGATAAAAATTATATTAAAAATGGTTCTCCATCAAAATGATGTAAAAATAACATGTTTGTAAAAATACCCCTTTTATACATAAAATTGAATTTCTTCTTATATAATTTCTATAAAACATATAATATGAACTTTTAACATCATATTTAATTTATATTTCTTTAAATAATAACAAAAATTGATTTTACTATTTTATAAACATAATTATTCACTCTTATATGGTTTTTTATTAAAACACAACCTTTATATTCAATTGGGTTTTACATTCATTTCAATTTAACTTTATAGCCAATGAATCATAATAAAAACATGTGTAACAACAATTTTTATAATTTTGTTATAATCAATCATTCTAGACATTATAACATCTATGTGATAACTACAACATAAAATTATAATTATAATAATGTATTATTTTTATGTGTGACTCAATCTTGTGTGCAAACATAAGATTTTGGAGAAACCCATTATCGTGTGTCGAGTACGCTATTATACATAGAATCCTTTTTAAAGAAAAATTAATATCTATTTAATAAATATTGTTATTAATAATAAATTATATATTTTTTAATTACATGGGATGTTACAAAAATTACATACAGACAAAATCTAAATCTAACTCAAGAAAATTGAATAATCAAATAAACCCATTCCTATTAAATTGCATTATATAAATTTTAATCTCATACATATCTACATCATATATGTAATAAACATGTGATACGATTTATGTAATTTCTTAATATAGGTTGATATAATATTTTAAAACCCTATGTAATAGAAGATTAAAGGTGTCATAAAAAATTAATATTCTACATCCCTTCAAAATAATATAAATACCTAGTATTTCCCAAAAATTAATCCAACCCAGCACACTAAAACAACACATAAACTATGTATTTAAATTGTTGTTTTTCTCAAAAAAAATAAGAGTATCCCACACGAAATGAAAACTATGAATATTCATATCAGAATATGTAATAAAGTAGATTCATTCAAATTATCCACTACTATTTTTAACCTAATAATTCATAAAATTCCCACTATGATATCATACATGTTCATAATGATATTCATAAAGAGTCTTTATGTCCCTGTATAGGATGAGATAATTATGGTGATCAATTTTTCTTTGGTGAAATACAACTCCACAAAGTATATAGAATAATCAAACAATGTGTTATTACCTTCATAAATATTAATTGAAATGTATTGTATCCTTATCTCTTTCCTTTACTAATATAATTACTACATTAATAAATTATATAATATTTTTCATTTCATTTAGTTATATAGATTATTTATCAAAAACACCGTCTCAATACTCACAAGTTTCTCTCTTGATCTTGTATGATGTAAATTGAATATTAAATATATCAGATAATTTTTTATGAGTAATATTTAGTAGATCCAATAATATTTTTTTATATTAAATTTTTTTAAATGAACCCTAAATATAAGAAAATTTTGATAGTATTGCTATAAATAATGATAAAATATATTATGCATCTATTGACCATACCACATCCAAATAACAAATATTACTATAACCATCCCCATGATGATTTTCTGATAAATCTAAAAATTTCTAATCCTTCATCATTAACATTTTCAATTAATATATTCTAATCCCATTACTTTCATACAATCTATCCACAAGTTTCAATATACAAAACTCCATAAAATATATTTAAATCATATAAGGGATCATATATAATACCCCTATAATGAGTTTTCATGCCATTAATTAGAAAATATTAATTCTATTGATTTTTTATTATATTTACATTTTATTGATTTATTCCACCAATAAAAAATTATTCACAACAAAAAGACTATTTTAAATAAAATTATTTATATGCTAAAAAAAATTCATATTATATTTGATATTAAATTTTGAAGAAGAAATTATTTTATAATCTATTTCACATTCATACCATCTCTACATATTCCTTCCATATTGAATAATCCTTTTACCCATCCCAACCCACCATGAGTGTTTAGACACATATAAAATGACCAAAAAACACATTAAATGGAATCTTATTGATCACACATCATTTAGAATCTTTTTAAAATCTATATTTTTATAATAATTCTATTTATATTGATTTTTATGGGTGTAACATATGATTCAACTTCCATAGTATCCACACTTACCAGAATTATCATGATTAAACCATCATAACCTCAATTTGATACCATTTTTTATTCTCTAGCATGGAATTAAAAAACATAAAAAATTAAGTAATGATCATCATATGGCCTCAAATATGTTAACCAATTTCCAAAGGCTAGAAACTAGTGTTGAAAGATAAAAATATTCATTATGGAAAAATATCTATAGAATGAGATATAATCTATATAAGGATTGATAATGTTATTAAAAATTACTAGAATAATAATAAATATATTCAATATCAAAAAATTCATACAGTTTGTAATGAAAAAATAAAACTAATATTGTCTTAATATTTCATGAAATTGTATGATATATATATAATTTAAGAAAAATATATCCAAAGTATTATATTGTGTCATGATCAAATACCATAATTCATACCATTATGGTATCTCATACAATCCATTAATAATTGACATTATATCCTTATTCTTATCTACTGCTTGAAAAATAATCTACACTCTTTCTATAATATGAGAGTAGGCTAGATTATAAAAATAAAATGACTGAGTCTACATGTTTCTAAAGAAATAAAATGTCTAACCAATTCATATTCATATAAATATTCTATTTATAACATGATAGGAAATATAAGAAACAATAAAATTTGGAAGTTCTTAATGAATCAAAATAGTTGATGAAAATAATACATCTATTATTATCTCATAAAAATGTATCCCTTATTTTATTTACCCAAATATATAATAGATATATAATATATGTATCATAATTATTTATTAATAATAAGTATTTTTTTCTATATAAAATTGACTCATGTTATGATTTAAAAAACTATTGTTGAATAATTCTCACTATGTGGGTACTAAATTTCACAAAAAACATTGCTCATATAACACATTTTATTGAACATAAAATCCACCATAACCACAAATCCCATTAATCTATACATGATAAGTATTTATCATTTTAAATTCGAAAAAACATTCATTTTATGAACACTTGAAATTCCAGAAAATATATTTCCCAAATTTAACATTAAATTAGAAGCATAAAGTCAACCAATATTAGATTCTCAAATCATAAATATTCCTATAATTAATTCTTAGTTTTTTTTAATAAAAATTGGTTTACCGAAAGATAATTCCATGTCACTTGGAAAATCAATAATAAAAGGGTTACTAATTCAACAAAAAAAATAAATTAATCATGTAACATAGAGACACAATCCAATAAGAATGGAGTAAGTGGTAACTACCTTATAAGAAGTGGACGGATATGGAACCCTATGTCTAACATTATAATCTAAAAAAATATCCCATATTCATATGAAAAATGAATATAAAGCATTATAAATTTTTTTGATAAAAAAAATTCCTTGGGGCATAGTAAAATCCAAGTGAATCAATATATATAATGAATAATGAAATTAAAGGAGATAAATATGATTATGGAACACTGAGAGATGTCATGAAGATCAAGAAATTGATAGGATGATAATTTGATTCATCAGGGGTGATGAAATCATTCATTTCTAGAGAGTCATAAATATCAATATGAAATGTCACTTCAATTATTCAAGACAATGTTGTGTAATCTAATGGAGTTAATATGAGGTTAATTTTGATTTTATGTTAGGTTAATAGAAATAAACTAAATTCATTGGTTACATATATTATTTAATTTTTAATTAATAAATCATAATAAACTAGTCCTTCAAACCAATAATGAATGGTAATTCTTTTTGGACATTTAGGACAATTCACTAAACATTTATTACCATCTATATATCCTAGAAATATAATAAAATCATGACATATTTTTAATATAAATTTTTATCGAACAATGAATCCTTAATAACCCCAACAAAAAATAGATATTAAATGACTTATTCATTAAAAACACAATAATAGAAATTTTCATCATCCCATAAATGACAGTCAATGTTTTCACATTTTTTATTTTTTATCTTTGGAATCATTATTAACAATTTTTGGGGATCAACATTGACCACTAAAGAATTATTTAATCATTATGTTACAATGTTTCATCTAATATTCATCCATAATAACATTTTCCTAAACCAAATGATTGAATTTCACATGTAATACATCATCATTTTGGTTGATGATCCAAACTTGTTGTTATCATCATGAAATAACTTGTCCTTATTAATATAATGAAATCAAATTACATTATCATAGTTATTAAATGGTATGATTTATTGATGGACATGAAATTCATTATGCACAGAATTGATTTGACGGCGTAAGGATAATAATTTGGTTGTATGCATGACACAATCATGAAAATAAAACATTAAAATGAATTTTTATGTTATTTTACCATGTTTTCGCATTAATTAATAAACTTTGTTACAAGAAAATAAAATAAATATATAACCTCTAACATAAAATAACATAAGTTCATCAATATTAAGAATCATCTGACTTTCAATGGAATTTTTCAAAGATAGAATATTTTAAAATATATTTTACGGTATTAGATAATAAGTTGGGACCCATAGAATAATATTCATCCATTTTAGTCTATAATAATAATGAATGATAAAGTCTAAAATATAAATTATTAAAAATTAAAAATAGGTTTAAAATGGATCATGGAGTAGTAGTGAAGAGTAAAATAAATAATGAGCTATATTCTATATTCTACCACATATATAAATATCTAAAAGCATATAAATGATGACATTGTTAATGATATAAATTTTAATATATTGTCACCCTGTTTTGTGTGCATAATATAGTAACACATTAATGATACATAGGACTATAAAGACCCATAATATCTCTACATTGAGGATATTTTTGGGATATTGGAGAATCCAATTTATCTCAATTCATTTAAACCTATGTTCTTTATTTTGGAATCCCTCGTCAGATATATTTTCATAGGCTCCTATATGTTTGAGTTGTGAGGTATATTTTTTCTTATCCCTTAAGTTCTCTTAGAAATTTATTATACAATATCATATAATACCCTTTCAATGAAGAATATGTTTCCCTCATGGACCTATGGCCTCACAGGGATGGGATAGTTGCATAACTAATGGTTATAGTGAACCCATACAATGAATACAAATTTAATTACCTATTTATTGACACAATATTACTATTGATTGATATATTTTATGATATAAATTCACATAATTCATAATATATCATGAAAACCTCATTTATGTGTTTAGAAGAAACATAATCCCAAAAAATACGCCTAATAGATTTTTTAGAATCCCTATAAAAACACATTGACAATCAATATTGTTTGTACATAACCAATCAAGCTAACATTATGTTTTGTGTAGTTTCAGGTTTAAACAATATTAAATAAAATGTTGTTATCCACTTCATGACATGAAACTTCTCACCATTATTTTCCAATATACATGTAATATTCTAAAAATAGTACCATTTAACTCAAACTGAACTGGTTAAAATTCATATTTCAGTAGGATACTTGGGATCCATTCATGGGGATTAATTCTTATATTACTATTATCACAAATGACATTAGAGATGTTATTATCAAATAAAAATATCACCACCCATGTGTGTATAAAAAACTAGATTTCCAACATATAAGTGAACTTTAAAATAGATTTGTTCTTACCAACAGTTAACAATGATTGACCTCCTTTGAATCAAGACTATGGTTATCCCTAGTGGACCCCAAATCATAGGTTTCCCTACTAAATATTATTTGTGAATATTCCCACTAGAATCATAATTATGATTTTTCACAAAATAATCCAAACAATGAGTGTAACCACAAGACTCTAAACACTACATATACGCACTATAATCCTAACCAAGTGTTTACCCACTAGACTTTAAATAATCAGTGTCCAAAGATACCTAAAAACTAATAGTTCTATCATTTCTATACATAAAATGAAATCAATTAATCCTATATATTATCATTTAATATCAATTTTTAAATATTATAAATATGAATTTCACTAATTCAATAATGTGAGGAAAAGTAAAAACATAAAATATATGTATAATCTTCATCAATCCATTGAAAATTTACTAACCATTTTGTGGTAAGACGCATTTAAATAAAGGGATGTCTAATTGGGTGTAATTGAAAAATGGTTCACATATATATCATAAATATATGAGGGGTTTCATAATAAGGAAATAATATCCCTTGTGGGATGAGTTGACAATTCATATTTCCATTCAAGGATGTTATTCACCACGATCACAATGAAATTGATAAGACACCAAGCATTAAAAATAATGAAAATATGACTATATCACAACTCATTTTAACTCCGGAAGGAAATGTATAAAAAAATTTGGTAATCATGACTTGAATCCCTTATCATTCAAATTATTTCTACTCATTATTATTTAGAATCATATAAATGAAATATTTTATTCTTTGTTGGAATTACATTTCTATACTAATTAAATGATGACCACTAGACATGGTGTATGATATTCTCCTATACAGTCAATTATGGAATGAGGTTCCTTTTATTTCAGAGATCATAATATTATTGATAGGATTCAAAATTTTCTGATCCCATATTACAATTCTTGGAATGTAATTTCTGGTTCAACCGTAGATTAATAGAATGTTTTTTCGTTGATGAATTAGGGAAAAACAAATACCACTGAAATCATAAATCACATATATACATGCAACATAACACACAATATAAAACACATTAATAACCAATCCAATCCCAATTCTACATGTATAAAAAATCGTTAATCCACTGTTTGGATACACATTTGAATACAAGTCGCATTTCCCAACATTTAATTATCATTTCAGAGGTAGGATGAAAACCACAACTATTTGATAAGGTATATGGAAATAACTTCTGAATGTAGTAGATTACCAAAAAGGGGAATTAAAAGTTGTAAGAACCAATGGAAGTATTGAATGACATGTTAAATTTTTTTGGTGGTGAAGAAATCAGAATTCAACATTTAAAATCCTAACACATCGTCACCTCTATTTGTGACTCTCCAATAAATCATGTGAATCCTCATCCTTTAACCTTGGAATATGTGATAAAAGAAATTTGATAAATGAAAATTTTCCATTAACATAAGTAGGAAATAAATATCAAAACTAAATTGATATATTAAAAGGATCATGAAACCACAGAACCATGTTCATTGGTCATATGAAAATGTATTATAGGAGAAAAACCTCAATATCCTAAATTTAATTCACTTAAAATAAATACCCCAATTCGATATAATGAAATGACCTCATATTTAGAGAGGTTAATATGAGTTAATGGGTTAAACAAATATATCATTGATCTATATTTCATCAAGGGGATCACCCAATTACTTGACCATCAATTATTGATGAGTTAAAATTTTAAAAATGGGTTAGTCGATTTCACTCACCCATATGTGTCCATAACTGAAATTTCATTACAACAACTCAATTGGTAATACATAATATAGTAATCAAGGGATAACATTCATATAACTTATCTTCCTACAAACATTATTCTAAATAAAATATTGGGGATATTATCTATAAGATTTAGATTGGAGCCACAATGACGAATCATGTATGTTGAGTCATCACTTAACTTAATTAACACCATGATATTCCTCAATGGACCCCCCCCCCCCCCCCGACACCATGAGGATGAATTTCATATCTCAATTGGTTATCTGTATATTTAGACACTTTTCAAGATCCCTAATGGTATTAAAATTGATCCAAACATCAATTGACATAAAAAATATCTCCATTATTTTAGATTTATAATAATCTAATTAATTTGCAGAAAGGTATAAGGATACTAGAAAGTTTATAAGTGGATGAATACCCATTATCATTAATGATCCCAGAATAAGAAGGATAAATAAAATATTATTTTATATTTTATAGAAAAATAATTTTAATCATGCTTATACTGGTTATGGTTTTCTAGTTAAAAAAATCATTATGACAATTTTTCTAAAGGGCCACGGAACAGATGTTTTTTGGGGAGGATTTGGAATCATCCATTCAAGGGTTTCCCATAATGTCATCAATATTTTTAACAAATTTATTCTCACATCCTCAAAATTGGAGTCGAGAAACGCATTATGGACTATACTAGCATTTTTGAATGATAAACACAATTATTATAGTCCAAATTTACCAATCATGTTCCATCAAGATGTTGGTGTAGAATAAATATCATACAAAGAGGAACAATTGAAGCATAAGATTAATCAATATGAAATATTTTTGTCTCAAGGTAGTATGTCCAAGAAAACATCCAACCCACATAAAGAAACACGACAAAAATAATAATCATCACTACATCCTACAACTACCTACCAAAATGTTTTATATGACCCCATTCATATAAACTGTAATGTAAATTTTACTAATATTCATCAAAATTCGTATGGATATAAGTTATTTTTTGAAAACAGAATATGTATGATATAAAATTTTGGTAATGTATTTCCTCACAATATATTATTATAATATATAACCTTGTATCTCTTTATTGTTCACTTTAATAACGATTATTAATGAAAACCACACAACATACTGATGAAACATTTTGTGGGAGGGATTAATCTACGTTATCATTATGCCATTAGGATATCATGTAGGTTAAAAAATCACCTAAATCATCATGTAATAGTTCTTCAAGGTGTTCCTTATTGGTAAACTAGTTATTGTAAAACTAAACTATAGAAAATACCAATTGAAATTCAATTAGGCATGTAATGAATGTATTTGGGTTTTGTTCCATATCATCAAAGAGGAATTTCACTATGTAAAACCCATGGAATGTAGAATTATGATACCATAATGTTTTCCCTTATCAAATGATGATAATAAGAATCTAAAAGACCATCACATGATTATATCATGGAGTAATTACACAAGAAATATGACGACGAAATCATAAATGAATGTAGTATTGTCCAATATAATGATGTATATAATTGATTAAAAAATGATCTTTTGGTTATCCCACTCTTGATGGAGGAATAATATAGACAATTTATCTATTTCCCAAAGACTCTCAGGTGTTTTTATACATTTATATATTCATAGTCTTCATTGATAGATGTTAAAAATTTAATTGTTTATGTTATTATGTATATGGTCCCCTACCCTAGTTCACTAGGAAGGAGGAATATTTAATAATATTTTTCATTTATCCGAGTACCAAATGGTTTCTATCTTGTCCCACTACTACAACAAAAATACTTAGACAACCTATTTTTTGCAATTATTAGATTCTATATGAATATTATAGTGAATATATCAATTTCTATCACTCGATTAATATAACATACTCTAGACTATACAATATTCATGAATTTCAAGGCATTGTTCTAAAATAGGGATGTATGAGAGTGAGAATGAAGTCTAAAAATGGAAATTAGGGACTTGGTTCATATAAAATAGCCAAAAGTCACAGTATGATAATTTTTTTAGGTAATTAAATGGCATAGTATTACTTCAATAGTTTTGAGGATATTTTTATATGGACTACCACTATATCGAATAAAATCCCAATTATTCATTTGGATAATCTAGTGTTTGAAATTTAAAACATAACTACATGTTTGAGAATGAAATTAGAAAATAAATAATTACTTGAAATAAAACATGTGTATTTATCACATATAATTAGATATTGTATGTGGGACTACAGATTATATAGATAATTTCCCTAAAAATAACATTTTAGAACCATAAAAAAGGAAAATGTACATATAAATCATTTGAAATTCCCAATGTCAGTAAGGGAATCATTTTGGAGAATTGATTTTTTACAAATCATATTAGCTCAAAATAGATTATAGTTTGATACTATGATCCTAATAGGGTTTCATTCTATCATTCATGACATTAATAATAAATATTACTCTCTATCCAATGATTTATTTAATCTCATGGTTATTGGTAAGCAAGTTGTCTTCAAATCTTGTTGTTTTACAAATAATTGAATGGATATGTCTATCCTAGTTGAATATCCTCTTATGGATCATTAATTTATACAATAATTCTTTTATGACCAACCTAATACATGTGTTAGATTCCCTATAAAGGGAATATGAATATTATGATTTTTCCTAAAATGAATAGACCAAATCCTATTTATATTTTTTATTGAGGACTTAAAAACAATCATGAATCGATACCAAATAATCCCTTTCTCGAATGAATCAATAACATAAATGCAGTACTAATTTTGAAACCATTGATTTTAATATCATTTAATGGAATTTGAGACCTATAGAAACAGCACTTGGGCATCAATTATCTTTTTGGATGAATGTTATGGATCTGAAATGATTGGTAGGTAAAAAAAAATTCACTACATTATTTTTATATTAGAGACTAATATTTTTGGTTGAAAAATGAATGATGTGGGTAGTTACCATAATGGATATTCTATACCAATGTTCTTCTATCATTTTATCAATAAAATATTAATAACACAAATAATCGACCACTCATTGTGAAACTTTTGCAAGAATTGCCATTTTGTTGATTTCCATGTTACATGGAAGGATGTTTTGTTATATCATGAAATTATAATCCATCCTCGTTAGTTATTGGTGTTATGTATAGATAATTTATAGGTAAATTATGTTAAGGCTCAGTTATCCTAAAAGCATCTTGGTTGGGTATGAGTGTATATAGAGGCCAGAAATATTCTAGAAGAGACCATACAAAAAATTATGTAAGATCTCAATCTTTCATATAACCTCCCATAGAAAAATGATAAAAATATATAATATTCCATTTTATTATATTATTGATACCCTGAAATGAATTTTTTCATAGTATCATATAAAATTAATTTTTTTCAGTTGAAATCTCTTATCGACACTATATAATGGGTCCCAATATAAGGTTAGAAGAATAGGGCCATATTTGATTAAATGTGTTGGTTTTATTATTTTCTGAATGGAAATATTAAAAGATACATCATATATATTATATATAGTTCCATTATCAATCATTATAAAATTATGAATTTTTTAGAAGTAAATACAATGAATGATTCTAAAGATTTCAAATACAATTTATTTTATGGATACTCCAAATGAGTCTATTTCTCCATTATTTAATGGCTCTAAAAGATTATAGGTATGGGAATAATGCAATTAGATGAACCTTGGTAGCCATTTGAATGCATTTCTACCACACCAGATTATGATAATGATATAATTAATTGTTAAAATATCTCATGTAAAGACACACAGTGTTTTTATTTTTTTTATCAAAAAATAAAACTTACTAATACCATTAAATAATTAATTTGTGGATAAATTTGATTGAAACACCAAGCTAAATTCTTTTTTGAGAAAATATTTCATTAATATAAATTTCAGATCAGATAGAGAAGATAACACAGAAAATACATGGGTAATGATGAAACCATATTGATTTCAATATAATCCTTTACCCCATATAACCTTATATCACACCAATGGAGTGAAAACCCATTTCATGTAAATCATAAAAAAAATTCCTCAATTAGATACAGTACATTCATTTAATCAAAATATTCATATTTTTACCACTATGTAACGAATATGGGTTCAACACTTACACCATCCATTGTGGAATATTCTAAGTAGAAAACAAAAGGAAAGTGATCAAACTACATAATAATATGTAGTATAAAGGTTTTATTAATAAAAAGTTTCTATGTTAATTATACAATATGGAAAGAATTTTTCAAGGAATAACATAAGCTTATATTCACATTGGGGACCTCTAGATAATTACCCCTCCTATCATCGTAGATTATTATTTGGTATTCCAAAAACCATATAATAATTCATGAATAATTTTTATTGATGAAAAATTATCAACACTATGCAAGCCTGGAACCTATACACCCCCATTAACATAGTGATCCATTTGGTGTATAAGCATAATTTTGGTACAACATAATGAGGCTTACAATAATAATTATGGAATCCCTTATCGAGTTTCATTAATGATTCACTTTTATTCTTGAAAACCCCGTACAATTATCTCAGTGAAATAATAATGTGATATATCATGTTTGATATATATGTGGAAGTTCCTGATGAATTATAACATCCCTTATCATTATTATACATTAACACACGATTATTAAATAAATATGCACTTAATAAAACCTAAAAGATAGATATGTATAGTGTATACGCAGTTTAGGAACAATACATGAAAACTTAATATATAAAATAGAACATCATTATTGAAAACATTATTTAAATGACCACAATATTCCATCGTACATAACATTGTAGGGGTAACCTAAGGACACATATAAGAAAAGATAGATATATAAATCCCTGAAAGGGATTAAATAAAGAATAACATGCATAATACGTACATGTTAAACAATAGGCATATCAATAGAGCATAAGAGAAACATGAACATAGAGGCATGATATCGAAAGATCATCATAACATGGAAATGTGGAAACAACTTAAAATAATGCATCATAATCATAAAAGAGTCAGGAAAACCATGTTATAACATGTAGGACAAATTTACTAAAAGAAATCATTTAAACCCTTGTCCCTGCATGAAGTATCATGATAGTAAACATTACCCAATGCATTGGAGTGATGTCAAGATGCACCCATCATGATCATTTTAATATCAGGATTTACTATGCAACAAAAATCATATAACATAGATTTATTCATCATCATCAATTATCCCATGATAATGTAATGTGGAATAAATATATTGATGTATATAATCAATATGTATATGTTACTAGAAGTGAATATCCATAATAGACAAATGGGCATGGTAGTCACTATACGATGATTATGGTAAGGAAAATAGTAGTGTGTTTTCAATAGCATAGCGACATCACATGGGGATTAATAAAATTTGATAATGAGAGAGAAATGGATCTCTCATCATTTAGACATGAAATTGGAAGTTTTGGGATTGTGGACCATAATATCTCAATATATAAAATGGAATTTGATGTGCCTAATATAAGATAAATTCATGACTAGAAATGTGTACGGAGAAATTCCTTACTAAATTTCGTCATGGTAACAGTTTGACATGGGGTGATTAAAGATTTTGAAAGAGATATATCATCATTCAAACATAATATGGATAATATTGTGTAGGTGTGAAAACATACACCATAATTTGTGATTCAAAAATAAAAGGGTATAAAAATGAAAGGATACATAGACAAAAATGAGAAGGGAAGCAAACCCTTACATGGATGTGTGATCCTAAAGGCAGGGGAGATGCTTATTGGGAGCTTGGTGGTGCCATAGCTGGACCCTAAGGATTACTCTAGGGATTCGAGAGTACATTTAGGATGAGATTAAAGGAGTTTTCATGAATAGGAATAGGTACTTGTGTGGGTTTATATCCGAAAGAAAGGGGAATTATTTATTATTTAGGTTTGGGACACTACACAAAAAAAGTTTCAAAATAACAGGCCAACCCATGGGTTTTCCCATGTTTTACGACCTAGGGGAGGGAAAAAAATTATTTTATTAGGAAAATGGGAGATTATATTAATATATTATCCTTTTTTATGTGGAGGGGAATCATATTATTAAATAAATGAAGATAAAATCATAAAATTTGTTATATATTCTTGAGAGTTCACAATGGAATTATGAATTAAGTCATATAAATTTAAAATTACATTATTTTAATATTAACAAACATATTTTTCCAGGATCCCTTTTATGGTATTTATTACATCTCTATTTGGACATTAAGATGTTATAAAACACACATTATATTTATATATTATTTAATTTTAACCCACGATATTTGATTTCCTCAAATAATTAAGAAAAATACACCATTGGAAAATTTTGACATCTATTTTCCTAATATAATATTCCATTTATTTAATGAATTTTCTAAATATGTGAGTTTTCACTATTAAAATGCTAACCGGCATTTATTCCAAATTTGACATGTTTTGAACAAAATAGTTGTTAATCATTATTAAAAATTAAATTTGAAATCCTAAAAATTATATTATAATTTATTATTAATAAAATTAATATGATATTAAAATTTTATTAAAACATTAATTATTTCAAAAATTCATTATTTCATTGAAATAATTTATTTAATAAATACATGTTATATTTTATCTTATAAAAATATAACTCTTATCAAACTGATTAACTAATCATTTACAGAGATGGAACTCATATAATTAACATTTATAAGAATTTATTCTATAAGAATAACAATAAAAAACTGAATTTTTATTTTTCTGAAAATTACGATTTTTAACCAAAAAATAAATATTTCAAATTCTTTCTTTCTTAAGAAAGACTATTCACATTAATGAATTGGTGGAATAAGAATTTTTTTTAAAAAAATGTATTACATAATAAGTTACTAATATCTTGTAACATAACCCCATATAACACTCGTATAAGACATAAGGTTAAGGTGTGTGTCGGTGAGAAACTCTTGGGGTGGCTCGGATAATATAGCCAAGGCTGTAATCTATATTAACAGAAACATATACAGTAAGTGATTCGTTTCATGCTTAATGTTTTGAAGCTCATCTTGATCTTGGTCAAGAAAGAATCCTAGTGACACTACCTCCTTTCTACACTCTGAAAAATAAGATTCACACGTCCCAAGTCTACTAGATGAGGCCAGTAACTCCTTTTTCTATGTCTAAAGGAATTCAGAAAGACATATATTTATATTAGTTGTGTTATCATGGTTCTACAGTTATATTTTCAACTGTAATTATTCATGATGGTCATTTAAACGAATAATAATAATAAAAAAGAATACATGTATTTTCTATAAGAATCATACATTAAAAGAAATTGAATTTTATTCATAAATGATTGGGTAATTAAAATATTCACCCTTATTAAAATTTTCCACCAAAATAACCTTTTCCCACACTAAAACAGATGCAGGTAACTCTAACTCAACACTTATTCTGGTTCAAATGATTCCTTTACAAAAAATTATTTTGTCCTCAACAATTTTAAGAGGGGAATTGTCTTATTTCATAGAACATTTTCCCTATGATCTATGATCTTCCCCAGATTCTATTCATAGGAGAGTTCATTCTCCAATGGTTCCACCTCTAGACATACAACATGTGATTGGTCAGGTATGTACATCCTTAATAGTGACACATGAAATATATCATGTACTTGAGATAGGTTTAATGGGAGTTCTAGTCAATTGGACCCTACTCTAATGCTATCAAGGACCTCAAAAGGGCCAATGAACCGTGGAATAAGATTTCCCTTCTTCCCAAATATCATCACTCTCTTATATAGAGATATGTGGAGGAAAAACACTTCTAAAACATCAATCTATAGCTCATGTTGATTGTTTTCAACATATCTATTTTGTCGACTATGATTATATTTGATGTACTACTGGTTGGTATTAACCACCTCCACAGTTTAATCAACCATTTTCAACCCGATATGTTTTTATTCCCTAACATCCACCAAACATTGATGTGTTCTTCACCTCTTCCTCTAAAGGGATTCATAATGAGCCAGTTGGATGCTTGAGTAGAAACTGTTGTTGTAAGATAATTCTACCAATAGAATATGTTGGTAGTATACACCTTTGATGTACATTGAGTAAGAGCTCAAAATATCCTCAATTGTCTAGATAGTCTGCTCAGATTGGCCATCAGTTTGAGGCTGATAATCCATGTTGATGATCAACTCAGTTCATAGAGTGTATTGGATAATCTTTTAGAACATATATGTGAATATTGGATATTTATTGGACATAATTGATAGTGATACACCATCATGGATTACCACAACTGTAATGTATATCTATTCCAGTTGAACCCATGAGAAATATTCATGAATTTTAATGATGTATGGAACCTTTGTAAGATGATCAACAAAAACTGATATTTCATTGTTTCCATTGGATGTAATCATATGTCCAGGGTGATGTTCTCCCATTTTCATATTGGTATGTGTAATGGTTTTGTTATCCCCTTAGACTTATTCCTCTCTTCCATCAATTTCTAACATACCCAACAATTTAATGTATATTTGTCGATATCCAACTTCACGTAATCCAACTAATAATGATCTTGAAGAGCCTGATACATCTTGTGTTTTACTAGGTGAAAGGATAACTTTGAACTATGTGCATCATCCAAAAGTTCTTTCATTTAATCCATATTTTATGGGAAACAAAATCTTGATCCAAATATCAAAATTTCTACTTCATTAACATTGAACTATAACTATTTACATTTTTGATAGATTCCACATTCTTCTAAATTCCCACATCATCATTTTGATAAACCATTAACCATTCCAAAAGAGGTGTTTGAGTAGTCATTTGTGAAAGGATTGATCATATTCACTTTTTTATGATTCCCATGTCAATCATCACCAAATCTAAGAATATTGGATCTGTTTAAATCCTCATCAATGATAGAATCATTGGGTTTTTTCTACATAGAGGATCATCCACCTTGTTTGATTTCCCAGGGTGGTAATGGATGGATCAGTCATAATCCTTGATGAGCTCTAACCATCTTCATTGGAGCATGTTCGCCTCTTTCTATGTGAATTAATATTTGAGACTTTTTCGATCCGTATATATTACACACTTTTCCCCAAAGTGATAATTTCATAATATTTTCAACACAATCATCATAACTTCCAACTCTAGATCATGCATGGGATAGTTCTTCTCTTGAAGTTTCAACTTCCTTAAGGAATTGGTGTTTCCTATGTAATTTTAGATCAATACACAATCTTTTCCCTTCTTCAAATCATCGCTAAATATTACAAACAGTTCCCTACATGTGGGTAGTGTTAGCACAAGGGAAGTTATAAGACTATTATTGAACTCCATGAAGCTTTATTCATAGTCATCATTCCATGAAAACTTGACACCCCTTCATGTTATCTCTATAAGGGTATTTGAAAATTGTGATAAATTTATAACAAATCAGTGATAATATTGAGCTAACCCCAGGAATCTACAAATATACATCACATATGTCGACCTTGACCATCCCTCATTTAATTTTTTTTGGGGATGGATCCACAGCTATCCCATTGCATGTGATGATATTCCCCAAGAATGAGACATCCTTCAAATAGAACTCACATTGGATGTAAAATTCAGAGAGATCCTCATTTCTCAAGCTCTCTATTACAGTGCTTATATGCTCCTCATAATCCTCCTTGGATTTGGATTATATTAGAATATCATTTACAAAACTACCACACATTTTTCTATAAAATCACAAAATACTCTATTCATCAATTCTATGAAGATTGATGGGGAGTCCATGAGTCTGAAATGTATTTTTATGAAATCATAGTGCTCTTACGTTAGACGAAAAGTAGTATTTGGAATATTATCCTTCTTCACCCTTAATTGGTAATATCCTAACCAATGATACATCTTACAGAAGTATTGTGATCCGCATTTATAACCAAATAATTCATCAATTAATTGAAAATGATAATTTTTTTTATCATTTTTTTTTAAGCTCACAATAATCAATGCATTGGTGCATTGACCTATCCTTATTCTTGACGAATATGACTGGTGCACCACATGGGGAAGCACTTGGGTGTATAAATCCGTTATCTAGATTTTTCTATAGTTATATATTTTTCTCCAAAAGAATCACTAAATAAATTATATGTGGTTTATTGGAAATTAAATACACCACACGTATAAGATGAATTGATAATTTAACACCTCTTCCATGAGGAAGACCAGGTATTTCATTTGAAAAAACATCCACGAATTCCCTCACAATAGACATGTCTTCGACAATGGTTCCATCAATAGAATGAATCATATAAAAAATTTATGTTTTCTAATTAGGATGTAATATCCATGCTTGAGATGATGGTGATAAATAAGATTCATCCTCCTCATTTCACTTGTATAGAATCAGGGGGTTGATTTACCCTACGGAGAGTGATTTTCCACTCACAAAAATTAATGTTGGCTCTATACAGGGATGGAAAATAAATTCCAATAATTGTGTCAAATTATAACAATGGATGTATGATGAGGTTCACCATGACGTTCATCCCTAAAACTGTTATATGGGATACGTTATATTCATGGGATGCAATAATTTCCCCGTATTCTGTTCTTATGGATATCTCTATATCCACGATTTTTGTTGGTGTTTGGATTGTTCTAATAAATATTATGAATATAAAAGAATGGAATGAACCAAAATCAAAATGATAATTCTCTATTAATAAATGAATAACTATAATACCTTCCACCACATCATTTTTGGGATTCTATATAGTGGTAGTGACAAAAAAAATATACCCTTCCTACCTTGGAGGATGTTGGATTCCTAAAAAAACCCTGAGCATAGGGCTCGGGTTCATAATGTGGACTAGTTTTTTACAGTTGTATTAATCAACAATATACTTAGGTTTGAAGGGAGCATTTTATTCTTCTATCGCAATAATGGGATATTTTCGACAATCACCGCCTTGGTGCACTTCTTTTCCAAAACTAAAGCAATTCCTCGTCCCCTTTATAAAATTTTTTCGGTGATCCATTTTTCATATTTGGAAACTAGGATTTCAGAATTTAGTATCACCATTTAATTTATCTATTATACTGCTAGAATTGAACTCTTCTTTCCACTTATTATCCACATCACACCCCAAATATTCTCTAATCTCTATCATGACATTGTGGGAACATCAAAAAATATCATCATTGATTTGAAATTCATCGATTGTTTGGGATTTCTATCAGCTACATTTTATCCCACCCAAAAGTTGTTAAATGTTTATTTGAGGCTAATGAAAAATCTAGAGGAATACCCTTCATGTCATGTGATGTTTTCCTCGTATGAAACAATGGATTCATCATCTTTTTTGCTTGAGATAAAGGAAATATCATACTATATTAATAAAGAGGGTGGAGGAAAAATATTTATTGAATTTCTTTCTAAAACTCCTTTTATCCCATCAAATATTTCACTTTCTTGTGCTTCTAATATTTTATCAATGTACACCATTGATCAGGTTCACCCTCTAAAAGATAACCAGTTAGAGTAACCTTCTCTTCATCAAATAATTTAATGATATAGAAGAGATTCTCAATATATTTAATCCACTGTTTAAATAATGAGGGAACATATGATCTAATTAAATCATTTAGAATTTTGTCTCATGAGTCTCTCAATTATGACTCATTCTTCCTTAAGGGGTGGACATTCCTCTTGACCCATGTTTATATTCAAAACATGAGTTAACATGGAGAGTATCATGACAAATTTTGTGATTCCCACTCTCATCAGATTGAGAATATTTTTATAATTGTCATCAAATTGATCATCGCATCGAGTGTTTTCTTGAGTCCTCCAATTACCTTCCATTGGATTGAATATAAGGAAATTTTGGAGTAATTATTTTAAACTATTAAATAGATAAAGTGTATTTGAATATCAAAAAGGAATAATTTAGGAATTACATTTTTTATCTTATGAATTTATAGGATTTAATCTATGATATCCATGATCTATTTCCTGATATATATTCATATGGTTTTTTATCCCTTAATAATTGTTCATACTAAGCTTATGAAGTTAAAAAATCACACCCCTATGAGTGTCTAACCAAGAGTGTATCAAGGCCTGGTGTCATGAACATGTTCCTATTTAGGTCTATCTCAATGTGGTGTTTTCGATTTTGAACCCTAAATACATCTATGCCAATGATAAATCTACATGCTTGTATCAAAACACTGTTTTATTTGTTTGATAAACCAGTTAATCTATACTCACCCAAATTTAGGAATGTTCTTATTATACTTAGTATTATTTTTAAGGCATTCACTAGGGTTTTTAATCATAATCCAAGAAATAACCAAACCTCCCTCTGATACCAACAATAAGAACCCTTATCATTATTACACATTCAAATAAGATTTATTACATAAAAATGAACACAAAATGACCCATAATATATATAGGTCTAGTGTATTTGGGGATTTTAAACATTAAATGACAACTTAAGAAATAAAAAAACATCTTTATTGAAAAATTATTTTAAATGACCACAACATTCTTTCATACATATCATTCCATAAGATAACCTATGGAAATACATAAGAAAAGGGTGATTTATAAACCAAAGTAAGGGAGTAAATAAGGAATTAGATGAAGAATAAAATACATGTTAAAAAAAAGACATATCAATGGAGAATAAAAGAAACATGAACATACAGGAATGATACGACATGATTGTCATAACACGGAAATGTGGAAACAAATTAAAAAATGCCTCATAAAATTAAAGAAATTAGGTATCCCCTATCCCAAAATACTGAAAAACTTCCATAAAAGGAATCAAGTAAACCCTTATCCCAAAATAAAATATCATGATAATACAAATTTCTCAATGCATTGGAGTGATTTCAGGGAGCATCAGGCATGAGAATTTTAATCTCATGCATAAGTGTTCCACATAGATCACATAACAGGGATTCATTCAACATCATCACTTATTCCATGATAAACTAAAGTGGAATAAAAATATCAATAAATATAATCAATATTTATATGTTCATAATGGTTAATACCCTTGATCGAGAAATTTCCAACGTATTCCCTACATGATGATTTTGGCATATAAATTGCGGCGCCATTTCAGTAGCATAACAACATCACATGTAGATTCATAAAATGATTTGATTAGAGGGAAAGTGATCTATCGTAATTTAGACATGAAATGGATAGTAATTGGATCATGGATCATAACATCCATTCATAGGAAATTTAATATGATATTCATATTATTAGAGAAATATTTGAATGCAGATGAGGAGAAAGAAATCCATTACATAATTTAGGTATTATAACAGGTGTACATGGTGGGGATTAAAGAGATTGAAAGGGGTATCTCATCATTCAAGTATAATAATTTATTTATGATGTAGGTGTGAAAACATACATGATCAATTGTTGTTGAAAAATAAAAGGGTATAACAATATAAGGAAACATGGAAAAATGATAAAGTAAGGAAACCCTAACATGGATGTGTGATCCCAAATCCTTGGGAGAGGCTTCATGATTGTTTGGAGGCACCATGGGAGGAATCCAAAAAGTGGAGATTAGAGTGAGGAAGATCTTAATGAAGTTTTTGTAATGAGTAATGTGTGATTGGGTGGGATTATATAGGAATGGTGGGGGAATTCTTTTTTTTATGTTTTGGACACTACACACTATAATATTCAAAACCACAAACAGAACCATGTTTTTTGCCAATGGTTTCTATCCAATGGTATTATATAAAAGAATTTTATTAGAAAAAATACTGACGTTATAAATTTTTTAGGTTTTATGATGTAGAGGTGAGATACATTTTTTAAGACATGAACTTAAAATAATAAAATATGATATACATTTTAGAGGATCACTAAGGCCGTATAAAATAATTCAAATAAATATAAAATTAAATTATTTTAATGTTAGAACATATATTTCATCTATTTCCTCTTTTATGGTATTTATTACATCCCTATTGAGTCATTATGATGTCATAAAACACATTATATATTTATATAGTATTTTATTTTTACCCAAAAATTTGACTCTCTAAAAAAATTATGAAAATTACACCATTGGATAATTTTTACATCCACATTCCAAAAATAATATTCATTTTATCTAAATAATTTTTTAAATATTTGAATTTTCACTTCTAAAATGATAACATACATTTATTGAAAATTAGAGGGGATTTGAAAAAAAAATTACATTAATAAAATTTATATTTTACATAATAAAAATTTTATACTCATTTATTCTAATCAAAAATAATTTGATCATAATATTTTATTAAAATAGAAATTATTTCAAAAATTCATTAATTTCTTAAAATAAATATTTTAAAGCATACATTGATTATTTTATATTATAAAAATATAACTCTTATCAAAATGATTACCTTGTCTTTTTTAGATGAGGTAATGATATAATCATCATTTTAAAAAAATTATAATATTATTAACCAAAACTGTAAAGTATATATTTCTCGAAAGCACTAGTTTTTACACAAAAATTCAATTTTTCAAATATGCCAATTTTTTACGAAATTATATTCTCATAACAGAATTGGTGGAATAATACCATTACATATAAAAAGGAATTAAAAAATAAATAACTAATATCTTTTTATATAACCCCTTATAACACCCCCATATGACTTAATGGTAAGGTGAGTTATAGTGACAGACTGTTGGGTCGGCTCAGATAACATCTTCTTGATGGTAATCTCTATTAAATTGATCTTCTCTTATAGGAGATTCCATTCAAGATTAATATGTTGATGCTCAAATTGGGCTTGGTCAATTGGGTAGCCTATTGAGACTACATCTGTTCCATGCTCTGAAAAATGTGATTTTTATGGCCCAAGACTTCTAGATGAGGCCATTATCTCCATTCCTATGTTGATATGATTTTTTAAAACCTTATATTTATATTAATTGTCTGATCATTGTTCAACATTTATATTTTCAATGGTAATGATTCATAATGGTCACTTAAACCCAAAAATAATAATAATAAGAGTTTATGCATTTTCAATTTCTATAAGTCATTAAAATAAATAGAATTTTATTCATAGTGATCAGGTTGTTACATGAATACCATGTAGAATAAAGCCAATATGAGGAAATTTAAAGTTCTTTTTCTTGGGGTTGATATAGAGACAACCATATTGGGCCATATTCAAACCCCTTATCAAAATATTAATAATCAGTAAATAATATGTTCATAAGTTGATTTTGGGTAACGAATTTGGGGTTAGTATTATTCAATTCGAAAATTTCCACTATATTGGGTAGACAAAGGTTCTCAATTCATCATATATCATAGCCATTTATTGGAATTATAAGGTCATGTTGAATACACTCATTAATATCTTATTGAACTAACATTTTAATGACCATGTATCAAAAATATATATCATGTATTTCTCTGAAGAAATCATCATCAACAATTTTCTATGTAGAGTATTGTGAAACCGTATATTACCATCTCTTCATTATATCATTACTGCATGAAAGAATAGAATTATCTAAAATTAAAAACATCTCATAAAATGAATACAAAACTTTATGATCAAAGATATTCTCCCCTATTACGAATAAATGGTTTTAAACAAATCTATTTAATTTGAATATTTTCCATTTCAACTAGAGTGAAGTGTGTATTTATAATTGGTCAATTGACCAGCAACACTTTCACATGAATACCTATTGCCTTAGGTGAATAATGAATTAATTGAGGATTTTAACCTTTCCAACTGAAAATAACATCATATAATAAGATCATATGGTTGACTTGATGGATACTTTATGAATTCAATATAATGATTCCACTTTGGTTCTATTTTGTTTTGGGTACTAGGTTACCCCTATCATAATTAGTGTTCACATTATAAATAGATAAATAAATACTTTTTATAATTTTAAGAGGTACTTTCCCACACTTTATATGGGTAAATATTGGTGAAACCCAGTACTGATAAATACCCATGATCAGTGTCAGTCAATGTTGTCATGTTTCTTGATGAAATTCATAGGCACTCCATGTTAATGATGTTACCACATTTATTATGTAACCATAATTTTAAATAGATTATTGGGGTTGAAACTTATGTCATTTCTCACTCATTGGGACATTCCATCTAACAAAAAATGTAAAATTATGTGTCTAAAATTTTACATCCTTCAGCCAGTGTGGTGGAAGTTTTTGACAATAACATAACGAGAAAACCAAATAACATCATGTATGTTTGCTACCCCAAATTTTCCGAGACTATTATAAAATATAGAGTGTATAATGTGTATATAATTGTATTTATTAACTAATTTTTTTAATCCCCATAACATGAATTTTGAATTTAATTTTTTTATCGATGTTTTGATTTTTATATCCATGAAAATTAAATCCATCATCTTCAAGGATGAATACACTTAATATATACAAATTTTTCCCCTGTTTAGAAATATATGGCCATTTAATTGAGGGATCCCCATATTATATAAAATTATTATGTTAAATCCTTTATATTAAATAATTCTTGAGAAACCTATCATTTACCAACGTCAAAAATCATAAAACTTCTCCAAGAATAGATGATGGAAGGATATGATAAAACAATATAATCTCACCAATGTTGTAAACATCAAAACGGCATAAAAATGTAATTTATGTTCTATACACTGCAAAATTTTAAATGATAAACATTAAAGTATAATTTTGTTTCACATATATGATATTATATATATTTAAATTATGATATACATACATCAAAAAAACCAATAGAAGATAAAATATACCTCTAAAATACACCTTAATTTTAATTTTTATGAGATGAAGGGATTTAATGGTTGTCTGGATTAATAAAATGTCTCTATTAATTATAGGGTTTGATAAAAGAAATACTCAATATTATGATAATTAATGACAATGAATATTTATATACCTTCTCATGTAATTATTATATCCTTAATTAATGATGCCACCTATCCAAGGAAAACCCTTGATTCACTATGTGGATAACCTATTGTAATATCTCTATGAATTGTTGCTAATAGAGGAAATCAATGTATAAGAGAAAAACTCATATAACCTCATTAAGGTTATAATAAATTAAAATTCTAGGTTTTCTAATAGTGAGACAATTTTAAACACTATGAAATTTTTCATTCTATAAATATGTGATTATCAAGTGTATTATAATTTCAAATTAACCTCCGTCTTCATGTGACAAAATTTAATCCTTAATTATATAGTTATGGATGTTCAAAAAGATTGGAATTGGTCCTCTATTATTTCATCATCTTATCCATCCTTTAAATTTTAGTATAAGGGAAGGCATTAGAAAATTTAAATTCTATATAATATATAAAAGTGTAATTTTAAATTGATGTGAAATTTATATATGGGACAATCCTATCCTATGATGTGGTTTATCAATTACATCCCAAAAATGTGACAATCACATCAATAAACAAATGAAAAAAATTAAATTTTTTATTTCTCTATAACATTTATATTTTGATTTTGGGGGAATTTGGAAAAACATTTTGTAAAAAATAATGCTCACTACATCAAATGGACATTTAACCAACTATATATGAATCTGGTTAATCCATAATTAGTTTTCAGAATCTACCTAAAACGATCTAAAAGGGATAATATTATATACACTAAATATTATTCATGTGTTCATGACATGGGGAAACATAATCATAATAATGGTTTCAGATTAAATTATGTATTATAAAGATTAAGAAATAAAAATAAAAATTGATGTGTGATCATAGAGTGAGAATACGGGTATAATTAGGGTACATATAAAACATATACTCAATAAATAATAGATCACATATCATATAATATGACTCAACATAACATAATACAAGAATCAGTGAATAACAATTATTCATATGGTCATAATATATAAATGAGAATAAAAATAACATAATATGATCTTTCAAATAGGGAAAATACATTAATATAGGGTAATAATACATCCATGAGCCACACCATCAGCATCCATACTTATAATAATCTAAAATGTAATTATAAATGCTTATCCCATGACATAAAATAAAAAACCAATGAATTAGAGGGAGATACAAGGAATCAACTTTTCATTCATATATATATACATGTTCTATAAAAATATCATACACATATATCATCAAAAAGAAAAAATTAAAAAAAATATAGTTTCATAAAACTGTAAAATGAAAATAATTTAGTTTTTTTGTATAATGATACATAGTAGTGATATTGAATTTCATTTAATATAACGTAATAATCCTAACTAATGATAATGAAATTATTTTCCATTATAAATGTTTTCATAAAAGGAAATATATAATAACTCCACGTATGATAAGAACATGAAAATACCATGGAAAATAGATGTATATACAATGAAATCAAGTAACATTCACAGTAAATACCAATAAATCATGATAATAAATATAGTATTTAAAATTTATATATAAACATTATATTACTAGGATAGTAATTTCCATAATCAATAAATTTGTAGAACCTAGAAAAACATTCATTGTTTTATATATCAATACATGATTCAAGTTACATATTAACATTAATTTTTTCTATACATTTAATAGATCATGTTTCAGAGAGTTTTTCGTTTTTTTTAAATGATGGATGTTTGGGAGATGTAAAGGTGGTTTCAAGTTAATATTGAAAATTTTTATCTCATTGGGGTTTGTGAAGGGTTGGTGAATGGTTAGGAAAAACCATGCGGTTTGGCCTAGAAAACTGTGTGCCTTGTGATAAGGCACATTGAGGGGGAATATGGTTTTTCCCAACCATGTGAACCCCTATTTAAACTTTTTTCCCATTGAAATTGGGAGTATTGATGATTGATTCCTGGTTAAAATAATTATTCATACTAACTTTGTATCCCATCCATAATCATAGGGAATGTGTAAGGTTTTCATTTGAAATGTTTTTATCATGCTAACCAAACCATGAAACGATATATGATGAATTTTAATCACCTAAAAACTCTTCTAAAGATCATGGGACCTCAATTTAAGCATTTATCACCCATTCATAACTTAATATGACTCTATGGACTTTGGGATCTCTCAATACATGAAAATGACTCCTATAACAGATTATATTTACATATCAAAGAATTATTGAAATGATTTAATATCCCTAAAATATTAATATCTCAACATTATTATTATTTACCAATTATCCTTTATCATTCTCCTGTAGAGTTATTGACCATCATAAAATTGATGAAACTAAAATTTTACATGACGGATCTTGGTAAAAGGGTTGATTCATTAAAACCCTTTTCTTGTGTTCTTTGTAGGTGTTTAAAATCATTGGTGTTGTTCTTGTTGATCATTTCATTAAAGGTTATAGTTTCCATACGACATTCCTATACATTAAATACATTAAATTGATTCATTGATTTGAAATTCAGTTATAAATAATTATTCAACCCATATTTGAGATGATATGATGTTTTATTAAATTTAATGGACTCTATAAATCCCTCAATATTAAAGGAATAGAAATTATTTGTTTTATTTATTGAAAAGTGTGGCTTCAATTGATTTTTATTTTGTTGATAATATATGAATTCTATTCTTGATAAAAATTTCATTAATTGAAAATAATATTATGATCTCTACGTTAATGAAAATATATGTTTTGGTTTTGAAATGAAATGGAAATTTGAATATGGTTATTGAGATATTGTATAGTTAATGATGAATTTTTTTAAATGAATGACTTTTCAATGAATGGTTGATGAAATTTATTAAATAAATATAATTCAATACTCAGTATCTAGTAGTTATTTTGGATTTGAAATATAATACCCTAACACTATTTAAATGGATTTATGATGAGTCTTCTCATTATACAATGTATGAAATGATTTTTGGTGATGTGTCCCCTATGTTTGTGTTGATAGATTATATTAATGGCTTATATCTTAGGGAATTGTGAACAAATATTGGATGAAAGAATTAATATTCAGAAGTGTTAGATCACTATTGCAGTAAACCAATGAAACATAGGGGTTATGACCATTTTATACTTGATTGTACTTTCAATTATCTTTGTAATTTATTTATTCATTCTAGTTTTATTATATAAATATTTTATATTATATTATCATTAATTAAATTTTTATACATTAAAAATAGAGTGATTTAAATGATTCATTTGTGATAAAATTATAAACTAATTTCTCTTTTATAATTTATATAAACTAAATTAATTAATGATATATTGTTCTAGAATAGAATTTTGAACCATTTTTGGTATCATATTTGGATATTTTCTTCAAAAACACCGTTTTAATTTATTAATTTTATGATTATATTATGAAAATTCTAGGTAATCGTAAATTAGAAAATGTAGATGGTGGATGTTCACAATTCATGGGACCTGGAGTGTTGTAGGTGACCAGTGCCAATGTCATCCATAAGTTAAGTGAGTTTCTATGCGATGTTACATGCGAGATATTGTTTTTATGGGTGATTAATTGTTTTTATCATTTATTTACATATGAATTTATTGTACTTTATCCAAGAGTATTTTTTGGATTTATGATTTTTTATTTATCATCCATTTTTTATCATTCATTTGGAAAAACATCCCCCTTTTTATTGATATGAATCCTGGTTCTAGTCACCAAACCATTGCGATCTGGACACCTATCAGGCTATTTCTAGAAGGGAATGAGTATACATATAGGATAGTAGTTAGGATGGTTTATATAGAAGTTGTATTAATAGATTAGGTAAGTTTCCTCATTAATTTCAGTATATATGTTTGGTTATCCAGTTATACATAAGGTACAATTTTTTAGACATTAGGTTCTGTTTTGGGTGAGTTCCTAGAACTCATTTATCATAGCGAGCCTTGATTCTACGTAAGATTTTTGGAAAAGGGACCCTTTGGAATAAATTTATTTGATTCTAATATCATACATACATTTTATTTTTGTATTTTGAGGCCCTATAAATTTTTAATTCCCCTTATTTTTGTTATTAATAGGTATTTAATTATTTAATTTTTTGTAACTACTTTCATCTTTTTATTCATTCTATTCAACCATTTATTGATGTATATATCTTTCATAATATTTGATTGAATCCATTTAAGACACATCCATAATTGAAACAATTTAATAGATATAATCTAATCAATCATCCATTATAATTTAGATAATTAAAAGATTACTTTTGACATTTTGGAGTTTGTTGATGTAAGATGCATTTCAGATCTTGAAGAAGAGAAAAATATTTTCCATTATTGTTTGTTGATTACTTATAAAAAAAGATACCCTATAAATCTTATATGTGTTACTTTTCTCACACTAACCATCTGGTTTTATCCTAATCATATTCATTACCACCCTCCCATTTCGCTTCTACAATTCATCTTTCCCTAGTGAAATGCATATTTTTTATTTATTTTAATTATCGTTATATATTTTTCATAGTTTTAATTTTATAATAATTATTGAAAATGTATTGAAAAAATATTGAATAATTAAAAATTAAAAATATTTATCAAATGATAATTTTTGTTCAACCCAAAATGTTATCAATTTATATATTTTGATAAGAAATAAAATCATTAAGAGATAATTCTACTAATTTCCTTGATTAATTATAAAAAATTTCATTAGATAATTTACATTAATTAATCATATAAAAATAAAAAGTAATTATCAAAAGATAAATATTTCATGAAATTATTTGAAAAAAATAACAGCGAACTTTCAATTAATACTATTAAAAAATCATTAAATAATAATTTCAATAATTATATATCGATAATTATTATCATTACAAAAGGATAATTTTGGGATTATGAAATGATAAATATTAACATTAAAAAATAATAATTGTGATATTAGTAAAGAATGTCTATTAAATTTATGAAATGATTATTTCAAAAAAATGACAGTATAATATATAAAATGAAACTCTTCAACGGATAATCACATTGCAATTATTAAGAGATATATATTTTAAATTAGAAGGTGATAATTAATTGGAATTATCAATGGATAGTTATAAGAATTATTAAATGATAAATGTGATTTTATTACAGGATAATTATTAAAATTACTATATAACTATTTTTATCTTATTAAGAAAAAATTATTATAGAATTTTATATAATAAATTTTAAATATATAATTATAATAGATGATTTATGATTAATTTTCATGATTAAATTATAAATATATAATCTATAGTAAATTATAATAGTAAAATTATTATCATGGGGAAGATAGCTACTGCCTGTACTGGCCTAGAATTATAATTCAATAATTTTATAGAAGAGATAAATTATATTTTCATGAGATATTTTGTCTTTCAAAAATAAAATAAATTATTTTAATTCTAGGTACCCTTGAAAAAAATCATGCATTGACATGATTTAATTTAATATAATAAGGCCACGAAAAGGTTCTATTGATAGTAGAGGTTTCTATAATATCAATTCAACCTCAAAGACTTTTTTATAATTTCCTTTTACATTTTTGACGTTTGAGATAAGAATTTTCTCATATTTTTGGATTACATGTGAACATTTTATCATTATTATTATATTTGTTTGTATTTTGACTGGATGTTCTTGATTTTGACCTCATGATACGATGTGGGTCACCCATACTACCCATTTTGATTCCATGAGTGATATTATTTTATTTTTACCCTAATTAATTATGATGAAATTTTTTTTATGATGCTATATAGTCATGATGATTTTATTTGACTACTTTGCTTCTCCCCACGTATATATGTCACTATTACTTGGTTGTTGTGATTAGTATATGAGATATCTAGATCATCATGACTAATTATCCAATGGTGGGGGATGTGTTTGAGGAAAATAATAGTGATGAGGGCCCTAGGCGTAAGATAGTGGTTTGAAGTAGCCATGGTGTCATGTCAAATGATTTATCATGGTAGCCTTCATTTCTCATTTTCTATTCACCATGTGATAAAATGGTCAATGTGAGTAATTTATATTATTGTCAAGATGATTCGGTTAACAATATTCTATTAAATGTTCTATGACACAGAGTATTATCTCCATGAAACCTTGAGTATTCTATACAAGGTCTTGGATTATTCTACCGACTAACTTATTAATGTTCCTACATGGAGATAAAATAGGTACATTAAGTGGTTGTGGAATGTTGGTGGGTTAACGACTAATTGATTTCTTATTTCATTTAAATATTTGATACATTTATTATTATTATGGAATATATTTAAATACATGAGCACATCAATTTAATGGTGGATTTGTGGTGTCCTACTGAGTCTTTTACCAATACAATACTCAAATTTTTTTATGTGCAATTAAATTTCAGATAATACTAGGGAAGGGAAAGAACCCTATAGCGAATCTATGAGTAGGTGAATCATTCAGATGGAATGGAATGACATAGACTCTAAAGTAACGCAAAATAATTATATTTATTATATTATTTCATTACTCTAGTAAACCTTCAATTTGGAAATGTCTTATTTATAAAAAATAATCCCATCTTTAGTTAACTCTTTCACATTGATAAATCATATTATTTTGTTTTTTATTGTTATGATTGGTGATTTTTTTCCATTTCACTAAAAGTACAATATAGTCTCTTAGGTTTCCACATGAGACTATCCTTTCTTGTCAAAAACCTATTATGTACAGGGAGGCGCACATGAGGTCATGTTTCTCTCTAGCTCAACCTGGTCTTATCGGTGATAATGATACAATTTGTATTTATAAATGATGGTCTTGGGGAATTATAAAGAGTTTATCAACCTCAAGTATGGAAAATATTACCAGGACTTTGTATGAAACCTTTTTTACTGAACTTGTTTAGTTATCTCATGAGGTAGTAATTAATAAGAATATAAAGATTCAAATATATGAAATGGGTATTTATTCTAAAATCTAATCTTAATATTTCATTCTAAAAATACTTAATTATGTTTTCATTTTTTATAGAGAATTTTTATATGATCTTTAACTTGTTGGTTATTCAAGTTTAATGGGTGTTTTTTTTACTCTTATAGTGCGTAATATTCGAGCATTCAAATTGAGTTTGTGATAAAAAACAAAAGAACTATATTTTCTGTCATTGATCTGGAAACCTCTCCATTTATTTCCACATTTTTTCATCCACAAACAATGTCATAAGACAATTATAATCTAATTGTAGTTAGGTGAAATCATATTCTTTAATTACTAAGGGGTTTTAACCACATTCATTAGAAACAAAGATTCCTCATGTAGTAGAATAGTCTCCAGTGGATAATGATGTTTGTTCACCATTATTGATAGTTACCATCATGATTTATTAATCATTAGAGGCTGGATAAATTTAATATATTTCATGTAATTTTATGATATAGACTTTTATTTTGACCGTTATAATCCTTCTTACATAAATTTTGACTCATGTGATGGATATTACCACTGTCCATTAAAATAGGAGAGACCATGGTCTCTAATATTCTACTTGTGTTTCTCTATTTAAATGGTTTTGATTATGTAAAATTCTATAGTCATTATTAAATGCTTTCTTAAATAATTCTTGGGATTTTCAGGTTGATTTCAGCTAATTCATGGACTATCTATTATCATTTATGAGACTCCATTATTACTACTGATGGGGTGTGTCATGTCATACATAGAAAATAATGTATGAGTTCATGTTGAGTATGACTATACATTACAAATATGATAATGAAAATATCATTTTTTTATTTTGACCTAGATTAATAATAATTGAGTAGTGATATCCCTCTATCTTATAATTTTTATGAATTTTTTATATTCCATTTATGTTTCATTCTATAAGTATGGGTAGTTAAGTATCCCATTTACATGGTACCTTCCACGTAGTGACTATATATTCCTTTATACCATATGTTACATGCTAAATTGATTGAGGTGAAAACATATTTTGGTGATTTTATGATAAAAATATTTATACTACTATGTGTGTCACCATGGGTGAACCTATTCATTCTTAAATGATACATCATCTGAGACATCACTTATTCATTTAGTAGAAAAAATAAATCATGTTATTTTATGAAAAAGTATATATTGTCATCCTTTCATGGACTTTTTACACATTTAATGGGGTGATTTGGTTCTCAATGTTGGATATTTTTTTTGGTTACAACTAGTTGATAATCATAGAATCTAACATCCCAAATCCTCAATAATGATTATTTGTGTCTATTATGAGTTACATGTGATGAAATTTTATTAAAGTAATTCACATGTAGTTTTTTTGGAAGTAATGAACATGATATTCCATGAGTTTGTAGACTAACTTTTATATGTCATTTTGGATGATATTTTGGTTTTATCCTAAAGTGAATAAGACCATTTTGACACTTGAGAGATGTTATAGAAATATTTTTGCATCACTAAAATTAGATAATGATTTTGAAAATTAACATATAGAATTTGGATATGATTTTTATGGGACACATAGTCTTCAAAAATGTTATTTCAGTCAATCATGAGATTTTTTTATAGTTATTACTATGGGGAAACTATGTAGCATTTTTTAGATTTGGTAAATTTTAGGGTTGGTGGAGTACTACTATTGGTGTGATAGATATTGCTTGATGTTCTCTTCTACAATGAACACTCTCAATTGGAAGGGAATGATTATTATCTTGGATTTGAATATTAATAACCATTTTTATGAGTTTGTTAGTGTTTTAACATCAAGGAAAGTTTTAAAAGTTAGATAATATGGATAGTTATATGTGGTGTTTTTGATGAATCCTTTTTGGGTTTTGGTTCCATTATTATAAAGGGTGATAACATGAAGGGCTATGGATCCATATAGAATAAGACAGCCTATGAGAATTATCTAAACAATAATATTGAGACCTCAACCATGATTCATGCTCTTAATAAATAGTGAGACTAAATTTTCTAATAAAGATATGATTTTTATTATAAACATTAAATATTGAGTTATATATTCTATCAAAATTATTTGAACCTTCAATTGAGGTTTTGGTGGAGTAGTATTATTCATATAATTTTGATAATAACTACGTGATTAGAAAGTGGAATTTTGTTTCTTGTTCGTTAAATATGATTTTCTTGTCCTTTTCATTGAATGAATTATTATAATAGAGGATTCATATATATATATCCATCCTCAGTTTCATTTAGGATTCTCGAGAGAAATGATAAATAGTATTTTGAAAAAAAATTAGTTGACCTCTTCTCTTATTGTGATGATTATTAAAGAGAGACACAATGATAAACAATCTTATCAAATTTGAGACTCTTTTTTATGTGTAGAAAAATAGATAATTGTCTTTCTCATCAAGGGGATGTCATAGGATACAAAAACTAATATATTATGAATCATATAGTGAGAAAGTTATTTAATGGGGGATTCAATATATTTAGTTATCAGTTCACCCTGGAAACATGAAAATGATTTACTAAATGTTGTTTCAATTATTGTAGATATGTATATGATGATACATTACTAAAATTTTTTCTCATTATTATACATATTAGTAGTTCACGCCCATGAACCTTAATCCTTTGAGTTTTCTTTTCCCAATCTAGTTCCAACTTGTATGTAGGGTGATACTTCAATTGAATCTATGGATTGGATTCCTCATACCCATTGAGGTAAAAATATGGTTTTATTAATGATCATCTGAGTAAACAAGCTAACTCACATTTCACCAATTTGAGATACAATCGAAGTTGTGAAATACAGAACTATCTAGATTATATAAATATTTAATATTTTCCCTAGTTATATATTTTTTAGTCTCTAATAGATATCCTAGGATTACCTTTCATTTCATGGAAATTCCACAAACAATAACAGTGATACATGGATAAATTATGTATAAAAAGTCATCCAATTATGGATGCATAAGTAGAATGAAACCTTTAGTTTCTTATAGACATTCAACAAGCTTCTGTTTCAAACTATGATAGACCTTGGGATATTCAATTGGGATATCTCATGATTTATATTTCAATATATTCTATTAATATATTCTATTGGACCATTTTGATGCCTTGTATGGGTGGACATGAATATAACCTTGGTGTTTTTCAGATATTGTAGTTTATTCATTGGTTGTATAGATTTTGGACCAACATATGAAGATGATGCTTCAATTTATTTTTCAGGAAATAGTAATGGAACTGAGCTGATTACAATCAGATAATGATGATAAATGAAGAAAATTTTATGTTTCAAATGGTAACTAGGTGTTTTTGTGTGTGTCATCTCATTTGGGTCATTGATGGGATTGAAATAATGAAACACATTTACTGATAATTGTGGTTCCTTCTAGGCTGTTGAGTAGGTGGGTAATTTGGATTAACATTTTCCCTTTCCACCATAGTTTATGTTGATCCACAATGTGATTCATTTATTATACACCCTAAAGGATCAGTCTCACACTATGCATGTCTTGATCAAAGAAAACCTTAACATGATTCCTGATTTATCCAGGACAAAGCATCTTGTCACAAATTTCAATTTTGAGACAATGGTTCTTCATTATAAGTCTATAAATTTATTCATTGTATCATGGTATCATGGTTTATATTTTCATGAGACATGAGATCGTGATGCACTAATAAGAGAGCAGTGGACTCAATTTTTTTTTGAATTCTTTTTCAAATGATTTTTGGGGACATAATGTTTTTATGGTGTACATTTTTTGACATACCATAACATTATTTTAAGTACCTATTGACCCATATATTGATCAATATTTTTTCAGAATATATAAATAGTTTCGATCAAAACATTATGAAAATTTGGGATGTTTAGATCTTGTTGGGTGTTCTTTCAGGTGAAGATTAATAAAATTTAGAGATTTTTGGTGTAGTAAATTATTGGAAGAAGATTAGTGAGAACCATATTGTTTCCCTAACAATAAATTCATCCTAAGATGACCAACTATATGTTGATACACTATTTTTTAGGAAATTACATCGACTCTTTATACCGGGAAATATTGAATATCGGGGTATTTCGTGGATCGTTATTTGAAATACTAACCTTGGGAAAAAACTATGAACCTCACCAAAATGTGTATAATCTTGACTTTTTCTATTGTTTTGTTAGACTTTTTATAGGTATTATATTTTTTAGTGTTGAGTACATTATTTTTGTCTTTACCATAGGTTGTGTTTGGGTTTTAAATTGAATATAATAAAGGAAATTGTGTGGTGAAAAATAGGCACACAGTTGGGGAAAACCATGAACCCCAACCCTACAAGAAATACAACCTTAAAAAGCGGAAATTTTATGGTTGGCTTCTGGTTTTTATAACCTTGATCCCTGTTAAGAGTAATATATAACCCCAATAAATGAGGTGAAAATTTTAGGGGCTTAATTAGTGAAAACTGTGTGCCTCTACCCAGTGAACTATGCATGACACATAAGTTGACGCGACAATTAGTTGTTTATTTACTCGGATGGCCAAACTAATACCAAATAGACCCCCATTGACTCCTAAGTGGTATTTCATGATTTTGGAGATTATTGGAATGATTATGAACCACCCTAAAATTCATTATTTGTGATTTTATGTCTGTATCGAAGATTTAAATCCCTCCCTACAATTGGATTCTATCCCATTGTTTTCTAGTTCATTATCATTTCTTATTAGATAATTGAAAGTTGCTATTATTCTATAATGACTCAATATTGAAATGGTTTTGGGGATCAAGATCAAGGATTGTAGATCTAGATCTACATTAGATTGAATCATTTAATCTACATTTAGTGTTTCATATCTTGATCTCATTCTAAATTGTTGTTCCAATCAAATATCAGGGATTTCAATTGTGTGATCATTCGTCAACCAATTGAATTAGGATGTCTATAAATAAAACCCCATAGTTATTATTTAACTTGTTTTTTTAGAGTTGTTGGATTTATATTATATTTATGTCTACAATGTTATTCATTCAAATTAATCAATTTTGTGAATTAATTAGTTTAGGTGATGTGAATTGGGGATTTCGGAATTATGGACTTGTAGATAATTAATTGTAGAATTAATTATCATATATACAAATTTTTTATTTGGAGATAATTAATTATGGAATTAATTATAGTATTTTTAGTGGAGTTTTTTTGAAAAATTAATTGTTTAATTAATTAATGGGTTAGAAGTATTTTATTCATTAGTTAATTAATTAAAGGGTTTATGAGATTAGTTAATTACTGAGTAAACTAATTGAATTATTATATTTATTTATTATTTTATTTGATAATGGAATTTATGTGAATTATTAATTATTGAATAAATTATATGATGAATGGTAACATGGTCATTTAGTTGTGAAATAAATAATTATCACACGGTCATTATAATGTATAAGGTATGAATGGTAACATTATAATTAAATGGTGAAATAAGAACGTGTAATACAAAAATTATAATTAGTAGGGAATTAATGGAAACATTTCCATTCACTTATGAATTAAATAATGGAAAAAATTTAATTTTATTTTTACATTGTTTTAATGATAACATAGAATTAAATTATTAATTAAATAATGGAAACAATGACATTTTGAGATAAAAAAATATCTTGGGAATACATATTGTTATGGCATGAGATAAATTATGGATTGATGAGTTGGTTTCAATGGGTACCTAAGAGTTATGTGGATAAATAATGATTCTTAGAAAATGTGGTAATTATTTACTTATTCATTGTAATTATTTTCCTTATAAAATTACATAAAAATTATTTTAATTGTAGATTGTTTTAGACAGTGTTGGTGGGGTCCTACTAAGTATTCCTCACCCCCACTAAATATTTTTTATTAATAACCAAATAGACATTGTATATTCTATATATGTTACATGAAAAGTAACTGAGATTGATGCATGAGTAGGGATGGAGCTTCGATGAGGGAACTGAATGTTGTTTGGGACGCGCTTGTGGAGTCATTAGTGTATTTATTTTGAGTTTCATTTTAAAAACATTAAATATTAATTGTCATGAAATTATTTCTGCTTTAATTTGATATTGTATTTCTAAATTTCTTTATTATAAGATAATTTTATTATTATAGTTGTATTTTCTTTTTATATTTTATTTTTATTTTCACAGGTGCATTAATCTTATAAAAGAGAGTATTGATTCATTATGATCCACTTATGAGTCTCTAGATTCCATTTGGTACCCACTACACTATGGGTAGGCATTCTTGAGGTCATGTGATAAACTGGATCAGGGAACCAGTGTGTGGAACACAAGAATGGGAATTAAAATGTTGTATCAAGGAGGATTCATTCCTGTTTCTTTTCTATTACTATTAGATTATGGTAGACATGAGACTAGGAAGATTCATGAAATGATTATGAGATCATGAATGGGAGTAGCTGACCCATGTATATGGGAGAAAGAAATAACACATGGTTAGGATTGTAGTTTATTATTTTTGATGTTACAGTTGAATATATTTTTCATGTTGGTTGATGTTATTGTTGTGTTCTATGATTATTGATGTTTTTATTTTTATGAATTTACTCATTGATAGGTATGTCATGAGAGATATGTTTTCATGCATTATTCTTGTAATATAGTATTATTATGTTTCATTCATAATTTTTAGGCATTTGAGGGATACTGGGTTATAGGTATGTTCTTGAAATTTAACTATTTTCACTTACTTGTGTAATTTAAATTAAAATTATACACAACCTGAAATTGAGAATGATTGAAATATTAAAAAAATGATTCAATAATAGGATAAATATCTGTCTAAATTCGATACTTGAATAAGGATAATTTTTTTACACTTTTTAATGATGAACTATGTGTAGTATGGTTATGGGTAGTAATAATGCCTCAGTATTGACCAAATGGCTAGTGTTTCAAGAAATAATTATTGTTGATTTGAATGTTTCTATCTTACCTAGTCATATTGTTTTATTGAACTCTGTCCTAAGGTGTGTGCTTGAAATTTTATAGAGTTTACCCCCAATATGAGACTTGTTGATAGGTTGACCATTAGACATGTCTATGAATGGTCCTCCATTGATGGAACCTGAATCACGGATCATGCATGGTGAGGAAGTAGGGGAGATTTTCTAAGAGAACATTTCTCAATTAATGAAATTCCTGGGAAGATACCTTGGGTTGGATATAAATAGTATATATGATCTGAAAAGGGAATTTCAACTCCCTTACCCTTTTGCTTTTTCTAGAGTGGGTGGACCTGAGAGAGTTGTGATCTGGGTTGAAAACATTGAGACAATACTTGAAAATATAGAGACTCTAACTAAGAGGGGGTCACAATTTGAGGCTTATATGATGTGATTATCAAAAAAGTGATTGTGGGAGATTTAGTAATGGACTAGTTAGACTGATGATAATTTATTGAAAGGATTATCTGAGAGTTTATTATGGAACTTCTACCTAGATACAATTAGGTAAAGGGATGAAAAAGAGTTCATATAGAGGACTTAGGTGAGATTAATTGTTTTGGAATATGTTCGATGCTTTATATGTCTTTAGTGCTCTGATCTAGTATAGTAATTATAGGATAAATTTATAAAAAAATATTTACATGATGGACTAAAGTGAGAGTGTAAGTCCAATGTTATCCTCTATCAGTTAGTGACCATTGTTGAGGTGGTGGATCAGGATATCATAGTTTTTTAGAACATAAATAAGGATTCCAGGTCCAAATAGGTGATTCCAGATAGATAATAAATATGTAAAATGTATGAGTGTAGGAATCATGTCTACCAAAAAATCATCAGGGGTAGTGGGAAATAGAATAAGAAGACATAGGGATCATTTTCACATAAAATATCTTGACTGACTTTTCACCAGAGTGGTAGGTAGGGACACTTCCACATACAGTGCTCTCAACCACCAGTAGAGTTCTGTCATTTTTTGAAATACGGGACATCAACGTATGTTCTGCAGAAACCCATAAAAGACCAGAGGTGGGGGTATCAATATGAATAATTAGAGTGTGGGAAGTGGGTATTACATATTATATCAGTCTGGTAAGTATAGTTCTGTAGACTAATGTGGTAGAGGTAGTGGACATGGAGCTTGGTGGAAGAGTGACCATATTAGTATATTAGTTATGCACAATGAGGTCAAACTAAATCAAAGGGGATTTTGGTAGAAAATTTCTATCCAGTACAATGTACACATTTGGAAAATGATGTTGGACCACCAATAAAGAGATTTACTATTCTTGTAGAATCTACTTTATCTACATATTTATTAGATATTGGATCCTCTCATTCCATTATTTATATATAACTAGATAAAGGATCATCTTTGGTGTGAGTTTTTTCCATTAAGTTATGATTATAGATACACTATTGGGACTATATTCTAGAGACATCTGTTTATGAAAGGACTGTTCTCTCAAAGATGATGAGTTTTTTTTTGTGTGGGATAACTAAATCCTAGACATGTTGGGATTCAACCAAAGAATGTCTATTGAATTTATAGTCCCATATCGAGCCTAGAATTATTATTATTGTAGGATATAAATTTTTATGACAACTATTGGTGACCATTACATTCACCATGGGTAGTTTTATATCCTAACTTCGGAGTAGGGATAATTACTCTAAAACTGAGAGAGTTGATAGGCTATGATTCTAGTCTATTAATGGATAATGTTCTTATACAAAAAGATGTCCTTCTTACCTATAATAAACAAGTTTCAATATGTATTCCTTGAATAAATATTGGTTTTTCAACCTAATAGTGATGTGGTATTCACTATCAAGCTCTTTTCAGGGGAATATCCAATTTCAATTTCACAATTCATAATGGCAATGGTATAACTTCTAGAGCTCAATACTAAAATAGAGGAGTTAGAGGATAACTGATTCGTATATCTGAGTACATCACCATGGTCTTCCCTTGTGTTGTTTGTAGAGAAAGATGATTTGAGTTTCTTAAAAAAATTGATTAAAAGATGATGAAACAGATGGTTTTGCAAAACTAATATCCTCTTCCATGATTCGACAATCTAACTGACCAGTTGAGAGGAGCATGTGTATTCTCAAAGATTGAAATTATATTAGGGAATCATTCGCTGAGATTTCTGACTTTTGATATATTTTGGGATGATTTAATAATCAATTAAGTCCACTAAGATTTTTTCATAATGGATTTTGGATTGATGAACACACCATCAATGTTTATGGACATGATTAATAGGATATTTTATAAGTACCTAGATCAGTTTTTATTAGTATTTATTGATGAAATCTTTGTATATCCAACACTCATGATGATATTCCCAAATTATTGACTACATTTTGAGCACACTAATAGAAAATTGTCCATACTCCATGATATATATGTGACACTTTGGGATCAATTATGTACAGTTCATGAGGAAAATCATCTCATAGGAAGTAGTGTCAGTAGATCTGGATATGGTTCCTATAGTGGTTTATTGGGATCATCCCAAGAACATGTTTTATATCTAAATATTATTTAGATCAATTTAATATTACACGATTTTTATCCAATAATTTTTTATTTGGATGTGCTAATTTTGTATTTGACCCAAAATGGGATAATGTTTTAATGGTCATATGGTTGTGAGGATTCCTTTCAAATGCTGAGTAAGTATTTGAAAAAATAACCGTTCAAGATCCTCCCTGAGTCTTGTGATGAGTATACATTGTATTATGAAACTTATGGGATTGGACTTGGAGCTGTGTTCATATATGGAGACATATTTGTGGAATATGGGCCTCTATTGTTAAACCTCAAGCACAAAACTATCTTACACGTGACCTCAAGATGGATATAATATTTTATACCTTAAAGTGAAAGAGACGCTCTATTTTATGAAAAAAGTTTACTTTGTATAAAGATCACAATAACATAAGATATATATTTTCACAGTGATATAAAAATTTAATGAGGTAGAGAGGGGTTGTGTATATGGAGTATTTGAATTTTGATCTAACACATATGCCCAGAAAGGGGAAAATGTTAATTCTGATTAGAGAATTAAAACATAGACACGTGCAGATTAAGATTCTTGTGGTGAGTGTAATATGATGAATTTTCTGGAAGAAATGAACATTTTGGTTGGGAGGGTTTAGGAGAAGATGAATTAGGTATTAGTTTTACCAAATTTTACACTGTTGAGATAGATCTGGGATAGGTAGTATGAAGATAAAATGTGTTTGACCCTGATGTAACTCCATGTAGGTGTGGATTAAACATAATATTAGATCATAAAAGAAGATGATATCATCTACGTCAAGAATCAAATTGTTGTGGATATGATAATACTTGAGGAACTCATACCGAAATATCATTCCATGGTGTTGATGGAATTTCCAGGTGTGACCAAAATATACCAAGACCTATGGAAACTTTTTTGTGGTCGAACATCAAAAATGATAGAGTATTTTTAATGTAATGATGATACCCCTTTATACTGGTGATGATAGAGCATCAATGACTTGGGGGTTTTCTATAGCCATTACCCATTACGAAGTTGAGGTTGGATGACTTGACTATGATAATTGTGGTAGAAATTTTGATGATAATTTGGATGAATCAATCAATATAGTCTATTGTGGTTAAATTGAAAACTATAGCACATTTATCTCTTATATGCGAAACCTTATCAATTGAGTAGTAGGGATAACAATATACTCAAGGTATAGTCCATCTACATGGGGTGACACATACTATAGTATCAAAATGACATTAAATATTTATATCATTCTTATGAAAAGGGTTATAAAGGGAACATGGTACATATGTTTTTTTAGTGTGGATTTCCTCACACATATAAGAGGTCATTCAGAGTGTACTGTAATTGTTCTTGAGGAAACTATGTGAGCATTTGTTATTGATGTTAGTGGATCTTGTGATATCCACTGTGATTTAGTAGAGTTTCCATATAACAAAATTTTTCATAAAACGATATATATGGAAACATAAAAGGCACATTATTGTAGGCTATGAAGATCACCGTTATGCTGGATAATGGGTGGTAAGTCTATGTTTTTTGGACCGAGTCTCTTATAGGAGACGTTGGAGTAGATACATCTAATTATGAAACCTATGGATATGGGTTAGTGTAGATAGAAATTATATGTTAATAGAAAATGATGACCCCAAGAGTTTACAGAGGGTGATCTTCTATTCCTTCGGGATTAACCTTTATTGGGTTATTGTAGGATACAGAGATAGGGAAAATTGGCACCTGTGTTTGTTGGAGGATATGGTTGTGGAGGGATTCTAACTTGTGGCATACTAATTATATCATATAGATAAATACATTGTTATGAATGAAATTTTATAAGATCCACAATAATGATTTTATCAACCTGAAAATTATCAATTGGTTGATATTTATGATATTGAGCTAGAGATAGATGCATCCTTTTGAGGAGAATCTAACACATTTTTTTGATCACAATAAGAATGCCTTGGGGTATGATTATGTTAATAGTTTCATTATTGTGAAAAAACAGGTGTGTGAAGGTCGAGACATGGGAAAGGTATGTTGATATAAGGACTCAGTGGTCCAATATTTTTGTCTTCTAATATTATAGATTCTAGGTAGTGAAGCTCAAGGATGAGCTATTATAAAGTGAGGATATTGTATGGTCTTGACGTTTTTTGGAGATTTATTTAACTAATTTGGAGGTACTTTTTTTAATTCTGAGTCCATTCATTTGGGTTTTACCTAGGGGTGTTTTTGGGTGAAAATTTCCGAAAAATGTATTAAATAGGATAGTTTACAGTTGGTTCATGGTTTGGAAAAACTGTGTTTTCCATCACAACAAACCATGCAACCCTAAATAGTGTGGAATTTCATGGTTGGTGCATGGGTTTTCTAAGTGTTCACCTTCTTAAGTGTATCCATGGACACATATATATGATGCACATAATTAGGGTGAACCATATTCGAATGTCCATCAAACCATGAATGGGATTTATGTTGATATTAAAATAAGTATTTTAATTTCCCAAACTACTAAAATAATGCCAAATTGATCCCCATTGATCACTATGTTGTCTTTTAATATTTTAGATCCTTCCAATTGGATTCCAATCCATCCATACCTCCTTTATTCATGATATAAAGTTAGGATCAATTATTTTCATCCCAATTGATATATAGATTCTATCCCATTGAATTCACATTCATTATACATTCTTATTCAATCATTGAAATGGGTTATTCATCTATGTAGATTAGATTTATATATATATATATATTGTTTTCTGGATCTACATCAAGGATTTTATATATAGATCTATATTATAGGGATCATGTTAGATTTAATCTTGATTTATGGATTAAGATTTAGATCTCGCCGTATGTCATGTGGCTTAAATTTTGCTATTTTCCATTAGATGATCATTCTTCAATAAAATGATGTATCTGTTATATAATTCAAATCCTATATTTTGTATCTAAATTAAATTTATTTAATAGAATAATTTCTTGTAGATTTTTAGAAATTTTTATCTTGATTTGAATTATTTAATTATAAAAATTATTTAATTAAAGAAATGTGAATTAGGGATTTCAAGAGTATGTGTTTTGGGGAATTAATTATAGATTTAATTATGGGATATAGATATTTTAAATTTGGATATATTTAATTGTGTAATTAATTATAATATTATTAGTGGTGTGTTTCTATTAGTTATTTGTTTAATTAATTAAGGGTTTTGATATACTTAATTAATTGAGGAATTAAATAAGGGGGTTTCTCTAATTACTAAATTGTCTATATAACTAATGGAATTATTATATATAACTAATTTTTGAATTGTTTGTTTTATTGATGTTGATAATATATTGCCAAAATTAATTATGTGTTTAATGATAACACATTCATTCAGTTGTAAAATAAATTATGGAAACTTTGTCATTCTAATTTATAAGATATGTATTGTAACATATTAATTTAGTTGTGAAATAAATATTGATAACATGGACATTTTAATGTCTATGGGATTAATAATAATAGGTTCATTCAGTTTTCAATTAGATAATGGGAAAATGGTAATTTTATTTGTGTATTTTGGGAATGGTAATATGGGATTGATGTATGGATTGATTATTTTTTACAATGGAATTTTAATATAAAATATCACTTCGGAATACATCGATCACTAACATGAGACGATGTAGGTATTGAGGAATAGGTTTTCACAAGAACCTAAGAGTTATGTGGTTAAATAAATATTAATTGATATTGAGATAAATGGCCACTTATTCATTGTAATTATTTATTTATACAACTACATGCACTTTCATTTGACTTCATATTATTTTAGATGATATTACTGTTCACCTACAATGTTGTAATCACAACCTTCTTGATCTTGTTTATCAGTAGCATAATAGTCTTTTTGAATAAACGACACGATAATGGAAACGACCCTTAATATTTTGGGTTATTTGTGACGGAAATTGGATGAGGTAACCCTAAGTGGTTCGAGAACCCCTCGAGAATACATCAAGATTTTTTGGGTATTATTTTATACAATTGACATGTTCATTGACATGGTTTGTTTTTTATTTAGTTTTGATATTATATTGCTATTTTTTATTAAGGTAATTTTATATATATATAGTTATATTTTATTCCACTGTTTTTTATTTCCTTTTACTCGTGTATTAATCTAAAAAAAGAGTGTATAGTATCCCCGTGATTGACTTATCAATCCCTCATGGCTAGTCTTAGGCCTCTGTCATATGAGGAGGTGTGATTGAGGTCATGTAACTGATAGGGTCTAGGCACTATCATGTGTCACATGAGATGATACATTATAGAAATCCCATTAGGGTATCACATTTGGTTCATGTTAAGTACTATTTGTGTATCCCTCACCAGAAAAACTTGCATGTAAAATTTTATTCTCTCAAAAATTATTTTATAAATTCTTAGACCCCATGTTTAACCAACAATAAACTATATTCAACCCCAAAATGTTTCCAAGATTTTTTAATATTATCATGAGATGAAAGTGAATCATCATAAAACCACTAATTTTCAATGAAATCAAATGTGATTTTGTTTCATCTTTTTCTGATAGGTAAATATGGTATCACTTGGTTATTCATAATCATCTGTTCATTCCTTCATTGTGAGTGATTGATAATAATGATATTAACATATCTCATATTCAAATTAATTTAATTTTATTCAATAACTTCATCCACAATCTCCTTCACATTTATTTAGTGTTGGTGTTTCTTATTGTGTGTTTTCATTTATATGATCTGGTTATTAAAGGTTGGTGGTTCTATAAGGATGAAAGTGATAATTAAAAACCTATAAGATTTATTTTTTTGAAATGAGTTTTTGTTGTTAATTTTGAAACATATAATTGATATTATTTAATGTTTTCATAAAAAGGTAACGTATTGTGAAAACCCACGATTTCAATTTAATTGAAATTGTTTATCAGATTTTGTGACACCTAATGTCTCAAATTGAAATGTGGTGTTATAAAATAAATTTATACTTATTCGCTAAATTAATTTTGATAATTAAATATATATTTATAATGGAGTTAATTTACGGAAATCTATGATTTTGATGTGAAATAAAAAAGACGTGTATAATAGGGAAGTTGTTAAATTAGACGGTGGTTGATGATTTGATTTGGAATGACTGATTTGATGATGAATAAAATATTGATTTGATTTATTAACGTTGATGTGATACTAGGTAGTTATTATAAAATTCAAAAAACCATTCTAGGACCCTCACGCTTTAGTAATGTATTTATGAGGACAATAATACCTAAACCAGGTTCAACATGATTCCCTAAGATGGGGACCCTAATGGTGTATTAATTGATTATCCAGATGGATTTAACCTTTGGGAAGTGTGTATAATTAATAGAACCATGACTGATGAGTTATTAGTGGTATGATTATATTACCTAATTCTAATGTCACTTGTGTTTTATGAAAATGGGGATTTAATTTGACTTGATTATAAATTCCATTATTTATAGAACCGATTTATTTATCTGAGTTGTTTTATATAAATATTTTATATAAAATTTTTATTTTATCATATTTTGATACATCAGCCTTATATTTACATTATATTATATTTTATTGAAAATATGTGAATCCTTGTCCATAATTTTTTATATAAATTTATTGAATATATTGTTTATTGATAGTTAATTTCATATGGAATATTTAGTGGTATCCTACTCAGCTAGTATTATCACACCTTACCTTTTCTTTCAAATATTCAAAGACTTATTTATAATAGTAACATGTTAAGAGAAGGTTCAATTTGGTGGGGGATTGTGTGCATTATTCCTAGAATATAGTGTGATGTTGGTGACCGATGGAGATCTGATCCATATAATGTGTGATTTTTCCTAAGTTGTGACTTGATAGATATTGTGACTTCTAATAATATTCATTTTCGTGTAACTTTTTACCTATGTTTATAGTAGATTCTCCTTGATATATTTTGGAAACTGATATTACTTTTATTTAACTTCCCCTTTTATATAATATATGTGGTAAAATTATTACCTTTTTGTTTATATGATGCCACGTGCATGTTGCCAACCCGTGGGGAATGGAAATTTACTTCCTGCTATTTCAGGGTCGAATAAAGTAATAGTGTACTTGGGTAATAAAGTTGTTATGTGATATACCACCTAGAAGAATAATATAAAGAGTGTTTACGTAGTAATAACATTTGATGATAACTCATATTTAGATGTAGAAGAAGAATAAGTGAGAAAAACGAAATAAAAATCCATTCCTCAAATAAGGAGGGTCATTAAATATTTCATCCATTGAATGAATGTAGATGGTAATTTAAGATTAATGAACCTGATTAGATATAATATATGTCATAGGACAATTATGTAGATGAAAAATAGTTTTTGGACATTTTTGTATTAGAGTTTGGGAAATAGTAAAAATTTATGTTCTATTCCATAAATATTAACATAAATATTTCGTAAAAATAAGAGAAATATAATTTCATTTTCAATACACTTTTACATTGAGAAAAATATTAATATAAAATGTCAAAGGATTCAAAAATAAGTGTTCCAATTTAATAGATAAGAAATATATCATCATATTTTAATGAAAATAAACCATATATAAAACATTTAAATTCAATAAAATCTTTTAACAAGTGGTAAAGTTGTAATAAGTAATCTTATTACATTGTTAAATTATACATAATGAAACTTATAAATTCATCTCATGAATATGGTTATGGGAAAATGAAATTTGTCAATTGATAATTATAGATAGGGTTAGATTCACTTAAAGTAAACAAATCTTGTAAAATATGTGTCTAAGGTAAATAATTCATTGATGTGAAATAAAAAATCCCCTAAATGTACAATTAAAATTATAGTGATTTTTATGATGAATATAAATTCACCAATAAAATTATATTTCATAAAAAACATGATTTTGAGAATATCATTATAATATTAATTTCTTTTAGTTTGAGTATCATTTTGATGAAAATACATTTAAACAATGGTTATTTTCAAAAATAAGGAAATTTAAATAATGTAAATTATAGGAATATTCAAAACACTTTAATAGGTTAGTTTAATTTAATTAGTCAGTAATCACACATTTGTAATAGTATTATGTTTACTTTATGATATATGTCAAAAGAAAATAAATTTGTGATAATGAAACACTTACCTCAATTCCTGCTTAGTTGAAATGCACAATGAACTCATATATAACAAAATAATATATCCTAATATCCCCTTTTATATCCTCTCCATATATTTATACTTTTTTAGACACCATTTATATTTATCATCACATTATCTGTATTTGTTAGTTATTATCTATTTTTGATATTGGGTGTTATAAATTTGGATCATATTGCACTAATTTTTAATATCAATATGGTTATTCATTATTCTCCAAATTTTAATAATTAATTTATCATCAAATACTATAATTTATAATTTTTAATTATTGATAATGTAATAATTTAATATTTTCTAATCTTGGTAATGATCATTGCGACGATAACATTTCTATGATTGATTGAAAATGAATGGTATTTTTTATAATAATGATTTATATTATTTTTTAATCTTTACATTACCAAAACCAAAGAATTATTTTATTATTTTATTTCAATTTTAAAAATAAATTATAATCATATTTGAATCCTGGATATAAATTTATTTTATTATCCATGTAAGTGGTTAAACTGAACCAAAAAAAGAGACCATTATGTATGTATTATTATTAAGTGATTATGTATAATATCATTAAAAAAATAATCATAAGGATCATATATATGATTTCATCGTGTGATATATTTTAATTGGAAATATTTATATAAATAATATAACATATATGATTATTTTTTATTTTATGATGAAATACTTTTTTGTTCGTAAAATGTAATTTTGGGTGGTTGATTTTTACATTGTTATTTATTTCTAATATTATTAATTTTTTCCTATGATTGAAATGAAATAAATATAATAATTTAATGAAAGTCACATTTATCTATTAAAACTACAATAATGATAATCCAAAAAGATTATTAATTAAAATTAAAATGTAGTTTAATCATTCCATGGAGCCAGTAGTCCCTACCATCATATGGATGTTGATCTCCTTTAACACAAAAAGATAAAAATAGTAATAATGTTTTTCATTTTATAATTTTAAATATTTTATTTTGAAAAAATTTACGAAATTCATTATTATTATCATACATTTAATATTGTTATTTAAAATGAAAAACTTTCCATTGTGGATGGGGTAATCTGTAGAATGCCTGAATAATTTTTTTTTTATTAATTGAATATTTAAAGGGCGAAACTGCATGTAGAATTTTTAAAATAATATAAAAATATAAAAAATATACTGACATTATCATGTAATATTTATTTAATTGAACATTAAGAGGAATAAGATCAAATATTGATGTAGAAATGAGAATGGGGTGGGTCAAATTTATATCTCACTTCTTGAATAATCTCTTTTTCAATGGGTGATGATCCATTGAGGGATGATATTAGGACACTATTAGATCCTCTTAAATGTATATAAGAATTATTATGAGATTTTTTATTATAATTTGGTCCAATATAAGTGGGTTGTGGTGTTAGAGGATGTGAGGAGAGTAATGCACCTTTTTAAGTAAAAATGGATGAAATTTATGTAGATACCCAAAAATGATAAATAATTTGAACTCACACTCTAGAAATGTAGTAATTAAATTATAAATAATGTCCAAATAGGGATATGATAAACTAATTCCCCAACCACCCATTCCCATTAATGATTTAAAAATGTTTTAAATCTTTATCATTGGGTGTTTTTAATATTTACAATTTTAGAATAGACCATGATAATAGGTTTTTACATATAGTAACATATCCATTACAAAAAAATGTCTCATATTATATAATACTCCACTACATCCACATGTTATGAAATAATAATTGTTTTATATAAATAATATAAATTCTAAAATATAGTGTGTAAATACTAAATTTATAATGTATATAAAATAAGTAATTGATATATATATATATAATAAATTCAATAATGTTAGATATTGAATTTAGAACAAAATATTATATTTTTAAAATCATTAATCCACATATAAAAAATATATATGGTATGAATGAGGTTTTATGAATTCCCAATTCATACATATATTCTTTTATTGTGATAATAATCACTTTATTATTAAAAAAAATTATAAGTTTCATTATTCAACTAAATCTATTTGGTTGATGTATTTAAAATAGATAATATTAAGATAATATTTCGATGATAAATATTAAATTTACCTCATTTTTTATAATAACAACCTCATGTATATATATTTTTCCTTTAAAAACGATTAATATTTTTTAGGGTATAGTATAAAAAAACACATAGATACACACACACTATTAGGCTAGAAGGATATGTTATAACCCCCTTAGGGAAAACCCATTAAACCGACCACTTTATTACATTGTTAATTTTTATTAATTTCTCAATGGGAATGATACCCATTACATGGAACAAATGCCCATTTACTGACCAGATGGCCCAATTCCTTATCATGCACATATATAATTTTTATTAACAATTTATATCATAATCATAATATTGTATCAATATATTTATATAAATTTATTACCTTGATTTTTTAAAATTGATTTTTTATTAATAATTATTTAGAACATAAAATTAATGTATTTTAATTTGATATTATAATTGTTTTCATTCCTATTATTTATAAAATATATTATTTAAAATCATTAAGAACAATACGTAACTCTATTATTCTTATTTGACACATTTATATCCCATTACCATTTATACATTGACTATATTTGAAATGAAAAAATTTACATAAACTTATTTATATTTTCCAAATTTTAAATTTATATATAGTTTTCATGAAATAGTTTATTCTACTGACAACTCATTTTTCATAATTCATATTTCAATATTTATTATTTTAGATATAAAAACATGAATTCTCAATCCATTTTAATCATTATAATTATTAAATTATATATACCAACAAAAACTCCAAAAGGAAGTGGTAGTCAAGGTGAGTTTATAGTTCTAAAGATAATATTCTATCGAAATTAATTTTTCATTTCATTTTATTATTATTTTAATAGTTGTAATCATTCACGATGTGTATCACTACCTTGTATGTGACACATAATATTATTTAACATCACTAAAATGATCCATTATATTTTAATAATGTTTTTTTATCTTTGTTAAAATCATATATTTCCAATTTTATATAAAATTATTAACTATTTGAAGGGAAAAGAGAAACATTGTAGATAATTGTAAGTAAAATAATTTTATGGATTCCATAACATATGAAATTAAATCACCCCTAAATAAATCGGGCTATGTTAAATTTAATTAATATGTATTTAAAATTTTTAGGTCATCCAAGAATCTAGATTTTATTTCTAGTGGCATTTCATACTCATTGTCTATGGTCTTACTTCTGAAGTTATTTTTAACCTCAAAACATGAGATAAACAAATGTTGAGTTTTTTTATTATACAGTTATAATAAATACTCTAATGAAATGGGAGTAAATTTTAAAAACCTGATTTGTAGACATCCTTTTATTAATAAGTTATCATGGATTGACTTTTAAATGAAATTATCTAATCAGGTAATTTTTAATTATTATTAGAAATAATTCATGCCTAATATCATAGAAATTTTAAATAATGTTTAATATGTTTATATAGGTCACAAATTACAATGAAATTTATTTTATTTGGGTTATATAAATTGGAACTGAACATTTATTTTTAATTCATTATCTACCCCGAAGGGTATCAATTCAATTTTTAGTAATCATTATAGGAATAATGATGTGCGATTAATAAGTCTCAAACACAACACATTTATATCATGAGTGGTTAATATTTTTTTTCCACTCCAAATTATTTCTAGATCACTCTTTGATGGTTTTGGTTTCACAAAAATTCAATTTTATTTGAAATTGCCAATTTTTATCATCTATGTAGCTATTGGATTAAAAATTGACCTAGATAATTTCAATATTTCATACAATTAATTAAGTGAACATTAATTGAAAAATTTGGAATAAATTTGTTTAATTTAATACTTTCCAATGTCTTATTTAATTTCTCATGGAGATTAGTTTCATTATGACCCCACATACACAAATAAAATAGATCACAGTTTCATTGTAATAAACCCCCTATGTTTTCCATAGCACATTTTTGACATAGTAGAAGTTTCACATTAATTCTTCTATCATACTCATTACCCGAATATCCATGAGTCTCTATCATTATATTAGTTGATGTGTATATAATATCTAATATCATTAAATGGTCAATCAAAATTCATAACATCTAGGATGGAATAATCAAAATATTAATCACTCTATAGATTATCTCATTGGGGTTCTCATTGAGGCAATATCTACATTTTTCACATCATCCACTAGTAACGTATATCCATTTGGACATCAACCATTAAATAAATAATAATTAGTTAATTTGACTAATAATTGACTAACCCCAAAAAATTATTTTAAGGTAATTATAAGTTAAATTCAATATTAAAATTCCTTATGTTTATAAATTATTATATGACAATTTAGTGCAACCTAATACACTCAGGTTTCAATATATATTTAATTAGTTGGAGTTATCTAACACTTTTATTCCCAATAAATCCCTTATATGATTTTAAATAAAATATTATTAATAAGAAAATATATTCTTACAGATTCAAACTAGAAATGGAGTTATTCCTCTAATTCTTTTAGCTAGTGAAAGTTGATTAAATTAAAATTATTAATTTTTCAAGGATGTAATATTAGATAAATATATATATAAGCCTCTCTTCAAGATAGAAAATATACTCATTGTTATTGTTATAAAAATTTAAAACATAAATTTATAGAATTGATATAGTTAAACATTATCCATGTTATTCCGTCATAAAATTAAAACATTAAAAAGAAATACTGGATCACTTACATAACCTACGATCTATTAGGTTTACAGTTTTAGATGATTAGGTTACCATAACACATATTATCCTTTTTTAAAATTTCTATATATTATTTGAACTAACTCTTGAAAGACTCTTAATTGATAAAATTATCTATATTTTTTTTTCTCATTAAAACCCCATTAAAACAGTTTAAATACTTGGGGTGAGAATAATATTTCTCAGTAAGTGGCTTCAAAAAAATAGGTGAAATATTTTATCATTTAATGTTCTATAAAAATCATTAAAATTTTGATTTAATATAAAATATAAATCACATTATATAATAACTAATTTTTCCATAAACAATAATTTATGGATTTAAATATAAATAATATATGATATTAAAAATAATCATTAAAAACAAAAATGATTTTTAAAACACATTTAACATCGAAGGATAACATCCCCAGAAAAAAATCCCCACATATCATTTGAATACATAAAAATTTTATATTTCAAAATCATATATCATTGCGTAAAAAAATGATATATGATAATCCTTAAGAAAAAAGTGGAAGCTATGAATGATGAATGTTATTAAATCACATTTGAGAAAATGTCCTATAGTGGTCATCATTCACTACCTACTCAACAACATCATAACCAATACCCGAGTTCCAATTATTAAATAAAATAATTTTCAATCCCCTCCATTATCATTATAATTCAATTAAATATAACTATTCAATACCATCACATATATATAATTTTATATTTGAGAAGAAAATAATTTTATAACTAATTGATGTGTCCAGATTTCGCATAATGTATGTCTATGAATTCAAAGAGAGTATAAGATAAATAAATTAAGGGGTTAAACGTGGTAATTATGCATAAAAATCTATTTTTCAAAACATTAATGGAATTAAAATGGTTTATATTGTACATTCCAAAACAACACAAATATGCCTGAATTAATTAATGTTATTTAAAAGGAATTTTAAAAAATGCTAATTTTTTGATAATATTACTTGAAAAAATAAATCCCATACAAATGTGTTTGTAATACATATTAATATAAATTAATTGAAAATTAATTTGTATTCCGATTATGAAATAACATATAAATTTCAAGGAACATTCAAATATATTTTTTAGCCGAAATAGAGCCAGTTAAAAATAGATTTTTTGTATTGGAAATGAGAATAAAAATAACATAAATTTATTAAATGATTTTAATTAATAAAACCTTATTATAGTGGCTTTTATAAAATAGAAATTTAATAAAATTGAATTTACCTATATACAAAAAAGGGTTTAACATAAAATAGATGTCATGTAGAAAATAGTTTTATTCATACCTGAACAATATTATTTCTTCTAATTCACAACTCCTTCAACGTGAATGAAAATACAAAGAATAATTTTTTTTCTCAATTAATCTATCTTTTCATCTCTTTTTAAATTGGGAAAATACTTCAGTTCCCTTAGGTGAAGTAACATACTTCAACATCATGTAGATGAACCCTAGATGAGGATGTTCTATTATATCTATATAATCATTTATGTTATGTCTATATTAATATAATATGAATATGAATGATCAATTTCTCATCTACATAAATAAAAGTATTTTATAAAATCACCATTATAATATATTATAAATATGTTATAAATTACAAGATTAAGATTAGATAATGACATTATAATTTTAAATAAAATAATATTTATATTATAAGTATGAATCTTGTAGAGTTGTTAATATTTACTACTTTAGAGTGTATGAAGATGAATAAAAATTGTTATATAAATATATATATGTTAGGATTCATATTTCATGTTGTGTTTCATTATTATTAATCTTTTTTATACCTTTAAATATCCATGATCTATCCCATAAATGATGAAGTGTACCCTTACATAGTGATATGTGTACTCTAACATAGCAGGAACTACCATTACATGAGTACAACATACCACTATGAATATGATAATTACCATTATGAAATATATATGATCGGTATTTATCTTTATGCGAGTACCATATTATGTTTATGTATCATGGGGGAACACATTGTACCCTTACATAACAACAGAAAAATTCATGGACCCCTAATCATTCTATTAAAATTATATTTACTCTTACTAAAGTTATTTATTTTTGAAAATGTTTATTTCAACTGTTAAATACATTAATACTTATTCTGTTTAAAAATCTACTAAATAATTAAAATATTCTATTTAAATTAACATTATATTTTTCATACCATAATTATAACATTAATTTATAATCCTTAATATTTCAACATATGTTATTTCATGATATTGAAAAATTAATCAAATATATAATTTAATTTAATCTAATAATTGTTAGACTATATAAATTCATTATAAATAATATTAAAAACATTAATATATGTAATATAATTTAAATTATATATTTATATCTATATTCAAATATTTATATTATTTTTTAATTTTATTTATGATAATTCCTTCATTTATTAATTTTTTTAACACCAATAACAAAAAATTAATATACATTCACTAAATTAATTATATTTATATTATTCCAAAAATATTTTTCTATTGATAACAGAATATGTTCATCTAATTATTTAACAAAATTTTCATAGTTAAATATCATTACAGCTATATTTTCTAATAACCTATAATATTTTATAAAAATTAGTTAAATATTTTGTTCTGTTTTTAAAAAATATATATTTTTTTAAAATAATATCTAAAATTAAAAAAATGACATTGAATTTGTTTTAATAGAAATACCTTTAAAATCGAAATATTTTGAATAGTTAATTATATGTTACAATCCAAAGACTGAATTGAATTATATCTGAGAAATTTTATTTATAAAATTATTTTTTTCTAATTTGTATTGTCTTGAAATTTCAATTTAATTTTTTAAAATTATATGGAATTATCTCGAGACAACACACTCTGAAGGCACATGATTTTCAGGCCCGGTGATCCTGGAACAAAATTTTGAACTGTTTTTGTTCATTTAAGTAAAAGTGAGAGCAGGTTTCTATAAAATTTCAACTGGTGCTTGAATAAAAAATCTTAGGGAACCATTGAATTCAGACATCGATATTTTCCAAAAAAGAACAAAACATTGACTCGTAAGGGCGGAATGGAAAATTTAATATTCAGTCATTTCAGAAAAAAGTAAAATATCATTAAAAATATATTTTATATATTTTCCTCAACTGACAAGCAGTGACACAATGAATCTATGGTTTATAAATGAGGCATTGACGAGTCGTATTAATGGAGATCATCAATGGATCAATAACATGAAATGTAACAATGCTTTATTGACATGTAACAATGATATTTTTCATAAATTAAATAGTGTAATGACTTGATGTCACTTCATAATAGAAACACTAAAACGTGAATTCTTTTTAATATTTTGACGCATTTTTGGAATGAGGATTAAACTTTGTAGAGTCTCTAATGAACCTACGAAATATTTACACCCCAAAAAATAACAAAAAAGTCTAAGAATATATCATCATCTTTGACGTACCTTGAAGAACGATGAATGCCATCATCCTCTTAGACCCTCAAGGATGAAGTGTTACAACAATGATGGTCAATAAGGTAGAGGTTTTATTTTGAATTCTTCCCCAATAATTATTTTCTAAATGATTAATGCATATCAACCCATGAACAGGTTGATTTTCGGGTTGCTCATTCTTGCGAGAGGGTTCTATATTTGGGTTTCAACTTCAGGACTATATTATCAGGGATTGAACATCATCCCCAACCCCCCCATGTTTTAAAACAAAAAATTTGGAGGGTTCATGTTGACACGAACCAAGACTGATCCCCTCTTCATGCACTCTCATTGTGAATGTATTGCCCAGGATGAAGGCAAGGTTCCTCTAAGACCATCGTGGTGATGGTGAAACCCAATGGAGCTCATATGCCCAGGCTGATCAAGAAATGGACCACCAGAGTAACTCTGGTGGCCCATATAAGAAACTATTGATGTGCCTGCACTGGAAGTGGTGCAGGATGGTGGCCATGGGTAAAGGGATATGTTTTGTCCATCGGTACGCCACTATGATATGATGGAATTTCACCAACCAACACCTTATGAAGGTGGAGTCCCGCATTCAGTCCTCCCGGGTGACCTGTCTAGCTGTGGTCGCTCAACCATGAAAAATGGGAGGTCATTGCCGCTCCATAGTGGTAGGTGCCAGATGCAACATGAGGTAGGCTCCGTGTAGGAGGATTAGCCTGCTCCTTTTTGGAATAATTGGGACAAAGGAGGGGATGTGAAGGCGGTTGTTGCATACCAGGTGCACAACTCTAGCTACACGTGAGGTCGGGCTTCAGCCAGTGCGTCAGTCGCGTGGCCTAGCAGACCGGTCCCATGCCTAGTTGTCTAGACCCGCAACAACTGGCCAGAAATGTTTCCTAGCAAGAAGGTACCGTACCCATTAGGAGTGAACTGCGGCGGCTGGCCGGACCCATGTTGGCGGGCTGGACCATCACCCCGTGGGATGGACCTATGCTGACAGGTCGAACCCTGGCCCATCAGGCCGGGATGGATGAGATTGGGTCGCCAAGTGACATAGCAGGCAGGACCCTCAGCCAAACCAAGATGAGTCCAGCGAGGCCAATTGGTCCTGACCCACTAGCCTGGTTGGACTAGACCAACCTAGACCCGAACCAGGTATGGTCGACATAGTATAGATAAACTGGAGTATGTAAGACCCTTGGGAATAGTTGGTTGGGTCTATCCTATCTGGTCGACCATGCTCAGACGCAACCAGCCCCTATTTACTAAAACGCTAATAACATGAAAACTGAACATCCAATTGATGGTTTGTTTGTGGGATTATGATACCATTTATTAGGGGAATAATTTGGAATTCCTTAAAGAGACATTCATGGAAATTGAAATGTGATTAATGGCATGAGTAGTAGTTATCCCAAGTGTGCTATGTACCGAACCCGACAGTCAGCTAAGACATGAATTCTGCTAATAAGAAACACTATGTGACTTGACTATGGCCTCATGTTAAGCACCTCTATGTTAATTTTCTGGCCCATGGTAGGATGGAGACCCTATGACTTAGAAGACTCATGGTATGTGATGGGGAGGAGTACCTCTATTGGCCATGGGGAGAAGCACCTCTGTGTGACTTTTCAGGCCTACAGTGGGAGAGAGACTATGTAACTCCACATACCCATGATACTCATAAGGAAAGAGTTCCACAGAAGCCTAAGGTTAGTGGTAAGAGGCTTCTGTGTGACCTAGATGGCCTAATGTACTCTGAGTGGAGGATTTCTCTAACATATGAGGTGTTCGATGATGTGATTGATGATTTATCTATAACAACCCTAAATGAATACATGGTGTGAGCTATCTTGTGATTTGTCGTGTGCTTCTTGATTGGGATTCATGCTTGTTCTTTGTGCTCTTTCTAATTTCTTTGTTTTTAGGATTGCTCAGTGTTCTTTATTTTACCTTTCTAGGTCCCTTTCTGAGTATTTTTTTTAATCACACTTGCATGTCTATCTCCCACACCATTTGTGTCTTGAAAACATGACAGACACATGAACAGAAAACTTGGTGCCCTAGGACCAAGCGATGCCCAGTGAGATCAGGAGGGTAAGACATTCTACTATTTCGTCCCATAGCTACACTAATCCTTCCATCAGGTGGGTTTTCAAACATAAGGATTCTCAAGTCTGTTTGAACATTCATGTTTTTTAGTTCTTTTGGGATGGGTTCTAATTCTGGCCCACTTGATTTTAGTTGTAATTTTACTCATCACATTCTTTGTAATACTTTTTCCCTATTAATTTTTTTGGGACGTGGTTGGGCGTGTGTGTGTGAGTACAGGTACTCTAGAAAATGCCTCCCACTTTTAGGTTGAATCCTTCGAAGCTAGTCTCTAGCCCCAATACATTGGGAGGTGGGATTGTGGTAGTCACGACATTGGCCCCAGGGGACGGGTCGTGACAAATGGGTATTAGAGGGAGGTCTATTCCACCACAAATATTGGGATTCTATTTTTTTTCAACATTGTTATGTGTTTTGAGTCCAACATTCAGATTTTGGGTGTCCAGTTTTAGTGTGCCGGTCAAAATATCTATACATCAGGACCTTTAATTTTTTTTATTGGCCTTAAACATGAAAAAAAATACTATATGTATCTCCATAGGTTATTTTTGAATAATCATTATCTCACAATGTATAACATTCTTCCTATGGTACACCATGATCTATTTCAAGGTGCCTCCATGTGGACTACTAGCTATGATCCCAATATGTGATCAAGTAGTTAGCCGGCCTAGCAATGAGGCAGCAGTTGATGGACCAATGATAGATATGGCCCCACCAGGTGGTTCACCAGTGTTTTCGCATCCTTCTAATAATAATTTTCTCTCAGAATTAACAGTAGAGGATGTATATATACTCAGTGCCTTGCACAAATATTAGAGACAGAGACCTTCCATGTTTATGGGAGAGACAGATCCTTATTTTGATGAGGACTAGATAGAGTTAGTGATGAAATTATTTCTCTTAGTGAGGACACCACATGACTAAATGGTGATCCGGTCTGCGAGCCCTATGTATATATCTGAATTGAGATGATGTATTTTGACCAACCAGATGCAAGATGATGTGGCTGTCACCTTGATTAACTTAAAGTGGAATTTCCAAGAAGTGTTTTTTCTCGATACCTTGGGATCTATGCTCTTTTAGGATCTACTTCGCCATCAGAATGACATCATGATGGTGGCTGAGTATTCATTGAGGTTCAAAGAGCATTTGTGCTACTCCACAGACATCGTACATGACCATTTCTTTAGGGCTCCAGACATTGAGCAACGACTCATGTGGGAGATAAAGGCATTGATGTTGTCTCCTGGCATCCCTACCCCAGCTAGGGTGTTGGAGAGATCCCTTTTTGTGGTGAGCATCTTGGATGAGGAGGCGACGACTACCAGAGCCACCAGAAGACCCCAGGGGGCAGAGTCTTTTTCATGAACAAGACAACTTACACAAGGGCCCTTGTGAGCAATGTCTTTCAGAGGCCGACTCCAGGATATGGGTTCAGTAGTATGGGGCTCCTAGACTAGAGGGAGTCATTCAGGAGTCAGTATTTTCTTCACATGCATCAGGTAGGGACACACGGAATGTGACTTCCTGACCCACCATAGATATTACTAGATGAAGGTCATGGGATTGCAATTTTAGAGCTAGAGGGTTGACTATGTATGTCAGTTGGTGGCAGAAATGGCGTGGGAGTAGGCTAAGATGCAGGCAGAGTGAGACAGTTTGAGGAATTACCATCTACAACCCCGGGTGGTGCACCCAGACCTTAGGGGGCCATAAAATTGGGGTGAGAACAGCTATAGGTAGAGAAGGATTATAACCACAACACTCCAGAGATGATCTGAGGTATGATTTGTGTCTTCTCCCCAAAGATGCAATTCATAATGGAAAAGGATCTAGTCACTCTTTCTTTTCCATGGCTCTCATTTGGATATTGGATAATCTTGTGGAGTCTTTGGCTCGATATTTATGGATAGTGACTTTTATCAGAGGTTATTTGATGATTACACACTGCTGTCGACAATATGATCATATTCTAAGAGGTTGGAGAATCATTTAGAATCTTTTAGTAGTTGTGCTGAGGCCTTACAATGATATCATGGGTATAGAATGGTTATCTTGAGTTCATGCTCTAATTCAGTATTATAGGTGTGAAGAGCGTTGTGCCCATAGAGATAGGACCATGTTTTCCTTCACTGGTGGGATGGAAACCCTTGAATCACTTGATGGAATTTCTCTGAGGAGGGTGCATTGGATCACTCTCCAGTTGGCTAGCCTTTCCCTCAATGTACTGAATGAGAGGTGTCCAATCATTCATATAGTGGGGGAAAAGTACGATGATGTTTTTCCTGAGGATGTTCTAGGACTACCTCCTCGTAATGATGTAGACATTTTATTAACATGTACCCCAATACAACAATGATATCCACACCATCATGTTGAATGGCTATCGTGAAGCTTCATAAGTTAAGGGTACAACTGGAAGAATTTATTGAAAAGTGGTTAGAAAGGCCTTGTGTTTCTCCATGGGCATCCTCAATGTTGTTTTACAAGAATTTTGATTGGATTTTTTTGTTGGACATAGATTTATAGTGCCTAAACCAGATGATTGTGAAGAAAAAGTAAAACTACCTAGAATTAGTGACATCTTCGATCGACTAAAGAGATAAATGTTGTTCTCTATGCTAGACCTCAGATCAGTTTATCAGCAGCTTTGGGTATGTGATGAGGACATTCCAAAGACAGTATTTATGTGATATTATAGACACTATGAGTTCTTGGTGATATCATTCGTCCTAATTAACACCCCAAAGGTGTTAATGGGACTAATGAACAAGATTTTCCTGCCTTACCATGACCATTTTGTTGTGCACTTCATTGACGACATCTTCGTGTACTCAGTGTCGGAGGCGGAGCATGCTACACACTTGAGTATAGTCCTAGATATGCTCTGAGAGAACCTGCATTATGGCAATCTCTCAATGTTCTAGTTCAAGATTTGGGAGGTCCACTTTATTGGACATGTCATCTCAGATACAGGATTTTCTATAGATCCAGTGAAGATAGAGGTAGTTCTCGCATAGAAGCCACCCAAGAGTGTGACTGAGGTGAAATGATTTTTGGGGATGGAAAGGTACTAATGGATGTTTATTCTCGACTCCTCTAGTGTGACACCTCCCTTATCGTCTTTGAAATGGATGGGAAAACCCTTCATATGGACGAAGAAATGATAGTAGAGTTTCCTGAAGCTAAGACAGGCACTGACTAGTGGCCCAATATTGAGAATACCAAAGGAGGGCCTTGGGCATGTAGTTTTTTTAGAAAAATTAACGATTGATCAAGTTTACGTTCTCATGCAGAAGTGAGGGGTGATCACATGTGGCTCACGGTAGTTGAGGAATCAGGAGTAGAACTACATGACCAATGACCTATAGTTAGCTGTAGTTTTCTTTGACATGAATATGTGACATAACTACTTTATGGTTGAACGACATATAGTCTACTCCAACCATAAGAGTATTAGGTATTTCTTCTCCCAAAAGTACCTAAACCTAAGATAGTGACGAAGGCTAGAGTTCCTCTAAGACTACATCTTTTATATAGTCTATACTCATGGGAAGGGGAACATGGTATAAGACGCAATTAATAGGAGGTCCGGTTTGCAGCTACTGAGTGAGGTGACAGAGAAGCTAGCCATGATATAGATATCCTTCATGGATGAGTATGGAGTAGCATACCTTCAGTTGATGAATATTAATCCCCCACTCTTATAGCAAGTCAGGTGGGCACAAGTAGTAGATGTTGACTAGGTGGGCCAACGAGCTCAGTTATCCTTAGGACACACTCTTGATGGATTTTAAATAGTTAGTGAGAATATCATTCTTTTTAGAGGGTGCACCATAGTACCATTGGCATTGTGGGAGGAGCTTTTTAAATAGTTCCATACATCCCATTTAGTGATACATCTTGGAGTGGTGAAGACATACCAAGACCTCTAACGTTAATACTAGTGTCCTGAAATGTAGAAAGTAGTGGTTTAGTTCATCGCATGATTCCACATTTTTCATCATGTGGAGGCTAAGAATCACGTTCTAGAAGTCTTGGATTAGCCACATCAGGTACAGATAATTAAATGGGGTGGTATCATGATTGAATTTGTGACGGGTTTACCACGTACATACAGAGGCCGTGATTCTATCTGTGTGATTGTTGGCCAACATACCAAGCCAGATCACTTCCTACCTATCAGGGAGTAGGTTCAGGTATATTTCTAGGGATACCTCTATGTCCAAGAAATTCTGGGGCATTTCGGGGTTCCTTTGATGGTCATCTAAAACCACAACGCACACATCACATCCCTGTTATTTAAGGGATTACAAGAGGCATTCAATACTCATATTTACTTGAGAATAACAATTCATCCCCATGAGGATATTCAGATGAAGCCGACTATACCGATCCTGGAGGACATAATTCGTTCATTTATCCTTGATTTTGGTCATATTTTGGGGGACCACCTACAACTAGTAGGATTTTTCTACAACAGAATAAATCACTCCACCATTGTCATGGAACCATTTGAGGCCTTGTACGAGTGTCCTTACAGATCACATCTTGTTGGAAAATCTCAGGGGAGTCGACACTCATGCATCCACAGATCATACAGGTTACCACTAAGAAGGTGAAGATCGTGAAAAAGTGGATAAGGACTACATAGGGTAGGCATAAGTCTTATGTTGATAGGAGATAAGGACCCTTGGATTTTGGGGAGGGTGACCATGTATTCCTTTGGATATAACCCCAAAGAGGATTAAGTAACTTTCACTGGGGCATAAATCTATCTACGAGATTCATCAGACCTTTTTAGATCATGGGCAGAGATATAGAGGTCATGTAACACCTTTCTAATCCCCCAGAGATGCACCGGGTGCATGATGTTTTCCATGGGTCGTAGATGAGGAAATACATGCATGATATTTCAAACATCATCGTCTAGGGAAGTATAAAAATTATTGATGGGGAGACCTTTGCATAAATCATGGTGATGATTGGGGACCAATAAGAGTGGGTCCTATGTTGGAGGTCAATTACTCTGGTGCATGTTTTTGGGAAGCACGAGAATCTCCAAGAGGTCACATGGGAGTGGTAGGCTCAAATTCTTGCTCAGTACCCCCATTTTTTATTAGGATTTGTTTAGGTGATCAATGACATTATTCCCTATAGTGGGGATAATTTAATGACTCATAATTCTTGTGTAATGTTTTTAAATTATATTGAATTGTATTGAGACTACATACTCTAACGGGATGTGATTCCAAGGCCTAGTGATCCCAGAAATAAAATTTGAACTTTTTTATGTTTGTTTAAGTAAACATACGAGCGGGTTTTTATGAATTTTGAATTGGTTATTGGATCAAAAATCCAAGGGAACTTTTGATCTCAGAACGATGAGATTCTCCTAGAAAAGAAATAACTTTGTCCGAAAAGGGATGAATGGAAAATTTAATAATCATACATTTCAAAATGAAATATAATAACTTTAAAATTTTATTTTATTTCTTTCCCTCAATGGATAAGAAACGACAGGATGATGCTACGGTGCATTGACAAGGAAATGATGATGTGCATTAATGGAGCCCATTAACAGCTCGTTATCAAGCGGTGTAACAGATATTTATTAAGACTTAACATCTATGTTGTTTTATATATGAAACAGTGTAATGAAGTTACGTTGCAACATAATAGAAACAATTTGATGTGTTTTCGTTTTAATAGTTCGAAGCATTGTTGGAATGAGGATTAAGCTTTGAGGATTATCTTACATATATAAAAGGCATTTCCTCCTCAATGAGGTATAATGAATGTCGGAGGGACATCATCGACTTCAACTTACCTAGAAAAACAAAGAAAGTCATCGACCTTTTTGACCCTCTTGGATAAAGCACTATGGAAATGAACATCAAAAAAGAAGTGGTTTTAATTTGATGTCATCGACATCCATTATTATCTTAATGAAAAATGTAGATCCACCCATGAATAGTTTGATCCATAGTTCACTTTTTCTATGGGAGGGTGTGCTTTTTTCAGTTTAACATAGGACTGAATTTTGATTGATTTAACATTTTTTCCAAACCTCCCCCTATTATAAAACATCTAATGCGAAGGGCGCAAGCCGACATGAATATGGCATGGGCCCCTCTACATGTTCTCTCATTTTGAATGGATCGTTAAAGATAGTGGTAAGGAAAATTTGAGACCATCACGGTGACAGTGATACCCTATGGAGCCCATAGGAGAAGGCGGATTGAGAAACAGACCACTAGAGCAACTCCGGTGTCCCGCAGAAGGAACTGTTGGAGCACCGCCACTAGAGGTTGCTGGCAGCAGCATCCAGCGGTGGCCCATCACTGGTCCCATAGGTGGAAGGAGGAGTCTCCATATGGTGTCATGGATGAGAATAACTAAATGGTGTTGTGTGGATGCACCGACTCGCATATGGGCCGCCCGGGCGAACAGGCGAGCCGCGGTCGCTCGACCGTGCCACAAGGGAGTCTGCAATAGGTGATGGCCATGACACTGGGGTGGGAACTATGTAGAAGGGGCACCACACTCTTTGTGGACACGTTTGGATGAAGGATGGGACATTGTGGAGGCTACCACATCTTAGTCACACACCACAGACCACACGTGATGCCGAGCTTCAGCTTGTGGGTCACGCCCTAAGCCAGTAGGCCCGGCCGGTACAACACCGAATAGTGAGACCCGCACTAGCAAGGCAGTCACATAGCCCATTGGGATAGAACCATGCTGATAGGCTGGACCCGTGCCCAGCTAGCAAGACCTATACTATTTTTTCTGGGCCGGACGATACCGGGTAGCCAGGTGACCCGACAGGCTAGACCCTCAGCCAAATGAAACCGAGTCTAGAGAGGCCCATTGGGCTAGGCCGAACCAGAATGACCCAGACCAAAACTAGGTCAAATAGAATTAGTTGAATTAAATTGGGTTACATGGGACTCGTAAGCCTATTGGGTCGGGTCAATCTGACTGGGTCTGACCATGATCAAACGCAACCAGCCCGAGTTTACAAAAAAGTTAATCACATGAAAATGGGGTATCAAATTGATGATCTTTTTGCGGCGTTGGTAACCTCTCTATTAGAAGGATATTTTGGTATTCTCTAATTCAAAATTCATAGAAATTTATTATTGGATGAATTGAATGAGGAGTGGTTCTCCCAAACATGATACTTACGTAACCCTACAATTTTTTGAGACTTGAATACTGCTGTAAAGAGACTCTATGTGACTTCACTATGGCCCAATTGGAATAAACTATGTTTGAAATTACATGCCCTCAGTGGGAGTGATATTGTGTTACTCGACATACCCACGATATGCGATGCAGAGGAGTTCTTTAGTTGTACAAGGTGGGATTCACCTCTGTGTGACAATGTAGGTCTGTGACGGGAGAGAGAATATGTGACTCAACAAAACAATGATAATAATATAGGATGAGTACCACAACAGTCCAATGTTAGTGGTAAATAGCTTCTGTGTGAGCTAGCAAGACCAGTATACACATAGTGGATGATTTTTGTATCAGTCAAGGTGTTTGATGATGTGACATAGAATTCTTCTATCACTACCCTAGATATATACCTTGTGTGAGATGTCATGTGAGTTATCTTGTGTTTCATGCTTGTTCTTTGTGCTTGTACTTCGTGATCTTTCTTGGTACATTGCATTGAGGATTGTTTTTTTGGCTTTTCATTTGGGTTTTGAGTTCACATACAAATATTTTTTGAATCATCCCTGCACCGGCTTCGCCCGCATATTTTGAATATAGTGCAGAAGACAGACACTTCGATAGAAATCTTGGTGGACAAAGATCTATTGGTGCCCAGTGAGATTAGGTGGGCATGAAAACTACATCGTCTTCCAAAAGATACACTACATTCTATATCAGGTGGGTTTTTTAGTGGATGGTTTCTCAATTTTCATTGAACTTTTATTTTTTTCAGTTCTTTTTGTTGGGTTTGTATTCTGGAACACTTGATTTCTGGTGTACTTGTACTCTGCACTTGTTTCAATATGCTTGTTTTACCCTTCCAGTTTGAGGGATGTGGTTGGGTGATGTATGTGTTTAGGTACTCAGTCAAATTCCTTTGACATGTAGGTTGACGCCTTCAGTGCTAGTTGCCAGCCCCTAGCCTTCCGTAGGCGGGCTTGAGGTAGTCATGACACGGGCCCCGGGGGATAGGTCGTGACATAATTATTGTCAATAATTTCATCATTAGAGATCATATTAACTATAATGAATATAAATACCATTAAAAATTTATCAATTAAATAAGAATCATTGTTCCATAGATAAAACCATCACTAAAATACATAGTAAACCTAGGGGTTGTATTACCATAAATGTCACATAAAATTATGAACACTAATATCACTAGATCTATAATTAACTAAAATTATCATCTTTCTAATTAATTAATTATCTAGAAATTTATAATGTCTTATAAAATTTCCATAATTCATACCATCCTAATATATAAATATTTATAAACCATGCCATAATACAAAATGTTTTTCCATTGAACCCCCACTACCTTATGTAGTGGAAATTGTAAACATTTCTTTTCGTGCATTGGTATTGATAAACATGATTTAATTTAAATAATAAAAATATTAAAAAATAAACTTGAAATTTATAAAACATACATACCCAAGGATAATTTTTGGATAAATTCTTTGGGGAATTTGGAAACGTAAATATATACTAGGTTTTATAAAATATTATCCCAACCATTATATAGCAATAATCGATCTTGGATATTAATCAACAATTACCAAAATAATTACAAAAAAACTATGAAAATAATTACCAAACATATAAATTTTTTTTATAAAAAACATTTCCAAACATTTCCACTAATATAAAATAATAATTTTTATATATTAATGTTAATTCCCTAAATAAATATTTATTTTATTAATACCAATAATATAATTTTTTTAAACATTCATTATATTTATTAATAATTCTAATTTTTATTCAAAGAGTAATATACTATGAACTAATTACAGTTTACATCTGTAAAATATATATATAATTAATTTTTAAAATAATATATCTTCATGGTAAAAATTATTAAAACCCATTTGTAAATAGGGAATTTTGAGTTTATAAACATGAATTTTAGGACAAAGTCATATACTGTTCTTGGGTCAACTCTCCCTTCTTGATTATTATACTCAATACCTATGAGAAAAATTTCAAACAAATACATTAGTAAATGATTCATTTATAATTATAATTTCATTAAAAGTATCCATTCAAAAACATAAAATGTATTTAATATATTAATAAATAATAAATAAATTACATAACTAATTAACATATCCAAATTCTATTAATGGAAATATATTATTTAAAAAATATTAGATGTAATCAAAAATTCATGTGAAACATTGGTAAAGATAAAATATTAAAATGTGTTTCATATCATATATGAAGGGTTAATCCTACATATAGTGCATAAACATACAATAAATGAAATCCGGAATGGTATCAATTAAAGTAAAAGTATAATTTTACACATAAAATTCTAATTTAATGGATGTTAAACCTGATAACATAGTTTCTATAAAAAAGTGTTCTTTAAACCATAAAATAAATTCTTATTTAAAGAAAATTTATCTTTACATTATGACATTTTATATACATATTTTAAACCATTAATTTCAATAATTTAAGCGAATAATTCTATGATCAATATATATTTTTCATTTGAAAATAATGAACTACCATGTAAACATTTAATGAAATATTTTTAAACTGACCCCCTAATGCAAAGCATTATTAAAAAATAAATACATAATAAATAAAATTCATTATATTCATTAAAATATTATTTTAAAAATATATATATATATTTTTTATATAAAATGTGTTTCCTTGACTTAATGAATTGGATTTCTTCTTATTATTGACATCTTCCTATTGAAGGTTACTATAAAACAAATTTTTATTCCCCCATTAATCTCTTTCTATCCCTTTTTAATTAATGTTTACACATGGATTTTTTAATACAAAAAGTATTGTTTCACATCATTAGGATTAACACAAGGGGAGGATCAAAATTATTATTTTTAAAATCACATAACGTATGACCATATTATAATATTATGATTATAAATGACCGCTTGATAACCCCTAAAAAATAGGGAATTTATAAAATTTCATTTGAATTGGTTCTCACATATAATGAAATGCCCATGATTGATCAAACATTTTGATATTAATTTTTCAATAAAATATTCTATAAATTCCAAATAGGGGGGTCATGAGAAGTCAATCATTTCTAGGTTACCATGTATTAACATTAAGAAAATAATTATTTTATAAATGGTAATGATAATGTTTTTGTCTTGTTTTAATATTATTAGTTAATTTTTTAATAAAAATTGAAACATTTCTTATATAATAAGGTAATATTAAATATAAGTATCAATATTATTGGGGTATTTACATGTTTCATACCATGAAAAAGATGTGATAATGTAGGGAAAATTTAATTGTGTTTACTTATTTTTCAGGTGGATTTACCTTTACCGGACATATATTTCTTTAACATGAATTTTTAATACCCTTACATGTCTTTATATTAACAGTATGTAGGTTTTCCATGTGACCATTAAAAGGATTCATAACCTATTTTTTATACATAAATACGAATACAATGACCATTGCGGATTATTTCAAACAATAATTACCATTCAGTTACAGTCATTGAACCCATACATATATCTCTCATTAATCTTATGTGAGATTATTCAATGTATAATGTCCAATATATAGTGATCACTATATATTTACATTGATCTTGTTGACTATTACATATGTTCTTTTTACCCATATGTGAGTTCCTGATTATCCTTAGGAATCAACATTATTTCTATTATGTATGGTTGAAAACCCTTATATGGTAGGTTTTCTACTCTTACACAGTGGGTGTTCTATTAAAGGATCAAAAATTACCCTTAAAACAGCCAATGATAACTTTATATGAGACTTTTATTGGGTTTTTACCTTTACATGTGTATCAAGATAACTTTACATAGCGTATGGAAACACCTATTACATATATGAAAATAAAGAAAAATTCCTTAACAATTATACATCCCCTTAAAATAGTTAATATCTTGAAATAGATTCATATTATTACACAATTTATATTTTTTACTATCCATCAAAATATAAATTCTTATTATTAAAACTCTTTATGGAAAAGTGGGAACCCATAGTTTGCTACACAATGATCAATATGTGAAAAAAGAGATCAAATAATTATTAAACAGTAGACTATGATTTTTTGATTTAGACACTCTATATAATTCCCAGTGAAGTGTACTAACCTGAGTGTCTGGATCCTCCAAGAGAAACCATTCTATCCATTATGTGCATGAATTTGTCCCATGTTATTTTTCCTCGGTTAAAGCCTCGAATAATGATTCAATTTTTTCTTGTCAAGCCACTCTTCTTTCTCGTCTGTGGCCTCAACCTACAAGCATCATTCATAAATTCATAAAATACGCCCATTTGATGCATTTAAAGGAATGAATTCTTCAATAATATATTCATTTTAGAGGAATATGATCCTCAGGCACACCCTTAACTCATCTTCTACCACACATGGTTCTCCACACGGATCACCACTTTCCTTATCTTGAAGGACATTTCATTCCATAATTCACAATTCATGGCCAACCTTGTTTCCATCAGATAAGTCAAGTTAGAATAGTGTTTTCAACCTGTTGGATTTTCCCCTAGACTACATTGCATTTCCCTGAGTCATGCTGTCCTTTTTCCCCTTTCATCCTTATTGGGCTGTGGGGAGCTTTCCCTTGGGAATTTTCCAAACTACCCACTAAGAGTTGCATAAAATATTCATCACTAGAATCATCGTTCACATGCTTCAATGTTTGTCTTTGAGCCACCATATCATCAAAATGGGTTTTTAATACAACCCCTAAGCCTTCTTTGAGAGGACTTAACCTACAAGGTGTGTCTACCTTACCTACTTTATCCTCCATGTCGATCTTCTTCTTCCCCTCGCTCCAAATATTCAAAAAGTAATAGGATTTAAGAATGGGAGTGTTTGGGTCTTTGGTTATGAAGAAAATAATCTCATCTTACCTTTCTAGTCCATGGTATGAGTCTGTAGCAATAAGAAAAAAAGACTTCACCTGCATTGACATTAAAGATTACTCGACCTACTTTCTGTATTCACACTTAAGGACATCCCTACACTGTAATAAACCTGTGGGATTCTCGTATCCATGACCCATGAGTTGATATTTTTTTAGTGACCTCCCATTCCTAACCTTGTGGACCCCCTGGGACATGGACATCATTGATTGACATGTTCTCCACATCATCATCGATTTTACAAATGGAGACGGGATGTTCCACCACATCAACATGCAAGGAGACCTCTTTATTCATTCCTTCCACCTACATTGTTTCTACACCACTCACATGTAAGGGTTTGATCCCCAATTCATTCCTTAAGCAGGCTAGGACATCCATGACCAACAGATCAGGTACCTTGATCTCAACATCCTTCACTACAACTGGAACCACCAAATAAGGGCACTACAAAAGTTTTACCTCTCCAGAACTGCTGTTCAGATCAAAACTAAACTTCTCCTACGGACAGGTCTAAATTCTACCTAGTTTCCATTCCTCTGAGACTACCCCGAGTGCCTCCATAGACTTGTAAAAACCAGAACTATCTAACATTTTACTATTGAATTAAATATTTCTAACTATTTGGACCCTTCTAATCAATTTATAAATTCTATTTATATTATGTAGAAATTTCATACATATCATAAATGTAATTCTAATTTATCAATATTAATATTTTTAAATAAATTATTATTTATTGGTATTTATTTATTATTATATTTGAAATTTATCATTTTAAATAATTCATCATAGCCTATGTAAATAAATATTAAATAATAATAAATTAATTAATTTTTATAAAATAAATTTAAAAATATTATTTTTCTATCATTTCATAATAGTATTTAAATTAAAATTTAGTTATAGTAATTTATATTTTTTAATACATAAGTTACATTACTCTCAAAATTATTATATCAATTCATTATGTTAATAGTATTGATATAATTCAAATATAATTTCACTATTATTAGAATATTATAATCCATTAATATATAATTATCCATTTAATTACATTTTACAAATAATATATCCAATTTTGTAATTATTAATTTCATTTATATAATTAATATTAAATTATAATTTTCGTATAATAATTCAGTGTCATTAATGAATCACTATTCCATTAATTATCTTATTTCTCATGTGTTATTGATAATCTTTTTAAATTCTAAAAAAATCTTGTTTGAGTATAAAATTTTGATATACTGAAAAATTATATAAAAAAATATTTATAATAAAAATATATCCATATCAACTCTTAGATAATAATTAATATATAGAAAAAGTGGTGAATTTTTATAACATATAATATTTTAAATGATATTATTAAAAAATGTATTTTAATAAATAAATTTAATTTGAAAAAAAATGTAACTTTATTCTATAAAAAATTAACTTATATAAATTTCTTGATAATATCAAATAATTATACTAATTACTTAAATGTATTTAAAGGGTTTTCACTATATTTCCCAAACCATTATCCCCAAAATATTACCTTAACCAACCTATTGTGTTGCCTATAACATTGAAATTATAATCCAACATAACTTATCAACCATTGAATACATTCCTATATAAAAATTTATACTCAATAAATATCATTCAAAACACTAATGTTAGGTAAACCATTGTTTAATAACAATAACAATATAAATTATATGTGGCCAAAAAATTTACATAAAATAATGAGTATATTTTCATTCTATGGATTTCTAAAAAAATTAGGATGATATTTTAATTGATTAAAAGTAAAAATAATTGTAATTTGATAGATTATCTATGCATAAATTAGAAACTTTTTCCATTATTTATCAAACTAATTAATGTATACTTCTTCCTCAAATTATCCACATAAGAAACTACTCTATTAACATTACACTTTTCCAATATTCATAACCATGGAAAATTGACACACAATAAAGGGTTAGCTCATATACTCACTTATAGTAAAGTAAAGTGATAAAAATAAAATATAATTAGTAAGGAAAAAATGATCATATTGGTATAATAATGATTCATAAGAAAAATATATTCAACAATGAATTTATTATACATAATGAAATTAATCAATTCATAAAAAATTAATTACTAAGATAAAAAATGTAACATTTGAGCATAAAATATGATTTTGAAAAATTATAAAACATTTTGATATTTAAAATATGGAAATAATTAGTATTTTAAATCATTTAAGTCCTGATTCACACCATTTATTTAATTTCTTATGATAAACTAATTTACATTCTTAAATATATCTCTAATGAGATAAAATGTTTTATCAAATAAAATATAGGTTAATATAAGAAAACATCAATCATTAATCCAATAATTAATTGTGACACTTAAAAATAAATTATTTATCAAATAATAAATAATATAAATAAATAAATTTTGTTTTATACAACTATCAAATAAAATCATTATATTTTTATAAAATAACGAAGTGATGAGAGGAAAATGGGATTCATAAAAAACATTATAATGAACCCATGAAAAATAGTATTCATATACATTTAACATGTATTAAAAAAATTAAATCATTAATAGTTAAAATAATAATAAAATCCTAATAAAACCATAGAAATTATATGTCTATGAAAATCATCCTGAAACATTAAATGTAAATAACATATAATATTAATAATAAAGCACCTGGTGTCTACACTATAGAAATTATTTTTGTCGTTAATAATATAATTTCACTAATAAATTGATCATTAAATGATAACATATAACTATTAAATTATAGGATACAAATGTAAGGTGTTCACAAATGAAAATAATAGAAGTTATCTTCAATAATTTCCTATGGATGATTATACATTATGAAAGAAGTGATATATCATCACCCCAAAATAAAGGGATATTACATAATATATCTACAGAAATATAAAGGATGGTTTAATTTGAATAATATCCTATCCCAAGTATAATTTATGTTAAAAAATAATAAACTTGGTAAAAAAATGTTAAATATAATGAAAAAATAACATTTGAAAGAATAATTTTTTTTCATCATTTGAATTAAATTCAAAAGAAATATTATATAACACTACGAGAATAATAATTAATTTTATAAACCATGAAAAAATATTTATATGTATTTATATTAATGTGTTATGGTTTTTTATATATATTTTCTTTCAAAAACATTTAAAAGTTACATATTTCATAATTGTACGTAAAAACCTCGTTTGGAAAATGAAAAAATAATCATAAAAGGTTAAATATAAAAATAAAAAATATTTTTTTTCATTAATAAATTTAATTAAAATATTTATGGATTCATTATAAAGAATTCATTTAACTAAGATATGTAATAGGGGAAATTTTTATTTAGATAAATATATATGGTCAATTTCATGTTCAAGAAACACATTGTGTAAACTATTAGTAAAAAGGAAATATGATTTTAACAGGACATATAAAACACAATAAATAAAAAAATAAAAACTATGATGATTTTTATAATTAATTAAAATTACCTATATGGAACAAATAAGTAAATATTTTTGCTTCTGAAAATATGATTTCCAATGGAAACCCTTATATCTTGAGTAACATTTTGAACTTAAAACATTTAAACATTGGTATCTTTTGAATACAAAAACACAAAAATAAGTAATATTAAGTAGATTATTGAACCCCTAAAAAAATATAAAATAAATTAATTAGTCTATGAACATTCAGAATTAATGGTATAGCGGTTCACATTATGAAATTATAGTGGATAAATTAAATTGGATATAAAGAACCCTCATACCCCTATTTAGACATAGTAAAAATCTTCTCTAACCTATTGTATATAAAAATATTCTATCATATTATACATTTAATAACATTTTTTGTTTATATATAATTTAATAAAAATCATTTATTATTATTTTAAATATGTTTGTTTGTTAATTATTATCTATTTTTTAAATATGGTGTGAGTAATATTGATCGAATTGAATTGGTTTGTAATAATTGTGATCTTATTATTTATTCCCAATTTTTTCATCATCAATTAATTTATTTATTGAAAAGAGGCATAGTAAAATAAAAAGGACATGAATTAGTTGAAAAAATTCATAGTGGCCTAAAATAGTGAAGTCTCGGTGCATCTCATCTTACGTTGATCTCTCTCTTAGCAGATAGTGATGTCTCACAATGGAATAAAGTAATGGTGTCATCTTGGACATGCCTGGAAGCCAGAAAATATGTGAACATTTTTTCCTCCTACAATTTATGAAGTAAATATGTATGACTGTTTATATTAACATCCATCATCTTATAATAGTATACAAAATTGTCCAATGAGTGTTGCCAATGCCATGTAGTGAATTGTGAAGAAACCTAGAATCTATTTCCACTACCACAAGACTAATGTTTCATTGACTTCAAAAGAAGATAAATGTTATCAAAACCACTGATTCAGCTAGAAGTGACTGAACATTCCCCTATTGTATAGAAAATGATTATATTATTGAACCCCTTTCTTCACCAACCATGCCACCTCCTTGAACCCCCCCCCCCCCATATTGAATGAGTCATTGATATTGAATATACATCCTCTAAAAGGGGGTGTAAAATAATTTCGGGACCCTTCATGACTCTATGAGACTAATTGTTAGCAGATATAATAGGATGAAAGGGTCTATGTGTTTGGGTTTCTTCCCACTTTTTAACTAAATGGACCAGATCAACTAGGAGATTCATGGTTTGAGAAATCAATGTTTTCCATGAGTTGGACATTCCATCATAGTGAGCAGAGATTCTAGCCAGAAAAATAATCTTCAACCTTATACTATCACAATATCCCTAGCCTTCCGTTCCAATCTAGTCATGAATTCACTAAAGATATTTCATTCAAGGAATGGTCTCCCTCAAAGATCTTGTAGAGTGGTACCGATGATATCCAAGAAATCACACAAAAACATTCCATCCCAAACCCCCATTAAACACAGTTGGTTGATATTCTCCTCACAATGGGTCCCTCAACATGTGGAACTATACGGGATACATATTTTATTAAATTTTATGTTATCATCATTGGGTAGTACCCTATTTTTAATGCTTCAAGACATAAAATTTTACATCACATGTATTTCCACATACCATAGATGTTAATCCCAACTATTAATGTGGTTTGAATGAGTCCATAAATTTCCAAAATAATTTTCATAGAAGAACCTGAAATATACCTGGTGAATATTCACATATCTAGTTCAATCATGATATCAATCAGATCAAGCATAGCTCCCTGATTTTCATTTAAAACTATAGTGATAATACCCGATTGCATGATGGCTTCCCTAAAAGAGATATCAGTGACTGAGTATCTATGGAATTCATTTTTATAGCTCATCCAATTATAATACTAATAGAAAAGGTATTTACTCCCTGTAACCAGTGGGGTACAGATCTATATTTATGTATTATAATTTTTTTATGTCATAATTTCATTATATGGGTTTTTTTACAATTTATATTGATTAATTTTATGACGACCATGTTACGATAATTATTTGTGAATGAATGGTGTTTTCTTATATAAAGATTAATATATTTATATTAAAATAAACAAAGAAAAAACATATCATTATTTATTTATTTATACTATATATTACATGAAATTAAATTTCAATATACCTCCATGATATATTTTATAGAATTTTTTAGTTAAGTATTTATAGTACCCCAAAAATGTTCATAAATAATATATTACTATATTGGAATTTATTGGGATTGTAATTGTAATAGATGAATAATGTTATTTTGTAGGGTGATTTCATGTCAAATTTTATAGTTTTTATGACTTCTATCATGATTATAATTTATATGAGGTAATTTTATATTATGGAAAAATAATTTTTTTTATTAATGGAAATCCACATTAGATGATTGTATTTACCGTGTCTATTTATTGATCATATTATTAATATGTTTTATAATTTTTATTTACATAACCATAATAGTTTCCTAAAAATAAAATTTATACATTAAACACATCAACATTTCAAGACATGTTTGACATTGATGAAATGAAAAATTGAACTCAATTATTCCATTAATACGGTAGTCCACACATATGCTAGATGATGGTCTCATTGTTTACATTAAATTGAAAATGAGTAATATGGTTTAATATTTTTTAATTTAAAATATTTAATACATATTATACCTATATTTTAAATTCTATATATTGTTATCCATGTATTTAGGAGAAGTATATAAAGATAGATTTTGTTTTGGTGGCGGTAATCCACACAATGAAACAACAATGAATTCTTTTTTCATAACTTAAATGGTAAATGTGGTTAACATAGTGGCCATAAAATATAATCATAAATACTACATATTATTTAAAACATATTCATTAAATAATAATAATATCCTTTTTAAAACTATATAGTCTAGCTTCTTTGGAATCATTGATATATAAACAGATTGTTACTAAAAGTAATACATCATTTCCAACAATGTTCATCAAAATTAGAACCCATAATAGACATATAATAATATATCTTTTATCGTGACCTAGGGAAGGGAAACATTAAAAAGGGTGAAAATACATTCTAAAAAATTAAATATATTAAGATTAAAAAAAATTATCATTATTTAGAAGAAGATATTAATAGGATTTTAATATAATGATCAGGTATTAAAAATCATTACACAAAATCAGTCAATGATCCTTATATATGGAAAAAAGAGAATGGTTTTATAAAACATAAAACATAATAAATAGTTATGATCAATGATAAGTAATCAATAATGATCCATTATAATATAAAAAATTAATAAGGAATATATTTGTTTCATTAAAATATGAATTGAAAATCATTTACTTAGTTAAGGATCACTTCCAAGACAATCATCGGTAATTCACTTCAGCTCTTTTCCATTAATTCTTTAGTCAATCATCCCTCCTAGGAATATCTTAATGGAAAACGAGCCATATTAAAATGGTTTTACTCTTCATTATATTCTTTATTATCTCATGATATATATATATATATATACTAAAAGCATTAGAGAAATATATAATTATTGGCCCACCCTTCACATATACAAGACCAGACATATGTGTGTGAATGATAACAAAACAATCATCATATCATGATTTCATAACCCATTTAGAGGATAAAGGATTCATAAAAGATTCATAATAATAATCATCCACCATCAAGATAAACGTGAATGATTATAACATTTTATTATTCCCCTAATAAATTAGTATGAACTAATAAAACATGTTGTTGTGGGTATAAAAGCAACTAAATTATTAGTTGACATTTTTGTGAGTAAAATTCAATCCTTATGTTGTTATAAATTATATTAAAACTAAATATTTATAAAATACCTAGATTTTTTTTAAAAAAATAAAAAAATAAATCAATATTAAATTAATATTGTATTCACTCGAGAGGGTAAATTCGTTCAGACACTATAAGATATCAAAAAAATCTACTCTCATTTTTTATAAAATGTCAACAATAAAAAATTAGGAAAATTATATGAATATTAATTTTAAAGTAATGAAATAATATTAAAATTACATAGAAAGTTTTTGTAAATAAATTTTAGTTAATAGTAATATAAATCATGAATAAATTTTAATTAAATAATGAAAATGAATGAAAATACTCTTATGTGATGTGAAATACAATGTTATTTTCATTAAAAAATTATTTCAAAGTATTGAGTTGAAAATGTGAAGAAAATTAAAGAAAAAATTATTTATAAATTACCATAATACTGAAAACAATAAAAAATATTTTTTAGATAAATATCATACAAGAACATAATCTAAATTTTAATCATAAACTATCCTTGTAAAAATTGACATTGTATCATAAAAAATTACAAAAATTATGTATTGTTTCATAAAAAATATATTATCTTATATAAAAAATCAATTTATTATAATTATATTCTATAAAAATGTTTAATCATGTTATTTTGTACATGTTTCAAATATATCATTTCATCCATTTTTCTTTTAAAATCTGTCAATATCGTCGTCATTTTAAATGTTAATTGATTCATTCATCATGTAGGTTTTTCTTTGATAGATATGATACTTGCACTTTTATCATTGTCAGTAAATCCCAAAAAAATATAATTATTATAAATTCTTATATATCTACTATATAAATATTGTTAACCATTAATATTGATATTTTATTAAAAAATATTTACATTATTATGTTAAGAAGGTAGTACGTATGTGCACACGAGTGATGTTTCCATTTAGTGATCGATAGAACAAAAATAAAGCATTAAAAATGTTCACATTATTAAATTTAATAATATATAATAAAAATATATATATATTAAATCAATCCTAATAATAAACCTTGAATGATAGTGGAATAATATTAATCATATCACTGCATAGAAGAAACAATCCACACGTACACAAGAGTGATAATGTTATCTCCTTTATGATGGAGAATATGTTGAATATGTTTTTGTCATGATAATATGGAAATAAGATATTTTTTATGATATTATATTAATCACGTTTTTTATGAAAAAAATTATTTTAGATGAATTAAATGATGATATGAAATTAAATGTTCTCAGTTTATATTTATTCATGTTAGTCGAAAGAAAACAATTGTTATACACCATAAGCCTTGGGGTATGTATACGAAATGAAATAATGATCTTGGATGAATGAAAGAAATATAGGATTTATAATAAGTAGTTATTTATTGATAAATATTGAAAAAATCAATGTGAATATGGGAATAGAAGATGTTTCCATTTCTACATGTGGGGAGGGACACACAAGAACATTCATAATAGATTTGAATGATATAGTGTAAAATTCATAAAAAATGTTTATTAAAATAGAAAATACATATATGATATGACAATATAATGTTGATATATATTCCAAAAAATAATAATTTAAATAGATTGGAACGAAATCCAACACTAATCTCAAGGATTATCCACTTAGTAAAAATCATTTTAATCATACTTTTTGTAAATGAATTTTACTATTTTTATTATTCAATATGACCAAAGATTAAATTGAACCTACTATATAAAACTAATTATTATTATGAAAAATATGGATTCCATTTTTCATGAATAATTTCTATAAGTTTTATGGTTTTGTTTTTAATAAGTGGTCGAACTATAATAAAAACCCATTATAGAAAAATGTATTTTAAAGGATAAAACTGAATTTAAATCCATTAATTACCATGTAAAAAACACAAAATGAATCCTAAAATAAATTATTGAATATATAATATAAATCTCATTAAAAAAATAGTGATTTATTTTATTTATATATATAAACACATAACTTTTCATGAAAATAGTTTTATGGATAATTTGTTTTTAAGTATAAAAACTTATATCAAAATAAACGATAATGGTAATATATATATAAATAATTATATTATTTGTAATTAAAGAATACTTAAAATCGATATTTTTAATAATCAAAATATAATTTCATTTTTAATTGAAAATAAAAAAAATTAGAAAAATAAGAATTTTTTCACTATTACCATAAAACTAAAACAATTTTGAAAATATCAAAAAATTCATAGTAACATAATTTGGAAATGATGGTTATTAAAATGATTTTAATTTCATATGTAGATTTTTTATAAATTTTATAAATTAAATATTATTTTCATGCATGAAAATTTTAATAAAATTACATTTTTGAAGAAAACATATTTTGATGACAAATATGACATTACTAATAATTGAGTTTTTCTTTATAATGAATTTATCAAAACACATAAATTGTTAAATTTTTTTTTCATATTATAGCTATTAATATATATAATTTAAAACATGATTCCTATGATATAACAGACTACATTTTTTACTATTCATTGATACAAGGTGTTTCTTGTAATGAAATATATTGAAATCATTATGTTCATTTCAATAAGAATACATAGATTTTATTATAGTGTTTCCTTATATCCACCATAAAATGAGTTATTAGTTTATAATTTATTTTTTATTATATAAAAAATGAGTATACCTCTACTTCATCACTTGTATCAGCTCACATGTAGATTCTTCTAATTTTTTTTAATACTGAAATGTACATATACTATATATGTTCTCTTATTCAATAATACCTTATCTCTATAATAAATGTGTTTTTTATTCATATAAAAAGTAATAGTCAAGTATTACGACTACTAAGGTCAATTAATTTGATTATTAGGTGTTTATATCCTCATTATTGATTCATGTTATACAAAAATAACATAAAAGAAGTTATATAAGACAATAATAGTTCATTATATATTTATCTTGGAATAAATTTAATTTCTAGGATAGTGTTTGAAAGAAAAACCTAGTGTGGAAATAAACCATAAATTTTCATTATACTAAAACCATATAGTAAATTTTTTATATGGAATTATAATTTTTTTAAACTATGTTTAACATTTTTAGTTAGAGTGAGTATATTGATAAATATGTACAAGATTTTCAGAAAATTCTTTGTATTAGTAAAAAAAATATCCATTAAAACTATGTTTAATTTATTTTTTGAAAATAATATAATAATTTCAAAAAACTGTTAGTGAATTAATTTTTTAAAAAAATAAAAAATTAGGAAATAAAAATTCAATAATTATCATAGGTTTAATATTTGATTAATTTCTGAAAAGAAAGATTTTTCGATAAATAGTACAAAAAATCGATTTCTACTAAAAAATAATGTTTTATATAATGAATTTACAATGTAAAATTATATTTTTAAATTTCATTAAAAGGAATATTATTTCATTTGTGTTGAATAAATAAAAATTAAATATATATCAATTTACTTTATGATTAGTATTGATATAAAAAAATACTTAAAAACCATTTTTTTAATATTATTTTCATCACATTTTACAATGTTAATATAAAATTTTATTATTCAGAATCTATGAATTGAATATTATAAAACATATTCGATATTTATAATAAGTGCATCCACATTTTGTGTTGATTACACTTTTATGTTTTCTAAAAAACATAGAAAAAAAATAAGAAAATTATAATTTTCAAATGGGTACAACCAGAAAAGTAGTGTTATAACTCTTTGTAGAAAGATTAAAAGTTTCAATAACATAAGAAATTATCAAATAATATTATATTAGTTATACCATTATCATCCATATGTCTACTATATTTATTCATGGTTCCATTTTTAGTTCATTATTGCGTAAATGTTTTTATAAAATTTATAAATAAAAAATGTCACTCTCTTGAATTTTATGTCCCTAAAATTATTACATAAGGATAAAAAGAATATATATTTTTTCTACAAAATTATAATAAATATGAATTTTTTTAACATAGTAATTTATTATTAATTTTTAGTGAATAAGAAATTATCTTAGATGCTTATTCAACACCGACATAATATTTAATCAACTAACAAAAATTATAATAAATCATTTGATAAATATTATAATTAAATCAATTTGGATGAATAATAATGTTTTATAGATTTTTTAGATAAATATAACATATTTTGATTCAATTTTATTTTTTAAAATTAGTTAAAATTAAATATTGATGACATTAATTTCAATGTAAATGAATATTTGAAAAAAATGATATTAATTATATCTTTTACAATAAATTAGATGTTAAATGATTTAGTGTTAAATAAAATCCTATCATGATCCGAATTAATAAAAAATGATTAATCATATTTACTACAGTTCATTTATGGGCCACTTTTCTTTTCATGGAAACAGACATTACCCTTAAGGAGTAAAATTAACTAGTATTGTAATAATTTTCAAAAAGTATAATGGGGGTTTAAAATTAATAGATATTTATAAAAAAATATGAATGTTTAGAAAATATATTTTATTATATGATTTATAAATTTACTAAAAATTTAACTATAATTTATAATACTTTGGTAAATTAACCTAAAAGAAATTATCATAATTTAATAAATGAATAATTCAAAATATTACCTCTCACCTCAATTATAAATATGAATATATTCTCCAATAATCCACAAATATTTTGATCCTTATATATTAAAAATACCCTACTATATTACCTTATTAACAATCTATACCATATCAAATATCTTCTACTCATTCTAATCAACAATCCTTCAATGTCTTATTTTTTATTCAAAATGTCGTTTCTCAACCAAGATGTTTATGTGAAATTCAATGACATTTTTTTCATTGATATACATCCTCCAATTCAATGGAATTCACTATAAAACCAAAATTTATGTATAGAAGATAAATTGGAATGAAATTATTATTATTATGTATAAAATACTTTCAACCATTTATTCAATAAAATTTGATCTATAAGTTATGCTCATGTGTATATGTGGACTACAACATCAATGAAGTGATGCAATTTATTATTCATCAAAACATAACATTGATGGTTATAATGGAAAAAAAATTAATATATTTGATATATATGAAATTATATTACGTTTATAATCTCTAATTATTAATTAATTTTTATTTTTTTCATCAACCAATTTATATAAAAATAACTCGTCCATTTATATGGACTACCATCTCCATGAAGAGATGAAATTACTTTTTCATCCATCCATTATATAATTTTTTCTAAAATTATATATATATTATTGAGTAACACATTATCTTGTTAATATTCTTGTTATCAAGGATATATGATCTATTTATAAGGACTATGACTAATAAACTGAAATATGCATGAAAAATGAAGCTGGTATCCCTATAAATAGTGACTATAATAAAGAATTTTTAATAAACATGAGATAAAACATTATAATTAAATCAAATATGGTTTTATATTTATGATATTTATTATATTAATAAATAATCAATGTTTCTTTTATTGGTGGATCAAACATGTTCTAGAAAAGATTATACTTGAGGTTTGAGAGTTATTTTATAATATCGCTGATTTTGAGAATTGTTTATGGCTATGTTTCCAATGATGAAATTTTATGACCAATATCATACAGAAAAAATTAATATTATTATCTTATTTTTTTTCTATATATTTAATGTTTTTCATTATTTTCCATCTCATTTTTTACTAAGAGAATGAAAGAATATTATTTATATAAAACCTACTTTATTTCCATCTTCATTAAAATATGAATTTTCTTTCATATCCATTTTTTGAAAATAACCTTCAAAGAAGTTTTCAATATTATTCTATGATATTTTAATTTCGTTTATACCTGTAATTTTATTTTTATTAAATGTATTAATAGTATTCATCTTATCATTTTCTGAATGATGTACATTTTAATTTCCACTGAAAATGTGAAAGGAATATTTATTTTAGGATGCATTGATTAAATGGAATTTACTAATTTCAAGAACAATAAATTAAATGAATATTCCTTTAATATTTTCAGCAGTTAATTTCAACGAAAAAATTACATTATTATTTTTGAATGTTTTTTCTTTTAAATGTGTGATTTTAAATTAAAAAGGGTTATTTCTTTATAAAACATTTCATGTGATCTATTAAAATTATTTTTGTTTTACGATGCCGTATTTTGATGAATTATATAATTAATAAGGAAGTTATCCAAATTTTCCAAATATTTTAATTTTCTAGATGTCTAATTATTATTATTATATAATTATTATTAAAAAAATTTCTCTTCTATTGGTTTTTCTACGATTAAAAATTGGAATGTTTATGAAACTAATTTTCCATCCACATGTTATGATGTGATGAATGTTTTATGATCTTTTTAAATAAATATGTATAATATTACTTTTTCGTATATGTTACTAACATTATAAAGGTTTATAATTCATTAGATAATGATGGATATATTTTAATTTAACAATAACAAGAATAAAGAGTGAGACTAGTTCAGTATGGGATAATTCCCACCAAGACATTAATGGGAGTGAACGAAGAAAAAGAATATTATGGAGTAAAGAGTATTAAAATAAAATATAATATTATTCTAAATAGGTATTTAATAATGTTATGATTTTCTCTATATATATTTATGCCACAAACATATGTATTATACTAATTTTATGCTTATATATCTTGTGTTTATTGAATATTTTATGTTTCATGTCTTTTAAAAATCCATGGGTTACTCCATAATTGTAGATTGTGATCTATTATATAATGGGTATTGTTTTAAAAACCTATTACCATGTTATTATAACATTACGCTCATGTTATTCTCTAATTAACATTGATATATCCAATATTTTCCATCATTGGGTATCTAAGAACACCCTCTAGGATTTTATTATTAAATTTTTTTAATGTTATTTATGAGAAAGACATTTTTTGTGAAAAAATATGTTGGATATATTGTTGTTTTCTTATGAAAATGTTTAATATTTATACATGTTTCTAATTATTTTAAACATATTCAATTATATAATGGATTATAATGATCTATATAAAATATTCATTTAATAATATATAATATTATTATATAAAAATAATGGGCCACCATAATTTATATCCCAAAATTTTTTAGTTTTATTTGGATTCTATGATCTGGAAACTACAATGAACCCCATTGGTATATTATTAAGTATATTATTATATCCTGAATATTTCATAATGTGTAGATTTTTCAGTTTTTAATTATGATTACTACTTCTGACCCTATTATTTTTTTACATTTAATATGTGATTAAAGATAAAATAATGAAGTTGAGGTTGTAATTGGTTTTCCCAAATATAGATGTGAACTATCGTTTCATAGTAATATATATTCATGTATATAATGAAATGAATAAATAAATGTGAATTAATATCATCTATGACGAAGTTTTTAATTAGTAGTAAAATTAAAAATTGTATATTTATTATATAAAATGTTTTGACATCCAATATTATATATTTTTTTGGTAATAATATTCCTAAAATAATATATATATTTCACGAGTTGAATTTTAAATAATATTTATAATGGATTGGATTTATTTACATGAATACTACCTCATTTTTTGTTTAAGGGTATACATGACTGATATTCTAAACCACCATTATATCATATATTAACAAGATGATAAATATGAACTTTATATAGAAATGGAATTCGTTGAATTGGTCATGATTCATAATAATAAGGTGTACTTATGATATATTATTGGGAGAATATAAACATCAAAAATTTCCCTATTATTTGGGTTTTTTGATTAATTAATAGTTAATTTTCAAAATTTTCCTCCTAATATTAATGTTTAGTTTTAAATAGAAATCATCTCACTTGACATACCTATTTCATAGAACCCATATATAATTCCCAATATTGTGTTGATGGAATTGACAATGAAATTATATTGGTCATGATAAGGGTTTCATCCACTAATTTAGGTACTCAATGGTTTAACCTATTTGATTAATGTAGAATAATATTAGGTCAAAGATAATATTCATTGATGATTGCAAATTCAAAAAGATCATTGTAAATAATAAGAATAGTTTACCCTATATCGATGACTGTTTTTATTAACTACGATGAGATTAATATATTTTGAATATGGACATTATTTCTGGATATAATAAATTTATAGTTACTATGGAGTATATACCCATGATATTTCTTTATGATATATGAGAATTTTTAGTTTTTATTAATTCTATTTGGTCATATTAATGTCCCCACTATATTATTTTATTTAATTAGTGGAGTCTTAAAAGATTTACATGTATAGTTCACTGTACTAATCAGAGATTAAATTCTTATATATTTTAAAATAATGTAATAATATTATAATATCATAATGATTTTCATGAAAAAAATATGAATATGTTATATAGAAAATTTACAATGGGTATATTTGGCTATAATATTTTTTAATTTTTTAGTCATATAATTTCATGTGAGTATATATCTGGTGAACCTTTAATGATAAATTTCATTACATATCATCTTATAAAATTTACTATAATTGAGATCCATATGTTTTTTTATTTTTAGTGGATTTTATCAATACTTTTTGTAGAATATTTCAGATCAATATAATCCAATCACGATGTCATATCTATAGAGAGTCTAGTTCCTTTGGAAAGATTAATGTGAATAAAATTTTGTGTAACTTATCAAAACATTATTCAATACTCCAATACATACATTATCATTTTCGGAGAAGGGTGTTTGAAATAATTTTTTTTATCAAATATGGGATTAGGATGTGTCCTCGTGAAGAATGATATGGTTATAATTTACTCCTCATGATAATTGAAGTTTCCTGGGAAAATTGACCCCACATATGATTTGGAGTTACGAGTAGCATGTGTTGAAATAATTTTATTGTTTAATTATCTTCACAAAGAATTTTATGATATATATAATGATAAAATAACATTAATTTGATTATTTATACATAAATACTTGAATATGTGACTGAGAATTCTGTTGGAGTTGATTACAAGTAATAAGTTATTAATTCATGAAAATCCTAGAAAAGAGATCAAGGTGGAAGAAACTTTGGGTCTACGAATTTCTATACAATATATGTGATGATGACCTTGAATTGTGAAATATAATTTTATTTAAAAAATATGGACATAGAAATGTTGATGTAAGGAGATGAATCGTATCATAATGAAATGTGTGTTAAACCAACAATATAATTGATGATTATAAAGGAATATAAGAAATATGTTGAGAACAAAATGATGGTAAGGATAATTCCAATGTTAAACACTAATTGAGATAGATGGATATGGTTCAATTCCTTATATTTGAACTATTAATAATATATTTGAACTGTGATAAATTGTATTAAGGTTATATATCATCATTACCAAATATTTCATGAAGGTAAAATATGTATAATAATTTGAAAGTATTTTTCAAATGGGATAACATGAAAATGAATGTTAAAAATTATGTGTTATGAAGTGTGTTATGATCAGATGTTGTGGTTAATATTCATGATTATAATTTGATGTCATAACAATTTCTTATACCAGAAGGAAATTTTGAATCCATCAACAATAGTTTTGTCATTTAACACCCCAAAATGTCTAAAGACGATAATGATATTTGGTTTTTATTAAATATCCTTATATATTCATGAAAAATTATTTCAATGAAATAACTTGTACCTACATATTAACATTATAGAAATTATATTAAATAAGCTTTAATTCTTTATGAAGTACCACATTAAATTTTATTTTACCTATATCTATATTTTCCCATGAGGTTATCGGGAAGTCTTGTGAAAGCCCTGAAATCATAGTTATTTTTTCGTAATACATATCCACCTGAGATACATCATTAGTATTAGATACCCATTCAATCCCTATATTATTTTTTAAGATATTTTTTATCGATAAAAATGGTAGTTTGTATCATTACCTTCTAATAGAATATCTTCCAAACAATAATAGATTTTATGTGATATTCCTGTGTCACCTTAAGAAGAAAATTATATAAATAATTAATTGATTAGAATACTATTTTAGGGAGATGGTTAATGAAATCAATTTGGACATGAGATAAATAGTTCATTTTTAGTGAAGAATTAATCCATTTAGTATAACATCTAGGCAGCTCAACATCAGTAGAAATGTTATACTAATATTAAACTATGTCATCTAGAGTTTTATGTTGGTTAAAATTAATTAAAATTGATATATATAGGGAAAAGTGTAATAAGATTAGGATATAAGGAAAATATAAACCATAAGAATATTGGCCCCTTCTGGATTCTTGATTGAGTAGGGATGTTATATTATCTCTTTGAATATCCACTCAATTTCTCTAAGGATTACTAAGTCTTCCATTTATCCCTACATATGAAGTACATATATAATCCAGTAATTAAAAATAAAAAGTAGGTTGTACTAATAGAACAATTTTTTTATAATAGGAAACTATGTATAGAAATTATGGATCATAGATATAAAGTATTTTATAACAATACTACTTACCTAATTAATGTTCTCTATAGGAATCACAAATCCAAAATAACTATTTCGGAATCCAAAACTGTGATACTACATGTATATTATGATTTTTTATATAATAGTAATTTAATTTCAATGGGGAAATTCATTTTATGTGGGGTATAATGTAACACCCATATATTTAATAACATATAATTTTTTAAATAAATTTAATTTATTCTAAAGATTTTGAGAAACGCTACCCTGAGCTGAATGAACCATAATATTTAATATTTTGTTAACCAAGTAATTCTATTTGAAGATTTAATATGAATTACTACATTTAATATGAATTTTAATTATTTTATGTAAAAAAATATATTTGTAAATATTTATTGAACATTTAGTGAAGTCGTTATATGCTTTAGAAATACATTATTTTATTGAAAAGTGGTTTTTTATTCTGTGAGAAAATAAAATAATTTTATTTCTCAAAAATTATATAAATTATATAAATAATTTAATAACAAATTTTAAATAATATTTTCAACATTTGAATGTATTTAATTTTTTAGATTTATTTTAATAGATTTATTTGTTGACGTAGAGAGAAAAATGTTCATTTTTTTAAAAATACTCCGTTAATTTTTAACATTTTCAAAATTAAATTTTTATTTAATACATTATTAAATGTTTAATTAGTTATATTATATTATGAATAATCCAATTATGTTCATCATAAATAATTTTAAATATATTTTTTTATAAACTATTTTTCTTCTTAAGAAAACATTATTTCCTGAAAATTTCCCATATCACGTTTTTAAAGAATAATTTTAAATTAAATTCACTAAACAATTTAAGTATATTTCAATAAAATGGATTAAATATTTTTAATAAAAATATCCCAATATTATATTTTAGTATATTTATGATTTTTCACAATGAATACTAAAAAATCTAAAAACATTTGTCACTATGATAAGGGTAAAAATATAAAAGATTTGGTATATCAATTAGAGAAGAAATTAAATTTTCATTAATGAATTACAATATCTAATTAGATGAATAAATCTAGATTTTTACAATACATGTATCAAAAATGTGTTCAGTTAGTATTAAATTTACTTGATAATCTGTTTTATAATATATTAAAAAATTAATTTATACAAAAAACACTTTGTTGACTTTGATATTTGTAATTTGAATTAAATAACGATAAAAAGTGGATATATTGGAATATTAATTATTTTGAATCAATAAATTATTTTTTATAAAAGTAATTTATTATTATTTTTTATTCATTAAATTATTTCCTAAAATTCTTTTTCAAAAATTAAACAACAAATATTCAATTAATAATGAAATAAAATTAATAAGCAATAAATAATAAATGAAATAATATTGGGTTTAAATAAATTTCTTCCAAAAATATGGTAAATTTATATAAAATAATGTAGATTAATGAATGTTTCATTTTATAATCCCTTTACAATTTCATTAACATTAATGTCAAATTATATGTATACATAAAAAATTACATTAATGATATTTTAAAATATATAATATTTATAAATTTGTTAAATAAACATAAAAAATCCATTATTTGGAAATGGGGATGAGCATATGGTTGAATACTCCAAAAATAGTAAATTTATTTTATATAATATCATTAATTGTAACATTCCATGTTTCTGTATTGTAAAAAACATTGATACTGAGAAATTCATAAAATGTTTAACGAATGATTAATCTAATTGATAAGTGAACACAAATAATAAATAATTTCTCCATTTATATTAGATTAAATTATTTCAATTTATCCTTAATATATATTCTACATGAATCAATTTGGAGCTAACTTAACCTCATTAATTATTTATATTAATGTAACACAATGTGGAATTCATAGAGTGACCCTATCCTCACTTTTAAAAGTGAACCTATTATCCTATCATTATCCCAAATTTTGAGTATTCTAGTATTGAAATTTAATACCATAATTCCTTACTATATTACTTCCCTGCATCCTATATGTTTTCTCTTTATATATTACCATACATCTATGTTTACAGTGAAATCATAATTCAGTTTCTCAATGAAGAGGTACAACTCCTTACCGAGTACACCAAATGTTGTTTTAATGTTATAACTCATAAAATTATTGTCTATTCATCATAAAATAGAAATTTAATTATCCTAAATATATTGAAATATTATTATTATTATGGATCCACAACTATCCACATCATGTTCCCCAAAAGGGCATGTGATGGTATAGATCTTTTGTACATGTGGACTACCACTACCTAAAATTAATGGTTAAAATGATCGAATAAATGAATATATATAGGATGTATATGATTTTATTATGGTTTTTTAATGGTTAACTAATTATTAATTTTATCTAATTCGATCCTTCAAAAAATAGAAACATGAAATGTGTAAGTGCACGGACTACCAACACTATGAAAGGATGTTTGAATTTTTTCATTAACAAATTATTTGAATATTTATAAAATTATATATAATAATTATATATGATAATCATGGAGTTATTAAAAGACATGATATGATTTAATAATGATCTTTGTGTAAGGAAATCTATTTCTAATCAAAAATATTCTTGAAAACGATGCAAGTATCACATATAATAATTATTTTAATAATTAATTGTTAATAAATGAGTGATAAGAAATTTTAAGTAAATAATATATAGTATAAAACATGTGAATAATTATTTTTAATAATCTAATAATAAATAAATGTTTCTTATGTAGGAGGATCAAATGTGTATCAATATTGATATGACGTTAGGTTGGGTATTTTTGAAACAATCTAATTGTAGGTCATGATTTTTTAGGATTATAGTTTCTGATTAACAATTCTTATGACCTATATCTTTAGAAAATATTAAATATCATTTTCATTATATTATATTAACAGATAATAAGTTTTTCATTAATTTTACTCTCATCGTGTACTCATGTAACACAAATGATTTTTTGGGAAATTATATTTTATTTAATTCTTCCCATGAAAATCCAATTTCCTCCATATCAATATTTTCTAAAAAAATAAAGATTTAATTTTTAAATTTGATTTTTAATATTCAATACTATTTATAATAATAATATTTTTTTTCAAAATGATTTCAGAAAAATATTCTTTCCATTTTCTAAATGAAAATATTTATACTTTTAATAGACATTGTAAAATGTGTCCAGGTTCTTACATAGAAAACATGAATGATATTTCCCACTATGATGACCACTCTATGAATTGATTCTTCCATTACATGATTCTAAGGATATTTTCATTGATTTTATTTTTTATAAATATATGGGATATTTTTACATTTTAAATAAGTGATTTCAATGAGCAATTATTATTTTACACATGAAATTTTCTAATTGTTTCTTTACGAATTATTCACACAAGATGATATCTTTTGATGATAAATAGTATATAATGGGTATAATAACCAATAATTCCATATTTATTTGCTCTTTTTAGGGATTATATTTATGATAAAGGATAGTTATAAATCCTATTTTTATTCAAATTTATTGTTTATAAAAAATATTATAATTTTTAATAAACCCGTTTCCCATCCATAGGATATGATATGATGATTTTTATGATCATGTGTCAACAATTTGGGTGATTTTTATTTTGAGATGGGTTGGACCAAAATTATATTACCCTCTAATTCATTTAGAAAGCATGGATAACCATTGAGATAATAAGTATTGTAATAGTGAGTGAACCAACATTATTATGGAACTCTAAATTTTAGGATAGTCTTAGGAGTTAATATGGACTATGTATATAATGTAATTCGGAATAAAAAATCCAATTTTATTACCCTATAATGATCTTTAAACATAGAAATGATTTTCAATTAATATATGTACTGCAGAATCATATTCCTTATGTCAATTTTATTGTCTCAGGGATCTCGATTATTTCTTACTTTATGATTCAGGACAAATAGACATTCCTGAATTGTTTCATGACTCTTGATAATGATAAATGATTTTAGTTATTTTTCTAAATGTTATTATCGTATTCCGATACAATTATTATTATGTTATCTTTAACTAATAATTGAAATATAAATTTTTTAACCTTAATGAAAATATTATCTCAACAGTTATTATATTCCCCTTCATTGGTATTTCAAATGATATATTATGATTGATATTTCAATGAAATGTGGTATTTGTGAATAAAAATTTGGAGTTGATGTAGACCTCTTTGAAATAAGTTGTATATGTATACATTTTTATTAATGACATGAAACCGAAAAAATTATGTGGGGGATAAAAATTATATGAATATATTATTATTTTAATTTGATTTAAAATTAATATATAAAATATATACGTTATATCAGGTTCTATTGGAGTGATAAAAGATAATCTATTATCCCTAAAAATTACAAAATCATTGAAAGAACCAATATATATACTAAGAAAATTTACCTTATTTATAAATCTCATATAAATCATATTTAGTGATATTCATATGAATAGAAATCTGACAAACATTAAATTTCTAATATCATTAATGATTTTTAGTATAATCGATCATTCTACTCTTAGATGAAATGATGCACTTATGAATGACCCTAAACATATCATACATTTCTTCATCTAGGTGTTGTTTAAAGACCCAAAAATTTAAAGGAAATATTTTTCATAAATACTTTGGAATTTTACGAGTCTGCAGTTTCTGACAGCACTTGATTTTGAGGCCCGGTGTGTCCAGAATCAATTTCTGATGTTTTGTTCGGGTACGTTCAGTAAATGTATGTGCGTGTTTTTTAATCTTTTGAACCGGTGATCGCAATTGAAAGCTGGGGACACTGATGAACTCGCAGTGCCAGTATTCACTTAAGGGGACCTTTATCGAAGATGCGTTTTATGCGGGTTGAGAGTTAATATTTTTTGGGATTTAGAATAAAATAAATAAAATTTGTAGAACACAATTTTATTTTAAGGTTGTTTTTTTTTACTACAATGGGGAGTTATTGGTGGGGCTCACACCCACATAACCTCCCGTGAGAGGAATTAGTGTGGTGGGGCCCACATGAGCCCCTACTTATCACCTCCCCTCAATGCCATTGAAACCCCCCATTTAACTCCCCTTGTATTTATTATGACAACTCTCCCTCCATAATTGTGACTCTTCGCTTATTTCTCTCTCTCCCATAAACATTGCCAACAAATTTCAGTTATTGATCAATTAATGAATAGACATCTCTAATTTTTGAATCTTTTTGAATTACATGGAATGTTTAAAATTATCGGGTAAGCCTTACATTAATATTTTATTGGAAAATATTTTTGTGGGAGAAACCTTTGGTAAATTAGAGAGAACGTCGTTCATTAATGAACAACAACTTCAACGAAGAATGCGAAGGGATTCTCCATTGACACTTCCCTTCAGACGCACCACAACATCAATGGAATTGACCTCTATATTCCGCGACGCCCGACCTCCACGATGTTTGTCTTCCATAACTCGTTGACGAACTCATCTCTTGAAATTGAGGTAGGGGTTTGTACAATTTTAAATGAATAATTTTTACCCCATTAATTATTGAATTTTCTGAATTGTCCATGGCCGATTGTTTCCTCCTAATGCTGAGGGAAGGGGCCGAACAAACACGGCCCACCGACCCCCCATTGTTTCTTGTTTATTTAATTCACAAATGGAGGTGGTGGAGAATTGAGCCAGTGGTGAGTGAAGGTGGCAGGCGCACACTGGCCCCGTGCGGAAGAACCGTAGGCCACTCGGCCGACGAAAAACAAGACGGCTAAAGCCTGCTGATCCGAAGAGTTCACGGCCCCTCAAGGGATGTCGTGTTGCCGATAACCACGGCTGGCGCTCCGCGTGCCGCCTGGTAGTGAACCGACCTGCTCATCAGTCAGCCGGGATGAAGGATTCGCGGCGCCAGGAGGACTCTGTGCGAAAGGGATCATGGCCCACCCGTGCGGGCCGCTCGCTCTAGGAAGGTCGGTCGGCTTCGGCCGGCCCGGTTGAGAGGGTGGCGCTGCCAGTTCGGGAAAGTGGGGGGGGGGGGCACCCCTTTCCCCTCAGACCGCTCGGTCGGCCGGCCGAGCCGCGACCAGCTGGGTCGCGCCATGCCATGCAGGGCCGCTCCCCCTCGTGCTGGGCTACGCAACTCATCGGGCCGGTCCGACCCTCTGTAGGGTCGGACCCCCCAAAACCGGGTCGACCAGACCCGCCAGCCCACTAGGCTTAACTGGTCAGGACCGTTACACTTAAATGTAAATAACATCTCGACCATGTGTTCGATCGATGAACCATCTATGGCATTAGGATCCATGTGACGAGGCATTCCTTTTTCATTACTCTTATTGAGTTTTGGATGACTTTGGAAAAATGGTCGGGTTGGTTCGAAACCGAAACCAACTAGGCCCTCAGAGCGGAAATTCTTATAACATAAGGACCAAATGTCTAATTGGAGTTTTGTCAACTACGTTGGATACCTTTTGATGAGAATTTTATTTTGGTATAATCCACTAGATGTTTGGACACAGTTGAAGTATGGTTAGGTTGGTTTTAACTTAAAAAACAACCCAGCCCTTGGAACAAAAATGATAATAACTCACAGACCGGGAATCCGATTGACGCACCGTTGGTTGCGTTGATACCCCTAAGACATTGCAGACCATTGAGATAAATCTAAATGGGACTTTGTGACACTTGTAGTATCAACCAGTAGCTCGTGGATCAGATCCTCTCGGAGACAAGCATACGGAGTACAGAGAACTAGCAGCGTGATGAGACCTGATGAATGCTTGTCCAGTTGGTTTTAGAGTGACTTGACTAACCTAGTGGCTAGCACTACTGTGTGAGGTGGCAGACCCATGGAGGAGGAGCATGAATATGTGATGTGGAAGAACTGTGATACTCTATAGAAGGGGTACCTCATAAGGGTATCAGGGGGAGCGCTACTTTGTGAGGCGGCCTACCCATGGCGGAGAGCGCTACTATATGAGGCAGCAGACCCGCGGTACTCAACAGGAGGAGTAGCTCAGTAGTCTAAGGTTAGTGAGTAGAACATCAGAGTCGCGACATGACTACTCTGCTCAAAAAAGGAGAAGTTCTCTAGCAGTCGTGGTTACGATATCATGAATAAAATCTTGGTTTGAGCTGAGTCAATGACCTTTGTGTTTTCTTCAGGATTGAGATGAGTTACATGATAACGTAGGTATATGTATGGGAATATATCTAAGTAATGGTTATCTGTTGAAATCATACCTTGTGGTTTATCCTTGATGGATTTTATGAGACCTTGAGGGTCTCGGGGTCCCTACTGAGTATCATTATACTCACCCTTGCACGGGCTACGCCCACACCTCGTTTTGTTGGATGCAGATGACGGACAATGCTGACGGCGGCCGAGAACGCCCGGACTAGATGGTACCAGGAGGTGGACCCCATGATGAGTCAGTACCAGGAGGAGGCGGATGAACGTGGAGCGCTGAGGAGGGAGTCTGCACATACATTTCAGGTAGGAACTGTGGTGGATGATCCCGGAGCTTCTAGACACCTTCCAGTTGTTTGTCTTTTAGTTGTATTAATATTGTCTTATTCGTGTACTTTACGGTTGGTCTTGTATTTCTGGCCCCTTTAATTTTCATAACTACTTTTGTATACAGTTTTTACTTACTTTTTTCTTCCACTTGTACTCTGGTAGGGTGTGTTTACATTTTATAAAGGCAAAACCTTCCTAGTTTTATAGAAATTATGCCTTTGGTGCTAGTCGCCAACACTTATAATATGAAAGACAGGCTTGGGGTAGTCATGTTGTGGGCCTCGGGGGATGGGTCAAAAAATTGGTATCAAAGGAGTTGGTTCTACCCCAGAACATAGGACCCTGATATTTCCTTTCTTTGAAGCAATAGTGTTAAGGGTGCCGAGTGTGGTTTTCAGTTCAGGGAGTCCAGTGTTTCTGCGGCAGCTGACGTATCCATACACCAGGATCATGTCTTCTGATTTCTAACTCAGTACACAAAAACACTAATTTTGTGTGGGTTTTAAAAATATTTCTTTAATTTAGTTCAAACTAGGTCAGCTCACCAGGTATATTCTTTTGACCATGTCGCATCTGTTCTCTTATGATTCGTCCCTGTGGACGACTTGGTAGAGCTGAGAGAGTTGTACGCACTGACAAGCCTCCAAACGATGAGGCCTCAGTACATGGCCCTCTTCCAATTGAGGCACCAGTGGAGGCACCCATTGTACTACCACCCATTGGGCCACCGATTCCACTAGCCCCAGCTGTAGGGGATACACGTCATTTGAGCGCGATGCACGAGTTCCAACGCTAGAGGCCACCCAGGTTCTGGGGAGAGACGGACCCACAGGCGGCTAAGAATTGGCTAGAGGATATGGTGTGAGATTTCAGGCTAGTAGGGACACCAGCAGACATCATGGTGAGCCTTGCTTCCAGCCTCTTCCAGGCAGCATCAGGCAGATGGTGGAGCCTGATGCTCTAGACTCACGATGAGGTGACACTCCTCTAGGCAGACTTTGAGAGGATCATTCAGGCGGAGTTTTTACTAGCCACCCTTCAAGAAATGTAGATACAAGAGCTACAACATCTTCAATAGGGTAGAATTATGGTGGCGTAGTACTCAACAAATCTCACAGACCTCTCGTGTTACTCTACAAATATGGTACGAGACCTGTTCTTCAGGGCTCAGACCTTCGAGTAGGGGCTCAGGTGAGATATTAGATCTTAAGTTGTTTCTCACAACATATCGACGTAGACATGGGTGTTGGAGTGATCTCTCCTAGTAGAGAGATTCCTTTATGAGCAGTCTCCAGCAGCAGGACCCACCACTAGTAGACATACAACATAGTCTTCTGTAGAAGGCAGTAGACAGATGACGTAGAGGTCTAAGAGGACCAGACCTACAGGTGGTCGACCGCACGACTCAGGGTCGGGAGTGCGGGGCACCCAGGGTGGAGACAGAGACAGACCTGCCAGGCAGTGTTACTCATACGGTGGACAAGGTCACATGGATCATGACTATCTGACCCACCGCTCGGATGATCAGAAGACAGATGGAGGACCTCCCAGGTAGAGGCATAGGTTTGATCGTGACAGACCTCAAGGAGTAGGCGACTGTGGAAGAGGAGTTGGTCGTGCAGCTGGTGGTGGAAAACACTTCGAGGTGTTTCCACCACAACCAGCAGAAGTTCCTCCCCAACCGCAGGGAACGGGTGGACATGGGAGAGCACAATTTCAGGCAGCCGAAACATATGAACATTGAGCTCTGGAAGCAGGTGGACTGGAGCGGGACTAGTTTCAGGGATAGAGTCCTTTGTTCGTGATGCTTCTTGCATTGTTGATGTCTTTGTTTGTGGTTGCTTTGTGTATTTGTACCATGATATGTGGTAACAAAGGACACTTCCCCTTGTGATGTTTTCTTTCATAACTTTTTATGTGGTTAATACTAAGAGTTTCTCGTTTAAAATGTTGACTTAACCCACAACATTGAGATTTCTACTAGAGGAGACCCAGTAACCACACACTGATGCCGAGAGTGTGGCTCAACCCTTAGAGGTGAGAGTAACAGTTGGATATCTTGGTAGTAGTGTCAAGGCCTTACCACATCATCCATGACATGAATTATTATCATTCATGTTGGGATTGACTGTATTAGGAAAAGTACATGGTTCATCCAAGGGATGAGACTAGATTTCTCTTTTCGGTGAAGGAGAAATCTTTGCAGCTCTTGTAGAACGTAGGGGAAAAAGGGTGATGTCGAGTTCTCACAATTGGATAGTCTCACCCATTGTTCGTTGAGCGAATGGTTTATGGTTCCATCCAATCTCAATAGTCTCAGGTGTGTCTTCTCTCAGAAGGACATGAACCTGAGACAATGACAATGGATTGAGTTCCTCCAGGACTATGACATTGAGATAGTCTATACTCCTTGGAAGGGGAATGTGGTAGTGGATGCTCTCAGCAAGAGTTCAGGCATTCATCTTTTAGGAGAGACAAAAAAGCAGCTGGCTGCATTACATATATCCTTTGTGGATAGAGATGGTGCAGCCTATATAAATTGTCTTACAGTTACTCCTCCACTTTTCAGCAGAGTAGGCGAGGTGGCTTAACGCCTAGCCCTTCCACCTCAGTTGCAACGAGTGCACGACGTCTTCCACGAATCTCAGCTGAGGATATATGTGCACGACCCATACCACATCATCAATCACGGAGAGCTGGACATTGATGAAGGGGATACATTCTCAGAGGTCCCGGTAGAGATCGAGGATCAACAGAAGCAGGTCCTACGTGGGCGGTCGATTCCGCTGGTGCACATTCGTTGGCGGCACAGGAACCTCCCGGAGAGCACTTAGGAATGGGAGGCTGAGATGCGTGTACAGTACCCCCAGTTTTCCCTTAGTGTGTGCTATAACATTACTGGTACGTAATTCCCCACGGTGAGAGTAATTTCAAGACCAGTAAATTTTAAGGAATTTTTTTAAATACTTTGGAATTTTACGAGTCTGTGGTTTCTGAAGGAACTTGATTCTGAGGCCCGGTGTGCCCATAATCAAATTTTGAATTTTTCTTCGGGTACCATCAGTAAACATACATATGGGTTTTTCTATCTTTTTAACAGGTTCCCATAATTGAAATTTGTGGACACTGATGAACTCACAATGTCGGTATTCATTTAAGGGGACCTTTACCACAGTTGTGTTTTATGCGGGTTGAGAGTTAATATTTGGGGATTGAGAATAAAATAAATAAAATTTGTGGAATACAATTTTATTTTAATGATGTTAGTTTTTACCTACAATGGAGATTTAGTGGTGGTAAACACACCCACATAACCTCCCATGAGAGAAATTACTATGGTGGGGCCCACATGAGCCCCAACATATCATCTCCCCCCAACACCCTTGAAACCATCCATTTAACCCCCCTTGTATTTATTTGACAACTCTCCCTCCATAATTATGACTCTTCACTTCTCTCTCTCTCTCCCATAAACCATGGAATCATGTTTCATTTATTGATCAATTAATGAATTAACTTCTCTAATTTTTGAATCTTTTTGAATTACATGGAATGTTTCTAATTGTGGGTAAGACTTACTTTAATATTTGCTTGGAAAATATTTTGGTTGGAGGAACCTTTGGTGAATTAGAGAGAATTCAGTTCTTCATAGAAGAACAACTCTGACAAAGAACGTCAAGGACTTCTCCATCGACACGTCCCTTTGGACGCACCCAAAAGTAAATCGAATCAACGTCCATTTTCCGCGATGCCTAACCTCCGTGACGTTTTGTCTTCTGCGACTCATTAATGTACTCCGCTCTTGAAACCGAGGTAGGGGTTTGTACTATTTTAAATGAATAATTTGTCCCTCATTCATTGTTGAATTTTCTGAATTGTCCACGGCCGATTGTTACCGCCTAACGCGGAGGGTATGGGATGGACAAACATATCCCGACGAACCTCTGTCATTTCTTGTTTATTTAATTCACAAAGGCAGGCGGTAGCGAATGGAGGCGGTGGTGAGAGAAGGCAGAGGCCGCGCACTGGCCGCTTGCGGAAGAACCGCTGCCTGCAACCTTGGGCCGCTCGGACGACAAAGAATCGGCCGGCTAAAGTCGGCCGGACAGATGAGACTGAAGCACCACAAGGGATGTCATGCTACAGAGAATCGCGGCCCACGCTCTATGGGTCGCTTAGCTGCGAAGCTTCTGGCTCGTCAGCCGGTCGCGATTCAGGAGCTACAATGCCAGGAGGGTGCCGCGCTAAAGGGACTGTGGCCTGCCCGTGCTAGTTACTCATACTAGGAAGGCTGTTCGGATTTGGCTGGGACTTTTGGGAGGGCGGCGGTGCCGGTTATGGAAAGCGCCCCCCCCCCCCCCCCGGACTGCTCGGTCACCCGGGCCGAGCCACTCGACCAGCCGGGAAGCGTCTTGTCGGGCTGGGCTGCACCGTGCCAGGCTAGGCCAGGCTGCGTGACTCATCCAGCCAGTTTGACCCTCTTTCGGGTCAGACCCGCCATTACCGGGTCGACCCGACCCGCCATCCCACAGGGCTTAACGGACCTGGACCGTTACACTTAAATGCAAATAACTTCTTGACCATGCGTCTGATCAATGCACTGTCTGCGGAAATGGGATCCTCGTGACGAGGCGGTACTTTTTTGATACACTTAGTGTGTTTTGGCTGAATTTGGAAAAATGTCTGGGTTGGTTCGAAACCAAAACCAACCAGGACCTCGGAGCGGAAACAGTTATAACTTAAGGACCAGACGTCCGACTGACGTGCCGTCAACTATGTTGGATTCTTTTTGATGACATGGTTCTTTTGGAATACACCACAAGAGGTTTGGACGCAGTTGGAGTATGGTCGGGTTTGTTATAGCTTAAAAACCAATCGGGCCCCTTAAACGAAAAAGCCAACAACTCACAGACTGGGTGTCCGATTGATGTGTCGTCCGTTGCGTTGATACCCCTATGATGTTAATGACCTTTGAGATACTTCTTCATGGTACATTGTGAAACTTGGAGTGTCAACTAGTAGCTCAAGGAGAGGAACCTCCCAGAGACGATCATACGGAGTACGAAGACCTAGTAGCGGGCTGAGACTGATGACTGCTTGTCTGATTCATTTTGGAGTGACTTGATTTGCCTAGTGGGGAGAACTACAGTGTGAGGTGGCATACCCATGGAGGAGGAGCACGACTATGTGAGGTAGCAGACCCACAGTACTCGACAGAAGGAGTACCCTAGTAGGCTATCAGGGACATCGCTACTATGTGAGGCGGAAAACTCATGGAGGGGAACGCTACTGTGTGGGGCGGTAGGCCCCCGGTACTCGACAGGAGAAGTACCTCAGTAGTCTAAGGTTATTGAGTAGCACCTTGGAGTCGCGACAGGACTAGTGGGCTCAACAGAGGAGGAGTTCTCTAGAAGTCGTGCTTTCGACGTCATGAATAAAATCCTAGTTTGATCTCAGTCAACGACCTTTGTGTTTTCCTCATGATTGAGATGGGTTACATGATAACTTAGGTATGTGTATGGGATTATTCATATGAAATGGTTCTCTGTTGAAATAATACTTCTTGGTTTATCCTTGTTTGATTTTGTGAGAATTTGCAGGTCTCGAGGTCCCTACTGAGTATCGTTATACTCACCCTTGCAATGGATACACCCGCACCTCCTTGTGTTGGATGCAGGCGACAGACAGTGCTGACGGCGGCCGAGAGCGCTAGGACTAGAGGGTACCTGGAGGTGGACCCCATGAGGAGTCGATACCCTGAGAAGACAGATGGACGCGGAGCGCTGAGGAGGCTATATGTACCTACCCTTCACTTAGGATCCGTTGTGGACGATCCATGAGATGCTAGACACCTTCCAACTGTTTGTCTTTTAGTTGTACCCATTTTGTCTTTTCCTTGTACTTTACAGTTCGGCTTGTATTTTCGGCACCTTTACTTTTCAGCACTATTTTTGTATAATTTTTTTCTTTGTGTTTGCTTCCTCTTGTACTCTGGTTTTGTGTGATTATGTTTTATAAAGGCAACACCTTCCCAGTTTTAGAGAAATTGCGCTTTTGGTGCTAGTCACCAGCCCCTGGCCTATGGAAGGTAGGCTTGGGGTAGTCATAATGCAGGCCCTGGGGGACGGTTCGTGACATGTTGTCAAAATATATTTCTTCTTTCAAATTCATCCTTTTCTATCAATGTTATTCACACTTTTTATGAAATAAAAAGAAATTGTAATCAATTTCATGACTTTTTAATATTCATGAATTATAATTTTTATAGTAATATTCCTTATATGAATATATAATGTAATTTTTCTATGATAAATTTTTTTTAATAGTTATTAATTTTGATTAAATTTTATATAATATTTTATTCAAAATACTAGTTCAAAATTTTAATAATTTCAATATATAAAATTGAAATTAAGGAAAAAATGTATTTTTTTAAAAAAATTGATTACAAATTTTGTTGGATTTGAAATTTTTTTATTTTTTTAGTGAATAGTGAAAAATACCATTTTTTATTAAACATTAGTTTCATTTCATTATAGAAAGTAATTAATATTATTATTTGATATTAAAAAAATATGTCAATAACATTATATTTTTTACTAAAATTAATTAAATGGTAATATTAATTAAAAAAGATTTTGGTATATGTTTATTTTTTAGATTAAAAACGCATTTTCCAAAAAAAATTCTCATTGTGTTCTTTGTATTCAAATTAAATTTGTTTCTTCAGATCATAGTAATTGAATCCTGAAATGTTTATTCCATATTTTTAATAAATATGATCATATGTTTTAAATATATATAAAAAATTATTATTATTAATAGTAATAGTTGTAATTTATTTTTATTGTGGTATGGGTAAATTAGCTAATTAAAAAAAAATAAAAATTCATAAGGCCTATAAACGACCATAAATATTTTATTTCTAATATTGAAAAAAATTAATTTTTCTATTACCATAAAATATTAAAATATTAGACTATTTTATGAAATATTATCATCATTATAACATTTATATATTTTAAATAAAAAAATCAAAACTAAAATTCAATTTAATTTAGTAACCATAATATTTTTCCACAGGTATATTTTTTTTAATTATAAAATTTAATTAAAAATGTGAACGAAAATTTATTTTGAATATATAAATTTTATAATTTATATTTGTGATATGGATACTATAAATTCATATGAAATTTTAATGTGGTGGATGTAAAAGTGGAAGAAATATTAATTAAATGATTATAAAAACACCGAATGTATTATATTTTTTATTTATAATGTCAAATAAACAACAAATAATATAAAATATTAGGGAGGTTTTAAATATTTTTATTTGAAATATATTTTAATAATGATGTAATTAAAATAAAAATATATGAATATCCCTAAAACTTATTGTTTTTGTATATTATATAAGATAATATATTATTTAATGATTTAAAATTACTAAAAACATGAAATTCATCCATGCAAATGGTATATGGTCAATGATATTATACATGGTCCAATTATGGTTTTCATGATCTATTATATTAATTTTAATGACACCTATTTTTTAAAAAAATTGAAATCTAGGCGATCATTAATATAGTCAATAGGGGTTCAATCTATGTTTCAAGGGGTGAAATATCAGCTAAACATTTCAAATTTTTTTGAGGTGATTATTTTTATTCAACCCTTTCTTAGATTCCCAATATAATTTTTTTTATAATTTTCATAAATTATTTTTTTAAATTATGTTAATACATTTTGTAATTCCAAGAGTCCCCCCGCCTTCACATATAAAAGGTAACACCCTCTAATTTCATCATCAAAGAATTTTATCACTCAAATTAATCCAATAAATACAGAAATCCATTACTATGTATTCGGGTAATTATTTTTACTAAAATAAAAATCAATGGAGGATTAAAGTGTAATACATAGAGGATATTAAAATTAAAGATATAAGTCAAAACTGACTTATTTCATGTTTATATCTTTTTAAAACACTAGAAATTATTATTTTACCTTGCTAAACTTAATAAATCAATATCATGAATACAATAAAATTTTATTATGATTATGGTACAACCAAATTTTCATCTCGATTTCCAACCCAGAGGGACTGAAAACATTCTTCGGTTATACATGTGGATGACCACCTCAACAAAGTGAGGTCTATAATTTTAAATCATCACATATCATGAATATATATATTGATGTAATTAATTAATATATATGATAATAATGACATGATTACCGCTATGTATAAGTATTGAAACATCTATTTTTATACCCTTCCATCCAATTAAAAATGATATTGTCATTCATGCTTTCATGGGGAATTCCACCACCACAAAATGATGTCATTTTTGTATCATATAAACTATTAATGAATGAATATAGATTAATATTTATTGAACAAAATTATTAATTGTTTCATGATTATGGTCTATATATTGATGTTATAAGGAACCATTTTACCTCGGATATCTATGAAATTATACTTTTGTATTATGTATATAAAAGCCTCAAAACATTCTGCGTAAACATAAATGACTATATAACCAGAAAAACAAGGGCATAAATGAAATACAATAGAAATGATAATTTAATTGACCTAAAAATAAATATTAGTTTATCAAATATCAAATATAAGTTAACTAACTATAGTTTATATATGGTAAAATGCTATATGATATTTAAGGAAAGATGATCATTTAAAAATGACCTTTTAATGTATCCATTCAAACTAGTATTTTCCATTTCCGTGTTCTTTTAAATGAATAATGAATCATATTATTTTTGAATCAATGGTCAATTATAATAATTCTCTTACATTATTGATGTTATTTACAATGGTTTGAAACGAAATTATTTCAATGTTCTCAGTACGAGTAACATAATTCTGTTTTAATAATACAAAATGAGTAATTTCTTCCATGGACCCAAATTCATTAACATATTTTATTACCACCATGAATTTGAATAAAATTAAATCATAAATTACTTGTTATCATTGATATATTTAAATAAAATGATAATAATAATATTGTATTGAATTTTCATTTCATATTATCTTCATAAGAAAGAGATATTTCTCTATATCTTTTTATAAAGTGTGAATCATATATAGATATAGGATAAAATATTATTATAAAATACACTATGATGAAAATTTTCTAGAATAAACATGTTCTATTATTATGTGGAATATTAGAATCATATATATTGATGGTATATCCTGATAAATCTTATATTTTCATTCACATAATATAGTTTTTAGGAAAAGTGAACCCTTTTTATAACTCCCATGATTTATGTAATTCTCTATATATTAAAATGATGGAATAAGGGAGTTTACCTACCAGGTTTCCCTAATAGATTTAATTGGGCTCAACTAATTTATTAAAGGAGTTATCTTATGTTATCATTGTCATTATTTAAAATTATTATATGGATTTAAATTTTTATTCAATGATTTTTAATGTTTATCTATGAGAAAAAGTGTGTTTTCTTTATAGATAAAATTTTTATATGTTAAATGTATAAAAAAATGTTATCATTTTATGGGTTTTCATGTTCTTATTTATAATAACATATTTATTTAATTTATATAATTTACCATGATTTTTGTTCTCATCGCACATTTTCAACTATTCTTATAGGGTTTATGGATGAGTATGTGCCATGAATACATCTTGTTCAATGCTAGATATATTTATTAACAAAAAACAAATGTTTTTCATTAATAAAGTGTTATAGTATGGGAAATTTGATAATATGTTAATGTATCCACATTAAAAAAATATTTTTTTATGAGTTATGATCTGATTATAAAAATATTTATCCCTAGATGGTCATTTATAATGAATGTTGTTGAAGTGTAATATAATGACAGAATTGATTATAGTGATAAATAGATAGGCTATTAAAATTGGTTATCAAGGATGTGTTTACATAAGATTCTAGTTCAGAATTATAAAATTAATATAACCTTGTGAGATTATAAGTTGTTGTTATGTCGAAATGATATAGACTTTTAATATTACCGTGCTACTTCATCTAGTCAATGACTATTAGGAGTGGTTTTCAGTATATTATATAGGGTGACTAAATTGGGATGTTATAAAGAGGAAAATATACATCCGAATATGAATACTAGAATTGTAGGAATCCAATTTTTGTAGTTTTTAATTAATTTATCAGTTGACGTTGGCATGAAATGGTTGGGGTACCTGTTTTAATGATCAATAATAATCACCACATAATAACACATCAATAGTAATGAATTAGGAAAAATAAAAACATCAATATTTAGGTGGTAAATCAGATATAGTTGTAGCTATATGAAAGATAAATTATATTGAAATGATACTATATTTCATTGGATTTTCATAATATAAAAAACTAAATCCATGTATTTATCATTTCGAAGGTGAAAATAATCAAATAATGTATTTTTTTATAAATAATTATTGAGGAAGACATGATGTTAATTCCCTAAAATATGATATGTTTAGTTATATTTTAATCAAGAAATATTTCTTTATGTTTTTAATGAAAAATGGAGAAAAACCGCATAAAATTATGGTAAATGAGGATAAATGAATAGCCATTAATGATGAAAATTTTACAAGATTTTCCAGGTAAATATAATATTTTATTATTTTCCATGAAATATTAATAAATAGATTTTATATATTATTGAAATCATGTTTATAAATGGAATTATAATCATAATAATTTCAATGTTTGGAGAATGATTATTTTTTATTTTGAGTTTGATGATGTGGTGTTTGCTGAAACATATGCACACCAAGATAACAGGAGTATGAAGTGTTCATGATATGAAAGAAATGGTGAAGTGTCCAATAATGAATTATGGTTGTAAAACCACAACATAATCAAAGTGTGGTAAAAATATTTTATATAATTATTGACATGATTAAAAATGGTTTAGTAGAGTGAATAATTTTTTCACATTGCACATGACTATAGTGAAATAAGTTATTAATAACTCAGGAATGAGATACCCAATATAGATAATATGTTGAAATGATTTAACTGTAATTTTATATTGTGATAATTTATGTCCAACATTAGTTACACATGGATAAAAATAACCAATATAAGAAATAATATCATGTGAAAATAATTTCCCACTACTATGGTTGTTTTTGTGATATATAATGGTGGTGTAAATGGTACAATAATTGTTTAAAAATCAAGTATGATGACTTCATTGAGACTGAATATTTTCATTCCATTATTTTTGAGAAAATTTTATTTAAAATGGGAATATAAACCCATAAAAATAAGATAGTTTTTATAAAAAATGGTGGAAGTAGAAATTTAACCTAAATTTATAATAATCTTCTTACACAAATCAGTTTGATAGTTTTTATTAAAAATATTGTTGATCTCCCCATTGTATATTTTGATATTATATTTGGTATTTTTTCATTTAGCATGAAAATATTGATTATAGGGAAACTAAGGTAATATCAAATGATTTAATATAATTTATAACATCTCAAGAATCCTTGAAAATGAATAAATATGGAATTTAGAGATACATAGTTTAAGTTATTGAAATGATTTCAATTTTTTTACATTAGTGATATGGAAATTATATATGAATATATACATGTATTAACTTATACTTTTCATTATGTTATTCCTGAATTTGGGTGGGAGTTATTGTGGACTTAATTACTGATGATAAGATAATTTCAAAAATCTTTTATCTAATGGGAAAAGTAGAAATATTATAACTAAAAAAGTAGTTACATGAGTTTCCAGATAATGATTTCATTCTTATGATTATTTCACTATTTGGTGATCATATTTTATTTACAAAAATAATGAAGGTTGAATGAAACTTATTTTTTATTGTAGATCCATACAAAACCTCACAATTAATAAAATAGTATCATTTTATATATATTGATGATGTTTTCTACCATCTCTATGTATGGTAGAAATTTTTTACAATTTATCTTAGTTCAAAGAATCATTAGTTGATAATAATGTAGGAATATATTCTGATGGTGTCATTTTAGACTATATGTGCATAAAATGAGTTCTTAGTTCTGGAATCTCAATTTCATAACACACCATATGTAATAATAAATATTATGATGATTTTTTTGATAACTATTTTGATATGTTTTTAGAATATTTCATTATCATATTTTTCAATATTATAATATTAGTTTGGATATGGTAATACACCTAAGGATGTTTTTGCAGACCTGAATAAAAAATATTATATAGAAAAATTAACAAAATGATAATTTTGTATGCATAATACTTCATTCTATATACATATTATTTCTAAATATAGGAAAAATAATGAACCTAAAAAAAGCTAATTTTTTTAATGAATGTAAAATACATAAAAATGTTAAAAAGATTCATATTTTTCATAAATTATTAATTTAATATTATTGTTTTTTTAATAATTTACTTGGATATCCAAAACAGTAAAAATTATACATTAAAAATGATTTAATTAACCATAACACAATACATAAATTATTGATTCGTAGAATGTTGGAAATGAGTAAAAAAATTATTCAATAACATTGTTTTGGGCCATAGCTCGATAAATTGTGAATTTTTATCTACATTCATTACTTATGCAATGATCTTGGTTTTTATCTTATGTATAAAGATCATGTAATTTCTTCTCACTCAATATAAATAATTCATAATGATATATTTTATCCTCTATACGATCATGATCTTGTATTAGTGACTTTTTCCATCAAAATATATTGAAATAAATTATATGGAGTAATGTATGAAAAATGTAATGATCATAAAATTAATATGTATAAAATAAATCAAAAATAATTGAACATGAGGCTTAAAATATGTATTGAATGGATAATGTTTTAATATATCACTATTCATTTCCATCTAACAAATGTAAATAAATTTGCAATTTTTTTAGTTAAAAATATAATGTGACTTTATGAATACTATATTTACAACTCGAACTGTCGATTAATGACTTAAATTATCGTGGATAAGAAATTTTTCATTCTAATTAATTTTCACATCTATATTTTGATTCATTTCTATTATATTTTTATGATATAATTAAAAATTCATAGAAGTAAGATCATGATTTATATTAAATTGAGGAATTTATAATGGAAGATAATTCACCTAAATTTAATTTTGAGAAGAATCATTTTTTGAGTTGTGGGAAAAATCTAGTTGTTCCATTTATCTCCTTGCTAAAAAAAGTTTTTTTAGTGAAGTTGACAGCTCCCCATTTTGAAATTCATCCTGATGTTACTAAATTATAATGGAAAAAAATCAATATTATTACAAGAGTTATTTTATAATGAATGATATTATAGTTTTTTCCCCAAAATTATTGACAGATGAGCATGTTAAATCATAATGAATGTTCCTTAAAGAGTTAATTCTACTATTTATAGTTCTATATTAGAAATTATATATTATATATTGGGATATCATTGTGGGATTCCAATTGATATTTCTATGTAATAATGTGATTTCGTTTATAGTTGATCAACTAACTAGATCGATATGTTTCCTTCTATTTTAAGATAAAATTTATTTAGTAGGGATTTATTAGTTTTATATCCTGTAGATATTCTGGTTGCACAACATTTCATTCATCATTATTTTGTATTATGATATGATGTTTTCCTATAATTGTTTTTAATGTACTTCCAATGTTTTTGGGTAAAAAATTAAATTTTAGAGAAACATTATATATTAAATTTCATAGATTGTATATAGAGACCTAAGACTTTTCTTACATTACTAGTACATCATTTTAAAGATAGAAAACATAATAGTATTACAAATAGATGATCCAAAGGTTTATTATCTTGGGTAAACTAGGACCATACATAACAAATACAATATCAAGCATAAACATTTATTTAATTTCTTCTTCTCTAGATTCATATTGAAACTTGTCTTCTCCTTAGTACATGTAGCCACCTGAAGATATACATAAAAATGGGTGAGCTAGAATCCCAATAAGAGGATAGATAAGAAAAATATTTCAAGGGGTGAGAATAATCATAACATAGGCAAAAGATCATGAACATGAGAGGAGTATAAATAAAATAATTGAAATATGGGAATGTATAAAAATGAAACATCATGTCGTAGTGGTTAACTACAAAAAATACTTATGAACCAAGCTAGAATCATTTTCACACATCATTTCACATTTACTCAAGAGATTAATCACTTTACCCAATGCATTGGATCACTGTATAGTTCCAAGAGCACCTGTCACATTAAAACATTCATATTGCACTATATAATTCCGGGTGCACCCGTCACATCATAATATTATCATTATCATGATTTCCACATAGAACAAATATAAAAAATTAACATAACTAACCCATGTAAAGTAATGGGTTTCATCTCATAATAATAAATTCATAAGAATTGGGTTCCCAAAAGAAAGAGGGAACAACATACTAGATACAAGAACCATCAACCATGAATGAGAGGTAAAAGTTGAGTTCATAAAAAAACAGTTCTTTTGGAAAACATTTGAATTGACATAAAACATAAAAATAAAACATTTATATCCCAAAAAAGTTAATATAATTATGAATAATTTATCTTTAAGGAGTTACCATATAAAAAATGAAGTGAAAGAGAGAGAACCCGAAGGATGAAACTTGGGTTCGAGAATTTTCCCTTACTTTGTATCTGAATGCTTCCTTCTCTTTAATGTCCTATATAATGACATTATATTAATTAATTTTAAATTATATAACCTTTTATAATTTAATAGGGTTAATTATGGTTTCCTTATGTCATTTTATGTTCCTTTGGATCACTTATAGTGTTTAAAAGCATTGTTTGAAGATGTTGGTTTTTATGGTTTTTCTTGGGTGGTTCACTTGTATTCATAAATTGATGTTCGGGTAGAACATGGGTAAACATCCGGAAATTATATTACATGTCTCTAATGAAATGAAAAGATTTTTAATGAACTTATAATGAATTATATTATATCTATGTGGATGAATCATTAGATAAGAATTAAATAATGATTGTTTGGGTTAATTGGGCGGTTTTTCTATCGCAATGAAGTTGTTTTAATTTATCACTAAGTTATATGTTCATAAGTCAGTTCCATAACATTAAATAATACATAATAAATATAATATATTCTATTTCAACCATTAAAATGGTTTCCTGACAAGATCTTAAGGTAGAAATGGAAGAAAAAATCATGTCGTTCTTGAAGGTGATAAATTAACACATCACGAACAACATTCTCTTTAATAAAATAAAAGGAAGAGGTAAAAGGGGTTGGATAATGTAATATCCCATTATAATCATAACATTACATTATATTTATCATACTGGAGTTAAAATACCATTTGGATGAAGATAGGTGGGGAGAGATCAAGAAATGAACCTGAACATGAAAGGAAATTAAAGGAGAAGGGGGAGAAAAATTACCTCTTGAATCCTTCTCTTGAGAACCACATAAAGGGCCTAAGATAGGTATTTTTATGAGATCTGAAGCTCTTGGAAATGGGTTAGGGGATATAGAAGGTGTTTGGGAAGATTTTAGGGAAGTCTTGGAGCTTGGGAGGTGTGAGGAAATGAGGGTGTGAAGGGTGGCTTTTATAGTTGAGGGAGAGGGGTTTCCTTAATATAAAATTTATTAGTTTATTAATTTCTCCTAATACAGGGAATAGTGAGTCTTGAATGACCAAAAATTTTAATTTTTTCATGTGATCCAGAACCAAGTGGGCTTACATCGGCAGAGCATAATCGGTGACTCAATTAATCCACTATTTAGCATTTATTGTAAATTATCGGATTCAACTATACATCAAAAATTCAAGTATCTCAGAAAAATCCCCAAAATTTACCCCATCCATTTTTCAACGTTTAGAATCCAAAACTGAATTTAATTTTTCGAAAATAATTTTCTAAATATTATTAATTTAATATTTAATTAAAATCATAATTTACATAAAAAACAGTTTCAATGGTTAAAACTGATTTTATAGTGCTTTCAATAATTACGTAGGGTCTTATAAAATTATATAAAAACTATAAGACATTTATTTGATAAATAATGAATAAATTTTAAGAAAATAAATTTTCCTTTATATTAATTAATTATTTATAATATATTATTTATGACTTACAAAATTCCAAAACGTTTACTAAGGTCAAATTGTCAATTTCTAACATGTCTAAATTTTATTTAATTATTCATGGGAAAGGTTACTCTTATGTTGGATAATTTACTATTCATAAGGGTCATATTAATATTCATAAGGGTATGTTCCTATTCCTAAGGTTACATTACTATTCACCGAAAATTATTGTTGTTTCATTAGAGTGTGAAAATCATCTTGAACACAATCGTGTATATCAGATTTCTAGAATTCAAAACATAAGAGTGAAAATCTTTTGTTTAAAGGTCACATAGCACCTAGTAGTTCATTATGTTGTGTTTTCATGTGATTTTATGACATAAATATAAGAAGGGAATTTCCATTGAAAAAAATTGGGTTGTTACATTCTCCCCCCTTAAGAAATTTCACCCCCGAAATTTCACATTACACAAATAGGTGAGGGTACTTATTTTTCATTGCCTCTTCTATTTTCCAAGTTTCTTCCTCAAACATATGGTTCCTTCACAAAACTTTGACAAGATGGGTTGTCTTGTTGCATAGAACCTTATATCTCTGGTCTGGAATCTTTACTGGCTGCTCCTCATAGGAGTGATCATCTTCCAACTGCACCACCTGAAAGATTAGTACATGTGAGGGGTATGGTATGTACTTCCCCAGTAGTGATACATGAAACACATCATGAACTTGAGTCATATTCGGTGTAAGTTCAAGATGATATGCCACAACTCTTATGTGGTCAATGATCTCAAAGGGGCCGATATACATTGGGCTTACCTTCCCTTTCTTCCCGAATCGCATGACTCTCTTCCATGGAGAAATTTGAAGGAAGACCTTATCTCCAACGTCAAACTTCAAGTCCCTTCGACTGTTGTCAGCATAGCTCTTTTGCTGACACTGATCAGCTTTAATGTGTTTCTAGATGACATCAACCTTCTCTGTCATCTCTTGAACAAGATCAGGTCCAAGTAGCTTTCTTTCTCCAACTTCATCCAAATAGGTTGGAGTTATACATCGCTTTCCATACAGAGCTTCATATGGAGCCATCTGGATACTCGAGTGGATGTTATTGTTGTATGAGAACTCAACCAATGGTAGATGCTGATCCCATCCACTTTTGAATTCTAGAGAGCATGATATTATCATATTTTCTTGCATCTGAATAGTCCTTTCAGACTGTCCATCAGTTTGGGGGTGATAGGCTGTGCTAAAATTTAATTCAGTACTCAAAGCATGTTGAAGGCTCCTCCAGAACATAGATGTGAATCTTGGATCACGGTCAGAGACAATTGAGAGCGGAACACCATGCATTCTCAACAGTTTATTCACATATATCTTTGCATGTTTTTCAAGCGAGTGGTCTCCCTGAATAGCGATAAAATGGGATGTCTTGGTGAGTCAATCAACCACAACCCATATTGCATTATTTTCCTTTTAAGTCTTCGGGATACTCATGAAAAAGTCCATTGTAACATTTTTCCATTTCCACATGGGTATAGGAAATGTTTTCATCATACCCTTGGACTTTTATCGCTTAGCTTTAACTTGCTGACATACAAAGCACCATGATATATATTATTCAATCTCTTTCTTCATGTCATCCCACTAGATGTGTTTTTTGAGATCACGGTACATCTTGGTACTCCCATGATGGATAGAGAAATTTGAGCTATGTGCATTATCCAATAGCTATTTCTTTATCCTGGGTGATTAAGGCACACAAAGCCACATTCCAAACCAAATCAAACCATCATCATTGATATGGAACTCATGCAACATCACTTCCTTTACTACATTCTCCTTCTTTTGTATCTCCACATTATCCCTTTGTGCTTCCTTAATCTTCTTGTAGATAGATGGTTACGAAATAATTTGGGTAAGGTAGGATGCATACCCTACCCTTATGATTTCCAAATCCATTCTTTGAATATCCATGAAGATAGGGTGTTTCTCAGTCCACAACAAGGAAAGAGTAGCATGTTTTTTTCTGCTTAGAGCATCATCTACCTTGTTTGCCTTTCCAGGATGATAGTGAATAAAGAAATAGTAATCCTTGATTATCTCCAAGCATCTCCTTTGATGCATGGTGAGCTCCCTTTGTGTGAATATATACTTTAGGCTCTTGTGGTCGGTGTATATGTCACACTTCTCGCCATAATGGTAGTTCCACCAGATTTTCAAGGGAAAAATCACAGCTTTCTGATCTAGATCATGTGTCAGGTAGTTCTCCTCCTGGATCTTTAACTGTCATGAGGCATAGGCTATCACATTGTCATTTGGCATGAGTACAAAACCCAAGCCTTTCTTTGAAGAATCATTGTATATCACAAAACATTCTCCGCTTTTGGGTAGTGTGAGTACAGGTGCAGTGATCAGCCTTCTATTTAGTTCCATGAAGCTTCCCTCACATTCATCTGTCCAGAAAAACATTACCCCTTTCCTTGTTAACTTAGTTAGCGGATATGACAATAATGATAAGTTTTTCAGAAAACATCGGTATTACCTAGATAATCCAAGAAAAAAAATGGATTTATGTGACACTAGATGGCTTGGTCCATTCCTCAATCACCTTTATTCGTTGAAGGATCCACAAAAATTCCCTCACATGTGATCACATGTCCCAAGAATGTGACTTGCTTCATCCAAAAGTCACACTTTCTAAACATGTCGTAAAACTTCTCCTTTTTTAATATCACCAACACATGTCTTAGATGTTCTTCATGTTCCTCCTTGATCATGGAGTAGATGATAATATCATCGATAAACACTACCACTAATTTGTTGAGGTAATATCTAAAGACTCTATTCATAAAATCCATGAATATTGATGGGGAATTAGTAAGTCTGAAGGGCATCACCAAAAACTCATAGCTCCCATACCTTGTTCGAAAGGCATTCTTCTGAATATCTTCCTTCTTCACCTTTACCTGATGATATCCAGAATGAAGATCCACCATTGAGAAATATTGAGCTCCTCTAAACTGATCAAACAAGTCATCAATCCTTGGGAGAGGATACTTGTTATTTTTGGTGATCTTGTTGGGTTCCAGATAATCGATACATAGCCGCATTATTCCATCATTATTCTTCACAAAGAGAACTAGTGCACCCTAAGGTGATGCACTAGGGCGTATGAACCCATTGTCCTGATGCTCTTGCAGCTGCTTCTTTAACTCCTCCAGTTTGATAGGAGCCATCCTATAGGGACATTCGAGATAGGATTAGATCTATGTATGAGTTAAATTGAGAATTCTACCTCACGATCCTGGGGAATTTTGGGTAAGTCTTCGAGAAATACATCATCATATTCCCTCACGATTGGAATTTCCTCAAGGTTGGAACTTTCCTTTGACTCAACCATTTAGGCGAGGTATGATTTTTCATAGGGAATCAACACCCACACCATTGAATGGTTTTTCAAAGGAGATTCATTATCTTCCTTGAATTTATAGAGGATCATGGGATAGTTCAAAATATAAAAATATATTTCCTTTTCCTGATAGTTGATATGTGCTCTATATAATGAGAGCCAATCCATTACCATTACAGTGTCGAATTCCACCAAGGGAAGTATTACAAGATTTTCTGGAATAATCTTCCCACATACGGCAACAGGAGAAGAGTCAAAAACATGGGTTGCAATTATATCACCACTCAGTGTTTTTACAGATATCTCTATTTCAAGGTATCGGGGCTTCGATTCTATAGTTATAGCAAACTTTCATGATATAAAGGAATGCGTAGAACCAGAATAAAATAAGACTTTTTCTATTCTTGAGGGAATAGTAAGTGTACCTTGTATGACATCATTATCATGGTCCAACTCTGCAGTAGTGATGGAATAAGACTTCCCTTATTCCTTTGTCTTTGGTGGCTACTGACGTTGATTACCCTCGACAGCTCGAGGTTTAGGGCACCAGTTTTCATAGTGCCCTAGATCCCTATAGTTGTAGAGTTGAACCATGAGGGATTCTCCCCTTTCATAGGCTACATTCCCCTTCATTTTAATGTCTTTTTGACACTCTTGAGCATGGTGTCCTTCTTTCCCACACTTGAAGAATTTCCCCATCCAATTGAGGAAGTTCCCCTGGTGCAACATCCCACATTTTTGGCATGTGGGTCATTGATTTTTCTTCCCACCATTGTCATTAGATCCACCAGCTTGAAACTCCATCTTTATTTTCTTATCACCAAAGCCATGGGACCATTCTCCAAACTCCATATCCACTTTTAGAGCACACCGAACAACTTTTTCATAACTCCCCAAGTCTCGAATTGAAAGATCCTTTCGAAGGTGTGGTTTTAATCCACTAAAGAATCTATCATTTTTTCTATCATTATTGATAATAAGACCCAAAGCCTACCTGGAAGCCTTGGGAAATTCACATAATAGGTTGTGACAGATTATCCTTCTTTTTTCATGAGCTCTATAAATTCTCTCTCCATATTCGTACGAAGAGTTCTTATGTAGTACTTATTTAGAAGCATTTTCTTAAAGTCTTCTCATTCAATCTCTTCAATTTTATCCATTGGCTTGGTGTTCTTAATCAAATCCCACCATTGATCGGCATCTCTATTTAGATGATAAACGGCTAGGGTCACCTTCTTTAATGGTCTGGACCTCTCTAGCCCATTACTTTGTCAAAAAAGAGGGTCACGAAGTGTTCTGGAGGGTAAAATGGAATTTTTCCCACACTTTTCAGAATTTTGAAACTACACGACGTGTACTGTGAGTACACGCCATGTACCCCATCGCCGGGTATACCTCGTGTTGAAGATTGTGTCCTTTCCATGTGAAATAAATGGGTACACGCCATGTACCCCATACTACACGTCGTGTAGTCGCTCACCGCGTATGTGTTACCTTCAAACCGTGTGTTGACAAGTCAACGGTCGTGTGCCGTGTTGGAGCTGTGTCCTTACCATGTGAAATAAATGAGTACACACCATGTAACCAATAATACACGTCGTGTAGTCCCTCCGCGTGTATGCGTTACATTCAAACTATGTGTTGACCAATCAACGGCCACATGACGCGTTGAAGGCCGTGTTGGAAGCCGCGTGGTGACCGTGTGAAGTGGTCGAGTACATGTCGTGTAACATAATGTACACGTTGTGTACATTTTTTTTAAATGCCTATAAAAGCAGGGGTCCCCTCCTCCTTTTCAACTCACCCCTCTCCTCCCCATTCCTCTGAGCAGAGCTCTCCCAAGAGACTCGAAGGCTCTTTTTCTTTCATAACTTCTACGTCCGAGCTCTGATTTACGATCTGATAGAGGCCACGAGATCATAATGATGAGGTGGAACTTTTGAGATTGGATATGTTGTCTTTCCTTCAGACTTTCCTTTCCAACTTCCACCTGATGATGTTTTTTAGGGATTTGACAGAATTGACGAACGCCCAAAGACGTCCTCTAAAGTTGATCCGGTGGAGCGTTGTGATCAGAACCTGTTGAGGTAGGGATCTTACCTTCGTCTCTCTAAATTGTGCATCATGCGGGGTGGGTATCCTCTTGTTTACGTGAAACAATTTTGAACCGGTTTAATGAAGATAATAAATGTCGTATATAACATATATGGGGAAGATTTTGTGTGTTGTTATTCTATATTTTTATATCCTGTGATATTATATTGCAAATTTAATAGACTTATGCCTACTGAAAATCACGGTCATTGGGGGCCTTTTCTTGCACAATTAAATGTTTCCCTATCATTATAGACCATTTTTTGTGAATGGAAACTTTTTTGAATGTGGAAATTTAGTTAATCATGTAAAGTTTTCTGATTTAAAATCTAGAACCCTTGTGTTATCACCCCGGTTGAACAAAATGGAATAATGAACATGTGGTTGTTGGCTTGGATATGTGGCATGTGATGGGGGTGTTTTTGTGGGTTGTTGTGGATCAGGTGAGCAGTGGGGCTGCGGTTGGTGTGGTTTTGGTTATGGTGGTTGGAAGCGGGGCTGCAGGAATGCGTTTGAATGTGAATGAACTCTGGTTTGTGAATAATAAATAAAATGCGGAAGAGTTAATGAATGGTGGGGCTTGGTAATGGAATGTAAATAATAATCATTGGAGATGATTGGTTAATAAGAGGGACGTGGTTGTGTTGATTGTGTTTTCCTAACATGATTTGTGGATGGAAGGGATAGTCTTTACAATCAATTGATATGGTTGGTTGTGGATAGTTTCCCAATAGTTAAGGAACTAATAAGCTGATTCTTTTGAAACATGAAAACCTAAATGGGTTTGGGGTTGTTTGTTGTATGCATGCTTCGTAGTAGCAGTGCCGACGCACATTCCCATTTTTCTGATTAGAATCCATAGGTTGGGATGAGTGTTTGTTATATATATATATTTTTATCTCTGTGTTTTATCGCACCCCACCCATATTGAGCACTTAGTGTCGAATACTACCATTTCATGGGAGAGGGTGTTTTACCCATAGTTACTAGATCCCTCTTGCTCCTTCATCCATATGTTGTGATGGCTTGAGGAAACCTTACACCCAGGACTCTTTGGGTAGGTTTCGATTGAGGCTGTTTTAGCCCAAGACTCTTTTGGCAGGTTTTACTGTTTCGTAAGAATCTTCGGGATGAGGCCCAGGTGTGTGTGGGCGGGATACATGGTTGTGAGGCCCAGGTGTGTGTAAGGGGGATGCGTGGTTATGAGTACTAGGTGTGTGCTGGCGGGATGCGTGGTTGTGAATCCCATGTGTGTGTGGGTAGGAAGACTGTGGTAGCGTCAGGATGTTCACCGTTGAGAAGAGAAGCAAACTAGTGGGAAATGGTGCGGGGTACCCAATACTCTTGTTCTTATATACTACTACCTGTTGTGTTCGTGTTTTTGGTGAGTTTGACTAGTGAGGATGGGTGGATAGTTTTCCTTGCTATGTTTCTTTTGTTGTTCTCATGGGACATTAGGATGTCTTCTCACATTTGCATGAGTGCTTTATGTTTCCCTGCTGAGTATACTTGTATTCTCACCCTACCATTACAATCAGGTTTCCAGGAGGACTACCAGGGCCGTGGGGGACCCTACTAGTTGGGACGGTTGGATTTTTTGTCGTTTTTGTACTCTTGTTTATTTTGTAATTATACTTTTGAGCTTTCTTGTACTTGTACCTTGTTTCAGAACTATTTAAACATGCATGTGGGATTGGTTTGGGTTTATTTCTATACACATGTTCTTTTCCTTTTTTGGTGGTTGACATGTCCTATTTCCCGATCTTAAATAATAATAAGGGTAATGCCTACCATATTTGTGAAAACTCATACCCTTAGTGCTAGTCGCCACCCCGGGGCCTACTGGAGGCGGGACTCGGGGGTCATTATCTCCCTTTCAACATTTCCAGCTCAGGAGGGGAATCTTTGGTGGGAGGGGGTCGTGATAGAATGGTATCATAGGTGACGGTTGAGAGATAGGATGGAGTCTGGAGTTAGTCAAAATGAGGATTGCATGGGATGGTAGGGCAATAGTGTTGGTTAATCTTGGTGTGTGACATAGGCCAGGGAAGACCGGTTAAGAGACGAGATTTTAGGGCCCCCGTGATCCGATGCAAGGACTCTGAGCCTACTGAACGACCAAGTGAGACTACATTGATTGCAGGGTAGAGACCCTAGGGAAGATACATGAATCATCATGACTGTGTTTTACTTCATTTGGGTGTTCTATGAAAAAAATTGAAATAAAGTGATAAAACGGAACCTTGAGAAATTCTTTGCTACTTGGGCTTAGGAAATACTTGTTTACCGTACAGCTATGGCACCTGGACGTCGTCCCCGGGTCACTCAGATGGATGAGGCCTAGCAGATTCAGGCGGTCGATCAGTTGAGGATTGACCAAGATGAGGAAGATAGCTAGTGGCAGAAGACTCTCCATTCTTTCCAGCGGCAAACCCTTATGAAGTGAGAGGGTAGTACAATGGATACATAGACAGAGGGGTGTCTTGATGATCTAGGGATCACATTTACCTTGATCTGTGCTCCGAGGGAGTACTGGGTTCCCCTAGCAGTCAGTCAGCTGAGAGGTGCTGCATGACAGTGGTGGATCCTCTACCTCACAGAGAGGATAGAGGCAGAGGTTCTGTGGGCTGACTTTGAGAAGGAATTTGGAGGGGAATTCTTTTCATCCATGATCAAGGTGGAAAAGCGGCAGGAGATACTCTCCCTTCAGTAGGGAAGTATGTCAGTACGAGAGTTGGGGATCATGTTCAAGGATTTCTTGCGCTTTGCTCCAGATCTCTTTCCGGATGAGGAGTCTCGTGCGAGACGTTTAGAGGAGGCGCTTCATCCTTCGCTCCAGTATGTTGTCATCACCTTCACCCTTCTGACGTACATGGTAGTATAGAAGGAGGCAGAGGTTGTAGAGAGGTTTCACTCACAGGGAGGTGCACCACGTGAGGGGATCCGGCCATGTTCATCCAAGGGGGAGGCAGTCAGTTGCAGGTCTCCTACGACGGGACCTTCCAGGTTTAGGTTAGTGGGGAGCATGCCCTAGAAGTTCCAGTTCAGATCTTCAGGTCCTCGTCCCTTTTTCATGAGACTAGGACCAAATTGTTTTTCTTGTGGAGGTTTCGGGAACATTCAGAGTCGGTTCCCTACCTGAGCTTAGTACGGTGGAGGTGGGAAGGTTTAGCGCCCACCTCAGCATCACTAGTTGTCGGCGAGGCCCTTCCAGCAGTAGCAGGACCATGCTCCTCCGAGGGAAGACTTTGTGGGAGGAGACCGACCTCAAGATGATCCTTAGGGACCTCGACCAGGGCATGGTCAGGGAGATGGATGGAATCAGAGAGGAAGAGGATCTGGGTGTGGATAGTTGCACGCAACAGAGTTGGAATCTCCGGTAGTACTAGAGGTGGTGCGAGGTACGATTTGTTTTTTAAGCACTCTCATTTTATCTTTGTTCAATTCGGGAGCTTCAAACACCTTTGTTGCACCTGGTCTAGCCCATGCATTGGGACTAGACGTAGAGATACATTCCATACCACTGGTGCTGAGTACACCAGTTGGAGGCCAGACCAGCGTATCTTGTGTTTTCCAGGGATGTGGTCTGATGTTGGGACCACATCGATCTAGTGGGGACCTTCATCTGTTACAGATGTATCCATACGATGTAATCCTAGGCATCGACTGGTTTTTTTCTGTTAGTTTCATTATCAACTACTTCAAGAGAAGAGTCGTGTGCTGCTACGTGGATGGGAAGCATGTAGATTTTGTTGGTGAGAGGAGCTATTAGGTGGGAAGCCGTTGTGTGGAGCCTCTCTTTTCTTTGTTAGGCGGGTTATCTATGGTTCTAGCTGATGTATAGATGATTCATGTCCTGGAGGTTGTTGGGGAGTTCTTCTATGTTTTTCCCGAGGTGGTTGTGACTCTACCCCCTCGACGTGACGTTGAGTTCAGGATAGACTTACAATTGGGTGCCCATCCATTTTCAATGGCCCCTTATCGGATGGAACCTTCAGAGTTGCGGGAGTTGTGGATCCAGATTGATGACCTGATGGAGAAGGGTTTTGTTCAACCCAGCGTGTCACCATGGGGTGCTACTGTTTTGTTCGTGAAGAAGGTAGATGGTGGTCTCAGGTTATTCATATACTACCGAAGGTTGAATCAGGTAACGGTCAAGAACCGTTCCCCCTTCCAAAGATAGATGATCTCTTCGACCAGCTGAGGGGAGCAGGTTGGTTTTCTAAGATTGATATATGATCTAGATGTCATCAGCTAAGGGTAAAGGATAGTAACATCTTGAAGACGGCTTTCAAGTGCAGGTATGGGCACTTTGAGTTTCTTATGATGACGTTTGGAGTTAAGAAATTCACTAGTTGTGTTCATGGGACTTATGAACATTGTCTTCCGAGAGTTTCTAGACCAGTTCATCGTTGTGTTTATCGATGACATCCAGATCTACTCAAGATCAGAGGAGGAGCACGTTGAGCATCTCAGGGCAGTCTTGGAAGTCCTTCGACACCACTATATTTATGGGAATTGTCGAAGTTTTAGTTCTTGACACAAGAAGTACACTTCCTTGGGCACGTACTGTCTCAGCATGGAGTGTCAGTGGACCCATCGAAGGAGGAGGAAATTGTTTCTTTGGCAGCACCCAAGAGCACGACAGAAGATCGTAGTTTCCTGGGGTTAGCAGGTTACTATCAGAGGTTCGTTTCAGACTTCTCTTGAGTTGCTTCTCCATTTATAGCTTTGACTAGGAAGAACCAGGTCTTCCTATGGAGCAAGTAGTGCCAGAAAGCTCTCAACTACCTGAAAGAAAAGTTGGTCAGTGCTCCAGTACTCAGGTTCCCAGGGGAAGGGTTGTTGTATTAGGTGTTTTGTGATTCTCTTGGCCTTGGTTTGGGGTGCGTATTGATGCAGAAGAAGGGTGTGATCTGTTATGGGTCTAGGCAGTTGCGCCCTCATGAGCGCAACTATACCACCCATGACCAGGAGCTTGCAGCAGTAGTGTTCACACTGACGTTTTGGCGACATTACCTCTTTGGGGAGCACTTTATAGTCTTCTCAGATCAAAAGATATTACATTATATCTTCTCCCAATGTGACATGAACATTCAGCAATAAATATGGGTCGAGTTTCTCCAAGACTATGACTTTGATATCTCCTAAACTGAAGGTATGGGCAACGTTGTGGCTGATGCCCTATGCAGGAAGTCGCATAAGGAAGTGGTTTGGGAATCCACTGATTCTTGGAAAGTGATGGGAGAGTTGGCCACCTTGCACTTGGATGCAAGGGTAGAAGGTCTTAGAGGATTTTTGTTTCAGATGACGGTGAGGTCCCCCTTGTTGAAGTAGGTGGAAGAGTCTCAGTGGGGGGAATCTGAGGTAGAGGTAACGTGGGATCGTGTCGATCGGGGAAACGCTCTATAAGGATGGTTAGAGGACAGCTGACATCAGATTCTTTTCCATGGAAGGTTGTTTGTTTCAGAGGCGATGCATGAGGCGGTTCTCTATGAGTTCCATAGCACAGCCTTGGCGGTACATCCAGGAGTTTCAGAAATGTACCGAGGCTTGAGGGAACAGTTTTGGTGGCCCAGTGTGAAACGGGTAGCGGTGGAGTTTGTGGCTAAATTCCTAGTGTGTTAGCAATTGAAGGTTGAACACCATGTTCCCAGTGGTTCGTTGCATCCTTTAGATGTACCTGAGTGGAAGTGGGATGCCATCTCCATAGACTTCATCACGGGACTACCCAAAGCTCTGGGTGGTTATGATGCTATATGGGTAGTGGTGGATCATCTGACGAAATCAGCTCACTTCATTGCAATTAAGGAGTCGGGCCTAGTGAGTACCTTAGCACATAGGTACATTGAAGAGGTGGTGCGTTTGAAAGGAGTTTTGAAGAATATCATCTTAGACCGAGATACTCTATTTACCTCACGATTCTGGAGGGGTTACAACAAGCTTTTGGCACCCAGCTACGCCATAGCCCTTCTTTCCACCCCCATACGGATGGGCAGACAAAGCGGACTATTCATACGTTGGAGGACATGCTGTGAGCATGTGATTTGGATTTCAGAGGGTCATGGGTACGACACCTTCCTTTAGTAGAGTTTTCCTACAACAAAAGCTTCCACTCTACTATTATCATGGTGCCGTTTGAGGATTTGTATGGAAGACCATGTCGTTCACCCATTTGTTGGGCAGAGGTTGGTGAGACAGGTTCTCTTGTGCCAGAAGTACTGCAAAGCACCACAGAGAAAGTTCATCTTGTGTGTGAGAGGATGAAAGTGGATCATGATCGATAGAAGTCTTATGCTGATCGTCGGAGGAGGCCATTAGAGTTTGAGGTGGGAGACCATGTGTTCTTGGAAGTTTCCCCTCGACAGGGGCAGTGAAGGTTTGTGAAAGGGAGCAAGCACTCACCTAGGTTCATCAGACCTTTTGAGGTGGTGAGGTGAGTTGGCGAGGTAGCATATCATCTAGACCTTCCACCTCAGTTGGAAAAGGTTCATGACATCTTCCACGTCTCCCAGCTACGTCGATACTTACACAATGACTCTCACGTTATCCACTGGGGAGAGTTAGATATGGGAGATGACGGGACCATCGATGAATGAATAGTCAAAATCGAGGATCGTAAGGAGAAGGTGCTTCATGGATGAAACGTTCCCTTGGTTCATGTGTTGTGGAGGCATGGCGGCCTTGAGGAGAACACTTGGGAGCAAGAGGCTCAGATGCACGCTCAGTACCCAGAGTTGTTTTGACTTGTGTTTTCTTTGTTCTTCTGAGATTTGTTTTGATGTTATACTTTGTACCTTGATATATGGAATTCTCGGATTCTCGGTAATGAGACCTTATGTTTCCTTGTTCTATGGAAATGTGTAACATGTACGGATGTGTGGGAAAAATGGAAAAACCTGATCCTTAATCGAGATGCATTAATGCAGATGCGATTGAACCCGTGTGGGTGAGTCAGTGCTGCCTAAAGCGGATAATATCTCGACATAGGAGAAGGAATTTCCCCAAACCACATGTTCAAGCAGTGTGTTGGTTGTGTGGTGTTGGGGGTAGTGCAAGTTGAAAAAAAAATCCTAATGTATGAAAGTGGGAAGACCCAATTCTTAATCGAGACACATTAATGAGGATGCGATTAAACCCGTGCAGGTGAGTCAGCACTGACTAAAGCGGATAATATCTCAACATAGGTGAAGGAATTACTAACACATGTGATTAGGGTTTTTGAATGGGTTCCTGTGATAAAGAGGGACCTAAGAGGTATCTTTTTGGGTTCCTCTAGGTTGGCTTTTGAATTCTCGGGGATGAGAATGCTTTACGAGGTATCTGATGTAATGGCTCGGACCTATCCAGCCCATTCCTTTGTCAAAAAAGAGGGTCATGAATTTTTTTGGGGGGTAAAATGGACTTTTTCCCACAATTATCAGAATTTTGAAACTACACACCATGTAGTGTGAGTACACATTGTGTACCCCATCACTGAGTATACCCGGTTTTGGAGGTCGTGTCCTTGCTGTATGAAATAAATGGGTACATGTCGTGTACCCCATACTACACACCGTGTAGTCCCTCCCCGCGTATGCGTTACCTTCAAACCAGGTGTTGACCAGTCAATGGTCGTGTGCCATGTTGGAGTCGTGTCCTTACTATGCGAAATAAATGAGTACACACCGTGTAGCCAATCCTACATGTCGTGTAGTCCCTCTCCGCGTATGTGTTACCTTAAAACCATGTGTTGACCAGTCAACGGTCGTGTGTCATGTTGAAGGCCATGTTGGAAGCCGCGTGGTGACCGTGTGAAGTGGCCGAGTACACGTTGTGTACCATAAAGTACACGACGTGTACTTTTGTTTTTCTCTCTTATTAATGGAGGGGTCCCCTCCTCCTTTTCAACTCACCCCTCTCCTCCCCATTCCTCTGAGTAGACCTCTCCCAAGAGAATCTAAGGCTCTTTTTCTTTCATAACATCTTCGTCCGACCTCCGATTTATGATCCGTCAGTGGCCACAGGATCATAACGATGAGACGGAATTTCTGAGGTGGATCCGTTGTCTTTCCCTCGGCCTTTCCTTTCCATCATCCACCCGAGGAGGTTTTTCCAGGATTTGATAGAAGTGACAGACGCCAACGGATGTCTTCTAAAGTTGATCCAGGGGAGCGTTGTGATCAGAACCTGTTGAGGTAGGGATCTTACCTTCATCTCTCTAAATTGTGCATCATGCGAGGTGGGTAATTTCTTGTTTACGTGAAACACTTTTAAACCAGTTTAATGAAGATAATAACTGGCATATATAATAGGGATGGGGAAGTTTGTGTGGGTTGTTATTATACCTTTTTATATCCAGTGATATTATGTTGCAAATTAAATTGGCTTATGCCTATAGAAAATCACGGTCATTGGGGGCCTTTCCTTGCGCAATTAAATGTTACCCAATCATTCTAGACCATTTATGTGAATGGAAACATTGTTTAATATGGAAATTTGGTTAATCATGTAAAGTTGGCTGATTTAAAATCTGGAACCCTTGTGTGATCACCCCAGTTGAAGAAAATGGAATAATGAACATGTGGGTGTTAGATTGGATATGTTGCATGTGATGGGGGTTTATTTGTGGGTTGTTGTGGATCGGGTGAGCAGTGGGGCTTCAGTTGGTGTGGTTGTGGTTTTGCTGGTTGGCAGTGGGGTTGCAGGAATGGGTTTGAATTTGAATGAACTATGGGTTGTGAATAATAAATAAAATGTGGAATAGTTAATGAATGGTGGGGCTTGGTAATGGAACATAAATAATAATCAATGGGGTTGGTTGGTTAATAAGAGAGACTTGGTTTTTTTGCTTGTGTTTTCCTATCTTGATTTTTGGATGGCAGGGATATGCTTTACGAACGATTGATATGGTTGGTTGTGGATAGTTGCCCAGTAGTTAAGGAACTAATAAGATGATTCTGTTGAAACATGAAAACCTAAATGGGGTTGGGTTTGTTTGTTGTATGCATGCTTCGTAGTAGCAGTGCTGAGTCACGTGCTCAGTTCTCAGATTAGAAGCCATAGGTTGGGCTGAGTGTTTGATATATATATATATATATATATATATATATATATATATTTGTATCTTTTTATTTTATCGCACCCCACCCATGTTGAACACTTAGTGCCGAACACTCCCATTTCCTGGGAGACGGTGTTTTCCCCATAGTTACTAGTTCCATCCTGCTCCTTCTTCATAGGTTGTGATGGCTTGAGGCAACCTTACACCCAAGGCTATTCGGGTAGGTTTCTATTGTGGAGGTTTTATCCCATGACTCTTCAGGCAGGTTTTACTGTTTCCCAAGAATCTTCGAGATGAGGCCTAGGTGTGTGCGGGCGGGGTACGTGGTTGTGAGGCCCAGGTGTGTGCGGGTAGGATATGAGGTTTTGAGGCCTAGGAGTGTGCGGGCGGGATGCGTGGTTGTGAGGCCCAGGTGTGTGCGGGCGGAATACGTGGTTGTGAGGCCCAGGTGTGTACGGGCAGGAAGAGTGTGGTATCGTCTGGACGTTCGCCGTCAGGAAGAGCAGCTAAATAGTGGGAAATGGTGCGGGGTACCCAATACTCTTGTTCTTGTATACTAATACCTATTGTGTTTTTGTTTTTGGTGAGTGTGGCTGGTGAGGATGGGTGGATAGTTTTCCTTTCTAGGTTTCTTCTGTTGTTCTCACAGGACATTAGGACGTCTCCTCACCTGTGCACGAGAGCTTTAGGTTTCCCTACTAAGTATTCTTGTATGCTCACCCTACATTTACTTTTAGGTTTCCATGAGGACTACCAGGGCCGTGCGGGACCCTACTAGTTGGGACAGTTGGGGTTGTTGCAATTTTTGTACTCTTGTTTCTTTCGGTATTGTACTTTTGAGCTTTCTTGTACATGTACCTTGTTTCAAAACTATTTAAACACGCATGTGGGATTGGTTTGAGTTTATTTCTATAAACATGTTCTTTTCCTTTGTGGTGTTTGACTTGTCCTATTTCCTGATCTTGAATAATAAAAAGGGTAATGCCTCCCATATTTGTGAGAAATCATACCCTTGGTGCTAGTCAGCACCCCGGGGCCTACTGGAGGCGGGACTTGGGGGTTATTATCTCCCTTTCACCATATCCAGCTCGGGAGGGGAATCATTGGTGGGAGGGGGTCATGACATCTTCTCCATCTCAGAATAGTGAAGAACAAAAAAGATCATCTCCATGGAGTTGACCCACTGTTCTGAAACTAGTCGATCGTAAGATCCACTAAACTTCGGTGGTCATTCCTACATAAAACATTCATTATCCAGTTGCTACCTTTTTGGTAAAGGAGGACGTTCCCCATTATTATGGTTATTGTTCATAACCTGGGATAATTGGTTTATGATCGCCAAGAAGTTTTTAACTCACCCTCCCAAATCATTGGGGATGTCGTTCGGGCAATCGTCGCATTGGCCCTTGCAAGAGTTGTTGGCCTGATTTCTCCTTGTTCACCACAATTTCTAAAATAGAAAAGCTTAGAAAAAAACATAAGTAAACAATTCATGAATACATAAATTATTCATTTTACCAATTTATACTAAAATCATAGCTTATGAGATCCCTATGTAAATACTCCTCTGTGAATATTTGTACACAATCTCATACTAGAGGTTTTCTCTAGGGTTCACTAATTTTGATTCACAAATTAACTAATCCTTGCCTATGATACCAACTATAGCAACCTCAACCTTTTCTTACATTACTATGAAAACATTTTAAAGATATAATACATAATAGTATTACACATAGATGTTAAAATGGTTTAGTTTCTTGGGCAAACTAGGACCATACATAACAAATACAAAATCAATCATAAAAATTTATTTAATTTCTTCTTCTGTAGCTTATTATTGGAAATTGTCCTCTCCTTAGTACATATAACCACATAAGGATATACATAATAAGTGGTGAGCTAGAATCCCAGTAAGTGGATGGATAAGGACAATATAGCATGGGGTGAGCATAATCATAACATAGGCAAAAGATCGTTAACATGAGTTGAGCATAAATAAAATCCTTGAAATATGGCAATGCATAAAAACGAAACATCATGTCTTAGTGGTTAAATACCACACATACTTGTGAAACAAGATAGGATCTTTTGCACACATCATTTCACATTTACTCATGATATTAATCACATTACCCAATTCATTGGATCACTGTATAATTCTGGGCGCACCAGTCACATTTAATCATTCATATTGTGTTATATAATTCCGTGCGCACCTGTCACATCATACCATTATCATTATCTTGATATCCAAATAGAACACATATCAAAAATAAACATAACTAACCCATGTAAAGTATTGGGTTTAATCTCATAAGAATACATTCATAAGCTTTGGGTTCCCAAAATAAATAGGGGATAACATGATTGATATAATAACCATCAACCATGAATGAGAGGAAAAAATGAGTTCATAAAAGAAAAAATCTTTTGGAAAACATTTGGTTTGACATAACCATTATTATAAAATATTTATATCCAAGAAAAGTTAATATAATGATTAATAAATGATCTTTAAGGAGTAACCATATCAAATATTAAGTGAAATAGGGAGAACCTGAAGGACGAATGTTGGGTTCGAGAATTTCCCCTTACCTTGTATCTGGATGATTCCATTTATTTAATGTCATGTATAATGACATTATATTCATTAATTAGAAATTCTAGAACAATTTATACGGTAGTAGGGATATTTCTGGTTTCATTATGTAATTTTTGTTCCTTTGGATGACTTATAGAGTTTAAAAACATTGTTCAGGGACATTCATTTTTAGGGTTTTTCTTGGGTGGTTCACTTGTATTCATAAATTGAAGTTCGGGTAGAACATGGGTAATCATACAGAAATGATATTACATTTCACTAATGATGTTACTATAGTTTTAATGATCTTATAATGAATTATATTAGATCAATGTGGATGAATAATTAGATAAGAATTAAATGAAGACTGTTTGGGTTAATTTGTGCCGTTTTTCGATCCCAATGAAGTTGTTTTAATTTATCATTTAGTAATATGATAATAAGTCAGTTACAGAACATTAAATAGACTCTAATACATATAAAATATTCCGGTTCATCCATAAAAATGGTTTTATGACCAGATCTGAAGGTAAAAATGGAAGAAGAAAGCATGTCGTTCTTGAAGGTGATAAATTAACACCTCACGAACAACGTTCTTTTTAATAAAATAAAAGGATGAAATAATGGGGGTTGGATGATAAAATATCCCCATAGAATCAAAAAAATACATTATATGTATAATAATGGAGTTAAACTACCATTTGGATGAAGATAGGTGGGGAGAGATCAAGAAATGAACATGAACTTGTAAGGAAATTAAAGGAGAAGAGGGAGAGAAATTACCTCTTGAATCCTTCTCTTGAGAACCTCCATAAGGGACTAAGATTGGTCTATTGATGAGATAATAAGCTCTGGGACGTGGGGGAGGGTATATTAAAGGTGTTTGGGCAGAGTTTAGAGAAGTCTTGGAGCTTGAGAGGTGTTAGGAAATGAGGGTGTGAAGGGTGGCTTTTATAATGGAGGGGAGATAGGTTTCCTTAATATAAAATTCATTAGTTTATTAATTTCCCCTAAGACAAGGAATAGTGAGTCTTTAATGACAAAGAATAGTAATTTTTTCATCTGATACTGAAGGAATTGGGCTTACATCATCATAGCATAATCAATGAGTCAATTAATCCATTATTAAGCATTTATTGTAAATAATCGGATTATACTATTCATAAAAAATTCAAGTATCTCAGAAAAATCCCCAAAATTTACCCCAACCATTTTTCGATATGTAAAATCAAAAAATGAATTCCATTTTTCAAAAATAATTTTCTAAATATTATTAATTTTATATTTAATTAAAATCATAATTTACATAAAAACCAGTTTTTAAGATTAAAACTGTTGTTATAGTGCATTCAAAAATTACGTAGGGTCTTATAAAATTATATAAAAACTATAAGTCATTGATTTGATAAATAATGAATACATTTTGAGGAAATACATTTTCCTTTAAATTAATTAATTAGTTATAATATATTATTTATGACTTACAAAATTCCAAAACATTTTCTAAGGTCAAATTGTCACTTTCTAACATGTCTAAATTCTATTTAATTATTCATGGGTAAGTTTACTATTATGTTGGATGATTTACTATTCATAACTATCACATTAATATTCATAAGGGTATGTTACTATTCCTAAGGGTACGTTACTATTCACCGAAAATTATTTTTGTTTCATTCGACTCCAAAAATCATCTTGAACACAACTGTGTATGTCAGATTTTCGGAATTCAAAACGTAGAAGTGACAAAATTTTGTTTAAAGGTCACTTAGCACCTTTTAGTTCATTATGTTGTGTATTCATGGGATTTTATGACATAAATATAAGAATGGAATGTCCATCGAAAAACATCGGGTCGTTTCATTGTAAGAGTGAAAGATTCATATATTGGACAACATTGATAGTGATTTTTCATAGTATTACTAAGTGAGTAAAATAAACAACATTGTATTGATATATTTTATAAAAATTATAATATTAATATATGTATTATGATGGTAAATTATGATGCATTATATCAAAATGAGTTTTGGAATATAATTTACTAGGATGATGTTGTTGAAATGATTTTATTAATAATGAGTTGGTAGATGAATGGTTTAGAAGGATATGGTGATTAAAGATAAAAATATAATAAGTCATCAAAGAAAAAATATTTATGAATATTACAAAAGGAAAGATATTCAATTCAAGGTAGGCATTCATGATTTCCTAAAAAAATAAATCTTGGTTAAATGAAATGTGTTTTGGTAAATGGGGAATATTAATTAGGAGGACATTGGGCCATATAAAATTATAGATAATGTTTTATTAAATTTTTTTACCAAGTATCCCTTATTATGATTTAATCAAAGTTATATTTTGTGTTTATTATTTTTCCATGATGTAAATATATATAGGATTCATCTCATGTTTTCAGCCATGATGTTGTACATTTTTAAGAGGATCACTCAAATTTTAATGAACTAGTTCAGATTATTTAAAATCTTTATTAGGTGTTACAAATAATGGTGATTCACTAGGATATGATTTTGTGGAAAACCCATTTGAGCTAAGATGAATCATTGAAATTATAAAATGATATGAAATAAAGACATTCCAATATATATATGATAGATAATTAAATAAAGAAAAGGAAATTTTAATAGTATTTATGAATGTACCAAACTATATAATCATAATCAATATCATTCCATATTAATATACATCAATTATTTTATATATTGATATATTCATTATAATGATTTTATAGAATTTTTAAATAAAACTGTACTTGTGTTTTATTTTAATTAAATTAATTTTCATGTATTGAATGTATTTTTTAAATATATTCATTTATAAATTTTATGTTTTTATTTTGATAAAATGAACCTCATTGTCAATATTAGTACATAAATATTAGATTATAATGAATTTTTAAAATTTTTATAAAAAAGTTGTATATTCTAGTAATGAGTGAATAACGAAAAAAATTAAATATGTTTTTCATATTGATTAAATTAATTAATATAATTGTTCCATTTGATACTAAAATTATGAAATATTCCCTCAATTGTAAAAAATAAATGTTTTTAAATAGTAATAATCAATATACATTGTTTTGGGAGTAAGATCTTTTTTTTTTTGAGAGAATGGCACATTTCTCTAAACACAATTTTTCCTTTTATTTTGTGTTATTCCCTAAAATTGATTTTTCCACTTCAATGAATATAATATTGATAAATGTATTACATATTTTGAATTATTTGGTAATATTTGGTAAATATATTGAATTATTTTTAGAAACTACTAATACTAATAGTAGTAAATCATTGTAATCCCTATATTTGGAAAACAAAATAATTATGTTATAATATTATAAGATAAGGAAAATATATATATATATATATATATTTATTTTTTTTATTGGTAATTTTTTTTCTACTATTTCTATAAAATAATATAAATTTTTTATATTTTATCCCTTATAAATTTTATTATAATAATTATATTGTTTTAAGATAGAAATAATGTAGAAAATGACACCCGTGCATTTTATATCATTAATATTCTTCAATATGCATTAATAAAAAAATTATTCAGTTATAAATTGTTATGGAAAATATTAACTAATTTTCTTATTATGGTAATTTATTTTTATTTGGTATTTATAAAATTGGTATGTAAAATTCATACACAATGTCAATGTTGTACATATACAATTAAAAAATATATCAAGTAAATTATTCCAAAAACTCTAAAATTATTTATTTTTTAGTGATTTATAGAAACCCATGATTTTTTATGGAAACGTAATTTATTGTGGAGGCAATTAATATTTATAATTGAAATCCACTATCATGTAAATATCATTTATGTAAAACTTTGTTAAGAGTATTTCGAATTACAATAATGGAATATTATTTTAAATAACATTTTACATTGTTATTTATAAATAAATAAATAACATCATTACATTAAATGTTTTATAGAAGTAAATATAATCAATATTTTTCTTCTAGGATAATTTTTATTTCACTGTTACTTTAAATATCCATTATGAGGAAAAAACAATGTGATAAAATTAATGTGTAAAATGAAAAACAACATTAATGACTACTATATAATGGTTAAAAAACACCAAATATTTTCCTTTTTAATAATATTATTTTTATCCATAATCATCCAATATAGAAAATATATTAATTGGGTTCCCATTTTTAATGAAAATTAATTTAAATGAAATTTATACTTTATTTTTTTCAATGAGTTTCATTCTCCTCACTTGTAAAAGGGTACCTCCTATCTTCTCTTTGTCATAATGTTTGAGAACACTGGTCTTGAAATTTTATACCCAAATTTATGCACACTATCTCATCTAATCACCTAGACGATATAGTATCACTAAAAGATAATTCCTACAAGAGTCAAGGTTTAAGCTATAGAGGTTATCTGCGGAGAAGTAATAATTCTAAACTGACCAATTTCAAGTTTATTACTTCTTCCATCACATTCTCGTCATTATGAACTATGATAAATAAATATAATAATCATAAATATATCTATTTTTTTATAATTATTATCATACAGACCTTATTGACTTACTTATTATCATAATATAAATGGAAATATCACACACATGTGTGGGTGGATTACAACCTTCAAAAAGCGATGTGATTCATTTTCCATCACCACCTCTCTAGGATATTTATAATGATGAATGAAATTAATATATATGATACTAAAGGATGTATTATAATTATAATAGGATAATATATTATCTATGATATTACATTTCGATCATTTTAAAATCGATATGTTCGCTCAAACATACATGTGGTAAACCACTAGCATGAATTGATAAGAAATTATTTCATATATGTTTTCCATATAAAAATTTAGGATTTTATAAAAATTATAATAATAATAATAATTTCATTATTAGGAACATTTTTATGATGGAAAATTAAACCCTTTTAATAAAAAAATATCATCGACTGTTTTTTGGGGATTATGATTAGATCATCCCAAATACATTTGACATAAAAATAAACCCTAAGTCAAAAAATAAATCATGTTCATAAATTACATAAAAGTGATATTTGATAATGGAATGAAAATAGAATGGGTGATTAATATAATTTTATTATTTATGAGTTAAATAACATACAATGCTATATAGTATTTAAGGTAATAGACATTCATTTAAAAATCATCTTTTTGTGTTTCCCACTCAAAAATTCTCATTACACTAACATATTAATTTAATGTTTCAATAAAATTATTATTTATGATTCAATTGATGTGTTTTTCATTTGGAAAAATACATTACCTTATTTAATTATTTTTTAAATGAATTTTTTTAACGTCTTTTGTATGGGTTAGTTTTGACTATATTTACCACAGAAAAAATTTGAATGTAATTATCATATATGAAATTAATATAATTTACTATTATAATTAAATTTCATTAATTTTTGTATTATTTTGTATGTTCCCATAGTTATCCTGAAATAAAAACATTTACATTATATTTTTTGGAATTAAAAATATAAATCATTTTTTTATATAATTGGATATTTATCTCAATTTGTATACCATAGAAAAAAAATAAAAACTTTTCTTAGGTAAAATTATTTTTTCATGGAATTTATGTTGAAACGGTTAAAAAGTAAAAATTATTTATTTATGAAATTGTATTTGATATTTATATATGATGATGGGTGGGCCCAATACTAATTATATAATGAGTGATTATAACATTGAATATATAATAGTGTATATCGATATAGATCTCCACTGTATTGAATAATGTTCCTTATCATTTGAATGATAAAGAGAATTAAAAATATGGGTTTATCACTAGTATTTATTTGGGATCAATTTATTTATATCATGTGTTAATAAGGGTCATGAATATGATTCTCTAAGGGACCTGAAGGAGTTCTATTCTTCATGATATTAGTTTTAATGGTTTTTATTGAGAAAATATTTTCGTTAATAGGTGATTTTTTTTACATGATCAATGAATATCATAAAAATTAATCCTTTTTATGGGTTATAAATCTTTCTATGGACTAATAAATTTCAAAAATTCATCTCACTTGACAATATTTTGTCATCATACAACATTTAAAATAAATTCATAGGTTTTTAGGATGAGTATGGGAATTGAAGAATTTTAATTGAATTCCAAGAAGTTTTGTTATTCCATGAAAATGTAGTTCATTTTATAAGTGTTATATTATGGAAAAAATGGAATCATGGTTAATGTTTCCACATTGTAATTTTTTATTTATTTATTTATGTTTTATGAATTTATTTTCGAAAACTATAAACCCAAATGTTATTTTGTAATATGATAACATAATTTCTAGTATAATGATAGTCAATATTATAATATCTTAATTCATGTTCATTAATCATTCTATAGAAGGCATCAAAATGCAATATCATAAATATTGACAAAAAACAATTATGATAATGTAATTTGATAATGGGAAGGTGTTGATCCCAAAAACTATAAAATATAGAGAATAAAATAACACAATTTTATATAGAGTTTTCATGGTCCTTTCATAATTAAAATTCAACAAAGGATGCATATAAGTAATAAAAAATATATATATCCATAGGTGGATAATGTTGTCAAAAAAATGGAGGCAAATCTCCATTCAAGATCATATATAATAGAATTTTGAACTCCTTGAAACCATAGAACTTATAGTATATTTAACCCTAAATGGTGATCAATATATTACTATATATATATATATTATGTCTTATACTATCATAAGGTGATTGAATAAAACCAAAATTTCTTATAGATTCTTGATATTATGGGGATTGTGGTGAATAAATATAAGTTGATGTTTCCCCATTTCATTTTCTTATGGTTAATGTTTAAAAAATATCATTAATCATATTTTTGTAATCCTTAAATTTTTAATCATGAAACACCATGATACATACTCTCCTATATCACTCCGTATGTTGTCCAAATAAAAGTACATAATCCAGAAAATATACGTCTTTCTTTATATAGTGTTAATATAAATTTTGGCCTCTATGATTCTTCTAATAGATATTTTTAAAACTATAGTTCCAATGGAATTTATACTCAATTATTGAATATTATCATTCCATAACCATCATGGTCTATGTAATGAACATTTATGAACTCTCTATATAGCTCCTCATTATCTTTCTACACCTCAATATTCTTCAAATGTATAGATTTTTGAACAATCAAATGATCATGATAACATTTATCACCTTCAATAAAAATTTCATGTTCCCTCATTTGAAAATTCATAAATATTATATTTTTCGTAATTCTCAACATATATAAAAAATCAAATTATTTTTTTCACAAATAATTAACAACCATGTTCGATTTCCCAAAGTTGAAATATATTTGGAAGTCATAATATTTATTAAAATGAATCTAATTTCTTGGTAAAATATTCTTCTCTTCCTATGTGAATATATTTATTACTATTTTATTACTATTATATAAGTTACACCTTTCTCCAAAAAGGCAATTCCTCTATATCATTATTGAAAAATATTTCCAATACTAAATTCACATCATTACTCTGGTTAGATTGATCATATTCCCCCAATTAAAATGTAGAAAAATATTCACCATTACCTTATACATATGTAAATAAACTACCACATTCATTTATTATCCATGGAAAATCTATATTATTTATTCACTACAGGTTAATGGGAGATCAATTTCATAGACTAAAATTCTCATTACATCCATTTAATTTTTTCACATTCATATATTCAAAGGAAATTAAAACCATTTAGAGTTATTATAGTCTTTGGATTAGATATCCGTGAGTAATTATTCCCAATGATATAATTATATTCACCTAATTCAAGGAAACTATAGATCTCTATTATTGTGGTTGGTATGGGACAATGATCAATAACATCCATTGTTGATATATCCACTCATATTACTTCTCTTGAAATTATTGAACCCAAAATACAACATCTTATATCCAAAATTCAAACATAGTGACTTTTTTATCCAAATTATCATTCCCTATGATCATTAAAAAATTCATCAAGGTAAGATCATGGTCTTCCTTTCTCATAGAATACAAAATAATATATTTTATAAAGACTACCATAATGTGATCAATGTAATATACAAAGACTATATTAAATAAATACCTGAAGATATCATTGTAATATTTATTAAAAAATGGGACCATTAAAAAGTCATAGAGTATATAACATAAACCAAAGGATCTACTAGGTATGTATCTAAACTTTTCCATCAATTGAGAGTATCTATATTGGTGATAGTTATTGGAAATGGATTGGGCACTGCAAGATTCATAAAAAACTCATCAACATGGGTTAAAGTAATTTTTATATTAATGATCATATTATGTTCCCCAATAATCAATTTAGTGTCACATTGACCAATTTTTATTCTCAAAAAATTATAGTAGTGCCTCCCATGTGATTCACCAGAAAAAATAAAACTATTATTAATATTTTCCAGGAGTTTCTTTTTCAATTACAAAAACTCACTTGTAACCATTATTTTAGATGTATTTGGAATTTTTGTTTAGAATGGTATGTGTTCAATTGATAACTCCACACCATGATTAATACTATTATTAGTAGACTAATTAGGAATGAAATCAAAAAAATGTCATATAATTTGTAAAACATAAATATTGATTTTATCCTAAATCATATAATATTTATATCTACTTATAATAGGAATTAAGATCTCAAAAACTATTGTGAAATTGAACTGAATTGAATATCTAGCCTCTCAAGCACTGACACTCTTGGCTTGGTTCAGAATATCAAATCACATTTAATTAATATATAAATTTATATGATATCAATGTAAAGGGAGATGATCAATGCTAAAAATCAAATCATTTTCTAATAAATAAAGATCACAATAGTTTTCATAGGTTACATTGTTTTAAAAATTACCATGAAATCCCTAACACTTCTCTATGATTTAATTATCATTATTCACACCAGTGATAGAAAATAAATTTTTCCCTCCACTTGTCTAAGAGGTTGAACATGGATTGTAGATTCAACATAGATAATTCTTTTATTTCTCAAAAATATTTCATTGATCGAACAATATTTACCCAGGATGAAATTCATTTCCCACTATTGAACTCATCATTTATCATTTTGAATAAGATTATCTTTCCAATTATTTCCCACAAGTAAAATATATTTACATTTCATTGAGGAATTTCACAAGTGTTTTCTTCACAAATTCATAACCTATAGGAATATCAATCTTAATTCAACTGTGGTATTCATGAAAATCCATTTTCTCTTATTTTATGTGTCCTAAATCATTCCCTTTTTAAAATTTTCAATATTATAAAAATATAAATTGCAAGGAGTAATCACAAAATACTTAAATACATCTCCCATTTCATTTTGTTTTATATGGGTAAATTCAATCATTAGATATCATATTCTCCATTAGTATGCCTGCGTATTTTTATATCCATTGAATGGAATTGAAAACCATAGAATGGGAAATAATAATCACAGGTGGAAATTTTAAAATAAATAAAATCATTGAATTTATGATTAAATCATGAATCAGACTTTTCAAATATATAACTGTAGGTTTAACCGTGGCCAATATCTATTCAAATAATTCTTTATGGATCAATAATTTAATATTGATAACCTTATACATATCCAGCATGACTATAAAAATAAGTTCACAATAATTTAACATTCAACATGAAATAAAATGGTGATATATATATACTCAACCAACACTTTCTAAGGTTATTACTCCATGATGCATCTATTTGAGAATATCATTTACATGGTCAATCCACACATTGATGTATTTATAGGAATACCATATATTTTATATTCTATGATATTTGATTTATTTCTATACATAAGATTATCATATGGGTTCAAAGTAATGTTACCTTATTCTAGATTAAAAAAACCATTGATATTCATGAAAAAAAATAATAGTGAGAAAAGAATTCATACAAATTTTTTGCATAGTAATAGATGAATATAAATTAAATATTAATATGACCTACTATGAAACTGTTGTTTTTGAGTATTTATAATCTTTGGAAAATAAATATCTAGTTTATAAAAGACATACAAAATTTCCCATTATGTTCTTAACAAATATCTCTCTTATAAGACATATCATACCCAAAAACATTCTTCATAACCTGAGGAAGGGAAAGATAAAAAATGAATACTCTCAGTTGATTGGTAATTGTTAATATAAGATATATCAATCAATGATAATGATTGAAAATATTAGAAGAAAAATGGTATGAAAACATGTTTTTTAATTTTAATAATCATACACATTATTTTAGGGATATATAATTATGAATCCTTGAAAACTATTTTGTAAAAAATAATACATATCCCATATAGGTGTGAAATAATCAGTAATAAATAATAATACATAATAACATGTCATAATTACAATGTAAAATTTAATGGCAGTAACATTGTCTTATAATAAAATTTTTGTTTTAAGGATCAGTATAATGAATATCCAAGTTGATTGGGTTATCTCTGTATTCCATCATTTCCATAGTAAATGATCACTCCCAAGACTACCTTGGGGTAACAATTCCCTTAATGAGATCATTGTACTACTCTTGCAAAAAATTATTCTTTCCTATGATGTATATTTTTACTTTATTCATTTTAGAGAAATATAATTCCATGTCCATAAAATATTTTATGAAAATAATTTATATGTGTGACCTAAGATAATAAAAAAATAACATGTCATCATATCTTAACCGTTATAAATGATATTTTTTCATTAAATTATTACTAACATATTCATAAAACATAAATCGGAAGAATATAGGTAGAGAAATTGGTTCATTTCCCTATAAAATCATATGAAATAGTAAGGGATGTTGTTAAACACGAAAATATCACGAAAATATCAGTATAAATTCTCTTGGTGAAAATATCATTTTTGATTTGGAATAACATATAAAAAATGTAAAATTTATAAAGTATTAGGGAAATAATTTTATTTCAAAACACCCTTGCTAACAAAACAAACATTCTTCTTATGAATTAGTATTCATGATTGTGGGGGATTCTAATTGTGTAGAGTAATTTAAAAAATTGTATTCCAATAATTAGTTATAATTTAATAGTATTAAATTTATAAGATAATACAATTTATAAATTCGAAATCATTGTAATGATAGTAATATATAGAAAAAAATGAAATTACATAAGCATTGGAAAATATAAAAAATATTTATTTAAAATATTTAAATGAAATTATAGTCATAGAATATATGATTCACAATCTATGAGAAAAAACAAAATAGGTTTTCCATAATAATATTATTTCAACAAAATTTGTACCTAGATTAAAATAAATAGATAAGATTTAATCATTCTAAATAACAAGTTTAGAAAAAATTAATTTGATTTGGGTCATTTATATCATATAATTTCTTCAATGAAATTTTCTGAATAAATAATCCGTCTAAATATGATACTGTAACATAAAACCCTTACCATATGTCCATGTTTATTAATATGACATCTTTGTTAATTTATAATAAATTTAAATTTAATATATTTCATTATAAAATCACCATTAATAATTCTAATACCATACCTATTTTACATACCACATATTGTGACCTTTTCAGTAATAATCATTCATTATCATCATCATTTGATGTGTTAATTGATTCATTTTTCTGGTATTATTTGGTTTAAATGTTATGATACTTAAAATTTTATCATGGTTCCTTATTTTATAAAATTAAAATCATGATTTCAAAGTAATATGTATTCATTATAGACATATTTATAACTATTCATAAAAATCGGTGATTAAAAGTAATTTCCTCACAATGCAGAGAAGGTATCTTATGTACAAACAGAAGTGATGATTCTATTTTTAAATGGATGGAATGAAATAAGATTAAATAGTAATTAAAAATTCTATAATTATTATACTATCATTAATATAATATATATATCTAAATATAACATAATATTAATCTATAAAAATTGGTGGAAGAAAATATATAGTATTTTTATGTGGATGTGCTAGTCCATACGTATATACAAGGGTACTTTGATTATCGTTTTGATGGATAGGGGATGATAAATGGTTATTTCATCATCATAATAACTTATAAATATATCTATGATACTATATTAAACATTTTAATTGATACAAAAATTATAGTTGATTTATTATAATAAATGAAATTGAAAGACTACTTTTATGATTTATACAACATCTTTGAAATATCTCTAGGATACACATTTTGACTTGAATTATGTTCATTATTAGAAGACAATATTCTATAGTAGGATGTAGAAGTTTCTAGGAAGGTTATCAGGAGGTATTTTGAATGATAATGTGTTTAATTTTTGTGAAAAAGGTAGAATATTAACATCCATTTTTACGTTTGGGGAGGGAAACACATAGAATTTATTCTATTATTTTAGATTTATATGGTCTATTTCATGTGTAATTGAATCCAAACAAACAAAAATTTTATGTTATGAAAATATATGTCTTATGTATATTTATATAGAGACAATTTGTTAGAAGGGAATATAAATCTAACCATTATATATTTGTTTAAACATCAATAAAATCTTTTTAATCAAAATTATTGTAAAAATACTTTTCCTTTTACATTTCTTTATGACCAAATGTTATATTGGACATATAAATTTTTATTAATCTTGATTATTCAAAAAAATCCAATTTACCAGACTCAATTTCTATAGCTAAATTAATTTAATACTAATTATGTGTGTAACCCATAATAAAGACAAATCATAGAAAAATATATTTATATGTAAAAACAAAATTTACATCCATTCCATTATTTGTAAAAAAATAAAATCAAAATTAAAATTAACTATTGAATATATAATATTTAAATTAAATTAAAATAATTAATCATTAGATGTTATTTTAATTTATTAATATAAAATACATTGGGAAAATATTTACACTCCCCATTATCATATAAGGATGAAAGAATCTAGTGGAAATATTCAGTGTATTGGGTGGGGGAAAAGGAATGAAAGTTAAAAAACATCCCTTATTTCTTGATTAGACACCCAGGTGGGACTTATATATGTCCAAAACGTGATCCTAGACTCATAAGGGTCAAAACTTCACCCCAAACTCAGAGAGGTTAAGAATGTGCATGACACGTGTGTGAGGGACAACAAACTACCCCCATCACCCAGGGACCTCAGATTACCAATAAATAGGCCCCATAGGATCCATATTTGAGATGAATTAGTGATAATAGTGTGAAAAAATATATATTTTCCCATTTATGTAACACCCGAAAAGTCTAAATTAATAACCAGGTAGATTAATATAATATATGACACACAACCCCAAGCACATAAGGGAAATTAATATCCATAAATTATAAAATACATATAATATTTAAAATACATTATATATATTAATGCAACACCAAGATATATATACATTCTCTTAATATATATATTCATCTATAGCTTTGGTAACACACAATAAAGACCTTCCTTGATAGCATACGTTACACGCAGGACTGGATTTCACTAAATAATAATGTATTATTAAAATATTATTGTTTAGTATAATATGATACGACCAAGATTTTATGATATTAGTTATGAACCGTATTATCTATGTTAGGAAGATTTGTGATTTATATAAAATTAATGTGAATTCATGGGTTTTTAAAAAATGATAAATGAAAATATAAACCAATTAAATATAAGAAGAAATATTGTTATTTTTATACTTCCAAGAGAGTTCTGTCCTAATAAACCTAATTAAATATATTAATTTATTATTTTAATTAAATATTTATGTTATATATTCGATGATATAATTATTATATTCATATAATTTATTTAATTAACATAAGAAGAGATAAAACCAAAATTTACACAAAAAATCAATATTTTTATTAAGGCATTTTGACTACCTTTTAAGGGGGAAACTTTTTTAAATATTAATATTGACATATTTATTAATTGAATTTGTAAGAAATAACTTCAATTTTTAATTCATGAAGTCAAAATTATATTAGGGTTAATTTTTTCTTATTTTTTAAAAACATCATTTTTTAATTAATAGTGAAACATTTTATGAATTTTAATTAAAAAAATGCCATTCTGTTTAAATAATTATTAATGTTAAATTATATATAAAATTTTATTTTAGGTTAAATTACATCAACTGTACATATATTATTACAATTTAGTTAATTAAAATAAATTTTTCTATAAAATTTAATATAAAATCATAACAATATGTCAAACTTTTTTCTATTAAAACTGGTTAATTCGTTCTTCTATGATATTATCATTAATCTAAATTTTCCTACTTCTATTAATTAAATAATAAAAAACATAAAAACCCATTTTAATTATGATATATTTTTTCTAATAATTTAAACATAATTTTAGACCAAAATTATTAGTTAATGCGATTAAAATTAATTACAGTGATTAACGTGTAATTAGACTTGAAATGGAGTAAACCTTATTTTTATGGGCATAGAATACCCTTACACTTATAAAAACCCATTAAATATCCATATATAGACAATTAAACTTCCATTTTATAGTGTTTTTCTTTTTGAATTTTGTTTTTTAGGTAATAACAATTATAAACTAACTTGTTCCCAAAAATTCTAAGTGAGTCATTTTCTTTCAATAAAAAAGGACACCACCTCACCCCATTCCTCAAACATTTCAATACACAATGGATCATACGTACTATTCAATTGTATTATTATAATATCCCTCTCATCATTCTATAATACTACCTTTGGAATGGATGAAATCCAAATAACCTTTTACTTCAAACCAAAAGAAGTTACCTCATTAAGAGGTAATTTCTTCGCTCAAGATTTTCAGTTTCAGGTCATTTCTTATACAAGTATACCCTTACTTTTTGTGATTACATAAAAAGTCAATTATTATAAATATAATAAGTTATTTTTACATTAACATATATACATAATAATACAAAAACCTCCATCTACTAGGTAATGATCATACTGTTTCTGTTTATGATGAACTACTACCTCATGAAATAGTGATTGTTCATTTTTTCATTTCTATCATTCGTGGTTGTACATTTTTATGGAATCATTATATATATATTATATATGATATATATTATTTCTCAAATATTCATTAATTATTTTATGTCACATAACATTATACTTTACATTTTTCATTTATACGATAACGTTGTTTGAGGAAGTGTGGATTTCCACCCACTCAAAGCGATGTGATTTATTCAAAAGATCCGTGTAATGTATAAAGGATTATTATAATTGACCATATAAGACATAGATGACATATATGTGATTTTAATGAAATTATTAAATTTTTATATATATATAATACTTTAATTATTATCCTTTCACAAAATAAAAATTGATAATGTGAGTCACGGATGTGTGGGTTTGCACCTCCTCAACACGATGTGATTCCTTTTACATCATGATAATTTTATATAGAAGCATTTGTGACAAAAATAGAATGTTATTCCTGATATTATAATCATTCATGAAATATATTATTCTACTTACCTTCTTTCCATAACGATCATTGAAAAATGAAAATGTTTCCCATGTTTAAGTACGGCTTACCATCTCCATGACTGTATCATTGGTTATTTTTTTTTAAAAATAATTAATGATTGATTTTAAGAGAATATTTGATTTATTACTATGATAATTATTTCGTGATTTTTATTCTAGAGATGTCATATATTTACCCCTTTGACCAAATATGAACTACCAAAGTTATTTTTGACAAATAAACCAAATTTTTTCAAAACATTTGATGTAGACCTAATTATTTAAGAAGGTGTATAGGAAATGGAAATAAGATAAATAAAACTAAATATAATCATGAAAAAGGATATAAATTACGTATAAAATTAATATAAATTTATTATACATGATGTTAGAAGATGTTCACCAAAAAGGGAACACAAGGTAAGGGGTTATTTCCTTTCTATTATTTTCATATGGAATACACTATATACATCATACACTTATTTTTTATAGTGTATATAATATCCATTTTATAAGTTTTATCATGAATCCTCTTTCTTCATGGTTTGAAAACCATAATTTCAAAGTGATTAATAAATAAATATCTCATGTTTTATGTGACACATTGGTATGTTTAATAATTAATTTCATAAACCATATTTTTAATGTTCAACATTGAAATATCAATTCTCTTTGCGATTGATAACGATCTATTCGATATAATCACATTATTGTAATGATTTTTCATTTGAAATTATCATGAATATACATATTCTCACACAATGTATATTATTATTTCCCAATCTATATATCATCTTACATATAGTGTTCACTTGAAAGTTATTTTATTAATTGGGGAATTATTTCTAATTCATTATCTTTTATTAAATACAGATACATATTGAGAAAGTTTAGTGTTCCAGAATATGAAAATATTGATAAAGTAATATCACATAGGTGGGGGTCGTTTATAGATATCCCTTCGATGCATCGATAATCCCATGAGATGAATAATTTATCCAAATAAGACAAGTTTTTTCCTGATATGTTATACACTATCTTGTGATAGGTCTTGATAGTAATGGTACCATATACCTAAGAAACATGGCATCCAATAATTAGGCATTTCCCATATCTAGATTAAGTTATTATTTATCATTGATATTTTTCATCAACAAAATTATGGTTATATTTTATTCTCATTTCGTTTATTTAGATGGAATTATATTCAATTTCATAACATTACATTTTGATATTTCCTTAAGAATTTATTTGAATAGAATGAATTATCCATAATTTACCATTCTATGATAATTTATTCATATTGATTCCTTATTTATTACTCATTAATTACCCTTATTGGGCATTTTATCTCACCCTTATTATGTTTTTCCCCTGGTTATGATGAAAAGATCTTTGAATAGGTGTTCATTGATTCAGTTTATTTCAATTTATTATTAACAATGTATTATTTTTTCTTCCCAGTGTATTATTGGTATCATTTTTGTAATCCTGGATTCCCGGATTTCTAAACTAATTGTTCATTCATGATTTGATTCCATGTAATCATTTTTATGTAATATATTAATGCACCAACACCCTGATTTTGGGGTTGTGGAGTTACATATTGTATAAAATAAAGTTGAGAAGAAACATTGGAAACAAGAATTAGAAAAAAAATACTTTCAAAAGAACAACCCTATGGTATATAATAAGAATAATTATATAATAACATCCTAGAAATTTGGTAAGGTTAGTATTATGTGGTTATTTCAGATAATACATCTATATCTATATACTACCTGTTGTCATGGTTTTATCATAGATGGACCTAGGAGTAACAACTCTGAAAAAGTGTTATGGTCCTAACTCAAAGTAACTTGGTACACAGAAACTGGCCATACTATACACATGGTTTGAAACTCTATAAGGAAACACAAAGAATAATTCAAAATATCTTTACCTACAATTAAGAAATTTTTAGTTTTAATGATATCACCAAAGAATTAGTGTTTATGATTACATGATCAGATATGCCTAAATTCCATAACATAATCCATATATATAGTTTTATAGTGTTCATAATTTTTAGAGATAATCCAGTATATTCCATTGTTTAAAAACATGGCATTGCAGAATATATGGGAACTCCACCAACGCATATGATCCAATGAAGGACCATAGAATTCACGGTCTTAAGCCATCATTTTAAAGGGATAGAGTCTCCCAATTATTATCATAATATAAGGAAATGGTATAATCTATTATCATGATTTAAATTAATTCCCCATTTCCTATGGATTTTAAGTAAAGCCAGAGAAGAAGATGATTACTAATACAAATATAGATAAATGAAAGGATGAAAATATTGATTTTACTGAATTTAATACTTGTGGAATGAAAAACCTTTGTACTTGGATAAAAGGTGTTGGAGTTTCCTACAATTGTGGAAAACGGATATAATTATTTTGGTTGCAAGGTTAAGAAAATGGATTCCAATGGAAAAATATTTTACTCCAAGGAATAGGGATGCTATATAATTGTAACTCTCAAGGGCCAAAATAATATACCCCGAATAAAGTTATTAGATAATGACCAAATTGTACTACTAAAACAGGTGAATAGGAATGATTTATATTCCTATTGAATAATTATGTCATGAGAATAATTAATCAACAATGTAATATTATAAGAATTATTGAATATATATGGATTGTACATATGTACGTTTTTTAATGATTTAAGATCATATATTCAACGGTTTCAGGAAAATTTATTTTTTTTAAAGTTAAACTTTCAGGAAACACCAAATTGATGGATTGACAACCCTTAATATGTCTCTAATGTTTAGATAACGATGAAGAAATGATTTCATTGTATAATTATTTACTACCATAGAACTTATTAATGACTTGTGAAAAAGTGTTATATGCTATCATTTATATAGTTCTCAACACTTTTATGATAAAGTAATATATTCAATAACATGTGTCAATATTAAGGTATAAGGAATAATGAATGATTCCAATGATGTTTTATGGTTTTTTTGACGCTTTCGTCAGGACATGAATCCATATATCAAGGAAATGTTGTTTGTTTCCCCATATTCCTGATTTCCAATGACGGTCGACATCTATCACTTATTCAGGGATGTTTTCTCCTTGATCAAAACGAGATGATGGGTTGTCGGATCCTCCTTCCATGGATTTCTCCTCAGAACATGTTGCATAGCCCGGGTCTCCCTCATAGATTTGAGTAGTGGATTGTGAATTCTGTTCCTAGTGCCCTATCATTGGGGACACTAGTTAATTACACTACTTTTGTTAGGACATTACAAATGGTCTTTACATGGTAGCAACCTTGTGTTGGAGTAAATGAAAACATCAGGCAAGTCGGGGCATCTTTGGATGTCTGGACGTTGGGGAACATGTATTCTTCCTCATAATATTGCAACTCAAGGGAGCCTAACCTAAGGCATCCCACATCGAATTTAGGGAATTATATGAAAAGGAATGTATCTGAGGTTTTCCCTTTCTTTCTATGTTTAACACAGGTATGCTGTGAATTTAAAATCTCGTAGAGACGGTTACACAAAAGATGTGTCTTACGAGTTTTTCCTCAGGAATCTCATGTTTAATAGGAGGTAATAGATGAGCTTAACTTCTTTGCCGAGATAGAATGAGAGTGATCAGAATGTCCAATAGAGACAGATCATATTGATACATCCGTAGGAGGAAACACATGACTGTTTTACCAAGTGGATGGACCAGAACGCCCAATGGGGATGGATCCAATGTGGTGTGTCCCATATAGGGAAGATATCACTACATAAAGGATGATATGGAAACCACTGAGGGTGTATCCAAAAGAGTGCACCTAGAATGGGGAATACCAGATGGATATGTCAGAATTCCCAAAGAGAGAGGACCCCGAGTGGTGTTTTCCCATAAACAGAAGATGTCACACCATGAAGGATGATCTGGACACCACAAAAGGCAGATCATAAAGAATTTACCTCAGAATGGGGGACACCAAGGATTACCATTGGCTGGGATTGATCCTTGTGGAGCTTTCCTATGTACCCTATGTAGATGATAGGTATCAAAACTCACATAGTTTGAAGGGGTGATTATTCAGGGTGTAAAAAATGTAGAACAACCCTAATAAATTATGGGGCTTACACATGGATAGAGATGAAAGTAAATGTCATGATCTCATCAGGATGTGGCAACCTGGGTCAGAATCATGATGGATTATGGAGTATTGAATGAATTAGAGGGGGAACGAGATGTAATCGTCATGATGGTGCAGTAGTGTTGGGATGGAAGCTCATAGAGGCTTCCTACGTATCCTCGTGGTAGGGAATCAATGACTTCATAATTCGATGAGTTTATGGGACACCTGAGGAGGTGACCTATGAGAATGGACTCATGGATGGGACCCAGCTGAATTAGAACCTCGGGGATGGGGCATGACCTTCCTAAAACACATAGTCTTGTGGGAGAGATTCCACGATGAGTCATGAGTGATGGTCTTGAACCTTAGTGAGGCATCTACATACCTTTCATTGGTAAATATCAATGTCTATGTTGTTTGGAATGGGTGTATGGAATCAAGGAGTGTGCAAATGGGAATGACCTAATGATATATTGAGGCATACGTGTGATTATCATCCTAGGTTAGTCTGACGCCACAAGGGTAGACCAAAGATATGGTTCCCAACAAAGGGGATAAAAATGGCTTACCATCGATTAGGGAACACAACGGCTTACTGTCGACTAGGGAACCTAATGGATTACTACTGGTTGGGGTTGACAACAACTTACTGTTGATTGGGGATTCAACGGCTTACCGCTGGTTAGGGGATCACAACTGATTACCATCGATTGGGAACATCAATGGTTTACCATAGATTGGGGAAAACAATGGCTTACTTTCAATCAGGGATGGGCCTCTTGGAGGCTTCCTATGTACCCTTCCAATGATTCAGGGATCAAATCCCACATAGTTCGAATTGGTAAAGATTAACTTTTTGCGATAAAAAAGGGTAGTACAGTTTAATGCCATGTGGGATGAGGGGGAACCGACATGATGGAGTCGTGACCGATTGGTGTTGTTAATAAACGTCAAGGAGACATCTTATATACCTTTCCTTGGTAATAATCAAAGTCATGCACTTTGAAAGAGGTATTGTTGAACCGACATTGAAGGGGTGGGGGCCAGTGGTTATTGGGGTTGAATCTCAGGGATGCTTTCTATGCACCATGTCTTGGAAACGATCAGTGTCCCCATATCTTGGATGATGTATTGGTCAACCGACGTTGAAGGGGTTGAGACCAATGGTCGTTTGGATTGAACCTCAAGGAGGATTCCCACATAGCATTCCTCAGCAAGGATCAATTCCCCCGTAGTTCAGAATGGGTGTCGGTGAACCGATGTGAAGTGGTTAGGACCAATTGTTGTTGGGCTAGAACCTCAGGGTGGTTACCTATATACCTTGACTTAGAAAGTATTGATGTCTATGTAGTTCAGAATGGGTGTTGGAGAACTAACTTGAAGTGGTCTAGTTCAATAGTTTTTGTACTAGAACCATATGAAGACTTTCTACGTACCTTGCCTTGGAAATGATCTACATAGTTCAGATGTGTTTGGTGAACTGACGTGAAGGGGGTCGAGACTAGTAGGTTTTGGGATTGAACCTCAGGGAGAATTTCTACGTACCTTTCCTTGGCAAGGATCTATGTCCATGTAGTTCAGGATACATTGGTGAACCGAATTGATGGGGGTCGGGACCAACATGTATTGGCCGTGAACCTCAAGGAGTATTCTTAACTACATTTTCGGGGAAAGGATCAATTTCTGAGTAGTTCAGAAGAGGTTTCAATGGACTGACATGAAGGTGGTTGGGACCAATATGTGTTTTTCTTGAACCTTATGGAGGCTTCCTTTGTACCATTCTGTGGAAAGGATCAAATCCCGCATAGTTCGGGAGTGGATAGGTGTTGGGATTTAACCTTAGGGAGGTGTCCTACGTACCATACTTTTGAAAGGATCAAAGACCACGTAGTTCATATGGGTTTGGAGATTACACGCTAAGATGGCCCAAGAAAGATATCATGGTCACTGTTTACTCTATGCTCACATGAGCCATGCTCGGTGGGAGAAACAAGAGGTGACAATAGAGATGATGGTCACGCCCCAAAGGTGAGGAAACAAAGGGTGGTGAATGGAGATTTCCCATGGAAGCTACCAAAGTGTCGCTAAGGAGGGGCGTTGGTGAATGGGTAATATGCATGGATGATGCTCGAGTGCCACTATAGAGGGTAAACGTTGAATGAAGATTTCTCATGGACGTTGCCTGGGTGCTGAAAAGGAGAGGTAATGATCGATGGGGCTTATGCGTGGAAGCAACCTAGGTGCCACTATGGAGTGGCAATGGTGGACGAAGCTTATGCCTGGAAGCTACCCGGGTGCTGCTAATGAGGGGAAACAATGAATGGGGCTTACACATGGACACTTTCCAGGTGAAGCTAAGGAGGGGAAACAATGAATGGGAATTACACATTGATGTTTCCCAGGTGACAATATGGAGAGAAAATGGATGAAGGGACTAACACATAGAAGCTTCCTGGGTGCCGCAATGGTGCAGAAATAGTGAATGAGGATTATGCATAGAAGATGACTTGGTGATGCTATGGTGCAAAAATATTGAACGAGGCTTAATCTTGGAAGCTTTCAGGGTTCCACTATAGAGCGACAATGGTGGATGAGGCTTATTCATAAGAAGTTTCTTGTAATGTCTTCCTCAAGTCTGGCCATGAGAGAAACCCAAATCCCTAGTGGGTTATGGAATATAATTGGGGACAACACATATGCACAAGTTCACAAGAAGGATAACGCCAAGGGCATTTGAATAAGTCTGAAAAACGGAGATGATAAGTGTGAATCACACGCCCTCCATTCAAAATGCAGTGAGGGTGGCATGACGATGGAGGAACACTATTGACCATATTGAAAACACATCATCCATTTAGAGATTTCTAGAAATGGGGATGAACAAACGAGGGTCGACTGATGACCATTTTAAAATATAGGACCTCAATAGAAGTGTTTTCCAAAGTATTCAAGGGCATTGGCCTAGAACGGTGGGTGAGATGATGTTTCATGGGACCTGGCGGTCAAGGGGTCCCTTCAGATAGGAATGAGTATGAAATTATAAATTAAAGACATGCAAAGCACGAGGTGTAATGAAGGAACGTTTGAATGGATTCCAATGCTCTTGATGTTGTTCCACTATAATCATGGAATAATGTATCTTATACTTGTCACACAATCCACTTATTATTTGTAAAAAGAGGAATCCTATTATTTAATAATAGCGAAAGCTACAGTTTATAGTCATATAGTGAGGACTATTGGAATCTCATGCTTGGAGCATAAGGCATCTCTTTTTAAAATAAAGAGGAATCCTATGTTTGGAACATAGGGTGTACTACAGTATAAAGTACTATAGATGGGAATATTAGCATCTTACGCTTTGAGTGTATGATATCTCTTTTTTGTAGAACAAGGAATCATATATTCATCACAAAGATAGTACTCCAGTTTACTGTCATGTAGAGAGGACATTTGGCATCTCATTCGTGGCACAAAAGGAATATCTTGTTTAGAGTAGAAGGCATCCTATGTTTGTCATATAGTGCATACTATAGTTTATAGTTTTTTAGAGAGATCTATTGGCATCTTATGCTTGGAGCATAAGGCATATCTCGTTTCGAGCAAGATCCATCCTATGTTTTGCACATATGGTATACTATAGTTTGTAGCCATGAAGATATGACAATTGGAATCCTATTCTTAGTGCATAAGGCATCTCTTTCTTGGAGAAAGAGGCATCCTATATTTGTTATATAAGTTATACTATAGTATATAGTCAAGTAGAGACGACTATTAGGCATAAGGTGCCTAGAAATGGATACTATTGGGACTTAGACATGAGCAGCCCTTTCTGGTTCAACCTGGTATATAAGTCAGCTTATGGGGTTTGGATGATTTTGTTGATGAATGGTTAGACTTAAGGTACTTTGGGAATTGATGATGAGAATCCCAACTCACGACATGTGAAAGGGACCAAGAGAAATATGTAAAATCATGTTATTTCATTGGGTTTGTAGAAGTATCTCGAATCATGGTATTTTATTGGTGGAAGAGACTATGCGTAAGGGGCAAAATGGAAAATGTAAATGTCCTAGACCAAAAAGATTGTGGAGCGACTCTCCATTTTTCATAGGGGTCCATGACAGAAGCGACGGGACCAGCCCAGAAGGCCAAGATCGTATCCCGAAAGTGAACCCATGTTGGGGTGAGGGGGTGTAGTCACCGCAGTATCGACCTGTGGGAAAAAATTTAGGTGTTTTTCAATGGATAGGTCGTAGCTAAGTAGCTTCATAGGGGAAAGTTTCTCGTGAAGCATGGGGTCTTGCGAAGCAAAGGGGCTTGTCGAGCAAAGGGGATCATGGAGAAAAGTGGTTCGTAGAGAAAATAAGCTCACAGTGGAATGGGACTCGCAAAGAAATGTGGATCACAATGAAAAAGATCTTGTGGGGCAAAGAGTCTTTTGAAGAAAAGGCCCTTGCAGAGCCCCGAGAAACCCAATGGAGCTCTGTCCTTCGCAAAGGGTCGAGCCCTTTGCGATGGGAACCACCTTGCAGAGCATGGGAGCTCCACAAAATTTGATATTGTCCACCGAAGGGGCAGCATAACCATGCTTATTGAAGGGTTTGTTCTAGATATTTATAGGCTATAGTTGTCGGTAGATCACGCCGCAAAGCAGAAATGTGCACCGCAAAGAGAAAATGACGTCGTGAAGGAAATCACACTCCACAATTGGAGGGACTTCCCTCAAGTTTCTCATAATCATAGAGTCGGCTGTCATTTTCATTCATGGAGCACAAATAGTCTCCAATAAAGTTCCCTTAAGACTATTTTAATCGCAAAGGCTACCATCACAGGCTTCTCTGTGCTCTCAGAGGCTCTGGTAAAGATTCCTCTTCTCTGTGATTGTGGAGGGAACCTCAAAAATGTGCTTCAGGAACCAATTTTCTATCCCAACTTCAAATGTCTATAATTTCTAAACCACAACTCCATTCAGGCTCTAAGACCTATAAAATAGAAGCTTAAAATATAGTCTACACTTAGGGATAATGTGAAGAAGCATTCAGAGTTTTTTTGGATGCATTTTCCAGTGTCAACAATTCCCCCCCCCCCCAATAATGGGGTCTGACGAGGATGAGAAGGACAAGATTGGACGCATTATGAGGAAACAATTAAAAAAACTTTTTCCATCGGACCACAGTATCTCGATCACATTGAGGAAAAATATGAATTAATATCTAAGCCCATGTGAGCCATGATCACTACAGGAATCAAGAGGTAATAGAAGGTCATTCACTTATTCAACAGTGCTAAATAGTCAAATATGTACTGGGATTGGAATGTGACATCAATCACCATTGGGAGTATCCTAAATGATATAGGGGTCACAACTAGAGAATAGGGATCTATAGATAGCCGAAATTCTTCTCCCATCTTGATCAAATGCACGAGTGGGGTTACTCCCGGGGCATTGGAATGAGTCCGAACCGATGCGAGTGGAATGTGGGAATGACTATATTCAAAATTCGGAACACTATAGGGATGGCGTGAAAATTATGGATAATGTTTGACCATGATCAAAACACAGTATCCTTATTATGTTAGCCTGAAATGGTGATATCAAATGACAGTCAAACAATGACCATGTTTGAAACATGGGGCCTGATTCAAAATGTCATCCTACAGCCTTCCGAAAATTTATCCCGGGATAGTAGGAAAGAAATAGGCTGAGCATCCATACAGTATAGGGGGTCATACAGATTAGAAAGAGGATGAGGTTCTGAATAAAGGGATTGAAAATCATAGAGGGTGGAGTTATGGTTTTTTTGAGTGGAGTCCAATAGTCTTGAAAATGTGCCACCGAGATGAAAACATGTTAGGTGGGAGAATCAGTTTGATCAGGCATAATTCCTATTTACAAACTGGAACTCTTCAGTGAGGACCTAAAATGCCTTGCAATTTTACATCATACGGATGTATATTATTAATAGAATAGTTTAATGTCAAATGACCAGGATGATGGACATAGATTTATGGTCATACATCCTAGAATGAGTTGAATAGTTTAATTTTATGTTTTATGGACTATAGGCTCCATTTTTAAGGTCATAGAGGATGGACTATAGTCAGGGCTGAGAGGCCAGAAGGGTTAATGACCTAGGGTCTAGGCCTGAGAATAAATGCTCGGACATTACAAAGTATACCATAATGATGAGAATCAATCCAAATATAGTTCATGAAAATAGAGTGGTTAGAGACCAATTCTGGTAGGGGGAATCCTCTCTAGCGAGGAAGCTGGCATATTCCATAATCATCATGGGTCATCCTGAACTTTTTCATGGTAGGGGTTGTAGTTTAAAGTCTTGCATTGAAGACATGGATACCCATAAATGAAATGTTTGGGGTGGTACATACCCTTAATAGGATGAGTACAATAAGAGATCACAACACACTATGAGATCTCCAAGGAAATCATTGGTCATAGTACCACAGAGGTTGAAATTTGGGTAGGGCCCAAGACTAGTTGTCTAGGAATTCCTACGTATCCCATGAGGATGGGAATCAGGCCACACATAGTTATAAGAGTGTATTTTAATGTGATGTAAGACGAAGGGATGTGTAGATTGGCTACACCATTAAACATCCTACCAAAACCACTAATCACATGCTAGTCATGCCCGATGTGGGAAAAAAATAGTAGTGATGTGACATTCCTAGAACTGGGAGGCACACATTAGTAGAAATGGGATGCTATGTGAATATCATCCCAATAATACTAATAATCCAATATAATTCACCTAGATGTGAGGAGGGGTAGATCCCAGTATGTTGGAATTCCAATTAAACATAAGAGTGTAGAATTATGTGAATCATGATTCTCGAGATCTAGACCACAATGATAGAGGCAATAAGATAAAGGATAACTGATGACCATATTCGAAACATTGTACCCATTTTGTGTTAGCCTAGAATTGGGATAGGCAAATGATGGTCGACCGCTGACCATGTTTGAAACATGGGACCTATCACAATTGTTGTCTGATCTCTTCCGGTGCGTTGGCCCATGGCGGTAGGTACGACAATGTGGAATTAGAACATACTATAAAGGTGGTCCCATTCAGGCGTGGAAAAAGATGGGTATACAAATAATGTTCTCATGAATCATGGACATGAAATGAGGGGATGTTTATGTAAAAATTCTACATCTTGGGCTCTTTTCTACGCCTCATTTTGTTATGACAATGAGACATGTCAGATAGAGGAAGTATAATTCCTTTCTTAGGACAAAGGTATTGGGGTAACACACTCCTAGATTAAGGTCGTAGAGTGGACCATTAAGAATGGAGATGGTTTGATGGACTATGCGGAAGGCGGTTAAGTATCCAAACCCGACATGTAGTTCCCATTGGGAGATCATAGTTTAGAGACATAGAACTCGAACAAGGTTGGGAAAAGGTAAGGGAGGCACGTAGTGAAACTATTTCAAAACAAAACATTAATGATTACCCATGAGGTACTCCCGATACCACATATTCCCAATAGAGTTCCGACCAAGGGGCCAAAAAGGGGGGTAGGATTTAAGATTCTTGGGGCATGACGTACATAAAAAATTACTAGTCAATACTACATATCCCATGAGGATGGGAATTAAGCCATATATAGTTCAAGATAGTCTTGTGTAGTTTTATTTCTTTCCATAGGGACAACCAGGTCTTATTTTAATGGTCTTGTATCTTGCACCATAGAGAAGAGAGACTCTTCTAAATGGGTGAAAACCACGAAAAAATCCGTAATAATACATGATCTATGAATTATGTGGGAATCAAGGGTGTACCAGGCCTTTACAACACATAGAATGCATTCCAAGGTGAAATCGGTGTGGAGCCCTGAATAACGCCTCACCGTGGCTTCATCCTCCTAATGTGAAAAAATACACTGGGGGATAGCATCGAGTGTAAAAATTCTACTTGGACATGATTGAGTGATAAAGGATGTGAATCATGAGACCAATATTTAGGGCTTGATGGGGGTGGTGTGAAGATTCCAGATAACTGTTGACCTTGTTCAAAACACTTCATCTATATCATGTGACATGAAATTGGAATAAAAAATGATTGTCAACCATTGAACATATTCACAATGCTGAACATGAATCAATTTTTAATTCTACATCCTTGATTATATTGGTCCAAAATGATATGAGTGCCCTCAGATGGATCTTTTCTACCATTCGGTGGCCCTTTTGGACTTGAAAGAAGATGAAATTCCAAATAAATGGGATCATGAAGCATAAAAATGGGTGATAACATGTCCATGAAGGATTTAACACCCTCAGTGTTGAACTAGTGTGCTCTAGGGAACATTGGGAGATCTTAGGGTAAATAGTTACGTGGAGTGGTTTCTACAAACCTGGAATGAATGAGGGAAAAGGAATTCACCACACCGCATGCCCCTCTCCTGAAAAAATATAGGCCATGGGGCCAGGAAGATAAGGATGTTTCTATGAAATGGGGATGGACCAGAAAGATAGATGTTCGGGCAGTCCCACTTATCCCATAAGGATTAGAATCAAGACACATGTAGTTCTGTAGGATGTCATGTAGTTTTATGTCATCCGGTAATGACGTATATAGGTGAAAGGCATATCAACGAGGGTTGTGTATGGAATAGTATGTGCCCCAATGTGAATGACTGAATAATCTCACAACACAATTTACAATCCCAAATGAGAACGTGGGAAAGGGGGGCGACAAGTTTAAGGGATCTATGATGGTAAGTCCAAACTAGTTCACAATTTAATGTCTTTCCGTGATGACGATAGGGCTCCAAGTTTGGGGTTATAGGGCTTGAACCATATATGCCCAATTTAATGACATGTTTGTGGGAGTGATTGGTAGAAAGGGTGAATCACCATGAAATTATATGGGAGACCACAAAACGTAAATAATTATTGAGGGTAACTACATACCATGTTTGCATCATAATATTCATATTGTGTGACTAGGGATAGGGGAAAACAATTGAGTGTCGACCATTGAATATATTCACCACATAGGGCTTGTATCAATTGGTCGCTCGACATACTTGAGAATGTTGTCTCGAAATGGTAGGAGAGTCCATAGGCCAAACATATATGCCATTAGGGGGGGTCCTTTTTCATGTGAATGATAGAGGAAACCCAAATTATGGGAGGTGCAAGAATGGTGGTACCTATGATATTTAATTTCATGTGTCATGTACAATGATGGAGGGGTGTCACAATGGGATGTATGTGGTCTGGAAAAAATATCTCAACGTGAACAAGGACAAATATTTAATACCACACTTCACAATCCTAGGTGTGAAAGTGGGTCGGGGCCTAGTAAGGATGAGAGACCTCTTATCAGAAGTGCCATCCAATTTTCATTTTAATGTATTTCAGCGAGGAAATAGTGATCACAGTTTATGGTCATAGAGTTTGGACCATTTGTTAGTCTATTATCATTCATGACGAGTGCTGGGTAGTTTTACGTCTTTCAACCTAGACAGATCATGCAGTTTAATGTCATGCGATGCGGACATAATAGTTTATGGTCACTCAAGATGAAGATGCATAGTTTAAAATCATGAAGGATGGTAATGAGTATTTTAACGTCATGAAGAACGTAAAAGAGCAGTTTGTAGACATGCAGTACAATAATGCAGTTTAACATCATGATGAATAAAGATGAGCAGTTCAAAGTAATGATGATGATAATGTAGTTTAATGTCCTGACAGGTGATAATAAAGTTTAATGTCATGCGGGATGATGATGGTTAGTTTAAAGGCATGAAGGATGATAATGATAAGTTTAACATCAGGACGGATGATAATGTAGTTTATCATCATGCAGGATGAAGATGAGCAGTTTAAAGTCTTGCAGTATTATAATGAGTAGTTTAAAGTCATGACAGCCGAAAATACAATTTAACATCATGCAGGACAATGATGAGTAGTTTAAATTCATGCAGGAAGTGAATGAGTAGTTAAACATCATGACAGATGATAACGCAATTTAACATAATGCAGGATGATGATGAGCTATTTGAAGTCATGCAGGTCATTAAAGAGAAATTTAACGTCATGAAAGACAATAATGCAATTTATTATCTTGTAGGATGACGATGGGTAGTTTAAAGTCATTCCAAATAATAATCAAGTAGTTTAATGTAAGGAAGGATGATAATACAGTTTAACGTAATTCATGATGAAGTTGAGCATTTTAAAGTAATGCTTGAAGATAATGAGCAGTTTAATTTCATGACAGACGATATTTAATTTTAACATCATGCTGGATGATGATGAGTAGTTAATGTCATGTGGGATGATAATGAGCAGTATTACATTATGGAAGATGATAATATAGTTTAACATCATGCAGTATGAAGATGATATGTTTAATGTCAGACAGGATGACAATGAACAGTTTAATGTTATAATGGATGATAATGCAGTTTAATGACATGCATGATGAGGATGTGATGTTTAAAGACATGCAGGGTGATAATGAGTAGTTTAAAATCATGACTGATGATAATAATGTTTAACATCATGTCAGACAAATAGGTATGTGTCACACACCCATATTAGTACAATCCAACGAACACTACTAAGCCCACATGAGACATGATCTTTGTGGGAAACAAGAAGTAATGATGGGTTTTTTCTGACACATGGAAGCACACAGAAAGAGGAATGGAGATGTTATTCCCTAAATATCCAAGCTACACTGACCCACTTAATGAATGTGCCATGTGTCATGGAAGGGTAATAGCAAGGGTGTTGGATTTCCACCTAACCATATAGAGGTGAAAAAATGGGGAATCATTTCATTCAATATTTGGATCATTATGATGGTGGTGTAACACTGGAGGATATATGTTGACCATATTTGAAAAACAAAATCCATATAATGTTACCAGGGGTGAGGATAGATGAATGAGGGTTGACCGTTGACCATGTTCAAAAAATGGTATCATTCTCAAAATGCCATATGATGTCTTTCGGGGAATTCACCCTATATAGTAGGAGATCCAATGTGGCACGTGACCATGTCATTAGTGAGGGAATTTCAGACATGAAGAAAGGCGTGGATCCAAATAAAAGAAACATTATAAATCATGGATATGGATAGGGAATATATTTATCTAGAGTCCAAATCTCTGGTTTCTACACTATAGTGCATCATTGTCTGTTAGTGAGAAGATGTATCTAGCCTCAGAGTAATATACCCAGGTGTTGCAAATAGTTTAAAGTCTTATTTCATGGACCAAAATATTATAGTTCAACACCATTGAATTCGAATGTAGTGCATAATTTAATTTCATGTATCTAGTACGAGCGATGGATGGCATTTATGGTCACATAGATTTGACCGTGGATGTTGTAGTTTTAGGTCGCATAGCTTTGACCATGGATGCTTTAGTTTTAGGTCACATAGAATTAACCATTGATGTAGAATTTTCAGGTTGCATATCATTGACAACATATGATGTAGTTATAGGTCGCATAGCTTTGACCTAAATTTTGTATAATGTTTCATCATGTGACATAAACATTGTCCCACTTTTTAACATCATGAAACTAAGATGTGGGTAGTTATGTAGTTTAATGTCATGAAACTAGTATGTGGTTGTTACGTAGTTTAACATCATGAAACTAGGATGTGAAACCACAAGGATTTTATCGATAGAGTGATAGTCATCTTAAACCCATTCTGTTGGTTTTGGATGTGGGGGAATTTATATGATGGGATTTCCATAAAATCCCCCCAGCGTATGCATGGATGATCTCTAGGCATGAGCTGGGCTACCTCATGATAAAAATTCTACAATATGGTGTTGAAGTAGTAGGGAGGACCACTATGGTTGATGAAATGCCGGAGTTGTGATGACACAGAGTTTTGAAAGGGTTGTATGGTTGATAGCAAACACAGAGTCTGGTAGGGGGATAGATTCTAAAAGGCATAAAATCTCTGAACATCAGTACGATGGGGGCGGTGGTTCCTGGAAGGCATGGAATCCTGGATCTTTGGTATGACGTGGCGATGGAGCCAAGAAGGTGTGGATTCCTGGAGTGTTGATATGATAGGGCGATGGATCCTAGAAGGCATTGAATCCAGGAGAGTCGGTAAGATGGGGCGATAAAACCTAGATGGCGTGGACGCCTGGAGCGTCGGTACGATAGGCCTATGGAGCCTGGAAGGCATGGATGCATGAAGAGATGGTATGACTGGGTGATGGAGATTGGATGGTGTGTAATATTTGAGCATTGGTACAATTGGGGTGATGGGGACCGTAATGAGTGGAATCCTAGAGTGTCAGTACAATTGGTGATGGAGCCCAGAAGGCATGGAATCCTAGATCTACTGTATGATGGGGTGGTAGAGCCCGAAAGGCAATGAAGCCTGGGATGTCGTTATGAAGGGGTGATGGAGACCATAATTCAGGGAATCCTAGAGTGTCGGTATGATGTGACGATGGATCTCGGAAGGCGTTGATGCTTGATATGACGTTACAAACTGGTGATTGATCCTAGAAGTCATGGATGCCTGGCACATCGGTATGACTAGGAGATGGAGCCCAGAAGGCATGGATACCTGCGGCTTCATCACATATGGAAGAGATACTTTTTATATTTATGGGTAGGTCCTATATGATGGATGATGTCAAGGACGAGGAGAACCTACACGTCGAACAGTAGTGGTGCGGGGAGCACCTCCGCAGTGGTTGATGATGGCAATATAGAGGAATCCTACCCCTAAATAGTAGCATTGAAGGGATGACCTTCGCATTGGATTCTGGTGCCATTATAAATTTTTTATTGGATTGGGGGTGGATTTTACATTCATTCCCTATGAGTGAATTTGAGTCAGTGAGGAGATGATGGAATAGGGGGTGGATGCCCCCTTCGCATCCTCTTGAGGCAACATATTCAATGGGGGGCATATAGAGTCAAGGGGAGGATGCCCCTTATGTGGCCCCTTAAGGTGGAATAGTCGACAAGGATCCGATGGAGTTAGGGGTGGATGCTACCTCTTAATGCAGCGGAGTCAGTGAGAAGCCAATGGAGTTGTGGCTAGATTCCCCATGCACGGCCTCCTAAGCTGAAAGAGTCTGTGAGGATCCAATGTAGTCGGGCGGTGTATACCCCCTACGTGGCTTCTTTATGGGTCATCATATTCAAGGAGCCGATGAGTTCAAGGGTGGATTCCCCCTACGTGAGCCTTTTTAGGGGTTGAGTTGGTGAGAAGCCGATGGACTTGGGGTAAGATACCCCCTACGCGGCCTCTTAAGGTGGTGGGGTCGGCGAGGAGCCGATGGAGTCAGGGGAATATTCCCCCTTCGTTTCCTCTTAGGGAAAAGGAGTAGGGGAGGAGTTGATATATTTGTTGGCGGATTCCCCCTACGTGGCTCTTTAAGGCAATAGGGTCTGTAAGGAGCCAATGGAGTCTGGTAGAGGATGCCCCCAGCACAACCTCCTAAGGATTTGGGGTCGGTGAGGAGCTGATGCAATCAGGGTGTGGATTCCCCCTATGTTTCCTCAATAGGTGGGGAAGTCAGCGAGGAGCCAATAGAGTCGGGGATGTATTCCCCCTGTGTGGACAATTAAGGTGGAGGGGTCAGTGAGGAGCTGATGGAGTCAGTTGTAGGATGCCCCATGCGTGACCTCTTAAGGTGATGAAGTTCATGGGGAACTGAAGGAGTCGTGGGTTGGATGCCCCCTACCTGGCCTCTTAAGTAGGAAAAGTAGATAAGGTGCCGATGGATTTAGGGGAACATTCCCAATGGGAAGATTCCCTAGGGGTGGCATTTTAAGGCAGTAGAGTCAGCGAGGGGCCGATGGAGTTGACGTCAGATTACCCCTACATGACCTCTTAATGCGGCAGTGTTTGTGAGGAGCTGATGGATTCGGGAGAGAATTCCCCCTACATGACTTCTTAATGTGGTGGGTTCAGTGAGGATCTAATGGATTCGGGGGGAAGATGCCCCCTGTAAGGCCTCTTAAGGTGACAGAGTCAGCTTGGAGCCGATGGAGTCAGGGGGAGGATGCCCCTTGCGTGTCCTCTTAAGGCAGTGGGGTTGGCGAGGAGTCGATGGAGTTGGGGGGAGGATTCCCCCTATAAGAACTCATAATGTGGTAGATTCGGTGGGGAGCAGATGGAGTCGATAGGCATATTCCCCCTGGGATTCCTCTTAAGGTAGTAGAGTCAATGAGGAACTCAAGGAGTCCGTGGGGGATTCCATTTACATGGCCACTTAAAGAGGTGGGGTCAACTAGGAGTCGATGACCCCTTGACTTCATGTATATATTCTTATTCAACCTCTCACATATGAAGTATAGGGGATTCACATAGGTGACGCCTCAATTTTCCCAACTTCATTTGCCTACTCAGTGTAAAAGGAGGACCCCTACACATCAGGTTCACTATTTCTGTTTTCTAATCATTTGTTGTGGCACACATCCATTTGTTGAGTATGTGCTGTTTGTTTCCAGGCATTCCGACTATACCAAGGTAGGTGGAATCCATCCCCTATTCAAGAAGATTGTCTCTATTGATCGAAATTGGATGATGGGATCTTTTCTCCCCCTTCTGTGGATTTATCTTCAGAACTCATTGCCTAGCCAGTGTCTCCCTCATATATTTGAGTCATGGGTCATGAATCTCATTCACAGTTCAATATCTTTTTGGATACAGGTTCATTACACTTCTTCTTTCAGGGTATTCTATGCGGTCTTCACATTGTTGAAAACATAGGTCAAAGTAGATGACAACATTAGGCATGTCAAGGCATCTTTGAATGAGTGGACGTTGGGGAACCAGTATTCATCCTCATAAGAGGGCATCTCAAGGGAACGCAACCCAAGGCATCCCTCATCGAATGTAGGGAATTATATGCCATAGTCATTTCTCTATTGTTTTCCCCAGTTCCCATGTTAACACAGGGTATGACATGAGTTAACCGTCTCGTGGAGACGGTTACACCAAAGGCATGTCTTATGAGGTTTTCCTCAGACATCTCATGTTTAAAACGTCCTTGTCCATGAGTTTAACATCTTGTGAAGATATAATGAGAGTGATCAGAATGTCCCATAGAGATGGATCAGATTGGCACATTCCTTGGAGGGAACACCTAGAAGGTTTCCCATATGGATGGATCAGAACTCCCAATGATTATGTATCTATGGTGGTGTGTACCATAGATGGAATATATCACAACATGAATGTTGATCTGGACACCAAAAAATGAGGATAAGAAAGTGTGAACCTAGAATGGGAAACACCTGATCGATAGGTCATAATTTCCAATTAGAGAAGACCTAGGGTTGTATGTCTCATAAAGAGAAGATGTCACCCCATGAAGGTTGAGCTGGACACCACTGAGGACGGATAAGAAAGAATTCAATCCATAATGGGGGACACCATGTTTTACCATTAGCTGGGATTGAACATCATCGATGTTTCCTATGTACCCTATGTTGACGATAGGTATAAATACCCACATAGTTTTATGGGGTGATTAATCGAGGTGTACACAAAGGATAACAACTCAAATATATGTTGGGGCTTACGCACGGATAGAAGCCCAAGGGAATGGCATGTTCTAACCAGGATGTGTCAGATCGGGTAAGAAGGAGGATTGATTATGTATAGTTGAATGAATTATAAGGGAGATGAGAAGGAACCATCTTAAATTTTATGGTAGTGTTTAGATTGAACCTCAGAGAGGCTTCCTACATATCCTCATGGAAGGGAATCAATGTATGTTTAGTTCAGTGACTCTAGGGGACACCTTAGGAGGCAGCCCATGATAATAGACACATGGATGGGACCCATACGATGTAGAACATCTGGGTTGGGGAATGAAATTCTTGAAACACTTAGGCACAAGGGAAAGAGGATGCGATGGGACATGGGTTATGTGCTTGAACTTATAGAAGGATTCTTTTGTATCTTGACATGGTAAAGATCAATTTCCATGATGTTTGAAATGGGTGTATGGAATCAGCATGTCCACGAGAAACAAACCGATTATATACTAGAGATTAAGAGTGATTAACAACCAAGGTTGGTCTGACACCACAGGGACGGACCCCATATGTGGGTCCTAATAAAGGGGACTACAACGGCTTACTATCGATTGGGGAACACAACATATTACTGCCGACTAGGGAAAATGATGGCTTACTGTTGGTTGGGGTTGACAAAGACTTACTGCTGATTGGGGTTCCAACAGCATACCATTGGTTAGAGGATCACAACGACTTACTGTCAACTAGGAACATCAACGAGTAATAGCCGATTGAGGAATAGAACATCTTACCATCAATTGGGGTTGGACCTCATAAAGGCTTCATACGTACCTTGCCAAAGAGACAAGGATCAAAGACCACCTAGTTCGAATGGGTACATTTTAACGTTCCGCAGGACAAAAAGGGGTGTATTGTTTAACATCTTGTGGGATGAGAGTGAACTGACATGAAGTGTTCGGGACCGACAGGTTTCGGGCTTGAACCTCAGGGAGGCATCTTATATACCCTTCTATGTAAATGATCAATGTCAATGTACTTATGAATAGGAATTGGTGAACTGACATTGAAGGGTTCGGGACCAATTTTTGTTGGTCTTGAACCTCAGGGAGGCTTCCTATGTACCTTGACATGGCTAGGATTGAAGTCCCCATTGTACAGATGATGTATTGGTGAATTGGAGTTGAAGAGGTTGCGACCAATTTTTGTTGGTATTAATACTTAGTGAGGATTCATACCCACGTTTTCATGGTAAGGATCAAAGTCCCCATAGCTCAGAATGGGTTTTTGAGAACCGACATGAAGTGGTCGAGATAAAAGGTTGTTGGGCTTGAACCTCAGAGAGGCTTCCTATGTACCTTTACTTAGCATGGATCAAATTACATGAAGATATAAATTGGTGTTAGTGAACCAATGTGAGGTGGTTAGGACCAATGTTTGTTGGGCTTGAACCTCAGGGAGTCTTCCTACATATTTTTCCTTGGCAAGGATCAAATTCCATGTAGTTTGGAATAGTTTGGTAAATTGACTTGAAGGGGGTTAGGACCAGTAGGTGTTGGTATTGAACCCCAGGGAGGATTCTTATATACCTTTCCCTGGAAAGGATCAATGTCCACGTAGTTCGGGATGGTTTGGTGAACTAACATAAAGGGGGTTGGTACCATCATGTTTTGGGCATGAACCTCAGAAGGCTTCCTACGTACGTTTCCTGGGCATGGATTAAAGTCCACGTTGTTTAGAAGAGGAGTTGTTCAACCAACGTGAAGGAGGTCAGGACCAATAGGTGTTGGGATTGAACCTTAGGGAGGTTTCTTCTGTACCTTTCCTTGGGAAGGATCAGTGTCTGCATATTTCAGATGTGAATAGTTGTTGGGCTTGAACCTCAGGGAGGAATCTTACGTACCATGCCTTGGAAAAGACCAAAGACCACATAGTTCAGATGAGTTTGGGGCTTACACACAATGATTAATAAATAATGATATCATGGTCAATTTTTACTCTAAGATCACATTACAGAAGCTCGGTGTGAGAAACAAGAGGCAATAATAGACCTGACGATCGTGGAGCACAGGTGCGGCCACAAAGGGTGGTGATTGGGGCTTACGGATGGAAGCTACTCGGGTGCCACTAAGGAGTGGAAATAGTGAATGGGGCTAATGCATGGACGCTTCCTAGGTGCTGCTAAGGAGGGTAAAGGATGAATGGGGCTTATGCATGGATGCTTCTTGCATGCCACAAAGTAGTGGAAAAGATGGATGGGGCTTAGGTGTATAACCTTCTCATGTTCTTTTAAGGAGCAACAATGGTGGATAGGGATTTTTCATGTAAGCTACCAGGGTGCTGCTATGGAGTGGCTATGATGAAAGGGGCCTACGCATGGACGCTGACCGGGTGCTTCTATGGAGGAGAAACAATGAATGGGGCTTACGCATGGACATTGCATATGTGACATAATGGAAAGAAAATGCTGGATGGTGGTTACACATGGAAGTTGCACGGGCGCCACTAAAGAGCAAGAAGAGTGAATGGGGAATATTCATGGAAGCTACCTGGGTGCCGCTAAGGAGCAGAAATGGTGAATAGCGATTACGCATGGAAGATGCTTGGGTGATACTAAGGAAATTCAATGGTGGATGAGGCATATGCATAGAATAAGACAATAATTTCTTCCTCAAGTTTGTTTATGAGGTAATCCGAACTCACTGGTGGGTTGGGGAATATAATAGGGGCCAACACATATGCACAAGTGCACATGCAGGATAACTCCAAGGGTGTTGGAATCAGTCTAAACAATGTGAGAAAAAAGTGTAAATCACATGACCAACATTCAGAACACTGTGAGGGTGGCACGACGGTGGAGGAAAACTATTGAGCATGTTTGAAATATATAATCCATATCATGTTAGCCTGAAATGGGGATGAACAAATGAGGGTCGACTGTTGAACATGTTTGAAACATAGGACCAGACTAACAGTGTTGTCCAAAATCATCTGGGGCGTTGCCCCAGAATGGTAAGTGAGCTAAGGCGGCATGGTGCCAGGCTGTCAGGGGGTCCATTCAAACATGAAAGATTATGAAGATATGAATGAAGGACATGAAAATCATGAGGTGGAGTGGTGGAGTGTTTGAATGGATTCCAAAGCTCTTGAATTTGTGCCACTATAATCATGGGACAAGGTATCGTATGCTTGAAACATAAGCTATCTCTTATTTGGAACAAGTGGAATCCTATTATTGAATGATAGGGCATGTTAAAGTTTAATGTCATGATGTGAGGACTATTGGAATATCATGCTTGGTGCATAAGTCATCTCTTGTTTTGGGCAAGAGGCATCCTGTGTTTGGTAAATATGGTGTACTATAGTTTAATGTCATATAGATAGGTCTATTAGAAATCTTTTCTTGGAGAATAACGCATCTCTGGTTTAGAGAAAGTGGCATCCTATATTCTACCCATAGGGAGTACTATAGTTTATAGTCACGTAAATAGGATTATTGGAATCACATGCATGTCGTAGTAGGAATCTCTTTTTTTCATTACGAGTCATCCTATGTTTTTCATATAGGGTGTACTAAAGTATATAGTCGCGTAGAGAGGACCGTTGGAATCTTATACTTGGGTCATAAGGCAACTCTTGTTTGGAGCAACAAGTATCCTTTGTTTTTCAAATATGGTGTACTATAGTTTATATTCATGTAGATAGAACTATTGGTTTCTAATTCTTGGTGAATAAGGAATATCTTTTTTTGATAAAGTGGAATCCTTTATTTGTTATATAAGGTGTACTACAGTTTATAGTCATTTATAGGGGACTATAAGGCATAAGGCACCTAGAAATGGATGTCTCTAGGACTTATGCAATAGCTGTCATTTTTTGTTCAACCTGGTATAGAAGACAAGTGATGGCATTTAGAGGCATTTCTTGAGAAATGGTTCAACACAAGGCAATCGAGTAATTGATGATGGGAATCTAAACTCACAACATTTGAAAGGGACCAAGTGTAATATGTAAACTAATGGTATTCCAAGAATATTGTAGGAGTATCTCAATTCATTGTATTTCATATGTGGTAGGTGGCTACGTGTAAGGGGGGCAAGGGAAAATGTCGACGTCCTGGACCGAATTGTTTTCAGTATGACTACTTTTTTTTGGGTTCAGTGACAGATGTGAAGGGACAAGCCCAGAGGGTCGGGACCGTACTATAGCAGTGATTCCGAGGGGGGTACGGGGGCACCACCACCATAGTATGGACCAGTTGGTGCAAAGGTCAGAGCATTGAAAATGATATGTCTTCTCAATGTAGCTTTCTGGATGAAAGATTCTCACATAGCATGTCGTCTCGCAAAGTAAAGGGGCTCTCAGAGAAAAGGTAGTCGCAGAGAAATGTGTGTCGCGGAGTAAAGTATCTCATAGAGAAAAGAGGATCATGGAGTAAAGAATCTCATGAATAAAATTTTCTTTCGGATCAAAGGATCTTGTGGAGCCTCAATCAGCCCAAAGTAGATCCCTCATTCCCAAAGGGATGAGCCCTTTGCAAAGGGAATCACTTCACAGAGCTTTGGAGCTCCATGAAAAGGAAGAACGTCCACTGAAGGGGAGTTGTGACCAAACTTATGAAGGGTATGAGCAAGAGATTTATAGGCTATGGATGATGATAGAGCATACTGTGAAGCACATATGTTCACCTTGAAGAGAAAATGGTGTTGCGAATGAAATCGCGCTCTGCAACCAGAGGGAGTTCCCTCATGATTCTCGAAATCACAAAGTCGAACGTCATTGGAAATCAAAATGCTTGAAGAGGATCTAGTCAATTTCCCTCATGTTCTTTATAATCACAAATTCTACCATCATAGGCTTCACAATGCTCGTAGAGGCTCTGGTCAGGTTCCCTCTGCTCCGCGATCGCATAGAGAGATTTGTGAATGGGCACTGTGAACTAGTTTTCCAGCCCAACTTCAAATGTACTTTACTCTAAATCGTAACTCAATTCGTGGTCTATGACCTATTAAATTGATGATTATAAAATCGGATATGCTCCTAGATCACGTATAGAAGCATTTGAATTATTTTGTGGATGTGTTTTATGGTGTTGTCAATGGTGATTAAAGTTATTACCATATTTCATGAGGATTCAAGATCAATTTATTCACATGCATGGAATGTAAAATTTTTGGTCTACATCATGTTGAATAAAGGATAACGGTATGATCATTTTGTAATTTTATTTATGTCCTTCAATTGTGATTGGATCCAAAATTCTTTTAAAAGTTAACAATTTATGAAAGGGTTAATCATTGGATTATATTTTAGTGATTAATCTACTACTTCCCCATATGATGCTTCATGTGCTAAGAGATAATGTATAAATAGTTCAAGTCATAATAAACGGAAAATATTATGTTTATAAAAACATATATTTACATATATTGTTATAGTGAGAATTTATTTCTTTACCTATGGAAAAAGGGGGTTTTGAAAGGAAAAAATTGTCATGTTTTCATCAATTTTTATGATAATAATATACTTTATTCGCAAATATAGATGATGATTTTGTAGTCTAAAAACTTCATATGAACATGTTCTTTATCAATCTCAATCAAAACATTATTTTTTTCTTCCACATCCATGTTCCCATTTCCCACCTACGTTCTCCAAATATAGAACCTAGATATATGACCATTGTACATTCCATTATCTATTATTAATAACATGTGTTATCAAACATATTTACGTTGTAGGTTTCCATCAATAGTACATATTCAATCCCAATATTACTCATATCATGTTTAATGTGTGGGTACTCAATTTAATTAATTTGGGGAGAATGTAACACTACAAAACTCTAAAGTAAAAACATTATATTTGATAGTGTGTATGATAAGTGACACTAAGTACGTAAAGGAATATAATATTCAGGTATGTCATAATGTAATGAATATTTTAAATAGATTCTATATATTCATGAAACGCCTAGATAGCTTGTGTTACATGTAAGATATTCTTTCCGCGATAGCTTGCATAAGAAACTAGAAAAAGTTTCACTAAATAACAAAGTAGTATTAAAATATATTTATATCATATAATATGATATAATCATGCCATTATGTTAGTGGTTATGAATATTAATAACTAAATTATGAATATTTATGGTATATCTAAATATATATAGAATTAATGGGCTATCAATTAGTGATAAACAAAATTAAAACGAATAAGTTTTAAAAAAGATATATTTTTATTTTGAGGCATCCATTGTGTTTTTTTTCATAAAAAACTTAAATAAATAAAATTAGTTAATTATTTTAATTATTTATATATTTTATATATTCATTAATATATTTAAAATATTCATCTAATTTATTTCACAAGCATATGATTAGATAAAATCCAATTTTACTCAAAAATATCTATATTTTTATTACCTCATTTTTACAACCTTTAAATGGAGCACCTATTTTAAAATTTAATTTTGAAACCCTTGGGTATTTAATATTATAAAATAAATTTAATTTTTAATTTTTTATATTCAAATTAGCTTGTATTTATTTTTAGTTTTTTTATAAACATCATTTTTTATGCATAATAAAAAAATACTAAATTTTAGTAAATAACAACATTTTTTTGAATAATTATTGATGTTAAATTATATATTAAATTTTTGTTAATGTCAAACTAGATCAAATATATATATATTATTACAATATTATTCATTATAATCAATTTCAAATTGAATGATAATATAAAAACATAACAATCTTTTGAACATTTTTCTACTAAAACAAATTAATTCGTCCATCTATAATATTAGAATTAATATTAATTTGTTTCATTTCAATGAAATTAAGTTTGAAAAATGTACATTAAAAATTCATATTAGGATTAAAATATTATTCTAATATAATCAATTAAATTTTTTTACAAAATTATTAGTTATATTTATTAATAATAATTGCATTATTATGATGTTACTAGGATTGAAATGGACTAGATATTAAATTTAAGGGACCTAATGACCTAGAAACTTATAGAAAACCAATTTTCTGTTCATTAGTCTTCCATGAACCTTACATTATTGAGTTGATTTGTCTTGGTATGTATTTTTTTATGTACAAACATGTGTGCACCTAACTATCTTCAAAATATTCCAAGTGAGTCATTTTCAATCCTTATAAAAGGACACCACCTCTCCCCTTTACATTGACCTCTCAAGCCTCATTTTCTCAACAAAAATATTCCAATGTAGTCTAATAAAATACAAACACTAATTGAATATTCCTATCATTTGTGAAATATAAATACTGGGATGCTTTAGGTTTAAACCAAAAGACGTTACTCGATGAAGATGTAAAGTCTTCTCTTAAGATTTTTAGTTTCATATACATTCTTCAACCACTATACTATTCATATTATGTTCTTACATAAAAACAAAATTATTTTAAATAGAATAGGATATCTTTATGTTAATATTTATATATAATCATAGATAAATCCATATATAATTTTTCATGAATATATTGTTTATGTGTATAGAGAACTACTTCCTCAAGAAACAATTATTGTTCAATTTTCAATTTTCAACATTAATGGTTGGACATTAGGATGTACACACTGTTTATATATATTATATATTATATTTAATATGTAATTAAGATTATTTAATTATTTCACAACACAAACCATTATACTATGAATTTCGCATTAACATGATTACATTGTTTGAGGAATTGTGGACTACCGACCCCTCAAATCGATGTGATTCATTCACAAAATTTATAGAATGTATAAAAGCTGATAATAAATAAAAATTTTAGACATAAATAAAATAAATATAATTTTCAGTGCATTACTACCTTTACATATATATATATATATATATATTAATTTTATTATTATCCACTCACACACTAAAAAGTGTTAATGGGTGTTGTGGACGTATGGACTACTGTCTCCTCAAAATGGTTTGATTCCTTTTATATCATGAGAATTTTATATACATTTATATATGTATAAATAATAGTTTATTCATGATATTAGTTAAATTCTATAAATAAATAATTATACTAACCTTCCATCCATAAGGATCATTGAAAAATGAAAATGTTACTTATGCATATGTATGCCCTACCGTCTCTAAGATTGTAACATCGGTTCATTTTTCATAAAAATTTATAATGAATTATTTTAAAAGTATATTTGATGAATAAATATGATAATTATGTCTTGATTATTATTCTATATATGTTATAGATTGATTAATTTGACTATAGTTGACTTACCAATGTTTTTTTGACTCTTAAACTGAATTTTGTCCAAACACGCGATTTAAAAAATAATTGATTAAGTAATTGTTTAAAATATAGTAATAATGAAATAAATGTAATGATAAATATGATAATGGTTCTCTTTAAATTAAAAAATGAACAATATTTTGTTATATAGGTTTTTAAAAGATGTTCACTTAAAAGGAAACACAAATTGAGGGATTATTGTCTTACTTAACTTTACATTAGGCATACATGATGTACACCACAAAATAAAATTGTATAGTATATCTACATCTCCATTTATAAATTTTATCATGAATCAATTTTCTTCATGTTATGAAAATCATTCCATCATGGGGAATATGAATTAAATGTTTCATGTGGTATGAGATATAATGACCTGAACAATTAAAAATAAAATGTCATTTCATTTAAAGTCTTAAGAATATTGAACACACATGAAATTTATATATTAGTAATTGGATTAAATGACCATTATGTATCATTACTATTGATAATTTAGAATTTTAATAGTGATCACACAACTAATATAAATATAAGGTTTTAATAAATCATTTTGACACTGATAAAGGAGGTGATGGCCTCATCATGTAGACTCAGGCCATACAAAGCTAATTTCTTGGATCTTGAGAAGGAGGTAGCATCACTGGGAATACCTCTTAAGGAAGCCCAATATGATATTCAACAAGTTAAACTTGAATGGAATAACCTGCATGAAAAGTTCTAGTTAATAGAGATTACCACCGGGCATTGTTATCTGAGCCATCCTAGGAGTCTATCACCATAGCACACCTCACCCATAAGTCATATATGGGTGTTATAAGGGATTATGTAAAAAATAATTAGATACTTATAGTGTAATCCATTTTTTAGAAATAAAAGACTAATAGCAGCAATTCCTTTATGAAAATTGCATTTCTTAAAAAAATGAAGAATTTGATAAATAGTTTATTTAAGAAAAAATTATTCTTTTAATGAATATATTAATTATTATATTAATATAAGGATTAAATTAATAAATTTATTATAATTGAGTATAGTATGATTATGTCAATTCCTTATCCTTAAAAGATTATGTATTCAGGTTGAGTCGAAATATACTTTTATATGATAAAATAGAAATTGTATTAACAAATTTATATTCAGAAACAAATGAATTATTTATATAAATATTCTTTTTATAAAATATTATTATAAAATTTCTTTTATGAATGAAAAATTATTAACTAATTTTTAAGAAGAAAAATTTATATTTTATTAAGTTTAAAAAAACAATTTTTGTCAACATTTATCAATTTTCAATAAATGTATAGTTTATATTTTAAAAGTAAAACATTACATATTGATACAATTATTTATATAAAATTATTATTACTTATGGAATTAGAATGTTGAAATTATCTGACAATGAATTTTTCATTATTTTTTGAGATAGTCAACGTTATTGGTAAAATTTAGAAAATATAAAAATATATAGTATTGTTATAACATCATAATGAGGAAATAGTTTTTAAATAAATAATGTATAAAGGTAAACTCCAATAATTACATTTTTTAACATTAAAATTATATAAATTTTGTTTTATTTTAATTATTTAATAATTCCTTAATAGATCCTACAAAATTGTATAATATATTTTGTTATATTAAATTCATTTCCTTTAGAGTGTGACTCACCTTCACATAAGAAAGGAAAATATTTTATTGTGATAGTCCCATGGACATATTAAATATTTATTTTTCATCCCCTTGGCTAGAAATTAGGGAAATAATCATCGGTTGGTTTGTGTTTTTGAATATTTTAGTGAGTACTGTCCAAAACCTAAATAATAAAGAATCCACCTCCATTCCTATATAAACCCACCCATGTACCAAATACTATTCACCCAAACTCTATTATGGTCATACAAACAATTCTCTACACTTTATAGAGTCCTTAAAAGGGTCCCCCATGATCCCAAGAAGCCTCTCCTAGGCCTTTGAGATCACATATCAAAGTAAGAGATCCTCACATTCCTTCCTTTCTCATTTTGTCCAATAATCCTTATATTGTTATATCATTTTATAATTCAATTAAAAATGATGGGGTATGTTTTTCACCTCCCAATACTGAACTTATTATTATTTAATGGTGATATACTCATTTCACTCTCATTAATCACTCCCATTTACACCAGTTACGATGAAGAAATTCAGTAAGGGGTTTCTCTATCCTCATTTCCATTCAATTATTTCTCTTATATTATGCATCTCAAATTCTATATAATATGTTGTGATATTATGCTCCATGATCCCCATAATTTCCATTTTATTTGTAAATTATTATAGAACCCTTTTTGTATCATCAACCCATTTTATGAATCCCTATGTAATGTTGTTATGCTGTGGAAATTGCACCGTGATTTTCCATTCCAAAGTCATCATGTAGTGAATAACATTACTATTTATCTATAAAGAATATTCATCTTTATCCATATACACTAATTTATTATATACTTTAATTTATGTATTCCATATTTTTTATCTTGATATAAAGGATGATGTTGAATGAATTCATGTTATATGATCTATGTGGAACATGTAAGCGAGAGATTAAAATGTTCATGAAGGGTTCACCCTAATAGCACTCCAATAGATTGGTTTTTTAGTATCGTGACACCCCATGTTGGGATAGTAGATAATTTGATTCCTTTATAGGAATTTTTACCATCATGTTGGTATTGGGGTTTACCTGATTCCTATATGATAATGATGTAATGTTTTAAGATGTTTCCACATTTCCATGTTATGATAATCATGCTATATATTGCATTTATGTTAATGTTTCTCATGTGATACATTGATATTACTATTTCCATACATGTATTATATTCTTCATTTTATTCCATTTTTACTTCCTTATAGGTCTTTATTACTCACCCTTTTCTTATGTATGTCCTCAGGTAATCCCATGAAATGATAAGTACGAAGGAATGTTGGGGTCATGTAAAAGTTGTTTTCAATATTGATGTATTATTTCATGTCTTAAAATTTCAAATAATGTTTTAAATCCACAAATTCCCAATACCACTCAATCATTTGGGTTTCATTAAGTGCATTTTATTTAGTAAATCACGTTTAAATGCTTAAAAAATATTGGGGTCGTTATAGTTGGTATCAATTGATAAGTATTGTTATTTTTGGGAATAGGATTAGAAAACCCTGGTGAATTTCATAGTGATAAGACTAGGTATAATAATTGAATCCCTAAATTTTGGTGAGTGTAGAGTAATTGGTTTATCAAGAAAATATATCCCTCTCTAGATATGAACAAGTATATGTGGCTCTAGCATAGATTTATCTATAATTAAAACCCGAAGACACAACTTTGAGATAGACTCGAATGAGGATAGGTACACAAAAATGGTCATTTCTGCACTCTTGGTTTGACACTCTAATGGGATATGTTTTGATAAATTCATAATCTTAGTAAAACCCATTATTAAGGTAATAAAAAGGCCATAATAATATATATTAGGAAGTAAATCAATGGTAACCTAGATCGAATCTTGTAAATTCATAAGGTAAGGTGATAATTTTAATTTATATTTTATCTATTTTGGTCAATGGATTTCCCTTTATGTGTTTAGTAGTTTAAAATATATAACCCTAACATTTTTTTAATTCTAGATAATGGATGGTTATAGGAGGAATCAAGAAAACAACTAATGTGAAGATCAATGTGATGACAGTTCTAATAGGATTCCCAATCAAATGGGAGTAGGAATTGAAAACATTGTTATGATACCGTATTTTTAAACCCATCTTTTGAATGTATACATGGATAAAGTGGAACATCTAACCCCCCCCAAAGAACATGTTAGAATTGATATCCTTGTGAGACAAAGTCCTCCTTCTTTCAATAGATCATATGATCCCTCAATCACCAAACTATGGATTAACTCCATTGAGAAGATGTAATCCATCCTTCGATGTTCTGAACAAGAGAATATTATTTTGGTTTCTTATAGTATGGAGGGTTAAATTGATAAATGGTGGACAATGACAAAAAACACAAAGACTAAATAAGAGATTGTGGTGATAGGATGTAAGGATTCAAGGAAATTTATTTTTGATAATTATTTTCCCCGCACTCTCAATATTAACATAAAAAGTGACTAATTTCACTAAATAAAATGGATGAAGAGTATATCCGGTCATATGAGGAAAACATCACTAGACATTCATTATACGCCTATGGTATTGTCATTTCTCCAAAATTCATGGTTGGCCATTTCTTTGGAGGAAAACAACTGATCGTACGAAAATCCCTTGTGATCAGTGCCATTGAAAACTTTGATGGGATTTTCTAATGTGACCTCGAAGTAGAGATGGAGATTGGCTAATCTGAGGGGTATCATGTTGATTAGAATTTCAAAGTGGGATTTATTTCTGGTTGTCTGACGAAAAAGTCAAATAGTGCTAAGAAATTATATCATCCCACTTGCCGAAGGTACATAATGAAGAGGCCTGGAAATTTCCTAAAGGGTATGAGGACATGCTTTAGGTTTAGGAAGGTAGGGAACCATGATAATGTATTCTAACAAGAAAAACCTAGTAATGCGATAGAGGAAGGGACCAATTTTTTTGATCCTCACAACATTTTTCATTTCTACAACGACAAATAATGAGGGCACTTTGCAAACCAGTTCCCTAAGACAATGGTTTTCATAGGCAACCAACAACCTCCAATAAAGAAAGGGAGTGATTTATCCATCACTACTGCATAAGAGAATCCATAAAATGATGTGATGATAGGGATGCTAGTTATTCATTCCAAAATAGCAAATGTAATTTTTCTATTCTGTTTCTACTGATTCATTTATATCCTGAATATTTAGTAGAAAAATCCATAAATAAATAAAAAAATGGATATAAAGATGTTCGCAAGAATAAAAAATAGGGAAAATATTTGGTCCCATGAATATAACTCCTCGACTATCAAAAATTTTGGCTTGAACATCATAGAAAACCTTTTCATATATACCTTTGTAGAATTCTATGCAATTATTGGAATGGATTGGATTTCCTTATATAGAGCCTACATAAATTTTCTTGAGAGGGATATCACTTTTCATATGTGGAATCAACCCTAGATTTTGTAATATTGCAGAGATGATGGTGAATCTTATTTATCACCATCATCACAAGAATGTATATTACATCCATATGAGTGTGCGTATATTCAAAAAATGATTAAGTATAAGGTAGGAATAATCCTCAAAGGCATACCTATAGTAAGTTAATTCAATAATGTGTTTCTTGGGGAATTTCTTGGTCTCCCATCATAGAAGAGATGTTGTATTTTTAATTGATCATATACCTAGAAAATTTCTAATATACAATAATACATATAGAATGGATATTTTGGATCTTGAGAAGATAAAGAAACAACTATAGGAGAATCTAGATAAAGGGTTTATTTTCCCAAGTGATTCACCATGGGATGTACCAGTCCTCTTCATCAATAAGAAGGAGGGATCAATGCGCCTTTTCATTGAATATCATGGGATAAAAAAATCACAATAAATAACAAGTATCCTTTTTCCTGAATTAATAACCTATTTTATCAGCTATGTAGAGCACAAAACTTCTTTGAGGTGGATCTCTGGTCAGGATAATACTAGGTAAGGTTGAAGAAGGAGGATATCCTCAATACTGCTTTTCATATAAGGTATGAGCACTATAAATTCATTATAATGAATTTTAGAGTCACTAATTCTCTAGTGATCATTATGTTCATGTTAAATATAGTATTTATAGATTAAGAAGACAAATTTTTCGTAACATTTATTGATGAAAATCTATTACACTCCAAAAACATGGATGATCATGAGGAATATATCAGCACTATGCTAGAGACATTGAAAAGGATAAGCTATATAAAAAGTACAGTAAGTGTGCATTCTTGTTTAAAGAAGACACATTCTTAGGGAATATCATCATATGAAATGAGATATCATTGTATCATTCCAAAAAAATAGACATTTAGGGATTTACGATGACAACATATGTGACATATATCAGTAGCTTCATAGGGTTAACTGGATATTATCCCCAATTTGTGAGAAACTTTTCATGATTGTCAAACCCTCCTTCCAATTTAACATAGCAGTGAGTCATGTATTCATGGAATGATGATTGTGAAGAAAGCATCATGGAGCAGCAAAAGCGGATTATCACTACCCCTGTGCTCACAATACCTACAAGTGGGGTTCTTTTTGTAATCTTCAGTTATTCTTGGAAGAACAACATGGGTTGTGTGTTAAAGCGGAATGAAAATGTCATTGCCTATGCTTCAAGGAAGTCGAAAATTCATGAGAAAATATTTCCCACACATGATCTAGAGTTGGAGACTATGATATTTGAATTAAAAACATTTATGTATTATCTCTTTGGTGATAAGTGTGAAATATATACAGTTCTATATGGTATCAAATATACATTCACACCTAAAGAGATGAATATTCCACAATGAATATGGTTAGAGCTCATCATGGATTATGACTTATCAATCCATTACCAACTTGGGAAAGTGAACAAGGTAGAAGATGATCTACGTATACAATACATAGTGATTCTATCATTAATGATAATTGAAAAGGATCCAATCATCATAGATTTTATGAATATAGACATGAAAACTATAAATAAGGGAACAACATCAACCCTTTCACAAATAATTGTTTAACAGTCTATTTATGGAAATGTTAAATGATGCTAAAAAAGAGGACATGGGAGTTCAAAAAAAGTGGAATCTATCAAAAAAATAAAAATCCTCAAATATTAATGTTTATGAAGAAGTAATTGGGAGATTTGGGTCAAGTCTATGGGTTCCATAAAATCTAGATTTAAAGAAAAAAATGGATGATTCACATAGTTATAATTTCTATATTCACCCAAGAAACACTAACATGAATCATTATATCTAAGATAATTTTTTTTGGGATAACATGAAGAATGAGATTGCTAAATATACATCAATGTTTCTAGTATGTCATCACATGAAGGATGAGAGGCGAAAGTCTAAGGGGATGTTGTAACCATTACCCATACCAAAATTGAAATGAAAGAACAACACCATTGACATTGTCACCAGACTTCTGAAAATGTCAAAAGGAAAAAATTATATATGTGTTTTGGTGTATCATCTTACAAAGACAGCGCATTTCATTGAAATTATATAGGATTTATCTTTGGATAAACATGGATAGATATACATCCTATAAGTGGTATGGAATTATGGTGTACAATTATCGATTGTATGTGATCAAGATAAAAGATTCACCACTATTTTCAAGAATAGTTTCCAAAACACATTGAACAATGAGATGAACATAAGTATGACATATCATCCTCAATATTACGGACAATATGAAAAGACTATTAAAAAACATGGGTACATGTTGAAAGACTTTTGAATGGAATTGAAATGTGTATTGGACCAACATCTTTATTTGGTTGAGTTCACCTACAACAAAAGTTTCCACTCAATCATTTAAATGGATATTTATGAAGTACTTGATGAAAAGAGGTGTAGAACACTGACAGGTAGTGATGAAATTGGTGAGAAAAAACTTCTAGTTCTAAAAATTCTCAAAGAAATTTTTGGATAAGTTTAAGACCATCCAACAGTACATCAAAGCATCTTAGAGTTTACAAAATAGCTATGCTGACAACCGTCGATGAGACCTATAGATTGATGTTGGATATATGGTTTTCCACCACATTTCTCCATGGATGATAATGATGAGATTTGAGATGAATATAAAGTAAAGTCCAAGGTGCATTAGTCCTTTTGATAACCTTGACTACCTCAGAGCAGTGTTCTATCTACTAAAACTTCTACCGAACCTATCTCAAGTACATGATTTATTCAATGTATCACTTTCGAGGAAGTATATATCTGAACAATCACTTGTACTCAATCAAGAGGTGGTACCACTCTAAAATGACCTTTCATATGAAAAGAAGATGGTGGAGATCTTCTATTATAGGGAAACAATTCTACAAAATAAGATAACGTCTCTCGTCAATGTGTTGTGGAGAAACCATAAGTATGAAGAAGCAATATGACAACTAATGGAAGTGATGAGGTAGTGTTACCCACAAATAATCTAGTGTGGGAGAAGGAAATTTCAAGGGAGAATTTTTTTAAGGGGTGAATTTTTTAATGAACTGATCATTTATGAATGAAATTATAAGTCTTTTAATGTCTTATGAATTTAGAAGACTCATCAAAAATTATTATTATTGCATTTAAATGACCATTATGAAACATTAACATTGATAATATAGTCATTGAACAGTGATCACACAACTAATATAATTATATGGTTTTAATAGATCCCTTGGACACATACAATGGAGGTGATGTTCTCATCCAGTAGACTCTGGCCCTACGAAGCTCATTTGTCAGAGATTAGGAATCAGGTATCATCACTGGTCCTTTTTTGACCATTCCCATGTTGAAATTCAATATGTTAAGTTTTAATGTAATTTCATATGAGTTATTTTCATGTCAATATAGATTACTACCTGGGTGATATTATCTGAGCCACTCTAAGAGTTTGTCACTGTAGCACACCTTACACATAGGTGTTATGTGGGTGTTATAAGGGGCAATAGAATATGGTATTAGTTACTTTTTTGTGTAATCCATTCTTATAAATAAAAGTCTTATTCCATCGATTCTTTATGAAAATATCCCTTTTTAAAATTCTGATGAATTTGATAATCTATCTTTTCAGGTAAAAAATTGAAGTTTTACGAAATATATAAATTATTATATTAAACTAATGTTTTAATTTAAAATTTCATTATAATAAAATAATCTATTATTATATAAATTCTTTATCCATAAATGATTATGTTGTCACTTTAATAAAAATTATATTTTGATATCATAAAAAAAAGAAATTGGATTAAAGAATTTATTTTGAAGAATTAAGGAATTTTGGAAATAATTAATATTTTAATAAATTATTATTATCAAATTAATTTTATTAATAATAAATTATTATATAACTTTTATGATGTCAAATTTAATTTTTAAACGTATTTAAAAAACAGTTTCTGTCCAAACCAATCAATTTTTAATAAATGTTGTGTTTATTTTAAAAGTAATAATTCACATATTTATAATATTATTTATATAAAATGAATATTATTTTTGGAATGAAGATGTTGAAATTATCCAACAATGTATTTTTTCTAATTATATAAGACAATCTAATTATTGTGTTAAAATTAAATAATGTATAAATATATAGTATGTTCTATGAAATCATGATGACCTAATTGTGATGTAATAAATAATAAAAAAGGGATATCCAACAAAATAATTAGTTTAAGTTTAATATAATGTTATTTTATATTTATTTGGATTATTTTATAATTCCTTAATGAATCTTTCAAAATGCATAATATATTTTATCATTCTAAATTCATTTCCTTTAGGGAGTGACTCACCTCCACATAAGAAAGGGTAATATTCTAATGTATTAGGACCTTTACTTATAAAATAATAATTTCCACTCTATTTTTTCAATAACCATGTGAAAAAACCATGAGTTTCTTTGTGGTTTAAAAAATTTTAGTGTGTAGTGTCCAGAACCTAAATAATAAAGAATTCCCCCTCCATTCTTGTATAAACCCAATCGTGAACCCATTCATCTTCACCCCAAAACCATTAATCTCATCCTATATCTAATATAAAATCTCTATAGTATTCCTAAGGTGCCCCCAACCTCCCACAAGGACTATCAAAATCTTTTGATATCCCACATTCATTTAAGGGATCATCACTTTCCTTCCATTACCATTTTCCCCAAGTTTCCTTATATTGTTATATCCTTTTATCATTCAATTACCAATTATGGGGTCTTCGGTTTCACCTACCCTATAGTGTCCTTATTATGTATTAATGGTGAGAGAACCATTTTACTCTCATTAATTCCACCCATGTACACACGTTACCACGCCTAAATTCTTTAAGGGATTTCTCTCTCCTTATTTGTATTCAAGCTTACCACTTATATTATGCATCTAAAATTCAATTTAATATGTTTGGATACTATGATACATGATCCAATTAATTCCATTATTGTGTATAAATTATGAGATACCCTTTTCTCTCTCATCAACTATTTTTTGAATCTCCATGTAATGTCGTTATGCTGCCGAAATTGAAGTGTGATTTTCCATGGCAAAATCATCACATATTAAATACAATCTCATTTATCTATAAAGGGTATTAACCTTTATGAACATATAATTATTTGATATATACATTCATGTAAATCTTCCACATTCCATTATCATTGAATAAAAGATAACATTGAATTAATCCATGTTATATGATCTATGTTGCACACTTAAGCATGAGATGAAAAGGTTCATGAAGGTAGCACCCTGATAGTGCTCCAATGAATTGGGTAATGTTTAGTATCCTGATACATCATGTTAGGACTTGGTATTACCTGATTCAATTATATTACTTTTTTCTATTATGTTGGGACATGGGTTTACCTGATTTATTTATGTTAATGATTCAGTCTTTTAAGATGTTTCCACATTTTCAGGTCCTGATAATCCTATTATATCATGCCATTATGTTCATGTTTCTATTATGATCCATTGATATTCCAATTTCCTAAAAAATATTATATTCATCATGTTATGCCTTGTTTACTCCCTTACTATTCTTTATAGCACACCATTTTATTATGTATGTTGTCATGTTATCACATTCAATGGTATGCATGAAAGAATGTTGTGGTCAAGTAAAATAAGTTTTCATTAAATAAGATTTATTTTATGTCTTAAATATTAATGTAATGATCATAAGCACCAATGAAACTAGACCACTCAATGATATGGGTTGTATTACATTCCATTTTATGAAATATATTTGGATTAAATGCGTAATAATGAACATGGTCATTATATGGGATGCGTAGGGATATTTAATGACTAATATCCTAAAACGCATTTTTAATGATTATCTTTACAATATCACATCCATTTGTGATTAATAATGTTTTCTCATATATAATCACATTATTATTATAATTTTACATTGGAAGATAAATTTAATTTACATATTCTCACCCAATAGAAATTGTTATTTCCAAAATCATATATCATTTTACATATGGTGTTCACTTGACATTTACTTAATTGAATAGGAAATTATTAATAAATATATATCATCTATTCAATATAGATAATATTTGATAAGGTTCATATTTTATTATAATTATAAATTATTTGGACTGGAATGACATGTGTGGGCCCCAATATAGATAGGCCCCTGATGCATCAGTCGTATCATGAGATGAGTGATTTGGCCAAATCAGATGTGGTTTTACCTAAAATGTTGTAAACCTTCTTCAGAATAATATTGTGGTAAAGGTACCATGTGCTTAGGAAACATGGTTTCCAATAATTAATAATTTACATCATTTATATTTCATTATTATTTGTGAGTGATATTTTGTGTCGACATTTCTATGTATAAATTTTATTCTCAGTTTAATGATTTAGATGGTTTGAGCTACAATTTCTTATAATTTCATATTGGTATTTCCATGTGTATTTATTTTAATGGCAGGAATTATTAGTAATTTTACTTTCCCTGTTAATTTATTTATATAGATTCATTATTTATTCTAATTTAGTTTCCCTTACTAAGCATTTGTGATCACCATTATTATGTTTCTTCCCCTAGGTTATGAATAACAGATCATTGAATAAGCGTTCATGGATGCAGTTTATTTAAATTTATTACGTGTCATGTCTTATATTGCTTTTATAATGTATTATGACTATCTTATATGTAATTTTTCTTTCCATGACTATTACACTAATAAGTATAGTGGAATTTGATAGCTTGTAATCATTTAAATTTAATAAAACAATGCACCGGCACATGATATCTGGGGTCAGGGAGTTAGAATTTTATTTTTCCATGTTCCCAGAACATTGATGGTATCTATCCAAGACTAAATATATGAGATAATTAATGAGATAAGAGGAAATGTGGTTCCACCAATGTAGAAACACCACTTCCCCAAGTGAGAAGAAACTTCCCCTAGTCTAAAAGTATTAGAGAAAAGTAACCAACTAAGAATAATTCCCTAAGGATGACCCATCAAATATAACCTTATGTGGTCATTGGATATTTCATTGTAGAATTTACCATGATTGGTTTCTTAGGTGGTTCATCACTCGTGTATCACTTTGATGAGATATCATCTGAATTTCCTAGGTATCACTATGCTGTGATCATTCCATCGGATTCAAGAATCTTCTTGTAAAAATCAGAATTATTATGAATCACTTATATGAGGACTATGAAATCATTCCTAGGAGTCACCTAGGTGACGTTATTCTTAGATGAATTCAATTCTCCCACAGCATCACCTGTGAAAAGCCAAGCTAACTAACCAATGTATCACTTAGGAATTCGAACCCTCTTAATCACAATGTATCTTCTATGAAAAATATTATTTAGGCCTTTTTACGTGTTCAATGATAGGGAAATCCCTATCATGGATCATTATTCGAGGGTGGCCAATAAGGGACCTCATCTAAGAATCCAGAAAAGCATGATCTGAACCAAGGGCACACTAGAGTTTCCTCTCAATCGTACATATCATTGGTAATGGATGTACATAATTTATCCTACCTAGTATGATTGATTCTCAAACTGTTATTAATGATACATTGTAATGCTAATGATGATCCATACCTTACTTATGATGAAATGTTTATTCTCTGTCATTGCTTTGACACCAGTCATTTGAAATATGATGTTAATAGGATTACATGATCTATGTTCCATTCATCGACTCTCACTCACCCTCAATTCCACATTGCATAAAGGGTGGAATTCATAGGAAATCATTCAAAGAGTAACAATCTAGTATTTCATGTGGTACATTCCCCCACCTTCCATACCCTAAACCTTGTCCACCATTGCATGAAATGTATTAAGGTCAATTCAAGATCATCCAATTATTATTGTTTCTAAAACTATATATGACTCACATTGGCTTAGAGGTCAGTGGTGATCATGTCACAATCATGATTTAATGTCACCATATTCACATCCTACTAAGTGTAACCCCAAAAAATAGTTTACCTTCCTCTCAAAGTACCAAACTAGGTATGATACAAGCCATAAATGAACTATATTCCTGATAAAGAAACCAATTGTTCCTCCCCATATTTTAATCAATATAAAATTTTATCTTAATGGTAATTCATTCTTGGAAAAATATAATATATATAATGGTTCCTTATGGTTCAATCATAGCACCCCAAACATCCCATAATCATATATGGGCTATATTTCTAGATGGGTCATATCCATCCTAGAGGAACCTAATCATTTTAGGACCCTAAATCCAATCCCGACACTTATTAGTATATATTCCTTGTTGGGTCATGTCCAACATTTAAAACTATATTCCAACTAGTTCCTTTAGAATATTTCAGTTTCTCATCCTAAACATCCTTTTATACTCATAGTCTACTAGGTCGTCCTTATTTTATGATGTTAAACTATTTGGATTATCTATTATCACATGACACTAAAAGGATTGATGTGTCTCGTTAATTGTTACCATACTATATGGGGTCTAATTCCTATCATGGGGATATAGGGGAATTCCCTTTGATGGTCCTGATCCAAACATCGAAACAATTTATATCTCATTAGGTGATGATAAATTCTAGAGAGTCTAACTTTTTGGATTAAATAAATCAACAAACAATGTATATTAACAATATTTTCAACCAATAGATAAGATAAGTTACAAATCTATGGTTTCCCTTAAGTACATGTCAATAATAGATTGGTTATTCATAGGGAATGTTGGTTAAATATTAAGTATTTAATAGGTATTCATGGATATTTCTCAAATCCTAATGAGAGTCCTGTAGTAGGAAGTAATTCACCTTAAAATGTTTTAATGTCCCTAAACACTCATCATATGACAAATTTGAGTTTTTCAGTTTCATAGGTTGTCTTCCCTAATAAACATTGTCATTTAGAAATATAACCCATGAGATTTCATGGATGTGGAAAAAAATTATTTCTAATTAAAAAATACCATGTTGTAAACAATCCGTGCACAAAAACATGTGTGAAAAAATGGTGAAGTTAACATGAAATGCAACGACCCAAAAATTTGTCCATGGAATCTCTATTTTATAATTATGTCACAAAACACATGCATCAAATAGAAAACTCAATAGAAACTATATTCTCATATATATATATATATATAATGAAATATGCGGTATTTATATAAAATAAGGAACCTATAATATTGGAATAGTAACCTGACAGTTAGAATAGTAATATGACCAATAAAAACTTTAACATAATTTTTTTTGAAAATATGATAAATTATATATTGGTATTTTTGTAAAATGTAATTGTTTAGTAAATATTTTAAAAATAATATATTGGCATAGAAGAAAAAAAATTATAAAATATTTCTATATATTATTATTATGATTTATAATTGTGATAGAATAATTTTATTAAAAATAAATTAATATTTCAAGATGTCCTAAAATCAACTATAATAATAAAAATCAGTATTTTTTGAATAATTGATGGTTTTATTTAAAAATTAAATTTCCCGTATTTAGGGAAAAATATAATGAAAATAAGTTTTAAAATATATGTGCCAATATATTATTATTCTGAATTTTAGGTTTTCTTCCAAAATTGTTGAATATTTGGTGAATTGTTAAATATGGTAATTTTTTAAATAAGCTAAACACGTGAATTTTTTAGTCATGGATGATGTATGGTGGATGTAATAACATATTATTTCAATTTATATTTAACTAGTTTCTGTTTTTTTCATTATAATCAACACTATTGACAGTATTGATCCAAAATAACAAACAAATGAATTTAATAATAAAAAACACCCATATACTCCCCTGTAAATACAACCCATCACCACCACATATTATTACACCTTAAAACACATGTTTTTTTTTTAATTTTATAAAATTACCTTATTAACCTCATTACATTGTGTTATATCATATACTATCAACAAAAGACACACCTAGGTTCTTTATAGAGGTTCTCAAAGAGAATATATTCAATAGGTAAAATCATCAATTCTTCTCTTTTAATTTCATTATTTTATTTTCTCCTCACATCCAATATAAAAACTAGAATGATAAATAAATTATTACATATTTAATATAATTTTACTGATTTAATAAATTACTAATAATCAATTCAATTATCTTCGGCTTTTATTCTAAATATCAAAATATCATCTATGATGTATCGATTCACCACCTTTGTAGATTTTGATTTATCTTATTCACATACCACCATAAATATTGTTCATAATGAAATTATTTTGGTAAAATTTGATTTTAATATGTATATTTTATCATTTTTTATGTTCTACAACTAATTTATATACATAATATTAAATAAAATGAAACTAGTTCATTAGGGTTGAATAAAATCACATAATAGTGTAATGATTTTTTATTTACATTTTTTCAAATAAGTCATCATTATATTACCATAAAATGATATATAATAACATTTCTAATTTTGGAAGTTCACTATTAACACATAATTTCACTTCAAAATAATTATTATCATTAAAAAATAACATCAACAATTTTATACAATAGAACCAAACAAAAAACCTAGTAGTGGAACAGTCCTAAAATGACATAATTAAACTCTATAACTCATAAAAAATCGGTACATGAAAATAATTAAATTATAATAAATAAAATATATGTATAATGTGATATTAATTTTGTACTTAATCAATATAATTAAATTATCATTGAAATTATGCTCAAATGGGAACATATTCAGATATAATGTATGGGGATTCTCGAACCCAAATCAAATTCATTTGGTTATAACACTTTTACACCACATTTAAGAATCATTATTTTTTTAGAACTTCATAAATATAATGAAATTTTTATTATATCTTATTTTATTGTATATACATGTTTCCATTTTTAATGACATATATAATGATTTTATAAAATAACTCATCTTTCAAAAATACATCCCGACTCTACATGGTATTGTTTCTTCTTCACTCAAGATTAATGATTCTCATCCCAAATATTTTTTTTCCCTATTCTATTTGGGAACCCCATTTTTTATTCATGAATTTAATCTTTATAAAATTATTATGAAGTCCATTAATTTAAATTTTTTATTTAAGGACAATGGTTGTTAAATTTTTTGTATTGAATGCATGAAGATGTAAATGTTATGATGGGGAGGGTGGTCCACAAATTATATAGATCTCCAATTCCGTGGTTAATGTGATGTATATTATGATATAATGTGTATTATTCATTAATATAATGACATTTTTTCACAATGTTTATATTATGATTATTCACATATTTTATGTGTTAACACAATTTTGGTTGTGTTCACAATTATATGAGGTATTTTTCCAATATGAAATGATGATACAATTTTTTCATTTCCAAATTTATTAATATTATATAAAGAATCATATTAGTATTATGATGATTATGGTATGATTATGTTATGATTGGGATGATTATTCTTAACCATATTTAATTTCTTCTTGTCTTTATTCATCCTTTTACTGTTATTTTAGCACACCACTTTCATTGATATACTTCCACATGTGACAACAAGAATGAAAAATAATGTTTTATTTAAAATGATAAAAAAAATTAAATAATTTTATATTTTATATTATGTAAAAGTGATGTATGGTTCTAAATTTCCGAGTATACTCAACATTTAGGTCGTGGTATTTTATGCTAATATGATGTTTAACATTAAAACGATTTAATAGTGTTGTAAGAAAAAGCAGTGTTATTATAGTTGGAATCAATGAATAGTTTATATAATTATCAAATTTGTATTAAAGATCTTTTTTTAAAACCCTAGTATTAGAATATTTATATGTATACATTCTATACGATTTTTTAAAAAATATTATAAACCTAGGGATCCAAAAGTATAAGACTTAAATGTTAATTGAATAAATGAATACATTATTTATTCATGATTTTCTATCTTTTATTTTGTTCAAAACTATTTAATTTTATAAAATAGAGGTAACAATAAATAAACAGGTCAAAATCACATGTAATGGTCAATGCAATGTTTTCCGGAATAAAATCCCTAAAGCCATTAGAGGGGTTGTTCAAAATCATCATAGAAATTACAACTGAGTTCGGTATTTCTATGAATAATAACATGAACCCCCAAAAATGTCCACATTCACCCAATAAGGACAAACTAGACACTATTTTTTTAAGATGATACTACCATTGGCATATAGTGTATCTTCCAATCCATTTGTTTCAAAACAGTGGGTTAACTCAATAATGATGTTTTTTTTCTTCCACACATTTATGAAATTGTGATATATACTCTATACTTTTATCATTTAGATGGAGAAGTTTTTTAATGATATGAATTGATAAATCACACCAATCCAAAGCATGAAATACAAGAGATATAGTGGGATGACATTAATATATTTTTTCTAAACATGAATTTCCATTATACTCTTCAAATAAAGATGTAGATAGAATTTATAGATATAACATAAAAGAGGGTTAATATATAATATATTAATAAGAACACATATCTTGGAATAAAATATATTCCTTGGGATTTTTTATCTACAATGACTTATAAATACTGATATTCTAGAATGGTTTAAAACTACTACATCGAAATGCTATATCCATACGATAATTCGAGAGTTATGAATAATTGGTTCAATATTATCTCAAAGTGTAGATGTTTTTTTGATAATGGTCACATTGATATGTATATAAGAAATGAAATAATGAGTTTCAACTTATTCAATCTATTGAAAATGTGAAAATAAAAATCAACTACCCTGATGTCAGAACTATTGGAAGATAAATCATGGGAACTTCATCAAAGGGATATATAAATGATTAAAGTGTGTGAGAGAAGGCCACCAACCTAATAAATATCGTAGAGACATGATGAAGCAATCTAATTTGATAATTAAATGGTTAAATCCATCCACGACACATTGCTTTATATATAATGAGTTTAATAAGTATGCAATCCAATGTAGAAAACCTTGTGTCTTATAGTGTAACCGTTATAACTAGCCACAAAATCCAAAGGAGAATTGGAAATATTATTCCATCCCTACTGTTGACTTATAGAGAGATGAAAAAATTATACAAGGTACAGATCTTATTCACTCAATAATTAATAATGTTTTATTTTATTCTGTTTTTACACAATTTATTATGTTTGTGAATTTTTCTTGAACCAATAAATTGAATCCATTATACTTTGAAGTTGATATATCATTGAAAACACCTTATTGTGTGAACATTACAACCCATTTATTGGATTATTTTATTTGTGGTGTATGTGGGAATATTCATCCCTAAAATATCACAATACATTCGTTCTTGTAATTAGATGTTATATCAGGAATGGATTGTCTTTCATTATATAGATAACACATAAATTTTCAAGAAAGGAAAACATAAATTCATTATTTTAACCATTTGATTATCCTATAAAATTGATGAAAAATGATGAGTCTATATTGGATAACCTTTCAAAAGTGTGGGTGTTAATTCCTTTTGCAAAAGCATGCCTCCATTAAATGGTTGAGTTGAAGAAGTCATCAACATGGATGAAATTAAAATAGTGAGGGAATAATGTTACTTATTTCCTAACGATCTACAAGGGAATCCCATATATTATAACATATAGTTTTTAATATAGTATATACCTAGAGAAAACCAAATCTCAAAATCCCCCTACATGATTTCCTCAACAGAACTAGGGGAGTTTTTTAATCTGCTGCAAGAGAACATTGAAGGATGGTTCAAACACACTACGACATCACCAAAGGGTGTTCTAGTTCCCTTCATGAAGAAAATGTATGGATAAATGTTTTTTTTGTTTGATTTCAAGGAGCACAAAAATATGAGAATGATAAGAAAGTAACCATTTCTTATGAGTGATGACTCATTCGATAAACTGAAAAGAGATCTATACATCATTGTGGTGGGTCTTCATTTTGGATACCATCAACTAATGGTGAATAAAGAATTTATTAATAATACAACCTTCCTTAAAATGTATTCGGATAATTATTTCCTAGGGGTTCCCTTTGTACTTATTAAATATCCTAAAATATTGAAATATTTTATGAATATAGTCTTTAGAGAATACCATGATAGATTAGTTGTAGAGTTCATCATTCCAAGAGTAAAGAGGGATGATAATAACATCTAAGGATTTTTTTATAGACATTATTTTATAAAAACTTTAATGAAAAGTTCATCAAGTCAATATTTTTGATGTGGAAGGTCACATTTATGGGACATTTGGACTCTTTGTTGACCTGTAAAATTTTTAATTGATGAACAGACTAGACCCATTAGTGTCATTGAAAATCATAGTTTTCGTATCATAGCTGGGTACTGCAAATATTTTGTGATACTTTTATCACTATTTCCTATCCCACTATCTATGTTAACATAGAAAGAGATAATATATGACTTGATGGAATAATTTGAGAAAATAATAATGGATATCAATAGTAGGCTAATCAAGACACATGTACTAATAGTACCAACAACTGGAAAACGTTTTTTGATATATAATGATTCTTGATAGAAGTTCTTATCCTGTGTACTCATGAAGAATGACAATTTGATTACCTGTTCCCAATGAAAAATTAATATATTAGATAAGAACAACCTGAAACATGATTTAGGGCTAACAGTTTTTTTTATTTAAAATATTTTTTCACTACCTATATATTCAGAAGTCTGACATATATAACAATCATAAGAGTCCTAAGTATATTTTTATGAACATGGATCCCAAAATTCATAAAAAATGGTTATATATTATCTCGAATAGTGATTTATCTATTTATTACATCCCTGGAAAGGAAGATTATGTTCCTAATAGAAAAATAACATCCTACAATAAAAATGATTTTATTTGAGAAAGACCCCATCATCACAGATATGAAAAAAAAGTATTCAGAAATAGTAACTCTTGTGAATACAACATAATTATCATGATAATTTCCATTCCATATACAATAATGATAATAAAGAGAAACAACATAATGATCTAGATATTCAATAGAATTTACAAAAAATAATGGAAGGGAAGAAACATGAGTTACACATCTATTATAACGGTTTTCTATTATTTGGAACTACGATTTTTGTTCCTTCATTGATTGAGGTATATAATAAGCTATTAGATATTAAAAATATACCATATTTCTTTATCCATCCTAGAATCCCGAATATATTCTATGATATTTGAGAAATCTTTTGTGGGAATACATTAAAAATGGTATTATGGATTACATATCGAGGTGATTATTATGTAAGAAAGATAAATAATAATGTAAAAAGATCAACATGATGATGCAAACATTTCTTATACCTAGATTGAAATGTTAGAATATAATTATGTACTTCATCACTGGTGTACCAATGAAATCCAAATGAAATAATGCGACAAGGGTTGTAGTGGATATACTCACCAAGACTACTAACATCATTACTATTCGGGGAGATATACCACATGAAGAACATTACATGAAACATGTAATGAAAGTGGTGAGTTAGAATGTGGTTCTTCGTATGATCATATCTGTTCATTATCTATGATTCAAATATAAATTCATGAGATTTCCTAAACATTGGTTAAGTACTAAATTGATTTTCTGCATGACCTATCTACCCTAAACTAATGAAAAATAATAAATTACAATTCATATTCTTGAGAAAATGATATCAGAATGCATGATGGAATTATATGGTTGATTGGATCATCATCTATAATTGGCTTTGTTCTCACTAAACAATAGATTCTATACGAGTATTCATATTCATCCATATGAAGCTATGTTTGGGAAGCGTTGTATAAATCCAATATATTACGATAATGGGGATGAAAGAAATCTATTTTTGCATGAACTTATAAAAGATATGAATGATAAGGATAATGGAATCCAAAAATAGAAACATGCTTCCTAGAGTCATCATTATATAAATTCTAACATCCACTAAATGAACTGTGATTTTGATGTTGGAGACCAAGATTTCATTCGAATATCAAGATGAAATAGAATTATGTGTTTTGGTAGAAAGGGTTGTTTATCCCATGGAACATTATGAGCATTCAGATTATTGATTATATAAGATTAGTAACCTATCATATTTTACATCCACCCTTCATGTCTCGTGTAATCGATGTACTCCATGAATCCCTTGTATAGATTTACATACTAGTTCTCACCAATGGACTAAACTCTGAGGTGGTATAGAAAATAATAATTTATTTTTGAGTTTCTCATGGAGACTTTGGACCAAATAGACAAGATTATACATAAAAATAAAAATAACATGGTCATGGTACTATTGAGAAACCATAAGTATAAGGAAGAAACCAAGGAACTAGAGGAATCAATGAAGGAGAAATACCTTCACTTGTTTTCACCATAGTTTGTAAAATGAAATTTCATGGAAGAAATTTCAAAAGGGGGAATGAATGTAATGACCCATTATTTTGTAAATGGAATTTTCATTTTTACAATTATATAATATAACAAGTTAATCATATTGTTAAATCAATTATAATTCCATTCACATAAGTTGTGAATTATATAAGTTGAATTTATAGAAATTAAAGCACATATAACAATGGGATACTAACATGCTAGTTGGAATTTTAGTATGACAATTAGGAACAGTAATCTATCAATTAGAATTATAGCTTCTAGTGTGAAGGTATAAATAAATTTGAGGAATCATAAACATGAAAATATGATTTAATTATTTTATGGTATTATTAAATAAATTATTTGAAAAGGATCCATTATTTATGGGATTTTTTGTAAAATATAAATCATTAGTGACAATTTTATATTTATATGATGATATAAGAGAAAATAACATTTTATTAAATTAATTCATAAATTTTAATTTTTTTTATAGTTATAAGATAATTTTATGAGATCATAATTAATTTTTCAAGAATTCATAAAATCAATTATAATATTAATATTAGTATTTTCCAAATAAATGATGATTTTATTTATAAATTAATTATATAATATGTAGAAATTTTTTTTATAGAATCGAGTTCATTTTATTTAATCTATACATGAACAAAAATTTAGTGAATTAATTAGATTTTCATAAAATAGATAAACTTTTGGTGAATTGTGAAATATGGAAATTTACAATAAAATCTAAATAGATGACTTTTTGTGTCATGATGGTTGTATTAATAATGAAAGAACCAATTGTCTCAAAAACTCCTAAAATATTTATTTTATTTAGTCATAGTAATCCATACTATTGATTTTGTTTAATCTAAACTAATAATGTATTGAATATAATATTCCAAAAAACCCTCTCTTCCCCAATAAATACCACCACCCACCACCTCTTATCCTCACACATTCTGTGTCATTAATATTGTTTTAATTCTACTCATTTCTATTAAAAATCTATTTTCCATGTCTACAAAATGATGGTTTCAAGAAAGGGAAATCCGTATGTGACATAAGGATGATCTCAATGAGGCGATATTCAAGAGGAAAAATAATCAATTCTACTTTTTTTAAATTTATTTTATTTTATTATCCTCTCCTCAACTACCCAATCTAATGCATAATGGTGAATCAATTATTACAAAAAAAACTATAATTTTATTTTATTAAAGAATATCCATCACTATATCACTTCTCTTATCATTTTATTCTAAAATTGAAAACATAATCATTGATGTGTCGATTTACCAGATTTGGGGATGATGAGTTTCATTTTATATAAATACAGTCAATACTGGACATCAAATAATTATTATGGATAATTTAGAAATTAATATATATATTTTTACTTTTTTAATATTTTATAACCAATTTATAGATATATTGTTATATAAAATGAAATTCATTCATGATGGTTGTAAAAACTGATAAAATAAAATAAATAGTTTTCATTGAAATTTTATCAAATGTATCACCCTCGTATTTGAATAATGATATATAATATCATATATGATTCAGGATTTCCATTAATAACATGTAATTTCACCTCTAGAGAATTATTTTGATTCTAACATAACTTCATTAATTTTATTCAAACGAACCCAACTTGAAAACCATGAAAGTTAACATGCCCATAAGGATAAAATTGAGCTATATAACTCAATAAATGACCATAAATTAACTTAATGAAATTATAATAAATAAAATAAATGAAAAAGAGTTTCTGAGTTATGTAATTATGGAATATAATTTGAAATTCAATGAAATTAATTACAACTATAGTACATATTCTTACATAATTTAATGGGATTCTCATTCCTAACTAAAATTCATTGGTTTATACCTCGTTCATGTTAAATGCCAATGTGGATATTACCTTAATGTTTATTTCAATATAATTTCAATGATATTAGATATTTTTTCAGGATATACATGTTTCCAAATTATTTTTATAAGAAATATATTGACTTTTTTAAAAAAAAATTATTTCCATAAAAAATGTCAAATCCTATTGAGATTTTTTCTTCCCCACTCAATACACATGATTCTTATTCCAAATATTTTTCACTTATTCATTTTAGAGACCCAATAATTATTCAAAAATGTTTCCATTATGAAATTATTATGAAACCCATTACATTCCATGGGTTATGTTATGACTAATATTGTTATATGTATTGTGTGGTGTTTTTCATTATATATATGTTATGATGTGATGGGTGGGTGAAGAATTATATACCACTTTAATGAATTGGATAATGTGATATATCTCAAGGGATAATTTTTATTATTCATCAATATAATGCAATAATTTTATTCCCAATGGTGACATTATTATTTTGTATAAATGTTATGCGTGAGCATGATGCTAGATTTTTATATGGTGTTTCAGCACTAAGACAAGTTGTTTCATTTTATTTACATTGAAACATTACATAAATTTATCTTATTTACCTTCAATTATTGTGCATATGATATTATGATTATATAATTATGATTTTGATTATTGTGAGCCTTTTTTTATTGATTTATGTCCTTATTCATCAAATTATTGGAATTTTAGCTTACCCTATTCTTTGATGTATATTCTAAGGTGATTACTTGTACTATGAGGAACGTTATATTTGGAAGGATAATGAATATAAATTTAAATAACTTTTTATGTTTAATTATGAATATGTGATAAATGGACAAATGTTTTCAATGATATAAACCCTTTGGATCCATGTTCAGTAACACTAATATGTTGTTTGTAATTAAAATGATGTAATAGTAATCTATGAAAAAATATATTCTTCAAATGAAACTATTAATTTATCTAGATAAATTTTTCATGCACTTATTAGGTACCATTCACAGTCAAATAAATTAATAGTTGGTATAACCTGGATCTCTTAAGAGAGTAAATTCTACAAGTATTTTCCTATATTAATGCTATGTTGATGAATTTTGTAATTAAAATTTTGATATGAACCTTATATGAACCTTAAATAAGTTTACCTTCTTTATAACTGAATCTTACCAACAAACTAGAATGTACATATAAGCTAGTATGCATGTAGGGTCCTTGTATACCATTTGGATATCATCTCCAATCACATTTCTCCAAAATAATATTTGGAATTCCCTAGTTTATAAAAACCATGTTAATTTTAATCTCCATATATGATTGTCCTCATTATCATCACTCAATGATAGGAAGCCCCTCTATCCATCCAATAAATTCTGGATGGAAAAAATGAAATACACAACAAATGTTTCCACTTCAAACTATTTTAGGTTCCTTTTCCAAGAACACAACAATAAGTTCATATCATAACATTGAGAGGTGGATAAAGAGTTCAAGGATGGCCTTGACTCAATTGAACATGTTTTCTACCATAGGTGTACTCCCAAAAATTGTTGTCCGAATTCCATGTGGTTGGATGTCCCCAACATGGTGAGGATGTCACTCTGTGGGCTCCATCACAGGTCACTCAAACTCAAGAACCTAGGATAGATCACCAAGGGAAATGATAGAATAACATATAATACAATAATTTCCCTAATATATAATGATATTAAAACCAATAAGACATTGAAAAAACCTTGGATCATGGTCATATATGATTCCCTTGAACATCAATCTTGCTAATAAATTTTGGCATTAATTGGAAAAAAAGTATTACTGCACCCTATTAGAAAATATTGTGTACACCCTTGGTTGTTCCCCTAAAAATTATGCTTTTTGGTATTTAACAAGGAGAAATAGAGGATAATACTAGGGAAGGATCCATGTTCTAACCATTAAATATGCATATATCCCTTTCCAAATAGAGGAAGTTAATCAGTACATCTTCATGATTCTAGAAGGACATTCAGTATTCAGTACCAATATTCTATAACCAAACCAAAACATAATTACAACATCAGTAGTGGTATATATTCAATAATAGATCCCAAACAACATAATATATGAGGACCATCAGTATAATATATTTTTCACAGAACAGTGAAAACAAATCTCTTCTCTTGTCCTGGATGGTCATCATCAAAATCACACAATCATTGGATAAAATGGTCATGCATATATCATTGTTCCAACACAAGGTCATAGGTATACATTAGTTGATACTCTATGTATGGAATATATATCTATATAATTACATAATAATGTTATAATATGTTTTTGGTAGCAAAAGTGTCTCTTAGATAGCATCCTATATATGAAATTTGGTTTGCACATCATGCAACTCCAACAGCTTGAAGGAGGTCACCTATGAATAGTCTAATAAATGCTAAATTGAAAACTAATTAATGTAAAAAAAATATTACTATACATAATAATAGAGTTCTTGTGGTCATGATACATCAATATATGATGGCCCATTATCCAAATTACATGTATAAAAATTATGGATTTAGTATCATAGTTATGATGGTCCTCATCACAAAATTACTACCACTGACTCTGGCAGTCGACCACAAAATATTTACCATGAATACCTATTTCATGGATAGAATATAAATGATCGTGAGAATAATTCCATTGGTCTCTACCAAGTAAACCCTATTTATTTTTATAAGATCAAAAGATGATAATTTCCCACCTTTTCTTTCATCTATAATGAATTTCCTCCCAGTGGTATAATTTTCAAAAGATGTTTTTTACAATCAGATTTCAAACTATGATAATAGTTTTACCAATAATGAAATTTTATTCAATGGTACCACACCTATTGATTTTATATTTTTAAATTAAGGTCATATCCTTACAGAATCAATTTTGATAATTCCACCTTATCATTAGGTTCGTAAAAAGATGATGTTTTTCATTTTTAATACCTTATTATTGACAATTGATAAACATTATCAATGAGAATTTTCTAACAAAATGGTCATTCTCCGAACAAATCAAGGATCACTAGCACTCCCACATAGTATAAGAGGTTCCTAGAAACCCCATTTATTAAAATAGATTGTCTGGGAAACAAAATTTTTTTAGACCTAGTAGTGGAATCCAAATCACCATAGGTATAACCAGTGAAAGGCCAAAGATTACTCAGCAATGTATCACCTAGGAGTGGATCCCTCTTACACACCATTTTTTGACTAAGGAAAGATTATTTATGCCTTCTTTTTACATGTTAAATGATTTAGAACTCCCTATTTTGGTGCCTTATCCTTGGGGGCCCAATGAACGCCCTCATCCAATGAATCCATACATGAATGATACGAACCTAAGGAACACCAGTGTTGCCTTTTGATCATACATTCTTATGGAAATGGATATCTCTAATTTATCCACCCTAAAATGTTTGATCTTCAAACTATGCTTAATGATAAATTCTAGTTTTTATGATGACCCATACCTTATTAATGATAATGTGAATTGGATTAAAATATCTCCATACCATTCATCACCTCTCCCCTACCCTATATTTCTTGTTTTATATATGGGGGAATTCTTATTGAATCAGTCCTAGAGTAACACTCTAGTGTATCATATGGTATATTCCCCCTCCTTCCATTATCTCTCCATTATCCACCATTGGATGTAGGAGATTATGGTAAATTATAGACAATACACTAAATATTGTTCCTGAAACAATGTGTGACTCATTTTCGAATAGAGGTAAGTGGTTATCATGTCACTAACATGATGAAATGTCACCATATGTCCCTCCTTCTAGGTGTAAACCCAAAAAATATTTTAACATCCTCTCATATAGCCCTATACCCTAGGATAAAAACCATCAAATGACCATATTACAAATAAGGAAACTAATTGGTCATCCTCATAATTATAAACCCCATCCATTTCAAACATCCTAGGAATTGATAATTTAAAAAATCTAATATATTTTATGATTCCTTAAGGGTTCATCCTAGCACCCCAAACGCACCATAATCTTCAATGGGATATATTCTCAGAAGGGTCATATCCCTCTTAGAGACACATAGCTTTTTCAGGACCCTCAGTCCAATCATCACAATTATTGGAACATAGTCCTAGTTTGATTACATCCATTATACGAAGCTATATTCCTTCTAGTTCTTTTATGATATATAGGATGAAGTAAATAGCCATCATTTTCTACTCATACTATACCCAGTCATCCCTATTTTATAATGTCAAACATGATGGTCTATCCATTATCAAACGACCCTAAATGGTTTGATGTTTCCCATTATGTGATGAAATACTATGCGGGGTTTTATTTCACTCTTGAGGATAAAGGGGAATTCGTTTTGATGATCCTAATCCTAGAATTAAAAAAATTCCTATTTCTTTAGGCGATGATAAATTTTCAAGTGTGTAAATTTTCGGAATAAAAATAAATAAATAAACAATGTATATAACAAATATGTTTTAACCAATAGAGAATCTTAGTTACATATACATGGTCTCTCCCATAAATACATTTCTCTTAGAGATTTGTAATACATAGGGTTGGTTGGTTGTATATTAACTATTTAAAAGGGATTCATGAATATGTCTCTAGTCCGAATGAGAGTCTAAGTGTTGGTAGAAATTCTCCTTAAAAGGTTTTAATGTCCCTAAACACTCATCCTATAAACAAACATGAGTCCATAAGTGTTGTTTGTTATGTTACCTAATAACCACCTTCCATTAGAAATATAAACCATGAGATTTCATGGATGTGAAAGAAATTGGTTATTTAAATTTCAATAAAAAAAACCATGATGTAAATAATCCCTTCATGAAAATAGGTGTTAAAATAAGGGGGAAGATAACATGAAATTCAATGTCCCTAAATTTTATCAATGGAATTTCCATTTTTTAATTACGACGCAAAATACATGCATCACATCGAAAATTCAATAAAAACAATATTCTAAAAAATGGAAAACCAAATAATTATTATTTTTAGTAATTAAGCCACCTATATAACTAGAATAGTAACTTGACCATTGGAATACTAAAATGACCATTAGAAATAGTAACATAAATAAATTTAGAAAATATGATAAATTAATTATTGGTATTTTGGTAAAACGTTATTGTTTAATTAAAATTTTAAAATTAATATAAAGACATTATATAAAATTTATTTTAATAAAATATATTCATAAATTATTATTATGTAGTATAATAGTGATATGAACATTTTATTATACATTTATTAATATTTTAAGGGGTCGTAAAATTAATAATATTATTAAAATTGGCATTTTTTTAATAATTGTTGGTTTTATTTGTTGGGTAAATCTATCATATTTAGATAGAAAATATAATTTAAATAATTTTTGAAACCTAAAAGTCAGAAAATTATTATACTAAAATTTATGGATTTTTCTAAAATAGTTGAATTTTGTGTGAATAGTAAAATACATATATATTTAAAATAAGCTAAATACATACATTTTTTAGTCATTGATGATGTATGGTTGACGTAAGAACCCATTTTTCAGAACTATCATGAACTATTTTCTATATTTACTCATTTTAATCAAGATTATTGATAGTCTTGATCCAAAATAACAAACTAATGAATTTAATAATAAAAAAATCCCCTCTCATCCCCTATAAATACCACCCTTACCAACCTCTTCATATTATAAATTTAATGTAATGTATATTTTTAAATTCTACCCAATTACCTTTCATGAACTCCTTCCCTTTTAAAATATCTTATGGTCTCAACAAAAGTAACATCCAGTTTCCATGATTATCAATAAGATGATATTCTAGAGTTAAAATCCTCAATTATTCTCTTTTAATTTCATATCTTTTATTATCCTTTTTACACCTACCATATGAAAGATAAAATGGTAACTCAATAATTACATATCAAAAATAAATTTATTTATGAAATGGAATTTCCATAATCAAATCTATACTCTTTTCCATTTATTATAAAAATGAAAACATCATCTATGATGTGTCGATTCTCCACCTTTAGGGATGATTTGTTTTATTATTTACAATTCCAACTTCATGGTTGGCCATAATGAAATTATTTTTTTTCCTTAAATTTTTTATATGTATATTATAAATTTTTAAAAGTTCAAGAACTAATTTCTAGACACAATATTAAATAAAATGAAACTAGTTCTTATGTTTTGTAAAAACTAGCGTAATATGCTGAATATTTTTCATTTAGATTTTATCTATTTAGTCGTCCACATATCAGAAGAAAATTATATATAATACTGTCTACAATTCAAGAAATACAACAATAATACATAATTTCATTTATTTAGATTTATTCTAATTATTTAATAAGTTCTGTAATTCTATACGAGTGAACCAATCATGAAATCCAAGTAAGTGAGTCGTGCAAGAACGACAACATTGAACCCTATAACTACTAAAATTGTCCATAAATGAACTTAATAAAATTATAATAAATAAAATACATGTATTAGATGATATGAATTAAGTAATTAAGGAATATAATTTGATTATCTAGGACATTATTTTCAAATAGAGAACACATTTTTATATAATGTATGAGGATTATCAAACCCAACTCACATTATTTGTGTTATAAATATTTCATACAAAATTTCTATTTCATTATTCGATTAATATTCCTCAATAATAATTTCATTTTAGTTATATATTATTATAGAGTATATACAGGGTTTCATATGTTTTAAGAAAAATGTAATGATTTTCTAAAATAACACTTCTTTCCAAAACACATATTGACTCCAATAGATATTGTTTCTTCTTCACTTGATATTAATGATTATCAGTTGAGATTATTTTTCTCATTTTCATTTGTGAATCCCAATTTTGATTCAATAATGTATGGGTTATGAAATTTGTATAAAACCCATTCTTTCCATGGGTTATTATATAATTGTGATTTTTATAGTTTTTGTGTGGCATCACGAATTATGTAAATGTTATGATGTGGATGTTGGGACCATAATTATATATCCCTCCAATTAATTGGTTAATTTGATATATCTGATGATATAATGTGTACTATGGAAAAATCTAATGGAATGTTTTTTAACAATGACGTTGTTATGATTATCCATATATGTAATGCATGAACACAATTCTAGCTGTTTTCACAAGTATGTGAGGTATTTGACCAGAATGAAATGATGTTTTTTCCAAATTCCATGAATTAATATAAAAATTCCTCTCATGATTAGTATTATGGTGGTATTCTTATATTATGGTTATGATGATTTCTCCTAGCCATGTATAATTTATTCATTTCCTTACTAATCCCCTTTATGGGTTTTTATCTCACCCATTTCTTTTATTTAAATCCTCATGATACTACATTTATTATGGATAATGTGATATTTAGAATTATAACAAATAATATTTTAAATAAATTATGTTTTATTATGCACAAGTGATGTATTGTCAAAATTTTCCAATTTTACTAACCATTGGATCATGGTTTTCTGATGCTAATTTTCTTAACATTAAAATGATTTAATTGTCATGTAATTAAATTATGGTTCACTATAATTGGCCTCACATAATAGATTATATAATTTTGGAAATCTGATTGTAGATCATTTGCAAGAAACCATAGTATATGTTTAAGTATTTATATACAACCAGTATGTTTTTTAAGAAAATTTCATAAAAACAGGGATCCTATAAGATAAGACATAAAAGTTAATTGAATAAATGAATACATTATTTATTCATGACTATATAAAAAATGATTTTACTAAGATTATACATTTATATAAAATAGTTCAAACCATGAATAAGAATCCAAAACCCCATGTGATGGTAAATGCAATGATTTCACGACTGAAATCCCTAAAGCTATTAGAAGTGCAGTTCAAAAATTCCTATAAATGACTACCAAGTTATGTCATGGTATGAACAATAACATAAACCATGATGAAAAACCACCTTCACCCAATAATGAGAAACTATGAATTCCTTACATTAGGAAGAAACTAACATTGACATATAGTGGAGTTTTTAATCCACTTATTTTAGTAATGTGTCTTAACTAAATATAGATTTTTTTTCTACCATGCTTTTTTGAGATGGTGATCATTTTTCTATATGTCTATCATTTAGATAGATAATCTTATCTATGTTATGAAATTAAAATTAATACCAAGACAAATGATTAAATAGAAGATATAAAGTGGGATTATAGAGACCTGACCTTTTTTTACATTAATATTACATCATTTTAAGGATAAAAAACAAAATATTATTACTCATAGAGGATACAAAGGTTTTGTGTCTTGGGAAAACTAGGGTCATACATAACAATTACTACATTAAGAAAAATTATTTATTTAATTGCTTCTTCCCTTACATCTTGTTGGAACATGACCTATCATTAGAACATATAGCCACCTAGGGATATACATCAAAAGATATTAGCTAAAATACCAGTAAGAGGATATATAAGTATAATATATCATGGGGTGAGCATAATCATGTCATAGGTAATAACCATGAACATGAGAGGAAGAATAAATAAAAGACTTCAAATGTGGAAATTCATAATAAATGAATCATACTATCTTAGTGGTTAACTACCACACATACATGTTAACAAATCTTGAATCTTTTTCATGCCTAATTTCACATTAACTCATGGGATTCACCACTTTTACTAATGAATTGGAGTTATGTATATTTCTGTGCACACTCATCACATTGAAACATTCATATTGTGCTATATAATTTCGGGCACACCCGTCACATCATAACATTATAATTTATCACACATGACACAATGAAAATATATAAAAAATGAACATAACTAACCCATGAAAAATAATGGGTTTCATCACATAAGAACAATTTCATTAACATTGGTTTCCCAAAAAAAGAGGTAATAACATACATGTTACGAGAACTATCAACTTTGAATGATAAGTAAAAGGTGTGTTCTTAAAAGAGGAGCTCTTTTGGAATAAAACTTTCTTCACAAACACCAGTGACAAACAATTTTATCCTAAAAAATGAAAGTCAATGATGAATTTTTTTTTGAGTAAACATATCAAAAAAGGAGTGAAAGAAGGATAACCTGAAGAATGAATGTTGGGTATGAGAATTTCCTTATACCTTGTATCTGAACACTTCCTATGCATTAATGTCTTGTATAACCCCATTAGATTCATTAATTAAAAATTCCAGAACATTGAGTACATGACTATGGTAAATTATGGTTTCATTAAGTTATTTTATATTCCATTAATGAGTTAAAGAGTTTAAAAACATTGTTCTGGAATTTTTTTTATGGGATTTATTGAGTGGTTCACTTGTATTAATAAATTGATGTTCAGGTAGAACATAGTTAAACCTACAGAACTAATATTACATGATATTAATGATATTACAAGAGTTTAAATGATCTTTTAACTAATTATATTATATACCATTTGTATTAATCATTAGATAATAATTAAATATTGATTGTTTGGGTTAATTTGGGCAGTTTTTTGAGCACAATGATCTTGTTTTGATTAATCATTTAGTAATATGTACAGAAGATAGTTCCAAAACTTAAAATATGTAATGATAAATATATGAAATTCTGTTTGAACCATAAAAATGGTTTCATGACAGGATATAAATGTAGACATGGAAAAAAGAAAACATGTTGTTCTTGAGGGAGATAGATTAACACCTTTTGAACAATGATTTCGTTAATAAAATAAAAGGAAGAGGATAAGTGGGTTGGACGGTACAATATATCAGTAGTATAATAACAAAGAAATATATGTGTGATAAAGGAGTTACCATACCATATAGTTGAATATAAGTGGAGATAAAATAAGAAAAGAACATGAAATTGAGTGGAAAATAACATACAGAAGAAGAGAAATTACCTCTCGAATCCTCATTGAGGGACCTAGGCTTAGACTTTTGATGAGACAAGAAGCTATTGGGCATGGGGGAGGGGATAGAGAAGATATTTGGGCATATTTTATACAGGTATAAAATCTTGAGGTGTGTGATGAAAAAATCCCATGAAGGGTGGTATTTATAGTGGAGGGGAGAGGGGTTTCATAATATTTAATTCATTAGTTTATTTATTTCACCTAATACAAGAAATAGGGATGATTCCATGACCAAGACTATTAAAGAGAACATTTAAGATAGATATTTGGGTGCTTAAATCACTTGTGATGTCAGTAATATTTTTTTTAAATTATAATGTATTTATACGGTAAATTAATGTATTTTACTATTCATCAAAAATTCATGTATTTCAGAAAAATTGTTAAAATTCACCCCAACCATTTCTCGAAGTGTAGAATGAAAAAATGAAGTGCATTTTACAAAAAAATCGAAATATTATTATTTTAATATTTAATTAATATCATATTTTATTACCCAAAACAAATTTTAAAAATATTCATTTACTTATTCTAAAATATACGTATATCATACTTTCAACATGAATATTATTTATATATTATCATATGTAATGTTATTATTCATTAGTATATTTTACTATTAATAAGGGTATTTCACTATTCATAATGGTATGTTACTATTCTCCAAAAAATATGTTTTTCTTATTGGACTCCAAATAACACAGTCATTGCAACCATGTTGGTCAGATTTTTGAAATTCAAAACATAGAAGTGACAAACTTATGATAAAAGGTCACATAGAACATAGTAGTTCATTATGTTATGTTTTCATGTGATTTTAGGACACATTTATAAGAATGTAATTTCTATTGAAAAACATTAGGTCATTATATTCTTCCCTCCATATGAAATTTCTCCCTCAAAATAACACGTTACACAAACAGGTTAGGGTACTTCTCCATCATCGACTCTTCTATTTCCAAAGTTGCTTATTCAAACATATGGTTCCTCCCCACAACATTAACATGTTGGGTTGTCTTGTTTCTTAGAACCTTATCATTCTGGTCTATAATATTTACTGGTTGCTTCTCATAAGATTTATCATTTTTCCGTTGTACCACCTCTGAGTTTCGTACATGTGAGGGGTCTAGTATGTACTTTCTCAAGAGTGATACGTGAATCACATCAGGAGCTTGAGCCATAGTTGGTGGATGTGAAAACCAATAGGCCACTAGTCAAGGATCTAAATGGGGCCAGTGTACCTTTGGCTTAGCTTCCCTTTCATTCCAAACCGCATGACTCTCTTCTAATGTGATATTTTATGGAATACTTTATCTCCAATGTCAAACTCAATGTCCATTTGATGGTTGTCAGCATAACTCTTTTTCCAAATCATAACACCAATGATGTGTTTCTGGATGACATGAACCTTCTATATCATATCATTCAAAAGATCATGTCCAAGTATCTTTCTTTCTCGAACTTCATTCCAACATGTTGTAGTTTTACATCGCTTTTCATACAGTGATTCATATGGATCCATATAAATTATCGAGTTGAAGCTGTTATTGTATTAGAACTCATCCTATAGGAGATGATGGTCCCATCCACCTTTTAATTTTATATAGTAGGCTTTTAGCACATCTTCAAGTGTTTGAATAGACCATTCTGGTTAGCCATCAGTTTGGACGTGAAAGGTCGTGCTAAAATTTAATTGAGTACTTAAAGCATGTTGAGAGCTCCTCCAGAATTTATATGTTTACAATGATCACACATATAATATAATTATAAGGTTTTAATAGATCCATTGGACACATACAAAGAAGGTGACATACTCATCTAGTAGACTCTGGCCTTATGAAGCACATTTTTCAGATCTTAGGAACCAAGTAGCATCACTGGTATTTTCTTTTGACTATTCCCAAGTTGATATACAATATGTCAAGCTTTAATTTAATTTCCTACAAGATACGTTCATGTCAATATATATTACTACCAAGGTGATGTTATCTGATCCACTCTAAGAGTATGTCACTATATCACACCATACCTATATATCTTATTCAGGTGTTATAAGGGGTTACATAATAAATTATTAGTTACTTATTGTGTAATCCCTTTTTATAAGTAAAAGTCTTATTCCATCAATTCCTTTATGAAAATATTCTGTTTTAAAATTCTAATGAATTTGATAATTTGTATATTCATGTAAAAAATGTAACTTTAATGAAATATATAAATTATTATATTAAACTAATATTTTAAATTATAATTTTATTATAATTAAATAATCTATTATTATATCAATTTCTTATCCATACATGATTATGTAATCAATTTGATAAGAGTTATATTTTTATATGATAAAGAAATTGGATTAATGAATTTATATTGAAGAAATAATGAATTTTACAAATAATTAATATTTTAAAAAACTATTATTATCAAATTAATTTTATTAATAATAAATTATTATTTAATTTTATGACGTCAAATGTAAATTTTATTACAGTTTAAAAAACTCTTTCTATCCAATCCAATAAATTTTTAATAAATGTCATTTTTATTTTAAACGAAAAAACTATACATTTTTATATAATTATTTACATAAAATGAATATTATTTTTGGAATCATGACTTTGAAATTATCCAATAATTAATTTTTACAAATTTTAGAAGACAGTCGAATTATTGTTTAAAAATTAAATAATGTATAAATATATAGTATCTTCTATGAAATCTTGATGACCTAATGGTGATGTAATAAATAATATAAAAGGGATATCTAACAAACTAATTATTTTAAGTTCAATATAATGTGATTTTATATTTATTTGGATTATTTTATAAATCATTAATGAAACCTGCAAAATGGATATTATATTTTATTATTCTCAATCCATTTCACTGAGGGTGTGACTCACCTCCACATAGAAAGAATAATATTCTAATGTATTCAGACCTATTCATTATAAAACAATATTTTCTACTCCGTTATATCAAAAACCATTGGTAAAAACCATGGGTTTCTTTGTGGTTTAGAAAATTTTAGTGTGTACTGTCCAAAACCTAAATAATAATGAATTCCCCATCCTTTCCTATATAAACCCAACCGAGCACCCATCCATATTCCCCAAAATACCATTAAGCTCCTTATAAATCTGATATACACTCTCTAGATTCATATTGAGGTTCCCCAAAGCTCTCACAAAGCCTATAAAAATCCTTTGATATCCCACATCCATTTAAGGGATCCTCACTTTCCTTTCATTCTCATTTTCCCCATGTTTCCTTATATTGTGATAGACATTTATCATTCAATTACCAATTATGGGGTATGCGGTTTCACCTACCCCATAGTGTCCTTATTATGTATTAATGGTGAGATACCCCTTTCACTCTAATTAATTCCACCCTTGTGCTCACATTACCAAGCTGAAATTTTGTAAGGGATTTCTCTCTCTTTATTTGTATTCAAGCATTCCTCTTATGTTAGGAATCTCAAATTCTATTTAATATGTTTGGATACTATGATCTATGATCCCCTTACTTCCCATTTCATTTATAAATTATGAGATACCCTTTTCTCTCTCATCAACAGTTTTTATGAATCCCCGTGTAATGTCGTTGTGCTGCTGAAATTGAATTGTGATTTTCCATGTGAAAATCATCTCGTTGTAAATACCATATCATTTATCTATCAAGGGTATTAACCTTTATGAACATATAATTATTGAAAATATAAATTCATGTAAATATTCCATATTCCATTTTCATTGAATAAAATATGATGTTGAATGAATCCATTTTATATGATATAGGTTGCACACTTAAGCATGAGATTAAAATGTTTTAAAGGAGCGCCCTGATAGCGCTCCAATGCATTGGGTAATGTTTAGTATCAGGAAATGTCATATTAGGACATGGGATTACCAGATTCCTTTATATTACATTTTTCCATTATTTTGGGACATGGGTATACCTGATTCATTTGTGTTAATGATTCAGTCATTTAAGATGTTTCCACATTTCCATGTCCTGATAATCATGTTATATCTTGCCATTAAGTTCATGTTTCTCTTATGATCCATTGATATTCCTGTTTATTAACATATATTATATTTACCGTGTTATGCCTTGTTTACTCCCTTGATATGCTTTATAGCACACCCTTTTCTTAGGTATGTCCTCAAGTTATCACAAACAATGGTAAGTATGAAGGAATGTTGGGGGCATGTAAAATACGCTTTCAATAAAGATGTTTTATTTTACGTCTTTTGTATTAATTTAATGTTCCTAAGCCCCAAAGAAACTATACCAATCAATCATATGGGTTGTATTATGTGAAATTTTATGAAATATATTTGTATTAAATGTATAATAAAGAACATGGTCATTATATGGGGCGCTTTGGGTTATTTAATGATAAATATCCTAAAACATATTCTTAATGATTATCTTTCAAATATCACATCCTTTTGTGATTTACAATGTTTTCTCCGAAATAATCGCATTATTATAATAATTTTCCATTAGAAGATAAATTTAATATACATATTCACACATAATAGATATTGTTATTTCCTAAATCATATATCATTTTACATATGGTGTTCACTTGACATTTACTTCATAGAATGAGAAATTGTTAATAAATATATATAATCTATTCAATATAGAAAAATTTTGATAAATATAATATCATATTATAATTATAAATTATTTGTACTTTAATGACAAGGGTGGGGCCCGTTATAGATAGGCCCCCGATGCATCGGGCGTATCATGAGATGAGTTATTTGGCCAAATCAGATGGGTTTTTACCTTAGATGTTATAAAACATCTTTAGAATAATCTCGATGGTAAAGGTACCATGTTCCTAGGTAACATGGTTTCCAATAATTTAGAATTTACCACATTTATATTTTGTTATTATTTATCAGCAATATTTTTTGTTGACATTTCTATGGATAAATTTTATGCTCACTTTAATGATTTAGATGGAATGAGATACAATTTCTTACAATTACATATTGATATTTCCTTGTTTATTTATTTGAATGGCATCCATTATTAGTAATTTTACATTCCATGTTAATTTATTCATATAGATTCATTATTTCTTCTACATTAGTTAACCTTACTAAGCATTTGTGATCACTGTTATTATGTTTCATCCCCTAGTTATGAATAAGAGATCATTGAATAAGTGTTCATCGATGTTGTTTTTTTAAATTTATTATGTATCATGTTTTATATTGTTTTTATATTGTATTATGGGTGTCTTTTATGTGATTTTTCATTCCAAGACAGTTACACTAAGCATTCTGGTGGAATTTGATACCTTATAATCATTGCAATCTAATAAAACAACGCACCAGCACCCGACATCTAGGGTCGGGGAGTTATAATTTCATTTTAGCATGTTCATATAACATTGATGGTATCTATACAAGACTAAATATATGACATAATTAAACTGATCAGAAGAAAGTAGGTTCTAGAAAAGTTGAAACAACAATTACCTAAGTGATGAGCCACTTCCCCTAGTCTAAAATTACTAGGGAAAAGTAACCAACCCGGAATAATTACCTAAGGATTACCCTTCAAATATAACCTTATGTGGTAATTGGATATTACATTTTGGAATTTCCCATATTTGGTTTCCTAGGTGGTTCATCACCTAATAAGATAGCCCCATCTCACCCATTTATCACATTGATGAGATATCTCCTGACTTTCCTAGGTATCCCTATGTCATGATCATTCCATTTCACGCTAAAATCTTCTTGTAAAAATAAACATTTCCATGTATCACTATGTAGGACTCACATTGGCTTAGAGGTCAGGGGTGATCAGGTCACTATGATGATCGAATGTCACCATATTCACATCCTACTATGTGTAACCCCAAAAAATAGTTTACCTTCCTCTTGAAATGCCAAAGTAGCTACGATACAAACCATAAATGCATTGTATTCCTTATAAAAAAACCAATTGTTCCACCTTATATTTTAATCTTAAATTTTTTTTCTTAATGGGAATTCATTATAGACATAATATAATATATATAATTGTACCTTAAGGTTCAATCCTACCACCCCAAACTTCCCCTAATCGTCTATGGGCTATATTTCTTTATGGGTCATATCCAGCGTGCAGTAACCTAATCATTTCAGAACCATCAATCCAGTCAACAAACTTATTAGTCTATATTCCTTGTAGGTTCATGTCCAATATATGAAACTATATTCCTACTAGTTCCTTTATAATATTTCATTTTCTCATCATAAACATCCTTTTATACTCATATAATACCAGGTCATCCTTGTTTTATGAAGTTAAACTATTTTGTCTATCCATTATCACTTGACACTAAAAGGATTGATGTGTCTCGTTATGTGATTACATACAATATGGGGTATTATTCATATCATTAGGATATAGGGGAATTCCCTCTGATGGTCCTGATCCAAACATCAAAATAATTTATATCTCATTAGGTGATGAAAAATGCTTGAGAGTCTAACTTTTTGGCTTAAATAAATCAAATAACAATATATATTACGAAAATTTTCAACCAATTGATATGCTAAGTTACAAATATATGGTTTCCCATAATTACATGTCAATAATAGGTGGGTTATTGATATGGAATGTTGGTTAGATATTATGTATTTAATATGTATTCATGAATATTTCTCATATCTTAATGAGAGTCCTAGAGTTGGAAGTAATTCACCGCACAATTTTTTGATGTCCCTGAATGCCCATCATATGAACAAATTTGAGTTCTTAAGTGTCATAGGTTGTGTTCCCTAATGACCACCGTCATTTGGAAATCTTACCCATTACTGTAGCAGTACTGTAGCGCTATTGTATCAGCCACAACACTGTTGCAATGGTGGCACTATAGCGGCGACATGGGTACTGTAGCGGCGGCAGGGGCACTATAGCAGCGGCGGGGACTGTAAAAGTGCGGGTACTGTAGCAGTACTATTCACAGAATAGGCTTTGAGCCAAAAAATTGGGCCTATGGGCTATGTAATGGGCTAAATTCCAACTAAGCCTTTGGGATATGTAATGGGTCTCCCTCTACCCTGTTAAAGAGGTCTTTGCTTTGTTTCAATAATAAAAATGAGGATTCAGCCCCAACCTTTTAAAAAATTATAAAATAAGGTACCTATACTATTGGAATAGTAACCGGACTGTTGAAATAGTAATATGTCCAACATAAATTTTAACATAAATAAATTTTAAAAATATGATAAATTATGTATTGGTATTTTTGTTAAATGTAATTGTTTAGTTGATATTTTAAAAATAATATAATGGCATAGAAGAAAGAAATTATAAAATATTTGCATATGTTATTATTAAGAACTATAATTTTGATATCATAATTTTATTACAATTAATTTAATATTTCAAAGTGTCATAAAATCAATTATAATAATAAAATCAGTATTTTTTTATTATTCGATGGTTTTACATAAAAATTAAATGTGTCGTGGTTAGTGAAAAATCTAATGACAATATGTTTTCAAATATATGTGTCAAAAAATTTTATTCTGAAATTTAGGGTATTTTCTAATATAGTTGAATTTTTGGTGAATAGTGAAATACGGTAATTTATGAAATAAGATAAATACGTGAATTTTTTAGTCATGGATGATGTATGGTGGATGTAATAACCTATTATTTCAATTTATCTTGAACTATTTTCTGTATTTTTTCATTATAATCAATACTATTGATAGTCTTGATCCAAAATAACAAACTAATGAATTTAATAATAAAAAACTCCCATATACTCACCTATAAATTCCCTCTATCACCTCCACATATTAATACACCTTAAAACACATGTTTATTTTTCAATTCTATCGAATTACATTATAAAAGATCTTTCCCATTTGTTATATCATATAGTCTCAACAAAAGACACACCTAGGTTCTTTATAGAGGTTCTCAATGGGAAGATATTCCAGAGGTAAAATCATCAATTCTTCAATTTTATTTTCATAAATTTATCCTTTCCTCATATCCACTATAAAAACTTGAATGATAAATCAATTATTAAATATTTAATATAATTTTATTGATTTAATCATATACTAATAATTAATTCTATTCTCTTCAACATTTATTTTAAAAATTAAAATATCATCTATGATGTATCGATTCAACACGTTGGTAGATAATGAGTGATTGTTTTCCAATATCACCATAAAGAATGACCATAATGAAATTATTATGGAAAAATAGGATTTTAATATGTATAAATTAACATTTTATCTGTTCTACAACTAACTTATATTCGAAATATTTAATAAAATGAAACTAGTTCATTCGGGTTGAATGAACTCACATAATAATGTAATGATTTTTCATTTACATTTTTTTTCAAATGAGTAATTCTCATATTTCAAGAAAATGATTTATAATAACATTTATAATTTTGGATGTTCACTAATAACACATAATTTCACTTCAAAATAATTATTCCCAATCAAAAATAACTTCACAGATTATATACAACAGAACAAATCAAAAAACACAGTAGTGGAACAATCCTAAAATGATGAAATTGAACTCTATAACTCATAAAAAATGATACATGAACATTATTAAATTATAATAAATAAAATAAATATATAATGTGATATTAATTTTTTACTTAAGGAATATAATTAAATTATCTTGGACATTATTCTCAAATGCGAACACATTCATATATTATGTACAGGGATTCTCAATCCCAAATCACATTCATTAGGTTATAACACTTTTACACCACAATTCAGTGTAACTATTATTTTAATAATCCTCAAAAATAATTTTATTTTTATTATATTTTATTTTATAGTATATACATGTTTCCATTTTTTAATGACATATATAATGTTTTTATAAAATAACTCATCTTTCAAAAACTCATCCTGACTCCACAAGGTATTGTTTCTTCATCACTCGAGATTAATGATTCTCAGTCCAAATATTTTTTTTTTCTACATTTTATTTGGTAACCCCATTTTTTATTTTTTAACGTATGGTTTATGAAATTATTATTAAATCCATTCTATTAAATTTTTTATTTAATGAATCTGGTTGTTTATTGTTTTGTGTGGAATGCATGAATATGTAAATGTTATGATGAGGAGGGTGGTCCCCAGATTATATAGATCTCGAATTCGTTGGTTAATGTGATGTATATTATGATATAATATATATTATTCATTAATATATTGACATTTTTTACAATTATTATGTTATGATTATTCACATATTTTATGTGTGAACACAATTCTAGCTAAGTTCACAAGTTTGTGAGGTATTTGTCAAATATGACATGATGATAGATTTTTTTCACTTCCAAATTTCATGAATTTATATAAAGAATCATATCAGAATTATGATGATTATGGTATGCTTATGTTATGATTGGGATGATTATTCATAACCATGTTCAATTGATTCATGACTTTATTCATCATATTATTGTTATTTTAGCACTCCAATTTCATTTATATATATCAACATGTGACAACATGCACCACATATAATGTTATATTTAAAATTATAAATAAGAAAATTTTATATAATTTTTAATTTTTTATTAGGCACAAGTGATGTGTAGTTCTAAATTTCCTAGTATACTCAACCTTTAGGTCATGGTATTTTATACAAATATGATTTTGAAAATTAAAATGATTTAATAGACTTCTAAAAAAAGTAGTGTTATTATAGTTAGATTCAATGAATAGTTTATATAATTATAAAATGAGGATTAATGATCATTTTTAAGCCCTAATATATGAATATTTATATCTATAAATTCTATAACATTTTTAAAAATATGTCATAAACACATGGATCAAAAAATATATGACTTAAATGTTAATTGAATAAAGGAATTCATTATTTATTCATGATTTTCTATCTAGTATTCTGTTCAAAATTATTTAATTTTATAAGATAGAGGGAACAATGAATGACAAGGTCAAAATAACATATAATGGTCAATGCAATGATTTCCTGAATGAAATACCTAAATCCCTTAGAGGGGGTGTTCAAAAACATCATGGAAAATATAATTGTGTTTGGTAAGTCTATTAATAATAACATGAACCATGAAAAATTTCCACATTCAACCAATAAAAACAAACTATGAACTATTTATTTATGATGAAACTATTATAGACATATAGTGGATCTTCCAATCCACTTTTTTCAGAACAGTGGGCTAAATCAATAAAAAAGATTTTTTTCTTTCCCAATATTTATGAGATCGTGAATTATACACTATCTGTCTATAATTTAGATTGAGAAGTCGATCAATGATATAAATTTATAAATCATAACATTCCAAAGTATGAAATACAAGAGATAGAGTGAGATGACATTAAGAAATTGTTTCTAAACATGTATTTCCCTCAAAATAATCAAATAAGGATGTAGATAGAATTTATAGATATAACATAAAAGGATTGTTAATCTATAATCTATTATGAAGAACACATAACATTGATTGCAATATATTCCTTGGTATTTTTTATCTAAAATGATGTATAAATACTAATATTCTAAAATGGATTAAAAATACACCATCGAAATGCTATATCCATACGAAACATTGAGAGTTATGAAAAACTGGTTTAATATTCTATCAAAGTGTAGATGGTGTTTGGAGAATGGTCACATTGATATGGATATAAGAAATAAAATATATAGTTTCAAATTATTCAATCTATTGAAAAAGTGTAAATAAAGATTAGATGCCCAATTGTCAAAACTATTGGAAGAGGAATCATGGTAAATTTCTTAAAGTTATATATAATTGATTCAAGTGTGTGAGAGAAGGCCACCAACCTCATAAATATCGTAGAGACATGATGAATCTATCTAATTTGATATTGAAATAGTGAAAAACAGATAGGTAATAATGCTTCAGGTATAATGAGTTTAATAATTATTCAATCTAATGTAGAAAACCTTATGTCTTTGAGTGTAACCATCATAACTAGCCATGAAATCCAAAAGAGAAAGGGATATCTTATTCTATCACTACTACTGACGTATAGAAAAAAAAATAAACATGGTACACCTCATATTAACTCAATAATAAATAATGTATTATTTTATTCTGGTTATACACAATTCATTAGGTTTTTGAATTTTTCATGAACCAATTAATTGAATCCATAATACCTTGAATAAGATATATCAGTGAAAACCCCTTATTTGTGATCATTAAAACCCATGTATTGGAATATTTTATTGGAGGTGTATTTTGGAATATTCTTCCATTAAATATCATAATACATTAGTTGGTGGAATTAGATATTATATTAGGAATGGATTTTCTCTCGTTATATAGATCACACATAAATTTTCAAGAAAGGGAAATATAAATTCATAGTTTGAACCATCTGATGATCATATAAAATTAATGGAAAATGATGAATCTTAATTGAATAACCCCTCAATAGTATGGGTGTTATTTCCTTGTGCATAATCCTGCCTCCTTCAAATGGTTGAGTTGAAGAATTCATCAATATGGATGAAATTAAATTTGTGTTGGAATAATGTTACTTATTTCCTGATGATCTACAAGGGAATCCCAAAGATTATAACATATAGTTTTTAATATAATATATAACTAGAGAAACACCAATCTCAAAACAGACATACATGATTTCCCCAACTAATCTAGGGGAGTTTGTTAAGCCACTGCATGAGAACATTGATGGATGGTTCGAACACCCTACGACATCACCAATGGGTGTGCTAGTGACTATCATGAAGAAAATGTATGGATCAATGTGGTTGTGTTTTGATTTTCCAGAGCACAAAAATATCAGCATAAGACAAAAGTATCCTCTACTAATAATAGTTGACTCATTCGATCAATTACAAGGATATCTATACATCATTGTGCTGGGTCTTCAGTTTGCATACCATCAAATAATGGTGAATGAGGAATATATTAACAATACATGTTTCCATACAATTTATAGGGAATATTATTTCATATAGGTTCCATTTAGACTTATTAATTATCCAAAAATATTGAAATATTTGATGATTATATTCCTTAATGAATACCCTGATAGATTAGTGGTAGAGTTATTAATTCTAAGAGAAAAGAGAGATGTTAATAACACCTATGTTTTATTAAAGGCATTATGCGATGAAAATTTTTATGAGAAGTTCATCAAGTCAATAGTTTTTATGTGGAAGGTCACATTCATGGGACATTTGATCACAAATCGGGGAATCTTTATTGACCCTTACAATTTTTAATTGAGGTACAGACTAGACCCATTAGTGTCATATAAATTCATAGTTTTCAAATCATAGCTGGGTACTAAAAATATTTTGTGATAATTTTATCACTATTTAATATCCCACTAGCTATGTTAAAAAAGAAAGGAATAATATATGACTTGATGGGATAATGTGATAAAGTAATTATGGTTATTAATAATAGGAAAATCAAAACACATATAATGACACTACTAACAACTGGAAAACTTTTTTTGATAAAAATGGATTCTTGATTGAAGTTCTTATCTAGTGTACTCATAAATAATGATAATGTGATAGCCTAGGCCTAAGGAAAATTTAATATATTAGATAAGAACAACATGAAACATGATTTAGGGCTAACAAATTTGTTCTGATTATTTAAAATATTTCATCACTACCTATATGGTGAGAAGTGTGACATATATAACAATCATAAGAGTCCAATGAATATTTTATAAACAAGGAACCAAAAATTCAAATTAAATGGTTAGATATTATCAAGAATATTTTTTACTCTATTCATTACCACCCTGGAAATGAGTATAAGGATGATGATGTTCATAATAATAAAAAAGAACATCCTACAATAAAAATGATTTTATTCAAGAAAGACTCTATCATCACATATATGAAAAATAATGTATTTGGAAATAATAATTATTGTGATTACAACAACATTTATCAGATGATTTCCAAACCATATACAATTAGGAGAACAAGGAGGAATAAAATAATTATCTAGATATTCAATAAAATATAAAAAAACTAATGGAAGGGAGGCAACATGAGTTACACATCTATTATGATAGTGTTCTATTATTTGGAAGTATGATTATTGTTCCTTAATTGATTGATATATATAATAAGCTATTGGATATTAAAAATATACCATATTTCTCTATCCATACAATAATCCCCAATATATTCCATGATATTTGAGAAATATTCTTCTATGAATACATTAAAATGGATATTATGGAATATATATCAATGTGAATATTATGTAATAAAGTTAAATAATAATGATAAAAGTTAAACCTGATAATGAAAACATTTATTATGCTCAGATGGAAATGGAAGAATATAATTATGTACTTCATCACTGGTCTACCAATGAAATCCAAATGAAACAATGCGACCAGGGTTGTGGGGGATCAAATAACCAGACTACTAAAATAATTTCTATTCGAGGATATATACCACATGAAGAACATTCCACGAAACATGTAATGGAAGTGGTGAGGTGGAATGAGGTTCTTCTTATGATCATATCTAGTCATGATCCATGATTAAAATATAAATTCATGAGATATCATAAACATGGATTAAGTACTAAATTGAGTTTTAACATGACCTATCAACCCTAAATTAATGAAAAATAATAAATTACTATACATGATCCTCCCATTCATGACATGATCTCCAAGTCTATGAAAAGAAACCAACACTAAGTGCAAGACGTGTACTTCATGTACACGGCGTATACCTGTTCCGCAGTCAGTAGTAATCCTAGAAAAGTAATATAAATTGATTTCTAAATCCAGAAGGGAACATAGAATAATGGGATACATATCCGATCAAGGTAATGGGATGTTAGAATCAACAATCAATTGTCTTTATATAATTATATACCAACTATCATCAAATCATACAACATGAAATTAAATGGCCGTGTAATTGTATATAACACTATAATAAGTTATTTACTAATAACAATAAAAAAGAAAAAATTTCGTAAGAAATATAATAACAAACATATTCTTATTATTCTTGAACATAAAGAATGCACGTAATGATTCAAAATCATGTTAATAGAATTTAATTTAAGAACAATATTTTAATGTTTCTCTTAATGAACACATTCCCAGACTTTTTCTTATTTGATAAAAAAAGTTTTAATGAGGGTATTTATTAGTTTACAAAGAATTATTAAATCCATTTTTATACATTAATCTGTTTTTATAAAAAACAATTTATTGGAATATTCATGCAGTTTTCTAAATATGGTACTTTTTTACTTTTATGAAATGGGTAAAAGGGATGTTTTTTAACCTAACATCATGAGTTTATGTTCCAACCATCAGTATACCGTTAAGGTTTGAATTTTTATGTTTATTTCTCAAACTGATTTCTAGGAAAATTCTGTATTTAATATGTGTGTGCTTTTTATATTTAACTAAATTATATATTAAAGAAAATGAATATTTTATATCTAAAAGTGTTTTTAATATAGGTTTAGGAATATGCATTTCTCAAAATTCATAAAATGAAAATGTGAAAACTTATAGGTTTTATAGGGTAATTAATAATTATATGTGAAAATAGTGATTCATTTATAACTTATACAAAGGGTTGACTACCATTATAGTAAAAAAGTGATCCCGATACAATATACACATTTGGTGTGCACAAATAGTGCCATTTGAGATCGTTATAGTATTTTTTGAACCTAGATATCTTGTAAATGAATTGGAAAATGTAAATTTTCTTTTATGGAAATAAGGAGGGGGTTGTCTACAAGTTTCTCCGATGGATTTAACTTGTCTTTATTAATTTTTATACCTAGTTCAAAAATGTTATTAATATTATTCCTTATGATTAAAAATGTTTTTTATTTTCTCCATATGATATTTAAAAGTTTTATTTTAGAAAATATTATTTTTTCATGTGAATATTATTTAATTTACTTACTACAATATCATTTTGGTCAAATTAAATATTTAGTTGGTTTTATTATTTTTCTGATATATAATTATTTATTCTATTTTATGTACCTTATTAAGATTTTTGAGCTCATCCCATGTATTTAATATGTTTTTTGTAAGATATTAATAATTTCTATGAACATGGAATGCATAAAGATGAAATTATAAATGATTATTCCTAAAATATAATTCATTTTTTATTATTAAATTTTTCATATAGTAGAAAATTGAAACTGAGTTGAAGTGTTAGGACATATTTTATGGGTTTATAATGTATTAGTAATATCCCAATTCCCCCAACATATAAAAAAATGATATTTGGTTTGGAAATAATGTTATATATTGTCTAATGGAAATAAAAAATTATATTTTTATATCTCGGTCCATAAACATGAATATGTGTATAAAAGATTATTTGGATGGATGATGTGGTTATTTTAAATCAGTTATCTTAGCCAATATGTTTGTTCCCCCACCTAGAAATATGTTTTCACATTTATAATATAATGAAATAAATGTTATTTTTTTTTGAAATGATCTTATTTATATTGAATAATAATTTATTTTCATTCTCTTATTCAAATAATATTGAAAAGTCCACTCTTGTTATGGTTTCATTACAACCTCCATCAACCAACACAATTCATTTCCCATAACCACTATTTATGGATTATTTTTCAAGTCTATTTTTATGAATTTAATTAATATTTATGATTCATATAAAATTACACAATTAAAAACCATGATATGTGTTAATATTTATAAAAACAATTGGTTTTTGAAAATTTTACCAACATAAATGCTTATACAAATATATTTTTCTTCAATTGATTACATATTTTAATTTCTATTGAACATTTTAAAGTAGGTGATACTTGATTGAACAAAAAATAAATCTATACACTATTGGAGATAAAGAAACTATTTCATGGAACGTTTAACCATTTTCCATAAAGTGGATTGGTTTTATATAAATTGACCAATCCCTCCCAAATGGTCGATAAAAGGGTCAAATATTAAATAAAGTAATGATATATGATATAAAACATACTTTATAAATTAGATGTAACTAAAAAATATCGGATTAAAGACTTTAATAGTTATAAATTTTTTATTTAGAGGTATAGAATCACTAACCATGAACATATGGAATCTATGATTTTGTTATTAGTATCATTGTCAATTCATTTTAAATTGATTCTTTTTATAAAAATAATAATATTTTACATGGAAAAATGATAACTTATTTACTTATGATTTCATAAATATTTTTTATATTAGGCTTTTCAATTTTTTATCAATCCTCTTTATATCTCCCAACATTCAATCATTATGTAACCTTTCTGCATTTACAATAACATAATATTATGTTATATATTTTCATCCATTATTATTGAAATTAATCCATTTATGATTGTTTTCTTCCACAATATTATTGATTTAAATTTTAAAAAATCATAATTTTCTATGGTTTACATGTCTCCCTCAAATTTCACTTATTTTTAATTTCACTTTCTTTTGGAATATTTCATATGGGTATAGTTGACCATTTCTCTATATTATAAGTGATAAATCAATTCCACAATATCCATATTTTTTATATAATTACAAGAATAAGTTTATATGTAAACTATTACTTATGGTATGTCTGCATTACCATTGAATATATTTACCATTAATCAAAAAGAATATTTTTATCATTTTCAACATGGGTTACATTGTACTTTATTAACAAAAGTGTAAAAATATTCCAATTTTACCATTTACCGCATGAGCTCCTTTTACCACTTTTTTGCGCATTCGAAATTATTAATCTTCCATCATATGTTCCCAAGTGGCCTCAATTAAAATCATATTCCGAATAGTTTTTATTTTATCATTCTAAAAAATATATATTAAAAAAATAATGGTATTTCATTCGGTATTTCTATATTTTTACCATTCACACCTCATTTTTAATTTATAAAATCTATTATTTTTTATTTTTAATATTTAATATTATTCAAAAAATGTAGTTTTTAATTTAATCTCTTCAACCCTTGTAATGCATAATTTATGTGAGTTTTATGTTTTTCCACAATTTTACAAAATTTAATGAACAGGTTTACATATTTCACTCAATTTTTAATCAATAAATCTATAAAATATTCTTGTAATAGAGTTAGGTTTAATGTATTACCCACTACATTCTATTTTTAATTTATTTTTATAACCTCGCCTTGTTTATTAGGGTGATGTTGTTTACAAATATTTTTTACTATCTTTCGTGACATTATATTCTCATCCATGTTTATATTCATTGATTACAATGATATGTTCTATAATAAATACAGTAATATAATATTGGACTATCGAGAATTTGATTTAGATCATACTCAATAATACATTTCTTTTCAATTTGATTGGTTCTTAATAATAATGTTATTCCATTTATTGATTTATTAAAATGGTAATAATTTGAATACATGTTATTTCTATATGGATATTTATTGATTATTAATTCTTATTGGTTATGTATTTTATTTTCTATTAATTCCTTCACATTGTTAATTCATTGGGTATATTTAGTGATATACAGTGAATGAAATTATATAACCTATCGATGAATTAGTAGGACTCATTAATAAAACTAGTTTGGATATTTGGTTAAAAAATTATTTTTATTAACATGTCCTATTCATAATAAAGATTGATGAAATTTTTTTGATGTCCCCTATTAAATATTACATTAATCGGAAATATATTACTTATTTACATGTGATTTTTATATTCTTATGTTATTGATGGATATATAATATTTCACTTTAGGAGTTGGATTATTTTTATTATTATTTATTCCTTCTATATTGTTCATGCTTTATTTATTCAGTGATTGGTTCCATTATTGGCTACACCATACGAAGTGTTTAAGAATATAATTATTATATTTTCATTTCCCTGGGTTATGAATAAGTTTATTAACTATGATATACCTAGAGGATTTTCATGAATGGGTAATATTGATTGATAGGAGGGAGAATTGTTTCTAAATAAGAAATCACAATTTTATTTTCGAAAAATTATTATTGCTGGAGAATGATATGGGATAAATCATTAAATCCTTTATATTAATACTATAATACTATAATCCATAAGTTTTTTATATATGTAACTCAAAATTATTTTTCTTATACTATAATAATTGATTGTCAAATTTGGGTAACCATAATCCATATCCAACAAACTTTAAAATTGTATTATTTTATAATTCGATCTAAGAATATATGTATGGGGAATCCCACAATTGATTCTTCTAAGATAAATTTTAAGAGGTAATATTCATACTCTTGAAAATAGATCTAGTCCCCATGTTCCACACTTAAACAACCACCATTTACCACATGTTCTTCAATTATTAAAGCTAATGTTGTAAAGAATTATTCTTCACATCCTCCCCATAACGAGGAAAGGGCCATGTTTTTTATGAATAAATCACTCGGTTAATATTAATTAACTATTGTACCATATAAATATGTGTCAGATATATTTATTGATATTCTACACAATTTAAAATATCATTAATCCATCCTTGGAGTTCAATCCAGTAGTGAACTACACTAGTTTATATGAATGTGGTAATTTTCCATTATTCATCCCATCATACAATGTATCACAGTCAATTTTTAATCATAATAAACAATATATAATCCCCATGGTAATCATATTTATCATGTATTGGGGTAAAATGATGGATGAATTCATCACAAAAAGTTTCATCATATCCCCCTGGAGAGATCAATGTTAGGGCATAACTGTTGAGATCTCAAATTTTACCATTTGATCATATTTAAAAAATAATAATATGTGTCAGAAATTTAAAACAACACATCAATCCTTATTTTAGTGATAGATAATGAAAAATATATTTCATCAAGTGAGTGAATGTTTATATGTACATCACAGTTTCCTTACATAAAAATAATAATGTTCTTCAAAGGATCAAAATAGAAAAGGATGCAGATTCGATACGCCATCAAAATTATTATCCCTTCTAACGATTCATATTTATTATAATTAATATATCATTCATAATTATCTTTTTTATATACTAAAATTAAAATTTGAAAAATATGGACCCCACAGCACCAAAATACTCTCTCCAGTCAGGAAGAAAACCTAAGCCCTATGCACTATCTTTATAAATGAATATAATCCATCTATATCTTGGAAATATATATATATATATTAAATTGGACATGAGCATGTGTCCACATATCTAAATAATGATTGAATTATAGACATATTGATCTTCTAAAATTAAAGTGACCTAAGTAAGAAATTTTGAATTATAATCCAAATTATTATATATATAACAAAATAATGGGATATCTGATTGAATATTTCTCAATTATAAATGGTTAGATACAAAATTTAAATGATGAGGTCTTGATAGAGTTTTAGAATCTAGAGGCATGTGGAATGTCAAATATAGACAATACCAATCCAATATAATGAAACAAGCCTTATGAATAATGTTATATAAGTTCCAACATCATGATATTAAACATTACATTATTACCTCATAGGTGTACAATGTTAGACTACATGAAATGTTGTTTACAAAACATGAACACCCATCTTTATTAGAATGTGATAACATTATCCCCTATCAATATATCTATATCCATTCAAGGATTATCATTGTATATTTTAATTTACTCATTAATATTTACTAAGGTAAACTCCCCATTACATAAAAGAACTACATGTGGCCTGATTTGAATTATTATGGGATAAATAATGACCTTTAGACCCAAGATTCATTCATCAGTTAGAATACAATTTTGATTAGTCGTGCTACGTAGGATGTCACTCATTGATGTTGAATTTCATATAAAACAAATAAATGTAACATATACACCCATTTTCCCATACATAGGAGAATATACATACAAGGACCATGTACGGACTTTTTTTGGATTGATTATTTTTATTTTGATGATATGTATTGATATCCAAACAGATTGATCCAAAAATAGGAATTACCCAATCAAGTCACATCTTTATCATAGTTTCTGGACAATAAAATTCAAACAATGTTTCTCTATATATGTCTAACACTGTTATAAATCCTTCTTAATTTATATTTTATGTGATCCAGACATTACATAACCTTATACATGATGGCACTGTTCATATTAACCTAAAATACATAGCATAAATAAATTAGTTCTATGAATTTAAGATTCATATAATTTCATCCTCAATATGTTACATTAACCAACACAACCATAATTCTAGATACATGACTCTAAACTACCTATATTATTTTTCAAGAAGCATTTCATGAAACTACATATGCCACATCAACTCGAAAAGAATTTAAAATACATATATTTACTCCTTGTCATAAGGAATTTAACTGAAATACATATTTCAAACCTACATATACTTTATTCATTTTTATATATTAAAAATATCTACATTCATTGTTTTTATTATAGGTGTTTACCAAAACATGTAGACTTTTCCTCAATAGGCATACACTAGAAAAATGATTTTAAAACTAGTCCTTTTAGGTGACCACATTTTCATTGGGATTCATTACATTTAATATTAGTAAAACAACCAATTACCTTACTAATATATTACCCATGATTTAGATCGTTGTAGTGTATACAATACCATCATTTAGAACAATATATAGCTTGATTTTAATTCTCCCAATAATATAATAATGTCTAGATCTCCATTTGTGGGACTAACCACAAAATTCAATAACCATACACTCCCCCATTCTGTGGAATTAAAATAAAATGGACATTGTATTCATTGATGTATGACCACAAAATTCCCTTCACTCAGCCAAAACTAGACAACAATAAATTAAAAATCTCTTACATTACATTAAGAAACACACACATAGACAATCATGATCCTCCGTATACCTTTTATTCAACCAATATATTAGGGGAAACCAGTTCCATTTGTGTGGTACGTAACTAATCCAATCATCTCTATGTGTTCCCTTGAAAAGGCAGATGTGACAATCTAAAAAAATATTTGATGATGATATGTTCTCTATTTTAATTATGTAATTTATAAAATTTCTAACAGTTTATCACAATGATCATATCTCATGTGTGTTTATGGGTAGTGGAAAATTATGACAATAATCTTAATTAATATTCATTATAATAAAACTAATAGAGACTAATTTTATTGATACATGATATTAAAATACACAACACATTGTTTTTTTGGTAATAAATTAATATGTATGATGTTTTTCTTTCTAGAATTCACTATACTATAAGACATGTTTTTATTTACTATAATGGTAAACTATATGTTATATTTTCAACATGAAATGACCATAAAATACTAGGGGGTTTTATATAATTCCTCAAATGGAAGAACCTTATATGTATTCTGTATATCTAATGACAAACACCCCCATTACATCTTAGTCCATCAATAAATTTCATGGGAATATTATGTCATCATTCACTATAGTTTTGATATATTCTATTTTTACAAATTGATTTTCAAGAACATGATGGTTTTTCTATAGAATATATTATCATGTTTTGGACACACAATCTTTTTAAAAAGTTAAATTAAAATATTTATGTTCATTTAATGATCATTAGAAATAATTTGTTTGGATATACCTCTCAGTATCCAACATCACATGAACTTTTAATGTGCTTCATAAAATATTTGAACATAACTCCATTCGATTTGTTAAAAAATATTTTTTCCCTTGATCTTCTATGTAACATATTATTTTTGTTTTAGTCCAAGTGGAACGGTAACCCATAACCCCTTGTGTTATTCCCAGTTGGTGGATCCATGTCTCTCCCTTACATATGGTAAATCATCGCCCACTAGTCTTATTGTTTGTGAAAATTTTAAATATTATTAATAATCATCATACTCATGTTAGTTATCATTTAATCATCCCAAATATAGTAATATGATGAAATAAGTTAATTCATACATATTTCAATTATTGAGAATAATTAAAAAAATTTCTTTTTTATTAAATTAGTCATAATAGACACAATTGAGAAGGCTCTTTGTCACATGTAAAAAATAATAATTGGTTATTTATAAATTTTTAATATAATAATCATAATATCATAAATGAGTAATAGTATTTATAATAGAAATCCAAGTCACATGCCTTTAATCTACATGAAATTTGGTCCCCCTTACATCACATTAAACAATATAAAGTTGTTCTTTACAAGAGACCTAAAATAATAATATAAATGTTATATATATATATATAAGAATCCATATATGTGACATCCAGGACCTATGATCCACCCTGAATTTCCCCAAGACTGATTTTACACATGGACTCAAGCATGGCTCCATGTATTCCAGTGGCAATCGACTAACAGTGAGGGCCAAGGGTGTTTACATATGAAGACTGTACCTTCATAATCATAGTGCATCACGTCATGTAATTAATAAATGGTAAATAGTGGAAGAGTGATATTAAAGAATAACCTAACTAAATAAGACATCAATAACTAAAATCATATAATAAAACTTAATATTTGGAAACAGAATCACATAAAAAAAAGATAATAATTATGCCATGTCCTTATAAAGAAGAAAAATATGGATACAAGTCATCATACAATACATTATCTAAAAAATTATCAAAAGAAAGACAAAAACTATCCAGAATCATAAGAACTATCCATATCATCTATGCCCATGCTCGATTGTCTAGAAATCAGTCAATACTGGGTGTTCAATGAAGGACACATCCCCTTGAAATAACATATATACGTTCACTCTTAGAGGTTACCATCAACATACCATATATGATATGAAATAAATGTGAGCAAGCCACCACCATTAATTTATACAAAATATATTATGTAATATATAAACTAAAATATAGTGCATGTATATATAAATGTACGGAATAATTTAAAAATAACCAAGAAATTTATCAACATCCGTATGTAATGTCTTTGAACAAAGAATCGCTTAATTCATTCATTTATGTTCAATTTATAAATATTTGTCAAATTATATGTAACAACATTGATAGTATCAAAAAAACTATGATAAGGTCGGGTCTGAGATATAATAGGGTATCCTATAATTATAATAATAATATAGATTTTCCAATTTATTAGCTAGGCATCCATGACCTCAAGGGTCGATTTGACTCAGTAATATCATGTATCGTATCTATAAGGGGTTTGAGCATTATCCAAGGGGTTTTATCCATTGTATTCCACAGTAAATAGTTGTACTTGAGTCCATGGGTCTCATCGGGGGTAAAATATGATGAGAATTCCTAGTCCAAATGTGTCAATTCCCTTGTTTCATATGTGAAAATGACATCATTCTATATCTATGTAGTGTATTTATGGAATCTTAACATAAAGATTATTGTGATGGTGTCCTATTGCTATAATAAAGGTATTATTTAGTAATAAAGAACCAGTTTTTGCGGTGGGGTTCTCCCATAGAAACTATATCCTTCAATCATAATGGTTTCTTAGGATTTATCAAAGCATTCCCTCGATAATCCTAGGATAGAATAATTCTACCACTCCTATAATAATGAAATGGTAAATATTCTATAGGCACCATACACAAGATTCATTATATAAATTAGGATATGTAATACTCATTCTTGTCAATTATTCAATATGTTCATTCCATTAAAATCCTTACTAAGTATCAATTCTATGAAGGACATGAAACCATTATATACATTAGTTAATTAATCAATAATTAGGTTCACTTTTCTACCGTCCATTAAAAATAGAAATGTGTCCTATATACATGAAACTAGAACATTTATTTAATCCAATTGATACATATATTATAATTTCGATTTACATTATGTTTCATTTATTATAATGAAACTATTTATATGAAATGTTCAAGTGGGAACTTTGTATTATTGAAACTATAAACTCATACTTAAAATAATTAAAAATATTAATTACCGTTACAGTGGTCAAGACACCCACCTAAATGGTTTCATAGGTAAAACAACATGGGTTACCATGTAATTGCAAAGAAGTCACCGTACATGGCGTATTAGGAGTAGAAACGTTAAACACCAATGGTGTAATTATCATATATAACAAGTGATTGATAATAACAGTGTGATGATAAAATAAAATACATATAAATTAAATAGGAAACACCTGATTGAATCACTGTGTGCACAATAATGGATTCTTTTTAAATGAGGACACTTATGGGAAGAGTCATATTCCACTTACTATAAGATATTAAATCTATCAAAATTTTTCATCAGCCATTATTTTTTCAAAGATCATAAGAAATTTGAAAATTGGATCAATTATAAAAAATATAGAATATCACCCTTCATCTAAACTACATCATTGAGGATAAAAAATGATGAGCGGAGAAATATAAAGGATGAGATTACCTAGAGTAATCAAAAGAGATGAATGAAAGTAAAATATGACTTCAAAAAATAAAAAATGATAAAACTCTATTATGAGGGAATTTTGAGAGATCAAATATGAAGAAATGTGCTCATTTTGTCCAATGTAGGGGAAATTAGAGTAAAAGAATGTTTCACCATGTTTTAATGGAAAACTATTAAATTTACACAAAATATATTAGTAGAATGGTTAACCACACAGTTGTCCATACAATGATCCAAATGTTCACCTCCCACTTCCTAATTAGGGATGTTGTATAGTTCCATGTGAATGGTTTGACTAATTGTGTGAAATACATATTGTAGGATCTGTAATATGTTGCTGATATACCTACGTGGGTGTGCTGACCTTGGAGAAAAACTGGGGTAGACTGTGTGACCTACCATTCTTCAATGTCTATATATTTCCTGGTTAGGGAATCCATGAACACTAGCTCTCATAGATTCTTTAATCAAAACAGACTAGTGCTTTTCTCCACTGATCGGGGATCCAAGGTTTCATCAATCTCATGAAACTACGGAAAATATTGTTAGATTGTTTTTCATCCATATTAGGCTCAATGAACTAGACCATGAAAAAAATTAAAGGTCCCATAATTGATTGAAAATATGGGTTCTTACACTATACACCCTTTAGAGAACATTTCCCCATGTTCACCTACTAAGGGTGGAAAATTTTATTTGAGAATAACAATGACCATTGGGCACAAACACCAAACATTCGGTCAAATGTCTCATTTTACATGTTTGGGCTACCATAACTCCAATAATAAGTGGATAATACATAATCATATATTTATTTTTATTTGATTTATGATCTATATAGGACTATTCAGAAAAATGGAATCATCATAAAACATATCCTCTTTGGGATGAAATTATGATATGGGTTGGTCTAATAACAAAATAATATATCTAACTTGGAAGAATTTGATCATGGAAGTTTACCTATGTGGTGGTATAAATCGATATTACACGAAAATGACTCTATTGATGATATAAAATGTACCAGTATATCATGAGGACAATATTAATTTTCATTATATCCATATATTCCCCAACATTGGAGTTACATGTTGGAAAAAATGATCTCAGGTCACGAACTCCATAGGACAGAAAGAGTTATTGACTTACTATTTCTATCTAAACTGATTAGTAATACCAAACTCCCTTATCTACAAATATTGTTATAAATACTCCTATGTGAGATGAGAACCATGTATTATTAATCATACTCCCTCAAATATCCTAATAAGTTAAGAGTACTACATACCTTATAAGGCCTTAATAAGAGAAATCAGAATCCTCAATTGAAAAAAAAATTATTAAAGGAAAATTCAATTCGGGGGATATGATTTCCATAAGAAAAAATGAAAAATAAAATTACAAATGACAAATTAGTTTCTTCTAATAACTATATTTTAAATTCTTAATGGCCATTAGTATGAGGCTAAAGAGTTGTGCTTAGAAGAACCTACAAACCCATAGTGATCTGCAACCCCTTAAAGAATTTTGACTTGATCTGATAATCCCTCTATAAATTATATAATGAAGGACATTTTTTAGATGAATGATCTCATGGACATATATACATACAAGATCATAAACTAATAAAGTATTATAGATAAGAAGGAAGTGGGAAACATTCATCAGTTAATCCTAAATAACCAAAAGTGTGTCTCTACATCAAGGAAACCTCAAAAAGTTAAAAAAGATTAAAATAGCCATCCTATTTAAATTATAAGACATGTAATGGACGTAACAAGAAAATATTTCACTGGTGATCCAAAATCACCTACTAGTTGGTCAGATACCATGTGATAAAACTTTTAATTTGACATTTCATCCAAGTACACAAATATTGGTGTCACACATCTCAAGGCGTCTTAGAGATTCCTGGATGAACTGACCACTTAGAATTCTAGGAATCAAACATTATTTTCTCCCTCATATCTATAGTACCCTTAAGTCCCCATTCATATGGAGGACACTATCACTGTATACCAAAAAATCTAGAGGGAGGTCGTCAGCCAAAATACACTCCCCTAGATCCAATCCTTGTGGATCTAAAAAAATCATTTTCTATTCACCATGGAAAAAAATAATAGGTAACTATCAAGTATTATAGATTTTAATGCTCATGAAAATCATGTAAATTTAGATTTAACTCAGAATAAATTTCTATAATTTTTCATTCACAGCTGGATTACTATATAGATTGAGCCTGGTTTTTTTTAAATCAATACATCTGCTACTGAATATCATTTTCCAGTAATATAAAAATTCTCAAAATCTATGTTCATGTGGTTTTAAGCCAATATATATATATATATATTAGATTCATTAAAAAAAATTAAATTTATATTTTAGTATCTTTTCATCTATATATAACATTAATCTCTCACCCATCAGATAGTGTCTTCGTCAACATAAATCATGGATAAATACTCTAAACATGAGATCATGCATGAGGTAATTTTTCTTATGATGTTCAACTACAATGATCTGTATGCAACAAGTCAGTACCCCTACATTATCACTATATCAATAATGACTCTTGATTCATCCTAGAACATTTTGTTGTATATTTTATGTTCTATAAGATTCAAAAAAAGTGTTGAGCTAAGCCTTCCATACAACTCCTCAAATTATTTATCACATTCTTATGACAATAGGAACATGGAATCATTCATCATAAGTCCATTATGTGTTGAATAGATTTTTGAACAATCCTTTATGAAATTCATGTAATTTCTAACCATCCTAATGAAATTTCGTATATCAATTTTCTGGAATATCTCCCTAAAAAACAAAACAGTAACCTTCTATGGTTCAACGAAAAATCTCGATTCATTGATAATACAACCCTTGAAGAGATCCTTATTAATAAAGAAGTGGAAATTAGAAATACTTTCATATACCTGGTTCTCTTTTAGTGTATTCATAAGGATATGAAGATATGTATCATGGTATTTACAGGTGTGATAACACACTATAACATCATCCACAATAACCATGAAAAATAAATCTAGATAGGGATGTTAAACCCTATTCATCAAGTTTAGGAATATATAATGAACATTTGTATAACTGATGGTAAGAATAAGAAACTCATATAGTCCATACCTACTATGGATTGTTGTATGAGGTATTTATGATGGCCTTAATAGCATATGACGAAGTCCAGATATCGGGTAAAAATTATAGAATAACATATCCCCTAGAATATTGTTAAAGTGATGATATATTTGAGGAACTTTGTATCATTTCCTAATCAAAATCTAGTTCAACCATTGATAATCCACACATAAATGAAGGTTCCTATCATTCATCATAGAAAAAACACCAGTGAACACCAAAAGGATGTACTAGGCTATATAAAAATGGTGTCCCTTAATTCCTAAAATTATCTCTTAAGCTCCAGGAGCTCATTAGGGAGAGTCATATTTAGAGGAATGGATGCAAGTGATTCCCATGGAGTAATTTTGATCCAAAAATATTCATCACTCTAAGGAGGAAAGACAGAAAAATTATGAAAATTTTCATTGAAATGGTCTACCAATGGAGTATAAACTATCATATATACTCCCTGACCCACAATGAAAATACAAGAAATATTGGACCAAACATCACATATACCATGATGATCTGGTCAAACTCTACTGGCCTCAACATCCCACTCACACAGGTGGAGATAACTACTTATTTATAATGATGTAAATGATAACCACTGGTGATAGAAGTTAAAAAATTGTTCATATGGAACAAAAAAGTCTATCATGATAATGTTCTTAAGGTAGATCATCTTGAAAAAAATGTCCATAAGAAGGGTTAACTACCTTTCTCAAAGGGGAAGCCTCTTTATGGGAAAAGTTTTTTTGATCACTCTCCCAATTGCATGTACTGAGTTATAAAAACTTATTAATAATGAATATATATATTGATACCTTTCTTTAATGAAATAGAGATAAAAGAGTATGCTGGAATTTAAACTAATAAAGAAGATATAATAGTTGAGGCTACTGGAATAATACATCATATTGTCATTGGTCTTGTACTCTGAACCTCAAGTATCAGTTGTAATGAATGGAAATTTCCTGGCCCATGACCATTTAATGAGACATGACTACCCTGGGGAGGTCATTTCTGCTATATCCCATTATTAAATGTTTTAATACCACATATATGACCTCCTCATCTACTTGTTCTAGATGTTCTTCTCCAACTTACCACCTGATGAGGAAAAATAATAATTCCCCTAATAGGGGAGCTAGTAGGGAAACAAATTCATCGGAAGAAAATGGAGCGGTTTGATATAATATCTAAGGATCTCAAACATCACTAATATTAAGGCACTCTAGAGGGTGTCTCTCACACAGAGGCTTCATATGCCCCAACCCTCAACACTGATGTCATATAAATGAGCATCCATTGTGGTAAATCTTACCAACATTTCTTTGAAGGTAATATTCAAGTAAATTCTTCATGCAAATAGATGAAATACTATCCAACCTCATCACTAAACCTCTATTCCTATAACTATCAAACTCTCTCGGGTTATACTCATTGATAAGAGTCAGATTGAATATCTTGTTAAAATTATGTAGGAGAATGTCATTATCCTGAGTACAAATGGAATATTTAATCCCATCCATGAATAATCTAGCATGAAATAACCCACAAAAAGATAATTGTGTCAAAATGAATTATAACCCGCGAAAATGTTCGGAATAATCCATGACTGACATAGATCTCTTCTCCACCTGCATGAACTGACATTCAATGTCTTCTTTCAAATTTTAAGGATTGAATTACTCATAGAAGATAGACCCAATGTTATCCCATAGCATTCCTTGATGAAAACCATCCTTGTAAATCACATTCCACCAATTCCATGTAAAATTTAACAATATAGAGGTAGAAATCACGTGCCTCCTCTATTGAGGTTTCTTTATGTACATGAAGAAATATTAAGTGGCCTATATCCTTGACACAAAATCTTATGGATTGAATACCCCATGACGATGAGAGGTTGTTGTTGTTATAAAACTTGAGTAAAATTGTCTATAGTAGGTTCAAGTATTGTAGAATCATGTATGGAACATAGACCAACTAGAAATCTCTCATGAAGTAGTGAGTTAGTTCCCATATTCGGTTTAATAGGAAGTGCCTCATGTATCACTCCTATAGGAACAAGGCCCATAATCTCTAGAGCATGATCATTTCCACCTTCTGGGTGCACGACATGAGTACATGATGGTGAAATATATATAAAATTACAATAACATGCCTCATATAAATATACATGATTAGATAGATAAACTTATAGAGGAATAAGTTAAGAATATATGCTCACTTAACATGGTATAATAGTCCAACTACCGACTTAGATGTCTCGTTATTGGAGTGTGTTCATGTTAAATTCACAGATGTTCGACTAGGTGAAATGGTAAGTCACATGTTTCCATTTCAATTATTTGTAGTCATATCTTTTTATAAGTCAGTATTTTCATTTTTTGCATTATATATTACACATATATTAAGAATTTATTTAAAATTCATTGTCATTCCCACTGGATAAGGAACCATTAAACTTAGCACTGAAATCATCACCAAAATAATGACCATCAAACATACTTACATTTGGTATTATAATGTAACAGATAATATACCATGGAATAACTTGGAAAGTCACCCATTCCAATTAAGTAGGTCTCTTAATCCTCAATAATTGATATTTGGAACCACTAAATAGCATATTAAGAGCGCATAATGTAACTAGATGTATGTAGCTGATATGTGTAGAAACTAGAAATTTGATTTGAACGAAAAACCTATACAGGAAGAACAGTTTATAATGATACTGGCACATTAAATATTCAATCCCTAATGTGGTAGGCGATTTTATGAGAACAAGAGTGTATATAAAAACCAAGGATCACTCATAAATAACAAGAAACACATGAAATGAAAACAATGTAATTAACCAAAATGGAATTACTTATGCATGTAATGTGAATTATTGATTCCTATAATGAGGAATGATTGATGATTCTGTTCCCTTAATTAATTGGGAAAATGAAAATATAAATAAATCATATCAAACATTAGAACCCATATTCATCGCCCAAGAGTGAATGGATATCAACTATAATAAGTGAAATATAAAAGGAACATATTATTTTAGGAAACTCAGTATTTACACGGAATGTGGGAAACATACTCCCAATCATGTATTATAACCATGAAGATAAGTGTTCATAATATCCTATCTATTATCTCAAAATATCAAACTAATAAAGGAACATCATTGAAACCACATTTTAATATCATGTACTCAGGTTCCACTAAGGGTTCCCCGAGCATGATTGGTCAGATAGCCTAAAGCACAACATTATGTATCTAGAGACTATTGACTAGAAGCACAGTCATAGGGTGTATTCATGGTGTGTCTACTCTCTCATACCTAGATTTGATCAAAATAAATAAGTACTAATATGTAAATTGTGGAAGCATGTTTTCAAAAGAAGCATAGTTACAAAGAAGTAGATACTAAATGATCTACAAAAGAATAAAAAGAAATCCAAAAAGAACCCAGAATCCTAAGAATTGGCCAAGTCATAAGCTATAAAGCCCCATTCAAAATAATGTTGTAAATATTAGGTTTCCAAAGTTAGATACTTCACCATATAAACATTTTCATCAATGTGACCTACCTAGGAACCATCTGTGCATGTACTATGTTCTTCATTACGGTATGGATTATTTATTTTCAATAAATTCTTTTCATAAATTTTTAAATGAGGGATAAGATGAATTTTCCTTGAGGGATTGGCGGTATTAGGTTTTATTGGGGCTAGTTCGGATCCTGAAATAGAAGTTTATTAAGAAAAATACCTGGCACATGGCTAGTAAAACTATGTAGTGAAGTTCGCTTGGCCTAAAAAACAACATGAGACATGTGATGAAATATGGATTGTCCCTAATTGGTTGAAGAAACCATGCTAGAGGAGGTTCATGACCGTGTAGTTGGATTTTAAAATTTGGAATTGGGTTTTAGAATGGTTTGAACATGGTTAGTCAAACTGTGTGGGTACATATTATAGGTTCACCTTAGCTAAAGTAGACTATATATGGTTTTCTCACTATTTGAAGAATCCATTAAACATCACATTTTTGTCTCAATGTACACTTTTCACTCATTAAAAACTTATTTCCACTTAAATCTATTTATTTTTTACCCAAACAATAATAATGGAATATTGATTTATCAAAGAGAAGGGTTGGAATAACCTTGTCTGTTTCCCCTTAACATTTAATTTCTAGTTTATGCATGAATGACTTTTTTTATGCGAGTTCCCATTTTAGTTAAATAGAGCCTATTCCATGTGATGGGTTGTATAATATTGAGATGATTGATATAATTTTTTTTACAATGTGATTAATTATATGCAACACATCTATGGTTACCCCTTATTATGATGTAGTTCCATTAAGAATTAATTTCCCATTGTATTTTTTATTACCATGTGAGATAGATAGATACCATTCTCATAGGTAGTTTAGTTAGTCTTGAGAATCACATTATCATGATTTATTTATGTTAGTAATTGATTGGAAATCCTTTTTGAGTTGGCCAATGCTAGGATCCACATTCTGAGGTGAGTTTTAATTGACTAGTATTGATGTTGAACATCACATAATTAAATCATATTGATTAAATGGTGTTTAATTATAATTTTTAGGTCGTGGGTTACACATGTAATTGAATTATGATTGAAATGTATGGACTCATATGGCCTTGAATTTTGTTTTGCAATAGTGACGCTTGGACTTTATATATATATTTCCACGGATGGACTCAATGGGTAGGAACATTATATACCAAGCGATACATTGATTCATATCAGAATCACCTGAATGGACATAGGGGAATTTGAAAATATATGCCATGGGTGATACTTGGACTCCCTTTGTAGACCTCCAAGGATAAATTCGAATGGAAATAATGTTATACCACACCTAGAGAAATATGTGGGTACTTTAGAGGTTCGATGTGGACATGAATGTTGTGTGTTTTTTTATATTATACCTCATGTGATACATAGATTCCATCTTAGGAAGTCAAAGGACATGCTCTAGTTAATTAATTTACAATGTGTTAAATAACTTGAATGACATGTCTTCCATGAGAAATAAGAATCATATATTCAGTATTTACTTACACATTATAGATGGATTATTTTGGAATCCTTGGATACATGTCCTTATCAAAAATGCTAGGATATTCACTAGGTTCCATGACTAGATAATTAAATTTACTGTTACATTAATGAGTATGTTGAATGAAAAAAGACTAACTATTAAATTAGAGACTTATCTTTTTAATGAAACAGTTTAAATGAATAGGTTATAAAATAATAATGTAGTCTTTAATGGATGATTACTTTTGACTAATTCATTTACATATTTATTTGCATCGTGTACCCAATCTGATATATATATTCCCTGACAGATTGAAACCTAGCCTTGGGTTGTTTCATACGAGGATTTAGTCTCACACCATGTATGGGACACCATTCGATACCAAAATATTCTATATGATCGTAGTTGTTGATAAGGGAATATTCCCTACTATAGGTACTTGATTGTTTCTTAGGAGCATGGATACATGGGACTGAGCTGAGGCACTTCATGTTAGATACACACTTTTGGACCTTTTTTACTTTAGATTCTAGTATTTTAAGTGACGGTTGGGTACCATTTTTTTCTTCTTTGTCAGAGATATATGACATGTATCATCATTGTGTATATGATATGTCTTTTGGCATTTTTTATTTTATCAGTCTTACAACATTTTTTTATTTTCCAGTTATTATAAGTCACCCACTACTTGTATATTAAATATTCCAATGCATTACACTGTGGTAATAATGGAACAATCTCCCCACATGCTCCCCAACATTCTTAATACTAGTCGGGAGCCTATGGAATTTGGGGATATGTGCTTCAAGCCATGTGACCCAATTGGATTAGGCACTATTGAGTGGAATCTGGGTATCATATGTTACAGTGTTGCACAAGACCTAGGTTGTTTCTAGTTTTCATTAGTATTAAAACAAGATATATAGGTATAGTAAGGTAATGGATTGTTGTAATGATATATTCTAAGGTGTAGGTATCCAACATATAGGAAAATCTAAATTTCCTCGATTGAAATATATGTTTTCTGGATTTTGACTATTATAATTGATTTGAATCTAATGTTGGGTGACATAGTTTAGTTTTGATATTATTATTGAAATTACATGGGTTTAGTTGTTCTGATACTCAATGTAAAAAGGGTATTCCATCTCATGAATCATATATGGATATTTTTATAAATCACATGGAAATTGTTTTACCACGTCATTTAGGAGGTATTAAGTATTTCATGATGTTGTGATAGGTTCCTTGATAGATATGAAAACTTTTCTGATAGGTATATTTGGTGTTTTATGGCATGGATCATTTGGATTCCATGATCAGTTCCCTAGGGATTATTGGCCCTCGTGGATCATAATTGGAAAACAATTAGTTCAACCATGTATTTGAATTGTGATATAAATGTGAAATGAACATGAATTCAAATGAAAAAATAAATTGAATATGTGAATTGTAATGGGAAATGAATCGAGAAATGGAATTAGAATATTGAGAGTCTTATGGAATAGAACTAGACCAAACCTGAAGTTCGTATTAGGTTTTGTTGTTGTATCTCTCACTTATAATTGATCTTTACTTCACCAAGACCTAACCCATGGAGAAATAATATGGTTGTGTTCATTTGTAAGAAGCCACATGAACCGTATTGTCATGAAACATCAAATTGATATCATTTTTTAGGGTTGATTTATGGTATAGGACAGAACCAAGTTCGTGTCTCAAAGAGTGTTGAAAGGATTAAAATATTCATTTTTAATAAAAACAACCTAAAATGGGGGTGATTTTGATTTTTTTAAGAAAATAAGTTAATGTAAATAGTTTAATAGTTCATGGATTAAGTTTGTTTTTTAAAAATTATAAGTGAAAGAGATCATTCCAAGTTCACTAAATATCTTGGATAGTTCATTGTTATGAAAATATTATAGGGCTTAATGTAATCTTTGGTTGAGGGTTGTCAATATAACAACTTCCCTCTTACCTCTTAAAAAGACGCTCCAAGAATCACCCCTTGACACATCAATCATGTTTCCAAGGTTTGGTTCAAAAAAAAAAGAAAACAGATACCAAGGACTTCTTAAATATCATATATATGTGGGTGATAAATGATTCTTTTGTTTCCCAATTGGAATAACCCAAGATTCCCACATGAAATATCAACCCAATCAGTATTGCAATAAAAACAATTTCAATTAATTATATAAATATAAATGAAATCAGGGGATAAGAATGTTCTGATAAAAAATACGTAAAATTTATATAACACAAATTAAACCGAACCATTAGAATAAAACATGATGGAACTCCCTCTCAAGCCTGTGTAGCTCCCTCAAAATGATCTTCCACCGTTTAGCTCTCCATTGATAGGAGGAGGAGGCTCAGTGGAACTCTTCCATCATACATGATCCTCAGACAAGGATAGGGGTCACTAGAAATTAATTAATGAGGAGAAGAATCCTTGGGGCCTCGAAATTATGAGAGCATTTCCTCCAATCAGAACACAAAAATGAGGATCCCAAGATTCTATTTTAAATGGAATTTGGAAGGTAGTTTTGGGAACACAGATTTTGTAAAACCACATGGACGCTCATTTTAGGTTGGTATTCATCCTTATATCTTTTTTAGAAAAACTAGAAAGGGTACTTGCCACCTCTTTTCTATCTAAATTGAATTTTTTTCTTCATTTGGACACCTAAATCTTGAGATATGGATAGATCATCGCCCATCACTTTTGACTTTGTGCAGATTCAGTGTGCTGGATAGATCAAACCTGATGCACCACTAGATGGCCGAATTAGGCTTGGATATATTCATATGAAATGTTTTTTACTTAATTTTGGACAATTCCATAACCTAAAATCCCATTTGGACACAAGTTTTTGTTGCAGTGTGCGGTTGAGTCAACTGGTGTGCTGGGATCCAGCGTAGTTTGGACAATTTTTATTAAACTTCATCATGGGCCCTCTATATCCCCTACACCTTCAATGAAATTGTCTAAAAAAGTAACATTTACATTTTTAATAGTAAAAACAAAAAAAAATGAATGAAAATTGAAGTGAAATTTGTTGTTATTTTTATAATTTTTAATACATTAATTGATTAGAACAATTTTTAAATGGTGAAAATGAATCTGTGAATCAAAGTAAAATCACAACCCTGCACATAAGCATCTTCACTCCTATGAAAATCCATATTTCCAAAAATTATTCATGTAGATATTTACAACTTCATAAATATTTAACATTAACTGAAAATGAAATTGTTGATATAAATGTGATCAAAGCCAAAATCACACTAAGGAGATATTATCAAGGATCATGGAAAAAGACATCTCATAAATTGTATCAGAATGAATTTCTAAGAGATTCATGACACTAATTGAACAAAATAATTCAATTTTTAATCATGTAAAAAATTCTCCATGTGTGTGTGTGTGATAACCACTTCATTCTATTCATTCCACATTCTATAGTGTAAATATATATTATTTTAAAAAAAATCTACTTACATGATCATTTCCTCTAAACCTACCCCACATTCCTTGCAAAAAAATTTCAAGACCTACTCAGTTAAGAATTTCCAGATGTAAAACCATAAGTTATTTATCTAGATATCCACATATGTTGTACATTTCATCAATACCCTCATTTATTTATTTGTTTTCAAAAGTTTCATGTAGAACAAATATCACACTTTTCTCTCAAACCATGTTTGATCTCCTCACAACACTAATTGTATTAATTATAACAAAAATAAAAGTCATGGAAGGGTGGTTTTTGACTAGGCTAGGGCACATCTTTTTTTTATGGCATACAACAGTCGGATAACAAGTACAGACTAATAAGTCAATCTGGTACCGTGATGAATAGTTCATATAAGGAAAAAATATAAGGAAATTTCATTTTTAATGGTTGATAAAATTTAACCAAAATTATATTTACCTTTCATTTTGTATGAAATTTTCACACTTCATGGTTGGGTCCAAAGATGTGTGGCGAGTTTAAATGAAATTATTTTTTTTAAATTACACAAAGGGAACCATTCTTCGCAAAGGATTCAAAAATAATAAAAACATTTATATGATCATCAAAAGACCAAATTTCATGAAAAGGAAAACCAAAATATTGAATTCATGATGTAATGAAAATATCATTAGAATTTATTTGTAATGATAAAATAACATGAAATAGATAAATTCCACATACATTGTCAATCACATCCCAGATTAAGAGGGATTCATTTCTGATGATAAAGTGGGCATCAAAATGTTACATTCTGGAAAAAAATTAAATGGGGATGTGGATAAAGTAAACATACTATTAAGAATGTTAAAACAAGAAAATATAATAATGATGATGAAAACTCCAAACTAAACCAGGAATTTTCCCCCACCCACATGTAATGTGTCCAGTATTCTCACAACAATAAATTAGAATGGAAGATGGAAAGATAGAAAAAAGTGGGTGTAATTCATATAATGAATCTTGAATTTGGAGTTCCTCTATCAGGGACTCTAGAATGGCTTCATGGAATACTTCAGCAGCTTCCCATTTATACTGAAGGTTTTCTTGGTTTCTTCATTTTGAACATGAATAACACCAAATAAAGAGTCATTGGTAATAGTGTATGGTCTCAACTAGTGACAAAGAATCTTACCAATATGCAACTTCATCCTTGTATTGTATAGAAGGACCTTATACAAAATGTGTATCTATCTATGAATGATGAGACAGTAATGTGTAGCCTTGGTTCCCCCCATATAAATCTAAGTGTATTCATATGAATCTAATACCATTTACTCCTCTAAAATCTGTAAATTCATTTGAGAAACTTCACCATAATGATTAGAATTTTGTTGTTTAATTGCTTAGTTGGCCTAATTCTTAATCTCAATAGGGTGGTGACAAGAATTTCCAAACACAATCTGATATGGTGACATTCCAATGAGAGATTTAAATGAAGAATGGTAAGAATATAACGAACCGTCAAGTATAAGACTCTAATCCTTTGTATTTGGAAGAACCATTTTTTGATGATTTTTTTACATCTCTATTCGACACCACGACTTGACAATTGGTTTTTGGGTAATAATATGTATACACCCAATGCCCAACCCCATAATAATGAAAAAGAGATTTCGTCGTTCTATTGTAGAAATAAGTACCCTAGTGACTAATGATGTTCCTTGGTAATCCAAACCTAAAATAGAATTGGGTTCTCAAAAATTCCACAACTTCCATAGAATAATTAGTCATTTTCAGCCATGAATCTACTAATTTTGAAACATAATCCCCTATTAGAAGAATGTAAAGGTTCCCAAATGAATTGGGGAATGTTCCTGCAAAGTCAATACCCCTAACATTAAAAATTACATGAAAGAGAAATGGTTGTTGTGGAATTTCATTTATTTTAGATACATTCCTCATTCATTGATAGCGAGTACAAGATTTAATGAAATAATGGGAATCACAAAAAACTATGTTTCCATAAGAGACTAGAATCAAAGACCTTACGAGCAGCCCATTGTTGACCAATGTGGCCCCCATATATGAGAGTGTGGAAAAACCTATGGAAATATTGGAACTTGATATCAGGAACATAATGTATAAGGAATTGATTACTACATGTGTTCCAATTGTATTTTTCATCCCATGTGTACAAATGGGACTCATGTTTTAGATGGTCAGCCATGTTTTTATTGAAATCAGTATGAATGCAAGATGCTACCAAATAATTGATAATTTCCCCAAACCAAGGAATATATTATTGCACTTAGTACAATTGTTCAACTAGAAACATGTCATTTATGGAAATATATGGGGTTGAGACAATGTCCGAGGATTGGTGGAAACTAATAATATGGGTAGCCACCACATTATATCCTCCATTTTTATCTCTAATTTCTAAATTGAAATATCAAAGTAGGAGCATCTAGTGAATGAGACATAGTTTGGCTTCTAGATTATTAATTTGATAAGGGAGTGAGTCATGGTCTAAGAACACAAGGAAATTGGACCTTAAGATATATTACCTAAATTTATCCAAGGAAACATAATGGAATGAAATTAATTTTCAGTAGTGGTGTATATTACATAGACAATGTCCAATGTATGTGATGCATAAAATTGATATGTTGAGCTTGGTCAACCATTTATGATAAGAATGCCCCAACTGTATAGTTAGGGGCATCACACATGACCAAAAATAGTAAATCCCTTCGAGGTGGATGAATTACTATAAGAGATGGGGGAATCCATTTTATCTTATTAAAATATTCCTCATTTTCATTAATGAAAAAATTTCATTTTTTGGAGTTATTGGGAGAGTGGTAGTGAAATTTTACTAAAGTCATAAATGAAACTACACTAAAATCTAGCATTACCTAGGAAATACTGTAAATCTAAAAAGAATTTGGGGAATGGTGGGGAAAAAATGACATCCACATTTGATTTATCAACATTGATAACATCCTTAGAATTGACTTGTCTATAAAAATACAATGTTGGTCTATGAAATGCAATTTCTCATAATCTAATATGAGATTAATTTCAATACATCGACATTTGAAAGAACTGAGAGTACTCAAAAATTGATCAATAATATATCCATAAATATGGAAATCATCCATGAATACTTCCATGAAATTCTCCATATAATCTGAAAAAATACTAACTGTGCATCGCTAAAAAATACCTAGAGCATTTCATTGTCCAAATGAAATCCAACTGTATGAAAATATTCTAAAGGGGAAAGTAATCGTTGTCTTTTCCTGATTCTCAGGGGAAATATAGGTCTCAAAGTATCCAGAACACCCATCTAGATAAAAGTAATGTGATATACCTACACTCCTCCCTTGCATTTGTCCAATGATTGTTAATAGGAAATGGTCTATCCTAGCGTGTTGGTTTAATCTAGGATTTTCTATACATAAATTCCAACTATTATGCAGACGAGTTGGAAGCAATTCATTGTATTCATTTTTTATTAATATCTGTCCAATTTTTATAGGATCTTCATTGTCTATACTTACCCATTGCCTGTCAATGATGGAGTAAATGATTCCAACAACCAAAAATATTATTACCACCTTCTTAATAACACCTAGGAGGTTTGGGTTTAAATGACATTGTAACTGACTCACTGGTTTATCCTCATTATTTAACAATATATATAGTGTAAAAATTAATAGGCTAATTCGAGGAATGTTAAGAAGTGTCCAACCTAAATCTTGTTAATACTCCATTAAATGTTCAAGAAACCACAATTCATTCTCATGTGGGACTGAACTAGAAATGATGATACGAAACATGTTTCTATTCTCTAGAAATAAATATTATAAATCTTGATTTTGTTTTTTAGTTCAAATTCAGGTACATTTTTGATTGATTGGAATGTGTGTGAATGTAAGAGTTCAATAATCCCATATAACTACAAAATATAATCATCCATAGATGAGGAATGAACTTTTACATGATTACTGGCATCATCGATGGTCATGTGATCCTTAGTGTTCAAGAAATCGTAAATTAATAAACATGAATGAAATTTTTTAGACAGGTAAAACATTCTACGAATGACTAATTTTATAGTATTTCAATCAATGCTGAAAACCAATAAAGGGGGTCAGGTGAATGAAAAAGAAGTGTTTTCAGGGCAAGGGAGTACATCGATTGAATTAACATAAAGAGAAGAATGTTCTTCTGAGGGGTTTTTCATTGAATAAATGATATTGAAGTGGGCATTATCACTCCCAAAACACCATAGATAATGTACCATTAATGACATTAATTATGTTTTTGGTAGTTTTTAGGGATGGTCTCTACAATACAATTGCGGTATTTCCATTCGTCTAATCTTCTTCCATTTTAGAATATAAAATCTGTAGGAAAAATTAAAATTATCACCCACACAAGAACATCATCTAACACACCTGAGGGGTGTACAGTAGAATAATTTTCTAATTTCATAGCCATTCTAGTGGGATTCTATTCTATGACCTGGAATGAAGATTAAATATAGTGAGGCATTGTGTTTTCTTAAGCATATAAATCAGTCGAAGGATGAGATAAGGAATACTCCTCAAAGGTGCATGGAATTAAAAATGTATAGGGATTGTTTAATTTGTTATGAAGTGATGTCTCTATAAAGGATGAGACATTAATCCCAATGCATACCTTCTAATCACCTCTAAGTCTCTTTCGGTTTGTATACATCACATTTAAAAACATGGAAAATCAGGGAATTTTTTTTCCTGGAATCAATCAAGTATATGTTAACCTGTAAATTTTTTGAATGTTTCTAATATTTACTTATCCTGATTACTTTCCTTCTGGTTTCATGGTTGGGGGGGGGGGGGGGGCTTCGTGGAAATTAAAGAGGAATGGTTGAGAAAAGTTAGTCATCAACCAACACAATCTTTCCTTTAGAAGTGCTTCTCTCAGGGAAAATATTTTCTTCATTTAGACCATTTTTAGTAGTGGTTGGGATAGTGGTTTCCTCAAGAGGGGATGACTTTATTATAGGTTTTATTTGGTTTTTAAGACGAGTCTTCCTCCTAAGGTTAATGAAAATAACGTTTCCTTTATCCCTAGGGATAACTACTGGTTGAGGGGGTAGTTTACCCAACCAATGACATTGAATTTTCCTCATAGAGTTAGCAAGCAGGTCTAATTAAATTTTTAGGACTTTTCTAGATTCTTGGGAGGTTTTTTGGTATTGGATATTGTTGGTAGCCATTTTAATCATCATATCTTCTATGCTAGGCTTCAGTTTTGGAGGGGGTGGTTAGAAGGGCCTTTGTGGTCGTTGGGTATTTTTGGGTGGTGGTGGTTGACTACATTACCCCGGTTGGTTCCAAGGTTGTTGAGGTTGGTTAGAATACACCCTTTCATAAAGGATTGGTTGTCTTTCCACTCATTGATGGATGGTTAGTATGGTTTTTTCCTAAAGGGTTGGTTATAGGGGTGGCCTAGAAATATTGTCTCAAAAATCTCAGATTTTTCTCTCAATTGAGATCATTAGTTAAATTAGTTGATGTCACAAGAACATATACAATGATGTATGGGAGGAGGATATTGGTATTTTTCTTGGAAAATAAGAAATTAATGAATAAGGGTAATAACTTCTTTGAACTTCTTGTCTACCTTCTTCCCTAATTCAGTACTTTTCACTTCATGGACACCATGAATGGGTAGAATGGACCTTGAACCGAGTTGTTGAGTGTTTTCCTCCATGTTATCATTCTGTTACTTGTAGATATTGGGTTTTTATCAACTATATCACCAATCAATGCAACATCATTCATATTTTGATCAATACAAATTAATCATTTTTAAAAATACTGAATTAAAATTTTATCACTTTTTTGTTGTTATGGAGAGCTTGAACATTACCTCGTAAATCTCTCCCAATATTCATGAATTGGTTTACCTTGTGATAACCTTACCCCAAATATTTCTTTCTATATTTTTTTTTTTTCTAGTGTATGGGAAGTATATTTCATGAAAACGACATTTCATGTACACCTATCCTCAAATTGGAGAATTAACATAATAAAGTCCATCTTTTGAAGTGCCTTTTAATGAAAAAGGAAATTTCCTAAACATTACTTGTTCATTACCAACATTAATATGTATTAGTTTTGAAAAAAATATATGAAAATCATTTATTTTTATGTGGATGTTATCTAGAATGTCCATGAAATATTGGAAATATAAAAATAGTCCATATTTTCATTCAAAAATTTATTCCTCTCCTTGAATTTGAATATATGTTTGCTGGATATTATCATCATAAAATTTTGGTTATATTAGTGGTTTCTTGTATTTATCCATGTTACACTCAATTATTTTATGTTCTAATTTGGTTCCAAAAGAATAGGGTTTTAGAAAAGAATTAAGTTGTTGTGTGTCCTCCTAAAAATAGGTGTCTTCTACGTCTCGGTGTCGCTAACATATGATCCACTATGGTTTGGGATCAAGAGGGGTAAATTACATTAATGTAGAACATATCATGAATAGTCCCACAATAATATATAAATAAGAAAAAAAAATATTCAAAATCATAAGATAAAACAAAAAAATATTACAAAAAAATACAAAAAAATTATCGAAATACGCATTAAAAACCAAAGCGCTCCCCAACCACAGTGCCAAAATTTAACCGAATTGTCATCACACATAAAAATTATATTGTTTTTAAGGTTGTTTTAAATTATAGGGCATAAAAAGGTTATCTATCAAGGATAAGTGATTGGTATAGAGTATGTCTTTGTAATAAAAATTACTAAAATGGGACTCATTTTGAAAATAGTGTTTAGACAATATCTAAACATAAAAAGTTTAATAGTTCATATATTAAGGTTATGTTTAAAGAATAATGAGATAAAGAAATAATTTCATATTTACTACACATCATGTATAGTTCATTATTATGAAAATTTTATATGGTTTAATGTAATCCTTTGGTTGAGGGTTGTGAAGATCTAAACTTCCCTCTGACCTTTTAAAATGATGCTCAAAGAATCACCCATTGGAATAACAATCATGTTTTCATGGATTGGTAATAAAACATAAAAAGGGGATACTAATGAAATATCAATTATTTTTGAGAGAGAAATGATGATTGTGTTGTTCAATCGGAACTACCCATGATTCCCACTTTAAATCTCATCCCAATCAATGTTGAAATAAAAATTATTTCTCATAATTATATAAAAACAAATGAAATCAGGGAAGAAGAATTTCAAGATAAGAAATTTGTGAAATATTTATCACACAAATTATACAAAACCATTATAATATCAAGTGTTGTAACTCCATCCCAAGTGTGTGTAGCTCCCTAGAAATGATTAGCCACTTTTATCTCGTCATTGAAATGAGGAGGTGGCTTGAGTTGAAATCAACATTCATCCATGATCCCCCTATGAGGATAGGGGCCTCTATAATATATTGAACTAGGATAGGAATATTTTTGGACTCTAATATATATTTTAATTTCCTACTATCCGAACATGAAAACGAAGAGCCCAGGAATCCATTTTATAGATAATGTGGAGGTGGTTTTGGGCACACAGATTTTGTAAAACCAATTAAGGCATTGTTTTTGTATGTTTTACTGCCTCATATATATTTGAAAAAGTACATTTTACCCCACATCATTATTGTCTCCACATAACTGTAGTCTTGAATTTGACACATAAAGATCATGATATGGACAGATCATAGCACACCACTTTTGACAACATCCAGATTCAGTGTGTTGGACATATCAGTCTGTATGTTCCACCATATGGAAGAATATCGATGGGTTTTATTGTTATTAAATGTATTCTATTTAATTTAGGACAACAATAGAAAATATAATCTAGTTTTAATTCACAGTATATAAGCATTTTGTGGTTAAGTCCACTATTGTGCTTGGATCCTACACACATTGGCCCATTTTTCATGAACTTCATCATGGGCCCTCCAAATCACCTCCACCATCAATGAAATTATTGAAAAATGTAAAAAAATAACCATTTTTAAAATAAATAAAAACAATATAATTGAATCAAACATTTTTTTCAATTTTTTATCATTTTTCATATTTTCTAATACAAAACTAGTTTAGCACAACTATGTAATGGTGAAAATGAAATAGTGAATCGAGGTGTGATCACTCATACCTTTCGTGTTTCAATATATTTTATTTAAATAAATTAACTCTATTAAAAATATCAAATTGAGGAATTAACTTGTAATTTTTAGAGTTATGTCATTGCAACATACTCAAGTCATTGTCCAAGAGGCTAGTGATGACCACCCTCGTGAAATGGTGGGCCTTGGGCTATGACATCCTCCATTTATACCAGCTTTAGAACCGGGTGTTGAATGAGAAATTTGAGATGAGAAACAATTCTATTAGGGGTTATTTATGCTCATGTAGACCGTTCAAGGATCACCATAACCTAACTGGACTATGGATGATTTGACATGTGAATTTCAGCTGTAAAATCGACACAAGTTTCTAGAGGGATGGGAGATCATATACTATTTAGTGATGAATGGTGGCCATTCTGTCAATCTATGTTCATAATGAGAAAAATAATTATAGGAGGGTCAATATCTATATAAATTTGTCTCTTCATTCCTCTAATATATGGTTGGATTCCATATGTAAAATTGAATGTCGTCAGGAAATGTGCGATAGGTATTTTCATATGGACTCCAATTATTACATCTGTCCTGAGTTGTTGAGGGATGATAGAGCCTATGAGTTCATACACCAAATGTAGGGAGTGATATTAGTTATGGGTTACAAGGATTGTTTTACTATTCTCATGAATTTAATAATTATTCTGATGGGTGAAAATATAACTAAATCCAAGTTATTTGATGATGGTCTCAGATATGACTTCTCATCATATTTGAATGTTTTCTAGTTAAATACCATTTCTCAAATAGTGATTCATGTTCATATCAAAGAGTGTAATATAAGATATGATAGAGGTTCAAGATAGTGCATTCCATCATCTAGATATTGTGTGGAATTAGCAGGTTGTATAAATCATCATCTAGGGATTCCATGTAGTGATATTAGTATCCAAAAAAACACTCTGGTAGCTAGGTGAGGTTCTACTACTGCGGTTGGAAGGGACATATGAGGCCATAATGTACATGTGACCTATTCATGTTCTAATCAAGAGGCATGATGGGCTATATATAGTGAGTCTGCAAAAATCTTCCACCCACATCTAGTAAGAGATGGTCTCCACCACCAACATGTTTAAGAGTGAGGTCTGCAGATTTTCATTACGTAAGGAGCTAGTTACAACTGGAAAATCAAGTTGAGGTGGTGGTCATGGTCTTGTTAGTTAGGACCCAATTTTATAGTGATAAATTAGTACAACTGTGTAGGGTAGATTGGCAGTATTTGAGGAAAGAGGTTCATGCCACATATACACAATGAAACAGACCCATCATGAGTATAATCCTTGACTTTCTACAATAATAAGTACTATTATACTAGCCTATAATTTTTATTTTGTACTATTTGATATAAGGGATTGAAAGATAATTATATCTATACATTTTGTTAAGAATCAAGGTCTTACTGTTTATATCATTAATGGTGTTATGATTCTAGATACTCTGATAGGGATTATAATTGAGTGTGTACATAAGTGCAGGTAGTTCTTGGTTGGGATCAATGGGTTTCACGTTTCATTGGACCTCTATTTCCTCAAGATGACTCATTTTTACATCATTATCAAGATAAATATATATATGTTTACTTACATTAATTTATTGATTACTATCTATTAACGATGAATTTTAAATCACCATAGGTCAGAGAGATTATTTATATGGGTGAATAGGACGTCTAGTCAAGCCGCGGTGGATCAAAGAATCCTGGGCTCAGTGGGATGGTAACAAATGTATTAAAATGAATAATTCAATATATGGAATCAGACGGTCGTAAACTTGCTTATTCACATGTTACACTTAGACTCCCTCTATGGATTTTCGTGTATGGACTAAATGGGTTTATCTTTATATGTTGACTGAAACATTGATTCATATGATAATTTCATGGATATACTAAAGATAATTTGATCATATATTCCATGGGTGACACTTAGACATCCTTTGTGGGCCAGCAAGGATTTAATTGAATGGTCGTGATGTTATATCACATCTAGGGAAACACATTGTCTCTTGAGAGGTTCTCCATGGATGATATTATAAGGTGTTGAGTTATATTTTACCTATAGTTATACATGGATTTGAAATTAGGAATTCCAAGGACCTGACGAGGTTTATTAATGAAATGACATGAATGATGTGTCGGCCATGCAAATGCCCAATCTTGGATTCGACCTTGACATAGAACTTATAACTATCATGTTTCTGTATACATGGATACATGTGATTATGGGGAATTATGGGATCTAATCTAGGTTCCAAGACTTGAAAATTAAATGAACTATTAGTTAAATTATTATATTAAATGACACCAGGATGACCACTAAATTAGAGACATATCATTTTAATTAAATAAATTAACTGTATTGGTTATAAAATGAGATCATGATCTTTATAGGATATTTACTTTGGAGTACTTACTTTACATATTACATTACTGACTGCACACTATTTGTTATACATATTCATCGACCTACTAGAACTTGACATTAGGTTGTTTCATACTGGTATTTAGTCTAACACCTTGATTGGGCCACCATTGTGTACCCATATAGACTATATGATTGTAGGTGTTGATTAATAAATAACCCTATAATAGTTAGTTGATTTTTGATTTGGATAAGGGGAGCATGGTACCGAGTGATGCCTTACGATGGTAGCTCTATATTTTTTGACCATTATTACTTTTGATACATATATTGTAAAGGACTATTGTTTACATATTTTGGTTGCATTATTAGGGTTATATGACATATATCATAATTTTTTATATGATATATCTTTTAGAATTGTTTATTATTTCATTCTTCCAATTATACATATATTCTAGTTATTATAATTTTTCTACTACTTCTATATTATTAATTACTCTTAGTTACACTAAAAAAATGAAGATATAGTCCCCCCACATACTCTCATTGGCCCCCAATACTAGCCAAAATCCAATGTATTTTCTTGATATACACATGTCGCCCCGTGACCACTATGCTCATGGTACATAAGAGTGGAATCTAGAAATGGAACATTAAATATGGTGGCCCAGATAGGGTGTGAGATAAGTCTTAGTCTACCAGAACCAATTGAATCCATACAATATTTTCATTTAAATATACACTTAATAAATTTGATTGTATTTATAAATATAATTAATTCTAGAAGGATAATTAATACCAATTACACCCCTTACTAGTAATTCCTCTTAACATGAGATAGTTTAAATAATTCATTAAATTTTATTTTATATAAATAGGTCAGGAAAGATGTAACAACATTAACATAGTAGAATATAAGTAAAAAAATAAAGATATGAGGTATAACTAGGAATCATAAAATCATTATAATAATAACTCGGATCAAATATAATTAACAAGGAATTTTTGACCCCACCGGTTGAGCAAACTCACTAATATTATGTAGCCTAGCTATAACTAGTCGGAGTGTAATCCAAGGGGAATCTCCCAAGTAATTCCACCAAAAATAGTTCTAAAGGTGTTTAGGGATGTCGTCTGATGTAAAACAAGATCAGACTGACTGGGCCCAATGGGGTGAATCGGTGGTGCCATGTGTCCAAGGAAATCAATATGGATCAAAGGATTTTATCCAGGGCATAATAATATCTAAATGACAGTTAAGGCATACTAAAATTTGACACATGGAATCCACTAGTAGACATGGTCCATATTCCAATGTGGATATCACCATTATAAATCCCCTCATTGAATCTTAATTCCATAATATTAGTGCTAAAGGCATTCCCCTGAGAATCAAAGTTTGGATGAAGTCTGAACACTCATATAAAAATGAAAGTGTCCATATACAGCATGAACGTTATAATTTATTCGTTATGTAAATTAGGACATGAAATAATCATGAAATTCAATAATTGAGAAGGTTAATTCCATTACCATCCATTCTCATTGGAAGGGACAAAAAGGATATAAAATTATTTATCACATAAATGACATAATCATTAATTAAATTAATTATATTTTATTCCATTGAACATGTAATGGTATGATACAAACATTTAAAGGACATTCAATTAAGCCATGTGAAAAACATAATATAATTTCTATTTACATTTATGATTCATATATTATTTTGAGACAATTACCTTAGATTGATCATGTGGAAACTACATATTTTGGCCATTATGAATTCTATATTCATTTTATTAATGATGGATTGCCATTAGAAGGGTCAGGACACATACCTAAACTGTGTCACAAGTAATCCCACATGGGTTACCTAGACATAATTTAGGAATCATCTTAAAAGGGGTAGAATACATTGAAATATTAACCTCTAATGGTGTAATGATAATATATATAATGCATGCTATAATATGAAGTGATGAGTATACACCTCACATATGAATTAACAAGACATTCCCAAATGATTGTAGATCAGGAAAAACGACGACATATTAAAATATGGAATGATAAGAGTTATGGGTTATATACCACATAATATAATCATATACAACCCTCCTCATCTAGTATTATACTTTAGTTTTTCCTAGATCACAAGAAATATAGTGAATGGATGAATTCCCTGAAATTAAATAATATGATCCTACATCAAAATAACTACATCTATTATAATAGATTTGTAGAAATTGAATGATTAATTAAGATCTTAAAATAAAGAATTTAAAAAGAAAAATTTCTATTAAATAATAAATTAGATAAAGGAACAAGATCCAAAACTAAGAATTATGGAGTTTGGGAGATCCAACATGAATAAAGAGATTCCTTCTATCTACTAGAGTATGAATAAAAGGAGAGGTAATGTTAAATTATATTTAAGGGAAATTGTAAATTTACCAAATATAAATTCATAACAAGTTCTGGTTTCATGGTTGTCAAAAAGGTGGGCCAATGGTGCTGCTTCCAATGAATGAAGAGGTTTGCTGCATGGTTTTATGCACACTATTTAACTAACTATTTGAAAATTGTATTTTACTCTTTGAAACTATTTATAGTGATACAAACATGAACATATGACCATTGATGTATGGTTAGAGAAGACTTTGTTCCCTTCCATACTCCACTATCTAGCCCTTGAACTGATTGAGGAACCATGAAAACAAGTTCTTATGGTTTCTACCGACTATGTGAACTAGTGATTTTCATCATCAGCCGGGGTTGGGAGTTTTGAAAAAGCTTCAAACAACTCTGAAACAACTGTGAACATATTATCCATCCATATTATGTCTTCATTAATGAATCAGTGAAAAATTTAAAGGATAAATACATGAGGAAAATTGCCTATATACTCTAGAGTATGGTTTGTTATCCTATAGACCTTTCATAGTTGAAATATCTTCCATATTGATGAGTTTCATCATAGATTTTTGACCCTCAAAGACATATATTCTTTCCCTAGACGGGATCTGTATGAATATATTCCAAATATATTTTTTACATTATCACGATATATAATTGTTTATATATTTTTTGGATCCTAAAAGTACAACAATAATAATAGGATTTTTATTTCATTACAACATATCCTTATGCAGTCTAATATATAAAAAATCTTGAATGTACATGTACTACATCGAGGCTGATGTCTATCAGAACCAAATTTCCTTTCGGAAAACCATATACATTTGAGAGTTTATAAAAAAAAGAATCTCTCTATAAATAATTTCTATGATAAAACTACACATTCTTAATGGATCAGGGATCACATAACATAGCTCTAAAATAGTCAAAATTCTCAGGTTTCAATCTCATTTGTGTATTAGAATTCCCATCCCCAACTTTTAAAACAAATATATATAATGGATATTTTTACTAAAAAATTTTGTTTCTTAATTTTCACTATTACATTATATAACTATACACCATGATATATTTTAATATTCATTAAAGAAAATTTATTTCCAATTGAAAATTTCACTAATCGGTGATCTTGATCTATGTACATGTGTTTACATATTCCAACCAATGTGGTTTCAACTTTGAAATCTCATTATTTATACCCCCATTGTTGGATAAAAAATTTATTTTGGTCGAATTATCATGGCCTTAAATTTTCACTGCTATTATTATAATCAAGTTTATAGTGAATATCAGATACCTAATTCATCGTTTAATTAAAAACAACAAATATATAAATGAATGTTATATAAACATGTTTGGTTAAACATAGGTAAATTTAATTATAACACAATTTTAGATATCTTATGTCTAGGAAATTTCATTTCAAGGTTTTGGAAAATTTTATCATATGATATTCAAAAGGTACAATTAATTTAAAGGACAAAACATTGCCCATGAAAATCTAATGACATCCTCACTAGACCACACTAGTTTAAAAAAACATAGATCATTTCCTCAGTTACCCCGAGTGAGATTATGAATTCCTATATGAGATTATTAATTCATGAAAAAATATTCATCATAATAGGTAGACCACCCCTTTATGTGATTGTCTACTCAATAATTTCCTCTTATATGCCTTTTTCATTGTATGTTTTTGAAATTCATTGTGGAATAACATTTAAGGTTCTCAATCCATTCATGAATATACTATTATAAACAATATTACTTCATATCATGAATTTCATAATTATATCTATCTATATTCTGACTGTTGATATAATCAACTTATAACCACATATCAATTATTATATTATTTATCCAGGTTCACCATTTCATGGAAATATATCTTGATGTGGAATAATATTCATAATAGACCCCAGTAATAATTTAGAGTGCATATCAATATATTCAATTAAAATTCTATGTATTACGTTGGTGATGATTATATCACATGGAAAAGGTCCATTAGAGACATGTTCACTATTTCTTATTAGTGAGAAAATGATTCAATTATACCAATAGTCCACATTGTCCTACCATTTTCCATGTTTCATCTAATTATCAATTTTTATTCATGATTTGGACATTTTAAAAACATAATTATTTAATTAGATTCAAATACCATATGTGTAAACATTTTTTCATTATATCCAATTTCTTTGTAAGATTGTGACCTCATATTCTTGTCTGATTTCATATATGTATATGAATTTCCTATGAGAATCTAAATTAATTATTTTATTTATTCATATTATTATTCTCAACATATTGATTTGAGATTCTCATTTTGTTGATTTCATACTCATTTTCTACTCTTTGCCCAATGTATATAGACTGCAGGACAAATTAGACTGAGAATATTGACTATAATCTACCTGGATCTATCCTCAATGATATAAATGTTTATAAAATTATAAGATTTTTCAGGTCTTCCTCACATATAACTATATCGAATATCCCGTAATTTAGAAAGTGTTGTGTGACCTTATTTCATAGCTACATTTCTCTAACATTCAATTCCTTAATTTTCCCAAGTAAATAGACAATTAACTATTTAGGTTTAAACCAAATAATGGAAAACCAAGGAAAATTTTCATTCTCTATATTATATGAATGAGTTTTTCAGATCTTGTGAAAAAATGGTGTTAAATAATGAACAAGGTATAAAACACCTCAACATAAAAATCTAAAAAGAGGGGACTGCTAAAAATTCTACTTCCATTCTTTTAAAGCCTCTATATAAATAGTGTTGATAAAGGTTACCATAAAATTCGCACTAAAAAATGCTCTTAGTGACATCAATTTATCCCTGAAAAATAAATATATTCTTTATATGTATATCAAACATAAAAAATGTTATATCACCTTTTTTTTCTTTTATATCATTTGAAATCATAAATATAAGGATATATATTATATCATAATAAGAGTTAATATCATTACAGTTTTCTATTATATCTGACCTAATTATATTAGGTATGACTTAGATATATGAAATAGTTCATAGTGTTTGGGTTTATCTTTTCCAATTTCATGTTTCCAAAAAATTATACACATGGATAATACTATTATATAATATATCGTACAAAAATTATATCTCTATAGACACCCCATAATCATGAACATTGTTTATTATGAATCTTATTTTCAGTGGATACATAGTCACATAAATATATCATAAGTTTATTCTAGCTAAAATTTTAATTTATATCAATTACCCCAACCGTTATTTTATTTTTACATACCATTATAATCATGGTATTCTTCTAGTAAACTTATTTGGAGATTATAGAATGCTCTTTTAAATTATTATTCTTGGATAATCAATCACATAGAGTATAGATTCATCTCATGGTTCCAAATAGGCCATGATTTGAGAACAAAATCAGTTTGAACATCCTTTTAGTGGTGATGAAAATTTTAAATGCTAATAAATGTTCAAAATAAGTGAATTATTTCTTTATATTGTACTGTAATTTATTTATATTCATTATGATTCAATATAATTATAATGGGGTAGTATTTAGAATCAGATAATTTTTTACATTCATATTTTTAATCATGTAATGATATGGTATTTGGAAAACTAAAAAAGGCTAGGTGTGGGTAAGTAAAATCATTCTATACTAAGAAGACTCAACTGGGATCGCCATGTTTTACATGAATTATCACTCATCTATATATATATATATTAATAAAATTACATTTCCCATACTCATGACATGTTGGTGTAAAATTTCAATGAGATTATTTCAGGTATATCATGTATTACTGAAGAAAATGGTTACCAAAATCATAAAAACAGTTCTAATGGTCTTATTTGAAAAAATTTCCCTTAAAAAAATTATATTTGGGAAATCCTAATTCCCATGTAATATTTTATTTCAACGGAATTTATTTCAATAATTGTGGTTCTAATATAAATATACAGGTGAATATTTATAGCTATTTGATGATATGATATTTTTTTTTTCAGAACATCATTTCATGAATAGGTAAAATACTTATGTTTAAAGTATCTCATATGTGAACACAAATGTCCTTCACACTCCTATGGCATATTCCATTATCATGTTGTGAAGGTTTCATTAGTACTAGACCACTCATGAACTCATTCTTTTGTAATATGTTTTACATACTCATCCATTCTCTCCCAACTACTACATACCCAATTATTTCTAATATTGGTCACATGGGCGAACTACACTTTTTACATTGCCATCACTGTCCCATATATACCTCAGTCTTTAAATAGAATTCCTTCCAAATATATTTTCACAAACATCAACAAAATGTAATACCATAATATTTTCGGAAAAAATTTAGGCGAATTTAATCTTTTCAATATTTCTTCCCACATATCACCTGTTTTATCTTTTTTTACACATAGAACTGAGTTTATCTAGTGTTTCGCATGACACTAATCTTAGAAATTGTTACATAAAACACCATGTTTTAATGAAATAAGATGTATTATTAAAATATTATTATTTAATATAATTGTTATCAACTTTTCATTACAATTTATGGTCTAAATATTCTTAAATAAATTATGGAAATATAATATTTTCAAATTTATATAAAATGGATTATATAGTGATGTTTTATATTAAAACAAAAATGTAAATATTTTTATGAGAAACTAGTATTTATGAAAATAAATGTATTTCACCTAAATTAATTAAACAAATCAATTTTTTTAATTTTTCTAATGATATTTATATTTTATATATATTCCATAATGTGTTTAACATTTTTAGAATGTTTTATAAAAAATTAATATAAGAATAAATAAAATTTATTCTCAAGAATTTATTTTTATAAAACAGTGTTTCCTTGTATATTTTGAAACACCAAGTTAAAAAATATCTTTTGAAAAATTTATATTATTTATTTGAAAAATAATATTTATTTTTGAAATCATAATATCCAAATTATCTTTGGTGTAGTTTCTATGATTACATTATTGCTGAATAGTGAAAAAATTAATTTTAATTGAAAACAACCCTTTTGTTGAAATTATTGAAACCCTTAAATTATATTTAAAATTTTATTATTGAATAATTATTTGAATTATATATATTATCCAAATTTATTTCATTTTAATGTATTTAATATAGAATTTCGATATAAAACCTTTGTAAACTTTTGAACATTTCCTCTTTGACAACCTTCTCTCTTATCATGTCTCAGTCATTAATTTATAAATAAAATTTCTGAAATTAGTGAACGGAATCTGGGATAATGGATTTCATATTTAGAATAATCATATTTTCTTATATAAAATATTATAATTTATTTTTCTCCAAAATTAATTGGGAAAATCTTAAATAATAATTGTAATGTTTAATGTAAAAATTGATTTACTACGAGTTAAATTAAAATGTTAAGGGTGAAAATGTAACATTATGTTCTAAAACCCATTTTACAGATATATTTATACCTTATGTATTATATGATCTTGAATAAAACATTTTTGAACCCTTTTTCGGATTATTTGATGGTTACACCTTTTCTTTTCAAAATATTAAAAGTGTTCGACTCACATCACTAATAACAGCTCACCCCTCTCCTCATTTCAGTGCACCTTTGAAACATTTTGGATCATCATTTAACTGACCAAAAATCATAAAAAATAAACTAATGCCATCCTAGATGACTTATTTTAGGCATAAATCGCACCTTGGATTTAGTTTTGGGAAAACTAATTGAGGACACCTAATGAAGTGGTAGTGTTTTTCAATGACAATTTTTTATATTGTTTCTTTTTCCACATGCTTATGTTAATATTAAAACATGAATATATAGTGGAATTAGTATTTTAAAGAAACATATATATTGTTATTTTATTCTTATGACTGGAAACCATCTCCTCTTATACACTGTGTGATATAAAATCATCACCATCTGTGTGAGGATGAACACCGCCTCGTAAAACGATGTCATTCATTTTTTTGTTACCACCTCTCACAGTTGGTTATGTTGTTGGATATAAACAATATATATTATGTATATAATATAAATTTACCAATGGATTCAATGTACTATATATATATATACATTTTTTACTCTCTATTCCATTGGGGATTATAAAATTTCATTCTTGTTTAAGGTGGGCGGTCGCCTCTCGATGCAATGTGATTCATTTTCACAAACGCTTTATAGGAAATATAATATTTATAAAGTTAAAAAAATATTTGACATATAAATGAAATATTTATTATATTCATGATATATTAATTATTATGTAGGGATAATATATATTTTCACTTCTTATATTTTCTCCCAGGAAATGATGATAACGTCGTTCATGTATGTGTGGACTATCGCTTTCACCAATAAATGTGGCTCTCTTTTTCTGTCCCCACAACACATACATGATATATATAAGTATATCAGGATATAATATGTTATATATAATATTATTATGATTATTTATGGTTAATATATTTATTAACTCATGTCAATAATGATCATTTAAAAATGAAAATGTCATGCATGCATGCATATGACATCCCATTACAATGATTGTAATGTACAACATTTCTCAAAACTAAATTTAATTATTCATTATAAAATTAAAATTGATACAATAATATTATAAATATTTTATTTTTATAATCATGGATATTATTTATCCCCCAAAAAATTAGTAATATTAAAAATAAAAAACCAAAATATATAAATATTTAATATAGTTTTTACATGAAACTTATCAATAACATGGAATTTTTAAAAAATGATTAATAATATGACATATTAAAATAATATATAGTAATATATATATATATATATTGATATATAATATGATTTTAATAAACACATGTTTTTATATAGTAGTTTAGAACATGTACAATAGAATTCGAGACTTAAGGTAAAGGATTTTCGTCTCACTTTTATTTTCAATTAGACACATTCCATTTTCAACACATATTTAAATGAGTTATGTTTAAAATATTGATGAATTTATATTATGATTATTATGATTAAAATTATTTAGATTTTAAATCCCATTTTAGAATTTCCATTTCATTGGTTTTATTATTTATATGTTACCGTATAATTAACTGATGTTTTCAAAATTTTCGTTCTTTGAGATGTATGTTATGTTATTCACATATATTATTATAAAATCTGTATATAAAGACACATTTATATGTAATTTCATCAATTTATTTATTATCAAGATATTATATTTTCAATTAATGTTTTTATTTCATGTGGATTATGATTCATATTACCAATGTAGTAATATTATATCACAATCTCATCATTTAGCATGAATGAATTTGTGAATGCTTACAATGATGAATTCCTATTATCAAACTCTTTATAATTGACATGAATTCTATCCAAATTTGAATATTAATGATATTTTAATAAACATTTTCATTTTTATACTCTCTTATACTTAAAATATATGAGAATATATTTCAAGAAAATATGAAATTACTTCCCTCTTATGCTGGAATCCATTTTTCAACCAAAACCTTGTTTTCTAAATGATTATACAAAACTGATTTACTATTATCCTTTGTTATTTAACGTTAATTTTTTTATGTTTTAAAATGTTTTTAATATGGTGGAATAAGGTCACTTTATATACAATTCCCATTTGTATTTTAGAGAAAATGTGAAAATAATTTTGGATTTGTATAAATATAGCATGAATAGTATTTTATACCATAAAATACACACTGTTTTGAATATTCCCTTATATGTTCCCAATTTTAATTTCAAAAATAAACTATTACTATATATTTGTAAAAAATTAGATATTACATAAAATATTAAAAAAATGAAATCATTTGAAGATTCCTTCTATTTTTAAATGTGTATTTCAATGAGGTAAGGTAATTTTTCTTAAAAATGGAAGTTATTCAATTATATATTTTGATTTTTTTTTCTCACAAAAAGATATCGAAATGAACTATATTATGAATTTTTTTAAACAATAAAAGTAAATTTTAATAATCAAATGGTTCAAATAAATTTCAAATATACCGTTATATGTTTTGATGTTTATTTTCATGAATAGTATTTCGAAAACAATTTATGAATATTTTATTTTGAAAATAGGTTTTAAAAGAATAAATATTTTCCTTAGTAAGAGAAACATGTTTTATTTCATAATAATTAACTATTTTTGATGACATATATTTATAGAACATTTTCATTACAAAGGATTTCATCGATGAATAAAAATATTATTTATTTTATTAGTGATTTATGTATTTTATGAAATGATATTTATGAAACATATTTCTATTACATATGTTATACCATGAAAAAAATTTCTGAATACTACTTTATTTTAGATGGTTTTTTCTATAATGAAATAATGAAATTTTTATAGAAATTTTTTGTTTTCCATTAATTAGGTTATGATGAATTTTGTATGATGCTAATTTCATTAGATTGGTTATGATATAAGGATTATTTCATGATCTTATGGAAAAAAATAAATTTTATATTAATTATAAGATGGTGGGAACCAATATCTTCATCCAAGACATTGGGTAATAATATATATCTCATGAGAAATAAAGGACATGGATAGAGAGTGAACTCTGTTAGGTATGAGACATTTTGAACTATAATGGACTTAGGAGTGAACCCAGACTACTTTTATGTATATGAGAATGAAGATATTAAGGTATTATAGTCACAGAAATGTTCATTAGATACTATGGAAATGATATTAAATGCATACACATATGTCATAATTGTATGTCATCTAACAGTCTTATTCTATCATAGCACATTTTCTGTGATTTCCTTATCATTCATCTCTTATAAACCCCAAATATCTAGGTTCTATTTCAACATTATTATTTTTATATGACGGTTATAGTTTTAAAATATTATTATCATATTTTCATCCTCTTATGTTCGTTTTATTGTTATATATCTTCCTCTTTCACCCTTAATAAGAATCAATGATCTCCCTTTATTATTTTTATTTTAATCATTTTATAGAGAATATTTTTTAATTAGGGTATATCTATAATGAGTACATAGTGGGAATATATTAATGGGATAAATTGAATACCAATCAAGAATTAAGGGTATTTTATTCTAGGTTTCCTATTGAACTAAACTATTATGGTCCCTAGCCACATGATTTTATAATGAAATGAACATTCATTTAAAGAGATTAAATTTCTATTTAGGATAATATATGGTCCATATAAATGGTATTAGAGGAGAACATCAGTTATCAATTTTGAACTAAGATGCATAAATTTTATTGGGATCCTTGGAGATATTTTTATGTATATTTAGAGGGATATATCAAAGTATAAGAATGAGGATGAGTCAATATATATTAAAATATACTAGGAATATATCTAATAAAAGAGAAATGTGTTTCCCAAAAATTATATACATATCAATATTCTTAAAAAAGATTTTCATTTGGAACAGATGAACCTAGTGGTAATAACTGTTAAAATAGATCATTAAGATGGAATATATCATCACCTAGTACAATTAAATGGAACTTTCTGGATAGTTGGTATAAAAATCCCGTGGGATATTATTTTGAAAATCACAAACACTTTAAAACCACCATGAAGTATTTAAATAGATGAAGACAATTAATAATCTTTGATAAACCTAATGATTCATATATTTATAGGATGGTGTCCCGATTTAGACAACATATAATTTATTTTTCATGATTTTACTGTTTTTTAATATGATTATTGTTGGATAAATAATCATTTTTTAAAAATGGTTTGAACCAAGATAAATTCCTCTAACATTAAATGTGAAAAAAAATTAGTTGATGACTAGCCAAATGGGGTAATGAATAGATTGACATATGTTTGTATTATTTCTAACCAATTATCAAGATACATTATTTACATCATTCACTCTATCCAATTATTGAAATATAAATTTAATACAATGGTAGAGTTTTAATAGAGTCTAGGTAGTAGACACCATATATTATATACGATTATATTTTTCAAATGTCGAGAATGTGGGAAGAATCATTATTGGATATTTTTAAATTTAATGATAATAAATTTTTTGTTTATAGTAAAATAAAGTGTTATTTAAATGAAATGGATGAAAATGTTTTTATACCAAATTTATCAAAATATACTGAATGGTTCGAACGTGAAATGTATTTGCACTATAAAAATAAATGTCTTAAGGGGTAGCCTCATAAAGAGACTTAGTAAGGATATAAGATTAATGGTCTTTGAGTTGATGATGAAGATATAATGAATGAATACTAAAAATAAAAAGTTTTAAAGGAATATGATGATGTTTCTTAGTTAATTTTTTGAGAAGGATGTGGGATAAATGTAGTTTTTACTTTTTTAAATACAATAATTTATAATATAAAATATATAATGACTGTTCAGAATAAGATTTTCCTAATGGATTTGAATGAATATGTATATTGTTGCTGGAAACTAAGTAATGTGATTTAATCTCATAGTGATATTCATTTAAAAACATTATTTAGGGAAAGATACCTGATAATTTGTTTCTAATGTTTCTGTAATGATGTTTGGATAAATATGTGATTAATTAGAATAATTTAAATTTGATTGTGTTTATATCTATGGAACTGAATAATGATTTTTTGAAGAAAAATTAATGATTTTATAGTATTATTTAATTTAGTACATATTGTAAATAATATTTGGCTTTATTCAAATCATAATAATGATTGTATTTTTTCAGTAATGTTTCATGGAAATTACAGTTATTACTCTATTTCGAGAATACACACAATAAAGATAATCATGTAATTGGTATGTGGAAATTGATAGTAAGTTCATTTGGTTTTGGGAATTACAATTATGTTTATTTTGATAAATTTACTAACTTAATTTTAAAAATTTTAAATTTTTAAGGGTTATTTGGATATCAATTTATTGAATAGATTATGTTGATCTTTAGATGTGAATTTAGAGATTAATGTTTTATTTCACCATATTATGATTTATTCATATCACATACCCTATGATAACCATTTTTTGGATGATAAGTAATGATAAATAGAATGATTTTCATTCTATTTGTGGATATTATGATCATTTTATTATTTAGGCATAATAAGCTCAACATTATTTAATGGATGGAGAGATGATGTGGAAGTTGATCAATGAAAAACCAAAGTGTAAAATTATAGTTATGAAATGGAAGGAAATAAAGAAATTATATCTTACATTAAAAATTCATCGGCATTATGAAAATGATATTATCATAAAAATTTGTTCTATTATCATCAATATTTATTATATCAATTTATATATTTACCCAATTTTGGTCTCAGTTTTTGTTGGTATGTATCCATCTTTGGATCACCATCTTTTTGGTGGTCAATGATCTTTATCACTATTTATATTATTTATTCGTTCCATCCATATAAAAATATTAATAAGACACTTATGTCATCTAATTTGGAAACATAGTTACGAGTTACATTAGGTAACTCAAAACATTCAAACATTAATTTTTTAAGGGTTGTTTTTTTATTGATGAGCGAGATGAGTTTGGGGGGAAAATTCATTTTATGGTTGGTAGAATGTAATACCCTGGTATTTGGTAGAATATTTATTAAAAAATAACAAATTTATATATTTTATATTAGAATTAAGACTTATTTTTTAATTTTTTAAAATTAACACTAATTTTAGCATGCATCACAAATAAAACTAACATTAAACGGAACGTGTCATGTTATTATGTGTTATAATTTAATATGATAGTTATCAAATATCCATTAAAATATATTGTATGAAAAATATAAAATAAATTTTTAAAATATATGTTTTATTAAAATATATTTAATTATTTCTTTGGCAAAAATTAAATTACAAATAAAAATAACGGGAATAAATTTCAAAAAAACCATTTTTAGTGAAAAAAATGTGTTTCACATAACTAATTTAAACAATCCATTTTTATTGAATGATTTTACTAAAATTCATAATATATATATATATAATCTATCTCCTATATATCAATCAACATATATATTTTCTATGAAATATATATATATGAATAATAATATTTTACACTTAAAAATTATTTTTTTCTAAAAAATAGTGATTTCGTGTTTTTTAGTCGAACATATTTTAAAACTAATTTTAATAATATTTAAAAATGTTAGTTTATGATATAAACTAAAATTTTGATATACTATTATTGAAATTATCTTATGGTGGTTCGGTAGAAACTTTGGAAAAGAATGTTTCTTTACGAATATTGAAAAATAATACATTTTAAATGAAAATTTCCACATCATTATTTTAATATAAAACGATAATATATAATGTAAATTTTTATTAATGTAACATTAAAACAATTATATATTTATACATAAAATTTCTTTTATTTTATACATTTTAATATAGAATGTGGATATATATAAATTATAATTTTTTGAGCATTTTATTTCTAAAAACATAGTTTTTTTAGTTTGTGGTGTTAATAATAAATTTAAATATTGAAATACTATTAATGAGATTAGGAAAAATGGATTCCATATTTTGAGTCACCATAAATTATATTTTCAAATAATTAAAATTAATTTTTATCCAACATGAATAGTGAAAATAGTAATAATTAATTGACATGATTAAGGTAGAAATTGATTTACCATGCCGTTAAACTAAAAGGATAAGCAAGGGAAATTACCCAGTACATGTCTAAAAAACATTTTATGGTCATATTTAGATAATATATCATATATTATAAGATAAAAATAATTATTAGATATTTATGGAATATGATAAATGTAGTAATCCTTTTTTATCAAAAAACATCATGTGTTCCACTCAACTCAATTATAAAATGCCCCACCTCACATCCCATCTTCGGACCATAAATATATATATTTTTTCTAATACCTTAAAAAATCAATTAAAATATCCCATCATATAATCCTAGACCTCAATATTCTTGATAAAATTTATACTATAAAGGATTTTGGTTCAAACATAACGAGGATAGCTAAAAAATAGGCTTCGTTCTTCAATGAATGATTTATTTTACTTCTTCCTCCATGTAATTATATTATTTTTAAACTATAATGATTTATAAACTATTTATATTAAATATATTACTAGTTTTTATGTTATGTTAATGTCCTACAACCATATCCTATTTCATAAAATGTGGTACGAAATCATCATCCATTTTTTTGGAGGTATACCACATCACAAATTTGTTTCATATATTTTCCCATTACCTATTTTCATGGTTGGGTATGATGATAGATATAAATTATATATTGTATTTATAACATAACTATATCTATTGAGTCATTATTACATACATAAATTTAAAACAATATAATTTTCATGTTATTTGATAATGATGTTCGTGTGTATGATGGAATATTTCCAGGTTGATCAATGGGATTCAATTTCACACCCAAAACTAAGATGGAATCAATCAGGTATGTGTGTACAACCACCTTCATAATGATATTTGACTATTAGTTCTCATCAACACACTACCAGTATGATATTTAAAAGTAAATTTAAAGAAATGATATGGAATTTATGATAATTTTTTCATTCTGAATGGATAATATAATATGTACCTCCATACCGTAATTATCATTGAATAATATGAATGATCATAACACATATAATTCATCGAAACTATCCTGAATTATTCTTTATCAATGTAAAAACTATTTGTAAAATGATAATTATTTCAAGAATATTACTCTGATTATGATGGAATTATTATAGATGTACGAGGACCAAAAATAGTCATACCATATAAGAAAATCTAATTTATTATTTCTAAATAATGAGTTTAACATGGAATTCTTAATTGATGTGTAACAAAAGAACATAAGAAAATAATATATGGTATTATATATGTATATATAGAAGTTTTTTAATATATTTATAATATAATTATATATATTATATAGGTGGATAAAACTTTTTATAAAGTAATATGATATATAAGACAAGGGATTTCAATCTCACATTTTTCCTCTGTGACACATTCCATGTTCAGCAAGTATTGCATTGTGTGGTGTTATTACATTCCAAGAATTTATTTTATAATTATTATTCTGAAAATTATTGTGATTTATACATTTATTGTGGGATCTCACATTCATGGGGATTAGAGTTTAAAATTTAATAAAATGTTAATGGGATTGTATATCAAAATTCATTATTTAATGAGAATATTAAATTATGAAACTACAATATTATATAACGTGTATGTTCATCCCAATGATATTAATTATCATTTATATAAATTATTATCATGATAACATGTGTTTTATTAAATTTTATACTTTTATGGGTAAAGATTCAATATTAACAACGTGCTAAAAGTTTTACGTCAAAACCTCATCATTTATTGAGATTGTTTATATTTATGCTTCCAATGATGATGTTTTCTAAACTATCTCACAATAATATTCATGCAATTTATACTACTTGTTTTATTAATGATATATTCATATAAATGTTCTATTTTCCCATGCATAGTACTTAAAATATTATAGATTATTATATTAAATCAGAATTTATTTATCTCTTTGGTCTTGAATTTTTTTGATTAAAAATAGTTTTTCATAAAATTATTTAAAAAATGTTTTACCATTATGCTATAATTTTTTAAACACATAAAATTTTTTTTTTAAATGGGATTCAAAATAAATCTTCCTATCACAATTTAATGAATCTCTCTTTAGTATATTCTAAAAATATGAGAATAATTAATGCTTTTAACATGTATGTCATAAAAATTAATTCCCATGGTCATGATTATTCAATGATTTCAGAAATCCCTTATATGATTTTAATTTTAATTTGAATGGAAAAATTATCCTTAATATTAGGTAAATTATTATATTTTTAATAAATTATTTCAAAATTAAATATATTTTGAAAATTAATTATGTTTTAAAAATAAGTTTTCCAAATAGGAAACCCAATTTTCACTATATAATATTTTAAAATAACCATTATAAAATTTTATGATTATTTTATAAAAAATTATTTTTTAAATTTATTATTTTTAAAACTGATATCTTAAATGAAGAATGCATTTTTTCCTCCTGTATTTTTTCAAATTATTTTACGTATTATTTTATAGGTGTATATAATAAGTTTAAAAATAAATTAATACCAAATTTTTTAAGGAATATTATCTTTTAAATAGAGTTTTAAAAATAAATATTTTTCAATATTGAACTATTGAACATTTATTTTTAATACCTTTCTCCATCAAAGAAGAAACACATTAATGTTACTTTTTCTTTAGTTGAGTAATCATATATTGATACTAGTATTATTATTTATATTAATGGTGTATTTTTTTAATGATCAGTGGTTTATGAAAGTCATTTACCAGTAGTAGGTTCTACATTGATAAAAATATTGTCAAACCTAATTTTTTTTCCATAGTTAAATATATGAGGAAATAATAATATTAATATGAAACATGTATCTTTTCCATAGGATATTATTTAATGAATTTTGTACGATCTCATGTTTAAAGTTAATATTGTTTTCATTTTCAGGTGGGTGGGACCTATATCTCCCTCCAATGCATCGAGTAATCATTTATATCTCATGAGATTGACAGGACTTGAATTAGGTGTGAATTATTTTCTGTAAGAAGCAATGTCTTCTATGATGTTTTGTGATGTGAAATTTCACTACTATGATGGTTTGGAGAGAGAACTCATTCCACTATGATATACTTTATTGCGATCCTTGAATACTATGGAAACTATTTTCTATTCTTATGTGTATACTATAATTTGTTATCTTATGAAATTGTTTTTTCCTCCTAAATTTTATATTTTTAATCCATTAAGATTTATGCCTTATAAATTTACAATGTTTATTACATGATTAATCATTATGATATATTATATTAATGTTGTTATTTTCAATTGTTATTCTCTTGTTATCATATACTAAAATCATTTTATTCATATGTATATCGCTTGTTTAACCATAATAAGAATATTATATCACACTTAATTATGTTTCATTTCACTAGGTTACAATGAAATGCTATATATAGAGTATGTTAGTGAAGAGTACGTACTGGGAAGATCTTCTTGAGATATATTGAAGACATTTTTTTAATTTAGAAGATTATGTTCCATATATATAAAAGAACAGGAACTATTATAGTATCCATGATTTTTTTGTAGTACAATTAATATTCATATAAAAATATGAAATATCCATGTATGATAATCATTAGATTATATAAAAATGTGGTATAATATATATTTTACATAGTTATTCTGAAGACACTTAATTATGGGTCTTCATTCACCACTCATATCTCATATAATATACTAGGATCAAATATATCATAGGACACTATGGATATTACAATATAAGAATAAAATCTCATAATTCTTATTTGTGGAATTGATTTCACCATGTTACACTAATTACGGTGATATATTTCACATGTGACACGCTATGGTGAGACATATCCAATGTTTCAAACCACTATGTATTTATTTTATCCTATCCCCTATAGTATGTAATCCTTTAAACAAGAATCGCTGTATAGGGAGACCATTTTCATGGGTTGTCAAACTATGAAACCACTTCAATAGAATCCAACAACTAATGTTCACATTCTTCTATGTCTCCCACAAGGGTGTTATTTCATTGTTTACACTTAGAAGGAATCCTACCCAGTAATGAATTTTTATACCACAAGGGAACTGCCTCATGCCCCTTGTAAAAATTAATGATGTGGTGCAATCTCAATACCATGAACTAATCCATCCACTACCATAAAAAACACCCATAAAAACACTATCTTTATACCCTGAAATTTATGTATATTTTTAATTAGTATTTGGGACATGGTAATTAATGCCACAATAGTGACTTTTCAATATCCACTTGTCTATCTCGTATTCCTTGAGATGAGACACTCCACTTAGTTTTCTTATATAACTTGTACCAATAAAATCCATAACATTTTTTACATTCCCATATTTTAAATAGTCCACATTGTTCCATAAATTATTTGAGTTCAAATATTGCTCATGGTTTCCTAAAATAAAAATGTTCAAATACTTCTCTTGGTGACATAAAATCCCTTCAATGATGAAACTCCTCATATAAAATGAAAATATTTTTATGAGTATTCACATTATGTTGTGAACAATATGTGGGACTTAAATATCATGTATTTTTTAAAACCTTTATAACAAATCTTAAATCAATGAATTGGTAAATCACATAATTAAAACCAAATTCATATTACCCACTAAATCATCTATGTATTCCCCTTTCATGATGAAGATATAAATACAAAATTATTTTAAACAAAATGGGATGTTATTTCTATATTACAATAAACTAGAGGAATCAAATTTCACCAATTTTGAATCATATTATACAATTATTTATGTAAAACATCTTGGAGGCTAAATCCTATCTCTTTAATATATATCTATAATCTCATACTATGTTTATGACCCAGCCTCTTAGGTCATCCATTATTCTCTGCATACTAAGAGAGGGTGAGTTGTATCCATGATTTTTAACTAATATAGGTTTATGAGAAAAAATACCAAATTTTGTTACTATGAAATATGTTTAACCATTAATGGTAACTCATGCATATGTTCCACTTTATCCATTATAGGGATCATGTATACTTGTAATCTAATGTAGATGGTGTTATACTAAATGGATGTTGTTCTGATCATGTTACCATAAAATGTGTGCTATGTTACATTATGTAACACCAAAATATGTAGTCCCTTGTTCACATCAATAGGATATATAAGAATCACTTCTCATGGTATTGATACCAACATGAAGAAAATGATTTTTTCTGTAGATGTCGTTAAAATACAAAGTACCCTATAGCGTGACTATACATCTTATAAACAAAAAAAATCAGACAATGATGTTGATATCTAAGAATATTCATTAATTCACATCCAGACCTGGTTTTTATCTATATAATGTATTGTGGAAATAAGTCCCATAATATGTTTTTATGGAATAATTTTCATATCATAAATATATAATATAATCCTATCATATGAAAGCCCCCTCCCATAGGTCAACTAATCCTTACCACTTTGTCTATCTTGTAACAATGATTCAGAAACATCACTCGTAATATTACGGATTATGTATTTCTATAGAATGAAAATATTAAATGAAGAAAAATATTTAGATTTGGAAGCACATCAAGGTTTCCCTAAGATACAAAAGAACAACTACATCATTATTTTGTTTTAAAATATCATAACATTTAATCCCATCTAAAAATCGAGTTATCAAATACTTGTGAGACTGATTGAGATAGTTTTCTTTTTGAATCCCTTGTTGGACTATTGATGTATAAAAGATTATGTAATATAATGGATATTTGGTACCCAATAATCCTATATACTACTTCCACTTGTGGAGATATCTATTTAGTCATAGTTAATCTGAGTATTATGAACCAACAACCAGAAAAGATTCCCCATGAACATTACAATGTTTATTAAAACATGAAAAACTACTATATTCATTGAAAATAGAAGATATAATTTATTTTTTTTTTTTGAAATATTCTATCATGGTATGATTTTATTATTCTAATGTTTAATTTACATGAAAATAATTTAACTAAACACTTTGTTTGATATCTTATAGAATACGCAACATCAATATTAAGAGAACCATGAAACACAATTGAAATATTATTATTTAACGTATGGTTATTTCCTTCTTATTTAATGGGTGTGTATCAATCATGTAATCTGAAATATAATATATATATATATATAATACCATCCCAGAAAAAATGATCTCTATATTTTTAGGAAATTAGAATATAATTTTTGAAAAAGTTATTTTATGCTTGAAAAATAAGTGTTCTTAAAAAATATTTTATTGAGGAAATACTATAATTAATATTTCTAACTGTTAAAAATGTTTTATATTAGAAATAATATAATTCTATAAATCATCATATCATTATTTATTTATGATGATATTTTTTGAAAAAAATATTGAGTTTCTGGAAAAACAGTTAAAATACTTCTTTTAATTAAAACCGTAAATTTTTTATTATGAATTTAAAAAGTCCAATTTATTTTAAAACGGATTAAATTTAACTATAATTTACTTCAATTTTTAATGATCCAATTACAAACACAAAAATAAATTTCATGTCTTGATTTTATAAAATACATTTTTATACATAAAATGGAATTATTCTGAAATTTTTTTTATCCACACAATATATTTATGGAATTAAATTAAATTTGTCAATATAATTGAATAATTTTAATTAAAACAATATATTATATAATTAATGATGTGTTTTAAAATTTATGTAATTTTACTTCAGTCATGAGTTTAGACTGATAAAATATTATTCTTAAATTTTTTTTAAATAGTGGTTTTCATCTCCCTTTGCGTGATTATTTTTAAGATTAATTTTTCTAAATAAAGTTATTTATTTCATTTTAATGATTACATATTTGTATCAGTGAGGTTAAAATTTGATAAATATTACCCTTCTATTATGTTCATTGTGTATAGTTACTATCGTATAATGCATCACCCCATTAAAGAGTAAACTGATTTAATGTGTGATAAAATAAATTTACAATATCATAATTTTTCACACTAATTATTTTCATATTATGTGATTTTTACCCATATCATCTTTTCCATGAACTTATTTTTTATTGTAAACATGTTCATGAGTTTAATTGTATTATATTTAAATAAAAAAATATTACAAAATATAACCCTATTAGATTTAAATAAACTTTATATCGTAGTATTGGAAAAAAAATCTAAAGAATCGCAATTTTATTTTTGTAAATAATTATATTATCTACAAGATGGTAATTTATTTATAATTATAAAATATTCAATAATTACATTAAATTATTCTACAAAAATACTATAGTATATTTTCAATTAATAGAAAGATAAAATTAAAGATATCCAAAATAAAAAAATTTATATAACAAGATTTATTTAATATCTCTCAAAAAATTTATGGACCATCATGAAATTTTATAGAGGTGAAAAATGATTTCATTTGAAATTTCACTTTTTCATGTTATATTTAAGGACTAATTTTTGAAATAGTGTTATAAAATACGTTAATAATATTTTGAGACAAATTGTATTTTATTTAATGATCACAATTTTATATAATATTACATTCAACCAAATCGATGTGATAGTGAAGGAAACACAATTTTGGGTCCATTAATGGGTTATTTGTGTTTTTTATTATATAATAAAAATCCTTAATGTGTAAAAAAATTCAATATTTTGGTAATTTTTAAATGGGTTAACTGGGTGTTAAAACTAAAAGATAAGGGTGAAAACATACCAAACACATGCCAAAAATTTATTTAGTTTGATGATTTCAAACGATACTCATCTTATCTCATAATTATATTAATTTTGAGACATTTTATTTTGAAAACTAATATATATAAATTTAATACATTATGAAATCCCATGATTGCCCATCCCGAAAAATATAAATGGACACCACACCTTTCTCTTACTTATATCAAATTATGGCATCTTTCTTTACTAGACCATGAAATTTTATTTTCTGAAAACCATTATTTATGATCTATAGGATAGATCCCTTCTATAATAAAAACCCAATGTCCATAAGAAGATATCAAAACAATTCAACCATAGAGAAGGTAATCATTTTTAATGAACCTTCCTAATATATTTCTTACAATAATTACTCATAATGTGTTAAAAGTATCTGAAAATATTAACTATTGTATCATAAATAATCAGATATTTTTTTGTTATTATGGTTCAACTATTTTCCATATCATTCTCTTCCCCTTAATAAAAAACACATCACTTTCATGTAAATTCATCTTACTGTCTCCTCGTTGATGTGTAATGGATTTTTCAACACAATATCAAATTGATAAACATAAATAGAGATATAATAATGAAATATTATATTGACGAAATAATTATTATTGTGACATTATAATATAACATATAACTTCATACAATCTATTTCACTAGAAAACAATGATTTTTTTATCTTGTTCACGTTGATTTCCACCACAATAAAGGGATGTGAATAGTATTACCTTCAAACTTTACTTTGATGGTAGTAAGGTGATTATTTCTGAATATATAAGATACATGTGACATTATAATGGTTATTTGTTATAAATTTATTAATATCCCTTTTCCATCAATAGAAATTGAAAACAATGTTCATTAGTATGTACGACATACCATTATCATGATTATTGTAATTTTTTTTCTATATTTTTATTTTATGAATTAATATTAATATCTATCTATTGAATATATATATCATTTATATGTTGAATAATATTATAAATAAGATATAACTATATTCAATTTACATGGACCCGAATTAATGAATATTAAAAAACATAAAATAAAATGTTGTTAAAACTAGGAATAGTAATTATTATTATAATATTAATAATAGTAATAACTTTATATAACAGATATAATAATATTATATAAATTAAACATTTTATTATATTTCTGTTATTTATAAGGTTCATTTATCCATTAATAATAATCCTCAATTTATTTTATTGGAGTAAAATAACATTTGATTTAGAGGATAAACGAGGTAATGTGACTCAACCCCATATTTTATTAACTAAGGAATATTTTAAAATTATGTAGCTAAATTCTTTTTTATTATGTATATAAATCCCATTAATTTATTTATGGTCATTATTCAATTACTGAAATTTTTCCCTTATAAATTCATCTTATTATTTTTAATAGATATTCTTGTTAAATAAGAAGTATACAATTTCAATATAACATGCATTACTTTAAATTATATTTGATTAATCGTGGAATTATTGATAATATAAATTCTTAACTCAATACAATTATTTTTTAATAAGGAATTTTTTAGTGAAATAATTTTATCATTTTTCACATGATAAATGAATTGGACATGAAATGATTTTTGGGGCTCATAATTATGTATCCCATAATTCATCAATACATCTAATGAGACAGATTAGTTAACCAAACTAAATGTTGATTTTCTCATAGTATAGAAATTTCATATTGTAGGTTTCTAATAGTATAGATATCATGATATTTGAAATTATTGAATTATTTATAATTAATTTACTTCATTAAAATTTTAGGTATTGTTAACAAGGGTATTATTCCATTGATATTGTTTGTGGATTAATATCATGGTAGTGTTATGGTGTAAATTACATGGATATTTAGTTATTTACCTTCTTATATTTATTATACATTATTTTCTCAGGAAATATTTCATAATTTTAAACCCCAATAGGACATATGATCTCACAGTTTTATTACAAGGATATATTAAAGGTTATTGTGAATAATATCATGGATTCAATAACTTTTTTATGTTACATAAATTATACATCTAATGTAATATAAAAAACATTCTTTTATCTAGGTCTTCAAGACTAATAAACTGATCAGTCCATTGGGATAATATTCTATGTATCTATAGAAATGTAATAAAGTAGAAACTATATTTTGGTTACTAAATATGGGTTTTTTGTAGAGATGATTTTTTTATGGTCTCAGAGTGATCCTTATAATGTTGGTGGAACATAACACAGTTTTCGATGATCTCATGGTTATGGTTCAATCCATGTGTCTTAATAAAATTGAATGTCAGATTTGGAATGATCTTTCTATCTGACATTATTTAATAGTTCATAGATGAAGCGTAATGATTGTGATTCATGGTTTATAAGGATGAAAATATTACATTACCCATGTTTTATGATAAATGATATTATAATCAAACCAATGAGTATAATTTCATTAAAAAAATTCTATTTTCATCTTAACTCTATAAAACTAATATCCATTAATAATTAATAATAATTAGACCACATTATTTTGGAATATTCTAAATGATACATGATAATGACAATAAATATATATTCAATAATTAAAAGTATTAAATTTATAAATAAATAAATATTCTAAATTCCTTAATTAAAAAACAAAACTCTACAATGATTATAAATTGAAAAAACCACTATCCAGAGAAAAATCACTACCAATTTTTTTATAGAATATTTTGTAAACTAAAAATTATAAAATTTCATTTCCTAATTTTTTATAGGTATATAGTATAGAATAATAAATAAATTATCACTCTAATTCATCCTACCCTCTACTGTCATACCTCATTTTTTCAATAAATATCCCAGTACATATTGTGGTTTACAATCTCAAAAAAAAATCCCTTCCAAAAATCTCAAATTTAAACTAATGTATTTTTCAATATATAGAACATACAAAATATATATAGGATTTTAGGAAACCTTCGTCTACACATTTAAATTAAACAAATAACATCATGGGGAAATTTATTATAAATAAAATTATTATGTGCATTATAGTTAGTGGATCATGATTGGGGAAAGTATATCATAAGATGGATGATGTATTCAAAGTATTTAAAATAAAAATGTAATTGTGAATTGAAAACTCAAATTAAGTACAAATTCCACAATTCACGTCCCAATATATTCATTCTACCACCCCCGTCTCTTACTTCTCATGGGTAAATAATAGTTTCGATGAGTTCAGTGATAGGGATCCCCTTTTTATTTCAAAAATTATAATCTCTACTTTTTTAGTGTAATGTGTTTATGGATACAAAAAACACCCTTAGATGTAAAAATAAGATTGAATGAAACTATTCACCATTGTTCACTAACTAAAAATGTTTTTATCATTTTCCCAATAATTATTAATTTGTTGATATTCATTGATCAATCCCATTTACCTCATATGGTCATATTAGTTTATTTTTATTTCATCATGGTTTTGTTTTTATTTTCACATTGTAGTGGACTCAATTAAGTATTTAAAAAATTGTAGAAAATTATCTTCCCAAATAAATATGAACGGCCACCCCAAAATCTATTCCTATAATTATAATATATTAGAAACACAACACAATAAATACATATAGAAAATATTAAGAGGCTTATAATGTGGCTTCCAATAATAGTAGTATTGAATTTATTTTGGATTCTATACAGATAAAACAATGGGTAGGTATCAATACAAAATCATCCTAATGAAAATAATTTAATTCCCTCATTAAGAATTATTAATTTCAATAACATCATATTTTAATATTCAAAATAATAAATTTATAACTTTGATTCTTGTTCTATGTTCTCTCATGAACGAAGGTATCTGATATAACATTAAAAAATTACATATAAAAAACCTCAATGATGGAATTTTAATAATCTTCTCACCCAATAAATAAATGAATTAATTTTTATTGTCCATTAGTAGAAAAATCCCAAAATTTTCTAGGGGTATAATTTAAATTATTTAATAATAACATATTTCAAAAAAGAAGAAAAAATATAGTGAATTTAATTGAAATAATATTAATTTTCCATTTCATAACACATGATTTTTATGAGAATGTTATTTTAATAGAAATCATCCAATAAAAATTGTCTTAGAAAGGAATTATTCTTAAAAAATCATATGGGCCCATTTAGATTCAATAATGTCCCCTAGACACATAAAATAAATAGAATCCCCTGATTCTAGATTATGGTTTGTATAAGGATATAAATAAAATTATCTGTGAATCCACATAAAATATAATGATAAAAAGTAAAACTCCCTTGATTAATAAATTTATCTTATGAATAAAATATCATGGTGAATCCAATAATGTTGTACAATTTTGGAAAAATGATTTATATATAAAATTAATTTTTTTCATATTGAAATTGATGAATTCTAATAAAATAGTAAATGAAGATAATGATGTGTTGTAATGGAAATGTTATTCGATGAATTCCCTTGATGACTGTTGTAAAAATAACCGATAAATTTAATAAAAATGAAATACATTAGGGGGTAAAAATATATTATACTCCAAAAAAATAAAGTAGATGAGGTAAATCATTAGACTCTATGGATGTATCCCCTAGATTCTTAATGGAATAAACCCTAGGATTGGACTATAACTATCATGAAGTATCTATTACCTTAGTTTTTCCCATAACATATGTAGGGGTATTTAATGTTTCTGTGAGATATTACTTAGGACATAGGTAGTCCCTTATTGAATAATGATCTTTTTATCTATCCTAAATATTATTAAATGAGTCCTCCATTATTTCTACATTATATAGGATCATTATTTTTTTGGTAGGTCTCAATAATGAATAAATTTTATTCTACCAATTTTGTGACTATTATTAGGATATAATCAAATATTTGACCAGCTGAATGATGAGTTTTATAATTGGAGGTGTTAGAGGAAATTGACATTGATGGCTTCCTTGATTGTATATGTAATTTGGAATGTTTTGGTTTGAGTAATGGAACCCATGAACATGAATGTTTATAAATTAATTTCCTAGGAAAATGAATCACCCAATCATTATAAAGAAACTGATGGTTCATAATATATAAATTGAGGGAATCATCGGAAGAGTAAAACCATACCTCTATAGTGGTAGGGAGTGGTTATGATTGTTCTAGTGTCAAATTAGACCTCACTCTATGACGCTTATATTTTATCATTGTCTCTATGGAAGATAGATATTGATCCTTTATAATCTCATCCCCCTATATAATATATATATATATATACAAAAAAACCCATTCAAAACTATTCATAACATTCATAAGTAGCCCCATCATGAAATGTAGTAGATTGTTAATAAGTTATAATTATCATAAGAATAATATTTTTATAAAAAAGGTTCTAAATTTTTGGAATTATATTTATTAATGTTTGTTCAATATAGATTTTATCTATCATATTTCAATTAATAAAAAATATAGATCAAATTTCATGTTAACTTTAATATTTTTTCTTCATAAATTGTGTAATATAATAACACTTGTAGTTAGTTTAAGTCTCCCTAACAGTATCACCAGAAAACCACTAAACATTCCAATCCATATGAACTATCAATTAGTGAGGACCCCACAACATTGTGTTTTCTTTATTATTATGTACATTCTTTGATTTGAATCTACCCTCATTCCAAAAAACTTATTCCAAGCCACAATTTTGTTATTATTAGGCATTAATGTCTTATATTCATTATTAGTGATAGACTTTTCACATTTAATACATGTACCCATAAATAATTCCCATATAGAGAGGTCCTAATAACTTTTCCATATCCAAAATAAAGCTCCAGTCATTGATAGCTCCAATTATCATACAAATTCCAAAACTAACTATATATATGTATTCTCCTTTAAGTGTAAAATATTCTCATGGAGAATTTCATGAAGGGACTCTAAATAGTATAACCATATATTTCTATTATAAAATTACTATATTCCATCATTTTTATTATTATAATGGGTTTTTTATCCTTTTAATGATGTTCTAGTTCGATAAATTAACGAACAAGAGGAATGGATTACAACGATGATCATGTGAATACCCCTTTACAGAATAATGAGATACCTAATTTGGAGAGGGTGGTGGGAGGGATATATGAGATAAAGAAAAAGGGACAGTTTAACTGTTATGATAAGGTTAAGGGGTTCATTGTCATTTTACCTTCGAGATTTTAGTTTACATTTTGATGGTGATAAATCGTTATGCATGGTACATTATTTTTGTTTAACGGAATATGACATTCAAAAATTATAGAGTGATATTTAATGAAAAATGATTGTCAATGAGGTATTTTTAAAATGTTTTATTTTATTTGGGGAGACTAATAGTGGTTTGGTTTTGTTGAAATCTTATAGAGATGATGGAAAATGGTATAAGATAATTCTTTTTGAAAGAATAAATATCATGAAGATGAAGTGGGGATACATAACCAAGACATCAAGGATTAAAAATAATTTTTTATAAAACATAGGATAAGGGATATTTGAGTATGATGAAGGGTCACTCCTCTTAGTATATTATAAATAATATTGTCTAAAGGGATAGAAATTGAATTATTATTATAACATAATATTTAAAAACCATTGAATGTGATTCAAATTTTTGTAAAACATCTTTCATGACCATTTAATAAAAAATATACCAAAATTCAAATTAATTTTATTGTAAAAGTCTCAATATCCCATTTCATTCATAGATAAACAGTATTTGTTAATATTGAGACTCTTCTACTACATTTCTCATAGGTTGTTTTGTGAAACACGCTATCACCATATTCTTAAAGAAAAATTTCATTTATAATAGTTCTTATAATATTATTGGGGAATGAAATAGTGGGAATCCCCATTAGTATTAATTTCATATAGGTTTCAATTAAATTATATCAATAGATAATGAATATATTTATCTCCTTAAATGATCTATCGTAAATGGTATCATGGATAATATTTCTTATCTACACCATAGTGTGCGAGTATATATAAATATTAACTTACCATAAATGTTATATGTTCTAGGGAGAAAACAAATGAGTGGGAGAGTTTCTCTATATTCATAAACTATAAAACATATATCTTACACTAAGAGGGTCTAAAAAATAGAAATCATAATTATGTTACATCCCAGACAATGATTTATTTATAATCAGTGGAAATTTGTTACACTTGATTTATTAAATAAAACAAAAATTTTATACAATATGATTTATGTAAATATTTTATGTATTGCTTCAAATTTATACTATTTACATATAATTGTACCTCATTTCCACTTTATATCTAGACATCTATCTATATGAATTTCTTGAATACTATAAATGCACCTTACCACTACAACTAAAATATACATAGAAATAATCTCAATCTTGTGTTTAAAATTAATATGTATAATAAAATTGTTAATTTTTATTATACACTATATAAATCATTTCAATTAATAGTATTTTCTTTGAAAATTGGGGTATTATTAATTGAATCCATTTTAAATTCCAATATCTTGTAAAAATGTAACAATAGTTTATTTCTATAATTCATTATATTCAATTATGTATTTCTTATATCCTATAATGTTCAGTATTTTATTTCATTCTAGAACAGATCAATTAGATTTTGGATCAAATATATTATAGATTCAATAACAATATTTTCTAAAAAAAATTATCAATACATTATTTGAGTTTTCAACAATACCTTTAGTTTTTGGAATATTATGGGTTATATTGTCATATTATAACTATTGTTTTACCAATATAGTCATATTATTGTTATTGAAATGATTTATTTAATAACTATTAGGAAATTTTGTAATTCCAAACCATGAATATATGTTGTTATTTAAAATTGAAATAATACATTTGTTTACTATCCATAAGTATCATATGCGTTAAAAAAATTAATATATATTCCACACAAACTATGATATACTTGTAACTGAAGGGTTGTTGGAAGGGGCCCATAATATCTATTCAGAACATATTAAACACATCAATATAATGAATTGTGTTGTGGATAATTTCATTATATCTAGAAATGGTTCATTTTATTATATTCATCAAATCTCAAACTACATTTTTAGAAGAAGAGTGGATTGTTGGCCAAAAGAACATTTATGAGGATTTATTTCAAATATTCAGAAAAACCATTATGTCCCTCAATTGTTGATGTATTGAAAAATATTTATCTTTATTGTGTACTAAATTATAGTGTATATCTCTAAATCAGACCATCTCTTCATTTTATGAAAATACATTGACAATCTTATTAGTATTGAATTGGTTCATTATGATTTATATTCTATTTTTTGTACAATGGGTGAGATAAAAACTATCACGTGTCTCTATAATTAATTTTTATGACAAACCATATCCTCCCATTAAAATTAATATAAAGAACATTTCAACTTGAAAATAATCAACAATATCATTTCCATTTTCTCATCCAATGTGAATCAAATATAGTCTTAATATAATTTCAGCTAAATAATTTTTAATTAACATTTTATTAATGATAATATCAAACTATTATGGTAGCTTGATCAGTTTAGTCAATCCTATCTTGAAATTCATCTTTTTCCAACATTATATCAAGAGAATGTGGTTTTTATAGAATGTTAATTAATAAAAAACAAGATATGATATTAATTTTTCATAAAAAATGCAACTATGAAGATATATTTATATATTATAATATAATTTATCAAGAAATTATTTACATGAAACAAACATGATGTATAGTATAAATTATGTTCTCAGTCCACTACTATGAGATATCTAACCCCATAAAAATAACTTATATCTCATACAACCACAATGATCTGGTACTAATTTAGATGTATTATTGCCATGGTGGAAACAAAATTTCCTTTCTATATATCAATGAATTTATAGTAGGATGCATTAAGAAAAATTGGAATGTTTCGTTAATATATATTAAAAAGATGATAATATATTTTTGAAAAACCTATGCTGAATCAGTGGAAAAATATTTCATGCATAACAATTCTCTAAATCCCTTTAACTATGGACAGAAAAAGTAACTCTTTAATAAAATAATTTTTTCTATGATTAAACTATATTTTCATAATTGTTGTTATTTTTATTACAATTATTCTTATTTTTACTGTAATATGTTCCCTTCTATGATTGAGTATTATGAATATTTCTTTACAATGAATGAGTAACTAGTTAAGATTAATAATTCATGCAATAAATAACACCCTAAATACTATTATATAATATTTAACACTCTTTGAATAATTTTTCAATATCATGTTAAATATGTTTCATACGACCATGGAATTATTCTATTATATTAGTCATGATTAATTAAATATAAAGGTAAGAATAAGTACCACATTATTAGTTGAATATGGTAATTGATTAATCATCCAACTCCATAGGTAATTGTTTATAATTAGAATAATAATCATTTAAAATATTAATTTTCGAAAAAAAATATAACAAATTTAGTTTCAAATAATGGTATTAAAAATTTATTATTCCATTTAGAATCAATCAATCAACTATAATCCACGTAAACTTATCATCCCATCATAACTATTTTTGGAATTATCTCATTTCCATTAATTTTTAAAACAATCACACATCATTTATTATATTACACCATCTGAGTAATTTCACTATTTATTGATCAAGAATAAAAATATTACCATCCCAAATCATAAAAATCCACATTTATTAGAAATAATGATACAATTATATGGTTCACATGTTCTTATATGTCAAATGAACAATATGAGTGATTACATATAGTTTTTATAACCATGAAGCAAAGAAGTATTTATAGTTTTATTGATGAAAAAATAAATTACACTTTTTTGAAAAGTAAATTGATTATAGAAGAGGAGATGACATCATTACATTAATATATGATAATGACTAATCCAACAATAAATAAAAACTCAATAGTTAATGTTCATCCATTTCATATTTTTAGGGTTGAAATGGCTTGGTAATTAATAAATATATTGCCTTTTTCTACCACTATGAATAGATATAAATAAAAATATTTTTCATTGGTAAAATGGATATTCCTTCTCAGGAACATTTCTATGAGTTTCTTCATAGAATAATTTATATTCATATTACAATTGTAGTCACATATCCTTTTTCATCCATTTAGAGGACAAAAATTCATTTGGAACAATAAATTTCATAATATTTGGTAACAAATATTTAAGGGTCAGGAGGGGGTATTTAACTAAGTGGCTAGAAAATTTTAATATGAATAATGTTGTTTCTTCATCATGTAATCTTGTAAAAAATACACACAGTGAAATAAAATTTAAACATAATCCATAGTCACATAGTTTTCTTCAAAATAATAATGGAGAAATTATTCTTGTATCCAAAAATTAATTTTGGAAATCTCATAATCAATTTCATTTTTCAATTCACAACAAATAGTAATTAATTACTAAATGATACGACATAAAAATATATCAATATTTACATGTTAAAAGTATATTACTTGAATTAAATTCATATAATAAAATTTATGAATTGTTGTCTAGAAAAGGGAGATTAAAATAGATATGTCCACAAATAAAAATGACTTTTTTATATATTGAATTAAAATTTCACTTCAAATTCCTTACTAATAGTGTTATATGAAATATATAAGGTGTTGTTAATTATAAAATACTATTTTGGTTCATTGGATTGAATTATTGATGAAGTTATATTGAAATGCCAATTCTGATAACCAAGTTTTGATATCCATATTATTACATTATCATAGTATACAATGGATTTGATCCTTAAGGAATAATTTTTTTCAAAGAAATAAACACATAAATTATTCACCTACTACATCGGGAAAGTTAAAATAAATATCATAATAAAAATCCATCATCAATGATATTATTTATAATTACATCTTCGTATACTATGAACCAAAAAAATAAAGGGAGAAATTAGATACTCAGAATGTGTTACATACATTAGATGATATCATAAGTAAAAAAGGAGTTATAAATATGGAATGGTAATAAATTTAAAACACCTGACATTTATGCATAAAAATAAAAATAATAGAATCCACATATAATATTACTCCTGTAACGTCATAGATAAAAATAAGTAAATACTCACTGAAGAAAATAATTAATAATTGATTTAATAACCTAAGACAACAAGATATATTTACCATCAAGGTCATGTTCCAATAATGTTTCATTAACGGTTATGTATACACGAATATACCTTTTAACATTTTGGTCAACATATTTGTCTCAACAGATCTATCGTGCTTTCATGGGATACCTAGAACCATTCTCCACCCATAACTCCATGTCCAATTCATTAAATATATGTGAATTATTATATTTACTCATAAAAAATATTCCTTATAAAAAATATCTTTGTTGAGTAATGAATAAATACAATTGAGACTTCCTCATTCATTCAAATAACAATCACAGTGAAAAAACATATGAAAAATGGTATACATTTTAGGAGAAAATTTTATCCATTACACAATGAATATGGATATTTATGAGAAATATGGTACTTATTAAAAATAATATCAAAAAATTAATTACTTCATGAAAATTTTAATAAAAATTACAATACATAAAACATCTAGATCATTTCATTGAAAATAGTTTTTTATTAGAATCATTTCATTGGGAGTATAAATAAAAATAAAAGAAATCAGTTTACAAACAAATTTAATAAGTAGTTTTCTTTTAAAAACCACTAAAACCTTATATATAGATCTAAAAGGGAATATAATAATTTTATTATTTGGAAAATTATTTAATGTAGTATTTATTATAAAACATTTCATTTAAATCCTTGTTAAAAAATGTAGAAAAAAGTGTATAAGAATCCTTTCAATTATTCCGTTAATTTTTTTTAATGATTTCAGGATAAAATAAAATTCACTTAATAAATAAATTTTGGTAATTAGAAAATGATTTTTCAAAATATTATATAAAAACATTGATATGGAAGAATAATATACTTGATTAAAAATTCAAATAAATTCATCTTTTCATTTAAAAATTTAATTTCAAATTTAAGAGTCATCGTGGGGAAAATTTATAAGGAAAAAATATTTTTACATAAATAATCATTGGATATGAAAATAAGTATATTTTATGATGGGTATATTAAAAAACGTATTGGAATAAATTAATATTATTCCAAAAAAGATATCTCAAGAAAATCATACATTTTGAGTAAAATTTATCATAAATTTTTATTAAAATTTATATATCCTAATCGTGATAGAATATACATCAATTGAAAATTATGTCTTAATTAATTAAGTGATATTCATGTTAAATAAATTTATGAGGATTTATATACACCACAAAAATAAAAAAAGGTTAATACTTACAAATATCTCTTAAGATAGTCAAAATTGATAAGAAATTCATTACTTATAGTGTGATAATTCTCATATGTTATCTAAAAAAGGTGAAATAAATATTAATTTATGATAATTATTTAATGAGGTATGTAACTTATTTATAATATTATATATTATCTACTTATAATATTTAAACGTACACTTAATAAATATTTTTTTTTTGTGAATCATTTTTTCTGAGTGTTACCTATATAACTTCTGATGGGAATTTTGGTTTTATAATTTTAGACATTATACATTGATTGTGATTCCATGATATCTATAAGATTATTAATGATATAAATACCACTTATATTAACAATATAAATATATCAATTCATATATAAAATATAGATATTAAAAATGAGTTTCATTGTTCATAGAGATTTTATGTCTTATATAAACAATAATGTTTCTTCTATTTTTCATTGGATGGAAGAAAACAATTGTAAATAATAGTCCACCATCAATGAATCATTATAATATCATATATATGATATATGTTCATTAAATCTATAATTATTACATTCTACGTAATAAAGAAATGAAAAAAGGTCACATCACTATGTAGAGGTGGTGGTCCACAAGTTTTCATGAGTGTCATTATCATTTTGCAATTTACATGAAGATAAGAATAAAAAAGTGATATTATATTTATATAAGAATAAATATTTCACAAATATCAAATATATTTATTATATCCATCTTTATAATGGCCTTATTAAAATTGTTATAAACACAAATTACACTACTACGTAAAACGGTAACATGTACATACATGAGTGGAATTTTTTCACTATTCATGGGATATAAAATAGAGGTTAAATGGATTTAAATTATGATAAAAACGTACTATAATTATACTACTATATTTATTAATTTAGGTTCAATCAATTTCTATAGAGGGAGAAAAATAATAAATATTTTTTAAATAGTTGGTAATGAAAATTACATATTCTTTGGTTATCTTCCTTTATATTCCTTATTATTCACCATTATAGTGGTCTTAACAAGAGAAAATATTATAATGTTTGTATAGATTTATGTATAAGATAATTGAGGATTTTTTTTAATGTCTATGTCTTCATGTGGTGTGAAAAAAGATAGAATTAGTCACCTTTTGCATGTGAGGGGAGGGGAACTTTGGAAATTCAAAAAATATTATAATATAATATTTTTCCAAATCATGTAATTATTTTTAAAAATGGAATTTAATAATTTATAGTAAGAATATGGGATTATTATATTAGTATAATAAAATTAAATATTGTATAATATACGATTTTAAACTTTATCCTTTAGATTAACCCCTTTGTTACTATCTTTTGACCTCAATCGTGTTAATGACATTTAAATATTCAATAGACATAATTTTACTTATAATTTTACAATTGGATCACAAATAGTTATTCCACACATCATATGTATTATATATTGTGGTAGACAGAATTGATTCAATATGCAAGCAATCCCATTTCGGGGTGTGAAAAAAAAGAAACAAAATCAAGTCTTGAATATAAAAAAAAGAATACATATAACTTTTTTACAAAGATAAAGGAAAAAAAGATACAACTATGAAAACCAATATAAACAAGGATGAAAAATAAGTCTATACAAAAAAATATCCACGTTACCAACAGTTACCACCAACTATGAAGAAATGAAATAGTGATGTAATGTAAGACCTATATAATACATAATGCACTTCACTTTACCTATGTCCTCAAAAACAAGGTCTAAACCCCCAAAATGAATTAAGTATTCTCATTTAAATACTTCCTAATATGATTGAAAAAAAAGAATATAAACATGTTCTACTATCAATACTACACTAGAAATAGCATTAAATCAAAATTGTTTTTCATTTTTTTACAAATAAAAATATTTTAAAAAATTATCAAACATTTCTTTAGGATTCTAAAAAATTTATTACCATGTATTAAAAAGTTAAAACATTCATGCAATACATAATAGTAAGTAAACACACAAATAAAAAATTATTCATGTGATCTAATAACCATGAAATAATCTATCTGGTAATAAACACCCAGAAAAAATGATGAACATTCTAGTCTGGATATCACTTATGGGTCAATAAACACTAGACACTAAAATGACTAAAAATGAATAAGGATGGATTCAACTACTATGGATTTCTAACACCATCGATTGATATACAGGAGGTTACAATCTGATGGAATTACACACACAAAGTATACCAATGTCTCTATCTAAATTCACTCAAGGTTCTTTTTGTGTAATATTTTTCAATTTCTCTTTTAAAACCCATTTTCACATTTTTATTGAACAATTATGTGATAAGGTTATATTATTTAGGATTTCCATAATACATGTTCCATCAATTCAAGTAAATTATATTTTCCTATAAAAACCCATTAAAAATTATTTTGTTTACTTTTCAATTTCAAAATATAAAAAACCAATTTTAAATCTCATTTTATATATATGAAAAAAAAGAAAATCATGTAATTAGAACACATTTATAAATAAACCCACCTCAAGGAAATAGAAAATATAACTTCCATTAATAATGGGAAATTGAAAACGAGTTGATCTACATTTAGTAGAAATGTATTGATAGAAAATTAAATCTAATCAAAAAAAACATAGGAAAACTAATGCCGCAATTTGAACCTAAAAGGAACCAGAAAGAAATTAGACCATGTGTTATGTAATCTAACCAAAATAGTGATCAATTTAAAATAAATGTTATAAGGATGGAAATTATTCACCAAAAATTATACAGGGAAAACATTATGTTGAGATAAGAGAGATGTACAGAGAATGAATGGAATATTTCACTCGTACGGTGCACTAAAAACCAACAATGAAAAATATAAATAGAGTGTAATTCAATTAAAAATTTTATAATCAATGAGGAATTTGAACAAAAACCCAACATCCATTTTCGTAATAAACCTTTTTTTAAATACACATTCTGTACATATTACATATAATATAAACCATTCAATCCATCAAAAAATTTCATGAAATCTTCTTAGTATACATTAAATGGTTCTAACATAAAATACATGGCACGTAAGTTTCCTGTGATTTGTAGAAATCATAGTTTTTTATGCTGATAATTCTAAAAAAAACTCATAATTCACCATTATATATATACTACAATTTATGTTTATGGAAATAATTAATCAATTCCAAAGGAAACCAAAATAAAATATAATATCAGACCTGATAGAAGGGTAATGGGGAATTACTAAACCCAAACCATAAAATATATATATACTAGAAAGTGAAGAAGATATTGGATATGTAAAAAAAGATCACTATTACCTCATAAATGAATCCCACCCCCATAACTCTTGGGGATTTTTCTATACATACACAGTACATGTTCTTGGGGGATCATTTTATCATGTTGAAAATTATCTTGGCGATCCATATTTTGAATAGGAGGTCAACCAACATGGTATTTTGTTTAAGAACTATATACAACAACCAAATACCGTGGGAATGTTCTCATATATATATGGGATAGATATTTATCTACATCCTTGTTGAATAATTTGTTCAACATATTTGGTTGTAATTTTTTTTTAAACTAGTAACCATGAAACACATCATGGTTAGAAGTAAAACTAGAAATAAAGTCGAACCCATAGACCAACCTCTATAATCGCCGAATAATCTATATGGTGTCATGAACTGTTTTTGCTAACTTACCCTAAATACTCAAGTATAGATTTTCCAATATAGTTGAAACGTTTATAAAAAACCAATCATAAAAAACAGACTCAAGATGCCACCTCTAATGGTCCGTATAATATATTGGTCCAATTTTTATCATGATCAAATTTCCCCAGATCTACTACAAAATATCTGTTATCTCCAAAACCAAACACATCCCAACCAAGTATTTATCTCCTAACACTTCCTAACGCAAGGGAGTTCTATATGGCCACCAAAAAATATCATCAAATTGATACATCATGATCAAGGCATGATTACTACTATTAAAAAAACTCAATAAAATTAAAATGCATGTCCCAATATCCACAAAACATATGAATGAATTTCTGGATCATATCCTATAGAACTCGGATATCCCACTAAGTTAGTCCATTAGTGTTTAGATGATAATCCATGCTTAACTTTATATGGAAACTCATTACCACCATTAAATATTTCCAGAATCTGTATGTGAAACTTGAGTCCTTGTTAGAAAAATGTTAAGTGGGAACCCCATGAAGTCTCAAAATTTCCTGGGCATAGAAGACCCCAAAATTTTCAAATATTTTCATTCTTTAATTTGTAATAAAATTTATGATTTACTGAGTTTATCAATAATAACCCAAAATGAATCATTCCCACTAAAAGAATATGGGAATTCAATGGATAAATCTATGAAAATTTCTTTCCACTTTCATTCTGTAATAAATAACGGCTCCAAAAAATGTACATGTCTCTAGTTTTCTTCCTTAACTCTTTATCACATGAGATTCCAGGATAAAAAATATTAAACTAACCTCTTCATCCATGACCAGTAATAAAGACGTCTAAAATAGTTTTTCACTATTTTATCATTAGGGTGAATTAAAAAAAATATTCCACTATCTTACAAATCATATCATAGGGGAAAATATACAACCAACCTATTGTGAAAGCATAAATCATCATTGGGAGATTGAGACCACTCACCAAAGATCATTGTACAATTTAAAATTTCACTTAAGATTCATATCTCATTGACTATTTTCTACTCAATTTGAAATATCTTATCCAAACATTAGTAATCCTTTATCAAATCTAGGAACAAAATTCCACCATCCCCTTAATATCCAATCTTATCTCAACAAAAAAACTCATTAATGACCACTCTTTAGTTTATTCCTTCTCTACTGGGATGTGTACTCTTATTCATAGTGAATCGGAAACAATGTTTCTTTTCATTAGGGAATACACTATATTCAAATGAATGTTCTAATTATACTCAACCAAGTATCATTTTCATAGGTTCATATCCCCCAAATTGAAACACAAAACATGTTTTTGTGATTATAATACACTAGAAATGGATCCCATAAATGATAGTGAGCCTACACCATGAATGAAAATATAACTTATTCCAAATAAATATCATTGGTAGGATAGTTATTCTCATTATTTTGTAAGTATAGATAGCTATATTCCACATCATGTTATCCCAAAATCAACACACATTCCTAACTCATACCTAAAAGATTGTAGAAAACATTATCAACCGAACCTAGTTCTTGGAGAATCAAAACTTGTTATGATGTCAACCTCACATTCTCCTCCACAAAAAAATGTATAATTTTGTTTTCCTTTCTAAAGAAATAAACCTTTATGGGTCAACGATCCCATTGGAGATTTAAGGAAGGATAAATCATGAACACAGCTTCTATAACAACCATCCATCCCGAATAATATTCAGATATAAAAAATGTTTCTTTTATTTTACCAAGATATTTCTATGTAGACCAATTCTATATCCAAAAATAATCCCATATAACATATCACATCTCGTAAAATAGGTTGGGATTCTATTAACCCAGCAATGACACATTCCAAGACATGGCTTGAAGGGCATTCCATATCAGTATGGTCAGGCAATTTGAGTCATGCATCAAAATAATCACTATGGGAATTATTTAGACAAAAACCTGATCAAATGAAATAATCATAACAAGAAGAAAAGGCCAGAAACAGATCATAAATGAATATTCAATGTGATCTAGGTACAAAATACAACTGAACTAACCAGAATATGTAAGATATAAAGGCTAAAAAATAAAAGAAAATTGAACCAATGATATCCGAGCACCACATGGCCGTATGGTCACCACCATCAACCAACTGATCTTCATCAAAGGAAACTCAGACCATTAACATGAACGTGAAAAACATCATGGTTATACAAACACCAAATGGCATAATTACCATGTGAGCTTAACAAATCATTAGGAAACCACCAATGAATACATAAATTTTCATTCAGAAATTATTTTACAATCACTAATTTGAAATAAATATATAAAAATAGGTTTTTATCATTTTAATAAACACGTAAAACATTTACTTTTTCTAGAAAATTCATACCAAATCTACATTTTCAAATTAAATTTCCATTTTAAAAGAATAACCCATTCCAAATTCTATCTAGGTAAATTCCGTGCAATGTAGAAAATAATTAATAATTGTAAACAATAATCAATTTAATCAAAATATAAAAAAAACACATACAGATAGAATAAAATTGGAATTTCTTAAACATCCCAAGAGAAATTTCTAGACATTCTCGGGTCCGACTAACCTTAAAGTATATGGTGCATTTTTATAGTCAATAACTCACTAGTCATTATAATTGCCAATCTAGTAGTACAATCCCACCTGGACTTTAAAACATCCAAGGGGTTCTATCCCTTCTAATTAGGGATTATTGTAACTTGTAACTCAACCATATAAATGGATCCTAGGAATTCAACATTAATAATACATGGTTATAGTATTAAGGCCTAGAATGTTTCACTCATCTTACATGTATCCATTTCACATGCTGTCCTAAAAACTGACACTACCTATGTGATAACCCCCTCTTAGGAAATTTTCAATAAGGGTGACCATATTTATACAAGACCTTCCTAAGTGCCAATAAAGACAACATGTCATCTGAGATAAAAAGCATTTTTTCAAACACACCATAATGCCATCAGGGTATTAATAGTTCCAAAATCGCAATAATATCTGAAACATTATAATGTTCCAATAGGTCCTAATATCTAACCCATTTATTATAAATTTTTAATACATTTGAAAATTATTTTTTGACTACAATAAAAAAATTTCATGTATACAATTCCAAACATTCCTCTACTTTTCAAATCCAAATTCATTTCCAACATCGTTATAAGAAAAAATGAAATCATAAATCATATATAAAGAAGAAATTTTGGAATCTATATGATTTATAAAACCATCCATTTTTTCCAAGATACTATTATGGTCATAATTTTAGACGCAACATTTAAAACCAAATTTGATTCACGTGATACAATTGGGAATTTAGTGTTAGACCAAGAGTTTTAAAGAAGGAAAGAAGAAGGAGGGATGGGTTTTTCAAAATCTTTGTTATTAAGTTGAGAGAGTTCATCTCAAAACATTATCATTTGTGTACACACCCATGTGAGCACCACATGCACTCATGGATATTACCACATCCAATGGAACACCACATGTATACATGAAATTAACCATTTCCATATTTTAAATTAACGACACTTATTCTACAACCAATGCAAAAAACCATACATAAGTCATACACCATTAAAATCCACAAAATAAACACATAAGTTTCATATCACTATAAAACCATGATAAAAAATATAACCAAGACAAAATCATTATTAAAATAAACATGTCATTTAAAAAGGCCTTCATGGAATTTTAGCAAACATGTTTGGTGCATATTTATATATGTAATTGTATTTAATGAATCCCATTGAAAATAATTTTTAACTAATTCCACCAACATGAAATAACAACAGTAATTCAGTAAATCACATCACAAGTATAAGAAATAGATTCATAAATTATTTAAAAACATTAACTAATGAAATGGAATGCATTAGTGTGGGAATGGATGGAAACACCTACCTCAACAGAGTGCAGAGATGATAAACATCACGAGAGGGACGAAGCATGCCCAACTGAAAATCAACACACAGTAGATCCAGATAAAAACATCCTAACACATTAACCCTAAAATATAGGGTTCATGAAAATATGAAACCATTGAGGAAACCTAATGAAACCAATTAAGGAAAAGAGAAAGAAGGGAAACTGCCTATAACCATAGAAACTTGCCATATATTTAAAGGAGGAGAACCCATGGGGGAAAAGGATCAAAGGGATATATCTTTGGGGCTCCCATCTTGCACCTAAAACATCCCAAGGGGTGGATATCCAAAATGTAGTTAAAAGTATTGCAGCATAAAAAAGGATTTAATGATTTTTAAAATCTATGTATCCCACAGAGTTTGGATGCACATTTTTTCAAATCAAGTGCATATAATTCTGTATCCACTATCCAAATGGATAGAGCCTCATGCTCGATTGTAGCAAAGTTTCCCAAATTGTGTCAATTCCATTATTTATACTCCTAGAACCCAATAAAAACAAATGGTTTCTTTGTCCAAGAAACACAATTTTCATCGACCATGTGTTAATGGTTTTCCCCTTACTACCAAGTCCAAAAACATTATTTTTCCACCAAAAACTCAAATATTTCAACCAGGAGTCAACTAAAACATCCATAAAATGATCGAAATACATGAAAAGAATATGATAAAACTATCTACAGGGTTAGTGTGTAAAGATATTCCCCACCACAAACACATTCATCCCCCAGAAAGTCACCCATCCAAAATATAAAACAAAACTCAGTCCCAATTCCAAAATAACCAGAATGAAACTGCAATCCTTAGAGTGGAATTTTAATCCAAAAGTCAAAAAAACCACTAAAAAGGATTATATAACTTTAATAACAAAAGGATAACATGAGATTGTCTTCTCCACCATTGTAACTCAACTACCACCATGGAATGATCTCAGATTGGCCTAATGAGGGATCTCACAACACATGTAACCCAAAAATCTTGACACTAACTGAACAAAAATTCAATCTGAACTATTTTTTTCAAAATATTCAAACCCAAAAAAATGTGAAAAACCCATTAAAATAACTTTATCCAATTAAATAACCCAAAAATGTGCCATAAATAGTGATTCTACAAGAATGGGCATCCCCAACAAGCATAAAAGAAGATAAGATACTGTTCCATGAAAGGCTAATCATTTTAGGATCCACACCCAACGAAAAAAATGGGATTGTATGGAATAAAAAAATATATATTAATTTAAAAAAATATGAAAAAATAACAACATTAAAGGATCTACAAGAATAATTTAAACTGTATCCACTCTCACGCATAAGAAACACCAATCCAATGTTCCCCCGACATGCCCCCGCAATTTAAAACTATGTGTGAGCTTCAATCGGAGGCTTATAGATGGAACCCATATAGATGAAATATCAATTAACTCAAATAAAATATATTAAATCCCTGAATCATAACTTATCTGTGAAATGGTTCATAAAAAATCTTCATTTGACCAAAATGGTTGCAATGATGTCATGTTTTTGGAATATTTCTACAAGACAGTTCTAAATTCTTGAACCAAGAAAATTGATGGAACAAAATTGAACGATATGATTAAATAGATTCTAGGAACAAGGATGGATAATACAAAAAACAATTTCCTTTGGAATTCACTCTTCTTTAGATGGGGAACTATCACAAGCAACAAGCGACACTAGATTTCCAACTAGTTGCACTCTGGAAAAAGAATTAGTTAAAAATTATTTACCAAAAAACATATCAAGAAAGATCCATGGAGGGGTGGGGTCTCTCATTGATCTTTGGATGAAGAACCATGATGAAATGATAATATTTTGACAGATAATGCAATGATATTTTAAAACTGAAATAAACTACCTCCTTGAAATTATCAACAAAACCATCACTATTCACTAACCTTCATGAATACTCTTGAGCTCTTCCATTTTAATCATCCTCAACTATTAATGTATAACACAGAAGAGAAAAACACTTTTTGACACTTCCCACATCATCCCAAAAGTCATTGATGATAGAGAAACTAACTACCCCTGATACACAGCATGACCCTCAAATAGTCCCAGAATTTCATAGACTCTGACAACTTTAGGGGTCCCCGTCAATCTAAAGACACACCCAATTTCCCCAATCCATTACACTGCATCTAATAGAAGATAATCATCACGAAAGATGGGTAATAAATAAGATGAACTATAAATAGGATGAGACTCAATATAAACTATGGGAACCTTTATAGTAGGATGATATGGAACAACATCAAAACACAACACCTAAATCAACATCAAAACAAAAGCTCAACCATTATGAGAATCTCAATAAAAAAGTGGAACTTATGACAAAAATTGCAAACAAAAACAAGATTTCTCTTTTAAAAAACCACCAATATTATTATGATTTCATAAATGAATTCTTTCTATGAAACTACCAAAATATAAATACTCATTTTTTCAAACAAATTCAAACATAATATAGTTCGTTTATAGTATTTCCCATGCCCAAAAATAATTTTAACATTAAAACCCTTTTTCTAAAAATTATTTTCAAATTTAAAACCATCCAGAACCAACCAATATAATACTATGTCACTACTCACACTAAACAACCAAGATATGGAAATAGAGAACATGAATAACTTAGGGACATGGTTATTGGTCCATGCACCATGTAAGAATAAATATATATGAGTACATTGAACTACAGACTTAGAAGCCACATGGGTCATTGTGTGAGATCAAAACATGACACGGGAAAGCCTCCATTTTTATTTCTCTATCTAAAACAATGAAAAATCATCAAATCACATACTAACCATATAAATTTGAGGATCAAAACAAGAAAGGTTTCATGGGGTCCCCCCCCCCATACATACCTCTAAAGTTTCGACAATCCTAAACTCCAACTACCTAACACCCAAAATATCACAGGTAATCTATGATAAAAAATCTTCAGGAATAGTACTAGGATTCCATTTAATAGGATAACTGACCTAGTCCAAAATATAGACTAAAGGGAATTATCAATCCCCACATGCTAAAAATAGTTTTAGGAATCAATGTAATAACTATGTGAATGATTTTTTTAAAAAAACATATGATCAAATTAAATAATATGAATATGAAGAAAATTCCAAAAACTAACCACGAATGAATATACAGACTGATCTGGGTACAAAATATAACTCAATAAAAATGAAACTGAATGAAATGAAAGCTAAAATACAAGACTAAACTGATCTCAGGAAAACTAGGTCTCTGTGTGACCTCATGGTCACCACCATCCTATAGTCATCCCACTACAAAAGAAACAAAAACTAGAAACCCAAACCTACATAACAGACCAGGTCTACTGACACCGAATGTCAAAAGTAGGAAGTGAGCATAACATCATGGTACGGAAGTACAAAATAATCTATACATTTAATTTTGAGAAACATTCCACAAACACTATTTTGGAATAAATATATAAAAAAATTTATTTCATGTTTTAATAAACAATTTTAGCTTTTCGTTCTTCAAAAAACTGCACACAACATTCCAATTTTTAAATCATATACCATTTTAAATCAAAAACATAATCAAAAGACAAAACAAGTAATACCAAGATACAACGAAAATAAAAAAGAGTTCAAACATGAAACCAAGTAAAAATTATATAAAAACACGTAATGATATAAAACAATGGGCATTTTTAATCTACCCTATTGAGATCCCTATACAATCTCAGGTTGGAAACACCTTCCATCATATAGTGCAGCTCTATAGATAATAATCGGCATGTCTTTCGAACATTCAATCTAGTTGCACAATTCCACTTGGACTCTAAAACATCCATGTGATACTAATGCATTTAATCATGGTTGATAAGAAAAAATCACAAAAACATCTAAATGATTCCAAGGAATCCCATGGTAATAATACATGGTTAAAAGAGGAGGCATTATCATGTGTGATTCAACTATCCTTGCACCACCTAAATTTCTTTACACCAAACACCAAAACCACTCTTGTAATAACCCACTATTAGAAAATCCTCCATAGGGTTTCTCATATTAAAATAATCAATTCACAAGTGACAACTTGGACAACATGTCATATGATTTTTAGAACCGTTTTTAAAACACTTAAAGCTGCCAAAATAAAAATTATATCTCTAAACCATGATAATTTCCCAATCATTAAAGAGTTCCAACTAGGACTTATATCACTCCCATTTCAAATTAATTTTTAAAACATTTCAAAATCATTTTTAAATACTATAAAACCCCAATTTAATGTTTATAAATCTAATTATACCATTTTATTTTAAATCCAGTTTCATTTCTAACACCACATTGAGAAATAAAATGAAAACATAGAACATTATAAATGAAGGAATATGATTTTCCATGACATTTATAAAACCATCCATCCTTTAAAAGATGTCAACATGCCATAATTTTAGACAAAGAATTTAAAATGACATTAGATTCACACGAAGAATAGGGTAATTTAGTGAATGAAAAATATATAGAATGATGTAATGAAATAAGAGGGATAAGTGTTTTGAACTATGGGAATTTAGGTTTAACAAGTTCATCCTAGACCATTGTCATTTCTTTGTGCACCATGCTCAAACATGAATGTGACCACGTCCAATAGAACGTCAAATGTATCTATGATTTTAACCAAGTTCATTTATTAAAGTTGTGACACATGTTCTATCACGAACACAAAAAACCAAATATAAGATAAAAACCAAAAATATCACCACAATATCCAAATAAGGCTCATATCACAAGAAAAACACACAATCAAAACATAAAAACCCCAACACATGAAAAAAATTCCCAATTTCATCTAAAAATCAATGCTTAGCATTTTATCGAATATGTTGGGATCATATAAATATAATCAAATTTTATGAATCCATTTGAAAGACTTTTTACCCACATCCAATATTATGAATGAACCATAATAAATTCGGATACATTCATAATAATATAAAGAACATTTATAATTTATTCTGAAACATCCAATAATCAAATTGAATGCATTAGTTTAGAAAATGACAAACACCCCTACTTCAATGGATTGCTGAACCAAAAACCCAACATGGTAAGGTATAACATATCAGAACAAAAAATCCACACACCATTGATCCAATGAAAAAAAACCAAACAAATTAACCCTAATATCTCGGGTTCTTCCAAAAAGACCCACTGAGGAAGCCCAATAAAGCTAAGAGAAGAGTACAGAAATATTGGAAAATAGGAATAAGCCCTAGAAACTCACCTTATATTCGAAGGATGAGAACCTATGGTGGAGGATGATCAAAGGGATAGGGATTGGAGGATCCCTTAGTGCAGAAAAAAATCCCAAGAGGAGGAAATCTGGAAAGGTAATAAAAATTGGTTAGGGATGAATAGGTATTTAAAGATTTTTCAAATATGGGAAGTTCATAGGGTTTGGCAGCATTATTTTCATAACTGAGTAGAAATTGTGTGGTCTCCACTAATGGATAGAACCTCTCATAGGGATGTCGCAAGATATACCAAACCATTCACAACCCATTCCCCTTACACCTTGATTCCAAAACAATACACACGGTTGCCTAGGCCAATACATGATGTTTTCTTTAACTACCATGAACTGTGCGCCCTCGGTTATGAACCCCAAAACATCATTAATTGACGAAAAATAGAAAATTTTGAACTGTGACCCAACCTGAACGCCTATAAATTTATAAAAAACTTGAAAATAACAAAATAAAAGAATCTCCATGGTTGTGGTATTATATCACATAACTCAGAAACTTCACCTATCAGAACAAAAATTCAAGCATGGATAAATTACCATATATAAGATGTTTCTCCTAGGATTGAATAATGAAATAAAAATACATCACATGTTTCCACTCTAACATAATATAGAAAAATATATCATCTACAAATACAACAAAAAAAGATTCTATGAACAAATTAATGATACAGTTCATAAAATCCATAAACATTGTTTGAGCATTAGTGGTTCAAAATAACATAAGAAGAAACTATAAATTCCCATATAGAATTTAAAATATTTACGTAGGTATATCCACTATATGGACTCTAAACTAGTGATTCCATGACTGATGACTATTATTAAATAAAAAATGATTCTGTCAAATAAAATCACTGAGATCATATATTCTGGGATAAGGATAATTATTATAAACAATCAACTGATTCAACATTTGATAGTCAATAAAATTTAACTAAATTTTGTTTTACTTTTTATAAATAAGTATATTTGATTCTATGTATTCATTCTAGGAATAATAAATACTTTCTCTTCCAGTTTATCAAGTGAGAATTTTTGTTCCACCAAATCAATTTGTGTCATTCTGTAGGGTGGTTTTTAAATGGGAATCATTTTGGGGAATATGTAACTAGAAAAATTGAACTCTATCTCAATGTTAGTTATCCTGAAAAATCAACATTAAATAATTCATAGTATAAACACATAAAAACAGGTAGCTAAGAACCCAATCAAGGCTCAAATATAGTAAGAAAAAACTCCACATACTGGAATTATACCATAACAACACATGGACCATCATGCCCTACCATTCCATATAAAGAATCATTCTCACCCTGGTAAATATGAGTGAAAAGATCAGTGAATAATAATTGTACATGGTGGTGATAATAGTCTCTTTAGGAAATTACACTGATCATTGTATACATGAAAATTATCATCTTGATGATTTCATTTTCAAGTACTATGCATTCCGAAACAACCATAGCATCATTTTTCCCCACATGACAGGAGGGGAACATGAAACATTGTTCAAAAAACATTTACTAATGAATGGAAATATCCAATATAAAAAACATATGATCTAAACAAAAAACTCTCAGGTAGAATAAATTTTGTGATATAAATTAATATGTATCAACTTAATAAAAAAAATCTATAGAATATGAAATAACCACCATACCTCTTTGAGTAACTGCTCCTGCTTTAGATTCCTTTAGTGTGAACACATAAATCTGTGAGGAAATAGCCACCAGGATATCCTCTTTGCATACGAATGATCTCCAGTATTCATAGTATAGTATATCTAAACCATTGATCACATGGTGAATGTGGATCTAACCTTATATCCTTGAGAAATCTTGTAACATGAACTATTCTTGTGCCTTTAATTCTTAGAAATATGACAAGTCCGAGGATTCTAAAAACAATGAGGCCTTGATGACCATGCCTCCCACATTGGTATTAGATATCCTTGTACTACCCTATATAATCAATTTAAACATGAAATGTGTAACACTAACCACTCTTGGACTTCCATTTATGACTAGATGTATCACCCATGACAACCTCTACACTAATGAGGATCCACCCAAAACAGTCCTTTTATATATGTATTCCATATCCCATGACCCATTATCAACTAACCCCACAAAGTTTGGATGTTTCAAAAGAACAATAATTTTCCAAATATAAGCCATAAACCCCATATCATACCATTGAGACTTTTTTACACGTTACCTTTACCATCAATATATTTCAGATGACTATAAATTGTACCATTATTTCCAAAAATATCTATAAAACTATTCATGATACTTTTCTTTGGTACATGATACCTTTACTTTTATGACCATTCACAAGAGGGTTTACATCATGTAGCATTAAAACCCATCTAATTGGAAAGATGATTCTTTTCCTGAGACTATCAATTAATCAAGGGGATATATAAATTTGGGCCCCAACCTTGTCATAATTTCCAAAATTAATTCTCAATTTCATGAACAATCTAACTTATTAAAATCTACCATATTGATTTGACATTATAGTGTCACACCCGATTTTTCATGTCTTTGTTTCGATCTGGTCCATTGTAGATCCCAGTCATTTTAATGGGAATTTGGTGGGATGACTCTTGATTTTTTAACTTTCATATATGTCTAATAACCCTAATTTGGGTTCCCCATTGCATGTTTTTTAGTTTTTGAAGAAAGGGTGGTTACTTCATGATTTGGGCCAACCGTGAGCCCATTTCCAGTTTTAAATACCAAATTTTCTTCTTTTATAAATCCTTTTTTTCAACCTCCCTCACTCATTCCACTTCCCACTTGTCCTATAATGACATATTAAAATTTCAATATCCTTTTGGACCACATACGAATTTATAATCATCGTGAATTGGGGTTAATTATTTAAGTATTAGGCCAGCCCATAGGCCCATTTCTAGTTTTTTAAAAGTAAATTTTTTATTTTATATCTGATTCAATATTTTATATTTTTCGGTTCTTCTACCTCCCACTCTAATAAAATATCCATAATATCTCCCCCCAATATCTATTTTCCATCTTTTGAGTTCAGAATAGTCCCGGAGTGGGGAAACATTCTCAAAGTCTCTAAAATCGTCTATAATTGACAAGGTAAATTGTATCATTCATAGATAATTTAATTCATACTCTTTTTTCCACCAATAATCATTCCCTAGTTCTTCCAGACATTAGGATTCTTTTCTAGAAGTTTTATTCCATTCCCTTTTATATATGAGTGTAGATTTAATAGAATATGAATAGTTTTCTAGTTGAAAAGGTGTGATACCTTCTCTTTTATCCTTCCTCTTCTTCCTCCATTCATTATTTCTTGATTTTATAGTCTCCCATAGTCTTGTTCGACCTAGGGTTATGTTATTCCATAATACTTTATGGGTTTTTTATTAATTGTGTTCTGGTTTTCATAGGTTTAGGGTTTGTAGAACCTCAGATAGTGATTTCGTGTTTGCGTTTCCATTTCTCCAAGGATTTGAGGTAGGATGTCACTTGAACAGGACATTATCATTTAATTTTCATCATTATCATAATATTATAACATTATTTATATGATATGTGCTGCTTTGAAACCTTGGTTTTAAAGGTTTTGTGTGAAAATTAGGTTTTATGACTCATTTTGTTAAAAATATAGTTGTTATGGTATAAATTTGCACTCCACTTGTTTGATAAATTATTCCATGAACTTTCACACATGGTTTATGGTATATGTAATATGTTTCAGTATCTTGAATAACTTTATCTAATGAAAATGGTATTTTATCCCATTTTAAGTGCTTAACATAAGTTATTTTGTTAAAGAGTGCATGCCACGTGTTCTGTAAATTACCCGGTTCGATTTTATGTGTCCAGTGTAATTTAAAATGATTTGTTTGGATTTATAAATACATTGGAATAATGTAAAAAATTATTTTGGGAAACTATTGTGGCTTTCCCATTTGTATTTTGTTTTACAAATAAATGTGTTTTGGTTTAAAACATGTTTTGGCACGAGTTGCTGGAAAATGGCATGTTTCACATTCTTATAAAACTGGATGTGTTTTGAAAATGTAACATGAGTTTTTATGGGATTTTGGAATGTTATTTGATTCTTTATATGGTGTGTATAAACCACTTTAAAAAAATTTGAATTCATAACTTTAAAATGTTAGTTTTGGGAAAATGTTAAAACCTCATTTGGCCTTTCCTAAAAATGAAGAATGAGTGTTTTACTTGTAGATACCATGTTTGTCAATTGGGATTGTTTTATCATCCATGAAATTATTTGTTTAAATGTTTTTAGGAATTCAAAATATGGTTGGATATGGTATTATTGTGTTTTTGTAATTCAAATAGTGTTTTTTAATGATTTTTATGTGCAAAGCCTCAATACACTTTTTGAAATTATTTTATGATAATTTGTATTGGTTTGTTGATTCGTGAAATAAATGTGAAGAAATTTTATGGGTTGTTTGTGTTTTTATGGTTTGGGAATGTAATTCGGATATGAAATGTGCATTTAAAATTATGTGTAACTTTATTGAGCACTAAATGGAATCTCAGGTATCTAGGTGGTTGGACGTGTACTAGTATGGTAGTGATTTTGTAGGGTTTGGAACCTATTTTACATAGCATGTTTGAAGATGATAATAATAACTAAAATATGACTATGATGATGTTGGGGGACAACTAGGTTAGGTATATGCTCCCTACTAGTGGCTTGTGTGCATGAGAAAAGATATTTATTATGGTCACTTTCACCAAGATACGAGGTACCTAGGGCTCACAACAAACAAGTGCTTAGGGGTGTTCTCGTGACTTGTGCTCATTAGATATTTTTTACTCACCATCAGAATACGGTGTTTTTGGATGGAAGATTAATTAGTGTGTTTGATTTATTTTTAAGTGTAAATTATTTAAAATAACCCTCTTGAAAACTATTTTCATTTTGAAGTAGCACCTCTTCGAAAAATTGTTACTTGCATTTTTGTTTATAAAACATGAAAGTTTATGTCTGATAACTATTATAGCATGGAACCTCATTTGAAAAACATACTTTTATATCTTTTATTTCAAACATGTAATTGAAGTTTCTTTTATTTTAAAGTATGTGCATTGGGAAAAGAATATCGGGCTAACCTACTGATTTTTAATACTCACGCCTATAGTCTTTTTCTTTTTTATCCCTTGTGCAGGTTTCAGCTTGAGTTCGATTGCTTTAGGAGATGTTTTATCATTGTGTTGGAGAGTGACCAGCGGTGTCACATGGAGTTAGTTGGTTATCAGGTTTGGTCAGTTGAGTTGTTGGTTTTGTTCTATTTTTAGTTTCATGTACAAATAATGTTTAGTTCAATTTTTATATAAATGCAGTTTGGGTTGTCCATTTATTTCCTCTGTTTGATTGATTGTTTATATATGGGAGAAATTTTTCCCTTGTGTACTCTATTTATTCCCTTGGTTCTTGTTGCCTTCTCGGGAGGAGTGGGAATGCCTCTCAGGACATGTCACGGGTTGGCATGGGTGACCCGTTCAGGGTTGACTTGGGCTGGTTCATGACATACAGATTTGTCAATAATTTCCCAGTTAATCAAATAACTGTGAAAGTGAACAATATAAGTAAAAAGTATTACTGTTTAGGGAATATTAATATCTATTGTAGGAGAATATGTATATTAGAGTTCATTTATATTTAAAAATGATTAAACTAATGTGATTTTTTATATACATAGTTAAAAATCAAATATGAAAGTGGTATTTCAAAGATAATCATTATCAATATTTTTTAGAAAATTAATCATCAAATATCCCAAAGTATCTCCTACCCCTTGAAACATTTAATTCATAATACCCCCTAAGGACTGATTTTTATTCTAATAAGAAAAATTATTCAACATATAATGCATAATATGAGAAGTAGATATGGTATACAAAATTAGTGCATGGTGTACATGGTGTATACCTTATGAAAAGAAAAGTAAGATAAGAATCCCTTAACTTAACCTTAATTTCGATGTGTGGCCTTTATCATATTATATAGATGTTAAATGAATGTTTGTTACTTATAAAATAACCTTCATCATGTTTATAATATCATATATTAATTCCCTATAATATTTTATTACCAATTTGTTAACAACAATCATTAATTTTACTATTTCAGATGTTAATTTCTAGTTTTCTATGGTGAGTTTTTACTTGTTACTTGTTGTTATCATTAATTATATCATGTTATAACCATCTCTAAAATTTAATAAATTAATTTATTATCAGATATAATCATTATTTAATTATTTATAATATTCAATGATGATTTTGGATTGTAAATGATGTGCAACGTTCATCGAGATGTTAGGTCATACATACACATGAACATTGCATTCATTTGTATATATTATTAAATGAATCTAAAAAAATGATACATTTTCTTATTATAATATTATTACCATAAATATGTTATATATATTACATTGGATTATTAAAACCATATACTATACATTCCATGTATAGTCTGGATGAATTATATCACTTTGAGGGGGCGGTAGTTCAAACTTCCTCAAACAAAATTTTCATATTAACGAAATATGGATTGAAAAAAAGGTATGTTCAAAATAAAAATTTCTGAAAAATAAATACACTTTAAAAATAATATATAATATAATATATAAATACCGTTTTCATCATAATGGACACCATGATATGTGGTAACGTAAAAAGGAACAATTGTTATTTCGTGAGGCTATAGTTTACCACACACACAAATTGTATTTATGTTACCCATTAGATAGAGGTGTATGTAAGTGTATGTGAAAATAATAACTTCATAAAATCCTAATATATTTGTAATTTTGTATTATTTATGTAATCTTATTATAAATATATTATAAAGAGTGTAGAATGGAAATGAAACTAAAAATCATGAGAGAAGACGTTATTACATAATTGGGTAACTTCTATTGGTGTATAACGAAAGGCTTCTTCATAAATATTTATTCACAAAGATTGAATTATAGGTTGAGGGTATGTATTTTGGGAAGATATTTGGAAATATTCTAGTGGAAAATAAAATTTTTTAGAGGTTTGAAGATGTGGGAGTGGTGGTGGGAATTTATGGGGAGGGAAAGGGACTCGCATAGAAATTTTAAAAACATGTTAGATATAAACATGTTATTAACATAAAAAATGCATAAATAACATGAAAACACAATAACGGATGGTTTATGGATGATATCTGTCCAGAAAATGGGTGTTTTACTAGTGTCGAGGTCATTTGGGAAGCTACGTAAAAGTTTTAGTCCTTTATTATGTTTAATTTTTCCTTAATCAATAAAAAATACTAATCACTTTCATTAATAATTTTTTTTCAAAAACTATATTTATATCATTAGACTTTAAATTACATATTCATTAAAATTGTGTATTTAAATTTTTTATATTTCAATTCACAGAAGCGGGAAAATTAATAATAATTCTAATCTCACAAACATACGAATTAAATGTTTTTAGTTTAAAAATGATCATTTTATTATTTTGTTTTTATATTCAATTTCATATAAAAATTTATTATAATTATATAAATTATGTTACTAGATTTATTGTATATCTATTTTTTCCTTAAAATTTTTAATATATATTTATCATTTATAAATATTTAAATGTAAATGCAGTTTTTAACTAAAATGTATTATTTCTCACTTTTCATAAAAAACATATTTCAGATAAAAAATACCAGAAATAATCTTTAAGATAATTATGAAATTATTTATTAAAAATGAAGATTATTTATTCATGTTCTATTAATTAATATGTCAAAATTCATATTTAAAATAGGTTCTACATTAAAAGGAAGTAAGAATACCATAATAAAAATTTTGGATTTAATGTGTAAAATTGGGTTTGTTCTTATCATAAGCATATATTATAAATTGAATGAATATAAAAAACATAATATTTAACATATATATATATAAATATAATTTCATAAAATTCTTTAACTAACTGTGTTTAATTTTGTTTATTAAGACAAAACACCTCTGTAAGCATAAAAATAATACTAATTATTTTTTATATCTAATTGGTTTTATTTTTATTTCTCATTAATTTATATCCCATGAATTCATTTTATATTTATATAAAAGATAAATCTTCATAATATAGTTAATAATATTCACAAACACTTACATAATGGTTAGGGTGCACCATATCAGATTAAAAAATAATTATTCAATTATACATTTTTTTGATGAAACTTAGTCTTGCATGTAACGCAAGCTATGGAGGAAGGCCACTCTTGCATGTAACTCAAGCTATTTAGGAAGGTCCCTTTTACATGTTACATAAGATGACTCAGTTTTTCATGCATATATATAATCTATATTAAATATTAAAATTATTATAAAGTCCTTGGATATTATATTCGCTTACATGGTTGGTCCCACATGTTATAAACGCTATCCAATACAAGGTTCGTACTTAAAAACATTTCGGTGATACAAAAAATTCAAAAAATAACTACATTTTATGAAAAAAATTCTAAATATGATAAATTTAATTTTTAATTAAAATCAATATTTACTCGAAAGATACATATTTGAAAATTATAATTGATATTATAACACTCTTAAAAAATAACTAGATTCCCATAAAATTATCCTAAAACAATAATACAAAAAAAAATTAATCTATCAATATATTTTCGAAAAATAAAAATTCATTTAAATGTTTTTATAAAATATAAATTTTAATTAAATATTAATGACTTATAAAAATACTGATAATGAAAATAAGAATTTTTAATAATCATTTATTTATAATATGATATAATTATATCATACATTCATTTATAATATTCCAAAAATTTATTTATTGTTTCATGTTATTGGTTATTATTTAATTGGCTAGTTTACTATTCATAAGTGTCACAATACAATTGAAAATTTCATTTTAGTATTCCATTGGTATAGGATACTTAATATCTGAAAATACATATTACGTCATTCATTATTAGTTTATAATGTTTTTATTGAGTTCTCTCCACGATTATATGTGATATATACTATATGAAATAAACTTCTCACTGAAATAATTCTTGGTCATTACAACCACCTACATAGAGGATGTAGAAAACTAGACGACCATTATCAAAATGGATTCGAAACTACATAATATTCCCTCAACGGACAATGAATGTAAATTTTCTTAAAATGATTGATTGAAAATTATATTGGATCACAAAACATCATACAAACCAAAGCCACAATCAAGATCTATGAAAAAACAGAAAGATTTCTTACCTTGTATGATGAAATCCAACCACAATAATGATATATCATTGAATGAAATGATTCATATTGAAATAAGCCTCTACAAAACATCTAGAGAGAATCTCATGTCGACCGAGGAGGTCTTCATAGAGATTGAATGTAACATGTAACTCATAAAAAGTCATAAAAACATACACATTTACATTTACATGGCTTGTAACCCATTAACATGTCATGTAATTCCCTGAGACCGTATACTCCCAAGAACCCATCACCATTTTTAAATTTTATTTTTATACTTTTCCAGTGTGTACTGATTACATAGAATGTAATCAATTCAGGCCATACCCCCATTTTACAGCTTTTAGAAGACAAAAATTACCTGGACAGTTCATAATCTATAGAGAATTTATGTACCCAAAAAGTATGAGAAACCACATGTTTTATTGTTAAAATTCCCAAAATTTCCTGAATTCTCCATTTCAGGTGTCCTCCCAATTCCATGGTAGAAAATACATTCCAAGTAAAAAATAAATCCAAATGAAAAAATAGGAACATACCTAATAGAATGGTAAGAGGGTGTTGCATATATTAATCTATATAATTCATTTTAAATTCACATTAATCAAATTTTTCATACCTTTCATAATTAAAAAATCATTTATTTTATAATTCTGTTAATTGAATAAATATTTCATCAATGTGACATATTAATTTCATATAAATATTAAATCCTAAAAAAATAATAATAAATTTCCATGATTAATCCAATTATTTAAGTGTTAAAATAAAAATTTAAACAAAATTACTACCTCTTTTTACTAATAAGGAAGTATATTTTTGATATTAAATTGAATAGTGTGAAATTTTTTTCAGTCACATTGATCAAGAATAATTGGTCAATGTCAACGAAAAATGGAACCACATTTCCATATTTTCGATACATGGATATAAACAACTGGAATACATTCACCTAATTGGATAATGGAATCTGTGAGATATTTTTTGAAGCATGATCCCATGTTTTGACTATGTATCACACATTTAATCCAATATGAGTTAGAAATTATCCTATATTGTTATTATAGATAATGACTGATTATAAAATCATCTTATTATAAAAATGTGCCATTTTTAATTCCTAATATGGAGTCAATTTTATCAAATTCAATTCAAAAAATTATAAGTAATTAAATTAGGATATAAACACAATACAAAATGAAAAACTGGTTTTTTTTAAAATGTTTTATTTTGTATTAAAATAAACTCTTACTCAAATAAATTATAATTATTAGTCAAATAAAAGTAATTATATAATTTTTAACTAATTAATGAATATGTTGATTTAGGATTATATTTAATGAAATATGAGTATTTTTAAATTTATATAGAATCCAGTTTTTTTAAAGAAATTAGATATTTTACTATTCACAAAAAAATAACTTCTTTCAAAAAAAAATTAAAAAAAATATAAGATATTATGTGACCAAATGAAATAAAATATGACATTTTTTCACATAACAATATTTTAACATGATTCTTTTGCATCATTTAATATCGATATTTGGTGTAAACAATGCTATCAAATAAATTTAATCTCTGTGAATAACATCAAAAAATCATATAATGATATATTCTAGAAACCTTAAAATAAAGTCACCTATGTTATTGTGTTATTGTGATACAAAAAGTTATAATACTTCTTCCTTATCACATTATCATATCCACATGTAGTATTATAATTTTTATGATCCAACAACAACAAAAATAACCATTTCGGTAGTATTTTTTCAAAACAAATTATACAAATGATAGATAATATCCATAATTTATTACTCATAAGATATGGTATGTTGTAGTGGTATGACCTTTTATTTTATTACATGTGAAAGAATATATCTCTACTTATTTAGAATAGATTTATGTATACTATCATGAAATTTAGGGATATTCTGCGAACATCCCAAAAAAACATTACCATCCCGATATGATTTAAAATTTCAAAGGGACTGATATTGAACAATACCCTTAGCCCAATTAGTGAGGACTAGACAAGTGAATCAAATAAGTATTAGTTCAAAATCGGGTGGTGACATATTTCAGAGTAACTCTAATAGTACTGTAGCATACATTGAATCAAGAACTCTATAAAACAGTATTTGGTACTGTAGCATCCGGGACTATTCATATGTTTGGGCTTTAGGGTCACCGGTTAGGGCCTTCGGTCCTTTCAATCCTCCGTGTAACCCAATGACTTCGGTCCTCCATCTAAAGCCTTAGAGCCATGTCATGGCCTTTGTGACTCTTGAAATTGAGTGCAAATGACCATACAGACACTATAAGGAGCAGTGTCCAGATGATGATTCAGAGCTGGCACATTTACAAGAGAAAAATCTAAGAGGATTATTATGAAAGAGAGGGCATAAAATTTCCATCGATACCAGCATGTGAATGTACGGGAAGCCTAGACGAACAAGCCATATTGAGGTGGAGAGATAATATCACAATTAAGGATAATTGGAGGCGCAGTTCCATGTAGTTTTAGTCTGTATATTACCAAAGACCTACAGGTCATGTAATCTCTAAGCCCATGTTCCTTGTAAGGGTTCCCCCTCATCCCATGAATGGGGGGTTATCAAATATCAATAAAAATAAGTTCTTTGGGACATTCAATAATGGGACTAATGTATATTAGGATAAATAATACCTTAATTATAAATATTATAATGATTCTAAAGGAGATATTAGTAGGAATATTATTTCTCCAGAATCACTCATTAGATCTCATGAAAAATTGTTAGTGTAAATTTTTTTCCTCTAAGACGTAATTATGTCTTGTTGAATGGATCTAGCTTTCCCTAACATTTCCATGGAAAGATCAGGTCCTAGTATATTTCATTCCAATACTTTATCAAAACACATTTCTTTTATGTAATTATTTCCAGAAGGTTTTTTATTAGGATTTATAAAAAATATACAGTGAGTGTGGTTTTTGTATAGAAATTCTACCATTAGAGGGTTTTTATCCCAACCAAATTTCAAATACATAAACAAAGATCTCAAAATTTTCTCTAAAGATTGAATGGTCCACTAATACTGACCATTTATCGAAGCTCAAATAAAAATTTTCAAACACTACTCTTCATCAAGATCCTACTCAAGGCCACTCCAGAATACTAACAAAAATCACATAACATAATATGCCATGATTACGATTGGTATACATTGTAATATCCCAATTCTATAATGTATAACCAAGTAAACTGATACTGAGATACATTATATATAATCAGGATAAAATGTCTTGTTATCATTTGGTTGATTTTTATAACCTAAATATCATTATTCATTTTATATGATTTTAAATGTCTGATGATGGCATCCTTTGTAATGTTTTACATTAACTAATATATAATGGGTAACCACTATAAAATATACCTAGACTTATATCAATAATTATTATCATTCTAATGCACTAGAAATAAATATGCACACATAAACATGTCTATTGACATGTATTACACCATAAATATTCTATCTTATATATATATACATAATTTTACTTTTTGGTTTAATAATTAATGATGAACTATGATCACCATTAAATATATACTTTTCCACACTATTATTCACGGGGAACATTATTTTTACAAGAACATTATCATTTATGAATGATCATGGTTGAACTATGGAACAATTTTTACATTCAATTGTAATTCTCTATCTTTCTTATATGAAATCAAAATCCTCACATGCTTGGATGGTTTAATATTTACATTAGAAATTTATGATCGGTCCCAAATCCTAGAGTTTTTTAGACCCAACATCTCTAGATCTCATTCAGTTATCATTATTTATAAACTAGTATGATATTTATGAATCAAAGTACCATAAAATTTATTCAACATCATATATTCGTAAGTTATTATATAGTAATATTATTTGATCAACTCTAATCTTATTCCCCATTTCATATTTAATTCATTATATATAAATATGTCCTTCAATATTTTATGATCAATATATATATATATCAACAATTTTACCTTATAACTAATTCCACCAATTCATCAATTCAATAAATACCATTGGATTATCCAATTCATTATTTGGCTAAATATGCTCCTGAATAATCAATTTCTTGGTGGAATATGATATAAACAGATAATTCAACCCAAGGATGCATCACAGTCCTTTCATTGATGAATAATTATTGATCACAAACCATTATCCACTATTGGATAGTGTAATCATAGGCTCACTACCCAAAATTCTCATCAGTTCATCGAAATTATCCACACATTCATCATTCCATAATAATCTAACCCCCATCCTAGTCAACATGGTGAGTGCGTTATATAGTCATTAAAAATGTCTTAGAAATCATTGGTAATCTTGGGGAAACCTAATAAATATTTAGATCTCGGATTCCAAGGTAGGTATAAGACATTTAATAATAACAACCACCATTGAAAGGTCCACTGATATACCCTCTCATGAATTTCACAACCATATAATGATACAATTGTTAATCAAAAGTTACACATTGTAAATTACTCATATAGTTTCACCTTTTGTAGGTTCATTAGGAAAAATATAAAATGTTATTTATGTTCTTCTTTAGTAATCAAATATATAAGAGTATCGTCTATAAATATTACAACTACTTGATCAAGACAACCTATAATGAATGTATTAATTAAATGAAATGATGACAACACTTGAATTTTTATGTCAAAATGGAATTTTTATAAATTAATATTAACATATCTCCTATGTAATTTTATCTTTTTATATCATCCTTCGTGATCCTTAGCTTATCAAATCCATGTCAGATATCAATTTTTGTAGTATATTGAGCTCCTTTTAATCGATAAAACATATTATAGATATTCATTAGATGATTTATATTCCTAATATGGAATTTAATATTTTATTGATAACAATTAAATGATACATTGACCTATATTTAATCATAACAAATTGATCAGATTCACCCCATGGTGAACCACTGGATTGAATAAGTCCTTCATCAAGAATATCATGGAGTTGTTTCATCAATTTCGGAATCTCAATCGAGGAAATTCAAGATACATTTATTGAATAGATGTACCCTAATGTATGATTTTTATTGAATAATAAACATCATTTTTCATCGGTATAATACAAATCACATCTATAAGTACATCAATAAACTCCTTAAAAATAACCATAAAATAAGAATTTAATTTCTACAGAACAATATGAGATGAATTATATCAACAAATAGGTAGTAAAACCTATATAATTAATGTAATTTCCATTGGGAGTTGTTGTTAATTATCTATCAAATATATAATCATATGTTTAATCAAGATATAAAATTTAATATCCCTTTTATGATAATTTACGTGGACTCTATAATTTGAGATCCAATCCATGACCTAAATATTATCAAATTCATCTAGTGGAAGAATCCCCAAATTTTAAGAATAAAATCTACAAAAACTACTATTAGATACGAGGTATATAATAGATATGTGTTTATCTTATAGTTATATGTTTTAACAACTACCTCAACATCTATTCATTATGGTGGTTCCGTAAAACACATATAAATATCTTCAAAAAAATAACTATTTTGGAAATTTTTCAAATAAAACATTATCACTTATATAGTGGAATAAATCTATATCATTAAAAAAAATTACATGGAACATCCACATTGGTTTTACTAATTCCATATGTTTGGAATTATCTCCATAAATTGTGTTTTAGTAGGTACCATGGATGCTTTTAGAAATGATTTGAATAATTTTTTATTTTTTTCACATATAATGCACTCTAGATTAGTGATTTCATTCATTTCCTTATAGTCAAAATCTAAATGAAATCTATCACTACACTAGTGACAAAATCTAATGAACTTTATGTAATTATAATGATTCTTTATTCCAATATTTTTACATTAGGTAATATTATCTATTCTTTTATTCTCCATTAATGTATTTCACATTTTATAATGCATAGCTGAAAACTTATTCTTATGATTTCCCTTTAATATAGAAGATATAGAAAATTATTTCTAAATCCTAATAGAACATTATATTATATTATCTTATGTTTAATACAATAGATGTATCAAATCATTTATGTCTATTTATCATTGAAGGTCTAGAGGGAAGTATTTCTCGATGAATATATCATTAAACTGTATACACTCCATGATATCTCATCATTTTATTTAGTGTTTTGAATAAATGACCACCATTGATTGACTTATCATTTGGAGAATACACTACCATAATTTACATTAAACTTTATTTACATCACAAAGATTAAAATATCTTTTGAAGATATTTAATCCATTGTTAATTTAACAATGAAGTATATATTATACTCTTTAAGGGTGGATTTAGTCACATGATGTGATCTATAATAGTTTCACACCAAAATATAACAATAATTTACTCTATTTTTGTTGAGGATATTTATCATAATATTAGTCAACCTCTACAATTTTTACATGATCATCTGAGTTCTATCAAAAAAAATTATTGGTTTTCTCATAATAAAATTTTTAAATTGTTTGCGTGTAAAAATAACAGTTTCATTAGATTGGGACCATTAATAAATTATTGGTCACATTGAATTAGATTATAATAATACTAAATAATTTTCCATAAAAATCTAATTAATAGTAAAAAATCTCAAAAACTATTTGGTATTTCAATAATTATTATGTCAAATAGGTTTATTTGAAATATTATCCACATAGTTTCTACTAAATTTATTATGATAACAACTTTATAATCCCATATTACTCTAACCCAAAACTAGTGTTTACATTTTTACATCCATATAGGATATATGTGATCACATCTTAAGGGACCAATAAGATTAACAGTTTTGATAAAACATTTATCAAATTTATTCAAATAATGAAGAGGAAATATATAATATATAATATAATAAATATTTTTTCATATTTTATATGATTTATAATATACTTATTCATGTATTTTTAAATGGAAACCCAATCTAGTGTGAGTTTATATGCTCTGTATGGGATAGATACAGTTGAATATTTCATATTTAAATAAATAAAAATAAATATAGACACCTAATTAACTAAAAAATCCATTTAATCAATACATTGATTATTAAACACATAAATTGATAATGTTGATATAGTATTCTAATTGATAATCATAACAATATTCTTCATGACCGAAATTATTAATGTATGACATTGTGATCTCATAAATCATGATATTATTACCATTAAGGCCTTATTTCAAGACATTTAATCAATGAGTAATTATAAATCATAATCTATTTTAGTAAATTTTTCTAATTTTTTTATATGAGACATATTAAGGAATTTAGGTTCCATCAAAAATAGGTTACTAAAGACCTCAATATTCTCAATAAATAAATCATTTAATTAATTATCAAATTAAATCATTAACAATAATACTTATTGAAAAACAAATTTATTATATTATGAGATCAGAATATTAATATTTCTCTAGTAAATATTATATCCTTCAAAGAAGAGAAATAATTTTAAAAATTGTAATTTTTTTTAGGAAGTAATCATATCAATGATTCAAAGACTATTTTAATTGAATGGAATTTTATTTTATAATTAAAAACTATAACAAAGAGGTGAATTATTCAATATAAATTCATCAACCGCAAAAAAAATATAAAGGCTGAATATAAATTTATTAAAAATTTATTTTTCAATAAAAAAATTTGTTTTATTGAGAATATAGAGAAATGAATTAAAATCCACAATAGAAGGATTCATTAAATTATATTATTTTTAAGTCCATTGAAGTCATTATGAATAATCAAAAATAGAATAAATATGTTTTGGCTATTCGAAAATATGATATCATCATATAACTTAAAAATAACTATTTTGGACTTTTGATAATGATATTCAAATATGAAACGTTAAGAAAACTATAGAATGGTTCCATTTAATCTTTTTATAATAATAATAATTATATATTAAATTATCATTAAAAAATAATATTATTCATTTCAAAATATTTATGAAAAATATGGATATGGAATAAATATATACTAGATCAATATAAAAAATAAGATCTCAATATCCTTTGAATATTCATTGATTTGATTCTAATTAAAAATTTGGGGAAAATTTAATGAATTACTAACAAATTCATACAGATTTATAGGAAATAAAAATATATTTATTTTATAAATATGTTATATAACATTCAATTGATGGAAATAAGTGTTGTCCAAAATAATGATATTGTTTAACAAATGATTATCACTTTACTAAATTTTAAATTAAAACCCACGAGACAAGTAAACATAAATTGAAACATTAATCATAATTAATTAACATATATTAATTTTCAATGCATCATTCTGAAAATATTTACCACACAAAAATTTTTAGTTGTTTATAAAGCCTCATATGTTTCCATAGCATTAAAATTGAAAAGAGATCCCCTACCAATTCAATGTTTCTATAACAACTATTTTAATAAATTTTAATATATTATACTTCCATAACATATTTATTTTAGTAAATATAGTATTAAATAATATTCAGTTATGACATTTTAATACTTATTTATTAATAATTCTATATTATGATAAAATTTTACAAGTTTTAAGTATTTCATTTATCATAATAATTTTTATTTCTTAGTTCTGATCCTTATTTATTGTTTGTGGGTAAATAATTTCCAAAATATTAAAATTCATAGAAAATTCATATATATATATATATATATTATTATTAAAATTATATTCTTTATAAAAATGTAGATTTTGAGAAATGAGTTACACCATTTATGGTGGGAAAAAGGTTATATGTACACATGATCACTATTTTACTATATAAATGATGGAATGAAAGAAATCAGAAATATGATTTTTCCATTAATAATAAATAATTATACAGAACATTTATAAATATTTATCATATATTAATATAATTCATATTTATTACCATCCATGTAATGGAAAAATGAGAAATTCATCACCATGCTTCATGGATGTGGTAGTCTACATGTACACTGGATCAAAAAGATAATTTTCTAAAAGATGGGATGGTAATATATAGTATGTTATATTATAAATTTAGAAGAATATATTTTTATAAATAATATATATATTATATATTTATATATTAATAATAATATAATAATTTAGTGATGAAAAATTAATTACATCTCTAAAGAGATATGTAATACATATATTCACGTGGGAAATATTTTCTCTATTCAGTAGAAAAAATGAGATTAAAGATAATTGAAACATAATCATAATTACGTCATAGTAAAATTATGATAACATAAATATTATTTTTTTATGAGTAAATAGGACTTAAGGGACATATAATAAGAAATAAACATGAATATTTTGGTAAATATGATGACCTAATCTCCAATAGACATCCATTAAATATGATTTTATCGACCCATAAATGACTTTTATGAACACCAGATCCTTTATTTTTTGTCTAGGATAGTGGGTATGGTAATTTTTTTCAGTGTTTTTGAGCAATATTTCCCAATTTTGTTGGTTGAATTGAGAAAATTGGTGTCCTTTTATATGTGAGGTTATGTGAACTTATATAAATTCAAAAATTATTATGATTTAATATATGTCTTACTTATGAAAAATAGTACAAAAATGGAATTTATTAAAATATAAGATGTAAAATGATCTTAAAAAATTATTTTTTCAAAAGATTAGATTCCATATTTAACTTTATATTTTAGTTTAATCCCTCAGTTATAACATTTTAACTATAACCATGGTATTGAGATTCTAAATATTAATGTGTTGTAATTTTCCTATTTATGTGAAAATTGTATTATGAATTGTCATGAGTCTACATTTTGTACCATATAATAACCATGTTTTCCCCCATAAATATTTCATTGATTTTTTATTAAAAAAATATCATATTATTTTCACGTAATGTCATTAATGTCATTTTATAAATTATTAATTTAATTTGACATTAAAGACACAAAAAATATTAAATTTAAATATTATACTTTCAAACATCCAATGTTAAATCTTTCATCTACAAAAGTACTATTATATAATAATTAATAAAAAATTTATAGATTTTAATAATTTTATAATTCCTTATTTTATTTCTCAAATAATTTAATTCATATTATGTATGTGTTTCTTGTGTATTGAATGATAATATTTGATGAAATTTATTTTAAAAAAGCACCTTGTTAATAAAAATAAATTTAAAATTGAAATGAAAATTTAATTCTCAAAATAACCTCTTTTTATCCTAATGGATAAATATTTCGGATGTTAATGTAAAGGACCATCATTTTTGTTTTATATTCATTACATAAGTCATATAATGGTCATTATAAAATTTATATAGAAACAGGTAGTCATTTTTTAGATAATTTAATGGAAATGGGAGAAATGTATTTTTTAGAAATTTATTTTCTTATCTCAATGTTTTAACCCGATTTATTTATTTTATTCTTATTATGGTGGAAAATATCCACCCTTGATATTATTACAAATTAGAAAATATTAAAGGGTCATATTTAATAAATTTAAAACTTATAATTCCAAAAAAAATCAATTTTATAAAATGAAATTCATTGGCGTGTCTAATATTAACTCATAAAAAAGATACCATAATTATAAAATTGTTTTTCAAAAAATTATGTCTGAAGTAAAAAAACAAAAAATATACCTAAAGTGTGTATAATTAAAAATAGATTTTAAATAATTGAATTATTTTCAACTAAGTTAGGGATATCTTAAATTATTATTAAATATAAAAATTTGTGGATATTTTTCAATCTATATAAATGAAATTTAAAAAAAATATTTTTTTACAGTTGACTAAAAAATAAATCATTTAAAATAAATAAATATTCTTTAAACTAACATAATATTGACGTGATGAATTTAATAATGATGAAATTGTAACATAATAATATTTTAAATTATTATCATTGTTCGTTTAATATCAATTTCATATGTAATTGAATATATCATATAAATTTATTTGAATAGAAATATATCATGAAATCATTGGTTGATATAAAATTTTATTTTCATCATCAAAATCGGTTACCTCATTGAAATATTTCATACCATAGAATATCTCAGATTGGAATCTGATACCAATAGGCAATGGTTATTTCCATATTCTATTAAAATAGAAAATTGATTTTTATAGGGTGTGGAAAACAAGAAATATCAATTTGAAGCCTGGTTTTCATAGATTATCAGATTGGGACTATGCCTTTAACACATATACGCATAGTAACACCTTGGAAAAAGTATGCTTCTAGTTCTTCTAGAAACACCTTCAATGCTTCTGGTCACAAGTTTATAATCCCTATGGTCCTTAATGAAAAACAAATATAAGAGTCTACTCCCTCTATTCTGGGCACTGTCTAGAAGAAGAACAACTCCAATTTGAGGGTATATATTTCTCAGGGTGTAAAGGGAGTAGTGAATCCCCCTAGGTAGGTTCCATTTCCTATTACCATCTCACCCATTGATCCTAGTTGTAAGTATGACAACCCATTATTTCTCACTATAAAATCAGTGGTCGAACCCACACCTTCATCCCTAGGAACTGCCTAGATATAGCAATCTCCCAATCTGAATGACTCTATAACATCTGATGTAGAGGCTGATAACCCCATCACACCCTCAGAAATGGGTGATGAAAAAGGGTAGTGAAATCCTACTATGAACAAGTATGACCAATAAGTCTTGGAAGGCACTAAAATGTTGTAATGATCTCTTTCTGAGTAGTCTTCTAGTGGAGACCTTTCAAATATGTGTAGTGCCTTACCACAAGACAAAACAACTATAAAGGACTTAGGAAAAAAAATTCGTTTTCCAGTAGTTATCCTATAAGTGGTTATAATAATGTTGTAAATATTACTATTGCTTTGAAACTGGACAATTTTCCTGGAATTAAAAAATAATGATCTCAATATTTTTATTAACCAAAATTTTTGGGTACTCAATTCTACAAACCTCATTGAATGATTCATCCAAGGATACTACCATGGAATGTTCTTCTAACATCCCCTTATCCCCTACAAAATTAAGAAATAATATAATATTTCCCCATAAAATTCTCAAAAGGTTAAAAGATATACTAGAGAAAAGGGATGAGGTAATAAATAATGGGATTTATAGCTCCTAATCAAGGATTATATATAGATTCTCTATTATAATTTTTAGGTTATATCCAACTCCAACAAGTAAACTACTTAAAAAATATTAACCCTCATCTTCTGATATTGTTAGCTATTACTGAGACTAAAATTATCTTTTCTTCTACGTACTATTATTTATTTCTACATGGTTACTCTTTTACTATTGTAACTAATTATACCAGCATTATTGAATCAAAATTTATTTTTTCTCACACTTCTTTATGGAACCTAAATATTTTTCATATTTATGAGGATGTATTTACATATGACTCTTCTATTGATGGAACAATTATATTTTTTTCTTCTTTTTATAAACAGTATAGATACCAAGATAAAAGGATTCTTTTGAATTACATCACTTGTTTAAGTACTACTATTAATATTGCTTGGTTTTTCATTGGATAAATTAATACAATTATTAATTCATGTGAGAAAATTGGTCTACCTCATGCAATTATTTGCACGAGAAAAATTAAAATCTCCATTGAAGAAAAAAATCGTGTTTAAATTAATCATACTAGTGATAAATTTATAGGGTATAGAAGCTATTAAAACATGGTGGTTTCCCCTAAACTAGATAGTGTCTTTATTAATTTCCCTTTTTTTAAAACATGAAATTATCTCTAGAAGAAACCCATTACAAGGTACACTCTAACCACCATCCCATTCTAGTCGATCTCTCTATAAAAAACTAGATACTCGTGCTACCTTTTATGTTTAACAATTATTTGTTTTTAATGTTTTATGCACTACTATTATATAAAATTGGTGGTCTTCTATGTCCTGCCACAATGATGAATGTTTTAGAACTATCATGTTTAGTTTCCTAAAGATGACCCTCGAAGGATGGTGTAGCTCAAAATCCAAACAAAATAACAATAATATAACGATTATTAAATATGATCCCAATAATTTTCGAAATGATAACTCATGCTCTGATTTCAACATTTCTTTGACACAAGAAATAATCTTTACAATTAAACTCAACTCTTTTATCATGTTTAAGGAAACTATGAGAAAAAAGGCCTTTAAAGTTAAATTCATATCAAATAATGACAGAAATACAGTTTTCTAAATTTATCTTTAATGTGTCAGGATAGATCAAAAACATCAAACATTTTTAAATGATTGTGAAAATATATCAGTAAAGTAAGAGTACATTTAAAATTATATTTTCTATCACATTGAATTTATATATAATGGTACTAATATGACCAAATACCTCTTACCCCAATTCATTCCGATAGTGGTCAATGAGGTATATAATGATTTCCTTCTAAACATTCATCCCTATAATTAAATTAAAGACATAATGTTTAGTTTGAAATCTAATAATTCTCTAGTTCCTGATGGTTTAATCAATGATTTCTATCAACAATATTGGTATGTTATTCATTTTTATTTTTGCAAGATTATCAAATATTTCTTCTCTTATGGTGTCGTCCCGCATGCTCTTAATGCTCAATTTCATTCCTTGTTCCCAAATATAGTGAATGCAACTAGGATTCATTATCTAGGTATATAGATGTAATTTACACTCTTTAAAAATTCGTCCCTAAAATTATTTCCAATATAAATTCAACTATTAAAGAAAAATTGTCTCTTGGAACCAATTTGGGTTTATTAAAGGCAGATCTATACAAGACTACATTTTTCTTTCCTTTGAATGTGTCAACACATTAAAAAAAGTTATCATGGTAAGTAATATTATTATTAAACATGAAATTAAGAAGGCCTTTGATACCGTGGGTTGGATTATTATCTTCAATGTTCTTCAATGAGTTTGTTTCATTGATTCCTTTATCACTAAAATAAAAACATTGTTCAACAAGGCCTCTATTTCCATTCTAGTAAATGGATCTCTCAAGGGCTATTTCAAATGCACAAGGTGCCCCCCATTCTGCCATTCATAACTCAGTTGTGGAAGATTGTCTTAGTCACTTGGTTGCCCTCCTTGTTGAACTGATAAAACTCAATCCCATCCATGCCTATAGGAATGTAAATTCTCCGACTCACTCGTTATATGATGATGATATCATCCTCTTCTTACAAAGGGATAAAAGAAGCATTTAAAATCACAAAAATTATATCTTTCACTATAAATATGTTTTTTTTAACCCATTAGTTGGACAAATAATGTATATTCTATGGATAAAACATCACTTCTAGCAAGAAATGTAACATTATTAGTGAATTATTCTTAAAAGAAGTCTATTTTCCATTTACTTATATTGGTGTTCCCATTTTTTGGGGCAAGACCTAGTCATGTTAATTCTCTATAATAGATAACCATATTCTTAATCAGTTAACTTCATGGAAAGGTAAATCTCAATCTAGGTCAAGAAGAATATGTCTGGTCAAATCTACTATAGTTTCAAAGATGGTTTACTCTATGATGGTCTATAAATGGAATGTTTCAATAAATAAAAAAATGAACATCTCAATAAAAAACATTATGGACCGGTAGCACTATAGAATGAAATCATGTGATAGGCCCTTCTCATCTTGCAACAATCCTATTAAAAAGGGTGGTATTGGCATAAAAATTCATAAGTACGTTATAGATGCCCTTAAGGCCTGACTCACTTGGATCCTTATTTTTACAAATTCTAACTTGTTTTTGTTTCTTAAGAATAAATTTCTTACTAAAAAAGAGGGAAAAAATTTGAATTTCTTAAAGTCTAATATCTAAACCTCCATTAAGCAATATTTTTATAGTATTATGAATAATTCTAAATGGATGGTTTCTAAGGATTCCTCCCTAAATTTCTGGATTGATAACTGCATTGTCGTGTCCTTAATTTCTATGACACTGCCTAATAAAAAACCTAAGAGTAATAATAATTCATTTATAGAAATGTGATATTCTAAAAATTATTATCTCCCTTATATCATTATTCATGCTAATGATAACTCTTATTTTTCAAATATATAATATTTTTTAATTTGTGAGCCCGCTCACAATGGAATGAAAAACTCTAAAAAAATTACAATAATTATTTATGTGTCTTTGAAAATGATTTTGGTTGGATAAAATAATTTGAAAAACCCTATATAAAGCCTTCATTATTCTCTATTATTTGGATCCTTTCTCACAAAATAGTTCCCAAATATATGTTCCTTCAATCATTTGGAATTCAGCTTTGCTCCAAATGTAAATTTTGTAACCCACACAGAGAAGATGGTAATCATTTATTTATTTCATGTTCCACTTATTCTTCTCTTTTTAACAATATATTTTATATACATGACTATTGATTTTTGATTCTTGAATATTTCAATTCTCGACTAAAGTTAGTCATGGGATTAGAAAGCTCTCCATAAATTATAAATCATTTTCTTTCTATTGTTACTGATCTAAGTCATGTGATATGGCATTAAAAAATGTATTATTTATAATAATTACTCATTCATACATAATGTAGGTTGTATATGGAACCTTATTTCCATACATGGAGCCACTTTGATTCAAAAGAGAAAATACAACAACACTGATGTTGAGAATTGAATTCTGTGTTGACTTTGGATTGATAGATATTTTTGTCTTCCCCATCACACATTTGAAGTGTTCTAGAATTATCCTTTTCATATATGGTTTAAACATAATTTGTATTGTTCCTCCAAAAAAACCTAGGTCCTATGTTTTTTGGTGATTTATTCCGGAATCACTTTGGATGTATCCTCGGTTGCATTCTTAGAAGTTGTGGCACAGCCTCTTACTTGGTGGTTGAAATGATGATCATGATAATCTCTATTGATAAACCCTACATTTATGGTGGTAATAACCTTTGGATTGAAATTGACTCGACCACCATTGTGGAAGTGATTTTGAATGGTGTGACACATCTTTTATTGCCTATTACTACCTATTTGATGGACTTCATCCACCCAATTCTTGACATCAATTAAATCATCACTAATATTTATTGTGAAGAAAATATGGTTGCATATGGACTTGTGAACAATGGAGTAATACAATAAATTAACTAGATCAATGATCTCCTTACTGATCATCTCCCTATTTATGAAAATTATTGTATTATTATTCCTTCATTTAGACTCTTCTAATAACATTAATTTAAAATAATTTGTGCATTGGTCTTTTTTTCAAGGCACTATAATTTTTAAAATTAATCATATTTAGGAAAGATGTTTTTTGGTACAGAGGTTGATGATATAGTTTGATATGTATTTATTCCTTGTATTATTGTTTAGGATGGTGTTATTGAGATAAAGGCAGTGAGAGTAGATTAAATAGACTTTATGTGTTCCTCAAACAAGGAATACCAAAATCTTGAAAAATCGTTATGTAGAAAAGAGTAGTTATTAAATTAATCTAGATAAATTAAAATATTTACAACTTTGGATTAAAAGATATAGGAATTAATTATATTTACTATGAGATATCTTAATATACCTCTAAATTAAAGTAGAATAATACGATAAATTGTTAGTTAAAATCACTATGTTATTTAAATTATCTTGAAAAAAAATATCATAAGCATATGTCTCTTAGAAATATATGATTTTTATGGCGATTCAAGTTGTATTATATTGAATATTTTACCCAACTAATTAAATAACATAGTTATTTTAAAATGATATTGTTATTCAATAAGAATATTGTATATGTTGAACGTGTTTATCTAGGAAGAAGTAGTTCACGTCGTGATGATGTAGGATTTGACACAACAAGTTGGATATTGGTAATGAATAAGAATGTCAAGATTCAAATATAAAAGATAATAAAATACATATCCAAGATGGTTCTTTAAAATTGAGATACAGTAAATCTGAGGTGTGGAAAAATTTCAATAGTTTATGAGGAATAAATTATCAAGGTTTTGGATTCCTGATGTGACATTTCCCATACGTGTTTTCTTGAACTTATGGATAATTAAGGGCATATGGAATTTTGAGGAAATATGATGTTTTGTTATTTCTAGATAACATGTGTTCCTAAATCCTTTGACTCCTAGAGAATTATATCATGTTAGACTTTATTTGGGAAAATTTGTGGATGAATACATAAAAAATTTCTCATGGATATTATGGAAATTATTAAATTAAATTATCAAAGTGGAAAATCATAACTTCTTGTGTATATATAAAATTTTGTAAATATATTTATGTGGTGATAAGACTATAAAATATAATAAAGAGATGAAATTTTTAATATGTAATATAATACAAAATAACCCAGATTCTCCATAGTGTAAAATAGAGATCCATTCATGGATGATTGAAGATCCAAAACAACAACGAATTTATATAAGGTAGTACTGAAAAAACAAAAATGTTTTTATCTATGATATTAATGATACCATGATTTTTTGATGTATAATTATATAACTAGTGAATATTCTCATAGAAAATAAGTTATAATTTTCATGTTGTTGTCTTTTCTTATTATCATATAAACCATTGATTAATTGCAGGAAGAGTTCATACATATAATAATTCATTGTATATTATTTTTCAAGTAATAATGCATTAAAATATTTTTAAACTTTATAATTTTAATAAAATATGTATATAATGTTTTAATAAAGGTAATATGATTAAAAAAGCACATGAAGATATTTGAGATGTTGTATAAAGAGGTGTAGATCCACTTGTATGAATACCCACTTGTGGGATGTCTTATGTATGTGAATTGACCACCCATAGAATTTGGTTACATACAATAATGGATGAATTATAGAAAAAGATTATATTATAAAAATTTTATAGTGATTCAAATTGGTTAAACATTATTATATGCATATAGTAATTGATATCATCAGAAAATATATCATGTAAAAATTTCAATATAACTAAATTTCAAACTATTTCAAGAATGAATCAATATATGTTAATTATTTAGTATATGAAAGTTAATATAAGTAGAGATATTGTTCAAGTAAGTGAATTTTGATATGTTATGTTACTTTATAAAATATTTATACCAAACTATTCAAAAAAAATATTTAAATTTATATATATGTGAAATGGATACATTTGGGAAAGTTCATAAAAATTGTGACATATTTGAACTACCACATATGATAATTGATTCAAATATTATAGTGATTCAGATACAGTAATTTGATACATCATATAGAGATGCTAAATGTAACCAATTCTATCTACGTTTATGAAGTTTTACATCATGTTGTGGGATGAAAAGTTAGGAATTGAAAACTATAAATCTTTCATAATAACAATGTAGATAAGATATGAGTATAAATTTAACATGATTAGAATATTATGATTTTTATGTTAAATAATTATTAGTTTTTTGTTTACATGATCGAATACATGGGAATTAATTTAGTTTTTGGATTTAATATAGAATAAATGCAGGATTAATGAATGATAAATAAGTTGTGAAAAATATATTAGATTTCAAGATTTTATAATCATTTACTGAAGTACTTTCCTATGAATAATTTTTTCTCTAATTCAAATTCATGAATGTTTTATATTTAGAAGTGGAAGTAATTTGATGGGGTTATTAATAGATTAATAAATATTAAATAGATTAACATGTAACTATTATTACATGGTGTAGAGACCCAAAAATCCCAAAAAATATTAAATATTAATAAAATATAATTCATTACATAATATTATGATCCATAGAAAAGTAATTTCTGTTTAGTTCTATTGGAATCATGGACACATAAAAAAATGGTTAATAAGTAGTCTATAGTATCCCAAATAGTGTTATCCATATCAATAATTATTCTTTGAGATATGATACATAATAAAATTAATCATATCCTATTAAAATAAAACATAATATATGGTTAGATCATATTCTCATTAAGAATAAAAATTAGGGATTTCAATATATTATGTGAAAAGGGTTTTAGAATATGTTAATAGAATTTTAAAATCATACCCAAGATATCATAGATATTATTCTTTTGTCAAGTCATAAATATTGATAGATAATTTTATCTTAATTTAAATGGAATCATATATCATGATCCATGAGAATGTAACATTGGATTAATATATAGATTTATGGAATACACATCTGAAAATATAATAATTTCCATTTTATTAAATGATTATATCCAAAACTATTATAGTGGAATGGGTTCTACTACCAAACTATGATATTGGTCATGGTTCACTCCCAATACTATTATAGTAGGAAATGTACCTTACTAAAATAGGTTTTCTTTGTATTCTAACCATAATTATCTCACGATATATCAATCCATAACTAATTAATTTGAGGGTGATATAGGTTCCATCAAACACATAATGAATGTAATTTATATATGTTCCAGATGATCATAAAAAACATATCATATCAGAACAAATGAAAATAAATGGGTTTCAGAAAAATTTCATCATAAAATAACCTATAGAAAAAAATAGTTTTTATAATCATTTCATCATTTCATCAACACATAACCCAATTAAGAATAAGTGGATTTCATAATAATTTTACCATTGTATATCATAGGGAATTGAATCATGTTTCATATCTGTGTTCTCAACATAAAAATAAACCATCTTGGGAATGAATAAAAATATAATCATTTGATGATATACATAGTAATGAATAATTTGCATCAAATAATATCTTATTATATGGAAAATGAATATTAAATATTTCTTATTATAGTTCATGTGAGAAACCCCATTTATTTGAATATACCCATTTAAAAATAAAACATTATAAAAAAATAAATCATTTTAATTTTAAAATTATAATGGAAGCATTAAAAAATATTTAAAACATATCATGAGAAAAAAATGATTTTCATTCTAAATAATAAAATTTTGGTGAAATAAAAAATTATCAAAACCCCTTTACTCGAAAATAACCACTGAATCAATATAAAGTGTGATATAAAATATTTGTTTATTATGATGGAATAGAATATTGAACATGTTATATAGATAAAAAGGGAGACTATATTCACATTTTATGTAAAATAAAAATAAGAATTGTTTTGAAAATAAAATTAATATTCTTTTATAAACATTTTGAAAAATGGAAGAGGGGATATAAAGTCTTTCATAATTAATTTACATAATATAAAAACAATTTTTTAAAACATCATTATAAAAAATTATTTTGAAAGTAAAGTTTTTCTCAACCAATGAGAGGAATAACAATTATTTTTCATAAAAACATTATTTTGAATCATGAGTACATAAAAAGAGAAAAATGAAATAAAACAATTAATCTTTATGAAATAAAAATAGAATAATAAAATTCATCATTACCTTGGGAGATTGAACTTACAAATTTAACCTTAGAAACACAATCATAATCCATCCTTATAGATGATGATATTGTATCTAAAAACCCATACCACATTGTTAATATTTATGAATTAGACCAATAATGTAATAAAATTTAATGAAAAATAAAATGTCATGATAATAAATTATTTTACAATATTAAATGTTAGTGGGGATTTATATTAACCTAAAAAAGAAAACTGGTGCTAAACATTGCATATGTCTAAAAGATGGAAAATTATGGAAAAAAGTATCATATCTCATTCTTTAAATTTCAATCATAAATCCCATGAATTGTAAATATTAATATAGATATATGAGTCCAAACAATATATTAGGAAAAAATACTAAAATAAATAATTTGAAAGTATATCAACCATATAAGATAAATACGTATTGATTATGGATTGTTTCTTACTGGGGACGTGTGGAACGTAGGTGGGGAGGCCACCCAAATACCTTGTTATCCACAAACACTTTTCCCCATGGGCCATGGGTGAGATGGTTAATGGCGGTGGTGTTCTGACCATGAGGTTCTGGTTTCATTTCCACACAAGAAAACACACACTATATGATAAAAAACCTCTCGTGGGACCCTCTACCTCATTGGGAACTGGCCTAAGCCCAAGGGTTGGCCACCTTGGGCCTCGCTGGGGATGTACATCATGTAGGTGGGGAGGCCACCCCAATACCTCATTACCCAAAAACACGTTTTCCCGTCAGGAACAAGTGAGTTGGTTAAAGTCAGTGGCATCTTGACCCTGAGGTTATGGGTTGGAGTCCTCACAAGGCAACACACACTATATTCTAACAAACATCTCATGGGACTCTCTTCCCCGTCGGAAACAGGCCTAATCCCATGGGTTGGCCACCTTGGGCCTCACTAGGGACGTGTGGTGCGTAGGAGCAGAGGCAACCCCAATACCTCATTACCCAACAACACGTTTTCCCATGGGGCACGGGTGAGTTGGTTAAAGATGGAGGGGTAATAACACTGAGGTTCCGGGTTCATTTCCCCAGAAGGAAACGCGAACTATATGCTAACAAACCTCTCGTGGGCCCCTCTACCCCATTGGGAACTGGCCTAATCCCATGGGTTGGCCACCTTAGGCCTTGCTGGGGATGTGTGGTTCACAGGTTGGGAGGCCACCCCAATACCTCTTTACCCAACAACACATTTGTCTGCAAGGCACCAGTGAGTTTGTTAAAGGTGGTGGCGTTTGGACCCCGAGGCACCGAATTCGAGTCCTTGCAAGGTAACATGCACTATATGCTAACAAATATCTCGTGGAAACCTCTACCCTATTAGAAAATGGCCTAACTTCAAGGGTAGGACACGATGGGCCTCGCTAAGGACGTGTAGCATGCAGGTGGGGAGGCCACCCAATACCTCGTTACCCAACGACATGTTTTCTCGTGGGTCACCAGTGATTTGGTTAAAGGTGGTGGCATCCGGAACCCGAGGATCCAGGTTTGAGTCCTCGCAAGGAAACACACAATATATGCTAACAAACCCTCTTGGGCCCCTCTACCCTATTGGTAACTGTCCTAAGCCCAAGGTTTGGCCACCTTGTGCCTCCCTGGGGACGTGTGGCTCACAGGTGGGGAGGCCACCCCAATACCTCGTAACCCAACAACATGTTGTTTCCATAAGGCATGGGTGAGTTGTTTAATGGTGGTGGCATCCAGAACCAAAGGTTTTGGGTTCAATTCCATGCAAGACAACATGCACTATATGCTAACAAACTTCTTGTGGGCCCCTTTACCCGATTGGGAACTGGGAAAAGCCCAAGGGTTTTCCACCTTGGGCCTCGCTAGGGACGTGCGTCGTGTAGGTTGGGAGGTAACCCAAATACCTTGATACCCAACAACACGTTTTTGCTGACGAGGCACGGGTGAGTTGGTCAAAGGTAGTGGCATCTTGACCCCGAGGTTCCAGGTTCGAGTCCTTGTAAGGAAACATGCACTATATGCTAACGAACCTCTCATGGGATTCTCTACTTCGTTGGGAACTGGCCTAAGCCCAAGGGTTGGCCACCTTGGGCCTCACTGGGGATGTGCGACATGCGGGTTGAGAGGCCACCCTAATACCTTGTTACCTGACAATATGTTTATCCCGTAGGGGAAATGTGAATTGGTTAAAGGTTGTGGTGTCCATACCCCATGGATTTGGGTTTGATTTCTCGCAAGGCAATGTGTACTATTTTCTAAAAACCTCTCGTGGGCCCTCCACCCCATTGGGAACTGGCCTAAGCCCAAGGGTTGGACACCTTGGGCCTCACTAGGGACATTTGGCATGTAGGTGGAGAGGCCATACCTCATTACCCAATAACACGTTTGAGGAGGAAATTCTGATGTTCTCTCGAACAATGGTTCTCTGGCGATTCTCAGGCTGACGATCTATGTCAAATCCATGGGACTATTTTTTTATATCCTAATGAAATTTTCATTCCTCCCTCAAAGGCGGTGGTTAAAGGTGCTGGTGTTATCTCAAATCATGTGGCCATGGTAAAGGATGATTTGAGGAATCCTAAGAGGAAATCCAAGGGTAATGCTTCATAGAAAAGGTTTTTCTCTAGTTCACAACTTAAATCTGCTACCATGCATAAGCGGATTACCATGAATGGACCTATTTCATTTTTGGAAGTGATTCCGCAAATTTTAGCAGCCCGTCTTGAGGAATGTAGGTTCTCACTACATTATAGGATTTCAGGTACTCGGAGTGATACCACTTTGGGGATGGATAAGGTGTGGGATCGGCTATCAAAGAGGTATGGTTTCAGTGATTAGCGCCTAATCTCAGTTGGGAGAGTTAATTTTCCTATTTTATTCCCCTCAAATGAACTATGGAATGTGGCTTCGAGTTTTGGACTAGTTCCCTTGAAACATGGATATATCATCGTTCAACAATGGGATCTATTAACAAATCCTTTTGCAATAAAGAATTCCTCCACACTAACTTGGGTTCTAATTAGGGGTCTTAATTTGTTTTTCTAGAACCCTTCAGTCTTGAGAGATTTTACTTCTGTTGTTGGCTCTCCGATCAAGGTTGATAAAGAGATGGAGCAACCTAGGTATGGTCACTTTTATTGTGTGCTAGTAGAGGATGATTTAACCCATGGTAATATTGATACAGTCTTTCTTATTGCGGGTGACATTATGTTAGAATTGTCTATTCAGTATGATTTGTTACCTAGTTTCATTAAGTCATGTTTATGCATTGTGAATTATCTTGAGAAATTCCATAGGAATCTTAAATTCTCTCATTGTAATTCCTTGGGACATGTCTCTGATCTATGTAAGAGGAAATGATCTAGTGATGATCCTAATGGTAGTAAGCATGTTTTCTAAAGGAAGGATCCCCTTGTTGGTCCCTCCTCCTTTGTTGAGGCTATCAAGAAAGGCATGTAAAAGGCTTCTAATGGATTCTTATAAGCTCCATTGAAGAACTTGTCCCAGCCCCCCGTTGTTGTTACTAATACACTCTTTAATAATGGGTCTTTGCAACAGACTATCACTGGTTTCTCTAGGGGTCTGTAGAAGAGACCTTGGGTCGATTTGGCTGATGAAGAGGATAAGAATCTATCTGAAGATGAGGCTGTTATCTAGGATGAAGTCAAACATGAGATGTATCATGATGCACTGGATTCTTTATACAGGAAGGGTAAGATGAAGGTTTTCTATGCTAGTGGATTTCATTTGGTGGAACCAAATAAACTGGGGGGGCCATTTTCTCTCTACTCATGAAGAGCATGTGGCCAAGGTGGATCTCTGGGTGGAATTAGGGCCTTCCATAGTAGACAATGTCCCTGTTGGAGCTGTAAAAAATACATAGGTTGATGCTCAGCAGGTGCAGGCTGGGTTAATGGCTGGATCGGTTATGTTTGAGGAGGTTGGTTATCACCAGGGGGTTCAAAGAGGTGTGGGTATGATCAGTTATAGTGCCACTGGTCCTGAGGGTGGTGTTCCTACAATGAAAGGCTCCACCTTTGATAATTTGGAATATACCGATACCTACAATGATTCTTTGGATAGTCATGGATTTGCCCAGGACATTGTACAATCTCGTCCAATGGTTGAGCATCATGGGGAGAGCTCTCTGGTGGTTGCTATCACAAAGGGTGTTGTACCTGTATATGATAATACAAAACTTAACATCTTTTCCCTGTTAGAGTTGATTAACTCTTCTGAGTATGATATTCTTAATCTTGAAGTTCATAAGAGTGAAGGATGCAGTAATCGAAAGAGTTTTTCTTTAACACCTTCTTATGTTGATATATCCACGTCGACAAATGAGATGGACCAATATATCTAGGTTGTTATATCACCTTCTAGTGTGGTTGTGCATGGCGCTAAAGATGTGAATGCAGATGCTTACATGGAATAATCTTCCCAAGATGATTTATTACTGCCTATGGAGGTTGTGCCTCACTCACTTATTTCACGTGAAGAATCTCCTCATGAAGATACTATCTGGGATGATATCATAACCTCTAATGAGGTTGTGCATGACTTCAAAAATTCCCATGAAAAAGTTCCTAATGAATTAATTTCCTAGCCTAATACGAAGTATCTAGTGATAGATGATCAATTAAATTTTCTAAAGATGACACAATGGGGAAGATGCTGTCATTGGGCCAATTAGGGAGGATCTTGGAATCGAGGTCGGCACCGGAACAGGTATTCTCTAGATTTTAAGTTCTTATTTTTTTAATCAGTTTGTCTTGGTGTGATATTTCAAATGTTAACATTTCGTCCATTCATCCTAGTTAGTTTACTCTTTTTCAAAAAAAATTGTTGCCATGGGTTTTGATTTCTGAAACCATGGCTGAGCTATTCTGGTAAATAATAGATTTAAATTTCAGATTTGGTTTATGTCATAGATATAAATTATACTCATTAAATTTACCCTTATTACCTTCAACACATAGTGTTAGTGAAAAAAATATCAAATTGATTTGTGAAAAGTTAGTCCCGCATACACAAGAACAATGTTATTTTATTCCTCAAAAAATGGAAATTATGAATTTATAAGTGATATAATATTTCAAGAATTACTATTATTTGAAAAATATCACATATATTCATTAAATATATCCTTATTTAAATCCATGTAAATTCGAAATAAAAAACACATCACATCGGTTAGTGAGGTGGTATTTCACTATATACATGAGAGATGTAATTATTTTCCCAATGTTTTTTGAGGTATGGATGTAGATATGGTATTCTATTAAATTTTTTTAAAAAAATTCACAAATATCATGTATGAATAGTAAATACAAACCTATATCTAGTTTAAAATGTTGGATATGGATTCCATATAACATTGATTCATGAGGTTGTTGTGCACCATAAAACTAAATAAGGATTCCATTTTCCAATTTATGGAAGAGGAGAGGGATTTTGATTATTGAATTAACATAATTTAATAAAAAAAATTAATATAATTATGTTACTATATCATCATAATATTGTATTTTTTGAATTTTGTGGAGGTGGAAATAAAATTATTCACATAGTTATGGATGTTATCACTCTATTAGAGATATTCTTTAAGTAAGAACCAAAAAAACATGATAATTGATTTTTAAACAAACTATGGTTTTTGTGTCATATTATGTAATTATGGAATTGATATGTTTATATACTAAACTTATTAATGGGTTTTGGTAGTTCGAGAGGAGAGGATAGGTGTTTTTTTATAAGTGAGGTTAGTGGAGCACTGTTAATGTTTTTTAAAAAATGTTGTACACACATTATCCACCTTTTTCAGGGATCATTATTTGTAAATTCAAGATCCTAGAATATAATAGTACCTAATATGGCTATAAAAATGGTGTTGGACATGTTTTGGTAATTCATAACCCATATATATTTCTTTTACCCCTTATTAAATAATTATTTACTTGAACCACTATAATTAATATTTACTATTTTTACTTCTAATTATGGCCACAAATTATGTTAAAATAAATAAATAATCAAAATTATTTTGATTTAAAATATTTAATCCTTTTTTTTCAAATTCAAGGCTTAAAAGTGGAAAATTTTAATTTAAAATTAAACATGTAGATGTGATGAAAAAGTGAGTTTTCAAAGGGAAATGTTCATATGAATAAAAAAAATTCGATAAATAATATTGATTTAATTTAATTAAAACAACTAAATTAGATTAACAGATATTTAATTGGAGTAATTTTTTTAACAATGTAAAAAATTTTAGAATTTCATTAATTCTTTAAAAGAAAAAATATTCGTTAATAAAAACCATTTTTTTCATTATTTATCTAAAAATTAATCTCCATGGAAAAGACTCTAAAATTTTCTAAAAGATAATTTTTAAATGTTTATTAAAAAAATTAACTAGAATTTTTTAAATATATTTTCTAAATATGAAAAAAAAATTATTTTTAATTTAAGAGCACAAAATACTATAAAACTTATTTGTTTTTTAGAAATAGAATTATTAAGAAGAAAATTATTTTTATTCTTAACTGGAGCCTCTGAATCACATAAGAAGAAAGTTATCATATTTATTTAATTTATCTCGTATTAAATTCAATATAATAATATACAGAATGTGATTTTTTTATTTATTATAATAATTCTAATTTGTGTGCACAAAAAAAATTAGAAAAATATTTATTCTATTATTAATTTCATTTTGATATCATTTATTATTAATAGGTGAAAAAATAATTAATTTTATGTGTTGGTTAGAGCCATATATTTTGATAATTTAGTTAATATTTTTCATACTGACCATGGTAAATTTTTGTAAATGACTAGGAAAATAAGAAGTTGTATTTTAATAGTATAACAATTTTTTGTTACACTTAGGGTTACATGTAACAAACAATTGATTATTTCATGTAATGTTGTATAATAACATTATTTAATGTATCATGATATAATATCTATGTTTTATATAATGGAACATACAATCATTTTTATATATAACCCAATATTAAATATGTTTTTTAATATAATATATCAAAAACATTAAATATAATTGAAAATGATTTTTCACCAAACCTTTAGGTGTCATATCCTTCCTCATTTAAAATTAACATTTACTAAGAAATAATTCTCTTGGTATAAAAATTGAGGATAATTATTCTACACTATAACTTTATATTCCTATTTAGTATAATCAACATGGTGGTTTTTCAGAAAGCCATTATCAGGTGAGTGGTATTGTTTCATTGTACATTCTCAATACAATCCAGAATCTCAAATGAATGTTCCTTATACAAATTACCATGATCTATTTGAGTGAACCCTTAGTTCAATAAATATTAATAACAAAGTGTTTAGATCCATATTTGATATACATGGATCACATTATGGACCAAAAAGAGGATTTATGGACAATTCAATCGATTTGCAGCCCTCTAGATACAATCCAGATTTTAAATAGAATCTACATACCTAGATATTATCTTTTATTTGTTTCATATTCATAATTCTATCTTTTGGTGTTTTTTGAACTATTTTCCCATCATAAATTACTATATTATATGAAGATTAATTTTTTATGCTAAAGAAACTAAATGATCACAAGATCCATAATAAAATAAAAAGTTATTTCTTATATCACTGCTCATTATCATTAAAAATTGGTTAGAAAAAGTTGTTAAAAATTCATATATATTTTTATGGTGAAGTAACACATTAATCACTAAAACAACATACAAAGTTCTTCCTAATCAATTCAATAAATTGTTAAACTCATGACCCCTCCTAAATATAAAATTTATAATGATGGTCTCAAATTTTTTAAAAATAAACATAATATTATTCCCCCAAATATCATTATATAAAACATAATGGTCATATGTGATAAATGTGAATACCTTGGTCTTATATTGTCCTAATGAATAGAAATAACTAAAATTACATAAAACCTCGTGATTCTTCATCCCTTAAATAAAACCAAATATTATTTAATATATTCTATAAATCCAAAAATGTTGTAGACCCCATTAATAATAACATATATGACTTTACCAATAACCCATTAATCTATTATGGGTTAATAAATAATATATTTTATAATTTATCAATATTAATCATCTCATTATCCAATATAATGTTCATTTTCTCATCCTCAGGATCATATTATGGTTTAGATTCCCTTACTCATGGGTATTATATAAAATATCAGCATTCCAAAAAATAACATTACAATTTCACTAGTACCATTCATCATATTATTTCAAATCATTAATAAAATACATGAGAAAAAAATCATTATAAATTCCATGATTCAAATAACATAATTCATGAATTCATTTATAATGACTCTTTAGTCATTTCACCACATTGGAAAACAATTAATGAGGCTTTATCATCTTATTTCATATTATCACTACCCTAGAGTATGAAAAATTAACCATTTAATTTTATTCAAAAACATTAATTTAATCGTTATTCTTACATTAAACATAAAAAAATAGTTTGAACAACCAAATACATTGATGTTTCATTCGAATTCTCCTCATCATTAACAATAAAAACATTACTTGTACCACCTTGATAATCTTATTCAAGAGATTTCTTCATACAATATTAATTCTTATAATCCCCATTCTATAAAAACTTTTAACATTCATATGTTGAAAATTACATAGTAAAACCATTATTCTCATCCATTTGTTAAACTTAATTTTTATATTTTATTCCTAAATAATGTAATATATTCCCTTCTAGTGCAGATATAATAAATAATCATATTCCATTTTGAAATTCCCTAGAGTGATTCTTCCCATATTCTTGACAATAATAAAACTAAATCATCTTACATATATGGTATCCACCACCAAAGCTCTCAGTAAAATCTATCCCTCTCAAATTATTTGAGTCCTGTAGTTTGTTGAGGTGAATGTTGAAAATAATTAATCACTATTACTATTGATCCATAATCATAATATCCTTCAATAAAGTAATCAACCAATTTGGTTTCCCATTAGCATATTATCTATTCAATTCTATTTTAACCCAGTTTCTTTTATTTCCTTCAAATGACTAAATCTAAAAATAATAGATTAAGAATTAGTTATCATTGTGGGAAACAAAATTACAATGGGAAATAAATTATATGACGTTTAAATAATGACATATTATTTTATAACTATTACAACGTAGCCCAATCATATATTATTTATGGGAATCATATATTTAAATCCTTTATAAGGTTTTGTAAATAGTTTTTTATATTATAATGTATATTCCCTAAGATTGTGAAAAAAAGGTTTACACAAGGCCTAATTTCTTTCACAGAGGGATGATTGAGTTTAGATGAATAAAACCATTATATAGTTATTACCTATATGTAACTCTATTCGATATCCACATTAATATATTGTATCAATACGGTGGTTTAATTTCATTGAAACCTCCCACTCTTTCCTTTAAAAAATCTCATTTATATATATATATATTACATCTCTTTAGAGTAATATTTATTACATAATATAATTATCAATTCCATAATTGTTTATGTCCAGTGACTTGGGAAATGTGGATACATTAATAGATTATATGTGATCTACATCATCTCAAAATATTTTATTCATAACTATAACCCTTCCAAGACATATCATTCATATTACATTTCACCATAAACTGTGGAATGGAAATGTATGAAGGGTGGAGGTCATTTTCTCAATAATGACAGAAAAGGGAGATTCCATCCTATTATTATAATAATTAGATGAGAAAATGATGATAACATTTGAAAATTTTACCCATTATATCATGAGATAAAAATATTGAATCCTGGAATAAATAATTATAGATCAGAATAAATGAATTATAAATGAATCAAATAACATAATCCAAGCGAACATACATATTCATTTTATTAAAAACAATACATTGATCTCTTATGAACATAAATACAAAAAACTAAAAATAAAATATGTATTTTAATGATAAAACCAAGGGATAAAAAATTTCATGAGTTATTTATAGATATTTTATAATATTTATTAATTAGAAAATTAATTGTAATGAATCTCACTAACTGAAGATATTTTGTCATAAAACCATTACCACCTTGTTAACATAGAATCATAATCCTCGTTAAAGAATAAAATTAAATTAAACATATAATATCACGTGAATAAATTTATTCAAGATATTACCTAACATAAGGGTTGTATATACACCTCATAAAAGAAGATAGAAACCTAAAATAACATATATCTTAATGAATAATGATTAATAAAAAAAATTCCACATGGGTATAATTTAAAAAACAACACATTTGAAAGAAGGATAAAAAAATTGATATTTAAATACTTAAAATATTTGTATGAGAACCATAAAATAATATAAAGGTAATTATAACCGACACACAAATGAAATATGTGGGGAATATGAAATTTGTTTTAGTGAGGTAAAAAGTGACACAAAAACCATTACCGTAATTACTGTCTTCATTTTTACTCATAAAACCTAAATTATAATAAATATATCATAATATTACATATATATTAAAACCATTATAATATTTATCACACCATATATGATTAACTTCTAACCATTATTAAAATTTTATTATCAATTCCATATTAAATATAGTTTTGGGTAATAAATTCTTTGTTTTTCATTTCTGTATTGATACGTTATTTTCAATAAAAATAAATTGATAATTCTCCCATAATATATATTTTTGTAATCTAGATAAAATTTTCATATATATTCAGTATATTTTTCTTCGAATTAATCCATAAAATTTAGGGATAGAATATGAAAAACATTGTTCATGGTGAAAATAAATCATACTTATACATGCACGTTATATCCAGTTTATCAAAAAAATAAGGAAAATAATATATTATAATTATAGATTTCTTTTTAGATAATATATATCATTTTTATACATTAAATTTTTCATATTTACCTTCGATGAATTGTGTTAATGATGAACGAATCACAACGCTTCATAATGTGATAGTCCATTGTACATAAGAATGACATTATCATATATGACATAGAATGGAAAGTAAGAATTTATATAGGATAAAATAATTATATTAGAATATTTATTTAATTAATATCACATGTATTAATTAAAATAAAATTATTACCATCAATGCATATTACTATCGAAAAACACATCACATCAGTTTGTGATAGTGTAGTCTTCCATACACATGAGAAACATTATTGTTTTTGTAATGGGAATGGATGATGAAATTTAAATTTTGTATAATATTTACATTAGCATAATAATACAATAAATATAATTAATCAAAATAAATAAAACATTTTATTCTTCTATCATATTTGGTAATGGAAAATAAAAAATATTGATATACAAGGGGGTGGTCCACCCTAAAAATAAATGATGATTTTACATAACAATTTATGGATGAGGAGTAGGAATTAAATTATTCAATTTAATTAATAAAATCATATTATATTTTATATCTCATGGATATTATTTACTCATAATATTATAATATTTTAATGATGTATAAGATCAAATGAAATGAAATGAACGGTAAGGAATATTACCTAATCATCGAACATATTCTATTGATTTTCAAAAATTGATTATTAGGATGAATTTATAAGAAAAATAATTGTTGTATTACGAAATGAGGGATATATTGATTTTATTTTGTATGGTAATTTATATGAAAATATATTTTTAATTGAGAAGTTCATGGAAGATGAAATTGCCTTAAATATTTATGGTATGTGAGAAAAATGTAATTTTTGGTAAGGAAACGGTGTACAAACAATTATCATGTGAGACATGGATAAAAATTATCCATTAGATATCCAATAATACAGAAGGTTTAATAATGTACATAAAATGGGTATAAGGAAAACAATTTTCTTTTTTAACCCTTATCTATTTTTTATGCCCCCAGTGAACCAATTTGTAAATTAACCAATGTGAATAATTTTTACAATTTTAATGACTCACTATGGAAAAAAATTATGAATATATTTTTAAATAATATAAATAATTATAATTCAAAATATGAAATCCATTTTTATAAATACATTAAAAATTAGTTTTTCAATATAATTTAATTTTAAAACCACATATATGATGAGGAAATAAATTTTCAATGTGAAACACCTCAACGTATTAAAAACATTTCATAAAAATTCTATATTAAATTTAATCCAAAAAATTAATTTTATTATGATATATTTATATATTTAAATTTTACTTTTAAAAAAATACTAATTTAGTAGACTTTAAAAGTATTTAAATGGGGTGACATTGTTTACTAAGAACTAGAATTTGTAATTATTTATATAAAAATGATCTTCTGATAAAATAAAAAAATAAAACTTAGTGATTTTATAAATTTTTATTTAGAAAATTAATTTTTTTTTTCATTTTATATTTTCTATATTTTTCAACAATAACTTTTATAATATGTGGGAAAAAGTAGAAAAAACTATTTTTTTAAAAACACATGTTTTAAGCATAAAATTGGATCTATAAGTATATCATAATTATAAATAACATAAGATTAAATTTAAACCATTTACTAAATGTATAATATATTTATTTTATTTATATCACCCAACGATAGTGATTAGCCAAATTTATCGAGGTTGTTTGTGTGCAGAAATATTTTTTTCAAAGAAAAGATGTATTTTTTTCAAATAAATTATATGTTCTGTAATAATTACTTGGGTAGAAAATAATTAATTTTATATATATTTATAAAAATATATTTTTTTTCACAACCCGACCCAACGGGGCTCGAGCTGCGACTCACAAAACCCGCCAACAATATGCCAGGGGCTGCCGACTAGCGCCGAGTAGGCTGCCAAACACATGGGAGGTATTAGCCTAAGTTACCTGTACACACGCACCCACAACCACTTCCTTTCAATAGTGAAGAGAAATATATAAAACCTGAAAATAAATGCTTGCGTACATCTATACCGCATCTAGAGTACAACAAAAGTTCAAAAGGTTAAAAATAGGGCCCACTAAAAGTAAATTGAAAAATCATCCAACCAGCTCAGAAGCATACGATCACTGTCAAATGTACATGCTAGTAAGATCCTCTTCACATCTCTGGTAAAAACCCTGGACAGTATCACTCACAAAGCTCCACCTACTCCGGGTCCACCTGGGACTCCATCGAAAGTCATGTGGTCTGCACAAGAGACAAACATGTGCAGGTAAATCCCGTGCTAGGGTGAGAGTAAAAATACTTAGTAGGCACCCCAAAACACCCAAAATAAAAAGAAGAAGCTGAAAGGTAATAGTCATCTCAACCCCGCAAGAGGTAACCCAAATGATAGTGAAACTCCATCTCCCAACAGTCCTCAACTAAACATGACATGTCTGCTTAGCTCAAGTGTATGCCCATACATCCATACATATACAACGAACAACCAAATATAATCATTTCATGCACGAAGCCTCATGAGTTTCTAACCTCATAACTAGTGACAAGTTCTACACAAAACCAATAAAACTCACTCTAAGAACCCCGTCATCCAAGATGACACTTGTCTGAGAGATACACTCCATCGAGTCTCACACCAACATCCCAGTCACCCTTTCAGGAGAACACGCTCGTTGGATGTCTTCACTGAGAACATGAAGATGAAATAGTAGAAACAAGAAACATCTACGATAGGTGATCACTCCTAGAATATACTAAGTGATACAATAACCCACTCTGGTATCACGAATATCTCACAGATAGGGAATCGCTCCTAGGAACGGTTGGGGGATACCATAACCCGACCTGGTTCTCCACAGATCACATCACTCAGATAGAGGATTGTCGCCTGTGTAAAGGGGGTAATGATGATACTAGAACCCTATCTGGTATAACTTGCGATGTAGGAGATCAAACCGATGATGCAGAAACCATACCAAAACCACGCGCTGAGTAGGGGATCATATAACCTATAATGTCGCAACCTTGCTACAAACCACAGTCTAGGTAGAGGATCATGCACCAATGATGCCAGAACCCTACAATGCATGGCCCGCTACGTAGTGGATAATATTACCGATGATGTCGTGAACCCTACAGGGATAAACTGCTAGATAGGGTATTTCCACCCATGGATAAGTGGTAATAGTGATACCAAGAACACTATCTATAGAAGCGAAGCTAGAGGATCACACTCTGGACCCACTGGAGGGATGCCACAACTCTTTCTGGAAAACATCTTATTGAGGGGAACACAAACATATAACACGATTGCAATGCCACATAAACGCCCATAGGAACGAACCAAGAGAGTTCACTCCACCACTACGCGTCCAAACGACACTAACCCAAGCGGCGAGCAACATCACCACACTGCACACCTCTTAGGCCCGAAATGAGGCCACCACCGTATTCTATGAGAAAAAACACGCAGGATAGGCTATTTTACACAACTAAAAGGGAAACAAGTGAAAAAGGTACTAATCACCATAGTAAGCCTGGGTGGGTCCCACACCTCATTCCTGAAACACATCATGAGAACCACACCATCACGATCCCCTAAAAATGCACGATATCGACTACTCGTTCGTCCATAATGGACACCTGAAGAAAAATACACATTTCTTCGTAAATGACTAAAAGCATCCTCATGGGGCCCACACACTGATCTCCATCCCAGCACATGAAAATGATTCTGAAAAATACATCTTACTATTAGGATCACATCGTCACAGATGGCACATCAATCAGATGCTCCATGTAAAAGTTACAACAGGTTAAAGTTGAAAAATGTAAAATATTAATATTATTTTCATAGTTTCATGGCCCCATCCCAAAAACACAACTCATACAAATTTTTGATACATTCTCAAGGGGTCTGTATTGTCACAAGGATCACGTCTCCATAAACAGCTCACAAATTAGACTTCTGGTTTGCGAGTTGTGGGGGTTTAAAGAACCCTCGGAAAAATATGGTCTGACCGTCGCTGGGTCACCGAAAACCGCCACCGCCGCCAGACTGGACTTATTCTACCCACCAGAATCCGCTGTTCCACCACCACCCTCGACGGAAATTTCCATTGACGCCGTCTGAAATCATTTATTCCATCGGAAAACGTCATGGAGCCATCGGAAGCACCCCGGTGCTCCAAATTAACATCTGAAACATGTGTGGGAAATATCGGGACCCAAAATACAAAAAACATTTGACTATTTGTCGAAATACCACACATAAACGAAATGAAAAATTTTAAAACACATTCCACAAACCTCACGGGCAAAAATTCGACACCTCTCGGCCAGACACGCGCTATAAGGCTGCTGCTACACCATCTGGGATCCATCGCCGTCAAGATCTCAGCTCAATGACACCTTGTTCTTCAATTTCTGCTGATTCGTCACCAAATAAGGGAGAAGGAGGATATATCCTGTACAAGGGGGGAGGGAAAATATTAATTTTTTTTTAAAACAAATATCATCTCAACTTCCTGACCTGACACTCCCCCAAACCAACACCAGGAGCCAACAAAGATAATGTCACACCTAGGGTAAACACGACATTTTGAACTCAACCGCAGTCTCAGAATTTTGATCTGAGACTCCGTTTAGAAGTTATTAGAGCTGACCCTCATAACAAACATGTCCATTTATTTACAAAAACACCCCTGGTAGATTTTTCCACAGGAGATCCGCGCCCTAAAAGTTTACACACCGCCTAAGGTAAATGACAACTTCATACACAACCGTGCCCTTGAATTTCTGATCTTAGATACCATTCTGGAGAAAACACAACCCCTCCACTTGCATAGTATAAAAATACATAATATTTTTATAAAATTAATTCTAGGAATATCAGGTCTCGGAATCACATGTCGTCTTCATACCTAGTTCTAGAAATATTTGTAGGAATATTCCAAAGTTTGATAGGGCCAAAACATGAGTCGTTGCATCCTCCTCATCTTAGAACATTTCATCCCTGAAAATTCATAATCACAAAAAATGAAACTAAACTCTCAATGGGGTCTCCCATGTTAGGGATTTCACCAACACACACCCATGACCGAACGCATCAGTTAGAGGGATTCGTCCACCATAACTCGACACTATCCACTTTAGGCAGCACTGACTCACCGAAAATGTAATTTTTATGGATTATTTAGTGGGAAAAGAATAATTTTGTGTATGTTTATAGTAATTCAATAATTTGATAAGGTTAATGTGATGATAGATGAGTCTTAGGAGTGTTATGGGTCTGGAGATAGGATGTTAATAGTAGATTCGTAATGTACTGATCTCATGGAGATATTTTATGGAGAAAAGAAATTTCAACAACATAATTATCAAATGTGTGGATAGAATAATCCATAATTTTTCTAGAATAGTACAATTACATTCCCTAGTTTTTCAAGGAATGGACCCCACCATAAAATTCCAATAAGAGAAACCCAGAAATGTGAAGAATGAATAGATTTTACGAGTTAAAACTAAAATCATTTTGTAATGTATCATCTATAACTACAAAGGTGTATTTTTGAATCAATACACTAATCCAAGGGTAATAAATAATAACTGACACTAGAAATATCCAATTATAAGAAATCAAGAGAGATTTTATTCCTTCACTTCAAATATGGTTGATCTAGACAATGATGAAGTAATATTTCTAGTGGTTGTTCTTTCATGAACTGAAAATTCAATATTTGATTTTGGTTTTATGCAATATTTTATATCACACATGATTTCTATAACTATTTAAACACATCCAAAACACATGGAATTTGGGGTAACAATAGGTATAGATAATGGGGTAATTATTTCATCACACATATTTAACTTCTCATGTATCCATATTTATCAGATAAAATTTTTGAATAACATTTTCATACTACATTTATTATAATTTGATAACATTATAGACATTTAATGGGTTTCACTATATCAAGTCAACATAAATTAATCATATATGTAATTTACCATCCATATCATAATTTACCTCCAAATATATTCTAATTAAATGTATAGGATGAATCTATTTTTTTGTCGTCATCTAAAGAATTAATATTATTTCTTTATGAGAAATGATATCATGATCAAATAATTAAGAGTATGTAAAAAACCATCCTTGATGACATGCCCATTTAAGGGAATATGATGATGTTTTTTCAATTGAATCTTAAAGTCTTCCTCGATGTCTTTAGCTTGAGTTATAAATAGAGGTTAAATAAATATTTATTCTAATATCGAAGATATCATATAGAATAGAAACTATTGAACTTGAAGATATAAAGATACTATAGTAGTAGAATCCAGATGAAAGGTTATATTCAAAATTACATCACCATGTGGTTTACATGTCTTATTTATAAATAATAATGATGTATTGTTCTTCCTATGTAAGGATTATCCAAATATTAACAAGATCATGATAAATTGAAATTAATCTCATACAAGTATTGATGTATTCATCAATAAATTTTATGTATCCCATTACTTTTATAATGTGGATCATCATTATGTATGTTATAATTATATGGAATTCAATGATGATATCCCAAATAATGTATTTAGAAGATGTTATGGGAACTATAAGTTCATAGTTTTTCAATTTAGACTCACTAATTTTCTTCTTATCTTCATTGAATTAAAGGTTTAATAGTAAATACCTAAATAAATATTTTGGGATATCTATTTAGGAAATTTTATTCAACTTACAAAACATGGGGAATATGAGGGTAGTAGGAATATTGTATTAAAGTTATTGTGAATGAAAAATATACATGAAAAGTATAGTAAATGGGATTTTTTGATAGGTTGAATAATTTTTTTACATGATAACACCAAAAATGAGAGATATGTGTATCCATAAAAAATAAAATACATCCAAGGATGAACCAAACCAATATATGTGTTATAGATCTATAGATACCAGGGATTACTGAGATACTATCATATTTATGTTGGAAACATATTATCGTTGTCAATCTCACCATCCATGATAACTCAAAATTGAGAGATGATTTGATGGACAGATAAACTTGAGTAAAACATTAATTATATTAAGAAGAGGCCACTCGTTTCAAATATTATTTTATAAGCACCAATGCGGATATATTTATGATAAAAATGATGTGATGAAAAAGGGATTGGATTTTGTGATGACGAATATTGAAGAAGTGATAGACTAGGTGTAACAACTATTTTTTTAGGAGAGTTGAAACTATAAATCCCAAACACTAGTTATCTAGAGTCGGTGAATTATTACATAACATTATCAAGATCACAAGGGATCAAATCTCGGAAGACCGATCATATTAGATGTCCTGGAAAATAGATTACATACATGAACTTTACATTTCACATTCAAAAATAAAACACAACATAAATAATCCATTGAGAACACCATTGTTCCCCAATCATAACCCTTCATATCAAACATAATACAATTCTAGGAATCCTAGGAAAAACCCATAAGAAAGGGGTGAGCATAGATGCTCAGTAAGGGTAAATAATTTAGTTGAAGCTAAAACATTTTAAGGCAAGATGTGTAATTGAAAAACAACAACCTTTTAAACATAAACATTAACATAATATGGATAAAATGAATCAAACATTAGCATATAACCATGCACACTGATATTCTATAGGTCAAATAATCACATGTAATAATTAATTTCATAATTAGGGAATGCCTAATGTTGGACATCATTACCACATAGTGATGGTGTCGTGTGAAGGATAAAAATAAATTTTTTGTCAATCCCTTATGCCAAGACACTAATTTGTCTCATGAGACCTACCGATTAATCAAGAGGCTATAGAAGGCCCCACCAGTCACTTACTAAGTCCACTACATTTGTCATATGAAAATTTTGACACATAACATAACCATTTGTATTATAACTAGTATATGAAATTTCAATAATTAAACCATAAACCGTGAAGGGTATAAAAATAACACATCCATAATCTATCATATAATAATTCATTCAATATAATGTGTATGATTGTATTATAATAAATCAAACTTAATCAATAACAATATCTAGTAAAGGATGTCGATATAGTTGAAAATGATTAGTAAAACTTTTTAAGAGAAATATCCCTTTTTGTGAAATCATTTAAAAGTCACACATTTATAAAGGAAGTCATTTAAAATATATTTTTGAAATTTATTTTATTAAACATGTACATGGATAATAAATATTTTCTTGAAAATACTTACACATAAACAATCTCAAATAGTAATGAGAATGATGAATTAACCCTTTCCTTGCACTTTCCTTTGGTTGAGGGTATATTTAACCTTATATATAATGACCATTTTATGTTATTAAATTATAAAAACATAATATTCGTATTTATTTTATCATAAATGATTTATTTATGACTTTATACTAGCCTTTTAATAAATATTACTATGTTAAATTAACATTTTGGGTAATAGCCTCTTTCTTTATAGTACATGTTTTAACATGTTATTCTTGATCGTATCATTTAGATCATGATTTATAAACATCCAGAATATAAAACAAGATATATATATATATATATCATATATATTTAAAATATAAATATTCATAATATATATATATATATAATGGAAAACACTATTTATAGAGATGGTAGGTCGTACGTACGTATAAACACTCTTTCCATTTTATTATCATATTAAATGGAAGTAAGTGAATGAAATATATTAAAATAAATACATACAAACACATATATATATAGTAGAATTATTATTTAATATATTACATACTTATTAATAATATATTTATTTATAATCATTATTGAATGGAGAACGTGGAAATGAATTTTATCGCGTCATGGAGACGGTTAGCCATACGTTCACACGAATGACTATATCATTCTATTTATAGTGAAATTGTATGTAATTTGATAGTATATTATATATAAATAATCATTAAAATGTTATATTTATTATTTAAATCAATTATACTCATTATTATACACATCTAAATAATGAAGTGTTGAATAGCAAACTACACCACGTCGTAGAGACGGTTAGCCGTACGTACACACATATTGTGACATTGTCATTCATATGATGGATAGAATAATGAATATGGTTTTAATGTATTTATAATAAAATCTCAGTTTTTATAAGGTACTGATGTTTTTATTTTGGTATGGAATCAACCAAGAAAGAGAAATTGAAGAAGAAAAGTACTTTGAAAGAGGTGATAAAATAATTACCACTTCTTTGGGTGTTTCCTTTTGATTTGAACAAATGGGCTCTTTAGGTTGGATTTATACTCAAAGTAAGGAATCTAGGATAAATTGCGGGAATTTGGGAGGTGCTTTGGGTAAGGATTGGCCGAGCATAATGTATTTGAGGTGTGGTTTTGAGAGAAGGGGAAGTACCCTTTTATAAGAGAGGTAAGGGTCACTTTTAGGAAAAGTTTGAAATATTATTTTATTATAAAATAATTTACGGTTTGTAATGGCTCAAAATTTATTTAATTAGAAGATAAGGTGGGTATTGGTCAAAATACTATAAACCAATAGGTTTTATACAAGTTTATATCACCATATTAACCTTATATTTTAGGTTTTTCTGTTAGTTAAATAGTTTAACTTTTACCATGTCCTCTAGTATTATTATAATAAATGGTTAATAAACTTAATATAAATATCCAAGAGAACCCCATGTTTTTCATTATTGACATATCTAGTAATATATAAGTCCTCTAGAAGAACCTTATTTTTTTAGAAGTATTTTATCATTTAATAAAATAGTATTTTTTTTAAACTCATATTTTTACAATTTTGATACTATTTAGTATTTGGTTTTTGTGAGAGGAATAAAAAATTATTAATTAAAACAAAAATTAATTTAATAAACACTAACATGTAATATTATCCTATAAATTTCTTTACTGCATCAAATGTATCAATTTACCTTTATTTTGATATTTAGAACATCAATTATTTTAATCATTCATTAAAAATGTAATTACTACATCATCATTGTGTCATAAATAAATTTACTTATTTAATGTATAAAAATTATAAATAAAATTCCATGATGTAGGAAATATTATCATATTTCTAATGGATATTTATTTTCAAATTTATATTATGTATAACCCAATATTAAAAATGGTTTAGTTATAAAACATTAAATTTTACACTTTTAACTCTTCTTTAAATAAAATAATAATAAATGTCTTAATAAAATATAAGTTGATAAAAGAAGTTAACATTTTATTCATAATGTTGATTTCGGTTTAAAAAAAATTATTCAAAAAATTTAAGACATTTTTTAGGGTAATTATAACATCATTTTCACCTTTAATAACACTATTAACTTTTAACAATGGTAAATAAAATTCATATTTTACTATTAAAAAAAATTAATTTCATCTTAGTGAACTAAATTTTACATACTGACATCAACCATGTCTTTTGGATTTATGATATTCAATTCACAGATTTGGTAAAATTGCGTTTTATGCAAATTTACAAATGTGCCTAGAAGGTGGATAATATACGATAAAAAGTTCAATAAAATTTTATATATCAAAACATATTATAAAATGAACCCAATATATTACAATGATCATATATAGGTATTATGTATCTATTTTTTACTTAAAATAAAATAAAATAATATTCTGATTTATTTAATTAAAATGTCGGTTTTTAACCAAAATGTAGTGTTTTTCAATATTCATCAAAAAATTGAATGTTTTAGGAAAAATAACAAAAATTAATCTTAATATAATTTTTATATTCCAAATCCAAAAATTATTTCCATTTTACCAAATTAAAAACATATATGTTGCATTAATTAAATTAAAATTCATTCAATTTGTCAAAACTATAATTCGGGTTTTTCAGAAGTAAAAACTATCAAAAATTGATAAGTGTTTATGTCCAATTTAAAAGTGAAATCACATAAAATAACCAATGTTGGATTAAATGATAAAAATATAATCTAATTATACTTAAAAACCATTAAAATTTATAATTTAACACTATCAAATATTTGAATTAAAAAATTTGTTTTCAATTAAAATTTATTATCTTTCACTATTGATCAAAATATGAATGTTATCATAAAAACACAAAAAAAATTGTCCAAACTAAATTTTTGTGTCCCAATGAGAAAGAAAAATTTAATTTCATTAAATTAAATATATAAATGTTTCAAATATTGAATTTAAAAAGGGTTCTCCATTAAAATATGGAAAACCACATTTTTTTTAAAATACTTCCTTCAACTAAAAAATTGAATTTGTCCTCATATTATGTCTAAGAAACATAATAGATGAATGTAAAACTTATATGGGATATATATAAAATTAAAATTTTGGTTATTAATTTTCATGCGATCTTTTTAAATTCCTAGTATTATAGGTTGAAGTGTGCTTGAATTTGGTGTTGCGTACATCCCACGCTATTGTATTATTCAATGAGAAAAATACCATGGAAGCTTTGGTTGTTAAATTCTTACCTACATTAATAAATTTATTCCTTGCAATTTGAAATTTTTCATCCAAAATAAAAGGATATAAAATATAAAATAGTTATCTGGAAAACAAACATTGGAATAGGGTTAATAAAATTTAGTATTAAGAAGATGAAAAGTGAAAAGAAAAAGTCACCTCCAAAATAGGATTTCGAATATGAGAACATTGGTGGCAATTATAGTTGGAGGAAAAATTTAAATATTTATAGGGATTGATTGAGGTCATCAATCACAAACAAGTGAATGGAAAATAGGGGGCCTTAAAGCCATAAATCTAGGATGATTTAAAATATCATTTGTTCAACAAAACATATGGTATTAGGATAATAGATTTTTGGTTTTAATATTATTTCCTTAAAAGTTAAGAATTAATTTCTCAAAAAATAATTAAAAAAGAATATTTACAATTATAGTTCTATCCATTAACTAATTTATTCGACAAACTCATCATTCACTCCAAATGATAATAAAACTCAATAATATTCTATTTATCCGAATCATATAGGTTTTAAAAAATTGAATATATAATTCATATGTCATCTTATTTTATAGAAAACTACATTTTTCAATCTAGGACATCACGTAGGACAGTGGTAGGTGATGCACCCTTATCACCCTTCAGTTGAAGGTTCAAGTCTCATGACCTTACCAGATGTGATATGTTTTCACCCGACCTCAGGGTTGTCCTTTTTATAACCATAAAAAAATAATCATAAGAAAAATTTTAACCATAAACAATAGTATCTAATGTATAACATAATCAATTACAACCTTTATAGTTATCCATAATAATTTTATCCAAACTATCTCTAAAAGGTCTCTAAATTCCAAAATCAATTGTAATATCAGATTCCACAAACAACGTAGAGTTTATCTTATTATTACATACAGATAATATGAATTCCTTCATCATATTAAAACCATAATGAAAATAAAAAGTTAAATAGTACAATCCATTTATATATCACATTCATATTGTAACCAGAATATAATTCAAGGATTAAAAATCACAAATACTTTAATTAGTTCACATATACTATAGTAACAGGGTAAGATTGTACTTTCTCTCTTGGCCTTTTCTGAGGTTTGTTTCCTTGGTTCATAGGACATTCATTTTAATAATTCCACATTTCTCTACAATTATAGCAATCTATATTGACAACCTCTTTCATTCCCATGCAATCACGAGCCTATTGACCTTTTTCTCTACATTTGTTGAAAACTTCCATTCCTTTTATAAATGTATCGGGGTGTTTCTTCCAACAATTATCACATAAGGGAAAACCCGTATTTCCCTTTTTCCCTTTATCTATCTCTTTCTCCACCATTCTCTTCTTCCCAAGATTTATTTTAATGTAATAAGACTTAGTGAACTCCTTTTCTATCTTGATCGAACATGAAACTATATCTTCATACAATGAGAAATATTTTAAGACTAGCGCTCAGTAGAGAAATGGTTTTAACACATCAAATAATTGATCAATATTACACTTATGATTACATATATAATCTGTTCAATGTCTTTATATCCATGTAAAGTTAGCCTCATACTTTGAGACATTCTCATCATCCTTATGCCTCAAACTCAGAAATTGTCTTTCCATATATGCTCGATGGTCAAGAGGAAAGTATTTTTTTCAATGAAAATCTTATTAAACTCCATCTATTCCATATTTTATACTTCTTCATCCTCTTATTTGTTTTGAATCAATGACCACCATTGATCTGCATCTCCTGTGAGATCATAAACTACCTTGACAACTTTTTACCATTCTCTACTCTCTAAAGCTGGAAATATTTTCTATATCAAACTTACCCATTTCTCAGCTACAGAAGAATTTTTAGTCCCATATAATACTGGTGGTTGTTTTCTCATGATTTTTTCTAACATTGATCTTCCACGTTGTGGATCAGGGTGCTCCATACGGGTAAGGTTATTATTCATAACCTAAGTGAGTTGTCCCATTATGGTCATAATATGATCAACACCAGTTGCATCACCTAATCCACTATAATTATCCTGAGTATGATGAAAATCCCTACATTAATTATGTGTGTTTATACGGATTCTATTCCTTCCACTAAGCATCATTTATAAACAATTTAATACACTAGAATAGTTAATAAATCACAATACATAATTCCAAACTAGTAAAAACCTATCATCAATTGAATTTTTTTTACATTTAACCCCTATTAATAAAAAATTCTTTCAGACCGTATTTACTCATAAATCCATCATAATGGTTTTTAATGAAAATTTGAATTATCCTAAGCATATCCCTTGGGATTTTCATAACCAAAGGTGCAGAAAGTCCCTTTGTCATGTACCAGGATACCCAGGGTCAAGCCCAAAACATCTTTTCAGGGTTTTCACTCCTTGGTACATCTGTACCAGAGCCGGATCTACCTGCTCCTATCAAAACAAGGATGTATTTCTGGGAAAATAAACAAAATCATTATATTACCAAAATTATAGGAATGTCATTTATTCTAATCCTAAATATCAATCTTAGGGTAATGTTTCAAAATCATTGTTTATCTAAATCTACTTCCAAGGTTATTTCCAAAAATCCAATGATACCAACTGTAACACCCTGATCCAAGTTACCCAGAGTCAGTGCATTGTTACATAACATTGGCATGATCACAAGAGATCAAATACTGAATGACCAATCAATTTATTAGTATTTGAAAATAGATTACAAACATGAGAATTACATTACACATTAGAAAATAATACACAACATAAATAATTCATTGAGAACTCCATTTCATCCCTATCTTAACCCAGTATATCAAACATAATTCACTTCTTGGAATCCTGGGAAAACAAAAAATAAAAAATGGGTGAGCTCATATTCTTAGTAAGGGTAAATAATTTAGAAGAAGCCATAAACATTTAAGGCAAGATGTGTAATAAGAAACAATATCCTTTTAAACATAAAAATGAATATACTATTGAGAAAATAAATCAAACCTTACCATATAAGCATGCACATGGAAATTCTACTAGTCAAATAATAACATGTAATAAATAATTTCATAATAAATAAATGCCTAACACCGGACATCATTACCACATAGTCAATGACTCGTGCTTAGACTACAAATAAATTATTTTCAAGGCCTTGTGCTAAGAAACTAATCTGTGTCATTACGCCATCTGATGCATCGGGGGACTATAGCGGGCCCCATCCATCACTTACTAAGTTTACTGTATTCTTCATAAGAAAATTATGAAACATAAAATTAAAATTCCTATTAAAACTAACATACAAAATATCAATACTTGAATCATAAACAATGAATGGTATAAAAATAACACATCCACAGTCAAACATATCATAACTCAATCAATACAATATGAAATATTTTATTATAATAAATAAACCTTAATCAAGAATAATATCTAATAAAGTATGTTAACATAGTTGAAAATGATCAGTAAAACTTTTTGAGAGAAATATCACCTTTTGTGAAATCATTTAAAAGTCACACATTCATAAAGAAAGTAATTTAAAAGATATTATTGAATCAAAGTGTAACATACCACTTTTAAACATTGGAAAGGAATTATCATTTCAAAATAATCATTTCCATATAAATAAATCCTTAAAACCATTTTGAAAACAAAGACTTTAATGATAAATATTTAGAAGATAAAATATTTAAAACATTTAAAATGTTGTTTTAGTTAAAAAGTAAATTATAAGATTAATTTTGAAATTTATTTTAAGAATTATGTACATGGATAATAAATATGTCTCAGAAAATACTTACACATAAACAATCTCAGATAGTAAGGAGATTTAGAAATTAACCATTACCTTGCACATTCCTTTTGTCCAGGGTACGTTTAACCTTCTTTATAATAACCATAGTATGTTATTAAATTATACCAAAACCATTTTCATATTTATTATAACATAAATGATTAATTTATGACTTTTTACTACCCATTTAATAATTATTTTCATGTTAATTTAACATTTCGGGTAATAATCACTTTTTTTATCATTCGTGTATTAACTTGTTATTCTTGATCGTATCTTTTAGATCATTCTTTAAATACTTCCAAAATATAAAACATGATTTATATATCATATATATATATAATATAAATATGTAAAATATATATATATATATATGAAATGGAAAACACCATTCATTAAGACGGTAGGCCATATGAAGGTATAAGCGCTATTTCCGTTTTCATATTGTATTAAAAAGAAGTAAGTTAATGAGATATATATATATATATATATATATATATTTCTAGTGGAATTATTATTTAATATATTACATAGTTATTAATTATAATATTTATTTATTTATAATCATCGATGAATGGTGAACGCGGAAATGAATCTCATCACGTCATGGAGACGGTAAGTCATACGTATGCATGAGGAACGATATCATTCTGTTGATGGTGAATTTGTTTGTAATGTGATGGTATATTATTTTTATAGAATACTTAACATGTTATATTTATTATTTAAATCAATTATACACATTATTATACCCATCCAAAAAATTAAGCATCGAATAACCAACTACACCCCGACGTAGAGGTGGTAAGTCGTACGTACGCACTTATGGTGACTTCATCCTTCATATGATGAATTGAATAATGAATATGGTTGTAACATATTTATAATAACGTCTCATTATATATAAGGTACTGGATTTTTTATTTTGTTATGTGAACAACCAAGAAATGAAAATTGGAAGAAGAAAAAACTTCGAAAAATGTTATAAAATAATTACCCCTTCTTTGGGTGTTTCCATTTGATTTGAGCAAAAGGGCTCCATAGGTTGGTTTTCATCCCAAGGAAAGGCCACTAGGTTGAAGTGAGGGATATTCGGAGGATATTTGGTATGGTTGTTTCTGTTCCAAATGGATTTTGAGGTTTGTTTTTTAGAGAATGGGAAGTACCCTTTTTTAAGAGAGATGAGGGTTACTTTAGGAAAAGTTTGAAATGTTATTTTATTATAAAACCATATTCGGTTTTTAATGCCTCAAAATTTATTTATTTAGAAAATAAGGTGGGTATGGGTCTAAATCCTCTCAGAAAATATGTTTTAGACATGTTTAGGTCACCATATTAACCCAGTCTTATAGATTTAACTCTTAGTTAAATAGTTATACATTTACCATGTCCTCTTGTTTTTTTTATAATACTTGGTTAATAAACATAATATAAAAATCCAAGAAAACCCCAAGTGGTTCATTATTGAAATATATAATCTTATAAATGTTATATTCCTAAACATAATATTTTTTGGAGTATTTTATCATTTAATAAAATCGTTTTTGTTTTCAAAATAGATTTTTGTCAATTTGGACACTATTTAGTATTTTGTTTTTGTAGAAGTCATAAAAACTATATTACATATAAAATAATTAATTTAATCAACCCTTACATAAAATTTTAACCTATAAAATTCATGGAATGACTCAAAAATATTAATATACATTTATTTGTATATTTATAACATCAATTATTTTAATCATTCATTAATAAAGTAATTATTGTATCATCATTGTGTCATAAATAATTTTCTTAATTAATGTCTAAAAATGATAAATAATATACCAAGATGTAAGAAATAATTTTATATTTCTAATTAATCGTTATAGTCAAATTTTTATTATGTATAACCCTAAATTAAAAATGGATTAGTTACTAAACATTGAATTTTACATTTTTAACTATTATTTATATAAAATAATAATAAATATCATAATCTAATCCTAGTTGACCAAAAGAGGTTCGTATTTTATTTTTGAGGATGACTTTGGTTGAAAAAAACTTATCCAATAGAATTAGAACATCTGTTAGGGTAATTATAATATCATTTTACCCTTACTTACCATATTTACTTTTAATCGCGGTAAAAAAAATTTAAAAGTTAGTATTCACCAAAAAATGTTTTTCATCTTATTGAACAATGTTTTACGTATTGATTTCAACCATGCATCTCATATTTTTTAACTTCAATTCATATAAGAGGTAAAATTATGTTTTATGCAAATTTGAAATGTGCCTAGAAGGTTGGTAAAAGACAGAAAAATGTTCAATAAAGTTTTATATACCTGAGCCTATTATAAAATGACAGATATGAATTACATTAAACATATATAAAAATTCGGTATCTAATTTTTACTTAAAATAAAATTAAATAATATAAATAATTATTTAAATAAAAAGTCGGTTTTAAACAATAACGTTGTTCTTTTAACTATTCATAAAAAATTGATTGTTTTTAGAAAAATACCAAAAATTCACCCTAAGATAATTTTGATATTTCATATCCATAAATGATGTGTATTTTCCCAAATTATTAACATTGGAGTTTCATTAATTAATTTAAAATTAATTCCTGTTGTTAAATCCAGTTAGCGAGTTTGGAAGAAGTAAACCCTATTATAAGATCGATATGTGTTTATGTCCAATTTAAATCGGAAATTACATCTAATGACCAACATTAGTTTAAGTGATACAAAATAATATAATTATACTTCAAAAAAATTCAAATCTATAATTTAACACTATAAATTATTTGAATTTAAAAAATATCGTTTCATTTAAAATTTAGTATCTTTCACTATTGATCAAAATATGAAAGTTATTATAAAAACACCAAACATTTATCCAAACTATATTTTTGTGTCCTGATTATAAAGAAGAATTTAATTTCATCAAATTGAATTAATAAAAGTGTCTAAAATTGGTTTTTAAAAGGTTTCTCTATTAAAAGGTGGAAAAACATCATTTTTTAAAAATACGTCTTTTATCTAAAAAATTGAAATTATTCTTATATTATGTCTAGAAAACACAAAAGATGAATGTAAAAATTATATGGTATATATATAAAATTCAAAATGTTTTTATTACTATTCATAACTGCATTTTAAATGGCTAGTTTGATAGGTGGTGGCGCTCTTGATCTCAGTGTTGCGTACATCGCACACTATTGTATAATTCAAAAAGAAATGTACCATGGAAGCTTTGGGTGTTACAAAAACTCTGCATGTGTTTGGATTTTATGTCTATTGAGGAGACCAACATCTATTCTGGGTTCCAAAACATAAAAATTATATTTTCAATGATCTATGTTTTTTACATGTTATTTATGGATTAGTGGGTTTCTTTGGGATCTAGATGGTTTTTTAGTGTCTTGACACCCCAAACCCATTTTTCAATAGGTTCAAGTAGATATATATTGATTGATTAAACTATGATTCCCTAAGGGGAAAATGTTGTTTCTCATATTTGAAATGGATATTTTTTAGTCATACTATGTGAGGATGGTAGCTTGGCCATCAATATTCTATGTAGTTGTTTTAAAAAGTTTTTTATGGGAAGTGAATGGTTTGAAAAATTGTGTTATCTAACAATTACTCAAACATCCAAAGAGAAAATATTGTTCATAGTTAGACTACAGTCTATCGAACCCATGTGTCCAAATTATCAAACCTATATTAAAGAGGAATCCCTTCATATAGTAAAATTTCATAGTTTGATCACAGTTATCCAAACAAAAATATTAATGGATCATTTAATTTAAATGGAAGAAATTACCAATATACAGATCCTTTATTTTATTCTTTCCTTTTTCTTATTTACAATGTCATGAAGACAAAAAGTGTACCAATCTATTTCTTACTCTTATAGGGTTTAATAAAATTCCTTCCATCGATCTCTGAATTTAACACTAACTAGTATAATGGAAGGGTAGTGGTAAGCCCTTGATTCAACATAATTCTATTCTTAATTTACCTAGATATATGAAATGTTAAAATTTTGTGACATTTTTATCTCATGTTTTAATAGTTTTTTATAGAAACCATGTTGTTTCGATACTATTAAAATTAGTTTATGTTAATCGATTACCGAGCGCCTACGGGCCTTATGATACTGCTTATGAAATTTTTTTATACTTTTAGGAATGATATGGGGTTAATATTTAAATAATCAAATTTTGGGTCATCAGAATGTGACAATTTAATTAAATACCATTATTTTATATAAATAAATTTTGATTCCATTGGGTAATACCCATCCATTTTAATCCATTAATACTAGGTGAGGCATGGTTTGGGTTAAAATAGTTTCAATTTTTATGGTCATAATATGTATAATAATTAATTTAATGAATTGTGGTATGTCTATGTGATTTTCATTGGAATGGTTTAAGATTGACTCAATGTATTGGGATGGTTTTTATCAACATGGTTTAGGGACATGGTTGTGAGACTGAGGAAATGGCCTATATGGATAGGGATGTTGTTGGCCATTGAAAATTTTGGGACATGTTGTGCATGTTGAAATGATTTTTCCAGACTGTATGGATTATAAAATTTTGATGATTGTAGCTCATTATTTTGGGTCAATGTTTCTACTAGAGTTAAAAAATGTCTATAGGACTCAGTTGAGGTGGTGTTAAATACACATTATGAGTGGAGGCCTCTGTCTATTGACATAATTAGGGGATGATGTTGACCATCAGTGATAGAGGAGGTGATTACCCTAAAATTCCAAGGGATATAGTGTTGGTTCCATCATTTGGGGGACAAGTATTTTTTTATATATATGATAATGATGGTTTATGATTATTGGAGTATGAGTATCATCAAGTCTCATGAAATCATGTTATTACATTATTTGTGATTTATTATATAATGTTTTATTGGTATCTCCATACCTCAGGAAGTTGGGATGATGAGAAAATTTTCACTATTAAATAGAGGTTAGAGGGACCTCATACAGATTGATGGTCATACTAATGTGAAAATAATTATAAGATTAGCTTCACATGTGGTGTTTGATGGAACGAGTGATAGTGATATATTCATAGGAGGAGGTAGAGGGTTTTCTGTGAATGATATATTTATGTTGATACATGTTCATTAATCCATGGGTGTTTTCCAATGAATTAATATCTTTTTAAAAAATTAATTATTTAAAAAATATATTTGATGACATGTACACACACATGACATCATTGGTTGATGTAGGTAAACGGTCACTTGTGATTCTTTGGAAAAAGTGGAGTTAATTATTTATTTTTATGTATAATTTTTAAATTTTTAATTATATATTTATATAATTATATAATTAAGGTTTTGAGACATGAATATGATGGTGGTGGAAGACTAAGTTCATAATCACACAATAAACATTCCCCCAAGATGCATGTAGACTTTATGACCCAATGAATATGTAATAAAACATGATCATATAAAGGATAATTGTGAGAAGATTATTGGAATGTAATGTAGTGTAATGGGTGGTTATGTTTCATTATGATCGATTTATCCTTTCAATATTTTCATGATTATTTATATGTACTTATAGCCTCTGCCATAAGATACATTTCTTGTATGTTTTTTGTGTCATTCTACTATGTATTCATATATAAAAAATGGTATTATTTGGGGCATGTTATTACAATTTTTGTTCTCTTTAATTTCTTCTATTGAGTTTGGTTTTTATGAATTCTTAGTGTTTTAATATCTTATGACCATTATTATTATCGTCATAAAATGTTATAGTCTCCCCACTATCAACTAATCAGAGCATTGCATCCAATAGGAATACATTGGTCAACCGGGATTATGCCTATGGCCTATTGGAACACTAGCATAGAGAATGGATTTTATTATTTCGAAAATGTTATACCGGAGAATATGTTCTATTCAGAATAAGGTTAGGAGATCATGTTTAGGTGGATTTAGCCCTTTGTGTGGGGGTATAGGCTTTGTTTCTTAGGGTGGTAATTTAATGTCATAATTTTCATTTTGATGGATTTTTTATTTCCACCTCACATAGTCCCCTTGGGTGTGATGTAATTAAATCATGTGTATTTTACCATCGGGTCAGTATGGAAGGGGAGGAGTTTTTATGAATCATAATAGAAACATTGGTGCATTTGATGTGTTTAAATGGTTTTCATTATTATTGGGGACCCTGAAAGTTCTAAGAGGGGTTGGGATATTTAATGTGTCGAAAAAATTAGAAATTATTTTCCTACATAGCCTTTTTAGTGAAATTATATTCATTTATCTCAGTTATGTGGTTAATGATGAGATCTGTGTGTTATTATATGTGTATATGACATACATGGACCTTAATATATTATGGGTAGGCATGAATAACAAGAGGGTTAGCTATTTAAAATTTTAAAAAATAGATAATCAGAAATTTCAAATATTTGAATTTGTTGAAATTCTATTAATCCACTCTACATTAAATATATACGGTTTTCATGACATGGGATGATTGACACTATTATGGGAAGGAAGGGGGATATTAAACTGGATGATATTTTTTTCTTGAATATTTTATTGTTTTTCAAGGAGGTCATGATGCAAGATGACATGTGACATGGGTATTATATGAGAGTGTAAGGGTAGTGATAGGCTCTTCCTATTATATATTTCCCTATATTTGATATATATTATGGTAATGGGTCTATTGATGATGATATTTGGAATTTATAATTATTACACCTAGATAGATTTTGGTGGTGATTTCAAAGGTCAGATAGGTTATTCCTTTATAGTGTCCATCAGATGAGGTCCCTAAGCGTCTAAATGAGGCCCCAAAGGGTTGTGATGATCTGGATACATACGTACATGCATTTATATGAATTAGCCATAGTAACTTCTATATTTTGGGAAATATTTATATGAGGTTTTCAGGAAATTCATAGTGTGAATCATCAATTGAATTTAATGAGGAGATTACAGAGCTGATCCATCCATGTGTTATTTGACTATTGAGTTCCATTATAAGCTCCCAGTACTATATTTAAGTGAGTGTAAACTGCATACTGGTGAGAACTGGATGAAATCTTCAGAGATGAATTTTGAACAACTTGAGACCACCCCCCCCCCCTCTATAGATGGTAATTTCATCTACTAACATTTTAATGGACTATAAATTAATGGGAGGGATGTAAAAGTGAAGGATGGTTTAAATGACGAACTATAAATAAAAATATTTCAACACCAAGATCATCAAGCACATTTTCATAGAGACATTGAGGGTGGACTGAGTTTGTGAGTTCATGAAACATAAATTGGGATATATATCCCTTGTGTATAAGGCAAATAGTTTCATAGACTTATCCAATTCTACACCCTCTATATAGCTGCAGACATCTCTAATGTGATTCCATTTGAGGGTTTCATAGGTAATTAAGTCATGGTGAAGGTAAACATTATCAGTTTGACCACATACTGTAAGATAATAAATCAATATTTGATAAAATAAGGGAATATGATAGACTAGACCTATATGAGATGGGTGATAGAAAAAGGTGAGAATAGAAATGATTCATTAGTTAATCGAATGTGAGGATATGAGAACTTTTAGTAGGTAGTTGATGCAAATATTTTCTCAGACCACTGAGTACTGGGTTATGGTCAATGTGCATCTAATTTGGTATGATTATTCCTAGTCAAACACAATGTGAGAGAATAAAAATAGAGATCTAGGTATGTGGATAGGATTGGAACATTGAGACGTTTTGGAGGAATAAATCTCACGAACATAGAATTCAAGGAATCAGTTACACTCAAGGATCTATGATAGGATTGAGAGTGGTATCCAGATATGGTAGATGGGATTCTAAAGCATGTGGTGGTCACGGGATATAGAGACCTAGAACCGGGGTCAGTGAGCTGCAGATGCTGAAGGTCTCAATGGTGTTCAGGTCTTGAGTAATCGACCATTTAGCTGGAGGCATGATATTGAAATTACAGTGACAGAGTATACTATGGAGACAACTAATGTTAGATGCACTCCTGGATAATGTTTTAACCTTTTTTTGTCCTGATAGATGTTAGTTCACATGGATCACATATTTTGTTGCAGTTAAATACTTCCTGGTCAGTATGTGGTAATCATGTATAATGGGTATGATGTAAGAGATTCATAGATATCAGGAAATTGAAGGCATGAATATATATATATAGTATAGTTTTTTATCACTATTATGATGAAATACATTTGAGAATATGTTTCCATGCATGATCTTATGGGCTTATGGATGATGTGGGAAGTTATACGAATCCGATAGGATATGGGAAATATATGGAATCAATTATGATGAATAAATTTTTGTTTTATGTATGAAATAAGTATGAATTGAGATCTTGACATCGAAATAAAATGATGATAGGTCATTTGATGAAATGTATATCTAGTGCATGGTTGGGTTTGACTATTTGAATTCATTTTCATTTGAAAGTGAAGTGGTAGGTAATTCATAAGTTTAAGAGTTCCTCAAGGGGGATACCCATGATGGAGTAATTTTTGTTGAATTGGGAAGTGGTTTGGATGTGGGTATGTTCATTAATTTCTCATTGTGAATCATCATAGCCCAATAATGATATATTATATTGTGGGAAAAGTGTTACATCATTGTGTTTTCAACAAGTCGACTCTAGGTGTGCTTGAATTTTATGTATGGATAGTTAACAAAAATTGATTATTTTACTTTCAGAAGAAAAATTTGAGTGTATTAATACTCAGTGTGACATCCCAAGTAAATGAAGAATAAGATATATTTCATATTTATTAATATATGTGAATTAAATAATAATTTTATTTTAAAGGGGTTGCTATGTTTGATAGTGTACCCGATACGCGACAATGAGTTTCTTTGGAATCTTACGTTGAAAACTAATAATATAATATTATTATTTTAAATGGTAGTTAACTCCAAGCTGTTTTTTGGCGGTAATGAATTGAAATAAATACAATATTATTATACATTATTTTTAAATGTATTCACATTTATCTAATAAAAATTTAAAAGCACAAAATATGAATGAATCTAATTTTAAGCATAATTTACATTAAAAGGATGATTTACCGCCGTTTAATGGAGAAAACTCTTTAAATTTAGTTTTAGTCACTTTAATACATTATAATTGACCAAATATAATCCTTCTTTAGAATGGGGACATCAAATTTTACGTTGGGTGATTTTTTGGTATTTTTCTGAAAAAGTTCATTTTTAATGAATAGTGAAAAATATTGTATTTTAATTCAGAAGTGCCTTTTAATCTAATTTATTTATATGGTTAGATAATATTTTTAGTTTGTTTTAAAGTGAAATTGAAATATATTTTTACCATTTAATCCAATTTTCTTCATTGGAATTAATTTCACTTTGAAATTGGACATAAACATGTATAAATCTTTTGATAGTTATTGTTTCTTAAAAACATGATATTTGTTTTAACAATGGGAATTAATTTTTAAATTAATTAATGTCATTTATATGTTTTTAATTTGGAAAAATAAACATCAATTTTGAATTCAGAATATCGAATAATTATTAGGCTGAATTTTTGTTATTTTTCTGAAAAACGTCAATTTTTTAATAGTGACACCACTTAGTGGTAGTTAAAAAACAGACATTTTCATTTAAATGAAATTTTACCACTTTTGTGAATTGAATTTCAAAAATATGACAAACATGGTTGTCATCAAGAAGTAAAATTTGGTTCATTAAGATGAAAATAATTTTTGGTGAATAGTAACTTTTGACTTTTATTTGTCGCGGTTAAAGGTAAATAGGGTAATTCAAGGTAAAAAAAATATTATAATAATTCAAAATTACCTTAACACATGTCCAAACCTTAATGGTTGAGTAATTAACGACCATGGGCATCTTTGGGTCTATTTTTGGACCCCTTTAATTTACTTGGAAGTGATAATGACAATTTAGATTAATTAATTTAAAGTAAAGGCCAAAATGACATAAACAAAAATATTTTAGTAATTAATTCATATATGGTTTTATATAAGTCTTATTTTTGACTATAAATATTATTTGGAAGTCTAAATAGATTTCCTATATCATGGTAGTTTTTTTGTAATTTTTAGACATCAAATAAATTAAATTATTTATGAAACAATAATGATGCAGTATTTACCTCATTAATAAATCATTTAAATAAAAATTATCATAATGATTAAAATATTATCCAAAATATCTCCAATTCTGATTGGATGATTTTATTTAGACCATGAATCATCTTATATTCGACTATAATGATTTTTGGGCCATTAGAAACCACATATCATTATATTATAAAATAATATTTTCACACTTTCCAAAAGAGACCCTCCTCCCCCTTATAAAAGGAGACCACTTCTAACCAATTCCTCACACCTCTAAAGCCATTTGGCTCGTCCAACCTCTGTACAATTAATCTCTCAACATCCCTCTTCTCCTCTTAGAAGCCTTACCTTAGGCAGAATACACATCAAGAAGTCATTTTGTTTCAAACCAAAGGAGTTACCCAAATTAAAGGTAACAGTTTCTCTAAAATTGTTTTCTTTTATTTTACTTCTCCAACCCCTATTCTCATTTTATTTCCTTTTCTTTTTTAACAACACAAGTATCCTCAATTTACTAGGATATTGTTAGGAGAAATATTATAACTACACATACACACAACTCTATCTAATGGATGAAGAACATAATGTTTCTCTGGATGGAAAACTAACGCCTCATGAAATGATGATTGTTCAATTACATCTTACCACCTCTCCTTGTTTCCATTATTATGGAACTGTATTTATATATGATATATATTATTTTTATGATTTTATTATTCTTCTGTACTTACCAATTATATCAATCTTTTATGGTTTCCATAATGGGTAAATACGATAATCTCATTTGAGGAAGTGCGGACTACCGCCCCCTAAAAGTGATGTGACACGTTAATGCCTTATGTGGGATGTATAAAGGATAGTGTTAATGATATTATATGTCATATTATACTAGAATTATAATATACTATTGTATAATTATGTTATATTTCCATTATAATACGAAATATAAATAAAAGTAGTGTTCATGCGTACATACGACTTTCCATCTCCATAATGGTGCATTTCATTTCATACCTCTAAATGATATTTAATTTTATAAATACATGTATATACATGATATATATGATATATATTATATTTAAATCATGAATATAATTCTGGATATAATAGACTATTAACCACATTGACAACTTGTAAATATAAGGTGTTTATTTTTGACTCAAATGCCAAATATCAACAAAACAAAAGTTATTAACCTAAATGATTACATAATGTTTATAACATGGTAATAAGTGACATAAAAGGAATTATAAAACTGAAAAAGGTTCTTAAGAAAGTAGAAATTAACTTTAGTTTATTATTAAGGAGATTAAAGAACGACCGAGTCAAGTCAGACACGAGGTAAGGGACTTCATCTAAATATCCTTTCGTTGAGGCATATTTTCATTAATACACAACTTTCTTTTATACGGTGTATAAAACGATTTTACATTTCCTTTTATTCAAAATGAATCCTTTTCTATGAATCATTTTAGTAAATGAAAAAAAGAATGTTATTTTTAACGTACTGGGTGACAATGACCTTTCCACCGCCGTGATATTATTTGACCTTTGGCTTCCTCAACAATCCGTAATGTTTTTAAAAGAAATTAAATTCCATATACTCTTTTACATATTTTTGGTATTGAAAATGGTTTTGAAAATGGATTTTGTATGTCAATATATTTATGTGATATATTATGATTGAAATGTGGAAATGTTTTCTTTCCTTTATATTTGATGTATGTGTTATAATTTTATATTGGTACTTAGACATTTGACGGGTGGTTACGTGATAAACCAAATGATGGGTGGTGTTGTGAATCCCAGGATGGGTGGTTATGTTATAAACTCCATTTCATTGGGTATGGAAGTCAGCCGTATGGACATTCCATTTAGTGATATGTGTGGAAGATGACCGTATGGTTATTCCATTTATGTATGTTTATGTCCCATGTTACCTTTTTATGTTATGTGTCATTTATATGGGTTTTATGGTAATATTTTGGTTAAAAAGGGTATGTAATGATCCTTTATTCAGTGAAGAGTATTTACGACTTCAGAATAGTGAAAAGTATTACTTTTGTTAATGTATTCATGATTATTTTTTGTTTTGAAAAACTAACAGTTTTGCTTCATTCTGTATCCCTTACTGAACTTTTTATGCTCATCTCATGTTTTGAAATTTTTTCACGGGACTTAAAGATGAATAAGGTCAAGGATGGGATCGAGAAAAAGTCATTCTATCTAAATGACTTTTTGAAGTGTTTTTATTTTATGAATAAAATGGACACTGTGTAGATAATTCTACCTTGTATTATTTTGAAATGTAATAGTTATGTCCTAACTCTCTCAAACTATAAACCTGAAAATATCCTCAATGATAATTATTCATTTAATTCAATATTATTTATAGTTTTAAGGTCAGGTCCTGATAGTTGGTATCAGAGGTCGGTTTTGATATCTTTAGGATTTAGGGTATTGTTAAATTAATATCTGTAATGTAATTTATGTTAATATCGAGATCATGTAGCATTTACAGATTACCATGTTGCTTTTCCTAAGATATTTCTATGTTCAGAATGGTTTTCTATAGAGGAAACATGGTGGCTATATTGGGATGACATCATGAGGAAGATAACCATCCAAATCAGCAACCTGGGATGGTCAGAATCGAAACTAAACAGGTTGTTGCAGTGATGGCACAGTTGACTCAGGCTATAAATGGTGGTGGTATTCATGCACGAGATCAGCCAGATCAACCACAGAGGAACATGTCAGTAGTGGAGCATTTCAAGAGGCAACATCCCCCATCATTCAGAGGATCATCTGACCCTATTCTATCGAAAGGGTGGATTAAAGCACTGGAGAAGATTTTTTATGTCATGGGTTGTTTATAACATCAAAAGGTTAGTCTTGTTGTTTATCGTTTTGAATGTGAAGCTGATCAGTGGTGGTCAATGGTGAAAAATATCAAGGATAGTGAAGAGATTTATGCTCTCAATTGGGATGAATTCAAAGGTATGTTTCCTGGGAAATATTTTCTTATGGTGGTTCATCTTAGGATGGAAAAACAATTCGTGGAATTGAGGCAGGAGGATGATTCAGTGGCTACTTATGAAGAAAAGTTCACTCGACTGGCAAGGTATGCACCAAATTTCATCCGAGATCTTGATGGTAAGATAAATCTATTTTAATCAAGACTGAAGCCACGATATCGAAGAGCGTTATCCTCTCGTGAGTTCAAAAGTTATGAAAAACTTTTTTGATGTGTGTAGAAGGTGGAAATGAAGTTTTCTGATGATCATGTTTTCTTTGACAAACAATAGAAAAAGAGGTCTAGTTGGTAGGAAAAGGGGAAGAATTCATCAAAGAATCCTGGAGGTAAGAAAACTAAATATCCAACTTGTGAGAAGTGTGGTAAAAAGAATCCTGGAGAATTTTTATCGATGTTTGGAAAGTGCTTCTGGTGTGGTAAGTTTGGTCATTTTGCTCGTAACTATAAGGAATATGATCAAACAGGGAATGAAAATCTATTAGTAAGATGTTTTAAGTGTAATGAAATGGATCATTATGGAAATTAGTTTCCAAAGAAGAACTAAACTAATGGAAAGAAACCAGACTACAAGAAGAAAGGGGTGGTGAAATCCTTTGTAACTACTTCAGCATATATTGGGCCATCAAAGGAAGTAGTATCAGGTACACTTTTTATTTTTTCAAATTATGCTAATGTGTTGTTTGATTCGGGGTCTACACACTCTTTCATTTCTGAGAAGTTTTGTAGTAAATTTGGAATTCCATCTCTAGATATGATTACCGAACTTATGGTAAAAAACCTAGAGGAAAAGTTGAGACAAAAAAACATAAGAACATTCTTGTCCTTCTGTGCAGAAAAAAATCTACCTGCAAACCTTATTGTTTTACCTCTAGTAGAGATTGATGTTGTTTTGGGCATGGATTGGCTTTCTGTTTATCATGAAATGATTAACTATAGAGCTAAAGAGGTTTCATTTCAGAAAGAATTACAGTTTGTGTACAATAATGAACCATTGATTTTGATAACATATCAGTATGTTGAGAAACTAGTAATAGAAGGAAATAAATGTTACTTTGCTCATATTGTTGAAAGTAAAGAAAGTGTTGAGATTACAGATGTGCCAGTGGTAAATGAGTACCTTGATGTTTTTCCTGATTAGTTTCTTGGTATTATACATGATTGAGAAGTTGAATTTACCATTGACTTAGTTCCTCATGCTAAGCCAATTTCAAAACCCCCTTATCGAATGGCTCAAATTGAACTTTTAGAGTTAAATAATCAATTGCAAGAGTTATTAGATAGTGGTTTCATTCGACCTATCACATCACCATGGGATGATCCTATCTTGTTTGTTAAAAATAATGATGGTTCAATGAGACTTTGCATTGATTATAGAGCATAAAATAACATCACTATTAAGAATAAGTATCTTTTGCCTCGTATCGATGATTTTTTTGATCAGCTCCAGGGAGCTCAGTATTTCTCGAAGATTGACTTGAGATCGGGGTACCATCAGTTGAAAGTAACAAAAGAAGACATTCCGAAGACCGCGTTTCATACTAGATATGTCCATTAGGAATTTTCAGTTATGCCTTTTGGGTTAACCAATGCACCTGCTGTATTCATGGATATTATGAATAGAATTTTCTTATGACTTATTGGATAAGTTTGTGGTTGGGTTCATTGTTCATATTTTGGTTTATTCCAAAAGTAAGGAGGAACATGAAAGTCTTTTAAGGGTTACCTTTCAAACCTTAAAAGAAAAGAAACTATTTTGGAAATTCAGAAAGTGTGAGTTTTGGTTACAACAAATTTCTTTCCTTGGTCACATTATTTCAAAAAATGGCCTAACTATTGATCTGGCTAAAACAAAAGTTGTTGAAGAATGGCCAAGACCCACAAATATAACCGAGATTCGTAGTTTTCTTAGTTTTGCAGGTTATTACTGGAGGTTTTTTGAACATTTTTCACTATTATCTTGTCCAATGACTAAGTTAACTTGAAAACGTTTGAAGTTCATCTGGACAAAATAATGTGATGATTGTTTTCAGGAATTGAAGAGAAGATTGGCTAATGCTACAGTTTTGGCACTGCCTTCTAGAAATGGTGAGTTTATTATCTACAGTGATGCTTCATTGAAAGGAATGGGTTTTTTCCTAATGTAGAATGATTAGGTAATTGATTATGCTTCACGTTAGTTGAAACCTCATGAGTTAAATTACATTACACATGATTTGGAATTAGTTGCTATTGTTTTTTCTTTAAAAATTTGGAGGCATCTTTTGTATGGAGTGAAGTGTGAAATATATAGTGACCAAAAAAGTTTAAAGTATATATTCACTCAAAAAGAATTGAACATGAGATAGAGGAGATGGTTGGAATTAATCAAGGATTATGATTTCATGATCCATTACCATCCGGGAAAAGCATATAAAGTGGCTGATTATTTGAGTCGAAATAGTAATACTTTATTAACCATGGTACATTTGGAACGAGATCCTTTGATTTTTGATTTGATGAACTTTGGCATAGAAGTTGTTGGTGCAGGAAAATCTTCTATTTTGTTTCAGGTGTCAGTGAAATCATCTCTATCAGATAGAATAATAAAGGAATAGAAAGAAGACAGTGAGTTGCAGAAAAAGGTAGAGTTGGTTCTGAAGGGTAAGTTACCTGAATTTAACATTGATAATGATCGTGTTTTGATATTTGGAAAGAGATTATGTTTGCCTTGTGATTCACAGTTGAATAATTAGTTGTTATGAATAGCTCATAGTTCCCCATTTTCTATTCATCCTGGTAGTACTAAGATGAACAGAGATCTTCGAGAGTATTACTGTTGGGATGGAATGAAAAGAGATATTACTAATTTTATTGTGAAGTGTTTGACCTATCAGCAGGTTAAAGAAGAGTGGTAGTTTCCGAAAGGAATGCTTCAGCCTTTACCAGTGCCAGAGTGGAAATGGAAAAATATATCCATGGACATCGTTGTGGGATTACCAAAGACATCTCAAGGTAATAATGTAATCTGGGTTATAGCTGATCGATTGACTAAATCATCCCATTTCCTTCTGATTCAAGATAATTTTTCTCTAGATCAACATTCTCGGTTGTATGTTAAAGAGATATTCAGGTTGCAAGGTCTTACCCTATCCATTGTATGTGATCGTTATCCTAGGTTCACTTATAACTTTTGGAAAGGACTTCAGAAGTCATTGGGCACTAAATTAAATTTTAGTACAATTTTTCATCCTCAATCATATGGGAAGTCAGAACAAAAAATTCAGACATTGGATTATATGTTACGATCTTTCTCGATGGATTATCAAGGAAGTTGGCACCAACATCATTCTTTGGTTGAATTTTCATATAATAAAATTTTTCATTCCAGCATACAGATGGCTCCATTTGAAGCATTATATGGAAAGCGTTGTTGAAATCTAGCTTTTCGGGATGAATTATGTGAAAGGAAGCTGATGGGACCAAAATTGGTAAATGAGATGGTAGAGAAAGTTCCGTTGATTCAAAAGCACATGAGAACAGCTCAGAGTAGACAGAAAAGTTATGCCGATAACCGGAGGAAGGATCTTTCCTTTGAGGTAGGTGATCATGTCATTCTCAAAGTTTCTCCATGGAATAGTGTGATGTGTTTGGGTAAGAAGGGAAAGTTGAGTCAGAGGTTCATTGGAACTGATGAAATTTTGCAGAAAGTGGGTTCAGTTGCGTATAGAGTGGATTTACCTCCAAGTTTATCTGAGGTACATAATTTTTTTCATGTTTCAATGTTGAGAAAGTATATGCCAGATCCATCTCGTGTTTTGAGCCCAGAGGTAGTTCAGTTGGAATAGAATCTCTCTTAGGAAGCATAACCTATTCAGATTCTTGACCATAGAGAGCAAGTGTTACAGAATAAGGTAATTCATCAGGTAAAGGTTTTGTGGAAAAACAATGTGGTTGAAGAGGCAATGTGGGAATCTGAAATTGCTATGAGGGGTAAATACCCCCACTTATTTTGATAAGTGAATAAACATTGTGAGGAAAAAATTTCTAAAAGGGGGAAGGATGTGACATCCCAAGTAAATTAAGAATAAGATATATTTCATATTCATTAATATTTTTTAATTAAATATTAATTTTACTTTAAAGGGGTTTCTATGTTCAATAGCGTACCCGATATGCAACAACGAGTTTCTTTGGAATCTTATGTTGCAAACTAATAATATAATATTATTATTTTAAATGGTAGTTAACGCCTAGTCATTTTATTGGTGGTAATGAATGAAACTAAGTACAATATTATTATAAATTATTGTTAAATGTATTTACATTTACTTAATAAAAATTCAAATGCTTATAATATGAATGAATCTAATTATAAGAATAATATACATTAAAAGGCCAATTTACCACCTTTTAATGGAGAACCCTCTTTAAATCTAGTTTTGGTCACTTTAATACAATATAATTAACCAAATATAATCCTTATTTAGAATGGGGACATCAAATTTTACTTGGGGTAATTTTTTGGTATTTTTCTGATAAAATTCATTTTTTAAAAGAATAGTGAAAAATACTGTATTTTAATTCAATGGTGCCTTTTAATCTAATTTATTTAAATGGTTAGATTATCTTTTTAGTTGGATTTAAAGTGAAATTGTAATATAATTTTACCATTTAATCCAATGTTAGTCGTTGTAATTAATTTCACTTTGAAGTTGGAAATAAACAAGTATCAATCTTTTGATAGTTATTGTTTCTTAAAAACACGGTATTTGTTTTAACAACTAGAATTAATTTTTAAATTAATTAATTCCACTTCTATGTTTTGAATTTGGAAAAATAGACATCAATTTGGAATTCAGAATATCAAATAATTCTTAGGCTTAATTTTTTTGTAGTTTTCGGAAAAACGTCAATTTTTGAATAGTGACACTACTTAATGGTAGTTAAAAAAACCAACTTTTTCATTTAAAAGAAAATTTACCACTTCTGTTAATTGAATTTTAAAAATCCAACATACATTGTTATTATCAAGAAGTAAAATGTGGTTCATTAAGATGAAAATAATTTTTGGTGGGCAGTACCTTTTGACTTCTATTTACCACGGTTTAAGGTAAATATGGTAATTCAAGGTAAAAAGAATATTATAATAAATCAAAATTACCATAACACTTGTCCAAACCTTATTGGTTGAGTCATTAACGACCATGGGCATCTTTGGGTCTATTTTTGGACCCCATTTGATCCACATGGAAGTGATAATGACAATTTAGATTAATTAATTTAAATTAATGGCCAAAATGACATAAACCAAAATATTTTAGTAATTAATTTTTATATGGTGTTATATAATTTCTATTTTAGACTATAAATATTATTTGGAATTATAAAAATATTTCCCATATCATGGTATTTTTTTATAATTTTTAGACATCAAATAAATTAAATTATTTATGACACAATAATGATGCATTATTTACCACATTAATAAATGATTTAAATAAATAATATCATAATGATTAAAATATTATCCAAAACAAGTACAATTATGATTGGTAGCTTTTATTTATACCATGGCTCATCTTATCTTTGGCTACAATAATTGTTTTCCCTTTAGAAACCGAATATCATTATATTATAAAATTATATTTTCACACTTTCCAAAAGAGCCCATCCTACCCCTTATAAAAGGAGATCACTTCTAACAAATTCCTCACACCTCTCAAGCCATATGGATCATCCAAACTCTGACCAATTAAGATCTCAACATCCCTATCCTCCTCTTAGAATCCTTACCTTATGCATAACGCACTTCAAGAAGTCCTTTTGGTTCAAACCAAAGGAGTTACCCAAATTAAAGGTAATGATTTCTCTTAAATTGTTTTATTTTATTTTACTTCTCCAACCCCTATAATATTTTTATTTACTTTATTTTGTAACAACACCAGCATCCTAAATATACTATGGTGTTTTTATGAGAAATATTCGAACTACACTTACACACAACTCCATCTAATAGATGAAGAACATAATGTTTCTGTGGATGGAAAACTAACACCTCACGAAACGATGATTGTTCAATTACATATTACGCCTCTCATGGTAGCCATTATGATGGACCTATATTTATATATTATATATATAAAGTTTATAATTTAATTATTCTTCTGTACATCCCAATTATATAAATCATTTATGGTTTCTATAATGGGTAAATACGATAATCTCATTTGAGGAAGTGCGGACTATCGCCCCCTTAAAGTGATGTTACTCGTTAATTCCTTATGTGAGATGTATAAAAGATAGTGTTAATGATATTATATAAGATATTATAATAGAATTATAATATAACTATGTATCATTATGTTTTATTTCTGTTAAAATAAGAAATAGAAATGAAAGTAGCGTTCATGCGTACGTACCGCTTACCGTATCCATGAACGGTGCATTACATTTCATACCTCTAAATGTTATGTAATATTATAAATACTTGTATATACTGAATATATATGATATATTTGATATCTAAATCATGAATATCATTCTGGATATGATGTAATATTGACCACATCGACAACATGTAAATATAAGGTGTTCATTTTTGACTCAAGTGCCGAATATCGACAAAACAAAAGTTATTATCTTAAATGATTACATAATGTTTATAACATAGTAATAAGTGATATAAAAGGAATAATAAAGTTGAAAAGGTTTTTATGAAAGTATAAATTAACTTTATTTTTTTATTCAGGAGATTAAAGAATGATCGAGTCAATTTGGACACGAGGTAAGGGACTTCATCTCAATATCCTTTCATTGAGGCATAATTTCATTAATACACAACTATCTATTATACGGTGTATAAAACCATTTTAATTTTACTTTTATTCAAAAGGAATATTTTCCACGAAGCTTTTTACTATACGACAAAAAGAATGTTTCTTTTTAACGTATGCGGTGACAACGATTTTTCCACCATCACGAGTATTATTTGATCTTTGGCTTCCTCAACAAGCTGTAATGTTTTTAAAATAAAATAAATACCATATACTCTTTTAAGTAGTTCTGGTATTGAAATTGGTTTTGAAAATGGATTTTCTATGTCAATATATTTAAGTGATATATTGTTATTGAAATTTGGAAATGAAATCTTTCCTTTATATTTGATGTATGTGTTATAATTTTATGTTGTTACTTGGACATTTGACGGGTGGTTACGTGATAAAAAAAATGACGGGTGGTGCTGTGAATACCAGGATGGGAGGTTACGTTAAAACCTCCAATGCATTGGTTATGGAAGTTGGCCATATGGTTATTCCATTTAGTGATATGTGTGGAAGTCGACCGTATGGTTATTCCATTTGTGTATGTTTATGTCCCAAGTGACCTTTATATGTTATGTGTTCTTTATATGGGTTTTATTGTAATCTTTTGGTTACAAAAGTGTAAGTAATGATCCTTTATTTAGTGAAGATTATTTACTAATTCATAAATTTGAATAGTGTTACTTGTGTTAAAGTATTCATGGTTTACTTGTTGTTTTAAAAAACTAACAGTTTTACTTCTTTGTGTATCCCTTTCTGAGATTTTTATGCTCATCCTAAGTTTTGAAATGTTTTCACATGACATAAAGATGAATGAGGTCAAGGATGGGATCAAGGAAAAGTCATGCTGTCTAAATGAATTTTTTTTAAGAGTTTTTATTTTATGAAAAAATGGAAATTGTGTAGATATGTCTACCTTGTATTCTTTTGAAATGTAATAGTTATGGCCTAACTCTCTAACACTCTATTCCTAAAAAGATACTCAGTGTGAATTATTCATTTAATTCAATATTATGTATGGTTTTAAGGATGGGTCCTTTTACTCAGAGGTGATGTTTTTATAATGGTATTAAGACTTATTGAGTTCCTAGGGGGTTTATATGGGATTTTGTTTGTTTCATTTCCCAAAAATCATTTTTTTGAAAAGGTACTGGACGAGTCAAATATTTTGATTAAAACATGAGAAACATAAGGGGGTACCATGTGGACCATATTAATATGGTATACCAGTTATGAAAACCATGTGAGGTGGTTTGCGCATACCTAGGATATTTATATTATTTTTAACATAGTGTAAACCTAGTTTTTTTACTATTTTAAAAATTTTGAATCTCAAAACGCACACTAAGTAATAATAAGGTTCTGAGTGTGAATGTTGGGTGAGTATTCTAGCCAAACCTTTATTCGAAACTATGTGACCTATTATAAATGTGGTTCCCTTTATATATTGAAACATCATGGTTGGATCATGGTTATCCAAATTATGCATCCTAACCATGTGGTTCATTTTAAAGGATGATATTAATAAACTGTACCTACATACATTTATCATTGTACTTCTAATTTCATATCCCATTCACATTCATAGTAGAGAATTTTCCCCATTTCTTCATCCCATAGTCATTGTCTTTATTCATTTGTTCAAGCTCTAAATTTAATTTCATCGGGTGCATTTTAAGTATAGTGGTAATCCATTGATTCCTCTTTCTTATATTATTTGTTTATCTCTATATATGGAAGGCTAAATCAGTGCACACTTTTTTGAAACACTTTTAGGGTGTTTGAATAGAATCCTGAATTCTTCTAATAAGGCTCAAATTAGTGGTATGAGTTTAATGTGTGGTTGACTACAGTTATAAGGTAGGTGGTTCCTAGAATTATCTTTATTTTTACACATTCTATGGGGTTGTTTTTAAATGTTCAGACATGGGGTGCTCTGGATGTGACCCATTAAGTAAAAATATTGGTTTTCTATCATTAAATGAAGATTACTATGATCAATACCCATAAATTTAAATTAAGTTTGGTAAGATATTTCATTTTATGGGTGAAAAAATTATTTAATGTCACTGGAATAAATATGGTAGTTATTCAATTAATTTAATTTTCATATGTCTATGCAGGTTTCAAGGGAACTATATGGGATTGGACAAGTTATTAAGGTTATATAGGTCAGTAGGTTTTGGTAATGAGGAATCTACACTGGGTGTATGGTCCACATGACATTGTGTGATGTTCACTATTTCAAATTGGGTGACATAGTTCACATTTAGAAATATAGTTGTAGATTAGTGTAGACAATGAAATGTTGTTGATTTATGCTAACTATTGTTGACCAAAATTTCATCTGGATTTATGAGTGTATTGATAGGACACAGTTTAAGTGGAATTCCCCATTAATTGTGGTTAAAGGACCCTGTAGATTGATCTTTTTAAGGGATGTTATTTCCCCATAGTTATGGTGTATGTCCTCACCATTAAAACCATTTGAGATGGAATTGATACAATTAGTCGTGAGATAATGATAACTAGTAATAGTTATGACAGTGTTTCAATACTATTTGGCAATTGATATCATATTGCCACTAGTTTTCACAATGTTTAGCTAATGGTGATTTATTATATTAGTTCGTATGGATATATCCATAAAATAATATGTTTCCACGATGACCGAATAGAACAGGCGAACAGAGGACCAAAAGACATGAGAAGTACTAATGTGCATACTGATGAGAAAATGGTTACTCAATTTAGGGAACATGAGATTTCTATTTCCATGTGGTTTTGATGATATGTTTATAGTAGGATTTTTATGGTTTTTTGAGAATGATATATTTATATAGAATCCTATATATTAATCTAAGGATCATCTCCAGTTTATATATATCATTTTAGACCTGAAATATATTAAAATATATTACAAATGGAATGTATATAGACACATACAAGTGTTGGTTAAAGATGGTGAATGCAAAAATATAGTTTTTTAGAACAAGTGGAGTTATTAATATTTTTTTATATTTGAGTTTCTAGAATTTATATTCATATGAATATTACAAAATAAATATGGAAGTATGAAGAGAAGAAGTGGTTAGTGTCTTCCCAAGTTCATACTCAAACCCTACACGGTCCCGTAGGGACATGTGAAGACTCTATATCTATAATATCATATACATGACCTGACTCATAGTTTGATGATTAGTGATCAATTTCATGGGATGGATAGAAATTAATCAAGAGGTTTTTTTCCTCGATCCAAACTTTTCAATTCGGTTTTTCAATTCTAATTTATATGAACTTATATGGTTAGACATGGGTGACCATTCATGCATATATATTACATAACGATAATGACACGCATCCCTATGTTCAAATGGTAATTACATGGGTTTGTTTTTACTATTTGGTCTTCTATTATTCCATTCAATGATATTGGAATATATTAATCCACACTTTTTTATTATCATATGTCCTTTCCTATTATCATAAATAGAGGTAATGCCACACCCTTTATCACTTAATCAAACACTCAATGGTAGTTGATATCCATCAGAATATGGAGAGGTATGCTTAAATCATTGTGTTACACTATCCAAGAATAAGGTATATACATTACTCAGGGGTGGGGGCAATGCACTTTTCATCATTCCTATTAAGGATCCTTAATATGAAATAAAACATTCGTGACATGGAATTGGAAACAATGATTATCGTGTTAATGTTTATCTGCCATATTAATTATAGATAGAGGTGTGACAATTATAATTATTAAAAAATAATCAAGTACATATATACATAAATGATATCAATATGCACTAATGAATGTGGTTAGAACTGATATGGGATTATGATTGTTAAAACTATTATCACCCTTCAAGGTAAATTATAATTCATATTATCTATGTAGAAATAATCCTAATACCCTATCAATGATGAGGATTAAAAGACACTTAGTATTCATAGACATAAAATTGATTGAAATGGGAAGAAAAATAGTATCCTCTTTCTGTATTTCAAAAAAAATACTCAACCCTACATAATTTAATGTAGCAATGAAGACCAAAAAATGTTGCGGAGATATAAAAATGGTATCGAAAATTTCCGAGTTTGGATTTACTAATGTTATAGGTATTTGGTTTAGAACCATTAAATTTATAACATTATGAAAATATCCAATGAAAAAAAATTCCATTATAAAAAAATATATATCATCTCTATCCATCCATCATTCAATGTGATGTATATAGATCTTTAAAAACTTATTTTTGTATAAAATTACATGGAAAATTATATTACATTTTTTCAATTCTTGGTATGAAAACTATTCTGGATTGGAATTATTAAGTCCAAGTGTATGATGAAAATATTTATTATACTCTTATTGAAATTAGAATACATAAAAATTCAATTCATAAAAGGAATCACTAATATATATAATGTCAATAATTTTATATAGATGGTTATCTATCACCAGAAACTGTTAACGGATTTCATTTATATCAATAAAAAGTTCTCTCTCGACTGCCTCACTAAAACATTTAAATGGTTCATGTTAATACTAAATATAGTTACATTCTTCATGTTCTCTAATTTGTATTCTACATTTACCACAAGTCCTTAGATGGTTATTTACTATTCCTTAGAAATAATGATGACAATCATTGCCCTTTATAATCTTTGGATAGATGGTATGTATCATATATCCATTTATAGTCAAGATAATATTCTGTTATCATGATCAATGTATTTCCTAGGATTTTTGGATTTATACCTTAACCTATTCTATTCAACATTTAACAATACTTTCCATTCTTTCATTCAAATAGCACCTTAGGAGGCTTTTATTGGAATAGGTGTAGAGAACCAATATGATGTGTCAAGGATAGAGAGTTGAATCAGATAAGACCTGGTATTATCCAAGAGATGAATGAGAAGGTTTAAAAATTTAAATTTCAAATGAAATATAAAAAATTTCGAAATAAAAGAAATATAGAAAATAAATTATGAGACTTGATTTTTGGGGACAGAGAATGTTGTTCCATAATATATCATTACTAATGTAATTAATCATATTTGGGATGAAGGGAGCGTATAGTACAATATAAATCATCCCCTTATGATATCCTTGATCACATTAGAGATATTAACTATCGACATACACTCCCATATAACCATTCTAATGTACTTCATGTGTTCCCTGTATCCCTATTATGGAAGTGCATACTAGACCAATCACATGCAGTAAATGTAAAGTGGTATACTTAGATGTAAATACATCAAATTATGATGATATTGTAATGAACATAGATCATAGTGATTAATTTATACCAACCAATAAATTTTTTATTTTATTGAAGAAACCACTTTAATGATAAGTCGAACCTACAGAAAATCCAACAAAGCTCCATTACTGATTTCAAAATTCCAAATATCAAACAAAACCATAAACATCATTCCAGAATCCTTAATAATACACCATGATTCAAAATTTAAATGGGATCCATCATCACATGGTAAATGTCATACGGTGGAACCATATGTAAGAAGAAGAATAGTGGGAATTCGAAGATGAAATAAAACCTATGTTCACTCACTTATTTTAATGTATGAGAATAATTTTCAAGAGATAAATTTATAAATATGAGAATAATTAACAACCAAAAAAATTTTAAATAAATTTTTACTTTTCAGTGAATAAATGAATTATTGAGTAATAATGTTATAGAGAAAAGTGAACCACTTGGATTATTTTTTACCAACTATAAAATATATAATATTTGTTTTTATAATCAATTTAGAATGATATTTATTGACAATATGTTTCTATATTAAATGATAATATGAATATATATTATGGTTCATGATAATGTTTGTTTTTGAAAGTTAGATTGAGCATTGTCCTCGACCAGTATGATCATACCCTACGATTCCCATTCCAAAAATCATGTTAGTGATATGACATCACTAGGCCTTTACATTGACCGAACCCAAAATAAAATCAACTACTGAAGCATGAATGAAAATATTTACTTGATATGATTACATTTATTAAAATCATTTTTTAAACCATGTTCACCAGAAAACAATATTAACAACCAACGATATCAAATATGAACCATTAGAGAGTACATAAGTCTAATATTGGTTTACACATCTAAACCATATTTATTATGAAATTTTAAAATATTTGTTATAATAAAATATTTTCCATATTTATCCATAGATATTTATGCAGTTTTATATGAGTTGATGAAATATAGGTTTTGATAAGATGAAACTAAAAAATTATTTCTTAACAATATAGGGATATAAATAAAAAAATGTATAAAATAAAAAAATTACTATAAAAATTATTTTTTATAATATTCTTATTAAATAATACATATATACGAATAAAAATATAATTTAGGGAAGTCTTGTAGAATATTTATATGGTACATAAAACATTTATTGATGAAAAAACCTATGTTTTTTTAATAAATTATAATTCTTATTTTAAAGTATAAATTAAAATACGTGGACAATTATTTCAACATAATTAATATTATTCAGAAAATTTTCTCATAAAATCTAAAAAAAGTGAATTTTTCAGGATTTTATGTTAATTTCATTTTCTTCCTTACAATTATATATAGTATAATTATACAGTATGTATTACGACAATGTAATGGGTATAAATTATGTAATAAATAAAATATGGTTAATTCAAAAAAATAAACATGTTTCCCTTTAAAAATAATATATTTTTAGTGTTATTTAGAAAATTTTATAAACCCACAATGATTTTAACAAAACCAATATTATATTTTAAGGATTTATAATAAATTATTTATAAACATGACTAAGGTCAACATAAAAAACGGTATTAATTTTAGGATCCTGGTTCTTGAATGTATAATATATTTAAAACCACTACTCTTTTTAATAAACCCTTGAAAAATATGATTCTTAGTTTATTTTGTTAATATTTAATCATATACAATATACAAATTCATTTTTAATTTTTTTAATGAATATCCCCCATATTCAAAATAAATAACTAAACATCCTATAATTAACCTTCACCAAAAACCCAGTTATCATAGTTTTACTATCCAACTCCCTATATAATTTCCTTTAAAATCATTATTGATAATATATTATGTCCTTATCAATAATTTATAAACACACTCTAATGGTATGTAACTCTCTCAAAATTTATATAGTTCATGTAAAATATTTTTACTAGACCCTATAGAATTAAAATTATACATGTTTTATTTTTTTTACATATACCATTACTATAAAAATTATTCCCATGTAATGATAGTCCATCATTTACTATTATTCATATCCTATATAAGACATTATTGAAAAATATCAGACTATAGAAATTGTATAGAAATTTTCCATATCAAACATTTTTTAATGAATAATAGCTAATTTCAATTGAATGGTATTCACCTAGTTTTACCAATAAATTGTTGAATAAGTACATTAATGTATATATATTTCACTCCATAATCATTGGGTTAAATTTTAGCATATAAATTATCATGTTTTATTATCTTTATAGCATAAAAATGCATATACATGAAAATAATGAAATGGATGGGCTTAAAATTATGAATCTCTCTAGTGCATTGGTTAATTTTTTAACCTCATGAGATTACATGTACTGTTGAAGAGAGGTTACCATATAAACATATTGTTATGATGTCAAGGTTGTTAACCTTGACATATTCTTATGATTTCATGTATTTTATTATACATTCCTTATATTTCTTGATGTTATTATCCAATATCATGCATTAATGATCATGTTTACAATTATCACCCCTTTTATGTTATCTTGATATGACTATTGATTAAAATTTATTACTTTTATCATGTTATGGTTTTTAATTATCTTACTAGGATTTATAGGTCACCCATTCTTGTGGGAAGTTTTGAGAGCTTTTTATAAATGTTTTTTGTACCTATGATTAATGTTAATATGATGTGTACATAGTTTCCAAAATAAACCTACTTCATAATCTTTTAGGATTTTACTATGTATAACACTGTGTAATAAATTATAAATTTAAGTGTATTAATGATATTTTTTTTCATAGAATGTATCCATGAAAATATTCTATTTTTCACATTCTATGACACTCTGCCATGAAATTGATCTCTTGGCCATTAATTTTTATTCAATTCAATTCAATTTCAATGATTTATCTTGGAAATTATCATGTCCATAATATTAGTTTTATCACATTCTTTTGGTTTTATACATTGTCTTACACTTATTAACAACTAAAAACTATAATACTATGTTGTATTCAGTATCATTAGTATATTGATATACTTTTATAATATTTGTTAAACCCTTATTTATTTATTTTCATCCACATAAAAATAAAGGATAGATAATCATGTATCTATGTGGACTACCACCTCCACAAAAAAAATTGTTTTTCTTTTTAATTACTTTATATTCATTGTCTAGTGATATTAAAATAAGGGTTACCATCATCAAAAATATAAATATTAACATTATTAATTTTTATATTTATATTATATCTTATGAAAAGAACCATTAATCATACTCACCAATCGTGTTAAAAATTAATGTTTGGGTTGGTTTTACCACATACATAAACAATGGTATTAACCCCTATTATTGACGTGTAATTAAAACATAAATAAAACCAAAATTAAAATTTTTCAAAAATTTGTATTAATTTGGTTATGGAAGTAATATATTATATATTTTATTTATTATCAAATTTTATTTTTTAGTCTAATAAATATCTGCATTAGGATCTAACCAATTTTACTTTAACACAGTGTAATTGGAACACTTATTAAATGTTATGAGTGAATTAAAATTAATTATATGTTTAATATTATATTATATTTAATGATATACTGCTTGTGAACATTTTATAAAAAATGGCTATCAATTTCAAAATTATATATCATGTGCAACATGTTGAATATATTGGCTCCCTATGTAAAAACATACATTACTACAGTCATATCCATCAAGATAATTTTTATTTATGAAGGACATAAAAAGATATATATATATGAAAATTATTAATAATAATGTAATTAATATGTTTATATTTTTTATACATGAGGTTAAATTAAATTTACTAAATTCAATGGTAAAATAAACAGACTTGGTAGCTTTCAATCCATTATTTGAGTTATACAATTTCTTAATGAAAAATATATTTTTAAGAAGATAAATATTGATTTACTATTCTTTAATATTTATGGAGGGTGGTGAATGTGTGTTTGAAAGAAAATAATTTTTATGAATGTTATCATTTAACTATTATAATTTAATTAAACAATTTAAAAAGGGTCTCATAACTAAAACTTTGAAATGTTCAAAAAAAATGATTTCATGATTTGGATTTCATTATCTTCAAATGATAAATCACTCTTGAGGTGAAATTTAGATCATAATTTTCATGTTATTATACTATTATATATTTTGTAAAATGATATATTGTAATCATATGACATCTGAAGTAAATATTATGTGGCATTTTGAAGTACAATATTTTGTAAAAAATAATTTAATATTTGATGATGATTGATTTTAATTGGAACACATATACAGGATGATGATGGATCAGGTAATATATTGGCCTCTAAAACATTGGTTTTTTTTATATCTCGTGAGGTAGTTAGGCATGGATGGTACTAGTTTCTTAATACCAGTGTGGGGATTATTGGTTTTCACACATTTTCAAGAATGTACATAATTAGATTGTTTACATAATCATAGAAATAATGATTTCACTCAAATTATTTTTATCATGACCATAGTTGTACTATGCCTCCTAGTTAATCATCATGTTATTATAAATCTTCAAGATGAATTTAATTTCCATGAAATTACTTAATTTATTGATTACTCCTTGTTTAAAAGTATTCATTTGTTTTATGTTAGGCTCAAATGATTTATGACTGTTTAGATGTGTTTTGAGCCAGGTCTCATCCTTCGTTCTCCCATAATCATATTTTTAGGATATTAAGTTAGCCTAACAATATTTATTTTTTTCATAAATATTATTCAATAATTTATTTTTATATTTAGTTCTTTGTCATGTTATATGTCATGTTATGAAATATTTTCCCTTACTGTATGTTTGTTCTATCCCCTTTCTTATGATTTTATCTCCCCATGTTTTGAAGGTGATTTTGTCACATTACATATCCGAAAAAATGTTGTAGGGGAGTGTGATTATGGAATTATTCTCTTAATGTTAATAAAATAATATATTTATTTATATTATAATTAAGAAAATTTTAAATTTGGTCCCTGTATACGTTGACTTTTTTGAAATGTTATATTTAAATCATGTTATCAATGTATTATTTGTGTAATTTTATATTCAGATTTATATATTTTCTTACAGAGAATGTTTAGTTTTTTTATATTTGTTTATAGAAAATGAATAAGAACCCTTACGATAATATTAGGATAAAACCCTAATGTTTTTTTGGTATGGATTATGTTTTTTCCTAGAAATACATCAATGTTTGGATATAACATTTGGGTATGGATTTCAATCAAATGAATCATGGGTTAATAACATAAAAAATAGAAGATCATGTATATATTGTAACACCCTAGGTAAATAAAGAATATGACATTTTTATATTTATCAATATTTGTGATTAAAATATTAATATTTCATTAAAGGGGATGCTATGCTCGATGGCGTACCCAACACACAACAACGAGTTTCTTGGGAATCTTATGTTGCATTCTAATAATAAAATCATATTATTTTAAATAGTAGTTAACGCCTAGCCATTGTAATGGTGGGATTGAACAGAACTAACCACAAAATGATTATATATGTTTGTAAAATATTTTTACTTTTTACAATAAATGTTAGTGGATTAAAAATGAAAATGAATCCAATTTTAAGCTTAAACATTCTAATATTCTTTAAAAGGACGATTAACCGCCTTTTGATGGAGAACCTCTTTTAAATCCAATTTTTGACAATTTTATGTGTTATATTTGACAAAATAAAATTCTTCTTTAGAATTGGGACATCAAAATTTATTTTGTGTAAATTTTTGTTATTTTTCCGAAAAAGTTCAATTTTTAATAAATAGTGAAAAATGTTGTATTTTAATTCAAAACCTCTTTTAATATAATTTGTTTATATGATTATATTATCTTTTGAATTGGTTTTAAAGTGAAATTAGAATATATTTTTACCATTTAATCCAATAGTGGTCTTTGGAATTTATTTCACTTTGAAATCGGACTTAAACTAGTGTCAATCTTTTGATACATTTTGTTTCATAAAAACACGCTATTTGTTTTGATAATGGAAATTAATTATTAAATTAATTAATGCAAATTATATGTTTTGAATTTTTTAAAATAGACATCATTTTTTAATTTTGAATATCAGATATAGCTTAGGGTGAACTTTTGATAATTTTCCGAAAAACTTCAATTTTTGATTAATAGTGAAACCACTAGGTGTTACTTATAAAAACTGATTTTCTGTTTAAATGAAATTTTGCCATATTTGTGTTTTAAATTTCAAAAAATCCGACATACATGGTTTTGATTAAGAAGTAAAATGTGGTTCGATGGGATTAAAATAATTTTTTGGTGAATAGTAACTTATTATGTTTTTAATCGCGATTAGAGGTAATTAGTGTAGTTTAAGTTAAGAATAATGTTTTAATAAAATGAAATGACCTAGGAACATGTCCTACCCTAATTGTATATGTCATGTCCGACCAAGACAATCCATGGGTCAACTTGGGGATCCCATGGAGCCACTTTTGTTGGAAAATGACATAAATATCTTTTTATTTAATGTAAAAGTAAAAATGACACAAACATGAAATGTTTTACTAAAACATTTTTTACATGGGGTTATACAAGTCAGATTTTTTACTCTAAATATTAATTGGAAATATAAAAATCTTTCCTACATCATAGTATTTTTTTATAATTTTTATACTTTAAATAAATTAATTAATTTATGACATCTTGATGATGCAGTGATTACCTCATTAATAAAGGATTTAAATAAAATGAGAAGATAATGTAAAATCTTTGACCTAAACATGTCCAAAACCTTTTGTATGGGTATATTTCGAACCCTTATAACCTTATCCTCGAATTATATCAATTTGGGTCCTTTTAAATCCGAAACGCATTTTAAAATAATGTTACATTTCATTACATTCCAAGAGTGCCCCTCCTCTCCTCTTATAAAAGGCCACCACCTCTACCTCCTTACCCACACTTCCCAAGACTTTGGATCGGCAAAACCCTGCCCATTTTGTCTCTCCACATCTCTCTCTAACTCCTTGAAGCCTCACATTGGGCAGAAGTATTCCCAAGGAAGCCTTTGAGCTCAAACCAAAGGGAGTTACCCGATTTTAAGGTGATGTCTTCACTTGAGTCCTTTTGTATTATTTTGCTTCTCCAACCCCCTAAACTCTTTTTATTCATCTCTTTTGTAACAACTCCAGTATCTTCAATATACTAGGATGTTTTTATAAGAAGGATTCGAGCTACACTTACACACACATTCTTCTAATGGTTAATGAACATACTGTTTCTGTGGTTGGCGATTTTCTGCCTCATGAAATGATGATTGTTCAATATTCTTTTAACACCTTTAAAGGTGGCCATTATGATGTCACTGTATTTTATATATGATATATATGGTATTTATGTTTAATATATTCTTCTGGATTTTATATTTAAACCATACCTTTATTCTTTTCATGTTGTGTAAATGCGATAATTTCATATGAGGAAGTGCGGACTACCGCCCCCTCAAGTGATGTGACTCGTACATGCAACACATGGAATGTATAAAGAATAAAATTAATGAACATATGTGACCTATATAACATATATATTATACTGTAATTATAATATATATATATATCATTTATTTTTAATTCCATTAATATGAAAAAAGAAAAAAATGAAAGTAGCGTTCATGCGTACGTACGACCTACCGTCTCCATGAACGATGCTTTTCGTTTTTTATCTCCAAATGATATGGAATTGTAAAAAATGAATATTTACTGGATATATATGATATTTTAATCATTAATAATATTCTGAGAATTATTTACTTATAACTACATGGACAATCATTTTTCAAACAAGTTCATTTTTGACTAATGTACCAAACATCGGCAAAAACGTCTGATATGAACTAACATTATTAAACAATTATTATAACATTATAATATGTGATATGAACTGAATAATAATATTTATAGGAGGTGCATATGAAATTATAAATTTACCAAAGATTATTATTAAAGAATATAAAGAAACGAACAGGACAAGTTGGACTTGAGGTAAGGGATCCGACTCCTCTCTTTCTTTTAAAGTACACTCTTTTATGTCATTCCTTTTAAAAGCTCATATTTCCTATTATTGGGAAATTATTTTATATTAATCTTACTTTAATTTTTATGTACATATGATGAGAGACCCTATTCTCTCTCATCAATCCATTTTGGATGTTTTGAGTGGTGCCGTTTGGCTGCCGAGTTTTCGTAAGAGGTCTAACCTCTCTCTTTCTTTTTAAGTAATCTTCTTTATGTCACTTATTTTAAGCTCCTCTTTGTTATGTTGGGGGATGTAATTTTAAATTCCTCTATCTGTAAACTTTATGTTAGTATGATGAGAGACCCTATTTGATCTCATCAATCCATTTTGGAAGTTTTATGTTGCACCGTTAGGCTGTCGAGTTTTCATAAGGGATTTTTCATCTCACTTTTATTCCCGTGAGATTTATGCTACATTTGCCACAATTTCCTTTGAGTGGTGTATTTACTGCCCATTATTTTACTCATTGTGTAATATACTTTCATTTATATCCTTATTGATTTAAATTTTATGTCCATGAGATGAGATACCCTTTTTATCTCTCATCAACTCATTTTCTGAATTTTGTAGTGACGTTGTTAGGCTGTCAAATTTTTTCAAGGGAACTTCTTAACCCAAATTTGATTCTTTGGGATAAACTTTTACTCCTTGAATATGACGTTCTATGAATATGTGTGAAAAAACTCGGATTGTTTTACACTTAATATCCACTTATATTTCGTGTATTCTTTTGTCACACATAATTATGTAATTGATTTATCCTTAATCCAAGGATACCGTCTTTGTATGGGACTTCCTCTCAATCTCCATTCATTGAGGAATATTTTGTTTTATACACAACCTTCTTTATACGGTGTAGAAACCCCTTTGACTTTTACATTTATCCAAAAAGGAATATTTTTTATACGAAGCGTTTACTAAATGCCAAAAGGGAATGTTTTTGTCGTACGTATGTGGTGCCAACGACTTCTCCGCCGCCGTGACCATTATTTGAGTTTCGTCTTCCTCTACAAGCCATACCCTCTTTTTAAAAGAAAAATAAATACCATGTTTTACTTTTCTTTTATTTTGGTATTGAAAATGGTTTTCATAATTATTTTATATCAATGTGTTGTATTGATATCTTGTGATTAAAAGGTAGAAATGTTATGTTTTATTTATGCATGTTTTATGTGATATGATTATGTTGTGGTTCTTGGGCATTATTATGAAGACGGGTGGTTCCATGATAAACTAAGGGTGGGTGAGCCCGATATAGCTCTCCAATGCATTGGGTAATGCGACGGAGTGAAACGTTAACGTTTCTCCGAAGAGATTTAGGGAATATACTGTGGTGGGTATTCCAAACGTAACCAAGAGGGTTACTCCCTATGTAAGAATGTTATGAATGGCTCAAGTTACCTTTATGTCTTCTGGTTTATATGATTTATTCATGATTTTATGAGGTATGTTAAAGTGATTATGTTTTATGGGTAAAGTATGATTTCATTCGTATGTATACATGTACTCATGTTTCCTTTCCATTTTTTTGATATCCCTTACTGAGCTTTTAATGCTCATCCCAAGTTTTTGAAATGTTTTTCACAGGTCAAGGGAAGGGTACATGATCTGATGATAGTGTCAAGGAAGTGTCAAGAAATAATCCATGTTTTATTTTAAATATGTTTCCGTTGATGGGAAGAATAAATACTGTCTTTTATGTAACCACTTTGTTTAAATGTGGAATGTAATGCAAGTTTCATGATCTAATTCCCTAAAACTCTAAACCTGAAAAGACCCTAAATGTGTAATCTTGTAATAACTCAAGATTAAGTAAGTTTTATGGTTGGGGCCTTATAGTTGGTATCATAGGTCGGTTTAGACAACCTTAGGGATTAGGAGTTTTTGTTAGACACATGATTAGTCTCTATATATATTATATCAGTTAAATCCTTGTTTTATACCTTTTTTTGAGGTCAAGTAATGACGGTTACGAATGGAAGGAGAAGGATCTCCAACGACATTCCTATCTCTTCCTGATGACATGTTCGCAATAATTATTGGAAAGTCATGTTCGGATGATTGTTAAACTTTTTCAAGCAAACAAATCACTTGCAAGAAGATGTTTGAGATATCAAACACCTCCCCTATACCTCGTTATCATAGTGGATCATGGGTTGTTTTTAGACAAATACTACTTTCAAAATATTCTCATATTTTCAAGAAAGGTAAATATTACCATGTTATTTTCAAATATTTTACCTTATCACAAGAATTTGAAGCATATTATGATTTTAAAAATGGTGCTGAGGAAGGAGACCCTTGTGCAACCTATTTATATTTGATTTTAAAATATAGTCTCTCAACACATACTTATGGTATTTTCAAAGGACCAATAATAGAAAGCTTCAACTCAAATTATATCCGACTATTTTATAGAAATCATGTTTTATCAGATGTTTTGGAATTATATGTCATACATGATTATTTTCCAAAACTGTTTTTCTGTGAACACCCATATGACCCATGTTGTACAAGGTGTATTTGGATAGAGGAAGCAAATGATTTTGGGGGATCTTTAAATCATTTTTGTAATGCATGGGACTTCTACCTACGTGAGCAAGATGATGATGAAACCAAGTGGACGCCATGATCAAGGTATGATGTTATTCATTTTGGGAATCATTTTATTTTATCTTATGGTGGTGAAATAAGACTTCAAGAATTAAGATCTTGAGATCATAACGAATTTGGATGAAAATGAGAGGTATAAGGAAACTATTGTCGTTAAAACATGTTAGGGTTCTTTTTGGAGTTTTATAAAAATGACAGCACGCAGACCGTGTGACAACCTGTCGCGTCGGACCACGCTGCGGGAATCGAACCCACAACCAAAGTGCGACTGGTATTTATCACCTACCACTGGACTACGTGAATTACCTGGTTTGTTTGACTGATTCTTTTTAGTTAGATGATTTTATGAATTAAGAGAAAGATGATTTTGGGTTATCTATGGAAACTTATTAACCTATCATGGAGGATATCTGATTAGGTTAATTACTTTTCAATACGAGACATTAAGAGCAACTGATGTTGTTTGGAGATAAATGTTACGATTTAACATGGAAGACTATGTGCCTAAATCCATCAAATATTTGGGTTTAAATCTTAGTTTGGTTTACTTTGAAGAATTTTATGGACAAATTGTTTATCGAATGGTCCTCGTTGAAATTTTGGTTTTGTTGGACAAATTTTGGAGATTAAGAATAGATTTTATTTTTATAAAGGGTTATCCATTTCTGGATTATCTAATCTTGTAATAACCTTTTGTGTTTTGGTTTTGGTTAAATTATAAAGAAATGGTAAGTATATAGTTCTTTTTTTGGATTAGGTGATTCTCTAGAAGTTGATTATAGTACTCTTAATGTGAAAAAGTCTTCCTGGATACTCTTCTTTTGGAGAAAATATGAGTTTGTGTAAGGAATCTAATAAAAGTTGAAAGTCAACATGATAAGTGATTCTGTTGCCTTATGAATAAATTCCTCAATAAAAAGTAACTTAAAACAAAAATGTTGTCTATTAACTTTTCCTACTGGGGAATCGAATACCGTTTAACCCATCACAAGTTTGTGATTTTCTTGTGGTTAACTTTCTCATAAACATGTTTTCTATCACTCTCCATCAAAACATGACCCTATGTTTTCTCCTCCATGTCCATGTTTTCATACATGGAATCCTAGTATGGGTTAACTCGGGTGACCTCTGAACTTATCTTTCTTTATTTTAAAGTGATTGTTTTACCGACTCTTGTTCCGATGTGGGACATTCAAGGATGTTTCCAAGCTCAATTTTAAGATTGTGAGGACGCAATTCCTAAATGGGGTGAAGGATGTAACACCCTAGGTAAATAAAGAATATGAAATTTTTATATTTATCCATGTTTGTGAATAAAATATTAATATTACTTTAAAGGGGATTCTATGCTAGATGGCGTACCCAACACACAACAACGAGTTTCTTGGGAATCTTATGTTGCACTCTAATAATAAAATAATATTATTTTAAATAGTAGTTAACGCCTAGACGTTGTAATTACGGGAATGAACAGAACTAACCACAAAATGATTATATATGTTTGTCAAATATTTTTACTTTTTACAATAAATTTTAGTGGATTAAAAATGAAAATGAATCCAATTTTAAGCATAAACATTCTAATATTCTTTAAAAGGTTGATTAACCGCCTTTTGATGGCGAACCTCTTTTAAATCCACTTTTTGAAAATTTTGTGTGTTATATTTTACAAAATAAAATTCTTCTTTAGAATCGAGACATCAAAATTTACTTTGTGTAAATTTTTGGTATTTTTCTGAAAAAGATCAATTTTTAATGAATAGTGAAAAATGTTGTATTTTAATTCAAAACCTCTTTTAATATCATTTATATATATGATTAGATTATATTTTGAATTGGTTTTAAAGTGATATTAGAATATGTTTTTACCATTTAATCCAATAGTGGTCGTTGGAATTAATTTCAATTTGAAATCAGACTTAAACTTGTGTCAATCTTTTGATACATTTTGTTTCATAAAAACATGCTATCTGTTTTGACAGTGGGAATTAATTATTTAATTAATTAATTAAACTTATATGTTTTTAATTTTGTAAAATAGACATCATTTTTGAATTTGGAATATCAGATATAGCTTAGGGTGAACTTTTGGTAATTTTCTGAAAAACTTCAATTTTTGATGTATAGTGAAACCACTCAGTGGTACTTATAAAAACTGATTTTCCATTCAAATGAAATTTTTCCATCTTTGTGTTTTAAATTTCAAAAATCCGACATAAATGGTTGTCATTAGGAAGTAAAATGTGGTGCAATGGGGTTAAAATAATTTTTTGGTGAATAGTAACTTATTAAGTTTTTAATCGCGATTAGAGATAATTAGTGTAGTTTAATGTAAGAATAATGTTTTAATAAAATGAAATGACCTAGAAACATGTCCTACCCTCATTGGATGTGTCATGTCCGACCAAGACAATACATGGGTCAACTTTGGGAACCCATGGAGCCACTTTGGTTGGAAAATGACATAAATATCTTTTTATTTAATGTAAAAGTAAAAATGACACAAACATTAAATGTTTTACTAAAACAATATTTACAAGGGGTTATACAAGTCATATTATTTACTATAAATATTCATTGGAAAGATAAAAAGATTTCATAAATCATATTATTTTTTGTTATAATTTTTAGACTTTAAATTAATTTATTTATTTATGACATCTTGATGATGCAGCGATTACCTCATTAATAAAGGATTTAAATAAAATCAGAAAATAATGTAAAATCTATGACCTATACATGTCCAAAACCTATTTTATGGGTATATTTCGAACCCTCATAACCTAATCCTCGAATTATTTAAATGTGGGACCTTTTAAATCCAAAACGCATTTTAAAATAAAGTTACATTTCATAACTTTCCAAGAGTGCCCCTCCTCTCCTCTAATAGAAGGCCCCCACCTCTACCTCCTTACCCACACTTCAAAAGCCTTGGGATCTGCCTAACCCTGCCCATATTGTCTCTCCACATCCCTCTCTAACTCCTTGAATCCTCACTTTGGGCAGAAGTATTCCCAATAAATCCTTTGATCTCAACCCAAAGTGAGTTACCCGATTTTAAGGTAATGTCTTCACTTGAGTCCTTTTGTTTTATTTTTCTTCTCCATCCCCCTAAACTCATTTTATTCATATCTTTTTTAACAAAACCAGTATATTAAAAATACTAGGATGTTTTTATAAGAATTATTCGAGCTACACTAACACACACCTTTGTCTAATGGTTAAAGAACATACTATTTCTGTGGTTGGTGATTTTCTGCCTCACGAAACGATGATTGTTCAATATTCTTTTAACACCTTTAAAGGTGGCCATTATGATGTCACTGTATTTTATATATGATATATATGGTATTTATGTTTACTATATGCTTCGGTATTTTATATTTAAACCATACCTTTATTCTTTTCATGTTGTGTAAATGCGATAATTTCATTCGAGGAAGTGCGGACTACCGCCCCCTCAAGTGATGTGACTCGTACATGCAATACATGGAATGTATAAAGAATGAAATTAATGAACATATGTGACCTATATAACATATATATTATACTGGAATTATAATATATAAATATATCATTTATTTTTAATGCCATTAATATGAAAAATAAAAAAATGAAAGTAGTGTTCATGCGTACGTACGGCCTACCGTCTCCATGAACGGTGGTTTTCATTTTTTATCTCCAAATGATATTCAATAGTATAAAATGAATATGTACTGGATATATATGATATTTTAATCATTAATACTATTCTGGAAATTATTTACTTATAACTACATGGAAAATCATTTTTCAAACAAGTTCATTTTTGACTCATGTACCAAACATCGACAAAAACGTCTGATATGAACTAACATTATTAAGAAATTATTATAACATTATAATATGTGATATGAACTGAATAATAATCTTTATAAGAGTTCCTTAAGAAATTATAAATTGAACAGAGTTTATTATTCAGGAATATAAATAAACGAACAAGACAAGTTGGACTTGAGGTAAGGGATCTGACTCCTCTCTTTCTTTTAAAGTACAATCTTTTATGTCATTCCTTTTAAAAGCCCATCTTTCATGTTATTGGGATACTCTTTTATATTAATCTTACTATAATTTTTATGTACATATGATGAGAGACCCTATTCTCTATTATCAATCCATTTTGGAAGTTTTGAGTGGCGTCGTTAGGATGCCATGTTTTCGTAAGTGATCTAACCTCTCTCTTTCTTTTTAAGTACTCTTCTTTATGTCACTTATTTTAAGCTCCTCTTTGTTATGTTGTTGGATGTTATTTTATATTCCTATATCTTTAAACATTATTTTACTATTATGGGAGACCCTATTTGATCTCATCAATCCATTTTGGAAGTTCTATACGGCGTCGTTAGGCTGCCGAGTTTTCATAAGGGATTTTTCATCTCACTTTTATTCACGTGAGATTTATGCTACATTTGCCACAATTTCCTTTGAGTGGTGTATGTACTGCACATTATTTTACTCATTGTGTAATATAATTTCATTTAATATTATTTACATCAATGTTGTATTGTCCCTCTTTCACGGGGTGTATGTTTCGAAAGATACCCATGTCGGTAAGGGAACCTTTCACCCTCCTTTTTTTAAAAGACTTCCTTTGTTATGTCTTTTAATTCACATACTATTATGTTGAGATATGTTCTTCTATGTCCTTATTGATTTAAATTTTATGTCCATGAGATGAGATACCCTTTTTATATCTCATCAACTCATTTTATGAATTTTGTAGTGACGTCGTTAGGCTGTCAAATTTTTACAAGGGAACTTCTTAATCCAATTTTGATTCTTTGGGATGAACTTGTACTCCTTGAATATGTCGTTCTATGAAAATGTGTGAATAACCTCAGATTGTTTTACACTTAATATCCACTTATATTTTGTGTATTCATTTTTCACACATAATTATGTAATTGATTTATCCTTAATCCAAGGATACCGACTTTGTATGGGACTTCGTCTCAATCTCCATTCATTGAGGCATATTTTGTTTTATACACAACCTTCATTATACGGTGTATAAACCCATTTGACTTTTACATTTATCCAAAAAGGAATATTTTTTATACGAAGCGTTTACAAAATGAAAAAAGGGAATGTTTTTGTCGTACGTATGCGGAGACAACGACTACTCTTCTGCCGTGACCATTATTTGAGTTTCGGCTTCCTCTACAAGCCATACCTTCTTTTTAAAAGAAAAATAAATACCATGTTTTACTTTTCTATTATTTTGGTATTGAAAATAGTTTTCATAATGTTTTTATATCAATGTGGTGTATTGATATCTTGTGATTAAAAGGTGGAAATGTTATGGATCCTTTATGCATGTTTTATGTGATATGATTATGTTTTGGTTCTTGGGAATTATTATGAAGATGGGTGGTTCCGTGATAAACTAAGGGCGGGTGAGCCCGATATAGCTCTCCAATGAATTGGGTAACGCAAAGGAGTGAAACGTTAAGGTTTCTCTGAAGATATTTAGGGAATATACTGTGGTGGGTATTCCAAACGTAACCAAGAGGGTTACTCCCTACGTAAGAATGTTATAAATGCCTCATGTTACCTTTATGTCTTATGATTTCTATGATTTAATCAGGATTTTATAAGGTATGTTAAAGTTCTTATGTTTTATGGGTAAACTATGATTTCATTCGTATGTATACATGTACTCATGTTTCCTTTCCATTTTTTTATATCCCTTACTGAGCTTTTTATGCTCATCCCAAGTTTTTGAAAAATTTTCACAGGTCAAGGGAAGGGTACATGATATGATGATAGTGTCAAGGAAAAGTCAAGGAAGAATCCATGTTTTATTTTAAATATGTTTTCATTGATGGTAAGAATGAATATTGTCTTTTATGTAACCACTTTGTTTAAATGTGGAATGTAATGCAAGTTTCATGATCTAATTCTCAAAAACTCTAAACCTGAAAAGATCATCAATGTGTAATCTTGTAATAACTCAATATTAAGTATGGTTTAAGATTGGGGCCTTATATATATCTACTATAATTTTGTTAATTTTTGAATGGTTACTTTATATGGACCGGGATTGTAATTCTCATGGAATATTATTTGTCTGACAACATAATATCTTTTTACCATTATAAATTTTTTGAGCATATAAAACCATTTTAGTAAGCAGTCCAATCATAGATAACATATATTTCCAAATTGAAATTCATATACAAACATAGATAAAGGTTATAAAATATTTATTTCATTTATAACCATGAATTTATAAAATAATAACATAGTAATTAATATTATATGTGGTACAAAACATCAATATTAAATTACGAATGAAATATATTTCCTTAAATTAATCCTTTGCAAAAGATTACAGAATACGCAACCCCACTTTTTAATGAACCATAATATAATAAACCAATAAAACAAATTCCTTAAATTGGTTGGAATAAAAAGTACTCAATAAATTATTAATATTATGTTTATCTATATATTAACAACAAATTAATAATCATTGAAATGAAAAATGCAATTTTTTTCTTCTAGAAACTGTATTTCATTCTAAAAAATAGAATAGTCACCCACTACATGAGTAATATAAAAATAAATATTACAAATATTAGAAATTTTATTTTTAAAAATAAAAATCATTTTTTAAATCTTAATTTCAATATTATCAAAGTTTAAATGTTTATGATTTTTAGGGATGTTTTTAAATTTTCAATGAATAGTGAAATATATTGAAATTTAATTAAAAATTGACTTTTCATTTAAATAATTCAAAATGATAAAATATAATTTATGTCAATTTTAGTGTAAAAATAGATTAAATATATATCAACTAATCCAATTTCATTTATCTTTATAATTTTTATATTTAATTTTGAAAAAAAAAATTGTATACTTCTCAACGGTTTTCTCTTTGAAAGATCACTTTCTCCTCACGTCTAGGTGATTAAAATTAAATTAAATTTCCTTATTTTATTGGATTTAATTTTGAAAAATATATTCCATATTTTTAATTAAAACTATTTTAATTTCAATTATTTTTTTCATCTTTTTTTTAAATTGATAATAATAAAAATTATTAAACATGGATATGTTAAAAATTAATTTATTATGGGTTAAACTAAATAGATAAGGATTAAAATGTCCTATAAATTCTATAAAATATAATTTATGTAATTATATAAGTCATTATAATTTTTTATGTCTCTATAATACTTCAATTTTACCCTTTTTATATGTGAAAAATGTGTGTACACCATTTTCATCAGAAAAATTAAAATTGTGCCACTCACATATTTTATAAAAGGACACAATATATATTTGCTATTTGAAACATTAAAACCTCTATGGTTCTTACAATACCAACCGAAATAAAATTCTATATAATATAATCTCATCCTATACATCATATCTTGGATATAATTTCAACCTTGTTTAGGGTTTGATGAAAACTTAAGGATGTTACCTTTAGAATAAGCAACTTTCTTAAACAAGCTAATTTATGTTACTTCTATATTAACCTCTTTAAATTATTTTTTAAACAATATTATATGATAAAAAAATTATATTCTAAATATAATTTTTGATTTTTGATTATGGAAATTACATAGAATAATATATTCTTAAATGAACTGTGTTATGATATTATCATTCATGTGTATGGTGGTCTACCGCCTCACGCACCGATATCATTCGTTTTTCCATTACCATATCTAATTTTTAATAATAATGATGAGTATAAAGAATATTTGGAATATTTATAATTAAATGATTTAACTTTATTTTTTATATAATATATTCTTACTATTTTTTCTATTCTGTATAAGATACGATAAAGTGGCTCGTGTGTATGGCGGACTACCACCTCACCAAGTAAAGTGATTCATTTTCCAATAACACATTACATGGAAAATTATATGAATATCATTAATAATTAAAGGTAATATAAATTAAATAATTATAATATTAATTAAATATTAATAGTTCTTAAATGATAATAAAACAATTTCTTTTTTACCCTGAAAAGAAATAACATCATTCGTGTACAAGGGCACTGCCACCTTTCTAAAGAGATGAGACTCTCCTTCCATCCGCCCGTCATATGGATAATATATATAAGTATATATAAATAAATAATGTTGTATATATGATATTATGGTCATTTTTTTATGGTAAAAAATAATTAACACTTATCCGTAATGATCAGTGATAAATGGAAATGTTACTCATTCGTACTAACTGACTCCCATCTCTAGGTTGGTAACATAGTAAATGTTTCATAACAATATTTAATGATTGGGTTTAAAATTATAACAAATGTAAATATATTATAATTATTTAATTATTAATATTTATTATATGGAATAACTGTAAAATATGTTCATGAACACGATCATTCTTGAGGAAACGTGATTGAGAAAGAAAAGAAATTAACACATGGAACAATAAAACTAATGAAAGGATACAAATGTGGGGGTGATGGGATGTTATTAAAAGATCATATATGATATTATTATTATTAATTTGGTTATTTTATATGTTAGTAATATTTTAGAAATATCTATATATGATCATGATTTTTCTTTAACTAATCTGAATCCTGGAGTATTGGATTTCATCTCAAATTCATTTCAGTGAGGAATAATGAAATCTTATGAATCTTATTTCATTTATATAGATTATATACCACCCATTTGACATATAATATCATGAATAATTCAATATTTATTACATTTTGTGTTTTAATATAATTTTTTTAGACTCATGGAATCTATCTTAAAAGATACCATGTGGTAAATAACATAATAAATGAATTTCATTTATTGAGTTATATTATTTTTGTTTGTATTTCATATTTGATGATTTAATGTATAATGAATTTTTATTATAGTATATTTCATTTTCAGCTTTATTATTTCAATATAATTTCTACAACAGAAATTTAATCAATGATTAATTGTTATATCAATATTAGGTTCATTGTATGTGGTTATTTCAAAATCTCATTCTAATCGAGTTTGTTTTTTATTTAATTTCATTTAATTTAAATTATTTCATCATTATATAATAAAAATATTTAATTTTAATATATAACACATATTAATTATATTTTCAAATAATATTATAATTTTCCCACATTTTTTTACTTAAAATAATTCAGAAAATTATTCTAAAAAAATTCAAATTCTTTTCGATCTTCTGACGGAAAATTTTTTCCATACAAAACAATAATTAAAAAATAAATAAAAATATGTTATATACTTTTAAATATGATTTATTAAAATAATTTTTAACTATATTTATTTTAGTTTTGTTTTTTAATGAATCAATCTGTTCTTTTTTTAAAATATGCTTGTATGTATTTTATAATTAAAAGTTAATGTATTATTTTTTCACATGTAAGACATGAATGGAATTTAGAATATTCATGACCTGTAAAATGTTTTAAATAATATTTTTTATGTTATAAATTATATTTTTAAATAAAATTATTTTTATAATTATTTATTTTATCAAAAGTAAATTTTAAAATGAAAAGTATATTTTCCTTAGAAATAGAATAATGATATTTTATGGTATTCCTTTTCATAAATGATAGAACCCAATTATTCTTAATCTAGTGGTTATATATTGTATTAATATCATATTTCTTTGTCATCATGATGGATTATGATCAATTTGGAATATTAATGTATTGAAATTAACTTCCATGGTTCATTTTTTGATTCATTAATTTTACCTTGTATTATTATCATTCCTTTAGACAATAAATTTACCCTAGATATCCTTACTATTTATAATTGATATTTTTATTACATAAAACCTATATCAATTATGCACACGATGTTCTAAATTGAAATAAATTTTATTATATTTGTAAATATTAGAAAATCCAAATTATTTACACATTATGGATATTTCATGATAAGGAACATTATTCATGGAGTAATAAATTATTCAATATATGAGGAAATAATTCGAAATTAAAATACGGGTGGGTCACATTAGTAAAATCAAATCAATGGATCAGTAGTCTCGTGATATTATTTAATTTTATTGACTTAGTTGAACAATCTACTATTAATAAAATTTAATCCTTATTGTGTATATATGTTCATGGTAGAGGTATCAAATACCTAAAACATGACACCAGGTAATTAAGCATCACCTTCATTAACAATTCAATTATTATTATACAAGATATTTTATCAATGATATTATATCTGGATTCATTTAATTTCATGTTATTGACTATATGGAATGTGATTTCAATTATTTACTTATCCATATTGATTATTCATTATCAATTTATGGTAGTTTTTTCATTGATTCAATGGATTATATTATTATTTATTTGCCTTATAATATTAATTATCATTCATGATATTTTAACATTTATATTTTTTATATATATAGTTTCTTATTAGTTTATTTATTACCCAGCTTATGTGTACAATTATTTACCATTCAATATTGATTATTATCCATGTTATTTATGCATTAATATTATATCTTGATGGAATTTCTTATTATTTTAAAGATGGAATGGAATTTTTCATCCATTATTTATCTTTCTATATTGATTATTCTTATTTTTTCAGGATTTCTTCAATTATACTTGTCCCTTACTGATCTTTTTGGACTAATAATTATTTTTATCCATTCCTTGGAATTTATAAATTACACTATGATCAACATTAGAAGATAGTCTTGAGAGAACAATTTTTTTATTAAAGAATTTACATATATATTTTTTTCTAAGGTAATATATGAGTAATTTTTGAATTTCTTATAAAAAATATACTAAACAATTTATTCCATTAGGATTAGATTTCATATATCTTATGAAAATATAATAAAATGGGCATTAGCTATAATATAAGGGGTTTTATAATGAAATAGTTGTTATGAACTGTATTTTAGTAGATTCATAGGTAATAAGATTTTAAAAAAATATGATTATTGAATATAAACCTATGAATTAAATTGAGGAAAATATTATAATAACATCATAATGTTTAGGTAGTAATGAAATTATGTGCTTTATCTTAGAAATACAACCCTCTGAGGATACTAAATATGGATTTTATTCTAATATATATGTATCAATGTGTAATGAAACTAAAAAGGGAGAACAAGGAATGAACCCATTATCTTCAGGTGCATGAAAATGAACATAAAATAGCCCTATCATAATACTCCTAAGGGATACTATTGGTTAATTCACATTTTCAACAAAACCCAATATTAATGATTACAATAGAAGATGTAAATGAATAAAATAGTCTAATGAGAATTTGTTATAGATTTAAATAATAGTGTCACTATGGAGTTAAAATAGTATATTTTTTCTAAAATAATGGCATAATGTTTAAAATTTAAAATGAAAAATGAAGAGTTTGATAAAGGAAATAGATATCATCTTAGGGACCTAATTATAGTCCATCGTATTAGATGTGTATAACTAGGTAATTATATTATTTAATGAAATCATAAAATGGTTAACTACTAGAAAAGTTAAGGACCTATTTTGAAAATAATTATTAATGTATTTAATGTGATTCTATAATTATTTGTTGATGGGATTTAGGAGTTTTTTTACGAACCAAGATACATTTAAGGATTTGGATCAAAATTAAAAGTAAAAATTAAATTATAACTAATGAATTATGGATACCATATTGGGTTATTGAGTTTAAGAATTATCATATGTTAAATATATAATACATCACTATTTGGTTTTATGGGATTGGAGTCAACTATGATTAAAGATACATTTGTATACATTTATAACATAAGAAATTTTTTTGGAAGTGTAATTTGGGGAATAATTCATTTAAATTTTATTGAGAAAATTTTAATTTTAGAGATAAATTTAGCGTGGATATGATAATTTATGAAATTTTAGTAATAGTGGAAGAATATTGTTAGACTTTGTAGAAAAAATGTATTTAAAACCTTCGTAAAAAGGATATTAAAGGATTAATTTTTTTCAAGGTTGTAAATCATATTTATTGGGAAAATTATATGATTTAAATTAATATAGTTTTATAATAAGAAAAATACGCATTCCATGTAACATCCCATCATGTTTGTAAAATCCATTGGTCTTGAAACTTTTACCAAAGGACGATAAAAGATTATTTCCTACCACTAGCCTATGTGATGTCCAAGTTAATTTTTCATTTTTTTAGATAAACAATTTGAAAAATAAATATTAATGTTGAAATAATGGTGCTTGTTTTTAAGTTTAGAGATTAATGTTTTATTTTAAATGACATGTTCCAACCTTATTTGTTTAATAAAATAATTAGAGATATATAGAAATATTTTTTCCCTTTTGAGGACCATTTGACCCATTAAAAATTAATTTTTGTGATGTAGGCATAAAATAATTAATTTTTTTCATTTTTAGTCATATAATTAAGGATTAACAAGAAATTGTTCTTTGTATAACTAATGGATGAAAATTTCATATAATTTTAAGATATATCAAGTGTGTATATATCATTATATTTTTAGATAGTAAAATAGTTGTTCAACTTTACGAAAAAGAACCTTTGAAATAAATTTTATATAAATACATTCACATTAAATAAATAAAATGAAATTTTAAATAAATAATTATCACTTGTTTGTAGACCCTTAAATATCTATTGGTAACTCAATTTCTTTTGATCAATGACCTCTGTTACTATTTATAACAATTTATATCAGTCTTTCATCTTTTTTTCTTCACTTGACATCTATGTTATAATACACCCATCCTTTTCTAGAGATGTCAGAAGCTCATTTACAGATACTATATTTCCTTGTTTTGGGTACATTTCATTTAGGTTATAAATTAGGTTTTTTTGTGGGAAAATTTTGAATTTTGGAAGGAATAGTGCATGTAAACTGTTGGCGTATAGTTTGACCAAACTGTGCACCCAAACTCCACAAATCATGTAAACCAAAAAAGAGTGATTTTACATGGATGGAGCAAGATTTTTCAAACCATGATCCCTATTATGATAAATAATGAACCCCATAAAATCGTCTCATGTTTAAGGTGCATGGATAGGGGTAACCATGTTCCCCTACCTAGAATACTAGGTGCATGATTAAAATTAACCCAAAATAGTTTTAAATATATTCATTATTGATACTCAACCCATATGAAACCCCACATTACCCATAACATCATTTAACTATTTTTGAGCATCCCAAAAATTTTCTAGGATATTATGGCTTCCTTTATTAAGGATTAAATGTCTAGATTATAGATATGAACCTCTCCATGAATGTGAATCAAATCTCGATCAGTTTCATGTTCTTCAATGACTTTTCTGTCCTAAATTATAGGATGTTGTCTTCAATTTTCTTGGATTTAGCTGTTTTTATGATATAGATATTGGATATAGGGATCCTAATTGTTCAATCATGGTTTATGGTTTGAGATCCTCATTTTTTTAAATCATTATTCTTTTCATGTAGGGGATTTTTATTTTGCGATCTCTCATCAACGAATTGAGGTAAGTGTTTTAAATTCCAATCCCATAGTATTTAAATCAATTTTGTGAATGTAAGTGTATTATTTTTAACATAAGATTATAAATTGAGTTTCTTAAATTAAATTAATTAATTTTTGATAAATTATTTAATTATGTTACTGTGAAATTGGTGATATTGAGGTTATGAATTAGAATAATTAAATATTAAATTAATTATAGGGATATTGTAATTTTTTAATATGGTTAAATAATTTTTGAATTAATTAAAAGGGTATTGGGATTGTTAAATTGAAATAATTAATAGTTGAATTCATTAATGGAATGTTGGAAATGTGGAATTGAAATAATAAATTGTTTCATTAAATTTTTTGATCAGATTATTTTGATTGGAAAATTGATTTATTTAATTATTTAATAATATAAATTAATTAATATAATTGATGTGGCATATTAATTGATGAATTAATTGTTTTGATTAATGTGGTTAATTAATTGTTGAATTAATTAATGGGATGATGTGATCATGAAGTTGTTAAATCATATTAATTAATATTTTCATTAATTAATATGATATTATCATACATTTGATATATATGAATGATTCATGTAAGGGTGTGGGATGAAGACTGATTCTTTAAATAAAAATATGTGATTTATTGATTTATAATTGTGAAATGATGAATGATTCTTGAAATACCTATGTGTTCATATCAATGATGTTCTAGGACCTGAGGGATGCATGTACTCTTTATGGGATGGGTACTAATGATCAAAATAACCATGAGGTGTGTGATAGGAGCTATGTCTCTAAATAATCATGGGGAGTTTCACAAGGAATTATACACCCAAAATATTGTAATTTGACTATGGATATATTTAGACATTATATTAATTGAAATGAAATGGTTAATGAATGAAATTTTGAGATATTTATTAGTTCATTGAATATGTAATATGGTTTAGACTCTAGCATTGGATAAAGAAGTTATTGTGATTATGTATTCTGTAGGAACCTGAGGGTTTATATATTTTAGTAATGTTTAATTTAATAAATTTAAATTATTTACATTATTACTTGTATTTAAATATTTAACAAACTACAAAAACATGTATTGACTATAGTTTTTTTAACATCGTTTGTGGTGGCCTAATGAGTTATACTCACACCAACTCAGGCTCCCAGATTGGTACCTAAATAGACATCATATTTACAGGATAGAATATTTGAAATGTCCCTATGTTAGATGACTAATTTCGGATATATTATTGACTAGGGAACCAAAATTCATTCAGGACACACATAGTAGTTGTGAGTGTCGTCACTTTTGGGTTTTCATTTTGAAAATTGGCATGTACTTTGGCATGGTATATCTACTATTTTTTCATATTTAATTTCATGTTTTGGTCATTGTGTGATACTGTTAATCATTAGGATATTGATATATGTGATTTCTTTTTTAATTTCTATTATTCTATTACTCCTGTAGAAGTGGTTATAGTCATCCCATGACAAATATTAAACCCTCAATGCTCGTTTGAAACCCCTAGAATATAGGTAGGTGTGCTTGAGGTCACATAGTGGTCCGACTTTGGGTAATGGAATATTGATCCTCAGATAGTAAATTATAAAGTGATATCAAAGGTTGTTTTATTTTATTTTCATTTTTCCTTTAAATTTTGGAAATTTATGACAATAGAATATAAACATTCAGGACATGGTTGTGACCTCATGCATGGGAGTAGCAAACCCATTTATGGTGTAAAATCACAACTACTTATGGTGGGATTTCTATTATTAATATTATATATTACATTTGAATGTTATATTCCCTTAGGCGATGAACTTGTTTTGTAATGTGATTATTATTGTTTATATTTTCTAATATTTCAATTGTGTCCTGATACATAATTTGAATTGAGTATGAATTAAACATTTTAGGAACATAGCATTGTCATGTGACATGCATAATTTTACATACATATAGAAATAAGGGTTTTGGGTATGTATTTGAAATTGAACTACATTTATTTTCTTGTAGAATAAAAATAAAATAATGTTTCTAATGTGAAGTAAAAATCATAATGTTATGAAATTTTTCAATAAATGGAATTCTAATGAGAATAATTATTCCTAGTAATTAGTTTAGCCTTGCTAACCGTGATTTATATGAAGGATGTTCAAGGGTAGTGATAACACCTCAGTTTTTACCTTCGGTGAGGTTTGTGGAAAATCCTTATTGTGGATCATTATAAACTTTATCTAATTAAATGTGTTAATGTTGAGTTATGAGTCCTATTTTGGTTATTTTTCAATTGTAGAGTATTTCCTCTATGATGATGCATGTAGAGAAAAAGACAAGAGAATATTGTTGGAGATGCACCACCAGTAGTTGATCCACATGCACTGATAGTCTAGTTTGATGATGAAGGAGAGTTATTCCATGATAAAATTTCATTTTTCATACATTTGAAGGATAAATACCCTTAGAGGTGGGAAAAACATGTTATATAAGAGTAGTTAGTGTCAATTTCATAAGCCTATAACATTGACTAGAGAGGGTGGACCAGAGAGATTTTGGTTCTAGATTGAGTCCATGTAGACTATATATGACCAATTAGGGACTCCTACATATAAGAAAATCAAATTTCATGACTATGTGTAATGTGGTTATGATAAAAGATGATGTCATATCTAGAATCTGGAAGAACTACTTAAATCTATTTAGTGGGAGGACATTCAATACATTTTTTTTATAACAGTTCACCGGAGATGCTTAAGAAGGAGAGTGAAGATGAGTTCGTGAGGATGCATTATAGATGTATGTGCATGCTGGTATATGTGGGAATCATTATAGATCTTCCATTATTTGTTCCATCATCAAAAAAATATTAGAAAATTACAGAAAAGAAATTTTAGGATGGGATTTAATATGAAATTATGTCACGAGTATATATCGTCCAGATGAAGATGTTTTTAAAAGTGGTGAATTTGGATCACATCTTAGAGGAGAACCTGGATAATTTTTATAGTGGTAGAAGTGTGGTTTCTTTTCTATGATCATGAAGTACTTATTTGGAGAATTTAATGAATTGATATAAAAATTTCGGCTTGGGTATTAAGATGTATATTATCAACATAAAGGGATTAGTTACACAGTATCTTACTCAATGGATTTTCCCTAGTAAGTAAGGTTGATCCACATTCATAAACATTTTCCATTAACACATGTTCAGTGCTGATCCTATGGTAGTATAGTTCATATTATGATATTCTATAAGATCCCATGAAAAATGGTAAATAATGGAGTAGTTATGCAGAACTAGAGTACTGGAAGGGGATATTCTGCCACTAATAGTCTTGTAGATGGAGCTCTACTGGCTGTAGATGTAGAGGCAGTAGACATGGTACTTCTAAGAAAAAGATCACATATCATCATTGTGGTGAAAGATAGGGATATCATATTTCATCATAAGGAATAGTTCAAAATAGTCACATGCCATTCAGTATACACATGTGTATATTGAGGATGGAACATTGACAGTTAGAGGTATTATTCTTATAGTTTCTATATTGACTAGTTCCTTGTTTTATATTGGTTTCTATCATTCCATTATTTCGGAAAAAATGTGAATGGTTTGATCACAGTGGTAGAGTTCATGATTATGTCGTTGACAATAGATAAACCTTTGGGAGAATGATCTAGACACACCTACATGTTCACGGGTTATTCTCATGATATTTGGGTGTATCATTTTCTATGGGATATTTAAATTATTAATATGTAAGGATTTGACCTAATTTTTGTGGTATTCTAGTCAGTATCATACAAATACCACATTTATTTTTCCATATAAGTGTGTCTTTTATATATTTAATGAGTGAAAATTATATTTACATTGGATAATGGGATATTTATTAGGTATGGGAATGGTCTGTGCATCAGCAACTGGGGGATCATATTTCCCAGGTGTCATTTTTGATGCTATATGATGGAGGTGTAAGGAATAATGTCATTACACCAATAGTAGACCAATTTTAATATTTTTTTCCACAAGAATTATCAAGGTTTAAACCAGAGAGAGATGAGGAATTTAGCATTAAGCTTATGTCGGGGGATGATCCAGTTTCTATTTCACCAAATAGAATGGCACCGGCCTGGCAATATGATCTAAATTCACAGTTGGAGGAGTTAAAGGATATTGGATTTATCCATCTATGTATGTATCCTTGGGGTTCCATAGTGTTTTTTTCTAATAAAGATGACGGTAATCTGTCCTTGTGTGTTAATTACTATAATTTTAACAAGATGATAGTGAAGAACCAGTATCTGATTCTGCTTATCAATTACATAATTTACTATTTAAGGGGAGATTCCAATTTCATCACGGTGGAATTGGGATCATTGTATCATCAGTTGAGAGTTAAGCCTAATAATATATCGAGGATGTATTTCAGAATCTGTTATGAATTTTATTAGTTCATTGTAATTTCATTTGGGTTAATGAAATCATCAGTAGTGTTTATGTCATTGATGAACTAATTCTTCCCTCCATATGTAGATCAATTTTTTTCTATGTTCATGGATGACATCATGGTGTGTTATACAACTCATGAACATCATGCCCAATACCTTTAAATCATCCTGATTATACTAAGATAGAATTAGTTATATGCATAGATAACTTTGTTTTAGTTTTACATTGATTAGTTATACTTTTTCAGTCACCACATATTTGAGGAAGGAGTTTCAATGGACCTAGAGAAGGTTCATGAAGTGGTTTGTGAGGATCACACTAATAATTTTTTTTATAAAAATAAATATCTAGGGTTAACATGATATTTGTTTTAGGTTCATCCATTAATTTCCCTAATTAGAAGAACCGCATTAGGGTTTGACAAAGAATTGGGTAATGATTGAATGGATGGAAACATTCAAGTTTTCATTCGAGGAGTTGATGAAATATTTGATATAACCTCCAATAATGTTGAGTAGTATAAAATGGATTGTCACATTTCTTGAATGTGACTTGGGATAGTACGGATGTAGGGAGATCGAGTTGTGGTGTTTAGGTCTTGGTAGTTGAAGCCAAATGAAAATAAATACCCTACACATGATATCTAGTTATCTACAGTGGTTTATGATTTAAAGTGTTGGTGGAATTATCTATCGGGTTATAATTTTACTATTTATATATATCACATGATCTTAAATTATATCTTTTCATAGTGAGATTTTAATCTCTGGGACTAATGGTTTGCTGAGTATAGACGTTCAGTTTATCTTTTATCTAGCTTTTACACTTGAAAAGGGAAATAATATTGATGATGCTCTATGCAGGAAAACTCATACACAAGCCCTTTAGGAGTCTTTTGATGAGGTGAAGATGAAGAAACTACTAATTGAGAAGCATGTTGTGTTTACGGTAGTACGATATAGATGAATCTTATATTTGTTTCATTGGAGTAAACACTTTTATGTCGTATTAGAGAAATATATTTTGAGGATATGTAATGATTTTCCTTGATGTAAATCCTTGAAGGTGGAGTGACACATTCATATTGGTCCATATATGAGGATTATATCATCTATGTGAGGAATTGGGTTTTTGGGCCTACAAGCATGTATGTAGAGATGATTCCGGATTTGCATTCCTCAATGTAGGATATACATCCATGTGTGACCAAAATGTAACTTGACCAATGACAAAAGTTTTTGGGGATGGGAATTAAAAAGAAGATAGTATGGTTTACGACACAACGATGCACCAATAAATGGGTGAAGGATGAGCATCCATAACCTTTTCGTTTATTATAGATATTTCTCATTCCAAAATGGAAGTGGGGAGACCTGATTTTTAAATTTTTGGTGGGTCTCTCTAGGTAACCACTGAAAATTGTTGAGATTTGTGTGATAGTGGAACGATAGATGAATGGACTGCATTTCATTCCGGATGAGAGACTTTTACAGTGGAAATGTTGGGAGAATTTTATGTTCAGGATATTGTATATCTGCACTATGTACCATGAAAATTTTATTCATACCATGACTCAGTCATTGCATTGTTCTTATGGAAGGTTTCAGAGAATGAACATGGTAAACATGTACTTTTGAGTATGAAATTTAACCCATAGATGTTTGGGATGTCAATTCATACTAATAATGTTCTTGAAGATATACTACAAGCATGCTTCCATAACTTTGGTGGGTATTGGGGGAAGAAATAATCTTGGGTGGAGTTCTCCTATATCCTAATTTCTTATGAAACAATATAGATAGAACAATACGAGGATCTTTATTTTAGGAAATTCATATCAGCTCTATGATATATGGGGATAGGTTGGTCAATGTTCTTGTGACTGATTCATCTGCAGGAGACGTTGGAGTATGTTTAGCTTATTTGGAAGAATATGGATATAACATAGAGTAGATATAAGATTTATAATGATCATCATTTATTAACCATAGAGTTTAAAAATAGTGATCGTGTATTTATTTTGGTGTCACCTATACTGGGTCACCGTAGGACCCATAGACAAGGAATGTTACTGACTAGGTTGGTTGTAGCATTTGAGGTTTTGAATAGAATCAAGCTCGGGGAATTTCAATTGGATCTTCCATAAGGATTTAGTTATATGCATTTTTTTCATGTATCACAACTTTGAACGTATAAACCCAAACTTTTCATATGAACAATGTGGATGAGGTTGTGCATTATATAGATGTATCCATTTAGAACCATCTATTATGTGTTTCTGATTGTTGTGAGATATTTATGTGGGGAAAGACTATACTGATAATTTGGGTGTTTTAGAAACATGGGAATATGTAGAAAGAAACATGGGAGATAGAGGAGGATATGTGGGATCTGTAGACCTATATATTCAACTCAGAATCTTAGAAAGAATTTATAGTGAAGCTAGATGAAGAGTTGTTATAAGGTAGGGAGATTATAATACCCCGACCATTTTTAGATATTTCTTAGGCTCATTTGTAGAAAACTATTTCCTTTTATGAGTAATTTTAATTTGGGTTATACCATGGGTTGTTTTTGGTTGAAAATTGGCAATATTGGAAGGAAGAGTGTATATTCACGGTTGGAGCACGGTAATACCAAACTGTGTGCCCCAGTCTAGAAAGCCATGTAAACCAAAACATGGAAGATTCTAATGATTGGGATGAGGTTCATAATACTATTCACAATTATAGGAGAAAAAAATTCACCCCTCCCCCCAAGAATAGATCCATAGTAAAGGAACATAGTAAGTGGAATCTGTGCGCCCCTTTCTAGAAAACTGTATTATATATTAAAATTTATCCATAAGGTTGTTTAAATAATACACAAACCCCTATATTAAAACCATATATACCATCACCTGAAACATATTGTATTTTCACAATTTTGGATCCTTATGGATTGATTATAATCCAATTTGACCTCCATTTATCCTGATTCAATGTCAGGATTGTTGATCTTCATGTTTCTGGGTATGTGAATCTAATCCTTGTTGGTTTCTAATTCTTCTTCCATTTTTCTATCAACTTTTAAGGGATGTTATCTTATATTTTTTATATCAAGATATTGTTATTTATAATCTTGAAATAGTTTTGGTGGATTTCAATTGTTCAATATTAATTTATGTACTAGGATCTGGATCTCACTCTACATTGTTATTCCATTCTAATAGGGTATTTTCTTATAGATATTTCTTATCTTCAAATTAAGAAAGGTGGTCTAAACTCTTATCCCATATTCATGATTTCAGTTATTTTTATATAATTCTATAATTTTTAATGTATAATTATCATTTGAGTTTATTAAATTGAATTATTTAATTTTTGTGAATTAATTAGTTACGGTATTGGAAAATTAAATATATTAAAGTTGTGAATTGGAAAAATTAATTGTCGATATAATTATTGTATTAATTGTATTATTTAATAAGGTTTCCTATTTTTCGAATAAATTCCCATGATTTTTATTTGTTAAATTGAAATGGTTAATTTTCTAATAAATTATATGATTGTTGAGAATGTGAAATTAAATAAATTAATAATTGAAATAATTTTTTTGGATTATTGTGATAGGAAATTGATTGATGGGATTAATTAATTATTGAATTTATTATTGGAACTGATGTGACAAAATAATTGAAGAATTATTTAAAGGTATTGAAATGGTTAATTGGTTTTTTAATTAATTAGTACATTTATGTTATTATGCAATTGATAGATTGGATAAATTGATTATTTTTTAATTAATAATAAATGGTGATACACATGATATATACAAATGATTAGTATAAAATTGTGGAAAATGGAATGATTCCCCAAATAACCGTATGAGGTTTTTTGATATACAAGAATGGGATAGAGAATAATGCTTCAAATACCCATGGGTTCAGAGACATGAAATTCTAGGACCCGATGTAAGAATGAAAATTGTATGGCATATGAACTGATGTCCAAATACCCAAGAGGTGTGATATAGGGACTGATGCTCCAAAAACTCATCAGCTGTTAGACATGGTGTTCTGAACCCAAAATATTTGTATTGGTCTATAAATATAATTAGACTTGTTATTAAGTGAATTGAACTAGATAATGAAATCCCATTTTTGATATTGATTTTTGAATTTAATATGTGATATGGTCCAAACTATAGTATGGGCCGACTTAGGTATTTATATTCATCTGTTTTCGGGAACCGAATTTTTTTTGGTTTAACAAATGATAATTAAATAACTGTAATGTATTTACATTATTACATTGATTTCATTCATTATAAAACTCTATACACTATTATTGACATAATTTCTTTAAGAATCTTTTAGTGGTGGATTACTGAGTTACACTCACACAGTACCCAGGGTTCTTGATTAGTACCCGAATAGACATCATGGTAATATGATAGGATATAGGAAATGACCCCACGATTGATGGATAATTTTAGGGGGAGCATGGAAGAGGGAACGTGACTTTGTTTTGGACCCTATTTGGAGATGTTAAGGTATTTAATTTCGTGTTTTTATTTTGACACTAGGAACATAATTTTCCATGACATATCTATTTTTTAGTTTTGATATTATATTTACTATTTAGGTTATCATCTGATACTAGTATTGTTGAAGTTATGGTTCTATGAGATTTTGTTATTGTTCATTATTTTTCATGGGTGTATTTACTTGATATAAGAGGGTATAGACTCCCTATTATACAAATTAGACCTTATTTTCTAGTTGGATGCTTATGGAATATGTGGAGTCATGCCAGAGGTTTTGTAGTAGTATAGCTCAGGGCACTAACATGTGGAACCTAGGTCGAGATGTTAAAAATGTTATTATACATATTATTATTGATATATGTTATACCATGTTAACATTTTAGTTCAATTACTTTTCATAAAAAGGGTTGTTTTGTTAACCCTTTAGTAATGTGGGTTCTTCAGTAATGGAATTTCCCAAAATTAATATCTTGATAACTGATATTATGATTAAATTCAAGTGTCCCAATTTTTTTAAGATGGAAAAAAATGTCGAACCAAAATTACTTAATAAGATTATTTTTTAGATCATATGTGACCTAAAACACTAATATTAAACAAGGAAAAAATTGATTTCCTTAAATTTAACCTTTTTGTTAGATTACAGAACACACAACCTAATGTATAAATGAATAGTAATATAATATACCATAATAACCTAGCCATAAAATTTTTGGATATAAATAGTAATAACTAGAATATTAAAGTTATAGAAGTTTATTAATCTCATGTAAAATAATAATCGATTAATATATAAAATAAATGTTATCTTATAAATTATATTTCTATCCAAAATAGAGAATATTCACACATTCCACACATAAAATAAAATAAATTTATAAAAAATATTAAAAACATATTTGAAAAAATAAAAAACATTTTTAAATCATAATATCAAAATTACCATATCATGAATTTTTTGGGTTTTGTAAAAATGATTCATTTTTATCAATGAATAGTGAAGAATACATAAATTTAATTGAGAACATTATTTTAGGTTAAAAATATTATAATGTTAAATTATATTTTTAATTGGTTTTGATGTTAATAGTATTTGTATTCTATATCATTCAATTCAATTTAGGTCCCTCAATTAACTTTTAAGTTGAATTTTTATTTAAAATCATTTTAATCTTTTAAACATTTTCACTTTAAAACCATCATTCTCATTACAATTTCAAGATTTAATTTAATTTATAATTATCCAATTATATAAATTGAATTATGAAAACATGTATTTAGTAATTTTAAATAATGTAATTAATAGTTTCTAATTTGTTTAATTAACTTTTACAAGAAAATGATTAATGAAAACAATAAAAAAATATTTAACATGGTTAAGGAAAAATTGATCTATAAGTGGATAAAATAAAAATATAATAGTTAAAATAACATAAAAACATTTCTATAATATATTTACTATAAATATTTAGAACATATAATGAATTAATCTTTGTAATATTCCATTTTTGACCCCAATAATATGTGAATAATGTTGTACATGATTTTCATTGGAAAAATTACAAATGTGCCACTCACCTATCTTATTAGAGTGAACCCTATAATATATTATTCTCACAATAAATAATATTCGGTTCAGCCAAGGCCTAATAAAATAGAATTCTATAATCTTTATTTTCAACCTATAAGTCATTGTTTGGACTGAAGTTCTTCCTAGGATGGCTATTAGTTTATGGAAATGATGTTACCCAAATAAAATTTAACCATCATCCAAAAGTGTCATTATTTTGTTTCATTGTTCGCATCATTACATTTTAATTAAACCATTATTATATTAAAAAAGTAATTATCTTCAATTTTATGTTATATTTTAAAAATATTTTAATTATTTTAAACCTTAATCACATTCATCAAATGTGTTACGAAACCATCATTTGTGTGTTCGGTAGAGTACAACCTAGAAGACTAATGTCATTCCTTTTCCAATTATCATCAATCATGGTAGGGTATGATTATGTTTATAATGTATATATATGATATATATAACATAATCATACCTATATATTAATTATATAATATATAAATTTTTTTCAATTCCATAGGACAAACGATAATGTTGCAACTGTGTACATATGACTACCGCCTAGAAAAGTGATGTGATTATTCTTTTAAAAAAGATTTCCATTAAAAGTGATAAGTATAAAAATATATTTAATATGTGATACAATTAAAAGAGTTATTATATTAATTAAATATTTATAAATTTTTAATTATAATACACTATTTCCATTTTTATCACAAAAAGTTAGGACATCGTTCGTGTATGTGTAGAGTACGGTTTTTACGAGGCGATGTGACTATATTTTTCTCATCACACCACATGGATTATGTGTATAATTATATTAAATTAAATAATGTGCTATATATTTTATAATCATCATTCTGTAAAAAAAATTATTTCTTACCTCTTAACCATAATGATCATTGAAAAAATAAAATGTTAATCATGTAATTGTATGGCCTACCATCTCCATGGTTGTAAGATATTCCATTTTTAATAACAATATTTCATGGTTGGATATGAAAGTAAAATTGATATAAAAATAGGATAATTATTTCATTATTATTTTTATAAATTTTATAGATTAATATAATATGATCATGAACCATATCATTAATGATGAATCATGGATTAGAAAACGAGGCAATTGAAAACCAAAACAATGAAAATAATGAAGGATTACTAACGAATCTGTTATGAGATATTATGAAAGGATAATATAAGATATTGTAAATTTTTATAATGTTATAAAATATATTAATAACTTGTTTAAAATCACATTACAATATTTTAATCCATGTTCAACAATAAAGAGGTGTGAGGAATTGTTTTTCATGTAAAGTTTATTTCACTGAGGCATGTTTTATTTTTTATACATAATTTATTTTATATGGGGTGTTTACCAGTGATTAGCTTGTAATATTAGGAATAATACACTATTTTTTTATTTTTTGTTTTAATTAAAATTATTTAATCATAGGGAATATTATATAAATGTTACCAAGTGCAAAATACTTTCATTACACAATTTCATTTCATTGGGTTGTATTGCTTATTCAATGTATTTGATACTATAAGATTATGTTTGAAATCATGTTTTATAATATTGTTTTGTATTTCCATCTATTTAGTGGGGAACTAATGTTGATTAACATAACAGATTTATTTATTAATTCCCATTTTAATGTTATCATCATTATATGGGTTTATTTGACAATCTCATTTTAATTAATCTTGTTTATTCTTCAATTTTAGTACAATAAAATTATTTTATTCATTGCCTAATAAATCCAATTTATGTTATTATCCACTTCTTATTAATGATAGATTCAGGTGATAATAAATTTTTCCCACTCTTTTGTATTTAAAATTAATGAAAATATTTTTTAAAGAAAACTCGACTTCATTTCTCTTTTCGGATGGAAATATGTTTTCCTCCAACATAAAGTATTCATAAACGTTTTTAAAAATTATTTTTATCTTATCAAAAATAAGTTATTATTTATGTTTTTGACCATCCTAAATTTATAATATTTATTTTTTAATGAAATATTCATATAATTTTCAAAATAAATCTTCTTTGACTTTTACTAAAAAGGTGAAAGGAATACATTTTTTCATATATACTAAATGAATGAATTTTACAACCATTATAAAAATTAAAATAATTTGAATGTTAGTTAATATGTCACAAATATAAGGCCCCGACCTTAAACCTTACTTAATATTGAATTAAATGAATAATTCACATTGAGGATCTTTTCAGGTTTAGAGTTTTAGAGAATTAGGACATAACTATTACATCTCAAAAGATTACAAAGTAGAAACTTCTAATAAGTTTCCATAAAATAAAAGCTCTTAAAAAGAAACATGTCTAGTTCCATGTTTTAGGTTGCATGACTTTCCCTTGATCCCATCCTTAACCCTCTTCCACGTTAGGTCCTGTGAAAAACATTTCAAAAACTTGGGATGAGAATAAAAAGCTCAGTAAGGGATACACAAAGAAAATGAAAACTATTAGTTTTTCAAAACAACAAGTAAACCATGTATACTTCAACAAAGTAATACTTTTCACCTTTTTGAAGTATTAAAAAACTATTCACTGAATATATGTTCATTACTTACCCTTCTATAACCAAAAGATTACCATAAACCCCATATAAAGATCACATAACATATAAAGCTAACTTGGGACATAAACATACTTAAGTGGATTAACCATAAGGTCAACTTCCACACATATCACTTAATGGAATAGCCATTCGGCCATCTTCCATACATACTTAATGGAATAGCCATATGGCCGACTTCCATACCCAATGTATTGGAGGTTATAACGTAACCACCCGTCCTGGTATTCACGGCACCACTCGTCATATTGTTTATCACGTAACCACCCGTAAAATGTCCAAGTACCATTATAAAGTTATAACACATAAAACCAACATAAAGGAATGATAACATTTCCACATTTCAATCACAATATATCATTTAAATATATTGACATAATAGAATCCTTTATCAAAACTATTTTCAATACCAAAATACATAAAAGAGTATATGGTATTAATTTTATTTTAAAAACATTACGGCTTATTGAGGAAGCCAAAGACCAAATAATACTCGCGGCGGCGGAAAAGGTCGTTGTCACCGCGTACGTTAAAAGAAACATTCCTTTTTGTTGTCTTGTAAAACGCATCATAGAAAAAGATTCCTTTTGAATAAAAGTAAATGTCAAAGGGGTTTATATATCATATAAATGAAATTTGTGTATAATACGAAATATTCCTCAATGAAAGGAGATTGAGATGGAGTCCCTTACAAAGACCGTATCCTTGGTTTAAGGATAAATCAATTACATAATTATGTGTGACAAATGAATACACCAAATATAAGTGGATATTAAGTGTAAACCAATCAGAGGTTATTCACACATATTCATAGAATGACATATTCAAGGAGTAGAAGATTATCCCAAATAGTCAAATTTGGGTTAAGAAGTTCTCTTGCAAAATTATGATAGCATAACGGCGTCACTACAAAATTCAGAAAATGAGTTGATGAGAGATAAAAAGGGTATCTCATCACATGGACCTAAAATTTACATCAATAAGGATATATGATGACATATCCCAACATAACAATATGTGAATTAAAATACCCAACAAAAGAATTCTTTTAAAAAGAGGAGGGTGAAAGGTTCCCTTACCGACATGGGTATCTTTCGAGGCATGCACCCTGTGAAAGAAGGGCAATACAACATTGATGTAAATACTCATAAATGATATTATATTACACAATGAGTAAAATAATGGGCAGTACATACACCACTCAAAGGAAATTTTGTAAAATGTAGCATAAATCTAATGGGAATAAATGTGAGATGAAAAATCCCTTACAAAAACTCGGCAGCCTAATGGAGCCACATAAAACTTACAAAATTGGATTGATGAGATCAAATAGGGTCTCTCATCATATTAATATAAAGTTTACAGAAAGAGGAATATAAAAGAAAATCCCCCAACATAACAAATAGGAGCTTAAAAGAAGTGACATAAAGGAGAGTACGTGTAAAGAAAAAGAGAGGTTAGATCTCTTACGAAAATTCGGCAGCCTAACGGCGCCACTCAAAACTTCCAAAATGGATTGATGAGATACAATAGGGTCTCTCATCATATGAACATGAAAATTACAGTAATATTAATATAAAATAACATCCCGATAACAAGAAAGTCAAGCTTTAAAAGGAATGACATAAAAGAGCGTACTTAAAAAGAAAGAGAGGAGTAGGATCCCTTACCTCGGGTCCGACTTGACTCGATCATTCTTTAACATCCTGAATAATAAACATGAGTTAATTTATATTTTCTTAAGAACCTTTTTCAATTTCATTATTCCTTTTATATCACTTATTTCTATTTTATAAACATTATGTAATCATTTATATTAATAATGTTTGTTTTGTCGATATTTGGTTCTTAAGTCGAAAGTGAACTTCTTACAATTACATGTTGTTCGTGTGGTCAAAGGTTCATTATATCCAGAATGATATTCATGATTTGGATATTATATATATCATATATATCCAGCATATACATGTATTTATAATATTACATAATCATTTAGAGGTAAGAAATGAAATGCACCGTTCATGGAGACGGTAAGCCGTACGTACGCATTAACGCTGCTTTCATTTCTTTGTCATATTAATGGAATTAAAACTAAATGAGAGGTATGTATATTTTAATTCCCAAATTATATTCATCATTTATATGTAACATACATTATATATATACATTATAAATATGTACTTATTAAAGTACATTACATTTGGGGATAAGAAATGAAATGCAGCGTTCATGGAGACGGTAAGCCGTACGTACGCATGAACGCTACTTTCATTTCTATCTCATATATTAACGGATAGAAATAATAATTATATAGAGTTATATTATAATTCTATTATAACATCATATATAATAACTTTAAATCCATCCTTTATACATCCCACATATGGCATTAATGAATCACATCACTTTGAGGGGGCGGTAGTCCGCACTTCCTTAAATGAAGATATTACATTTACCCATAATGGAAACCATAAATGTATGACATAAATGAAAAATACATAAACTTAAGTAAAACATAAACATATTATATATCATATATAAATATATTGACATCTTAATGACCACCTTTGAAGGTGTTATATGAGTGTTGAACAATCATCGTTTCGTGAGGCAGAAATCCGCCATTCAGAGAAACAGTATGTTCTTTAACCATTATATGTAGGTGTGTGTAATTGTAGCTCGAATACTTCTTATAACAACATCCTAGTATATTGAAGATACTGTATTTGTTACAAAATAAATGAATAAAAAGAGTTTAGGGGGTTGGAGAGGCAAAATAAAACAAAAGGACTCAAGTGAAGACATTACCTTAAAATCGAGTAACTCCCTTTGGTTTGAGCTCAAAGGCTTCCTTGGGAAGACTTCTGCCCAAAGTGAGGTTTCAAGGAGTAAGAGAGGGAAGTGGAGAGACAAAATGGTCAGGGTTTGGCCGAGACAAAGGCATTGGGAGTGTAGGTAAGATGGTAGAGGTGGGGGGCTTTTATAAGAGGAGAGGAGGGGCACTCTTGTAATGTTACAAAATGTTACTTTATTTTCAAAAGTGTTTCGGATTTTAAAGGTCCCACATAGATTTATTTCGAGGCTAAGGTGATAAGGGTTCTAAATCCACTCATCCAATAGGTTTTGGACATGTTTATGTCTTAGATATTACATTATCTTTTCATTTTATTTAAATCGTTAAATAATGAGGTCATCGCTGCATCATCATGATGTCATAAATAATTTAATTTATTTAATGTCTAAAAATTATAAAAAAAATAATATGATGTAGTAAATCATTTTAGTTTTCCAATGACTATATATAGTTAAATATATGACTTGTATAACCCCATGTAAAAATTGTTTTAGTAAAACATTTCATGTTAGTGTCATTTTTACTTTAACATTAAATAAAAAGATATTTATGTAATTTTCCAACCAAAGTGGCTCCATGGGGTCCCCAAGTTGATCCATGGATAGTCTTGGTCGTCCATGACACATCCAATGAGGGTAGGACATGTGTCTAGGTCATTTAATTTTATTAAAACATTATTCTTACCTTAAACAACACTAATTACCTCTAATCGCGATTAAAAACATAAGAAGTTACTATTCACCAAAAAAATTATTTTAATCCCATTGAACCACATTTTACTTCTTAATGAAAACCATGTATGTCGTATTTTTTAAATTCAAAACACAATGATGGCAAAATTTCATTTAAACAGAAAATCATTTTTTATAAGTACCACTTAGTGGTTTCACTATTCATCAAAAATTGATGTTTTTCAGAAAATTACCAAAAGTTCACCCTAAGATATATTTGATATTACGAATTCAAAAATGATGTCTATTTTACAAAATTCAGAACATATAAGTTTCATTAATTAATTTAATAATTAATTCCCGCTGTCAAAACAAATAGCGTGTTTTTATGAAACAAAATGTATCAAAAGATTGACACTAGTTTAAGTCCGATTTCAAAGTGAAATTAATTCCAACGACCACTATTGGATTAAATGGTAAAAATATATTCTAATTTCACATTAAAACAAATTAAAAATATAATCTAATCATATAAATAATTAGATTATTAGAGTTTTTGAATTAAAATACAACATTTTTCACTATTCATTAAAAATTGAACTTTTTTGGAAAAAAAATACCAAAAATTTACGCAAAGTAAACTTTGATGTCCCAATTCTAAAGAAGAATTTTATTTTGTCAAATATAACACATAAAATTGTCAAAAAGTGGATTTAAAAGAGGTTTGCCATCAAAAGGTGGTTAATCGACCTTTTAAAGAATATTAGAATGTTTACGCTTAAAATTGGATTCATTTGCATTTTTTAATCCTCTATCATTTATTGTAAAAAGTAAAAATATTTTTCAAACATATATAATCATTTTGTAGTTATTTCTGTTCATTCCCGCCATTACAACGGCTAGGTGTTAACTACTATTTAAAATAATATTATTTTATTATTAGAGTGCAACATAAGATTCCCAAGAAACTTGTTGTTGCGTGTTGGGTACAGCATCGAGTATAGCATCCCCATTAATGTAATATTAATATTTTATTCACAAATATGGATAAATATAAAAATCTCATATTATTTATTTACCTGGGGTGTTACATCCTTCCCCCCTTTTGGGAATTGCGTCCTCACAATTTTAAAATTGAGTTTGGAAACATCCTTGAAAGTCCCACATCAGAACAAAAGTCGGTAAAACAATCGCTTTAAAATAACGAAAGATAATTACAGAGGTCACCCGAGTTAACCCATAAAAGGATTTTGTGTAGGAAAACATGGAAATGGAAGAAAAATCAAAGGTTCATGTTCTTGAGGGAGAGTGATAGTAAACATGTCTAGGAGAAAGTTAACGATAAGAAAATCACAAACTTGTGATGGGTTAAACGGTATTTGATTCCCCAGTAGGAAAAGTCAATAGACAACATTTTTGTATTAAGTTACTTTTTATTGAGGAATTTATTCATAAGGAAACATAATCACTTATCATGTTGACTTTCAACTTTTACTAGATTCCTTAATCAAACTCATATTTTTTCCAAAAGATGAATATTTAGGAAGACTTGTTCTCATTAAGAGTACTATAATCAACTTCTAGAGAATCACCTAATCCACCAAATATAACTATATACATCCCATGTCTTTAGGAATCAACCAAAACCAAAACCAAAAAGGTTAGTACAAGGTCAGATAATCCAGAAAAGGATAACCCTTTAAAAATAAAATCTATGCTTAATCTCCAAAATTTGTCCAACAAAACCCAATGTCCAACGAGGACTATTCGATAAAAAAATTGTCCATAAAATACTTCAAAGTAAACCAAACTAATATTGAAACCCAAATATTTTAAGGATTTAGTTGCATAGTCTTCTAAGGTACAAATTAACACTTATCTCCAAATAACATCAGTTACTCTTAAAGTCTCGTATTGAAAAGTAATTAAACTAATCACATATCCTCCATGATAGGTTAATAATTTTTATAAATAAACAAAAATAAACTTACTCTTAATTCATAAAATCATATAACTAAAAAGAATCAGTCAAACTAACCAGGGACTTCACGTAGTCCAGTGATAGGCGATAAATACTAGTCGCACTTAGGTTGTGGGTTCGATTCTCGTAGCTTTGTCCGACGCGACGGGTTGTCACACGGTCTGCGTGTTGTCCTTTTTCCAAAACTATATAATTCTCAAATCATTCCCCAAAAAGAGATAAAATCATCAAAAATAACCATAACATAATTTAACCTCAATTTTATCTCAAGCCTTTCACTTCCATCATAACATATAGTAACCCATAATTACCTCAAAAGTAAGGATCATATAAACCCAAATGGTTCTTTATAACTATGTCCACAAAAGAAAAGATAACTATTCCTTGAATAAAATTTTCATATATTAAGCATCAGTGTTACACATACTATAAAAAGTCTTCTAATGTACCCCATCATCAAAAGACACTTAATACTCTTAAGAATTTCACCATAACTCTTGAAGCCCTTATATGTTGACTTCTTACTCATTCAACATTCTTCATGATCCATTAACCATTATTTTCCAACTTATTCTGAAATACTTCTTTCCTACAAACAAAATCATGAATCATATCCTAAGATTCCAAAATAGAAAACAAAAGTTAAGAAATAATCCATACCTTTGATTGGTCATTGTCAGTTTCTTCATCCTCAATCGGAATGGCCTTAGGTATTGGTAAACGAGTATTTGTATGATCTTGGTGATCCCATTCACGAAACTTTTTCATAGGACATGTGTTTGCATAATGACCATGCACACCACATTTAAAACTTTCAATTGATACCTCAGAAAGAACTTCTTTCCCTTTCCTCGAGTCAGCTGGATGCTTCCTTTTTCCATGGCAGGTTCTTGCTTTATGACCTTCATTTCCACATCTATAGCATGTTTATGTCCCTTTGAAATATTTTCCTAGGTGTTTCTTTCCACATCTATGACACATAGGTTTTTGAACACACTTACCTTTATGATTATTACCTATAGTTCTGTTGGGATTTGTTTCTCGCATATATGAGGCCTTATAGAAATCACCAAGGTTTAGGTGATCAATCATGACTCCAGATAGTTGGTTGAGGATAAACACAAGAGTTCTCATTGCAGCTCTCATATCATTCAGTTGCTTTCTCAGAAAACTGTCACAGTTTCCTTCACATCCACAGTTACCTCGGTGCCTGCTAGATCCAGCCATTTACTAAAACCAAAAAGGGTCATTGTGAGTATAACAACAAAACCATCATGTACTAATGAGCAAGATATACTTACTCATTCACTTTATCTAAAAACTATGACTCTTTCTGAAATCTTGACCATTATGGTCATGTCACTTATGCTTAAAGAATACCCTAACCTCTAAAGTTATCTAAACTGACCTTTGATACCAACTATAAGGCCCTGGCCTTAAAACTTACTTAATATTGAATTAAATGAATAATTCATATTGAGGATATTTTCAGGATTAGAGTTTTAGAGAATTAGGACATAACTATTACATCTCAAAAGATTACAAAGTAGAAACTTCTACTAAGTTTCCATAAAATAAAAACTCTTAAAAAGAAACATGTCTAGTTCCATGTTTTAGGTTTCATGACTTTCCCTTGATCCCATTCTTGACCCTATTCCACGTTAAGTCCTGTGAAAAACATTTCAAAAACTTGGGATTAGCATAAAAAGCTCAGTAAGGGATACACAAAGAATGAAAACTTTTACTTTTTTAAAACAACAAGTAAACAATGTGTACTTCAACAAAGTAATACTTTTAACCTTTTTGAAGTATTAAAAAACTCTTCACTAAATATAAGTTCTTTACTTACCCTTCTGTAACCAAAATATTACCATAAAACCCATATAAAGATCACATAACATATAAAGGTAACTTGGTACATAAACATACTAAAGTGGAATAACCATAAGGTCGAATTCCAAACATATCACTTAATGGAATAGCTATTCGGCCAACTTACATACATACTTAATGGAATAGCAATACGACCGACTTCCATACCCAATGCATTGGAGGTTATAATGTAACCACCCATCCTGGTATTCACAGCACCACCCGTCATATGGTTTATCATGTAACCACCCGTAAAATGTCCAAGTACCATTATAATGTTATAACACATAAAACCAACATAAAGGAATGATAAAATTTCCACATTTCAATCACAATATATCATTTAAATATATTGACATAATAGAATCCTTTATCAAAACCATTTTCAATACCAAAATACATAAAAGAGTATATGGTATTAATTTTATTTTAAAAACATTACAACTTGTTGAGGAAGCCAAAGACCAAATAATACTCATGGTGGCGGAAAAAGTCGTTGTCACCGCGTACGTTAAAAGAAACATTCCTTTTTGTCATTTTGTAAAACGCTTCATAGAAAAAGTTTCCTTATGTATAAAAGTAAAAGTCAAAGGGGTTTATACACCGTATAAAAGAAAGTTGTTTATAAAATGAAATATGCCTCAATGAAAGTAGATTGAGACGAAGTCCCTTACAAAGATGGTAGCCTTGGTTTAAGGATAAATCAATTACATAATTATGTGCGACGAACGAATACACCCAATATAAATGGATATTAAGTGTATAACAATCAGAGGTTATTCACACATATTCATAGAATGACATATTCAAGGAGTAAAAGATTATCCCAATGAATCAAATTTGGGTTAAGAAGTTCTCTTGCAAAAATATGACAGCCTAACGGCGTCACTACAAAATTACGAAAATGAGTTGATGAGAGATAAAAAGCGTATCTCATCACTTGGACATAAAATTTACATCAATAAGGATATATGAGGGCATATCCTAACATAACAATATGTGAATTAAAATACCCAACAAAATATTTCTTTTTAAAACAGGAGGGTGAAAGGTTCCCTTACCGACATGGGTATCTTTCGAGACATGCACCCCGTGAAAGAAGGGCAATACAACATTGATATAAATACTCATAAATGAGACTATATTACACAATGAGTAAAATAATGGGCAGTAAATACACCACTCAAAGTAAATTGTGGCAAATGTAGCATAAATCTCACAGGAATAAAAGTCAGATGAAAAATCCCTTACAAAAACTCGGCAGCCTAATGGCGCCACTTAAAACGTACAAAAATGGATTGATGAGATCAAATAGGGTCTCTAATCATATTAAAATAAAGTTTAAAGAAATAGAAATATAAAATAACATCCCCCAACATAACAAAGAGAATCTTAAAAGAAGTGACATAAAGGAGAGTACTTGTAAAGAAAGAGAGAGGTTAGATCTCTTACGAAAATTCGGCAGCCTAACGGCGCCACTCAAAACTTCCAAAATGGATTGATGAGATAGAATAGGGTCTCTCATTATATGAACATAAAAATTACAGTAAGATTAATATAAAAGAACATCCCAATAACAAGAAATATGAGCTTTAAAAGGAATTACGTAAAATAGCGTACTTAAAAAGAAAGAGAGGAGTAGGATCCCTTACCTCGAGTCCGACTTGACTTGATCGTTCATTAACATCCTGAATAATAAACTTGAGTTAATTTCTATTTTCATAAGAATTTTTTTCAAGTTAGTTATTCCTTTTATATCACTTATTTCAATTTCATATACATTATGTTATCATTTAATTTAATAATGTTTGTTTTGTCGATATTTGGTTCTTAAGTCGAAAGTGAACTTCTTACAATTAAATGTTGTTCGTGTGGTCAAAGGTTCATTATATCCATAATGATATTAATGATTTGGATATCATATATATCATATATATCCATAATATACATGTATTTATAATATTACATAATCATTTAGAGGTAATAAATGAAATGCACCGTTCATGGATATGGTAAGCCGTACGTACACATGAACGCTACTTTCATTTCTTTTTCATATTAATAGAATTAAAAATAAATGAGAGATATGTATATTTTAATTACAGAATTATAATCAGCATTTATATGTAACATACATTATATATATCCATTATAATTATGTACTTATAATATTACATTACATTTGGGGATAAGAAATGAAATGCACCGTTCATGGAGACGGTAAGCCGTACGTACGCATGAACGTTACTTTCATTTCTATCTCATACATTAATGGAAAGAAATAATAATGATATAGTGGTATATTATAATTACAGTATAACATCATATATAATAACTTTAAATCCATCCTTTATACATCCCACATATGGCATTAATGAATCACATCACTTTGAGGGGGCGGTAGTCCGCACTTCCTTAAATGAAGATATCGCGTTTACCCATAATGGAAACCATAAAGGTATGACATAAATGAAAAATACAGAAGCTTAAGTAAAACATAAAAATATTATATATCATATATAAATATAGTGACATCTTAATGGCCACCTTTGAAGGTGTTATATGAGTGTTGAACAATCATCGTTTCGTGAGGCAGAAATTCGCCATTCACGGGAACAATATGTTCCTTAATCATTAGATGTAGTTGTGTGTAAGTTTAGCTCGAATACTTCTTATAAAAACATCCTAGTATATATAAGATACTGGAGTTGTTACAAAAGAAATGAATAAAAAGAGTTTATGGGGTTGGAGAGGCAAAATAAAACAAAAGGACTCAAGTGAAGACATTACCTTAAAATTGGGTAACTCCCTTTGGTTTGAGCTCAAAGGCTTCCTTGGGAAGACTTATACCCAAAGTGAGGCTTCAAGGAGTAAGATAGGGAAGTGGAGAGACAAAATGGGCAGGGGTTGGCAGAGGAAAAGGCTTTGGGAGTGTGGGTAAGGAGGTAGAGGTGGGGGCCTTTTATAAGAGGAGAGGAGGGGCACTCTTGTAAAGATACAAAATGTTACTTTATTTTCAAAAGAGTTTCGGATTTTAAAGGTCCCCAATTGATGTATTTCGAGGATAAGGTGAATAGGGTTCTAAATCCACTCATATAATAGGTTTTGGACATCTGTAGGACTTAGATATTACATTATCTTTCCATTTTATTTAAATCGTTAAATAATGAGGTCATCGCTGCATCATCATGATGTCATAAATAATTTAATTTATTTAATGTCTAAAAATTATATAAAAAAATACTATTACGTAGTAAATCATTTTAGATTTCCAATTACTATTTATAGTTAAAAATATGACTTGTATAACCCCATGTAAAAATTGTTTTAGTAAAACATTTCATGTTTGTGTCATTTTTACTTTAACATTAAATAAAAAGATATTTATGTCATTGTCCAACCAAAGTGGCTCAATGGGGTCCCCAAGTTAACCCATGGATTTTATTGGTCGTCCATGACACATCCAATGAGGGTATGACATGTTTCTAGGTCATTTAATTTTATTAAAACATTATTCTTACCTTAAACTACACTAATTACCTCTAATCGCGATTAAAAACTTAATAAGTTACTATTCACCAAAAAAACATTTTAATCCCATTGAACCACATTTTACTTCTTAATGACAACCATGTATGTCAGATTTTTGAAATTCAAAACACAATGATGGAAAAATTTCATTTAAACGGAAAATCAGTTTTTATAAGTACCACTTAGTGATTTCACTATTCATCAAAAATTGACGTTTTTCAGAAAATTACCAAAAGTTCACCCTAAGCTATATTTGATATTACGAATTCAAAAATGATGTTTATTTTAAAAAATTATGAACATATAATTTGCATTAATTAATTTAATAATTAATTCCCGTTGTCAAAACAAATAGTGTGTTTTTATGAAACAAAATGTATCAAAAGATTGACACTAGTTTAAGTCCGATTTCAAAGTAAAATTAATTCCAATGACCACTATTGGATTAAATGGTAAAAATATATTCTAATTTCACTTTAAAACCAATAAAAAAGATAATATAATCATATAAATAAATTATATTAAAAGAGTTTTTGAATTAAAATACAACATTTTTCACTATTCATTAAAAATTGAACTTATTTGAAAAAAAATACCAAAAATTTACGCAAAGTAAACTTTGATGTCCCGATTCTAAAGAAGAATTTTATTTTGTCAAATATAACACATAAAATTTTCAAAAAGTGTATTTTAAAGAGGTTCTCCATCAAAAGGCGGTTAATCGACCTTTTAAAGAATATTAGAATGTTTACGCTTAAAATTGGATTCATTTGCATTTTTTAATCCTCTAACATTTATTGTAAAAAGTAAAAATATTTGACAAACATATATAATCATTTTCTAGTTAGTTCTGTTCATTCCCGCCATTACAACAGCTAGGCGTTAACTACTATTTAAAATAATATTATTTTATTGTTAGAGTGCAATGTAAGATTCCCAAGAAACTCGTTGTTGTGTGTTGGGTACGCCATCGAGAATAGCATCCCCATTAAAGTAATATAAATATTTTATTCACAAATATGGATAAATATAAAAATATCATATTATTTATTTACCTTGGGTGTTACAAAAATGGTTATTTTCAATGATAAATATTTTTAAAATAAATTATATTTTAAAATTTGATTTTAAAAAGGATAATTATACATCCCTAGTGATTTTTTAAATATCTTTTTATGGAATTTATATAAATCAATGAAAATAACCATTAATTCATAATACAAAAATTATATATTAAATTGATACCATTAATATTAATCATATAGATTTGTTTTGAAATTTTCTACCAAGGAATTTATTTACCATCACTTCGTTGATTAATTTTAGAAATAATTTAATTTCCCTCAAATTATTCTCCTACCTATGGACATTAAATTTTTAATAAATAAAAAAAATATTTTTCATGGTTGTGTTTAAATCATAAATTGTATATCATTTCTAAATATAATTTTTTTATATTGATATAATTTTTATATCAGAAGGAATATTGGTATGTCTGTATTCCAAAATGTATAGGGATATTTGATAATAAGTCACATTATTAATGAATTAAATAAAGTATTCTATATATAAAGAATTATTTTTACATGAAGATATAAATGGGGTCTGGTTATAGATGGTGCATCAATTTATTGGTAGTCTCATTGGATGAATCAGAATTTAGGGTTATATAATTATGTTTTTACCCATTAGTTTTAAAAAGACTTGATGATAGATATTTATGGTAGAGGTATCATGTTATCGAGGCATTAGGTCCAAAAATTAATCATTGTGTTCATTTAAAATTTATTTATAATTATCCATGTGGTTTTATCAATGATATTATTAATATATGAATTTATTACATAATTATTTATTAAATTAATCATGTGCTCATTTATTTTTACTTTTCTTTATTGATTATTCCAAATACTCTTATAATTTTCATATTATTTATTAAATGGTTTTTTCATCTATATACATTTTAATATTGATTATGATCCATGAGGTTTTTGAATTGATATTATCTTAAGATTAACTTCCTTCTTAGTTAATTGATCTCAAGGAATGTATTTTCAGTTTGTTAAATTTACATATTAATTATTATCAATTATATTTTCACTTTCATATTATCTATGAATTCACATAATTTTTTTGTTGTTGATTTTATGGAATTTGGGATCAATAATTTACCATTCCAAATTGATTAGTCTTAATGATTCATTATTTGTTCCTCTGATCATAAATTTTATTGATCATTTTATCACTCCCTTATTTTTAATAATTTTTAAATATTCCATGTGGTTTCTATGATTTATGTGAAAGGATGTTTTAGAATAAATACGGTTATTATAATGGAAAAGTTTTAATTTATGTTTTCAAATTTTAATTGAGAATCATTTAAATATCTATTTTAGAAAGACTAAAACATTATTCAGTTCTTATGGATGTTATTACTTGTTTATTATAATAATATAATAATGAAGACACTAGCATCGGGTTACTGGGAAAGGGGTCATTTCATAACATGATAATATATTCCTTATATTTACAATGAGTAATTTATGTACACTCATTCCCGTTTCTTCTATAGATAAGGTAATTATGGAATCCAAAAAACTGAGTTAACAATGATATCAATTGATAATGTAGGTATTTTTCAAATGAAAGTCAATATGAAATTAGTGATTGAATAATCAACATCATGAAAATACATAGAAAAATATCTCAATTAGGGTGAAACAACCAAAATAATGTAAAAATCCCATAAGAATAAAATATTAATAAAGTCACTATCATGTCATTTTTAGGCACTTTTGCCCCCCATTTAATGGGTCTTACAATCCATTGGTTGTATAGTAGATGGATAGTGAAATGGAAAAGATATATTTGATTCAATATAAGTCAAACCATGAGAGGGTTTTCTCTATCTATACATTATTGGGTGATTCAAACTAGTGGTTATGTATTAAAATGAATAACACAGAACTTGACCAAACATAATATATTGAATAGGAAATATTATAGAAGATATTCTTCCCAAATTATTTTTATGGACTTGTTGATTGAATAATGGTGTAATGACCAGCCAATTATCATTGTATTGTGAATATAACTAGTCATTCCTAGGCCTTAAACGACATCCCCAAGACACCAAAGGCTAACAATAAATGCTGAATGGATTCAACTAAAAGCGGGGGATGATTTGACCTTTAAGAAATACACCAATAAACCAAAAAACCATAACCAAACATTCACTATATGATGCATTAACCAATAAAAGAAAACAAAACAACTTAATGTATCTCAAAACCACATCAATGTAAGAAACAACAGAAGAATATCCTTATATCAAAGTACACAACAGATACACTACACAAGACACTCAAAAGACCTGAAGACTCCATGATCCACAAGATCCAAGATTCACAATGTAATAATAGCCCTAACACCATGAGGTAGTACTAAAAAATGTGAAACATTACATTTTCCCCTGTCATGGAAGATAGCATAAGAAAAAGCACCAACGTTCCAAATTAGGGGTGAGAATAAAACTCAATAGATTTTCCCTAATGAAATTCCACTAGGATAGAAGTGTTTTCAGAAATAATATAAAATTGTTTATATAAAACAGTTTCTCAAAAATTATTTATTGCTAAATATAATCAATCATCCAAAACCATTAATTACCAAAAGAAAATAAGTGAAATTGAAACCAATTTTCCCATCAAGATATTTTTTTCATAAAAATCACAAATCAAGCTTTAAAATCATTTCACAATATCCCTTTCCTGGAATACCAAACCATTCCACATCCTATGAAACTTAACATGCATGTTATGTTATGACAGCTCCATTCCCATGAGTGATTTATCGGTGATCTACCAAGTCATTACAAGGTAATTGTTTCCCATGTTCCATTAACCCTTCGGCACCGAGCACAATGTCATATTTCATCCAAACCCCATATATGAAATTCACATGTGCTATTAACCCTTTTCACTAAGAACAAGGTTATATTTCAATGAAACCCTATATATGAAACATGAGCACAAACCAAATAATCCCAATAATCATTCCAAAACAACCCTTTCAATAAAAAAACCATTTTATTGAAAATAATTTCGGTCAAAAACATTTCAATGAAAAACCATTTCAATTCCAAACAATTTCAATAAAACTACATTTTTTTATAAAAAACCTCTATTTAAACCCCCTATTTTCATCAACCACTTTGAAATTACATAAAATCAATAATTTAAAATCAAAATTCTAAATTCATGAAGATAAACCCCCTTTGCACACCTATTAACCAGTTTCACGTAATTTCACAAAAACCATAAATCTTCACTAAATAAGATTTTCCATGATTTTCACAATGAATTTCTTTTAAATATACAAATATTAATCTATTCCAATCAATTATCTAAATAGTAGTTGATAGGGAATCCTTCTAACTCAATGGTTTTGACAAAACTAGACAGTAGACAAAGAAAGCACAAGAAGGTGGGCCGATTCTCAAAGAATGGAATTTGTTGTCTTATGCTTTCAATATCATGACTCAAAATTGAATTACTTGTCCTAAAAACATAGATCTACCTAGTATACGAACATATCCGACAAATAATGGAGATTAGAGAAGTAGATCTATGCAGATCCAAGAAAACATGACAAATTAGAAAAGAATAGTGACATACTTCAAGAATCGAATCAATATTCCAATAAATAAGCTTAGATATCTTCCTTTATCATGAAAAACACCATATTTAGCCTTAAATGACATTGAAGAACTTATATCTACCCATAGAAGGTGTATATAAAATAAATTGAGAAAGAGAGAAGAACGATTTTGCAGAAAATGGAAAAGAACCAAGAATATCAGCACTTACCCCAAGAATCGGGCTTGAAATCACCAAGGGATGGCTCTATAATGGATCCAACATGTTTGGGGTGGGATATCCATGCTTATAGGGAGACTAATCTCAAAATAGGGGTGTTTTGAATCCAATCCAAAATATATAGAGATAAAAATGAGTAAGCTCCTAGAAAATAGGATCTAGATTGGACCTTTGCGAAAGGATTGACCACATGGTTTGGACCAACGATATATGGATTGTGTGACCTTCATTTTGGTCCCAAAACTACATATAAAAACCCCAAAATCTCCCATACATTACATTTACCCCTTTTATAGAATCACATTTTTTGGAAACATCCCACTTTATAGAAACACCCCACATTATAGAAACAATCCACTTTATGGAAACACCACACTTTATTGAAACAACCCACTTTATTGAAACAACCAAAATTATGGAAACAACCAACATTATGGAAACACTCTATATTATGGAAACACTCTATTTTATGGAAACTCTATATATTATAGAAATCTCCATTTTATAGAAAATCCCTATTTTATGGAAACTCTTTATTTTATAGAAACCCAATCAAAGACACCCCATTTAAAAAACATGAGGAAATTGATTATGTGCCCAATACTAGGGGTTCTATATTCTCCCAACCATTTGTCTTTCCATCCTCAGAAATTTGAAAACCCACACAGGCCAAAAAGAGTTATGGACACTTCTCTTACATTTCCTTCTCACATTCGCATGTCTCTTCTTAAATCTGACCATGTTTCCATAAATCCCATAGTAGTCCGAAGCTTTTCCCACGCAAGACTTTCTCATGTCAATCCCTGATCTGCACTGGGATATGTACAAATAATTCATCTGATTCTAGCTCAATGTGATCCTATCTAGTCACATGGTCGGGATCAAGGTGATACTTTTTCAACTAGGATACATGGAACACATTATGCACTAAACTAAATTTTGCTAGTATTGCAAACTGATACGCCACCTCCAAAACATGTTAAATTATCTCAAAAGGGCCAATGTATCTATGAGATAACTTGCCCTGCTTCCCGAAGTGATGATGTCCATTCATTGGAGAGATCCTCAAGAATACATGATCACCCACAGCGAATGAAAACTCTCTTCGATGGTGATATGGATAAGATTTTTGATAACTCTGAGCTGTCTCCATCCTCTTTCAATCAACTGGATATTCTCTATTGTTTTTTGGACAATTCATGGCCCGACTAGTGATGTTTCACCTGTTTCCACCCAGTATAGTGGGTAACGACAAGAAAACCCATTCAATACTTCAAACGAATCCATGTGTATCGAGTACTGATAGCTTTTATTTTATGATAACTCCACTAAGGGTATATGATCCTCCCTTGAGCCACCGAAATCTATTACACAAGCCTTAAACATTTCCTCTAACATTGGTATCATCCACTCGAATTTTCCATCAGTTTGAGGATGATATGCCACTAGTGCAGAAAATGTTTTTTACGTCGGTTTTTTTTTTATTTTTTACGTCGGTTTCTAGCCGACGTTAATACGTGAGACATTATAAATTAGGTTTTTGACATCGGTTATTTAAAAACCGACGTCAAAAAAATAAAATCGCGATGTTTATCACGTCGGTTATTTTAGAACCGACGTGATAAACTGGGGGTGAGGGCGGTTTATCACGTCCGTTCGATAAGAACCGACGTGATAAACCGGGATGAGTGTGGTTTATCACGTCGGTTCATATAAAACCGACGTGAAAAACCGGGGGAGGGGGGTTTATCACGTCGGTTATTGTATAACCGCCGTGATAAACTAGGGGAGGCGGTTTATCACGTCGGTTATTCAATAACCGACGTGCTAAACCATTCTCCCGGCACTTTATCACGTCGGTTATTAAATAACCGACGTGATAAAGCATTCTCCGGGCCTTTTATCACGTCGGTTATTAAATAACCGACGTGATAAACCATTCTGCAGACCTTTTATCACGTCGGTTATTTAATAACCGACGTGATAAACTATTTTCCAGGCATTTTATCACGTCGGTTATTAAATAACCGACATGATAAACCCAATTTTTTTTAAACAGAATGCAGTGATCTTCTCTCCACCAGAATCAACCAGAAAACAAATCAAGAAATCGTACCACAAAAATAGAAGTACATCGAAATTACGCATGTACATAGATAACATATAAAACATACCCACTAGACAGCATCCACCCTCATTTATACCCCATGGACAGCCCTCCCCCACACCGTTGGATCCCTCACCCTCATGTATACCCCCTGGATAGCCCTCCCCCACCCCATTGGAGCTCCCACCCTCATGTATACCCCTTGGACAACCCTCCCCCACCCCATTGGAGCCCCCACCACACTCCTGGACTGCCCCCCGACCCCCGGACACCCCCAAACACCCCTCGACAACCCCCCACCCGCCTGAACAACACCTCCCCATCCCCTCACCCCACTTGACAGCCCCCACCAGACCCATGGACAACCCCCCACCCCTGGATAGCACTCCCACAGCCCTGGACCGGATTCCCACACCCCTGGACATCCCTGCCACCCCCCAGGACTATCCCCCCACCCCACCGGACATCCCTCCCAGACCGCTGGACACCCCCAACCCCACTGAACACACCCCCACACCCTTGGAACCCCTCCCCCACAGACCCAAATCCATACCAGAAGAACCATCAAAAGTAGACCAAAATAAGAAGTACAGAAAAATTAAACATTCACTTATATAACATTCAAAACATACACTGTCAACTTCAAAAAAAACTAAATCAAACCTAAACAACTACCAAATACACAATTAAAACGAAAATATTCAAAATTACATTTTACATTACAAACAACTAAAATTCAATCAAACCTGTAAAATAATTTGACCACTCCACTTGTACGTGTTTGATGTCTTCAGTAGTATAGGGTTGAGGGTCATCAAAAAGCTACAAATGAAAAAGAACATAGTTAACATGTATAATGAATAAATCAAATTGAAATATTATGGCAAAGTTTAAGAGGAAATCGTACCAGGTCAAAATTCACAACTGTCCCAGTTGTTATTATTTCATACATAAATCTTAACATATAATATCCACATTCGATGAGGCCTTGTTGTTCATGACAATTCTGTTTTGAATGAGTGTAAATTCAATATATTATTTTTATGTAATAAATCAAAAAGTACAAATTTTAAATGGAAATTTACCTTCGCATTTACATATTTGATCTTTGCATTTCTTTTCTTTGTGTTTTTTCGAAAGTAGACCCATGCACTTTTAGAAAATAATACGAATGAGGTAAATTTAAAATTCATTATAATATATAAAACTATTGAGAAATTGAAACTTACTTTTCCAATATATTCTTAAAACTTGCCCGCACATCACCATGAACAGAGCATATCCAATAAAGAGCTTTCTCCCTTGGGAAAAAAATCCCTAACATCCAATGATTACTGATAAAAGGAAATTTAATGTTAGTGGTTTTCTATGTTAAAAGATAATTAACTCTTTGAGAGAAATGTGTTTCATACATCTCACAAAAAGGCATCATCCAACATTGTTGGATTACATTATTTTCAAATCTTTCAGCAATATAAATCATTCTTTGTTCCTCAGTCAATGAACATGCTTCAGGGGAAATCAATTGCGGGTCCATGAATCCATATACTTCTATCAGTTCATTCCTCTCAAAAACTTTATAAAGATACCTAATACAAAACATATATAAGTATACATTTTTAATAAATATAACGCAGGGAAAAGGTGTTAAGACTTACATGGAAAAAATTTGCACCACGTTGATGCCCAACTTATCTCCAGTAACAAGCTCCATGATATTAGATTTTGTAATCCCCACACTTATTTCACGTCCACAAACATGAGATTCCATTGGAAACTCACAAAAACCCAACAAAAAATGTGAATATCTTGACAATCTACCAAGACCACTGGAATCTGTATCTGATCTTATAGCATGTTGTCTTTGTTGTTGTCTATACAATATTTCTTTACCTTTGAAGTATTCCTGTGAAAAAAAATTTGAGAATTATAGTAGTTTTCAAATGATAAAACAACTTTAATAAAAAAATAAAATAAAAGATATAAGATTCATACCTCTATGGTAATGAGTCGAAGAAGTCTGGATGGCCAAACTAAAAAATGGCCGATACTCTGTCCAACTATCGCCACCTCATCTGTAGGTATTGGTACCCTAGCTGATCTATCTATAATATCATGTACAGTGACCCTCTGATTCTCTACGTCTAATTGTTGATGATGAACTGTATCTCCTATACAATATTCCAACCCGTATGCTACTATATGATGTTGAGAATCATCAACATACAACTCGCAATATGTAGGAAGCTGCGGCAGAGGCGTAGGATAAAGAATGGGGTCTGCAGGCTGAGGTGGGGGAGTGGGAGCTACTGGCGGAGGTGGAGGATAAATAATGGGGTCTGCAGGGGGAGGTGGAGGAGTGGGAGCTGCAGTCTGAAATTGTCTTTTCATTTCTGCAAACATAGACTGCACCGAATCTCTAATCTTGTCTTCCATCGTCGCATTAATATTTTGAACTTCAGCCTCCAAGGATTCTATTTTTTTTATAAACCCCCTCAATGTTAGAAGTTGAAGAACGTGGAAACACGTTTCTTACCGATACACCTGTCAGATATCCTCTTACACGACCAGGATGTTCAGGCCTTCCCAATGCTGCAAATAAAATATCTTCCCTCCCAGTAGCTGTAAATGTCCCCTCTGAACTTTTCTCCTCAAGAGAGTCCTGTATTAATTAATTGAACATTTCTGTAATGATTGAAACTTATATGAAGAAAAAAGTTAACTTAAATAAATTAAATACATATCTTTCAATCCTCTCAGCTACGATTCTCGATTCTTCCGAAAGATATTTCCCTTTTTTTCCCTTCCGAGCTCTCTTCCATTTTTCATGTCTAGATGATGGGGATGGGGGGGCCACCTCTCCAAATCTTGAAGACTCGGCTCTTAGTTGTTGAAATTTTTCCGCTATCATTTTTTCTTCCAATAATGTATACCCTCCCCGAGATAAACTATGAGGGTATACATTTTTAGATTGGATCTCCAGATGAGCTTTCCTTGTTTGCTGTAATTTAAGAATAAGAAATCATTAACAAAACATTAATAAAATCATTTATATAAGAAAGTATATAAAAGTTTACATTGCCCTTACCAGAAATGACTCTTTTTTTCTACTTTCAAAAAACTGTCTCCATGTGTCTTCATCTATAAAAGGATATATACGACATGGATTATCATGACTCCTATGACCATAAAAGAAATCAGATGTGAGGGTTGATTTGAAATCCATCCATCTCCTGGCAGCCAACGATAAGCATTTCTTCCTGACTCCTCCAGTGTCAGGAATATCAAATGTCATCTGATAAAGAAGAGGTTAAACATATTATATATACCAGAAACATTAAAATAATGCTCAAACAATGACAAAAGATCTTACCAAAATCGTCTCCCACAACTGAGAGATAATCGCTTTATCCACACCTCTCCAATCATCATACAGAATGCTTACTTTGGTCTTAGCCTGAGTTGAAACAAAACTCTTAAAATCTTTGGCATTCGGACCTCTAGGAATATCATCATCATCAAACTCAACTACTATCCTCTGATCCTACGTACGGGCAAGTGATAATTTTGGTAAACGTCTGCAACCACGTTTACCAACCTTTGAACTCTTTTTCGTAATAGGAGCATGTGAATGTTCATCCCCAGAGGTATGACCAGCAATATGCTCCTCCCCGGAATCATGTGGTTGATCATCTGAATGATCTGTCATTATCCTTCAAATCAAAAAAACAAATGTCAGTTCACAAATATACAAATTCAAATATTTTAATACTACTATAATCAGAAAATAGAAAAGTGTACTAGGTTACATAATAGTAAACATTGGTAATATGGTAAGCATGTTAAACAATGGTAAAGATGGCAAAGATGGTCAAGATGGTCAAGATGGTCAAGATGGTAAAAAATGGAAAAAATGGTAAACCTGGGTCCTCCGGCTGGCCGGTGGGCAAGAGTCGGTTGGCCGGTGCCCATACCGGCTGGCCGGTGCACTAACACCGGCTGACCGGTGGCTCTGGCAGAATGCAATGCTTCTACCACAGACAACCGGCTGGCTGGTGGTCATCCACCGGTTGGCCGGTGTCACCAGGCAGTGGGCAAGCCTACTGCCTTGGTCCTCCGACTGGCCGGTGGGAAAGAACCGGTTGGCCGGTGCCCATACCGGCTGGCCGGTGTGCTAACACCGGCTGACCGGTGGCTCTGGCAGAATGCAATGCTTCTGCCAGAGACCACCGGCTGGCTGGTGGGAAACCACTGGTTGGCCGGTAGACTCAGCCTCCTTTTAAAACATGTTTTAATAAATAAAAAACTTACAATATCTAACATTTATGAAAAAAATAAATGTAAACAAGAAATAAACATATGTTACCTTTAATTTTAGGAATGTACAGATGGATTGTTTTCCCAAATTCCTTCATCGTGATCGTTCCTTATGGCACAAACTATGTCTTCAACATGATCGTCATTATGTTCTGTTAATATTTCCATTGAAGTAGGGATCTCACATAAATCAGCATATTCATCAAGTTCATCCTCACCATCATATTGTTTTTTCCCTTGTAAAACAATAGCCCACTACATATCTGATTGATCGACTACATAAAAAATTTGTTTTTCATGTGTTGCCATTATAAAAGATTCAGCTGTGTCTTCCAATCTATTCAGATTAACAAGTGTCATTCCAAATTCATCGTGTCTGACACTGTTGATACCGTTAAAACATTTACACTTAAAAACGGGAACTTTAATTTTAAAGTAATCAACCTCCCATATGTCTTCAATCACTCCATAATATGCATTTGATGCAGAAATTGGGTTTTTTTCCTTAGCACTCTAAAAATGCATTGCTTCTGCAAACACCAATACACCACTATTCTGAACTGCACTTCTGTTGTCCTGAGATTTTGTATGAAATGTATAACCATTAATGTCATAACCAGACCATGTTATCACATTTAAACATGGACCACCCACTATCCATTTTAATGTCTCTGATACATCTGATCTACCAAGAAAAGTCTTTTTAATCCATGACAAAAAAGTTTTGTTGTGCTCATTCAAAATACACATTTCTTTCTTCTTTGGATGACATTGTTTCAACTCATTAATGTGCAATGTGATATATGGTTGAGCATCAGCTATGTTCTTCAAGATGTATGATTCTAACTTCTTCATCTGTTCAGCTGACAATGATTTGACTTTCAAGCCGCGAATCCCCTTTCCCTCATTATTAACTCGTTCATAGCGAGATGGAGGCAAACCTATGTGTTGCGCCGCAGCCAAGTAGCTGGTACAAAACTATGCTACCTCCTCAGAAATATACTTTTCAATAATGGAGGCTTCAGGTCGATATAGATTTTTAACATACCCCTTTAATATTTTCATATACCTTTCGAAAGGATACATCCAACGAAGATATACAGGTCCACAAAGCTTTATTTCTCGAACCAGATGAATCATTAAATGCACCATTATATCAAAAAAAGTTGGAGGAAAATACATTTCCAATTGACAAAGTATTAAAATTGCATCCTTTTCCAAAATGTTCAAAGCATTCACATCAATCGCCTTGTTACAAATTGAATTGAAAAAATAACACAACTTCATTATAGTATTTCTGACACGAATGTGCAATATTCCACGCAATGCAACTGGTAGAATTTGTTGCATCATGACGTGACAATCATGTGATTTCATACCTATCAACTTCAAGTCCTTCATTGAGACAAAATTTTTTACATTATAAGAATAACCTTGAGGCACTTTGGTATCATGAAGACACTGACAGAAGCTAATTTTCTCCCTCTTCGATAATGTATGACAAGCCGGGGGAAGAAATGTTTGTCTTCCTTTAGGAGTGGGAGCTAACTCCAAACATATTCCCATTGATAGTAAGTCTAATCTTTCATTCAACCCATCTTTAGTCTTTCCTTTAATGTCTAACAATGTTCCAATCAAAGAATCACAGATATTCTTCTCCACGTGCATGACATCAATATTATGTTTAACTTCATGATACCTCCAATATGGTAGCTCAAAAAATAATGACCTTTTCTTCCAGATATGTCTATCATTACCAGATTTCTGTGTCTTTCCCAATGTCACGTCATGGTTTTTCACCCTCTCAAAATACAGATCATGGGATAAAGGTTTTGGAGCAGTATCAAATTCTTGTGAGCCATTAAATGCCTTTTTTAGTCTTCTATAAGGGTGTTCCATCGGCAAAATCTTTCGATGACCCATATACATTGTTTTCCTCCCATGATGCAATTGACAATAGGACGTCTGTTGTTCGCAAATTGGACATGCTTTATGCCCTTTAACACTATATCCAGACAAATTTCCATACGCTGGGAAGTCATTTATAGTGAACAGAAGCACTGCATGCAGTTGAAAATATTCCATTTTATAAGAATCATACACCCTAATACCATCAGCCCATAACAGTTTCAAATCATCAATCAACGGTGACAAGTAAACATCAATATCATTACCGGGTTGCTTTGGACCAGAGATCATTGTACTCAACATGAAATATTTGCGCTTCATACAAACTTCAGGAGAGAGGTTGTAAATTACCAATAAAACAGGCCATGAACTATGTGTGCTACTGAGTGTTCGGTATGGATTCATTCCATCTGTGCACAACCCTAGTCTGAGATTTCTTATTTCATTTCCAAATGTAGAATACTGCGCATCAATTTTCTTCCATTGTGGACAATCAGCTGGATGACGTATTTTTCCATCACATACCCGCTCTTCAGCATGCCATCTTAACCTTTTTGCATCATGTGAATTAGCAAATAAACGTTTGAAACGATTAATTATTGGAAGATACCAAAATACCTTTGAAGGGAGCTTTGTAATCTCTACATCACCCTGTGATTTTTCTTTCACCTTATACCGTGATGTCCCACATTTTGGACACTCTGACAGAAATTCATATTCCTTCCTATATATAATGCAGTCATTCGGACAGGCATGTATTTTCTTGTATCCCAATCCCATCGGGCATAATATTTTCTTGGCTTTGTAATGTGAATCTGGAAGATCGTTATCTTTTGGAAGAATGTCTTTCATCAATTGTAGCAGCTCTATAAAACTTCTGTCACTCCATCCATGCTTCACCTTTAGGTTAATCAATCTTAACACCGCCGACAGAACCGTAAAATCAGTACAACCGGGATATAATGGTTTTTCAGCATCACCATATAGACGTGCAACTGTCGGTTCTATCTCAATTTGTTCTGCTACAATATCGCGAATCATTTCTTCAATTCCATCGGAGTTACCATCTTGCGAATCATCATCATCAGTGACATTACGTCCAGTTTCACCATGCCAAATCCAAGGGCTGTAACTCGGATTAAAACCATGACATATCAGATGATCTTTTATCTCTCTACTTTTCAACTTCTTCCAATTCAAACATTTCAGGCATGGACAGAAAAAAATGTCACTACTTGGAACATTTCATTTTGCAAATTCCAAAAAGGTATCAACACCTTCCTCAAATTCATTGCTCATTCGATGTGCCGTAATCCATCTTCGACTCGTTATTACCTATAACAAATATCAACAAAAAATATATATTTTTAAGATAAGACAAAACATCTTTATATGAAAAAAATCATAATTTGAATGTAAAACAATTTAAAATATAAAACAAATCTTGAAAGTAGTAGTAGTTTTCATATGTACCCAACACCAAATATCTATACATCGTAAGTGTCATGTTAAAAATATGAATATAGACCATTTGTTTTATGTTTAATAATATTGTCTTATTATCTGATCATTCTGATTATATATTAGAATTACTATATCCTTTTGATCCGATATATAATCTAAGGACATTAATATTTCTTTAGAAAAAGTAATGTTAATATCATGGTAATGTAAAAAAAAAGTATATGTCGAACTATATATATGTAATACCAATAAAAAAATACATATGTGTTTGGCCTGGGTTTCACACATAAATCAACTCATCTCACAGATTAAATTTTTGAATCATCCTACATAATACTTATTTTTATAACATAGGGAATGAAAATAATAAAAGTTTTGATTTATGATACTCATTATGGGTAAACATGATATATATAAATATAATATATAATCTCATAAAAAGATATCCATGGGGGTATAAGAGCATACACAAAGCACATTATCAAAAAGATAAGTGATACAGTTCTATATAATCATAGATCATAAAATCTGAGTCCAAGTATAACAATTTTAGCATAACATAAGACATGATTTATATGATAGTGGGAACATGATTTAAAAAACCTTATTCACAAGATCACAACATTGGTATGTGGAATAACATAAGAGTGTGGCACAAACATAATCATCTAAGTCATAACATATGTCAAGGGAAAACATAGTTTCATTCACCTCATATTGGGATATGTTAATCAGCTTTCCTATAATTTATTATAATATTTCTTACCAGGAACATCACATAACACATTGGAGATGACTGAAAGAAGAAATGTATTATCAGACTCACCATGAGTCTAGAATGAAATATTTTATTGTAATAGGTATGAATTGATATTTTTATGAATGCAGATGAAAACAGATGATGGTTTTCTGATCTAGGAGTTCTAAAAATCATAATTTTTTGAAAAAATATTATGATGTAAGAATGTTGAATGAAATTTTAAGGATAGGTATTACCGATTGTACCTAGGCCAATTTCATTCATGAAAATAATTTTATGGACAATCATATTGAAAATATGATTTTAAGAAAATAAGTACTACCAATCTTCATCCAGAAAGACACATTCCAGCTAAGTAGGAAATAATAATGTTGCTGGAAGAATGGAACGTTACAGTACCACCCATTATTTTTCAGATTTTGCTGAAGCTAATCCACAATGTTTTAATAATCATTTGCGAGTTGAATGTTTCAAGTTGAATGAACATAATAACCATTTTCAATAAAAAAAATTCCACGAGATTCAAAAACGAACGAAAAGCACATCACGAATCGAAACAAAAACGAACGAAATAAATTCGTGGAAGGCTTACTTGAATGTCGCGAGTTGAGATGATAGATCCGAGAGCAGTGAAGAAGATAAACAATGAAGCCAAAATGAGTGTAATGCAGGCGATCGACGAGCCGATTACGGTTTACCGCACGAGAGAGAGACGAGCCGGCGACTGTCAATCGAAAAAATCGTAAATGACAGAACACAGGATTCAATTTTTTTAAATGCTTTATAACGTCGGTTATTATATAACCGACGTTATAAACTATTTTTTAGCTTTTTTACGTCGGTTATACTAAAACCGACGTAAAAAGGCTCCCGCCCTTAGGTTTTTTACGTCGGTTATCAAATAACCGACGTAAAAAAACCCCGCGCATTGGTTTTTTACGTCGGTTATCAAATAACCGACGTAAAAACCCAACAGGTGCGATTTGTAACGTCGGTTATTAAAATAACCGACGTGATAAATCTACTCGCCGCATTTTTACGTCGGTTATATATAACTGACGTAAAAAATGGTGACGTAAAAAACGATTTCTGCACTAGTGTGCCGTGTGCATAGTCAACTTAGTCCCAAGGGATTGATGTAAGGATATCCTGAAACAAGACTTGAACATAAGATCTCTATATGAGACTATTGACACAGGTACACCATGCCTCTTTACAACTTCTTGGATATATATTTTGATTGATCCTCCTCTGTATGGGTTTCATTAATAGGGATGAAATAGGCTGACTTATTTAGATGACCCACTAACACCCAAATGGCATTTTGTTTCTAGCTCGTTCATAGAAGACCTATGAAAAAATACAATTCTCTCTGATCCCATTTCCACCCTGGAATGGGAAAATATTATATCATATCAACTGGTCTCTAATTCTCTGTTTAACTTACTAACAAGCAATTCTCCATGAGACAAACATGGCCACATTTCTTTTCATGCTGCTCCACCAAAACTATGCCTTCAATGATTTATGTATCATCTTTGTACCTATATGTACAGCCCATCTCAAATGGTGGTAATAATGATGTATTTGTTCTAAAAAACCATAACTACAACCATCTAATCTATAAAACACAAAAATGAACCCCATCATGTTTCTAGCACTCAATGGTCTCCCCACCATTGAGTTTTGAACTTACATCTAGAGAATCTATATCAGATTATTGTGCCTCTATTATCATTTTAAAAAAAATAAAAAACATGTGTTGATGAAAAGAAAATCTCAATATCACCTCAGTCTTAAAATTCTACATGAATGTCGGCTAAGACCGACATCAACTGCCATTCATTTGATGCTTCTTTCACCAACTAAGCATATGAATTTTTTCTAAATGCAACTACCACAGAATTTCCATTCCCTAGTGTGTACATCGAGTCAATGTCAAACATTTAAAGATAATTTATCCATCTCCTTGGCCTGATATTAAAATCACGCTGTGAGAAAATGTGTTTCATGTTTTTATGTTCCATAAACACAGTAAATTTCTCAGCAAAGAGATAATTTATCCATGTTTTCAAATCATGGATGACTGCTGCTAACTCTAAATCATGTGTTGGGTAATTAATCTCATGCACCATCAACTTCCTTGAACCATAAGCAACCACATGATCTATTTTCATGCGAACACGGCCCAACCCTGATCTTGAAGCATCACAATACACCATGTACCCCTATCCTAATTCTGGAAATATCAAGATATTTGCCGATGTAAGCTGAACAATCATTTCTGAGAAATAATTATGAAATTCCCCAATCCATTGGAAAGGAGAATATTTCATTGTCATAACGATCATTGTTGAATTAAGTCATGAGAAATCACACACAAAGCATTGGTAGTAACGAAGTAGGCCATGAAAACTTCATATCTTGAAAAAATTCTTCAGTAGATTCCAAGAGATAATAAATTCTATCTTTTCAGCATCAATAGAAATGCCTCTCTCAGAAATGAAATAGCCAAGAAAACATACTTCCTATATCCAAAAATAAGACTTTACTAATTTGGCATACAAACAACGATCTCTCATGATTTGTAACATTGTTTCTAGGTGCACCTCATAATCAGCCCTTGTCTTTGAATAGTTGAAAATGTCATCCACAGACACCACAACAAAAGAATCCAAATATTGTAGAAATATCTAATTTATCAATTCCATGAAGACTGATGTTTCATTCCTTAGACCGAAAGGCATGAGTACATATTTTTACTATCCATATCTACTTCTGAAAGCATTCCTTACAATATCCTCTTTTTGAACTCTCAATAGGTGATATCCTGACTGAAAGTCTATATTGGAGAACCAATGATCTCCACTTAATTGATAAAATAGATCATCAATTCCTGGAAGTGGATATTTTTTCTTATCGTAACTAGGTTATGCATACGATAACCAACATATAGCCGAAGAGTTCCATCTTCTTTCTTCACGAACAAAACTGGTGCTGCCCATGGAGACGTACTTGGTCAAATAAAACCCTTTCTTTCCAGATCCTCTAACTACAATTTCAATTCCCATAACTCTGTTCGTTCCATTCTATAAGATAAAAGGGAAATAGGACTGGCCCTCGGAAGAAGATCAATTGTAGACTCAACTTCTCTTAGAGGTGGTAACCCTGAGATGTTCTTGGGAAAGACATTTTGAAATTGATCCAAAATAGCAGGAAAACTATTTTCCTTGATCTCTACCATTAATTCCAAAGTCAACACTATCAATTAGTAAGAGATCATTCACACTATTGGTGACCACAATATCTTTTCACCCTTCATTACAATCCTCTCTCTTCTAACGAGATGCTCAATGTCATCCTCAGTAATGAAACTAATTGTTCTTCTATAATAGTCAATATGAGACTTGAACATTGTCAACCAATCAGTACCCAGGATTGCATCCTAGAGATTCATATCCAACATCGAGAAGTCCTATTTTTTTCATCTCCATCAATAGTTACAGAACATTCTCTACACACAAAGGCTTGACATTCTCTTTCCTTGAGAAGAGTTTTTAGTTTCAAAATAGAAGGCCTCATTTCCAATTTTAAATGTAGAATGTCATCAACATAAGAAGAAATTAAGGAATGTGATGCACTAGTATCAAAAAAAAACATTCACAAAGGCAGAATTAAAAAATATCATACCTCTCATTGTAGATGGTACAGCCTGATCATCAACAATCATCTTCTTAGCTCCATAAAATTGCTTCTTCGCAATATTGTTCTCCTTGTTTCCTCTTCTAGGTTTCTCTAGTTGAAGAGTCATGGTATTTCTTGAGTCACCATGGCTAGCTCTGATCTGCTAATGAGACTGATTCTGCTTTTCTCATCCAATCCAGGCATATGATGCCTGTGACACATGAGAAGTGTCTCGAGAACCTGACCCTGGAGCACTATGACAATAGCGCTGAAGATTTCCCATCTTGCTGTAATTATGAAATGATCTAGGTTGTACAATACAATATCATTTTCTTGTGGTCAAGCGAACCACATTGAAAACAACCTTTTTTTATCTAGGGTCGTGGAGAAAGGTTTACTGATCCAGCCATCTGGTTATTATTTCCACTTGGACCTTGGAAATTGGTGTCCCTTTTCCACTTGTTCCTAGCGGTTGAGTTCCCACCATTTCTGGTAGGTATCATCATGCCTCCTCCCATAGATCATGAGACATCACGTTCATCCATAGTCACATTTTTCACCATCTTTGTATAATCTATAATATAAATTACTGCAACCTTTAATCAAATTTCATATCATAGCCCTGATTCAAACATCTGTGCCTTCAAAGAGGAACTTGCCGATATTTCTGGTGAAATTCATACTAAGTTCACGAACTTAGTCGCATTATCGGGGATAGAGAAACTCTCTTGTTTCAGGCTGAAGAAGTCCATCATTTTATGAAACATGAACGTGTGAGGATAAAACTGTTTGTTGAACAAATTATCAAAATCCTCCCATGTAAGACCTTAATTAAATTTTTACAACACCGCTAAATCCTACTACTGACGTGCAAGATATTTGAGCATATACATGGTCAGTTTGACATTTAGCTCTACCAGTGTGCTGATGAAATAAAAGATATGATTCGTCCTACACAGCCACACCTCCACCTTCTCAAGTTCGGAATCACCCCAGAAATTAGGTAGATTCAATCTCATGAACTAGATTGTATGATCCACATGATGTGGCTCATTCCTCCAGTTCCATGTGTCCAAATCTTGAAAATCGTAGATAATACTTAGAACCATCTCTTGGTTCAATTTTGGTTGAGGTGAAACCACATTCTCCATAGGTTATTCAGGTTGGTTTTGAAGTCACCTACCATATTCCATTTTCTAAACTACAAACATGATATGTTAATCTCACTCTCTAGAAACTGTTGGCTTAGCATTTCAAATTCTATCATATCAATTATAAAAACATTTTTTTAAAACAACCTTTTTCCCATGGTCAACCATTTTTTAGAGCACTTTACATTCTTTTGAAAATTAAACAATTATCAAAATATGATAAGCATTTTCTTTTTCAAAAGCATTCCTTTGAAAACCAATTCCATACTTTTTCAAAAATAAATACTTTTTTACAAAATTAATCATTCCTCGAAATGAGGTATTCACTCCTAGTGGTATGTAATTCCTCTAAAATGCATGGAATGATCGTATCATTGGCTAAACCCAAGACAATGAGATTTCGAAATCCAAAAAGTGTCTACAAACACATATTTACCCAACTCCCTGGTAACTTTATGTTCAATATAAAAGGGTTAGCTATGTCCTTTTATACTATACATTTCATGTTCTGACAATCCTACTCCATTCTAATATTCCCAACCACAGAATAGACAAAAAGAAATTTCATCTCGAAAAATAGGAACATTGATGACTACTTGTTAGGAAAGGAATGAACAAGATGATACCATTTGTAATGACCCACCAATTCTCATTGGATTGAGAGTATAGCGAGCCATTCCTATACATTAAGTGATATCCCCAAGATGCCAATGGCTAGAAACAAATGATGAAGGGTTTGAAATACAAGTTAAGGATGATTTAATCTTTAATAAATAAACCAATAAACTAACCAACCAAAACAGAACATTCACTATATGATTCATGAACAGATTAAAGACAACTGAACGATTTCATGTATCACAAAACCACATAAAATTAAGAAAAAATTGTAGAATAATGAAGTATCAAAGCACACCGGGGATAAATTGCACAAGACTCTCAAAAGACCTCAAGAATCCAGGCTCCACAAGCTCTAAGATTTAGAATCTACAACCATACCAAACATCACGAGGTAGTGCTAAACACGTGTGAATCATTACCTTTTCCCTTGCCTCGGAAGATTTCAACTGCAAAAGCACCAAAGTTCCAAAGCAGGGGTGAGTATAAAACTCAGTAGTTTTTCCCCAAATGACTTCTCTACTCATGCCACAAGGATAAAAGAGTTAGGAACAATTTTATAAAATAGTTTATATAAAACAATTTCTAAAAAACAGTTTATAACTAAATATAAACAAGTTTCCAAAACCATTCATTACCAAAATCATACAAGTACAATTGTAACCAATTTTCCCATCAAGATATTTTTCCAGAAAAATAACTAAACAAGTTTTAAAATAATATCACAATGTCCCTTTCTTGGCATAACTATCCATTACACAACCCATGAAACCAACAATGCATGCTAAGTTATGAATGTTCCATACTCACGACCAGTTTCTCATAAATCTAACAAATCATAATAAGGTAATTGTTTTCCATGTTCCATTAACCATTTGGCACTGAGCACAATGTCATATTTCAACCAAGCCTCGTATATGCAATTACTATGTGCCATGAATTGTTTGGCACCATACACATGGTCATATTTCAACAAATCTCCATATATGAAACATTAACACACACTAAATATTCCCAATAAAAATTCCAAAACAACTGTTTCAAAAAAAACCTATTTACTAAAAATCATTTCCGTCAAAACCACTTCAATGCCAAACCATTTCAATTTCAAACAATTTCATTAAAACTCTATTTTTATGGAAATCCATTTCTATTTAAACCCCCGTTTTTCATTAAATATTTCAATGTTCCGGAATATATTTATTTTTAAATCAATATTTAAAATTCATGAAACTAAACCCTCTTTGATGAACTATTCAACAAGATAACCCAATTTCAAAAAAATCACCACTAAAGAAAAATTTTCCATGATTTTCACAATAAATTTATTTTAAAAAAACCAATTTGAATCTATTCAAATCAATTCTATCAAGAGGGGTTGAGAGGGAATCCTCCTATCAAGATGGTTTTCGAGAAAATCGACAACAGACAAAGAACGCACAAGAAGGCGGGTTGATTCTCAAGGAACGTCCTTGGTTCTCTTATTTCTAGGAATATCACAACTCAAAATTGAATTTTTTGGCATAAAAATGTATATCTAACCACTATAGATTCATATTTGAGAAATAATGGAGATTAGAGAAGTAGATCTAGGATGGTCTATGAATACATGACAGATCATGAAATAATGGTGACATACCTCAAGAATCAGATCAGGATTCCAAGAAAGCAGCTAAGATCTCTTCCTCTATCATGAAAAAAATTGTATTAAGCCTTAATTGAAGTTAATAAAGTTATATCTACAAACAAGAGGTGTATATTAGAGAATACTAATGGGAGAGAAAGGTTATTTTGTAGAAAAATAAAAAGAACCCATAAGATCGGCATTTACCCTAAGAATTAGGCTTGAAATTACAATAGGAAGGCTCTAGGATGGATCCAACTTGTGTGGGGAGGGTGGTCTAGCATTATTACATGAGTAATATAGAATAAAGGGTATTTTGAATTCAAAAAGAAATATATATAGTAAAAACTAGTAATCTCCAAAAAAATACAATCTAGATTTGGCCCATGCGCAAGGTTTGGCCACTTGGTTTGGGAAAACCATGTATGGATCATGCGACCTTCCTTATGGTCCCAAAAATCCTTATAAAACCCCCAAACTCTCCCATATTTCACCATTACCCTTTTATAGAAACACATTTTTTAGGGAAACATACCACTTTATCGAAACGCCCAACTTTAAGGAAATATCCAAATTTATGGAAATAACCCACTTTATGAAAACAACCAACATTATGGAAGCACCAGACATTATGGAAACTCTCTATATTATAGAAACTCTTTAATTTATGGAAACTCTCTATTTTTATGGAAACTCTCGATGTTATGGAAACCCAATCAAAGATACATCATTTAAAAAACATGAAGAAATGGTTTATGTACCCGAATCAAGGGGTAATACAAATTGAGAATAAATTATTTCAATTAAATAAATAATTGGATGAGTTTTTTAGGTCATGTGATGTTAATTAAAAAATATATGAGAGGAATGAAATATTTTTTATCTCTAAACCAAAGAGAAAAATCATTCATTTAATTAGAATTTTAAATCCATGTTTTAATAGGTGTTATCCATAGGTGACATAAGACACTATGATTATATTTTTACATATAATTTTAATGTTGAGATGCAAATAAAAACATATTATATTTTTTTAGAAGTAAAATTTTAAGTGAATTATTAAATAATAATTGATGTTGTGGGACATCTTGGGTAATAATATCAATTTCCTGCATTATAAAAATATTATAGGCTGAACATTTTCAATTATATTAGGGGATTAGGTATGAGTTTTATGTGTGATGATGTATAAAACATTGAAAATAACTATCGAACTAATGATAATAGTCTAACTAATGAAATAAAAGATAAAACGGACCCAACTAAGGATCCAACTAAACTATAATTCTTCCACTTTAGAGAATTCTAATGTTTTCCCCATTTATTCTGCCAACCCCTGGTCTAATGACTGAATTTGGTGAAACTAACTCACAAACTAATGGAATAGTGCAGGAAATTCACCATCACTACCAATAAAGAAGATTCAGAAAATGTGGTGATGTAAGATAGACTTAATCACTTATATATATATATATAAACTCTATTCATTATTCAGGTATTATAAATTATTTTATATTGGATATTTCTTCATTGACTAGGTAAACACCTCCAAAAAATGAATATTTAACTATTAGTGAAAACACATTGGGACAAAATGTCTGTGTCAAGGATTTAATAATAATATCAGATTTAGTTTTAAGGTAGGATACATTAAATACATCAAATTTTTCATCCTTTAGTTTCATTTGACATAATATTTTGTATTGGCCTGTTTTTTGAACAAAAATAAAATTTCAACTATTTATATAATAAATATTTATTTCATGTCCATATTATCATATTATCACGTATCAAATCTAGGATAGTTATCAACTACAAAGGTATTGATGTTATATAATGTTTTTATTTTACCAATTAATAAGGGACTCTTTACTCAAATAATTAGTGTGGTAGTCCACATTGATGAAATTCTAATCATATGGGAATATTCTATTGTATTTCTTATTTAACTACCTGGTATTCTACTAGATGTTGTGGATATGTTCTCAGTTATTCATCTACCTAGATAAATCAATATATCAAAGGGTACATAATAATTTTATATAATTGAATTAGTGGAGTTGAGAAAAACCATTAATAGAAATTCATAAAAGGGTTTTGTACTCGTCGTGTTTCACTATGGGTTACATAGTCCGATTTGTCAAAAATAATAACATATCGATTGATGTTTACATTTATTTTCAATAGAATAATAAAATAATAATAATAAGTATCTTATTCTATTTATAGATTGTATATTCAATCAACCACATGGATCTAAACAATTCTAAAAGAATGACATTCATTCTATATATTATCAGTTATGTGTCAAAGGGGGGGGGTGTTTTCTAGACATCATTCCAAATAAGGTATCAAAAATTCAATTCATATTGATTGCCAATGGAATTTTAATTTTTCCTACTATCATAATTATTATATTTAATATTGTCTTTATAGACTAATTTTAAAAATTTGATGTTGTATTTATATAAACTATTCTTATATATTCATAGAGAATGGAATATAATATAGATCACATGTAAATTATGCTAATTACCTTGATAAAAGATAATTTGTAATCAAAATTTAGAAATTAAAAATTATACATACAAATTTATTTATTTTTGGGTCATATAATTACATATAAAGGAATACAAGTGAAACTATAATTGAATGATGTTATAGGGAACTAATCCAAATTGGAAATTGTTTCTGTGTTCTATTTTCTTTCTTGGATAGTATGACATATAAAACATTTTTGAGAAATTTCTCTCAAATATCAAATCCACAATCAGTATATACTCATAAGTAACTAATGATCACTTAGGTAGAAGAATGTGAATAATTTAAAATGTATGAAAAAAGTAGGTTGACCACATTATCTATACCTACATCACAATACATTGGTGAAGGGTTCGTAATGTAAATTTATTCTTTAAAAAGGTATTTCGTTTCATCTTTATATAAAAAGGATTTTAAAATTTCATATGATTCATGCTAATTAAGAAATCATCAGAAAAATTTCATTATGGATGATTTAGAGTTGAACACTATGATATTTTCATTGAATATTTTGGGTCAATTTCCCTATAGAGAAAAATGCGATATATATATAATAATTAAAATATCATAAAATCTATATTCACACATTTGGATGAAAATAAAAATCAATGGACCTGGTTAGAGTTTATTAAATATTATGATTTCATAATGCATTACCACCTATGAAATGAATATTATGATGATAGTGCTATGTGAAATAACGAAATTGAAACATTTCATAGGATGAGTTTTTAAAAAGACCCAATACTCAGGGATTTTCAAAGGATTAACCTTAACATTGTAATGGGGATAGATATGTCCTATATTTAAAAACATACATCCCAACATTCAATTGGTGAAATGATTATTGAATCTAAGAAAGATTATTTTGAAATAAAGAAAGAGATGAAGAATATTCTTGAGTAAAACACTAATAATGATGGAGAAATGATGTTTGGAACAATATTTTTATACTAAACAATATAGGATTAAAATTATAAATTTTTTATTATGAACATAGAACATATGTTTCTAAACAACTCGGAATTATAATGGTGTAAAACTATATAAATTTTTTTTTGGACAATATAGAGATATATATTATTGAATTTGTATCATGATTTATGGTATTCCATCATTTTAGGTTTTAATGAAAATTTTATAAGGGTATGATTTAAATATTACCCATAAAAGTATGTAAAAGGGATAAAATCATCATTGAATTGATCTTAAGAATTCCAAAAAAAATTAATGTCTATAGTGGTATATGGATTGCAGATCATCTCATAAAAAAGTTATCACATTTTATTTATATAAAATATGATTTCAACCTTGAAAAAAATTCCATGATATACATAAGGGATTAAGATATGATGTTTGAATTTCCACTATCTATTAAATGTAATTTAGATATGATATTCACCTAGAGGTTATATAGATGAATTTAAAAAGGTTTAGAGATATATAAAATAATCATAAAAAGATATAATATTAAGATATATGGTTAGTGATAAATGAAACTCAATAGTCTTGATTATATGATGAGATCTTATTCGATGGAACTTTAAGGGTTTTGGGATCAAAATCTACCCCTAAAAGAGTTAATATATAAAAAATAGTATCTATTGGATTATTATAAAGTAACTATAAATGGATGTGTATAGGGGGAGAAGAATGACCCCAATATACAAGGATGAAGTTGATGAGAATATGATCATATGTCCCGACCATGTCTATGAAATTATATAGAAGGTTCTATATATTTAGCAACACAGAAAAAATAAAATTAATAAAAAGATGTTGTAAAAATATAATAATCAATTTTATATAGAGTTTGAAGTTTTTAGTAATGTGATTCATCAAATATATCCATTATGTGATTTGTGTGATTTTTTAAGATGGTATAGAAAATACATAGATGGACATAACCCTTCAAGGACCTCGATTTAATTCAGGGTTGTAGCATATTACATGTCCCTCCTTTCACACCTTTTTGAAGTACATAATTTCTTACATTAATCTACTTCAACAAAGTACATAATAGATCTCTTACATGTTCTATACTAAATGTTTTTGAAATAGGACAAGATATCTTAGACAGGGAATAGTTGGAATAAATTTTGGATTGGAGAGGTTTGGTTTTTTGTAAAAATAAACTCAACTGATCAAGGATCATTAGAAAATCTGCAGTTTGAGGAGTTTGTTTTGGAACAATTAGATGTGATTATAGAAAATTAAAAATACATGTTTTTTTGATCTAATTATATCTAATTTAATAAAATATTTAGTGGGGAAAATACTAATGACCTTTATTTTTAATCCTCAAATAATCATTGTGTTTAATTTGCTTATTTATGTACATAACTAAAATAAAACAAATATGGACCATAATAATGTAGTTTTATAAATTTTTGGTATTAATAATTGTAACAAATTTACAATTTTAATTAATTATTTATAAAGTGAATAAATTTCAATTTAAATATTGACTCAAAATGTGATGTTATGCTAATAATTAAATTAATTTTTTTTAAAAACATCTTATTTTCAAAAATATTATAATTTGATATGACTGAATGAATAACAAATTTTTTATTGGCCCCATTCCAATTAAAACCAAAACAATTTTTTGTATAATTTTAATTATAAAATTAATTTTAATTTTTTAAAATATTTAAAAATATACACCATTTTTTAATTTATCGTGTTCATATTAGACTGTGGTTATTTATTGGTATTTTTTTCCAAATTAATTGTTTAGAGAATATTGGAAATACCAAATTTGTTTATGTAATAATATTTATGAAACAAATAATTGGACATTGAGTGTTTTTGAATAATTTTCCAGTAATTTTCTTTAATATAATGTATATGGAATTATTTTATAATAACATTATTGAATTTATAAACCCCTAATTATTATTTATAAAAAATATTGAGCATTATATTGAAATCTATTTTTGGGTTTTTCTGGTTAATTATTTATAACATGATGAAATGATATTTTTTATTCAATTTTTATATAAAATTGTATTAAATGAAAAAAAGTACTTTCAAATAATTTTTACCAAGAGAATTGATAATTTTGTTATAATAATAAATAATTTTTCGTATAATTTAATTTTTTTTCAAAATATATATTTTTTGTGGACTACATGCGCCTCTATAATGATTAATTTCCACATACATAGTATATTTATGAAAAAAAATGGGATTAAAAAAGTACAATTTTTGGCAGAAAATTATCTAATATTATTCATTTTATTATTATGGATTAAAAAAATAACTAAATGAAAATTATTTACCATACTATAATCCAAATTGAACTTTTAAAGTATGAAATATTTGAGTAAAATTTTTTCATATTTTTTAAACATGTGTGGAAGCAATTTATTGAGGATTTATTGGCCCATTTGTTCCCCTCACACCCTTTTTCCATTTTTTTCCATTATACTTAAATATTGTTATTAAATCATTGAAAAAAATGAGTGTTTCAAAAAAAAATCATTTTCTCCTATTATAAAAGATTACAACATGAAAATAATAAATATACACATAACCATAGAATTCATTTTTTTATAATCTTCCATCTTACTCTCCCGATAACACTCCCGTGATAATTATTCCCATATCACACATATTATTCATTTCACTTCAATTTGTTGGAGAATTTCAATGAAATATTATGCCTCCAACATATGTGCTATATAATTCTTATGTTTTTCTTCATAGTATAATTCATAAAAATATTTTACCATCAAAATGATAGGATGTATTAAATATAATTAATATATATATATGTGTGTGTGTTTTTATATTAGTGGTATAATAGTTATTTATTATTTCTCATTATATATAATAAAATTGAACATCAATTTCATATGTTTGAATAAAATCGACTCGATGAAAAAAATGTTTTCTTTATTTTCCATCTACCTTTTCATCCTCTTTCCAATATTAAAAAATATATTTCTATGTTTTACAAACATTAAAATAACATTAATAAGTATTTTTTTAAATGTATTTTTTACAAGAAAATCCTCTCTATATTTTCACAATAATTGAGTTAAAGAATGCTCACTCTTTTGTTGGATTAACCATTGATATGAACAATGAAATACAACCATATTATGGGTGACTATTCTAATTGAAATCAAATTTTTTATTGATCTTAAAAAAAGTACAAGATATTATCAAAAAATTATAAAATTCTAATTAAAAAAATCTTTTACCTGAAGATAATTATTATTAATGATGGGTATAAATAGTTATATATAATTATAATCTTTAAATATTAGAAATAATTATGGTTATTTTTTTGATACCGAATGATAATGAACATTTATGGAACTCAACGGTAATGTCATTGCAATTTTAATCTAAAATATTTTCATTGAGTATTACAATTCATATTGAAAATAATTTTTCTAAGGCATTGAATAATGATTGATATTATATACTTATTTTTATGTGAAAATAGATAATGAATGTTATTAATTTTCTATAATAATAGCCTTTACATTTTTAGAAAAAATTAAACATTTTGAAATGGGTTTTATTAATATTGCTATAAAATATTTTCTATTAATGATTTTCATGATTTTTTTTTATTATACTCATATGATCATTCACCCATGAAGGGATATTGAGATCACCCTTTACATTTTGATGTGTTTTTAATCTATTTTGAAAGTTAAGATAATGATCTTTATTCAAGGTATGTTTTGACTTATTTTTTACTTGAATTACTTTAAATAGTTAATATAATGCATGCCAAGATTTTGGAAGGAATCAGAAGTTTCTAGGTGGTATGGGACATAAAAATGGGGTGGGGGAGGTCATCAAATTAATATTTCATGAACTTCAATTAATTAGTGACTATCATGCATAATTATCATGTGGCTGGGTGAAGGGTGTAGCAGTATTAGAAAACAATTCATTATGTCCCTTAAGAAGGTTAGCATGAGCTCCTTAGTCTATTAAAATAGAATAACTTTCAAATTGTGCTTCAACTCATGTGGGTTTAATGAAAAACCATTTATTATGATTTCCACTAAGATAGAGGGAACCACACATATAGTGGAAATTTTTGAAAACCATGTGTATAGACCACAAACCTCTTAAAATTTGGTTTTTTAACGATTTCCCATTTCAAATATAAATACTTCTTTAAAAATGTTTCACCCAATTTCATCTCTAGTTGAAATGGGTGGAAACTAAGAGCTCTCTCCTTCTAGAAGGATCATTAATTATCATTTTGACAGCATCTGGACTGGTATTTTGTAAAAATCGATGCTCTAGGTAATTCTTTTATACAACTTCTTTCTATTTCCCCAAAGAATAATGATTTATTGCTTTTAATTCTTTTGGAGATCCAAAATAATATTTTCTTCACGGAATCCTCTATGTTGGTGTTATATGTTTTCTTATATCAATTTAATTTATATGCTTTCCTCTCTTTTAGTCTATGGACTTTATGTAGGTTTTCTATATGTAGTCCCCTATAGTCTTGAAGATATTATGGGGTATGTGGTTGTTATAACATGTTATGGTTATGAATTTTAATTTCAAACAAATGGAAAATTAATTTTTTTCCACAAATTAATCTCAGATTCCATTTATAGATATCATTGGTCCCATTAAAAATTATGTTACTAATATTAATTCTATTGTTGTGGTGTTCTAAATCACATGATAAAGGAAAAATGGGTTGTAAATGATAGGATAAATTGTTTATATAGTTATAGTGGTTACACATGTTGTTTGAAAGTGTTTACATGATATATATCATTATGAAAATGGAAGCTAAATATAGGATAAATGGTTAAAGGGTCATTATTACATTGTCAGATTGTTTTAAAAAAACATTAATGGATTTTAAGTGAGTAAATATATAAATATTTTATGTAGGTTAATTGGTTAATGGGGTTTATTTATATAGGCCATGTATATACTAATAAATGAAATAGTTGCATCATTGATGTTGTTATATGATGAAATATGCACAAATATTGGACCCTGAAAATTTGAGAATTGATAGATTAGATGGGAATGATGACTATGGTCTTCCAATAATCCCTAATGTGCATAGTGGACATGAAACACCATGATTACGGGTAAAGAAGATATAAATTCTTCTCCTTATCCATTATTTAAGATGTATTGACATGAATATCAAAATTTTTTATTTGAAATGATAGAAATGATGTTCTTTAATCATTGATAGGGTGATGGAATGAAAACCAGACACTAATATAATTTTCACAATGTATGTGTAGTTGGGATGGTGTATATTATTTTGTGTAATTATAATGATTAATGAAATCTCTATGGAGTTTAAAATGTTGATCCAATATTAATTTATGGACATTAATTTTAAAATAACTAATGATGTTTTGGGAGGTTTGGTTTTCATAGTATAACCGAAGGACCGAGGAGGCTAATTGAAAAAACGATTTAAATGTGAATTCTATTTATCAGGATATATTGGTTACTATTCATATGTATTTAAATATATAATAATTTCATATTATATATTTCTTTGTAACCCAATGACGGTGTCCTAATAATTTATACTCACACCTAAATCAAGTCGCCATGGGTGCTCAGGAAGATTTGATGGTTGAAGGTCGGGTTAAGGGAAAGTACCCTATGTATGATATCTATATATCAATCAAGGGTATGATACTGGATGGGGGTATGGGAATGATTTTAAGATCTATTTTGAGGATTTTTGGTGTGTCTTTATTTTCTCTTTTTGGGATACCAAATGCTTTTATGACATGACATATTTAATGTATTTTTTCATATGTATTTACAATGTTTTGGTGACCTATTATGAGATGAATTTATATTATTTATATGGATCATAATTACTATAGATATAATTTATTTTTTAATTTCCCTATTATATTACTCTCATAATTTGGGTATAGTATCCCAGACATATATCATTAGACCGTCATTTCCATTTTGTTTCTTATATCATTCAGGGAGGCATGCAAGATATCGTGTGGAGATCTGTATAAGGGTACCAGCTTAGTGGCATAAAGTTTGGGATGTTTTAATGTTTAATCTAAAAAGTCTTCATTTAGTAATATTATGTTTAGGGAAATGTTTATTGGATACTAAGATATATAATTCCTTGGAAATTATCATTTTTTTAGGGATAAGTAATCCAAATATAGGGGGAGCCCATTTATCTAGGGTGGGATTATTTTTCCTTATTAAAAGAAGTTATAGATATAGGTTATTTCAACATTAGTGATACGTTTTTTGGTGATTTTATTATTTTAGTAAATTTTTATCATGGGATATAATGGTACAAAAGTATATTTTACGTGAATAATTTTTGCTAATCATGGATTTATGCAGCATGAATCAATCTTTTTCACACACACAAAAGTATATTAATTTTTGATGGTGGGATGTTGAAATGATATTATATCATCCTTTTGGTGTTAATAAAAAAGTACCTAATAAAAACCTGAAATTGATTAATATGTGAAGTTTTCAATTTAAATTTTCAAAATTGTGTCAAATAAGGATCTTGTAATTATTGATATCTAGTCCACTATTTGTTATCCATTACCATCTATAGGTATGGTTAAAGATGTTTATGGTGTTCTGATGGTTTCAATTAGAATGGTGTATGAAACTTTTACAGTTTATATTTAGTAGTTACTCCTCCCTACCTTTATTATCGAAACTTTAATGTGAAATTTTATTTTTATAAGATAGATTTTTTGGAATTATAAATAAATACTATGATGTCAATTGTTTCTAGTTGGTTTACCAGAGGAAGTTACTTATAATTCTCCTCCTATTGTGGGATAAGAGCTATGGATGGTTCCCTGGGTAAGGGAAGAAGATAAGTAACCCAAAAAATTAACCTACATTATAATTATTATGGAGGTAAACCTAGGGTGGGATGCACTGAGTATTTTTGACAAGACTACAGAATTTCCACTTCTGCATCATGAAACATGTACTATTGAAGGTTTCCATGAGGACACATAGATCATTATTGAGTCTATCTAGTCTATTTTTTAATTCCTAGATATTCATAGGATGAAAAAAGTTAGGCTATCATTATATATTTTTTGTGGACAAGAAAATTTCTTGTGGGATATTATTGTCTTGTATGAGCAGTTATAGAGCGTAGTATTGAAGGAATTCCAATGATATATTCTCAGAGTAGATCTATCCAGATACCTTGAGGTAATAAAGAGCATAATATTTTATGGAGTTGACCCTATGGAATATTTCATTGATGAATTATATTTCCTATTTCACTGAATTACTACATTTTCTTAGATTATTTCTGGAATGAGGAAGTGGTAAAGAAGGATTTCTATGATAGACCTAGATGTTAAATCAAATCATTGGTGAACATATTCTTTTTGAATAACTCTCGTGAAATGAAAATTCAATTTAATTTTTATGAGAGAAATATAAATGATTCGTATTTTGGTTGAAAGGAAAGATTAGTTTGATGATCATGTGGTACATATTTTAATGGTATGAAGTGACTATATTATTGTTTTTATGATGGTAGTGTTAGAAATATTGGACTCGGAAGAGGTGAGGGCCTTTAGGGAAGTGGGTTGGTGGATTTATAATAGTTCAAAAAGCTAAGTAAATTGTGTAGTTAATTTCTTCATCATTGGTGGAGTTTTAGTATTATGAAATGATAGAGAACATTAATATTCATTAGTGGATCCCATATCTTATAAGTAGTGATGGTGGGAGTAGTATAATACTGAGCACAGTCGAGAGATTTGCATCCTTGTAAAAATCCAGCAGTTGGTGTTATATGAGAGATATCTGATGATATAGAGGACATGGTTCTATTAAAAAAACATAAATATTAGTAGAGAATCAATGTAAAAGGGATTTATATTGGAGAAATGGTAGAGGGATGAGTCAACTACAACCAGTCTAACCTACACAAAGTAGAATTGTTGATGGACCATTGAAATTCTAAGGAATATTTTTGTAGATTCTATGTTTGAGAGTTCATTATATGATATAATGTCTTAGAATAACTTTATATATTCTTTACATGTTAAAGTGTTGATTCTCATTTTGTAGTTAATGTTCAGAGTTAAGTCCATATGCGCACATTTTTGTTTGTAATAAAGGGTAATCTTATTACTATAGACTGTTCCCATGATATTGGTGGATAATACATCCTTTTTTACTTGTTTTTTTTATAATTATAAATTATTATAGGTCCTTATAGGATTATATTTTATTAATATCTTGTCAATTATTAACATAGGAATGAAAAATTCATCTCTCATGAGGGTAAAATATATAATATTCATGGTTAATGGGATATGCAATAATTCCTTATAGGTCCATTTCATTAAAACTAGATGATATCATATCCTAGGATTCTATTATTTTTCTTGACTATGGGGGAGTGTAGTATGTGATCTTCGATTTATTAGAGTACAAATTTTTAGATGTTTATTTCTAAATAATTCAACTGGTTACATTCTAAGAGGGGAATAGAGATTACTTTTGAGTTGATGACAGGAAATAAGAATGTTTTTCTAAAAACATTGAGGATTTTACAAATAGGGATGCATGATATTAAGACCTTATTAGATGATTTTTTATTAGTGTTTCATGCATCCATGTCTGTCATATAGGTGGGTCTTTGGTTTTTTTATGACATAAAATAGAATGCTGTGATTTTTTTTCCAATTATTATATGTTAAAATAAAATATGAATAATAAATGGTGTCCATTACCATGAATAGTATATCTTTTTTACTATTTGTTTTGTTCCTGTCTGTTCTCCAACAATTACTTTAGGCTAGAGTACCATAAAGAACGACTGAGAATGTATAATATGTTTCAGAAATCATTTAGAATAAGTAAAATATTGTATTGCTATGTAATTGTTTTTGTTTTGGATGAAAAATTCACCTCATATCTTTAATTCCATTCAAAATTGTATTATTCTCTCATATATGGTTCATTAGTATATGACGTTGTTGGTAAAATTTTAGTATACTAACAAAATCATGACAATTTTTCTAAACATCTTGAAATCATCCAAGGAACACTTAGTGAGTATTGAATATATAATAATATATATAAGTTACAAATCTTGAGTGAAATGTTATGTTTATGAGGCCACATCATCTTGGTGGAATGTGTGTTAGTAGACCTAGGGATGGTCAAAATGATTATCTATTTAGACCATCCAATTAATTCCTTAGTTATTCAATGATTTTTTGTTTTATTATGTTATTATCAAGGTTTCATCAAATAATCTCATCATTTCGATTGTCCAATCTATGGTTTTCTAAAGAAGTGTATAATGCTTTAATTTATTGAGCGTGTAAGAATTCCTTCTAATAGCTATAGTGGTGTTTTTCCACTACACCAATTTTGATCTTACCCAAAATAGGGGAAGAGAATACAATTTATTATCATGAATCATGGATCAGGATAGGGTAATTGCTTATGTATATTTATCAAGTCATATTTTATAGGTCCAGAAAACTAAGGAAACATTAATAGAACTATCCATTACATAATCTCGTGTTTTCCATGGTGATTTATGCCTTAAAATGAAGGTGGGAGAAATCCTATAGATTAATGATTTTGAAATTTTCACTTACCATCAGAGCCTTAAATATATTTTTTCCCTTCTGATATTTGGATATTTTGAAGAATATATTCATAGAGTACATACAATCTATTTATTTTGATATAGTTTATATGACAGAATAGAGAAAAATCTGTTTAGATGTGTTGTGTCTGGAGACACTAACTCAAGTGATTCCGGAGTCTAGTTCCAAATGTAATATAATATCCAGGCTCAATTAAATGCTTGTAAGTATTTAGGAGGTGTATGTAAAGTTGGAATTCATATATTTTTCATTCATTCCCAGGATTTTGAATTAGATCATGAAAAATAATAATGGGGATTTGTAGTTCCTATCTAGTTGGGACAACATCTTAGATGGTGAGCTACCCCCATATTGGACTACTCCTGAGGAGAGATTATCCATGTCCGTGGTTGTGTAACTATTCTTACATGTACGTGGGAGGAGATTATCCATGACTTCCATTCATCAAAACCGAAAGTGAATCCTAGTGTAACCAAAATATACCATGATAATTTTTGATATAAATTGTTTCAATGAATGAATAATGATACACTCTATTTTTTGACATGATTCTAAACATTTTAGTAGGAGAATGTTGATAATCAGTGACCATATATAAATTTAAAGGCATTTACCATTCTATAATGAAAGTGGGATGATCTTAAAAATTATTTCCTGGTGGTTTTACCAAGGACTCCCTAGAGGAGTAATGTGATTTGGTTGATTATAGATTTTTTGAAAAATATGTCCCACCTATTTTTGGCTTCATAAAACATTCACTATTGATAAGTTAAGAAAAATTTATGATTGTGAGATAGTAAATGTTCATTGGGTGCCTTTTTGTATCATTCTAGACTATGATATTTGTCTCAGTTCAATCATATGGTATGGTTTTCCAATGTCTTTTAGTACTCATATGATCTTGAGTATTGATTTTTACCCACATATGGTTGAGCTATTGAAATATGATATCCATGTTCTAAAAAAATTGTTGAGGGAATGTGACCTATAATTTATTAGGACATGCGATAAGATCATTGGATATATTGATATTTCCTATAAAAATGTTATTAAAAGACTATCCTTATGGTACAATATGAGGAAATTATTTTTATAAAATATTGATCAACCTTGTACTATATAGAAGATGGATAATCAATGTTGTTAGGACTAAGACTTTTGTAGTATGTATAAAATAATTTTTATTCAATGTTGAATCCTATGTGTATAGGCTATACTAGATAGAAATAATACAAAGATTGAATTTAAATAGATATTGATTTTATAGTGGGTGACCATGTGTTTCATCAGGCATCGTTAAGATTGGGTCACCATCATTTTCAAAAATAGGGAATGACGGAGCATAGGTTTGTGGAGAAATTTGAGATTTTTGATAGGATTAGAAAACCAGCATACCATTAATGTCTTCCATAGTGGTGTTGTTCTTTGAATAATGTTTTTTACAAACCTCAACATTAAGATTATAACCCTGACACAACTCTTGTGATTGAATTTGATGATATTTAGCTTGAGGACTATGGGCCTATAGAAGAGAATCTAATTCGTACTATCAATCATTTTAATAAAACTCTTCTAAGAATGGTTTTGTCACTACTTTGACTTCTGTGGATGTATGGATGAGTACGAGACGAAACATGAGAGTGGGATATTATGGTATGGTCCCTATTTCCCAAATTCATTAATTTTTATGCATACTGATGATTGGGTTACTAAGTCAACTAAAATATATAATAAATTTGGTTTCTTATAAAATATTTAATCTTTGATAATGTATTTCATAGTTTAAAATATAGTGAAAATCCCATAAAATTTTTAATTTAATGCATCTCTAGAGTTGGAAAGGACTCATGGGGGTTTTGGGGCTTCAATACATGAATATGGGGTAAATGATTCCATAAAATCTAAGGTGCATAGTGGGTGAATGGTATTTGATGACCATAGAAAAAATAGTGTATCCTCGTGAATGGTGTATTTTTGTTATAAAGCATTGAATGGTGGCTCAAGAGAGTATATGGCTTGGGCCCCTTAGATAATGGAAACCACATTGTGATTGTGCATTTTTTTAAGCAGTGATATTGGCCAGTGAAACCATGTATCTCAATATCCTCTAAAACATAGAGAGACACATGGATAGAACATGGATTACAAAATTTTATGCCCAAACCATGGTCCTTAGAAAATTTTTTCACATTACCATTTTTCTCCCAAACATAAATTCTTGTTGAAATATTTTTTACCCCACTTCTTATCCAATAGTAAAGGCAGAAAACAAGGTGTTCCATACTTCTCTAATGATATTTCTCCATTATTTAAAGGTAATTCGTAGTTCTTTTTTTGTGATTCGATAATATGAGTTTTTCTAATAGACCACTCCATTATATATTCCCAATGAACCACAATTAGTTGTTCTCAAGATTTCATAAGCTTGTAACCCTTCATTCTCAAATAAATCCTTGGAATTGTTGTCATTATCTATTATTGATCGAACAAAGGGCCATGGTTGGGCATGTACTGGCCTATGATCATGAGGTAGGAATCCTAAAATATTTCTACAATGGTATTGATTTTATTCTAATGTATGGTATTATGCTAATGAACCCCCTTGAATTGTTTCTTGGTCCATGACTAAGACATGTAAATTGAGTTTCAAATTGATGTGTGAAACAATTCATAGATCCTTTTGGGTCTTTTTAAGATTATGAAACTGAGTATAATTCCCTCATTTGGGTGTGTGAAGTCGCTTGATGAATGATAAATGATGTGAAATGATGATATGGATGGTTTACTAGATTATCATGGTTTCATTACTTAGTTGAATGAGTAGGAACAATATAAATGTGTTATGATAATAGATATGAAAGACAGACGAAAAGGCTAATGGTGTATGATTATATTGGTTAATTGTTTTAAATAACAATTAATAGTTAAGTTATTTGAATAAATGGTTGAAAGGCGTATTTATAGTAATTTGTTAACGACGTTTTCTTAAATAGAACTTGTGAATGATTATGAATTGATGAAATGATTAGGAATAAAGAACATAACATTTGATATCTCTGAGATTTGAATGTTAGAAATGACACTGCAAAATAATTTGTGTGATTTTTGAATACATTTTAGTTATCCTTGTTGTAGGATCATCATAAATAATACTTGACATCCTTGATTTAAAGTAATGGAAATGGAATTCATTATTCTTATCTAGGGTACTATCATAAAGTCATAAAATTACTAGAATTTTGGCATGGTAAGAAAAATGGGGGTTGGGTACAATAGAATTTGTAACTGAATGGAATATGAAATTATACATTTTGTCTAAAATTAATTAAACCCTACTTACTTTGGGATCAAAAAATCACCATAAATGAAGGAAGTTTAATGGGATGGGGGATATATTATGACCAAAGGATTTAATTGTCTAGTTGATAATGTGTTTTAAAAAAGAAAGATGATTTCTTCGATATATTTTTTTTCTAATAATATTTACTTATTCCTATATTGTTGTTCAATTGGATAATTATTTTGACACTATTCTTTGTGTCATATTAAGAAATTCTCACACTGTGCTTAGGCTTCCATGGAAAATGGATTAGATTTTATGGTTGGAAGATAGGATATGTGAAAATTCCCTATGTTAGATAGTTGAGATGGGATCATGTGATAGGGCATAGAATATGGAACAAGACATATTTCGAGACCTATTTTAGGGAGCCTCAGTGCATTTTTATTTTGTTATAACTGTATACATGATGCTTTTATGTAATAAAAACATCACTATATTGGATTGCAAGAATTTATCTTGTTTTTTATTTCTTGATAAAATATGGGGGGTCATTTTTTTGGAATTAATTGTATTATTATGGATTTTTTTATTATCATTTTTACTATTTTCTTGCACTTCTAAAGAGGGTATAGTATACTTATGTATATCATTAGAAACTTAATTCAAGTCAAAATCCTCTAACATATATGGATTCATTAATGTTCTCATGTGGTGGATTACCTTGGGGCATTGATTTAGTGGCACTTTGTTTCAGTCATTATATATAAAATATTGTTATGATATCTTATGATTTCTCATGTTCATGATATGTGTAATTTTCAACAATCCTATTATTGTGTTTTTTTGAGATGATGATGACTAATTTTAAGTGGAACACATATGTATGGATAATTATCGGTGGGTGTTAAATCAAAAATTGATTCATTGGTTTATATTTATTATCGATGATATATTAAGGTGTGGATATGATGTTTTTGTTCACATAATTATGGGATGGTGGGTTTCCACACATTCTCTAACTTGGACATATTGAGTTTGGTTACCAAAGTGTTTTATTAATATGTTTTCACATACAAGTTTTCTAATTCTTATGGTTGTTCCCAAATTCCAGGTTTTTCAACACATTATTCTAAATTTTCTATATTAATTTAATTTCTATTAAAATAAATGTTTTCACGATTATGACTAATTTCTAACGTATTTTCCACTTTTATATCACAAAAAAATGTTATATGGCTATTAAGATGTTTTTTTATAAAAGTCATTAATTTTATTCTTCCATGATGATATCATAAAGATATTAATTTAATATTACATTTTTAATTATTATAATATATGATTTTAGTCATTTATTATAATATTTATTCAGTCCTCAAGTTAACATTCATGTAATGATATTTTTTTCATTTTATTAGTTTGACCTCTCCCATTTCCTAACATTTAAAATCCATTAGATATAATGAGGTTTATATAATTTGAGATATCATGAAAGCACTATATAATATATTGGTTGTGTACGAATATTCAAAAGTGATATAATTAAGAATTTTAGGTTACTAGTTTCAAGTAAAATTTTCCTTTCCATCTTTGTTTTTAGAGATTTTTGTTATATTTATTATTTATATAATATGTTAAATGATTTATTTATGTAATTTCAATATAGAATTACTATATGACCTATGAAATTTTCAACATGACGAAATATTTTTGATACCATAAAAACATCATATTAATCATTCATACAAGATACAGAAATGGTTTTGACATGTTCTATGTTTTATTTCATTTAGAAAGATGATTGTTAAAAAAAAGTTTCCCTGATCAAATATATGAAGTATTTTTTTCATGGTATTTAATGTGGTTGGAATGTAATATTGATGGTGGATGAAGACGATATGATATTTTTATATGTTTTAAGGTTGGTAAAAGTATTTATGGATGACTTTTTTACTATATATTTTATTAGAATAGATCTTATATTTTGAGATGGTGAAATTCGAAAGTATTTACAAAGTGTCATAAATGATTGGAAAAATAAAAAACTTAATATTATCAAACCAATGTTACATGATATATATTATAATGTTAATGTCGATCCTATGATCTGTACATTGTGTTCAACAATAACAGAGCTAATGATAAACGAGTCAGAGGATCATTCTCAATGATGTAGAAGAAATCGAAGAAGAATACGAACTAATATTTAAAAGAGAAACATGAAGCAATCCATGATAAGAAATAATTATATATTGATGCCTATTATTGAACATACCATAAAATTTTTAAAAAAATATTAACTATATTATTATACTTATAAATCACAAAAACTATCAAATTATTTGTATTCTAGGAATGAGATGGATATAACCTTCATACAACAAACTGAAAAGGCAAAATTTTCTAATAGGATATGGGAAATCATGTTGTGATTATATTATTAGATTGACTAGATAATCTTATTCGGTATTAAACCTTGTAAAATTTGTTTTTCATCTAGGTTTACTTGACTATTGTGATTTAGTAGATTCATTTCACTCAAAACATTGGTGAAGGTTGTTTAAAAATAATAAAACATAATATAATAAGAGTACTAATGCACCCCCCCCCCCTAAACGGTCACATTTATCAGGACAAGTATTCCAGGATATCCTTTTATTTATTGATGTAAGGATGAATAATAATAAAGATATTTTTGTATTATTTAAGATGACATAAAACAATAAAATTGATTATGAATATATATATATATACATACTAACATGAGAGAAACTATAATATATTATCGTGTTGATATTTAAGACATGCAATAATAAAGAAGTGTATTTACATAGATATAGTAACATACTGGAACTAGTTGGAGATCCTATTCTTGATGTTCTATAGAAGGAACCCCTGTGCACATTTAGGGTCTAGAAAAAAATCCTTTTAGTTATAGTAATCTATCTATAAATTGTAATCCATTTAAGAGACAATGAAACTATAGTGATTCATCATGTGAAACCTTTCATGGTATAGTGAATGCATTTCTAGTGGTATAAAATTTTATTCATTTTCATAATATACCAAACATATTCAAATTCTGCAAAACCTAAAATCCCCAAATTAATTAACTTCTATCTAGTCAATCCTTGTGATAAAATCACCACCATCTTTCTTATTCTATTAATGTATTTAATATTGGTAATGTTAACAGTTTAATTAATTATTTTTTGGAGTTTTTAAGTAATCAAATTTTTTAATATCAATAGAGAAATTATATAGTTTATTTTCACTAATTTATCCCCACTATTAGTGATACATAATTACATAACTAGGTATTTTTATTGATATCATATCTTGCGAGGTTTATGATGAATGAAAATATATGTATATTTAATTGGATGTGAATATACATTTAGTTAATATTAGTTGTTTTCCAATATTAAATGATAAAAAATTTCATGGTTACAACAATTAATTCAAAATTTTGTTCTAAATCATGGAAAATAATATTAGGATTCCATCATAGAAGGTTTTACTACATCATATAATGATTCCTCTATGATATTTATTCAAAATAATAATTTTCATATTTATAGAAATCTAGTGTGACAAATTTTGATGACATTAACTGAAATCATTTTCTTAATGTGATACAACTCAAAATTTTCCAATAAAATTTTAAATGAGACTGATGGAATATTTTGAAAACTATTGATCTTCACTTAATAGGGGTAAAAGAAATTTGTAGTATTAACAACGCTTTTGGAGAATTAATCCATGAATTAACCACTATAAAACAAATAAGGATACTTCATCATTGGATTAACTGAATATCTTATTCATTAATTGGATATATTATATACATCTTAACGATGAGAAGTTTAATGACCCTATTTGTAACACCCTCATATTCTGGGAATTTTTTTAAAAAAATTAATATAATCATTTTGATATTTTTCATTTCACGCAACACAATAATTAGTTTATTTTAAAGAAAATCACTATGTTTCTCTTATGTTATAAGAAAAAAGAAGACAATCATGCACTAAATGAATAATAAAACTTGTTACCTGTAAGGAACATCGAGGTTATCTTTCGTTACATCGACCAATGACATTCATTGATGTCTAGTGTAAAACACATGACCGAGGATTACCGAACAATAATATATTGTTAAAATATTTTTTAATATAAATAGATATAATATAGATGATAAACTAGTTGTTATGATTAGTATAAAATAATTTATAAAAATAAATCAATTTTACAAATATAATTTGAATTCATAATATACTAATTAATCAAAAATGAATACGAAAATAGATTAAATGTAAACGAAAATTTTATTCTTATTATTGTCAGAAAGATTTTCTAGCCTAATAAATTATATTAATTATAATTATTGAGTGATATTAATTTAATATATATGTTATATTTTGAATCAAATATTTTCCATAATCATCAAATATACTTGGTAGATATAAAATAATATAAAACCCAATTTTACGCTTAAAACCTTAATATTTTTATAAAGTTAGTTTTACCTCTTTTTAACGGTGATACCATTTTAAATCAAATTTAATGAAATTTATATATTTAATATATAAAAATAGATTTTATCATTTTTACGAATAAAAAAATTTTAGGATACAATTTTGTCATTTTTCAGTAAGGTTTCTTTTATAATGGATAGTTAAAAATGATGAATTTTTATTCAATACATCTTTTTAATATAATTTATTTATATTTATAATTTATAAATTAAATTGGATTAAAAGTATTATTAGATAATATTTTTATCAATTAATATAATTATGGTAATCTTACCCAATTTCACAATGAAATAGGCAATAAAAAATTTGAAATTGTTTGATCAAATTTACATTAAAAACCTATAGTGTCATCCCTTCAATGGTATTAATTTTAAATTTATTTCTACCAATTCTATGATTATTATTCGAAAAAAATGGATTCTATACTTTAACACAAAATAATTTCTAATTTCTAATTAGTTAGACTTAGTTTTCACAAAAAAAAAATTAGTTATTGTATGAAAAATTAATTACATTGGTTAATGTATGATTAAGCTTAACTAAGTGATAAACCTCAAAATTATGACCAAGAATGACATGAACAGTTGTGAAAGGGCCATTTTATAGCCATATTTAAACCCTATTGTCCCTTCTCTAAAATTTTTATCATTATTGGTTCCAATTTCTAAATAAAAATGTTGGTGTAATTATCCCTTCAAATATTTAAAAGAGTGCCCCTCCTCCTCCACTATAAAATGGTATCCTCTCCTCCCACATCCTTACACCATACAAACCGCTTGGATATCCCAAAATCTTATCAAGTAATTTTATAAAATTCCTACCTTCATTTTAAAATCATATCCTTGGGAATAATTCAATCCAACAAAACCTTTTGGCGCAACACAAAGGAGTTACTCGATTAAGAGGTATTTTCATGTCTCAAGACCCAAAATTTTATTTTCATTATCAACACATCCACTATTTTTTTTAAAGTTGACATGAACTGGTTTCCCAGTTCATGTCCAAGAAATTTATTAAATCAAAAAGGGGGTACATGACAATTTCGAGGTGTAATGCGCTTACAACCTCTGGAATTTAAAGAAACCAATAAATAATACAATAAAAACCAATGAGAAATGCAGTTAGACAGCCCTCCTGAAGTGCAGCCTTGCTGACATGCACTGATCTTTCAGTCCTGCTACAAGTAAGTCAAGAGTCCATGGGATAGGCAGGCAGTTCTATATCTTGGTGAAGACATAGAAAACCACATTCCAAGTTGCAGCAACTCCAATCAAGCTCCAGGGCACCAAGGTGAAGTCATGGTGAGGTGAAGTCATGGTGAAACATCAAAATCCACTGGCAGGGGTCTTCAGAAATTTCTAAAAACAGCGGACACCTACAGCCTTCATGAGATACATTGAAAAAATGAGTATACCGCTCCTTATTTATACTGATGTGAAGACAGAGCAATATTCATCTTCAAAATCGAAGCACAGCAGTCCAATATCATCTGGGTTTTATCATGGTAAACCACAGCAACTAAGAATATAGGAGTGGGAGTGATGGTTCTACCATGACCATAGAGACTGTGTGGTCCGGCAATCATCCCAGTGAGTTATCATGCTTCTCCTTGTATCATTAATATACTATGATGATTTTATGATAATTTTTAGACCTACACTTACACACATATCTATCTAATGGATAATGAAGATTCAATTTATGTGTACAGAGAACTATCACCCACGAAACATGGTTTTTTCATTTTTCTTTACCACCTATCATGTTTGAGATTATGATGAAAAATTGGTTTATATATCTTATATATTATATTTATTATGTTTTTAATCATATTTAATAAATTTAAAAAAGATATCTTTGTACATTCCATTTTTTGTAAATATGATAATATCATTTAAAGAAATGTAGACTACTGCCACATCAAAGTGGTGTGATTCATTCACACACATCATTAAATGTATTAAGGGTGGTTTTAGTAAATATATTAAATCTATATGATATTAATAACATAATATAATATTTTTAAATATATATACAAATATTCCATTTACCTTTTTCTTTCAATATGATAATAAAATGGAATCAATACTTATGCAAATGTACATCTTACCATGTCCATGAACAATGTATTCCATTTCATACATCTATATTCTATAGATTATTATAATACCCATAAAATTATTATAAATTATATTTGTATCATTATTTACTTTCTATAAATCATCATATAACCATAATGACCAAAGATGTATCAAATTGAGACACTTGAAAAGAAGAAAGTGAAGATCAGCTAAAGTGAATCCTTAACATTTGATGGTTAACAAGAGGGTAATGTAAAGTCATAATAAAAATATATATGGTATTAGATATAAGAATATTGTTCATTAAAAATGTATAATAAATTTACATTTATTATAATGGAGGTCTTAATGTGTACAAAAGCACTCAAGACAGAAAGTAAGAGGATTTTATTTTTATTTTTTATTTTCATGGGATACATGGCTTATCGACCACTCACTTATTTTATTTTGGGTATATGTTGAACATTAATGTATTATATTCATATTATAATTATATTAATAGTTATTTATATATCAATTTTATGATCTTTATCCCATGGGGGTTATCATTCAAAAGTTAGCAAATCCATAAGCTAGTTTTGTCTCAATTTACCTTCTTCGAGACATATACCTTGTTATGAACCAATATTTTCATATGAGGTGCACATAATACCTATGACTTATAATATCACAAATATATTAAAATTTATGATATTTTAAGAATCATGTAATTTAAATTCTATACATGGTTATTATTATTAAATGTTACAAAGTGAAAAGAGTTTGTTGAAACAATCCCAAAGCTTTTAAAAATTATATATGACTATGATTCCTTTGATGAAATTGTATAATCCATATCTCAAGAAAATTCATGAATTATTTTATCCCATAGTTATCTAATATTTTTTAATGTATTGATTTAATTTTTATACTCTTTTGTAGATAATATATTTAAAAATGTGTTTTTAATAAATCTTGACCTTACCCTATCATCAGTCGGAAATCTATGTTACATCGAAACCATGATTTCTAAAAAAAAATTACATGAATTTTATTCTATTATCATATAGACACTAAATTTTTTTTTTCATTTATTTATCCTTTTATCAATGTTTTAAAATTAATCTTCATGTCTATTTAGAACAAGGCATTTTTCAACCATTTTTAGCATGAAAACATAATGTTCATTTTACCTCTTATAACATGTACTGATTTACGAGTCATCATTTCATTGAATCTTCCATTAGATGTTTAAAAGGATAATTTTTTAGATTTTTTTAAAATATATTTTCAAGGAAATGGTTTCATGAAAATTTCATTCTTATTCTATATTTTTTTCAAGGAAAAATGTACTCAAAATTTATTTAAGCCTTATTCATAATTTTTCAATGTATATTTCAGGAAATTGGTTTTAATACATTTTTACTATTTTTTCATAACTATTTATATAAAATGGATTTGAAGAAATATTCATGATTTAATTATATTTTTCCAATGTTATTTTAAAATAAATGGGTTTCAAAACGTTTTCACACTTTCTTTATATTTGTTCAAAAAGTTTTCAATGAATGATCATTTTAAAATGATTTGACGATTTTTTTATAATATTTCTATAAAAATATATTTTAAATTTTTATGATTCTTTTAATATATTTTTTCATTGATAAAAAGTTAAAATATTTTTTCAATCATAATTTATAATTTTTCAAGTAAAATGGTTTTCAAAATGTTTTCAATATTCTATTATATGTTTATAAGGAAAAATGTATTCAAAATATTTTTATGCTTCTTTTAGAAGTATTCAATGACTAATGTTATGAAACCTTTTTCAATATTATTTGATAATTGTTCTAGGAAAAATAATCCTAATTTATTTCATGTCTTATTTATAATTTTTCTAATTATTTACTATGAAAATTATTTTCAAATAGTTATTTTTACTAAAGTTCATCTTTCAAAGTGAATTTGTCATTTTCCTAATAAAAAGATTTTGATATATATATCAAAATTACTTTCCACCTATGATGAAATTTGATGATGTTACTCATTAATTTCTAGAACATTATCAAAATGCTCAATTAATATTCTTTATTGTAATTAGTTACACTTTATGTCAAGGTATTTATGAAACCTTTTTCCATTTCATGGGTTTTATTTTTATGAAATATATTTCACTTTCATGGGTTATTCATTTGATGAAATGATTATATAACCTGTATATTTTTTACAAGATATTATATGATTAAAAGTTTATGATACCCATTTCATTTCAGGGGTTATGTTAGGATTTTTTATAATTTCCTAGAACATGTATATATTATTTTATTATGATATTGTTAGGACCTATATCTCCCTGTAATTCTTTAGGTAATGATTTATATATCATTATATAGACTAATATGGTCTTTGGTGTGAACCTTGAATACTAATATGGCCATGGTAGTGAACTATGACAACCAAGATGGTATGATGAGTGAACTCACGCTACTAAGATGGCCATGGGAGTTAATTATGACTACCAAGATGATATGAAGGTTGAACCCATAATACTAATATGTTCATTGTAGGGATACCTTGTGTACTTTAAAAATAATATTTCATGCTTCTATGTTTTCAAAAATTCCATGTGTTATTTCTATGTGATGATTCCATGGATTATTTTCTATGATTATTTATCATAAAAGTCTTATAAACTATAAATATTTAACAAATTATTATTCATTATAATCATTGAAATTAATTTAATGGTTTATAAAGTTAGGGTCACATTTTCATACACTTATGTTCATGTTTACGATTACATGTCTCTCGTTTCATCCCTTATTGAGCATCTAGATGACACCTTTTTAGGATTCCTTCTAGAAGTTATGAAGACATGTATTATTAATAATGTGTATTATAATGGTTCTAGTCATGTAGAAACTAGGGTGAGATAATTTAGCTCACAAATATATTGGTTTTTATGTTTCCATGTTTCCAAAGGCACTAAGCAAATATGTTCTTTGGGCGTCTATCTGTATAATATTTTTAGAATTATTTAAAAGTCATTTAATGTTATTGTATGAAAATTGAGGTTTATTATAGGTGTTATAATATCAATATTTCAGTTAATATTTAGAAACTAGGATGAGAAAACTCGTGTGAGATCCCTAGGTAATTTTCTCATGATATGTCTGGGGATGTATCTATGGATAAGTATATCGATGAGCCCATTTTAAAGAAATTTTATTGGAATTTTGGAAATGGTTAAGTGGGTGGTTTTCTTGAAATACATTCATGTATAGTTACTACAAGAGGATGTCTCTCTTACATAGATTTACCTAGGGGTAACATGTAAATCCCTGAACCCGTGCTTCTAGATTCATTATAAAATCATGCTACTTTTTATAATAGATAAATGAACAATACCTTGAACATTATAAAAATGTGAAACATTTCTGGTATAGATTCTATAGAATTAGAAAAAAATTGATATATATTGAATCAGAGTTTAAAAAATAATTACAATATTACTAATTGGATTCATCTGTAGTAGCACCATAAATATCCTTTGAACATCTATGTAATCCTATTAAAATAATTTTAAAAACATGGAATGAGAAGAAAAATAGTTTAGTAAGCGATAAAAAGAATGAAACACCATTAATCCAGTGAAAATATAAAAAACAATTAAAACCCCTTTCATGAAAAATCATAAACATGCATAAAACATCATATAGTTCCCTTAAGACATTTTTACCATATTACACTTATAATCACAATTAATCATGGAAAAACCATTTGGTCAAATTCTTCTTAGTGAGTATCCCATCCTTTGGAGACTTATAATGGGGCTCAGCCGTCATATTATAAGCTATAATGGGCTCAACCCAACATATCTTGATCTATAATGGTGTCAACCCAACATATCTTGAGCTATAATGGGATCAAAACAACATAACTATGTCCAAAGAATATATCATGGTAATAGAGTATCATGATATCAGTAGAAACCACTCATGACAAATATATATATATATATATATATATATATATATATAATCCTTTTGTAATTTATTGAAGATATTTTTAAAAGGATTTTAAAAGTAATGCCCCTTAAAAAATATAATTAGAGTGAGAATGAATAGAATGTAATGAATATGTTTATAAACAGTAAATAAAAATTATAAAACATAATATATAAAAAATTCATTGCACGAAGAATCGTAATACCACATAATGGATAATGTATAAGGCTAACCCAATGATTGGGAATTGGGTTATGAATTCTTGTATGAAATTTCGGCATGGTAATGGATATAAATGTGAGGGATTAATGAGATAGAAATGGGGAATCTCATTATTAATATATCATAAGTGAAATAGGAGGGAGATATGAAAAGGTATACCATCATTATGAATTAAAAATTAAATAGCATAACATAGCGGTGATTCTTGAGTAAGAGTGGGAAAGAGAGGATCCCTTACCTTGAGTTTGACTTCCCTAAAAAATTTTTAAACAGCATTTATGAATGTTAAAATAGTGTTATTAATATTTTCACAAAAAATATTCATTTTTATAACAACATTATTATAATTTTATTACATAATTCCCCAAATTCATTAATAATATATTGTTCATTCAATTGTTTTTGGGTGCGTTATTCACTTGGATTACATGATCAATTCATGATTGATATTCTTATCGATTGGATGTGAAACTACCTAATTTGACTATAATGGAATTTAATTATTTCCATGTCTATAAATTTCACAATTTACCATTTTTAATTCTTACTTGAGGATGATTCGTATGTTAAAACATTATTGATGTTTGTTTGGGTCATTTTGGCAATTCTTCAATCATAAAGAACACATTTTGTTTTATTAATTAATAACATGTGTACAAAATGATTCCAAAACCTTATATAATATATAATACATAAGTTAAAATCTAGATAAACCAAAGAAAAGGGTTCATTTCCATCCATTAAATATGTAAATGAAATTTAAATCACATAGTTCATAATGTTGGTAAATCAACACATCATAGATGATGTTTTAATTTCTAGAATAAGCGGGAGAGGATAAGAAGTAATATGGTGAATAATCCACAAACATGTTAAAATAAAATATTATATATAAGATTATTTACCATTCATGCATATTGGATTAGGGGAGAAGATGAAATACAGATAATAGGAACGAAAATGACAATAAAAAAAATAAACGAGGGTGTTTACCTCTTGATCTCTTCTACCTAAGATCCTCTTTAAGACATTAGGTTTTGTCCTTTTGGTGATACCAGAAGGTCATGGATGTAGAGGAGGGTCTTGGAAAAAGTATTGGGTAGAACATAAAAAAGGCCCAAGGATTGACATGAGTGGGAGGAATAGGGGGAGTGGGTCGTATTTATAGTGGAGGAGAGGAAGAGTTTTACATTATTTTAATCATTAGTTTATTTTTTTATCAATACTATGAATATTCTTGATTCATGTGACCCCAAATAGTAATGAGAACATGTTAGTTCAGACCTTGTGTTCTTAAAAATTTTATGATGCCATAAATAGTGTATTTAATTGATAATTTATATATATGGCATTTTACCATATTTCACCATTCATCATAAAATCAAGAGTACCAAAAAATCACAAAAAATCACCATGACCAATTTTTGACGTGTATAATTGAAAAATGAACTCCATTTTTTTGAAAATAATTTTCTACATACTATTATTTGAATTGAAAAATAAAATCATACATTAATCATAAATTAACAATATTAAAACTATAACTCATTTTATATCACCTTGAAAAATTAATCAAGATGTAATTATATTAAATCCAAAAGAAAATTAAATAATAATACTATTTAATATTTATTAGGTTCATTTTAATAATCGTATTACTATTCATGAGGGTCTTCTACTATTCACCAAAAATCAATTTGGTTCCATCAGACTCAAAATAACTTACTGATCACAATCATAGATCGCTTTTTTTGAAATCCCAATTATAGAAGAAAATAAATTATATTTAATGGTTTGATTATAAATGTCACATAGTATTTATTAGTTCATTTAAGCATGTATTTCATCCTTTTAAAATATAGAAAGATACATAATTCTCTCCTTAAATTATATGTTCCCTCATAATTTTTTTATTTTACTTATATTTCTGAATTTATATATTAATAATTTTGAAAAAAAAATCATAAGTATACATAATTAACTATAAGATTAAAAATTAAACACTATAACATTATTTTTTCTAAAAAAGGGAAACGTCTAATCTCCATCATTGTCTAGACCATTCATATGATACCAAATATAATTATCTAAACCCACCCATGTGTATTCAGTACTAAATCATGTGGTGTATATTTTTTTATAATAGAAAACTAAAAAATACCCATAATATTATACAAATGATGAACTTTTCTTGTCTAGATTCTGGAAAATTTGAGAACAAATTACTTATATTGTATCAGAGTTTACAAAAAAATTACAACATAACTAATAGTATTCATCTATAGTAGAAACATAACTATCCTTTGAAAATTTAAATAATCATTTGAAAAACATTTTAAAATCTTGGAATGAGCAAAAAAATCTCATTAAGGGATATAAAAAAAAAGAAAACTCATTAGTCTCGTGAAAACACGAAAAAAAATTGAATCAATTTTCTTGAAAACTCATAAGCATGTAAAGAACTCATGTATTTATCATGGAACATATTTACCATATCACGAGTATAATCACCCTTACACATGGAATAACCAATTAGTCAAATTCCACCTCCAGAGTACCCAATGCATTGGAGAGCTATAATAGGGCTCACTAGTCAAATCTTGCGCTATGATGGGCTAAACTCAACATATCTGGAGCCATAATGGGCTAAAAAAAATATATTGAGAGATAATGGACTCAAACAAAAATAAATATGTTCAAGAAACATATCACGGTAATAACGTATCATGAAATGAGGAGAAACTACTCATACCATATATATATTTATAAAACATTTCTTTTGATATTTATTAAAGATACTTTTAAAATGAATTTAAATGGAATGTCCCTAAAATATTAAAAATGGATTGAGAATGAATAAAATAGAATGTATATGTTTATACACTATAAATACACATTTTACAACATAATATAAAAAAATATTTGATCACATCAATAATCTTACAACCACATAAAGGATAAAGTATAAGGTTAACCCAATGATTAGAAATTTGGTTACGAATTCCATTACGAACATTCATCATGGAAATAGATGTACATGGTTGGGGTTAAAGAGATATAAATGGGGTATATTATCATTAATATATCATAAGGTAATTATGGGGGAGGTGAAAATACATACAACTTCATTAGGAATTAAAAATTAAATAGCATAACATAGGGGTGATTCCTGAATATTATTGAGAAATAGAGGATCCCTTACCTCAGGTTAAACTTCCCTAAAACGTGTTTAATACATATGTATGAAGATTAAATTTATATTATTAAAATTGTAAATAAACATATTCATGTCTATAAAAACTTTCATGATCATTTTAAAACATCATCCCACCAATTCATTGATAATACTTTGTTAATTCAAAATTTTTTAGGAGTGTTCTTTACATGGTTTCTATGATCCGTTCATGATGGATATTCTTGTTGATTAGAATTGAAACTATTTAATTGGATTAAAATGATATTTAAATATTTCTAGAACCATAAATTATACCATTTATCATTTCTAATTCTGACATGAAGATGATTCATAAGATAAAACATTATTGATATTTGTTTATGTCATTTTGAGAGTTGTTTGGTAAATTAATAACATGGGTAAAAAATGATTATAGAAAATCATGTATGATATTATAAATAAATTATAATATTTTTTAATCATAGAAATGGTTTCATGATCAGTATTTAAGTAATTAAAATAAATTTAAATCACATTGTCATTGATGTCGTTAAATTAACACATCACATATGATGTTTTAATTTCTACAACAAGTGGTAGAGGAGAATAATTATAATGGGGAATCATAAATAAAAATTATAAAATCAATAATATATATAATATTTTTTATCATTAATGACTCTTGGATATGGGGTGGTGAAAAAATATGAAAGACAAAACACTGAAAATAAATGAAATATAAAATAGGATGTTTACCTCTTGATCTATTCTCCTTGAGATCCCCCTTAAGGATTTTGGTTTTCACCTTTTGGAAGTCCAATAGGTCTTGGAGGTAGTGAAGGGTCTTGAGAGAGTATTTTGTATAACTTAGAAAAGGCTCAGGTCTTGAGAGGTCTGGGAGGAAGTTGGAGAAGTGGGTGGTATTTATAGTGGAGGATAGGAGGAGTTTTACCATATATTAATAATTATTTTATTATATTTTCTCAAGACTATGAATATTCTTGATTCATGTGATTAAAATAGTAAATAAGGAATGGTAGATCTAACCTAGTGTGTCTACATCATTCATGATGTCATAAATTGTGTATTCAACTCATAATTTATATATATGGTATTTTACCAAATTTCACTATTCAACAAAAATTCAAGAATTTCAGATAAATTCCAAAAAATAACTATAATCGTTTTTCAATGTGTATATTTAAAAAATCAACTCCATTTTATTAAAAATATTTTTATAAATATTATTAATTTAATTTTTAAATAAATCATACTTTATTCAAAAATTTCCAATTTTAAAACTATAACTCATTTAATATCCCCTTGAAAAACTAATCCAGATATCATTATCTTAAATACTTAAGAAAAAAAATTAATAATTAAATTTACTATTTATTAGGGTCATATTACTAATCATATTACTATTCATAAAGGTATGTTACTATTAACCAAAAATCATGTTAGTTCAATCAAACACCAAATAACATACTGATCATAACCATAGATGACCATTTTTTAAGATTCAAATCATAGAAGTGAAAAAATAATGTTTAATGTTTTTTTATAAAGGTCACATGGTATTCATTAGTTTATTTAAGCATGTAGTGTTTCTTTTTAAAATCTTATGATCTTACATTATCCCCACCTTAAATTAATTGTGACCTCACAATTCATTCATTATAATAATATTTTTTAATTTACATATTGACAATTCTGAAAATTTATTTTCATATATGTACTTAATTAACTAGAAGTTTAAAATGTGAATACTTTAATAAAAAAATTCTAAAAAACAGAAAGTTCTAATATGCAATGTCATCTATACCGTTCATCTGATACCAACTATAAATCCCTGAACCTGAACTTTTGGATTTAGTACTAAAACATGCTTCGTATTTTTATTTATAATCGATAACCTAAAAATACATAGTACATTATAAAAATGAGGAACTTTTCAGTTCTTGGTTATGGAGAATTAGGAAACAACGTGCATATTTTGAATCATAACTTACGAAAATAATTACAACACAAATAATTAAATTCATTAGTAGTATCACAATAACTGTACTTTGCAAATCAATGTAATACTATGAAAAAAAATTTAAAATATTTAAATGAGATCAAGAAGACCAGTGAGGGATATAAAAAATGAAATAACATTAGTCCAATGAAAACATGAGATACCTTTAAAGACCCTTTTGTTGAAAACACATATGCATTTATAAAAAAATCATGTAGTTACCTTGGGACATATTTACCATATCACTATTACAATTACCCTTAAACATGGAATAACCATTTGGTCAAATTCAACCTCTGGAGTAGCCACTGCATTAGAGAGCTATAATGGGGATCACCAGTTATATCTTTAACTATAATGGGATAAACCAAAAATATCTTGAACTATAATTGGCTCAACCCAACATATCTTGAGCTACAATGGGCTAATCACAACATAACTATGTCCAAGGAACATATCATGGTGATAAAATTTCATAAATTCAGGATAAACCACTCATTCCACATATATATATATATGTATATGTATGTATTTATATGTATGTATATGAAACAATCATTTAGATATTTATTAACGAGGCATTTAGAAATATTTTAAAGGGAAAGTCCCATAAAAATATAATTTGAGTGAGAATGAATATAATGGAATGGATATATTTATACGCGTTAAATAAAAATAATACAACACAATATCAACAAAAATTCCTCACACCAATAATCTTAATACCACATAATGAATAAAGTGAAATGTTAACCCAAAGACTGTGAATTGGGTTAAGAATTCCCTTACGAAATTATGGAATGTATTGGATGTACATGGGAAGAATTAATGAGATAAAAATGGGGTATATCATCATTAATATATCATACATGTAGTATGTGGGATGTGTGAAAACACACACAATCATTGCGAATAAAAAATTAAAGAGCATACCATATGGGTGATTCTTGAATAAAAGTGAGAAAGAGAGGATCCTTTACCATGGGTTCAACTTCCCTAAAACGTGTTTAAAACTCTTGTATGAAGGTTACAATAGTTTTATTTATATTTTTCAGAAACATATTAATCTTTATGACATCATTCCACCAACTGATTAAGTATATTATTTTAATTTCATTATTTTCGGGTGCGTTCTTCACAAGGATTCCATGATGGGCACAGGATGGATATTCATGTCGATTGAATGTGAGACACTAGAATTGGAATGGAAGAATATTTAATCATTTATAGAACCATATATTATAAAAATTTTCATTTCTAATTCTAAAATTAGTATTATTCACACTATAAAACATTATTGATATTTGTTTTGGTCATTTTGGTGATTCTTCGATCATAATGTACCCCTTTTGTTTTATAAATTAATAACATGTGTAAAAAACAATTCCATAACCTTATATAAGATATAATAAAATAAATACAATACTTTTTAACCATGAAAAATGGTTACATGACCTTCCTTGAATGATGTAAAAGAAATTGAAATCACATCATCAATGATATTGGTAAATCGAAACATCACAGAGAAATGTTTTAGTTTCCAGAAGAAGTGGGAGAGAAGAAAAAGTATAATAGTAAAACATGCACAAACATGATAAAATATAGTTTATATATAACATTATGGATCATTAATGCCATTTGGATAAGGTTTGGTGATGAAATAAGAAGGATAGAAATGAAAATGAAAATAGAAGAGAAATAAAAAATGATGTTTGCCTCTTGATCTCTTCTCCTTGAGATCCTCGTTAAGGCCATTGGTTTTGGGATTTTGGTGAGACCATAATGTGTTGGAAATAGGGAGGGGTCTTGGTAGGATTGTTGGGTAGAACATAGGTAGGTATCAAGTCTTGATAGGTGTGGGAGGAAGAGGGGGCTGTGGGTGGTATTTATAGTGGAGGATAAGAGTTTTACATTATTTTAATCGTTATTTTATTATTTTTACTCAAGACTATGAATAGTCTTGATTCTTGTGACCCCAAATATTAATTACAGCATGTGAGTTCAAAACATGTGTGATTAAATCATTAGTTATTTTATAAATAGTGTTTTTAACTTTTATTTTATATATATATATATAGTATTTTTACTATATTTCACTATTCGTTAAAAATTCATGAATTTCAGAAAATCCCCAAAAAAATCACCATGACCATTAATTTACACGTTGAGTTAAAAAATTAACTCCATTTTTTGAAAATAATTTTTTAAATATTATTAATTTATATTTTTAATAAAATAATACTTTGTTCAAAAATTAACAATTTTAAAACTATAAGTGATTATTTGTATAACCATGGACATTTAATTGAGATGTCATTATCACAAATCCTTAAAAAAATAATGATATTTATTATTTATTATACACATATTACAATTTATAATTACGATACATAAAGGTATGTTATAGTTCACCAAAAATCATGTTGGTTCCATCATACTCCAAATAACTTACTGATCACAACCGTAGATCAGCAATTTTTGAAATTCAAATAATATACGCGACAAAATGGTGTTTAATGGTTAGTTTATAAATGTCACATAGTATTCATTTGTTCATTTAAGCACATGGTGATTCCTTTTATAATATATTTATGTTATATTTTACCCCCCTTAAATGAATTGTACCCCCAAAATTCGTTCATTTTACTTATATTTCTTAACATGCATATCGATAATTATGAAAAAATACTTTGTTATGTGCACATAAATAACTAGAAGTTAGAAAAGTAAATAGCATCAATTACATTTTTATAAAATAAACTTCAATGTCTAATCTCGAAATATTTCTACACCATTTCTATGATACCAATTTTAAACCCCATAACCCTCACATCTAGATTATGTACTAAAATATTCTATGTATTTCATTCTATAATAGATAACTAAAAAGTACACAGTTGATTACACATATGTTCAACTTTTCCGATCTAGGTTCGGGAGAATAAGACACCAACTAACATGTATTGAATGCGAGTTTACAAAAATAATTACAATATAACAAATTAGATTAGTCTACTGTAGCAACATAACTGTGTTTGGAACATCTATGTAATCCTATGAAAGAAATATAAAATCTTATAATGAGCACAAAAATCATAGTAAGGGATATAGATAATTAAAAACAATTAGTCCAGTGAAAACATGAAAAACCTTTAAAACCCCTTTTCTTGAAAACATATAAGCATGCATAAAAACATCATATAGTTCCTTAGGGACATATTTACCATATCAATCATAAAATCACCCTTACACAAGGAATAACAATTTGGTCAAATTCCACCTCTGGATTACCCAATGCATTAGTGTGCTATAATGGGTGTCACCCTTCATATCATGAGTTATAATGTGATTAACTCAACATATCTTGAACTATATTGGGCTCAACAAAATATATTATGAGCCATAATTATCTAAAATCTACCTAATTATGTCCAAGAAAAAAATCCTGATATTAAATTATCATGAAATAAGGATAAATCACTCATTCTATATATATATATATATCAATCTTTTTGAAATTTATTAAATAGACTTTTAAAATAATTTTTAAAGTAACGTTTCTTAAAAAATATAATTGGAATAAGGATGAATACAATGGAATGGATATTTTTATACACTTTAAATTAACATATTAGAACATAATATAAAAAAATTCATCACACCAATAATCGTAATAACACATATTGGATAAAGTATAAGGTTAGCCAAAAGATTGTAAATTGGATTATGAAATCGCTTATGAAATTACAGAATGGTAATGAATGCACATGGGAGGGACTAATGAGATATAAGGGGTGTATATCATCATTAATATATCATAAGGTAATTTTTGGGATGTTACGAAAACATACATTGTTATTAGGAATTAATAATTATAGATCATATGATAGGGGTGATTCTTGAATAAAATTTTAATATAGAGGATCTCTTACCTTGGGTTTGACTTCCAAATAATGCGTTCAAATATATTGTATGAAAGTTAAAATAACTTTATTAATATTTTATAGAAATATATACCTTTTTATGACACCTTTATAGATCATTTTATAACATCATTCTGCTAATTAATTAATAATATTTTCTTAATTCCAATGTTTTCAGGTGCGTTCTTATCATGGTTTCTATGATCGGTTCATGATGGATATGTTTGTTGATTAGATGTTAAACTCAAGAATTGCAATGGAATAGTATTTATATATTTCCAGAACTATAAATTATACCATTCATCATATTTAATTCTTACATTTGGATGATTCATAAGTTAAATTGTTATTGATATTTGTTTGGGTCATTTTGGCGATTCTTCGATCATAAAAAACTTATTTTGTTTTATAAATTAATAACATGTGTAAAAAATGATTCCAGAACCATATATATGATATAATACGTAAATTATAATCTTATTTAATGAAATAATTTTTTTATCACAAGTCTTGATGGAAGTAAAATAAATTGAAATCACATCATCCACGATGTTAATAAATCGACACATCAAGGATGATGTTTTAATTTCAAGAATAAGTGGGAGATGAGAAGAAGTTTAATGGAGAATCACACATAAACATCATAATAAATGAAATATATATAATATTCTGGATAATTAATCCTTCATGGATTAGGGGTGGTGAGGAAATAAGAAGTGTCAGAAATAAAATGAAAATAAAAGAAAAATAAAAGATGAGGTTTACCTCTTGATCTCTTGTCCTTAAGATCATCCTTAAGGCATTCGGTTTTGGCCATTAGGTGAGTCCAGAAATTCTTTTCCATGGGGAAGGGTCCTGGAAGGTTCATAAGGTATAAAATTTAAAATGTTAAAGGCTAAAGCGGTGAGGGAGGAAGAGGGGGAGTGGGTAGTATTTATAGTGGAGGAAAGGAGGAGTTTTACATTATTTTAATCATTATTTTATTATTTTTGCACAATAATATGAATATTCATGATTAATGTGAGCAAAAATAGTAAAGAAGATATGTGAGTTCGATCCTAGTATCCATAAATGATTCACGATTTCATAAATAGTGAATTTAACTAATAATTTATATATAATTTATTTTAATGTATTTCACTATTCATAAAAGATTCAAGACATTCCTAAAAATCCCAAAAAATCACCCTTACTATTTTTTAATTGGTAGAATTCAAAAATGAACTCTAATTTTTGGAAATAATTTTCTAAATATTATTAATTTTAATTTTAAATTAAATCACTATTTAGTCTAAAATTAACAATTTTAAAACTACAACTCATTTAATATCACCATGAAAAATAAATCAAGTTGTCATTATCTTAAAGCCTTAATAAAGTAAAATTATAAGGCCCCAGCCTTAAACCTTACTTAATCTTGAGTTATTACAAGATTACACATTGAGGATCTTTTCGGGTTTAGAGTTTTAGAGAATTAGATCATAAAACGTGCATTAAATTCCATATATAAACAAATTGGTTACATAAAGATAGTATTATTCATTCCCATCAATGGAAACATATTTAAAATAAAACATTGATTCATTCTTGACACTTCCTCGACACTATCATCATATCATGTACCTTTCCCTTAACATGTGAAAACATTTCAAAAAAACTTGGGATGAGCATAAAAAGCTCAGTATTGGTTATAAAAACATGGAAAGGAAAGATGGGTACATATATACATAAGAGTGAAATCATACTTTACACATAAAACATAAGCACATTAATATACCTCATCAAATCATTAGTAAATCATTGAAATCTTAAGACATAAAGGTAACTTGAGGCATTCATAACATTCTTACGTAGGGAGTAACCATCTTGGTTACGTTTGGAATACCCATCACAATATATTCCCTAAAATCTCTTCGGAGAAACCTTAAAGTTTCACTCCTTCGCGTTACCCAATGCATTGGAGAGCTATATCGGGCTCACCCACCCTTAGTTTATCACGGAACCACCCATCTTCATAAAAATGCCCAAGAACCATAACATAATCGTATCACATAAAACATGCCTAAAGGAAACATAACATTTCCACATTTCAATCACAATATATCAATACAACACAAAAAAAATTGTGAAAACCATTTTCAATACCAAAATAAAAGAAAAGTAAAACATGGTATTTATTTTTCTTTTAAAAAGAAGGTATGGCTTGTAGAGGAAGCCGAAACTCAAATAACGGTCACCACGGCGGAGAAGTCGTTGTCGCCCCATACATACGACAAAAACATTCCCTTTTGTCATTTAGTAAACGCTTCGTATAAAAAATATTCCTTTTGAATAAACGTAAAAGTCAAAGGGGTTTATACACCATATAAAAGAAAGTTGTGTATAAAAGAAAATATGCCTCAATGAAATGAGATTGAGACGAAGTCCCATACCTCGTATCCGACTTGACCCGACCGTTCTTTAATCTCCTAAATAATAAACTTGAGTTAATCTCTAATTTCTTATGAACCTTTTTAAAGTTAATTATTCCTTTTATACCATGTTATGAACATCATGTAATCATTTAAGTTAATAATGTTCATTTTGTCAGTATTTGGTTCTTAAGTCAAAAATAGACTTCTTACACTTACATGTTGTTAATTTGGTCAAAGGTTCATTATATCCAGAATGATATTAATGATTTGGATAACATATATATCATATATATTCATCATATACATGTATTTATAATATTACATCACATTTAGAGGTAAGAAATGAAATGCACCGTGCATGGAGACGGTAAGCTGTACGTACGCATGAACGCTACTTCCGTTTCTATTTTGTATTTTCTGGAATGGAATCATAATGATATAAGAGTATATTATAATTCCATTATAATAACATATATAATATCATTAACTTTATCCTTTACACATCCCACATATGGTATTGACGAATCAAATCACTTTCAGGGGCGGTAGTCCACACTTCCTAAAATGAAGATATCGTGTTTACCCATAATAGAAACCATAAAGGTATGTCCAAAATGATAAAAAACAGAAGCTTAAGGAAAACATAAACATATTATATATCATATATAAAAATAGTGACATCATAATGGCCACCTTTGAAAGTGTTAAATGAGTATTGAACAATCATCGTTTCGGGAGGCAAAATTTCACCATCCACAGAAACCGTATGTTCTTTAACCATTTGATGTAGTTGTGTGAGAGTGTATCTCAAATAAATTTTATAACAACATCCTAGTATAATGAATATACTGGTGTTGTTACACAAGAAGTAAATAAAAAGAGTTTAGTGGGTTGGAGAAGCAAAATAAAACGAATGAACATGAGAGAATGAATTACCTTTAAAAGTGTAACTCCTTTTGATTTGAGCCTAAAGGCTTCCTTTGAAAGGATTCTGCCCGAAGGGAATCCTCTAGGATGAGGAGAGGGATGTGGAGAGAGTAAATGGGCAGGGTTTGGCTGAGCCAAAGGCTTGAGGAGTGTGTGAAATGATGTAGAGGTGGGGGCCTTTTATAAGAGGAGAGGAGGGGCACTTTTGGAAAGTAAAGATAAGTTACTTTATTTTAAAAAGAGTTTCGGATTCAAAAGGTCCCACATTGATATAATTCGAGGATAAGGTGATAAGTCTTCGAAATCCACTCATCCAATTGGTTTTGGCCATGTGTAGGTTTTATATTTTTCATTATCATTCCATTTTATTTAAATCGTTAAATAATGAGGTCATCGCTTCATCATCATGATGTCATAAATAGTTTAATTTATTTAAAGTCTAAAAATTATAAAAAAAATACCATGATGTAGGAAATCTTTTTAGCTTTCCAATTACTATTTATAATAAAAAATCTTATCTTTATAACCCCATGTAAAAATTGTTTTCGTAAAACATATTGTGTTTGTGTCATTTTTACTTTTACATTAAATAAAAAGCTATTTATGTCATTTCCCAACCAAAGTGGATCCATGGGGTCCCCAAGTTGACCCATGGATTATATTGGTCGACCATGACACAACCAGTGAGGGTATGACATGTTTCAAGCTCATCTTATTTTATTAAAGCATTATTTTTAACTTAAACTACACTAATTACCACTAATCGCGATTAAAAACTTAATAAGTTACTATTCACCAAAAAATTAATCTCATTGAACCACATTTTACTTCTTAAGGACAACCATGTATGTCGGATTTTTTAAATTCAAAACAAAATGATGGAAAATTTTCATTTAAATGGAAAATCAGTTTTTATAAGTACCACTTAGTGGTTTCACTATTCATCAAAAATTGATGTTTTTCAGAAAATTACCATAAATTCACCCTAAGCTATATTTGATATTCCGAATTCAAAAATGAAGTCTATTTTACAAAATTCAGAACATATAAGTCACATTAATTAATTTAATAATTATTTCCCGCTGTTATGACAAATAGCGTGTTTTTATGAAACAATAAGTATCAAAAGATTGACACCAGTTTAAGTCCAATTTCAAAGTGAAATTGATTCCAATGACCACCATTGGATTAAATGGTAAAAATATATTCTAATTTCACTTCAAAACCAATCCAAAAGATAATCTAATCATATAAATAAATTAGATTAAAAATCAGTTTTGATGTAAAATGCAGTATTTTTCACTATTCATTTAAAAATGAACATTGTTAGAAAAATACCAAAAATTCACACAAAGTAAATTTTGAAGTCCCAATCATAAAGAATAAGTTTATTTTGACAAATATAGTTTATAAAATTTTCAAAAGATAGATTTAAAAAGGGTTTTCCATCATAAGGCAGTAAAACAATCTTTTAAGAATATTAGTGTATTCCATGCATAAGATTGTATTTATTTTCATTTTAAGCCTCTAAAACACTATCTTAATCATTAATAGACATAGATAAAAATATATATTATTCATTATTTACTTGGGATGTTACAACCATCCCCCTATAGAAAATTGCGTCCCCGCAATTTATTTACTTATCAAATAAATGGGGGTACTTATCCCTCATTGCATTTTCAGATTCCCATGTTGCCTCTTCAATCATGTGGTTTTTCCACAAAACCTTTACCTGATTAATCACCTTATTCCATAATAATTGCTCCCTGTGGTCAAGAATCTTGACCCGTTGTTCCTCATATGATAGGTTCTCTTCCAGCTGAACTACTTCTGGACTCAAAACATCAGATGGATCTAGCATATACTTTCTCAACATCGAAACGTGAAAAACATTATGTACCTGAGATAAACTTGGAGGTAAAGCCACTCGGTATGCAACTGATCCAACTCTCTCCAGAATTTCGTATGGTCCAATGAACCTTGGACTCAACTTTCCTTTCTTACCAAATCTCATCACACTTTTCCAGGGAGAAACCTTCAGAAAAACATGATCACCTACCTCGAAAGATAGATCCTTCCTCCAGTTATCCGCATAACTCTTCTGCCTGCTCTGAGCTGTTCTCATGTGTTTCTGAATCAGCTGAACTTTTTCTGCCATCTTTTCTACCAATTCTGGTCCCATCAACTTCCATTCACCCACTTCATCCCAGAAAGCTAGAGTTCGACACCGCTTCCCATATAATGCCTGAAATGGTGTCATCTGTATACTGGAATGAAAACTGTTATTATATGAAAATTCAACCAAAGAAATATGTTGGTCCCAACTTCCCTGATAATCCATAGAACAAGCTCGTAGCATATCCTCCAATGTCTGAATTGTTTGTTCTGACTTCCCATCTGATTGAGGATGAAAATATGTACTAAAATTTAATTTAGTACCCAACGACTTCTGAAGGCCTTTCAAAAAGTTAGAAGTAAACCTGGGATCACGATCCGATACAATGGAGAGAGGAACTCCATGTAACCTGGCTATCTCTTTAAGATACAAACGGGAAAGTTGATCAAGATAGAAAGTATCTCGTATAGCAAGGAAATGAGCAGATTTGGTCAAGCGATCAACAATAACCCAGATTACATTATTACCTCGAGATGTCTTCGGTAATCCCACAACAAAGTCCATGGATATATTCTCCCATTTCCACTCTGGAACTGGTAAAGGATGAAGCATCCCTTTCGGTAACTGCTGCTCTTCTTTAACCTGCTGACAAGTCAAACACTTCACAGTAAAATCAGCAATATCTCTTTTCATTCCATCCCACCAGTAATACTCCCGCAGATCTCTATACATCTTAGTACTGCCCGGATGAACTGAAAACGGAGAACTATGAGCTTCACATAACAACTCTCTCTTCAACTGTGAATCACAAGGCACACAAAATCTCTTCCCAAATCTCAAAACACAATCATTATCAATGTTGAATTCATGAAACATTCCTTTCTGAACCAGCTATACCTTTTCTGCAACTCACTGTCTTGCTTCTGTGCTTGCTTGATTCTATCTGATAGATAAGATCTCACTGATACCTGAAACAAAACAGAAGGACTTCCTGCACCAACAACTTCTATGCCAACGTTCATCAAATCCTTAACCAAAGGATCACGTTCCAAACGCAACATTGTTAATGAAGCATTACTTTTTCGACTCAAAGCATCAGCCACTTTATTTGCTTTTCCCGAATGGTAATGAATTGTACAATCATAATCCTTGATTAATTCTAGACATCTCCTTTGTCTCATGTTCAATTCTTTCTGAGTGAATATATACTTTAAACTTTTTTGATCGGTATATATTTCACACTTTACTCCATACAAATTATGCCTCCAAATTTTTAAATCAAAAACAACAGCAGCTAGTTCCAAATCATGTGTAGGGTAATTTACCTCATGAGTTTTCAACTGTCATGAAGCATAAACAATTACCTGATCATTCTGCATTAGGACACAACCAAGTCCTTTCAATGAAGCATCACTGTATATAACAAACTCACAATTCCTGGAAGGTAGTGCCAAAACTGGAGCATTCACCAATCTTCTTTTCAATTCCTAAAAACAATCATCACATTCTTTTGTCCAGATAAACTTAACACCCTTCCGAGTTAGCTTAGTCATTGGACTAGATAACAGTGAAAAATTTCTAACAAACCTTCGGTAATAGCCCACCAAACCAAGGAATCTATGAATCTCGGTTACATTTGTGGGTATTGGCCATTCTTCCACAACTTTTGTTTTTGCAGGATCAACAGTTATTCCATCTTTAGAAACAATGTGACCAAGGAAAGAAATTTGTTGCAACCAAAACTCACACTTGCTGAATTTCCCATACAGTTTCTTTTCTTTTAAGGTTTTCAAGATAACCCTTAAATGTCTTTTATTCTCCCCTTTACTTTTAGAAAACACCAAAATATCATCAATGAAAACCACCACAAACTTATCCAAGAACTCATGGAATATTCTATTCATTAAGTCCATGAATACAGCAGGTGAATTGGTTAGCCCAAAAGGCATTACTACAAATTCATAATGGCCACATCTCGTATGGAACGCGGTCTTCGGAATATCTGCCTCCTTTACCTTCAGCTGATGGTACCCCGATCTCAGGTCAATCTTTGAAAAAAAAACTGAGCTCCCTGGAGCTGATCAAACAAATCATCAATATGAGGCAAAGGATATTTGTTCTTAACAGTGATGTTATTCAAGGCTCTATAATCCATGGAAATTCTCATAGAACCATCTTTCTTTTTAACAAATAAAACCGGAGCACCACATGGTGATGTGCTAGGTCTAATGAAACCTTTCTCTAATAAATCTTGCAATTTCTCCTTCAACTCTAAAAGTTCAATTTGTGCCATTCGATAAGGGGGTTTTGAAATTGGCTTAGCATCAGGAACTAAGTCAATAGTAAACTCAACTTCCCGGTCTGGTATTATTCCAGGCAACTCATCAGGAAAAACATCAGGATACTCATTTACCATTGGCACATCATTAATCTGAACAGTTCCTTTATTTTCAACGACTTGTGCAAGGTAACATTCATTTCCATATTTTACAAGTTTCTCAGCCTCTTGATATGTTATCAAAAGTAAGGGTTCATTCTTGTAAACAAACTGAAAGTCTTTCTGAAAAGAAACTTCTTTATCTCTACAGTCAATCTTAGCATGGTAAATAGAGAGCCAATCCATACCCAGGATAACATCAAACTCTACTAGAGGTAGAACAATAAGGTTTGCAAGTAGGTTCTTTCCACAGATAAGGATAGGAAGATTCTTATAAATTATTTTTTCCTCAACATTTCCCCCAGGTGTTTTTACCAAAAGTTCAGGAGTCATTTCTTGAGATCGTATTCCCATTTTACTAGAAAAGGTTTCAGAGATGAAAGAATGTGTAGACCCCAAATCAAGCAACACAATGGCATAATCTGAAAAAACAAAGTACCTGATACAACTTCATTTGATGGCCCGACATCTGCTAAAGTAGTTGCAAAGGATTTCACCACCCCTTTCTACTTGTAGTCTAACTGCTTCCCATCACTCAAGCTCTTTTTCGGACACTCGTTTCCATAGTGACCCATCTCATTACACTTATAACATTTCACTAACTATAAGTCAAATTTGTTCTTACCTTCACCTTGATCCTTTTCAGTGAAATCACGAGCCTTATGTCCCATCTTACCACATCAGTAGCACTTTCCAGAATTCAGAAGACATTCCCCAGCATGCCTTTTTCCACATTTATCACAAACTGGAAACGTAGTTCTCTTACCATCAAACTTTTTTGAATAATTCTTACCTTTCTCCTGCCACCCCGGTCTCTTCTTCTATTGGTTGTTATAGAACACTTGATCATCGGAAAACTCCATTTCCACCTTCTCAGCACATCGAACAAGCTTTTCATAACTTTTAAACTCACGAGAAGCTAATGCCCTTCAATATTTTGGCTTTAATCCTGAGTAAAAACGATTGATTTTACTATCAAGGTCTCGGATAAAATTTGGAGCATACCTTGCCAATCGAGGGAACCTTTCTTCATAGGCAGCCACTGAGTCTTCCTCTTGCCTCAATTCCAAGAATTGTTTTTCCATCCTAAGTCGAACAGCCTTAGTAAAATACTTCTCAAGAAACATACCTTTGAATTCATCCCAGTCGAGAGCATCAATCTTATCGGCGTCCCTGATATTTTTAACCATAGACCACCACTGATCTGCTTCACCCTCTAAACGGTAAATAGCAAGACTAACCTTTTGATTGTATGAACACCCCATGACATCAAAAATCTTCTCCAGTTCTTTAATCCACCCTTCAGCTAGCACAGGGTCAGATGAACCTCTGAATGATGGTGGATTTTTCCTCATGGAATGTTCCACCACTGACATGTTCCTCTGCGGTTGATCTGGCTGATCTCATCCATGGATACTACCACTATATATAGCCTGAGTCAACTGCGCCATTACTGCAACAAACTGTTCAGTTCCAATTCCGACCATCTCAGGATGCTGATTCGGAAGTTTATTTCCTTCTGTATGCCTTCCTAGCACTACTTCCCTGTTTCCTCTACGAAAACCATTCTGAACAAACATGTCTTAGATGAAGCAACATGGTAATCTTCAAATGCTATATGATTTTAAAAAAAATATTTTTGGATAATCATCTAATAAAATTCTAACTCCTAAAGTTATCTAAACAGACCTTTGATATCAACTATAAGGCCCCAGCCTTAAACCTTACTTAATCTTGAGTTATTACAAGATTACACATTGAGGATCTTTTCGGGTTTAGAGTTTTAGATAATTAGATAATAAAACTTGCATTAAATTCCACATATAAACAAAGTGGTTACATACAGATATTATTCTTCATTCCCATCAATGGGAACATATTTAAAATAAAACATGGATTCATTCTTGACACTTCCTTGACACTATCATCATATCATGTACCTTTCCCTTGACATGTGAAAACATTTCAAAAAAACTTGGGATGAGCATAAAAAGATCAGTATGGGTTATAAAAACATGGAAAGGAAACATGGGTACATATATACATAAGAGTGAAATCATACTTTACCCATAAAACATAAGCACATTAACATACCTCATCAAATAATTAGTAAATCATTGAAATCTTAAGACATAATGGTAACTTGAGGTATTCATAACATTCTTACGTAGGGAGTAACCCTCTTGGTTACGTTTGGAATACCCATCACAGTATATTCCCTAAAATCTCTTCAGAGAAACCTTAACGTTTCACTCCTTCGCGTTACCCAATGCATTGGAGAGCTATATCGGGCTCACCTGCCCTTAGTTTATCATGGAACCACCCGTCTTCATAATAATGCCCAAGAACCATAACATAATCGTATCACATAAAACATGCGTAAAGGAAACAAAACATTTCCTCATTTCAATCACAAGATATCAATACAACACAAAAAACATTGTGAAAACCATTTTCAATACCAAAATAAAAGAAAAGTAGAACATGGTATTTATTTTTCTTTTAAAAAGAAGGTATGTCTTGTAGAGGAAGCCGAATCTCAAATAACGGTCACGACGGCAGAGAAGTCGTTGTTGCCGCATACGTATGACAAAAACATTCCCTTTTGTCGTTTAGTAAACGCTTCGTATAAAAAATATTCCTTTTGAAAAAATGTAAAAGTCAAAGGGGTTTATACACCGTATAAAAGAAAGTTGTGTATAAAATAAAATATGCCTCAATGAAAGGATATTGAGACGAAGTCCCATACCTCGTATCTGACTTGACCCGACCGTTCTTTAATCTCCTGAATAATAAACTTGAGTTAATATCTAATTTCTTATGAACCTTTTTCAACTGCATTATTCCTTTTATACCATGTTATGAACATCATGTAATCATTTAAGTTAATAATGTTCATTTTGTCGGTATTTGGTTCTTAAGTCAAAAATAGACTTCTTACACTTACATGTTGTTAATTTGGTCAAAGGTTCATTATATCCAGAATGATATTAATGATTTGGATAACATATATATCATATATATTCATCATATACATGTATTTATAATATTACATCACATTTAGAGGTAAGAAATGAAATGCACCGTTCATGGAGACGGTAAGCCGTACGTACGCATGAACGCTACTTCCATTTCTATTTCGTATTTTCTGGAATGGAATCATAATGATATAAGAGTATATTATAATTCCAGTATAATAACATATATAAAATCATTAACTTTATCCTTTACACATCCCACATATGGTATTAACGAATCTAATCACTTTCAAGGGGCGGTAGTCCGCACTTCCTAAAATGAAGATATCGTGTTTACCCATAATGGAAACCATAAAGGTATGACCAAAATGAAAAAAAAACAGAAGCTTAAGGAAAACATAAACATATTATATATCATATATAAAAATAGTGACATCATAATGGCCACCTTTTAAGGTGTTAAATGAGTATTGAACAATCATCGTTTCGGGAGGCGAAATTTCGCCATCCACGGAAACTGTATGTTCTTTAACCATTTGATGTAGTTGTGTAAGAGTGTAGCTGAAATAAATATTATAACAACATCCTATTATAATGAAGATATTGGTTTTTTTGCAAAATAAGTAAATAAAAAGAGTTTAGGGGGTTGGAGAAGCAAAATAAAACAAATGAACATGAGAGAATGAATTGCCTTTAAAAGTGTAACTCCTTTTGATTTGAGCCTAAAGGCTTCCTTTGAAAGAATTCTGCCCAAAGGGAATCCTCTAAGATGAGGAGAGGGATGTGGAGAGAGTAAATGGGTAGGGGTTGGCCGAGCCAAAGGCTTGAGGAGTGTGTGAAATGAGGTAGAGGTGGGGGCCTTTTATAAGAGGAGAGGAGGGGCACTTTTGGAAAGTAAAGATAAGTTACTTTATTTTAAAAAGAGTTTCGGATTCAAAAGGTCCCACATTGCTATAATTCGAGGATAAGCTGATAAGGCTTCTAAATCCACTCATACAATTGGTTTTTTCCATATGTAGGTTTTATATTTATCATTATCTTTCCATTTTATTTAAATCGTTAAATAATGAGGTCATCGCTGCATCATCATGATGTCATAAATAATTTAATTTATTTAAAGTCTAAAAATTATAAAAAAAATACTCTGATGTGGGAAATTTTTTTAGCTTTCCAATTACTATTTATAATCAAAAATATTATCTTTATAAGCCCATGTAAAAATTTTTTTTGTAAAACATATTATGTTTGTGTCGTTTTTACTTTTACATTAAATAAAAATCTATTTATGTGATTTCCCAACCAAAGTGGATCCATGGGGTCCCCAAGTTGACCCATGGCTTTTTTTGGTCTTCCATGATACAACCAATTAGGGTAGGACATGTTTCAAGCTCATCTTATTTTATTAAAGCATTATTTTTACCGTAAACTACATTAATTATCACTAATCACAACTAAAAACTTATTAAGTTACTATTCACCAAAAAATTATTTTAATCTCATTGAACCACATTTTACTTCTTAACAAAAACCATGTAGGTCAGATTTTTGAAATTAAAAACACAATGATGGCAAAATTTCATTTAAACGGAAAATCAGTTTTTATAAGTACCACTTAGTGGTTTCACTATTCATCAAAACTTGAAGTTTTTCAGAAAATTACCAAATATTCACCCTAAGCTATATTTGATATTCCGAATTCAAAAATTAAGTCTATTTTACAAAATTCAGAACATATAAGTCACGTTAATTAATTTCATAATTATTTCCCGTTGTTATGACAAATAGCGTGTTTTTATGAAACAATAAGTATCAAAAGATTGACACCAGTTTAAGTCCAATTTCAAAGTGAAATTGATTCCAATGACCACCATTGGATTAAACGGTAAAAATATATTCTAATTTCACTTCAAAACCAATTCAAAAGATAATCTAATCATATAAAAAAATTATATTAAAAAGCGGTTTTGATGTAAAATGCAGTATTTTTCACTATTCATTAAAAAATGAATATTGTCAGAAAAATACCAAAAATTCACACAAAGTAAATTCTGAAGTCCCAATCATAAAGAATAAGTTTATTTTGACAAACATAGTTTATAAAATTGTCAAAAGAAATATTTAAAAAGGGATTTCCATCATAAGGCAGTAAAACAATCTTTTAAGAATATTAGTGTATTCCATGCATAAGATTGTATTTATATTCATTTTAAGCCTCTAAAACACTATCTTAATCATTGATAGACATAGATAAAAATATCTATTATTCATTACATACTTGGGATGTTACAAAAATAATAATTAAATTTACTGTTTTTAGGGTCATATTACTATTAATATTGGTATTCATAATGGTATGTTGCTATTCACCAAAAATCAAGTTGGTTAAATCAAACTCCAAATAACATACTGATCAAAACTGTAAATAACCATTTTTTAAGATTCAAATCATAGAAGAGACAAAATTTATGTTTATTCGTTATTTTATAATTATTAAATTGTATTTGTTAGTCCATTTAAGAACATTTTGTTTCCTTTTAAAATCATGTGATGTAACATAATAACTCTAACAAGGCATCCCGGGGTAGACTCAGGTTAATCTGGTATGCAAAAATAGTCCTTCCTGCACAATTAGTTTAAGGCTCTCTAGGGATATGCTTTATGAATTAAAAAAAATTACAATCCATCATAATGTATTTAAATAGTGTAATATTATGAATAACCAATGATAAACCTATGTTTTTATAGATTAAACAAGGAGGTGCCATGATTTATGTAACGACCCGAAATTTTCAATGAATTTTTGTTTACTAATTTTGTGTTTTTTTTTAGTTTATACTCAACAAAACTATATTTTTAATTAATGATGGAAGTATAATTAAAATGAGACCATTGGGTTTCGACTATTATATGATCGTTGGTCAATATGACAATTGGAAACTAAATGTTATGATTGTTTTCTCTAAATATAAGTGGTCTTGGTTAATTAATACAGAAAGAATATTTGATGGCATCTAGTATTCTCGGGTCGATCGAAGCCCATCTAACAAAACTTGGGAAGAAGGTAGCACCACTTGGCTTTGCTCTTGACCAAACCCAAGCAAAACTTCATCATGTGAAGTTGGAACGGAATCGCCTTCGGGAGAAGTTCAGGCTTACATAAATCACTACTCGGGCAATGTTGTCTGAGCCACCCTCGGATTCACTCACCTTAGCACACCTTACACTTAGGTCCTATGTTGGGGTTATAAGGGGCTATGTATGTAACACCCCAAGATTTTATGAGAAATATTCTTTTTAATTTCATTAATTTCTTGTGTTGTACGCTACACCAAAAAGAGCTTTCACAACACGCATCCCTGACTTGGCTTTCATTACACGTAAGCACGACCTTCCACGATAGCGTGTGTTGTACGCAATACCGAGTTTCACTAAACAACGATATGCTATTAAAATATTATTAAAACTAGCCGTTATGAATAATAATAACCACTTTTTGAAATTTTTTAAATTTTATTTTTCAAAATGGACTTCATTTTTGGATTCGGAATATCGAAATTATCTTAGGGTGAATTTTTGGTACTTTTCCGAAAACTTTTATTTTCTGATGAATAGTGAAATAACTAAATTTTAATTAAAAACAACCATTTTAATCGAAATATTTGATAGTGATAAATTATTAATTTGAGTGGTTTTAGAGTATATTTAGAATATATTTTTACAATTTAATACAATGTTGGTCATTGGATGTAATTTCACATTTAAACAAGACATAAACAAGTGTCAATCTTTTGATAGTTATTATCTCTTAAGAACACGCTATTTGTTTTGATGGGAATTAATTTTTAAATTAAGTAATGAAACTGATATGTTTTGAATTTGGTAAAATAGACATCATTTTTGAGTTCATAATATCAAATATACCTTAGGCCTCATTTTTGGTATTTTTCTGGAAACATTCATTTTTTTGATGAATAGTGAAACCACTAAGTGGTAGTTAAAAAAATGAATTTTTCATAAAACTTAATTTTACCCCTTATGTGAGTAGAATTTCAAAAATCCGAGAGACACGGTTGATGTTAGTAAGTAAAATGTGGTTCAATGAGATGAAAATAATTTTTGTTGAATAGTAACTTTTTACTTTTTTTCCACGGTTAAAAGTAAATAGGGTAATTAAGGGTAAAAATGATATTATTATTACCCTAACACATGTCCTAATTCTATTGGATAACTGTAATTCGACGAAAAACAACCATAGGAATAAAAGATGACCATTTAGGCCCACTTTGATTAGATTAGGACATTTATTATTAATTTATTTAAAAAAGGGTTAAAATAGTTTAAATCAAAGTTTAATAAGTATATCATTTTTAATGTAGGGTAATACATAAGATAAATTCGACTATAAATATTCATTAGAAAGCTAAAAATATTTCCTACATAATTATATTTTATTTTTTCTTTTTAGACATTATATAATGTAATTTATTTACGACACAAAGAAGATGTATTAATTATCTTATTAATGAAATATTGACATAATTGATGTTATAAATACCCAAATAAATGTAATTTGAGACTTTTTATGAATTACACTAATTTTATAGGTTAAAAGGACATGTTATTAGTGATTTAAGTAACTTTTTTTTGAAATAATCATTCTTTTATGATTTTCACAAAAATCAATTACTAAATAGTGTCAAAATTGACATAAAATAGTTTTTAAAACAAAAATTATATTATTGATTGTTATTTTATTCTTAAAAATCTAAGGTTAGGTCAGGATACTTATATCATGATAGTTGTATCATTAATGGACCACTTGGGGGTCGCTTGGATGTATATGGTACGTTTATTAACTATATAATATAAAAATACAAAGTGACATGGTAAATGTCAATCTAATTAACTAAGAGTTAAAACTAAAAGATAAGGTTAATATAATGACCTAAACTTGTCTAAATTCTATTGGATGAGATTATTTCGACCCATCCCCACCTTAGATTCAAAATAAATCAATTTGGAGCTATTTAAAACGGAATTTGGCTTTATAATAAAATAATATTTTTTGTTATTCCAAAGGTGCCCCTCTCCTCCCTTAAAAAAGGGCACCTCCTCCATCTCTTCCTCACACCACATTGAGCCTTCAAGCTCGGAAAAACCATGAAAAATTCTCTTATAAACTTCCCTAGAAACATCCTAGATGTCCTGGTCTTCTTCAAATACCAATTTTAGTGCCCTAAGAGGAGGACTCAAAGAGGTGCTTCAAAGAAGAGGTAATGTCCGTTACCGATTCTTTCATCTTTATTTCTTCTTCCACTTCTTCTTCTTAGATTTTTTCATTATGAAGTAATAACATCAGTATCACTCATAAACTGATATGTTATTATAAGTATGAAACAACCCTATTTCACCATCTATCCATCCTACGGAAAAAGAAATCACCACGCGTGCGTACGTACGGAATACCGTCTCCACGCCGTGGTGTAATCTATTTTCCACCACCACCTTACTTGGATGGGTATAATGGTGTACATAATAACTATATATTATTATTTTAAAGTTATATTGATTCTGAAATAGTATACCTACACTCCAATACAATTCCATGATCATGAGAATGATATCATCGCTCGTCCGTACGTACGGACTACCGTCTCCACGATGCGATGAGATTCATTCTCCACGTTAACCATCCATGAATGATTATAAAGTATATATAATAAGTAATCATGAAATATATGACATAATAATGATACTGGATATATATGTATTTCATCTACTTAATTCCATTCAACTCAATAAGGAAACGAAAACAGTGTTCATGTGTACGTATGGCATATCGTCTCCATGAACGGTGTATTTCTCTCCATTTACTGATCTATTATATATATGTATATTCTGTATATATATTATATATAAATCATGTTTTATATTCTGTAATTAAGTAATCATGATCTAAGTAATCATATGAATAATTAAAAGTCAAAACACGGACGATGAATGAAATGATTTTACCCAAAACGCTCTTTAACATGGAATTTACAAAAGAATGGGTAATATAAAGCCATAAGTCAACCATATATGATATCATAACAATGAGTATGATTATGGAATAAGTAAAAGACATTATTTAAATCATTATACAGGAGGTTCGGACACTAACAAAGAAAATCGGACTTAAGTTAAGGGAAATATCACAATCTCATTTTTATCTGAGATTGTTTATACATCAGAAATTACTGGGGTGTATTTTATCATTCACATCCATGTTTCCTAAATATGTATAATTATTTACATCCACCTACAATTGTTTAAATCCAATTTTACCCTTTGGTGAGTTTTTAGTAAAAGATATGAAAGGAATATTTTGTCGTTTTTCGTACAAGGAACTTTTTGACTTTTCCAACAAAAGTATGAGAAGAATGCTTTTTTAACTTATACGGAATGAAAGGATTTTTACGGTTTTATAAAGCCATATTTTCAAGAAGCTTACTCAAAAATATTTCATGACTATTTTCAAGAAAATCCTTTTCTTTTAAAAATTAATGACATTTTGTGAAAAGAAAATGATTTTAAATAAGAAAGGATATTTTCCCCAAGATTTCATTTCAAGTGTTTTATCAAAACCATTTTCCATATAAAATGAAATTATTTCATATGTATATGTTTTAAGTATAATGCCTCTTTTATTTACATGGTTTCACTTTTCTTATTATGAAATTATATCCATTTCTTTTATATGTTTTATGTTATGATGGGATGATGTTTATGAAACCCATTTTATTCGTTGGGTTATTATGAATGATGTATGATTATTTTGTGGCACAAGTAAGAATGATTTCATTATGAGATGGGTGGGACCTATATTTCCCTCCAATTCATTGGGTAAAGATTTTATATCTCATGAGATAGACATGGCTGGAATGGTAAGTTAATCTGGTTCAGTGTTACAGGACTGAAACGAGGAGTGAACTCGATTCAAAAAGGGACTTTGTCCACTAAGATGGTCTTGGAAGAAATGCCTTGGCTACTATGGAAATCATGACATTTGCCGAATGGTTGCCACAATTACATGTTTTACTCCCATTCTATTTTATCATGATTAATGTTTCTTTATGATATATTTCTTACGTACTTCCATGTTTTATGTCATTGCTCAAGATTTTAAACATTATGTTCATGTTTTTAAGCTCAAATGTATATGATTTGTTTTGTTCTATCCATGCTTACCCTTACTGAGCATTTGAGATCACCCTTTATATGTTTTCTTTTCCCCATGATATAAAGAAAAGTTTTTTGTATAAAAAAAGGAAGATCTTTATGGGAGATGTTGAAGATCTTTCACCAAGATTAGAAGATTATATTCCGAGTCTCCAAAGACACTAAACTATTATGGTCCTTGTGTGTGTGTTTTTGTTATGTACTAAGTATTCCGCAAAATTAATGTAATGTCCATGTATGTTAAGCTTCGGGTCTCTACAGTTGGTATCAGAGGAAATGTTTAGTCAACCTTTGGAAACTAGGATGCGAAAACGTTAGTGAGATCCCTAGAGATATTTCTAAGGTCTGTCTAGGGATGTCTCTATGGTTAAGTATACGTATAGGCTATAGTCCTAGAATTGCGGTAATGATCTTAGAATTTAACTTAAGATGTTAGATATTGAGGGTACTCCCCCTTTAATATGTTTTTTTTCTCTAGCTTGATTTTTGCCTCTCACAGAATTCTTTTTGTATTTTAGTTAATGGAGGGAACCAGAAGGAATTCGGTTAACATTGAATCCAATGGACAAATTGGTGACTATGAGAAAAAAAATTTGTAATTCCTAAAGAGAAAGATATTGTGATTATGCCGAATCAGTCATCGCGATATATGATTAACTAGGTGAAATTTAGTGGTATGCCTAATTCATCAAAGAAGAGGAAGATAGACTATTATGCATGTTCGCATGTTGAGGATCATATAGAAAGGAAGATTGAGATTTCTAAAGAAGGGAAGAATAACCTTGAGGAATACCTCAAATGGAGGGACCGATGTTATTTGTGTGGAGAAAAGGGCCATAGAGTGACAGACTGTTATGGAGTTCAATGTATTATTTGTGGAGAACATGGGCATTACCCAACTCAATGCCCTAACCTACAAAGTTACTTCTAAATCAAGGAAGGACTTATTCCAGGACAATAATTGAAGAGGATGGATTGAAGTTTTTATATATTGGTATTCATGAATAATGTGGTTGAGGTACTTTTATTGTGTATTAGAATATTTTTGTATTATTCTATTGTGGTTTTCAATAATTTTAAGTTACCGGTAACCATGAAAAGAGTTCCAAATATTTTGTAAAGCAGATGATTTGCACATAATGAAGGGATAAGGAGAAAATGAAATGTTTGACAGTATTCATGAGCTCATGATTGATAAAAGGACTAAGTGATATCATGGTTTGAGTATATATAATTTTGGGATTTTGGTATGTGGAAAGAGTTAACTTTTAACAGCATTCATGTTTTCACTAAGGTTAAATGGGTATTCAATTTTTATGAGAATACCTGATTATGTTATCCACATGTTTGTAATTTGACCAACAAGATATATCTTATGATATATGGGGGATAAATGATGGAATTCAGGTGATTGTAATGTGACATTTCAAGTAGTTGTTTTTCTTTATACTATGACCTTGGACTGAATTATTTTAGATAAGCCTAAAGATTGGAATGGATTATGTTAACCATAAGTTAGTATTGTTTAAGGATAGAACTTTTTTTTGATATTATTTATGTAATGTAGTTTTAGAAAAAGGATAACCTGCAGGACGGGCGACAGCCCATCGCGTCGGACTTGGCTGTGGGAATCGAACCCACAACCGAAGTGCGACCGGCCTTTATCGCCTACCACTGGCCTATAAAAATTTCCTGTTTAGTAGAAACTAGTTTTATTATATTAAGAAGTATGATATATGAAGTATAAGTCCATTTTATGAACTATATATGATTAATCTCACTATAGATGAACTTATGTAAGTTTTGATAACTTTTCTAACATTTTGTTTGAGACAGATGGAATGACCCATCAGTCTATCACATGATCTGCTAACAAATCATGAATGGAAAATTCAACTTCATTTCTTTAAGAGATGAAGTGGAAATTGTTCAAGGAACTAACAACGGTGATATTGTACAAAAATCAAGTAAGTATTTATTTTGATTCGAAAATTCTTCAACACTAGAGAAATGATCCTGAAAACCAAAAATGTTGTCCTAGTGCTCTTATATCCGATTAATCAGATGGTACCTAAGATCATCAAAAATCTATGGATTTGTGATTGATGGATTTTTCATAGACATGTTCTCTACCACTCTCCATCAGAACTTGATGGTTAGATTTTTCTTCCATATCCATATTTTCACATATGTTCTCCTACGTGTAAAACCAGTGATGAATTAATTTGGGTAACCGTTACATTTCATAATATAGTTTTTAAATCCATGTTTTGGTATTCCTTTTTATGATGTGGGTTTCTATTAAAAAAACTTTTGAGTAGTAAACTATTTATAACCATGACGAATTTCGAGGGCGAAATTCATTTTAAGGGGGGTAGAATGTAACACCCCAAGATTTTACAAAAATTATTCTTTTTAATTTCATTAATTTCTTGTGTTGTATGATACACCAAAAGGAGTTTTCGCAACACACTTCCCTGACTTGGCTTGCATTACACGCAAGCACGACCTTCCATGATTGCGTGTGTTGTACGCAATACCGAGTTTCGCTAAACAACGATACGCTATTAAAATATTATCAAAACTATACGTTTTGAATAGTAATAACCACTTTTTGAAATTTTTTAAATTTTATTTTTCAAAATGGACTTAATTTTTGGATTCGGAATATCGAAATTATCTTAGGGTTAAATTTTGGAACTTTTCGGATAACTTTTATTTTCTGATGAATAGTGAAATTACTAAATTTTAATTAAAAACTACCTTTTTAATCGAAATAATTAATAGTGATAAATTATTAATTTGAGTGGTTTTAAAGTATATTTAGAATATATTTTTACAATTTAATACAATGTTGGTCATTGGATGTAATTTCACATTTAAACAAGACATAAACAAGTGTCAATCTTTTGATTGTTATTATCTCTTAAGAACACTCTCTTTATTTTGACAACGGAAATTAATTTTTAAATTAAGTAATGAAACAGATATGTTTTGAATTTGGTAAAATAGACATTATTTTTCATTTCATAATATCAAATATAGCTTAGGCATAATTTTTGGTATTTTTCTAGAAACTTTCAGTTTTTGATGAATAGTTGAACCACTAAGTGGTAGTTAAAAAAATGAATTTTTCACAAAACGTAATTTTACCGCTTCTGTGAGTGGAATTTAAAAAATCCAAGAGACATAGTTGATATAAGTAAGTAAAATGTGGTTCAATTAAATGAAAATAATTTTTGGTGAATAGTAACTTTTTACTTTTTTTTACCACTGTTAAAAGTAAATAGGGTAATTAAGGGTAAAAATGATATTATTATTACCCTAACACATGTCCTAATTCTATTGGATAAGTTTAATTCGACCAAAAATAAACTTAGGAATAAAATATGACCATTTAGGCCCACTTGGATTAGATTAGAACATTTATTATTAATTTATTCAAAAAATGGATAAAATAGTTAAAATCAAAGTTTAATAAGTATATCAGTTTTAATATAAGGTTATACATAAGATAAATTCGACTATAAATATTCATTAGAAATCTAAAAAGATTTCCTACGTAATTATATTTTATTTGTAATTTTTAGACATTAAATAATCTAATTTATTTATGACACAAAGATGATACAGTAATTATCTTATTAATGAAATATTGACATAATTGATGTTATAAATACCCAAATAAATGTAATTTGAGACTTTTTATGAATTCCACTGATTTTATAGGTTAATAGGACATGTGATTAGTGATGTAATTAACTTTTTTTCGAAATAATCATTCTGTTATGATTTTCACAAAAATCAATTACTAAATAGTGTCAAAATTGACATAAAATAGTTTTTAAACAAATATTATATTATTGATTGTTATTTTATTCATAAAAATTTAAGCTTCGGCCAAGATACTTATACCATGATAGGTGTATCATTAATTAACCACATGGGGGACTCTTGGATGTATATGGTATGTTTATTAACTATATAATATAAAAATAAAAAGTGACATTGTAAATGTCAATCTAATTAACTAAGAGTTAAAACTAAAAGATAAAGTTAATATAATGACCTAAACTTGTCTAAATTCTATTGGATGAGAGGATTTCGACCCATCCCCACCTTATCTTCTAAATAAATCAATTTTTGTGCTATTTAAAACCGAATTTGGCTTTATAATAAAATAATAATTTTAGTTATTCCAAAGGTGCCCCTCTCATCGCTTATAAAAGGTTACATCCTCTATCGATTCCTCACACCAATTTTAGCCTTCAAGACCTGCCAAACCCTACCAAATTCTCTTTCCACTTCCCTAGAAACATCCTATAGGTCCTGGTCTTCTTCAAATACTAATTTTAGTGACCTATGAGGAGGACTCAAAGAGGCGCTTCAAAGAAGAGGAAATGTCTGTTACCGATTCTTTCATCTTTATTTGTTCTTCCACTTATTCTTATTATGTTGTTTCATTATGATGTAATAACATCAATATCACTCATATATTGATATTTTATTATAATTATGAAACCACCCTATTTCACCATCTATCCATCCTACGGAAAATGAAATCACCGCGCGTGCGTACGTACGGAATACCGTCTCCATGCCGTGGTGTAATCTATTTTCCACCACCACCATACTTGGATGGGTATAATGGTGTACATAATAACTATATATTATTATTGTAAAGTTATATTGACTCTGAAATATTATACCTACACTCCAATACAATTCCACGATCATGAGAACGATATCATCGCTCGTGCGTACGTACGGACTACCGTCTCCACGATGCGATGAGATTCATTCTCCACGTTAACCATTCATGAATGATTATAAAGTATATATAATAAGTAATCATGAAATATATGACATAATAATGATACTGTATATATATGTATTTCATCTACTTAATTCCATTCAACTCAATAAGGAAATGAAAACAGCGTTCATGCGTACGTACGGCCTACCGTCTCCATGAACGGTGTATTTCTCTCCATTTACTGATCTATTATATATATGTATATTCTGAATATATATTATATATAAATCATGTTTTATATTCTGGAATTAAGTAATCATGATCTAAGTAATCATATGAATAATTACAAGTCAAAACACGGACGACGAATGAAACGATTTTACCCAAAACGCTCTTTAACATGGAATTTACACAAGAACGGGTAATATAAACCCATAAGTGAACCATATATGATATCATAACAATGAGTATGATTCGGGAATAAGTCAATGACATTATTTAAATCATTATACAGGAGGTTCGGACACTTACGAAGCAAATCAGACCTAAGGTAAGGGAAATATCACAATCTAATTTTTATCTGAGATTGTTTATACTTCAGAAATTACTGGGGTGTATTTTATCATCCACATCCATGTTTCCTAAATATGTAATATTATTTCCATCCACCTAAAATTTTTAAAATCCTATTTCACCCTTTGGTGAGTTTTTAGTAAAAGATATGAAAGGAATCTTTTGTCGTTTTTCGTACGAGGTACTTTTTGACTTTTCCGACAAAAGTACGAGAAGAATGTTTTTTAACTTATATGGCATGAAAGGATTTTTACGGTTTTATAAAGCCATATTTTCATGAAGCTTCCTCAAAAATATTTCATGACTATTTTCAAGAAAATCCTTTTCATTTAAAAATTCATGACAATCTGTGAAAAGAAAATGATTTTAAATAAGAAAGGATATTTTCCTCAAGAATTCATTTCAAGTGTTTTATCAAAACCATTTTCCATATAAAATGAAATTATTTCATATGTGTATGTTTTAAGTATAATGCCTATTTTATTTACATGGTTTCACTTTTCTTATTATGAAATTATATACATTTCTTTTATATGGATTATGTTATGATGGGATGATTTCTATGAAACCCATTTTATTCGTTGGGTTATTATGAATGATGTATGTTTATTTTGTGGCACAAGTAAGAATGATTTCATTATGAGATGGGTGGGACCTATATCTCCCTCCAGTGCATTGGGTAAAGATTTTATATCTCATGAGATAGACATGTCTGGAACGGTAAGTTTATCCGGTTCAGTGTTACAGGACTGATACGAGGAGTGAACTCGATTCAGAAAGGGACTTTGTCCACTAAGATGGTCTTGGCAGCAATGCCTTGGCTACTATGGAAATCATGACATGTTTCGAATGGTTGCCACAATTACATGTTTTACTCCCAGGATATTTTATCATGATTAATGTTTCTTTATGATATATGTCTTACGTACTTCCATGTTTTATGTCATTGCTCAAGCTTTTAAACATTATGTTAATGTTTTTAAGCTCAAATGTATATGATTTGTTTTATTTTATCCATGCTTACCCTTACTGAGCATTTGAGCTCACCCTTTATATGTTTTCTTTTCCCCAGGATATAAAGAATGGTTTTAGGTAAAAAAAGGAAGATCTTTATGGGAGATGTTGAAGATCTTTCACCACGATTAGAAGATTATATTACAAGTTTCCAAAGACACTAAACTATTACGGTCCTTGTGTGTGTGTTTTTGTAATGTACTAAGTATTCCGAAAAATTAATGTAATTTCGATGTACGTTAAGCTTCGGGTCTCTACAGTTGGTATCAGAGTAAAGGATTAGTCAACCATTGGAAACTAGGATGCAAAAATGTTAGTGAGATCCCTAGAGATATTTCTAAGGTATGTCTAGGGATGTCTCTATGGTTAAGTATACGTATAGGTTATAGTCCTTGAATTGCACTAACGATCTTAGAATTTAACTTAAGATGTTAGATATTGAGGGTACTCCCCCTTTAATATGTTGTTTTCTCTAGCATGATTTTTACCTCTCACAGAATTCTTTTTGTGTTTTAGTTAATGGAGGGAACCAGAAGGAATTTGGTTAACATTGAATCCAATGGACAAATTGGTGACTATGAGCAACAAAATTGTGTAATGCCTAGAGAGAAAGATATTGTGATTATGCCGAATCAGTCATCGCGATATATGATTAACAAGGTGAAATTTAGTGGTATGCCTAATTCATCAAAGAAGAGGAAGATAGACTATTATGCATGTTCGCATGTTAAGGAGAATAAAGGAAGGAAGATTGAGATTTCCAAAGAAGGGGAGAAGAACCTTGAGGAATAACTCAAATGGAGGGACCGATGTTATCTGGGTGGAGAAAAGGGTCATAGAGTGACAGACTGTTATGGAGTTCAATGTATTATTTGTGGAGAACATGGGCATTACCCAACTCAATGCCCTGACCTAAAAAGTTACTTCTAAATCAAGGAAGGACTTATTCCAGGACAATATTTGAAGAGGATGGATTGAAGTGTTCATGTATTGGTATTCAAGAATAATGTGGTTGAGGTACTTTTATTGTGTATTAGAATATTTTTGCATTATTCTATTTTTGTTTTCAATAATTTTCAGGTATCGGTAACCATGAAAAGTGATTCAAATATTTTGGAAAGACGAAGATATGTGCATAATGAAGGGATAAGGAGAAAATGAAATGTTTGATAGTATTCATGAGCTCATGATTGATATAAGGACAAAGTGATATCATGGTTTGAGTATATAAAATTTTGGGATTTTGGTATGTGGAAAGAGTTAACTTTTAACAGCATTCATGTTTTCACTAAGGTTAAATGGTTATTCATTTTTCAAGAGAATACATGATTAAGTTATTCACATGTTTGTAATTTGACCAACAATATATATCTTATGATATATGGGGATAAATGATGGAATTCACGTGATTGTTATGTGACATTTCAAGTAATCGTTTTCTTTATACTATGAGCTTGGACCGAATTATTTTAGATAAGACTAAAGATTGGAATGGATTATGTTAACCATAAGTTAGTGTTGTTTAAGGATAGAACTTTTTTTGATATTATTTATGTAATGTAGTTTTAGAAAAAGGACAACCTGTAGGACGGGCGACAGCCCATCGCATCGGACTAGGCTGTGGGAATCGAACCCACAACTGAAGTGCGACTGGCCTTTATCACCTAACACTGGCCTACAAGAAGTCCCTATTTAGTAGAAACTAGTTTTATTATATTAAGTAGTATGATATATGAAGTATAAGTCCATTTTATGAACTATATATTATTAATCTCACTATAGATGGACTTATGTAAGTTTTGGTAACTTTTCTAACCTTTTGATTGAGATAGATGGAATGACCCATCAGTCTATCACATGATCTGCTAACACATCATGAATGGAAAATTCAACTTCATTTCTTTAAGAGATGAAGTGGAAATTGTTCAAGGCATGAACGACGATGAGATTGTACAAAAATCAAGTAAGTATTTATTTTGATTCGAAAATTCTTCAACACTATAGAAATGATCCTGAAAACCAAAAATGTTGTCCTAGTGCTCTTATATCTGATTAATCAGATGGTACCTTAGATCATCGCAAATATATGGCTTTGTGATTGATGGCTTTTTCATAGCCATGTTCTCTACCACTCTCCATAAGAACTTGATGGTAAGATTTTTCTTTCATATCCATATTTTCACCTATGTTCTCCTACGTGGAAACCCAGTGATGAGTTAATTTGGGTAACCGTTACATTTCATAATTTAGTTTTTGAAGCCATGTTTTGGTATTCCTTTCTACGATGTGGGTTTCTATTAAACAAACTTTCGAGTAGTAACCCATTTATATCCCTGACGAATATCGAGGGTGAAATTCATTTTAAGGGGGGTAGAATGTAACACCCCAAGATTTTACGAAAAATATTATTTTTAATTTCATTAATGTATTGTGTTGTACGCTACACCAAAAGGACCTTTCACAACACACATCCCTGGCTTGGCTTGCATTACACGCATGCGCGACCATCCATGATAGCGTGTGTTGTATGCAATACCGATTTTCGCTAAACAACGATATTCTATTAAAATATTATTAAAACTAGCAGTTATGAATAGTAATAACCACTTTTTGAAATTTTGTAAATTTTATTTTTCAAAATGGACTTCATTTTTGGATTCAGAATATCGAAATTAGCTTAGGGTGAAATTTTGGTACTTTTCGGATAACTTTTATTTTCTGATGAATAGTGAAATTACTAAATTTTAATTAAAAACTACCTTTTTAATCGAAATAATTAATAGTGATAAATTATTAATTTTAGTGGTTTTAAATTATATTTAGAATATATTTTTACAATTTAATACAATGTAGGTCATTGGATGAAATTTCACATTTAAACCAGACATAAACAAGTGTCAATCTTTTGATTGTTATTATCTCTTAAGAACACTCTCTTTATTTTGACGACGAGAATTAATTTTTAAATTAAGTAATACAACTGATATGTTTTGGATTTGGTAAAATAGACATCATTTTTCAGTTCATAATATCAAATATATCTTAGGCCTAATTTGTGGTATTTTTCTGGAAACTTTAATTTTTTCATGAATAGTGAAACCACTAAGTGGTTGTTAAATAAAATGATTTTTTCATAAAACCTAATTTTACAGCTTCTGTGAGTGGAATTTCAAAACTCCGAGAGACACGGTTGATGTTAGTAAGTAAAATTTGGTTCAATGAGATGAAAATAATTTTTGGTGAATAGTAACTGTTTACTTTTTTTTACCACGATTAAAAGTAAATATGGTAATTAAGGGTAAAAATGATATTATTATTACCAAACACATGTCCTAATTCTATTGGATAAGTGTAATTCGACCAAAAACAACCTTAGGAATAAAATATGACCGTTTAGGCCCACATGGATTTGATTAGGACATTTATTATTAATTTATTTAAAGAAGGGTTAAAATAGTTAAAATCAAAGTTTAATAAGTATATCATTTTCAATATAAAGTTATACATAAGATAAATTAAACTATAAATATTAATTAGAAAGATAAAAATATTTCCTACATAATGATATTTTATTTGTAATTTTTAGACATTAAATAATTTAATTTATTTATGACACAAAGATGATGCAGTAATTATCTTATTAATGAAATATTGACATAATTGATGTTATAAATACCCAAATAAATGTAATTTGAAACTTTTTATGAATTACACTAATTTTATAGGTTAATAGGACATGTTAGAAGTGATTTAATTAACTTTTTCGAAATAATCATTCAGTTATGATTTTCACAAAAATCAATTACTAAATAGTGTCAAAATTGATATAAAATAGTTTTTAAAACAAATATTATATTATTGATAGTTAATTTATTCCTAAATATCTAATATTCGGCCAAGATACTTATATCATGATATTTTTATCATTAATGGACCACATGGGGGTCTCTTGGATGTATATGCTATGTTTATTAAATATATAATATAAAAATACAAAGTGACATGGTAAATGTCAATCTAATTAACTAAGAGTTAAAACTAAAAGACAAGGTTAATATAATGACCTAAACTTGTATAAATTCTATTGGATGAGTTGATTTCGACCCATACCCACCTTATCTTCGAAATAAATCAATTTGGATCTATTTAAAACCGAATTTGGATTTATAATAATATAATATTTTTAGTTATTCCAAAGGTGCCCCTCTCCTCCCTTATAAAAGGGCACCTCCTCCCTCTCTTCCTCGCACCACTTTTAGCCTTCAAGATCGGACAAACCCTGACAAATTCTATTCTCCACTTCCCTAGAAACATCTTAGAGGTCCTGGTCTTCTTTAAAGACCAATTTTAGTGCCCTATGAGGAGGACTCAAAGAGGCGCTTCAAAGAAGAGGTAATGTCCGTTACCGATTCTTTCATCTTTATTTCTTCTTCCACTTCTTCTTCTTAGGTTGTTTTATTTTGAAGTAATAACATAAGTATCACTAATATACTGATATTTTATTATAAGTATGAAAAAAACCTATTTCACCATCTATCCATCCTACGGAAAACGAAATCACCGCGCGTGCGTACGTACGGAATACCGTCTCTACGCCGTGGTGTAATATATTTTCCACCACTACCTTACTTGGATGGATATAATGGTTTACATAATAACTATATATGATTATTTTAAAGTGATATTTATTCTGAAATAGTATATCTACACTCCAATACAATTCCACAATCATGAGAACGATATCATCGCTCGTGCGTACGTACGGACTACCGTCTCCATGATGCGATAAGATTCATTCTCCACGTTAACCATTCATGAATGATTATAAAGTATATATAATAAGTAATCATGAAATATATGACATAATAATGATACTTTATATATATTTATTTCATCTACTTAATTCCATTCAAATCAATAAGGAAATTAAAACAGCGTTCATGCGTACATACGGCCTACTGTCTCCATGAATGGTGTATTTCTCTCCATTTACTGATCTATTATATATATGTATATTCTGAATATATATTATATATAAATCATGTTTTATATTCTAGAATTAAGTAATCATGATCTATGTAATCATATGAATAATTACAACTCAAAACACGGACGACGAATGAAACGATTTTACCCAAAACGCTCTTTAACATGGAATTTACAAAAGAACGGGTAATATAAATCCATAAGTGAACCATATATGATATCATAACAATGAGTATGATTCTGGAATAATTAAATGACATTATTTAAATCATTATACAGGAGGTTCGCACACTTATGAAATCAGTCCTAAGGTAAGGGAAATATCACAATCTCATTTTTATCTGAGATTGTTTATACTTCAGAAATTACTGGGGTGTATTTTATCATCCACATACATGTTTCCTAAATATGTAATTTTATTTCCATCCACCTACAATTGTTTAAATCCAATTTTACCCTTTGGTGAGTTTTTAGTAAAAGATATGAAAGGAATCTTTTTTCATTTTTCATATGAGGTACTTTTTGACTTTTCCGACAAAAGTACGAGAAGAATGTTTTTTTAACTTATACAGCATGAAAGGATTTTTACGGTTTTATAAATCCATATTTTCATGAAGTTTCCTCAAGAATATTTCATGACTATTTTCAAGAAAATCCTTTTCTTTTAAAAATTCATGATATTTTGTGAAAAGAAAATGATTTTAAATAAGAAAGGATATTTTCATCAAGAATTCATTTCAAGTGTTTTATCAAAACCAATTTCCATATTAAATGAAATTATTTCATATGTGTATGTTTTAAGTATAATGTCTCTTTTATTTACATGGTTTCACTTTTCTTATTATGAAATTATATCCATTTCTTTTATATGGATTATGTTATGATGGGATGATGTTTATGAAACCCATTTTATTCGTTGGGTTATTATGAATGATGTATGTTTATTTTGTGGCACAAGTAAGAATGATTTCATTATGAGATGGGTGGGACCTATATCTCCCTCCAATGCATTGGGTAAAGATTTTATATCTAATGAGATAGACATGGATGGAACGGTAAGTTAATCCGGTTCAGTGTTATAGGACTAAAACGAGGAGTGATCTCGATTCAGAAAGGGACTTTGTCCACTAAGATGGTCTTGGAAGCAATGCCTTGGCTACTATGGAAATCGTGACATGTGCCAAATGGTTGCCACAATTACATGTTTTACTCCCATGCTATTTTATCATGATTAATGTTTCTTTATGATATATGTCTTACGTACTTCCATGTTTTATGTCATTGCTCAAGCTTTTAAACATTATGTTCATGTTTTTAAGCTCAAATGTATATGATTTGTTTTATTTTATCCATGCTTACCCTTACTGAGCATTTGAACTCACCCTTTATATGTTTTCATTTCCCCAGCATATAAAGAAAAGATTTAGGTAAAAAAAAGGAAGATCCTTATGAGAGATTTTGAAGATCGTTCACCACGATTTGAAGATTATATTCCGAGTTTCCAAAGTCACTAAACTATTACAGTCCTTGTGTGTGTGTTTTTGTTATTTACTAAGTATTCCGTAAATGTAATGTAATGTCCATGTACATTAAGCTTCGGGTCTCTACAATGTAACGAGACCGTAGCTACTTTGTGTAATCCTAGAGATAAATAAAATTGTGATTTCTTCCTATGGTGACGTTTGTCATTTTTTCAGATGTTTGAATAAATATAGGATGTTTATTGATGAATTTTGGAAAAAGGGGATATTTTTAAAATATTTATGTAAAACATAAATAATTAATGATGTATAATGATTTTCAAAAAATTGTCTTCTAGAAATGTGTTTAGTATGAAATTTAGAACGTAATAAGATCAACTTAATTTTTTTGTGAATAGTAAAATATGAATAGTGATTTTACGCTTTGGATTAGTAATGTTACCAAATGGATTAGTAATCTAAATTAAATAAAGTAGTAATTTAATTTAGGCACATTGATTAAGTAATGTGATTCAATAAAATAGGTAAATTATTGTTTCATAAATTATTATTCAATTATTAGTTTTTTTGGTGAATAGTGTTTTTTAATTAAAAATTAAATTAAAATTATTTAGAAAATTATTTTCATAAAATGGAGTTAATTTTTGAATCTAGAGCATCGATATTATTTTAAGGTGGTTTTTGGGGATTTTTCTGGAAAAGTTGAATTTTTGGTGAATAGTTAAAATATATTTTTTAGTTTCGGGTGTTTAATTACATCATTAAGGATGTAATATTTATGTAATATTTCTGTTAGACATATTAATAGTTAGGTAAGGTATGAGGTGTCCCATGTTTCCAATACCATGGGAAAATAACAAGGGTAAGCCCATGGTTTTTCCAATACCACCGATGAGGTGTCCCTTGGCCATTAGTGACTTGTTCCCTCACATTTCCTATAAATACAAAGACTTTCCCTCATCCTTTTCATTTAAAAATCCTCCTCAACGAATTTCTGGTCTCCTTACCTACAAAGGAGTCCTCCCAAGGTTCCCTCAAGCCTCCAAAGGTCATGACCATCAAGCTTTCGAAGTTACTCTTCAAGGTAAGGGATTCTTTCACCCTCCTCTTTTAAGTCATACCTTATTTTATGTTGTGTCTTATATTTTCCAACTATTTATGTTGAGGTTATGTTCTTATATGTTCTTTATTACTTCCCATTTCATTTCCAAATGATGAGAGACCCTTTCTTCTATCATCAATTTTATTTCTGAATTTTTATGTGCCGCCATTAGGCTGCCTAATTTCCCATAAAAGAAATCTCATCTTCTCTTATATTTCAGGTTTTATTTTCATGTGGTATGTCATTAAAATATCTATACTATGATCTTATTCAGTACCCATACTATATTATGAATTATTTATGAGTGTTTGACCCTTTTCCCCTCTGTTTTCAATGTTTTCTAAAACCATGTTATATAGCCGTTAGGCTGTGGAAAATTCATCCAAAAATTCATGTCCCTTTCTCTCAAGAAATTTCCTTGTTTATTTATGTGAATACCTTGGCCTATTTTGTATCTATGGGTGTTCATAAATATATAAATATGATATATTTGATTCTATAATTGACATACATATAACTCTCACTCCCATTCCATGGGTTATAAATGATATAATGATAATATTTTTAAGAGCTTTTAAAATGTCCCGATTTTGAAATGAAACACATTTCTTTTATTCTCTATGTGTTATTAATAAAATGTTCGATTATGATCTATCTGTCTCACATGAAAGTAATGAAATTTTTAAGGGTGCTCCCTGATAGCACTCAAATGAATTGGGTAAAGATTTAATCTATAGAGATTACAAGATTCATGATACCTTGGTGAATAACCTTGGTAATGTTTATAACACCTTGGGGATAGTCCTTGGTGATATGTTCATGAATGTATAAATAAAATGTTTTAGCCACATATTCAAGTTGTTTCATTTTTTTCATTATGATATGCTTATTCTTCCATTTCTCATGTCTTTATGATTTTATTGAAGTTATTATTGATATCACAAGTATATTGATTCCCTTGTTTACCCTTACTGGGCCTTCTACTCACCCTTTCCATTGATGTCTGTCTCTAGGATATGAGATGAAGTAAATATACATAGAATAAACCTATGATGAATCCTTACAAGTGGTTTAGAAGAATTTTTTATGTTGTTTTCATGTATTATGTTCCTGATTTCGAAGACACTAGACTTTAATGATCCTTAGTATGTAAAATGTAATGAAAAGTTATGTATTAAAAAGCCAGGATTCCATAGTTGGCATCAAAGTATAGTTTAGTTATTTATGGAAATTAGGCTATGAAATCTTTAGGAAGAACCCTATAGAAAAGTTTAAATATAGGGAAAACTTCCTGGTATTTTGATGAGTATTGAATGAGTGGTTTAACAAACAAATACATCCCTGTGTGGATATGAGCAGGTAGAGCTAGCCCTGGTACAAATGTACATAGGGGTAAAACCCGAATACACCGCATTGAGCTAGACTCGAATTAGAACTGGTGCATGACAATGGGCCTTGCTGGACTCTTGGTTATGACACACAAGGGGGATATGTTTGGTTAATCACAATCATTTTATGAATCATTATGAAGGAATTATAGAGAAATATAATTGTTTAAGCATGATGTTTTGAGAAGTAGAATCCTTTATATTTAAAAGATTGGTAAATGAAACAAGTTTCTCACTAAGATTTTATTCTTTTGGAAAATGGCGGGCAATAGGAGGAAATTTGCAAATGATGACCACAATGGACCATGCGCTGACAGTCCTCCGATTGAAGCAGGAATGGAAAAATTCATACGAATGATGAACCAACTGACTCAAGTTATGAGTAATAACTTGAATCAAGCTGAGAGGCTAATCTAACCACAAATGGAACAACATTCTGTTGAGTCCTTTATGTGACAATTACCACCAACCTTTAGTGGATCAACTGACCCATTTATTTTTGAGCAATAAATTAGCTCTATAGAGAATATCTTTTCTGTGCTACGTTGTTCAGCGTAAGAGAAGGTCACCCTAGCTATCTATCGCTTAGAGGGAGAAGATGATCAGTGGTGGGAACTGATCAAAAACACGTGGAAAAGAGTGGAATTTGAAGGTAAGGAGTGGGAAGAGTTTAGAGGGATCTTTTTTTATAAGTATTTCCCTTGTCCCATGATAATAAGAATAGATAAGGAGTTTCTCGAGCTGAAGCGGAAGGAGAATGAATCCGTGGGAAGATACGAGATGAACTTCACAAGGCTTTCACGATATACCAATAGCTTTGTCATGGATCCACACGGTAAGGTTGATAGATTCTTCCGTGGACTGAGACCTCATCTACGAAAGAATCTAGCGAACTGAGATTATGATAGCTACGAGGAGATCGTGCGGAGTGCGATGAAAGTCGAGCTAGAGATTGGTGAGACATAGTTGTCTCATAAATCCAATGACAATAAGAGATCGATGGATCCCATCTTAGGGTGGAATTTTGAACAGGGAAGAAGAGTAAAGCAAGTGCAACATCTAACTTGTAATAAATGTGGGAATAAGGATTCAGGGAATTGACTTCTCAGAAGTGGGAAGTGCTACAAGTGTGGCAGAGATGGTCACATTGTGAGGAATTGTCATGGTGAGGTGAAACCTCAACTTCCAATCACAAATGAAAAGGGGAAGATGGTGTAGGCCTTACCTGATGTCCAGTGCTTCAAGTGTGTACATCATGGGAACTTTTCCAATCTCTATCCAAATCTGAGGGAAATGGAGGTGAACCACCATCAGCCTCAGAAAAGGCCAAGGGATTAAGGCCGTGGTTTTGCTATCGCGACAACTGAAGTCGATCCTTTCAATGATGTGGTTGCGGGTACACTTGTTTTCATCTAAACGCTAGTAAGTACTTTGTTTGATTCTGGTTCTACGCATTCCTTTATTTCCTCCATGTTTTCAATGAATTTAGAATCAACCCCCGAATTTCTAAAAGTATAGTTAACAGTCAAGACTCTTGGTTGGACTATCCAAGCATCGTTAGTGTTTAGAAACTCTAGTATTTACTTTAGTGAGCAAAATCTTATCGCGAATCTAGTATTCATTTCCATTATTGAATTTGAAATTATACTAGGGATGGACTGGCTCTTAAAGTATAATTCTAAGATCTATTGTAGAATCCAGGAAATATCAGTAGTATTGAATGAAAAACCTACAGCTGTCTTCAAAGGAGAGAGATCTCAACCTCATCTTTGTCTAAAATAACCCCTTATATCCGTATTTATGGAGTTGATCAGTGAAGAAGAAGAAGGAGATGAGAGTTTAATGATAGAAAATGTCCTCATCATGCAGGAATACATTGATTTATTTCCGGAGGAGTTTCCTAGACCTCCCCCAAAAAGAGAGGTAGATTTTTCCATTGAAATCGTACCTAGATCTCATCCGATATCAAAGTCCTTGTATAGGATGGAAAATGTGGAGCTGGAGGAATTAAAGAAACAACTCCAAGTTCTTTTGGAGAAGTGGTCTATCTGACCAAGTGTATCTCCTTGGGGAGCACCTATTATCTTTGTGAAGAAGAAGGATGGATCGATGCAGCTATGCATTTCTTATAGAGAACTGAATGGGATCACAGTGAAGAACAAACACCCTCTTCCATGAATTGATGACTTTTTTGACCAACTTCATGGGGCTCCATTCTTATCTAAGATTGACCTTGGATCTGGTTATCATTAATTGAGGGTAAAGAAAGAAGATATTCCAAAAACGGTCTTCCAATCAAGATATGGGCATTATGAGTTTATACTTATGCCCTTCAGACTGACTAATGCACCTGTTATTCTTATGGATTTGATTAATAGAGTCTTTAAGTACAACCTTTATATATTTGTGGTAGTTTTTATTGATTATATTATAATATATTCCAAAATTTGCGAGGAGCATGAAGATCATCTGGGGGTTATTTTTCAAACTCTGTGGAAGGAGAGGATTTTTGGTAGGTTTAGTAAATGTGATTTTTGGTTACAATAAGTTGCTTTCTTAGGGAACATTGTAACCAATGAGGGAATCACAGTTGACCTTACAAAGATAAAATTTGTAGAGGAGTGGCCTCAACCTACAAAAATAACTGAGATTATTAGTTTTCTTTGATTATCAGGATATTATACGAGGTTTGTGAAAAAAATTCTTGACTTTCTAATCCATTAACCAAGTTAACTCTAAACGGGGTCAAGTTCATCTGGACAAAAGATTGTGAGGAAAGTTTCCAAGAGCTAAAGAAGAGATTGGTTACTACACCTATGTTAAATCGTCCCTCAAGTGGATAAGGATTTGATATTTTTAGTGATGAATCTCTAAAATTTCTTGGGTGCGTCATCTTGAAAAATGACAAGGTCATTGCTTATGAATCTCGACAGTTGACGATTCATGAGAAGAATTATCCTATGCATGATCTGGAGCTAGCGGCAGTCATTTTTTCTCTGAATATCTGGAGGCACTATCTTTATTGGGAGAAATCTGATATATACAGAAACCATCAAAGTTGAAGTATAGTTTTCACACTAATGGAACTGAACATGAGACAAAAAATATGGTTGGAAATTCTTAAAGAATATGATTGTTCACTTCATTATCACCCTGGAAGAGCAAACAAAGTTTATGATGCATTAAGTAGGAAATCACCAGTTGTTCTTTCCATGATGAGTATTCAAAAAGATCATTTGATCAATGACCTAGTAAATCTGGACATGGTAATTATATGAAAAGGGAAATCATCAACCCTAACCCAAATGAATTTTCAACCATCATTACAAGAGATGATCAAGAAGGCTCAGAAAAGAAGATCCTTAGTTACAAGAGAATTTTGAGGCTGTAAAGGTTGGAAAGTTTCCTGAGTTCAATATTGATCAAGATGGTGTAATGAGATTTCGTACAAGAATATGTGTTCCATCTATTCCAAAAATAAAGAAGGTGCTTATGGATGATGCTCATAGTTCTACTTTCTCTATACATCCTGGAAGCAGAAAAATGTATAGGGACCTTCGTGATCATTATTTATTGAAAAATATGAAACGGGAGACTGCAGACTACACATCAAGGTGCCTAGTATGTCAGCAAGTGAAGAAAGAGTGACAAATTCGAAAAGGGGTATTGCAACCACTACCCATACCAGAATGGAAGTGGGACAATATCACTATGGACTTCATCACTAGTCTTCCGAAAACTCCCAAAGGAAATAATGAGATTTGGGTTATTGTGGACCGTCTCACGAAGACTACCCATTTTTTATATATCCGGGAAGAGTTCTTTCTTGATAAACATTATAGGATTTATGTGATGGAAGTTGTAAGGCTGCATTAATTTCCACTTTCTATCATATCTGATCATGATCCAAGGTTCACATAAAAATTCTAGAGAAGTCATCAACAAGATCTGAGCACTGAATTGAATTTCAGTACGGCCTATCACCCCCAAACTAATGGTCAATCTGAAAGGACTATTCAAACAAATGAGGACATGCTGAGAACATGCTAAATAGAATTTAAATATAGATGGGATCAACACCTCTCTTCAGTTGAGTTATCTTACAAAACCAGCTTCCACTCGAGCATTCAAATGGCACCCTATGAAGCTCTATATGGGAAGCGATGTAGAACTCTTACTTGTTGGGATGAAGCTGGTGAAAGAAATTATCTTGGGCCTGATCCTGTGAAAAAGATGACAGAAAAAGTCTATGCCATCCAACAACACATTAAGTCTTCTCGGAGTCGAAAAAGAGCTATGTCAACAACCGTCGAAGGGACTTGGAGTTTGATGTCGGTGGTAAGGTATTTATTCTAATTTCACCTTGTAAGAGAGTCATGAGGTTTGGGAAGAAAGGGAATCTCATTCCTAGGTACATTGGCCCCTATGAAATCCTTGATCGTGTGGGAGTAGTGGCTTATTAGCTTTCACTTCCTCCTAATCTAGCACAAGTTCACAATGTCTTCCATGTATCCCACATGAGGAATTACATACCTGACCCTTCACTTGTACTAAACTCAGAGTTGGTACAACTAGATCATGACCTCTCTTATGAGGAGAAGTCGGTGGAGATCTTGGATCATAGAGACAAGGTTCTACGCAAAAATACTACCCACCTTGTTAATGTGTTGTGGAGAAACCAAAAATATGAAGAAGCCACGTGGGAACAAGAGGAGTCTATGAGTTAGAAGTACCCACACCTTTTCTTTTCTTAGGATATGAGTTAACATTTTGGGGATGAAATTTCTTAAGGGGGGGAGAATGTAACGACCTTAAATTTTGAATGAATTTTTGTTTCCTAATTTTGTGTGTTATTTTAGTTTATACACAACAATGATATTTTCTTTAATTAATGATGTTATTATAATTAAAATGAAACTTTTGGGTTTTTATTGTTATATGACCATTGGTAAATATGACCATTGGGAACTAAATGTTGCGATTATTGTCTCTAAATACAAGTGGTCTTGGTTAGTTATTATAGAAAGAAGATTTGATGGCCTCATCCAGTAGTCTCAGGCTGATCGAAGCCCATATGATGAAACATGGGAAGGATGAAGCACCACTGGGCTTTGCTCTAGACCAAACCCGAGCCGAACCTCATTGTGTGATGTTAAAGCAAAATCGCCTTCAAGAGATGTTCAAGATTATATAAATCACTACTCGAGCAATTTTGGCTGATCCACCCTCATATTCACTCACCTTAACACACCTTAGACTTATGTCCTATGCTGGGGTTATAAGGGGCTATGTAACGACACTGTAAATGCTTTGTGTAATCCCTGAGATAAATAAAATTGTGATTTCTTCCTATGATAATGTTTGGGTTTTTTCAGATTTTCAAATAAATATAGGATGTATATTGATGAATTTTGGAAAAGGAGGATATTTTAAAATATTTTTGTAAACCTTAAATAATTAATTATGTGTAATGATTTTCAAAAAAATACTCTTATAGAAATCTGTTCAGAAAGAAATTTAGAATCTAATAAGATCAAATTAATTTTTTATTAATAGTAAATTATGAATAGTGATTTTACACTTAGGATTTATAATGTGACCAAATGGATTAGTAATCTCACTTAAATAAAGTATTCATATAATTTAATAACCTAGATTAAGTAATGTGATTCAATAAAATAAGTAAATGACTGTTTAAAAAATTATTAGTCAAGTATTAGTTTTTTCGGGTGAATAGTGTTTTTTATTTTAAAATTAAATTAAAATTATTTATAAAATTATTTTCATAAAATGGAGTTCATTTTTGAATTTAGGGAATCGATATTAGGTTTAAGTGATTTTTCGGGATTTTTCTGGAAAAGTTGAATTTTTTGTGAATAGTAAAAATACAGTTTTTAGTTTCAGGTGTTTAATGAAATCATTAAGGATGTAATAATTATGTAATCTTTCTAGTCGACTTATATATAGTACGTAAAGGTATGAGTTGTCCCAAGTGGCCAATACCAAGGAAAAATACCCTGGGAAAGCCCATGGTTTTTCCAATACCACTGATGAGGTGTCCCTTGGACATTAATGAATTGTCCCCTCACTTCTTCTATAAATACAAATGCTTCCCCTCATCATTTTCATTTCCAAATCCTCATCAACGAATTTATGGTCTCCTTACCTCATATGGAGTCCTCCCAAGGTGACCTAAATCCTCCTAAAGGTCTCGACCATCATGCTTTCAAAGTTACAGTTCACGATAAAGGATTCTTTCACCCTACTCTTTTAAGTCATGACTTCCTTTATGTTGTGTCTTATATTTTCCATCTCTTTATGTTGAGGGTATGTTCTTATATGTTTTTATTACTGCCAATTTCTTGTCCAAATGATGAGAGACCGTTTCTTCTCTCATCAATTTGTTTTCTAAAATTTTATGTGACGTCGTTAGGCTGCAGAACTTCCCATAAAAGAAATCACATCTTCTCTTTTCTTTCATGTTTTCTTTTCATGTCGTATGTCATTAAAATATCCATACCATGATCTTATTCAGTCCCCATAATATATTATGAATTATTTATGAGTTTTTGACCCTTTTTCTCTCTCTTTTAATTGTTTTTTAAAAACTTGTTATATAGACGTTAGGCTGCATAAATTTCATCTCAAAACTTCTATCCCTTTATCTCAAGAAATTCCCTTGTTTATTTATGTGAATACCCAGACCTATTTCATTTATATGAGTGTTAATAAATATATATATTTGATATATTTTATTCTTAAATTGAAATACATATAACCCTCACTCCCTTTCCATGGGTTATAAATGATATAATGATCTTATTTTTAAGATCTTTTCAAATGTCCCGATTTTGAAATGAAACCCATTTATTTTATTCTATATAGATTATTTATGAAATTATTGATTATGATATATGTGGATCTCCTGGAATTAAATAAATATTAAGATTTCACCCTGATATCACTCCAATTCATTGGGTAAATATTTAATCTCTAGAGATGACGTGTTTCATGATACCTTGGTGAATAACCTTGGTAATTTTTATGACACCTTGGGGATGGTCCATGGTGAAATGATAATAAATGTCTAAATGAAATTTTGTAGCCACATATTCAATTTTCTTCAAATTATTATCATTATTTTATTTCTATTCTTCCATTTCTTATGTCTTTATGTATTTATTCATGTTCTTATTGATATCACAAGTACATTGATTCCCTTGTTTACCCTTACTGGGCCTTCTGCTCACCCTTTCCTTTGATGTCTATCTCCAGGATATGATATGCAGTAAATGTACATAGGATTAAACTATGATTAATCCTTACAAGTGGTTTGGAAGAATTTTTTTGTTGTTTTCATGTATTATGTTCCTGATTTCCAAGACATTAGACTTTAAAAATCCTCTGTTTGTATAATGTAATGAAAAGTTATGTATTAAAAAGGCGGGATGCCGCAATTTAGGTACCATATTATTAATATTTCATGATTATATGGTATCCCAATATGATAAATGTTTCTAAAAATATTCTATTTGGTTTTATTCAATTGATATAACTAGATGAAGCATGGTTAATATTTAATATTTCAGATATGGGGAGTATGGGAGTTATTCAAATAAATTTTCCAATTAGGAATATCATAAATAGAATCTGGAAGGTGGTATCTATATGAATTATACCTATAAATATAGAGAGGAATCAATAAATATTTAAAATAGATGTGATGTTATTCCTGTGTTGGTTTCACTTAACATAGGAAGCATGATTAGACTTACTTTAATGAACCTTAAGATAATATTTATATTTCATATTTTAGGAAATAAGTATTATTGAATAAGGTGATGTAGCATGAGTAATGGTTTAAGAATAATGTTGGATGAATGAATTATTTATGATTTGGAATTTCAAGATCATGTTTCATGAATCATGAATTATATAATTAATTTTTGAATATGTTCTTAGTAAGGATATAAAAGTAAATTTTTATTTCTGATGAAGACATAGAAAATAGATTTCATAGAAATAAGATATTTTGATTAAGAGAAGTTAACCCTTAATTGATGTGTGATGTTATGATAATTATGTTTGGATAAAGATATGTTGGATATGAATACCTAAATTGGATATTATAGATTACCCTAGAATTGATTATTGAAAATGTTTTCTATGTGATCAAGGATGAATTTTACAAAATCATGTATTTATAGAATATACACATTAATCATTTATATAAGGAAAAAAGATATAATTTCTAAAATAATTTATTGTGATTAAGGTTGTCTCCATGTTTCAAGGGGATATACGATGAGTTTATTCACTTTCTTGGAGTGTGAAAACTAAGTGGTACATTTTGATATATGGGGGATCAATGTTAAGCTGATTTTATGACATTCTTTCCAAAGCATTGAATTTTCATCTTTCTGAAAAGTTATAAGCATAACCATTTATGGAAAGATTATGTTAAACAATAAATGATGATAGTACGATTAAATTGTACTCTCTACATATAAGGATTAATGCATATTTTATATCATATTAAAACTATAATGTATTGATAATAATTAATGAATATTGGGATTACATATCATGGATCTCATAATTTTTTAGTACTTCAAGAATGAAAAAAGTCACCTTACTTTTATGAAAAAAAGGTGCAGTGGGTAAATGAACAACAAAGGTTAACATTGTTCTAAAACCATGAATCTATATATTTTCATTAAAATTATTCATAATTAGGAAAAATGATATTGAAACCACTTATTTTTTCAATGTACCATTGTTTCAGATGAATCATATGGCCCCTCAATTCATCGCAGATTTATGGCTTTTTGATTATTAACTATCTTCTGACCTTGTTCACTATCACTCTCCTTTAGAACAAGATTATTATAATTTTCTTCTATTTCTCTATTTTTCACATCCAACATATTTTATACTCTATGGAAACCCAGTTATGTGTAACCTTGGGTAATAGTTATGGTTCAAATATTCCATTTTTTAAGGGCAATTTTAGTATTCATTTTTACGATATGAGTTTATATTAATGAAACATTAAAATATTAAATCATTGATTTCCCAGAATAATTTTGATGCAATAATTAATTTCAAGGGGGTAGATTCTCATACCCCTTGAATTGTTTAATAAATATTTTTTAAATAATTTAATCCTTTTAATATGTTTAATCTCACTGAACACTGAAATTAGTATAGCTTATAGTAAAGCACTCTGTCTGTCTTATGTTATACACAACAAAAAAGTAATAATTCACTTTACAGAATATAAATTTTAGATTTCCCTACATGAAATACCATTTTTATCATTTTTTACACACAATATTGACAATCCTTTATGGCTTGGGTAACATGCATGTCCATGGTCTACCAGAAAAAATTATAATGTTAAAATATTTTTATTTAACATTATAATATATAACCAAGTCATTAAATTAGTAGTTATAAATATTATGTACTAATTTATGGAAACATATGGTTTACCAAAATTTAATATTAATTCATGGGTTATCGTTTAATTAGAAATGAATATGAAAACCAATTGACTATAATAGAAAATATTATTATTTTCATGGTCAAAAAAATGTTTTACCAAAATAAATTTAATTAATTATAATTTTTGAGGTATATTAATGTAATATATATTTTATAAATTCAGAAAAAAGTATCCTTTACAATAATATATTTTAAATGATAGATATAAGATAAAAAAGGAACCCAATTTTATGCATAAAACCAAAATTTTTTAAAACGTTATTTTCCTGCATTTTAATAGAGAAGAAATTTTAAATTCAATTTTATTCAATTTTATAGATTTTATATGTCAAAATAAATTTTATATTAATATTAAAAAACATAAAAATTATGGTTACGATAAACCTTTATTACTTTTATAAGGATTCATTTTTAATGAATGGTTAATAATAATGGATTTTAATTTGAAAGTTCTTTTTCATCTAATTTGATAACAAGGTTAAGGAAATTATAAAAATTTAAAAATGATAAATTATATAATAATTCTATTAATTATTCCAATTTATTTAGTTATAACCAATTTCACATTGAAATCGGATATCCAAACATAGAAAAAATTTATTTTTTTAATATAAAAACTCGCAATGTCATCTCGTCCGTGGGATTAATATTAAATTATGTTTTAGAAAATATGTGTTTGTAATTATAAGAAATGATTCCATATTTTTAATCCTCATAATTTATAAAATATAATAATTTCAACTTAATTTTAACCAAAAATATTAGTGAATGCAAGTAAATTTATTTACATCGATTAAGGTAAGATTAGCCTTATCTTTGGACTAAACCATAAATAGATGACACAAAAAGTCTCATAAACATGTCAAAGAGCACTTTTATGTCCATATATAGCCCATATCCTCCAATTTATTGAATATTTATCATTATTGGATCCATTCTCATTAAGATAAATTTTGGTGGAATTCTCTCTTCAGATATTTACAAGGGTGCCACTCTTCTTCCACTATAAAAAGTCCTCCACTCCTCTAACATACTCATACCTCTAATGCCCCATATATAAACAAAAATATCCTGAAATTATCATCCTAAATAATTACCTTCCACCTATAATCCACAACATTGTTAGAAATAAATCAAAGGAAGCATTTTTTGAACAAACCAAAAGAGGATACCTAATTAAGAGGTAATATCTTCTCTCAAAATCCTTTACTCTATTTTAATTATCCACCACCTACACCATCATTGTTCCAAGAATGTATAAAAAATATTAAATATTGTATTATGTTTTTATGATATGTCTTTGGATACTCTAACACACACCTCCATCTAATTGGTAAAAACATACAGTTTATGTGTACGCTGAGTTATCTCCTCACAAAACGATGACTGTTATTTATTCCTTACCACCTCTCATGGTGGAAATTAGGATGAAAATTTTTTTATATGTCTTATATATTATATTTATTATTTCTTAAATTTTTTTAATCCTCTTAAAACACATTTCTTTATACATTCTATTTTCTGTAAATATGATAATTTTGTTTGAGAATGTGTGGACCGCCGCCCCCTCAAAGCGATGTGATTCATGTACACTCAACATTGAAAATAATAAGTTTTGATTGAGTAAATTTATATGATATACATGATATAATAAATAATTTTAAATATATATATATATAATTATATATATACATATTTCATTAACCTTATTTATTTCAATACAACTATAAAAATATAAACAACATTCATGCATATGTACAGCTACCAAATCTATGAACGATGTACAAAATTTTATACTCTGTATTCTATAAAATATTATAATATAAATTAACTAAATATAGATGATATTTAAATCATTATTTAATATTTTTAAATTGTGATATTATTATAAGGGAAATGATATAACAATTTAAGACACGTACGATGAACAAAGCGAATATTATAGTAAGTGAAACCATAACATATGATAGTTAAAAGGAATTTAAAATAAGTTCATAATAAAAAGATAATTTATATTATATAAAAGAATAAATTTGTATAAAATGGTTGTAATAAATTTATATTTATTATAAAGGTTTCTTTAAGGAGTAAAATGATCATCAAGGAACAAGTTCAGGTGATTTTATCTCACTTCAAATTTCTGTGAGGTACATGCCTTATCCACAACTCACATATTCAATTTGGTGTATAAACAAGACATGAATTTATTATATAAATAATATAATTAAATTAAATTTTATTTACATACACATTTTATTATCTTTATATCATGGTGTTTATCTTTAAAATGTATCCAAATTGGTAAGATAATTTTGTATCAATTTACCTTCTTTGAGACACATGTCATGTTATGAAACTATATTATTATATGTGGTGTACATAATACCATTTAAATTTTATATCATGAATATAATTCCATTAATGATAGTTTAATCTTCTTGTAATTTCATTTCTTTACATTGGGAATGTGATTCAATGTTATTAAGTGAAAAGTGTTTATTGAAACAATCCCTTTGAATTTTGATATACATTTGGATTATTCATCCATTGTGGAAATCCTATAATCCATCTCTCAAGAACATTAATGGATTTTTTCATCCTATGGTTTTCCATGGTTTATTCATGTATTGATACAATTATTCTACCATGTGGTATATAATATATTTAGGAATGAGTTTTTATGAAATCATAACATTACCCTATCCTCGGTTGGAAACCTGTGTTCCTTCATAAGTATGATTTCTTAATTGGGATTCCATGAAATTTATCCTATTCTCCTATAATAATTAAATTTTATTTTCACTTTTTTATTCTTTACCAATATTTTCGAAGGAATATTTGTTTCTATTTCTGACCAATGATTTTTTCTAGACTTTTTACCTTGAAAAATAATGTTATTTTTACCTCATATGATATATATAAATTTACATGCCATCATTTCTATGAAGCATCCTCTACATGTTTAAATTTTTAATTTTAATGAAAGTGTTTTTAAAATTATTTTTATGGAAATGGTCTTAATCAAAATTTCAAGCTTTTAATATATGATTTCAAGGATATTGGTTTTCAAAATATTTATAAGCCTTATTTATCTATTTTCAAGGTATTTTTAATAAAATGGTTTTCAAAACATTTTTAAGCTTAATTCATAATTTTTCAAGTAAAAAGGTTTTTAAAACATATTAAATCTTTCTTTTTAAATTTTCAATGTTAATTTAAAAAAAAGGTTCTCAAAATGTTTTTAAACTTTATTTATATGTTTCAAAATTGTTTTCAAAGAAAAATGTTTTAAAAATTCTTTGATGCATATTATATCTGTTTTCTATGATATGGTTTTTAAATATTTTTGAATCTTATTTTATAATTTTGATAGGAATAAGGATATCAATATGTTTTTAATATTATTATGATATCAATAAATAAATACTTCAAAACATTTTAATGATTCATGTATATGTTTTCATGGAAAATTATTTTCATAGCTTTTTCAATATTCTTTTATATGTTTTCAAGGGAAAAAAATTTTCAAAATGATTTCAATTTATCATTATATATTTTCAAGGTATTTTATAGTAATAATATTTTAAAATTGATTTATTTATTACCATTAATATTTCAAATATGAAATTATATTTTCATTAAATGCATTTTTGAATGATATTTCAAAATTATTTTCCATCTAAGATAATATCTGTTGATGTTACTCATGAAACTATAATAAAATGATCTAAATTCTCAATTCAGGTTATTATCTTAATGTTTTATTCTTAATATCATTGTCTTTATTAAACTGACATCTCCTTTATGAGTTACATTTTTTGAAATCCATTTCTTCTTTCCTGGGTAATGCTTTTAATGAAATGATTATGGACATTATAACTTTTTCCACAGGTTATGATATGATTGCATGTTTACGATACCCATTCATTTGATGTATTAAGATAGTATTATTTATGATTTGATGAAACATGTACGTATTATTTCATTATGATGTGGTTTGGACCTATATCTTCCATCATTTCATTTTAGAAATGATTTATATCTCATGAGATAAACTATGATGGTCTGAAGAGTGAACCTTGACTGCTAAAATGGTGGAGGAAATGAACCATGACTACCAAGATGGTATTAGGATTGAACTAATGGAACTAAGATGACAATGGTAGTAAACCATGACTTCCAATATGGTATGTGGAGTGAACTTGTACTACTAATATTGTCTTGGTGGAGATGACTTGGATACTATGGAAATCATATTATATGGTTATGTGTTTCCCACAATTCCATGTTTTATTTCCCTATTATTTTTTCATAGATTATGTTTTATATTTCCTTATGATCCATAACTTATAAAATATCATGAATTAATCTATGTTTCATGTAAATGTTCTTTGATATGCATGTTATGGGCTTATAAAATTTAGATATCATCCTCAAACCCTTATGCTCTTGTTTATGCTGACATCTCTCCCTTGTTTACAATTACTGAGCATTTGAGCTCAACCATTTTTATGTTTCCATCCCTTGGTTATGAAGTCAGGTGTTATGTGTTATGTGTATATGAATGATTCTATTCATGAAGATACAAGTGGGAGATAATGTACATCATTTATATATCAGTGTTAATGTATCTGTGTTTCCAAATCCCCTAAAAATACGTTTCTTCGACGTCTATTTGTATATTGTTTTATGTATTCCAAAAAATTGATGTAATGGGAATTTATTAAAATATAGGGTCAATATAATATTTTCAATGAATAATATAAATGAGGAGTTATTTTGAAATATATCAAACATCCAAACCTTTAAAATGGTCTCATCAATCAATAATTATATGATGTCAAATAAATAGATGAAGGGAATAAAAAATCAAAACTCATAAATTAAAATACATAAAATGGTTAATGGGTAAATAAATTTTACTATTATTTAAAATTAAATTATTTATATTTGAATTGTATACATTGATGTTGATTTCAAATAGAATAATGTTATTTCTATTGTTTATTTTTGTATATAAAAAAAATTATTTAAATTTCTAAAAAAACATAAAGGGTGATATTCAAAAGAAGAGGCCATCAAAAATTAATTTAATGAAAATTATTGAATAATCGGAATTCTATTAATACTATAGTGATTTAAAATAATTAAAAGTATCTAAAAATTAAATAGCATCATGGATCATGTTAAAAATAATGTTGTCTCATTATTTTGTGTTGAGCAACATTATAAAAGTGATTAGAAGGAAGAGGAGAGAAACATTGAACATATGTTTAATGATGATCTTGTGCCACATCATAAAGAAAAAATCATAATCATGGAAAAAGATAGAATATATGAAAAATGATATAAAAAATGAAAATGAATTAGTAAAGTATAAGAATTCCTGCAATAATAAAATTAAGGACCTCATTATGTGAATTATTGAATAAGATTAAATGATTAATGATCATGGTTCATAATTTACAAAAATGATAAAAATTGAAGTAAGATAAATCATGATGAGTTATAGTTAGACCTAAATTTTATATTATTAATGATGATAATTACATAGATACATATATGTAGGCTAAATCATGTTTGAAATCTTTAAAAACTATTCCCATGAAGTTGTAACATGATATTCCAAAAAAAATTATTTTTACCAAATATGATTATACTAATAATGATGACGTTATAACTAATACTATTCTTGTTTAGGATATGGGATTTTTTTTATATCAACTATTATGTCATTAGGATCTTGAGGCTATGTGTGTTGTAATTTGTCTCTAAATTAGAGGAAATATGAACCTTATAATGTCCCCAGATAGTTATATAATTATTTCGTAGTAGATTCATATTATTATAGATGTTAAAATTTTAGATTCTTTCATTGTTTTTATTGATCCATTGTGAAATATTTCATTAATTTATCGAACAACATTGTAATTTATTCTTTTTAGGACTGAATTTAGTTAAAAGAACACAAGAAATAAAATTAGTAGCAGTGTTAGGAAGACAAAAAGTCTATAAAAGATAATATATAATTATAAAATGTAGTTAATTACGAATAAAATTTCCTCAAGTATGCCAAATCAAGTAAAATTTCAGTATCTTCATTAATTCAATGGAATATATTACTAAAATTATCCCTGTAAAAAATAATTTATAACAACACATCCCATTAAATCTCTACAGGAAACTGGAGGTAAGAAGTTTTAGTAAAGAGAGTAATTTCGCGGTCATCCTGGGTGATGAAGATTGTGAAATTCTTCAACAAAATGTATTGTAAGATTCTTTAAATAATATAATTAACAAAGATGGGAAATTTAGTAAATTTTTATATTGAATAAATAATTGTCCATGTTAAGGTTAGAAATTGAAAAATACATAACGATGGAAAATTTCTTAAGAGTCTGTTCATAACAAATATCCATGTGGAGAATGAGTTGTTTTACAGATGTTGGAAGATATTTGGAAAAACCCTAAAATATTGTTTCATATTATTATTGACTAATGTCAAGATATATAAAATTATGAAGATGGAAAAGAGATATTAATGTGTATTAGTGGCTCGTTTTATAATTTAGACCCCTTATAGGGATGTTATTGAGAAATTCTAGATAATCATGCCTCTACTTGTGATTATTTACGACAAATATAGAAAATAACGATTGATGAGTTCTTTAAAATATGGGTCTAGTATCAATAGAGGATACATACTGGGAAGAAACATTCAACCAATTTTCACTAATTGACAAGTGAAACAGTTCTTTAAATTTTCATGTATATTTAGTTTTTTTCATTTCTCATATGGGAGTAAATATGATGAATTAAATGGTAGATGTAGTTGAGTTCTATAATAGACTTATTGTAAGATATTTTCCCTTATAGAGTGCATCGATCATTTATCAGAATCCATTATGAATAATAATACAGTTTTTAGAATAGGTGTTCTTAACTTGTTCGACCTATATAAATATAATTTGTTTAATGAGAATATAGAAATTATTGATATATTTGATGTTTAGATATGATAATTACATATTCTTGTTCTCATGTTTATTAAATAATATATTATTTTATAATGTGTAATGTGTCTGACTAGAAAGTTGAAGTGGTGTTATTTAACACTTATTAATATATTTTCCATGGTAAATATTTTTAAATGTGACTATATATAAAACTATATTAATATCACATAATAATTTATACATGAGTTTATTTCATTTAGTGAATATATATATGGACTGAAGTGTTTTCCATATTATGTATCATATTTTCTTCTCAAACCCAACACATTTAAATATAAAGAGCATTAGTTTAATCCTCATCACTATGTGAAATTTTATTCCACCCCTCTCATAAGTGAATCAATATTTAAATCTCTAATGTGGTATAATATATGTGAGGTATTGATATTTTAAAACATTCATGATCAATGAGATTAAAATTATTTTACTTTTGATACTTAAAATTTTAATCAATAATTGATTTATAATATTCACATTCTATTAAGAATGTATATGGGGAATATTTAAATGGGGGATTGAAGTTACTGATTAGATTGTGATGAATAATGTTTTATTGGATGATTATTCTTTTTAATGGTTAAATATGAAGTAATGTAAAAATATTTTGATGATGGAAAATGGAATAAGATACTAATGAGTGATATATTTAAGGGTTTTGAGATATTTCATGGAAAATTAATCCCACTATTGTTTTAAGAGTTTATATTTGTATATTTTAAGGTTAAATCAAGATGATAAAAATTAAAATTGGTATGTATTGATGTATCATAGATGGATTTATAATATTCATCTCATTATTGTAGGGTTATCCAAAATAAAAAAATAATAATTGATGATAAAATTATTTCCCATTAATTTTTGTTTATAAAGTTAAACAGATAACATATACTCTTTGTATGAAAATCCCTAATTGTTTTATCAAAAAATTAGGATACTATTTGTATATATTAACCCACATTAATTATGTCTCATGAAATATTTAAAGGTAGGTGGATGTACTGAGTAAATGTGGGATCATGATATAATAATGTGCATAATTTATTTTCATGGTGGATTTGGAAATGATTTTAATGTGTTTTCAAATAATATAGTTTATTTAGAGTATAAATTGATTTTTTTATGATGTGTTTAAATTGAAATTTCATTGGTTAATGAACCCATGTGAATTTGTAAAGTGATTCAGAGTTAATATGGACATTTTCTAGATTATTTTGTTGGGTCTGAAAATTTTAAAATCCATCAATACATAAAATAATCCCATAATTATGTATAATATTAACTCATGAAATATCATACAATTTTAAAGATAATTCGTAATATAATGAGGGTACCTAAAGGTTTAATATATAGTGTATACAAAAATGTTTTCAATGGAATTTAATAAATAATATTATTTATAGACATACTCAAGATAGATAATTGTAGTCCACACATACCGACATGAAAAAATTGAAAATTATTTAAGACACACTATGATAAATAAAGTTATCTATGAGTAGAGAAATAAAAATAAATCAATGTGTTGTATACAGTGTGATATATAAATTCTATTTACCTGATATATAAGAATAATGATAAGGATATGAGGAATATATAATTGTAATTTTGGTTTAAGTAGATGTTTAAAAATTAGAAAAGTCAATAATAAAATTCAGATTTATAAGGGTTAATACGAAGATATATAAAGGTCACCAATAAATAAAATCCCAATCACAAGATATTAAATATCCATATTTTAATAAATCATATACCAAAAACTAATAGTCATTTGAGACTAAATATGACATCCAATGGTCAAATAGTTTGATACATGTCAGGATTTGGGTGATCTAAATTGGTTAATGGTGATGTTATCGACAAAGGAATAAAGGATCACATTGATCCTAAAATATTATCAATATTTTTGTTGAGAATTGAAGAATATTTTTGAGATAAAATGTGAAGAAAATAATTATTTGAATATGATTATTTAACTACGATGTGTTTGATAAAAATCATCAAAAAGAAGTTAACTATACGAATATATATGTTGTGAAAATATATATTGAATATGGTGTTTTAGTTGATATGTAGTTATGTTTTGATGAGAATTCCACACTGTAGTGCATGATGAATAATGTTTCATTTGGAATTGTTCATATCATAATAAAGCATCTTTATTTTTTTTGTATATGTGGAATAGTAAGTAAATATGGTAATTAAAGGATGATGGTGACATGATATTTTTGGATATCACATGATAACATATCCTGAGTCTCATGTGTGATTAAAAAAGGATATAATTGAGTATGGAATATATGTTAATGAAAAGATGAATGTGGTTTTGAGGATATTATATAACCACTTAAATGAAAATATCATATTTCCATGATTGATGGAGTTTTATATTTTTTAAATAGGTAAAGAAATTACACACGATATTATGAAGTGAAAATGATGTTTTTTAGAGTTGAAATAATACTATATAATATAATTGATTAATTATATTGAAGGTAATGGAAGATAAAAATTGAATTATAGATCATTTATATTGAGGAACATGATGAAGATATTGGAAAATCCAAAGAAAATTGTCTCATATGATATACCATAATCAAATAACCAAAATTAGATGATTCCCAATGATATTAAAATATTAGATAAGATGAAACAAAATAATATAAAAATTAATTTTGAGAGGCGATGTTGGGATTAGTGTATATTAAATAATATAGAATAATACATTGGTTGTAAAAGAGTCACATAGGGGATGAACATATTATTACATTTATATGGTAATATCTCATAGGTGGTTGATTATTATTCCTAATATTTTGTTTATTAGAAATAATTTTACAGTAATGGACGATGGTTTTAATGATCATATTAATACAAATTAACTGATCAAGAGATTTTTAACCATTCTATATATTGTAAAACTAGTAAGATCCATTATAATGAACCTTTTAATAGATAGAAAATAATTTTAAATATTTATCTATATATATTAATTAATTTAATATTGTGAATCTCTCATACATGGAATACTTGTGAATTCGGTGAGTATTAACTCACCCACACCCTGATCTAACTATTTAATAAACTTGTCTCAATATTTAGTAGAATTATCTACTAACATATGTCTATAGTTCAGAGATTAAATAAAGATATAACCATGACATTAACAAAATATAAAATTTAATTTAAATGAAGTAGACATATAAAGGACCATCAATAATTCAACCCCTCCTCTTAGTTATACATTTTCACATACCTTGAAAATTTATAAATGTTGACTAAATTCCTTATTCCATCTTTTCCCCAGTTATGATGGGTTATGGAACTCAAATAATAATTATTAAGAGGAATTATTTACAATAATATTATAATGATTATTTCATTGAGCATGTGAGGATTGGACTTAGGTGACCAAATATAAATATAAATAGTTTTTATATTATTTCAAATGAATTATTTTTTATTTTCACACAGAGAAGAACAACCCCTATAACTAAAGGATTATTGACTTTGAATATTGGGTTCAAAAACAAAATATTCTTTGATTATTGTGAAAATTTATCTATAATTAAGGCACAATAGACCCCATTTTATATTTCTTTGAGGATATACAAATCTTTGTATCCTATGGAATCAAACCATAATATGTTTTTGACCTAAAACACTTAGAATGAGAAAAACATCAATATATAATCAATGTATTATTTATCGTAATATAAGACGACATGATAATGATAGAATTATTTTATTAAAAGTATCATGGATTTGTTAGAGATTTATATAATTCATGAATCAGGTACATGTGAACTCGAATGTTCAATCGTATTTCATGGATTAAGAGTGAGAAATCCTGACATAATAAACATTATCCTCAGATCATAACACATTCATATGAAATTAAAAATTTACACTAGTATAATTATTGGAACTAAATACATTGTGAAAAATGATTCACACATCATGATTGTGCCCAATCATATGAACATAGTTAACTAAATCACCTCCACACTCTATATTTTGATCATATATAACCACATTTTTCTATTTCAAATATTATAAACATAACTAACCACATCATGGATATTCTCAATATCATTATCCCATGAGATATAAAACCATATTCAATCCATTCAAGGGGAATATATTACCCCACCAATAATTATCTTTTCATATATGATCTATATGAAATAAACTGTTCATTATATCATATGGAATCCATGGAAAGAAACTGTGGTTTTGTAACATTTCCATATTGTATCACACAAAAAAAAATTTATGAATTACTTCAGTAGATAGGTTTTCTAACATTCCAATAGGTTATCATAAAAAATTACTTCATTAATTATATCAGTTGATACCAAAAATTCATTGACCTAAAATAATTATTTCATCAAGGAATTTAGAGGGAGATTCATAACCAATATAACTATATGAGTTGAATTATTTTTAAATAATGATATTATATTTCAAAAAAATTTAAAAAATGTCTTAATAAACTTATTAATAGTCACAAAAATTTATGTTTACTTTAAATATTTCATCATTTATTGTGTTTCCATATTACAATCCAACAATTATTTAGAATTAAATTTTAATTAATCTTCATTGAATAATGAATAATGTTTTTAAAATTAAAAGCACTTACATAAGATAAGAAATATGATCAATAATTAGAATATAATTTTAATAATGAAAATAATTTTATTTAATCCCAAATCAAAAAAATATTGAAAAATAATGCATTTTTAAAGAGATGATGTGAAATTAGGATATATCAAGAAATAAACCAAATTTGGATTTCAAAATATGAGTGTGAATCATTGGAATGAAAGGTGAATATATATATATATATAGAAAAAGGGGTTTATTTATATAGAATAGAAGTTGTCCTTGATAGAAGTTATTTTTATAACGATAAAAATTGATTAAAGTAAAAATATTTTATGGGAAAATTTAATTCGTATTAAAATAAATAGTAAGAGAAATATAAAATCCACATTTAATAGATGAAGTAAATAATCTAAACCCATAATAAAAGGTTAATTATTATGGCTCTGAAAAATTATTTTAGTCAAGAAACGTTATTATGGTTTTGATGAACCTTAAATAAGTACATTATGATAAAAACACTATGTAGAGCTACAATTATCAAAAATAAAAAATAAATAATGAGAAAATATTAGAAAGAGGTAATATATATACCATAAAACGAAAATATGTATATAATAAAAAAATTCAGAAGAAATGTAGTTAGAGATTAAAAAACCCTAAATAATTTCTGTAAACATAAATGAATGCTAATAAACTACATTGATGATTAGAGTATCCTATTAGAATAATTCCTATTAATTATGGGATTTGGGAACATTATTGTATTCCTGAGATGAAAAACATTAAAGAGGCCACTAAGTGAGTTAAAATGGGTATGGTTTCTAGAATATTTTGAATTGATTGAATGGTTTCATGAGGGTGGAAGAGATCTCCATTAATAGGTGAAATATAAATATTATTCCATTAAATTAAATTGTTTATAAAAGATATTAATAAAATTTGTAGAGAGTCTAGTGAATTAGGTGAGGAAATTATTTTGAGACATATAAGTATTTAATTTAATCCAATAAATGGTGTTCTATGTGGTACTTGTGTCATGTTATTTATATAAAATTTGAGACACTTTATGAAACTCATTTTTACCATTAATAACCATTATTAATAAATTTCCATCGAAATATTTTTTACATAAAATATTTGATGAACTCTTATAAAAACAATTTATTGTGATAAATCATTTTATGGATACCTTTTAATCATATTAATTTGTTAATTATATAAAAATTATCTTTTAATTGGATAAATACAACATATTGAAAAACTATTGTTATAGGAAATTTATTTATTCTAATATTAACTATCTTCGTCATTCATTCCAAAAAAATTAATTTTTTTCTCATATATTGTATATATATATTTTTTATTTTATTATTACTCAAATAATCTATTAATAGTTCATTGTAGTAAAAATTAATTACTCCTAAAAACCACTTTTTTGAAATGCATTAAATTTTATTTATAAATTTATATTATTATATTTATAACTATAATAATTGAAATGCATCTTTGAATTAGTATTATAAGCGACTATTACATTTCATTGAAAATATATTTCAAAATAAAGTTACATATATTTGTAGCTTCCAATTATATAGATTCATTACAATGGATATATTTATCATATTAAAAAGTGTTATGGTTTTTTTTACATATGAAAAAATATATTTAGTGAAAAAAATTAAGGGGAAACAATATAAAATTATATGATTTCAAATTTGACACCCTTAAAAGTAATTTATTTTTATAGATTTAGTTACTTCGATTAAAAATTGTAATGAAATTTTTATTTCATTATTTTCTTAGGTTCTCACATATGTTCTTATATCATTTGATTCCACAACCTAAATTTGACTATATAGTTTTTATTGTTCAATACATGTTTATCTAATTGATAGATGATATCCACATATTTTTTGTCATATGAGTTATCATTTTCAAGTAACATAGATTACGAGTTTAGTTCATGTAAATGTTCTAGTATATACTTCTTAAAAATTGATACAAGGACTGAATCACATACATTAGAGATGAATTAAATGAGTGATATGTAATAATATAAATCCCTGAAATGATCAATGACCTCTTTGAGACCTGTATACCTAGACATTTTCTTCTCTTTATTCAAAAATATAATGACCCACTGACTATGAGATATCTAGAGGAACACCATATCAAAAACATGAATCTCTAGATCCCTTTTATGATTATCTGTATAACTATTATTCTGGAATTTTTCCAAAAAGATATGTTTATAGGTGGTTTAAAAATTCTCCATCGTTTTATGGATTAGGAGAGGTACTATTAGTTTCTTCTCTCTAAATTCATAAAACCATATTTATTTCCTAAATATCTTCACATAAATACCCTCATATGGTGCCATAAAATTTCATGGATGGAAACTATTTTTATATGTGAAATATAGTAAGAAAAATAACTAATTACAAAATTTCCTGGAAATACATATTATTATATCCAATAATATTTACATGTTTTTGAATGGTTAATTTTAATGAAAATTTTATTTGAGGGTGATAATTAGTATTTAAGAACAGTTATGTCTCTAGTTCATATTAATTACATCTCCAATACATCGATGCAAACATAAAATCAAAATTAGATTTACGTGGGTGTTATATATAATGAATCCTCCCACATTAATTTATTAATAATGGATTTTTAGTAAAATTATATGTATTATTTTAAGGAAATATTTTTTTTCTATTTTAATATGGAAATCCACATCTACCTAAATGGTAATACAGCTTATATATGTTATAGGGAGTCATTTTAAAACATCAAGGGTGGTGTTTAACCATTAAAAATTTGTTATTGGAAATGGATAAATCATCACTATGGACCAATATTTATCCACCACATCTATATTTCATACCAATCATTTAGATACTTGATCTACAGTATCCCTAGTCATGTTACCCCAAAAGTTTTTTCCTTTATAATATTTTATATCTTTATGCTTCAGGGATGAATAGTGACAGATGTTATTTGAACATCATCCAAACATTATTTATTTTATTAAGAAATTTATACTAAATATATATTGGTTTCAAAACTGATTACTCCATATTTATTTATATTTAACTTTTGAATATTAGAATTTTTTTCTATATATCATCTATTTATGCCTTTATGATCATCACCTAGATTAGTGGATGAACAATCATTTGTGAAATATAAAATTTATCCTTATTCATTATTAAATCATTATTTATCCTGTTCAAATTTATGAAAAATTCACACTTTCATCCCTTATTATAAATAATGTAGTAAGATATTTCCTAATAAATAAATATATCCCCTTATTCTGCTTCCTCAGGTGGTAATGTTTCAATATATCATAGTCTAGGATCAATATCAACCATTTAACTTTAAGAAAATATAACACATTTTAAATGGAAATATATTTTAAACTCTCCTGGAAAGTATATATATCACATTTATAAAAATATAGATTTCTCCAAATCATTAATTAAAACTTTACTACCGATATACCCAAATCATATGTGGGTTAATTTTTCAGAATCCATTTTAATTACTGTTTGGCGTGCACAATTACCATATAGTCCTACTTGAGGAAAAATCGAAAATCTTTTCCTAATGAATTATTTTATATTAATAACAATTTTCTATTGTATAGTAATATAAGATCAGGCACATAGATAGGGATATTATTATGAACCTTGATGCTTTCCCCACTACAATTCATCTTGAGTAACTTCTCTCTATTTTTATGATATATTGGATAGAGTATTTGAGAACAATCATAAGATATCAAAAAATCATCATTAGTATCAAGCTATTCTATGAAAACAACATAATTGTTTCATAGTTATTGAAATCATAATTTCATCAATCCATTTTTTGTTTGATAACTCCCCATATATACCCGAGACTATGATTACATAACATTGTGCAGAAAATTTTTAATCTATAATTCACACATGATGAACTTGACATATAATATATACTTTCATAGGGTTAGTAGAATAGTCATAAAATTTTATTCAGGTTATTTCATGATCTTAAAATATATTAAAACAAAATAAATAATGACTACCCAAAATTTAGTATGGTACCTTATAATGACTATACACCTTATATCAATGAGGAAAAAGGGTATTTTTTATTTCTAAATGGAATCATTATGAATAGTTAATTTAATTTTTTGGTGTGGATGGTGGAATCAGTGTATATATTTCACCATTTATTAATGATATCTATATTGATGTTAAATCATTGATATATATCATTATCCTCATAAAATATTGAAAATATCATCACTACATATTAAGGATTTTTTTCTTATTATATTATTGTGTTTATGATTGTCAATGTAGTGTTTCACTAATTAATATGTCTTTGTCAAAAATAGACCTCATACACCCCATCGAAAATCTATCTGTAATATGAATCCATTAACGGTATTTTCTAGTATTTTTTCCGAAAATTCAAAAAAAATTATAAGATCCATTCTACAAATAGTATTTTAAATTTCCAAAATAATATTAAGGATTTCAAGTAAAATCTCAAACTCTAAATATCATTTAAGAAAATGATATTGCATAGAAAATTCATTTAAATACTCCCACACAATATGAATAATAATATAATTATATGTACCTCCAGAACCATATGAGACAAATACCCCCTAATGCATTGTGATTATGAAAAATATAAGGATATAGATTCCATATGATGTTCATATATTTATTTTATTGAAATATGAACACATTATGATTACAGATATTTAATGTGAATACCCATGCATAAAAATTAATATAAGATATGCATAAATAGAGGCATTACCAGCCTATAATCACATAAAATACATCTGATTTATCTATTTTATAATGTAACAGAAGAAAATTCTCCCAAAATTTTATCATAGAGGATTGGTAGATATGAACATAAATTATAATTCCATGCATATTTTTCACAAATAATTCATTATTTAATAATTTGGGTGGTGATTTTATATCTTTAGAAATTATTCCATATATAATAGAGTAGGTATAACTATAATAAAATAATAAATTTATAGTTATATATTTGATTATAAGTGTAAATTTTAAAATATTATTTTTTGTAGTGACATAGGGTTTATTACGTAAAAACCTTCTTCCCATTACATATGAGGTTGTTGAGGCGTATTTTCCTTATTAACATATAGATTAGTGCATTGTTTTTAAAAATTGAAAAATCACATGAATTTGGAAAATTATGGTGTGGGTAGTGTATTTACTGGGATGGTATTTACATATATATTATTAATTATACTCTTTTCCGATGAATAAGAAACATGTACTAGATTCCCACATTTCTAATCTTGAAAAAATTATTGTTTCTTTCAGGAAATCTCCATAGTGATTTCTCCAAAAGTATTGGCATGTATTTTATTTTTATTTCCTTCCACCGTGACGTATTTCATTTTAGTTTCAATGAATGTTTTTAGTTTTTCCTTATATCTAAAATAATTAGAGTATCTATTTTACATAATATCATTAGTCTTAAATCAAACAATTTCCTCCAAACATCCAATTTTCTTTATATTTAATTATTTTTTTGACATTTTCTAAGTCACTAAATTACATCTTAATGATATATTCATCGAATACAATAAAACTATTGGAAAACTACATCATACCAAAATTGTAATATAATAACATAGCTTTCTATAACGCGTGTGACGTACAAATCTAATCATAAACAACCCATAGAATATATTTCATTAAATTTATAATCTTTGATAGCTTGTAGAACATATTACCCCAATTATAATTGAACCAAAATATAATATAACACTATAAAGAAGACATTAAATTAGAATACCTAAATAGAACTATTTAAATTATTTACATTATAGATCTATAATAATTAAAAATATAACAAGAATAATTTAAAACAAAAAAAATGTTTTATGGGAACCCCTATTTTTTTATAAAAGACGATATAGTATCTATTTATACAAATATTTTAAAATTAATTTTTAAAAAAACATTAATTTTTTTCCAACAATATTTCGTTTAAAAATTATTGAATCTAATTTATCTTAGGAATATATTTTTTTATTTTTCTAAAATGTTTAATTTTTTTAATAATGAAAAATATTTTATTTTTATAAAAAACTACAATTTCATTTAAATTATTTGTAAATGTAAATTATCTTGAAAATTATTTTTAATTTAAATTTATTTCATTTATATGTAAATTAATAAATTTTGGGTCACTAAAATCATTTTATTATTTATTTTTTACAAAAAAATTGTATTCTTTTAAACATACTTTCTTTGAATTCAATATTCCATTCCTCATTTGCTGGATTAATTTAAAAAAATAAAATATATGAAAAATTAATTTCAAAAAAGCTCTTACATATTTTTAATTTTCATATTTTTAATGAATAAATGGAAAAAATAATTTTTTTATATAAATTCGTTGCGGAAACTTTATAAATTAATTGTTATTTTTAAGGTAAAAGAGGACATATTGGGGTTAATCTAAAAAGGTAAGGGCTAGAATGACCTATGAACATGTCAAAATCATATTTTCTGGAATTATATCAAGAATATACCTTACTTAATAGATTATATTCCATTATTGAACCGTATTTAAATTTGAGAACTCTGGGTACAACTTTTTCATATCAAAAATATAATGCATATGATTCACATCAGTAAGGCCACCCCTATCCTCTTTTCATTATAAAATTAATCCTCTTATTTTGAAAAATAATTAAAAATATAACTAACCCAAATAACTAAAATCATTATATAATTCTTACTTAAATTATATGTAAATCCAAGGAAGGATTTGGTGAAATAATTAAGAGGCTACCCTAAGAAGAGGTAGCGTTTTTCAACAAGTGTTATTATATTATTTTTTCCTACAACATTAAAAGTTATTATCAAAATAATACTAATATAATAAAATATGTATGTAACATATACTAAGATATTTATTTGTTATGTTTTTGATAAGAAACCATCCCCAATTCCATCAAATAGGTTACAGAATCATCATTTGTTTGTACTGTGGACTATCATCTCATTAACTAATGTCATTCGTTCTCCCATTACCACAACTCACAGTTGGAGATGATGATGGATAAAAAGTATATATATGATATTTATAAAATTATTATTTATATGAATTAATTATATAATATATACCTTTTTAATCTTTATTCTATTGGGGATATGATAATGTCACCTATGTGTACATTGGACAACTATCTCACGTGGTGATTTAATCCATCATTAAACAAAAAGTTCATAGATGGTGGTAAGGATTATGTTAATAAGTATATGTTATATACATGAAATAATTATGATACTCATTACATGTTTTTCATATTAAATTGGTAATATATAAGTTTGTTTTTATCCTTTCACTTGATGAATGATGATAACATTTTTTATATACATATTTACTATCACATTCATTAAGAGATGTGAATCAATTTTCTCACCAAAAAACAAGGGTAATATATATATATATATGTGTGTGTGTGTGTGTGTGTGTGTGTGTTTGTATAATCAAATAAATATTATTTTGATTATAATATTATGATCCTTAATTAATGATAAAACATCACTTAACATCTTTCCATGATGACCATTAAAAAATGAAAATGATACCCATGGGTATGTACATACTACCATCTCCATGATTGTATCGTAGTCCATATATCATAAAAATAATTAATTATTGGTTTTAAATGTTTTATTGAGGTACAAATATGAAAATTATTCCATCATTATTATAATGGGGATGATGGAACTATATAATATACACAACAATAAGAACTTTTATGAAGAAACATGCATGAGAAATAAAGGAAATTAACACCTCAATAAATAGAAATAATGAAGGATTATTAATGAAAATGTGATATGATTTCATAAAATGATCATATTTATGTTTTAAATATTAATTTATTTATTTTAAAAAATAATTTTTACAACCATTATAGGGATGGTTAAATACTGTTCAACCAAAAAAAGTGTGAGGTAGGGGATTATATCTAAATTTCCTTTAATTGAATCACATTTATAATTTATGCACCAATTACTTTTATATGGTTTGTTCAGATTACATTTCACATTAAATATTATTGATAATTAATAATTCATTGTATTTTTTTATCTTGATTTATTCATCCAAGTGGATTTGGATTTAATATTGCGTAGTGGTAAGGGACTTCTTCTCAATTGATCTTCATTGAGATGTATTTTAATGATACACACCTAATTTGTTGTATATACTGTTTATAATACCCATTTGAATTATAATTTCATGATCCCTTAATTATTCATCGAAATTTATGTTCTAGTTATTTTTATTTCATAAAAGGGGTTTGGAATTAAATCATACCAACTGGTAAAGAATCTTATAACTCAGTTTCAATTCATTAAGGAATATTACTCCATGGATACCTTTGATTTTGAAATATTTTGTGTGTAATGAACATTTACAATCTATTATTTTATTTACATCTATTTTATGTTGATTTAAATGTGATAAAAATAATCAATTCACTAGTTAATTCTCACTTCAATGTGATGATCATTTTAAGGTATTATTTCACAATCTCCTCCTCATTATCATTATTTACTGTCAAATTTCAATTTAATGAAAGTAATTCATCATTTTTAAATAAACCCATTTAATTTTTTTCTATTCCCTTTGTTTATGATACTTTCACTTAATAATAAAAATTTTCAACCCCTTTCTATTAAAATAAAATTATAATATTTTTAAGGAAATGCATATTCATTTCACTATACAGTAGGAAATCCATTTTCTTCAAAAAAAAATTTATATAAATGTTTTCATATGTTTCTATCTAGGTAGAAAACATATTAAAAATAATTTTTTTAAAGTCATTACTTTTAAAAAAATTAAATTAGATATTTTTATGATATTCTAAAAAGGTAAATTCTAAATCCTTTTTATTGTAAAATAAGAATTTTCTCTTCATGGGTACATCATGTATGAAATAACCCACCATAATAACAATAATTTATTTGAAACTACCTTTTCATGTTTACAAGGAAATTTTTATAGAAAAATTGTTTCACTAAAATTCTATAATTTTTAAAATTAAATTTTTTTTCATATAAAATTATTTAAAAAATGTTTTATGTTTTAGAAAGTGATTTTCAAAATGAAATAGATATTTTAGTCATGTAATGTTTTCTAGATATTGTTATGGTATTAATAATCATAAGTTACAACAACCATTTATTCATACATCAATAGTCATATATTTTATTGATACCTTACTTATTCATCTTATGGATGGTTTATAATCATTTTGACCATGGACTATATTGACTTTAACATCCTTGATAAAATTTTGTTTTCTTTAAATTTCCCATGAATTATTCTTTATCCTATGTACATTTAATCTTCCTAAGTATCCATATTATTTATCATTGATATGTTTAATTTTTAAATAGTATATCATTTCTACATATGGTGTTCAAATTTGTAGGTTATTTTTTTATCTTGGGAATCATTATTAATTATATAATCATTAATCAATATTAAAATTTATTAATAATGAACAGTATTTGTGAAATAAATTTATTATTAGATATATTATAAGTCATGTGGACATAAAGACATGTGTGGGGAATGATTATAGTTACCCCCTTGATGCATTAGTATTCTCATAAGATGAATCATATTTATAGCATTAGTTCAACAAACTATTTTAATCTTTCTTGAAGATAGACAGTGACAATAGAGGTATCATGTGTCTGATACCATACGTCCAATCAATATACATTTCCATCATTATGAATTATGTCCTTATTATTCATGAATGTTTTTGAATGGTACGATCTCTTATTGAATTTTATTCTCATTAATTTATTAAAATAATATATTTTTAATAAATTAACATTCCATATTGATTTTTCCATCTACAGATCTGATAAGAATATAATTAATTAAATAATATTTAATTTCAGTAAATTTAATTTCCATATTGATTGTTATCCATGTGAATTTTATATTGATATTATCTATAGATTAACTTCAATAACAAATTATTGATTATGTGGTATGTGTTTTCTATTATTTACCTTTCCTTATTGATTGTGTTTATTGCATCATGACTGCATTTGATGTACATAAACCTTACTAATCATTTGAGATCACCGTTATTTTTTTCTATTCCTTAGAATCACGGATGTTTACATTTATTGATATTAAATGATATCCTAGACCGAATAATGTTAATCTAAAAAAATAATGTTTTTATTTTTTTCAAATGTAATTCAGGACTCATGCATGTATCTTAAAAACCAATATTAATAATTTATCAAGTACATCATAGTGGAATTATTTGTATCTTATGCCAATGTAATGAAGTAGAAAATGTCTTCATGGTATTGGTTTACGCATCTCTATAGCTAGAATTAATTGATGTTTAGTAGAAATTTTTAATGTTTTTTTGTAAAACATATATTAAGTATCATAACAATATAATGTTCTTTGAGGATATGTATAGAAAATAATCATAATGTTTTGGTAAGTTCTAAATTAGGTATTTTCTGTATAAATAAATCCATATCTATATAAAACATGATTATTAGGTTCTTTATCAGAGGTACCTAGGGGTAAAAACACCAAAAATAGTGCATTACACTAGACATGATCATCACAAAGTGCAATAAAATGGTTCTTAATACGCACCTGGTTTGAAATTACAAGGGGATATTATTTAGATAATTCCGACATCCATTAAGAAATTATAATGTATTTGAATAGAAGATGAATATCATTGAGCTTACTTAATCCTAGGGTTTCATAGATTGAAAATAATTTTCCATGATGTAGACATCCTATAACTAATTCTATGTGATCCCAACAATGATTATTGATTCTCATGTTTTTCATTTGGGTTTTGGAAAATGGATGGAACATGAAGGAATCATGTTACCATTGAATATGAATGACATGTTGTGATTATGATAAATGAAATGCGGTGATGATGGTACTGAATAATATCATGATTATTCATAATAAATTATCCCAAAATTTGATTAACAATATTTACATCATCTCACTCCCAAAATAACCAAAGAAGATAAGGATAGAGCCTGAAAATATACCTTGTGATGGATAACCTATAGGAATGAAGTATTAATTTCCATCATGTCAGAAATGTGTGAGGATACACTCATGAATGTATCTCAATAAAAATGGAAAATAAGTTATGTGACAATGATAAGGGAATAAAGATCACTATCATGGTAAATTTAGAGTATTATGGAATGATATATATATATATATATCATCCTTGGAATCCATTAATAGTTCATTATCTTAAATGTGGGGAACATGGGTATTGTCTGAGTAAATTTCCTATTGTAAATGATAACCCTTCTACCATGAATAATCCTCTTTTGAAATAAAATAAATGTTGTTTTATATATTATGATTCATGAATTATGTTATAAAAGTGTTTTTACAAATGTTATTTTGGTAGACCAATCGTGAATCATTTAATGATTATATTAAATCTCTAAATGACATATATATTCATTAAATTAACTATTATAGACCGAATCATAGTTTTAAGGGTTTAAGATTGATCAGAAGATCAAAGTCTTAAGCACACCTTTTTAGGTTTTATGTTATAGGATTCTAAAATGATTAAATATATTTCATGTTAAATATATGGAAAATTTTTGTTTTCATAGAAAATTTATCTGAGTAATAGTAACATTAAATTATATTGGCATTAGTATAAATATATTTATATTATTTTTTGTTAATATGACCATTAATGAAATTTATATAATTTTCACACACACAAATGTATTAAAAAATTTATATAGGTTATTTAATAATTTAATTTATTTTATGGATTTCCACTTTTTTGTAGGAATTTTCTAGAATTATATTCATATAATATTTTAAAATTAAAACCTATATGGTAGGTTACAACCTCTAACATCTAAAAATGTTCTGGGGAATAACCCTAATATCAATGGATGATAAGGATTTAGAACCTACCATTGTCCAAAGTGATTTCCCAGTTAATGTTTAATTAAATTTATTTAATTGATATGAAAAAAATTAATGATGAACCTGTGGTTTTATTTTTAATGTTTAGATAGTATTTTTTATATTGGATTTATTATGCAAACCAAATTTGTTGTGGATAATATTTAGAGACAGGTGGAATAAAGTTTAACTACATTATGGATATTATGGTCTATTAAAAAGTTAATTATAGTTCTTTGAGCATAAAAAAATGATATTAAATTACATAGATAAATAGTTGAATTTTAAATTGTTGAATTGAAAACCAAAGTATGAAATCATTATTATCAATTGGAAATGTATCATGTAAGTATAATTCACAATATTATTAGACCAAAAAATATCTATTCAAATTTATGAAAAAGATCTTGAAAAAAAAATTATCCTAGTACATTTATTTATGATGAATCTTATGGTCATTTTAATCATTATAGATTTATGGTATTTAGGCCTTTAACGTTCCATTGATCTATCTCTTTTTTTATTCATGGACTAAATCAATCTCTATAATTATTTAAACATAACATCCTTGTCCACCTCTTCAGTTGAAACTAATGATATCCTACTTAAAAATGTATTTATGTGTTATTCCATATGACATTTTCCCTTCCCTTTCTCTCTTATTAAGATGATATTTTTAATCCTTTTTTAAATGTGTAATTATCGATAATGGAATTTTAAAATAGTAGCCCATTGATTGTCTAAAACACGTTTTAACTATGAGAACATGTAACATACCCAACCCACAAGCCACGAAACTGGTGCTATGAGCCAAGTTGCCACATGACCTCAAGTGCACCTCTGTGTACGCCAATGGTTTCCAACTAGTGGTGAGGGTATAACGAGTCATGTGGGGATAATATACCCTATTTACTAAAGTAATTCATATCTGAACAAAATATTAATAGCGAAAAAATACAAACAAATAATAAACATGCATAACCAATAATTTTCCAAACGAGGTACAACCACAGTCAAATACAACAATGCCATGCCATACTAGTAGTGCCAAGTGAAAGAACCCAAAATGAAAAAAATGGACAAAAACTACCAATGGTCCCAGATCAAAGTCTGGGACCTTATCCATGTACACCCCGAGCCCAAATCAACACCTTAGTGTAGGTCCTTTGCCCTTGGATTGACCTACAACCAAGAAATCTACTCGGGTACCAAATGGTTTTCCAAGCAGGGTGTGAGTACAATACTCAGTAGACAACCACCAATGAAGTCTACAAAATATCCAATTTAATAGATTTTGCATGTAAGTAAAAAATAAATATTATATAATCCAAGGAATACTCAATTTCCATTAGTTAACAAGGTTTATTTAATTCCTGACTAGAATTTATCTGAATTCCATTTCATATACCATCTTTAACACATAATTCATTTTGGTCAAATGTTTTCTAGGTTAGGAAAAATTATCATATACAAAAGGGTATAAGGAAACCAATCACAGTGTATATGGGAAACAAATTAAGTCCCTATCCCCCTAGGGATGCACATATCACATCAACACATTATCATCACCCCAAAGCCTCAGTCTTGGTGGAATGCAACAGTTGGGGGAATAGAACCTGTGTCCCCATCACTAAATCATGCATTTTGGGGTGGTGTTTAGAGCCCCATTCTAACTTGACTCATGGGCATAGAACTTGAAGTCAATTCCCTACTCTATCAGGCCATTTTCTCATGTATATTTATCATGTCACCACAACCATACCATATGACAACCACAAATATTCAATACCATTAGACATCACAATTTAGAATAGTGACATGAAAATTATTACAATATCGTTACAGATTAAAACATTTACCATTTTCAATTCATATTCCTTTATCCAAATTCCCTTTCTCATTTCTTAACCCATTATGTGTATTCAAAAACCCTTATTCCTTATCCAAATTCATCAATTAACCATTAATTAACCCATTTATCCCATTTATCATTTCACAATCATTTACCCAATTAAAAACCTCAAGTACAATTCTAATATCGCATAACACAATCCCTTTATTACATTCATTCATTTAGGGGTACCACCTAATTCTCATGTATTAATCCATTCCACATGATTATCCATTCCCATATTACATCCCATAAACACATTCTCCATTTTCCATTCCATTACCTAAGTACGATTTCCCATTTTGTATCCCCCAATCCACTTAGGCATTTCTAAACCAAAATATGTGGAACATTTTACATAGTCCTACTCGAACCTATTTATCCATTTTCAGGTTATGTAAAACAACTCCTTAAGCCTTTATCACCCTAGTCATATTCATCATAATTCCATTTACAACATAATCAACCAGTATGACATATTGTATCTGGTTACCACATTATTAATCAGGAACCCTTCACATAACCCTACAACACTCTAGGTCTGGGATGCCAATGCACCACATGAGTGGATCTAAAATAGTCATATACTTCTCTACACATCCCATGGGGATCATGAGGATTTCAATTGGTCACATAGATACCCCTTTTATAAAACAGTCCAACATAACCAAGAACATATTTAGGGAAAAATAAAAACACAAGTATCAATGCAAAAATTTGAAATAAAAATATGGTATAATACTTATAGACCACCTACCTCAAATATGTTAATGAACGCACTCTTAATCAAATCCTTGGATCAGTATTCAAACATCCCTTATAGCCCCCAACCTAAATATCTCCTGAAAAAGTGGGATTTATAGTATCAAAAGGAAATGGGAGAAAGATGAAAACCCTAATCAAAAAAGGATGAAAGGATGATATTAGACATACTTAGGGATTCGATACACAAAAAATAGTGCTCTAAATGGCCAAGAATGAAATCAGATCCACCCTTGGAAATCTTGGTTCTTCCAAGATCCTCACTAGGGTTACAAGGGGTGGAATGGAAGAATATACTGAGTTGGGGTTTAAAATACTACGATTAAATTCATATAAAACATTACTGGGCCGCACGGTTTCTCTCACGGTTTTTCAAACCGTGTGCAAACTGTGCGGAAGCTACTACCTAAAAATAACCCCCTTTGTTCGGTTTCTTAGAAGTGTTGCATGGTTTTCCAAACTTTGCACCAACCATGCGTAAGCCACTTTCCAAGGCATCAGTTCTTCCTGGGATGCTCTCCATGGTTTTCAATAACCATGCCCAAACCATGTGAAACCCCTTTAACATACCAAGATACTCTATTTAGTTCTTATTTCATGACCCAAACACCTGTAACACCCCCATGACTTTACCTAAACATGGGGAAACACTTATCTAGACAAAAAGTAAGAGGCATAATACAAAACATAATCAAAATCATATATTAAGAAAAACTGATACATTACAACCTCACCACCTTATAACAGCTCTTCCTCAATCCACTCTTCCAAGAATAACTAATCCCCCAAAATAGATTTTATTCCACTTGGAATGCCTATCCATACCCGTCCTCCATGTTTCTAGTTACACATCACAAATTCCATCAAATAAGAATCAAGGGCACTTACTGGCCCCACAAGGATTCCTCGCTACAACCACAACACAAGATGAAAACTATTCAAAGAAGCACCCACATCAACCATTCCCACCACAAGATCATCATTGAAAAAACAAAGATGAAAAAACCTAAATCACAACACAAGGAACATAACACACAACATCGCATAATCATGGGGGAACAAATCGGCACATCAATGGCCCGATCCTCTATACCACTCATGACCCAAATCAGATGGCATCACATTCCTCTATTTTCAAAACTCTAACCATGACCAAAACCTATATCAAGTAAAGGAAAACACATGATCCTTCTATCCATATTTTCTGATGATTCAATTCCACAACTACACATCCAAGAACAACCCATACTAACAACTACTCAACCTAGAAAACTCGTGCCAAAATCTCTACCAAGGAAAACTCACCCGTGTGGTGACTACTCGATTCCTTCAAACTCAAAACTCTAGTAATATTATCAACCAACCACTTATCCGGTATGGTTCTCTCCACTATTTTCAGTTACTTGGCTCCTCCCCCCTCGACGAAGGCCAGTAGAACTCAACCAAATTTCCTAAGGTGGTTACTAACTTGAAGCCTATCATTATCATCTAATGCACCCACTGAGGTTATTCTTAAAATTTTAGTATAATTCCATTATTTTGAAATTACTTCCCTACATACCATAATTGGGCTTCACCATTAGAATGACACCACATCACATGGCCATTATTCACCAAACTTCATTAAATTTCAAAACCACATAAGGAAAAATTACTTTAGTCTAACCCCAATCTTCGTTAGAGTGATAGGACCCTAACTTCTCTTGTCCTGACTAGTTTTCATGTCCACACACACCCTCATAAGACTCAGCAAAGACATCACATGCCTCCCTTGGAACCACCATTTGTTCAATCCATCATTGGCTCATCAGTCACAACCTCGATGTCCCACCTTGCCTACCTGAGGGACCTAACATACACCTGACAAGTTCCTTATTAGCATTCTGGTGCCACCACATCAGCTTGATGTTCTCCTCTTCACATATAGGACTGACTCATCAGACCCCCACATAATAGTGTAAGCACCACTTGTCTCAAGAGGTATTTCAACAATAATTTCTTACACTCAATCACTTGCTGATCCCCAAAACATAGACATTATTTTCTAGATTTTTCTAAAAACTAGAAAATTTACGCCACCCAGTGCCTATTCTTGGCTTCCGTGAATGAAAACCATTACATGTCTTGACATTCAGTTTATCCTGAGGACCTCCCCCCAAGAAATAGATGTTGTATATCTCTTAATCAGGATCCACATATAATATTTCCTTATTTATAAACTTCATAATGTCCCTCATCTAACCATGTACCTTCATATCTCTTTGTGTGAAATAGAGCTTATCATCATACCTGGGAAGATGTCATGATGTTGGGAATGATCGTCACTAGATGAGGTATATTGAGATGTTTTTGAAGAACACCACCACCAACTTATCCATTTCTGATGTCAAGCTATGGGACACAATGAAATTCTAGGGATCTAGGGCTTCCCTGGAAAATGTGTCTCATAAATACATAACCGCCACCACTCAGGTGTGATTTCCAACCAGATTCAAACATGGCTCCACAACCAAACCACCAAGAAACTATGAACCAATGTTTCATATGGAATTACTTCCTCCTCACCACATTAATTCATCTGATGGTGCCCTGATAGCTAACAACCAAAGCACAATGGTCTACTACAAAAATCAAACCAATGGTCTCTTGAAAAACAACCATAACTTGGGTATAACCCATCTCTTGCTAACATGCCTAACCATGTCTCTTAGTTAGTCAATCTCCTCATCACTAAGGTGTCCTCTGCTACTTACCCAAAAAAAACCCATATATACTAGACAACTGAAACAATCCTTACATCCTATCACAAGTACTAAGGTTCCCGTATGATTAAATTAGGTACAACTATACCATTCACTAAAACATGAGGAACATAGTATGCACTGAAACCATCTCTCAAGAATGTCCCATGATTCATATTCTGAAGTACCTACATTATTGGGTTATCCTCCCTAGACGTCACCCTTAATTTCTCGAGATTATCATTGTGAAACCACAACTCCTGTGGAATAAAAATCCATCAACCTTCCCACTTAGCCCCAATGGACAAACCTGCACCATGATACACATATAGTTCCAATATCAAAATCCAAAACACATGAATACGTGAAACACACCTAAAATCTCTAGAATCATTGACAGACCTCTCTCATTGGTCTCTACAATGTTTGAATGACAATAAATCCCTATATTGGAGCCACAACGAGGAAAAGCTATGGGTCCTATCTCCAAACCATACTTATATTGACATGAACAAAGTAATGATCATGAATGGGACTATCAAACCCATTCTGATGAACACTATGCCTAGCGCACTAACAACAATGAACTCTAGATTCTATACAAAATGTGTACACATTCATTAGAACTGTGAAAAAAACATCCTCTCAGGGATTCAAAAACACTCATATAGTCTCTACTCACAGGGTCACAAAGACCCAGGCATCATCGTTAGGGTCCATCATGCGCTTCATACAGTCACAAACCACAAGAGTTTTCTCACTCACATTACCGAACAACTCCCCACAACTCAAAGAACACACCCCCCCACCAAGTGTTTTTGAAACACACCTTTAGGCCATATCACAACTAGTATGGATTCACAATCCCACCCAATGTCTCAACTAGGGGAACTATCACAACCCTAACCAACACAAACAATGGTCAAACCGACAACACAAAGAATACCCACCATTGAACCCAAACATTCACATTTTTAATCTTATCATTCACATGACATTTCAAATATTGATCGATAGTTTTTAACCACTAATGGAAAAGGTCTCAGGATATCAACCTCAAACAAACAACTCTTCTTACTCTATCCCCACTATCATCATTACACTTTGAACACTATTCTCTACCATAAATACTGTGAGTCATAGTCAATATGGGGTTAAAAAAATTTCTCAGTCATAATTCATCCATCAACACCCATCCAAACCAAATATTCTTTAACAACACGATCCATTCCTCTTAGGCACATTTTCCATTTCAGAAATTGTTACAATCATCATTTGATCTCATTTACACCTTTCATAAAAAATGATTAAAAATTTTGTTGTCATTATGAAATAATTCTCTTTTAAATACCAAAAAAACCTTCACAGTTTATTACAACAATATTTTTAATCCTGGTCGCAACATCTCTTTATAAAAAATATTACTTCACTATTAATTTGTGTTATTTTTATTCAACCACTTTTATTATAATTATTAATCATCATTTTCATAATATTTATCATTGATGTAAAATAAATTCTTCTTCTTATGTGATGCACACCCAACCCATGTGTGTGCCTATAATGATGTATGCCACTAATATCCTTAGGTACCAAAAATGATGCATGAATGCAGAGCCTCATGTCACTCCAAAAATGGAAAAAATATCATAAATCAGTCAAATAACACAACATGTGCATCACCAAATGGTGTAATATCATTCAGATGTAATAACAAACAACATGAATAGCAATTCCCACCCAGGTTCACTTGGTTTTTCCCTCATACATGGGTTAGCTACTACCATGCACAAGATTATTCCCAAGGACTGACACGTCCTAATCATTTATCTACCATCCCCAAATAGAAATTAAGAGAAAATAACCACCCTTATACAACTTCTTATTTTACCCGAATCTGAATCCTCTAAACCAATGGTTCGAGATGAGTCATCAAATGACCTCAAGATCACCTCCCCATACCCTAGAGGTTGCTGATTAGTTTCTAGGGTCTAACGAGTCACATAAGAAGACTATACCCTCTTTACTAGAGTACTCCACCAAAGAACACAATATAAATAGTACAAAAAAATATGAGCTACCAATAAACATGCATAACCAACGTTTTCCAATAGGGGTATAACGACAATCAAATACAACAATGCCATGCCATTCTAGTACTACAAAGTGAAAGAAACTAAAAATGAAAAAATAGCAAAAAATTTCAGATTGTTCTCGAATCTATGTCTGGGTCCTCCTCTGTGTACATCCTTAGCCAACCTCAACAGCTTAGTGTAAGGGTTTTTCTATTGTCCTCACATGAAACCATAAAATATTCTCAGGTACCCAACAGTAACACGAGCAGGGTGTGAATACAGTACTCAGTAGACCACCAACAATGATGCCTAAAAAATATTTATTCTAATTGATAGTCCATGTATGTATAAAATAATTGGTAAGTAAACAAAGGATATTTTACGCTCCATTAGGTAACAAGGTTCATTTAATTTATGAGTAGCATTTATCCCTATTCAATTTCATATACCATCTACACTACATAAAAAATTTTGGTCACATATTCCATGGTTTATGAAAAATTATCATCTATACAAGCATTTAATGAAATTAATCACAGTGAATAGGGTATAAAAATAAAGTCCCTATCTCACTAGGGATGCACATATCATATCAACACATTATTCTCACCTCCAAGCCTCTGTCCAGGTGGAATGAAACTGTCAGGGGGATATATTAGTTTTCCCCTTCCCTAACCCGTGCATTTGGGGGGGGGAGTTTAGAGCCTCATAATAACTCAACATGTAGGAAAAGAAACTAAATTTAATACACCACTCTACCAAACCATGAGAACATGCTTATTTACCAAGTCACCACAACCATATTATAACACAAACATGCATATTCAATGTTATTAGACATCCCAATTCAGAACGACAACATGAGAGTTAATACTATTGCATTAACCATTAAAAAATTTATCATTTTAAATTCATATTTGTTTATCAAAATTCCCATTTTCATGAATTAACCCATTAATTGTATTCAACGACACATATGCCTTAGCCAAATTCATCGATTAACCATTCATTAACCCATTTAGCCCATTAATCATTTCACAATAATTTACCCACTTATGCACTTCATGTACAATTCTAATATCACAAAAAACAATCCCTTCATTACATTTAATCAGATAGGATTACCACCTAATTCTCATGAATTAACCCATTCCACTAGTTTATCAATTCTATTATTACATCCTATTAACACATTCTCCATTTCACACTCCATTACCCAATTACAAGTTTACAATTTAATATGACCCAATTCCCTTAGGCATTTCTACCCCAAAATTCAAGAAACAATCGACATAATCCTGCTCAACCAAAATTTTCAATTTTCATGACATGCCAAAAAAAACCCATTATGCTTTTATCACCTTAGGAATATTCATCATATTTACATTTAAAAATTAATCATGCACTATGACATATTATATATTTTTTCTTCATTATTAATCGGAAACCCTTCACTTGACCCTACAACACTCTAGGTCCACGTTGCTGGTGGGCCCTGTGGGTTTCATGAAAATGGTTAAGTCATCCTCTACACATCCCATGGGGATCATGACGGGTTAAATTGATCACATAGAAACCCCTTTTATCATACACTCCAACAACATCAATAACACAATTAGTGGAAAATATTAACACAAGTATGGATGATCAAATCTAAAATAAAACTATGGGATAATAATTTTAGACCACCTACCTTAAATCCATTTATGAAAGCACTCTTAATCGTAGAATTCGATCCGGATTAAAACATCTCATGAATCCTAAAACTATATCTAACTCAAAAAATATGGTTTTATAGTATTATAAGGATATGGGAGAATGATGAATACCCTAATCAAAAAGACGAAACAAAGATGAGAATATACATACCCATGGCTTCGATCCGCAACCTTTGATGCTACAAAAGGACAAGAAATAAAGAAGAAGAACACACTGGGAAGGTTGGATCATCTAAGCTCGTCACTAGGGTTGTAGGGTTGGAATGGTGGAAAATCCTGAGTTGGAGATTAATTTCTCAGGATCAAATTTTTGAAAATTTTCCATCTTTACTCGGTCTCAAGGTTTACCCACACAGTTTTAAAAACCATGTAAAAACCATGTGGAAGATACAGACCGAAAATCACCCCCTTTATGAGGTTTCCTAGAAATTAATCATGGTCTTCCAAACTATGCACCAACCATGCATAAGCCTTGGTCCAAGCTTGCAAGTCTAACTGGGATGCACCACACAGTTTTCACAAACCATTCAAAACTTTTGCGACATACCCAAAAACTCCCTTTTCTTCCTCTTTCATTTCCCGAACCCCCGAAACACCCTTGAGTCTTCCCTAAACCTCTGGAAGCACTTATCTAGCCAAAACATAAGAGGCCCAAACCAAACCTTAAACAAAAAAATACCTTAAAATAACCCAGGACCTTATAGAACAAAATTTATTTAAGGTGGAAAGAATTTAACATACAAATATTTAAAAATAATATAATAGATTTCAATAGAATATGTGATATGCAACATGATTCTTAAAGTTCCCACTAAATATATTTCATTACATTTTATGCCTTAGATAGCACACAGAACACGCAACCCCAAGTCTAATACATCTATAATATAATATAACATTATCCCTCAGATGTTAAACAAGATTGTATGAAATTTAATAAAAAAATTATATGAATTTTAGTTCTCAACCAATTTGAAATAAATTTAAAATATTTTGAACGAAAAAATAGATTTTTTCAAAAAAACACAATTTTTCAGAAAGGTGGTTTAGCCTAAATTTTTAAAAATAATTTAGATGCATTTTTACCAATATAAAAAAACAATTTAAGAGAAATATTTCAATTTAAAAATGATTTCATACAAATTTTCTTAGGGAAAATTTTTTCATTTTTTTAAAGAGTTTAATATTACAATGATTAGTGAAAACCAAAAAATGTTTTAATCACAAATTACTTATCATTTAAATTTTTCCTAAAATAAAATAATATATTAAATTGGTTTTAAAAAAACTACTTCAATTATATAAAAATTAATCCTATTATTTTATTAGAATAATTTTAATATTTGATTCTTATAAAAAAAATAAACATTTATTCCTATTCTCCTTGAAAATCAGTTTTCCCTCCCTATCTGCAAGATTAATTTATAATTAAAATTTGAAAATTAATTGAATTGTATTTGGAAAAACGATTTAAATGATTTAAATATTAAAAATACATAATTTATGAAAATTTTAAATTAATTTTCAAAAAAATTAATTGTGAAAACGGGTAGAATTTATTAACAGGTTATGTAATTATGGATTTATTAGTGGTTAAAAATATAAAATAATGATCACTGTAAACTAAAAACATGTTTAGAATGAATTTTATATCTATATTTATACATTATAACTTATATTATAATAAATTTTTTATTATCATACCTAAGTGAAATGTGATAAACATTGGTACTCCATTTTCTTAAACGAAATTACAAGTATGCCATTCACTAAACTAATAAAAGGTCATATCCTCTACTTTCTTGTTAAAAAACTGAAACCCATTTAAATTTCTTAATAACATCTCATATACCATAAAAATACCTCTTATTATCTAATAATTCTTTTTTTAATAAATGAACCCAAATAATTCCTTGGTGAAAACCTATTAAGGTTACCAGAATATTGGTAACATTATCCAACAGACATTTTTATTTTATTTATTTATCTACATCATCTGTTTTCTATTAATATATATTGATATGAAAATATAGGTATCTAAAAAATACATAGATATTTTCATTTTAAGTTCATTTCTTATATCCATCCCCATTTTCATTAAATTCTTAATGAAATCATCAGTCATGTGTATAGAAGACTACCACCTTGCGAACCAATACAATCAAATTTTTAATTACCACCTCTCACAGTTATGTATAATGATGGATGTAATGTATATATATGATATTTAGAACATAATAATTGGTTTATAGTTCTAATATCTTTTATACTAGTTTATTTTCCATTTGGTATGGGATACGATAATTTCAGTTGTGTGAAAGGTGGATTACCATCTCACAAAGTGATGTTATTCACCATTCATTAACACTTTATATAGAATGTGATAAGGGTAATGATAATAAATTAATGTGATATAAATGAAATAATTATGATATTAATTAAATATATTTAATTCTAAAAAATAAATATATATCATTCTTTTTTATACCTTTTCCCTCGATAAATTCTGATAACATTATTCATCTAGTTGTGTAGTATCATCATTACAAAACAATTCGACTCTGTTTTCTTCACTGAACCACATGGATGATATATTAATCAATATTTTATGAAATATTATTTCAATTATAATATTATGATAACTTATTAATATTCAATAATTACTTACCACCTTTCCATAATGACCATTAAAAAATCAAAACATTGTTAATTCTTGCATACATCCTATTGTCTTCATGATTGTAGCGATGTTTATTATTCATAATCATATTTATTGATCGGTTTCAAAATTCTAATTGTTGTAATAAAAATATGAATATGTAATGATTAATATTTGTTAGTGTATATTACTATTTTAAATGATAAAAACCACATCATTCACGATAAAAGAGAAATGAAAAAACAATGTAATTAACTACCAAACCAATGAAAAATGATTCATTAATTATCATCAAATAGGGTATATTATTTAATTAAATGATCTTATTAGATGTTATAAATATTAATACGGTTAATTTAGAAGTTTTTAACATCTTTTAGAACAAAATACATGAGGTTAAATAATGTTCAATCAAAATTAGTCAATTGTAATGATATTATCTCTCAAATTCATTTCCATCATGTACTTTTCTATGTTATCATACAATATATTTGATTTTGTGTATACTTTCCTTCTAAAATATAATATCATGAATACATCATAAATAATTTTATTTTATTATTCCAATATAATAATTCCTATCATGTTTTTTTGCCTTGAATATTACAAAGTGGTGAAGTACTTTGTCATTATTTCACTTCTTTGAGGCATATTGTAATGTTATGCACAAAATTTCACTTATATGGTGTATATAATAATATTTTGTCATTTAATATCATGATAAATTATTAATTAAGTTTTTTTATGCTTAAATTTTAATTATTTAACCCCTGGTATTTTAATTAAAATTTAATAATTAGTAATTAATTTTATAACTCAATTTGATTTTATTAGAGTCTATTTTTCTATTATTGTATATGATATTATAATATTATGTGTCTAATAAAATTTTTATATAAATTGTTTTATTTCCAATGTTTAGGTGAATTTATATATTATATAAATAAAATATTCATTGAATAATTCTAACCTCAATTATATGATCATTTTAAGGGTATATATCATAATATCAATCGAGTTGAAATTCATTATTCATGAATTTCAGGTGAAAGAAATTTTTTATAATTGTATACTTAATAATGTTCATTTTCTTCTCCTTGTCAAATTAATGATATTTTAATTTAGTGACTCCATTTACCACACATGGGTAGTTAAAATAATTGATAAAATGTTTTTATGATAATCTAGCATCATTTATCTCTTTAGTCAGAAATCTTTTTTCTACCAGAATAATGATTTCTAAAAAAATAAATTATTTTTATCCTCTTTCAGATCATTTTTTATATATATTTTTACCCATTTTCCCATTAATAAAATATAAATAAATTTCCCATGCTTTTTTGAACAATTATCTTTGTAATATTTTTACACTGATAGGGAATGTTCTTTTCACTTGTACAAGATATATGTAATTACTCACCATCATGAAAAGAATTTCTCAAAATATTCATTTAACAATTGATAAAGATATATTTAATGAAATAAAAATTCCTTATATTTTTCAAATTTATTATGTTTGAAATTTATTTTCAAAGAAAATGATTTTAATTTTTTTCTTTTTTAAAAATTTATTTACAAAATGAAAATGATATTTCCTACAATAATTTTTATGAAGTATATATTGAAACTAAAAGAATTAATCATTGAAATTCACATTTATTATTTATCCAATGGGTATATATTGTATTGATACCATCCTTATTCTTTCTCTATATGGTTAATGATCATTTTGACCTAGAAAATTATTTCCATTCACTTACTTCATTAATTTTTAGTCAATAACATTCCATTGAATTATTCACTTTCCTATAAAAATTAACTTTCTAAAAAATATACATACATTGTATCATTTATATAATTATTTATTTAATAACATATCATTTATAAATAAGATGTTCTATATTGAAATATATTTTTTTTACCTTTGGAAGTGTTATTAAATCTATATTATTTACTCAAAATGTATATTTGATGATAAAAACAGTATTCATGAATTAAAAAAGATAATTTGATATATTTGAAATTATTTGGACAAGCATACATGGGTTAGGATAAGCTATTTCTTTCCCTTTAATTCATATGTAATCTCAAGAGACTAATTAGTTGGAAATCCGTAGTCAGATATGTTTCTACAAATTATATTTAAACTTTATTAATGGAAGATCATGATAGTAGACATGGCATGTGCATGAGGAATTATATCTAGTCATTAAGAATTTACATTATTTAGAATTCAATTATTATTACCCAGGAGGTTTATTCATTCATATTACCTCTAGATGAATTTCATTATAAGTTAGGAATTAAATTTTATGTGCTTTCAGTAATATTAAATGCTTTATTTATTATGACTTTTTGAGTTATAATTGTCTACTTATTGATTAAATGGAATGTGTTTTAGGTGATTTATCTATCCAAATTAATTACTATCCATGATATTTTCACACTGATATTATCTCTGGATGCAATTCCTTCTCATTCTACTGATTTCATGTCATGTGTGTTCTGTTAATTTTCCAAATATATTTATTATGCTTATTGATTCTTGATTTCCTCTAATGTATTAAACCAATAAATATCATTCCATATCACCATTATTTTTTTATTTCCCAGAAATACATGATGTTTTTGGTGATTGATATTACATTATTTACTACTTATAATAAATAAATTAATGAAAAAAAATATTATGTAATATTCCTTTTCAAATTTTAATCATGATTCGTGTATATATATAGTTTCCCAAGACTACTATATTATTCAGTCATTTAGTATGTGATCCCTTCTGTATTATGTTGATGTATTAAATTAGACATTAGAACCAAGCCACTAGAGTCCATCTCACTAAACAATCATCATGTATCACATTTAGTTAGCTTCAATGGTTTGAATTTATTAACCATATATTCATTTCATCTCCCAAATTTATTCACCATTTTCATGAAAAATATAAAACGAAATTATTTGGTGAATAATACTCTAAAAAACACATGCTTTACCACATTATTAACATCATATATCTTTTAGATATTCATAATGAGGGTTCACTATTTTTATGCCTTACCATTATAATGACAAAACATTAAAACAATATTAACATTATTTTCAGAGTAATGAATGAAAATTTACTATGTATATAATTAATACATTTCTCAAAAAAGAGTGGGTAGGAATATAGAAAACATGTAGGTAGACATTGTCGCGCAAAGGTCCTGATATAGTGTTTCTCCCTGTATGGGTTTTTTGGGATCCCAACATGATTTCAGTTTTTATTTATAGCTTGGCAGGGTGTAGTTAGAATCACCAAGAGATTTTTTACTTATTTTATCTTCGCATTTGGTTACAAATTTTAATAATCAATTCATTTCCTATCACAACCATTTTTAAATCAGTTTCTCCTCTCTATAGTTAGTACATTAATAATCAATGTTAAATATTAAGAATTTTATTTTTAAAAAAATTAAAAAATGATAACATAAAAGGAATAAATCCTAAACTATATATATATTATAACTTATAATTTTATATGTATCATTATTGGATATAATTTATATCATTATTATTAGGTTCCATTGGAAAACCATAAAATTTTCCTAATATCATAATAATTTTTCATGTATTGACTCAGGATTCACTGAAATGATTCCCCGAGCAGGTCAGTCACATGGAATCATGTGTTTCTCCAAATATACTAGAGTCATATGACTAGTAGTGAAATTTCAATGATGTAATGATGAGGAGAATATACATGTGTGACCAGAGTAGTACAATGGTATTATATTTAATGAAATAGACAAAAATTAGACTATATAAATAAAGGAAATAACATCAGTAGATAAAAATATCTAAAAAATGGAAAAGTTTATATATACAACATCCATGTATTATTAGATGATGCTGTATAATGTAAAATAAAAAACATATAGTAGGTATAAAAATATAGTACATTACTTGAATATATAGTAAAAATGTTATCAGAAACCATAAGGGATAACTCTATGATAATCCTAAGATTCAGCTCAATCTTATTCTGGTAACTCCAATATCCCTGAATAACAATAATCAAGATGATTATAGAACATGATCATGAAACCATGAGCTATATTCATGTACCCTAGTGCAATGGGGATCTTAACATGGTGTGAGATATAATCAATATCCCACCAACAATGGTATTTGAAGATTGAAATTCTATTCATATAAATTTATATAGTGTTATTTAATATAAATAAAACTATAAATAAAAAATGTAAAAAGGTCATACTCATGAGGCATAAGGACACCTGGATTACTATACCTACTTCTACTAAAGATGGAATATTTCTACAAACATGACTTCTTTTTTATATAAGAATACATTAGTAATAAAATTTTATAGTTATATATATACTAGTGTGGAACCTAATTTAAGTACCATCAAATTGATATAAGCGAATAACTTCTAAGATAAGAAAATATATGTCCAATGTATCAAAATTTAAACAATTCCAAGCCCTTGGTATCATGGTTCATAAAACATGCCATGCCCATGGGATTCCATACTCAAGTGTCACATTATAGAGTGGATTCCAATGATGATGTTCACTGTTCTCAATTATCAAAATATATATGGGATGTTGTGAATGTGTACCACAACATATAATGGACTCCATACACGTGGGATGCCTTGATTGAGTTTCACAATATATAGGTGACATCATACTAAATTATCACTATTCATGAGTATGATAGTATATAATGGATTCCATTACCTAGTGTCATAAATTCAAATAACAATGTATAGGTGAAATATTCGTAAGTAGTTGGTAGAATACATATAATGTATATATGAGGCCATGAATGGGTCCATTCAAAACTGTTTATCCATGATTGTAATTTTAAGTCATTAAATTTTACTTATAACTACAATTTCATTTTGAGAACCATTCCCAAAATCAAATCAATTCATTTAACTCTAATTTTATAGGTCAATAATAATTCCATAACTCAATTTAGTCTTATCAGTTGGGTCATTTCCTTTATAAGAAAAATATGAAATTCATGGGATGTTCCATTACCCTAATCATTAAAATATAGTCATTTAAATTCACCATTTTAATTAACAAGGTAGAATACCTTATAGGTGGTCCTATTAGAAAACATGGCATGGTAGAAATACCAATTATGTTTATACAATTTTTATAAATGTTACATTGAGAGTCAATTAAATAAAAATCAAGGTGATAAAAACTAAGGAATGAAGTTGTAAATGTCTTAAATAATATAAAAACACAATGGTTTGATTATATTTACTATGTAAGGAATATATCCTACCATGGGAGATATACCCCTAAAATCTATGTTTCAAGTAGTGTTGGAAAACCCCAAATAGTTTTAATTTATAAATTACATCTATCTAGAAGTAGGAAATAGTGTATGAATATTAAGTTTCATATTTATAAGTGAACTTATGGAGAATTTTTCTAATAGAAAACTGGAATAATTTATAAAATGTTGTCATATTTAGGTCAATCTATATAAAACACCTATATTATAGTGGTAATGGAGTAATCTTATTGTATCAGTTATCGATTCATCTAAGAACGGATAAAATCATAGAACTAGAAAAATTAACCAAAAAAGACATATAAATTACACTATAATAACTCCAAATATAGATAGATCAACCAAGAAAATAAGGTAATGGATGATATCTCATAATGGGGGTTAACCAACATGAATAATGGGAAAAAATTGGTGTCATGAAGTAGGAGAATCTAAAGGAACCTAGGATGAAGACATGGAGAAGCTCATGTGAGTCATCTACATGTAGAATGATGGGTTATAATAATGTAATGTTTCTTACACTAATTTTAAAGAAATAACATATTCATGACATGAATAAAATTTTCATCATCAATTATTCATGGTTTTAACCCTAAAAAACCAAATCACATCTTGAATATAGTCTATCTATCCCATTTCATGTATTGAATTAATTGCGAAGCCAGACCCCATACACCAGGTGCCATCATCCAAAAAACATATTGACATACATTAATTCATAATTTTTATTTCAATTCTAAAAATATATACATAGTTAGTATTTATATTTAATTTCAAGTATATATACCTCATATAAAAAAATATGATATTATAGTCTCCTCACTATATTACGTCTCATACTCATGAATCCTTGGTAAAATATTGAAACAATCAACAGACCTACTGTTGTTGTGATGATTCATGAAAATGGCCACATCGGGTCTCCAAACACCCAAAACACAAAAAAAACATAACTCTTATCATATAACATGTAAGCCCTTAAAAATCGAGTCAACTCTCGCATTCCAAAACTTAAACACTGAGATAGTACTTACCTAAGGAAGCCTAATTATGGAAAACATCATATAATCTTCCCTTTAATCATCATGCTTGAAATTATTCCCACTACAGGTTCTATATTTTAATGAAAAACTATGACACATCATACATCCACAACAAAAATATATTATTTAAACATTCTAATGGTATTCTAAAAAGGAACATAGCATGACTCTTAACCATATCAAATGGTAGAATTCCATTTGAACTTATTAGCGTGTTCGAGCCATATTTTCCTAAAAATACCCTACTACCATGGCCTTTATTCTCTTTCTCAGAAATATGTTCTCTAAAGTGGTCACTTCATATCCACATGAAACAAAAAGAAATAAATACATGTTACTCCCTACTGACTATCAAGAAAATTTTCAACATTAACATCTAAAGAATTATTACTCAATCACGATTCACATTATCCAAGTCACTCGAGAAATCTTCCAGCATGCTCTCTGAAACCTGTAAGAAGTTTCTTGTGATATCTGTTAATGAAACTTTCACTTATGTTGTCATTCTACAACGTGAACAAATATTCATACCTAATCCCTCAAACAAGGATCATCGCCCAAAAAATATCTGAATCAATCCCCCCCATATGTTCTTGGTATCTATGGAGTCTACAACAGTTGTCCAATTATATTATCCATGGTATTCCATATCACACCATTTATAGTTCACGCGTTGATTCAAAATTGAATCCTACACATATCAAAACTACTAATGATCCCAAGTGATGTCAATTAAATGATTCAATTGGTGTCTCTTAATTCATTATAAGAATTAAGACATAGGAACCAAAGTATCACATTTGAATAACTATGACTCTACAAATAATAATGTATTTGGATAAAAAAAATTGAAAGATTCTATTTATAAAACCATTATAGAATTTATATACATTAACTATCCCATTATATAACTATATATCAATTAGTGTACCCTAAATTTTGGAACGATAAGTGCATGAACATTTTTTATGTTCGAGTAATAGAAAAGGTTATAAAATATTACCCATATTTGTATATATTATCCCATAATATCCAAGATGAAGTGACTAGTACGGTTTCTATCCAACTATATTCATCTGTTCAGATGAAAGACTGGTTGAATAACTATTGGTTGACTTATTTTAAAATAGCTTGGGTATATCATCCAACACATAGTAAATAAATTACCATGATGCATTTACCAACAAAGGAATCCTATGATTAGTGAATCATAACCACCGATGTCCATATCCAACTAACAGTGTTTCCCAATATTCGGTATAATGCCTACCATATCATCATCAAAATCCTTTCAAAGGAATGAAACGTTTCTTAAAAATACCATTTCTAATGGAATTGACCGAAAACACAACCGTTTTTAAGCGGTCATTACACAGTTGTGCACACTCTATTAGGAGGAAACCTAACAAAATAGTTGATATAACACACCCTGTCATAAGATTATACTTGTCTATGTATGTAGAATATATATTCTCATCCCATATACCATGATAAATAAAACATTGATTGGTGGTCTTCGATTTGGCCAACCCAATGTTGTTATTAGTATCATCAATGGGGGAATAACTAACCACTCGCAAGAGTACTAGGTCAGGTCTACATTAAAAATACTTTAGACATTACTCACATGTTACGATCACCCATTCTAATGAAATAGGAATAAAACCCAAAACAAACAAACCATCATGTCAAAACAGCTGATTATCTTTGGAACAATGTCCCATGTATTGGGACATGTAATATTTCTTTTATCACCAAATTCAGAAGGCCATTGGTCAAATCCTAAAAAACTCGAAGCTTAATCAATTTCCACCATATTCATATGATATGATGTACCATTTTATCAATTTCAAAGTTACCAGGGGTGTCAACTCATACTACCACGTGATTTCATAATAGTGAAACTGATTTATTTAGTTCAATTTAATTTTTATGGGGAACCACACCTTGAATAACTGAAAGGTGAATATTTCACATGATCTAACAAGTGGTTGAACATTCCCTAGGAATCCCAAACCATCTAAAACCAAGAATTACATGGTTCTCATTCCATTAAAAATGGTCAAAATACTAAATGATGAAAAATTCATCCACGGTGTAATTATATAATATTAGAGTCACACTGGGGAAAACTTAAAATCTAATGAGACATCATGTATTAAACAGTTCACATGTTTGTAAAAATGATTTATGTTAATAGAAAACTAACACAACATGTATATCCCCTTAGTATATCCCAAGAATCTACCTTATATACAAATATGGTAGAAAAGATTGATTGACTTACATTCATAACCCATATGCTCATCATATAAGAAAAATTAAATAAGGACCTATGGAAATTTCTACATTCCCATATAATAAATAACTCATATAAAGAAAATTTTAAATTACCCTTACACCAGGGTCCAAACATAAAAAAACCCATTAAGGTTTCATTTGTGGCATTACATTACATAAGACAAGATCATTAAATGTCTTATAAATTAGTTTTAAACATCATATAGTACCAATCATGTAAATGAATATAAATGGTTCTTTAGTCAGCTAGTGCCACAACAAAGAAAATTCAAGTTATCACAAAAATACTTTGTTGAATAATTCATTTAGCATCCATCCTACCACTATTTTAGGAAATTTATCTCATGAATTGATTTTTTACATGTTTAATTATCCATAATTTTCTAACTCCCTGGACTGGTTATTGGAAATGTCTATTCTATGATTTATAAAAAAACACCCTCTATGTTGTAATTATAATATTAAATTACCTAGGCCTTATAATAATATACCTTAAATTATAAAAATTTCCTTTTATATATTTTATGGAACTAGTTCAATATAATGACTCGATGCATTTATATCATTCACAGTGTTAGTGGCTCTAGACACAATAAATAACCATCCCCATACAACATGAATATACCCCCATGGGGTTTATTTTTAAGGAATATCAATATAAATGTTACCTACCAGGGTCCAGCCAATTATTCATGGAATAAATCACACACTTAGTGTGTTTATTTCATAATAAAAAATATCCATGATAGACCTACATATATCAATTCTTGTATATCTCATAAGGATCATGCACCAATTAGCCTACTTGGGTCCAATTGTGCATTTAGGAATTTAATCACATAGATCATTATTCCCATGTGATGGAGTTATAAGACCTTATATATGAATCTATTTCATATAAGAATTACATTTTAGCATAGAAATATAATCACTATTGTTTGGTTATATGTATAACTACTTTCATGTTATAAAGGTAATTTTGATTATTGATTTTAATTCACCATCATGTTGTATAAACAAGGTTTAACATTATATTTTAGAGTATAATATGTTCGTGTGAAATGGTTTGATCATATAGTTTACCCTTATTAATATATTAGGTCCCATTAACCACATAAATTGTTATTTCCCCAGATATAATCACAACCATAAATGATTCATCTCATGTAACGAAAGGTTCATGGCTCAATCATATCCAAATCAGTAATTTAAATAGAATTACACCAACTTGATTTATTTGGTACCACCATTTAAGTTAATGCTGACACATAATTTAACCAACATCATATCAGAATCAATACATGGCCTTAAAAATAGATGATAAATATTGTAAAACATGTAAATAATCTTTATAAACTACTACATAATAAAGGAGACTAAAATAATGGTATATAACTAAATAATTCTAAATAATAAAATGTGTATGTTATACAAGGAAGGAACATATCTTGATTTCATGTATTCTAAGGATGAAATTTTCGTGGAATGACATTTTTTGGGCATGTGAATCTCTAAAAGACAATGATGATGCATGTATAAAATTTTCAAATCTATATATGAGAAGGGGTTAAATTCTATAAATATATTATATCAATATGAATCTTATGGTAAAAAAAATTACTCAAGATAAAATAATAATCAAATATAATTATGAAAAACATGAACAACAGTTCCATCCATATCTACTTGGTCATTTCCCCAAGCGTGGGGAGATCACATCCAGATATGACTATTATCCAAGCACTAACACATTCCCAGTTCCATTTTACCAACCCAAAAATGTAATAAATAGGAAAATAATACACTCTAATTCCAATTTTTCACATCCCCACCTAGGATCCACAATACAATTCCTTGAGAAGGTCAGTCACATGGCCTAAATCTCACCACCGCATATGCTAAAGTATTATCATAGGTATTGAGGTTCCATTAATTGTTTGGTGGTGATACTAAAACATCATTATCGTAGTTGTATATTAGTATAATACCTAAGAGGAAATCAACCATAGAACATTATAAATAAAAGATATAATATAGGAAGATAAAAATAACTAATATAATGGAAAACTACAAATATACATCTATTATTTTATGTCCATATGAGGATTCATGATCTAAAATAGTAACCATATAAGAGTATGTATGATCCATTATTGTTCAATTGTATATAACTAAATAGTGAAAACATACATGAGTGCTAACACTATGAATATCCAAAAATATAATTCAGTCTTTTTATCTTATCCCCCACATCCAAGAATAACATGAAGTAAGCTAATTCCAAAATGTGATGTTTCAACCATGAGTATTATTTGAGTACCCTGATGAAATGGAGTTATAGATAGTTCTTGAGATAAAAAAAGTAGTCCTCATCAAATGATATCTAAAGCTATCCAGTCTATGAACCAAAAATAAAAAAGTGTGCAAGGATATACATAAAACTATAAATATATATATATATATAAATAGGTCGGATTCGATTCCTTGTTGAATATTGGATGACCATGCCTACATTCGCCTAAGTTGGAATCTCTACACCCCTTAATTCATATATATATATATATGAACTTTTTCAATGAATATTTTATTATAGATATAGATTCTATGAAGTGGACCCATGTTTTACTACTATGGTATCCACAAAAAAGATTACATATCCGATAAGGAACATTTTTTCCATTGTATCACATTATAATAAATGTCAGGCCCAGGGTATCATAATTCATATAGGATTCTTTTCCACTGGGGAATCATGACCAAGTGTCAAATTATATAAGGGATTAAATTTCTTAGGGTCACCATGTCTATGTATGAAAATGTACAAGGGACTCTATGTCGGCGTATTAAAACATATAAGGGACGTTATACCAGAGTGTCACTGTATAATAGGGACGCCATGCTTCATGGATTCCGCACCTATATTTTGAAATATATAATAGTTCCATGTATAAGAATCATTAATACATATAACAAGTTTCATGTGAACTGTTCATTATAATTTGGAACTATATATGAAAAGGAAAATCAAATGATATGAAAGTATCAAATCCAAATAAATTCTCTATACTCATTTTTTAGTTAATTAAATTTATTAATTACTGAGTGGGATATATGAAAAAAAACCCCAACATAACTTCATTTAATTAAAATCTAAATAGAAATATCCATAATCATTCCATAAGGTAATACAATGATAATGTGTGTGACATTCCATTTATAAGAAAAAAGAAGGACAAGGGAAGTTCATTTCCATTCATCGTTAAAATATTCCCATTTAAATTACCCATTTATTTTAAGAAGGAATAATGCCATATATGTTGTTTTATTATAAAATTGGAAACAATAATGATACCAACATAATTGATATAGTTTATACAATACATACATGAGAGTTAATTCAACACATCCATGAGTGATAAAAAATGGCATACAATTATAAATCACATATATAAACTAAAACCACTAACGGGTGAGTATATTTCCTAACCAATGAATATGTCACAAAATGATAGATATACACACATGAATTAGTGTGTTTAGTTGTGGTGGATATCTTTTATTACTTCCAATCAATTCACTATAACTATCCAAATTGAGGAATTATCATATACAAAATGAATTTTATATTTAAGGGAAAATGAATAGATATTCCTTCTTATGTCATAAAAGTGAAATTTATAAAATGGGGTGAATTTGGGGCGGAAATATATATACCACCTACATTATGGTGGCATAAGATTACCCATATAGTATCATCTTTTGATTCACCCTTGAATGGAAGAAATCAGAAAACCATAGTGACACCCTAAAAATAGGGAATACTATTTTCCAGTAAAATAATTCTTAGGATTGTAAGATAAACATAGAATTTAAGGTAGCGTATTGAATTCCATTCATGTGGAAAAATATCATGGATAATCGTGGCTTGAAAAGTGTCTGAATGAGGAAGATACCATTGGATCCTAAGTGGAATCCATATACGGTCTCCCATCCATCATTGTGGTGATGGAAAAGTGGTTAGAATAAAATAATTTTTATCCACCTATTTAAAAAAGAATCTATGAAATATTTAATATTTTAATAGATATAACATCATTAATTATATAGGGGTTTTCCCCTCATTGAATACCAAATTCAAATCATGAAATGGGTCCATCTGGAAAAAATTCACATTGTGAATTTATTTCAGGTCATGAATTTAATGCAGGTGGTGAATTGGTTTTGTATTGGGACACCAAAATGATGCAACCTTATTCCCAAAAAAATTACCAACCTAAAGGAACAGTTACAAGATACAATATAAATAAACTAAAAAGTTTTTTTAAAAATATTAAAGGATCCATAACTCATATGAATAAATGTTAAAATCTTACACAATGTTTCATAAAAAGAATGTGAATCACCAAAATAATATTACATGGAGTTCCAAACCTAGTGTATAGTTAGTTATCATTATATAGAACTAGATATAGCTTATTATAATACCCAAACATCATTTTTCTAGTTATTACCCCTATTTTTATTTTATGATGGAGCCTATATCCAATTTTTTTATCCAAAGATGAATTTTATTATTAGGAAACCACACAATATTCAGTTATCAAAATCATTAGAATTGATACTATAAAATAAAATATCTTGTGGGTTTTAACTAATGTTTTGAATTCATAATCTCCATTAAATACTAAACCATTTTCATAACAACTTATATACACTTGGATAAATAAACAATAACATTCTATTACTATATATATCAATAATTTTATGTAACACATAAATGTACTACCTAGAGAAAAAATTCATTATTGTATTTATTGATTATATGTGAAAAAAATAACTACACTTTTGAACTTTTCTCCACAATAAAACCACACTAGAACACCTTTAATAATTCTCATATGTTATTATCATCTTTATAATTATGTAAACAACAAATAATAAAGGGTTGAGATAAAATTATATCTTAGTGGGAAATTCAAAATCATTTCATTGAAATTTTGATCATAATAATACATAGAAGACATGAGCTTCAGAGAAATATATTACTAAAAATAATATTAAACAATAAGAGTTATATATAAGTCAAAATTGAAGGAAATTTAATATAAAATAAACATAAATATACAATGTTCTAAGATTCAGGAATCGTGATACAATAATAATGATCTATAAATTATTACATAGTATTATAGAATATAAATGTGGAATAATGATAAAAATTACAAATAATTATATTATAAATATCCATGGATGCATAATGTCCATGCCAAATTTTTAGAACATGGTCTTTTAATATTTATTAAAGAGAAATAAATTGAGAAAAGCTATCTATATCCTATCCACACTCAATCTCAGGAACATATCATTCCACATTTTTATAATGGTCAACAATTTATTTTAATGTGATGTAAAACCATATCCAATGAATTGGGGGTTGATGTTTTTCACCACCCATAAATATCCAAACATATTTTCTCCATAACAAATTAATAATTCATAATATCAAAGGGAACCCATTGAATTATAGTTGTATTTAATTTCCTTTATAAATGGTATTTCAAAAATAGACTTCTTGAATTATATCAATTAAAACTCAAAATTAAATAACACTAAATAATTAATTAATATAAGTATTTAGAGGTTATTTCATACTAAATAACTCAATATGAGATAGATAATTTGTGAATAAAATATAATATTGGATTGAAACATTTAAAAATATCTTTAGAAAACATTTTATGACATATTTATAAATAGACATATCTATAAGTTAAATTAAAAAATTCCTTGTTTCAATTGTCTTCATGATTTTTGATAAAACATTACTTATGATGAATAAAAAATAAATAAATCATAAAAACTATATAAATTATTTCTAATTTAAATGTTTTAATTAATATTAAATATTTGATTATTATTGGAATAGAATTTTTAAAATATTAATAATACATTTTTTTGGAACACACATGATTATATAAGTAATAAATCATGTATTTGAAAAGAGGAAGGGTAAATTTGGTGATTTATTGAAATTAAACACATTTAGAAATCTAAGGAATAAATGATCTTAATTTTGGGATGTTTTAATATATCCATGGATAAAAAATATATCATTGGGAAAGGATGATAAATATTCATAAAAGGATCAATTTCAATATGCAATGAAATCCATCAAAAAAATTAGTTGAGGTGAAAATGAAATTAACTAGAAAAAAGAGGGTGAGATATATAATATAATAATATAATGGAATAAAATAATCTTTTTAAGACAAAGTTGAAAAAAATAATTATGAATCAGGAAAACAAGTTGAGTAAAAAACGTTTTCCAGCTTCGTTTAACATGGATTCAAAACTCAATGATAGAAAAAACATGTAATATAAAATTAATTTCTAGGAATAATTATTGAATCCTAGAATTTTATTAAAAAGTTGAATTATGAAAATAATTTTAAAAAATTATTACATAATATGAATCATGCCTCCAAAAGAAAATTTTATATGGAAAACACATCCTTGTACACCAGACAATGACATAAAAACATTAATTTCATTAAATAATTTATCCGTTTTGTTATAGTAATTATTTGAAATGGGGGTAATAGTTACCATTCATATATCCAATAATTTCCAAATGTAAAACAAGATTCAAATATAGGAAAATTGGGAAAGTATTCAATAAGAATTTTAATGGGCACAATTATTTGGAGAGAGTGTACTTGAGCTTCTTATAATAACGAAAATATTGAAATTTATTTAGAAAAGAAGGTTATGTTATGGTTATTCATTCAATTTTAAAATGATTAATTATTTTATGAATAGAATTGTTAGAAATATATGAATGTATAAATTTAAAAACTGTAAATGTTTGTATAAAACGTGTTTCAGTGATGTTATATTAGTAAAACTCCAAAAAAATTATGTTACTTATTTTTTCCTTAAAACCCTCGACCAAAAATTAACTATTGAACTTTTTTCCCAAAAAATATATTTACACCACATTTAAAAAATTAAATTTTAATATTCTGAAGCATTACTCAATTTACAATAATAAAATTCATAAATATAGTAAAAGTATAATCTAGAATAAAAAATTCAATGTATGAAAAATATTTTTATAGGAAAATGATTTCTCAAATATTAAATTTTCACATTTTCTTTTCATATAATAATTTAACTATTTTTTTATAATGTTATAAATATAAATAATTTATAGTATCTATATTTAATAATAACACACGTATCTTTTTAAATAAAATTCCATAAGCCATGTAAATCTAATATTGGCGTAAAGGTATTTTTATTCATAAAAATACCTTTTTTTCTATACTAGTTGAGCATTATTAGAGAATTATAATTAAAAGTGAACAATAATATTATTTGAAAATTTATTTCATAATGTTGTTAACATTAATTATAGTCATTGAATAAATATATAATTTATGATTGTAGGATTTAAATTAATAAAATATTTTGCAGTTCACTTCAATTCGGTGTTGTGTCTAAAACAATCAATGAATTTTTAAATAGAAAAAATCGAAAAATTGTTAATTGTTACATGTTCTAATATGTTTTAGCTAACAATTTCCTGAGTTCATTTATAAACTAATGTATTACAAAAGTGTTACCTAATAATCGATATAATTTTATATATTCTTTGATTAGTCTATTTTTTGACTACATAAATATGAGTAAAGGGGTTATCATGAGGATTAATTGATAACCACATTAGTTTGTGATTATAGATATGTTAATCTTTGTAACAGAGTCATACATCACATTTGACCATGCATTTGTTGAAGTATATCTTCCATCACTGTGTGGTGTTGAGCATAAATCAGTGACGATGCTATTATATGGTCAAATAAATATAGTTTTTTTATGTGTAAATTGATGATATTACACATAATTATAAATGTTATGTCTATACAGATGTATTATATGTGTGAGTGATTCATTAGGGGTAAAATGATATAAATAAAATAGTATCACACAAATATAATGTATTTTAATTTTATAATGATGGTATGTTTTCCTTAAATAGTATGAAGTAAATTTTACTACCTTATTTGGCAGTGTGTACAAGATAATTATCCCATGGATTATATACATTTTTTTATTCATTCCATGAAAAATAAATTATATATTTATATATTTATGTATTTATCGGAAATTAATTTGTACTTGGTGAACCCTCACTTGTTAGATCATTGATGAGGGATAGTTATCTATAGAGCTGGAATCGGTGATATTAGGGATATCTCATAGGTGTTTCATCCCAATGGGTGTATATTATATAAATTAGAACTATGAGCAACCTTGGAAATTAAAGAATTTTTTTTATGGTAATTAGTGATTTATAATTGAGCCAATGAGTTTCAATATGTCTCAAAAAATATTTGACGCAAAATTAGATTCATACAAAACTAGTAGAATGTTTTTTAATATTCTATTATCCTATTAATTTATTTTCACTCTATGATATATTAATAAATATATGGTAGTTTCAAAACCGGTGGTCGAGTATTCTTTATAAGGAAGAGACATAGAGAATGATTTCATATATGTAAAATAAACTTGGATAGTGTTATACTCTCTCCTATGGGATTAATTTTGTATATATGTATTAAACCTTGAAAGGTTTCAGGTGTTCTTGGATGTTTAATTGGTTTGGTGTTAATTTTTTTACCGCAATGGTATCATTTAAAGTTGATAGAAGATTATATAAATATATATTGAAAAAAAATCAATAATTTCATCTGTTTGGGGAAAGGCATGATGACATGTTTGGCACATGTGTGATAAGATATTACACATTATATATAGTTTGATGTTATAAGATGTCATTAGCAGTGGAGGGGTTTGAATATCTACACCTTAATGATTTAGAATATAATGAATTAGATACAAACAAATTGAGATAATTATAATTATAATTTTTAAAATACTATATTTTGATATTTAGTGGGGTTTTTTTATTTTCTTCCACTCAAAGGAAGCTTTACATGTGGACACATTATATTTGTATCTAGGGGATATCAATGGGATTAGGGTGATAGTGACATGATGGAGATTATTTGTAGTCAAAAAAGTGAGGACTAAAATAGTTTTTCAATGGATTTTAATATACATAAAAATAACCTTCACAAAATTACAATATATATGAGACATTAAGTAACAAGTTTTTTACATAAAACATGAAATATTATTTTTTATATGGCTCATATTTTTAAAATTAGTCAGTTATTTGTCATTTGTTAAATTCATGTTTAATTTATTCTGGGACATGGGTTGTATTATTTTGGGGTTTCACAAATTAAAAAAAATGATAAATGTTATATCAGGTTTTGTATTCAATGTAAGACTTGGTAAATGGGATAAGAGTGTTTTTAAAGGAATGGATATTTTCTAATAATTATAAACTCGCAATAAAATTATGATGGGCCAAATTTTATTGGATTTTTTATTAGTAGAATTATATGGTGGGGAGAACACTATTTAATATTTTAGGAGTATTATTTTCAATGTGTTGAATATTTTAAGATTATATGATGACTTTTTGGTTAAAAAAATACCTTGTTTCATGAGGCATTATATTATTTTAAGGGAATAAACTAGTAAGCTATATTATCATAGTGAAGAATATGTCTATGTCATTAATTAATTTAGGATATATAAATTTATATTAAACAATAAAGTAAAGTCATTATATTTAGTAATTCATTGATATGGAATATTGATATCATCCATGTGTAGTTATTGAGGTGTAAAATTTCAGTACTCTCTTTGGGATTATGACTACATAGGACTTGAGTGAGATTTCATGTAATGGAATGAGTGAAGGAAGAATACAATTTGTTATTCATGTGATTAATAGATAATCAATGGATAATTTCATAAAACTTATCTCTATATATTAATAGAATCAAACTTTTTAAATGATTAATATATGTTATATGATTTTTTAATATGATACAATATTTAGGGTTTTGTTTATCTAGTCGAGTATAGGTTAATAGATGTCATAAAAATACATCAGTAAATAGTTCAGTTGGAATGTTTTGATTCATTCCCAAAATGAAAATTTCATGTAAATAAATAAATAAATGGGGTTTACATGATACCTTAGTAATCATAATATGTTTGTGAGGATACATGATGATGCCTATTGAGGAAGGTAAGTGGTATATTGGAGAAAGTTGTAATGAAATTGAATTCAAATTTAAATTTATTTTCAAGACTTGATATCAAAGTATTTCTAGTTGGGAAGATATTTATGACATAATACACCAAAATTAATGGTAGAGTTTTTTGAAAAATATGAAGTGTTTTTTTAAATCGTATTGAAACAACCAAAAATCATCATTTCCAAGTGAATTGGGTACTGGTTAAGCCTTCCGAATAAGGAAACATATATAGGGTTGAATCTAATAGGATTTTGTATCTTGAAAGGCTGGCTAGTGGGACCGTTGTTACCTTATGGAGGCATGTACGTATCGTACATCCTATAACCATTTTTATAATAATTTTTTTTAAATTATATTTTATTATGATCAAATTAAACATTCTATTTATATTTCAATCAACCTAGATGCACTATAGACTACTATCTTTTGTCCTGATTTATTTTTCTATCTCATTGACCTCAATATTTTATCAGATCAATGAACACTCATAATTAATAGTCTCTTTACATTTACTAGATAGTCTCATATCTTGTTCATAATTTCACAACCAATAACACATTATTTTCTTTTTTTATAATATTATTTTATTTCATGTATAAAATAATTAATATATCAAGGATTATGGATGAGATATCCCTTGTCAAAATGATGTATATTGTTCATAAAACATTAACTTTTTTAAATTTATATATATAAATTGTATAAATAATTGATTCATAATGAAGAAATGAGAAGATAATCATGGTCCAATAGGGACTGAGTGTTCTTGAGTGAGTGAGTGACTATTAATGGAACCATAAAAAACATACAAAAAATAATTTATGGTTTTAGTTATGTCTTATGATTACATAAATTTTAGAAAATTTCATATAATTGCTAAAACCTATAGAATTTGGCCTTTTATGGGTGATGAAATTGTTTCCTTTATTGTGTTGGTGTGAAAATTTTTAATTTTTAAGGATTTTGGAAAAAATATTAATTTTGAAAACTGATATAAATATTCCACTTGTAAAATATTTATTCATGAGTCATAATTTAAATGTATTGAATGACAAACTAATAAAATTCCTCAAATGATCCTGAACATCCCTTGATGATATTTTGTGAAGGGGATTCATTTTAGAAATCACTTACATGTTGTTACTACTTATTAGAAAATTGTATATTTTAGATAAAATTACATTATAGTTATTTTTTTCTTTGGATACATAACATGTGGGATGAAAATTTTCTAGGGGTTGATACCTATGGTTTTCATTTTTTGTTATGAGAAATGAACTTCCTAGTGTAAGTGGTTGGGATTTTTACTCGTTTATTGCTTTATACGATAACCCTAGGAAATAGAATAATGTTTTTATAGGGGTAATATCATTTAAAAAATTATTGTTGACAGTAATGGGTAGAGGATGATATTAAAATAATATATATTGAGGATTTCGGGAATGTGATACAGATATTTGAGTTGATTTTAAGTTATGGATAATATTTAATAGTGTTATTATAGTTATATTTTTATTACTCTCAAGATGAATTTATGATGCATTTCACCTAATGGATATGAGATAGTTTCTATTATGTATGTTATATTATTTTTAAATTCTAGAAGTTTTATATTTTTATTCTATATATACACCCGAAAATCCTATTTTAGGATGGGGCATCCTTTGCGCCACCTACTAAGAAACATATTTTAGTATTGGTCATGATTGAATAATTTTTCTAGGATACCACTTCTAAGATTTGGCTTGTTTCATTCCATTGGCTAGGATACTATTTTTGAGAAATAGTGGCCAGTCACAATGATTTATTATGAAATACCATACTCCCATATTTCATGAAACACAATAACATTGAGTATCATGTAAAAAAATTTACTATATGAGTCTTTTACAATATAAAATTTGGTTATAATAAAAAAATACAACTATGAATGTGAAGTAATTAATTTGATAAAATAGTTATTAGTGTTTAGGCTCAGCTAATAATAATATAACAACCTATAGAATAATACTCAATATAGTGAAATTCACATATTATGAAATTAGAAGTAAATAAACCCATTTTTTCTCCCACTACTATTAGTCAACATTAATTACTAAACTAACTCCATTCCCCTTTGAATTCTTTTTCTATACACTCGTAGGACTAATAATAGTTTACATTTCAACTTTTGGTTACATACTAATAATAATATTTGGATAATGAAATGAATATTATATGACTTATTAGAGATTCAATGACCCCGAAAATTTTTGGTGATCTGTTATAGTTTGCTGGGTTTATACTGATATGGATGTTAATCATCCTTGGGATGATATCACTCTTTTAACGACCCTGTTAATTATAACAATATCAATCCACAAGATCATGAGAAATTTGTGTCTATTATTTTAACGAATATTGATAATTAAAATTCATTTGATAGTAAATATATTCCCAAAGGTTTCTCAATGTTTCAGATTTACTCTATCCAGACACTCACATTTTACATAATCACTATAATAAATAAAGGAATTATGTTGAATTTTAGAATCATTCAATTAAAACTAATAGAAATTTAATCTAGTTAGATTTATTTAATATTAAAACCCAAAAAATGTATTAGATCCATAACATAGATTAATTATTTATAATATAAGGTATATGTAATGGGAATAATCATTATATAAAAACAATTATTCAATTAAATATCCACCTAATACATTCCATTTTCTTCTGATTAGAACAATGCTCTGTCAATGCCAAATTTGGATTTTATCTCACTCTAGTGATTTTTACCTCTTCCTTAGATCCTTTATATGTTTATCCCTTATTCCCAAGGCTTATACCATTGTTATTTTCCTCTTGCGATTATATTGTTTACTAATTCGATATTATCTATAATTATGGAATTAGAATCACAGAAAACTTTTTCATGGGTGATCTATTCATTCCACCATAAGGTTTAATTTCCATTCTAATCCATCACCTTGTGATCTTCCTCCTAAATTAATTCTTATTTAATAATTGACTAATTTGTTTTCAAATTTTTATATATGGAGTATCTTTGGTCCTCATGATATTAGATGTCGTCAATTAGGATAATATATGTTATATTTCACCCTCATTCTCCTTCTCAAACTATCCAATACTTTTGTATAAAAGTTCTATCATATTTGTAATGAAATAATATATAATTTTTTATGGTTTAAATATTATAAATTATGAAACATATAGTGAGTTTTAAGAGGGAAAATAATTTTATTTTATTGGCATGGGATTTATTTGGATTTGGTTATCATTTTATGCATTCAGATCAGACACCATTGGAAATGAATTCAAGATGCATTGGTACATGAGGTTACGACCCAATTCATGTTTTACCAATACATTAACTAGGGTTATTATACCTATTATAGGATATGGCATTGTTTCTTATAGAAACATCCAAAATCAATAAACGGTAATATAAAGTGTAATGGAGGGACAACATATTGTGTGTCGGGTTTCCATGCTATTCTTGTTGTGAATCATATCCTACAATAGGTATATTTTAAATCATTATGTGTGATTTTATCTATAGTGTCTATGAAGTTTTATATTTTCATATCACTTCATGGTTTATAATTTTCATGTGGATAAATTTTCCCAAAAATGTAACAGTTAGATCTTACTTGAGAATAAATTCTCCCAGTGACACAATTAGGATAATCATCATAATAATCCATTAGAAATGTGGAATTTTCCCCTGTTCTGATACATTTTTTCCAAAATAACATTTTTTCTGATGGCCTCCAATATATGAAAATGAATATATTAGTAAATTTCAATTAATTAATATATATAATTAAGAAATGTATAAATTAGTCAAAATTATATATGTTCCTAATTCAAAAACTATGTATAAAATATATTTGGTTATGAATAATGTATTTATAAAGTTCATATTTCATGAATGTATTAAAAATGAAATAAAATAATTATTAAACTACGTATGTCAAAAAATATTAATAGAGATGGAATGAATGATGCAGCTCAATATATTTATAGGATTTTAGAAAGATATCCAAAAAAATTAAAACAATTTAAATTGTTGTGATAATTTTTTTATTCACACCCAACACATAATATGTTCACAAAATCACCTATTAGTTTCAGAATTACCTCAATTGATAAAAAATTTATAAAACCTTCAATGTTACAATTTCTTGTTACAAAAATATATATTATGTTAGTGGTTTTTTTAGATAAAATATTATTAAATTTTCCCAATCCAAAAATTATTAAATAATTTATTTTTACTATAGTTGAAACTAAAATAGTAAATATAAATGTTCATATAATATATAGTATCCCAACTACTTTTTTAAAAATTAAATCTTTCATCCATCATTCTAATATTTTATTGGGAACAAAAAAAACACAATTTTTATATTCATTTTGTTTCACATTAAATAATTTTATTATAACTTTTATGAGCTTCAATTATGTATTAATGAAACATAATTGTCATACCCTAACCCCAGTAAACAAGTGTAAGTTTATTATTTTGTTACATTGACATGATGACATGAAATCAAAACCCAAAGGAACAATCGGTTTAGTAGCCTTGAAAAAACTATGTACAAACATATGTTTTACATCACATCTTGAAATGAAAATCAATTTAGTGTCTACTTTAAATACACTCATATCCCTTAGAATATCCCTACAAGAAATTTTTAATATACTTATTCAAATCATTCGAAAAAATAAAATATATAAAAGGGGTGTGTTTAGATGTTCCGTAAGGATAAACAATATACCTGAATCTATCATATATAAGAATAATATTTTAAGGATAGGTATTTAAATGAAACACCAGAAATTTAAATATAATCTTCAGCATAATATTGAAAGATAAATCAAATAACTCCTTCTAAACATTCACATGGATTTTATAATAGTCTAATAATAATATACAATATCAACAAATAATCTCATAACTGGTGAATGAATAATGTATGACATCAAAACCATACTATCAATACCTCGTTCCAAGACCATAAATAACCATAAATAACAATACCCTCAAGGCCTCCTTCCAAGACTCTATTTGGTCTTATGAGACCTACTGATACATTGAGGGGATATATTGGGTTGTTCCCATTAGTTACTAAGTTCAATTATTTTTTTATATGAAAAGGGTGAAACATAACATTAACATTCCAATTAAAAAATAATATAAAATATTAATAATTTAACCCTAAACTATGAATGTTATAAAAATAGAACATCTAAATTCAATATTATCAAAAACTCGTCAATATAATATGGAATATATTCTCATAATATGTCAACCAAAATCTTGAATAAAATCCAATATAGGATGTTTATATAGATGAAAATAATCAAATAAATTCATTAAAACTCTTTAATATAAATATCCCTTTTTCTACTTTGAAATTATTTAAGGATGCATAATTATAAAATAAAACATTCCTTAATAAAATAACCATGTAATATTATATGTGAAGCTTCATGATTTAAAGGCTTCATAATGGTATAAAATAACCGCTCACACCCTATAAGTTAAAAAACATTCTTTCCTTAATTTTTCATAATTTTCATAAAGTACATCATTTGGAAAACTATAGAAAGATTCCTTTCAAAAAATTTATATAAAAAGTCAAACATGGTTCAAATTTTCATTAAAAAAATTTTGATAACATTTTGGAATACATTTTATGAAATATTGGAATGGATGATAAATATGCCCCAGTAGATTTTTATATATAAAAAACATCAAAAAATAATGATATCATCATATTAAACCTTACCATTTACTTTACCTTAGTAGTTGGTGTATTGACCACCTATATAATGATTAACGTCTATTATTAAATTTTTCCAAAACCATATCCAAATTTATGATATCATATATGATCCTCTTATATCATTTTGTTAATAATATTTCATTATTACCATTATTTTGGTTGTTAACTACTTTTTTTCCCATTATTTTCTTCTATGTAAGTCATATTTCATATGAATATGATTTATTTTATTCATATCCATAATGATATTAAGTACATAATTGTTTTTTTACTCATCATATAAATTTTGTAATCATTATGAATTGTTAACGTAGAGAATGAATCGCATCACATTGTAGAGATGGTAGGTCATACATACACATGAGGGACAATATTTTTGTCTTAATGGTTAAATTGTATGGAATTGAATTATATATTACCTATAAAGAATAATATTAATGATATATTCAGTATTTATATGAATTATACTCATAATTATACCCATCCAAATAAATTAGTGTGGAATTACAAATTACCCCACAATGTGGAGATGTAAGCCTTACTTATGCACATATGGTGATATTGTTATTCGTAGTAAGGATAAATGGAGAAATATGTTTATTTCATAATTATAATAACATATAAGAATGAATATTATACTGAATTTATTAATTTTTTATGTAAAAAAGGTAGGTGGGTGTATAATAAGAAAATAAATTAAATTGAATTGTTAAAACAATTATCTCTTCTCTAGGCGTCACATTTTGATTTGCACAAAAGGGATCCATATGATGGATTTCTAACCAAATATTGGCAACTATGACTATGTGAGGGAATTTTGGAGGAGAATTGGGCAGGTTTTGGCTGAGCCAAAGGGCTTTGGAGGCATGAATATATGATGAGGAGAGGTTCCATTTTATAATAGAAAGGAGGGCCACATATAGAATCTCCAAAACTATTTATTTTTTATAAATTGATTTTTGTTTTCAAATAGATCAAAAGTGATTTATTTCTATAATAGGATTATGATGGCTCTAAATAAACATAAAAAATTTATACAATTTTAGGTCACAAAAATATCCTTATCTTTGGTGTTTAACCATTATTTAAATAGTTTAAGTCTTATTGTGTCTACTTTTCATTTTATACTATAAGGTTAATATAGTTACAATAAATTAACAAAAGAACCAAAATTGGATCATTTATTGCATATTTATCAATATGTATTTATTTGGAAGAACCTGATATTTTTAGGAATTTTATAATATTCAATAAATTATTATTTATTTTATAGTATCATATTTATCAAGTTTGATACTACTGAATATTTTCATTTTTAGAAATAATAAACCAACAGGATATCATTAAACAATAAATCCAATATATCACTAAATTGACTTTTTTAACTATTAAATTATTTTATGTCTTCAATTTAGTCAAATTATTTTCATTTTAATATTTTTAATATCATTTATTTGATATTTCTATTATGAAAATACTTTATCATCACTATTGTGTCATCATTAATTGTAATTATTCAATCTCTAAAAATTATAAATAAATTTCTATAATATGAATATTTTATTTGTTTCTAGAGACTATTAATAATTGATTTTATCTCATGGTTTTCTCTACATTTAAATTATTATTATTATAATAAATGAGACTGTGACATTTCGTCACATTCCATAAATATTTTAATCGGCATGTCATATTCACGGACAAGGGACCAATAAATGATTCTATTTCAATACATTGGTGCTAAGGGTTGAATTTATTCATAAAATTATATTTTAAACAATTTTAGGGTACCTCAATAATATCATTTGTAAAATTAATTACCATATTTACCCTAATCTAGATTAATAATAAATTTAAAAATTTATATTTCATAATATCCAAAACCTAAAATTATCCGTCTACCATAATTTGGAAAAATATAATTCAAAATAATGAATCATTTTTTCCAAATTTAAATAACACATATTTCTATAATTAATTTAAAATTAATCCTCATTAAAAAAACAAGAAAATTCGTTTTTCAAATGTAAAAACCATCAAAATATTGGCATATGTTTATGTCTAATTTGAATGCACAAATAATTCCAATAAAATAAATTATATAAAATGATAAAAACATAATCTAATTATACTTTAAATCCAATTAAAACAATAATCTATCAATATAAACAAGTTTTATTAAAAAAAATAATTAAAATGGTATATTTTTCACTTTTCATTAAAATATGAAATTTATTAATAATAGAAAAAAATGGTCCAAACCAAATTTTTGTATCCCGAATCTATAGAAGAAGTTTATTTTGTAATATTGAATATATTAAAGCATCAAATATTGGATTTTAAAATGGTTCTCCATTAAAATATAGAGAAGGTATAGTTTTAAAAAAAATTCCTCTTTTATTCAAAAAATAAAATTTGATGTTATATCATTTTTAAGAAAAACATGAGCTTAATATCAAAATTATATAAAATTTAAAATGTACTGAATACTACTCATAACTATTTTTTATGGCTAGTCTTGGTGTGCTCAAGCTCAATGTTTCGTGTACCACAAGCTATTGAATAATTTAAAAATAAGTGTATCATTGAAGATCAGTATGTTACATTATTTTCTCCTTGAAATAGTTTTATCCTTGAAATTTCTAGAATATCACTTCATAAAAATATCCAAGTGGTTATTTATCATATGTTCTTCACGTTCCCACATCACCTCTACCATTATATAGTTTCTCCATGTATCCTTTACCAGACAAGTCATTTTATTTCTCAACACTTGTTCTTTGGTATCAAGAATCTTGAAAGGCTCATCGCAATATGACCGATCAGGTTCCACTTCTATTTCATTATCGGTGTGTTCATGCATTGGGTCTGCAATGTATTTCCTTAACATCTCAATATAAAACTCATCATGTACTTGGTAGAGACTTGGATGTAAGGCTAAATGATACACTAGAGATCTAATTCTTTCCAGAATATCAAAAGGACCGATGTACCTAGGACTTAATTTACCATTCACACCAAATTTTATAAAACCCTCCCATGAAGATACCTTCTGAAAAATAGAATCTCTAACATAAAATTCTAAATCCTTTATATGTTTTTTGGCATAACTCATTTTCCTACATTCACATATTTTGATATGGGTTTTCAATAATCTTATCCTTTTCCATTTTTTCCATAATAAATTATAGGCCTACAAGTTCTCTTTCCCCAACATCATCCCAACAAGATGGTGTATGACATCCCTTTAAAAATTACACATCATATGGCTCCCTATGAATTCTTGAATGGAAGCTATTATTATCTGAAAATTTAACATAATGAAAATACTAATCTTTTATACCATGAAATACATGTGAGAAAGATCTCAACATCTATTATAATGTTTGAATAGTACGCTCTCATAATCTGTCAGTTTCAGGGTGGTAGGTAGTGCATAATCAATCCTCACTATCTAGGGACTTTTAAAGACTATTCGATAATTTTTTTGTAAAACAAAGATCATGGCCATATGCAATCTATAGGGAACACCATGATGTATTACAAAATCATTAATATATAGTCTTTCTAAATGTTGAAGTTGTAATTTTTCTCATATATTAAATAAATGTACTGGTTTTGTGAGATGATAAACAATAACCCATATCACATTATTTTTTTGGGAGTCATTGGTAGCCCTATAAAAATGTCTATCATAATATCATCCCATGTCAACACAAGTATTACAAGAGGTTTCATGACTCCACCAGGATGTTCTCTTCTAGACTTCACTTGTTTACAAACCAAACATCATGACACATAAACAAAAATCTAAAATTTCATGTTATCCCACCGAAAATATTCCTTCAAATATTTATAAATCTTAGTTCCTCCATGGTTTATATAGAAATTGGGGCTATGATAATAATCCAATAATTCTCTTTTTAGCTCAGGTATAGCTGGAACACAAATCGTCTTACCAAATTTTAAAATAAATTCTTCAAATATAAATATAATTAGTCTCCCATCATTCATAGATTTTATTTTATTTTGAAACTCCTCATCATCAAATCGTAAAAAAAATCATTTATTGTAAATAATATTTCTAAACCATTTCAAAAAGTATTCATTATTCTCTTTCCATGGTAATTCTCACAACCATATTTACTAGATCTAGGAACATAGGATACTTTTTTACAATCTTTTTGTTTTGAACTCCATGGTCCTTCCTACATAAATCATCCACCATCTTATTTACCTTCATTGGGTGGTAATGTATTGTGAAATTATAATCCATGAGTAGCTCAAGCCATCTATTTTTCCACATTTTGAGTTCTTCCTGTCAGAAAATATTTATCAAACTCTTGTGATCAGTATATATCTCACCTCATTCACAATAGAGATAGTTTCTATATATATTAAGATAAAATATTACTACTTCTAACTCAATATTGTGATTTGGGTAGTTTTGATCATGAATTTTTAACTACATTGATGCATATTCAATAACCCTATCATTTTTCATAAGAACTGAACCATGTCTTTCCTTGATGTATCACTATAAATCATGAAGCCATCATTCCCAAATGGTATAGTTCATATATGGAAATTAACTAAAATTCCCTTAAATTGTTCAAAAAATTATTAAAACTATTTTTTCCATACAAATTTAACCCCTTTACATGTGATCTTGGTTAATAGGTTTTCCAATCAGAAAAATTCTTGACAAAATGCTGATGGTAACCTATTAAACCAATAAAGTTTTGTACCTTGGTTATAAAATTCAGTGCTAAACATTCCTGAATTTACATGATTCCATCCTTGGATACAATATGGATAAGAAAATAAATTTCTTTATTCTAGAGTTCACACTTTCTAAACAACCCGTATAGTTCATTTCTTCTAAAAGATTTTAGGACAATCAATATGTGGTTCTCATTATCTTTGTAGAATCTTGAGTATACAAATATATCATCAATAAATACTATTAAAAATCATCAAGATATTCATTGAACACTTTATTCATTATATTCATGATAATAGAGGGGGAATTAGTCAATAAAATTAAAAATACAATAAATTCTTAATGACCATACATCATTTTGAAAGTTGCCTTTGGAATATCACTCTTTTTTACACATAATTTATGATATCTTTAACAAAGGTAAATCAATAAAAAATGATATTTAAGAATTTGGTCCAATAAATCATCAATGAGAGTTAGAGGATACTTGTTCTTTATTTTTAATATCAATTATTTCTCTATAGTCAATGAACATCCTCTTTGATCAATCATTCCTTTTAACAAAAATAACTTGGTCACCCCTTGGAGAAATATGAAGGTGACTAAATCCCTTATTAAATAACTCCTCTAGTTGTTTCTTTATCTCTAATAATTCCACACTGTCTATTATATAATGATTTTTTGATATTGGCCTTACATAAAGAATTAAATCAATAGTAAACTCAACTTCATTCTCTAGAGGATATCCTAGTAAATACATCAATATATTCTAGTAAAATAGGTACATCCTCAATTTTAATATTTCTTTCCCCATCCAAACATGTTATTTCCTATTACTCCCAATGAATCTCATTCAGAAAATCCATTGTGGTATTGTTTAATAAGAATAAGCTGATGAAGTTTCTGATCTAATGATAATGAATTCTATATCTTCCTCGCTAATCACAACTTCCTTCTTTATATAATAAATTTTCACATTATAATATGATATCTTTCCAATACCTCGGATGATATCAATGTTTACCCTAGGTATGATGATAAATTTATCAGATAAATTATATTCATATACTATAATGGGAACTGTCTGACATATTTTAGTTGCAATGAGATGTCCTTTTGGGGTTTAGACTAATAACTCCCTTGCTAAAATGAATTGAAAATATCTAATTATTAATGAAAACTATGAATATATAAAGGAATGAATGGATCCAAAATCATATAAATCTTGGGAATAATTTGAGGAAATGATTAATGTACGTGAGAATATAGCATTATAAACATCAACCATGGCATTTTTGATTGAAAAATATGAGCTTTGATCCCATGGCCTTTTTGGGGAATTTTTTTTCAGAAATAGGAAAATAATTTTCATAATGTCCAATATCATTACAATTGTACCACTGAACACTGATGGTTTCTTTACTCCCCTTGTAATCACGATCTTAGGGGAACTTTTGTCTACACTTATAGCAAACTCCCACACCCTTTAGGATTTTTCTAGTGTGTTTATTTGTAGCGACCTGGATTTTGGCCCTGTCAGACTTTGGAATATATCTACAAATAATTCCAAAGCTAGGCGCGAAGACGGCGTGCGATTCCGAGGCCCGGTGTGCCCAGAATTAATTTTATAAAAGTATTAAGTATTTTTTTTATACTATGCACGTGGCCGGGGTGTGATATCTCCTAAACAGTAGCTCAGAACAGAAATCTGATGGCACGGTTGCGTCCGGAACGTGCTGTTTACCCTAGGCGGGGTGTAAACTTTGTGGGTGCGGTCCTGCAGTGAGAAACGCCACCAGGGGTGTTTTCGTAAATAAGTAGTGAAGTTAGTGTGCGAGCGTCGGCTCAAATAACTTATGATCGGAGTTTCGGATGGAAAATCGGAGACCGCCGTTGCGTTCAGGACGGTGCGTTTACCCTAGGGGTGACCTTACTTTTGTTCGCATCTGGTGTCGGGTTCGGGGCGGGTTTGGCGCCGGCGGGCGGCTGATATAAATATCAGCCCCCCCCCCCTTTATCGTTCCTCTCGACGTTCTTCACTGTTCTTCGCCACCACTCCGCCTAATCGAGCAAACGAAGCGCCCACGAGCTCAGAATTCGACGGCGGACGTTTCAGGAGCGCGCATCGGAAGCTCTGGAGCGCGGATCTGAGGCAGAACATCGGTGTTTCTCCCGCGAGGTAGGCGGATATGAGTTTTAACCCCCGATCCTGTTTTTGCTTCATTTTTCTGTAAATTGAAGCCGTAGCAGTATAGATCGGGTTCTGAGGGTCGTGTAGACGCCTCCGGATCGTAAAACGGACCACCGGGGTGCCCCCGGCGGTCCGCGGAAGTTCTGCCGGCGCCGACAGATCCCGGCAGCCCGCGGCGGAGCCGGGGCGGCCGGCTGCCCAGCGCAGCGGCGCGCGGCCGAGGGACGCCGGCCAGGGCAGGCCGGCGGCGGCGGCCGGTCCAGCGCCGGTCCGGCCTCTTGTACTATACGGGGGTCTTTAAACCCCCGTAACTTGCACACCAGGAGCCGGATTCGCATGCCGTTTGCGGCGACGCGACCCTGACGACGAGGCGAACCCTCCGGTTTGGGTTCGAGGGATTAAAGGTTCGGGATCGTGGCCCGGGATCTAGAACCGTCGTATAAAATAATATTATTTTATTATTTTACGACTTCGGCCCGTTGTAACTTCTACCAGGAGCGTCCGATTGACCTGTCGTCAGTGGCGTTGAGACCCTGATGGTAGGACAGACTTTTTGAGATGGTTTCCGGGTGTTGGGACTGTGAACAGGGTGCGGGCCCCACGAGGCCGGGTTTTGGAGTTTGCGGAAAAACGCAGCTTTTGCACCAGGACTCCGATTTTGGCGGATGAATAGTCAATCCTGTGTGTTTTTTCGAGGGGGTCACAATGGTGCGATCCGTTCGATGAGTTTCGGAATCCCGGTGTGGGCCCCACCCGAGCTGGCCTTCGGTGAATAGTACCTTTTTCACCGGGTGTCCGTTTTGGACGAGCGAGTAGTCGATTCCGCTTGTTTTTTCGAGGAGATCATCGTGGTGTGATCTACTCGATGGGTTTCGGGATCGTTGTGTGGGCCCCGCACGAGCTAGCTACGGTGAATAGTGCCTTTTTCACTAGTGGTCTGTTTCGGGCGAGTAAACAGCCTATCCTGCGTGTTTTTTCGCGTGGAACGCGATGGTGGCCTCGGTTTTCACTTCGGAGGTGCGCAGTGTGGCGTTGTGGCGGGTCGCTCGGGTTAGCGACGTTTGGACTAGTAGTGGTTGAGGGTTCTCCCTTGGTTCGTTCTTACGAGTGTTCGTGTGGTATCACAACCTTTGTATGGGTTTGTGATCTTCTCGATGGGATGTTTAAACTGTTAGAGTTGTGGTATCCCTCTGGTGGGCCCGGAGTGAATCCTCTAGCATCTTTACCCTAGATCGGGTTCTTGGTATCGCTGTGACCGCTTATTCACGGGCGGTGATCCCCTATCCAGTAGGTTAACCACGTAGGGTTTCTGGCATCATCCAGAATATGATCCCCTACACGGTGGGTTGTGCACAGTAGGGTTGTGGCATCATCGGGTTTACGATCCCCTACTCAGCATGATGTTTATAGTAGGTTTGTGGTATCGTTGGTTATACGATCCCCTACTCAGCGCTTGGTGTCGGTAGGGTTGTGGTATCGTTGGTTATGTGATCCCCTACTCAGCGCGTGGTTTTGGTAGGGTTGCGGCATCGTCGGTTCGATCCCCTACATCGCGAGTTGTACCAGATAGGGTTCTGGTATCGTCATGACCATCTTTATATGGAAGATGATCCTCTATCTAAGTGTGGAGCTTTGGTCGAGCGCCAGATCGGGTTGTGATATCCCCCAGCGGATCCTGGGTGTGATCCCCTATCTGTGAGAACTACGTATGCCATATCGGGTCGTGGTACCCCCCAGCGGACCCTGGGAGTGATCCCCTATCTGAGAGCTACGTATACCGGAGTGTGTCTTGGTATCCCCTAGTGGACCCTAGCAGTGATCCCCTATCCGAGGAGTTTGGTGGTTGTGGTGTTTCAGTGATGTTTCCTCAGTGATGTTATCCGAAGAGCGTGGTCTCTCTGGTGAGCGTCTGAGATGTTTGTTTGGGACCCGGTGGAGTGTATCTCTCGGTTTAGTGTCATCTGGTATGACAGTGATCATGGGGTGTACTCTCCTTTTGGGACAATTGCTGGTGATGAGGTCGGTACCTCTTGTGGCTTTGTGGCGTGAGCTGAGTATATCTGGTTTGTTCAAGGTGTATGTATGGGCATGCACCTGAGCTGAGCTGAGCTGACTTGTTGTGTTTAGCCGAGGATGGTCATGAGATGGAGTTTCTCTCTCGTCTGGGTTCCCTCTGGCTGGGTTGAGTGGATTGTTGCCTTTCAGTTGCTCCCTTGGGTTTTGGGTTTTTGGGGTGCCTACTGAGTATGTTTATACTCACCCATGCACGGGCTTTGCCCGCACGTGTTTGTTTCTTGTGCAGACCACAGGCCCTTCGACGGAGTCCCAGGAGGACCCAGAGCAGGAAGAGCTTAGTGAGCATGTTGACCGGGGTGTTTACCGGAGCTGTGCCGAGGGAGCTTCCTGGAGGGTGTTTGTGGCAGCGTTCCCCTTCTTCAGAGCAGGTTGGATGCGCTTTTGTAGTTTTCTTTTGGTGGGCCCTGTTTTTCCCTTTTGTACTTCTGCTGTACTCTGGTTGTGGGATAGTGTATGAATGCATTTACTTTTCTGTTTCTATATCTCTGCACTGTTTCATGGAGGTGTTTGTGGGTGCGTGTGTACAGGTACCTTAGGCTAATGCCTCCAATGTGTGTGATAGCCTACTCAGCGCCAGTCGCCAGCCCCTGGCCTATTGGAGGCCGGCTTGGGGAGTCGCGGCTCAAGCCTCGTTGGGTCGGGTCGTGACAGAGTGGTATCAGAAGAGGTTCCACCTTTGGGATCTCAGAGGGTAGCAGGTATAGCTGTGATCTTGGTTCGGGTTGCATAGCGGCAGTGTTAGGATGTTTCGAGTTCGGCTATCAGGCCAGAGACTCTAGTGTTGGTGCGGCGGCTGACGTATCCATACACCAGGAATCTGATAACCTGCCTTTCGACTCGGGACATTCGTACACCGGTCGCGGGGACATAATGGTACATGCATCATATAGGACTAGGTTTTGGGGTTTCCTTGTCCTTCTTGATTCATCTCTCCAGATATACTCTTTGACTGTGGTGCGTCTTGAATGTATTTCAGGATGCCTCCATGACGACAGCCATCGAGGGTTCCGCAGCAGGTTTGTGCTGATGACCTGCCCCGTGTAGAGGCTGTGGAGCAGGGTGCTGGTTCTGAGGTTGCACCTCCAGGTGGTCTGCCAATTGAGTCGCCACCTGTCGAGCAGCTGGTTGTGACGGCAGTGCAGGGCGAGGTTGCGCGCAGGCTGAGTGCGCTGCACGAGTTCCAGAGGCAGCGACCTCTAAGGTTCCGGGGTGATCCAGACACCCAGGCGGCTGATGACTGGCTCGAGGCAGTCACCCGAGTTTTTTGCCTAGTGAGGACATCTCTAGATCAGATGGTGGTCCTAGAGGTGAGCCTTCTGCATGGTTCTGTCGGGCGATAGTGGTGTTTAGTGACGCAGTCCTATGACGAGGAGACGCTCATGTGGGAACAGTTCGAGCAGCTCTTCAGGGAGGAGTTCTATCTGGTGAGGCTGAGGTCAGTGCGGATTCAGGAGCTTCTGCAGCTTCGTCAGGAGAGCATGACTGTGTCGGAGTACTCAGCGAGGTTTACAGACCTGTCGCGCTACTTCCTTGATATGGTTCGAGACATGTTCTTTAGGGCTCGGACCTTTGAGCAGGGCTTACGCAGGGACATCTGGGCAGGTGTGGTGTCCTTGTGCTTTCCCACCAATGCTGGGGTACTGGAGCGAGCGTTGGTGGTGGAGAGTTTTCTTCCTGAGTAGATTCCCCCTGTAGGTGTTGGGCACTCGAGAGCTGAGACTTCATCGGTCGGATCGGCATCTGGTAGCCGACGACAGATTCAGGGGTATGGACGTGGCTGACGTTTCAGGAGGCGACCCCAGGATGGCGGATCTGAGACTCAGGGCTCACAGGGCTTGCAGACCAGTGTTGGTCAGCCACAAGAGAGGCAGTGTTACGCTTGCGATGGTCGGGGACATCTTGCTAGAGATTGTTCGACCCGACATGCTGCTGAGAGGGAGCCGGTCGATGGACCGCCTTGGAAGAGGCAGCGCCTCGAGCAAGGAGGTCTGCAGGGCGGCGGACGTGGCGGCGGAGCTGGTGCAGCAGGAGGCGGTGGTAGGCAGTACTAGTTGCCACCACCCCCACCCCCAGGTACTCCACGCCAAGATCAGGGAGCTGGTGGCTGAGGGCGAGGACAGCTGCATGCCCGGGAGGCAGTCGACCCAGAGGCATCGTGGATGGATAGAGGTACGCCTTGTGTCTTTTCTACTTACTGTAGTAGTTTGTCAGACACTGTTTAGCGGTACTCTTTCCTTTTGTTGCTTGCTCGAGTTTTTTTCAGGGCGTTGGTAAGACCCTGTGTGGGAGTTGTTCTGCATGGTTCGAATGCGTGAGGAAGAGGGATCCTTCTCCCACCGAGACGCGTTTTTGTGACGCGATTAAAACCGTGCGGGAGAGTCAGTGCCGCCCAAAGCGGATAGTATTGAGGTATGGTGGATGATTTCCTCTGACTTATACGTTTGGGCATGGGTTTTTGTTGGTGAGCGCGCTGGTGTGTGAGACGCAGTTGAGAGTCCAGTCGCTTACCTTATGCTTAGGGCTTTCCAGGGACGAAAAGTTCTAAGGGGGGGAGGCTATATCGACCCGGATTTTGGCCCTGTTAGACTTTGGAATATTTATACGAATAATTTCAAAGCTAGGCGTGAAGACGGTGTGCGATTCCGAGGCCCGGTGTGCCCGGAATTAATTTTATAAAAATATTAAGTATTTATTTTATACTATGCACATGGCTGGGGTGTGATATCTCCTAAATGGTAGCTCAGAACGGAAATATGATGTCACGGTTGCGTCCGGGACGTGTTGTTTACCCTAGTTGGGGTGTAAACATTGCGAGCGCGGGCCTGCGGTGAGAAACGCCTCCAGGGGTGTTTTCGTAAATAAGTAGCAATGTTAGTGTGCGAGCGTCGGCTCAAATAACTTCTGAACGGAGTTTCGGATGGAAAATCTGAGTCCTTCGTTGCGTTCAGAACGGCGCATTTACCCTAGGGGTGACCTTACTTTTGTTTGCATCGGGCGTCGGGTCCAAGACAGGTTTGGCGCCGGCGGGCAGCTGATATAAATATCAGCGCCCCCCCCCCCCCCCTTTATCGTTCCTCTCGACGTTCATCGCCGCCACTCCGCCGAATCGACCAAACGAAGCGCCCATGAGCTCAGAATTCGATGGCGGACGTTCCAGGAGCGCGCAGTGGAAGCTCTGTAGCGTGGATCTGAGGCAGAACGTTGGCGTTTCGCCCGCGAGGTAGGCATATTTGCGTTTTAACCCCCGATCCCGGTTTTGCTGCGTTTTTCTGTAAATTGAAGCTGTAGCAGTATAGATTGGGTCCCGAGGGTCGTGTAGACTCCTCCGGATCGAAAAACGGACCACCAGGGTGCCCCCGGCGGTCCGCGGAAGTTCTGCCGGCATGGCACCGGCGCGGCGGCGTGCGGCGGAGCCGCAGCGGCCGGCCGCTCAGCGCGGCGGAGGGCTGCCGGCCGGTCCGGCCTCTTGTACTATACGGGGGTCATTAAACCCTTGTAACTTGCACACCGAGAGCCGGATTCGCGCGCCGTTTGTGGCAACGCGACCCTGACGATGAGGCGAACCCTCCAGTTTGGGTTCGAGGGATTAAAGGTTCGGGATCGTGGCCCGGGAGCTAGAACCATCGTATAAAATAATATTATTTTATTATTTTACGACTTCGGGCTGTTGTAACTTCTACCCGGAGCATCCGATTGACGTGCCGTCAGTGGCGTTGAGACCCTGATGGTACGACGGACTTTTTGAGATTGTTTCCAGTTGTTGGTACTGTGAACAAGGTGCGGGCCCCACGAGGTCGTGTTTTGGCGTTTGCGGAGAAACGCAGCTTTTGCACCAGGAGTCCGATTTTGGCGGATAAATAGTCGATCATGTGTGTTTTTCCAAGGGGATCGCAATGGTGCGATCCATTTGATGAGTTTCGGAATCTAGGTGTGGGCCCCACCCGAGCTGGCCTTCGGTGAAAAGTACCTTTTTCACCGGGTGTCCGTTTTGGACGAGCGAGTAGTCGATTCCGCTTATTTTTCCGAGGGGATCGCTGTGGTGTGATCCGCTCGATGGGTTTCGGGATCGTTGTATGGGCTCCGCACGAGCTAGCTACGGTGAATAGTGCATTTTTCACCGGTGCTCCGTTTCGGGCGAGTAAACAGCCTATCCTGCGTGTTTTTCCGCGTAGAACGCGATGGTGGCCTCATTTTTGGCTTCGTAGGAGCGCAGTGTGGCGTTGTGGTGGGTCGCTCGGGTTAGCGACGCTTGGACCAGCAGTGCTTGAGGGTTCTCCCTTGGTTCGTTCCTACGAGGGTTCGTGTGGTATCACAACCTTCGTATGGGTTTGTGATCCTCTCGATGGGATGTTTAAACTGTTAGAGTTGTGGTATCCCTCCGGTGGTCCCGGAGTGGATCCTCTAGCATCTTTACCCTTGACCGGGTTCTTGGTATCGCTGTGACCGCTTATTCACGGGCGGCGATCCCCTATCTAGCAGGTTAACCCCGTAGGGTTTCTGGAATCATCGGGAATATGATCCCCTACACGGTGGGTCATGCACAATAGGGTTGTGGCATTGTCGGGTTTACGATCCCCTACTCAGCATGATGTTTATAGTAGGTTTGCAGTATCGTTGGTTATACGATCCCCTACTCAGCGCTTGGTGTCGGTAGGGTTGCGATATCGTTGGTTATGTGATCCCCTACTCAGCGGGTGGTTTCGGTAGGGTTGCGACATCGTCAGTTCAATCCCCTACATCGCGAGTTGTACCAAATAGGGTTCTGGTATCATCATGACCATCTTTATATGGATGATGATCCTCTATCTGAGTGTGGAGATTCGGTCGAGCGCCAGATCGGGTTCTGGTATCCCCCAACGGATCCTGGGTGTGATCCCCTATCTGTGAGAACTACGTATGCCAGATCGGGTCGTGGTATCCCCCAGCGAACCCTGGGAGTGATCCCCTATCTGAGAGCTACGTATACCGGAGTGGGTCTTGGTATCTCCTAGCGGACCCTAGCGGCGATCCCCTATCCGAGGAGTTTGGTGGTTGTTCCGAGGAGTTTGGTGGTTGTGGTGTTTTAGCGATGTTTCCTCAGTGGTGTTATTTGACGAGCATGGTCTCTCAGGTGTGCGTCTGAGATGTTTGTTTGGGACCCGGTGGAGTGTATCTCTCGGATGAGTGTCATCTGGTATGACAGTGATCATGGGGTGTACTCTCCTTGTTGGGACAGTTGTTGGTGATGAGGTCGGTACCTCTTGTGGCTTTGTGGCGTGAGCTGAGTATATCTGGTTTGTTCAAGGTGTATGTATGGGCATGCACCTGAGCTGAGATGAGCTGACTTGTTGTGTTTAGCCGAGGATGGTCATGAGATGGAGTTTCTCTCTCGTCTGGGTTCCCGCTGGCTGGGTTGAGCGGACTGTTGCCTTTCAGTTGCTCCCTTGGTTTTTGGGTTTTTGGGTTTTTGGGGTGCCTACTGAGTATGTTTATACTCACCACTGCACGGGCTTTGCCCGCACGTGTTTTTGTCTTGTGCAGACCACAGGCCCTTCGACGGAGTCCCTGGAGGACCCGGAGTAGGCGGAGCTTAGTGAGCGTGTTGATCGGGGTGTTTACCGGAGCTGTGCCAAGGGAGATTTCCGGTGGGTGTTTGTGGCAGCGTTCCCCTTCTTCAGAGCAGGTTAGATGCGCTTTTGTAGTTTTCTTTTGGTGGGACCTGTTTTTCCCTTTTGTACTTCTGCTGTACTCTGGTTGTGGGATAGTGTATGCATGCATTTACTTTTCAGTTTCTATATCTCTGCACCATTGCATGGAGGTGTTTGTGGGTGCGTGTGTACAGGTACCTTAGGCTAATGCCTCCCATGTGTGTGATAGCCTACTCGGCGCTAGTCGTCAGCCCCTGGACTATTGGAGGCGGGCTTGGGGAGTCGCGGCTCGAGCCCTGTTGGGTCGGGTCGTGACATTATTCCCACAATTACTGAATATTGTATTGTAAACATTTACCTTATTATACTTATTTATTTTTCCAGAGTGTTTAGTAGATGACTTATTTTCATTGTTTACTTTAATCTCAAAAGAATTATTGAATTCCTTTTCTTTTGTGATATAACATGATAAAATATCATCGTATGATGAGAAATATTGTGAGACCAATTACCATATATGTAATGAAGTTTACACATTAAATAATAAATTAATCTTATATCTTGTATTACTTATATATTTTGTAGCATGCCTTTCTAGCTTTGTAGAGTTAGCTTCATACTTTGCAACATTCTCATCTTCCTTCTTCCTCAAACTCAGAAATTTCCTCTCTATATTTTCTCATAGATCATGGGGAATTTATTTTTCAAAGAATAGTTTCTTAAATTCCTTCCATTCCATATTTTTTACCTCTTCATCCTCCTCTATGTTTTAAATTAATTACCACTATTTATCTACATCTCATGATAGATGATATAAGGCTGTAAAAACATTTTCCTTTTCATTACTCCCCAAAGGAAGAAAACATTCCTCTGATGAAATTATCCATTTATCAGCTACAAATGGTTTTTTTCATGGAATGTTAGTGGTTGTTGTCTCATTAAGAGGTAAATTATTTATCATCATCATTGTTGATCGAGCTTCCTCATACAGGTAAGATTATTATTCCTAAACCTAGTTAGCTTTCCCAATATGGTTATAAGCTATTCAGCAGCAATTGTATCACCAACTCCACCATCATTATAATGAATATTAGAGAAATACCTACATGGATTGTGTGTATTAATATGGTTTTTATTCATTCCAATAGTCACCATCTCTAGACATTTGAATACTATATATTATGGTGATGAAACATAATGCATAATACCAAACTAGTTAAATAAATTGAAAAATGTATGCATATCTAATCAATAATCCTAAATATGACTTCACTAGGGATATATTTACATATAAATCCTTTATAATGGTTTCTAATTAATATGTGAATTATCCTAAAAATATCCCCCCATGAGTGTCCAACCATGTGCGTTGTAAGGCTAGTTGTCGTGTACCTGGGTACCCCGAGTCAAGATGGAACACGTTATCAGAGTTATTCCTCCCATGTACATCTGTTCTAGAACCACATCAACTTGTAGTACCAATAATGGGAAGTATATTCTAGGAATACCCACATAATATCTAAATTACCAAAATTTAAAGATGTTCTTATATATTTATCATTCAAGTCTATCTTTGAGTTAATGATCCCTAATAATGTTTTTTCTAATTCTAATTTCCATGGATAGTAATTAACTTCCTCTGATCCAAACTATAATGTCATGACCCTGGTTACCGAGAGACTATCAATTATTTTATTACATTGGCATGTTCATATGAAATCATATTAAGAAGGACTGATTGGTTTAGTAGCCTAGAAAAAACTAGATACAAACATATGTTTTACATTACATTTATTATTTAAATATAATATTGTGTCTCCTTTGAATAAAATCATATCCCTTAGATTATCCCTGATGATCAATAATAATATACGTTTTTGCATCCTTATGAAAAATGAAACATAAGAAAGGGGTGAGATCAAATGGTCAGTAAGAATAATCAATATAGGGGAAGCTATCATAAATAAGCACAAAATTTTAAGGCAGGGTATAAAACTGAAACCCAATCCTTTTAAACATAATCGTCAGAACAATATGGCCAAAATAAATCAAATAATTCTATTTAAATATTCACATGGATATTCTATTATTCTAATAATTAGATTAAATATCAATAACTAATCTCATATTGAGGGAATGCATAATTTCAAACATTATAACCAAACTATCAAGGTCGTGTGCCATGACCATCAATAACCATTTTGTCAATGCCGTATGCCAAGACACTAGTTCATCTCATGAGACCTAATGATTAATCAAGAGGATATAGTAGGCCCCTAACATCATTTACTAAGTCTAATTCATTCCTCATATAAAAATAGTGAAACATAAAATAAGCATACAATTAAAAACAAGATTACAAAATTTCAATACATAAACCATAAATCTTGAATTTTATAAAAATAGAACATCCCCAGTCAAACATATCATAAAAAATAAACTTAATATAGAAGATTGTATAATAATAAATAATCCTCAATAAAAAAATCATTAAAGGATATTGACATAGATGAAAATAATCTAATAAATTCAATACAAATATTTTAGTGAAATATCCCCTTTTACATTGAAATTATTTAAATGATGTACAATTATAAAAGAAAACATTTATTATGAAAATAACCTTGTAACATTGTAAAGGATGATTCAAAATTATAAGGTTTCATAATGGTGTAAAAGAGTCGATCATTCCATATAAGTTAAAAAACATTTTGGGCTTAATTTTTCATAGAAGTCATAAAGTACATCATTTGGAAAACGATGGAAAAATTCTTTTCAAAATGTTTTATATAAACATTCAAACAAGGGTAAAAATATCTTTAAACAAATAAAAATATTATTTTGAAATAAATTTTTATAAACATGGACAAGGATGAAAAAGATTTCTCAGTAGCTACTTACATGTAAACAACCTTGTATTATAATGAGATTGTGAAATCAACCCTGACTTTATATATTCCTTTAGTCAAGGGTGAATTAACATCTTGTATAAATATTAAAGAAATTTATTAATTTATACCATAACCATGTACATATTTATAATATCATATATAATCCTATTATATCCTATTTCTATTAATATTTCAATATTACCATTATTTCTGGTGTTATTTACTTCATTTTCCCATTCCAATATTTTCATGTAATCCACGTTTGTTATGAATAAGTTGTATTTTACTCATATACCTAATAATATTATGTTTTTAAATATTAATTTTAACATAATTAATATTATATAACCATTCTTGAATGGTTGACGTGGAGAATGAATCTCACATCATCTTGGAATTGGTAGATCATACGTACATGCGAGGGACAAAATCATTCCCTTAATGATTTAATAGTACGTAATTAAATGGTATATTAGTTATACAGAATACTTATCATGTTATATTAATTATTTATATCTCCTGTACTCTTAATTATACCCATCTTAATAATTTAGTGTTGAATAAATAATTACACCAAGACGTGGAGACGGTAAGATGTACGTATACATACATGGTGATATTCTTATTTGTAGGATAGATAAATAGAGGGATATACTTGTTCCATAATTATAATAACACTAAATATTAATATTATAATATATATATAATACTTTGGTTTGAAAAAAATAGGAATATGAAGTAGAAGAATAAAATAAATTGAAGGTAATTTGTAAAATAATAATGGTTTCTTTGAGTGCCTCCTTTAGATTTTCACAAAAGGAATCAATAAGATGTATTTATTCCCAAATTATGGACACTAGTAATATTTGAGGGATTTTTTGAGGTGAATTTTATCAGATTTTTCCAATACATATATCACTATATATTTGAATAAAAGAGGAGGATAGGTTCCCTTTTATAAAAGAGGGGAGGGTCACTTTTTAGAAAACACAAAAAACTAATTTTATATAAATTGATTTTCAGTTTAAATTTGATCAAAATTAATTTATATTGATCATAATATGAAGATGATTATAAATACTCACATCAAAAAAAATAGTTATGTTTAGATCAAAAAATTAACTTTATCATTTCGGTTTAACCCTTAGTTAAGCAGTTTATCTTTTATCGTGTCTACTTTCCTTTTTATATAATAGGGTTTATATAGTTACTATAAATTTCAAAAAGACCACAAATTGGATCATTTATGACAATTTTAAAACAATCCTCATTTTCGCCTTGAAACTGATTTTTTTATGAATTTTCTATCATTTAATAAAATATTATCTATTTTAAAATATCATTTATGTCTATTTAGATAACATTCATCATATTCATTTTAGAAATATCAAAAACAGATGATAACTTCAAACCAATATTTATAAAATATCACTATAAAGTATATGTTATATATATAATTATTTTATGTCCTCAATTATATCAAATTTCATTTATATTAAAATTTTCAATATCATTTATTTTATATTTCTATTAATAAAATAATATATCTATCACTATTGTGTCATAATTAATGTTAATATTTTAATGTCTAAAATTAATATAAAATATTAAAATGTTAGTAATTATTTTTATATTTTTATAGACTATTTATAATCAATTTTATATCATTTATATCTATATATATAAATTATAATTCTAATTAGATATGAGTGTGACATCGGTCCAATTCACAAATTATACAAATATTCATGTCATATTCATAGAAAATGGTCCATTAAATGCTTAGATTTAGAAAAATAGGTTATAAGGTTTTAATTTAGTCATAAATTAGGATTTTTTTTTCTGTTGTTTGGGAAATTTTATAATATTATATTTAACTTTTATTACCTAATTTACCCTTAAGTGCATTAATAAAAAATTACAAAGGTTAGTATTAGTAATATCCAAAAATAAATGTAACATATTAAAATTATTTAGACCTAATGATTCCAAATATGAAATAAATTTTTAAAAATTGATAGTATAAAAGTTTTAGATGTTAATTTAAAATTAATCCCAATTGAAAATAATGAGAAAACAGGATTTTCAAAAGTAGAAACCATAAAAAAGATTGGCATCTTTTTATATCTAATTTTAATTTGAAAATAATTACAATGTCATACATTATATTAAATGATAAAAACATAACGTAATTATACTTTAAAAATAATTATTATAATTATAATATTATAATAAATAAATTAGACAAAAAAGTAGTTTTGAATTAAAATGTAGTATTTTGCACTATTCATTAAAATATGAAAGTTATTAGAAAAACACCAAAAATTTGTACAAACTAAATTTTAATGTCACTATTATAAATAAAGAGTTTTTTAATCAAATTTATTATATATAAGAGTCAAAAATGGATTTAAAAATGGATGTTCATTAAAAGGTGGAAAAATTGCAGTTTCTTAAAAATATATCTTCTATTCAATAAAGTAATTTTTTTTGATATCATGTCTATGAAACAGATGATATGAACATGAAAATCATATAAAATTACAAATGAGTTTATTAATATTCGTAACCTGTTTTTTAATTTCTATTCATTATTCCCTTAAATTCAGGGTTGCATGCAACGGAAGTTGTTGAATTATTTAAAAAGATGTATACCGTGGAATCAAGGGCTGTTAAAAAAAATTCTAATACATTGGCATACATAGTGGTTATGTAAAATATTAAGGTCATGGAGATAATTTTGGAATGAAATATCTTCATTGGATACTATTTAACATTACTAATGTGATGGATGTTTGATTTAATGTAATAGACCATTGAATAGTGGTATAGGCTATGTCGTAGTTTGTCTTAGCTTGTCCCCAAATATATTGTATGAAAATATATAGTGGTTTATTGTATGGTTATTACAGAATTATTTCATAAAAACTAAACTTATTATATTTTCCACCTCAAATGGTCTTATACTCAGTTATTTATCATGATTTGATGATTTTATGGAGTTAAATGATTGTTAATAAATTTATATATGTTTAATACTCATTGTATAGATTTAATCATATGTGTGAAATAGTAGAAATGGTATAAAAAATTATAAAATTTATATCAAATATTGAAAAATATTTACTTCTCATTGATGCCTATATAATAATGGTTTGATCCTCATATAGTGTGTACACATTCTATTTTATTGATATGTTCTTAAAACACCTTAAAAATTTATTATGAATCTCCAAATTCTCCATTGATATTATAATCAATAATCTATCTAAATTATTCTTTATACAGATCCAACATAATTCATGCGATATTATTGTGATCCTTGTATTACTTGTGTTTGACGAACACATTTTTTTCTATTCAATGATTGATATGTAATGTTTTTTTTGAATCCTTGATTAGATTGAGTAAGGAAAACAAATTTTTTCATCATTTTTATATTAATTCCAAACTAATATATTTATGTTGGTTTTTTGGGTTTAATTATTACCCATTATTAAATTTATGATTTGTTTCATCAATCTAGAACCCCTGTGTGGAATTAGAGTATATCTATCCTTGTTTGGTATAATTTTCAATAGAATAATTAATACATGAAATGTAGTTTTCTATGAACTATGGTGTAGCTTATTCATAATGGAAGTTATAGTAGTTTAATAATTATTACCATAGAAAATGATATATTTAAAATATTTTTTGAAAAAAAAATTAATAAAATGGAATGGAATGTATAAAGAAAAATATCCATTTTGGACTCCAGGAGTTGTTTAGAGAAAAAAGAGTCCATTAAAAAATACATCCAAATGACAGAGTCAGTAGGTTCCATTTCCATGGATATAAGAACATCTGCTATAGACCAAATTTTAGTAACGTTTAATAGTATATTTTGGGATATAAAAATTATTTAACAAATTAAATTTCCCTATAAATTGTTTGGGCAAAAATTTCCAACTGAAAATGAATTCCTTCTAAAATGACTAGATTAACTTTCATGGGGATTCTTATAGAATGGTTTCACACATGAGGATTCACAATACAATGTTTATGGCTAAAATGGGGTGATTATAAGACCAGAATAGTTTTGTTCTTCTCATGTAAAGATATATTACGATGATAAAATCAAAAAAAGAGCACATTCCATGTTAAGAGTAATTTAAATGAAACATTTATTTTTTTGAGAATTTTTAATGACTACACAAGTGAGGGAATGTACAGACCATTCAAAATCCAAGGGGAATATTCAGAAAAAGAATATATTTTTAATAGATTTGAACAAAATTTAATATGTTTTAAAATTATTGAATAATTCATAAACATTTAAAAAATGACCACATAATATAGAAAAATTGCATATTTACTTATTAATTTTTCATTAATGTAAATATTAAATTTGAATATTAACCAATTTTTTTCCAAATAATATATGATTCTTGAAATGATTTTTGGGATGATACAATAATTTATTTTTAAAAAATAAAATGTGATAAATTTAATATATTGAAATTTATTAAAAAAAATTAAGGGACTATTATTCAATAAAAAATGTTTTCATAAAATATCTTATATTTTTTAAAGTGGAGGAAATCATAATTAACCCATATTATTGATATTTTGAAATTGATTTTAGATAAGCATGATTTCGTCACGTCCATTCTCACTATAATTAAAATAATTGTATATATTTATGAATTTATAAAAATAATTATTTTATAATTAAATAAATGAAATATTTTTTTGGATTTTAATCCTTATTTAATTATCCATTAATAAAATATTTATATAATAAATTATGACTTATGTATTTTTTTGTGTTATATTTCTTCAAAATGTATATAAATGTAATTATGATTCAATTTATAGTTAAGATAATTTTTTTATCTTTAATATACCTTTACATTATCATATATTATCTTATGATAATGAATTATTATATGTATTATTTTTTATATGTATTATTTTCTAGAATTGTGATGGAATTGAAATCAATCGGGGTTAATTAAAAAGTAAATCAACATTCATTAATTTTATGTTGTTAAATGGTCTGTGGGTTGGGATACTCACAACCGTGTTCATTTCATCTTTGTTTAGGAAATTAGAGGTTGGATAATTATGTTTCCATATATACACTTAGAGGAATTTTTTATTTAATATGATAGTAAGAAATTACATGAAAGGTTCTTGCATAACTTATAAATGGGGTGTAGTTGGATACAAATGAATATATTTTGAACTTAATATTGGATTTTTAAACCCAAATATGATATATTTAAATAATTAAAAATTAATGTGAATTGAAAATATATATTGAGGGAATGTAATATCAACAACATTGTAAATTAGATGAAAAAAAATAAATTATAATGGAATAAAATGAAATAGAATTATGAGAATAATACATATTTTAAAATACCATGTATTTCATTCATATTAATAAAAATACATTGTAATACAACAATTATTAAATTTACTAAGTTCTTTTATTTTAATAAGATAATTAGTTATCATATTCATCTAAAGTTTTCAGTTAGTTGACTATAAGATCTAGGTTCATCATTTTTTGTTGTCTCTTTAGGTTACACATTTATTGGAAAACATTCGGATGGTGGGACACACACTAGGTCACGTTGATGTGTATTTTATATTATTTTATGTCACTTATTTTTTATTTATATTATTTATGAGTTTTCCATGGAACATGGAAAAATAAATAATAGTTTTTATTATATATTCTTTTCATCAAGACAATAAGGGAAACTGGGTGGTAACACTTATATAGTTAAATTTTAAACTCAAATAGTTTTTTAATATTTTAGTCTTCATGAGAATCACATGTTTTAGTTCAATATGATTTGAAAATAAAAGAAATCATGCAAGGCACCATGTAATTAAGGATACTAGTATACGACTTGTACAAGGTTAAGTAAATTATTTTATAAGGGTATATGGTTGGTCCATAAAATGATATATTAATTTTTTATGGTTTGATCATGGTATATATAATTTTATGAAGTCTCCATATATAATCTCGTATAACGGGTTGTCCATTATTGTGGATCCAAGATGGTTGGTTCATGATATAGAATATCGTGTTGTGGAATCATGTGTCCTACCTCTAATCTAATAAAATGGTAAATTTCTCATTTCCCTCCACATGATATAATTTATTCTCCCCCAATTATCTTTTCCATACACAACCATGCCACAATGTTCACAAGGGGATATCATTATTAAACCCTCTATTATTTTTTGGCCTCTGTTTCTTTATTTCATGTGGAATGTGAGTTATTTATTCATATTTTCTCTTACTCTCAACTTCTATCTACCACTTTCTACATTTTAATTTCATAAATAAACAATATCATCTATTTCCATTTGGATTTGGTTCATGGAATGTTTTTCTAATCTTGATTTGTATTTTTTTAATGTATAAAAGGATATCATGTGGATTTATTTTGTATTATTCATCTATAGATACATATTTCATATGTTTCATCTCAAGATATGGTAGGTGTCTCAATGGAATTTAATTTTTATAAATGATTGGAATTTCTTGAATTCATTTCTTTTGATGCACATAAAATATATTCTATTGTATTTATATGATTCATTTTAAAGGTATATTATGTTGATTGATGATTATATATGGTCTTATATCATATTACATGTTTTTTTTTGAATTTCAAAATGGATTCAGTGGAACATAATTGTATAAAAAATATTTTTAGACTCATTTAATATAAATTTGGTGGTGAGATAATATTAATTATATTTCATTAAAGTTATATAGTTGAAAATCATTTTGATTAAATGTTTTGGAGACTATTTACGCACTTTATGTGTTAATTTATTTAAAAAACTGAATTTGTGTTTTATAAAAGTGGGATTTATACTGTTACACATATAAAAAATAAGGTTTTTACATATAACACTGATTTATAAAAAATGGTAGGAATTCCAAATGGGCATTTAAGTTTCGTTAAATTAATTTTTTTAATATGTCATTTCTGATATTATCTTGAATATCTGTGAAATAGGCTATGCTTCATGAGATCATTTTTGAAGGAACAGTTGGAACCATAATGTATTTTATCTCTAAAAAATTATAATGCACTCATTTATTCCATATCTAATAATATAATTCCCAATGTTAAATGAGATAACACGAGGTATGTTTTATATTTTTGTATAACTATGTTGTGTTTATTATTGAATGTGAAATTGGTTATTTCATTCAAGGATTTAGAATGTGAGTATAAGGCTTTTAAAAAATTATTATATCTTATTCGTGGGGTGGTTTATTTATATCATTCTATGTTCCACATTTCATGGGATTCTATTGATGATATTATGTGACCAATATAAGATAATCTCTTAGTGTAAAAAAGTGTTAATAATAAGGAATCCTTCCCAAATGATCATCATTTTTTAAACCAAAAAGGTTAGTTAGTTGTGTGAGATTTCATCCTTATTATGTATTGTGTTATTAAGAATCTCTATATAGAATTATTTATGAATAGTTAAATGATACTACTATGTATGTTGATAGGATCTTTATTGGAATCCTATTTTCCTTACACCAATTTAGGTATTTATTGCTTGGGAATGTGGGAATTGAATAATAATAATAAGACCCTTTGGGATATTTTATGGGATTTTAGTTCATATTTCGGTTATATTCTTGTATTTTATATTTAATATGGAACTATTATTGGTTTTTTCTATAATATTGTTATTTTTGTTTCCTTAGTGACTACGTGTGATTGTGTGACATCATGAGTGTGTTTTACTATATATTGAAATTTTTTAATTTTAAAATTAATTTTAAAAGATAATTTTAATAAAAACTAATTTGTAATATATTAATAAGGTTTTAAGAAAATGTTTATTCAATAATTTTTGTTTTGAAAATTGAGTTCCCATGAAATTCCAGGACTGTAGATTATTTTCTATTTTTCAAAATTTGGAAATGTTTCATATAGCCTCAATAATTTTGTTGAAATGAAATAGAAAACATATTTTACCATAATTCTTTTATTTTATAAATAGGTTTGTTGTGTTTAAATGTATTTTTTGTTTGATTATTGGATATGATTTATAATTCATTTTAAACCCCATTTTTCAGATTCAATTGAACAAAAACATTATATATTGTATTACTAAGGTGTTTAAATAGTTTATTTTAGTGCTGACATACATAAAATTTATGTCAATATTATTTACATTTCAGGTTTGACAGAACCATATTTTTTATATTATTATTTTAGGTTGCTCCATAGATGTACAATTGGATGTGTAATATAACACGGGGTCACTATTTCTGATGTTTGAGTAGTTTGGGTTGAACCTATTTTTTCTTTAGAGATGATTAGTGATACTTTTAGCATGTTATGATTATAGGTATATTAATCTAGATTTTTATCCCATTTTTATCCTTTTATGAAATTTTAATACTTATTCTATGTTAGGTTTTGACTATTCATTATTTCTTCTACATTTAAGTTTTATATTAATTTCTCAGGATCAATGAACTCTAATAGAGTATCCATGAATCCTAGGAACTTGTTCCCAACCATTACGAATCGAGAACATCCTTTGGTCTATGTTGATAACCACATATGGTTCCATTTTATTTAGCTTCTCATACTAAATTTGTTAAAAATTTGATCAGATCTAAGATTCAATAGTAGGGACCAAACTTCTTGAGATCACTATAATTCTATTTGGTGTATTTTAGTAACATTGAGTTATAATTTTCTTTATTATATGGGTTTTTAGTCTTGTGTGTTTGATTGATCACCACCGTTCATAACAGATCTCGTGTTATCATGGAACGTGGGGTTTATGTTTTTCATTTGTATTTTTTTATATTTAATAATTTTGGTGTTTTTTCTTCATACAATGGTTTTATATTTCTTTATCATTGTTTCAGTGTTTAAGGATGGGAACATAACTTCAATCATTGGAATAAGTTTTTTTGGATATAGTAATAAATTACATAGAGACCAAGCTCTCAATATTGAATATACTATCGGAATTATCACATGACAGACTCATTTCCCATAAAACATTCTGTTTATGTCGTGAATTATTCAATATCCTATTTCGATTATTATTAGAATATTCATGAAAAATTTTGGTATTTTTAATTAAATTAAGTAGTTCATATGTTAAATTAGTCATAATGATTAGTTTTTGGTTTATAAAATTGATGTACAAGATTTTTTGTGTTATAGTTGTGTAAATATGATTTCAGATAAAATTATAAACTTTATAGAAACTAATTTTTAACACTTGGAATTACGACTTCAAACATGTTTTCTATATGGATTTGGTAATTTTTGAATCCATTCAAGTTCATATAGATTCAAATAGTTATAATTTTGTAATGAAATTTTGAAAAATAACATTTATTAAAATCATTAGATGTTTTGATTTGAATATATTTCTATCCATTAGTGTGTTTTTTAAAGTGAAAAAATGATGTTTTTAGTGTTTTGCATATTTATTTTATAGAACATCAACAAGGATTTTTCCCTTGAATTCAAATTAGTTGTTTTTAAAATATTGGTTAAAAGGATTTGTAATTCCTTATAAGAGTTGGAAAGAATTATGAACTAAAAAAATTTCAAATGTTTTGGTTCTTTTACATTAGTTTCAATTTTTTAAATTGGGTTTTCATTAATTCCAAACAGTGGTGGTGTTTAATAGAATGAGTGTTTCCATGTGTTCTTCATTTGGTATTTTTCTGGGATTTCAACCATTAATGTTGCTTGGGACTGGTTGATGTGATTTGGGAAACATTACCAATTTTGGTTCTTATTCTATTTTAGATAGAAAATTCTTCCTGGATATGAATGTGGGTAAATATATATACCTTTTAATAGAGGTGATTCGTTCTTCTTTATATATTATTCCATAGACTCCATTATAATGGACATCATATTTAACACATTTCAATGGGGGTGTTTATGTGTTGTCCATTGGTTTTGTTTTTGAGTATCGAAATGAAATATTAGTTAGTTGGGTTATTTGATGATGTGAAATCTCAATGGGTGTTCAGGTGAGGATCAATTTTTATATTTTAGGATTTATTTATAGGGTCCTTATAGATTTGAGGTGGCTATTAATTATCTTATATTTAGATGTAATTTTATTATTATATTCTAGAATAGTAATTGTTTATATGTTCACACATAATGTGATTTATGAATTACATGGATTAATTAATTATTAATTACATCATTTATTTTTTTGGTTCTTTTAAAAGCTGTTGTATATTCATAGGTGTGGGATTCAGAATGCTGGGATGGGTGTTGAAGAAGTTGAAAATATAAATTGGGTGTCTTGGGTTTGAATATGGTTGTGTTATTGAGTGTTTTCAACTTAAGAATCACATCATTGTTTTATAATATTATGGTTTTGAATCTACTAATATAGTCCACATTGTTTTCTATATTATTTAATGGAATTATATGGTTCATGAGTTGGATGCTTTGAGATGATATGGTTTTAGTAACCTGATCACTTAAACTATCAAATTATTTCCATATATTAGTTGAATAGTTTTTTCTTATAAAATACTATTATGATTGTGGGTGTTCCCTACAAAATTGGTCTATATTATATTTTATGATTTCTGGGTTTTTTAGAGTTGACAAGGTTTTCTAGATTACTATTGTTAGTAGAAATTTTTTTTGTTTATTTAAAAGTAATAGTTCTAGAATTTCAAGTTATTAGAGAGGTCATCATAGCTTAATATATATAGATGAGTTAAAAATGGTGGGGAGACCCATGCTCAATATACCATTATTAGAGTTCATTTTATGAATTCATTTTGTTGATTCTTGTTTTATGTTACAAATATTCCATAAGAATGTGTATTTTTATTTATATATATGTTTTATTTTGGGGTCCTCTTTCCCATTAGGATTTCCTTTCGGGAATTCATCCAATATATTCTTAGGGTTGATTTTTTGTTTTTCATCTACATGAACAGAGATATTTTGGGGGATGAAAGAGGCATGGTAACATAATAGTGACCCAAAATATAAAACAATAGTACTTATATTATGTTATGTTATGTTATAAAAATGTAATTTTTCTATTCTGGCATGTTTCAGCCAAAAAACATTGAAATTCTTGAAATTTTCCTTTTATTAAAAATTTAAATGGATTTTATAGGGGAAAACATTCAATAGTACATAATTTTTTTATATTTTATTTCCTTTACAGTAATGTTTGAACTAGTTGTATATTATGGAATACAGACCATGTGGATCCCAAGGAAAATAGAATGGGGGATATAGTGTATATGTGTACTGGTGAACATCATTGGTATGTTTATATAAAAATTATAATATATTTGTAAAATGGGGTTTCAATTTAATAGAATCATTTTGGAAGTTTTATAATAACTGATCCATTAGTGTGATCTTTTAATGAGTAACGATGTATAGATGGTTTTTCTAGGAAGGGGATCCTGAATGGTTAGTGTATATTTCATAAACCATGTGGAAAAACATTAGGACCTAAACTTATTTTATTAAAATGATTGTTTTCCTTTATTATCCTTATGTTTTAATGTATTAAAACCCTCTCGTCATCTCCATGATCGGCCAAACCATGGAGAGCGTTTGGGGAGTTTATTCCCTCTTAATTATTTGATGTTGGTACTCCTTTGTGCTTTTATGAGTAACTAATGGTATTTATTCCACATTATTATCCTATATAATTCACAGTCAATATTAATAAATTTTTTATTCATAAAAACATTTTCCACTTTCTGGGTATATATTAAGGTTAGATATGGTTCTAATAAAAGATATTTTTTCTATTTAGGCTTGATGAGAATGTCTCATAGATTATTTTTGAATTCCCTATTAATGTTTACATGATTCAGCTGGTTCCTTGTAATATAATATAGGTTCTTATTTAAAATTATTTTTAAATACATGTTATGAATTTATTTAATTTATTCAAATTCTTTCATATGCTTATATACTCCAATCGTATGAAAAAATCATGTTTTAAAAGACATATAAATTGGTTAAAAACATATATTATGTCTATGTTTCCTTACATGAGTTTTAATATTCTAGAGTAGATTTTGTATAGGTATTTGAGTTGTTTAAAAGAGTTTCTGATTCCATTTTATAATTAATGTGGTTTTGTGTTTATTTAGTGTATTTTTTATACACTAATGAGAGTTGAATATCATTCCCTATAAATTTTTTTCAAACCATTGGTTCTCTTAGTGCTTTATCATTAACAAGAAATTAATTTGATGTTTTAGAAAAGTGTGAGTTGAACCATTTTCATTAAAATTCTAATTTTACAAATTTTAACTTTTATTTTTTAAAATAGTTGGATTTTAAAATTGATGTTTCCTTATGGTTTGAAAAATAGTTGTTAATGGATTTATTTAAACATTTCATATATTTTAAAAATGGTTTATCTTCCCAATAATCATTATGAATTCCAAGTTAGAGTTATTAAATTGTTTATTTCCAACATTTTTTGAGACCCATATTTCTATCACATGGGAATATTGTTATTTATTTTGTGGATTTATATAACTTGTATGAATGTTTTATATTGATGTAAATTTTTTTGGAATATATGATTATATGTGGAAAGGGGTTTTTCATTCATAAGTTTTGATGTTTATTTGAGAATAATTGAAAATTAATCATATTAGATTATTTTGATAGTTTATTTATTCTCGCCCTTATTTATCCCTTCATGTGAGTACTAAGAAGATACAGGTTGACCTATAATAGTGAAATTCCTTGTGCCAAAAAGTGTGTTGACTAGAAAATATTTCTCAGTTAAACTTAATATGAAAACCTGAATGAGTTAGTGTACAATGTGAGGTATCTACCATATTATGTCCCACGGATTTGGTCATATATATTTTTGTTTATTTTTAGATAGTCTAATTGTGAATACGTGTGTTGGGGAAAGGATTTTTAGTTCCAACCAATGATCATTTTCTCTAGTTTAGGTCTTTTCTACTAGACATTCTGTAATTTTACGTGATGCATTGGCTCCTTTGGGATGCTTTATGGGATTTCATTTCTTGGATTATTTCTTTAAAAAATGGTCATTCATTATATGAAACCATTGTAGGGTTGTGGTTTTTTGATTCTTATTCATTATTACTTTATTTTCAACATGTGAATTTGTAACACCATGATCATGTGTATTTGTTAATTTAATAATTATTTTAAATTAATTATATTTAGAAAGCATTGTTTTAATGGAAATTGGTAACATTATTTTTTAATTATATTAAATGAAATGTTAATTTCCATTATGTTGATTATGAAAATTTTTATTTTATGAATTTTTTTGAATGGGAAATAAAGTGTAATTTAAATTATTTTTAATATTTTTAAAGAAAAACATTTCTTTGGTACAATTTCATTATATAAATTATTTAACCATGAATGATTAATTTTATAAAATTGGTGGTTTCATATAACGGTGTATTTATCTTGATTTATTTATTTGACTTTTAAAGAATGTGAAAACACTATTTTTGTGTCTTCTATAAAAACTCGAACATTTTTAACTATATTTATAAATAGATTCCCATAGAAGTAGTGGATATAAACTACATTTCTAACACATATATTTACTTTTTTGGATTCATGTGAATTGTTGTATTACCATAGTAAGATTCCATATTTTCCATACATGTGTAATGGATTGGAAAGTGGCTCATTAAAGAGTTTTTAAAAAAATTGGTTCCATTAAACAGACCCACAGAAATGGTGGCACCAGTCATTGAGTCACTGTAAAAGTGGCACCAGTATTGGTCGCACACTGAAATGGTGGCACCTCTTATAGTGTTCCACCGAACTGGTGGCACCATAGTGGTCGCACCACCACAGTCGCACACCAAAATGGTGGCACCGTGGTAGTGGCACCGTGAAGGTGGCAGCATAATGGTGGCACCGTTGCGGTCTCACCGTCACGATCACACATTGAAACGGTGGGATCACTTAAGGTGGCATCGTTACAATAGAACTGTTATGAAATCCTTCACTTTGTTCTATTTCTAGTTTCTCAATTTCTTCCAATTCTTCCCCTATATGTCTTTCCCTCTGATTTAATGAAACCCTTTAAATCACAGCCATTATAGCAACCTTTTTGATGAGAATTATTAAATTTCAATTTATTCCATCGTGTGTAACCACCCAACCTCGTAGAGAAACCATGATCCTCTTTAAATCCATTAAAAATTTGTATCCCGTATCTCAAGGATCTCACATTTAATTTCACGGGATTAATTCTTCTTCTTCTTCTTCTTGGTTATTATCCTTTCCTTTCCATTGTCCCTTTTGATACCCCACCTTCCTGAGGCTAGTGGTGCACCGGTGCTGGAGCCTTTCCTGCTCACACAAGGAGTCTCCATAGTTCCTCCCCTTCAAGTCGTGCATCCCCAATTCGTGGGGAGTGGATAAAAATATCGATCGATGATCATCCATGTATGATTTTTCCTTTATCTATCTTTACTGTTTATATGCGGGGTGGGTATGATGATGTTTCCTTCAAGGATATATGAAACCAAACATTAAGAAAGATAATACATGGTGTGTAATGAATTAAGGAGTGTGTTTAATGATGTCGTTGTGCACTTTTATATTTTCTTAAATGTTTAGGATTGTATGGGATTATGTCCACTAAAATTGTGATTATGGGTGGTCCTTTCTTGCGCACTAATGAAAATATGTTTTCAGGATAATTTTGTGATGATTGAATGGATGTAACATGGAAATTGGTTAATCACATAAACTCGGTTGATTAAATGGGTGTCCACTTAACAGAAATCCATGTATGATCACCTCGGTTAACCAAACAGAAAGAAGGAACCTGATGAATGGTGTGTTTGAATCTGAAAACCCTCTTTCATTGTCTACGTGGCATGTGTAGTTGTTCTACATGATTCTTTTTGGGTGATCTGGATGGGATTGGGATCCCCTATTGTGCAGTTGTTGGTTTGTGGATTTGACGCCCTATTCTACATGATGTTTGTGGATAATCTTGTTAGTTTCCGGTAGTGAATATTTATTTAAATGGAATCACTTGAATATGATAACAAGAGTGTGGTCAATGGGGAATTTTTTTCCAGTAATGAGATGTTCTCTGGTTGTGGTTGTTGTGCCTCTGTATGAATGAATAGTAACAAGGGTGATTGTGTATGGGCTAGTTTGGACTCCCTGGGTTGGGATGACTACTTGTTTACCTATATGTATAATTTATTTCTTATGTTTCTTATTCTCACCCAACCCCAGTTGGTCACTTCATGTGTAACACCCCCATTTCTTGGGCGAGAGTGTTTTTTTCAACACCCCTATGAGAGGTTGGTCATTAGCTCATTTTTTTATCCCTTTATTGAGTAGCCCACGACTCTTTGGGCAAGCTATGATGGTATAGTTCCATTATCGCTCAAGGTTCTTCAGGTTGGGAAGTTGTGGTGGTTTTCCTACTTGTGTGTTGGCAGGTTGTTTCCCAAGTGTCTTCGGGAAGAGGCACATGTGTCTTCAGGAATGGAAGTAGTTATTCAGGCCTAGGTTTCCTCGGTTTTAGAGGTAGTTGTGCTAGCCCAGGTTTCTTCGGGCGTCGTTATGTGTGGTTGTTATGGCCTAGGTGTTTGTGGGAGGGATGTGTGATTGTGGTAGCCCAGTTGTTTGCAGGTGGGGTATGGTAGTGGTACAATGGTGAGAATGACAGCGGAGGTCTGATGTATAGGATTTCTTTAATAACCAGTGGGAAATTGGTACGGGGTACCCAAACATCAATGTGTTTTTACTATTACATTACACAACTTTTGTTATTTTGGGAGTGTTACTTGGGGAGGTTTGGGTGGATAGTTTCCTTGCTATGTCCCTTGGTTATCTCTTTTTATCATGGGGAATTATAATGCCTCCCCAATTTTGCATAAGAACTTTTGGTTTTCCCTACTGAATATACATGTATACTCACCCTACGTATATAAAACTGCTTACAAGTTTTTAGGAGGACTTTGAGGACTGTGTCAGCCCTACTATTTTGGACATTAGGGTCATTGATGTTGTTACGTTTTTTGTATTTTCCTTTAGAGTTTTCTGTTTTTTGTTTCACTTATTATTAGAACATGAATTTTCAAATGGATTGTTTTGGATTTTCTGTTACTTTTAGCTTTGGTGTTGTTTGGGATTTACTATCTTATCTCTTGATCCTAGTAAATAAAAATAGTAATTCCTTCCATATTGCATGTGATTCTATACCGTTGGTGCTAGTATCCACATAAGGACCTATTGAAGGCTGATCCCGGGGGGTCATTATCTATCCTTCAACTTGAGGAAGGAAGGGTCTGCTAATCTGTTGTCCCTTCCCTTATCTTGGTGAAGGAATTTAGTGACAGAGTGGTATGAGAGCATCTGATGGTTGAGGGATTGGATGGAGTCTGAGGATAGGAATAGTGAGTATTTCATGGGATGGTAGGGTAACATTGTTAGGCAATCTATGTGCATGATATAGGACATGGAAGACTAATCATCACATGGGATTTTAGGGGCCCTGTGATCTAATCCAAGGACTCTAGTCCTACTGAATAACCAAGTTAGGATACAATGATTATAGGTTTGCGTCCCTAGGAAAGGTATGTGCATCATAATTACTTTTGGTCTTGTATGTATTGGGTATATTTGGGTTTTAAAATAAATAAAAATCTATGACAAATTTAAAACCAATCGTCGACACCACTCAAGCTGAGGCATTTCTTGTTTACCTTGCTGATATGGAACCCAGACGGCGACCATGGGTACTGCATGAAATCAGGGCCAAAGTGGCTAATTTGGATGATCAGAATAGGGATGATCGATAAAATTAGGATGACTAGTGGCAGAGGATTATTTGTTCCTTTCAGCGGGAGAACCTCGGTATGTTTAAGGGCAGTGTCTCAGACATGGAGACAAAGAACATGCTCGAGGATCTGGTGATAACCTTCATCATTATCTGGGCTCTGATGGAGTATTGGGTTCCTCTAGCTGAAAGTCAGATGCGGGGAGCGGTGCTTCAGTAGTGGACACTGTATCTTAGGTAGAAGAGGGAGGGTGAGGTTTCATGGACTGACATCGAGAAAGAGTTTTGGGAAGAATTTCTCTCTTCCCTGATGAAGCCATATAAGAGGCACGAACTTCTCTCCCTTAAAAAGGAGAGTATGTTAGTGAGGGAGTTTGGGATCAAGTTGATTCATGTCCATTTTTTTATATCTCTTTTTGGATGAGGAGACTCGGGGCGAGACATTTGGAGGAGGCACTCTGACCTTCTCTTCAGTATGTTGTTACTCTCTTCACTCTAATGACAAACAGGGAGGTCTAGAAGAAGGCCAAAATGGTGGATAGGATGCACATGCTGGGAGGTGTGCCTTGATAGGGGATCTATTTGGGCTCAACAAATGGAATAGTATCCAATAGCAAGCCTCCATCATTATGGCCTTCCAGGTTTGGGATAATGGGGAGCAGGCCCCTACTGTTCTAGTTTCGATCTCTCGGTCCTCTCCCCTTCTTCACGGGCCCAGTACTGAGATTCTTCATATTTGGTAGTCATTGGAACTTTTGGAATCATTAATTAGACCAAATGTGATATAGTGGTGGTGGGTGGGTTCATCACCCACCTTAGTTGCAGTAGTTTCTAGAGAGGCCCTTCCAGCAACAATAGTAGGGACTGTGAGCTCCCGCTCCCCCAAGATAGGATGTTGCAGTAGGAGGCCGACCTCATGGTGCGTTTCAGGGACCTCGACTGGGGTGTGGTAGGGGAGATGATTGTTATCTGTGGGGTAGAGTATCTATTCATAGGCAGTTGTATAGTATGGAAGCAACGGTTCTAGTAGGGATAGAGGACCTTCGAGGTACTATCATTTGGTTTCGTTCTCTTTCCTATGCTTTATTTGATTCAGGGGCTTCCCACTCCTTTTTTCACCCATTCTAGACCATGCTTTGTGTTGAGTCAATAAGGTTTTCCTTATGACTTTTCCATTCCTTCTTGTTTTGAAAATCACAAACACCTTATCTTAAGGAAAATTGCTTTTATAAGAAAAATTGCTATCATAAGGAAAATTGATTTTATAAGGAAAATCGCTTTTATAAGAAAAATTATCCTTATCATATTTTTATCCATATTTTTCTTAAGTATGAGATTCAGATTCATTTTTCTCGGAATCGTTGAAACTTTGATATAAAGCATTCTGTTTTAGGATTCGGATTCTGGACAAGAACTATAAGGAAGTTTCATTCCGAATTCCGGATATGAACTCTGACTAAGTTCTATTCCAGATTCAGGATACGAATTCTGAAGAAGAATTCTCATTACGAATTCTAATGAAGAAATCCCATTCCGAATTCTCATTACAAATTCTGATGAAGAGTTCTCATTATGAATTCTGTTGACGAATTCTCATTACGAATTCTGATGACGAATTCTCATTACGATTTCCGATGACGAATTCCTATTCCGAATTCTCATTCTGAATTCACCTATTAAACAGAATTTGAGTATCTTTGTTTTATACACTCTGAATTAATTCAGACTCCGAAAAGTATCTTTGTTTGACTCTGAATTTTTATATTTCTTACACTTCTAAAAATTGTCTACTCTTTACTATTGTTCCTTACACTCCAAACCTTCACTCTGAAGTTTTCATTCCGAACTTTTATGTTAGAATTAAAACGATGTCGTACATTCTGTTACACTTGTTTTGTTATAAAACGATGTCGTCTGTCTTGTTATAAACTAACCGTTGTCTAAGTGACACGTGTACAGGTCCCTCCAGTCTTTAAGGAAAATATGACCATTGGAGAAGGAGCCGACCTTACCTATAAATAGGAGCTCATTTGAAAGAGCTCTTAGGTGCTGATAGCTGATGAAAGTGCTGAAAGGCTGACTAATTTGCTTGAAGTGATTTCTAGAGAGAGGCTCTTATTAAATCTCAAAGCTTCGTGCGACACCGAATGTTGGTGATTACATTCGAGGGATTCCGGGGATAGGAAGACAGAGGTGCCGACTACCTTGAAGTTCGAGGGCTTCCTTATTAAGGAAGACAGAGGTTGCCAACTACCTTGAAGTTGAGGGCTTGCGGGGATAGCAAGACAGAGACTCCGATCTTCGTATCGAGGGCTTACCCTGGTGTGGGTAAGACAGACTTGCTTGAAAGTATAAATCAAGGGACCTTTATCCAAGGTTGTTGGATACCTTTCTCTTTTGGTTAAAAGACTTATATCTTGTTACTTGTAGTTTTACTACTTGTGTTTATTCCGCTGCATTTTGTATTATAAGGAAAGTATAACTTTCTTATACTTCCTTATTTTTACTCTGTTTCATTTAGATTCTATACGCTTTAAGGTAGAATCTCATATTGTAATCTTTTGTTAAGTTTCAATTTCCGGAACCATATTTCTGGAACCCTCATTCAGAATCTCTTTCCTAGTTTGCATTAGGTGTTAAGAGGTGTTGTGAATTTTCTTAGTTTAACTTTGTTAAACTTAGCCTTTTCCTTTACTTAAGGAAAACATAGTTATTCTTAACTAACTTTAAGGTTCCAAAGGAATTTTTAAAGTATACAATTCACCCCCCCCCCCCTCTTGTATATTGAGCATCTACATCACTATTTCGATCCTACAATTGGTATCAGAGGTTGGAAACCTCTTACTCTATACCAATCTTACATTTGGTATCAGAGGAGGTCTCTGAAATACATGTACTCACATACAAGTTTTTCTTGCTCACTTTATCCTTCCGAATTTCCATTCTGAACTTTTCCCATTCCGAACTTTGTTATTACGAATCTTTGCTACTAACAAGTTTGTGTGCAAAGTTATTATAAGTATGGCAGGAATTAATGTTGGATCAATTGACAATCTGAATCCTACAAGACCACCAATATTTGATGGTAATGACTATGAATACTGGAGGGATCGTATGAAGACTTTTGTTATCAATACCGGAGTAGACAACTTTGTTATGCTTACTGGAGATTATAAAATTCCTGACAAAGAAGTCAGATATTTCACTAACCAGGAAAAGAAAGAATAACAAATCAACTATAAGGTATGCAACACTTTACTATGTTCGATGACCAGAAATATATATAGCCAAATTTCTTCTTGTGAGGCAGCTAATTGTATATAGAAGAAGTTAGAGGTTACACACTTTGGGACTTCTAAGGTGATTGAAACTAGAAGAGCTATGCTTAGAGATGAATATCATGGATTCAATTTTCCTTATGGAGAACCTATCTGTAAAGATCAACAGAGATTTATGACTATCGTCAACAGCCTACAATCTATGGGAGAGAAAGGTTTAGATGATGAAGCTCTTGTGGACAAGATAATTGATATTATGCCCAATGAGTGAGAATCCAAGAGGACAGCTATAGATGAGAACAGGAAGGTCACTCAAATAACTCTTGATGAACTATTTGGAACTCTTCTACAACATGAAACAAGAATGAAGAGAGATGCTGACAACATCAAGAAAAAGAATGGAAATGGTACTATTGCTTTTACTACAACTTCAAATCAGATGAAAGCTAAGAATCCTGAAAGAGTAACCAGATCCAAGTCTAAGAAAGTTATTTTTCCAATCCGAATCTAGTGAGAGTGAAGTCTCCGAAAATGAATTAGCAAATCTTGCTCGAAGGATGAACAAGATAGCTGGACAGAGAAATTTTCAATCTAAGTATAAGAAAAAGGAAAAGAAAGATAAGAAAGATGTAGAAGTTACTTGTTATGAATGCAAGAGAGCTTGACATATAAGACCAGATTTCCCTATGCTCAAAAAGAAAGAAAGAAAATAAAGACATTCAGACAGGAACAGAAAGAAGTATTATAAAGCTAAAGCTAAGAATGTTCTGAAAGCTAATGACACCTGGAGTGCCAGTGGTGGTGACTCTTCAGATGAATCTTCTGATTATGAATCTTCAGGACAGAAGAATCTTGGTCTTATAGCCAGATTACCTATTGATAATTATTGTCTTATGGATATGGTACGAAATGCTGAATCATTGACCAATGTTTCTTTAAATTCTAATGATAGTAAGTATTAAAACTCTTCTGATGAAGAATCATCTTCTGATGAGGAAAATACTTTACCTACTTATGAAGAAGTCTCTTGGTTTGCTGAACTTATTGAGATTGAGAATTCCAAACTCAATAAGAAACTTGATAAGGAAAACTCTAGAAATTCTATTCTTAAAAAAGAGATATCACATCTTTCTAAAGATCTTGATAAGAAAAATGCTGATTTTGAAAATATTTCAAAAAATCTTGAAGAAGTAAGTTCTGAGAAGAATAAACTTTCTATAGAATTAGAAAAAGTAATTTCTAAGAAAAATGTTTTTGAGCCTAACTCTAGTTCTAAAACTAATAATTTTGAGGATAAAAACTTGGTTGTAAAACTCAAGTCCGAAATTTTTTCCTTAAAGAAGTGTTTATCAAACTTTACCCATGGTAAGGAAAATTTTGATAACATGTATTCCCAAATACGACCTTTAAGAAATAAATCCGGATTTGGTTATACCCATGAAAAACCTATTTTCAGTAACAATTATTTTGTTTCTCAAAGTGCCCCATTCTGTACCAAGTGTCAATGTGGTGGTCACTGGGCAAAGAATTGTTCCTTAAACAAAACCCAATCTCTAGGATTTCACAAAGCTTACTTTTCTAAGAAAATGTGGGTTCCAAAAATTTTATTGTCCGGAAATCTCGGATCCAAACAAGTTTGGATTCCGAATGTCTAATTTTCTTCTTGATTTCAGGATAATAAAGAAAGTACCAGCAACAATACATGGTACATGGATAGTGGATGTTCCCGGCACATGACTGGTAACAAAATCTTTTTTGAAAAGATTATCAAAACGAAAGGAGGATAGGTAACTTTCAGAGACAATGCTAAGGGAGAGATTGTTGGTATTGGTAATATTGTTCTTTTAGGTGAAACCTTGATTTGAAATGTTCTTTTTTTCAAGGTTCTTAAGCACAACCTCATTAGCATAAGTCAGTTATGTGATGAAGGTTACCTTGTGAATTTTAGTAATGATAAGTGTTTAGTTCACAATTCCAAGGAAGAATTTATTCTCTCAGCCAATAGGCAAGAGAATGTCTACACTTTGAACCTAGAATACCTCAGGAGCCAAGATTTACCTTGCATAAGTGCAATGGAAGATCATTCTTGGTTATGGCATAGAAGGTTAGGACACTGTAATATTAGAAACCTATGTAAACTCTCTACGAAGAAACTAGTTAAGGATCTACCAGAGCTTAGATTTGATTCTTCTAAAGTTTGTGATCCTTTTCAATATGGCAAGAAACATAAATCTAGTTTTAATTCAATTGGTGAAGTCTCAACAACCAATGCATTACAGTTAGTGCACATGGATCTATTTGGTCCAACACAAACTGGAAGTATTGGAGGCAAATACTATGTGTTTGTTCTAGTTGATGATTACACTAGATTTACTTGGGTCTATTTTCTAGCAAAGAAATATGAAGCTTTTTCCTATTTCAAAAGTTTTAGAGCTCAAGTTAAAAATGAGAAAAACCTTCCATTGAAAACTATTCATAGTGATCATGGAGGAGAATTTCAAAATTCTGAATTTGAAAATTTTTGTAGTAAGAAAGGTATTACTCACAATTTTTCAGCACCAAGAACTCCTCAACAGAATGGTGTAGTTGAAAGAAGAAATAGAATTCTTCAAGAGATAACTAGAACTATGTTGAGTGAATATTCTATTGCTAGACATTTCTGGGCTGAAGCTGTAAGTACTGCCTGCTATACTATAAATCAAGTTTTGATTAGACCTTTTCTTAATAAAACACCTTATGAGTTATGGAATGGTAGAAAACCAAGACTATCCTACTTCAAGGTTTTTGGTTGCAAAGTATTCATTTTGAATACTAAAGATAACATACATAAATTCACACCAAAATCTGATGAAGGAATTTTTTTAGGTTATTCCAAAACTTTTAAGGCATATAGAGTTTTTAATAAAAATACCTGCACTGTTGAGGAAACAGTACATTTAAAATTTGATGATTCAGATCCTTTTGTTTTTAAACTATCTCAACTTACATCTTCGGATGTATTTTCAAAAACTGATTGTCAACCTTTGATAGAAGAACCTTCTGATAAGGAAATTGTTCTAGAAGATACTTCTGAAACATTTACCCCAAAATATTTTCTACCCTATGTTGATGAATAGGTTTTACAAAACCCAAATCAAGTGTTTCTTAAGAATCATCCCAGTGATAGTATCATTGGTGATGTAAATCAACCTGTAAGGACTAGAAGTTCCTTAAGAAATGAAGTAGAACATCTAGCATTTCTTTCCCAATTAGAACCTAAAAGCACTGATGAAGCTTTAGGTGATGATGATTAGATTATAGCCATTCAAGATGAACTAAATGAATTCAAAAGGAATAAAGTCTGGACCGTGGTTGAAAGACCTAAGGAAACTTCTGTTATTGGAGTAAAATGGGCCTTCAGAAATAAATGTGATGAAAATGGAGTCATTTTTAGAAATAAAGCTAGACTTGTTGCTAAAGGATATAATCAGTAAGAAGGAATAGACTATGAAGAAACCTATGCTCCAGTAGCTAGACTTAAATCTATCCGTATTCTACTTGCCTTTGCAGCATTCTTTAATTTAAAACTTTTCCAAATGGATGTGAAATGTGCTTTTCTTAACGGTTATGTTCAAGAGGAAGTTTTTGTCGAACAACCTCCTGGCTTTGAAGATACAAAACATCCTTATCATGTTTTTAGACTTACCAAAGCTTTGTATGGCCTTAAACAAGCCCCACGAGCATGGTATGATAGAATTACTGGATTTTTGCTTCAAAATAACTATGTTAAGGGAAATGCAGATCCAACCCTTTTTATTAAGAAAGATAAGAAAAATGTTTTGATTGTTCAAATTTATGTTGATGACATTATATTTGGTTCAACTCAGCAATCTTTGACTGACTCTTTTGCTAGTCTAATGAAATTTGAGTTTGAAATGAGTATGATGGGTGAGTTAACATTTTTCCTTGCTTTTCAAATTTCTCAAAAACCAGAAGGAACCTACATATCTCAACATAAGTATATTAAAGATCTTCTTAAAAAGTATGGTTATGACAACACTAAGATTATAAGTACTCCCATTGGTACCTCAAACTCTTTAGATCTTGATGAAGCTGGGAAACCGGTAGATCAAACATCTTTTAGAGGTATGATAGGAAGTCTACATTACTTAACAGCTAGTCGACCAGACTTAATGTTTTCAGTATGCTTATGTGCAAGATATCAATCCAATCCTAAGGAATCTCACTTAAAGGTAGTAAAAAGAATTTTTCGCTACCTTAAGGGAACCATGGATCTAGGATTATTCTATACTTCTGGAAATGATTTTGTTCTAAAAAGTTTTTCTGATGCTGACTTTGGTGGATGTAGAATGGATAGAAAAAGTACATACGGAACTTTTCATTTCTTAAGAGATTCTTTAGTTTCTTGGTCCTGCAAGAAGCAACATTCTGTAGCACTCTCCACTGCTAAAGCTGAATATGTAGCAGCTGGAAGTTGTTGTGAACAAGTGTTGTGGATGCAACACACACTCACAGACTATGGCTTGAGTTTTACTAAAACTAAAATTTTGTGTGATAACACAAGTGCCATTGCCCTCAGTAAGAACCCTACACATCACTCCCGTGCAAAACACATAGATATTAGGCATCATTTTCTTTGGGATCACACACTCAAAAGAGATATTATTCTTTAGTTTATCGGAACTCAAGATCAACTTGCTGATATATTCACAAAATCTTTGCCTTCTGATAGATTTGAATATATTAAACAAAAGTTAGTAATGATAACCGTAAGGTAATCTTTCTTAATTAACTTTCTATTGAAAAAGTCTCTTTACAGTAATAAAGTCCTTTTCATAGGAGGAGTACATTTTATTGTTTGTTTAACAAAGTTTTTCAAAATTTGTTTTCAAACTTTTCGGAACGAAGATTTCCGGAATGGAACTTCTGGAACTAAAATTTTCCAAAATAGACTTTATCGTACAGAATACTTCTGGAATGGAAGTGTTCGTATTGAAAATTCTGGAATGAAAATTTTCGTACTAGAATTTTCATAAAGGAATTTTCATACCAAATTTTTTGTAATGTATTTTTCGTACTAAGTTCTTCGTACTGTTTTTCTTCTTATGTTTGTTTTTCATACTGAGTTTTCCGTAATGAGTTTTTCGTACTAAGTTTTTTTTCATAGTAAAATTTTTGCGAAATCTGCCATTACGAATAATCCTCCTAAGCCAATCCGAAAGGTATGATTACCTTACTCAAGTTTTCATAGCCATTTTTTACTTGCTGGCATTTTCTTGTATTATGTTTTCGGGTTATAGTTTTCTTAATTCTTTGTCTTAATAAAAACCTCAAAAAAGATCGGATTCAAGTTTTCAACCGTCAGATCTGATCTCAGCTCATTCTAACCGTTAGATCAACTATGGAATGTGAACCGTCATCTCGATGCCTATATAAAGGGGATCCAAATACTCGTCCCACATCGATCTCAAGCTCTCGCGTCCCGAATCTCTGTCTCTCTGATTTAAGGTCGTTCCGAACTTCAGTTTTCTCTGTTCCGAACTTCTCAAAGGACTTCAGATTCGAATGTCTGTGGAGTTAGCATCTCAAGAAATGTCATCCACTAAGCCTATTTCGCAATGGTTAGTTTACAGAGAAAGGTTAGTCCATCCGGATTTCATCAACAACTATGACTCTCTTATCTCAAAGAACATTAAGTTGAATGGCTGGGAAGATGTTGCTGTATCCAAACCAGGGACTCAAGATGATGTTTTTACAGAGTTACTTGTTCAGTTCTATGAAACTGTTTCCTTCTTCCAGGAAGATAATAGGGAAAAGTTTTCTTTCATGTCGTATGGAAAGACCTATAAACATTCTTATACCAAGGCAGCAAGCTTGGTAGGGTTGTCTTATGAAGGAGAAGCCGAATTTATTTCTCATGTATTGCCAGACTCTAAGGGTAGCTTCGACAAGGAAAAAGCATTAGGAACTCTCGGACTGGCTGATGACAAGGCTCCGAAGATTGCTAGTTTGCCTACAAACTTCCGAATTCTAGAGTTGTGGGTGCAAGGACTTATTGTACCAAGAAAAGGCGATAAAGACAGCTTTAAGAAGAGTGAGATATATATCGTTGATTTCCTGATAAATCTAAGGAAGTTTAACTTCATGAGGTATATTCTTATAACCATTGAGAATCTTAAGAAAGGAAATCTCAGAGCTCAGATCGTAATGTACCCAGCAATATTATCAAAGTTGATAGTTCGATGCCTAGAATCTTTCAAGGAAGCCTGCAGATCTAAGCCAAGGGTTTGTAAAATCTTGTTGGTTAGTGATGAAACCCTTAAGAGGATGGATGTGGCTTTCAACAAGGAGATTGGTGAGTTTATTGAATTTCCTAGTCAAGAAGAAACGGTTCCAAAGGATGCTGAACCGGAATCATCCAAACCAGTGAAGAAAAGAAAGTTAAAGGAAGTTGCAGCTGAAGTCGAAGATCCTAAGTCTAAGGAAGTTCAAACCGCTCCTCCCAAACAAAAGAAGAAGAAGACCTATCCTGATGAGGTAGTTACAAAGTGGAGAGCTGATAAAGAGAAAAGGAAAGTAGGGTATCCGCAGTTCGGATTGGACCTTGCGGAAGCTAAGGCATTAAAGGAGAGAACTGCTGATGAACTTGAAAAACAAGCAAAGGAAAAGAAGCTTAAGAAGAAGATTTCAGAAGCCGAGGCAGTCCAAGCGCTGTTAAAGTTTAATGAGATGGTATCCGGAAGCATTCCAGTGCCGAGATATTTCTCCCTGGAATCTCTACCTGAGACTCCAGGAAGAAACCTTGATTTTCTGGAAGAGACTACAGCTGAGAATTTTGAGCAAATTGAGCAGATTCAGCAAGTGGGAGAGGAAGAAGAAGTTGCTGAAGGAAGTGGTGAAACAGGAGATCTCTTGAAACAAGTGAATGATTATAAAGGATCACCTTCATAACATCTATCACTCCAAACATCAGAGGCTGAATCCTCTAAGTTAGTAACTACAGAGAAGGATAAGAATGAGGAAGATGTTGTTCAGAAAGTTGTTGATGAGATTGTTCATGTATCTACTGGGGAGCAGAAAACTCCTGATCAAGAATCAATTCCGAAGAAAGACAAGGGAAAGCAACTCCTTGTTGAAACTCCAAAATCAGTGGCTAGCAAGAAAAGATAATATGGTGATTCGTCTAAAAGGAAGTTGGAGCTTATTGAGGAAGAAAACTCTCCAAGCAAGATTTCAGATTCGGAGTCATCATCGTTGGGGCATGATTTTGTTGTCCAGTCTTTAAAGAAGTTGGTGGGATCCATTCCTACATTCTCTAGTATTGACTCTAGATGCCAGATGCTCCAACATGCGTTGAATCAGAAAACTGACTCTGTATCTATGGTTATAGACAAGTGCGTTGAGATTGAAACTCAGTTCAAAACCTTCTTTGTTGGTTACGAAGCTCATAGAAGATCTTGTAAGAGGATGACAAACTGGTCGAAGAAGACTGTGGAAGAGATGAGGTTGCTCGATGAGTTTCAAGACAATGTTAAAGATTCCTTTGAGACCGAGGACAAGAAGATAAATGAGTTAACTGAATATTTTGAAGAGAAGTTGACAGAAGAAAAGAACTTCCGGATTCAAGAAGTGAGAGATCTGAATGGGAAGCTCAATTCTGTTTCTCAAAACTGGAAGTTTGAAAGGGATCATCGGATTGATTTTGAAGAAAGGATGAGGGATCAGGAAGAAAAGATCAAAGCTCAGGAAGAAAAGCTGAAATCCCAGGAAGAAAAAATTTAAGCTCACTCCGTAAGAATAGTTGTCTTAGAGAAGCAAGCTGAAGAAGATCATAAAGACTTAAAGAAGATCAAGACTATTCTAAAGGGGCTCATGTCAAAGGAAAAAGATCCGAAATAATCGAATCCGATCCTTTTGTTGTATTTCTTTGTTGTTGAGATTTCAAATTTAATGAAAGTCGTGCTTGTCGTTTCTTTTGTTGTCATTACTAATATTTCAGGTACTTTGTTATTCTTTTTCATTTCCTCCAATTCTTTTTGAAAATCACAAAGGGGGAGAAGAAAAGATCCTTAAGAAAAAGAAGAACTCTAATAAGAATTTATCATAGGGGGAGAAGAAAAAGATCCTTAAGAAAAAAAAAACTCTAATTAGAGTTTGTTTAAGGGGGATCTTTTTCATTAAAGAAGACATTCCTATTTATCACTCCGGAAATCTGAATACGATCCTTAGAGTTTCAAATCCTAAGGGGGAGTTAGTCGTATTCATCAATATCCTTAAAGCAAAGGGAGATAAGACTTAATGTTTTTATTTCTTCTTAGAATTTCTTTTTTCGTAAGGATGTTTGTGCTTTCCAAAAAGGGGGAGATTGTTGAGTCAATAAGGTTTTCCTTATGACTTTTCCATTCCTTCTTGTTTTGAAAATCACAAACACCTTATATTAAGGAAAATTGCTTTTATAAGAAAAATTGCTATCTTAAGGAAAATTTCTTTTATAAGGAAAATTTCGTTTATAAGAAAAATTATCCTTATCATATTTTCATCCATATTTTTCTTAAGTATGAGATTCAGATTCATTTTTCTCGGAATCGTTGAAACTTTGATATAAAGCATTCTATTTTAGGATTCGGATTCTGGACAAGAACTATAAGGAAGTTTCATTCCAAATTCTGGATATGAACTCTGACTAAGTTCTATTCCAGATTCAGGATACGAATTCTGAAGAAGAATTCTCATTACGAATTCTAATAAAGAAATCCCATTCCGAATTCTCATTACAAATTCTGATGAAGAGTTCTCATTACGAATTCTGTTGATGAATTCTCATTACGAATTCTGATGACGAATTCTCATTACGATTTCTGATGACAAATTCCTATTCTGAATTCTCATTCCGAATTCACCTATTAAACAGAATTTGAGTATCTTTGTTTTATACACTCTGAATTAATTCAGACTCCTAAAAGTATCTTTTTTTGACTCCGAACTTTTATATTGCTTACACTTCTAAAAATTGTCTACTCTTTACTATTTTTCCTTACACTCCAAACCTTCACTCCGAAGCTTTCATTCCGAACTTTTATGTTAGAATTAAAACAATGTCGTACAATCTGTTACACTTGTTTTTTTATAAAACGATGTCGTCTGTTTTGTTATAAACTAACCGTTGTCTAAGTGACACGTGTACAGGTCCCTCCGATCTTTAAGTAAAACATGACCGTTGGAGAAGGAGCCGACCTTGCCTATAAATAGGAGCTCATTTGAAAGAGCTCGTAGGTGCTGATTGCTGATGAAAGTGCTGAAAGGATGACTAATTTGTTTGAAGTGATTTCTAGAGAGAGGCTCTTATTAACTCTCAAAACTTCATGCGACTCCGAATGTTTGTGATTACATTCGAGGGCTTCCAGGGATAGGAAGACAGAGGTGCTGACTACCTTGAAGTTCGAGGGCTTCCTTGTTAAGGAAGACAGAGGTTGCCAACTACCTTGAAGTTGAGGGCTTGCGGGGATAGCAAGACAGAGACTCTGATCTTCATATCGAGGACCTACCCTGGTGTGGGTAAGACAGACTTGCTTGAAAGTATAAATCAAGGGACCTTTATCCAAGGTTGTTGGATACCCATCTCTTTGGGTTAAAAGACTTATATCTTGTTACTTGTAGTTTTACTACTTGTGTTTATTCCGCTACATTTTGTATTATAAGGAAAGTATAACTTTCTTATACTTCCTTATTTGTACTATGTTTCATTTAGATTCTATACGCTTTAAGGTAGAATCTCATATTGTAATCTTTTGTTAAGTTTCAATTTCCGGAACCATATTTTCGGAACCCTCATTCGGAATCTCTTTCCTAGTTTGCATTAGGTGTTAAGAGGTGTTGTGAATTTGCTTAGTTTAACTTTGTTAAACTTAGCCTTTTCCTTTACTTAAGGAAAACATAGTTATTCTTAACTAACTTTAAGGTTCCAAAGGAATTTTTAAAGTATACAATTCACCCCCTCTTGTATATTGAGCATCTACATCACTATTTTGATCCTACACTTTGGGTCTAGATGTAGAGTGACTTCCCATGACCCTAGTTTTGAGTATTCCAGTCAGAGGCCAGGCCATATTTTCTCATGTTTTCAGAGGATTTAAACTGATGTTGATACCACATTAGTCTAATGGGAACCTTCTTTTACTGCAGATGCAGTCGCATGATTTCATTCTATGCATCGACTGGTTGTTCTCTGTGTGTGCCTTTATTGACTACTACAGAAGAAGGTTTGTGTTTTCGGATATGGGCAGACAATGTGTGACCTTCATCAGTGATCAGGGTTTCAAGGAGGGAATTTGACGAGTAGAGCCCCTTATTTCCTTTTTAGTTGAGCAGTCAGTGGAGTCAGCAGGTTATAGAGATAGTGGAAGTCTTGGGGATTGTTAAGGATTTCGTGTATGTCTTCCCTGAAGAGGTGGTGACTCTACCCCCTCAATGTGATGTTGAGTTCAGGATAGACTTAAAACCTAGTGCTCATCTGATTTTGATGGCTCCATATCACATAAAACCTTTTAAGTTGCAGGAGTTACGGATTCAGATTGAATGTTTGATGAAAAGGGGTTTCTTCTGACCAAGTCCATCACCATGGGGTTCTCCAGTCTTGTTTTCGAAAAAGGTAGATAGTGGACTCGGGATGTGAAAAGACTATTGTAGACTTTATTAGGTAACGGTCATGAACCGTTACCCTCTCCCAAGTATAGAAGATCTTTTTGATTAGTTGATGGGTGAATGATGGTTCTCTAGGATCGACCAACAATCAGGATATCAACAGTTGAGGGTGAAGGAGGGTGAAATCTCAAAGACTTTCTTCAGGAGAAGATATTGGCATATTGAGTTCATGGTCATTCTATTCGGTGTTACGAATGAACCTTCTGTGTTCATGGGAATTATGAACTCCGTCTTCTGGTAATTTCTAAACCAATTTGTAGTCAAGTTTATTAATGTCAACCTACTCTACACAATATCATAGGAGGATCACACCAAGCATCAGAGGACAATTTTAGAGGTCCTCTAGCAGAACAAGCTCTGTGGGAAATTATCCAAGTGCTTGTTCTGGACATGAGAGGTCCACATCTATGGACACATGGTATCCGAGCAGGTAATATAAGTTGATCCGTCAAAGGTTAAAGTAGTTGTTTCTTGGGAATCATCCAAGAATGTGGTAGAGGTTCATGGTTTCCTGGGATTTGTAGGATACTACCAGATATTCATGCCCATCTTCTCTTAATAATGGGAACCTTTGACATCCTTGACTAAGAAAGACCAGGATTTTGTATGGATTGAGTAGTACCAGGTTGCCTTCAGTTATCTAAAGGGGAAGTTGGTTAGTTCCCCAGTGTTGAGGTTTCCAGAAGAAGGGGTGAGGTTTGAGGTGTTATGTGACGCATAAGGCCAAGGCTTGGGGTGTATTTTGATGCGAAAATATGGGGTTATCTTCTATGGGTCCCGGAAGTTACGTATCTATGAGTATAACTATGCCACCCATGATTTGGATCTCACAGGGGTTGTGTTCTCACTAAAGTTGTGGTGGCACTACCTCATCGGGGAGTGATTTGTGGTCTTCACGAATCACAAGATCTTGAAGAATATTTTCTCTCAGCGAGACCTGAACATGCGGTAGTGGTGGTGGATGGAGTTCCTTCATGACTACGACTTCAAAATATTCTACACCTCAAGAAATGGGAATGTGGTTGTTGATGCCTTGAGTAGGAGATCATAAAAAGGTGTGGTTCAATAATCACCCTATGCTTGGAAGGAAATGGAGGAGTTGGATACCCTACACCTGGATGTAAGGGAAAAGGATGGAGGAGTTTATCGGTTCGAGATGACAGTTCAGTCCTCTCTGCTACAGCAGGTAGAGGAGTCTTAGTGGGGGAACGTAGAGACTGAAATGAAGCATGATCGTGTTATCCAGGGTGACTATCTGAGAAGATGTTCGGAATATGGGAAAAAATTGGATGTTGTTTCATGGGATATTTTTGTCTCCCTAGGAATGTACAATAGGGTTCTTGGAGAGTTTCACAATTCACCCTTAGTGGTACACCTAGAAATTTCTAAGATGTATAGAGGTTTGAAGGGTCATTTTTAGTGGCTAAGGGTGAACCAGGAAGTGGCAGAGTTTGTGGCAGGATTCCTAGTGTGTCAGTAGGTGAAGGTTGAACACTATGTCTCAGGAGGCCTGTTACAACCATTAGATGGACCTGAGTATTAGTGTGACAACATCTTGATGGATTTCATCACATGACTATGCAAATTTCAAGGGGTTGCGATGATATCTGGGTAGTGGAGGACTGGCTGATGAAATTAGCTCACTTCCTGGAAATCAATGAGTCGATTGCGGTGGATGCCTTAGCACAGAGGTACGTGGATGAGGCGGTTGAGTTGCACGGAGTTTGGAGATCCATATTCTTGGATCAGGATACATGGTTTACATCATGAGTCTGTAAAGGAATGCAACATGCTCATGGTACCCAGGTATTCCTCAACACTACTTTCCACCACCAGATAGATGGGAAGACATATTTCACCATCTAGGCATTGTAGGATATGCTACGGGCCTATAATTTAGACATTGGGGGATCATGGGTATGACACTTTCCTTTGGTATTTTTTCCTACAACAATAGCTACCACTCTACCATTGGAATGGCTTTGTTAGAAGCTTTGTACGGGAGGACATGTCACTCATTCGTGTGCTGGTCAGAGGTCTGGGAAGATGGTGTTATTTGCCTAGAGATGGTGTAGAGAACGACGGAGAAGGTTCAGCTCATATGGTAGGGGATGAAGGCAGTTCAGGAGTGGCAGAAGTCATATTCCGGTCATTGGAGGAGACCTTTGGAGTTTGAGGTTGAGGACCACGTGTTCTTGAAGGTCTCCCCTCAACATGTCCAATAGAGGTTTGACAATGGAAGTTATATTTTTCTCAGGTTCGTCGGACCCTTAAAGGTGTTCTGGAGGGTTGATGAAGTGGATATCAGCTGGCGCTACCACCGCCGCTATAGAGGGGGCATAACGTATTCCATGTGTCTCATCTTCATTGATACCTCCACAATTATTACCATGTATTTGACTGGGGAGAGTTGGATGTAGGGGATTATGATACGTTCTTATAGAAACTAGTGAGGATCAAGGATCAAAAGGATAATGTTCTTCACAGATGAACCATCCCCTTGGTTCATGTGTTATGGATGCATGGTGGCCTTGAGAAGAGTACTTGGGAGCTAGAAGCTCAGACTCCAGCCCAATACCCATAGTTTTTTTGAGTTTTGTTCTATTTTGTTTTGTACTTGTTTGTGATATAGTGCTTGACCTTGTTAGATATGAAATGGAAGGATTACCTTGTTCTCTGAATGTGTGTGAAGAGTCCTGACTGTGGGGAGGGAAGGACCTAACCCCAAATCAATACATCTTAAGGTGGATGCGATTAAACCCACATGAGAGAGTCAGTGACACCCAAATAAGTTAGTATCTTGACAAGGGGGAAAGGACTTCCTAGTCCATGTTACTAGACGGTATTACCATTACATCTTTGTGTGGATTCTTAAGGGATGGGTATTCCTATATGTCGAGGTGGTTTACTCCTGAGAGGTATCTTTCGAGGTAGTTGTTTGGACACCTCTCTTTCCTTCAGGTCTAGTTACAGTTCTTGAGGGAAAGAATAGTTTGAGAGGTATCTGATTTATTGACATAGATATTGACTCATTAATGAGTTTTTCAAAAAAAAATGTGTTCCATTAAATGGTCCCATTTAAATGGGGGCACCTATCACAGTCGCACACCGGAATGGTGGCACCGTGATGCTGGCACCGTAGCAGTCTCACCTTCATGGTCTCACACTGAAATGGTGGCACCATGACCATGGCACTGTGATGGTGAAACCATGATGGTGGCACTATAGTGGTCGCATCGTCACGATCGTACACCGAAATGGTTTCACCATGACGGTGGCACTGTAGTAGTCGCACCGCCACAATCACACACCGAAATGGTAGAACTTCTTACGGTGTCACAATGATGATGGCATTGTGACCATGGAACTGTTACGGTGTCCTACCCTTTTTTCTTTTTTCAGTTTCCTAATTTTTTCTAGTTCTACCCCTATACGTGTTTTCCTCTGATTAATGGAAACCCTTTAACTCATATACATAATAGCCACCTATCCTATGATAATTATTAAATGACAATTAATTCCATCATGTGTAACCACCCAACCACGTGGAGAAACCATGATCCACCATTAAATCCATTCAAAATTCATATCCCATAACTCTATAATCTCACCTTTTATTACGTGGGATTCATTATTCTTCTTCTTCTTGGCTGGTCTCTTTTCCATTCCTTCATGTAGTTGGATCCCCCCTTCCCAATTATAGTGGTGAGCCAATGCCGGAGGCTTTTACATTCACACTATGAGTCCCCGGAGTACCTCCCCTGCAATTCACACATCCTTAGTTCTTGGCACATGGAGAAAAAAATTGATCATTAATCCTCCAGTGAAGGTGAAAGGCACTATCGTGGGTGATTTCAAATAGTGTCTGGTTTTGGGTTACTTAGGTCAGCAGAGTGGCTGACCAAGGTCATCTCTCACTGGAAGAAACAAATTTTAAAAACTTCTTAAAGGTGTTATAAAAATTAAATAAAAGAGAATAAAAACACTACTTATAAGGATGGGGTTTTTTATCATTTATAAAATAAGAATAATTTTTATTGAATAAGATTGCATTTTTTTGTTTTTATTTTTGAAATGAAGTTCGATTACAAATACATAATAAGAAGATGTTTTTTAGATAATATTTAAAAGGAGTAATCGATCTAACTCTACCTCTTCACTCAATTATTTATCATTATCATTTAAATTAACATTAATTTAATTTTGATCCCTTAATTTTTTAAATCCTGAACCGTACAATAATTAACTTTGTCATAAAGATGAAGTCAATTTAACCCTAGGCTAACTTCGGAACATGAAATAACATCACCCTACTTTGATTGATGTTCTAAGGTTATCTTATGGTCAGTGGTAAATTAAGAAACATTTCCATTTTGGATAATGAGGATGAATTATGTTTAGGGAATATATTTTAACTCTAAAAACTTATCATGTTTGGTCTTGTATTACTGATTAAGTTTGTGCTCTCACAATTTAAACAAAACCTCAACCTCGTGTGTTTTTGTGTTCATTGTTTAATAGCTTTCTTAGTTTCTTATAATTTAAGAAACAAATTCATGGATAATATTATGTGAATTACAGTATCTCAATTATTCAAAATAATTAAATTAATAGGGTAGAAGATAGTTTGGTAACTAAAAAACTACTCTTCCATGGGCAGTGTGGTCATCGTGGAGACGTTTTGAATGAGCAAAGGATTGAAAGGGTAGAACCCAATCTCACCTCTAATGTTGATTCCAAACCAATTAGTAAGATTAATGGAAGAATAAAGTTTAACAAAACAGAATAATATATAATAAATAAAAGAATAAAAAAGATTTTTATTACACAAATGAGAACATTACAACATGATGAAGGGAAGAAGGATTCGTTGAGTGGATCCTTGCATCAAGAGCTACCCCTATTTCAATGGTTGAATGATTTGGGTGAAACCAATTATCCTCTGCCTCCAATATGCTAATGCATGTCCCAACCCATCCAAATGATAAAAAAACTAATTTATAAAGTGGAGGGGAGGCTAGGTTACAAATGGTTTCAAGTGTGAATGGGGAAATTCGGACAAATATTTTAATCCAAATTGAACCGCCAATTTGACCACCAAAAAGCATTAATCACTTCTTATTACAAAATGATGACTTGTGAGAAATTGAATCCTATAGCTCCTCCAAAAATGTGGGTCTAATAAAAGAAATAATGAAGAAGTTATGGTCTAAATACAAAACCCATGTCCATTCTGACGAGTCCATCCCACCATTTTAATTAATTTCACATTTACTCCATCCAAATGCACTCTTTAGCTCAATTTTCCTAAATAAAAGTTGTGTAAACTGAAGTTTGAAACACATTTGAAAAAATTTAATTTATAATAATTCATATTAAAATATTTATGTGTGAAATACTACAGTGCATTTTAAAAGCGTAAAACTGGAATTTTCATCAAATTCTCAAATGAATGATCTAATCCCAAATATTTCATAAAAGAATATATTCAGCACAATGTTAGGAAATTATGCAACTTATTATCTACAAAATATTCAACAAAATATTTTTTTATCAAATCCCCCACACTTACCCTTTTTCACTCTTGGGAAAAACCTCATATCATGTAAACATCAATATAAAATCCAAACAAATTTTAGAACACATATCCTTGAGATCCAACAATTAAATACCAAGAAAAAAATATATCTTGAATCATAATAAACATTATTTCAAGTTCTCCATTTATATAATTCAATATATTTCCACTTAATTTATTCTCCCATGCACAAAACACTTACCTCACTATAATTTTCTCTTATCACACAAATGTCAATTTGTTTAGAAATGTCTTCCTCATCCAAACTCATAAAAGTGTCACTATAGGCTTGATAAATTTCTAAATCTACACCCAATATGAGTCAATGACATATTTTTATCATGAGGAATATTTAGGGTTGTTCTGTGGCTTTCGGTTGGTTGGATTAAGATGCGAGAAATTTAGAGTCTGAATGTGGGGGGTGTGACTCTTTTTGAAGAAAAATTGCCTTAATCTAATTTTCACTTAAATATGGTATCCCCTTAAATCCCCATACCATCAATTCAGGTTCATCATCAAGAAAATTAAATTAATATCCACAAAAATCAACATTTCAGCAGTAAAAATGTCAAGATTCTCAAAAATGATTTTCTTGAAATCTTTAGATAAGCATAACTTTCTTTCTCTATTAGAAGCTCTGGAAAGGCACAACATTAGTTATCATAAAAGCACCAGAAAAGACACATATTTCAATATAATGATTTTCTTTATAGAAAACACATATCTTCAGAATTTAATTTTCTTCTTGAAGTATAAAAAATTGTTGTATCACAACACAAGACAGCTTCCCTCGCACTTAAGTACAACTTGATTATGTAATTTCACTTCAAGAGTCAGTTGGATAGGGAAAATTGGATTTTAATGTGGCAAAACTAACAAGATTCTAATGGATTATAAGGGATAAAAGGATTAAATTTTCAAGTTACACCATTATAGAAAAATGATTCTTTGAAATATGGGATTTAATACAAAACAAATGCCTCAATCATTTAAAACATAAGTACATAAAACCCAACTTTTTTGAGTGGAATAAATCAAATTTGGGTTAAATCAAGCATGGTTTGTTTCTATAAAGAAATGTAGTCAATGTGAATAATATGAAGAGAATGGTTCAATACCCTCACCGGAAAGTGATTTCAAATATAAAGATAGTGGCATGTGGCATGAGATTCAAAATTCAGAGTACTTTTCATTAAATTACTAAATATTTGAACATGAAACAGAGTTATTTTCAGTATTCATTTAAGCTTGGTTTCATGGGAAAAATTATTTCACTTGTTGATATGGATTTCAAAATTTTTATGAGAATCATTTCAGATCAAAAATTTTGAAAACAAACAAAAAATTGAAAAATAAACACCCAAAATTTGAAAAACAATTTCTTTTGAAAATCATTGTAAAACATGAAAACAATTGAAATTACTAAACTAAAAGGTTCCCTCTCCCACACATAAAATATGGCATTGTTCTCAATGTGAACCCTTTAGATGATATATGCACATGAAATGTTTAATTTTAAATAGGACAAAGAATATAAAAGTGAAAGTGTTAGGAACAGCATGATATGCACAAGTGATGATGGGGTCATACAGTGTGATGAAATCCACTACATCAGTATGATATCCGTCAATGTATTTCTTCAAACGTTGCCCACTGACTGTAAAGATCCTTTTATTTTCCACTTTTTTTATCTCAAATGCACCATAATGAAAAACATTAGTCAAAACATAAGGACATAACTACCTGGAACACAACTTACCAGCCATCAGCTTCAGTCATGAACTATAGAGCAAGACTTTCTCTCCAATATGAAATTATATTTTCTAGATCATTCTGTCATGAGCTGCTTATGATATTTCCATGTAGAGCCTTGAGTTCTCATATGAAGACAATCGAATATCCTCAATCTCTTGAATTTACAGCATCATTTGGATTCTAGCTTGGGCCAAATCCAGGTTTAATTTCTTTATATCCCAATAAGCTTGATTCGCAACTTCCACTGGGAGATGGGACGCTTTCCAAAAAACAATCTGAAATGGGGATATACCGATGGGAGTTTCGTATGATTCTCTATATACCCATAGCGCATCATCCAACCGCTTTCTCCAATCATTCATATTTTTCTGTATTGTTTTATCTAAAATCTGTTTCAACTCACCATTTGAAATCTCAGCCTGACCATTATTTTGAGGTTGGTATGGTGTTGATGTTTTGTGTATCACCCCATACTTCCGAAGTAGGGAATCCAAATTCCAATTTCATAAGTGTTTACTTTGGTCACAGATGATGGCATTCGGTACTCCAAACCTGAAAAACATTTATGCTTTCACAAAGTCCACAACAACATGAGAATCATCAGTCCTGGTGGCCTTAGCCTCCACCCATTTTCTTACATAATCAGCGGCGACTAAAATATATAGGAAACCAAATTAACTAGGAAAAGGACCCATAAAATTGATGCCCCATAAAAAAATTTCATAGAATAGAATGGGTTGTTGGGGAATCTCGTGTCTCCTAGAAATGTTTCACGTGTGCTGGAAATGTGAGCACGACTAACAAAACACATGGGAATCATGGAATAAGCTAGGACAATATAATCCAAAGTCCAAAACATTCCTAGATGTCTGTTGGGTTCCAAAATGTCCACCAAAAGCAAGTGTATGATAGAATTGCAGAATAGACTCAAACTCATGATCAGGAACACACCTCCTAATAACTTGGTCACTCCACATGTGCCATAAGTAGGGATCATCCCACACATAAAATATAAACTCACTCTTTAACTTTTGGACTTGATGTTTCATTAAATTTTCAGGGATTTTGGATGCAATATGGTAGTTCACTAAATCCGCATACTAAGGATGCATACCTAAGATGGAATATAGATTTTCATCAGGGAAAGTTTCCCAAAGTGGTACCTCGTCCAATGTGTCATCCTTTACTGTGTGAGTAAGCCTACTCATGTGGTATTCCACCTAGTTTTCTGACCCATTTTTGTCCTTTATCTCATTGTAAAATTCCTACATTATGAGAATCAATCGGATTATCCTGAGATTTGTGTCTGGCTTCTTCACGAGGTACCTTAAAGCTGCATGGTCATAAAAAACAACTACTTTAGAGCCCAATAAATATGAATAGAATTTATCTAAAGTGAATATAATGGCAAGAAAATCCTTTTCTTTTGTTGAGTATTTTGATTGGGCAGAATCGAGTGTCCTCGATGCATAGGCAATCACATGTGAACTTCCCTCCACCATCTGAGATAAGATATTTCCAACTGCAAAGTTGGAGGTGTCACACATAATCTCAAAATAAATCTCCCACCATGGGGGATGTATGATCGGTGGAGTGGTCAAAAACTTCTTTAACTCATCAATGGAAGTCCTTGAAGAATCATTAAAAAAATCAGAATCCTTTTGAATTAATCGTGACATAGGAAGAGAAATCTTGCTAAAATATTTGATTAAGCACTGATAAAATCCTGCATGGCCTATGAAAGATCTAACATCACACACACATGAAGGATATGGTATGGATGAAATAATATCTACCTTAGATCTATCAACTTTTATCCCATGTTTTGACATCGTATTCCCTAAGACAATTCAATGTTATACCATCAAATGAAACTTTTCAAAGTTCAAGACCATATTCTTCTCAATACAACAATTCAACACCTATCCCAAACTACTTAGACATTAATCAAATTAAGACCCATACACTATAAAATAATCCATGAATACCTCTATACAGGTCTCAATAAAAACAGAAAAAACTCACCATGCATCTCTGGGAGGTACCTGGGGCGTTGCAAAGTCCAAACGGCATCCTTCGGTAGGCAAACATGCTAAAGGGACAAGTGAATGCAGTCTTCTTCTGATCCTCTAGAGCTATAGGAACCCTAAAATATCCATAAAATCCATCTAAGAAACAATACTGTGTATTCCCAGCTAGTCTCTCAATCATCTGATCAATAAATAGGAGGGGGAAATGGGCTTTGCGAGTGAACGGGTTTAGATTACTATAATCAATACACGCACACCAATTTTTTGTACCCTCATTGGAAATAACTCCTCTTTATCATTTTTTACAACTATAACACCACTTTTATTAGGCACAACCTAAATAAAACTCACCCACTGGGAATCTAAAATGGGATAGATTATATCTTCCTCGAGCAATTTTTCAACCTCTTTATTAACAACCTCCAAAAATGTTGGATTGAGTCAACTTTTTGGATTCCTAACCGGTTTAGCCCCATCCTCCAAAATAATACTATGTATGAGAATAGAGGGGTTAATTCCTAATATGTCAACAAAGTTCCACCTAATTTCCTTGATGTTCTCCCTCAAAATATTCAAAAAAAATTCTTCATGTTCAAAAGGGAGAATGTTAGTAATGATAACAGGTAATTATTCACCACTTAACAAGTATGCTTGTATGAGATTTGGTGGCAATGGCTTGAGGTCCAGTGTCGGGGGTGTACGGATGGAGACATAGAAGGAACTGAAATATGTACACAAAGAGCATGAGTATCAGAATGTACATCATCAAAATCAGAGAATTAAGCATCAAATACATTAGCATACTCAATAGCCATGTCATAATTATAGTTCACATGATCAAAATCAGAATATGATTCCATTTCAAAATCAAATCCAAGAGAGTATTGTTCATTAGAAATAGGTGTGGATGTACTCTTAGATATCAAACTAGAACTAATACTCATAATCTCTCTAGGAATAGAACAATCAAATTCCTTGGTGATTTTATTTAGTGGTTCAAAATGGGATATAAGAAATTTGGAATGATCCTCTGAGGGGTACTTCATGGAATCCTTAACATTAAATATCACAACTTCATCCCCAAATTCCTTGGAAAGTGTACCCTCATTAACATTTATGATTTTGTTTTTGCAGTTTTCAGGAAGGGTCTACCTAAGATAATGGGGGAATGAGAACTTACCTGATCATCCTCCATGTTAAGAATGTAAAAATATGTTGGAAATATCATGTTTCTTACCCAAAACAAGTACTTCCTCAAGAACATCCATTGGATATATCATAGCTCTATTTTCCAACTACACCACTACCCTCGTGGGATTCAACTCACCAACCATCAAACAAGAGAATACAGAATGAGGCATCACATTTATGAAAACATCCAAATCACAAAGTTCCTTAGAAAAGTTAAATTCTCTTATGTTGCATGGGATTGTGAATGTCCCTAGATCCTTGCACTTTGTCAGCATTGATAGAGTTTTTGTAAAGAGTGATGACACATTATTTCCAAGATTGATCCTCTCATCTTCCTTGATCCCTCTTTGATTGGTACAATGTTATTTTAAGAATTTCACATACCATAGGATTTTCTAAATGGTTTCAAGTAATGGTATGTTGATCTTTACATGCTTGAATGTATCCAAAACTTCATTTTTCATCGCCTCTTCATCCATCTTCTTGGTTTTTACAATTCTCTTTGGAAATGTAAGGGGTTTAGGAGTAACCTCATAAATCTTTTTCTTACCATTATCTTTCTCCTTGGATTTCCCATCGGTTGGTATGAAATGAGGCTTCTCTAGATTTGGGGTGAAACCCAGCGGAACGATAGGTGAAGATGTATCATTTTTTTGCTTCCCACTTCTCAATGTGATGGAACTAACATTACCCTTAGGATTTGGAGTATGTTTGGAAGGTATATTTAAAGAATTATTACGTACCAGTTCATGGAGGGAATTGGAAATCTAACTCATTTGAGTATTCAACTCCCTCAGCTCTAAACCTTGACTCTTCAGCTACTTCTGTTGATTAAGAAAATTTTGTTTCAAAAGTTCATCAGTATTATAATCTACAATGGGTGGGGGATTCCCTTGTTTTTGTCTTAATGATTCTTGAGACTCAAATCTTCTTTGGGGTTGTTGGAAACCCTGCTGGTAAGGTGGAGGATGCTGGAACATTTGTTGTTGTCCAAAGCATGACAACATGTCTGATTGATCTTTCCACCCTTGGTTGTATTATGGTGCAAATAAATCAAGATTCTTTTGGGGATATAGTTGTTTTTTCTGTTAATATTTTACCCCAAGAAACACTGCTCCTCAATATTCTTTCTCTTGTAGTTGTGGGCAACAGTCTGTTGGGTGGCTTGTCTCAATAAAAATTCCACAAGGCCTTGAAGGAGGGGGTTGGGATGTCTTTTTTTCCAAAGAAATATGCCTCACCATAGTTGTCAATTCTTAAAACATGGTATCAATCAAATGACATTTAAGAGAGGATGAACTTACCTAATGTACTCCCCCGACATATGGTGTACCTCGATCTCAAAATTTTTTGGGAGCTTTAGGCTATTTTGTTGGTAAACACATGTGAAGCTACTGGTGTCTTGTCCACCAATGCTCCTCTAGATACATCATCCACCATGCTCATCTCTATAGGTGTGTGTCCTTCATATAATTATTGGATGAGGAGTTTCTCACTGATTTGTTGATGTGGGAATCCTGCGCACAACTTCTTTAATCGCTCCCAATACTCATACATTAACTCCTATAGGGCTTGCTTGATCCTTGAGATCTCCTTTCAAATAGATTTGTTTCTAGAATCAGGAAAAAATCTCTTCAAGAAAATATTTTTCAAATCATTCCAAAAATTTACATATTCAGGTTTTAAATAATACATCCAATTTTTTGCAAATCTATCAAATGAGAATGGGAATGATCTTAGTTTGATTTGATATTCAGAAAACTTTTTGTGTTTTAGGTTTGAGAAAACCACATATTATACATTCAAATGTTTTTTTGGATTCTCACCAGATAATCCATGAAACTTTGTATGAAGATAAATTTACCCAGATTTTAGTTCAAAGTCGAATTCAAGATTAGGTTATGTAATAAATTTTGGTTGATATTTAATATTAGGTGTATCCAATTCTCGAATAGTTCTATTAAGTTCATTTACATTATTTTCATACACTATTTCTTGTTTTATGTTGTAATTATAAGTGGTTCCAATTTCAACGTTCTTGTAGTGGAAAAATTCTCCAACTGTTTGAATGTTGAAATGTCCTGTTGACTGAGAATGTATGATTCGAGCCGTAAGGTTGCGTTCAATCTCAGGGTCATGATCTAAGAGATCATCAGTATTATTTTCTATCATAAATCAAATAAAAATGGAAAGAAGTAAAGTGGAACATAGTAAAATAAAAATGATAAGTTTGAGTTGATGGTCCAAAAAGAAGTAGAAGAAAATAAAAGAAGAAGAAAAAAATTCAGATTGGGTAATGATGGAAGAAAGAGGAGAGGAAGAGAGTAAAATTTAAAATAAAATAAATACCTATAATTGGTTGAAATAAGTACTTGCATCCTCGTAAATTACACCAATTTTAATGGCACTGCCATGGGCTCTTTCAAATGATGTTCAATTTTGGGTTACTTAGGTGTAGTAGAGTGGCTAACTAAGGTCTTCTCTCAAAGGTGGAAGAAAATTATAACAACTTATTAAAGGTATTCTAAAAATAAAATAAAAGTTAATAAAAACACTACTTATAAGGATGAGTGGTTGTTTATCATTTATAATACTAGAATGATTTTGCTGGAAGAAGATTGCATTTTTTTTGTTTTTATTTTTGAAATGAGGTTCGATTAAAAATACACAATAAGAAGATGTTTTTTATACAATATTTAAAAGGTGTAATAAATATTAATCTACCTATTCACTCAATTATTTTTCATTATCATTCAAATAATCATTAACTTAATTATAATCCCTTCATTTTTAAAATATCGAGACCTATGAGAATTAAAATTACTAAAAATATGAAGTAAATTTAACCCTAGGCTAACTTTAGAACATGCAATTATCGCACCCTACATTGATTGATGTTCCAATGTTTACTTATGTTTAGTGTTAATTTAAGGAAAATATCCATTCTAGAGAATGAGGATGAATTTGTTTTAGGGAATATATTTTAACTCTACAAACGTTTCTCGTGGGATCTTATATTACAAATTAAGTTTGCGCTCTCTAATTCTTAAACAAAACCTCGACCTCGTGTGTTTTTGCATTAATTGTTCAATTTCTTTCTCAGTTTATTATAATTTAAGAACAAAATTCATGGATCATATTATTTGAATTAAAGAAACACAATGATTCAAAATAATTAAATTAATAGGGTAGAAGATAGATCGATCACTAGAAAACTACTCTTTCATGGGCGGTGTGGTCATCATGGAGATGTTTTGCATGTGCAAAGGATTGAAATGGTATAACCCAATATAGTCTCCAGTCTTGATTCCAAAACAATTATAAATATTATTTTAATAATAAATTTGAACAAAATGTAAGAAAAGATAAGAAATAAAATAAGAACAAATAAGTTTATTACCAAAATGAAAACATTACAATATGATGAAGAGAAGAAGGCTTTGATGAGGCGATCATTGCTTCAAGATCTACCCCTCTTATGATGGTTGGATAATTTAGGTTAAACCAATTCTATTATGCCTCCAATATTATAATTCACGTCCCAACCCATCCAAATGGGAAAAACACTAATTTATATAGTGGAGGGGAGGCTAGGTTACATGTGGATTCAAGTGTGAATGGGGAAATTCAGTCAAATATTTTAATCCTACTTGCACCTCCAATTTATCCACAAAAATTAATTAGTAATATCTTCTTCCATAAGGCCTATTAGTGTGAAATTTAATCCTAGAGTGCCTCTTAAAATATGGTCCTACTCCAAGAACAGATGAAGATGTTATGTCCCAAATATAGAACTCATGTCTATTCTAGCGAGCCATGCCCAGCATTGACTTAATGGCCCATTTACGCCATCCAAATTCACTTTTTAGCTCTAGTTTCCTAAATACAAGTTGTAAAAAATTAAGTGGGGAACACTATTAAAAAATTGTAAGTTAAAATATGTCATACTAAAATATTTATCTGTGAAATACTACAGTGAATTTTGAAAGGGTAAAACTAGAATTTTCATCAAATTTTCAAAAGAATGATCTAATCCCAAATATTTGATAAATTAATATAGACAGCACAATTTGAGGAAAATATTTCATTTATAATCAATAAAATATTCAAAAAAATAGTGTTTTATCATATGGTTTTTTCTTCATCTCTCTTTACTATGTATCATACGGGATGGGTATGATGATGTTTCCTTCAAGGATGGATGAAACCAAACCTTAACAAATATAATAAATGGTTTGTAAAGAATTAAGGGGTGTGTTTGAGGATGATTTTGTACTCTTTTATCTTTACTTATATGTTTTATATTATATGGGATTATGTCCACTGAAAATTGTGGTTGTTGGTGGTCCATTATTGCACACTAATGAACATCTGTTTTCTAGATAATTTGGAGATGATTGAATTGATATAACATGGAAATTAGTATATCATGTAAACTAGGTTGATTAAATGGGTGTCCAGTGTAGAAGGATCCTTGTGTGATCACCCGGGTTAACCAAACGGAAAGAAGGAACAAGATGAATGGTGTGTTAGAATCTAAAACCCCCCTTGTTATTTATTTGTAACATGTGTGGTTGTGCTACTTGATGTTTGTGGGCTGAAGTTGATGGGGATGGGATCCACTGTTGTGCAGTTATTGGTTTGTGGTTCTGAGGCCATGTGGGGATGTATGTTGGAGCTTGGGATGATTCCAATACTTTAAGGGATCTCACTGATCTCTTTTGTTGTTGGGACATTACAAGAGAACCAGGTTTGAATGTGTATATTGTTATTTGGTTGTTTTCCCTTTCTTTGATTGTGGATATGCCTATTAGTTTCTTGGTAGTGAAGAATTATTTGAATGGAATTACATGAATATGATAACAAGAGTGGGTTTAACGGGGAATTGTTTTCCAGGAATGAGGTGTGCTCTGGTTGTTGATTTTGTGCCTCTATATGAATGAATAGTAGTGATGGTGTTTGTGTATGGGCTGGTTTGGAACGCTAAGGTTGGAATGACTACTTGTTTACATATATGTATAATTTAGTTCTTATGTATCATATTTTATCCCCACCCAAGTTTTGAAAATTGACCCGAACACCCCTATGTCATGGCGGAGGGTGTTCTTCCCAACACTCCTATGAGTGGCTGGTTATTAGCTCCTTTTTTGCTCTCTTTCCTGAGTAGGCAAAGAATCTTCATATATTCTGTGATGACCTGATGTCTATGATAGCCCAGGGTTAATTAGGCAGGGTAGTTGTGGTGGTTTTCCTAGGTGTGTGAGGGAATGTTGTTTCCCAAGTGTCTTTAGGATGAGGCCTAGGTGTCTTTAGGCATGGTAGTAGTTATTTGGGCCCTGGTGTCTTCAGGCGTAGTAGTAGTTGTCATGGACCAGGTGTCTGTGGGTGTGGTTACATGTGATTTTTGTGGCCTAGGTGTTTGTGGGTAGGATGAGTGGTTGTGCTTACCAAAGTGTGTGTGGTTAGGGTATGGTAATGGGACTGCGGTGAGAATGGTGGGGGAGGTCTGACATATAGGATGTTTTCATTAACCAGTGGCAAAGTGGTGTGGGTTACCCAAACATTGATACCTTATTACTATTTCCTTACATTACAATCATTATTTGGGGAGTGTGACTTGGTGAGGTTTGGGTGGACAGTTTCCTTGCTAGGTGCCTTGGTTATCTCCTTTTCTCACGGGGAATTAGAATGCATCCCCACTTGTGCACGAGATATATTTTTTCCCCTACTAAGTATACCAGTATACTCACCCTATGTATATAAGACTACTTTCAGGATTCTAGGAGGACTTTGAGGACCGTGTTGGGCCCTACTAGTTCAGACGTTGGGGTTATTGATGTTTCTTCTTTCTTTTCTTTTAGTACTTTCCTTTGGAGTTTCTGTTTTTGGTAGAAATAATTATTGGAACATGCATTTGGGAATGAATTGATTTGGATTTACTTTTAATTCCAGTTTAGGTGTGGTATGGTATTTACTACCTTATATCTAGATCCTACTGAATAAAAATGGTAATTCCTTTTATATTGTGTGTGATTCTATACCCTTGGTGTTAGTCGCCACTCTGGGACCTATTGAAGGCAGATCTCAGGGGTCATTATCTCTCCATTAACATGATCAAGGGAGGTTCTTTCAATCTGTTGTCCCTTCCCTCATCTCTGTAAAGGTGGGTTGTGACAATATGTATTGTGGAATGTGGAAAGTGGTTGGGATATAGTGAATGTGGTTTTAGAAATTTCTTTTTTCTATATCGTTTATCCGGTTTTGATTTAATGTTTTACTTTTGATTGTGGATGTTTATATGTTTCATTATTTTCATTTTTATTCCATTTGTTTATCCTTGAATAAATGTTTTTTTATTATTCCATATTTCTTTGGTTAATGAATATTTTTCATATTTTCTTCATTTCCTATTAATATACAAGTTTGAAATCATCCCCATGGATAATTAATGGCACATAGGAACTTGTTTCCATCCCATAGGACCAATATTTCCTTTTGGAACATGGGGAAGATCAAATCAAGTGTAGTTTTAGGCGGAAGACCAGTCAGATTCATTAAATAATGAAAAAAATATAAATGGTATTGAATTTATACACACCATGTATTGTAAAAGTAGTCATATAACAAAATATAAAATAATTATATAATATATTAGTGTAAGGATTTATAAAAAAATTAATTATTTAAAGGAGATAAAATGAATAATACTTAGTGAAATTTTAATCTTGTCCCACCAATGGATATGATTGTTTTAAAAGTTGTCATCATTTTAAGGGGAGAAAAATTAAAATAATTACTTATCAAAGGATAGTCAAACATAATACCCATAAAAACTGATTTCATTACATATATAATTTCCTCATTATCAAAATTGAGCTTAAATTGGATAAATATGTTATAGAAGGAAAAACATATTTGATGAAATTTCAAATATAATTATTTAAAATTAACAATAAAGGCATTATGATTTGTGTTCTAGAGAAAAAATACACAAGAAACCAAATTCTAATAAAAATAACAATGAATAGAATTATATATATAGAAATTACAATAAGGTTTCATTGGAAATGTAATCATTAATTCATGATTCAATTGAAAAAAATATAAAAAATCATTAATAATATTTAGTTTATTTTCTTATGATTGGAACACTAAATATTACATATCATGAAAAAGGATAACATGGGACACATGAATCATAAAATAAAATCATTTTATGTAATAAGTCGGATAGTATTTAATTATTCAAAAATATACTCAACATTATTAGGATTTTAAAGGACTTCAATTGGAATTCATAACATCTTATACTTGATATATCCAAATACATTATTCTAAAGTCACTTTTTTCCATTTTTATTATTTTTAATAAATTAAAACACAATATATTATTCAAATTTTGATGAAATGTATTCAAAATGTTGTTTAATTTATAGTAGGATATTAGAGGACTGAGATTGAGTTTCATGATGTTGGTCTATAGAATGGTAAAAGTTTTGTTATAAAAGAATAGAATAGAGGATTTGTGGAGTGCCCGCTTATATTTAAACATATGAAATAGAATGAGGGGAAATGGGTAAAAAAATAAATGAAAGGGTATTAGAAAATTATGTATCATAAATACCTTAAGGGTGTCAGGAGATTCTAGGTAGAGTCTAGGCCAGGAATCACTATTATGCATTTTAAATTTTAAATTTTAATTATATATAATACCAAAAGTATATTACATAATAGTTGTAAATATATATTATAGTTAAAAAATGATTTATTGGTAGATGGTGAGAAACGTATGCATTTTATTTATCAGGTAAAGGGTTTCTAAAACATGGGCTTCAATGTAGTGGGTTACATTAAATCCTATTTATAACAAATAATTATTTTAAAATTTTCATCATGTTTTCCTATTATCTAAAAGGAGGTGATATTGTAAAGAATATTTCATACTTATTATTGATATAATTTGTTCAAGAAAACATCTTATAATCAATTAGAGTCAATAACACACATGATCTTAATAAAATGGAAAAAGTAATCATGTTCTATATATATAAATTTTAACCACAATATTTGTTAATTAATGAGGGTAGAGGTACACAATACCCAAACCTGGAGGATTTTCTATAAAAACCCATGTTTTTATAATTTTTGTGAATAAATTAAAATTCTTTAATTTTCTTTATTGCAGACTACACAATGTTATGTTTTATTTATATAGAATGCAATGTTAATCTTGTGCTGTAAGAAATAGTAGGATTCTATTTCCGTACAAGAAACACTAGGTTTGGATTATGTTACACACACTACCAATATTGTGTAGTGTACATTTCACACCATGGTAAGATTGTGTAACATGATACAATAATCATAGCTTATGTTACACACAACACTGAGTTTGGACAAAATGTGACATATTATTATAGTTATCACTTATCTTGTTGAATGAATTGTATAAAATAGATTATATAAATTATGAAAATAATTTTTATTCATATTTAAAAATGAAATCTTTAGTAACCAATAATTTTTAAATTAATTTACGACCTATATGAAAATAATGAAATTTCATTTTCTAAAAAAAATTAACGAAATAATATATTTTATCTCAATAAATTAAAAAAACATCTTTTGATGAATGATTTTCATGAAATATATTTATATATATTATATTTAATCATCTAATTAACAATCATCATATGTGTTTCCATGATATTAGAGAAGAATAAATCAAATTTTTTGAATAAATTGATATATTTTTGGAAAAAGTATTTTTGCTTCCTTTTAATGGTGCACTTATTTTAAAACTAATGTTTGACACATTTAAATATTATATTATTAAAAATAAAACTTTTTCTTTAATTATGTCATCAAATATTTTTAGGCATTGTTTTTTTGATTTTCCTAAATATTTTCAGTTTTGGATGTATACCGAAAAATACTGAATTTTAATTGAAAACTAAATTGTCATTTAAATTATTTAAATGCATAAATTTTATTTTAAATATTTTAATGTATAATTATTTCTGATTAAAATCTATATATCAAATTTAGGATTTTGGAATCAGTTTTTATTGAAATTGGATATAAAAATATTTCATTTATCTAAACTTTTTCAGTTTAAAAATATGTTGTTCGGTCACATCTACAGGGTTAATTTTAAATTAATTTCGAAGGATTATATAAATTAAATTTTTATAAATGGATTAGAAATTAATAATCATCATAATTTATAATTTCTAATATTCCAAACTAAATTTTTGACCAAAGTGATTAGTGAAAATAATTAAAATCAATCATGGAAACTAAGAGAAAAATGATTTTACTAGGGGATAAAAATTCAATTTAAGTGGAAAAATGACCTATAAATCTATTAAAACCTCATTTTATGGAAATATTTATACCTTATACATTATTTTATCTATATTAGTACATTATTGGAGCCATATAAAGTTGGAAAATATTCTAATGGAATTATCCCTTTAAAAACATTGGTGGAAATCTCATCTAGACCAACAGTTCTTTCCCAATGGTTTGAGAAAACCATTGGAATAAAGAACCTATAAAAATAGTTCTATGAAACCATTGGTATAGATTAACATATGTTGGTTTACCCAGTAGTTTATTAGGAACTATTGGAAAAACCTCTTCAATACCCAAGGGTTTATAATAACTGTTGAGATATACCAACTTAAAATGCATCGACCCTCCTCCCATCCTCACTTCCCCTCACATCGCACCCCACTTCATCAACCCTACAATACTGCTCCTCTCCATCCTGACTCCCCCTCACTACCACTCCCATCCGGAATCCCCTTTACTGCTGCTCTCATCCCCCTCACCATTACTCGCTCACCGCTCCCCTCTCACTACATGTCTCTCCCTAATCGCCCATTCCTGACCACCATCGCTCACACATCCCCCTATTCATCCTCCTCTAATAGAAAATCCCCTCTGAGCTCGCACTTCCCCCTAGGTTGAACTTTCCCTCACCCAATACAATTTTTCCCTAAGTCGATCTTTCCCTCACCCGGCGTGAATATTCTCTAGGTTGAGTTTTCCCTCACCCAATGTGAATCCCCCCTAGGTCAAGCATCCCCTCTTGTCAGGAATCCCACCTAGGTCAAGGATCCCCTCTGGTCAACCATCCACTTCTACTGGTCTTCTTTGGTAGTGAGTCCCTAATCCTCTACTGATAGGTTTAATTGATTCATTGTTGAGTTTGAGTTTTTTCATTCATTTATATCATTTCATATAGTTTCATTTATCTATGATATATTATTGATTTTGGTTTTCTCAAAAAATTAAAACATTTAACATTGTAGTGTTCATATATATAAATCAATCAATGTTCAGATAAAAGAAACCACAAGAACACTATTTCTTTTCAATTTAGGTGAAATGTATATGATGTGTTTCTAGTTTCACAAATAATATCATATTCTATGTTAAATCATATTGATCTCATAAAAATGTTTAGAATATACTATGTGTAGAATTATTCATATCATTTATTCTTTTTGGATGTAGTTTTCATGTTAATGGAGTGTTAAAATTTTCAACTGAAAATGTTATCTAATGAATACTGTTTTAATATATACATGATGCATGTGACAAGAAATTGGTTTATGGATAAATTTGTGGTTATTTTTGTATTCACGTATAGTTGAATGGGTAACCTTATTTTATTAAATTAAAAAGTGTTATCTAGATGTAAATATCCTTATAAATATGGAATTTACTCATGGGAAATGTGTTGTAATATTTATAGAGATGCGATTAACAAGAATATATTTTGTAATTTTCTCTATGTTGATTTTTTCAATAGAATAAAAACCTAATATGTTGGATTCATTTTGAAAAATTAGTTTCCTTCAAAAATATATATATATGTGATGTTCTTCTTATGTCAACTTTCCATTTGATTGTTGTTTTATATCAATAAGTTTGGTAATAATGTGGGGTTTTCAACTTCTAAGTTATAACACTGACTAAGGATTTCTTCTCAACACTGGAGAACTTTTCTTTTTTGGCTCAAAAATGTATTATTTTCTTTTCTCTTTCTTATTTCTCACATTCTAAACATGTTTATGTTAAGGAAACATGGTTTTATATTCTTTCACATGTTAATTGTTGTTTGAAAATTACATATTCCCTTGAGCAATTAGATAAATCTCAATGTTTACTATTTTTTTGGTGTATCTTTTTATAACTCATCAAATTATATGATCAAACATTCTTTCATATCATGTTCAACATTCTTCATAGTTTTGGATCCCTTTATATCAAATGATTTAGAACATGATAACATTGTCTCTTTTCCCTGACCACTAATCAAATTTTATGGACTAGGAATCAAATTTATACAAATGATAGCTCCATGAACAACATTATTACACCTTCAAAAAACATTTTCAACTGATTTGGATTTTCCTTAGGAAATCTCCTAGGATCTTCTTTATAAATTGAAACTATTAATCCAATTATACTATCTCTTTCATGGATGGTTTCCATTTTCAGTTCAAATTTTATATGATAAATATTGTTGATCATTATTTATATAATTTACCCTTATCTAACATCGATCCTTTTTTTTGGGAATATCATGGTTCTTTTGGGTCCACCTCAGATGTGATTTGGAATCAGCTACTAAAGGTAAATAAGTTTGGATCATCATGGTTCATCTGCCACCATTTTCCACCATTTGAGGTTGGTTTATTCCTTCGTCTATTTTTGGCCCAATTTAAGTGGGGGATTTTGTGAATAATGTGACCATGCCAAATATATATTCGGTATATTTCATGAATAATATTAATTTAAATCTTACACCTATTATGATTTTTTTATATGATATCATTCATTTCTATATATTTTTTACTCCATATATGGAACTAATGAATATAATTATTAATATGGATTAACTGATTATTATTAATTTAATGATCAAATAGAACCCAAATGAATTAAAATTTCCAATATAATATAATGAAAAACAAGAAAAACTAAATCTAATGGAAATTTCCCAAACATACGTGTATCGAAAAAAACCAAACTAAGCTCAAACATGATCCAAACTGATTACATAGAATTAATAAAAAGAGTAATTGTTTATTAGTAAGAATGTACAATTTGATAGTATCATTTTGAAACATGGATTTTTTACCCTTTTCTTGCAGGATCATGATTTGACCTATGGGGATTTGTGGTTTTTATATGTTGGGCGATGACGTGTATAGTCACGAGAGAGATGTATGTTTCAGTTTGGTTCTTATTTAATTTTCTTTATCACATTGTCCACCTAGGTATTTTACTACTTTCTATGGAAAGATGGTAGTTATATTCTGTGAAGGGGTTTAGATTGATTCTGTCCACCAGCTTTGATCCGAGATGAGATTATATGGTTACTACTTGTCTCACACCTTGTGTAATTGGGTCTTTCTATGTTTTTGACTCCATGTTATGTTTTTGGTTGGGTGTTTGATCATTTTGTGTTGGTTCGGGTGGATTTGGTTCTCTGCTTCCAATTTAGGTAAGTCTTTAATTTTTTCTACTGGTTTCTCATAGGTTATTTAGCATCCTTTAGGTTTTTAGGGTTCCTAATATACTTTGTGTTGTGCGTTGATCCCTGCACATTGGTTTCAAGTCACCATGTTATGGGTGACTCGCCTGCGTGTACATAAGTAAGTATGTATATGAATGTGTGTTACCTAGATATGCATATAGTCATCCATGGTAGTTATTATACATGTTTGGGGATAGGTATTCCCATGTATATATGTATATATATAAATTCATATGCTGGTGCGTGGAGACTGGTATATTCATATAAGCATATGTTCAAAGATTCCCTTGCACATGCTCATGTCCATGAGGGTGTGTGCATAGGGGCTAGGTGTCCATGAATGTGTGTGATGGTGCATATACCCAGTGGGGAAGCATCAAATTTTAGTTAAAAATCTCCAAGAGCTGAAGTGGATGACATTGTTCTACCTTGAGGTAAGGTCCCTCTTCTAGCCTCTTTATGTCAAGAATACTTTAAATTGAATTTATCTTCTTCCTTAATTCTGCTTAATTATATAGAATTTCATATCTTGAATAACTGTAATTTAATATAATTCTTTCATTTGATAAATAAAGTCAATTTTTTATAATAAAAACCCTCCAACGGAGGTTTGCTTCATGTGAAAACTCAATGTGATGGTTATTTTAATCTTTTTTCTTAATTTATTGCATTTGATTTGTGCTGAATGAGTTTTAGAATAAATTTTAAATATAATTAAATGAATTTTATGATAAATAAATTCCATGATTTTATAATGAAACCCCTCCAACGGAGGTGTCCTAACTTCTAAACCAAAGTGTAGTGATATTTATTTGTATCATATTTAGATATGGATTGTGTTTTCCAGATGTATCTTGTTAGTGTTTGTTTTGTGTATTGTTAGTTTTTTCATTGAATAATATAAATTGGATTATTATACCCATTTATCTCAAATAACCCTGCTTGAGTGGGCATACTCCTTGACCATGACGCTTTCATTTTCACCCCATGAATATTATAAATTAAATTTCCTTATTTAAGTGATGTGAATGAATTTGTAAATGGTTTGTGTAGGGTGTATGATTCTATTTCTTTGTCTCGTTTCCCTTTAGACATTAGGTCATTGTGATGCACTCTACATCCTTTTGGTGATCCATTATTATAGCATATTAAAAATATAATTTGTTCTACCATTTCCGTTGTGACCTTATCTTATAGTGAAACCCATTTGTGGTGTTCTCCTAGCCTCTTGGCCACCCCTTTTGGTGTTTACCTCATCCCATATATTAAAAAACACTAATGGTGTCATTGTTTAATATCTGTCTGGCTTATGGTGCTCCCCACCATAAGATTCATCTTACCACCACCAATTCATATGACTTAGTGCCTCCTCCTTAGAATATTCATATTGAAACATTTCTCCTCTATTATAATGAGAAGAATTATAATGGGGACACTCACTAATGTAACTCTTATCACTGTTGTGGACCTATGTATAGAGAAGTATATAAAGATGCTAGAGATATCCTATTGTAATTTCACATAGAATTTTTGGAAATCTGGGTGTTTTTGTGTATCATGATTTTTTAGTGGAGAAAAATGGCTAAGTGGTAATGGTGTCTGACATTTTGGAGGGAATATTTCATAAAGAAGTATTGTTTCATGCCTTGGTGTGAAGGTCAAACTTATTTTTATTGGAACCAAAATTCAAAATTTCTTATCTTTTTTATGAGGTTCTGGAAGGAAAGTTTAATTTTATTTATGACACAGATATTCAATTAGAGATTTAAAAGTATGTCAAAGTTAAGGACAATGTGTAGAATTAAAATGGAGGTATTACTGCAAGATATTAGGATATTTTAAGTGGTGGATTTAAGAGTAGATATTTTTAGAGTATGTGGGTGGGTAGTTAATAGATTTCAATGGATGATTATCTAAAACATGAAGAAGATAATGGAAAACTACATTGACTTTGACCAAATATCTTGGAGTATTGTTTAGTATATTTATTTTAATTCAAAAACATGTTGTTTTTCATGAACACTTCGAGAAGAAAGAGAATATTATAGATTATTAGTGCGATCCACAGAATTCATAGTTGTGCGAGAAAGCGGCTAGAATATATATATATTTCATGAGTTTTTTATGATATGGGGAGATATCTAACCAACATTGCAACATCATGTTAATAAACAAATAATAAAGGAAGGACAGACCTAATCTATATTGATATATTTGTTTCAAAGAGGAAAAAAGGTAAGAAAAAGATGGTGATCATGGAAACAATTTTATTGTGAATAGATCTTGGTTTCCTTTGAAGATAGAAGTTTACCATTATTTCATTTCAAGTGAATATTAAGACTTAACCCCCACAAATGTGGTGTTGGTCTATCTCATTTAAAATAAGGGTGAAGCAAGCATTAAAGATTATTGATCATCTATTTGGAATCAAAGGTGAATGGTTGTCAATGACCCATGTTAGTTTAAATAAGACTATCATGTATTTAAATACATCTTTTATCCCTTGAATTTCATACCAAATGTGGTTTCCATCCAACTGAATCCCATTCTGATTCTGATAGGTACTCAATAGTCTTATAATTATAGACAATAATAAAAAATGGAATGAAAAGTAACAAATAATAAAATTTAAAATAAATGAAATAAAGTAGAAAAATCTCTATAACTTCTTTGAAATTTCATCTCCCTTGAGATATACAATAAATGTTCGGAAATATATTCTCCCCTTACATTATTCTAACAGTATCTTCTTAGCTAAGACGTCTTCTAAACATAATAATTCCTTTTAGGATATGCATTATTCTTATTTTTTAATTAATTAGGAACACAAAAGCATTATCCCCTTGGAAAAATTTCTTCCCCCTTTAGGATGAAATAATTTATCTTCCCATTTACCCCCTTACAGAAACAAAAAAACACATACAACCAATCTCCCGTTGGGTATTATTAAAAATAATCACCATTGAAAAAATAACTCTAGCCACACATGGACCTGTTCCACAGTTTGAATTGGTATACAAATAATAAGAAATAAAATATAATATTGAGTATTCTTCTATTTAATCATGGGAGTCAGTGTGTTAAGAAATAGAGTAACCAATACTATAGTTAAAATTAAATGAAAACAACAAAGGGGGAATGTAAGAAGATATAGAAAATGCAGTGTCTTATTTTATAGTTCATTGGATGATTGAGAGTCCTCAGGTTTGGCTTGGTGAGGATCTCAAATAGATTCTTTAGATTCCAGATAAAAAAAGAGTATCATGAAGTTATATCTTCAATTCAATGGAAAGGATATTGATCTTTGATGTACGTCACTCATCCATAATCATATTTATCAGCATGTGATATCTAATTTGATGATCACTTTCTACATTCAACACTCTCCACCTTCTAATCACATGTGCATGAGGGGGATCCTCTGAAGTAAATATAGCACTACATGCACCCATTGAAGGATAATCATCAAGATTTTTTGGTTCCATGTACTGAATATAACATTGTCTTCAATGTATCTATGTAAAGGGTTATGGATAATCATTAATTAATCTCTCTGCATTAACTCCTAAAAATATCCATTGGAAGAATTTAATTCAAATAAAGACCAATAATGGTGCAAAAATATGACGGTGAATCAAATATGATTGTATCAAAGATCAATAGTAGAAAACTGATGCTTTCACCCCAAGAGGAAGCTCATCTAGAGGTAGCATGAGCTTGGTGGTGGAATGTCTGGATGTAAAATGATCCTAGTGATGGCATGTCTGGTAGTGGAATGAACCTAGAGGTGGTACGTTCGGTGGTGGTTAATCCTTGTGGTATCATATTCTGGTGGTAGAATTCTTTGGTGGTAGAACACTCTAGCAGCAGCACACACTAGTGGTAGGTAATCTCGATGATGAAACACATATAGTGTTAGGAAATGCCTGCTAGTAGAAAGATCTAGTGGTGACACCATTTGAAATAACAATGGATCTTTTCAATACTCAGCCTAATATTCCTTGAAAACTGTCATACTATCATAAAACACTATGTTAATTAGAATCATATGAAACTTTATTTGTGATAATTAAACTAATTAGGTTCCAACAATCTTCCATTTTTGATGATCACTAATCAGATGATTTTATAAACAATGTGTAAAACACAGTTAGGAGAAAATTGAGATGTTTGAAGAGTAAAAGTCTTCTCATAATTCCAAAAATATAATTTTAGATTTATAAAACACAATTATAAATAAAACAAATGTTTTTGAAATTGATTTGGAATCAAAGGTAGGGTATGTAACAGAAAAATATAATTACTTAAATTACATCCAAATAACTACAATATCAAAGGATAAAATCTATATAAAGAAGTTTGTATCCAATAATAAAATACAAATAATTATGGGATAAAAGATAACATTTTAGAGGATAAGGTTGGTGTCATTGGTAAATTACATCACTATTCTTCCCATTTTGGGATTATAAAAACAAGAAATAGTAAATACATAAAGGAATGAGATTAATAATAATAAAGAAACTCCATTAAGGATAGAAGTCATCTATACAAAAAAAATCTCTTTAAATGACTATGGATAATTCAATCACTCTCATCATGGGTGGTGTGATCAGTAGGGTGGTTTCCTTTTCCAGAAGCCGAAGGCACTAAGGTAGAGGTTGTAGGTATAAATGTAAATGTATGAATTTTTTGGGTCATCATAGGTTGGATATTTTAGATAGCTTCAACCGAAGACATACCTAAAGGCTATAATTATAGAGGTAGAGGATCCGAAGAAGAATCAGAGGTGAAGGCTGACTTGGGAATCACCTCTGGAGAGGCCACTATATTTTTGGATACATATAAGAAAGGATTCATATGATTGAAAATGTCTATAATAATTTTTCCTCTACTCTCAATAATACTAAATAAATCATTCTTCTCCTCCATGAATAGCTTGATTATAGTTGTCATCACTTTCACCATGTCAACCTATTCATTGAAAACTCATTCTATAGAATCTGCCTCAATTAGTCATCATGAGATGAATTTACATCACCCATAACTACATGTAGATACTCTTTGACTTTAGACTAGATAGAATCAGCATCAACTAAAGCTTTGGGAGGTGGAGAACTAGATGTAGATGCACCAATAGGAACATTCTCCAATCTCTTTCATAAGGAATCTGTACTGGAAACAAGGAGGTCCTCATTTATTTCATAAAAGATCAAATTGTTTTGATCTCACTATCTAACATTTGATTTCAAATCATAACTTCCATAATATGATAACTCATCTTGGGATGAATATGATATACAACAATCTCAAAAAGGTGTCTAGCATCAGCTTTACTATGTTGAGAGACAAGAGGTTCCTAATAACTCAAAATTCCACTAAAATCTAAAAGAAGTATTTCTCTAAAAAATATAAATATACTACGGAATAAAAATCTGAACGCACTCTAGAAACAACTCTCTCAACTCTAGGTAAAGTAGCCACTACAGGTTATTATTTGGTAGGCACATCAAAGTTAAATGCCTAAAGCTCTCATGTTTGGTCAATATGCTTAACTAATGGTCCCTTGAGATATTTCCCAAATCTAAATGAGATAGTAGGTCCACCATGCTCTGGTGGAATACTATGGTCATCACCATCACTATCTCTATATGAGTCTTGATATGATAGTCCATGAAATTTGAAACGAGAGGGGGGATCACCCTTACATGATACCTCATCCTCTTCCAATGTAAAACCACATTGAGCATCTCTATACTCACCAGCATATTATTCATCAGTTTTAGACTCCTAATAGTCTAAACTGAGATGGAGATAAACTAGTGACTTTTCCCACTCAATATGTGAAGGTACTTCCATATGATTATCATGATGGTGCAGTTTTATAGGTGATTTATAAAACTGTTGAAGGTGCAAGTTACAGTTAAAGGTCCAGGTTTACAAGTGTAAAGTGTTCTTTGGAAGACTATTTGAGGTGTAGATTAACTGGTGTAGGATTAAATGTTTAGATTTTCATGTTTTAAAGGTTGAGAGGTGTGGGTTTTAAAGGTTTATAGGTGCATGTTTACTACTTGAAGTGGGTTTACATGTTTCTTTTATGTCTTCTTCCCACTTCCTCTGCCTAGATTTGATGTTTGTTGGGGAGTAGAGGATATACCAATGGCTCACAGAAACTTTGGTATTCAATATCCTAGGAAACATATGCCAATGGATTACGGAATCTTCAGTATTCAAATTCTGGGAAAAATATTCCAACAGTTCACAAAACTGTTAGTATTCGGTATGGACAACATATATCCCAACGGTTTCATGAAACTGTTGGGATAGAATACATACTGCATGTATACCAACAGTTCAAAACTAATTGGTATATATATATATATTCAAATAGTTTTTATATCTTGGATGGTATGTATACTAATGGTTCTTGAACCTTTGGTACACAAATATACCCACTGTTTAACTTAAACTGTTGGTACAGATTACTTTCTGACCACCTATGCCAACATTTCTCTAGAAATTGTTGGTATAGAGCTACTTAAATTCCCAGCATACCAATGGTTCTGGAAACAATTGGGATAGCCTATCTCAAGGGTTTTAACATCTATCCCAACAGTTCTAAATCGATGGGATTGGTAAAATTTTTTGTAGTGAAAATATTGAAATTTTCCACTCACCTCCCTTAAAAACGACCTCTTACTCTACCACAAACTTCACACACAAAATGAAATATTTATTTAAAAATACATATCCAAATCACATTGAAAATTAACTAAATTCAACATATAAGTCTTAAATTTAAAATAAATCCAACCAAGGGAGTCATTCAAAGAAAACCAAAAAGAGATACCTAAAGAAGAGGTAACACTAATCAACAAATTTTTTTATTTTTCCCTCAAACACAATATATTCTACTAAAATTTTTATTATACAATAAATTCAATATAATATATATTATTTTATTTTATATTTTAAGGTTATTACCAAAAACTAGACACAATTTAGTCAAATGTGTTAGAATATCAATATCCATGTGTACGGCAGACAACCGCCTCATGATATATTGTCATTAATTTTTTCCATTGCTGCATACAAATTTTGGTAATGATGATGGAAATACTATGTATATTTTATATTTATGATATTTATGATATTATAACTCATCTATAATTATTCTAATACAATTAACATCATGCTTTATAATTTTTGGGAATGAGATAATGTCATTCATGTGTACGACCGACTACTTCCTTATGAAATGATGGGATATTTCCGAACATTACATGGAATTTATTAAGGATTTAATAAAAATATTTTATATATATAGCATCAAAATTATTAATAAATGATAATTTCTAATATATTTATATTTATTTTAATCTGAAAAAAATAGAGGCAACATTTCTACATGTGTACGACTCGCCGTCTCTATGAATGGTGTATTTCAATTCCTATTTTTATTTATAAATTATTATTGTAAATACAGTAAAAAAATATATATTATATTAATATCATTTTTATCATTTTGGAGACTATTAAATCATTAATTCATTTATAGGCCCAAAAATATAACAAAATCAATACATATATTAAGACAAAGAAGTTATTACCTAGAGGGTTACATCAACATGGAATTGTTAATAAATAGGTAACGATATACCATAATAAAATAATATTTGGTATGCTATAAATGAAAATGGGTCTATCATAGATTTATAATAAAAGTATATTTATTTTACATGAGTATTTAATGATTAAATTGAATTTTAATACATAAGGTAATATATTTCTGCCTCACTTTTATTATCTGTGAGACAAAAATCCATATTTACCACTTATTTCTTGTATTTGGTGTGTGAAATGAACATGGATCCATTTCTGGATTATTATAATGAAAATAATTTTTATTTACATTCAATTATTAGTATCTCTCTTTCATGGAGTTTATTATTCAAAAGATACCACACCGGTAATAGATTTTTGTCTCAAATTTCTGATATTGAGAGACATGATGTGTTATGTTTGTCTATTTTTTTACGAGTTGTATATATTTCCCATTTGACATATTATATCATTAATATATTTATTTAATATATTTTAATCTTCATGTAATAATACTAGTTCATTGGGATTATGCTTCAAATTAACAGAAGTGGTAGGATTTTATTACTATAATATCATTATTGATGATGATTATTTTTTATTATGCTTCCATTGCTAAAATATTATGATCCATTTCATCGTATTTTTCCTGAGTTTTATTCTCCTGTGTTTATTTATTATATAATAATGTAATATTACCTTTTTACTAATAATTAGTATATATTGTAATTAAGAAAGTGTTTTTCATAAATGAAAATCATATTTCACTCTTCCGTTAGAAAACAAATTCATTCAAAAAACCACATTTAAAAAAATTAAACTGTATTATCATTTATATTTCAAATAAATTGATTATTAAAATATTTTATTTTTAAAAATGTGTTTTAAATTATTTTTCAAAGAATAATCTATATTTTTAAAGACTATTTTAGAGGAAAAGGATTTTTAAAAATGATTGTGTTTTTAAATAGTATTTTTCAATGGAGAAATTGTATTTTCCTCATAAAATATTGTAAATTACATTTAAATCATACATCATAATTATTATAAGTCGTTTTCATAGAAAATGAATTTAAAAATGTTTTATTTCTAAAAAATGAGTTTGAAGTGTTATTCACCTTAAAAATTATATAATTTATCTTTCCAAATAATTTCTCATATAATATGAAATAATTTTAATATAGTTTTTTATTAAATGGGGGTATAATAAAAAGACACAATAATTATTCTTTCTTTAAGTAGTTTATGTTTCAGATTACATGTTCTTTACAAAAACTATTTATCATTCGTGTGTTATACCATGATAATATTTTTATGAAATCAACTTCTATTCATTAGTTATGCTATAATAAAATGATATTGATTCCCATCAATTTTACATAGGTTATGAAATGATGAAATTTTTATGATACTCATTACATTTCATAGGTTATGATATGATGAGTGTTTATGATTTTCGGAACACATAAATATAGTTATCATTATGTGAATTGTGAGACCTATATCTCCCTCCAATTAATTAGTTAATGGTAAATGTTATATGATTTTATGTGGTACACTGGTGGTCATATCAAGACATAAACAAGGGCACATGGGTGGTCATCTGATGCCTGTAAAAGTGGGTACATGAGTATTCATCCCAAACTCAAACCAAGTACACATGTGGTCAGCCGAATATTTTAATGTCGTGAATGTCTTGGGGGTATCCTTGGAATAATAATCTATACATTTATATGTATTAAAAAATTCCATTTTTTATGTAAATTTTCTTATATCTTAAATCATTTCATTTCATTCCATTATGATTCATGTCTTATGATCCTCTAATAATTATGTCATGATTCAAGATTATGATCTTAAATTTTATGGGTATGGTTGAAGATGATTTTATCATTTTATCAAAGATTTATTCTCCTGATTGTGATTACATATCTCCCATATAAACCCTTATTAATCATCTGATCTCAACCTTTCTTATTTTTTCACCCCAAGGATATTAGGATATGTAATATGTATGATTTGTCTAAGAATGGTGCGAGTCATGGGGATCTTAGTGGATGATAATGTAGTTCACCAATAAATCAATGATTTTGTTTCTATGTTTCCAAAGGAAATAAATTAATATTTTATTTAGTTTTTTTATGTATTATAATGAATATCTCTAAAAAAGACATAATGACTATATATGTCAAACATGAGGTATTGTATTTTGTATCAAAGAAAATTGATAGTTAACCATTGGATACTAAAATGAGAAAATCATAGTGAGATTACTAGGAGAAGAAATATATTTATATCTAGGGATGTTTATATGTATAGCTATATATTTGATCCAATATATAAGAAATATTTCCATTATGTTTGGTAAATGATAGAGTGAATAATTTCGTTAAAATACAACCCTCTCTAGATACTACATGTGGGTGTGGATCTATCAAAGATGTTCCTAGGGGTGATGACCCCTATAACACCTTATTTATCTTGAAACAATTAGAAACTGGTTCATGACAACATGCTTTTATACACACATAGTTTGACACTCTTAGGGGATATGCATGGTAAATTCACATGCACTTTACAATCCCACATCATGGATTTAAAAAGATTATGGAAACGAATGGATAAAGATAAACCTATAATATTTTCTATATGAAGTATGGTTTCATGATTTTGACATCCTATAAGTGATTTTTAATAATATTTGGTTTTACTCTATGGTAAAAATTTCTCACATTGTTCTTTTTGAATTTATTCAATGGAAGAATCTCTAAGGAACTAGGTTAATGTTGAATGTGATAGAATGTTTTTTGATGATATGTGAAATGGGGTGATCACACCATTCATGAACATTTTAATGATTCCCATTATTTTTTCACGAATCATGATTAACAACATGTATTTTAATAAAAACCTTGACTCATATAAAATAAAGGGAAAATTGTGTTGGAAAAATTGGTAAATGGAAACCCTATCGGAAAACCAAATTTAATTTCTTTTATGTCATGATTTTTGGAAGAAACACCCAAGTGGTTGTCTTAAAGGAGAAATAAGATGTTTTAACTATGAAAAATAAGGATAAAAATCATGTAACTAATAATAGAAAATAAAAAACTCAGTTAACTAAATTTAAGAGATTAATTCCCTCCCTATGTTATCATCGACTATTAAATTATTTAACTATGAAATGTATGGGAATTTTGAAAATTGATTTCATAATGATAAATCATGTGATGAAAATAATCAATGGGGTGTGAATAATTGATTTATCATAAATGATGGAAAGAAAATTCAATACTTTTAAGAGAAAATTTGTATAAAGGAATAATATAATGAATCCCAGTCGATAGCTAACATATAAGGTGAAATTATTTAATTATTAATGTATTTGAAATCATGGTTTATTTTATATGAATCTTTGAATAGTTTTACATATTTTTTGTAGATGTTTTTAATTAAATATTTTCAATAAATTGAAAAATGGTACTGGTGGAACATAATAATTTATTTAATCAAAATGTCATATTTTATGGAAAAACATTAATAAGAGACGAAATCATTTAATATGATATATAAAATGACAAAACGGTGTTTAGTTTTGATAATTATATGATTGATGTTGATCATATAAATTAGATAGTATTGATGACATCAATACTAAAAAATTACTTGTTGACAAAGTTGATAGTTATATCATGTACCAATTAAATAAAGTATTGTATCTGTATAATAAGTTAAATAATTTGTGGTTTTATACTATGAATTTGGAAGGATTTTTATTTTTATCAAGGTTATATGGTAATTTATGTTATTACCTTATTTGTAGAGATTATATGATGAATTTATTCACATGATGGCTATATAAAAATAAAGAGTACATGTATGATATATGGGAGAATAATTTTAAGAGTATTTTTATAAATTTTTTCTCTTTCTTTTATAGGTTTTGAATTTAAGTATTTCGAATGGATAATAATGCTGGAAATTTATTAAATGGACTAGGTTGAAAATTTTTTTTGTTTTAGATATTAAATTGTTATATCTCATAAAAATATTTATTCATATTGGATAATATGTGATAACTATTTTTCATCAATTATAATGAAGGATATATGGAAGGATATATCAATCAATATATCATGTGATCTTTTTGTGCTTCTAGTACAACATGTCTAGATTCATTTATTAGAGTAAGAGATAATGTGTTTATTTATCTTGGAAATCACTAAGGTTCATATTATCAATTTTGAAATCAATTAAATCATGTATAACATCGTATGAAATTTCTTTAACTTTAGTATAAGTATCATTAATAAAAAAAATTCAAAGTACAATCATTTCTAATGAAGGAAATGTTCATTTAGATCATCATACAATTATCATTTTGTGATAGTAAAATTTCTCTAGGTTGTTTACTTTCTTATGATTAGTAATCTCTATCAGTCTCTAAAATTTCTCAGTCATTTCTTGTAGTAAAAAATAATTACATCCCACCTATGTTATCCTATGTGTAAACCCTGTTATAAGTTACCTTGGGTAACCTTTTTGTTTCCAACATTTTTCATAAAGGATATTTTAATAATCATTTAAATGATGTGGGTTGCTATGAAATGAAAATTTAATTATTAAAAAATTTATAACCTAGAAAAAATATATAGTTGAAATTCAATTAATGGGGGTATAATGTAACCCCTCTAGTTTTTGTGATTTTTTTATAAATTGATTTTTTCTTCATGGCATGTATTTCACACTACACCTAGTTCAGTATAATTTATATGCAATACAATGTTAATATTTTGATAAATGTAATGATAAGTATATATTTTGTAAAATTAATCAATGATATTTTATTTTGTTACAAAAAATAAAATTATTATATATCGTTACATGAAACATAGAGCTCAGATTGCATTACATGCAACACCGATCTTAGATTGTGTTACATGTAACACTAAGCTGAAACAAAACGTGACATATTAATATAGTTATCAAACATCCAGTGGAATGGAATGTATAACAAAAATTTATTATTTTATTAAAATATGATTTACTACATTTTAAAAAATTATTTTTGAGGTATCAAATTTAATATAAATGAATGTAAGAACAATTTGAAAAAAAAAATCATTTTCTAAAAAATATATTCTTCAAGGAAACAAATGTTTTTCCTGATTAATTTAAATAAACCAATTTTTATCAATGAATTTAATGATGTATATATATAAATTATTTTAAATGAAACATTTATCATTCAAATTATGTGGTTTTATACAATATATAAGAATAAATACAATTTTATATAAAAATGTATTTTTCTAAAATATAGTTTTTCTACCATTTAATGGTGAACATATTTTAAAATTAATTTTAAACTATTTATAAATCATATTAAAAAATATAATCTATATTTTTTTTATTTTAATTCAAAACTGTTTCATTATTAATATTTTTAATTTTTCAGAAATGTTTCATTTTTCTGATGAATAGTGAAAATACCATGTTCTAATTGAAAACTACTACTTCATTTAACATATTTATATAATATAAATATATTTGTAATTTTATATAATTTATAATTATTTCAATTATATATGCATAAAAATATATTTTTTCATTGCAATAAATTTTACATTAAAATCATAAACAATAACATTTCAGACTTTTGATCATTTTCACTTTCAAAACAAGATGTATACTGTCATGTGCAGGATTTGTTTTAAATTAATATCTTCAGTAATGTAAATAGAATTTGGAAATAATAAATCCTTATTTTTAATTATCAATATTTATAATTTATAATAAGTTTAAAGAGTTTGTGTACAATGCAATTTTTTAAAATAGTTAAAATTAGTCACAGTGGTAAAGGGAAAAACTATTTTACCTCGGGACTAAGCGTTATAATTATTTATAAAAATGAAATATAAACTGTAAAATCACCCATTTAATTAAAATATTTATACCCTATACATTCAAGGATCTATATTGGTGCATTATTTTATTCAATAGACATGGTAAAAATCATTGTGGAATTCATTATTTTAAAAACCTTCTAGTTGTCCACTAACCTTCCTTGTAAGAGGACACCTCCTCACCCAATATCTTAACACCTCTCAAAAACGTTGACTCGTCCTATAAAAATTAATATATCTCCCCAAATTATCTTACATAATCCTAAAATACATACTTTTTAAATAGATCCATTCATTGGTGTTATTTGGTGAAAACCAAAAGGTGGTAACCGACGAAGATATAACATTCAACAATGAAATTTTTTGTTTTATTTCATCCAAAAACCAATTAAATTATTAAAAAATATGGATTATATAATAACATATTTATCTTAAATATAATGATATTTTTCTATTTTTATGATACAATTTACATGAACAAGTAGTTTCACCAAAAGGGTTAGAAAATAAACATTCGTAAAATTGGCGGACAACTGTCTTGCGAACCAACATCATTCATATATCCATTAGCACCTATCGAGGTTGGGAATAATTATGGAAGGATTTTAAATATATTATTAATATTATAACTATTATAATATTATCCTTATTTAATTATTAAATCACACATACCTTTTGGCTTTTTAATTTTGTGGGAATACAATAATGTTGTTCATGTGTTTGGCGGACTACCACCTCATGAAGCAATTTGATTCTTTCATACATCACATGGAGGGTACTATAGATGGTTTTAATAAACATATGATATACATTACATAAATATTATTCTATAATGATAATATTGCATATAATGATTTTTATTTTTATCTAATAACAAAATGGAAATTACGTTCATGTGAACATATGACATACTATCACCATGAACATTGTATTTCATTTTATATTTATTTCTATTATAGATTATTATAAATACATATATATATATAATTAAATATATATTTATATCATGATTATAATTTTATTGGTTATTAAATCATGATTAATGTATGTAGACCAAAAATATTTCAAAATCAAAACATATATGAAAAAAAACATTTATTACCCAAATTTTAAATATAACATCGAATTTTTAATAAAAGGTAATAAATGGTCATCAGAAAACCATATATGTTATGATATAAATGAATATGGTTCTACAATTTATTCATAATAAACATATATTTTTTATAAAAGAGTGTTGAATGGGTATAATTAAATTCAATACATAAGTTACAGGATTTCAATATCACCTTTAATATATGTGAGACATAGGACATGTTCACCATATATTTCCACTATACGGTATATATAATTCACACAGATAAATTCTATGAATCATTTAATTATAATAGTTTCTATTTAAATATACATTCTTTTATCTATCTTTCATGTGTTTTTTGGTTAAAAAGTTACCAAATCAGTAAGAAAAGTTTTCCTCAATTTTATTTCTTTGAGTCATATATAATGTTACACACCAATATAATTTTACAAGGTATATATAATGCCCCATTCAAATTTCATATTAGGAATATAATTATTTTTTGGATATTGTATTCTCCATGTAATGTTACTCTTTCATGGGGATTATGAATCAATTTTAAAAAAGTATTTTGATTTTATTTCTACAATCTCATCGTTTCATGATATTTATTATTATTAAGCTTCCATTGATGAAATCATATGATATATATATCAACAATAAACATGAATTTTCTTCCCCAAGATTTATTAATGATATTAACATGTAATGATACCATTTTATCACTCTTTGGTATATAATTTTAAAAAATTCAGTTATATTTAAATCCAGAAATTGTTAATCCATTTGTTCATAACTTCATTTAATTCAAAAACCATGTTTTAAAAAAATGTTATCAGAAATTTTTTAATAAATATTTTAACAGTATGTTCAAAAAAATATTTTGAAATGTTTTTATGTTTTAAATAGAGTTTTAAAATATATTCAATGTTTACTTTATAAGATTAAAATTTAATTTTCATATAATGGTATTTTCAATATTTTTATGATTGGAAAGAGTTTAATTTTTTTAAAATATTACATTATAGGTTTTCAAATTTATTTTATATCAAAAAAAAATTATGCATTTTTTTTAATTTTTCTTCAATTTAGAAAGGATATTTTCCTCATAGAATTATTTAAATTGTTTTTTAATATAACATTATAAAATTCATTGTGGATTTTAATGAAAATGGTTCTAAAAATGTTTTATGTCAAAAAAAACATTTTCCATGATAGGTAATTTTCCATTAGAAATGACCCAATTGATCTTTCAAATTATTTCATATATTATCACATCATTTACAATATTTTATGATTTAACTGTGATATGATCTTTGAGAACCATTAATATTCTTTATTTGAATTGATCTTCATTATAAAGATAGGTTTTTTATTAAACCTGTTTATCTTCCATGATTTATACTAAGATAAATTGAATATGAAACCCACTTATTTTAATTGGTTTTTTTATATGGAAATTATTTTGAAACCTCTATATATTTTATAGGTATTGATATTATAAAATTGTTATCTTACCCAATTCATTTCATGGGTTATGATATGATGAATGTTTACAATCTTCTAAAACGCATAAATATTGTTTTTATTATGTGATGGGTTGGACCTATGTCTTTGTCTATTGAATATTGTAATGATAAATGTTATATTATGTCACAGGGTATATGTTTGTTGATAACAATCCCATAAATTAGGTTACACATGTGGATATAAAAATCACATAAAGGAGGGTACAGAGGTAGTCAGCCCAAGCTTGAAGTAGGATCATAGGATATCAGGACAATACTAATATGATATGAATGTATTGGAAGGCATTAATGATATATGATTTTATGTTTCTATGTGTATTCAATAAATTGATGTCAAATTCCAATGATATTCTCTCATGATTTTTGTAATAAAGACCCGACCATGAACATTACAAAATCATTTGTGGTTGTAAAAAATCTCTTTCACATTGAGGATCTTTTCAAGTTAAGAGTTTTAGATAAATAAATCATAATTGAAACAGCAAGACTATAACATTAAAAAGTGGACACCTTCAGAATATTATCCATTTTATATATAATCTAAAATATTTAAAAGGGATGATTACATTTACAAAAACTCTTCGAAACATTCAACATGAAAACTCAATATCTGTACACATCAAAGATTGACATGAATTACATTAAAAAATATAGGGTGAGCATAAAAATATCATTATAGGATATAAAAATAAGGAACCTATTAGTCCATTTATTAACATTAAACCCCATCAAAAGTTTTTTTATAAAATACTACTTTTCACCGTTAACAATTAGTAAATACATTCCTTTAAAAATAATCTAATTTTATACCATTTTTGTAATAAAACATTTACCATAAAACCCATAAAAGCATAAAAATACATAATGAATCATTGGGAGATAATTATACATATCACTCCTATAAATGTAATAGAAATGTGTTCAAATTCTCTACATGTAACTCTTACGCATATAATAGTTACATGGACGACTTCTATAACCAAAGAATTGGAGGTTATAACGTAACCACCCATACATGGTTTATCACATAACCACCCATCCTGGTCTTATCACATAACCACATGATAAATGTCAACGTATAATTATATAATCATAACACATAAAAGATTTCAATTTTCATAATTTCACACATAAAATTTTATTTTCAATCACAATATATATTTTATGTTATTGAATTAACCAAGCCATTTTCAAAACATTTTTCAAAACCATTTGCAAAAACTTTTGAATAAAAAAATACATACGTAATGGATTAAGGGATGTGCTTATATTTTAAAAACATTAATTCATGTAGAGGAATATAAATATCAAATAATGGTCATAATGGTGATTATTTGTTGTCCCCATATATTTTAGGAAGAACATTAATTTTTTCATTTTTCAAAATGTATATATGAAACATGTAAGGATTTTATTTTGAAAAAATATTGATTGAAAATAATAATATAGAAAATATTTACTTCAAAATCATTTCATATCCATATAAATAAAAATGAAAAATAATATCAACAATATTATCATGTTTCAAAATATATGAAAATTAAATCATAAAACATTAAAATCTTCATATACCACATTGAATATTTAAATAATAATAAAAATTAGATAATAATATTTAAAACCCATTAAATAACAATAGGATAGATAAAATATCGATTCCAAAAATAGTGAACATCTTTTGACATAATAATCATCACCTTTTTCCCAAATCATTTTTCCAATATTATGGGAATTTTATTCCCAAAATCAAATGATTATTATTTCATAGACCCTTTCATCTAAAAATAAAAAATTCAAGATAACCCAAGATATCATGTAGGATAGTGGATTGTGTTGAATTCTATTATCCCTTAATTTTTGTGTTCAAAATTCATGGCCTTGCCAGACATGATTGGTTATCACCCATCCTAAACGTTTTCCATTTTATAAAATGATATAATTCATATAACATTTCCAAAATATGATAAAATATATTAAAATAACCATAAAATATTTTAATCTAAATGGGAATCTCATTCCATTCATTTTTCATCCCAAAATGTAATAACCCGTAATTACTTATTAGTAAATGTCGAAAAAAATACTGTTAGTCACCTTAAAATTTTATTACAAAAAGTCTAAAAATTGGTTTCTAATACACTAAACATATGATAAACCTAAAAATTATAAACATTTTATAGTATCCATAAATCTCAAAAAAAAACATCCTAATCTCCAATGTTTTCTAAACCTTTCCTTTGATATCAACTATAATGACTCTTCCTTAAACATTACTTAATCATGAGTTTTAGTTATGAAAAATAATTTCTTTCACATTGAGGATATTTTAAGGATTATAGTTTTTTAGAATTATTCCATAAAAATAATGAAAATGTTACCAATAAAATTTTTACACTTCATAATAGTATAAATTTTTCAATAATCTAAAATGATTAAAATTAAGTGTGAACACTTTTAATAAAACTCTTCATCAAATTAAACATGAAATCTCCAAATCATTGGTCATACATAATTCCAGTGAACAACATTATAAAACATAAGATGAGAATAAAAATATTTTCAAGGGATATAAAAAAGGATACCATCATTCAATTGATCAACATTAAAACACATGAAAAAATTATCATACAATATTAATTTTCACCCTTAATGAGTAGTAAATACTTTCATTTAAAAATAATATAATTCCATACCATTTTTTGTAAAAAAATCACAAAACCCATAAGAAGAATAGAAAATACATAATGTAACATTCTGATATAGTTATACATGTCACTAATATAAATGGAAAAACATTAGGGTTGACTTTCGTATATGCCAATCATACAAATAGAACATCAAAACATAAAACTTTCATACTCAATTAAATGGATGTTACAACATAACCACACAACCTAATTTCATCATTGAACCACACAACCTTATTTTATCGTAGAACCACCCATCCATTATTTATAATATAAACAGCCAAAAAATTTACAAATACCATTATATAATCATAAGAAAAATTATTCAAATTTTCAGAATTTCACTCATAAAATTTCAATTGAAATTACACAAAATAATTTCAAGGTATTGAAATAAAAAATTTATTTTCAATACCATATTCAATACCAAAATTCCCAGGGAAGTAAATTATGGATTTTTTTAAAAAACATATAATTTCATGTATAATAATCCAAATATCAATTAATGGTCATTGTGGTTAAGAAGTTTTTGTCATCGTATATGTTAGAAAGGATATTCCTTTTATCTTTTTTCAATATGTTTTGTATAAAACATGTAAAAATCATTATTTTCAAAACGTTTAATTGAAATTAAAAATATATATAAATATTCCTTTAATATATTTTTATATCTATAAATATAAATATGTAAAATTAAATAAAGAATATGGACATCTATAAAATGTTTTGAGAATTAAATCATTAAAAATTGAAAGTGTCACATACCAAATTGAAAATTTATATCATAATCCACGTGATTGGAGAGAATTTAGAAACCTTTTGATAAAATTATTATAGATTAAATATGGATATATAATTTAAAAGGGGCTCTATATACACTTTATAATAGTATAATGGTGCATATCAACAAGAATAGCCTCAAAGAAAGAAGGTTGAGAAAAAATCACTTAGATTTGGTCTGATTCGTCATGTATGTCATTAAATTTCCTAAATAATAAAATTATTGAAATTATTTAAATTATTTATAACATTTTTTAAGTTTATTATTCCTTTTTATATCACTTAATATCATTTTATAATAATAAAATAATTATGAATGTTCATGTTGGATGCTTTGTCGCTATTCCAGAAATGAGTCCAAAATGATTTGGTAAGATATCAATAGTCAAAGTGTTCATAAGTCCATCATATCCATAAAAATATTGTGGAATAATAATAAAAATAATAATTTTAATTATACTTTTTAGTCCATTTATTACATATGGATATGAAAAGTTAACAATGTTGCATTCATGAACATGGCAAGTCTTACATACGCAGATGTAACATTTCCATTTTACAATGATCATTATGGAAAAGAGCTATGTGTTATTTTATCATTCAAAAGTGATAATAATATCATTAATATAATATTAATCATTTAAATATATTTATATATATTATTCATTTGATTGGTGGTTAAAAATGTATCGCATCGCTTCATTGTGGTGATAGTCCACACGTACACATGGAAGACGTTATCATTTTGACCTGTATAGAATTTAAAAGTAAATTTAACATTTTATTCTCATATAATGAACAATGTATCATTAATAAAATACATAAAAAATAATTCAATTTTTCTAACATGTCTTGATTTATGGTAATGAAAAATGAATTATATATGTTCGTGGATGTGATTGTTCACACTGGAACCCAACCAAATAATTCTCTTACCATTTGTTGGATATAGAGATGGGTTGTGGTTATTATACAAACATAATAACATCTCATTATATTAAATATACTAAATTTATTATATCATCACGGATGAAGAATATTTTATGCATGTGGAAAAATAAATAAAATAGAAACACTAAAATAAAGATGCTACCACTTCTTCGAGTGATTTTCATAGATTATCACCTTAACACCTATAAAAAGGTTTTTTATACCAGTTATAAAGTATATAGAAAATGGGAAAGGATTCAAGGAATTTATTTTTTCATTTAATTATGGAAACACAATTTTCTACAAGCGTATTAAAATGATAATACTTGGTTCCCTTTAATAAGAGATGGGAGGGGAACTCCTTTAATTCTTCCAAATAATAATTTAATATATATTAATTTCTATTAGAATTGGGTGAAAAGTCACTTTTTTTCTAAAATAGTAGTATTTATGGTCAAATATCATTCATGTAATGAAAATTAGATATCTTATTAATATTTATTAATCTTTATCGTTTGGTTATAACCTTCTTAACCATTTTAATTCTTACTATGATATATCGAAATTTATACATTGATGATTAATATAATTACTAAAAAAATATAGAACACCAAAAAATGAGAAGTTGAAAAAATTTACAGAATAATATCAATTATTTGACTTAATTTTATATTTTCATGATTATTATAACATTTAATATAGTATTATTTATTTTAAATTATCAATAATGTCAATTTTAACACTATTCATTACATGACTTTTCAAAAATATCATAACAACATGATATCATCAAAAAACAATATTTAATCACCACTAAAATATAAAATTAATCCATAAAATTAATTTATGTAATTAATTATATAAATTTATATTTATTTTAGTTTTTTAATATCTTTTATATGATATTTTTTTTAAATATACAATTATTGGATCGTCAATGCGGACAAATTTAATTTTTTTTATTTATTTCTTAAAAAAATATAAATAAATTACATGATGTTTATAGATGTTTAAGATTACTATATACAATATAGTTTCTAACATATCCTTTATATAACCCCTTATTAAAAATGTTTCACTTCTTAAAAACAAATGTGTAACAAAATTGAATTATCATTGAATAAAATAATATAAATGGTACAATATCACCCAAGTGACATAAAAAAGTCATATTTTTTCAATAGACAATTTTAGGTCAAAATGACTCAAATAGTTAAATTATAATAAGTTTTAGGGTAATTTTTAAATATTTATAATAATATTTTTACCCTCAATTACTTAATTTACCATTAACTGTGTTAATTAAAATGATTATAAAAGATACCATTCTTAAAATTCAGAAATTATTTTGATCTTATTAGATCATAAATATAATATTAATTAAAACAGTGTATTTCCATTTTTCACAATACTAAACACATAAGTGGTTAAATTTAATTTAAAATTAATCGCGTTGATGGATCGAGAAAATGGGTATTTAATGTAAAAAAATTGTTTAGATCATAATGTTTTTATATCAATTTTCAATACGAAATTGATTCCAATTACAAATTTTTTTTTCAAATGATAAAAAATTGCTAAAATATTTATTAAAACTATTTGAATATATAATTATCTATATAAAGAGAAATGATGAAAAAGTATCTTTCAATAAAATTATTGTATTTTTTCACTCTTCATCAAAAAATGTATCTTATCAGAAAAATACCAATACATAAATCGATGTAAATTGTTGTACCTCAATTTAAAATGAAAAGTTTATTTTTTCCAATATAACATATAAAAGTGTCAAAAAATTGATTTAAAATAGGTGATCCATCAAAAGGAATGGAAACTATTTTTTGAAAAATAATTGTTTCAGATGTAAAATTTGTTTTGGTCATATATGTTGTCTAGAAAATGCATAAAATGAATGATTAATATTATAATTCATATATTTCATACATATTTCACAAATATTTTCCAACAATAATTATTTTATTATTTATAAATCACACATTTTCACATTTAAATAGTTTTCCAGAGAATATTTCATTTTATTTTAAAAGGATTTTACATTAATTTATAATTAATTATTCACAAAATAATTATATACAAATGTCTAAAAAAATTCATAGTTTTATTAATACTATTAATTCCCACTACTATAACAACTATTTTATAATGGAATTATTTAAATAATAAGATATTATTTTTTTTAAAACTTGAAGTGGCATATCATGTATTCTATGGAATATGGTCATTCCTACATAAAAATAAGTATGTTACACATGTTATTTAATTACATTATGATTTATGTATTTGGAAATTCCATTACATATTCCTTGTATCTAAATTATTATCTTTGATATGAAGGGTATGGTTACAAAATGTGATGTTAATGTTCTCATGCCCTTATGATCATGATTATGCTTATATATCTCCCCTATTTTCCCTTAATAAGATTCTAATCTCACTATTTCTTAAGCATCCTTTCCCCATGTTATGAATATATTTATTATGTATGATATTTATTAAATATTTGTATTTATAGAGAACCTAATGGGATATAATATAGTTCACTTATGGACCAGTGTTTATGTTTCCATGGTTTCAAATGAAAAAAAGTAATATGGTCATTTGAAATAAGTTTGTATATTGTAATGAATATTCTAAAAAATGGTGTAATGTAAATGTATGTTAATATTGGTTTGTTATATTTCCGTCATATAAATAATTTTTATCGAAATTCATTAAATAAATTACTATATATTGTTGATAGTAAATTATTTCTTAAAGATCTATCTAAATGAAAATAATTTTTATTTTCTTATGAAAATTAATTTATGTATAATTTAATGATGTTTTAGAAAAATTATAATTTCCATCAGATTTTAATACATAAAAGTGGACATATAAACTTTCATTTTTAATAGATAAAAAAATTTTTTCATCAAAATCATATTTGATGTTTCTTATTAGAAAAAATATGTTTATTGTATGCTTGTAATGAAAATTTTAAATTTTCACATTTAGAAAATATAATAATGTGGTTTTCTTACTGTATATATAAATGAATCTAGTTTGTATTTTTAAATAATAAAATTTATATAATGAATATGTAATAATTTAGAGTTCATTACTATGAAGATATTAATGTAAATGATTTAGTGAATTTTTACCGAATGATAATTTTGAACATAAAAAGTGTTCTACATTGATATAAAGTGGTGATAAAAATATACAATTGAATATTGTGATGTAATTTGGATTGAAAATTATTTTAAAAGAGTTATAAATTTAAAATATTTTTCTTAATACTCCCTATTAACAAACATATAATTATTTATAGATATTACACCTTCAAATATTTTAGCGGGTGGTTTTTATTCAATTCCCATATTATATTTAGAATGAAATTACATTAACTTGTAACGAGTTTAATAAGACCAAAAACGTTTTGTGAATAGAATTCCCCAATAATTTCTTATGATATGGTATATGACTATACAAAAACATATATATTGTTTAATATTATTCTTAGAATAGTTTAATAATATGGAAACTACTATTTAATATAATATATTGCCTACATAAACAATTTGAATTATTATTCATATTCTTTAAAATAAAATTTTAATTGAACACTTTATGTTTGAATATGAGTTATCCCAAACATATGATCATTACAAAGTATTATACGTTATGATTAAATTATAGGGATACTGTGATTATTATTATTTTATATAGAAATATGATATGTTGATGAGGTTCAAAATAAGTTTTTATGCTAGATGACCCACAATATTTTCAACATGGAGTTATATACACTACATATATTTTTTAATAGGGGTCAATATTTCATCTTGAATACCTATAACTAATGTTTTAATGACATATATAATGGGAACATTTGTATTATTAGAAAATTCTTCACATATTTTTATAGAATATCTAATGATGTTGTGGTTGGGTATTTTACTGACAATGTCATCTACCTTTTCATAAACATGGAGGGATTAGTAAGGTCATATTATGAGTATATAAAATGGGTCCATGATTAGGATAGACTGCTAAAGTGAATGGCTGTACCCTGACAAAGTAAATGGGATTCTTTAATATATCTGGATATGGGGAATCTTATATGGTCATTTACATTGATAAATGTCATGTCATGTATTCGTCAAACATGTTAGAATATACACAATGAATCATGTATATAAGAGTAATGTATATGATATTTTCATATTCTATATCATGTTGTCACTTGATGACTTTGAAAAATTTATTATATTATTATTCATAATGGTATCTGATACACCATTTTGAACCAAGAATGAAGATACATGTGTTTCATTGAGATCACTATATATCAATATAAATGTTGAATAAAATTAATGAATTATAGATGTTATAGTTAAATTGTTTTTTTGGATTAATGATCTATTAATTTTTGAAAAACTAATAATCTTAATGGGGTATAGATTATGCCTTCTTAAATGAAGAAATAGTTTATGAAGCATTAAGAGGTACTTTATAGGTGTTTTCAATGATATCTATTGACGCTCCTTTTAAACACATTGTCTAAAAGATTGGAAAGGGAAATGACTTGGTGCAAATTGATTCATCCTTTGAATAAAACGTCAAAAATTGACAAAGTCATGAACAAGGGATCAAAAGAACATGTGTCATGCAAGATTCATCATCGTCGCGCAAGTGGACTTGTGCGACAACTAATGGTCGCACAAGTGGACTTGCGCGATGACTACTGGTTGTGCAACTGACTTGCGCGACCTAAGTGATAACCGCTCGGGTCTTCTTTAGCCTATAAATAGACCCTGCGGGCCCCCCATTATGAAGTATTTTTTCCAGAATTCAGATTTAAAGCTCTGAACGCCCAAGTCTCTTCTCCAGGTCTTCCGAACACTTCTAAGGTAATTCTTTACCTATAACGGAAGGTCTAAACAAGAGGATTAAGGTCTAAGTGTTAGAATTCACTAACACTTGCACGCCTAAGATGTTTTACCCTTATGGGGAATGAACATACTTGCGCGCCTCCCTACTTACTCACCAAAAAATGTGTGCCTCTCTTCTGGAAGTACCTCAGGATAATTATAAAGGCATTGGTCAAGGATCGCTCAAGTATTACCACACTGGTTTACAAACGCGCAAGTACTTATAGGTCGCGCAGGTATACCTGCATGACCAGGACTTTCGCGCCCATGCAGTACATGTGCGCCTGCCAGGACTTGCGCGCCCCTACCTTTTTGGGTGCCCTTCTTTCCCATTTCACCCCTCTTAAACCATTCCACCTCTCCTATTCAAGATTCAGTCTTCAAGACACTCTTCAAAGCCATTTATGGCATGATTTCTTTATTTGACTTCCTTATCTGAAAGGAATTCTGTGAAATATCTCTCAAAACCTAGTGATTTACACATCTTTATGTCACTAAAGATTGATATTTCATTCATTAAACCTCATCCTTAAAGATGATAGAATCTTTAACCTGGGTCTCCTTTTCAGGAATAATCCCCAGTCATAACTCTCAAATTTGGGCATCCTCTTTAGGAGTAAGCCCCAAGTCCTCTAATCTGGTCATCCTCCTTAGGAGTAAGCCCCATATCACCTAACCTGGGCCTCTTTTTCTTGAGTAAGACCTAGTCCAAGTCCTCATTAATATGGGAATCCTCTTCTGGAGTAAGCCCCAAGTCCCTTAATTTTTCAATTCCCTTAACCTGGTCCTCTTTTTCAGGAGTAAGCCCCAGTCTTAATTTCTCTTAACCTATCCTAATTTACCTTTGATCTGGGATTCCTTCTCAGGTGTAAAAACCCAATCGTAAATCATTTCCTAATTTGTGCTTCCTTTTCAAGAGTAAGCCCCAAGTTAGAGTATTAAAATCTCTATGAAGCACATATACCTTTGTGGACCCTGTTCTTGGATTTCTTCCCTGAAGTAAATCCTAATCTTCATTTATTTGGGTAGTCATACATAAATAAGTCCCACATTATTTGTTATGATTGCATCTTTTTTTGGAACAATTGTCTAATTTTTACCAATACCTCTTATTTCTCACACCGATCATGACTCAAGTGAGCATAGAGTGTAAAAGTATTTATGAAATCCTTCTTTTAGCCATCAATCATAAACATCATACTCCCTTACTTGAACTACATGGGTTCTGATTCCTTTTCTAAAAAAAGGATACGTAGGTAGCCTATCTTCGGGTTTGATCCCATCTCTGAAATAATCCATGTCATTCTGAATGACAATAAACATCAAGTTCCCCACTGAGTGGATTTAAATCAAGCATGGTCATCATAATGAAAAAGAGACTTCTATATAAATGTGTCGAAGGATACCATTGACCATGAATCTCTAATAAATAAATATGATTCTCTATCGATGAAGAACCTGAAATACAAATAAATGATTCTCTAAATTTCCTACATATTTTATCATTGATTGTCATATCTGAAGGAAAACTCATTTTATACTTGGTAATGTAATAAGGATTCACGAACATAACATAAATCTATAAAGAGAGTCCCAGAGTAGACAATAATTCCCCTCAAAAAGGTGTGATGAGTCCGACCTCCCATCCTCTCGACCAATGAAAATTACTAAGCCTCATTAGTCCACAAACTAATGAGCGCCTACCTTTGGAAAGTAGGTCCAAATGGATGTGGAATCATAAGATGTTTCAGATTCTACAAACAAACCTATTAGAAACTGATCGGAATGCTTGAACCTCCCATCAAGGCGGTCATCCCCGAATTCCGAGGGAAAAAAATGGTGAACCCGACATGAATCATTAACTAAGTTAAAAAGATGTTTTACCTATTTGTTAGGACCCTATTTAAAACTCCATGAGAGGGCCAACAAAAACAATCATTGACATATGTAATCATCCAAAATATGTAGTGGCTTAATTTATCTTGATTACATCTGTTATATCAAACAGGAACTCTTTTTCAAGATCTTCTGCATTTCTAGAATGGCTGCTCTCAAATTCACACCTGTGAATACCACTACTGCAAATGCCACTGCTGCTACTCCTGCTGGATCATCGTCTGCTCTGAGGATGACATCACCTACTCAGCGTCTTCAACGCTGGGTATCAAATGTGCTGGTTACGAAGAACCGTCAACACGGTACTATCCCAACTCTGGAGGCTTCCCGACAAGCCCTCGAAGGGAACAACTCACACCGGTCGTCCGGAAAACGATGACCAGTGATCAAGAAGCAGGCGGTGCTGACTACCACCTCCAACCGTTTCGGGTCATTATCTCTGGAACACAATCACCATTCACTCCCATATTATATGGAGGTGAATGATCAGGTCCCTCAGGGCCTTAATTCAAAGAAGCTGGAGTCCTTCCCGAGGGTTCCTACCAACAATCGCCGCCAGACTCGTGTGGTAGTGCACCCTCAACATGATGAGGGTACCGACTACAGGCGTTCGGCTCAGGTTCCTCGAACCCAAGCAGGCAAGACGAACCACCAGAGGCGGAATCTGGTCAACAGTGACCAAGTTCTCATCTCTGCCATCTCTAGAGAAGTCCACCAACCTAACTAGGTGGAAGGAAACAAGCGGGCACATACACCAGCCCTTTTTAATTCCGCTATCCAGCAGACTCGTCTGGAAGCATCAGGCCGATCCCACCAGGCAATTCCAACGGAGTACTATAGGCAGGAATATACACCTGTTTATACATCATCAGTTAGTTAGTAGGCTCGTCTGACTACATATGATAAAGCTCGTCAACCAAGTTTGGAGAAGTTAAATCAGCAGGCACATGCACCTGCTAGTATTAATCAATCCTACCAACAGTCTCGCTTGGTAGCATTCAGAGAAGTCAGTCGGAAAGATCTGGTGACAAAAAGGAGGCACAATCAACTCTCTTCCCCCACACTTGAGTACTGTTAGGATTCAATAACAGGAAAAGGAGTACAAGAGCAGGCACATACACCTACTCCAAGCATGGAATGGTCATATATCCCCATTCTGGCAGTTGATGTTACCAATAATATTCTATTAATGGTGAAAGAGAAAAAGCAAATCCCTGCCCATATTCTGGATGCTTGCCAAGATATTATAACAGCTTCAGTAGCATCTCATGGAAAGACACATAAATCTATCCCTACTAGTGGAGTGACACATCAACAGTTTTCTCCGAAATAGACAAACACATCTGTTCCAGTCCAAGAGGGTTGTGGGGAATACTCCACCATATCATATAGACAACCAAGACCGACATATACACCTAATTTGAGTAGAGATCGTCAGCCTAACCTGGCCATATATCCTGATCAGGCACATACACCTACTCATAGCAGCCACTTTCGTCAACAAGTGGTTTCCTAGGAGAGTAAGACGTCATATAAGAAAAAGACCCACCCAGCACAGTCAGGAGATCAAGATCCAATCTGTAACAAGGCCTTGCTCGATGCTGGAGTTCTTGAATCCCTCAGACAGTTATCTGTTGGAATTCAAGACTCTACTCCCTCAGTTCCCAATAATGGTAACCTTAATTCCAAAGGTCTTCAATAGACACTTCCTCATGAAGGCTTGCTTCATGACAGTTTGGTCGATCTCGAAGTTTCATCTTTAGATGAGAGCCACAGGAACCCTCTGTGTGGTCAGAAGACCAAGGAGAAAGAGATCTCATCATTTGCTATAACCCATTATGGTGGTCCTCCCCCTAATGATGAATATTGCTGTGAAAGTCCTCTCCGCAGTAGTGATGGACATTTACCGGAAAATTCTCCAGTGTACGATGTAGTGTCGAGAAAGCCCTCTTATCTTGAGGCACTTGAAAATGTGAAACCAGTCATGTCTGATGCTTCATCGCTATTAGGTGAAATACTTTCTCAATCATAAGACAACACAGGGTTTACGTCATTCTCCGAACCACCCCTAAGTCATGCATCTTCTAGTTTCATCAATAATTTCTCTTCCAATCTTGTTGAATCTGATGAAGCAACAAGAAAACAGCAACTCTGGTCAAATCAGGTAGAAGAATCTTCATTGAATGATAATGAGGAGATTCTGAACATGAGAGAACAACTGGCAAAAGGTTATGTACCAGTCATGTTTTGGCCTCTGGCTAACTCTCAGTATGACATTCCAAAGATGATGACGGAAGATGGAATCCACGATATTCATCTCTACATATGGAAAAATATATGTCAGTTGAAAAAGAAAGTATTATCTTATGATGAATATGAAAATCGTCTTATGATAATAGAAGGGTTACAACGTCAGATTGATTTGGAATCTATATCAGTCTCTCGATATCTGAAGTCTAAAAAAAACATAGAGAGCCGTTCAACGTTCATTCCTTGGCGCACTAAGAAGATTGTGTTAGTTAATTGCCAATGCCCCATCTGGTATCCATGTTAGAGGATGTGGTGTTCATGGAGCACTACATTTCACGGTGCTCTCCAGTCAGCAAAGCCCGCCCAAAATGGTCTCATGCAATTTTATTGCCCATGGTAGGCCACAGTCAATGGGCTTTGTTTGTAATAAAAATCTTTCTCAAGAAGAGGCTTCAACTTGTTCCTCTCAAAATATAGAATACAGAGAACAAGTTGTTGAATTACTCCAGTATCAAGAAAACGTGAATCTTGAACAAGCTTCTCGTATGGAGCAAGCACATCATCGAGTGACAGAAGTGTCAGAAATAATCCAACAGTCATTTGAACCGGGTGATAAAAGTGGATACAGATTAATGCATCCCGCTAATTTCCGAACTAAGGTTCTCAAGATCAAGAGAGATTTTAACAAATTCTCAGACATAGCAATTCAAGAGCCACCCCAGCTTTCCAGACTGGGGACTCTTTTAAACCAACCCTCAGAATCAACAAATAGGATTAAAGGAGTTGATTGGGAACAGTAGGAGCAGCCCCAGTCCACCGGACTGGGGACTTTTTCAAATCATCAATCCCCTCCTCAGAGAAATTCGGTCTTTTCTCGATTGGGGAAGAAGTCTCAAGAGGAACGAAGAGCCAAATTATCAGGAGATTCCCTCCAAATTATGGTTTGTCAAGAAGTTCCTGATGGATTGAATCAACAAAAGGCAATGTCTCATCAAAGACATCGAAGAAGACAATATCACAGAAATGATGATAGAAGGCATGCGATGCATTATGCATCAATCAATGTCATCAATGTTGTTTTTGCTGATCCACCAAATGAGGTTCACTCAGGGGACTCATATGAAGAGGGTCCTGCTCAAGATGATGTACGCACCGACACAAATGAAGAAGGTGTGCATACACAAAATCAAAGGATTACTCAGAACCTAGGTAATCCTTTGAGTAACCCACTTCTCCCACTCTGAAAAGGATCCAACAAAGGGAGGGGAAGGAATCAGGTTACATATCCTTCCTCTGGAGAAGGCCAATCACTCTCACTAGAGCAAAGTTTTGCACAAGAGGAGGATGAAATGAATGAATTAAGGAGGTTGAATGCAGAACTACTTTAGGGTAGTCTTCTTCGTGAGTGTTCTGGAGTCAGTCAACCAAAGGAATTTATTGCATCTACAGAGATGGATCAAGAATATCCTCTTTTATTAGTACACCCTCACAGACGTAATCCTACGGGTCATGTACAACATCAGTTTGTAGTGCTACCATCAGTTGCAGCATCAGCCACCACATCTGTCCATGCTCCAGTCATTGCACCTACCCATGACAAAGTTCAACTGGATGTTTCTCAAAAGTTAATAACTACTATTGAGCCATTAATAGCTCGGTTAGAAACTATGGAAGGTAAACGTGCACAGGTTCAACCAGAAAAGAATGTTTACCCTGAATGGGTAGATTCAATCTCTCCTCCATCCAGTTTTTGAAACCCTGTATTCCCTATTTTAAATGGATCAGGCGACCCTGAACAGCATTTAACGCATTACGTGTCTTGTTGTGATCCTATGATGGGAACTCCAGAGCATCTAGAAGCAGTAAAACTCAGATGCTTCATACGGACCTTGCAAGGACTAGCCTTTATCTGGTATACAAGCTTGCAATCCCTTTCAATTACCAAATGGGGGGATCTTCGCCAAAAATTACTTCTTCAGTTCAGCTCAACATTGCCAAAGACAATATTTTTTTATCTTACAAACTGTAAGCAAAGAGAGAATGAAAGGGTCTCAGATTTCATTGCTCGCTGGAAGGGACTAACATATTCCCTAAGCCTATCACTCCCTCAAGAGTAATTGTTGCCAATCTCTATGGGAAATCTGTGTGACGAATTACGCACGTCATTGATCCTTGTGAAATACACAAGAGGGTTTCGAGACCTTACATCAATCGCTCAGCAGATTGAAGATTCACTTATACAGTCTAAGGCTAAATCTCATGTAATTCCATCATCTCCACGAAGGTGAATGGGTAAAGCAGAAACTACTACAGTTTTTCTTAAACAAGCACCTGTACCTGTTTTTACTTTAAAACCTTCATCTTCTCGAAGGGATCAACCTCCTGAGCACCAAAAACAAATATCGTTTCGTCCAGATGATCAAAGAGATCAAAGACGAAAACAATTTGAGGATTTGAAGAGCAAAACATACTCTTTCCAAAATGAACTGTTTCCGGTTACTTCATTCCGGCCCTAGAGAATAATTTGGTTCAGCTGCCAAAACCCAAGAGGCCAAACAAGGAAGGAGTTGAAGACCGTTCCAATGATTTCCCCTTTCATCAAATGTTGGGGCATCCCATCCAGGAGTGTTTTGTCTTCAAAGGCCTCCTACAAAAGATGGTCTACTCAGGACAAGTTAAACAGAAAGGCTCTTCAGCCCAGGTAGCATGTGTCACTGCTACAGTTCCAGAAGAGGAAGGTGAATGGAAAGAAGTCAAAAGAAAAAATTCACAGAAGTATGATGATTGGATGGTCATAAAGACAATCAACCGAACTCATGCTATTTTTTGAACACAATTAAAGAAACCGATTGTGTCTTCTATCATGAATGTTGTGGAAATACCCTCTTCATCAGAGGAAAGGTCCTCAAAGAAACGGCATGATTCAATGAAAGAAAAAGAATCAGAAGAAGATGAGTATGTCTCAAAGCCTATGTTGTCTTTGAGTCTGGCAGACTTCATGCCATCTACTTCAAAGCCACGGGCACTACCCCACCAAACGGAAAAGCCTAAACAGGCTAATCAGGCAGAGCCTTCATCAAACAAAGAGTTAATCTTCGGTTCTGTTAATATGATTCAATTAACAGATCCATATGCCAGTCGCAGTTTCAATTTCGATGAGCTTGAATTCCCTGTATCAAACAAGGGAATCAGAGGAAGTTCTAGAGGCTCAGGATACAAGGGAAGACGTGGATCTTTCAGAAGCCACTACTCCAATTCTACCCCGGCTAGAACTGTGTACGCAGTAGAAACTCATGGTAGATCCCTTCAGCGAGCTCAGTAAGAACAAGAAAGTTCTTCTACCAATATCAAATTCAGTCCTGGCACAGTTATTTTGGAAGATCGGTTTAAGATTCCTTCCTCTTCCTCTCAGCAAGTAAATGGATCTAATCGGTCTAATCTTCCAAAACTAGGGATATTTCCAACTCCTATCCCGATACAAGATGCATCAACATCCAAAGAATTTGCATCCAAGGTACCTGCTAAACCACATATTCATGTTGGGAAACGCAGACCTCTGGATCAAAAGTATGATGGATTGAAACAATTTCCCCAAGTAGCGGCCAAGTTATCAATTCTGGATGCTCTAAATCTATCAAAAGATCTTCAGGAAGCACTCATCGAGGCTTTGTCATGTCCTAAGGAGTTTGAAACTGAAATTGCTGCAGCTGAAGTCTATCACAAAGAGAATAATCTTGCAGAATTCCATGCAGTAATATCTTTTCTTGATAAAGATGAAGATGATGTTGTGCATGGGCATATTAGACCTTTGTAATTATCTGGAAAGGTCAATGGTGTAGACATTCGAGGAACTTTCATTGACAATGGTTCAGGAGTCATCCTCATGCCCATTCGTACACTTCGTCGATTGGGCCTCACGGAATCTGATTTATCTCCTTCTACCATGATGTTACAAGGATATGATAAAATGAACAAGAACCACTGGGCGAAGTTACACTCAGAACTCAGTTTGGATATCTTGTATCCAATTTAGATTTCATGGTTGTTGATCAAGACTCAACCTTCAACATATTTCTTGAAAGACCCTGGCTACATCAGCATGTGGCTATCCCTTCATCATACCATCAATGTCACAAATATTGTTTTCACGGTCATGTTGGGACATTGTATGGTGATAAGGCCCCGTTCAAGACATGTGAGTCTCAATACATTGAGGCGGAATTCTATCACAAGAAGGGAAGGGAGAAATCCATAACAAAGGAGATTACCAAAGTTAATGCTCCATATGGTTTGGAGAAGATTTCAGTAAATCCATTTACACATGTGAGAACAGATTATGTGTTGTCTATCAGTAAAATTGACAAGATAGACCCAAATCAAAATACTCTTATGGAAAGATCCATAATGTCAATTACGGCAATCAAGCCGGATAACATGGGAAAAATTGGTAACCCACCAAGCAGTGATGAAAGCACAAATGGTGACGTCTTCATTTCATCTGCTAAAATCCAACAAGTCTATACTTCAACAATTAGGCCAGAAGAAGTTATAGCAACATCAGAGGTGCACCATGATGTCGATTTTCAATCCATTATCTCCTATTTAATACCCAAAGAAGACCCTTCATCATCAATCGTGTCATAAATGGAAGCTTCTTCTTCAAGATGTGCAAATTGTGATATCTCCTCTGATCATGAAAATTCTACATTATCATCTACTATGCAAGTAGAAACTGAAGAAATAACACATGAAGAAGAAGAAGTGGAAGATCTCAGAGATTCTCCTCCCGCATTTGAAGAGTGTATCTCTACCACTATGGACGAACTGAGAGAAATAAATCTAGGTACAAAAAAAGATCCATTCCCCACTTTGATCAGTGTGGCCATGACTCTTGAAGAGAAAGAGATGTATATTTCTTTTCTAAAGAAAAATAGAGATATATTTTCTTGGATCTATACAGAAATGCCTGGGCTTGATCCTGATGTTGCTACTCATCATTTGGGTTTACCAGAAGAAGATTGAGGATTTAAGCAAGACGCGAGAAGAACACACCCAACTTATGCTTCCAAAGTTGAGGCTAAAGTGGATAAGCTTATCAAAGCTAACTTCATCAGAGAAGTTCAATATCCCAAGTGGTTTGATAATATTGTCCCTGTAAAGAAGAAGAACGGACAAATTAGAGTTTGCATCGATTTCAGAGATCTTAATTGGCATTGTCCTAAGGATGATTTCCCAGTTCCGATTATAGAATGTTTAATTAATGCAACAGCTGGCTATTAAGCACTTTCCTTCATGGATGGATATTCTGGATATAATCAGATTCGAATGGCCCCCGAAGACGAGGAATCCACAGCCTTCGGAGCCCCTTAGGGTGTGTTTTGCTACCGGGTAATGCCTTTTGTCTTAAAGAATGCTGGTGCAACGTATCGACATTCCATGAATCATATCTTCAAACCCTTCTTAGGAAAGTTTGTTGAATTCTATGTAGATGATTTGGTGGTTAAATACAAACAACGTTCTAATCACTTGGCTGATTTGGAAGTCTTATTCCGCAAGCTTCGACAACATAATTTTAAGATAAACCCCATAAAATGTGCTTTTGGGGTAACCTTAGGAAAATGTCTCAGCTTTGTTGTACGCCATCGTGTTATTTAAGTCGATCCTGAGAAGACTAAGTCAATCTTTGGTATTTCACCACCTCGAAATTTGAAAGAATTAAGAGGACTTCAAGGACACTTAGCCTATATTTGGTTTTTCATCGCCAATTTGGCAGGAAAAAGTTTACCCTTCAACAAATTGATGAAGAAGGGAGTCACTTACCAGTGGACTGAAGAATGTAAAGAAGCATTCAATATTCTCAAGAAATACCTCTTGATCCCACCGATACTCATGCCACCTGTTGAAGGAAGACCACTTATCCTCTATGTGACAGCTCTAGAGCGATCATTGGGTGCCTTCCTTGCTCAAAAGAATGATGCTGGGAATGAAAACAGCCTCTACTATCTCAATCAAACTATGCTTGAAGAAGAAACACTGTATTCAAGTATTGAGAAATGCTGCCTGGCATTAATCTTTGCAGTTCAGATGTTGAGACACTACCTGCAACATCACGAGGTCCAATTGGTATCTTGCAATAACTCGCTCAAATTTATCCTTAGTCGTCTGATGCTTACAGGATGTCTGGCAAGGTGGGCAGTTATTTTGCAGCAATTTGATATTCAGTATGTGTCTCAAAAGGAGATAAAGGGCCAAACTCTGGCTGATTTCCTGGCTGAGAACCCTTTAGTGGGAGACACATCTTCAGATATTGATCTCCCTGATGAGGAAGTATTCTCTGTTTGAGAAAGTCCACAAGCATGGGAAATGTATTTTGATGGTGCTTCCAGAAGTTCAATAGGGAGGAAAATGGAAAATCCTAAATTCAACAATGTTGTCTTAGGAATTGTACCCATTTTTCCAGAAAAGGAAATGTTACCTTATTCCTTCTTATTGTGGGAAGGTAGTACGAATAATGAATCAGAATACTAAGGTCTCATTGTAGGCTTGGAATTAGCGCTTCAAGTATAAGTGAATCACTTAAAGGTGAAAGGTGATTCAAACTTAGTAATCAAACAATTCAATGGGGATTATACAATCAGAAAAGAAGAACTACTCCCTTTGTATGACTACATTATAGAGTTAATGGCAGAATTCCCTTCGTAACCGACATTTTCTTACATCCCAAGATCATAAAATTCTCAAGCTGATGCACTGGCTAATATAGCCACAGCTCTGGTAGATCCAAATCGGGACGAGACAACCATCAGTATTGCCCACCGTCGTGCAATTTCACCTTATGTTTGAATCAAAACAGATGAAATTAATGAAATTAGACCCATTCCTGAACCGTATGGTCATACTACAGGATGGATGTCACCTATCCGGGAATACCTTCAAAATGGAAAACTTCCACCTGATAGAGCCGATAAAGAAAAAATATGGCGACGTGTGGTCAATTTTACTCTTTATGATAGCCCAAATCACCTTGAGAAAACTCTCTAAAAATGTGCTTTTGATGGAGTTCTCTTCAGATGCATTAATGGTGAAGAGACAATGGCTATCATGAAAGAAGTTCATGCAAGAGTCTATGGTTCCCACCAGCCTGGACATAGACTGTCTGATCAAATTCGAAGGCTTGGATACTTTTGGCCTTCAATGATACAAAATAGTGTTGATTTTACAAAGAAGTGTCATTCATGCCAAGTACATTCCAAATTCATTCATCAACCTCCAATGATGCTTCATACAGCTAAATACTCATGGCCATTTTCCACATGGGGAATGGATGTGGTGGGACCTTACCCTTTGGCTACGGCCAAGCAGTTTAAGTACATTCTTACTACTACCGACTTCTTTTCCAAATGGGTTGAGGCAATACCTCTTAAGGAAGTAAGTTCTAAATGTGTTGTTAGCTTCATCAAGTCTAACATCATTACCATATTTGGTGTCTTTCATACCATATTGACGGACAATGGCGCCAATTTCTGTACATCCGAGTTGAAGAAGTTGTATCAAGAATACAACATCAAGTCCAACCATTCATCTCAGTATCATGCAGCAGCCAATGGCCAGATAGAAGCCTTTAACAAGACTCTTTCAAATATACTGCAAAATATGGTGGATAGAGATAAGAGTTCATGGCCTGATAAACTCTTTCATGCTTTATGGGCTTATCAGACTACCACCCGCACTCCAAGTCGGTCTACTCCAAATTCACTTGTATATGGAATGGAAGCTATCTTTCCCATTGAAGTTCAACTGCCTTCGCTCAGAGTATCCATTTGTGATCAGTCATCTACAGATGAACAATCTCAAAAGTGATTTAATGAATTAGAATGGTTATATGAGAAAAGATTGTGCACCTTGCACCACTTGGAAGTCTATCAGAATCGAATAGCACGAGATTTTAACAAAAAAGTTTGTCTTCGTTCATTCACTCAGGGAGAATTGGTATTAGTTCTCAGAACTCCAATGATACTAGGAAAGAAACCTCCCAAGCTTGATCCAAAATGGGAAGGACCTTACTCAATACATAGGGTCTACTCCAATGGAGCTTATTCATTAATCTCGATGGATGGAGAACTCGTCATTACTCCAACCAGTGCCAGATTTTTTAAGAAGTATTTTGTATAAACACAAAATACATCCCCAACTTGGTCTGGTAAGACCTTAAATTGTAACTTGGTCCGGTATGACCTTAAACTGCAACTTAGTCCGGTATGACCTTAAACTGCAACTTGGTCCGGTATGACCATAAAATGCACCACTATCCAGCAAGACGTTAAACTGCATCATTAATGGTCCATGTATATGACCCTAAACTATTTTCACATACGTCCAACATGATGTTAAACTGTGTCCCCAACTTGGTCCGGTATGACCTTAAACTACAACTTGGTCCAGCAAGACGTTAAACTGCATCCTTAACGGTCCATGAATATGACCCTAAACTATTTGTACTTTCGTCCCACACGATGTTAAACTGTGAAAAAGTTCTTTAAATGGTCTGGTATGACCTTAAACTTCAACTAGGTCTTGTATGACCTTAAACTGCATCATCAACGGTCCATGCATATGACCCTAAACTTTTTGCAAGTCCCTTACGTCCAGCAAGACGTTAAACTGTGACGTCCTAACTACATGATTCTAAACTGTATAAAAGTCCCTAACATCCGGAAAGATGCTAAACTACATAATCTTCAAAGGTCCTGTATGACCTTAAACCACACCACCGTCCAGCATGACATTAAACTGTACCATCCACGGTCCATGCATATGACCTTAAACTATTCGCACTTTCGTCCAACATGATGCTAAAATGTATCATCCTTTTTTTCGTCCAACATGACGTTAAACTATGGGAAAAAATCCCCAATGCGTCCAACATGATGTTAAATGGTGTACGTTTTTTTCCTCACTGCATGACATTAAACTGCACAGTCCCCCTTTCATCCAACATAATATTAAACCATATTTTCCCCATCATCCTAACTACATGATGCTAAACTGTACAAAAAATCCTTGATACGTCTTACATAACATTAAACTATACTTGTTCCCTGCTATATGACATTAAACTGTGAAGCAGCAATAGTCCTAACTGCAAGACTTTAAACTGCATAGTCCCTTCATACGTTCTACATAACGTTAAACTGTGTATCGTCAAGGTTGTTGATACCTCTTGTTTCTCACACCGATTATGACTCACGTGAGTTTAGAGCAACCCTCAACCATAACACTCTCTCTGGGCCTCTAACCATGTGTAAGTCCCAACATCATTTTTACGTCAGTGTCCCCAAGAACAAATTGATCATTAATTCATTCTTTAATTGAACTACGTGGACTTTGATCCTTACCTTCCAGGATGGGTACGTAGGCAACCTCCCAAGGTTCAAGCCCAAAACCAATCTCCTCACATCGGTTCACCTCCATCTCATACGATGTTGATTCGTGAAACTGCCCATAGAATCAATATATTTACATTGGTTCACTTTTTTCCTTGTTATACAACGTTAATCTATACAACACTTTTGTCCAGTATGACAATAAATTACAATATTATTTGGTACCCTCACCTGAGAGAGAACCATTATTTACATTTATTTTTCAATCATGTTTCATTTCAAAGACTACGTGCATACATGGCAATGCCTAAACCTTTTATCTTGGGTTAAACCATCACTATACTGAATTCCCCTTTCACCCTTCACATGTACGAACCAAATTTGTACAGAGGGTATTTCTTGAACTACGTGGGCTTGATTCCCATACTTATGGGATACGTAGGAACATTCGGGTGTCCCTAGAATCCAGACCCATGCCTTTGAGCCTAACCCCAAATTCCATTTTCAGTCCCTTGGATGAAAAGTACCCATGAAAACACACACTGTGTATTTCTTATAATGGTCCAAGCTCTATGAACCTAAACTAAGATCTCTAAGCCTTTTGTCCCACACGACGTTAAACTGTAGTTTAAGAACTATGTATGGCTTGATTCTAATCCTTATGGGATACGTAGTGAAGTCCAACATTTCAATTCAGTACCTAGCCACAACAAGATTATGGTTAGCATTGATCTGTGTATCTCTGAATAAATTGAACAATACCCATATTTATGTGTCATAATACTAACCTTAAATATTTTCAGATCTTCATAACCCTTTTCATGACATCTAGTCACAAAAATGTCAGACTTCTGAGAGTTATTTTTTCTTGACTATGCAGCATGTGCCCATAGGCGGCCTTGCATAAACAGTCTACATAACAGACTTGTTATCCAAAAGATACTATTATTTGACTATGCAGCCAATTCCCTTAGGTGGCCTTGCATAATTCAACCCCCTAACGGGTTTTTCGGATAGTGGTATCTTCATTCTTGGGAATAATTCCTCTTTTTTCCTTATCTATCTTAAATGACAGTATGTAGGGATCCGCAAAAATAGCCATCCTTAACATATTTATCCCATATCCTTTTTCATGATCTGAAAAGTATTCAATTCTGTGGTTTATATTCTCCTTCCCTACATTTGGGTCAGTCCTTCGTAGGAGTGATATCTATTTAGTTCTTCGATAATCTTTTTTGGAAATATCTTCTCCATATTCAAGTACCTATTTCCATACAACAAACTCTATACTTTGGAAAATTTGAATCTCCATAAGAATTCACTGGCTTTTAGCACTAGGAATGTATATTTCTAAGAGTTATTTTTCCTGACTATGCAGCACGTGCCCATAGGCGGCCTTGCATAAACAGTCTATATAACAGACTTGTTAGCCAAAATATACTATTTTATTTAACTATGCATCCAATGCCCTTAGGTGGCCCTGCATAATTCACCCCCCTAACAGTTTTGATAAATAATGGTAACTTCATTCTTGGGAACTACTTCTTCTAATGCCTTTTATCTATTTTTCATATCATTCCTTAGATTCAAATATTCTTAAGTCATAGTTTACATATTTTTCCCTCATACTTGAGTCTGGTACTAAGTTTTCAGATGAATTGTCAAGGAATTGAGTCAATTCTAATTCATTCGGTCAAAGCTATTTCGACCTTAAACAATATCCTTTTTATGTCTGACGTGCATGAATTTGAAATTCCCACAAAATACAAAGGAACTGTGAATAAAATTCCAGTTCCAAGATCACTAAACATACATTTTGTATGATTTAGGTAATATTGAGCAATTAAAAGGTTAGATGTTTGTAGGGTTATTTACATTAATCATAGTAAAAATAAAACTATGCTTACTAGGCCCATTGTCTTAGGTAAAATTTAAATCATGTAGAAAAAGAGAATGAAGGTACAAATGAGTGAAGTTGAATGTGTTTTTCATTGATACATAGGAGATAGAAGGACATCCACAGACTGGAGTCTCTTCTCTTTTTCATGAATTACAAGAGGCTTTCAACATAACTCTTCATTTGATTAACGGTATCTCGAGATTCATCAGCAACCACCTATAATTCATTCATTCAACTGGATACAATAAGAGATGCAGTGATACCAACTCTTCTTGGAACAATTGTAAAAGGATGTTCTTGAGTTCGGTTTGAGAAAATTTTCTGCTGATCAAGATGTGACTCTGTTTCTGTCCAAGAGACTTAGAAGATGGATACATGGGTTTGAGAATGAATCATTGGAAGTAAAGATCCATTTGGAGAGAGTACTCTTTTCAGATATTTCTCTAATTCCATGTTTGTCTTCTCTCCACCAACCGGCAGCAGAAATCATTTCACCCCATGGGTTTTTCATTTTCATATCTGCAAGGAAATGGCATGGATGGAGAATTTGAAAGATGACACCATTGTTGTTTCTCTTAATGCACGGCATAACTAAAATAGAGGAGTAGTAGTGCAGCTGCATTTCAGGCATATAGTTCTTTGCATCTGGAACATTGATTCCTTGCAGATGACCATGACCACAGAGAGGTAGATAGATGCTCTGTGGTTAATTAAGATGATATTTCTTCAAGTACTTAGCCAAATATGGGAGAGTGCTGTCACGGATATGATAGTAATCGTGGCCAATGATGTTCATCATATGATCAATCCGCTTGCTAGCTAGTTCATCGACTATTCCGGGACTAAGATCTATTGATTCTGCACAAAAGATGAATAAATTAACGTTTAAGAAGGTTGATTTTTCATTAAATATGTGAAAGAATTCTAAAAAATGGATAAGGAATTAAGGCACGCAAGTCTAAACTTGGCGTGCAAGTATGGATGTTCCGCGCATGTATTTGGCAAGCAAGTATCACCGCACAAGTCAAGATACCTTGACAGCAGCACGCCATCAAGGAAACACCGTAAAACAGAGCAACCGACGAGGTTAAGGTGACCTACACGGCGAGATCTCGAAGGTTTGAAGTCCGGAAATCAGGATGCTTTGTACGGAAGTGAGGCCCTCTATTTATAGATGTGGCCAGAACCTTTCATTCCATACCCAGGGCGACAAAAGGCTGTACCCCTATGCGCCAGACCCTGCGCGACCGAAGCTCATTTGCATGCCCAAACTTGGGCGCCGCCTTTACATTGGTTTTCTTCTTTTCCTCATAGTCAAATCCGCATTTCTTTTGGATCCAACTCAGAGGGGGGGACTTTTGTTGATGCTCATTTTCGTCACATTGTCTAAAATATTGGAAAGGGAAATGACTTAGTGCAAATTGGTTCATCCATTGAAGAAAACATCAAAAATTGACAAAGGCATGAACAAGGGATCAAAAGCACATGTGTCGTGCAAGTTTCATCATCGTCGCGCAAGTGGACTTGCGCTACGCCTAATGGTCGCGCAAGTGACTTGTGCGACCTAAGTGATAACCGCCTGGGTCTTCTCCAGCCTATAAATAGACCCTATGGGCCCCCCATTATGGATTATTTTTTCTAGAATTCAGATTTAATGCTCTGAAATCCCAAGTCTCTTCTCCAGGTCTTCCGAACACTTCTAAGGTAATTATTTACCTATAATGGAAGGTCTAAACAAGAGGAGTAACGTATAAGTGTTATAATTCACTAACACTTGCGCGCCTAAGGTGTTTTACCCTTAAGGGGAATGAACATACTTGCGCGCCACCCTACTTCCTCACCAAAACTTGCGCACCTCTCTTCTGGAAGTACCTCAGGATAATTATAAAGGCATTGGTCAAGGATCGCTCAAGTATTACCGCACTGGTTTACAAACGCGCAAGTACTTATAAGTCGCGCAGGTATACCTGCGCGACCAGGACTTGCGCGCCCCTGGCTTTTTGGGTGCCCTTCTTGCCCATTTCACCCCTCTTAAACCATTCCACCTCTCCTATTCAAGATTCAGTATTCAAGACACTCTTTAAAGCCATTTATGGCATGATTTCTTGATTTGACATCCTTATCTGAAAGGAATTTTGTGGAATATCTCTCAAAACCTAGTGATTTACACAACTTTATGTCACTAAAGATTTAAATTTAATTCATTCAACCTCATCCTTTAAGATGAGATAATCCTTAACCTAGGTCTCCTTTTCAGGAATAATCCCCAGTCATAATTCTCAAATTTGGGAATCCTCTTTAGGAGTAAGTCCCAAGTCCTCTAATCTTGGAATCCTCCTTAGGAGTAAGCCCCAGATACCCTAACATGGGCCTCTTTTGCAAGAGTAATCCCCAGTCCAAGTACTCATTTATATGGGCATCCTCTTCTGGAGTAAGCCCCATGTCCCTTAATTTTTCAATTCCCTTAACCTGGGCCTCCTTTTCAGGAGTAAGCCCTAGTCTTAATTTCTCTTAACCAGTACTAATTTACCTTTGATCTGGGATTCCTTCTTAGTAGTAAAAACCCATTCATAAATACTCTCCTAATTTGGGCCTCATTTTCAGGAGTAAGCCCCAAGTTAGAGTATTCAAATCTCCATGAAGCACATATACCTTTATGGACCCTATTCCTGGATTTCTTCCCTAAAGTAAATCCTAATCTTCATTTATCCGGGCAGTCATACATACCTAAGTCCCACATTATTTCTTATGATTGCATCTTGTATGGAACAATTGCCTAATTTTTACCAATACCTTTTTTTTCTCACATCAAGCATGACTCACGTGAGCTTAGAGTGTAAAAGTAATTATTAAATCCTTCTTTGAGCCATCAATCATAAACATCATACTCCCTTACTTGAACTACGTGGTTTCTGATTCCTTTTTTAATCAAAGGATACGTAGGTAGCCCATCTGCGGGTTTGATCCCAACTCTGAAATAATCCATGTCCTTATGAATGACAATAAACTTCAAGTGCCCCACTGAGTGGCTTTAAAACCAGCATTGTCATCATAATGACCAAGAGACTTCTATATAAATGTTTCGAAGGATACCATTGACCAATAATCTCTAATAAATAAAGATGATTCTCTATCGATGAAGAACCTCGAATACATATAAAAGATTCTCTAAATTTTCTACATATTTTATCATTGATTGTCAGATCTGAAGGAATGCTCTTTTTATACTTGGTAATGTAATAAGGATTCATGAACATAACTTAAATCTATAAAGAGAGTACCTGAGTAGACAATAATTCCCCTAAAAAAGGTGTGATGAGCCCGACCACCCATCCTCTCGACCAATGAAAATTCCTAAGCCTCATCAGTCCACAAACTAATGAGTTCCTACCTTTGGAATGTAGGTCCAAATGGATGTGGAATCATTGGATGCTTCCAGTTCTACAAACAAACCTGTTAGAAACCGATCCGAATTTTTGAACCTCCCATCAAGGCGGTCATCCCCGAATTCCGAGGGAAACAATATCTATATGATGTTTTTGTAGTATTTCCACAAAATTCCTTATGTTATCTTATTTTTTGAAAGATTGAAGGTTATATTATTTAAAATTTATTTTTAAAGATATTTAAACAGATTTTCTAAAATGGTATCGCAATATGATACATATTAAATACATATGGTAAATGTGTGAAATGTTTTTGAGTCCTTAGATTCAATTATAGATTGATTGAAATTGACAACCAAGGAATTGGCCATAGTGTATCCACATAAATAATGAATAATAGATCCTTTTTTTGCATAAATATATATTGTTAAAAACAATGATAAATTGAATTTAATAGTTATTATCATGTTTTGAGAAAACATTTGTATTCTTCAAAATCTCATTCTCTAATACATCTATAATCATTTATTTATCATAAGATGATGATATTTTGTATTTGGAACATAATGAATGAATTTTTTAATAACAAAAACATTCATTATAATGATTTATTCACACACATTAAAAAGATTAAATGATTTTATTTTATTAAATTATGTCTCATAAATATAGTTGAACATTTAGTGATCTTTTATTATAATTTAAATAGGTTATAATCGTCATATCTTGGGTGTTTAATCAATTTCCCTAAACAAAATTTAAACACCTAGGTTTATGTTAATTTAAAATCTATGACATAAATTATTGGTTTTAAATATATGTTTTCTTAAACCATGGAATGTGAGAGGTCCTTCTTGAGTTTTAGGAAATTATTGTGACTAATGGATACCCTGGGAAAAATGAAATCATACATTTCTCCTTTAGGATCAATATACAATGTATTTTTTATGTTTTAGATCAATTTTGGTGTAGTGTATCATCCTACATTAATTCAATTATTCATTCCAAACTTTGAGATAGATAATAGTTATTTTTTCATTTGTGTTTTATCTTCTAATATATTGAGGATGGTTGTTATCCCTTTAAAACCCATCTATAATCTAATTTGGATTGATGAAATTCCAATAACTAGAACACCTAAAGACTAATTTTTGTTCTCATGGAATAAAATATATGATGTATACCAATATGTTTGATTTCATTATTATATTTATTTATATAATTTTATTTCAAAAAAAAACTCTTTTTACACACATGAGACATAGATATATGAAATTTTTTAATTTTATTTTATAGAAATACAAAACAACTCAATGTAATAGAGAGAGACTTTTGAAATCCAAAATAAATTTATAAAGTGTTTCAATTCCAAAGTCACATCAAAAATCATATGAGAAGTATTCATAATTAAATACCCCAACTATAATAAATATATATTAACACATAAATTTTAATTAATACTCTAAAATATATATATATAATTCAATGAAAATTATTATCCTTGGAATCATCTATCATTGGAAAATTTATGTACATAGTTTGTGAGGTATTTTAATTAACAAAATTCAACCAACACATAACATAGTATATATTTCTAAATAATATAGATAGGTGTGGTAACGTAATTTTATATATTGAATTCAAATACATAAAATATGGAGATAAAGTAAATGCAGGTTAGATACCCTCATTATGTGATATTTCTATTTCCATTAGAACTAGTCATGTGATATTATATTCATTTATAAAGAGATTCTAGGGTCCAACAAGATATAAGCATTTATTCAAAATGAAACTATTCTTGTTGAAATCAAACAAAAAAACTAACTACTTGAATAGAAAATAAATAAATATATTTTATTTTTGATTCACCCTATGATAACATAGTATATAGCCTTCACCTCATCTTACCTAAAAATAATACCATGCTATTTTTGGGTATATGGAATATTTTATAAGAAAAAACACATTTAAATTTGTCATATACTCATTATGATTGCTATTACTACATGGTATAATGCTGGATCCATGGTAAAAACACCATAAAATGTTGTATTATACCCTCAGATATCCCCATTTCCATTTCAACATATATGTTTGTTTTGGTCACATATATGGCTCAAAACACCTATACTATATCCAGATCAGTCCGCCATATGAATTCAACTAATCCTTAAAACTATCAGAGGTGGTGACTAGAAATAAGTATTTAAGAAGAACTAGGGCATTTCACACTATCTCAACAAGTCTATAATAGAAATATATGGTAGTATCTATATTCACTATATATAAAAATGTAGTAGGAATTCTATATTTCTATAGTTCATAAGAATCTACTATAGTAGGTAAACAATATATCTTGAACTATCTTATAATAAGATCTCTAATGTTTATTCACCATGATATATAACTAAAAGTTTGATTGATGAATTTTATAATTTTATTTTGAAAATATAAATATGTTTTTAATTTGTGCAAATGATTTTATCATAAGATGTTTTCTTCTAATATTGTTAAACATGTTATTTTTCAAGGAATTTTGAAATGTACAAAATTTTCTACTTTTACAACTTTTATTCTTTTATATTATAAAATAATTTTTTTAACCCTTTCATTTATAATTCATATCATATTATTTAGATTATAAATTATAGGAAATAAATTCAATATCTACATTTTTAAATCCCCTCGTGGTTTTAATTGAATTTTTTATTATTCATGGATGTTTAAAATTTTTAAATATTAGTTTCTTATAGAATATGGAAACGAGAATGTGTAATGGTAGGTAACAGTCAACCCTTACACTAATTTTTTTATGTTAAAAAAGGTTAAATATGTTATTTAATGAGGAATGGTTGGTTTTTCAGGAACTGTGTGTATTTAATCCAAACACTAATTAAGGGTAGTTATAGCTTCCTTGCACAAAATATGTGTTCTCCTCACATATAAATTCCCCTGTAAGGGTAACCAAAAGTAACATAAAGGTAGATTTAAAACTATATTCTATAAATATGTGTAATTTATATCTTTCATATATATAACCTTAGGTTTTTAATGGTTTTGTAATGCTACTTATGTTTATATGTAAGGGTAATTTGGGATGTATGAGGGTAACATGATGTTTTGTAAGGATTATGTAACAATTTAATTACCCGCTATGGGATAGTAAAATTTTTGGTTTTCTGTATTTTTGAAAAACCATGTTACCCTAACACATCATCAATTTGGGTACAAAAATAAAAGAAAACATTTTCTCTTCTTCCATATCATGACTCTGTAACATGATTTTTCTATTTTAAATGTCCAATTTTGTTTGGTATTTACTATTTGGATTCATAAATTTTAAATTCTCATATTTATAAATATTTAAAAACCCCACACTTATGAATCACATAATATAAAACATAAATTTCAAATTTAATTTGTGGGTTTTATTTATATAAACTGGTTCATATTTCTCTATAAAAAAATATGATCCATTGTTGTTTCATTTTTTTACATATTCTATCATGTCCAAGTATCTTATAATGTATTAAAAATAAATATGGGAAGTCAAATAATAATTAATCATGATCTTTATCAGGGTTCTATTCCCGGTAGATCCCTTAAATATCTCCTATGTTTTTATGAAGAAATCATGTAAAATAAATATCCTCTATGTGATTTCCATAAATGATTTAATAATAATTATATTATAACTTTCGTTAACATTTTTCTACGTGTATGAATGAAATTTCATAAAATAAAAATTCATGGGAAATTTTTGAAAATAACTATTGATTATCATTCATTCTATGAAATATTCTTCAATAAATTTTATCACATGAATAATTATAATTATTATCTCAAAAATAAATGGTTATAATGTATTAAAGATTATATTTATAAAATAGAAATTATCTAAGATATAGGATGTTTTTATTTAATGTGATCAACTAATTTAATTTTGCATCATAATTATTAAATAATTTCAAGGAATATTTTGTGATTATTATGAAACAGATGATACCCTACACTGTGTCATGTGATGTTTCATCAATGAACCATAAATTTGATATTTAAAGAATTAAGGTAGTTGGCCTCATGTATTCTACCCTTTGGTGTTATACATTTTCATTTGATTGAGAAATGAGTTTTTAAACATTTTATAAACAACTAATAAATATTTTAGTGTTATGAAAATAAATAATGATTAAATAAATAATTTTTCATAAGTGTGGATTAAATAATAGTGCCTCAAAAAAATTAAAAAGGTTTTGCTAGGAAAGGACAGACCATGTGTTTTGGTTAGTTTCCTAGAAACTGATGTTTATGGATTGACTTCTTATGTGACCTTTGGGAACTATGTTTGATGATTTAGAATATGGTGTGTGTGTGTGTGTGTGTTGTAGTAGGTAAATACCATGATTTATTTTTATCACCTTGGGTTGTGTTATTATAATACATGATACATCAATAATGTAAGACCATGATTACCATTTTAGGAAATTTATAATAGTATTCACTCTTGATGATATGTGATGCTCTATTTATATGTATACCAATGTGTCATAGATATGATACTAATTTCTGTATAACTTGTCTAAAATTCTTAAAATTGGTCACATGTGTGTGTCTGTGAAATCATATTATAGAGGCGTGTTGTGTGATATGGTGTGCCAATTTTTAGAACTATGTCTGATCTCTTAGGACATTGGATATGTGGTTGTGATATTATTTGAATATTTCCTTATGATATATCTATAATATGATGTGTTGTTATTTTTATTATTAATAACACCTAAAAATAATGGAGGAAACATTATAGCTAGAAAAAATTAGAGGTAAAAATGATTAAAACTGTTTTTGATGAGATGATGATATTGAGATAGAATACAATGAATTATGTCACATTATGTCCTAACCAAGTGGAATGATGATCAAATATAATCATACCCAAGAGGATACAGTGGGGGAATGATGCTATTTATGACATAAGAAACGGGGTAGTAGGGGTATAATGGTCTGTGTAACCTGACTTTAGAGATAATGATCAAGTATAATTATATATTATTCATCAGTAATATATGTTTGTTAACAATACATAAGGACAGATCCATTGTTTTGAATTTATATTTCATGAATAAATGTCTTTTCTTATTGTCCTCGGAGAATAGAGATGAAGCAGGTATCATAGAGGGTTCATGGTAGCTTGGTAAGTTCATGACCTCTTTGCTCTTGATTGTTTACTTCTTTTATGTTCATAGTGATATTATAATATGATTCACAGTTATGAATTTAACATTTATTATCAGTATATATTGAATCATTAAGAAACACAATGTATTGTAGGATGAATACTTTTTTATGTTAGTAGTGTTCAACCAATTTGTACTAAAACCAATCTTGAGATCCCACAGAAACTGGACACCCAAGATACTCGCACTTATTTTAGGTTCAATTTGGGAGGAGGATTATGTTTATCTTGTAGATGGATGGATAAATATTTAATTAGAACCATAGTTGAGATGTGTCTTGGAGTGTTAACAGAGACTCTTATCAATTATTCTTTTAATACATGTATATTTGATCAACAAAATAGCATATTATCACAATACTCTATGGTTTTATTACATGGGTTCCACATTCATTCATAGAGATCATATTTTAAGGGTTTTCACTTAGCCTCATTTTTTACTATTTTATTGATCGTCTATTTGTTTTTTTATAACACTTATTCAGGGTGTAGTCACCTTGTGGTTCCACTAAAGACACATTCTTATAGTGTATATCCTCTACTAAATGGGGAGTTTTTCTTGATATCTTGGTGAATTTATGCTAAAATATAATGATTCAAGATAGGACGTTACAAAATTTTATCACTTTACATGATTTCCCATTTTTCTTGTTTTGGGATGTTGGTTGAAATTCCATATATGAATGTGTCAGATATTGGGATGAAACCTAGTCTGATGCATCAAAAACCCTATTTCATAGGGATTTCCATGTTATTAGGGAATGTGATTGAGGTTGTTGGTTTAAGTTGTTATCATTTTTTTACACAACCTATGACACATATTTCTTGTTTTGGTTTTTGTTTCATGTGTATTTTTTATTCACCACATTAGTAAAAGGTATATCATGTGTCATATTCAGAACCTAGGATTCACATGACATATATTCTACTTATGTGTGAATTTATTTACCACTATGTGTGTAAAATTATAATATTTGGTAAAGTGATAATACTATTTCATGTACATGGGTGATGATGATGGAAATTAAGACAATTAAAATAATGTAAACCCTCAATAAATGGGGCGTGTAGTGTTCCTTGTTCGTTCACTATTGAGTGTTAATGGTCATAATAAATAACCTCATAAATGTATTGTATGGATAATTTTAGATTATTATGGTTCCTTTGATAGTACTTGTGGATTTTACCATATAGTATTCATTGAAATCAAGTTTTACCAAACCATAAATCCTTAACTCCTATCATGGATGTATTATGATGGATATCATCATGGAATGTCTTATAATTATTTAAAGATGAAATTTTATTACATGTAACACATTTGAATCATTTTTATGGTTTTTTAAATACTATGTGGGCATTGAATTTGACTATGTTTACCAGTGATTTGGTTTCACATGATATGTGATGGTTACCTATGTGTGGATAACCCTTCTATTGGAATAGAGAAGGTTTTTTCTATAGGGGTTGTTTTTTATGATGAAGATAAATTAATCATATATATAACTTATGGAAGTATTATATTATGGAAATGAAAATTTCATTGAAACCCTGGAGTGTAGATCACATAGAGTGTTAGTAATCATGAGAGATTTTTGGGTTCTTATATTTTTGGATCCTAGATAAATAGAGGTAAGGATCTTGTGATTCATGTCTAGTTAGTTTGAAATATTTTTCTAGTAGGATGAATAGTGATGAACATAGGTGTTCAGTCCAAGGAGGTTTGATCAAGGTTGGATTATCAATTACCTATATTGAAACCAATATGATTGGTGGTTCTTCGTTAAACATTAAATAAATGTTATTCCTAAAAAATTTGGAGTTCATGGGGTGCTCGTTCTTTATCTTGGATCCTTCTAGAGCATGGATAGATATTAAACATATGTGATCATTAATGGTGAGTTTGGATTGGTAGAAAATTAATTCATTTGGAATAATGATTGGTGTTTCAAAAAGAAATTAATTTCTTAGTGTTTGATCATTCACCCTTTGGTGACATATGGTTTGAAAAAAGTGTAATGGTTAATTGACTCTCAAGGATAATTCTAGTTATATGGATTTTATACATTGGACATGTGATGGAAGGTCACTAAAATCGTTTGGTTTTTGATTTACCATGGTTTTGGAAAACAATGTGTATGGTGTGATGATTATCTGATTAGTGTCCCATTGATTCACACTTATAGAGTAATATGTGTTGTGGAAGAAAACAACATCAATGGATCAGGAGTATAGTTTTTTGTGTCTGGATGTCATTGGGGATACACCTATAGTGGGTAGCATCAACCTGATTTCATGTGAATTTTCATCTCTTATTCAAGGTTTTGAATCTAGGTATGACTTACTTGTGGGAAATCATGGTGACTCTAGCAACCGATGTCTAGTGGACCAGAGGGTATTTGGTTTCATTATGAGAATCCAATACCTTTTTTGAATATATAATATAATAGAGACTATATGTGGGATTTTAATATGAAATATTTTTTGAGTGAGATGTGATTGAGTTAGAATATTTTTAAATTAACCTCAGGTTTAGATCCTCGTGGATATGGTAGGTTGTTGGTGAACTAGATTGGAAAACTCAAAAAAAATTATTAGGTAATTATTTATAAATGGATTTATTATATCTCACATAAATTCGATTATTAATGATATATTGGGGGCCATGGTTGTGATCATGATTTTGGTGGCATGCACCTTAGTGCTTCTTATTATACTCAATGCATGTTTTCTCTTGAATGGTATTAGTTATCATCATGAATCATTTCATAACCCTTGAGGATTATTGTAACACTAAGATTGGAATGAAATCTTGTTCATAGAATTTATATATGTTTAGAGTTCTTGTTAATTTAAATATCCCTTGTTTTTTTCATTGATGGGTTTCACCAATGTTTTGGTGTAAGAAACCATTCATGTTGGTTTTTTCCACCATTCCCCTTTTCTTACCTAGATTATCAGAGCCCATTATCATTATGATTGATTCTACTCATTGTGAGAGGGTAGTTCAAGTTTTCACTCCAATTATTTATTTATTTAGACTTTGATAGAGCCTAGAAATTTACTTAGTTATATTGGATGACTTTGATTCTTGATTGACTCAAATAATAGATTTTCTAGTCTATGATTTGACAGCCTCAATAATTAGTGAGGCTCATTGTTGAAAATCTTCTGTTACTATTGAGTACATTACCATGGAAGATATCAATTTAATGTGACGTTTTTTGGATGATTTGATTATTGATGGATCATTAAATGTTTTTTATTTTGTGAATCATTGTAGTGTTTTGGATGTTTCATTCTGGGAGATTTTAGTGTCAAATGTTTGGTGTTTTGTAGTGATGTGTGACCGAAGTCTCTTATTTGAGTTGAAGGAATGTGATTTTTTATTTTTTAAATTTTCATAAAATATTTTAGTGAATATTTAAATTTTTGGGAGAACTATTCTAGATCTCCAGTTCTATACAGTAGTTTAGGCTGGTCGGCATCAGATGAATTTGATTAAAAATGTTCTAACAGGAGTTTTCATGAAATTGTAAAAAAAGCATATCAATAATATGTCGAGATCAGCATATTAGGTATGAATGCAGTGTCAATATTGAACGTTGGATAAGCTTCTCTATTATTGGGATTCATTATCGAGGGGATTGTAAAATTCTTATTTTTATAATCCTTTCTATGTTTTAATTATAATACTTTTTTCATGAAAGGTTAAAATTTATAATCCATTTTTAACCTTACATATGAAAATGGGACATCATAAATAAACATAACACTCTACCATTATATATGATATTTATTATGAGTTATTTATATATAAATATATTATTTTTATGAGTTTTATTATTTTTTAGGCAGTTTTAAAGGATATTCATGTAATTACTATGGGTAGTTTAAATATACATGAACTATTAATGGGTTATCCTTACAACAAAATGCTAATATATGGTATCCAATAGTTATCTAATAGTAGAATAAATATTCCATACACACTGTAAGTGAAAATAATGGATTTTATAATGGAATCCTTGGATTTTAAAAGGTTTTATAATAATAATAATGGCATTTGTAAGCATATGTAGGGATGTGTAAGGGTTTCTTAAAGCTATGTTAGGGTACCAATTTATTTCAATGAATCGTTTAAGTGAATTATTTTTAAGTATAATCTATGTATGTGTAATACATTGTTACCCTCATGTAGTTGATTTTTTGTGTTAAAAATAATTAAAAACATTTTTTCATTAATTATCCCACAACTCAACCCTATAAAATATTTTTAATATTTTAAAATTATAATATTTAGGGATGTTTATTCATTTTATTATTCATGTGTTGAGACTCATATAATGAAAATTTAAATTCCAAAAATTCAAAATTAAATTAATAAGAAAATTAAATATGAAATATATTTTTTTTATTACTACTATCCAATATATAGTTATATTTCAATTACATTTTTTGACCCTTACACATTTTATTTTATGATAATACATTGCATCAGGGTATCCTCAAACTTAATCATCAAGAATCTGAGAAGTATTATTGAAATGAACTATGATATATACCAATGTTCCATGTCTAAAACAACCCTTAACTCTATCATTTAGGATGGGTGATGTATTATCTAAAAATTATTATCTATGTAAATTTTTACATAAATAAATACATAATAATTTTATGATAAGAATTCATAATCATTCTAGGGAAAAATAATTTAAATATCTTAAAATATAAATTAAACCAAAATTACCCAAAAATATAAAGATTTATTTTCATTATTTCATTTAGTTATTCTAGATATTTAATATTGTTGATGGTTGAATTGTATTTAACCTTGTATTATAAAATATTAATTCCATACATTGGATTATATTAATAATTTAAAAATTATCATAGAGGGAGGAAGCCACTATTAAATGTGATGATTTTTTTATTTGTGGATATAATATAATGGAATCAAGTCTTGGAAACCATGGAATTAATATTGATCATGGTAATATGTGATCATGTTTCGTGTGATGTTTCTAGGAGAATCCTTGGCATTGACATTGAAAACATTGATATATGTTGTCCCATATATTATGGCTTGAGGAATTATGCACATTCATTTTCATTTGATCTAAGTATATCAAATTTATTATTAAAATCATTAAATTATATTTTTTATAAAAATATTTCTTCATTACATAATGATATTTAACCCTTAATTAATTAAATGGATATTGAAAATAAATTAAATAGGTTCTAAGAACCACTTAGACCTTATTTCATAAATTGTTTCCTAGTTTTTGATATCCAAGGAATAACTAGTTTTGTATCCCTTAAGACATGTGATTGATAATTGATCTCATTGTTTCTTTTTAGCTAGTGGAGACCCTGTTTTATGTTTGAACACATGTGTATAGATTTTTTCTCATGATGACCTGTTATGATATGTTTTTATATATACCCATGAATCAGTTATGTGATACCTATATTATCATATATTTTTTAATATTATTGATGGTGATCACATGCATATGTGAAAATTTTCTATAGAGACAATTTATGTGATATGGAATGCATATGGGTGTGAACCATATTGTTGTGAAATGAATCTAGATCCATGTGTATCACGTGATTCCAATATTGCATTGTGATATGACTATTATATATTTTTATTATTGATGTTTGGTGTGTTGTACCTTAATAGAATGGTAGAACTTTCATGGATCAGTGTCTTATTTGGGAAGAATGTTAAAAAAATCATGTGGTGTAATGGGAGGAGTGAGATATATAAAAAGGATGATGGATTTTAGTGACCTAACTTTGGAGCATGGTGATCATATCACAATTGATAGGAGGAAATGGGGAATGATGTTCTATAAATTTGATTTATGTTTTGTGGGGGAATGATGGTCTATATGACCTGAAATGATATATTATGAATATTTTTGAAGGTCTAGGTGGTATTACATGGTACCCTAGGACCTATTATGCTATGTATAAGATTCATGGTTAGCTCCATTTTTTATAAAATTGTAATGGTTACATCCACATACTTTATTAATATCATTACAACATGTATCTGAAGAAGGTAAGACATAGGGGTCTTGGCCACTTTGTAAGAGCATGACTAGTCGACACATGGCTTAAAATAGTCTTTCATTAATTGTATTATTATATTCTTCACAGTTAAGTATTACCTATTTAATTTATAATGATATTTATACATTCATGGCAACTATTTCTTACTATATTTGTTTTGGACTATATTGGTGGTGACCTATAAAGTGTCACTAACAATATAATCAGTAGTGTGCTACAAAGGGGTATCCATATATCCCATAGTTATTGTTACTATTAGTTGGGTTGGGACCTAGGTTGATTTTATAGAGTGATATCTCTCTATGATATTGGAGACTGGCATGATAATTGGCTTAGACAAGGAATAAAGCGTCTTTTTCATTGTTATTTTCTTACATGAGTATAGGAATGTTTTTGTGAGAGATAAGTTCTTTGTACCATAGATTTATTATCTTTCTTATACATAAATTCATAGATATGTTATGTTATTGGTTTCTACTTACATTAATTTTATAAAGATTAAATTTTGGGTTAATTAAAATTATTTTTAACTCATATTAATGGTATATTTTTCCCATGTATAAACTCAAGAGCCTCACTACTATTCTGTATTATCTGGAGTAATGGGTGGAGATATTTTTTATTATTTATGAATTAATTAGTATTTTACTAAAAAAATATTAAATATATGTAATATATGTAATGTTAAATTAAATTTCCCCTACTTAAAATAGAATAATAAATTTAGATTAAATATATAATAATTTTTTCGAAATTATCTAATATGAATCACATTATTTTCTAGTATTAAAATTATGTTTCCATATGTAAAAAGTAGTTACTGATTTAAAAGGTAAAATATTAAGTATAATAGTTATAGAGTTAATTTTTTTAAACTCAATTTTATCATGCCTAAAAATTTGGGGATGGGGTGTGATGAAACATTATCACATTTCAACTCTATTAATTTGTGTTTTTTTACCAACATGACATTTTTATCATGTTCTCCCTTTATATTAATTTTAAATATTTACAAAAATTCCATCATCACCGATTATAATTAGGACATATTCGATCCTGATGTGGTACTCCAAAATAATTTCTTCCATATAGATATCATTACCTTCTCTATCAATTATAATTATATTCTTGTCTCATATTATTTTGGAAAACATTAGCAAGAATAAGGCCCGCATTTTAAATGTGTCTTCCCTGGAAAATAAAATCACCAAATGATTATTATCAACTATATAGATTTTATTATTTATTATCATTATTAAAAAATATATTAACACAAATATAATTAAACTAGTATCATGTATAAATTATAATGTTTCTATATTAATGTTATTGTTCTTTTTTATTTATACACCCCCATCAATTAAGTAAAACAAAATCATTGTTCTTGTATTCAGGGAATTACATCCCCCATGACGTAACATGATTCATTTTCTATAACTTACCAATAATATTGGATATAAATATGGAATTAAATGATTAATATTATTTTTATGATATAATTATGTTTCATATATAAGAATTTAGGGAATACATTAGTGATATCGTCAACAAACGATCAATATTAATTTAATCATATAAAATAAGCATAACCAGAGGAAAATATATTATTCAAATGGGGTAAAATTTTCATATTTATCAACTAAAATTATAATTCCTACCAATTATGATATATCTCAATAATAAACACTAAATATGATCATTATAATTGTGTTATAATGATATTACAACAACTACACAACATAATCATTCATTAAACCAGGGTATGATTATATGTTGGTCAGTTTAACCACCATAATTGAACAATTGTTTAATGTTACATGATGAGTGAATATAGTAATAAACTACTAGTATAATATGGTTTAAAATTGTAAATATTTTTTTCAAGATATATTTAATTAATATATAATTATTTTATTAATTAAACATTTTCCATTAATCAATAATCACTTAAACAAGATTATTATCGGCTCCATCATAATTCATATAAATTAAACCACAAAAGAATTGAATTATAAAAGACATAAATTATTTAAAATAAACCATATATAAATAATTAATTTTCTATTAATAAATAAATATAAATAATTAATTAATTGGAACACAACTATTATGAAACTAGTTTGAATGAATAAATCTAATAACAACTATATGAAAAATAAGAATACTTCATTGAGAAAATGGCTATCTAGACGAGTACTAATGAATATATATATATATATATATATATATTTGTGGGTGTGTGTGTAATGTTCTAAATAAATTCATTATCATAAATATTAATATAATAAAAGAGAACAAAGTTTTTTTGAAGAAATGGTATTAGGTGAGGGTTCTCAAACACAAAGTCCTCTCTTTGAGACAATATCTATATTATGAACCTAATTTGTTTTATATGGTTTATATACCACTTCTTTGAAATTTTATATGAGAAAATAATTTTATTCATGGTATTTTAATTTCAATTTATGACCATCTATTTTTTTAATTTTATGACTGAAATTCTACTGAAACCATAAGCAGTATTTTTTCATCACAATAATCATTATTTGGGAATCATGATATAATAAGATTTATTTTCATTTCTGTGGTAAATTAAACACCATGGAATAGTTTTTTTATATTAAACAATAAAATTCTGTAATTAAAAGTCTATATTTTTATGTATATCTCATATAATTTTGATTTAACAGTTTTAAAATCCATTGTGATACACAATCTTTTCCATGTTTGAAATACCATTCTATGATTTGTTAATGTAAAAAAATGTGATATTTTCTTAAGAAATTGATCCATGTATAGACTCTAGTATATAGATACTAAATTAACTCTTATGAATATTGGGGAAACAACCCATGAAAGTATTATTTTATAGTTTAATCAATTATTTCCTATATGAAGGATATATGGGCTAGGACTATACACCGAGAATGACACTTCCTGGAGGCATGTTTTGGATTTTTAACCCACTCATTATAAACCATCATGAAATACATATTTTAAAATTGGATTTCAAACCTACCATTTCAAACAATAGAACCACATTACATTATTTCATGGATAACTTGAAAATTTAAAGGTTACCACCCCTATATTTCTCTAATAAGGGTACTATATAATTACATTGATGATACCCCATTAAATCCAATTTGATCAAGGGAATTTTTATTATAATTAAAATGAATTTATATAATGTGGAAATATTTTATGTCTTCATATCAAAATCTACGGTCATATATATTCTATAGAAAAAGATATTTCTTAGGGGTTGGTATGAATGGTCTTGATGACTATTATGGTTACTTTTTTATAATTTATCATGTTATACTAGGGTGTAGAATTTTATATCCTCTCGATGCATAAATAGTTATCATAAGAGAAAAAAAAGATATTTTTGTTTTATACCGCTTCCCATAATTGAATAAGGGTCTTGGAATATGAATTTTACAACTTGTTTTTAATCCCATCATTATTCATTACACCAGTATTATTTCAGTCATTTTTATGTATTCTTTAATTTTTATTCTTGGATATATTATACACTCAGTTTTATTTTATTATGGATTCATGTTTCTTATTTAGGCTTTCCATATCACTTATTTTATATTTATATAATTAAATATTATCTTTTATTCTAGTTTTTCTTGACAATCTGATCTCCAAATAATTTTCCTCCATTTCTCTTGGAAATCTAGAAGGGGGCTATGTGTAAATTCCAAGGATATGATGGAAGTGATAATAATTCTAAGATAATTTTCTTTGTTCATGTTTATTTATTAAAATTTAGTATATTTATGAATCTTGTATTGATAAAATACCATTATATTATATGATGCTGTAATTATTATTCTTTAAAAAATTATTTTAATTTAATTTCCTAATCCATGTTTTTTGGAGACAACGATTATATAGTTTTTATAGGATAATGTTTATTAGGAACCTTAGGGACATGATTTATAGAATCCTAATTAAATAGAACACGATCTATAAAATAAAAATAAATATTTATAGAAAATATTCAAAATAACATAAAATTAATTATATTTCACAATTCACTGTAATGATAAAATTATCTGTATTCAATTTGAAATTATAGTGACTAAAATGAGGAATGAGAAGATTAAAAAACCCTATATTCAATGAAAATATAATCCCCTGGAATAAGTAAATGAAGCTAGGGTGGAGGAAAACAAGTTTATAACAATATTAGGATATTTAATTGATGATATGAAAAAAAACCATATTGGGTGAATTTCTTATCAATAAGTAGGTGTCACAACGTTTAATCATTTTCTGTAACAAATAACACCATAATATAGCGGAACTAGTAATCCATTGGTTGATTAACAATACATTGAATCCCAAAATAATATCTTTAATGCTTTATGAGGTACATAAATGTAAATATTTTTCATTGAGGTGTATAATTTTAAGAAATATATAGACCAATATAGGTCTCCAATTTAAAAAAAATTGTATGCAGAAGAAATAAGGTGCCTAGAATGGAGAAATTTTGAGGGTGTACTCATTGAAAAAAACATCTCTAATGACTAAAGAGTGTAAATTTAATGGAACACTCACAATAATAAACTAAAAGAGGAAAAAAATTCTGAATATGATTCAAAATTTAAAAGGATTTAAAATAATCTTATATACTATATTGGTTGAAGGAAATGTGATATAGATCAACTCATTGATGGGTTTAAAATAAAACATTAATGGGAAATTTATGTAAATTATATTCATCATAAAATTTTAAATTCCCAATATCCTAATGAAATAAAAGTATTTCTCCGGTATGTATGTATTCAAGGTAAATTTAGAGAATAAAAGGTAAACTGAGCATAATGGGAAGAAAAAAGTGTATAAGAGGAAGAATGGTTGAAGTTTATTTCTCACATGTGATAAATGTTGAATAAAACAGCCTGGATATTATAGGAATGGAACCATAGTTTTGGATAATTGTAGTAAAATGGACATCAAGAATATTAATGTGACTTAAAGGAAGAATATTTTGATCTTAAATAGTCTAACTATACTGATAAGGTAAATGATGTATATCAATGTCCTAGATGTAAAGGAAATTTGATATATAAAATTCTTAGGGAGCTACATAAATTTTATGTGATTACCACAACAAATGATAAAGTTCATAATCACATAGTCTCATTCACATTGATCACAAAATTGAAGTCAGATAATGTTATCATTTATTTAGGATTATCACACCATTATATGCCATCAATTTTTTTTAAAAACATTATATCGATTCATAGCATCATAGTAATAGAGTATTCAATTATGAAAAATGTAAATGTATTATTGAATTCATGATGTGTTATTTACTTAAACTAATTTTATATAACAATAAACTACCTAAAACTTTAGTTAAGATAACTATGGTTGACATTTATAGGATTCTTGGTATGTACATTCCCTTAATGTATTATGTAATATCATAAATCCAAGAGAACAATATTACAATTCAAAAAGGATTTGTGTAATTATTTTCTTTAGTGTGAAATAAACCTCATCAATATCATGTCGAGATACCCCTAGTATCACTCCATAATGAAATTATAGGTATAGTCAAATATCATGTTTGAACTATAAATATAAAAGATAAAATAATAATATAGGATTTAACTATATCATAAAAATTTAATAATATTTTTCTTGATGAATGATGTGGTTAAATAGTAGATCATGACTTTTAGTTCTCTATTAAAACCATTCCTAATTCATGTCATGTATCCAAAAAACCTTCAGAATAGAACTTGTAAAGTTGGGGGATTTGATGATATTTTTGAATTACTTTGGTGATAAGGGATTTATATTCCCATATGTTTCAACATGGGGAGCCCCTATTTTATGCATGAAAGGGGGATGGTTCCTGAGACTGTGAAAGGATTATAGTGACATAAATGGAATCAAAATAAATAATAAGTATAGTTTACCATTCATTAATGAATTATATAATCAAATTTATTTTTCGATACATTTCAACCAACGATCGACCTCTACATTGGTTATCGTCAACTAAAGGTGGAGAAGGGTGATATATTAAAGATAATATTTTGAACAAGGTGTGTCCATGATCTATTTAAAGTAATACCATTTTATTGACTAATGGAATTTATATCATTATGGGTATAATGAATAAATTATTCAGGGAGTACCATGAATTGTTTTTGGTTTTACTCATTTATGATGTCTTGAAATACTACAAGATCTATTGAGAGCGTGATATTCATGAAAAACTAATAATGGGGTCCCTTAGATGAAGGAAATTATAAAGGATTTATAGTTAGATTGAATTATTTCTCAATGGGATTTATTTTAATTTTCATATTTTCCATATGTATGGGTTATATATTCACACTTCAATGAAAAGGTTATTAAAATAATATACTAAAATAGAAATCATAACTAATATCTAACATTTATCATAATTATAATCTTCTTATCAGTTCTTTATTTTATATTTTGTAGGTTTTCACTTATTTCTATCCTATTTATCACATAATGGAGTTAAATTTATATGATCAATGGAATGTGGAATAAAATTTTAAGATATAAAGTGGTTACCAAGTAAAGAATTTTTTTTAAAATATACCATCATGTAAGAATGTATTTTCAATTCATATTGATTCATTAATGAAGGGACTTTATTGTGACCATATGAAGAATGATAGGGTGATTTCATATAGATCTAGGGTATTGAAAATCAATGAAAATATTTCTCAAGCTCATGAAATTGATTTGGATGAATTAATATTTTCACTAATAATTTCTAAACACTACCTTTATATGCTAAGATATATAGTCAATTTAAAAGTGTTTCATTTATATCTTCTTCTAGAATGAGCTCAACATGTGGTAAAAAAGATGGTTATAAATTATCAAGGACTATTATTTCTTGATGCATTTCCTTTATGAGAAAGAAAATGTTGGTGGATCCATTGAGTATAAGGGACCATGGAGTTATAAAAAGGATGATGATTGCAAAGGATCCTATATACAAAGATATAGTAAAGAAGGATATATTGATTTTAAAGAAAAGGGTTCCATAATTTATTTTTAATGTAATTGTCGAAGCCTACATAAAATAGAGATAGAATTCCAAGAATAACGACCAGAAGACACAAAGAATGTTTATATTTGTGAAATAAGGAATATTGTAAGACATTATCTTCTTAGAAGGAGTGTTGATGATAAGGAGGAATTTATGTGTTCAATCGAGATCAAAATAAAATAGGGAACTACTATATGAAGTGAACATCTTAAATTTCTCCATATACCCTTTTAGTATTGGGATGTAAAGGGATATAAGTGTATATTTTGGGTGTCATTCCATGAAGAGAGAAATTGTGTACTATGTTTCAAAATTTATACTATGCTGGTTGGTCAAAGATAAAATACAACATCATAAGGGTTTAATGAACACAACCATATTAATATATGGGTGAGGGATAATTTTATAATGAAATTATTCACTATGATATGAATGACTCCAAGGAATAATGATATTATATTTTTCAGGGATTTTGATAAAAGAGTATTTAAATCATCAGTTCCTTTCCCGATAGTATATCAATGAAATTGAAAGGATTCAAGGGGAACCTATATCAATTGTATTTTTCCTCAACACTAAATTCATATTAAAATTGTGCATGACTAATTGAGGGTATCTCAACATTGAGATATATATATTCACTTACCATTATCCCCCAAGTAGATGGGTTCCTAAAAATACTATCTATTAATGGGAATAAATATTGAGACCATATTTTTTGAAATGCACATTATTTAGGACCAATCCCCAGATTCTATCAAATTTTTATACAATAATACTAACAACATGATAATATTTATGGAATAATATGACTTATTGAATTAAAATAGTCTTCATATTCCCGCATATTGGGATGAACCTATAAAAAAATTAATTATCCAAGAGATCATAGTGGATACAACTATTAAGGTGTGAAAAATATAGGACGAAATTAAAAAATCCCAATTAAATAAAAAGAGTTATCATCATAATAAAATGAATTAATTTGGTTTTAATGTGATTTATAATGTATTATTTTTTTCACCATCAAATATACTCATAGGACATGAATAAAATGAGAGGTCAAGACTAAGGTACACGAGGCCTTCTGAAATAATATAAATAATTAGGGTTGTAGATTCTAATTAGCTATTCCACCAAACCTTTATAACGTAAATGATTACTTATATGATCCATTACTTTGGAAGTAAATGTTAGACACAACACATGTTCTCATTTATAATTGAATATATTTAGAGACATAATGAACTCAAAATAATGAACCTGTCTAGATTCATGACTCAATGGTGTATGTATTTTGGAATCAAACAACTTCATTTGTGAATGTTTATTTAAGAAGTCAAAAAATAGAAGAGGAAGAATGGGACCTTATAAAATCTATGAGGACGGGATATACTTACATATTCATTATATGATATACACTATTCATTTCACAGAAAATATATTTAAGGTAGGATAATTCTTTATAGGAGACCAAATTATTGAATATAAACACTATATATTGAACTATCACATAGTGAACACTCATAGAAATTTTATTCATATGCATATTTAAACTATAATTTTATAAATTTAATAATTTAATTCAATAAAAATAAATCCTATTTTTTAATTATACATAATTATATATGTATACAATAAATTTTTCGATTAAATTTTTTCTGTCAATAGAAAAATATACATATTTTACCCAAATTTTATTATTGATTCCATTATTATAATTTAAAAAAATTAACAAAATTAATTAAAAAATTATTTATTTTTTAATTTTCATTATATTTTTTAAAATATAAATAATTTATTATAAAACCATTATTATTATTCTATATTATATGTTGTATTTTTTCACATTTATTATATAATATATAACAAATAATATATTTGTCATATTAACCATTATTATTTAAACATACATATAATGTATCAGAAAATATTTTTGAATTATAATCATTACATTACAATAATAAAATGTAGAACAGATTATTTTTAGGAATGATGATTAAGATACCTTAGGTAACAAAATAACCGAGGAAGAAGAATAAATGCTAAAAGTGATAATTCAAACTGTAAAGGGATTGAAACCTAATAAAAACATGACATAAATTGAGTATGTGTTTCATGGATAGAACTTATATAATTCACACTCCATTATTTGTTAATTATTTATATAAATTACATGTTTAACATGTAATCCCATTATATTGAGTTTAAATAGTTGCAATGAAACAATTATCCCTACTTACAAAATGGTCCTCTCACATTACAATCTAAAAATTACAAAAAAATAACTTTCCCCTTGAAACAGAAATATTCTTCACACGGTGAGTATTATTCCTCTATCAAAATCCCCTCATCTATATATTTTTTAATAAGTCATTATTTTCCAATGAGGCTTACAGGTAAAATTCATGTCTCTAAAGTGAGTGTTATCAACTACATAGATTTTCCTCTTAATTATCATCATTCAAATTTATTCTACTCATAATAATATAATTATATTAGTAATATTTATAAACAAAGAAAAGTCTATGATCCAAGAGACCTCAATACTAAAAAATTATTAATGTAAACGTAAGTAATAGTACAATATCAGACGTTACAAGAAAGTTTTCATATCTGAGAGTGAACCACCACACATATGTCATCATTCACCAAAGTGGTGCAATAGTCTGTTTTTCTAAACATCAAAATTGTTATTTCTTCAAGGACCTCCCTTTTTGAAAAAGAATCCTCCACCTAGTTATCTTTTCTATATGTGTATGTGTGATACAATCAGGTTAAGTCGAGTAATAAGAATCATATAGTCAATCCAATGGGGAAGGATCTTACGTGGGACATTCCCCAATCATGTAATTAGATAATTAAAAATATTATCATAATCTGATTCAATAAATAGGTTATTCCAATTATGATGGAAAAATGTTTTGACTACAAACATTATTTCCCACAACTCACCTTAATAGGTAGTCCCTGATCCAATATAGTTATGAAAACATCCCATAACAAATCCATGATGCATTCATAAAATGTTTCTATATATCAAGGGTATTAGAATGTCTGACACTACACCATCGACATTCACATTGATACATGTTTTAAAATTGGTTATCCATTAGAAATATATAAGGATAAGGGGTTGTTTGGAGATACATGAAACTCTTAAACACCTAAAAATATTCAAATCATTAATATCACCATTCATCAAACCAACATAGATTTTTTAAAAGCACGAACGTCCTGACGCAACAAAATGATTCCCACATAAGTGAATGGAACCTTCTCTTCATATATTTTCATGTTTTATACCTTCCAAATGGAAGCATATATGGATCCAGTGGCAACCAGTAGCAGGTTATGGACTAGCTTACTCTATCTAGCACTGCAAATAAGAACCAATAGCCCCTCCAGGGATCTCATTGGGTTGAGATCCATCCCAAAATAATACCCTAAATACTCCCATTAAATAATAGGAAATTTTAATTAAAAAATTGGTGCTGAATGATTTCTCCAGTCCTGAGGCATAAGGGGAATTTTGAGGCAATACACTACCCTACTCTTCTCATCTGATCACAGGTGGGAAATTTTATCCTCCAAAATCTTTATATTTGGATAAATCATAATGGATATATGAAACACAAAGATAATTCAACAAGGAATGATGGCACTCTAGTGGAATTAATGATCTGGTAGTAAACCATGGTAGTTAGTTGGCCATTAACACGAGTCTTCCACACAAGAGTGTCAACATTCATAATGGAATCGACATGAGAACAAAGATTGGTATGTTATGTTATGTCATATACTCAGATATGGACTTATGTATTTAAAAAATTTGAATACTTAGTTAGTATCTGATGGGACGACAAAGGTAGCATGTGCACCAGTAGTTTAGGTCGGTGATTCTTGTCACAATCCACTTATAATTCAATATGATGTTTTCGAAAGTGGATTTAATAGAGGGATGGAATTAAGATATGAGATATTATGGGTATCCTTCCAACAACATTCCCATGAAAATTATTATTATTAAATAATAATAGGGGCCATTGGTAGTTATAATATTCCATCAGAACTTTCTAGTCAAGACATCATTGGATATTTTCAGGTCCTTGATGCCAAGCCTTCCCATATTAACAAGTATGATGCAATCCTTCAATGTGACAGTGACTATCATTATTTCATAAATATACCCAATACATACTAAAATCATGATCATTCATTGGAACTCCTTGATGATACCTCTAGGCTATTTATACAATGAAAATTAGTAGATAATCATTGACGTAATGGCTGATTTCATAAGACACACTCTTCTATCATCCATGATGAAACATGTTTTATTTACATTGTCATAAACATAAGTTTTGATCTATTGATGAGATTAATGGTTAAATATAATGATTTTTTATCATTAACACTATTATATTACAATTTATAGATCATAATAATGATATCACTGACAAATTATGAACAATGGTTTAATCATTTGTATTAATCATACTAAGAGGAGAGTATTTTATTTAAATTGTGTAATATTTTCATGTACATTATATATGCTTATAAATAATGATAATTCACATATATATATGACACTAATTAAAAAAATTAATTCCTTATTAATTTATTATAATTTTATTACAACAAAAATACCACATAATCATTCATTAATTTAGACTACGTTCATGTTTTGGGGGTTTAAACACATTGTACTATGATACAATGTGTTTATGAAATGAATTACTATGTGAACATAATAAAATGTATAATTATATATAAATGTTTATTTAATTATTTTTTTTATTATATATATATTTTATAAATTTATAATTCATCATTTCAATAAAAACCAACTCTCTATCAAAAATCACCAACTCGTTCTTAATATAGACTTCATTTTGAATTATAAGGTCTAAAATAACTATAATATAACTCTATAATAAAAAAAACTATTATAAATCATCCTAAAAAGATAATTCAATTACCAATTAATAATTTTTATTTCATTATGAATTAATATGATCATCGTTATTATCAATCTCAAAGAACATTCAAAACTATAAACCGTAATGTTGAAATTTAAAATATTTTGTTTAAAATATTTTGTGTAAAAAATATGAATTTTTTAGTGCATTTATATATTTTTATATTATTAAAGATATGAATAATTTTATTAAGATATTTATGTCCATGATTCATATGGATAATGTATGTTTTTAGAATTAATTTCATTATGTAATGGTTTTCAGAATAAAATTGATGTCCTTTGGAAAAGTTTTGTATTTTCCCAACACTACCGTTACACGGTGTATATAATACCTATTTGAGATATCATTTATTAAAAATTATTTTTTTATTTTAATTTTAGGTTTAATCCTAATATTTCATGAGATTATGATTGAATTCATACCCAGGGAATAAGTGGGATTTTTTTCTTATTCATCAATCATTTATATTCAAGTTATAACCATGCCTGATTTTGTATTAAAAGGTGAATTTATATCTATAGAAATTTTTAAAAATTAATCATGAAATTTATGAAATTTTAATTTATATATTTTTATACATATTTTATATTTTTAGTATTCAGAAGATAACAAAACTATTATTAACTCAATATTTTCCATGTTCAAAAAACCATAATATCACTTGGAAATGTAAAAGTGTGTGTAATTTAATATAAAAATAATTCATTATTAGACACTAGAATGTTCATTCAACTGAGGATAAGAATCACATAGTATAAATCACCCAAAAAGTTGATGGTTTTTTATTAACACAATCACCAACCCAATGTACAGATATTGGGACCATGAATTCACACCTTAGAAGACTCTCCTAGGGGATATAATTTTTATATTCTATTGCTATTATTATATACAGGTGAAGGAATTTTCAATCCTTTTACTTTTTCTACTCAAAATGATAACTATTATTTTCAAATACTTAATTCTCTAGATATCAAAGTACTATTAATATATACCCACCCCTAATTTTTTTGAAAATCATATAACATGTTTCATTTATGATACCATATAATATACACGTTGATTGAAGGATTCTATCCGATACATCCATATTATTCTTTTGAATGGGAAATATTTGATTTCTACATATACTAGTATAGATATATTCATGTTTTATTCATCAAGGGGTTCTTAAGGTAATGATATTAAAATACTAGATGTCTATTATAGTAAAATCATTATACATAATTAGGTGACTAGTGGGGTCTAGAATTATATATTAAATAAAAAAATTGATTCATCTAATTGGAGAAGGAATTACTAGTTTTTTTGTGAACCTCTTGCTATAATATGATATGTGTCTTCGAACATGGTATTGAAAACAATTGTATATTTAGGAAATTTTAAATATCATCTATATAAAAATTATGATTTTTATTAAATATTAGTTTTATTTTAATTTATATTGTTTCCCTCAGTTTTAGTTGATTAATAATTCATGTTGTTTACTTATTTTTTATATATAACTTAATCATGCATACATAAAATAATATTATATTTTATTCTACTTATTATTGTTCCTATCATCCCACCATTATTTGGTATTTGTTCACCAATAAATGATTTGTATGACCAAGAGTTTATTATTAATATTTGTTTTGGAAATAAATTTGTGATTTTTTATATTAGATAATATTATAAACATAACAATATAAAGAAACTAAAATATAATTTATTTCTTTAATAAATATCATAGCATTAATTATAAAAAAACAATTAAAATTCCAAACAACACAAAGAGGCTAAAAAAATTGAAAAAGATGAAATTTGAAAACATGGATCTTCAAATATAATAAATTAATCAACCTACTAAAAACACTATAGGAACGAATAAAAATATTACTAAACCAAGAAATTTTGTATAAAAAGGAAATTTAGAACCATTATATGAATTGATTTGAATAATTAATGATGTAATTTATTGGTATTTATAAGAGGTAATGAGACTGTTGGAATATTAACCTAGCCATATGATTAGTAGCTTGACCAATGGGAATAGTAACAGAACCATTGGATTATAAATTTTACCTCAAAATAATAAATTTTGGGATAATTAATATTTATCATGACTATTTTAATTAAATATCAAAATTTTTATACCTACAAATAAATACCATGATTAAAAAACTTGATGAAAATATAAGAACATTTATTTAAAAAAATGTGTTTTAAAGTATTTCATAAAAAACATAATTTTTATATTATAAATTAAATTTACCTATATTAGAAACATATTTAGAAAAAATAAATCCCATTTTTTGAAATTATCAATTCAAAATTTTCCATCTGTTTTTTTTTGGAAATTTTCTATAATACTTCAATTTTGGGGTGAATAGTGAAAATATAGTTTTTTCTCATTGTCTATGTATCTTAAAATACATAATTATATATTTATTAACGGAATTATCAATTATTCAACTTATCTATGTAATATTTTATATGTTATTAAATAAATTAGTCCTTAAAATATAATAAACAAAATTTTCAAACTAGATTATCACAATCCAAAACCTAAAAACAAAAGCGATTTCTTTAAATGACAATTTGTCTTTTTTCCACATTCATTTTAAATGAACTAATGAAATCAAAATATAAAGGGTATTTAAATTAGTAAAATATTAATATTGTTAATATATGTGATTTATTTTTTAAAATTATCCATATTACATGTTTTACTATTGATATAATATTTTATATAATATTTTATTCTATAAAAACTCCTCCCCTTGTGTTTTAATAACCCCACTCCCTCCTCCAAGAAAACTACTCCCCCCCATCCCAAAGAATAAAAACTAAAAATATCCTTCCACTCAAGACCCTTAGAAAACATTGTGACATTACGGAGTAATAAAACTCCATTCATCAATATAGTTTTAGTTTCACACAAGAGAAATTACATAGAGGGTTAATTATGTTTCTATAAACTTATATATATTCTAATTTCTTCTTCCTCTTCTCATTATTTTTCAAAACCCCTTTCAAAAAAAACCATATAATAATTAATTAGTATTTAATTTAACATTATATTAATTATTATAAACATTTTTATGTTTCATAGTACTATATATAAAAAATTTACACATCCCATTCCCGCTCACTCGGAAATTTCATGTCATGAGTCAGTCGACCACCTACAGAAAAATTTCAAGGTCAAAACATATAACCAACATCCGGGATGGATATTATTAATTATATATAACATATAAAATTTTAATTATATTTATTACATTCATCTATAACTAATTATACTATAATATAATTAACATGAAACGAAATAGGTAAATTGATTGAAAACTAAAATGTTTTTAAGAATTATTTTTACCAAAATAGCTATCCTATAATAAAAAAAATTATGAAATATAATTAAATTACTTTAATTTATAGAAAATTATAAAAATTATATTAATTCACTTCTGGATCAATGTTTTAAAATTTATATGTTTATTTTCTTAAAGGCACAAAAAGTGACGAAATGAAGACGGTTTTAACCTCAAGGCATTCTCAAAACCAACTAATTTTCATTATGTTTTCCCTATCTGAAAAAAATATGGTATGTATAATCCCATAAATGTCCTTAAAAATTTTCATTATTATTCACTTTTTTCATGATATGCTTGTTTCTTAATTTATTTTATGAATAACATAGTGATTATCAAAATAACTCTTCTTTCCAAAACAAATCATTGAATTATATTAAGTTATTTATTATTAGCTCATGAATAGTGATTCTTATACCAAAAATGTTTTCCCCCACTTCATTTGGGAACACCAAGTTAATTGTTTTATTCATTGTTAATGAAATTCAAACAAAACAAATTCCTTTCCATGGGTAAATGTAATATAATGTCCTTAATGTGTTCTGGGTGGCATGCAAGATTAGGTAAGTATTATGATGTGTTGAATGGGCATGCAACTATTTATCCCTCTAATTACATGTGTATTATGAAATATCTCAGGAGATAATGTTTATTACATGTGAACATGATTCAACTATTTTTCTAAAAATGATGTTATTATTTTCTAAAAATGTTATGTATTAACCTAATTCCAGACCTGTTCACAACTATGTGTTGTATTTAAACAACAAAACATGATGCTTTATTTTTATTCAATTCCTCATTCCTTTACTTTATAACATTGTTCCATTATGTTGTTGATGATGATCCCATGCTTTTGATATGATGGTGATTATTATGCTCACTCATGTTATATTTATTCATGACCTATATTCATTTTCTTACTATGCTTTTAGCTCACCCCTTTATTTGATATATGTCTTTAGGTGACTATATGTACTATAGAGAATGTTATATTCAAAATTATAAAGAAAAATCTAGTAAATAAATTTTAATTTTTTATTATATATAAGTGATATTTTTTCTGAATTTTCCCAAGATATTAATCCTTTGGATATTATATTATAATTATATAATGCATTTTATCTTATAAATAAAGTAATAGTAATTTCAAAAAATAAATATATCATTTTTATATTATGGGATTATTTAAATAATTTGAAAATAAGTTTTAGAGAATGTTTGAGAAACCAATTTGGATATGTCTATGTATATGTAAATATCCAAGAAAAAATGTTTTAAAGAAAGGATAAACATAAATTTCCCATAAGATATATATTTAAAGATAATTATGAAAAAGAATTTATTATTTATTTATGATTTGTTGTACTATCACTTGTTCAATCCATTTTTAATTTAGGAAATGGTTTGAACTGGGAGAAAAAATTCCAAAAACCCAAGAAAGGGACAATGCAACAATTTATAGAAAGGTATCCCCATTGGCATGGGAGGTGGTTTTCAAAAATTCATGGAAATTACTACCACGTTATCTCTGTCTATAAATAATATCTTGAATTATGTGTAATTTCCACCTTCACCGAAGAGGTATCAATAATACATTGAGTCTTTTTTGTGGAAATTGACCCGTATATTTTGTGTATTTTTTTATCCACTTGTCATGGAATTGTGGGTTAGCTAATTATTGAAAATATATTTTATTCTCTACTATTTTGAGAAGGATAAGGGGCATATTTTCCTCTATTGTTTATATGTAGAGGCCGATTGAGGGTGGTAATTTATGAAGAATATAAATATAGAGGATGAAATTGAAGAGACCGAGTGAGAATACTTTAAAAGAATATTTTTTACAGGGTATTTCCCTTGAAAACATGAAACGAATATGGAGAGACAATTCATAAAACTAAATAATAAGTAATTTGAATCATTCATGGATTACAAAAAAACTTCAATTATCATTAAAGATACAACTTGGGATCTATTACAAAAAATGATAGCAAAGTAGATATATAATTTAGTGTTTTAGGAACATCACCTTTGAAATAATAGATCTATTCAAGAAATTAATAGTTATAAATAAGTGGTCTGATGTCCTATCAATGTAGATATGGATTTTGGATAATTTTCCCATTGTTATAGAGATAATCTGAGAAGAGTGGGGTATCAAGATGGTGTGTCAAATAACAAATGAGGTAAGAGGATTGAACTACATACCTATAAAAAGTAAGGGAATAAAGAACATGATATTTGTCTCAAAGGGATGAGGAAATACATCATGTGTGGGAGAGAGATTCATCAATCTAATTAATGTTTAGAAGACATGAAGAATACATCTAATATTATGGGGGAAAGAATAGAACCTCATAATTCAGCATCAATGGTCCAATACATCAACTATTGGGATTAAGAGAACAGTGCAAGGAAATCCACAATACCATGTTTCCTTGAGGGTAATCAATTTCAACAACCACGAAAGGATAATGAGCATGTAAAATCTAGTACCATCTGTACTAATGAAGAGGAGAATAAAAATGATTTCATACAAGGTATGCATTCAGCTAACTCAATAATGGAATTTTTTTATTTGATTCTATTTCTACACATTTCTTTATATACTAATTTTTTTCTAGAACTTTTCAATTTAAACCACAGTATATTAAAATTTAATTATCTATAAAACACATTATGAATAAATAATTGACGCCCAAGTGTTGGATTTATCATTTATAAGTTTTTACAGAAAGATTCTTCTACAAAATCTTATAATACTTCCCATGTTGGAATTTGATGCAATACTGAGCATGGATTGTTTCTCTTTATATATAGTACGCATCATGTTTTGGAAAAACGAAATATATTTTCATATACTGAACCATATAACATTCCTTCACTAATATAAGGAAAAATATTAATCTCCGTTATAAAATCCATCAACGATGTCACTGCAGATACGTTGTAATGAAGTATACCTTTCCCAAATGGTTAATTCAATTGAAGGTATAATCCTTGTGGAAATTCAAATTTTTAGGGAATACTGTTATACATTCCATTAATAGATACACAGATGCCACCCATATTATGAGGTAGAGTTCTCTAAAAATCTTATACGCATATACACTCTTGTCTCCAAATTCCCCAACATGATGGCCTCGATCAAACTAGACGATTTAATGAATTTTAGGTATTCTAATTTTTCTAAAAAGTTTATACACTCTTTCACATCACCTTGGGGTGGGTGAGTGCACTTTTTCTAGATGAAGTATGGATCAATGTGGATGTGTATCTATTTTCAAGAGTTCAACATGATCAACATAAATAAAAACCATCTTATTCTAAGGATTAATTAAATTATTGATAAACTATGTGGAGGTTAATAATTCTAAAATGAGGATCTTCATACTAGATATTAAAAACATATGGTGAAGAATGGAGATATCTAGAATACACCATTGTGTAGAAGGTATGGGATGTATGTGTCACGACCCATCCCCCAAGGCATGTGTTGTGACTACCCCAAGCCCGCCTTCCATAGGCCAGGGGTTGACGACTATCACCAAAGGCATAATTCCCTAAAACTGGGAAGGCATTGCCTTTATAACCTGTAAACACACACAGAAAGATACGAACACTAGTAATCTTTATAAACAAATGTGTGTTAAAAGTAAAAAGGGATGGAATACAAGCCCAACAGTAAAGGTACAAGTAAAACTGAAAACAATATATTTGAAGAAAAAGAAAGAAAAGCAACTACTGGGTCATCCTCCAAGATTCCTACCTGAAGGGTAGGAACGGGTAGTATCCTCAGCATTATGCCTCCATTCGTCTCCTCCACGTACAAACACGTTGTATGGTACACCTCCGGGCACCGTCCAGTCCTGGTACTCTCAGCCTCAGTCAGCGTTGTTAGTCGTCTACAAGCAACACAAAAAGGTGTGGGCATAGCCCGTGCAGGGGTGAGTATATCGATAATTAGTAGGGACTCTGAGACCCTCAAGGTCTCACAAAATCCAACAAGGTCAAACCATAAAGTATGAAATCAACAAATAACCTTACATTGGTATATGCCTATACATTTACCTAAGTTATCAAGTGATCCATCTCAATCATGAGAAAAAAATAGAAAAACTAACTCAGCTCAAACCAAGATTTTATTCTAGGGTTAATATCAAGTAACATCCCCAGTCACATTATCGAAACCTCGGCTGCTGTAGAACTCCTCCTCTATCGAGTATAGTGGGAAAACCACAACACCAAGTGTGCTTCCCACTAACCTTGGACTACTAAGGTACTCCTCCTTTCGGGTATCGTGGATCTGCTGCGTCACCATGTGCGCTCCCCACCGTGGGTCTGCCATGTCACCAAGCGTGCTCCCCCTCATAGCCTGTTGAGGTACATCTCCTGTCGAGTACCGTGGGTCTACCGAAACACTAAGGTTCTCCCCACTATGGGTCTGCCGTGACACCAAGGCACTCCCCATAGGGCTAGTAGAGTCACTCCGAGTCAAAATTGTCAGCAGTCGTCAGGTCTCAGCTGGCTACTGTGTCTTCACACTACCCTCACTCATCTCTGGGAGGATCCACTCCACGAGCTACTGGTCGATACTCAAACCATCATGAAGTTCTACAAAGAAGCATCTCAATGGTCCTACACGTCATAGGGGTCTCAATGCAACACACGACATGTCAATCGGATGCACGGTCTGTGAGTTATTAGCCTTTTAGTCCCAAGGGCACGGTTGGATTCGTGCATGATCCACAATGATCGTATCTCAACTATACCCTAAACCCTAGTGGGGTATACATAAAGAGACCGTCACGCTATAATATTTCCAGCGCTGCTGACGGTTCGTCAAACAGACGTCTAGTGCCCAAGATATGGTCGAATGAGCGTAAATGGGTCGTAGTGGGCCAGGGTCTGGTCTGACCCGGTCAGACCGACCTGGCCCGACCCGGTTCGGGTCACCCCGGTCTAACCCCCCAGCCGGCCATGAGGGGTTGCGGAGAGCCGTGAGGGTGCAGACCGGCCGCGTGTCAGTGCAAGGGTGGTTCGGCCCGAAGGTCGGCACGTGCGCGGCTCGACCCGATCGGCGTCGTGTGGGCGGCATGGCCCGGAGGGCGCTGCGAGGGCGGCTCGACCTGGGGCACGGGGCTGGTTCGGCTCGGAGGGTCGTGGGGGCGCGACTCGGGGTAGCTCAGCCCGAAGGCCGGGGTGGCACGGCCGGGGCTAGATCGGCCAGCGGGTGGCGCGACCGGGGCGGGTTCAGCTGGGAGGACAGATCGGATGGGGGTGGATCTGCCAATGGATTGGGCAGCCAAGGCGGCTCGGCCGGGAGGCCAGGCTGGTCGGGGGCAGGTTCGTCAGGGAGGCGGGGTTGGCTGGGGTACGGTTTGGCCTGGAGGCCACGGTTACCGGGGTGCGGCACTTCCGGGGCACGACGTGGCTCGGGGCCGGTTTGGCCGGCGGCGGCGTGGGGTGAGTTTGGCCGGAAGGCCAGAGCGTCGTGACGGCGGCACGGGTCACATAGGCTGAGGGGGGTAGCGCAGTTTCCTTCATCACCTTCCTCAGTTTTGAAGAACACTGCAAAACAACACATGGGTTATGGAGAGGATTAGCCTTGTTTGTTTGGCATGAACACTCCGCAATAGAGCGGTAGAAATAGGTTCACAAGAATGAAGCACATCAAACACCCCCCCCCCCCCAGCAAAGATTCTCCCCAACCTTCAAAAGAAAAAAAGGGGGTGTAATTTTCATGTGATAATCAAACAGCATTAAACACCAACCTATGGTTTAAATGTAGATGGATTTTTGGGGAAGAAGAAGAGTCATTGGGAAAAAGATAGACGTATGTGTCATCGGTTTTTTCCTCGATTGTGAGGAAGAAGTTCGAAGTCAGGGTTGGCGTTCTTCGTCAGTGTTCATCATTGGAATTATTTGTTATTCATTCATAGAAAGTGTTCTTCGTTGGAGAGTGTAATCTTCTAAGTGTTGGGTGTCGCATCACTTTACCAGCACTTCGTTGCTTGGTGAAGCCATCCGAAAACCTCCTCCCAAGCTCCCTATATATAAGAGAGGTGGAAAGGTAGGTAACGATCATGGAATTTATGACGGTTAATTTATTAGGAACCTTACTAAATTCCAACGACACTGTTACTTAATTTAAAAAGGGGGCAATCTAATTAACTAAGTTGGCACAATTAAAGGTATATGCTTTAGCACAATTAATTTGGAGGAAGTCAAAAGGCTCCTCCACATTAATGAGGGGGGTTGAGAGTTTCTCCCAATAAAGGGGGGGGGGTTTAGTCCGGGTGGTCCCCACCACCATAACCTCTCATGGGAGGTTAATGTCTGGTGGTCCCCACTTCCAACTTCCAAATGGAGGTTCACTTCTAGTGTACTTCACCTCTCAACACCCACAAGGGTGTTTCAAAGACAAATAAAAATGTCACACACTTTTATTTTTATTTTATTCTTATATGAAAATCCCCAAAAACTATCATTCACTCTCGACCCACTACCATCGAGGTGAAACTATCCTTAAGTGAATACTGGTGCTGTGAGTTCAACAGTGCCCTCATATTTCAATTCTAATCACCAGTTCAAAAGTTAGAAAAACTCACACGCATGTTTACTGAATGTACCGAAACAAAAATTCCGAAATTCATTCTTGGCACTCCGAGCCTCAGAATCATGCGCCGTCAATTTTTTCGGACTCGTAAATTTCCCATTTATTTTAAAAAATTAATTGTAATTTATTTGTCTTTAAATTCTTCCCTCCTCAAGGCTCTACATCCCCGTAATCCACAACTCAAACAAGGTAAATAAGTGGGGGTATTGAGCACTCATATGAGCCTCCTGCTTCCATGTACTCTCCTAGATGTTCCCATGCTGCCAGCGAATGTGCACCAGAGGTATCGATAGTCCATGAAGGAACCACTCTCATCGATCCTCAATCTCTGGTGGAACCTCCGTAAAAGCCTCCCCGTCGTCGACATCCAGCTCTCCATGTTCGATGATGTGGGAAGGGTTGTGCATGTATCTCCTCAACTGGGATACGAGGAAGATGTCGTGAACCCGGTGCTACTGAGGTGGAAGAGATAAGCGGTATGTCACCTCACCAACTCTGCTGGGTACTTGAAAAGGTCCGATGAACCTCAGATATAACTTTCTGCCTCAGACAAATCTACACGTACCTTGTCGAGGTGATACCTATACAAAGTTGTGGTCGCCATCCTCGAACTCTAGAGGTCTCCGTCTCTTGTCGGAATATGACTTCTACCTACAATGTGCAGTCTTCATCTGCTCCTGGGTGATTTTCACCTTCTCTGTGGTAGCCCGTACCATCTCTGGTCCCACTAGTGCTGACTCCCCTGGGTTAGTCCAGCACCAAGGTGATCTGCAAGGTCGCCCATACAACACCTCAAAAGGTGTCATCCCTATGGTGGAGTTATAGTTTTTGTTGTATACAAACTCCACAAAAGGTAATTGATCCTACCAACTATGAATGAAGTTTAGGACACAAGAACATAGCTTGTCCTCGAGGTTCTGAATGGTCTGCTCAATCTGGACATCCGTCTAAGGATGGAAGGCAGTGCTCAAACTAAGTTGTGTTCTGAAAGCCTCTTATAACCCCTTCCATATCCGGGAAGTAAAACATGCATCACAATCCTAGAAAATCATCGAAGGTACTCCATGTAGTTGAACAATCTCATTCACATTGAGGCATCCCAATCTCTCTACTGAACCATGCTCTCTAATCAGTAGGAAGTGGGATGACTTGGTGAGTCAGTCAATGATCACCCAAATTGGGTCATGACCCATGGATGTACGTGGAATATCTATCACGAAGTCCATGGATATCCCATCCCACTTCCACTCTAGTACCTTTAAAGGCTGAACCAATCTTGTTCGTACCTGATGCTCCACCTTCACTTGCTAACAAGTGAGGAACCAAGAGACAAACTCTGCTACTGCTTTCTTACTTCCTGGACACCAGTGATGTCGTTAGTGGTCCTGGTACATATTCTCCACTCCTAGATGTACCTATGGATGGGATGTGTGGAACTCCCTAAACACTTCCTCTTGAAGTGACACTGGTACCATGATACGTCCTCTGAAAAAGTTGATGTGCTCCCCACCTTCAAGAAATCCATCGGGTGACTGCCCTAGGGATATCTGAGCACGTCGTGTCTCGCAGTCTATGGCCCCATGATGTGCCTCTCTGACTCACTGAAGAAGTGTGGGAGTGACTGTAAGATACTGAAAAAAAAGTTGTTCCATCCCGATCCACGAAGGATATCTGCAAAGCGGCCAGCTGCTCCGTCACCTCGCCTAGAAGTTGTATACCAGATCTTTTGCTGACTGCATCTGCAACAACATTCCCATTTTCAGAAGTATATGATATCTCTAAGAAATAGTACTAGAGGAACTCAAGACAGCATCGTTGTATCAGGTTCTGATTCTTCTAGGAGAATATATACCTAAGAGTCTTATGATCAAAGTACAATATAAAGAACTCACCCATCAGATAGTGTCACCACATATTCAAGGTGAAGACCACTGCTGCTAACTCCAAGTCATGGGTTGTGTAGTTCTGCTCATGTTGTCGCAGCTGTCGAGAACCATATGGGATCATTGATCTCTATTGCATCAGGACACATCCGAGTCTGGTCCCTGATGTGTCACAGTAGACTACGTACCCTATGCCTTCCACTGGAAGCCTCATGATGGGGGCACTAGTCATCCTCTGCCTCAGCTCCTAAAAATTGTGCTGGAATCTCTCCGACCACACAATGCGATGCCCCTTCATCCTTAAGGCTGATAGTGGTGCTACAAATCTAAAGAAATATGTCACAAACCTTCGGTAATATCCATCCAAACCCACGAAACTTCGTACTTCTATCACACTCATGGGTGGCTCTCAAGAAAGTACCGCCTCAATCATCACTGGATCCACTACAACTCTAGCCTCTGATATGACATGTCTTAGGAAGTGAACCTCTTGGATCCAAAACTAGCACTTCAAGAGCTTACCATAAATTTGATTCTCTCGGAGCATGTCCAGTACTACCTGCAACTGATAGGCATGCTCCTCCTCAGTAGTTGAGTAGATCATAATGATGTCAATGAAGACTAGGACAAAGTGATCGAGGTATGGCTGAAAGATCCAATTCATCAGCCTCGTGAACACTGCTGGAGCATTGGTTATGCCAAATGGAATAACCAATAATTCATAGTGGTCGTACCAACATCTAAAAGTCATCTTCTGCACATCATCATCTTGAACTCTGGGCTAGTGATAGCCTGATCTGAGGTTTATCTTCGAGAACCATTGTTCTCTCTTAAGCTGATCAAAGAGGTTGCAAGTCCTCAAGAGTAGGTACCTGTTCTTCATGGTCACCTGGTTCAGGCGCCGGTAGTCGAAAAAAATCCTAAAGCTCTCATCTGACTTCTTGGCAAACAGATTCAGGGATGCCCAAGGTGAAACACTAGGCTAGATGAACCCCATCCCTTCCAAGTCCTCTAGTTGTACCCGCAGCTCTCAAAACTATGTGGGAGAAATCTGATATTCTAGTATAGATATCAGTGTCTTCTAGGGGTACATGTCAATGAAAAAGTCCACCTCTCTATGAGGAGGTAGACCTGAGACATCATCAAAGAAAAAAATTGTGTACTGGTCCACCACTACAAGTTAACTCAGACTCTCCACATCGACAGCTCCTAGGGTAAGGCTAGCCAACTAATGAGTGATCAGCTGCACTCTCCACCGAGCAAGTACATCCTATGCTACAAAGGATTCCTTATTACCAGTGAAGGTAATAATGGTCCCATACATATGGAAACACCACACTATGTGCTTAAAAAAGTTAATCTGAGCATGGACTGTAGATAACCAGTCCATACCCAAGATGACATCATAAGACCTCGTCGCCGCTACTATGAGATCCCAGCTGAAGATCTCGCCTCTTAGAGTAATCTCACACTGTTGGCACCAATGTGCAATAGTTGAATCTAGTCTTTTAGGAGTCTCTAACTATAATAATCGATCCAACTGCTCTGTCGAAATATATTAGCTCCGAATGAGGGAAGTGTAAATAAAAGAATGATTGGAACATGTGTCTATAAGTACTGAATCTATAGTGGAGTAGACACAGATCATACCTCTAATCATCTTCGGGGTTCCATGATCATAATACTCAGGTGGATGGAGCTGAGCTCTCCACTCTCCACCTGCTCCCTGCGGTTGGGGTAGACCTCCTAGTGGTGGTGATGGTAATATCTTGAAATGTCACCCACCGCCAGGTGCAAGACCAAATCCTCTTCCACGTCCGCATTCTCCATATGGACCACCTCGATCAAACTGTTGTCTCTACCTGGGTTGTCCTTCGACAGTCTGTTGATCATATAAATGGAGGGTCGGACAGTCATGATCCATGTGACCCAGCCCGTCGCATGTGTAACACTGCCCACTCCTAGCATGTTAGGCTCTGCCTTTGGTGACCCGCACAACCGATCCTGATTAATGCGGTTGTACACCTGTAGGTATGGATCTCTTGGACCTCTATGATATATGTTTGCTGCCAGCTGTAGAAGACTCCTCTACGTGATGATTTGTAGTGGGTCTCACTATTGGTGACTGCTTAGCAAGAAAACTCGATACCAAGAGGGCTCTCTCTAATAACCCTGCATGTATCGGTATGATAAGTGAGATCACTGAAGCCCTGATCCCCTGCCTGAGTCTTTGATCAAAGGTTCAGGCCCGGAAGAATGGGTTCCATACCATGTCTATGGAGTAGCATGAGAGGTTAGTGAACCTTGCAGATGACTAAGTTACAGTCATGCTTCTCTACTTCTTATGATGTAGCTCTTGACTGTGCACTGCGTGAAGAGTCTCTAGGACAAACTCTACCCAAAACAAGCTCTTGAAGTCTTCCTAAAGAAGCATCACCTCATCGTGGACCTAGAGCATCATGCTCCACCATCTGCCTGCTGGTTTTTGTAGAATTATGGCAGCAATAATCACCATGAGGTCTGTTGTTGTCCCTACCAGTTGAAAAACTCTCACCACAGCCTCCAGTCACTCCTTAGCCACCAGTGGGTCCATCTCTTACATGAACATAGGTTCCCTCTGGCACAGGAACTTATGAAACGTCCTCAAGCGGCGTGCACCGTCTATTGCTAGTGCTGGTGGAATTAGTGGCCCAATGGGGAAAGGTACTGTAGGTGCCTCTGATGATGCCTCTACAGGAAGAGGGCCCTACACTGAGGCATCATCGCTCAGTGGGCTATCAGTGCGTACAACTCTCAGAACCCTGGGTGGATTTCTACAAGAAGGCATTCAGAAAAGAAACAGGTGCGCCGCGGTTAAAATAGTTATACCTGGTGAGATGACCTACTGAGTTGACATAAAGAAAAATTTTGAAAACACACACGCAATCAGTGTTTTTGTGCACTGAGTCGAAAATCAGAAATCAGGGTTCTAGTGTATAGATATGTCGGCTGCCGCACCAACACTAGACTCCATGAACTGAAAACCACACTCACTACACTTAACACTATTACTTCACAGAAAGATCAGAGTCATATGTTCTATGGTAGAACCAACTCCTCTAATACCAGTTTGTCACGACCCGTACCCCGGGGCACGTGTCTTGACTACCCCTGGCCCGCCTTCCATAGGCCAGGGGCTGGTGACTAGCACCAAATGTGTAATTCCCTAAAACTGGTAAGGAATTTCATTTATAACCTGTAAACACACAAAGCAAGATACGAACATGAGAAAACTATATAACCAAAAGAGTGTTGAAAGTAAAAGGGTCTAGAATACAAGCCCAATAGTAAAGGTACATGTAAAACTGAAAACAAAACATCTGAAGAAAAACAAATAAAATAAACTATCAGGTCATCCTCTGTGATTCCTACGTAAAGGGTAGGTACAGATAGCCTCCTCAGCACTCCACGTCTGTCCATATCCTCCATGAACCGACACGTCGTATAGTCCACCTCCAAGCACCGTCCTGTCCTAGGTACTCTCAGCCTTAGTCAGCGATGTATGTCGTCTGCAACCAACACAACAAGGTGAAGGCATAACCCATGAAGTGGTGAGTATAACAATACCTAGTAGGGACCTAGAGACCCTCAAGGTCTCACAAAATCCATCAAGGATAAACTAAAAAGTTTGAAATCAATAGATAACCTTATATAGTTATATGCCCATACATATACCTAAGTTATAAAGTGATCCATCTCAATCATGAAGATAACACAGAAAACTGACTTAGCTCTAACCATGATTTAATACTGGGGATCCGCCACGCCACCAAGCGCGCTCCCCACTGTGGGTATGCCACATCACAAAGCGTGCTCCCCCTCATAGCCTACTGAGGTACTCCACCTATCGAGTATCATGGGTCGGTCGCAACACCAAGGACCTCCCCACTGTGGGTCTTCCGCTACACCAAGGAACTCCTCACTGGTCTAGTAGAGTCACTCTGAGTCAAAACAGTCTGTAGTTGTCAGATCCCAAACAGTTACTAGGTCTCCTCACTATGCTCGCTCGTCTCTGGGAGGATCTGCTCCACGAGCTACTGGTCAATAATCCAACTATCATGAAGTCCCACGAAAAAGTATCTCAAAGGTACTCCACGTTATAGGGGTCTCAAAACTATAGACGATGCATCAATTAGACACTCGGTTTGTGAGTTATTATCCTTTTAGTCTCAGGGGCCCGGTTGGATTCATTCACGGTTGAACCTGATAATATCTCAACTATACTCTAAACTCTAGTGGGGTATAATCAAAGAGTTCGTCACTCTCCAAGATTTTCAACACCGCTAACGGTTCATCAAACGGAAGTATGGGGCCAAATATATGGTCGAAGGAGTGTAAATGGGTCGTCGTGGGCCCAGGTCTGGTCTGACCTGGTCGGACAAACCTGGCCCAACCCGGCCTGGGCCAACCTAGTTTTGGTCGACCCGGTATGACCTGTTGGGTCTATCCCAACCCGTTGGGCGGGCCAGCACGTTGGGTTTGGCCCAGCCCAGCAGGCCGCGAGGGGCTGTGGAGAGTCGTGAGGGCGCAGACCGGCCTTAGGTCAGCACGAGGGTGGTTCGTCCAAGAGGGCTCCACATGGGCAGCTACGCCCAGAGGGATCCACAAGGAAGGATTGACCCAAGGTGTGGGGCCGGTTAGTCTTGGAGGGCTGTGGGGGCACGTCTTGGGCGGCTTGGCCCGGGCACCGGGGTGGCCCGGCAGGGGCCATTTCGACCAGCAGGGGGAGTTCCCAAGGCCGGTTCGGCTGGGAGGCCAGAGCAGCCGAGGTGGCTCGACCAGTGGATGGCGCGGCCAGGGCATCTTGGTCGGGAGGCCAGGGTGGCCGACGGCTGGTTTGGTTGCAAGGTGGGGGCGGCCAGGGGCCAATTCGGCTGGGAGTTCACGGGGCCAGGGCGCGTCACAGCCGGGGTGCGGCATGGCTGGGGTGTGGCGCAGCTAGGGGCTAGTTCGGCCAGCGGCAGCGTGGGGCCGGTTTGGTTGGGAGGCCAGAGCGCCGCGGAGGCAGTGCAGGTTGCAGAGGTCGTGGGTGGCATTGTCGTTGCCTTCTTCACCTTTGTTGCCTTCATCGCCATCCTCCATTTCGAAGAACACTGCAAAAAAACACCATGGTTACGGAGAGGATGGGCCATGTTAGTTTGGCCCGCACTCTTCGCATTAGAGAGGTAGCAAGAGGTTCACAAGAACGAAGTACATCAAACCCTTCCTAAAAGATTCTTTCCAACCTGTAAAAGAAAAAGAAGGGTGGTGTACCTTTGAACTAATAATCAAATAGCATTAAACCCTACCTCGGTTTGATACATCAACAGAGTCGCAGGGAAGAAGATAAATCATTGTGAAAAATATGGATGTCTGTGTCATCATCGTTTTCCTCGATCGGAGGTTTGTGCAAAAGTTCATCATAGTTGAAGGCATCCTACTTCGGAGTAAGTCTCAAGGAAGAAGGTCGAAGTCGGGGTCAGCGTTCTTCATCGGCATTCTTGGTTAGAAGTACGCTTTCTTCATTCAGAGAAAGTTTTCTTCATTGGAGATCATAATCCACCATGTTTTGGGCGTCGCGTTACTTTTCCAGTGCTTCGTCTCTTGGTGAAGCCATTCCAAAACCTCCTCCCAATCCTATTATATGTAGGATAGGGGGAAAGGTAGGTAAAAATTGTGGAATTTATGATTTTTCATTTATTAGGAACGTTCCTAAATTCAAACGATGCTGTTACTTAATTTAAAAAGGAGGCAAGCCAATTAACTAAGTTGGCATAATTAAAGGTATGTGCATTGGGAAAATTAATGTGGAGTAAGTCCAGAGGCTCCTCCATATTAATTAGGGGGGTTGAGAGTTTCTCCCAATGAAGCGGGGGATTAGTCCTGGGTGGTCCCCACCACCATAACCTCTCATGGGATTTTATGGTTCGGGTGGTCCCCACCACCATAACCTCTAATTAGAGGTTATGGTCTGGTGGTAACCACATCCAACTTCCACATGGAGGTTTAGTTCTGGTGGACCCCACCTCCCAACACCCAAATGGGTGTTGCAAACAAAAATAAATATGTCACACACTTTTATTTTTAATTTATTCTTTTACTAAAAACCCAAAAAAAAACATTCTCTCTCAACCCACTGTCGTTGAGGTGAAAGTATCCTTAAGAGAATACTGGTAGTGCGAGTTAAAAGGTGCCCTCGAATTTAAATTCTGAGCATCGGTTCAAAAGTTAGAAAAACCCACTCGCACGTTTACTGAACGTACCTGAACAAAAGTTCAAAAATTCATTCCGGGAAATCTGGGCCTCATAAGCACACGCCATCAATTTTGACGGACTCGTAAATTCTCATTTATTTTAAAAAAACATTACATGGAAATTTTGGGTCTTTACAGTATGAATTCATAGTGATGCTCTTCAGACTTACTACTAACATTGAATTGATCATGGATTTGATGAATATAGTCTTTAGAGACTGCATTGACAATTTTGTTGTAGTTTTTTGATGACGTTCTATTTCACTCTAATATATAATAGGAACATGAAAATAATATATGAATTATGTTGGTGACATTAATGTTTTAGAATATGCATTCTATTTTCAGAAAGTATTCCTTTTGGATGTAGAAAATATAATTCATAGGGAATGCGATCACAAGTGACTAGATTTATCTAGACCCATCAAAGATAAAGGAAATTGAGGAATAATCTAGACTCATGAGTTTCATGACATTTTTATTATTATTATTTCAGAAGTGAACTATAGGAGTTTTTTGAGAAATATCTCATGATCATCTATCTCAAAAAATATGCAAACATTGAGATGGTTAGTGTTTTTTTGGATGTGTGTTTTTGGGGAATGCATTGAGAAGCTCATGTAAAGGATAATAATTGCATCTCTTCTCACAATAAAAACTCATGTAGAATGTTTTGAGATATACTAATATACATAAATGAATGTCTTTGGTTTTTCACTCATGTTCAATGATAAATTGATAGACTATTCCTCATGATAGTTGGTGATCAATGAGAAAAACTACCACAGTATTGACCTGAATTTACCAGCTTTGATCTTTTCGTAGAGGATTTCTCAGCACTACATCTATGTTGAATATTATGATATATATACATATAAGAAGTTTCTAATAAATATAATAACTCATAAATAGATCAACGTGAATCAAACAATATGTTTAGATCTATTCATGTTGTAATATTTCCCATTTATATCCATCCTGGAAAGGGGAAAATGAAGTTGATGATCCTAGAAGAAAAATAACATGATACTCTATACATGGTTAATATATTGAATGAAACTATCTTCTTTTATATATAAATGATGGATCATGAAATAATATCATCATGGAATACATCCTACCTTTTCTAAAAGATTATTATCCCCTATATCATATAAATGATCAAGGAGCCACAACAAGATGATCTAAAGCTAAAATAGAAGGTGAAAGAAGTAATGGAAGGGTAGAAACATGAGTTTCATCTTAATTATGATTATTTGATTTAGTTCGGAATGAGCCTTTTGAGAATTTTTCACTGTAAATAAAGACGTAACTACTAGATAATTCACATAGATCACCTTTCCCTATCCATCTTAGAAGTACCGATGTGTACTATGATTTTAGAGCGATATTATTTTTGGATGAAATGAAGAAGTAGATTGTGGTGTATACCATTCCTTTATTGGTATGTCCTCAATTTAAATAATTGGTATTTAATTTTAAAGTGATGATGAAAACATTGCTTGTGCGTAGGTAGAAATGAGAGAATGTCACCATAGACTTTGTGATTTGTTTCCTGAAGACATCCAAATGAAATAATCTGATATGTATTGTGGGGAGTAGAGTAACCAAGATTCCCCACCTCATTTTTTTGGACTATTTCTTCTTGAAAAAAGTCCCGTGATATATGAGAAGGATGTGGTGAAGAATTATGGGTTTCCATTTATGATTTTCTATTATCATGATCCATGATTCCTATCTAAATTCTAGAGTAATCTTCAAATGATCTAAGGAATGACTTTAATTTCATCATGGCCTATGTCCCCTAAACATATTTTCAATTTTAAAGGATTATTCAAGCACATTAATACATGATAAGAGGCTATTTAGGGAAATTCAAAGGTATATGGGATCAACATCTATGATTGGTTGAGTTATTACATAATAACAACTTCCAATAGAATATTCAAATTTAACCTTATGAAGCTTACAATGGGAATCCATGTATAGCTCCAACATGATATAACTAATTTTGGGAACAAAAACTACTTAGACATGATCTTTTCAAGAGATGACATAGATGGTTGAAGTTATCCACAATATATAACATCTATCTAGAGTTAGAAACAGATTTATGCTGAAAACATTCAATGGGAATTGCAGATCAATGTTGGGTAAATATTTTTAGTTACAATATATCCATGGAAAAGAGTAATGCAATTTAGAATGAAAATTAAAATAGACCTATGTACATTGGCCCAATTGATATCATTGATCCCATAGAATCAGTGTCCTGTTAGCTTGCACATTTACCATATATAGCTCAATTTCATGATGTGTTCCAAATGTATATCTTTACATAGTACAAGACTAACCCGTAAAATATATTGAATCTAAAGGTGGTACAAATAGAAAATTACCACTCATATGAAGAGAAACAATTGAAGATCACAGATCATAGAGAGAAACTTTTATGCAATAAGAAATATCACAATTTCGAAGTTTTGTGGAGGTACCATATGTATTATTATGTGACATGGGAACTAGAGGAAAAATGATATAGAAGTATCCTTATCTATTCTCAACCAAGAATATGTTAAATAATTTTGAGGATTAAATTTATAAAATGAGGAATAATTTAATGACCCAGTGTTTATTAGTAATAATTTTTTCCTAAATAAATGTGTGTTGTATTATATTATATAATATTATACACATATAAAATATTGGGAAACAAAAACAATTTTTTATTTCATTAATAAACACATATTCATTTATTACCAATGAAACCAATTTAAATTACAAAGATAACATGTATAGAAAAACATAATATAGATAATATAATCTAGGAAAATATAGATCATATAATTCTAATAGAATCATTTCCCCCACTTCCAAGACTATAGAGAGGATGAAAAAATTTATTAAACCATCAAAAAGTTTATAAAAATAGATATATATAACCTTGAATGTAATTTGGTCAATTAATAAAAGGCGTAATGTATATGTATTTATAAGAAGTAATGTGTCCATTAGAATAGTATCTAGGCCATTGGAAATAGTAAACTCCTAATTGAGAATTGTAACCTAAAGGATGGAATAGAAATGTTACATAAAACTAATAAATGATGATATAAATAATATTTATCATGACTAATTTATTTAAATAGGAATATTTTAAATACTAAAAATTAATATGTTGATAAAAAATCAACCAAAATAGATGCACATTTTTAAAAAACTGTATTATAATTTATTTCTTAAAAGCAATAATTTAAAAATTAAAAAATTAAAATTTCCAAGGATAGAAAAATAAATTGTTAAAATGAATATCATTTTTCAAATCGGGACATAGAAATTTTCCAGGGATGATTTTTTTAAAATTTTATAAAAGACATAAATTTTTCGTGAATAATAAAAATACAGTTTTCCAAATAGTTTGAGTATCTTAAATTACATTATTCATGATGTAATAATGACATAAAATTTTATAGAACTTTTGATTTAGGAATTTTATATTTTATTACATAAATATTTCAATAAAATACTAGAATCTTAATTTTAAATCCTAAAAATAACTTTCCAATACCTAATGTCCAAACTGATTTCTTAAAATAACAATTTATCTTTGTTCACATTAATTTTTAATAAACAAATTAATATGATTTATAAAAATTATTTAAAGTATTAAACAAATTATTTTATATTTATATATTATTTATATATTCATAAATTCACAAATACATGTTTTAAATTTTATATATAACTATATTTAAAATTTTATTCTTAAAATACTCCTCTCTTCATGTCTAAATAAACTCACTCCCTACCCTTGGAAAACCTCTCACCCAACACATGAAAAATACTGACCTATTAAAAAATATTTCTTGTAAGACTATATAGTATCCTTATGGAAAATATTTAGAAATCTAACATTAATAATAATTGTTTTTTTATTGTTGTACAAGAGAATCTATAGTGCAGATTATCTAAGTTCAGATCATCGCTTATCACTTTTTTTCCTCATCCTATATTTCTTTTCCACAACCTCATTCTCAAATTAGTACTTTTAAAAATTAATTAGATAGTGACTTAACATTATATTTATTATTTTATCCTACTATAAGTTTCATATAACTATATATATAAATTTTAAATTCTCTTTCCTCCTCTTCTAACAATATCCCATTAATGGGTGGTTAACCACCTACAGAGACATTTCTATATAAAAACTTGTTTCCATCATTGTGTATAAATATTATGAATTATATATGACATATAAATATATATCTATATGTATTGTAGGATTATATAATTAATTATACTATTTTATAATTTACATTTAACAAAATATAGAAATATAAGAAATAATAGAAATTTTTTTGTAAAACATTATATCAGAATGAATACCCTATAACAAAGTAAATTATGAATTATAATCTATTAAATATACATTTTACAAACTATTAAAAATTATAATACTTAACTTTTGGATCAGTGTTTTAATAAATTAAAATTTATTATTTTGGAGGCACAAATGTGAAGAAAAAAAGAGGTAATTAATGTTAGTAGTTTCTCAAACTAAAGTCCTTTTCTTCAAGTTCTCCCTCTTTCACAACATATTTGGTATCATTACACCTATATTTTTCATTAAATATAATTACATTTTTATTCTCTTTTCAATTAAGTGATATAAGTTTTCCAACAATATTATATAAAAAATGAAAATACTATATAAAATAATATCTCTTTCCAAAACACATCTTTGTATTTTTTTGAGTTATTTCTTCTTCTCTATATAATTATTATTATTATACCAATTTTTATCCATTTTTAATTAAGGACCCCAATACATTTTCAAGAATTCATGATTTATGAAACTCTTATAAAACTCATTCTATTAAATAGGTTAACTTGTGTTTATGATTTTAATATCATCAATATGTCATGAATGATTATTTATATAATATGATATAATGGATGAGACTAGAATTGTAGATCCCTGTAATTCATTGAGTAATGTGTTTTATCTCATAAGGTAATGTGAATTATGTGTGAACATGAGTCCATATGTTTTCACAATAATGATGTTATTATTATAAAATTATGATATGTGTGAACATCATGATAGAGTTTTTCACAAGAGTTTCTTGTATTTGTCCACAATGGCATAATGATTTATTTTTAGGAAATTTCACATTCCATGCCTTTATCATATGTTTTCCCTCCTACTATTGATTATAATCGCATTCTTATGATCTGATAGTTCTGATTATTCTCCACCATTTTATACTAATCTTTATACCTTATTTATTCTCTTTATGGGAATTCAGCTCACACATTTCATTGATGTATATCCTTAGGTGAATACATGTTTTAAATATATAATGAGATTTATATGGATAAACAATAAAATTTTAAATTAAAATGTATTTTTTATTATGTACAAGTGATTTAGGGTCCAAATTTTTCTCTACATACTCAACCATTGGATATTGGATTGTAATATTATTATATTTTTATCTAAAAATGATTAAATAATCATGTAAAAAATATGGTTCGCTATATCTAGAAAAGTAAAATGTTTATTTTTTGGAAATGATGAAATGTATAATAATTTTCTCTTAATGTGTTCATGTTTTATCATGTTTATTTGTTTAATAATTGTATTCATCTAATATTTTATGACTTATAAGATATTTTATCCTTTGATAACTCCTATATTACCTACCAATAATGTAATATAATAAATAACCTTGTGATTATAAGAAAAAACATGTTATAATGTTTGCAAACACACATGATGTCAATAAGTTTGAAACGTAACCTTCAATAATGATCAATGTCACCATTATGGGGGAAAATGATGTGCCAACATAACACATGTCATGGGAAATAATTATAGAATGATCATAAACAATAAATATAACATTCTTGGTCAAATCATGATTATAAGAAATAGTTTTCAATGTACCAAATATGACAAAGTATGATTTTTCTCAACATAACTATGTTAGAAAAATAATTGAAAAATGATGCTAAAATAAAATTAATATAATAAAGAAATAAAATGGTTAATATATTGAATAACTAATATAATTAATAATAATTTGAAATGATATTATTAATATTATAAATACATAAATTACTTAATCTCAGTACAAAAAAATGGAATAATATTCTCAACATTAGTATATAATTACACATCCATGGTATAGAGTACATGTAAATACATGCATAAAATATAAATGGAAATAATTTTAATATAAATATGTTTATTAGAAAGTGTTAAAAGTCATGGAATTAATTAAAATTATTAAATAAGTAAAATTCATGAAAAACATTAAAAATGGATTAGGTATTAATGAAAATATCACTCTCTCCAAGACAATCAAATAACTATGTAAAATATGCATATCCATATGACTTTAATAATTATAATTCTCACAAAATGTGGAGTACTATATTGGTTATAATAATCAAAAATTTATTATGGACAAAAATAAAGGGAAGAAGTGGTATATTTTTAATTTTTAATACAAATTTAAATGTATGTTTTTTTACTATTTATTTCCACATAAAAACAGTTATTTAATATAGATATTTCATTCTGGAAAAAATAATTTTAGTGTAATGGATTTATAATAATACATAGTCATATACTCCGTATTTTTTACCTGATTTAATGAGTAAATAACTAATTTAGAATAGAATAAGTCATTAATAAGGGATTAGTTTTAGTAAAATACTTTTAAAATATATAGGTTTATAAAATAAACAAAAATACCTCATGAAAAAGTAAAAAATTAGAGTTCAAAACCCTTGTTCCTTGTCTGTAGAAGTGAAACCATATCTGATTATTAATCAAGTCAACTGTTCTATTATAACCTATCATTTAGATTAAATCATCATTGATAAACCTCTTATACATGGTTATGTATGTATATTTGGGATTCATTTATTTGGGTTAAATGGATAAAAATTATCTCATCTTAATAATGATTAGAAAATCAATCAAAATAGAATAGTTTTAGTAAAACTAGTGAAAATAAATTCAATAAATATGTAGTTATTTGTTAAATCCTAATAACCAATTATTTATTATATAAACCATTTATAAAACGTCGATAATAACTTTTTCCCCAATATCTTCTGGGAGGATATGTTGGATTTGATTTTATAATTCTAAAAATACCCATTATATTATGTAAATAACATTTATCAACTAAATTATATCAACTATAATATACAATAAGAACAAACCCTTACTAGAAAATATGGCCATCAAAGGATGATCTAACCTCAAGTAATATTAATTTCATGAGCATAAGAGAAAAATTTTCTTCATAATGTTTAAAATCAATAAGACTCGCAAGAGGTAATCCAAATTCTTAAACAAGATTTATAAAAAATATTTCTAAACAAAAGATGTTTGTTTCATCATAAATCAAGACTTGAAATAATATTCATATATTTAAATGTTATATCATCATTGAAATTCTATAAAAAATACATATTTAAATTAATTAAATGGGATAAATACCGACTATTTAGTCATTGTTCTTCTAATGGGCCCCCGTTTGTGATCTAATTTTTACTAAACTACTAAACACCATTATATTCCATCAAAAATAATTTACAAGATTACATACAAACATTTATTCAACTAATATTATCTATAATATAATATTTTGTAGACTTATAAAAAAATTATAGAAAAATTCTCATTATAACACAAAAACTAAAATTGTCCCTCAATTTCATAACTATTTTCCAAAAAAACAATTTTCCATGTCTTGGTCATTATAGTCCACCTTCTTTTTAATGATGAAGACATAATAAAAATCAATGTATTGTGTGAATATATTTTATATTTTCTTATTTACTACTTCAATAACATCTTATATTCTAGATATTTTCAAAGAATTTTCTTTTCATTCATTCATCTAGAAATTAATATTGATGTACTACCTCACCATGGATCCATTACTATGCTTAAATGGATAGTTGATTATTTTTCAAATACCAAAAATATTACCATGCTAATCCCTCCACATTAGAATGTACATTTCTTGAAAAAATTATCAAATAGTGAAGTAGTACACCTGTAGTAGAAGAATAACTAAAAAATATATTTATCATCATAATTTAAAAATAAATTAATATTTAATAAAAATAAAATAATAATTTTTCTTATACTATTTTCATTTTTTTACAATCAATATATTTTTATTTTTATTTTGTTTTGGATAATTTATTCATTTTTTTATTTCTTCTAATTTATAATTTTAACCATATAAAAATAAAAACAAATAATAAATCAAATACATAAAAATTTAAATGGAATTGGCCTTATAAAATTTGAAATTTTGAAAAAACACACTCTACTATCCTGGGTAAAAAAAATTTCTATGGGGGTTGGTTTGTCTCAATTCGGATTATTTTGTTATCAAATGTGATATTTGTTGAATTAAAAAAATTATAGAACCAGAAATATGTAATTTTATAAGTGGGATAATTTTAGTAAGTATCACCTAATATATGTTGAAAACCATAGTTATAATCTTCTCTTGAGTGGATTTCAAATTTAGTGATATTTAAAATCAAGCTAACATACCAAGTCTTCATAGTATGAATGTTATTAGAATGAGTTTCCACTATTTTTCCCACTTAATATTCTATATATAAACTCATATGTATTACTACGTGTATTTTTTAATCCATTTAGTATTAATTTTTAAATAATTTCTAGAAAATGATGTTTTAGAATTCTTTGGAGTTAGAGCTACACGTAACCACTATGAGTCAGCTCGTATTTAATGTTTTTTAGAACCTCAATTAAATTTTTTTCAATTAAAACTAAATAGGATTCACTATTAAATATATAATAACTCAAATTATATTCATATTCCTCGAGTGATTGTGAAATTTCGAGTAATAATTTTTTCCATATACTCATACATCTCTGTCAATTGAAATTGATTAGATTCTCAATGATTGTAAATGAATCCACTCAAATTCAGTCACCTACACTCACTGATTACTAAATATAATTCAATGATATATAAGATATGGTTAAAATAAAAATAAATGAATTAAAATTAACCACATATGATAAAAAGTCAAAATTAGTTACAATAATAACTAAATACCTCATAGTATATTTTGAACCTAGAAGAATATAATAAAAATGATGTTTATATTAACGTTATGATCACTAGATCTATAAATTTAAACTATGAAATACCCATTTCATGATATACATGTTCTGCTATCAATAAAAATGATCTGTTTAAGTATCATCTAAATGTATTCTCGATCATGAACTCTACCTATACATCTTGAATCCACTATATAAAAATACTAAATTTATTGGTCTCATCAAATTTTAATTATCCCCCAAATATTTTGATTTTATTATGAATTATAGATGATATAGACATTTGGAATTATAATAATAGACCATTTTCATATTGGGAGACCAATATTTTCCTTATAAAGAATAAATTTATATACCCATACCTTTTTCAATGAACGTCCCACACTTGGAATGTTTATTGAATAATATTCTAATTTTGATAAGTACACAGGGTTTTCTAATATTTTTGGTCCCTAACCGCATCCATTTTTTCTACATGGTTGTTATATGTTATCAATGGAAATCCATAAAATTCATTTGAATTAAATTAATTCCCTTTTAACTTGATTTCAAATCAGTAATGAGATAATATATCATGGGTGGTGGATAAATACAATTATGAATTTTATGAATTAAAGTACTCGTTGAAATGCTAGATTATTCTAAATTTATTGTGTGGGATATGTAACATCATGTTAATATTTTCATGTAATCATTAACTCCATTATTTTGATCTAGATTATTATTGGTTTTGTTTAGGGATACTTTAGGTAATATTTTTGAATTTTTAATGTATTTTAGGCTATGTACAGTTGACACACGATTTTCTTAAATGTTTTTCCATGCTGGTGATAACCTTGAAAACCTAGGTATTGAGGTTTTGTATAGTTCTTGAATGGATTGAAAACCCATCCACCAACCAAGGATAAATCAAGAAACCCCGCCAGTATGGGTGAATGGCTAGGGTATATGGTTTGTCTATCTGTGTGGATCTTCACATTAAAAACATTGTGTGATTTTTAAATAATCTATAAATTGATAAATAATTTATCAAAATCCCTATTTTTACCCCATTCAAATCACTCTCTCTTGATTGACCATTTTCTATGTTTTTTAGGGATCTTAAAAACAAATTTAATCTCATACAAACCATTTCAATGGTGGAATGTAGGTAGGTGATCTGTGTTCTATCATTTCCTAATAAGTTTTCAATCCCTGGTCCTTCTCTCATGATCTCCCCCTTTATCCTTTCTAGGGTTTTTAGATATCTATTTCATTTGAGGATATAATCTCCATTGTTTTAGATCTCAAATATATATTTTATTCTAAACTATTATAGGAAACATTCTTCCTTGGAATTTTTCATTGAGGGTGTTGTGTTTCATGATCGCATGATCTGAAGATGGGTGGTTCCGTTTATGATTGGCCTGATTTTATTTACCCTAAATTGATTAATTTAAATTAAATTGATTTTAGTTTTAATCTAAAACATCAGTTTTTTAAAATTTATATATGAATTAGATATAGGATGAAATTGTGAAAAAACCCAATTCAATTAAATTGGGATGTGTTTGTACTAATTTATAGAGTTGGTAAAATTTAATGTGTGGAATTAAATTATGTAATTTAAATCCTGAAATTGATTTGGGAAATTGATTTCTAATGTTTAGTTTTCAAAAAATGTCTTAAAATATTTTGAAATAAATCTAGTAGTTTTATACTAGAAAAAAGAGGTGATTTAATTAAAAACCTATTTTTGTTTTTAAATGGAAATTGGAATATTAAAATGGATAAAACTGGGAAAAAATATTTTAAATAGTATTGAAATAAAATCTTCATTATTTATTGTGATTTGATAACATAAAATACTAGTAAGATATTGACTTATTAGGGAAAACACACATAGGTGGGAATTCTCTGACAACATGTTAATGATTTATAACTCTAGCATAAACATATAAGAAGATTTTATCCCCAATGTATTGTTAGTTAGTCTTATTTCGCCAATTCTAGAGATATGTGTGTTCACATTTTCATTTTCATTATATAAGTGTATGTAGATCCCATAATATTTAACTATAATACATCTTGGAAAATTACTATATCTCTCCGTTGAGATTATGTTGATATATATTCCATTGTTTTAAATAATTTTTCACCTTCATTGTGAATTTAAATAAAATGTTTTATATAAGGTGTTTGTTGAGAAAATTGTTAAACATTTTCTAGAAACAGAAATGTAAATAGACAATCATTTTAAATATAATATTTATCTTTCATTCGTTTTTTTTTCAAATTGAATCCTTTATTTCGTAAATTAATGTGGCTTCATTTTATGGAATCCTTGGTGAGACCGTACTAGGATTTTAGATCACACCCTACCAGTGCCTTTGGGTATCTCTTGCTTTCCTCATAGAAGGATCAAGAAAGGGGAAATCACCACATGAATATGGTATTTTCTATTTATCATTGGGCTTGATAAGTTTTTCTTACTGAGGTTTGGGTTTTATCCTTATTTTTTTGTGTACTTTATCATTTTACCTTAGGTTTTGTTCATTTTTTTGAATTCAGGTACAATTCTCCAAGTATATTTTTGGTTTGTTCTCACTAACTTGTATCTATTGAATCCATCGTGTTTGTGGAAAACTAATTCCCACATTCATATTTCATGATGTTAGGTCCTAGTCTCCAACCCTTGGGGTTATCGAACACCCTTCAAGCCATGTAATTTTGGGCCTGGGTATTAGGGTACCTATGTATCAAGGCCACTTCATGACAAATTAGTATCCAAAGGAAATGATAAGAATATTTAAAGGATGTTAATATGAAACTGATTAATATTTTTTGGATATAAAACTTAGTGATGACTGAGATCCTATAAATCTCTCATAGTAATGATCCTTATGTCTCTATGGGTAGTTTCGGACATATGGATTGAGGATTATTTTTAGTATTATCCATTATTTTCATTTGGATATACTAAAATAAAAATCATGTTTTTCTATCTATTAGGATTAATTTTCCTAATTAATCTACTTGAGTGTTAATCTAATGTATTTAATGTTTACCAATAACATTGTGTAGCATCATGAATTCATGAATAAGATTAAATTACATCTAGGAAAAATATATTAATGATCTATAGTGAAAAAATACTCTTGTGGACTAGAATTTGGATAATGTTATGGTGTGTGTCATCCAAGCTCTTGGACAGCCACCTACACCCATTTCCATTCAGGATCCAATAGTAAAAACTCATAGGGATGAAATCAGGTTTCATCATCATGAGTTCCTTCACACACAAAACCACATATAATCCAAGAATATAATGGTACTAAGATGGATGAATATTGGTTGAGGGATATCATTATTATTTTTGATTTCTTGGAACCCCAAGATGAAATTGATAAAAAATGTGATACATTCAAGATAAAGGGGCCTAGAAGAAGATGGTGGGAAATGATGTTAATGGGAAAGAAGACAATTGGAAAATAGTAGATCTAATTTAAATATATTTTCCATGACTAGTTCTATCTATAGTTGATGGTGTTGGCTAAGTCTATGAAGTTATTCAAATTCAAGGAGGCTAATAAGAAAATAAGAGAATATTCAATCCTTTTTTATGATTTTATACAGTTTGAACTTTATATTGTGTTGAATTTGTAGAAGATAATTTTTTGGTTTGATATGGGGATTTGATATGACATTTATTTTTAGGTTTGTTTGATAACATTGCATTCTATAGTGATGTTTTGGATAGAGAGACGATGACAGAATTGACCATCCTAGAAAGTCATGGTTGATGGTAGTTCCTTTTTATCATAATTTTGATATGTGTTCTTTTATGGAAAAGAGGAATCATGATGATTATAATTGTTTTTCTTAGTAGATTGGTTAATCTGGGCCTCCAATAATGTTTGACAGAGGCATTTTAATTTTATACCAATTTTTTCATCTTGGGAAATTGATATTGGTTTTCACTATGGCGCCTGGGATATTTTGTTAATACGGATGCTTAGGTCACATGTAGAAGTGATTTAATAACTATTATAATCCACATATTGACATGATATCATCAGTAACAACAAAAAATGTTGTCCAAAATCATTCTTCAAAGACAAATGGCTTCCATCCATAGGCATCTAGAATGAGGCTTCTTCACCTAGTGGATGGGTCTTTTTTGGAAGAAGGAACAAAAACAGTGACTTTGAGAGGTACCATCACTATAAATTATTCATTAGTGATATTTTATTTAATATTGGTTTGTATCATTCATTTATTCAGCTCGAATTTTGAATCTATAAAATCTTCAAATTGAGTATCTATCTTATGCGATGGATATTATTATACCCCTCAGAGTGAATAGTGGGTAGGGTCTCTCTATATTATCTTGTGTGTTCTCATTATAAAATATTTTGTTTCTTGTTTTTTTCTAGTTCATTATAAAAAAAACTCTTGATGTCGTATTCAGTATGGATTGGCTCATTTTCAAAAAATCCAAAATTTATAGTTATATTTCATGGGTCTCTTTCGCTGCACCTAATACAGTTTTATGTTTCTTTCATGGTGAATGAGACTCAAGGTCTAGTAAAGTTGGCATTGCTTATCTATATTCAAGAAAGGAAATATATATGTTCTTATTTGATATGGAGTTATTATTCTAATGTAGTGATGTTTCACATGTTTTCATCGAGTTTCTTACTGTTTTTTTTCTCACTTATCACGTCATCCATCGGTATAAGAGGTAGAGTTTTGTATTGACTTAGTAAAAGGTACTCAACCAGTGTATATTTCTTCTCACTACATGGAACTGGTGGAAAAAAAGTGTTAAATACTAATTTTCAAGATATTATAGTGAAATAATTTATACGCCCGACTGTTTCACCTTTGGTGGAATGTTTTATACTTGATAAGAAAGATGGTGGGATAGTTATCCATTGTATTGATTACTGAAAACACAATAGAGTAATGATAAATGAAAACTATTTGTTTCCATAGATTGATGATATATTTGACCAGCTAAAAGGGGGACAATTTCACTCAAATATTGATGTTTGATATGGTTATAATCATTAAAGAATAAAGAATTATGAAATTCATAAGAGTACCTTTTGGAGATAGTACAACCATTATGAGAAACACTTTCATGCCATTTTTCTTCCAGAATGATCATATTGTCTTTATGGACTTAAGTAATATGATTTCCATGATAAAAATGACCCCATTATGGTAGTATTTACAATTGACATGCATGTTTACTCTATATATGAGGAGGAGCGTGTCCATCATCTATAAGCAGTTGTAGAATTTTTGAGAATTCACTAACATTATGTCATGATTTCAAAATGTAATTTCTCCATTTGGGAGATGATGTTCTTGTGACACATTGTGTCAAAAAAATTTATTTCATTTGATCTTGAAAAGGTGAATGATGTCAGGACATGGGAATAAAAATGGACTATTTTTAGGATTCTGATCTTCCTTGGATTAGATAGATATTATCACTGGAATGTAGAGAAATTATCAAATTTGTCTTCTCTAATGAATTCTCTAACTCATAAGGGAGTATTGTTTTCTTAGGATGAAAATTTCCTGAATTAATTTGTTGCGATGAATTTTCTTTTTAATGATTCATGAGTGTTGACTCTCCCAAATAATGTTATGGGCTATGTGGTATTCTATGATGCATTGGTCTCAGGTATGGGATGTGTTCTTATGAACAATGATCATGTAAGTGTTTATGGCTCTCAATAGCTTAGGCCACATGGGAATAATTTCACCACCAACAACCTATGACTTGTAATTGTAATGAATGCACTTAATTTTTTCTTCAATTTCCATTTTTACGAATGGAATACAATGTATTTTAACCAAAAGATCTTGAACTATATATTCTATAAAAAAAATATAATTCTTCACAAGGTTCATTGGGTGGAATTCCAATAATCATTCGACATTGACATTGCCTATACCCCAAGAAATGAGAATTTCATTACCCATGATTTGGCCTAGAAACTTTCAACCCAAGATATTAAGGAATCATTATAATAGTTGATCTTGATGGATCCCTTATCACATTTTTGTAATGGAGTTTTGGAATTTGGGGCTGATGTGGTTTTGGCTATTTTTTCAGTTGACCTCCCCTTTTCTTGATATGATTCTTTAGGAACACCGGATTGATGATGAGTTATATAAAATTACAGACTCTCTTTATTGTTTGAGACATTTCTTGAGTGGTTATTCTCTACAGAGGGTGTTCTATGTTTTTGAAACTAGTACGTTGTACCTTTTCTCGTGATAAAAGATATTATGGGAGATTTCTATCGTTTAAAGTGGGGATTACACCTAGGAATAGTGAATATGTTCTATAATAATTGGAAATGATTTCTGTGGATGAGTATGACATAAAAAATTTTGGTTTTTTTATATCATTTTTATAAATTCCAACATGTCGATGCTGAGAACCAAAGACCATCGAGTTTTCATTAGGAACTTATACTGATGACATGGATGTGGTATGAGATCTCTATGTACTTTTTTTGTTACTATTTTTTGTACATATATAAATAATAATATAAAATGGTTTTGATCAATAGGTTAAACAAATCAGAAGATGTGATACCCATTCATGAATCAAAAAATGATGAAGAGTTGGGAAATATCTATGTGAAAGAGGTTGTTTTTTCTCATTTAGTTCTACCTATTATATTATTTGATTTAGATCCTCAGTTTACTTCCATCTTTAAGAGATGCCTTGAGGTGATACAGGGATCATAGGTTCATTTTAGTACGGAATACCTTCTATAGTCAGATGTCTAGATAGATTTATCTATATAGAATCTTGTGGATATGCTTGGTGAAAGTATTCTTTACCTTAGAGGAGCTTGGTATGACCATTATGCATTGGTTTATATTTCATGTTACAATAGATACCACTCTGAGATCAAAATGTGTTCTTTTATGGCCTTGTACGATTAGACATGTAGAACTCCATTATGTTGGTCAGAGATTCATGAATGTTCCTTCATTAGGCTGTGATTCAATAAAGATAACATGTCAACGATTTAGTTAATTTTTTATATAATTTTGACATAACAGAGCTAGTATAAGTCTTATGTTTATCGATATCGTATTCCATTATAATTTTAAGTTGGTTCCCAGGTTTTTTTTGATGTTTCACCTCTCTTGGGTCACTGATGGCATGGGAGGTAAGGGAATATTTCTCCCTATTTTTGGACCTTTTTATGTTTTTGATATGGGGGTGAATTTTTCTTACCATTTACCAATTTTTTCACAGCTAATGTCAATACATAATGTTTCCAACGTATCTTAGCTGCATATGTATCTATATAATCAATATCATGTTCTATGATTGAGTGATCATAACATCAAGCCTAATTTATTCGTGAATGATAATCCAGTTATTATTTTTTATTATCAAACCAGGGTACTTTATGGGATGAAAATACCTTTGGTTCTATTTATATGGAGGCATGGTTCCAATTCTTATGTGACATGGGATATAGAGAAACTGATGATAGAACCATGGACTCATCATTTTGATATTGAAGCTTCTCAAAAACCACATCGTAGTAGTAATATTATATATAATAGAGGATGTGAAATATTGGTATTAGTATTATTTACACAACAGTTGTTTTTTCCATGATCTGGTTGTGTTTTTTTTAGGGACACATCATATGAAAATTTTTAAAATTTTAAGGGTGTTTGGGTTGTGCATGGTTGGCCCCTGACTTTCCCAAACCACATTCCTTTCTAGTAAGTATCATGAAAACCATGCCAGTGTAGTTTTTCATGGTTCATGAAAGGTTTGAAAAACCATTATCTAATGAATATGAAACCTTAAAAAAATGCTAGCAGGGGAACATGAATAAGCTATATAGTTTTTCTAACCCTAAAAATCAGACTAAGAAATCATATCTAATACTTTTAATTAATCTGAAAATTGGTTAAATTTTACGTACTCTTTTTTTTGACACTCGCTCAGACCTACACTGGGGGAGAACGTTTTCTATGTATAGTGTGCCTCCCAAGAACTACTTTTTTATTATGAAAACCCTCTCCAAGATGGATCAAATATATGTGATTGTCACCCGGTCATTTCTTTGTAAATTTTGAATCACAATTTCATCTCACCCTTTATCTTATTTCCTATAACCAAGGTCTTCATAGATATCCATGTTGTTGGAGGATATAATACCCATTGTTTTAGATTTTAAATCTAGTTTTTATATTTTAATCATCATTACTGACATTCATCATTTGAATTTCTAGTTGCGGGTGTTTTGTTTCATGATCCCATGATCCCGAGGTATGTGGTACCATTTATGATAGGCCAATTTGATTTAACCCAAAATTGATTAATTTAAATTAAATATTTATCAATCATATTTTGGAAACATATTTTTATGTAAATTGGGAATTGAATCATATTTGTAATGGAATTAAGAAATCCTTAAATATCCAATGAATTGTGGTTTGTTTTTCAATTTGATAGAATTGGTGAATTTAAACATTTTAAAATAAATTGTAAAAATTAAATTGTGGCATTGATTTTCGAAGTATAATTAAAATATTTAAATTTTATATAATGGGTAAAAAATTGACAAAAAACTAGTAGGTTTATTCAGAAAAAGATGTATGATTTGATTAAAACACCATTTTTTTAAATTGAAATTTTCATACTAAAATGCATAAAAATGGTTAAATTTTATATAAAAATGTTTTGAAATAAATTTAGCATAATTAAATATTTTTTTAGAATATGAAATCCTTGGTTTTTAGTTTTTTATTAGGGATAAATACGTTAGGATGTGAATACCCTAGATACAGATTAACACTTTACTACACAAACATTAAAATAGAGGAAAGTCTTATCCCCAGGGAGATGTTGGTTTTTTTCTTTGGACACTTTCAGAGAGATGGGTGTTCAAATTGTCTGTTTAATTATATAAGTGTGTGAGGATACAAAATCCTTGAAATATCATACCACTTAAAAGATGACAATTTTTTCTACTTTGTAATTATTTTAATAAAAATTCCATTGTTGTAAAATATTTTACACATTCCAATTGAATTTATATAAACTATTTTAATTAAAATGTGGGTAATCGATTTTTTAATGTATTTATATAAATAAAAATGTAAATAATGAATTTTTTTAAATATTATATTGAATTATAAATAATGAATATTTAAAATTAATAGAATCATTTGTTAAATTAATATGTATTCATTTTAGGTATCCTTTGTGATACCCAACTAGGATATTATTTTCTAACCTACCTTTTCCTTTGGGAATTTCTATATTTCATCCTTATATGTTATATAATGATAAAGGAACCATTTGGAGGTGGTATTTGTTGTTCATATTTGGGCTTAAGATGTTGTGTCTGCTGAGTCTTGTGTTGTTATCCTACTTTCTAGTACTTTATTATTGTACCTTTAGGTTTTTTATCTATTGGACTTCATGTATAGTTATCCCTATGGATTTTTATTGTTTTCATACTATGTTTTATCTCCTAAATTCATATTCTTTGTGAAAAATTCATTCCCACTTTCATATTTCATGATTCTAGGTACCATTCACCAACCCATAGGGATAACGAAATCCCTTTAGGATATGTATGTTTTGGATCAGGTATTCGAGCACTCAGGTGTCTAGGATGGTTCGGGACATGATCTATTATGAAATTTTTATAAAGTAAATCATCTATTTTATATTATTTTTGAAATTATTTCGTGAAATGTTGACACATCGGTATTTTTTTGATAGTTAAATTTTGGTCTTGGAAGGTTATTTTTTATATCGTTTAGTATATTAGATCAATCACTATGTGATGAAAATTTTTAAAAAAATCAATTTATAGTAATGTATAGTTCATTTGAGTAACTTCATAATTTGCATTGTGTTATAATGCTATGTTTTATATTCAATGAGTCCAACATTTACATTGATGTATAATAGTTTATGTAATTCCATCATAACAGTTATCATGATTTTACTTTATCATTTTAAGGACTTATAATAAATTTTCATGTGGCTAATTAGAGAAATTATATATTGTTTATTTAGAATGAGAAAAATATTTCTCCTCATGAAGCATGAATGGAGATATCCTCTAGGATTTTTTGGATTGGTGGAATTTTTTTAGAGTATTTATATAGGAAATAATCAATATAAAATACAGTTTATTTTGTATCCATAAGAAATATAAAATTATATACATAAATTAGGATAAATTAAAAATAATTATTTTTTTCATAAATTGAAAATTTTAGTAAATAGTGTGAATTACATGTGTATGAACATCAAATTTAAAATCCAAATGAATTCATGTATATAGAAATTATTCTGAATTAAGGTTCTTCATTAAAATATAAAAATGGATCTAAATTAATAATTACAGTAAATATTTTCTAGAATGTGAATATAAAAGAAAATAATGCTCAAAATAATTATCTACATGGGGTGAAATCTATACCGTAAAATTGGACCAAATATGATTAAATTATTTAAAGAAGATTTTTTATGGATTTGAAAACATTGATTGAAAATAATCATAAAATATAGGTGATTGTTTCCCATATTTTATTGAAATAATTTTTTTTGGAATGGATCATTGAAATTATAAGATAGTTGATGCTATATCATATATAATACTAAAGGGTATTTTATTTTCTAATTATAATATTTTGAGTGGGCATGGTCCTTAACACCACATTGTATATATTCCCTAGACTTTGAGATATGTAGATAGAATTTATATTAATGTGGCCTATGTGGAAATATGTTAAATGGATGTCTATTATTAATCATTTAATAAAACCTATAGAATATCAATACCAAATTGTTCTACCATACATATTATCGATCATTATTACAATCATTGGAGGATGACAGTAGGGTCATGATTCGTTGTGGATTGGAAAATTCATGATAACATAACATGTTTTATATTTATAATATGTTAAAAAAAACTTATATTATACAACACTTGTGATAATATATATAATATAATATTTTAAATTCACTCTTTGTGGTACCCGATATTGTTTTCTACTAAAACATTACATTTATGCCTTAATGGTTTTACAGACAAAATAAATATCACGAATGATAGGGATATTTCCTTATTATATATATGATGAATGTTTTGGTTGAAATGATTGGGGATAATACACTAAAGAAATATCGAGGCCATTTATTTTCATTTCAAATTTTTTTTCATCAATTTAGTTATTTTGTTTATATACTTTCTTAACATGTTGATTTCAATCGAATATACAAATTTAATATCATATAATGGGTTTTTATTTTTTACTGAATGATGGTGGTTATTTTTTATTAAATTAAATTAAAAATAACTATTATTTTTGTTAATATTAGTATTTTTTGTATATGTTTTAGATCTTTACATATTATATCCTTTTAAATATTACGTGTATAGTCAAAATATGAATAATAACTAACCCCATCCATTAGTTGGCAGCCTTAGGGATGTGTAGAGAAATACATTACATCAGGTGGGGACCAATCTAATTCCATGAAATAATGATTTTTTCATGAATATTTAAAAACCCATATTTTAAAAAACACATTATATAACCCTCATGGTGTTTTTAATGTAATTTAAAATGTAAATTTTTTTTAAAAAATCAAATTCATTCATATTATGAATGAAATATAATATTTTTCTTTTATTTTCATTTTCATTATTTTAAACCCTCATATAAACCCTAATTATTACCAAAAACATAGTTATGTAATTCCATAATAATATTTGTCCCTTCTTCTATATTTTCAGTTCCAATGGTATCCCCCTCTCAAATTATTTCTAATTAAGGGGAAACAATCAATCCTTTATTTTCAATCCAAAATCTTTTTTCAACCAAAATTATATAATTGGTTCACCAAATGAAAAAAAAATAGTTTTATAATATTATAAATAAAATATTATAAAATGACATAAATTTATAAAATATATAAAATTAATTTGATCTAATATAAAAAAATTTAGGGTCCATTCAATTTTTAAAAAATATATAAATTTTTTGTTTTCTTTTCAAGAAAAAAATTGTAGAAACCCAAATAAAAATATGGGAGATGGACTGGTCATAATTATAATGTGGAATTCATTTATATTTTTTCAAACATATAATTTGTTTGAACATCCTATTTGGGATATTGAATCACATTTTCTATGTTCTTATTCCCACAAGTATGTGATAGGGAAATGTGGAACTACAATGGAGCACACTGCAATTCCTAATATCTCCTACAATAAATCTCAAATAAGAACCGTTATTTTTTCATTAATCAATAGCCTCATAAAGGTTCATTTTAAATCCTCAATTATTAAATCTACTGATTATGGATGTTCAATAATTATCTATGATCTAGACCGTCGATCTAGTAAATAATGATCTATCATAACATATGTTAACTAGTTAGTTATATTATATGTCACATATTAATTCTGTTTTTATTCAGTGGATAACATTATATATCAATATGAAATTATTTTCCAAGATATGTGTATACTCATTGGTAATGTTTATCATGTATTATATAAATGAGAACAACCACGCCTATAAAAAATACACTCTAGAAAATGAAACATTCTATTTTATTCTTTAAAAATCCCTATCTCAAATATCTATTTACTTCTAGCCTTATGGAACAATCCAAATCACAATTTTAATGTAAAAAAAATAGAATAGTTTCACTCTCCTTTTATATCTTAATCACTATCAGTGTTTCTCAATAGATATTATATGTGTAGTGTAACAATCCATGGTTATATCCAAACTAAAATTTTGTTTATAAAAATTATATTATTTTAATGGTAGGTCGAATCATCTATTATAGAGAGAATCATCATATTTCACCTTGAAGAGCAGCAATTCTGACCATCCAATCTATATATTCCAAACATTTCCTCCCATATCAAAAAAAGTCAACATGAGAGATAGTAAAGTAGTAAATAGTGTTGTCAAAAATATGATAACGGTGGACTAATTAGATTGAAACATTATCAAATGTTTTAAAAAAACTATTCACATTCAATGTAAAATCTTATGAGTGTTGATTTTACTTCCTCCAAACCCCCTACATTTTTATATGAGACACAACATGTTTCTCACACAATGAAAATTAGATAGGTATGATCTCATCCATCTTGGAAATAATATAACCAAGCGGTTTGATGGTGGATTTGATAAATATAAATACATTTTAATGAAAAATGTGGCCTATGCTGCTTAGATAAATGATACATCACTATCTATATAGGGAGTGAAAAATGATTAGTATGGGTGTTTATTTTCTTTAAAAAAATAGATAATACATAAATAATGGTAGAATTCTATGAAATTAATCATATATAATAATTTTTAAGAACACTAATATAGGTAATATTAGTAAATGCATTACATATACACACTCCTTTATTGAAACATTATTAAATAATGTTAATAAATTAGAATGATGATATTTCTAAAAATGAATTAATAACTATAAAAAATTATTTTAAATTTAATATGTATGGGGAGGAAAATAAACTTACAGATTCTAAATTTAATAGCATCATCATTTATAAGTTTTCTAAACATTTTAGATAAATTAAGGAACCTAATTAATTAATAAAAATACCAAAATACAAATTTTTATTTCCATATATGTAAAATTATTTATAGGAATAAATTTTTTAAGGGGGTATAAACTTCATTATCTTTAATTATGATGATAATTTGGATATTTTATCATAAAGGATCAATTACGATAATTAGTGAGATGTATCTAATAGTTATAATATCTTAGGGATGATTTGATCTATTTAAAAATAGATATCTCCCTACATGATAATCCTTATATGTATAAATATATGAGGTAAGTCTTTTGTTAGTATATATTTTACAACAAGAATTAATCATAATTTATATGATATATTATTTTTTTGCAACTTGTTTTGGAATATAGTATTGGGTGGTATGTAGAACATGCATGGGTTTATGATTTTAATTAATATAAAAAAATTGATTTAAATGAATTAGTATATTCTTTAAAGGGTTATATATATATATGATGGTTTAATCAAATAATATATATGTTTTGTTTTATTTTATTTTACGATGTATTTAGATTTCCTGTTTAATAATTATGAGCCTATATATTATATAACCATACATGACATATAAAAAATAAATTATTTACAAATACTGAAAAAATTATTGTGGAATCATTAATTTTTTATGATAAAAATAAATTGGAATACTTTTTAAAAAATTATGTTAAAATATATAATTAATATATTGTGATTTATTTTATTTTCATGCTACACCCAAATAAGGAAATGAAAAAAAACTTTTTAAAATTCATTTATAATTAATCATGATTTTAGAATATCTATCTTTTACATACATAATATTGTGTTAAAAATAAATCTACTATCTTAAAATTTTTGTTATACCCTAATATGGGAATATATGTAAATGAATCAATGTGATAGAGGATAAGAGTATTATATTGCATCATATATTAAAAAACAAGGGGTTAATAGATGAATTTATAGCTCACTATATACCTTAACACAATATTATAGTATAAAAAATGAGGAAAATATTGAATCAAAATTCAATTCAATACATATTATCATAGGTCTCTTTTGAGGATTTTGAGAGATGTATTACTAACTTCATGCCACATATTAAACCTATATCCTGCAAAATCAAGGTAATAACAATATATGAATTATTGAATGATTGGAAATAAAACATAATTTTTATCTTTTCATGTTTTATTATTAATTTTTAAGAGTTGTCTACCTAATAGAAGCATGTTTAGTATAAATAAAATGATTTCATATTTATTCGACATGTGGGGAAATTAATTATTTCAAATTTGTGTTATAGAATATATTTATTATATATTAAGATATTTATTAGTTCAATGGATGATATCCTCATGAATCTTGGTTTATTTATTTATCATATAAATTCTATATTTAGGAATTTAGAATAAATTAAATTGAACATCAAGAGTATATAGTCAAATATATTTATTAATGTATTAAACCGTGAACACCCAATATATATATATATATATATATATATGTTTTCAATATGATTCTATTGTATGTATTTAATAATTGAATTGTTTCAAAAAACACATTTTTTAATGAGTATAGAATCTAATAAATAATCATTAATTGAGCCTACATCATATTATATTATATATTATTAGAAGAAATTTATAAATGATTAAATAGGCACTACAACCATTAAATATATGTAGATATTAATTTATCTCAAAAAGTATATCAAATCATTGAGTCTAAATATGTATTTATAATGAAAAAAATATTATATAGTACAGTTGAATTGTATAGTGATATAATGAGAACAAAGTGGCGTCCTCAATCTGAATGAACCAATTATTTCAATACCTATTCTCAAATGAATTTGAATTAATCTATTATAATTTATCTCACATTTTTTCCCATGTTATATTAGGAAATTCACCAAAATGGATGTTAAAAAACATCCACATTAGTTGAAAAATATGAAGAAACATTTACAAAAAACCCAGAAATATTTATTGTACATATAAAATAAAAAAGGGTATGAAATTAGAATTATCTGTACAAGGATCAAAAAAATATCAAAATAAATGGAATAAATTATTTAATGAATTAAATTTATTATATATAATTTTAGATAAACTAGATGATAAATGAACTCATTTGTTAATATGTAATAATATTCATGTTTTTATATTTTATAGTTTTATTCCATTTTCATCTTCTAAAATCATAAGAATCATGTATATAATGATAAGTTTTTTTTATGAAGATTAATTATTATGAATTAAATATACAAACAAATTATATTAACATTTAAAATTTAATGGAAAAAATAATTTAATTCTAAATTTCACTATATTAGAAATATTTTTCTTAGGTTTGGATAGGTTTACTGTTCATTGATATCTATGATACCATTTATTGTGAGTAGGTGTCTTCAAAATACATATATTTATTGTTATAAACTAGATCTATCATGGGATAATGGTTATATCAGTAAGGAATTAATAGTATAGAAATAGATATTTCAAATATTTTTGGATGGTTGTTTTTGTATACATGTATTCAAGGATATTCATAATGATATTTTTTTGATGTTTTATTCTTATAGTTAAATGGAAACTTTTATTAATTTATATTTCATAGTGGAATCCCAGGGGTATTTGAAGGATTTTCTAATATAATCTATATTATAAAATCATTAGGATCAAACATTTATGAGTGGTTGGATTTATACATGTAGCGGTGAAGAAATATATTTGAGATAAAAGAAATATTGTTTTATAATATATAAAAAAGGGTTATTGATCTTATTTAATTTATATATAATATTAAATAAGTGAAATATATTATGTATTTATTTTTAGAGCTATCATTATGTCTTATTCCAATGTCTCTAGTTGTTATACATTTTGATATTCTTGACATATATATTAGGTACTTTAGGGTAAAATTATATTAAACACACACACAGGTTTGAATGGTCGGCCATAGCCCCCCCTCCCCCCAGGGATAGCTCACCCATTAATCCATATTTATTTAATACATGGTCTGATGGCCCAATTGGAATGAATCTCAATACATGTCCCAAATTCCCACAAACTGGCCTGAAGGGCCAACGTATCATCATTCCTGAATCATACTAGCTACCTTATATTTGAATCGATGCCAACCTGTGTCATGCGCGATGCATGTGTCACCACCAGACTATGTCATCATCTACAATAGTACTAGAAAAATACCTATAGAAATTATCTCCAATCCATATTTTAACCAAGGTATGATGCTATATTATAGGGAGCCTTTACCTCTTGGGTAATCCCCAAACTTTAGATAATAATGACATACTATATGGGGAATAAATCAATTCTTATAAAGGTAAATCTATTCACATTGTTATTAGATATAGCAATGTATTTCTATTGATAAAATATGGTATCATACATATAAAATTTTATATATTCATATAGATTTTATTGGGTCCCCATAATAATGTAATTTAATTGGATTTTCTCTTTGAATACTCTTTACGAATGAGTTTAATTTAATTTTCCATATTTGAACAATGCTTTCACCTTATCCTACAATATGATAAGGTCACCAATATATGTTCACTATATTCATTTTTATTATAGTTGTGAATTAATCACATAAATTATAATACATCCATAGAAAATGGAATTCAGTATCCTTGATAAAAGGTGGGATTGGTTGAATCTACTAAATTACTAATGATGTCTAATAATAATAAAAACATTTGAAGGATTTTTAATTCAAATTTTTAAATATATTATTTTTTCTTCTATAAATTCATTATAATGTTATTTCTCAAAAAATTAATGAATGATTAAGAGGCACATTTATGTAATTGTGTATGTGTCTAAAAACTGAGATATTGATTATTAATAAACTTATATATGATGAATCTTGATAATAATTGGAGTTGGGTGTTCAAGGATGTTTCCACATATTTTGATATTAAACATTTATTCCCCTTTAATGTATAATGGATCAATTTTTCAGGAATAATTATTTTTGATATTTTTAAGGGATTATGATGATAAATTTTTAATATAGAAAATGTAAATATTTTTATATATAAGGGGATTATTGGTTTATATCAATTTTTAATGAAAATATTGAAATTTATTTTTATTATCTTAATGTGGAATTGAGGAATGTAGTCTCACATCAATATTATGAATATCGTGGAGTTCTATATATAAGTGGGAATACATTCATTCTAATTTATAATGATATGTGTGAAAAAATACATTGTTCGATTGTGAATTACATCTTCCACATTCATGTCCAATCACTCACATAATAACCCAATCATGTATAATGATGGGACACTTTTCACTTTGTATTCCATTTTAGTGTAATGTTCTTATAATGGCCTTTAAAATTCTAGCATATATATAGTCTAAGGCCAGTTTAGGATAAGGATTAAATTGGGTTATTCATTAGGTTAACCCATTTCACAAGATAGTTAAAGTATGAATGATATATCTTGTCATAAATTTAGTAAGGGAAACCTACAATCTTTTTTATTGTACTAATTAGAACTATTTCATTTGGGCACAATTTTATGAAAAAGATCAATTAAAAATAAGTGATGTGTTTCTAGAATATAGGTACCCCCATTCAAAATTTATTGGGTAACTCAAATTAATATGTACTTTGATGCCCATATAAATTTCCTAAAATAAATGGTTAAAATGAAATCCATGATATTTAAAATTATTCTATCAAATTGAGAACTGTCAATAGAAGTCCATCATTATCAAATTTACATTTTTTATAGGAATAAAAAATATCATTTAATAATCTATTTATTCTAAAGCCTTATCATGTCTTACACTCCACCAAATACATGCATAGAGTAACAAGAAAATATTTTAAGCTTTATAGGATTTAATTAAATCCTATAGTACTATTGATCTGGTTTTGGAAAATAATCTCTTAAGAATAGATATATTATAAAATTCCATTGTAGGAACCATCTAATAACATCGGGTCTATACATTCCAAAAATACCCTCTTAGATCCCAAATTAAATAAGCTCAATCCATTTTTAATTTTTTAGACATGGATATTTATCCATAGAATTATATATATATATATAACACCCTAAATATTTTTTAAGATATATTTCTATTTAAATCATTTTATTTCATTGAAATATTCTATTACACACAATGTCAAGTCAAAAAAACAAAATATAATATTAAAATATTTTTATTTAAAATGAAAATTTTCTCATAACCATTGAATTAGTAGTTAAGAATATGAATAATTAAATTTTGAAAAATGTAGAGTTATCTATTTATAAAATTATCCTATTGATTCTTAATTTATTATAAATAAAAATAAAAATAAGATGAAAGAAATATTATTTTTGAAAACATTTTATATACACAATAATTAATATTAAATTAATAAATTTAATTAATATCAATTGGTTACTAAATTTAATTTAATGATTATGCTATATAGTTGACCTAGTGTTTTAAATATTCAATAAATATTGTTCTAGGTATATGATAAGAATAAATCCAGTTTTATTCATTAATATGAACTATTTATAAAACTAATTTCATATCACAAATATGGTTAAATTAATTTCATCCATTTATGTGTATAGAATTAGACAAAATGAATTGCATATTTTTAATTGGGAGGTTCAATTTTGGTAAATATACAACATTATTTTTTCCCATTTTAATTGAAAGAATTGTGAAATTTATAAACTCAACAAGAGGTAAATTTGGTTAATATATATTAAAAAGTAACTAATATGAACATAATTAATCTCCCTAATATTTTTTGGATAGAGGTTATTTGAACATTAAATCCTCAGTATCAAATTATAGTTTTTTTAATTTAAAAAAAATCCTTGAGAAATAAAAATATATAATTTAAATATAATAAAGTTTGAAAATGTGTTGCTATTTTTAATATCCTTTATGTCTTCACATTAGGAAAAAAACCAGCTACGAATGAATCTAATAAATGTTTTTTACATAATTAAATTAAATTTGGGGATGAAATTTTTAAGATCATGCACATTTTGGAGATGTATTGTGATCATTTTTTAGGTAATTTTTCACACTTATTTTGATTATTCTATGGATGTGACTTTCTTTGGGTCCATTTTAGTTGAGTTTATAGAATTCTAAAATCCCATGGGGAAATGCATAGTTGGCATAAAATTATGGAAAAACATATAGTTTTCACTATGAAACATTGTTCCCCTTTTAGATCCATTTTAAGGGGAACAAGGTTTGACTAAATAGGTCCATCCCCTCCCCAAATCACACACTCTTATATAATGGGGATTTTCATAGATCACACATATCCTAGAAAACAATATACCCATCTTGGGGTCAACATACACCCCAAAATGTATTTCATGATCCATCCAAGGGGGGGCCTGTCTCATGACACCTAAATCCCACCCCCAATAGGATAAGGGCTAATGACTAGAACTGATTAGGAATATCACTAAGATGGGTGGCCTTTCATATGTACTTACACACATGCACGCACACATCTATAAGCCAAGAAATACTAAAATATAAAACTCATTATTTAACAAATGCATGCATACCACTATCCCAACCAATATACTGCAATGAGAATTTAAAGTGCAATAATGTAAAATGTGTTGTTATAAAATCCCAAAAAAAGAAAGAGTTTATAAACTACAAATTCCAACCTATAAAAAATAGGTACAAAGACAATTTCTCAAAGCCATAGGAACTCCTCCACATGCCAGAACTCACAAAGCCTTATCTGGTCCTAGTCCACCCTAGACTCTATCAACAGGTTTCTCATCTACACATGACATGACACATGTGGGAAAATCCCATATAGGGTGATTCTAAAAATATTATAAAGGACACCCTAAAATCAAAAATAAATACACAAATAAATGGTATAGTCATATTTACGCCTTATTTGTCTACAATACATATAAAAATAACATCCTGATTTACCCAATCCATGATGCATAGTCTATAGTTAAGTCATACACACCACATACCCACACTAGAGATTCATTCTAAATATTCCACAAATAACTCATCTAGTAGAACATGCTTCTATGTTTGATAGTGTCAATAAAGTCCATCTGAGAAGTATTTTTTATCATGAAATGTAATGAGAGAGATATAATGACAGATTAGAAGGGAGATATGATACATAGATGAGGATCACAACCATGTCTATATGGTGATACCAAAAAATCCATCTGGATTAACCTACCAAGTAGAGGATTTATGCTTGGTGAATTTGGTTGCATCAATAAAAAGGAATCTACCTAGGGCACAAGGAATGAATAGATGATCTTTCATTGGGCCTCTCAATGGGGATTCCAAAAACTCTGTCCTAAAAGTCCTATTGAAGGGATCATACTTCTATGAGTAGGAAATGTTACCAAAAAACCTTTGGGGGAAGGCTATGAGAATGAACCCTTAATTAAACATGTTCAAGATATGGTGGAAAAGTAGCTCAAGCCATGTATAAGAGAGTACACATCATGTAGTATTTTCAATCACCCTATCCCTTGCCCCTGAGTACTTCCCATGTAAAAATGACAATATCAAAAGTACATGTAATGTAAAAAGAGAGTATATTGTGTGTAGAAATACATACATGACATTCCCTTCCATATGGAATCCACTTTTTTACTTTATCCATGTGCCAATACATTGTTTCAACCAGTGTAACTCTGTCAATATCCTAGTACATGGGGTAGTCAATGTATTTTCTCTAGGACAACTCATGTGGTGGGGTACACATCGTGTGGGAAACCTGTGTCCTCCACCCCATGTCCATTTATCTCTCGAGATGCACGTCTAGTCTCCAGGAAGGGCCTATACACAATTTGATAGGGTAACTTGTTGTGTGTTGTAAAACTAACTCTTAAAACCCTATCCACCACTCAGTGGGGTCCACGTGCCACGTAACCCCTGGTTACATAGCATATTGATCGTAATTTTATAAAAATTGTCTCCTACCTCCAAACACCTTGTTTAATCCTTTTGAACATGATCCAAAGGTCAATTTATCTTGATACAATAGATCCAAGGCCGTATCTCCATCACACCACTGAATTAGTGAGTTTATGGCTTTCAATTGTATCTAAAAACCAATTATACTCACCCATTCATAAGTTATCTGAAGAATGGGTACTCTCGAATCACATAGATTTTCCTATCACCATTGTCGTCGCACCACTTATTTTTCTTCTTGATATAGGATCATTAGTTATGGATTTTTTTCCCTAGGATCAATGAAGCAATGGTCATTCATTCATAAACCATGAAGAAAAAAAACGTGAAAATATAATAATGAAGAAAAAGAATAATGAAAAACCCAATGAAGGATCCTTATAAATTTTTTATTATGGAATCAATCTATTCTTAAAAGAATGGTCATGGAATCGAAATAGAAATAATCTCTACATCCAACCCTGATAAATCCTATAATTCAATCCCATACCGTAAGAAAAGTCGAACCTCAAATCAATGTGTTCATTGATTGGTTCATGTTCGTCAGTGAATATAACAACAGGGAATATAAATCCAAATAAAACATCCTTCATTTGATGTTGATTTCTAACAGAATAAGATTGGTTGTTGTGTCGTTTCCATCGGCGAGATCCGTCAAGAATGGTGTCACTCGATCTTCGATCCAAGGTTCTGTCATCATTTTTCATTGAGAAAATACTCCAAGGTTTCTCTTCCTAACATCTAGAGAATTCTAGGTTTATGATAATATCCATAAATTCCTACATATAGGTTTATTTAAAATAATAAATTATTGTTTCAGTGAAACAAATGAAATAAAATAATGTATAAAATTATTTTATTCATTAAATACACCAAAAACAACTATTCACAGCTAACCTACATCGGCTAATGGTAGGCCTCACCTACAGTAAATTAATGGAAATTACTGAACAGTGCCCTCGTATTTCTGATCCTAGAATCCTTTTAGAAGTTTTTCCACTTCTTCAAATAAAACTTCACATGTGTGATATTTAATTTTTTAATATTTTTCATGTAATTGTTTTGGGCACACCAGGCACCGAAATCACGCACCACCTAGTACATGATCTCGAATTAATTTTACATATTATATAAAAATAATTCAAAAACATAGAGGACAATAAATTCTCTCATAAATAGGGATTTACATCCCTGAAAAGTTAAAAACAAGGCTACTCAAAAAGATGTGGGAATTGTGCATGAATTGGAACCTACAGCTCCCATTTTCTATCATGTAGATTCTCATACATTCACCATGCATCTACCTAGTTAATCATTCACCCATATAGAATCCTCTCATTCTTATTCTCAATCTCCAATAGGTACTCAGAAAAAGCCACTCCATCATCAATGTCCTGCTCACCCTAGTTGATGACGTTCAATGGATCCTAAACATACCTCATTAGCTACGGAACATCGAATAAATATTTTACGTGGCCCAACTATAAGGGTAGAGATAAGAATTATTCTACCTTTTCAACTCAACATACTATTTGAAAAGGGTTGATTAAACTTAGAGATAACATGTTGTGCCTGCAAAATCTCTGCAATCCATATTGAGATGAAACTCCAAGGAACAGATGGTCTCCTTCCTCAACCTCAAAAGCCTATACTGATTGTCAAAATAATACTAATGGTGGATCTATTTTATCTTCATCCACTCCTATATGATCTGCACATCCTCTGATGTATCTCGCACCAACTTCGGCCCCAAAAGATATGGATCTCTTAGATCAATCCAGCAATTTGGTTACTGTTAGGGTTGCCCATAAAATGACATTAATGGTGTTATACCAATGGTGTAATGGTAGCTCTAGTTGTATACAAACTCCACCCGAGGTAGGTGATCCTCCCAACTACATCCAAAATCCAACATGAAAGACCCCATCATGTCCTCTAAGACCTAAATGGCCTGTTTTGTCTGGCTATATGTTTGAGGGTGAAATGCTATGCTCAAGCATAACTGAGTCCCAAATGCCTCCTACAATCCCTTCAAACAACTGAATGTAAAACTATCATCATGATTAGAAACTATCATTGATGGGAGTCCATGTAATAGAACTATCTACTTTATGTAGATTTGTCCCATACTCTCTACTGAAATCTGCTCCCAGATAGCTATGAAGTGGGATGACTTAGTGAGTTGGTCAATGTTCACCCAAATGGAATCATGTATCCTAGACATATGTGGTAAACCCATCACAGTGTCCATTTATATCCCATCATACATCCATTCTGGCACCTAGAGGGGTGGATCTAAACACACTAGAACACGGTACTCATCCATCACATACTTGCATGTATGTCATCTAGAAATAAACTCCTCCACTACCATCTTCATCCATATCGACCAAAACTATATTCGGGGATCCTGGTACATCGTTGAAACTCCAGGATGTACCAATAAAGGGTACATATTAAACCCCCATAGAACCTCCTCCCACAACATCACTAGTAGAACTATTCATCCTCATAAAAGGATGACATGATCCCTACCATGTGAATATCTATCAGGTTCATGTCCTATGTACATCTAAGCATGTAGGTTATCACAATCACTATCCCCTAGATGTGCCTCTCGAACACACTATAAGAGTGGAGGGGTGAAAAACATTGACTAGGGGTATGTTTCTAATTCTCAATCTAAAAAGGATAATTGTAACAAGGACTAGTTCTCTTACACCTCGCTCACCAACTACGAACTAGATCTTCTGCTGAGAGCATCTGCCACCACATTCCTTTTCACATGAGTATTTAATATCTCAACCTAAAAATATTGGAGGAACTCTCAAAGTCTCATCTATATCATGTTCTAATACATAGGAGTGAAGATATACTTGAGACTCTTTTGATCGGAGTAGATGACAACCACTCTCCCATCTGGTAGTGTCGCCATATCTTCAATGAAAAGACTACCACAGCCAAATTAGTATCATGGGTTGGGTAGTTCTTCTCATGTGGCCTCAACTGGCATGAGACATAGGCAATCACTCCATACCATCACATAAAGACACAACCAAGTCTAGTCCCTGATGCATTGTAGATCACTACATACATGAAAACCTCCCCCAGCAATCTCAGAATCGTAGTGCTCATAAAAATCCACCTAAACTGCAGAAAAGCATTACAGAACTTATTAATCCACGTGAAATCCTTCCACTTTTGAGTAAAATCATTCATAGGTGATAATATTCTAGATAAATAAGGTATGAATCTTTTATAAGAGAATGATATCCCAAGGAAGCTTTTCACATCTTTCATGCTCCTAGGTGGATCCAATTCTAACATTGGATCCACCTTGGCATGGTACACAACCACTCCATCCACTAAGATAACATGTCTTTGAAAGTGGACCACATGAATCTAAAACTAGCACTTAGAAAGTTTCCCATAAATCTGGTGTTCTCAGTTTACATTTATAACCATTCATAGGTGTTTTGAGTTCTCCTCCTTGGACCCCGAGTACACAAGCATATCATTGATGAAGACTACCATGAACTAGTCTATGTTAGGATAAAATATCTAATTCATTAGTATCATGAACACTGTCTAGGTTTTAATTAAACCAAAAGGCATCACCAAGTACTCATAGTTATTGTAGTTGCATAGGAAAGTTGGATTCAGTATATCCTTGTCTTGTACTCGCATCTGGTGATAGCATGATCAAAGTTCAACTTTCGAGAACCATTTTACCCCACTCCACTGATCGAATAGTTCATCAATCCTTGGTAGTGGAATATTTTTTGTTCACAGATACCTGTTTCAAGCATAGGATGTCCACACACAACCTAAATCTCCCATATTCTTTTTTGGAAGACAAAATTCCGGCCACCCAGGGTGAAACACTGGGTCTCACGAAGGCCTTCCTCTGTAAGTCCCCATACATTACCCTCATCTCGTGAAGCTCTTCTAGAACCATCTAATATGTTGGTTCAGATATCAGTGTCATCTCGAGGGGTTTGTGTTGATGCAAAAGTCAATATCGTAATGGGGAGGTAAACCTGAAACATATTCTATAATGACATCCTCATTCTCTCCCACTACTACTGGGAACTAAAAACTCATAACATTTGATACTTTGAGGGTCAGGCTAGCCAACTCATGAGTAATCATCTTCACCCTCATATGCCTGAGTCCATATTGTGCTACCTAGGTCTCATTTTTTCTAAAAAAGGAAAACCTTATTCCATCATTGTGGACACACTGCACCCTTCCCCAAGAAAACACAATCTGGGTATGGAACGTTGATAATCAATACATTCCAAGAATGAAATCGTAAGGCCTCAAAGATGCTGCCAATAATTTCCAACCAAATCACTCAACTATAAGAGATAGGTCAAACTATCTTCATAGATGTGTGATCATTGAATATTATCTAGTTGGTGTCTCCAAGTCTAAGGTTTGATTCAATGATTCTATCGGAATCTCTAGGTCTCAAACAAGATATGTGCAGATAATGTAATTACTAGAACCCAGGCATATCAATACATAAACTAAGGTTGAAAAGACACACATTGTACCTCGATTCATTCCTAGATCCCATGGGTCATACACCTTGACTAAATGTAGCTATCCCTCCCCATATCCACTAGATCCCTAAGCCTGGCATGGACCTCCTGGGGGTGGTGGTGGTAATATTTCAAAACAAATTCTTCCTCTTGTAGCTGTCCTTGATCCTAGAAACATCTTCCACCTAGAATATCTACATACTCATGTCATTGACTCTTCCTCAGTGATCTATCCACCGTCTCCCTGTCAGCTGCTCAACAGGTTGGACAATCTAATGCGAGATATCCTATGTCGTCACATGTGGAGAATCACCTCTCACTAGGCTAACTACACACAACCTAAGTGCCCTAAATTACATATCACCATTACTAGGACCTCATAAAAAATCTCCCACATTTAGATTCCTGATTGTGACATCGGCTCCTCTCTAAGAATTCTCTACACCTATCTGCCTATTTGTTGAATTTCACTAGAAGAAATCAACTCATCCATGATGATTTTGACCACCAAAGCTCACTAGAGCACTACAGAATAAGTTATAATTCATAGAGGAATAACTTTTTCTAGAATGTCTCTATGAATACCTCACTCAAATTTCAGAGCTCTAAAGTAAATATGTCTAACCATATCCATCAAGTACCTGGAATGAATGGGGAGTCTTGATGAATAGTCATACACCGTCAATCTGCCCTACTAGAGATGAAGAATTTCATGTATAATCACTACTCACAATGTAACAATTGATAACTCTTCTTTAAAGAAAATATAAAAATCTATCTATGAAAGATTATCCTTGTCATGAGTCTGTGTGGGAAAAATCCACCATCTCCCTACCGAACTAGGAACAAGGCTCACTACCAGGATCACCATCTGGTCTACTGGATCCCTGATTAGATAGAAAAATCAAGTCACTACCTTGAGATAGTCCTAACATGCCTGATGTTTGGGCTCACCTTAGAACCTGAGGTTTTTTTGTCTCTTAAAATCATGGAGCATGCTAAGCCTAAACTCTTCGTCTGATGGTACTACACATACTATGTGTTTCTCCACTGGTGGTGGTATCGATGGTGCACCACCTCGAGGCAACATCTGGGGAACTGGACCCTATATCAAATCTTTGTCATTAAGGGGGTAATCATCACGATCAACCTTCTAAATCCTTGCTGGTATGCATCATAGAGGCATCCAATAATGAGAAAATTTGTGCCAAGTTTAATGATTATATCGGGAGAGCTGACACAAGAGATGAATGGAAACAAAAACTCATTCTTATATGATGCATATACCATTATTGTTTCCCTACAAAAAGTGTTCTCATGTACCGAGTCAAAAATAATGATATTATAGTCTGGGTGTGTGGATATGTCGGCCATATGCACCCACACTAGATACCCTGGCTTGAAATCTTAACTCAAAACACATAGTACTATTTTCCCAAACCAATCTCATAGAATGATGGTCCAATGGTATAAAAAAATCATTTGATACCACCCTATCACAAATCTTCTTAGTGGGGCCCATGCAACGACTTCCCGCACCCGTCTCCAACAGGGAAGGTGCTGGTGACTAGCACCAAGTAGGCGTATCACTAACATGGTAGGCCTTTCCTAGGTACCTTTATTCACAAACCCATTTCTAAGCCCATAAATGCCGAAATGTGAAAAACTAGTAAGAAAAAAATGTGGGAATATCACTATCCCAACTAATACTATAGGATAATGTAAAGTAAAGTAAAATGGACCAAAATTAAAGACCACCAGAAATAAAGAGTCTGTAAACTAAAAATTTGAACCTATAAACAAAATTGTTACTAGGAATGTTTCTCAAAGACGTAGGAACACCTCGGACTACCTGAACCCACAAAGCCCTGTCTGGTCCGTGTATTCCTTGGTCTCAGTCAAAAGGTTTTTCATATTCACAAGACATGACACATGTGGGAAAAACTTGTGTAGGGGTGAGTATAACAATACTCAGTACGATACCACCATGAAATACAAAAAAAGAACATCGAGATATTCTCAAACAAAGATACATAGTCTAGAGGTATGTCACAAAGACACCATACCCACTCTATTGATTTAGTATAAAGATCCCAGGAAGCACACATCCAGGAGAACCAATATCATTGTCTTAAAGTACTATTGATGTCCATTCGAGAAGTATTGTCCATCGAAATACATCATAAGGGGGATAAATTAATATATTTGAAGAGAAATATGATACACATAAGAGAATCATATCTAGGGCCATGGAGTGACACCAACAACTCCATTTGGATTAACCTGAAATATAGAGGTTCAAAACATGGTGAATTTGGTCACGTATATAACTAGGAATCTACCTATGTCTTGTAGGATGAATAGAAGATCCTGATCCATGACTCTAAGAGGGGATTCCAACAACTCTATCTTGAAATTAGTGTTGAAGGGATCACACTTCTATGAGTAGGAAATGATACTTAAAACCCATCATGGGAAGGATACGGGAATGAACCCTTAAAGAATCTTGTCAATGATACAGTGGATAAGTGGCTCAAGCCATGTAGAAAAGAGTTCACTATGTGTTTTAGGGACACATGTTGTGTTCTGTGACCCCCAGTACTACCTATGAATAATATACTTTTTCAAAATTACATGTCATGTAAAATTAGAGTACCTGACATGTAGAAATACTTACATGACATTACCTTCCATCGAGGGTCCACCAATGTACTTTGGCCATGTATCAGTACACAGTGTCAACCTGTATACCTCTACCCATGTACCAGTACATGGAGTAGTCTGTGTACTTGGTTTGGGTGAGGTCATGTGATGGTTACACGCCGTATAGGCAACCCGTGTACTCCGACCCATATCTATGTACCTCGTAAAAAACACGCCATTTCTCCGAGAATGGCCTACATGCTTTGTGATACGGTCACACTCCATGTGGCATTTAACTAACTCCCAAAACCATATTTGTCACTTAGTGGGGGCCACATGCTATGTAATCATGGGTTCCACACTGTGTTGATCATGATTTTTCAAACACTATCTCTTTTCTCTTCACGCCTCACCTAATCCTCCATAGTATGATCCAAAGGTATGTTCATCTTGAAATTGCCGATCCAGGGTCGTCTCGCAATTGTTACACTAAATCGGTGAGTTTGGGGACTTCAATCGGCTCCAAAAACGGATTTTGTTCATCTGCTCATAAATCATCAAATAATGGGTATTTCTGAATCACTTCAATTCATTTGTTTCTATCACTGATGCACCTACATTAGGTCTCCTCGATGTAGGATCATCAATTTTGCATCATTTCTCCATTGATAAAAGGTGAAACGATCATTCATTTATAAACAACATTGAATGGAGAACATGAAAAATATAATGGGGGAGAAAAAGCAAAAAAAACAACCCAAGGAACAAACCTCGATTGTTGTTCATTTTTACCTCAATCTGTTCCTATAATAATGGTAAATATATCTAAATAAATATAATCTTTGGATAAAACCCTGATAAATTCCTCTATTTATACCCATCCCACAAGATTGATCCAACCAATGATAAACTTGTTCATTTGTTGGTATGTTTTTATCTTTGAAACTATGATGGGATAATTTAATTCCACATAATTTATCCTACCTTTTATTTTGATCAATCAACGAATAAGATCAGTTGGCGTTTCATTGTAGTTTCTGAGATCTGTCAGGAATGGTGTTTGTCGATCATCGATTGAATTTTTCATCATCGTTATCCACTAAGAGAATTATCTAGGGTTTTTCTATTGAATTTCCAAGTAATTATAGGATTATTATATTAACCCTACACCCCATCCACAATGTTAATTAAATATAAACTGTCTCTCTGTTGATGAAGCAGAATGAAATAAAATAAATTTTCAATTTATTTTAATCATTAAAAATTCACAAAACTAATTTTCACAGTCGACCCACACCAGAAAATGTTAGGCATTAGCTAGGGTAAATCTATGGTCTTGAACACAATGCTTCCCTTATATTTATGATCGAATAACCAATTTAGATGTTATTCAATTTTTCCAAGAAAACTGTGTGTACTATTTAATATTTTAATATTTTTCAAGAAATTGTTTCGAGCACACCGGGCCATAGAGTCAAAATCATCAAACTACCTATTCTAGAATTAATTCCATATCATATTTAAAAATACTATATATAAAAACAAGTTACATTACAAAGTAGGGTTGTGTGGTTAGGGTGCATGGATTACCTAATGGTGAGCCCCGCCAAGAAAATTAAGCCTGTGTGATTTTAACCCCGTAAAAAATTATCTAAATGTTCCCAAACCCCATATTTATATACTTAATTATCTATGTTTATACAAAATATAATTTCTATAAATTTTGTTGGATCCATAGAGGGTTACAAGGCTCATCAAACTTAATTATGAATCAGAGGTCCAATGGATGAATATTAGCTCTCTAGTAAGATATTTTCTTTCACATTTAGATCCCCCTAACTCTATACTTTCTTCCCCTTTTGAGTGAGGTAGATTTCTTCCATTTTTTGTTTTTCATAATTTAGTATTAATGTATCATATTTCATTAAATAATGATCATATATTTTGATCCTATATCTTATCCTCTATTCTGATTCTTGTCGGTCTACATAGATGTTAGGTGAAGGGTTGATGATCAATCATCAACAATCATGAGGTAGGTTTTATAGTTGTAGATTCCTATATTATCGATTATTACTGTGTGTATGTAAATGTGATATTTCATTTAGACATTGTGTAATTTCATTTTAATTTGAATTGTTAAATTTAATCCCAGGTTTATGTGAGATCCTTAACATATCTTATTGGACTATTTGTTATTTGTGATAGGACATGGTAGAAACCCCTGGGGTATTCCAATAAACAAAAAATTATGAATTATTATTTGTAAAAAAAGGAATGATGGAATTATAAAATTTAACTAATTCCTTATTTAATGACTTATAATGATATTTAAAGGGTTTAGTTGTTAAATCACAATGGGTTAATCTATTTTGAAGTAAATGATGAAAAATTGTTCTATTTGGATCCAAAAGTGACACTAGTTTGTATTGATTATGTTATTTTTCTAGTTATTGGTTATTATCATTTGGTTGTTGTTTATTTATTTTCATTGTTGAGATTCTTTGATAGAGAGTGTATATAACAACCCAAAGTTTCATTAATGGAAATCCCACTTGATCTAATTAAATGTCAACTTCTTTGGTTTTATGTTATGAATTGTGATCGTTGATTTTATAGTCGTTGAACAGTGATCACATGATTAGTATAAATATAGGGCTTTGAAAAATCCAATTTACTCAGACAAAGGAAGTGATGGCCTCATCCTGTAGAATTGATCCATACATAGCCCATTTTTCTGAGCTCATAAAAGAGGTGGCATCCTTGGGTTTCGTTCTTGACCAAGCCCAAGCTGAGCTTCATCATTTCAAACTCGAACGGGACCGTCTATGGGAAAAGTGGAATTTGATAGAGATTACCACTCGAGAGATGTTATCAGAGCCACCCCAAGAGTCTGTCACAATCACACACCTTACACTTAGGTCTTATGAGGCTGTTTTAAGGGGTTATGCAACAAATCGCGTGTACTATGTTCATGAACATTATTTTTGTATATAATAAGGAATATGCTTTCTTGTGATTATTGATACATTTTAAATAGTTTTTAAAGTACAAATAGTGTTTTTAGTTATAATTTAATTAATAATTCTATTTTATTAAATTAAGGGATTTTGAATTAAATATTATTTTAATAAAATATTATTTTTATCATTAAATTAATTTTTATTAAATAAAAATGATCTTATAATTTTATAAATGAAATTATATTTTTTAATGAGGTTTGAAAGTCATTTTTGTCAAAACCCGTGAATTTTTGATAAATGTCAGATTTTATTTTAAAGGTAAAAATTAACATATTTATAAAATTATTTACATAAAATAAATGTTATTTCTGGAATCAGGACGTCAAAATTATCCAATGGTCAATTTTTCATAATTTTCTGAGACAGTCTAATTTTTGGGTAAAAATTAAATACTGTTTAAATATATAATGTGTTTTATGACAACATAATGACCCAATAGTGATGTAATAAAATACTATATACTTTATTTTCGGCCAATATATGTTTTATCATTAAAATAATGTAATTTTGGGTTTGTTTGACTTATTTTACAAAGCATTAATTGACCCCTCAAGACTTATTAAACATCTTGTCTTTTTAAATTATTTTCTGTGGGAGTGTGACTCACCTCCACATAAGAAACCCCATTATTTTAATAAGTTTTGACTTTGGCCTTATAAAATATTTTTTTCCTCCCTCCTTTTCCAAAAACCATGGGCAAAAACCATGTGCTGATTTGTGGTTTGGATTAGTTTAATGTAAGGGGTCCCAAACCTAAATAATAAAAAATTCACTCACCTTTCCTATATAAACCCACCCAAGCTCCCACTTCCTCCTCACTCAAAGCCTTTAGAGTTCATCCAACATCTTCCCTAATCTATCTATAATCCTCCCAAGGTTCCCCAAGCTCCCAAGAAGCCTCTCTCAAGCCTCTCTCAAGCCTTTGGAAGCACATTCCAAGTAAGGGTTTTTCTTCCTTTAACATTTTTGTCCAATTTTCTTAATATTGTTATGCCCTTTTAATTTCTATTATAAATTCTGGGGTATGGTTTCGCCCCTCCCCATACTACCCTTTTATTGTTTTAATGATGGGATTCCCCTTTATCTCTCATTAAATTCCTCCCATGTACACCCGTTACTACGTCGAAATTACGAAAGGAACATCTCTCTCCTCGTTTACATTCAAGCAATACGTTTGTATCATGAATCTAAATTCCATTACAATTATTGGGACATGTATCTATATGACCCCCTTACTTTCCATTTCATATAGATATGATGAGACACTCTTTTATCTCTCATCAACCATTTTTATGAATTCTTATATCACGCCGTTACGCTGCCGAAATTGCACCAATTTTCTAAGCCAATGCCATTGTGTAGTGAATACCATGCCCATTTCTCCATCAAGGGTATTCACCTTCATGAACAGTTACTTATTAATTATAAAGTTTCATTCCACATTCCTTAGTCGTGGAATAAATGATTATGTTTTATGAATCCATGTTTTATGATCCATCTGGCACACTTATGCATGAAATGAAATGTTTCAGAAGTGTGCGCCCTTATAGCACTCCAATGCATTGGGTAATGTACAGTATCATGATACATAATGTGAAATGAGTGTTGAAACATTCTAATTCAAGTGAAACAAGGGTTATCTAGTGCTTCATGTGAAATGAGAATTTACTCATGCTCCATGTGCAATGAGCCTTGGTTCATGCTAATTCTATGTTAAGTGTTGTCGCCAAATTTCCATGTTATGATTATCGTGATTTATCATGCCTTAATGTTCATGTTTCTATTGTGCTCTATTGATATGCCTATTATCTAACATATATTTTAATACTCATATATTCCATTTTTATTCCCTTACTGGGCTTTATAGCTCACCCCTTTTCTTATTCATGTCCTCAGGTTATCCCATGCAATGCTAAGTACGAGGGAATATAGTGGTCATGTAAAGGATGTTTTCAATACAGATGTTGTCTTTAATGTTTTATGTTTTTATGTAATGATCCTAATCCCCAAAGACACTAAACATATCGATATTCCTTATTGTATAAAGTGAATATTTTATGTAATAAATCATGTTTAAGGTTGTAATAAAAGCAGGGTTGTCATAGTTGGTATCAGAGCATAGGTTTAGTTATTTTTGGGATTAGGATTAGAAAACCCTATTAAAGTCTTAGAGACAAGACTATGTATAATAAAAACATCCCTATGTTTTGGTAATTATTGATTAAGTGCTTTATCAAACAAATACATCCCTGTTTGGATACGAGCAGGTAGAGGCGGCTCTGACACAGATGTATCCTAGGCGTAAAACCCGAAAACACAGCTTTAAGATAGACTCTAACAGGAACTAGTGCACGACAATGGGACTAGCTACACTCTTGGTTACGATGCTCCCGGGGGATATTTTTTGATAAATTCCCAAGCTTATTATGAACCCCTATTAGGGAAATTAAAAAAAATGACCCTAAGAATATATGTTAGAGAGTAGATCATGAAAATCCTAGATTGAAGCCTATAGACTCATGAGTTAAGGAAATAAATGTTTATTTATAAGTCATAAACTTTTTTATTTGGATTAACCTTTATGTGTTACCCCCTAACATTCCTTTTATTCTATCTAATGGACAGTAATAGGAGGAATCGGGCTAACAACTGATGTGAAGATTAGTGTGATGACTGTACTAATAAGATGCCCAATCCAATGGGAGCGGGAATCGTGAACTTTGTCACGCTTCTCTCTTAGTTAACTCAAGGTTTGAAAAAAAACATGGGTCAAGAGGATAGTTCAACCCCCCCTAAGAAATAACAAGTCACTATCGCGAGATTCATGAGAAAAAGGACTCCTACTTTTAGTGGATTATCTGATCCCACGATCGCTGAACAATGGATCAACTCCATTGAAAAGATATTCTCCATACTTCAATGTTCTGAACAAGAGAAGGTTCTCTTGGTGGCTTATCATATGGAGGGTGAAGCTGATCAATGGTGGACATTTTTCAAAAATACAAAGCCTGATGAGGAGATCGAGGCATTGGAATGGAAGGATTCCTGGAAGAAGTTTTTTGATAAATATTTTCCACGCACCCTCTGGCTTAAATTGAAAGGGAATTCCTTTCCCTCAAGAAAAAAGATGAAGAATATATTGGAGCGTACGAGGAAAACTTCACAAGGCTTGCACGATACGCTTCCAGCTTTTTCGTTACCCCCGAATGAAAAGTTGACCGCTTCTTAGGTGGGTTGAAGCCTAGCCTACGGAAAGAATTGGTGATCCGTGACTTAGACAGCTATGAAGAAATTGTCCTATGTGCCCTCAAGGTCGAAATGGAGATCGGGGAATCACAAGGGTATCATGGGGACAAGAATCGTATGGTGTACTTCAATGATGGCGGTCTAATGGATAAATCCAATAGTGCTAAGAAGATCCACCACCTCACTTGCCAAAAGTGCAGAAAGAAACACCCTGGAAATTGCCTCAAGTGGACGAGGAAATGCTTTAGGTGTGGAAGAGAATAACACCTAGCTATTAACTGTTGGCAAGAAAGACCTGCGGCAGCGACAGAGGAGAGGAACACTTCGTTCAAACCTCAACATGTTGTTCATTTCTTCAACTATAGAGAACCGGGGAATTTTACAAATCAGTGCCCTAATCCAAGGGTTTTTAAAGGCAACCAACAACCTCCAAGGTAGCATGGAAGAGCTTTTTCCATCACTTCTACTGAAGTGAGACCCGACAATGAAGTGGTGATAGGTACCCTAGTTATTCATTCAATAATATTGAATGTACTTTTTGATTCAGGTTCTACAAATTTTTATATATCTCGAAATTTTAGTAGAACAATATCAGCACCACCGCAAATCATGGAAGGTAAGATGTCATTGAGTATGGAAAATGGGGAAATCATTGCATCCCATGAATATAAGTCCTCCTGTGTTATAATCTATGGATTGAATTTCCTAGCGAACCTTGTTATACTCCCTCTGGTGGAATTTGATGCAATTCTTGGCAAGGATTGTCTTTCCTTATATAAAGCCAACATAAATTTTCGGGAAAGGGAAATCACACTCCATATAGAGAATCGACCCCCGATTCTATAAAACTGTAAGGAGGAAGATGAATCTCTTTTAGCTCCATCATCTTAAGCATGGATATTAATTCACTATGAGCACGCGTATCTGGCTCAGATGATTGATTCCAAGGAAGAAACCATCCTTAAAGAAATTCCTATTGTGAGGGAATTCTCTAAAGTGTTTCCCGAGCAATTCCCTAGTCTTCCTCATAGAAGAGATGTTGAATTCTCAATTGAACTTAAACCATGGGCTCTACCAATATCCAAGACTCCATATAGAGTGGTTGTAATGGTGCTTGAAGAGCTGAAGAAACAACTACAGGAGAATCTGGATAAAGGGTTTATACACCCAAGTGCTTCACCATGGGCTGCACGAGTCCTCTTCGTCAAGAAGAAGGATGGGTCAATGCATCTTTGCATCGATTATCGTGATCTCAACAAAATCATGATAAAGAACATGTATCCTCTGCCACGAATTGTTGACATGTTCGATCAGCTGCGTGGAGCACAATACTTCTCCAAGGTGGACTTGCAGTTGGGATATTATTAGGTAAGGGTGAAAAGGAAGATATCCCCAAGAATTCTTTTCGCACAAGATACAGGCACTATGAATTCATAGTAATGCCTTTCAGACTCACTAATGCTCCAGCAATCTTCATGGATTTGATGAATAGAGTCTTTAAATATTACCTTGAAAATTTTTTGGTAGACTTTAGAGATGATATTTTAATATACTGCAAAATGAAGGAGGATCATAAGGAGCAATTAAGAACTGTACTAGAGACTTTGCACAAGGAGAAGCTCTATGAAAAGTACAGCAAGTGTGAGTTCTGGTTGAATGAGGTCTCATTCTTGGGCCATATCTTCACAAGCAATGGGATATCTTTGGATCCCTCCAAAATAGATGAAATTGAGGGATGGTCAAGCCCAACATCGGTAAAATATATCCGTCGCTTCATGGGGTTAGATGGATATTATCAAAGATTTGTGAGAAATTTCTCGCGATTGTCCAACCCTCTTACCAAGTAACTCGAAAGGGAGTAAAGTTTTCTTGGATTGATGAAGGCAAAGAAAGCTTCAAGGAGTTGAAAATGAGGCTTATCAATGCGCCACTGCTCACTTTACCCACAAGTGGGGAAACTTTTTTGATATTCAGTGATGCTTCGAAGAAGGGCTTAGGCTGTGTGCTAATACAGAATGATAATGTGATATCTATGCCTCAAGACAGCTGAAAATGCATGAGAAAAACTATCCAATGCATGATCTGGAGTTGGCGGCAGTGATCTTTGCCTTGAAAATCTGGTGGCATTATCTCTATGGGGAGAAATGTGAGATATATACTGAACACAAGAGTTTTAAATATATATTCACACAGAAAGAGCTTAAAATGCGCCAGATAAGATGGATAGATCTCATCAGGGATTATGACTGTTCAATACATTACCACCCTAGGAAAGTGAACAAGGTGGCAGATGCCCTGAGTAGAAAGGACCCAACGATTCTCTCAATGATGAGAATTGAGAAGGATCCAATCTTCTTAGACTTGATGAAGATTGACATGGGAATCATAAAGAAGGGAAAATCATCAATCCTTTCACAAATTATTGCTCAACCGTCTCTTTTGAAAAGGTTAAAGGATGCTCAAAAGGATGATGTGGGAATTCATAAAAAAGTAGAAGCTATCGCAAAATGGAAATCCTTGAAGATTAATTTTAATGAAGAAGGAATTGTGCGATTTGGGAAAAGACTATGTGTTCATCAAGTCCGGAGCTGAAGAATAATTTTTTGGATGATGCACATAGATAAAATTTCACTATTCACCCAGGGAGAACAACGATGTATCGAGGTCTCCGAGAAAACTTTTGGTGGGATGATATGAAGAAGGAGATCGTTGTATATATATCAAAGTGCTCGGTGTGCCAGCAAGTGAAGGCATAGAGGCAGAAGTCTAAGGGGATGATGCAAACATTGCCCATACCAAAATGGAAATGGGAGAACATCACCATGGACTTTGTCACTGGACTTCAAATGACATCCAAAGGGACCAATGAAATATGGGTTGTGGTGGATCGTCTTACAAAGACTGCACACTTCATTTCTATTCAGGAGGATTTCTCATTGGATAAACTGGCAAGGATATATATCAAGGAAGTTGATAGGCTACATCGAGTACCACTATCTATTGTGTCTGACTGAGATCCAAGATTCACCTCTAAATTTTGTTAGAGTCTTCAACATGCTCTGAATACCGAACTGAACTTCAGTACGGCCTATCATCCTCAAACGGATGCTCAATTTGACAAGACTATCCAAACACTTGAGGACATGTTGAGAGAATTCTAAATGGACTTTAAAGGAGGATGGGGTCAACATCTTCTTCTGGTTGAGTTGTCTTATAGTAACAGTTTCCACTCGAGCAACCAAATGGCACCATATGAATCCCTATATGGGAAAAGGTGCAGAACACCAGCATGTTGGGAGGACATCGGTGAACGTAAGATTCATGGACCAGAAACGGTCAATGAAATGGTGGAGAAGGTGAAAACCATTCAACATCATATCAAGGCATCCCAGAGTCGACAGAAGAGTTATGTAGATAACTATCGATGAGACCTTGAGTTTAAAGTTGGAGACATGCTTTTACTATGCATATCTCTGTGGAAGAAGGTCATGAGATTTGGAAAGAAAGGGATGTTAAGTACAAGGTGCATCAGCCCCTTCTAGATTATTGATCGTATCGGGGATGTGGCCTATCAACTAGCACTTCCACCTACCATGGCCAAATTACATGATGTCTTTCATGTATCCTTCTTAAGGATGTACATACCAGACCCTTCACATGTACTCTTTCTAAGGTGGTATAGTTGGAGGATGATCTTTATTATGAGGAGCAACCAGTGAATATCATAGATCATAGATAAAAAGTTCTACCAAATAAGACAATGCCCCTCGTCAAGATGGTTTGGTGAAACCACAAGTTTGAAGAAGCGACTTGGGAATCGGAGGAAATGATGAAGCTGAGTTACCCACATCTTTTTTAGTGTGGGAAATGGAAATTTAGAGGGATAAATTTCTTAAGGGGGGAATATTGTAACAACCCAAAGTTTCATCAATGGAAATCCGACTTGATCTAATTAAATGTTAACTTCTTTGGTTTTGTGTTCAGAATTGTGAATTTTTCTTTTGTAGTCATTGAACAGTGATCACATTATTAGTAAAAATATAGGGCTTTGACAAATCCAATTTACTCAGAAAAAGGAAGAAATGGCCTCATCCAGTAGAATTGCTCCATAAAAAGCCCATTTGTCGGAGCTCAAAAAAAAGATGGCGTCCTTGGGTTTCTCCCTTGACCAAGCCCAAGTTGAGCTTCGTCATGTCAAGCTCGAACAAGACCGTATATGGGAAAATTGGAAGTTGATAGAGATTACCACTCAAGTGATGTTATCTGAGCCACCCCAAGAGTCTGTAATCATTGCACACCTTACCCTTAGGTCTTATGCAGCTGTATTAAGGGGTTATGTAACAAATTGGTAGTACTATGTTCATGTACATTATTTTTGTATATAATAATGAATATGCTTTCTTGTCATTATTGATACATTGTAAATAGTTTTTAAAGTACAAATAGTGTTCTTAGATATTATTTAATTAAGAATTATATTTTATTAAATTAAGGTATTTTTGAATTAAATAATATTTTAATAAAATATTATTTTTATGATTAACTAAATTTTTATTAAATATAAACGTTATTATAATTTTAATGCAACTATAATTTTTATTAAGGTTTGAAAGCCATTTTTGTCAAAACCTGTAAATTTTTGATAAATGTCAGTTTTTATTTTAAAGGTGAAAATTAACATATTTAAAAAATTATTTAGATAAAATAAATGTTATTTCTGTAATCAAGACGTCGAAATTATCCAACGGTGAATTTTTCAGAATTTTCTGATATAGTGAAATGTTTTGGTAAAAATTAAATACCGTTTAAATATTAAATGTGTTTTATGACATCATAATGACCCAATAGTGATGTAATAAAATAATATAATCCTTATTTTCGGCCAATATATTTTTTTCCATTAAAATAATGTGATTTTGGGTTTGTTTGACTAATTTTACAAAGCATTAATGGACCCCTCAAGACTTATTAAACATCTTGTCTTTTTAAATTATTTTACATGGGAGTGTGACTCACCTCCACATAAGCAACCCCATTATATTAAGAAGTTCTGACTTTGACCATATAAAATATTTTTTTCCTCTCCCTTTTTCCAAAAACCATGGGAAAAACCATGAGATGATTTGTGGTTTGGATTAGTTTAATGTAAGGGGTCCCAACCCTAAATAATAAAGAATTCACTCACCTTTCCTATATAATCCCACACAAGCTCCCACTTCCTCCTCACTCAAAGCCTTTTGATTTCATCCAACCACTACCCTACTTTATTTGGAATCCTCCCATGGTGCCCCATGCTCTTAAGAATCCTCTCTCAAGCCTCTCTCAAGCCTTTGGAAGCACACTTCTAAGTAAGGGTTTTTCTTTCTTTTACTTTTTTCCATTTTTCATAATATTGTTATGCCCTTTTAATTTCAATTATGAATGTTGGGGTATGGTTTCTAACCTCCCCCGTACTTCCCTATTATTGTTTTAATGATGGGAGAACTGTTTCTCTCTCATTAAATGCCTCCCATGTACACAGGTTACTATGTCAAAATTCTGAAAGGAACTTCTCTCTCCCCGTTTACATTCAAGAAATAATTCTTTATCATGAATCTAAATTCCATTAAAATTGTTGGTACATGTATCTATATGACCCCCTTAATATCCATTTCATGTAGATATGATGAGACATTCCTTTCTCTCTCATCATCCATTTTTATGAATTCTTATATCACGTCATTACGCTGCCGAAATTGCACGAATTTTCTAAGCCAATTCCATTGTGTAGTGAATACCATGCCCATTTCTCCATCAATGTTATTCACCTTCATGAACATTTACTTATTAATTATAATGTTTCATTACATATTCCTTTTTCGTGTAATAAATGATTATGTTTTATGAATTCATGTTTTATGATCCATGTGGAGCACTTATTCATGAAATGAAATGTTTTAGAAGGGTGCGCCCTTATAGAGCTCCAATGCATTAGTTGAAGTATAGTGTCATGATACGTCATGTGAAATGAGTGTTGACTCATGCTAATTCAAGTGAAATGAGGGTTTACTCGTGCTTCATGTGCAATGATAATTTACTCATGCTCCATGTGTAATGAGCCTTGGCACATGCTAATTCCATGTTAAGTATTGTTTCCACATTTCCATGTTATGATTATCATGATTTATCATGACTTAATGTTCATGTTTCTCTTGTGCTCTATTGATATTCCTAATGTCTAAAATGTATTTTAATCCTCATGTATCCCATTTTTATTCCCTTACTGGGCTTTATAGCTCACCCCTTTTCTTATGCATGTTCTCAGGTTATCCCATGCAATGCTAAGTACGAGGGAATGTCATGGTCATGTAAAAGAGGTTTCCAAAAAAGATGTTGTCTTTCATGTTTAAAGTTTTTTTGTAATGATCCTAAGCCCCAAAGACAGTAGACCTCTCGATATTCCATGTTGAATCAAGTGGAAAGTTTATGTAATAAATCATATTTATGTTTGTAATAATATCAGGGTTGTCATAGTGCATTTTCTCCCCCTAATATATATATTTGAACCTTTATTTTTGTTGGAAACCTCTAGCATATGTGGAGGTGAATCTGAGGTCCAGTAACCAATAAACTCAGGGAATAAAACTATGGCACCTAGTGTGGTTTGATACATAAATTGAAAATTTATATTTCATTATTTATTATTCAAAACATTTGAATGTTATTACTTCAATATATCATTTTGGAAGATGAATTTAATTAATGGTGGACTATTATTAAGATCATAAGTGAGTAATAAGAAATTGAATATATGGGGTGGTATGTTTTTGTAATATTATTATTCATCAAACCCATTCCTTGTATTTTATATATTAACACATTGAAGGAATTCCTTTAACCAAATTAAAAGGATGATGAATCTATTGGTAGATATGAATCAAGACTCAAAAGACTTTCGATGTACGCTTCTTGAGTTAACATCCAAACTTAATTTAATGACCTTTGTTTGTTTTTTGGCTTAAAACCATGTCCTTGGTGGTCATTATTTTTAAGGGACATCAATATATATAATTAAATTGATTAATGTTCTCCTAGGTTGGAGATGAATATTGGATTTAACCATGAATATAATGATAATGATATGAAAATAAAAATGTAATTAAAATAAAATTCAAAAAACCATAGAGAGAAGATGATTATATTTCCATTATATTCAACTTATAGAAGGAAACAAGCTAGAAATTTGCATAATGTAATTATAAATTATTTCAAGTGTCGCTACCCGTCCCTTGGGGACCATGTCGTGACTACCCCATGCCCACCTTCCGTAGGCCAGGGGTGGGTGACTAGCAGTAATGGCGTAATTCCCTAAAATTCGGAAGGCATTGCCTTTATAACCGATAAACACACACACAATAAAGCACCCATCTTGATACAAAACACTAAGTTAATTGTAAAACAAAATAGTTTTGAAAGTAAAAGGGGCCAGAATACAGGACCAACTGGAAAGTACAATTAAAATAGTGATACAATACAACTGAAGAAAGGGAAAGTCAATTGATGGGCCATCCTCTAAGGTTCCTACCTGAAGGGTAGGTATATATTGCCTCCTCAGCACTCCTGGTCCATTCGTCTCCTCCGTATACTAACTTTTCATAAGGTCCACCTCCAGGTACCATCCAGACCTGGAACTCTCATCCTCTATCAGCGTTGTTTGTCATCTGCACCAAACACAATGAAGTGTGGGCATAGCCTGTGTAGGGGTGAGTATAATGATACTCAGTAGGGACCCCGAGACACTCTAGGTCGCACAAAATCTATCAAGTATAAACACAAAGTATGAAATCCACAGATAACCTTAGGTATATTCCCATACATATACCTAAGTTATCAAATAATCCATCTCAATCATGAGGAAAACACATAAGAACCAACTCAGCTCACATGGGGATTTATTCTAGGGGTAATATCAAGTAACATACCCAGTCACATTTCCGAAATCTCGGCTGCTGGAGAACTCCTCCTCTATTGAGTACAGTGGGCCTGCCGTGACACTAAGGAGCTTCCCACTAACCTTGGGTTGCTGGGGTACTCCTCCTATCGAGTACCTTGGGTCTTTTGCATCACCAAGGTGCTCCCCACCGTGGGTCTACCATGTCACCAAGGCACTCCCCCTCGTGGCCTGCTGAGGAACTCCTCCTGTCGAGTACCGTGGGTCTTCTATGACAACAAGGTTCTCCCCACTGTGGGTATTCTGTGTCACCAAGGCTCTTCACACTGGGCTTGTCTAGTCACTCTAAGGTGAATCGGTAAGTAGTCGTTATGTCTCAGCAAGCTACTAGGTCTCCGCACTATGATCGCTCGTTTCCAGAAGGATCCACTCCACAAGCTTCTGGTTGATAATCCAAATATCATAAAGTCCCATGAAGAAGTATCTCAAAGGTTCTCTACTTGATAGGGGCCTCAACACAATATATGGTGCATCAAACGGATGTTCGGTCTGTGTGTTATGAGTCTTTTAGTCCTCGGATCCTGGTAGGATTCGTGCTCGATCCAACCTGACCATACCTCATCACATTCCAAAACTCCAGTGGAGTATAATCAAAGGAACCATCTCGTTACATAATTTCTATGGCCACTGATAGTTCGTCGAACAGACGCCTGGTGCCAATGTTATGGCCAAAAGAATGTAAAGGGGTCGTAGTGGGCCTGGGTCCGGTCCGACCTGGTCGGGCCGACACAGGTCGACCCAACCTGGGCCAGCCCGCTGGGTCTGGCAGGGCCCTCAGGGTGGCCCGGCCAACTAGTTCAGGCCCAACAGGCCGTGAGGGGCCGCGGAGGGTCACGGGTGGCCGCGAGGACGCGAGGCGGTAGGGCGGCTCGGATGGTCGGCGGGCGGCGCGAGTCGGGGGGCTCGGAGGGCTGGCGGGTGGCGCGATACGAGGTGGCTCAGAGGGCCGCGGCAAGGGCGGTTCGGCCGGGGCATGGGAACTTTTTGGGAGAGAGGTCGGTGCGCAGTGGGGCCGGTTCGGCCGGGAGGCCGGAGCGCCGCAGGGGCACGGGGCAGGTTCGGTTGGTAGGCCGGAGCGCCATAGGGGCGCAGGTCCGGTTTGACCGGTAGGCCGAAGGACCTCGGGGCGGCTCGGCTGGGGGTGCAGAGTCGGGACGCACAACCGGTTTGGTCGGGAGTTCGGAGCACCGTGGGTGGCTCAGTCGGGGTGCAAAGCCAGGGCGGGCGTCCGGTTCGGCCTGGAGGGTCGTGCACCGTGGGTAGATCGGCTGGGGCGCAGAGTTGGGGCATGCGGCCGGTTCTGCCAGGAGGGCGGATCGGTGTGGGTGGTTACGCCATTGCCTCCATCACCTACATCACCTTCCTCTGTTTCGAAGTGTATACCAATAAATAACGGTGGAGGTGTCAGGCCATGTTTTTTTGGCCCGCACCCTCCGCGTTTAGAGTGATAGAAAGTGGTTCATAAAGAAAAAAGAATGAACTTGTATAGAAGATATTTTAGAACATCATTTCCCGCAAACCTCATCAATCTCAATTCTCAAATCCCACAAAATAATTAAAAGGGGAGAAAATGGGAAGTGATAATCAATAAACCCCCACCTTGTTCGCTTGATATCGATGGCGCAAGAAGGTAGTACGGTCATCGATTCTCCATAGATGAGGATGTCCCACGTTGGGAAAAGTCCTAAGGAAGAAGTTTGGAGGAGGTCGGTGTTCTTCGTTGGCGGATCATTCTTCATTGAAGAGATTTCTCCCAAGTTCCTCCTCTCCCTAATTCCACCAAAAAGAATTCGTAGCCCAAAATAATAGATTATGAGTTCTATTATGTTTTTTGATATAAATTCAAAAAGTTTAATTAATTAATTTATGTGTAGTCTCGGTTAATTAAAGGGAAGGGTTGGAAAGATTAATTAAGGAGGGTTGGTACCATTAATGTAGGAGTATTTGAAGACTCTCTCCCTCATTTATTGTGGGGTTGAGAGGTTTAGGCCTCGGGTGGTCCCCACCACCATAACCTCTCATGGGAGGTTTGGTTCGGGTGGTCCCCACTACCATAACCTCTCGTGGGAGATTAAGGTATGGTGCTCCCCACACTTCAACATCCCCATAATGGTTTTAACAAACAAAATAAAATAAAACGTGTGTTTATTTTATTTTATTATTTCCATGAAAAATCCAAGAATTATCTTTCACCCTTGACCAACATCCATCGCGTTGAAAGTCTCCTTAAGCGAATACTGAGGCTACGAGTTCAATGGTGCCCTCGGATTTCCATTCCGAGCATCAGTTCAAAAGTTAGAAAAACATGCCCGCACGTTTACTGAACGTACCAAAACAAAAGTTCATAAATTCATTTCGGCCACTCCGGGCCTCAAAATCATGCGCCGTCAATTTTCACGGACTTTTAAAATTCCAATTTTTTAAAAAAAATACATGGAAATTATGGGTCTTTACATTCTCCCCACCTCAGGGAACAATTTCCCTATATGCCAAAACTCAAACTAGGTAAACAAGTGGGGGCACAGAGCACACATTTGATCCCCCCGCTCTCATGTGCTCTGTTAGAGGTTCTCGTGCTGCCAGCGAACACACACCAGATGTATCGACTGTCTATGAAGGACCCTCTCAAGTTGATCCTAAATCTCTACTGGAACATCCATAAAATTCACCCCATCATATAAGTCCAGCTCTCCATGGTCGATGATGTGAACAGGGTCGTCCATATCTGTCCTCAGCTCGGATACGTGGACGACATCATTCACTCGTTGAAACTAAGGTGGATCAGCTAAGTGGTATGCCACCTCGCTAACTCTATTGAGGACTTGAAAAGGTCTGATGAATCTCAGAGATAACTTGCCACCTAGGCCAAATCACCATAGCCCTTATCGGGGTGAGACCCGTAGAAAGATGTGGTCACCATCCTCTAACTCTAGAGGTATCTATCTCCTATCAGTATATGACTTTTTCATGCTCTGTGAAGTCTTCATCCACTCCTGGATGATCTGCACCTTCTTTGTGGTAACCTATACCATCTCTGGTCCCACTAGTACTGGCTCCCCTGGTTCTGTCCAGCACAAAGGCGATCTTCAAGGTCGCCCATTCAATGCATCAATAGATTACATCCCAATGGTGGAGTGATAGATGTTGTTTTAAGAAAACTACAACAAAGTCAAGTGATCCTCCCAGCTGTGACCGAAGTCGAGGACACAAGAATGTATCATGTCCTCATGGGTCTGAACGGTCCTCTCAGTCTGGCCATTTGTCTGAGGATGGAAGGTGGTGCTCAAATGAAGCTATGTCCTGAAAGCCTCATACAAGCCCTTCCACAGCCGGGAAGTAAATCGTGTGTCATGATCAGAGACAATCGTCGAGGGTACTCCATGTAGCTGTAAAATCTCTGGCATATAGAGGGGTCTCAATCTCTCTACTGAAACCTACTCTCTGATCGGTAGGAAATGGGGCCGACTTGGTGAGTCAGTTGACAATCACTCATATAGAGTCATGTCACTCTAGACGTATGTGGAATTACTGTCACGAAGTCCATGGATATCCAATCCCACTTACACTCTGGGACCTCTAAAGGCTGAACCAAGCTTACTAGTACTTGATGCTACACCTTCACTTGTTGAGATGTGAGGCACTGAGAGACAGACTCTGCAACTTCGTTCATCATTATCAGTCACCAGTGCTATCATCGAAGGTCCCAGTACATCTTCACCACATTTGGATATAATGCTAGAGGGGGTGTGTGAAACTCCCTCAACACTTTCTCTTGAAGTGAAACCGGTACCATGGTATGTCCTCTTAAGAGGATGACATGCTCCCCACCTTCAGAAAATCCATTAGGTGCATGTCATGTGGATATCTGTGCACACCGTGCCTTGTGGTCAGCGTCTCCATGTCGTGACTCTCTGACTCACTGAAGAAGTGCGGGAGTGACTGTAAGAGACTTAAGAAAAGAGTTTCTCTCTCTATCCACAAATGATATCTGCAAAGTGGTCAACTTCTCTCTCGCCTCGCCTAGCGGTTGTATACCAGATCTTCTGTTGAGTGAATCTGCAACAAAGTTCCCCTCCCCAAGAGTATAGACTATCTCGAAGTCATAATCCTAGAGGAACTCAATCCAACGTCATTTTTTTAGGTTCAGGTCCTTCTAGGAGAAGATATACCTGGGACTCTTTTGATCAGAGTACACGTTAAAATGCTCACCCATCAGATAGTGGCACCACATCATCAAGGTGAATACCACTACTGCTAACACCAAGTCATGGATAGCGTAGCTCTTCTCTTGAAGTCTCAGCTGTCGAGAACCATAAGTGATCACTGCTCACTCCTGCATCAGGACACATCTGATTCTGGTTCCTGATGTGTCGCAGTAGAATATATACCCTACGCCTTCCTCTGGAAGCCTCGATATGGGGGCATTAGTCAGCCTCTGCCTCAGCTCTGGAAAACTCCATTGGCATTTCTCCGTCCACGAGAAGGGTTTCCATTTCTTCGTCAACATTGATAGTGGTGCTAAAACTCTAGAGAAGTCTGGCACAAGAATGTGGTAATATCCAACCAAACCTAGGAAACTTTGTACCTCCATCACACTCTTGGGTGGCTCCCAAGCAAATACCGCCTCAATCTTCGTTGGATCCACATCAACTCTAGCCTTCGATATGAAATGTCGTAGAAATTAAACCTCTCGGATCCAGAACTGGCACTTTGAGAGCTTACCATATAGTTGGTTCTCTCGGAGTGTGTCCAGTACTACCTGCAAATAATAGGCACGCTCCTCCTCAGTATTCGAGTAGATTAGAATGTCGTCAATGAAGACTACAACAAAGCGATCAAGGTATGGATGAAAGATCCAGTTCATGGGTCCCATGAACACTATTGGAGCATTGGTCACGCCTAATGGCATAACCAAGAACTCTTAATGGTCGTACCGACACCTAAAGGTCATCTTCTGCACATCCTTGTCTCACACTATGAGCTGGTGATAGCCTGATCTGAGGCCTATCTTCGAGAACCACCGTGATATTTTTAGCTGATCAAAGAGGATGTCAATCCTCGAAAGTGGGTACTTGTTCTTCACGGTCACCTAGTTCAGGTTCCGATAGACAACACAAATCCTCAAGCTCCCATACTCCGTGTTAGCGAAAAAAATAAGGGTTTCCTAAGGGGAAAAACTAGGTCGAATGAATCCCTTCCCCGAAAAGTCCTCCTGTTGTACCGGAATCTCACAAAGCTCCACGAGAGACATCTGATACACTAGTGTTGATATCGGTGTCATCCCAAGGTACAAGTCAATGTAAAATTCCACCTCTCTGTGATGAGGTAGACCCAAAAATTTATCAGGGAAGAAATCTGTGTACTGGTCCACCACTACAGGATAGCTCAGACTCTCTACATCAACAACTTTGAGAGTAAGGCTAGCCAACTGATGAGTGATTGGTTGCAATCTCCTTTGGGTAAGTCCATCCTACGATTCAAAGGATCCCTTATCGTTATTTAAAGTAAACATGGTCTCATCCATGCGAACACACTGCACCTTGTTCCGAATATAGTTAATCTGATCATGGAATGTAGATAACCATTCCATACCCAAGATGATGTCATAAGGCCTCGATGACGCAACTATGAGATCCTATCCGAAGATCTCACCTCCTAGAGTAAGCTCACACTGCAGGTACCAGTGTGTAATCTTTGAATCAGCTCCCATAAGAATCCATAGTCGTAATGATTAAGCTAAAAGCTCTATCAGAATCTCCGAGCTCTGAATAAGAGCAGTGGTAATAAAAGAGAAAATGGATCCTATTTCTAGAAGTACTACCGCTATGGTGGAGTAGACACAGATCTTACCTTGAATCATCTCTGAAGTGCCATGATCATAAGCCTAAGCTACCTGGAGCTGAGATCTTCCCTATTCACCTGCTCCCTATGGTCGGCGTGGACCTCTTAGTGGTGGTGGTGGTAATATCTCGAATCTTCACCCACTACCAGATGTATGACCAGCTCCTCTGCCACGTTCGCCTTCTCCCTATAGACCACCTTGATGGAACCTATGTCTCTTACTGGGCAGTCCTTAGACCATCTGTTGATCATCCAATGGAGGGTCGAACAGTCATGATCCATGTGACCCTGCCCATCGAATGCAATACACTGACCACTCCTTGCATGTCTATCTCCACCTCGGGTGCCCCACACCACCGACTCTGAATCATGTGGTCGTCCACCTATAGGTCTGGTCCTCTTGGACCCCTATGACATCAATCTGTTGGCAGCTGCTGAAGACTCTTCTACGTGATGACTAGTAGTGGATCTCACTACTCGTGACTACTCAGCAAGGAATCTCTCCATCAAGAGGGATCTCTCTAACACCCATTCCTGCGTCGGGATGTTGAGTGAGATCTTAGAAGCCCTAATCTCCTGCTTGAGCCTCTACTTGAAGATTCGAGCCCTAAAGAATGGGTCTCGCACCATATATGTGGAGTAGCGTGAGTGGTCTGTGAACCACGTTGAGTACTGAGCTACAATCATACTTCCCTACTGTAGACGAAGTAGCTCTTGAATTCACACTACACGAAGAGTCGCTGGGAAAAACTTTACCTGAAACAGGCTCTCTAAGTATTCCATGAGAAGCGTCAACTCATCATGAACATCGAGAATCCAGCTCCACCATCTTCCTGCTACTTCCTGTATATGGCTGGTGGAAAAGATCACCATGAGGTTTATTGGTGTTTCTATCATTCGTAAAACTCTCACTACAGCCTCCATCCAATCCTCAGCCACCTGTTGGTCTGTCTCTCCCCTAAACCTGAGTGGACTCTAGTGCTAAAACTCTTGGAATGTGCTCAAGAAACATGCACTGTCTGCTTCTAGGGCTGGGGGAATCAGTGGCCCAACGGGTAATGGTACCACTGGTGCCTCCACTGGTGTCTCTACTGGAAGAGGGCCATGTACCGAGGCCTCGTCACTCGGTGGGCTATCAGTGCCCACAACTCTTGAAACTCTAGAAGGCTATCTGCGTGGAGGCATACTGAAAAGAAATAGGTGCTCCATGGTCAATAAGTTATTCCTAGTAATCTGATTCAAGATGTTGGTCAATAAGTTACACCTAGTGAGCTGAGTCAATATATCACAAAGAAAACTTTTGAAAACACACATGCAATCAATGTTTTCATGCACTGAGTCAGAAATCAGAAATTAGGTTCATGGTGTATGGATACGTTAGTCGCTGCACCAACACTGGACCCCCTGAAGTGAAAACTGCACTCATTACCCTTATCACAATTGCTTCACAGAAAATAAATATCATAGTCCTAAGTTCTGTGGTAGAACTTAATCCTCTGATACGAATTTTTCACAACTCATCACCCGGGGCCCATGTAGTGACGACCCCAAGCCCTCCTTCCATAGGCCAGGGGCTGGTGACAAGCACCAAAGGTGTAATTCCCTAAAACTGGGAAGTCATTGAAGTTATAACCTATAAACACACACACAAGAAAGCATACGGAAGGATATGAAACACTAAGTAAATTTTACAAAAAAAGAGTGTTGAAAGTAACAAGTGGCAGAATACAAACCCAACTAGAAAGTACAAGTACAACTATGATACAATACAACTAAAGAAAGAAAAATTCATTTGTTGGGCCATCCTTCGAGGTTCCTATCTGATGGGTAGGTACAGATCACCTCCTCAGCACTCCTCATCTATATGTCTCCTCTGTGTACCGACTTGTCGTAAGGTCCACCTCCAGGTACATTCTAGACCTGGTACTCTCATACTCAATCAGTGTTGTCTATCGTCTTCACCAAACACAATGAAGTGCAGGCATAGCCCACGCAGGGGTGAGTATAACGATACTCAGTAGGGACCCTGAGACCCTCCAGGTCTCACAAAATCCATCAAGGATAAATACAAAGTATGAAATCCACATATAACCTTACTTAGGTATATGCTCATACATATACCTTAGTTATCAAGTAATCCATCTAAATAATGAGGAAACACATAGGAAATGACTCAACTCACGCCAGGATTTATTCTAGGGGTAGTATCAAGTAACATCCCATGTTACATTATCGAAGCCTCGGCTGCTGGAGAACTCCTCCTCTATCGAGTACAGTGGACCTGCCGTGACACCAAGGTGCTTCCCACAAAACTCAAACTACTGAGGTACTCCTCCTATCAAGTACCATGGGTCTGTCGCATCACCAGGATCTCCCCACCATTGGTCTGCCGCATCACTAATGCGATCCCCCTCGTGGCCTACGGAGGTAATCCTCCTATCAAGTACCTTAGGCCTGCTGTGTCACCAAGGCGTTCCCAATTTTGGGTCTTCCGCATCACCAAGGCACTCCCCACTAGGCTTGTTGAGTCACTCTGAGTCGAATCTATCCGCAGTCATTAGGTCTCATCCAGATACTAGGTCTTCGCACTATTCTCACTCATCTCTAGTAGGATCCGCTCCATAATCTTCTGGTCAATACTCCAACTGTCACGAAGTCCCATGAAGAAGTATCTCAAACTTCCACTACGTCATAGGTGTCTCAATGCAATAGATAGCGCATCAAACGGATGCTCGGTCTGTGTGTTATTAACCTTTTAGTCCCGGGAGGCCGGTTGGATTCATGATCGATTCAACCTGGTCATACCCCATCACATTTTAAAACTCTAGTGGAGTATACTCAACGGTACAGCCTCACTCCATGATTTTCCAATGTCGTTGACAGTTTGTCAAACAGATGTCTGGTGCCAAATTTATATCCATAAGAATGTAAAGGTGTTGTAGTGGGCCTGTGTCTGGTCCGACCTAGTCGTAAGGACCCGACCGGACCGGACCTGGGCCGACCTGCTGGGTCTGGTCGGGCCTGCAGTGTAGCCCGACAGTACGTGAGGGGCCGTGGAGGTCCACGAGTGGCCATGAGGGTGCGAGGCCATGGAGAGGATCCACCGGGGCGGATCAGAGGGCCTGCGGGCGGTGAGATCCAGGGTAGATTGGAGGGCTACAGAGAGGGCAGTTCGGCTAGGGCGTGGGGCCGGTTCGGCCGGGATGCCAGTGGGCCTCAAGGGTGCATTTTCTGTTCGTCTGAGAGGTCAAAGCACCTCGGGGGAGTGGGGTCGGTTCGGCCAGGAGGTCAGAGCGACGCAGGACTAATTGGGTCGGGAGGCTGGAGTGTCGTGGGGTGACTCAGCTGGGGTGCAGAGCTGGGGAGCACGGCCGGTTCGGCCGGGAAAGCCGAGCACCGCGGGTGGATTGGCTGGAGCGTAGAGACGGGGCACGTGGACGGTTTGACTTTGATGGAGATGTGTTGTGGGTGGCCCGACTGGGGCGCGAAGACAAGGCATGTTGCCGGTTTGGCCAGGAGGGTGGATTTCTATGGGTGGTTGAGTCGTTTCCTTCATCACCTTCATCACCTTCCTCTATTAAGAAGAGTACACCAATGAATAATGGTGGAGGGGTCAGGCCAAGTTTTTTTTTCCTACACCCACCGCGTTTAGAGTGATTGCAAGCAGTTCACAAAGAACGAAGCATGAACGTGTATGGAATATATTTTAAAACATCATTACACACAACCCTCTTCAATCTCAATTCCCAAATCCCACAAAATAATTATAAAGGGAGAACATGTGAAGTGATAAAAAATAAACCTCTACCTCGTTCGCATGATGTTTATGGCACAAGAAGGTTATATGGTCATCGATTAACTGTAGATGAGGATGTCCCATGTCAGAAGAAGTACTGAGGAAGAAGGTTGAAGGAGGTCGGTGTTCTTCATTGGCAAAGCATTATTCATTGGAGAGATTTCTCCCACGTTCCTCGTCTCCCCAATTACACCAAAAATAATTCATTGCCCAAAATAATAAATTATTAGTTCTATTACTTTTGTTGGAATAAATTCAAATAGTTTATTTAATTAATTGATGTGTTGGATCAATTAATTAAAGGGAATGTTTGGAATGATTAATTAAGTAGGGTTGGCACAACTAATGTAGGAGGAGTTGAAGAGGCTATCCCTCATTTATTGTAGGAGTTGATAGGTTTAGGTCTCGGGTGGTTTCCACCACCATAACCTCTCAAGGGTGGTTAGGTTCGGGTGGTCCCCACCACCATAACCTCTCATCGGAGGTTAAGCCCTGGTGGTACCCACACCTCAACTTCCACTTAGAGGTTTTAACAAACAAAATAAAATAAAACGTGTGTTTATTTTATTTTATTATTTCCACGAAAAACCCAAAAATTATCTTTCACCCCTCAACCAACTTCTGTCGAGGTGAAAGACTTCTTAAGCAAATACTGGCACTGCGAGTTCAACGGTGCCCTCATATTTCAATTATGAGCTTCGGTTCAAAATTTAGAAAAACATGCTCGCACATTTACTAAAGGTACCCAAACAGAAATTCATAAATTCATTCTGGGAACTCCAGGCCTCGGAATCACATGCCGTCAATTTTTGCGGACTCATGAAATTACTATTTATTTTAAAAAAAATACATTGAAACTCCAAGTCTTTACATCAAGTTAGTAAACGAAGTTCATTGGGAAATAGAATGTTGATGTGATGGGAGGATGTTTGATGATGATTCATTTAGTGAGAACACACTGTAGATTGCACCACACACTCTAATGTTTTAAATTAAAGGTGTATAGAAATTATGATAACCAATTTCCAAATATGAATCATAATGATGATGATTGATATTAACAACCTATTATGCATAGAGATATAATAATTACCATATTATAACTTTTTATAATGAGGTATATGATAATTATGTGGGGATTGGTACACTAAACATCCAATCTAAAACTATCACTTTCTTATTTGATTCTAGATAATTATACCCATTAAAATTTAATGAATTTTTTATGCATATCAAAATACCACCTCAAAAATAAAATATTTATTTAGAGGTAAAAAAAATGGTATGATTATTTCATCCGTAGTCTACGATTCTTTTCCGGTTGAGTATTTTGGGAATTCATTTCTATTACTCAGAGTATGAGACTCAAGTGGGGGTGAATTGAGATCCTATAAAAAATTAATTAAAATAATATTTAAAGCATTCCCCTAATTACTAATAAAACAAGCTTGTTATCCAAGGAAGTAAAATTATAATAGTATGAATGTTCAAATAGTTTCTCTCAAGATTGATTAATTCTAAGTTATACCAATATGATATAATTATAAAACTATTGAAACTAATATAATAATGAAAATTAGATATAACTACTATCCAAGACTAACTATCAAAGTAAAATTTAGTTTGTTTGAAATTTGAGTTAAAAAAGAGAAAGACTAGACTAAAAGACACCGTCAAAAAAACAAGTGGTTTTGTCTCAAGCCGAGACCTAATCCACCCCACACGGTGATAACCCTTCACTAAGAGATATATATATATGAAAATATTTGATCCACACCCTGTATCAGGGTTAACAACTATACACAAGACTATCTAGGCCACAAGACCTCTTCCACCATTCTATGTGGGAAAACTAACAACCATGTCACATAAGACATATTCCATAGTTATACATGGGTGAAAAAATGTGTAAAAAATATTTGAGAGAGGATATATCGTATCCTCTTATTCAGTGCAGGAGAAAGTGTGTGTCTTAATACAGATACATACACTACTCAAAAAATAATAAAATAGTACACACTAGATAAAAACGTAACAAGATAGAGTTAAGAAGGATATATGCATCATGAAATGCAACTATGGACTCTTTGGATATAGTAGATGAAAATTTCATGTCCTCTTCTGAAAATACAGTGTTTTGAGTCTTGTTTTCTGGTTTATAGTTCGATGAGATGTGGTTTTTAGCTCTTGTTCATATTAGAGTTGCTACTACGAGGATGTTTGAGTTTATGATCCAAAACATTTCACCCTCCAAGAATCGAGATTTCTTTGGTTGTTCATGAATGTATGGATGTTCTCTACTCTTTTCATGCAACCCACTCCTCATATATTTTATCTAGTGCCATGCTTTTATTATTTTATTGTGTTGGATCCAACAAATTGCATTATCTCTACACCAAATACCACGTATTATGTGCTAACCAAACTAAAAGAGAACATTAATTATATCAATGTCATTAAATGAATCGTATATAAATTATAGAAATAAATTTTAATTAAATGGAAAAATATATAAAAATGGTTGTGTATGGAATAGTGTCATAGTGGAGGTGAGATAATCATGGTGAGACTGTCAGGGTGAGACAGTCAGGGTGAGATATTCTCGGTGAGATAGTCACAATACTATAGTGTCTTTGAGATATGGAACAGGTAGCACAATAAAGGTGTTTAGTCCTTTATGAATTCTGGAATCAGCAGCAAGACCGGGGTGTTAAATAAATGGTGTCTTATGTAATGGTGTCTAGTCCTTTTCTCAAATTTCTGAATGTTTTCTTATTAGGGTGTATTAGAAATGATAGAAAGTAGACGGTGTCAGGTCCATTTTGAAAATCTCGCACTAGTATCAAGCTTACGGTGTCATAGAATTTGTGAAAATATAGAACTGGTAGTAATCATAGAGTTTCATAGACTTACCCTCAAATATATATGTCTTTTTATGATGAAATACTCACAGAATGGATTAATAGTGAACCTAATCATCTTGAAATATAATATAACAATATTAAACATATTTTACAAGCTTAAAAATAATTTGTGAGCATTAAAACATGAGGAATCCTACAATCTCCCCTTTTTTATGATCATAAATCATAGAATTTACAAGCCAAAAATTGTATAATGAAATAAACAGATTACTTATCAAATCAAAATATTAAATATTATATGTAACAAATATCATAAACTGTAATTCTTTACCATTATTCTACCCTTATGTCTCCTCCTTGTAATTTCTCTCCCTTAGAGTATCAGGGTGGATATGTTCCCCTTTTTAAATATAATTGTATTATATCTCCTTCTTTTGGGATTATCAAAAGGATAAAGAGAAAAAATAACATGTGAAGAGACAATATCAAGAAACATTCTATTAAATAAAACGGAAAAATTCCATAATAAGAAAAAAGGAAAATACAATTGATCCCTATCAAAATATTGTCTTCTCTTATCTTCAGAGTCATTCCTATTTTGATTTCACATGGAAAATACATCAGTAGGAGTCACAAGAGATGATGTAGGAGTTGTATAATGCATTGAACCAAATGTGAGAGAAGAAAACATAACTCCTTCAAATAAAAAGGGTGTAAAAATAGAATGGTGGAAGACCGACACAATGTTTACTCAATAATAACAAGTCTGATCTGGCTCAAAGGCTGAGATAAAGACATGGTAGTAGGAGAAAAGGTATTGAATGAGGAAGAAGTTGGAATAGGCCGAAAAGGGGTAGGTGGAGGAGCCACAATGTCAGTACTTTTAACATAAAGATAAGGCTTCAATAGCTTGATAAAATATGAGATGATCTCCCCACCAAACTGCATAGCCTTCTCAAAGTCATCTTTGTTTTCCAGAAACATGTGCAACAGAGGAGTGTAGTATTTTATCTTCGAAACGTAATTCTTGAAGGGCTGAGTGACCTAAGGAAAAGTCAAATTCTTAAAAATATATTTGAAATTGTTGTTCAGATCATATGTAGAATGAATTATTTTCATGTTGTAGTTCACTCTCATGGATATTTATTCTTAATAATGGTTGTAAATATTTTAATGGACCATCAAAAACTCAAGTACATGTTCACTATTCTTGAGGATTGTACAGAGGCTTTCCTTGTCAACACCACTCAACACCGACTAAGGCTCTTTTTTAAAAAAAAAATTTGATTATGTCATTGTTTGTGGGTAGAGATGGCTGTCCAGAATAAGATGAAGCTATAACAGATGATGCGAGAGACTTAATATAGTTTAGTCATTTTTGCAAAAAACCATTATACACATTGTCCAGCCTATTGAGTCCAATAACAATCTCATGCATCTCATTTGCAATACTATTGTTGTTCTCACCAACATTTTTATTTACTATAATCAGGTTTAGTTGAATCAGGGACACAACCATTTATGGAATTTTATCAGCATCATATTCACTAATATGAGAAATATATTATTTAACAGTTGTAAAGACTTTATGCATATCTTCAATCATATATTTTAGAGATTTCACCTCATCACTTGACTATTTGTTCTCAATCTGAACTTCCAGAATTTCATGAAGCATATTCAGTTTAATCTGCCATATAATTCACTCTAATATAATTAAATCACCTCTCTTTCTGTGGTTTTTTACAAGAGCAATTTGAGGCTCTAAAAGTTTCCCAAACCCAGAAAACAAGTTGTCACTGAAAAAATTCAGATCAATTTGAATCACAAAATCAAAATATTTTTCAATAGATTTTGGAATAAAAACTCAAATAGGTTTATATTCCTTAGAAGGAGATATTTGTTTGGTAGAAATTGGTTTCAATTGAAACACAGTGGAATGATCAATCCCTTTTACTAATCTTCTTGGGTATTATCCATAATGGAATAACAGGTAAACCTATACCAGGTATCCACAAAGCTTTAGTCAATTTAATTTGGTTATTGAACACTTTCTAATATTTGGTGTTGCTCCCCCTCAACATGTGCATCTCTTCTGTGAATAAGAGACTCAATCTCTAGACCCATTCCCAAATTCATAGCTTTTATAGGTTCACCCACGTATTCCCTAGCTATTTGAATGTCATGTTCCATTATTTCCTCAAAAGAAATGATTATTTCATGTTAAACTTGTTCTTCAGACTTTTCCACAGCAGCAACCTCTTCTTCAACAACAGTCGCTTCATCAGCAGGAGGTTCTTCTTTTACTGTAAGCTCTTTTTCAAAACTAACACTTCTTTTAGAAGTATTTGTAACCATTACATCAATATCACCTTTAAAGGTAGGTTATATCTCAAGATATTCTCTTAAAAAACCGTCACTACCATCAGCATATGTTTCTTCATCCAAGTATTCCATAATCTCATTAGTTTTTAATCAAGATTCAGTTATATTTTTATGTTTGGAGGGATTATCAACATGACTAAAATCCTCATAAAACCTATCATAATCCTCAACCAATAATTTTTCCAGGGATTATAGCCTTTCTTTACTCTCCTTCAAATATCCTTAGAGATACAAAAATCACACTCCTCATGTACTTCTTCATTCTTTCCAACCACACCTTTGGATAAATGAATAGCAGAAATGAACATTTAATAAAAACGGTAAGTGTACATTGATGTAGTTGTGAGCATATCACACATTTGAAGTATAATATACTTACAAAATATGATTTTCTGTCCATTTTTTAGGATATGAATAAAAAATAAATCCTGATACTTAAGAGTGAAAAAATCATCGTACTTGGAAAAATGAGGTGTTGAAAAACTTTAACAACAACCTTTAATCACCATAAATAATAGTAGTAATTTCTATTCCCTTCCTCTTATTTCTAGTTAAACATCTAAGAGCCTTTTCTATGATTAAGAAATCAATAGGTAGATGAGGACCACTCTGGTAGTCCTCAAAATTCCCTTCATGTAGTATTCCAATGTAGGAAACCCATAATATTGAAGAAAAAGTGAATATATAACCATTTACCTAGCTCTTATCCACAAAATCATCCTTGAATTTGACGGAAAACTGAACATACTGATAAAACTCAAAAAAAAGAATTGTGTAGAAGGGTCTTTTCTCCTTGGTAAGAAAATCCTACCACCCCTGCTCTTTTAGAACATGTAGAACCAGATACTTACTCGTCAAGATACATTTTACATAGATTTCTTTTTCTGGTAAAACATTGTGAACCTCAAGACCTGGGTTCAGTTTCTTCTAGGGTATTTTAATAGAATATTTCTTTTGTTTCTTTAAAGCCTTGTCCTTTTTAAGAGTCAACAATGATGGATTCATCATCCACGACATTCACCATGGGATCAAGAAGGATGAGAGAGAGGGAAAGTGGTTTGACAGAGATAGTGGGGTTTTTTTCATGAGAATTGAGCTCAAGATAAGTGAAGTTATATATTTTTATCATTTAGTGAGTTCAAACATCCTGAAAAAAAAACATAGTAGAAAATAAATAAAATATTTGATACATGAATTTCAAGAAAAAAATTATAAAAATTAATGTATGAGTCATTATAGTGAGGCTAAAATATCTATTTACAGAGTCAGCATTACAGTGTGACTCTAAACAGCGCAACTGTATTATTGAGATAGTATGTATGATAATATAACTAATAGACAGTAATTGTGTGACCATAAATCAGGAATCCTTTAACTATGAAACAATAAACTATTCACTTATTGATTATCATCCCTAACTCATGTATGACGTAATTTATCCTTTCATTAGTTAATGTCTTAGTGAATATATCTTCAAAATGATGTTCAGTGCCAATGAATTACAAAGTGATATCACCTTTTTGATAATGATATCTCAAAAAGTGATGTCTTATATTGATATTCTTTGTTATAGAAAGAGAAATAGGATTATTTGATATGTTAATAGCACTTATGTTATCAAAATTTATAGGGACATGGATGAACTGATATCCATAGTCCAGAAATGTGTGTTTCGTCCACAAAATTGGAGCACTACAACAACCAGCAGGTATGTTTTCATCTTTAGTAGTATATAATGCAAAAAAAAATTTCTTTTTACTACACCATGAAACTAGTGACTTTCCCAAAAAGTGTCAAGTTCTAGAGGTTCTTTTTTATTTATAACATAAAACCACCAAAATCAACGTCTTAGTTGCTAACCGTATCAAATGATTTTCCTCCAGGATAAAACATCCCTAAGGTGATAGTAAGATTGAGGTATTTGAAAATCATTTTAACAGAAATAAGATGTGACTCTTTTGGATTTTCTTGAAAATGAGCACACATAAAAACACTAAACATAATATCAGTTCTACTAGAAGTCAAGTATTGTAGACTACCAATAATTACTCTATAAGTGGTTTGATCAACTGATTTACCATTCTCATCAAGATCCAAGTTATAGGTAGTACTCATTGGATTATTACAACATTTATTATTATCTAAACCAAAACATTTTAGAATGTCTTTAGTATATTTTCTTTGATTTATAATAATAAATTTTTCATTTTGTATGATTTTAAATCAATGAATGATTTTAGTTCACCCATCAAACTCATTTTAAATTTATTTTTTCATAATTTTTGAAAAAAGACTACATAAGGAATTTTTTTACGATCCAAAAATAATATCATCAACATAGATTTGAGAAACTAAAACATCATTATAAATTCTTTTCATAAAGAAATTTGGATCAAAAATAAATGTTTTAAAACCTTTGTAAAAAATTAAACAACTTAGTCTATCATATCAAGATCTTAAGGATTGTTTTATACCATATAAATTTTTTGTAAATTTCAAAAAATTATTTGGAAAATGTGGGTTTGTAAAAATAGTGGGTTGTTCAAAAAAAACATCCTAAACTATATACCCATTTAGGAATGCACTTTTTACATCAATTTGATATAGATTGAAATTTAGATGTGCTGCATATGAAATTTTTATTCTAATGGATTCTTGTCAAGCAACCGGTGAAATGATTTCTCATATTTGATCTCTTCTTCATTACTATAACCTTGAGAAACCAATATAGATTTATTTCTTACTATGGTTCTAGAGTCATCAAATTTATTTCTAAGAACCCATTGAGTACCTATGGTCAATATGTCTTTAGGTCTATTGGCATGTTTCCAAACATTATTTTTTTAAAACTGATTTAGTTCCTCTTTCATAGCCATATCCCAAAATTTATCATAGATTTCCCCATAAATTTTTTTAGGTTCAAGCAGGGACAAGAAAGATTGATGTTCTACCTTATTTCTTAGAGAATCTCTATTCTCGGTTCTATTATTTATTTCGTTAACTATTTCATCTAAAGGATGGTTCTTAAGAGTTATAACAGGTCTAGAAAAATAAGGTCCAACTATTTACTTTTCTCCAACTGGTGTGGGTTCATTGGGACTAGAATATATAGAATTTATATAATTGGATATTTTAAATTATACATTCATAATATTGCCATAAAATTTATCATTAATGTGTAGATTTGACATATCATCCTCAAGATTCTTTAGCGAGTTCTTTGGTTCATGTAGATCTGTTTCATTATATTTGACATGTATAGATTTTTTCACATATTTGTTTCTATTATTAATGACCCTATAGGCTTTACTAGAAACTGAATTGCCTAGAAAAATTTCATCATCACTCTTGGAGGCATTTTGTGTAGATTATCCTTAGGCCTAAGGATATATACTCTACAATAAAAAATATTTAAGAAACCAACCATGGGTTTTCTATTGTTCCACAACTCATAAGATGTTTTATTACTAATATGTCTTTTTAACACTATTAATAATATAGCATGTTGTATTGACAACATCATCCCAAAAGTAAATAGGTATGTCATATTCATTAATCATTATTCTAGAAATTTCTTTTAAGGTTCTATTTCTTCTTTCAACCACACCATTTTGTTGAGGCATCCTAGGGGCAGAGAAGTTATGACTATAACCATTTTGTAAGAAAAAAGATTCAAACTATAGGTTTTCAAACTCACAGAAATGGTCAATTATTATTGTTTTAATAATATAACCACTATGATTTTATACAGTCCTAGAATACTTGGTAAAAATAGAGAAAGCATCAAATTTTTTATCCAATAAGAATGTCTATATATATTTATAGTAGTCATCTACAAAAACATAGACATAATATTTCCCATTAAAAATTGAGCCTCTAGATGTTCCAAAAAAATACCTACGATCCAACTAGAGAGGTTGAGATGTTGAAACCTGTTTCTTTGGTTTGAAATAGATTTTGTGTTTTTTCTTTTTGATAGGGATTCGAGACTTTATCATTTGGAAACTCACATTTGGGTATATCCTTGACTATACTTTTTCTATTAATCATTACTAGAGAGTGCATATTATAGTGTCCTATTCTTCTATGGAATATCAATATATATTTATGAAATACACTTAATCAAGAAACATTTTGAGAGATTAAAGAATTTAAATTAACAGCATAGAAATTTTCATTTCTAATTGCAGACAATTTTTTTCATTTTTAGAGTTAAAAATATTACAAGACTAATTCTTAAATTTAACATAAAATCCATCATCACATGGTTGTGAGATACTTAGAATACTATATTTTAATACATCAACAAAAAGTACTTAAAAATTAAAATTTATTTAGAGTTACCAATCTGGCCAAGGACAATTATTTTTTCCTTAGCATTGTCACCAAAGATGACATGCCCACAATAAATATTTATTAAATTCTTATAGAATTAGTAATATCTTTTCATGTGTCATGAACATACACTATCCATGTACTATAATATTTTGTAGGATCTTTTCAAGAAGCTTTCCAACATAAGATTCAAACAAAAGAATATTTTGGTACCCAGACGTGTTTGGGTCAGAAAAACATTGGAAATAAATGAGTTCGGAACCCATAACTTGTTCATTAGTTTCCTATAATGAAATTATAAAGAATTTGAAAATTAATTTCTTATTATTATTAAGAAATTTAAAGTAGAAAAAAATCTATCAGTACTGAAACTTTCATATTATTTGCAAGTTTTGGACACAAAAAATGTTTTTCAGATCTTCTAGAAATGTTCCTTTTTGTATGCTTATATCATATTGTAGTAGTATATCTTTCAGATATATGTTTACCATGAATTTATGTTTAAGAATTAATTTCATTGGTAAATTTTATTAATTCCTTTTTCAATTTCTAATTAGATAATTTATGTTCATTGTTATATTTAAGTAATTGAACATTTTTCTCGTTATCTATAGTAAGATCAGATTTGACGATAGCAGTCAAGTCATGATATTTCTTTAAGGATTTGTATTTATATTTTATCTCATTATAAGTTTCCTATAGAATTTTATAGTACTCAAAAATTTCTTTATTTTACATATTTTCATAATCATGTTCATCTCCAGAATATTAGTTAATTTCATTGGTAAATTTTTTTAATTCCTTTTATCTCATTATAAGTGTCCTCATAAGCACTCCATATTTCTTTCATTTCATTTATACTTTATATCATTTTCTGCATATCACTTATTATATTTTAACTTCGGATAATCATCCTTTTTCATGTCCCTTTCTCTTATATTCGTAACATATAATTTAACTCGAGGTATCACCATTCCTACAATCCTTTTTATAGTTTCACTTGTTATCATATCTTCCTTAGAAATTGTGCTTTCTAAAAAAATCTTTCTTCTATTAAGCTTCTTAAATCATCTATCTATTTGAGTAATTTCTTCATCATTATCTTTTAATGATTGTTCACTATTGTAACTTTCTATAGGGGTTTGTAATTTCATTTTTTTCCTTGTGATTTTAGATAGTATTCTTGAATTCCACATATTTAATTTTGGGTTCAACCACCTCTTCTTTGTTGACTCTTAATTCATCCTCAAACATCATCAACATGAATATCTTCTAGTTGACTGGTAGCTTGCTAATATCACAAGATTCTCTGATTGAGACAGATGTCTCGCTCCATCTATCTAGTAAGTATCTGAGTATTCTCATGATTTTCCCCTTGACCGTAACATCTCTTCCTAGTTAGATCATAGTATTCATGATTTCAATAAACCTGATATACATGCCAAAAATAGATTCACCAAGATTTATTTTAAAATTATCATATGTAATATTATATGTAACATCAAAAGATTTCATAGTATGTTCTCTCTTCAAATTAATTCAACAACTTGCGCTACACGCAACAACAAGTTCAAGCGCACCACGACTTACCAAACTAGCCGTTCAAAAAGAGGTTATGAGTAGTATAAACTGAATTTGGAATTTAATATATATCCTATATAATTTTAACATTCATATTTTGTGTTTCTTAGACATAATATAAGGACAAATTCAATTTTTCAGATAAAAGAAGTATTTTTCAAAAAATGAAATTTTATTGCCTATTTAATAGAGAATCCTTTTTAAAAAAAATATTTGACACTTTTATAAATTCAATTTAATGAAATTAAATTATTCCTTTGAATTGGGACATAAAAAGTTTTTTGGATAAATTTTTGGTACTATTCTGATAACTTTCATATTTTGAGGAATACTGAAAAATACTAAATTTTAATTGAAAATAACATTTTTAATAAAAATAATTTATAGTGTTAAATTATACATTTGAATGGTTTGGATGTATTATTAGATTATATTTTTATCCTTTAATACAATTTAGGTCATTATAATTAATTTCACATTTAAATTTGATATAAACACATGTCAATCTTTTTAATGTTTTAACTTTTTAAAAAACTCGCTTTTTGGTTTTGACAATAGGAATTAATTTTAAATTAATAAATGAAACTTTTATGTTTTTAATTTGGTAAAATGGTCTTCATTTTTGAATTCAGAATATCTAAATTATCTTAGGGTAAAGTTTTGGTATTAATCTGAAAACTTCCAATTTTTTATGAATAGTGAAAACCCTGCGTTATTATTAAAAAACCAACTTTTTATTTAAATAATTAATTTTTTATTTAAAATTTATTTTATGTAAAAATAGATATATAATACCAATATAAGTTCAATTTAATTCATTGGAGTCATTTTATAATAAAATTATATGTATAAATTTTTTTTGAACTTTTTAACATTTTTTACCAACCTTCTTGGAGCATTTACAAATTTTCATAAAACATAATTTTACCACTTCTGAGAGTTGAATTTCAAAAATCCAAGAGAAACGGTTAATATCAGTAAGTAAAATATTATTCAATAAGATGAAAATAATTTCTGGTGAATAGTATCTTTTGACTTTTATTTACCACGGTTAAAAGTAAATAGGGTCATTAAAGGTAAAAATGATATTATAATTACCATAACACGCATCTTAATTCTAATAGATAAGTATAATTCGACCAAAAACAACCTTAGGAATAAAATATTATCCTTTAGGTCCACTTGATTAGATTAGGACATTTATTATTATTTTATTTAAAGAAGAGTTCAAAGTGTTAAATTCAAAGTTTAATAACTAAACAATTTTTAATACAGGGTTATACATATAATAAATTAGACTATAAATATTCATTAGAAATCAAAAAATATTTCCTATTTCATGGTATTTTATTTATAATTTTTAAACATTAAATAATTAAATTTATTTATGACACAATTATGATGCAGTAATTACCTTATTAATGAAAGAATCAAATAGATGGTATTATAAATATTAAAATAAATATAATTTCCAAGTTTTTATATTGTCCACGAATTTTATAGGTGAGTATGACATTTTAGGGTTGATTAAAGTTATCTTGTTTTAAGTAATCTAGTTGTGATGACTTTCACAAAAACAAAATACCAAATAGTGTCAAAATTGACATAAATTAATTTTTTAAACAAATACTATATTATTGGTTGATATAATATTCCTAAAATTTTAAGGTTCAGAAAAAGGGCTTAAATAATATTAAATATGTCATTAATGAACCAATTGATGTTATCTTTTAATTTTATAGTAATTTTATTAACCATATAGTTTAAGAATACAAGAAGACACGGTAAAAGTTAAACTATTTAACTAAGAGTTAAATCTAAAAGATAAGGTTAAAATGGTAACCTAAACTTGTCTAAAACCTATAGGTTGAGTGTATTTAGACCCATAACCACCGTAGCTTCTAAATAAATCATATTTCTAGCCATTTTAAAATGAAAATTATTTTATTACAAAATAATATTTCATGCATTCTCTAAAGTGACCCTCACCTCTATTATAAAATGGCACTTCCCCTTCTCTCAAAATCACACCTCCAAAGCCATTTGGGTCAGCCAACCCCTACACAAATATCCTCCAAACTTCTCTAACATCAACCTAGAGTTGTTAATTTGATCATAAATCAAACCTAATGAACCATTTTGATCAAATCAAAAGGAAACACCTGAAGAAGAGGTAATAATTTCAGCACCCTCTTTCAAGTTCTTTTCTTCCTCCACTTCCTCTTTCTTTGTTGTTTCCATACCAAAATAATAACTCTAGTACCTCCTATATACTGTGATGTTATTATAAATATGTTACAAACACATTCGTTATTCTATCCATCCTATAAATGACAGAGTCACCATACGTGTGTGTGTGTATGGATTATTGTCCCCACGTTGTGGTGTAGTTTTTTATGCAAAGACCTCTTTAACTGGGTAGAGGCAAACTCAAAAGGAAACACCCATGTTCACCATTCAATGATGATTATAAAAATATATATTATTAATAAGTACGTAATATATGATATAATAATGATTCTCAAGATATCTATGTATGTATGTATGTTCTTACATATATCTTATTCACTTACTTACATTCAATACGATATGAAAACAGAAACAACGTTTATGTGTACGTATGGCCTACTGTCTCCATAAATGGTGCCTTCCATTTCATATATCTATCTATTATAAATATTTATATTCTAAATATATTTGATATATAAATCATGTTTTATATTTTTGATGTTTTTAAATCATGATCTAAATGATATGATCTAGAATAACAAGTTAAAACGCGTAAGATAATGAAAGCGATTATTACCCAATGTGTTAATTTAACAAGGAAATCATTATTAAATGCATAGTATAAAGTAATAAATGAATATTGTATGATATAATAAATATGAATATGGTTCTATTATAATTTAATAACATACTATGGTCATTATAAAAGTGGTTAAACATACCGTCGGCCAAAGGAAAGTAATGGGTATGGTTTAATTCCTCAATCTCATTATTATTCGAGATTTTTTATCGGTACATTTTTACTGGGAAATATTTATTATCCATGTCCATTTTTCATAAAAGAGTTTTTGAAGGCATTATTTTTAAGTTACTCTTTTATTAAAACATCATTTTAAATGTTTTATATATTTATTATTCTAAATCATTCTCATTAATGTCCAGGTTTTTAAAATGGGTTTTTAAGGATTTATTTATATGGACATGAATGTTTCAAAAATTTTAATTCCATTAAAAAGTTTTAAAGTGGTATAGGACACTTTGATTTAAAAATGTCTTTAAATTTATTCCTTCATAAATGGTGTGACTTTTAACTGTTTTCAAGGAAAAGGGATATTTCTCTAAAAGAGTATTACCAATAATTTTCATCTATTTCAACACCCTTTAATGAATTTTAAACTTGTTTGAAGTTGATTTATTATGATTCAAATATTCCATATTGTATTGAAGGTTTTTTTATGTGTTTGACTGTGTATGTATTATTTTTATACCATTCACAGCTTATGGATAAAGTATTGACATTGTGTATGCTAGTTTTAATACAAATGTTTATGTTATGTTTCGACCTTTTCATATGGGGAATGTATTGAACATAGTAAGCTATGGGTGGAGCATGATATATCTCTTTGATGCATCAGTAAGTCTAATGAGACAATTATACATGGAATTGGTTGAGGTCTTTCCCAATTTGATATATAGTTTTGGCCGAGGCATTAATCATTTTTAGATGTCTCCGCTGAGGCCTTGAGAAAATGTTTCAGAATGTCTGGAATTATACATTCCCTCATTATAAAAATAATATTGATGGTTCATGTGGTTATTTGACTAGTATAATTCCCATGACTATGTTTTATTATGGCATTATTTACTCAGCTAATATTTCTTCCATAATGTTTTCTTGTTTATTATTTTTAAAGGCATGTGTTTTCCATTATTCATCATGCTTATTGTTTATGTTATCTTTCACTAAATTTTTAACCCTTACTGTGCATCTAATCTCACCCCTTTCTTATGTTTTATTTTCCTAGGATTCCAAGAAGTGTAATATGGTTGATAAAGACGGTAAATCTAGGGTATTAATGGCATTATAAAAGGATCATTTATGTTGTGTTTTATTTTCTAATGTGTAAAGTAGTGTTCATGTATGTAATCTATTTTCTAAGACCGCTAAACTGGTCAGTCCTTCTGGGCTTGATTCCTTGTAATCATGCCAAACGTATTAAAATAATGTACCAACTCTGGGCTTATATGGTCGGGGCATTATAGTTGGAATCATAGGAAGTATAGAAATAAACTTGGAAACTATATATAGATAAACACTGATTAGAGAACATTACCCTAAGATAGACTTTGAGGATTATTATAGAATAACTTACTAGAATTTTGGTAATGTAGATATTTTTTGTATTTTCCAAGAAATACATCCCTGTCTAGATATGAGCAGGTAGAGGCGGCTCTGGCATAGATGTACCTAGAAGTGAAAATTCTGACAAGGAGTTTCAAGTTTGACTAAGGATATCCCGGTACACGACAATGGGCCTTGCTGCAATCTTGGTTACGACACTCCTAGAGGATATGCTTAGAATAATTCAAATTTTCATTACAAGTAATTATGAAGGATTTAAGAGTAAATACTTCTTCAAAGAAAAAATTTTATGATTATAGATTATATGCATACTATTTTCAATTTACTTTAGGTATTTTACAAGATTGGAATTATGCATTGTGATTCATAAACTAACCAAGTGTATGCCATTGTTTAGAAATGGCACCCAGTAGAAGGAATGAGAACTCCAGAAATACGCATGAACCATATATTAAGAAGGATCATATCTTACATGGTATTAAGCTAACATTTTTAAGGGAAATAGTCTCCCATGTATTCTCATCATATGAATAAAATAGTATAATGTGTTAAAAAGATATGTAAATAATTCTCTAAGTCCTTTGGTTTTGAAAGGAATGATAGTTTGTTATAAGTGTAGAGAAAAGGGAAACCATGTACGTGATTGCAAAGGTATGAAAAACGGGTCAAAGGTACAATGCTTCATCTTCAGGGATTTGGGACACTGTGTGAATCAATTTACAAATCATTAGAGTATTCCCCAAAATATACTATTGGATAAAAATCAAGTTATGATACAATCAGAGATGAATATGAATGACTAGTATTATTATTTCATTATTAAATAATTATTTCACTTTAGTGTGTTATCAACGATATACTAGTTATATTAATCATGGATATAAATAATGATTTTATTATAGTATTGTTTCATTAAGGATTTGAGATTGTATGGTACCAAGTAAAGTGGCAGAGTTTCAGGTTATAGTTGGAAAATACATGTTTGAAGGAATAGTAAACCATAATATGGCCTTGATACTGTGGTAGTGGTTTTGGAATAAGATATGGTTGAATTGGTTAAATTATATTGGATATTCTTTACTACCTTGAAACTGATTAATGATTCGTATATTCCATCATTGTTGGAGTTTACAAAATTTTTGGATAGGAGTATATCATGTATTCTATAAGGAATAAGGGAGAATTAATGTAATTAATAAGGTTTTCTGGTAATTTAGGGTGTTATAGTGTTTTAAAAGAATACATGATGAATGTTTTCACATGTTTTTACGTGGAAAAAGGATTTTTATTATGTTTACCTTCCTTATAAATTTGGGACTGTGAGTTTGGACATATGTATTTCGGATAATTATAAAGGTTGGAATCTATTATGTTTGTCATTAGATACTATTTTTACGCTTAAATCATTTCTTAATATTATTTTTGTATTGTCATAAAAAGGAAAACCCGGAGGTTGAGTAACAACCCATCGCGTCTGGCAAGGCCGTGAGACTTGAACCCACAACCTAAGGGTGACAAAGGTGCATCACCTACAACTGGACTATGTGATGTCCTAGTTTGTATAACGTATTCTTTTTAAATGGTCTAACATATTAATTATAAATTCATTTGTTTTTTGTAACCCTATACAATTAGGATAAATAGAATATTTTTGAATTATATTATCCTTTTTTGTGAAAGATGAGTTTGTGTTAGGAATTAGTTAAAGGATTAAACTCTACTTATCAAGTATATATATATATATAGTCCTATTATTCTATGAATAAATTAATTCTAAAACTTTAGTGAAAGGATCTTAAAATCAAAAATGTGTTGTCATAATACCTTATGTTTCATTGAACCGATGATATTTTACATCTTCTTAGATTGATGGATTTGAGGCCCTCAATTTTACACTTGTCTATGATTGATGACCTCAATCACTCCCAATAAATATTTACGTTTTTCCTCCAATTATGTGTCTCTAATTGCCACCAATTTTATCGTAATTGAGAACATAATTTGGTGATGACTTTTTCATTTCCCTTTCCCTCTTATTAAGACTAAATTTTATTGAACCAATTTCTGTTGTGGGTTTTCCACAATGCTATTTTTCTATTTTTAACCATTTATTTTCAAAAAACAATTTCAAATTGCGAGAATACAATTTATTATAGGAGGGTAGAATGTAACACCCCAAGATTTCATAGTATGTTATCTCTTCAAAGTTATTCAATAACTTGTTCTACACGCACCAATGAGTTCGACTGCACCATGACTTACCAAACTGGCCATTCAAAAAGAGGTTATGAATAGTATTAACAACATTCTGAATTTTATATATATCCTATAAAATTTTAACCTTCATATTTTGTGTTTCTTCGACGTAATATAAGGACAAATTCCCTTTTTTAGATAAAAGAAGTATTTTTCAATAAATTCAATTTTACCACCTATTTAATGGAGAATCTTTTTAAAAAAATTATTCTACACTTTTATATATTCAATTTCATGAAATTAAGTTTTTTTAGGGTCAGGACATAAAAAATTAGTTTGGATAAATTTTTGGTACTTGTCGGATAACATTCCCATTTGGATGAATACTGAAAAATACTAAATTTTAATTGAAAAAAACTTTTTCAATCAAAAAAATTTATAGCGATATATTATACATTTGAATAGTTTCGATGTAAAATTATATTATATTTTTATCGTTAAATACAATATAGGTCATTATAAGTAATTTCGCATTTAAAGTTGATATAAACACATGTCAATCTTTTGATAGTTTTTACTTTTATAAAAACACGCTTTTTGGTTTTGACAACGGGAATTAATTTTAAATTAATACATGAAACTTCTATGTTTTTCATTTTGTAATTTTTGAATTCAGAATATCACAATTGGCACAGAGAAAAGTTTTTGTGTTTTTCTGAAAACTATCAATTTTTGAAGAATAGTGAAAACATTGTGTTATTATTTAAAACCGACTTTTTATTTAAATTATTATTTATTTTATTTAAATTTATTTTATTTCAAAATAGATATATAATACCTATATAAGTTCAATGTAATTTATTGGAGTCATTTTATAATAAAATTATATGTATAAAATTTTATTGAACTTTTTAACGTTTTTTACCCACCTACTAAAAGCATTTGAAAATTTGCATAAAACTTTGTTTTACCACTTCTCTGAGTTTAATTTCAAAAATACTAGATACACAGTTAATATAAATATGTAAAATCTGGTTCAATAAGTTGAAAATAATTTTGTCTGAATAGTAACATTTGACTTTTATTAACCACGGTTAAAAGTAAATAGTGTAATTAAAGGAAAAATGATATTATAATTACCCTAACACATGTTGAAAATATACTGGATAAGTTTAATTCAACCAAAAACAACCTTAGTAATAAAATATTATCCTTTAGGTTCACTTGGATTAGATTAGGACATTTATAATTATTTTATTAAAAGAAGTGTTAAAAGTGTTAAATTCAAAGTTTAATAACTAAACCATTTTTAATATAGGGTTATACATAATATAAATTCGACTATAAATATTAATTAGAAATAAAAAATGATTTCCTAAATCTTGGTATTTTATTTATAATTTATAGATATTAAATAATTAAATTTATTTATGACACAATGATAATGTAGTAATTACCTTATTAATGAAAGAATCCAATAAATGGTAGTATAAATATTAAAATAAATATAATTTTATTGTATTTATGACATCCATGAATTTTATAAGTGAATATTGAATTTTAGGGTTTATTAAATATATATTTTTCAAAGTAATCATGTTTTTATGACTTTCACAAAAACCAAAAACCAAATTGTTTCAAAATTGACATAAATTAATTTTTAAAACTAATACTATATTATTGGTTGATATAATATTCATAAAAATATAAGGATGATCCAAAAGTCTTAAATAATGTTATAAATGTCATTAATTAACCACTTGAGGTTATTGTGAATGTTTAGGGTATGTTTTAGAACTATATAGTGTAATAATTCAAGAAGACATGGTAAAAGTTAAACTATTTAACAAAGAGTTAAATCTAAAAGATAAGGTTAAAATGGTAACCTAAACTTGTATAAAACCTATTGGTTGAGATTATTTCTAACCATATCCACCTTGTCCTTGAAATAAATCAATTTGAAGCCATTATAAACCGAAAATGAGTTTATTTTAAAATAATATTTCAAGATTTTCCTAAAGTGACTCTCACTTCTCTTATAAAAGGGCACTTCCCCTTCTCTCAAAATCACACAACCAAATCCATTTGGCTTGGCCAACCCCTGACCAAATATACTCCAAAATTATCTCACATCAACCTATATTCCTTCATTATATCATAAATCCAACCATAATATCCCTTTTGATCAACTCAAAAGGAAACACCCAAAGAAGAGGTAATAATTTCACCACCCTCTTTCAAGTTATTTTCTTCTTCCACTTCCTATCTCTTTATTGTTTCCATACCAAAATAATAACTAAAGTAACTACTACATACTATTATGTTCTTATAAATATTGTATAACCATATTCTTTATTCTATTAATCCTATAAATTACAAAGTAACCATATGTACGTACGTACAGCTCACCGTCTCCACGTCGGGGTGTAGTTTGTTATTCAAACACTTCATTATTTGGATGGGTATAATAATGAGTATAACTGATGTAAATAATAAATATAACATATTAATGATTCTGTATATATGATATAAAATCGAATTACATATTATCTCACCATCAATATATTTATATTTTCACTCGTACATACTTACAGATTACCGTCTTCACGACGTGATGAGATTTATTCCCACGTTCACCGTTCAATGATGATTATAAAAATATATATTATTAAAAAGTATGTAATATATGACATAATAATTCTAATGGATATGTGTGTGTGTGTGTGCATGTGCGTGTGTATATGTACTTACATATATCTTATTCACTTACTTCCGTTCAATATGATATGAAAACAGAAACTGCGTTAATGCGTACGTACGACCATCTATCTCCATAAACGGTGCCTTCCATTTCATATATATATCTCTTATAAATATTTATATTCTCAATATATTTGATATATAAATCATGTTTTTTATTCTAGAAGTATTTCAATCATTATCTAAATGATACAATCAAAATAACAAGTTAAAACACGTACGATAATGAAAGCGATTGTCACCAAAAATGTTAATTTAACATGGAAATCATTATCAAATGGGTATTATATAGTCATAAATGAATCATGTAGGATATGATAAATATTAATATGGTTCTGGTATAATTGAATAACATATTTTGGTCACTATACATGATGTTAAACATACCCTCGACCAAAGAGAAGTGCAAGGTAAGGGTTAATTCCTCAATCTCATTATTATTCGATATTGTTTATGGGTTATTTTTTACTGGGAATTATTTATTATCTGTGTCCATGTTTCATAAAATACTTTCCAGAGGGATTCTTTTTAAGGGACTCTTTTATTAAAACATCATTTTAAATGTTTTAGATAGTTATTCTTCTAAGTCATTCTCATTAATGTCCAGGTTTTCAAAATGGGTTTTTAAGGATTTATTTATATGGACAAGAATGTTTTTAAAATATTAATTCCATTCCAAAGTTTCAAAGTGGTATGGAACACTTTTATTCAAAAATTTCTTTAAATTTATTCCATTCTAAATTTTGTTACTTTTAAATGTTTTCATGAAAAAAGGATATTTCTCTAAAATAGTTTTACAAATCATTTTCATCTATATCCACAACCATTGATGGATTTTAAACTCATTTGAAGTTGATTTATTATGATACAAATAGTTCATATTGTATTGAAGGTTTTGTGATATGTTTGACTATGGATGTGTTATTTTTATAACATTCATGGTTTATGGATAATGTATTGATATTTTGTATGAACGTTTTAATACAAATGTTTATGTTATGTTTCAACCTTTTCCTATGAAGAATTTATTGGACATAGTAAGTGATGGGTGGAGCCCACTATAGCTCTTTAATGCATAGATAGATCTCATGAGACAATTATACATGGAATTGGATGAGGCCTTTCCCAATTAGATATATGGTTTTGGTCGAGGACTTAATCATTTTTAGATGTCTTGGCTGAGGCCTTGACAAAATGTTTTAGAGTGTCTGGAATTATTCATTCCCTAATTTTGAAAATAATAATGATGGTTCATGTGGTTATTCAACTAGTAGAATACCCACGACTATGTTTTATTATGGAATTATTACTCAGCTCATATTTCTTCCATAAAGTGTTCATGTTTATTATTTATGAAGGCATGTGTTTTCAATTATTCACCATGCCTATTGTTTATGTCACCTTCTGTTAAATTCTTTACCCTTACTGAGCATATGATATCACCCCTTTCTTATGTTTTATTTTCCCGGGATTTCAAGAAGTGTATTATGATTGATAAGTAGGGTTAAGATAGGGGATTAATGGCATTCTAAAATGATCATTTATGTTGTGTTTTATTTTCTAATGTGTAATTTAACATTCATGTATGTAATCTATTTTCCAAGGCTGCTAAACTGATTGGTCCTTTAGGACTTGATTCCTTGTAATCATTCCAATGTATTAAAATAATGCACCAACTTTGGGCTTCTGGGTTCTTGGTATTAGAGTATATTTTATAAGTCTCATATTATTAAAACTAGAGGTATCTTCATTTAAAACACATAAACTATCCCTAATTTCATAGGCTGTGTTACAGGAAGAAATCTAATTAGACTCCTTATCTTCTAATGAACCATATAAATTATTATCATCTTTTCAATTTTTATTATATTAATCCTTAGTGGGTTCATCCAATTTATTCCAATCAGTAGATGTAATATTATATTCATATATAATTGAAGTCCAAACCTCAAAACAAAAACATCATCGGTGCATTTTCATTTTAATTTTACAGTGTGAAAAATAGTTTCCATTAAAGAATATAGGTCTGTTACTATAATCACCTTCCAATATATTATCCATATTGAAAAATAATGTGTATATTATTTAAAAAAATAAAAATTTAAAGCTTACCAAAATTATGAGATCATTAAAATATAAATAAAATCTAAATTGGAAAATATTTTAAATAGATTAAAAATGATGAAAATATGGATTTTAAAAACACCTTTTATTACAAATGTTGGTCGGAGTAGAACACTCAAGAGGGGTGTTAATTTAGCTGGAATAAAAATTTTATGATAAAAAAATTATTTAAAATATTCCCCCAATTAAACGTAAAGCAGGCCAGTTAACCAATGTAGTAAAATTATAATAGTTTTACTATTCAAATAGTTTCTCAAAATATTGATTAATTGTTAGTTATAACAATATGAGACATCGATAGTACTTATGAAACTACCCTAATAAGGAAAAATAGTTATAACTACTATCCAAGACTAACTATCAAATAAAATTACTTTTTTGAAATATGATTTATAATAGTGAAAGACTAAATGGAACGAAACACCATCTAAATAAGTGGTTTAATCTCAAGAAAAGGCCTAATACACTCCACATGTTGATCACCTTACACCGAGTGATATATATATATATATATGAAATTATTTGATAAAAACCCTTTATTAGGTTTAAAAATAGTACACAAGACTATTCAGGTCACAAGGCCTCATCAACTTTTCAGCATGGGAAAACTAACAACCAGGTCACACAAGACCTCATCCACAGTTATACTTATGTGAAAAAAGGTGTCAAATATATTTTAGTGAGGATATCATATATACTATAGTTCATTATATGAGACAGTGTGTGTTTTAATATAGATACAAACACTTATTTAAAAGAATTGAATCAGTACAGAACATATTAAAATGTAATGAGATAGAGTTTAGAAGTCATTGTTTGTCATGAAATGTAGCTATGTACTCTTTGGATGTAGGAGATTCAAAGTTACAGTACTCTTATGAAAACATAGAGTCATGAGTCTCATGTTTTGGTTTCTAGTTCAATGAGATGTTCTTTGTATCTCTTATTCCTCATAGATTTTTTACTACGAGGATTTTTTAGGTTATAATCAACAGTAGTTAAGAACCATGGAATCAATGTTTATTTAGGTGTTCTGGAATTTGTGGATGTTCTCCTATCTTTTTAAGAAATCCACTACTCATATTATCTCCAGTGCCATGCTTTTATTTTTATTTTGAGCACTTGTGTTGGAGCCACCAATATGAACTATTTCCAAAACTATTACCTCATAATGTATGATGACAGGACTGAAAAATAACATTAATAATATTAGTTTCATTAAATAACTCACATCTGACCAATAAAAACAACTATTAAATTAATTGGAAAAAGATATAAAATGGTTATGTATGGAACAGTGTCACAGTAGTGGTGAGACAGTCACAATTAGAAAGTCATGGTGAGACTGTCTCGGTGAGAAAATCATGGTTCCATAGTTTCATAGCGATCTAGAACCGGTAGCATAGTTATGGTTTCAAGTCCATTGTGAATTTTGGAATCATTATCAAGACTGTGGTGTCAGATAAATATTGTCCCAGGTAACAATGTATATTACTTCTTCAAAAATAGGAATGGTGTCTTGTTACAGTGTCTTGGAAATGGTATCAAGGAAATGATATTAGGTCCTTTGTGAAAATCTAGAAATTATTGCAAGCTTACGATGTCACAGACATTGTGAAAATATAGAATCAGTAGTATGTTTATGGTCTCACAGACTTATCCAAAAATAAGTAAGTTGTCTTAAGAACTAATATTAACAGAATGGATTAGGACATAACATAATAATATTGAAATATAATTGAAATATATTAAAAATAGTTTACAAGATTCAATAATGATAAGTGATAATTAAAACATGAGGAATCTAATTATTACTTCAAAATAGAGATAAAAAAGTTATTTTTTAGGGGATGATCATAAATAATTTGATAATCTTCTAGAGAGTTGGGGAAATTGTGATATCAATAGCACTTTACACTAGTCTTCATCCTCTGTCTTCTAGGGAGTTATTCTTATATTATTGTGGTCATATGTCTTAGGAAATAAGATAGCGATTATGTAAATTATGATATAATATATATCTCTAAATATATCTATACATAACCCTTAATTTCAATTGAAATTTCATGAAAAAAATTACTTCATTTTTAAAAATATTTTAACATAAATTTTTAATATGATTCATTGAGAATATTTTAAATTCATTTTATATATTTTATTCCACCATGTATCCTTCCTTTATTCCCACCAATAATATATATAAATTTATATTGTAAGATTTTACCTCTTTCTTTACTATCCATTCTAATAATATCCCCCTCTTGGATTAAACTATTTCCCATTTAGGTTTATCTAGCAGACAAACATTTACAACATTGATTGTTTCCCCCTTAATTTGTACAGTTTGTTCCACCAACAAAAAAAATATTGTTTTTTATAATATATTAAACATATTTTATAACATATTTTTATTTAAAAAATAAAATAAAATATAATCAATTTGTACCTAATCATTAGTGTCTTTTTCTTTTGTAAAATACATAAATTTTTTTGTTCTTTATTAGGGAAAAAAGAATATAATTACACTATAAAATGTGGTGGGTTCCACTGTATAGGGGGGGGGGGGGACTTTTTTGGTTATTAAAAATGATAATGTGTGGGAAAATCCTTTGATGGATGGTTTATTATAAAATCCACATATATGTTCCCAAATGATCATGATGATGAAATGTGGCGCTGTGATAAAATACTTTTCACATCACATGTTATCTTAGTGAATAGTTTATAAAGGTGACATTATTTTATGGTAGATTAAAATGGTTTTATTGGTTTTATTCAAGTCCTTTATGGGTTAATTTTTTCATTTGATGCTTCTCACTATATATGAATTATCTAGATGATTTCTCAAACAAGGAATGATCTAAAAAACATATCCATTAATTAGGTTTGTATAATTTACATAATTAATTTTATCAGGTGTTATCTTATGGGTATGAATAAATATTGATATCATATGACTTTGTAGAATAGTTCAATAACAATTTCAAGAGGGCTAGGATAACATATATGAATAAAAATATCAATTACACTAAAAAGTATTGTATATTAAATAGAAAATTCATTTCCATTATTTGAAAATCCCACTCTAAAATTGAGATTTCTCCTAAGACATTTAAAAATATCAAAACCAGATTTTGGAAAATAATTATATAATCCATTGAAATGTATTCTCCTTATAAAAAAACATTTGTGATTTCAATACACTGTTATCTACAATAGTGTCATAATACCATGTTATATCCTAAATTAGATAACCCTTAATCATATTATAATACTTGATTTTTGGGATGAATCATCTAATTACGGTTAGAAACATAATAATGTGACTCAATGATCCTTTTATACTAACATAAATGCAATATATTCCAATAAAATACTCTAATATCATTATTTATTTAAACATATAATTGAAAACATTAAAAATATTTTTTTCTGTATGATAAAATTTAAGTAATTATATATAAGAAACTTCAATAGATAGAATAATTGATGCACCTGAATAATGGAATTCTCATAGTGGTGTACATTTTTTTTACTCTAATTACCCAAAAATTATTTGATAATACACTCCATTTTTCCCATAAAATGAATAAATGTGATTGTTATAATATCACCTATCTTATGCAGATTCTCAACATATCGGTCTTTAATATCATTTACACATATCAATATCTCCTAATGAAAATGGTGTCTTATGACACTTTATTGAAATAATACAGCATAAAGTATGTCATGGGCACAAAATTATGAGCAATAATGTGTATTTTATATAATATGGTAAGTAATAATTAAATAATTGTAGAGTTTCAATAAATTAATCATATATTATAAAAGTTAAAATAAAGCCTGAATTACATTTATAATTATGTATCTATGAAATACATTATATATAAACACACCGTTTATTGAAAGAATAGTAATTTTTTTAAAGATTGTATCGAAGACACTTCCAAAAAAATTTCTCAATTATATTAAAATTGATGAGGATTTTTAAATGTCCATGGAAGAAAATTGTCTTAAGGATTATAAATCTAAGGTCCTCATAGAGAAGTGAGTAATCCTACCAATGTTCTCATAGGAGAATAAATTTGTGAATCAAACATTATAAGATATGGAATAATTCAATAAAAAATAAACATTATAATTTTATTATTATATGGGAAACATAATAATTTATATTCATATATATAGGATGGAAAATAAAAAAACGTTCAAATGGGGTACATTATCTCTATGATCTTCAAATCCAATGATCTTTTGTAAATTTCTTCATGGTGAATATACTTTAGTGGTATATTGAAATGTCTAATAATAATTGAACCTTAAAAAACATGTAATAATATTGAAATAAGACATATCTGGACATGGGAATCCTTATAAGTATAAATACTCACGGTCTTTATGGGGTTAATCTTGTGTTTTCCCATGGAAATAATCACACTATATATTTGGTTTTTCCAGTGCCTGATGTTTTTTGAAACATATTTTTTAGAAGAATATGGAACATGAATATGTTTAATATTGTATTTAATGATTAAAATATTATTCATTCAAGTAGAATCACTTTTATAATAGATAATATATAATGGAATAATAAAATTAAATAAACAATTTTCAATTGTTTTCATATGTCTTTAGATTTATGCACTAGTCATTTAAAAAAAATTATATGAAACATGACATATCATGAATGGAATTTTTTTTCATAACATTGATAAAATTTATAATAAATCCAATATTATAAATCAATCAAAAAATTTTAGGAAATAATTTCCAATAATAGTAAGAAAAATTATAACTAAAACATTTTGATGAATGTGATTTTCATGCTACATCCATTGTACGTAATAAGAAACCCATTATAACATTAATTAATAACCGTTATAGATTAATATATAAATTCTTCTACATACCAAATATGATGATATTAGTAATATTAACAAATTTAAAAATGATTTTAGAGTCCAATATATAATTATATTAAATTCTACAGACTAATAGAGGATGATAATATTTTATTCATTTATATTTTACATCCCACTGGAATATAATTGATATCAAAACTCTTTACACACATTAACCAGATTTCATATTAGAGAAAAATAATTCAAAATTAGCTGATATTATCAATTCAATAATTTTTATCTTAGGTCTCCCATAGACATCTTAATGGGATGAATTATTAAAATTATGTCTTATCATAATAAAAAAACCATAAAAAGTAAATGGAATTAATCTTCAATAATTATAGAATAATATGAGATAAGATATAAATTGCATAATATTTTGGGGTTTTTTTAAATTAAACTTATATGTGAATATAATAAAACATATTGGTATAAAATTAATTGATTTAATATATCATAGATATTAAATAAATTGTAAATAATTGAAATTCAAAATTCAAAATCTATTTTCTATTATATGTTAATAAAGTTTTGATATCAGGGGACTAAATCGTAATGAATCTCATTTAAACTCTTTATAAATTAATGTCAAAATAAATTAATTTTTCAAAAATAAATTATTGTTTTGATAAAGATTTTTGAAAATGGTTTTTAAAAGTAATCAAACTCAAATACCCATTATATATGTATAATATTTAAATATGTTTTGTTTAGAATTATCTAATTCTTATATTTTACCATCAAAACCATTTTTACTTAATGTAGATTTTGATTATAAAAATATTAATAAATCTATATCAACTTCTAATGTATCCCATTGTATAGAGTAAATAAATAATTTCATAGACTCTAAAACTAGGAAAAGTATTTTTACATTAATTGATCATTCACATGGGTCACAATTGATTGGTTACAAATTGGTATTTATACATAAAATGAAATTATATGTTATAGTTGAAAAATAATAATATATATTTTTTCCCATTTGATTGCTAAAATTGATGTAAACAATTTTCTTAACTATGCTAACATGGATAAGTGTAGTTCAATAAAATTAAATCTCACAATGTTACAAAAATTATGAAATTTTGTTGTTAAAAACATTATTAAATGTTTAAATAGATAATTTAATATATATTGAACCACTAGAATGATTCAAAATCTCTATAAAATAAAGGAAATGAAAACTGTTATAGTTATTATACATTTTAAAAGTAGTTCAAATTTTGTGGCATAAGGTTTTAAAGGATGCAATTTTATTTAATATTTTGTATTTAACCAAAAATAAAAAGTTGTTTATTTTTTAATATTTAAAATTCATGGTCTTCTTATTTATTTATATATTTAGGAAATATAAATTTTTTGAGATATTAAGAAAAATAAAATAATAGAATTTATATAGAGAATTTTTTTTAAGAAAGACATGACTAAAAAAGGTTATATTATGAATTTAAATTTTATGGAAAAAAATTTAATTTTCACTCTCAATATAATAATATTGAAAATATACTATAGGTTTATAAATATATTTACTATTCATTTATTTTAATTCCATATACTTTTGGGGAGGGATTCTTTCAAATATTTATAGCTATATTTCTCGCCAAGAATTTTATTGGATTATCTACTGTATCATTTATGATATCACTAGTATATGACTTGATATTCGATATATTTTTCACTATTGAGTTGGTGTATAAATAATTTATTTTATGATGAATGCGATTCTTTTAAATTATAACAGAAATATTTAAATTGAACCGTGAATTAATATTTTTGTTACAGTAAAAACCCAAAATAATTTGGTGGTTTTTTATGCATCATTTATTTCAAATCATGATAATGAATCTTTTATGAGTGGTTGATTTTTTAAACATATTGGTGGATCAATCTATTTTGGATCAAATAAAAATGAATTTATAATAGGAAATACCATATCTTATGATCTTATAACATTAGTAGATACCAAAAAATATGTCAAATGGAATTAGACACTGTTATTAAAAAATATAAATTGTCATATGTAAATGTATTTAGTTGATATATGTCATGAAAATAATCTTATTTTTTAGGCATTATATCAATTCGAATAATGTCCTTACCCATACCTCTAAATATACCCTTCTTGGACCAACAATGAATGAATATAGATTTTGACCCCCCCCCCCATTCCCGCCTTTAGTAGGCTCTAAGTTAGTTATTAGTATCGAGGGTATAAAAATAACACATATACAAAGCATTTCCTTCTATAGTAATAGAATTATGAGATATGAGAAATCAGGCATAGGAAATTCCAAGACATAATATAGAAAAACCAAAACCATCACACAATGCATGTATAATGTCTTAAGATATTGTAAAAATCTAAAAATAAGTACCCAAATGAAAATATAATGTTGTGACATAGTAACTATACAAGGGTCCAAGATAGTACTGTCTAACATGGACCACGTAGTCCACCTATAATCCTAAAAATAGTTTTTATATAAATAGGGTGAGCATACACGTATAATCCATAGTTTCATACCCGTGATTCTTATGTAAATGTAAATATAGAACACTAAATCACCCATGATAAAACTAACAAAACTACTCCAAAATGTGGCATCTATCCTATCCTATACTCACAATGTCATTCTCACCGTGTAACACAATCCTTGTAAAATAACATAACAAGAACCATATCAATAAAGGGTACCCCACACCACTTTCACATTATGTTTCTCCTTTAACTCCCCAACATAGTATTTCTTAGAGCTTCTAGCTCTTCTATATAGCATCATCATATTACAATAAACAAACATGAAACATTCCATCATATCACATATCTCCAAAAAAACCATGTCCATCAAATTACACCTCACCTAATGACAAATGGACCATCACACAACATCCATTATAAGGACATGAGTGTATCAGTAACGTGAATAACACCAAGCTAATTCTTCACTACTATAATGAATGATCACCACAAATATAAATCATATCACATCTCTTAAAATCACATATACCTCACTTACACCTAGTCCATCACTACTCATCAGATCTTGATATTCCACATTTGAAATCATTATATCCCATCATGTGTGTATAAAACATTCTTCGATAGGAGAGTGGGAAACATAAATTAAATGTTCAACAATACTCATCGATGGGATGATGTAAAACATTACAACCATATATATATATATATGGATGTTAGAACATGCTTCTTAATATAGGTGGAGTGTGTATCAAAAATCACAGATATATTTCATAGTGTATATATATATTCTCTCATGAAAAGACATATGGATTCTTAAAAAATAACTTACCAACTAAAAATATCAAAACAAAACTTCACAACACCACCACATTTACTACCAAAATTAAATTCAGAATAATTCACAATTGGCCACAAGCAACACATTACATTTAATTTTCATTCTCAATTTAATTTAATTTCTATATTTCAAATTTCTACCAATACAGTTATACAACCCATCCATTTACTTTTTAAAAATAATTAATTCATTTTACGAAATTATCATTTAATGTATATTTCCTCTATTAATTTATTCAATAGTCATTCAACACCTTAAAAATCATCTTATTCTATTTTAAGTCATTATTATTCAATTGCATTACTATAATATAAAAATCACATCACAACAAAATAATAATATAATACACATAATACAAATCATTATAATAATCTCTACATCACCACCATTTACAACCACATCCACTTTCTCCTTGCCACATCCACATCACAACCATTTTTCCCCTACAACAGCCACATAATAGGACCACAAAAATAATAACATAGAATCCCCATATAAGAAAATTAATTAACCAATAAATAGTTCATCCACACCCAATTATATACACATCACATATGAACTAGAAATATCATCACTTTTTACAAAAAAATATCAAATTTATTAGATTTGAAAATGGAATTCCATTAATTCCACCACTATAATTTTGGTGATTTATCGCAAAACCTGAATCACCTATGGAATATATTTCATTAACATGAAATAATTGATTATAAAATTAAATTTTAATTGATTATAAGAAATAGATAAAATAGTGGTCCAGAACACTTGTCAAACATTACAATCGAATTCCCTAATAGAATAAATTTCTCAGTTGTGCTTTTATCCCAAACAATGACAATGACAATAAAAATAAAAATAATATAAATTGAAAACATTTGATTAAATAACATTATAATTCATATAAAATTTACAATTTTATCATATTTATTAGTCTTTGGATAAGTATATTATAATTCATTAAATATAGTAAAACCCCTACTATAAGATATAGTAGATGATAACTGAAGGATCACCTACATAAAATGAAGATTTCAAATCCCCTGAGAATCATTGGAATAAGGGAAGGGACACCACCGAGATCTAAATGGATACAAAAATCAATTATGTAAAAGAAAATACAATCACATCATCTCACCATTGAATTAACATCCAATACACGATATTTCTCTATATAATATACTTAATCATATGAGAAACATGAATAAAAGATAGAGGAACACAAGACATGAAGGAATAGAACATTTTTTGGCACAACAATGATAGATTTCCAATTTTTGGGGCCAAAATCAACTAATTTGTGTATAAATGTCCTCATTTTAAAGCTAATGGATTTCTAATGAAATGAGAGAAAATTTGGATAAATTATTGGGTTTGAGAGAATTAAATAAATTTACCAAGCCTAAAAAAGTAAAATCATGGCTCAACCACACTAACTACAACAAAAAATATTTAAAATATAAATGGAAAATCGAATATGGACCCTAAACAAATTTCATCCCTTCTAGTATAACCATATTTTTTGATTCATAGTTATTCACATTCCATGAATCCTATAAATAGTGGGTTTCATGGTGTAGTCCTGATTATTATGTCGTAACCCCCTAGTAATAAAGTAGTAATTTCATCACATCCCCATCTCCACAATAAAAATATGCAATAATATTTAGTAGGACTAATATCCACTCGATCCCCCGCTACTGGAGCTATTTTTCAACACCACATCTATCACTTACAGAAAAGGGGTTATTTCATATCCAATTCTCAATAGAACAAATACCCTAGAAAATATTAATAGCTCAAAAAAACAATCTAGGCACCCAATATGTCATATTCATCCCTAAAAATCCATAGTGGAGAAATATATGTTATAGTCTCATGATTCTTATCATATTAACCTCCTCTTATGGATTTTCCATCCATCTCATTCTCATACTCTAAAATTCCATTTAGTTCCCCAGATAACCACCATCACTAGAATTACTACATTGTAATAGTCTAAAAGGTATGGGTTGTTACATAATATACCTCTAAAACTATTATCACGTATGAGAAGTCAATAAAATCCAGAAACGTAATATGGAAAATTGCTTAAAAATTATCCATTAATCTATGATCTCATTACACATTCAACACCACCACACACAAACTAAACAAAAAATCAACTATAATAGACCAAAAACCCGACATAACCTCATCACCATGCCAATTTACCATCATACCCACATTGAATAGTTTTTTATCCTTATATTTTTATAATAAACTATATGTTCTATAATTTTCAATATACACAACCCAAAGTTTACGCAAAGAAAAAAATATTATTTTGTGTCACTTTTACCAAGCCGTTAAATTGGATGAAATGATTAGGATTAAATAATTTATGAAAAAAAAATTAATTTTATATCTCTATATGATTTTATTGGTATGTTCTTGGAAAATTATAACAAATTTATGTAAATAAATTTTATTATTCAAAAATAATTTTTCATAAAAAATGAGTTTTTTTATGAATACTAATTTATTGGAGTTTTATAAATTTTATCTTTCAAAAATAATTTTATTTTTAAATTAGTAAACTAAAATTTATCTGAAAATTAATATTTAATAATTTTTTAAGAACATTTTTTTCAAGGAATATTGAAAAAATAATGTTTTTATTGAAAATAGTATTTTCAATTGAAGGTTTTCCAAGGTAAATCTATGTTTTTATTTTTTAAATATTTTAATTAGTTAATTTTTTATAATATATTCCATAATTTTTTATGAAATTTATCTTATTGGTGAACTTAATATAAAAACACTATGTATTTAAAAATTATATTTTTTAGAAAAAAAATTATTTTTCATTGGGGTTTTCTGGTTAAATTTTAAATTAAATCTTTAATGATCTTATTTTTAAATTTTGAAATATGGATTTTATATTTTTAATAATAGGTTTAAAATTTAGTAAATATGTCTCATTTATTTTTTAACAATATGAATATTATCCTTGGTAAAAAAATTACCATGGTGGAAGATAAATTGAATAATTAGGGTTTAAAATAACATGACAAGATTATAAATTAAACATACAAATTCCACAGATTTATTGTGTGATTAATTTTATTCCATAATAATTCATGGATTTAATATATTTATATTTTTTATGTTTTTATGCAATAATGATATTAAAAATATTTTATCTAAATAAAAAGTCAAAGATGACACACTCATATTTTTTATAAATATAACATTTTTAATAAGGGGTTAAATACTGGTAAAAACCAAAATATAAGTGTAGAAATATTGTCAAAAAATATCTAAATTTTTTTGGATGAATGGATATCTAACTATACTCATATATCTTATAAAATAATCACTATGAATTCATTTTTGAAATAAAATTAAAATATATTGAATTAATATTTTGAAAAATTCCCTGAGTGACCCTCTCCTTTATTATAAAGGAGCACCACATCGTCTTATATCATCATTCTAAAAACACCTTTATGATAGAACAACCAATGATAGAATATCAAACTAAAATCTATTTTTATTTTCAATTGGACTTATTTTAGATATTAAACCTACTTTATTGGTCTTTTGGTGTTTATAAAAGTAGACTGTCTGAACAAGAGGTATTGTTTTTAACTGAGCATTTCTGTTTTGTTTATTATTCTACATCCATAAACTATTTTAAAATTATTATTGAATAAAAGCATCAAAAAAATACAAATAATTAGATTTTATTCTTTAGTTTCATTATATATATCTATGTCTACATTTTTCAAATGGTAAAATAATTCATCTTTCATGTGTACAGAGGACTACCACTTCGCAGGCTGATGTAATTCCATTTCCATCACTATCTCTCAATACTGGTTATAATGATGGATTTATGTATTATATATTATATTCATGAAATATTTATCATTCATAAATGATAATATATCTCTTAATTTCATACATTCCATGCATTAACAAATGATAATGTCGTTTGTGATTCTGTGTGGACTAGAACATCCATGAAGTGATGTGATTACTTTTTCATCACCGTATAACTTAGATGATATAAATAACTGTATTGTAAAATATAATTTCATATGTTAAGGATTATTATAATTTTAAAATAATAATAATACTTATAAACATTATTTAATGATGACTGCAACATTGATACGTTACCTAAGCGTATGTATAACCTACTATCTCTGTTATTATAATGTAATCAATTTCTCATATGAATATTTTATAAATAAATTGAAAATAATAATTTAATTTTAAAATGTATAATTAACCCATTAATATTATTTTGGACAAGATTTAATAAGGACCACTTTTACTTTAGATATCACACCAATATAATTTTTGTATCAAGTACTAGATATCATCAAAACATCATATGTGAACTTTAATCATTATGTAAATATTATAACATGATAATATGTGAGATAAAAATTTTAATAATCAATAAAAAGTTTCCAAATAACGTAAATAATTAACATTTTTCTATTTATGAATATAAATATCATATATGAATATTTCAACTTAAAAAAAGGGATTGATTAGCACAATTTATATTCATTTGGTTAAACTTCTCCTTCACTGATTATGTTGTGATGTGATTAGGTTATTAGTGACCCATGATTTTTTTTATAATGTATATCCATTTGTTTAATGTTTATTTATAATGAATAAAAATAATAAAGAAATTTTATTAAATATCAATTCTATGATATAATATTTTATGGGATTTTTCTAAAAATTTTATTTCTCTGGGATACATTAATTACACACTAATTTCTTCATTTGTTTTGTTTTTATACTACCCATGAGTTTAATTTATCATTATTACCCATAATATTATGGTATTTACATGTTCGCATAATTTTATTTTAATCATGGGGAATATAATTCAACTTAATAAAAAATGTTAGGGGTTAATTTCATAATCTCGTCATTTTTCAATATTGTTTACATTTAAATACCCTATAGGGAATATTTATTTTCCATGTCCATGTTTTAGAAAAAAAAATTTAACCAAGTTTTTACAATTATAGTATTAATTATTAAAATTTTACCAATGTAATTTTTTTGTACAAATTTTTTTGAAATAAATATTTCTTTCATTTTAAAAATAAGATACTTTGTGACTTTTATAAAAAAAATTAAATTTATTTTTTTAGATTACAAGCCACGAACGATTTTTCCTTAGATAATGATTCTTTAATATTTTATAATATTTAAATAATATTTTAACATTTTACTTTCAAATAAAATATTTTACTTTTAAATTCTTCAGATTCTAAAAAATAGATGTTTCTAAAATGTAAAGGGTATTTTCCTCAAAAATAATTTCAAGTGAGCATTAAAAATATTTTTTATATAAAGAAAAATTATTTTATGTTACTTTTTTCTTCACTAAGGATATGATCAATTGAATCCATCCTTATTTGTTCTCTTGATGGGTTATGTTTATGATGGAATTGTTTTTTTGAATCTTGTTACATTTCTATGGTTTATTCAACAATAAAATGCTTATGAAGACAATATGTTTTCATGGGTTCTCGTATGTAAAATTATTTATGTTATTTTTAAACACATATTTATATATTTCATTATGTAATGGTTAGGAACTATGTATCCCTAAAATTCATTAGGAAATTATTTATATCTCTTAATATCTTCAGGACTGGAACAATGACTGAGCTCTTTTTATTAAAGGACTTTTCCTACTATGACGGTATTAGGATATATCCATGTCTACTATCATGGATTATATACTGAACCAATTTCATTATGAGAAAATGGATACGACTAGGGATGGTGGTGTTTCCTGCCCTGGAGTTATATCCACCTAGGGAATTTCAATTCTTATGTGTATACCACAATTATATTTCATATTTTATTCCCTCGTAGATTATGTTCTTTGATTTTTTGTTTATGTATTATTAACATCCATGATTTATTTCATGAATCGGGATTATTATTTTTATACAGAGTGTCTAATTTTCAAATTTAATGATCATATATCCTTATGATAATGTTACACTTATATAATCATTGATATCTCAAATGTTTATCCTTACTGATAATTTGATCTCACCCATTATTTTGTTTAACTCCCCCAAGTTATGAACAATGATTTTACATATGAAACGTAGATTTTGGAAAGAATATGTGTTGTTTTAAATCATGAATTTATATTTTTATTTTATTTTTTCACATCAATATTAAAATATTAATCCAATATAAAATAATTATCATATTGTTTAGAATATACCTATATGTTACTATGATATTTTAATGACCTATATCCATCTCTACATCCATCATATATAAAAATAATTCATCGTTAGTGTGTACGATGGTCTACCGCCTCTCGAACCAATGAAATTTTTTTCCATCACCATCTTTCAAAAAAGTATATAATAATTAAATTAAGGCTTATATATTATATTAATTAAATATTTATCATTATTAAATGATAATATATAATTTAAATACTAACCTTTCTATGCATAGAAAAATGATATCATCATTTGTGCATACTGGTGGACCACCACCTCCATGAAGTGATGTGATTCATTTTTCATCACCACATAACATGGATAATATATATATATATATGATATATTGGATGTTATGTTCATTATAAAAATATAAAGCAAGACATTCCTTCTTTCCCTAATGATTGTTAAAAAATGGAATTGTTACTCATTTGTATGTATAACCTACCATCACCATGATTGTAACATAATTCATTGTTACAGGCTAGGGAAAAATTCAAACAACTGTGTAAAAAATTATAGTTGTCCCAAAAATTTAACATCAATGTGGATAGAAAAGGATAAAATAAGGCAAGTAGTTGTGGCTGAGCCCTCTAAAGGTGTTTGCAAGGAAAGGGAAGATGAGGATAAAATGGGTTTGAATTTTCAAGCATCTGAATGTCAGCTTTCAGAGTTTGTTACATATGATCTTGATATCACCAAACAGCAAGATCACCCGGAATCTGATAAGATTGAGATTTCACATTAAATCATTAAAGGAGTTTCAATTTCTGAAAACCAGGTGAATCGTAATGGTAAGAAGGTGAACAATGAAGTTACTCTACAAGATGTTGATGAATCTTCCCATGTGAATTCTAGTAAGATCCCCAATGTGGGGAAATATTTGCATTGGAAGGAACGAAAAGGGAAAAAATAATTGTGGACCCTGATGGCTTCATCACCCCAATTCCTAGGAAGACTAGGAAGTATAGGGAGAATTCCATCCATGAGAGAACCATTATCACAATATCATTTGCAGCTAAAAGCTCTGCCCTTGAGATTCCTCCATAGCCTTTTCCTTCTGAACCTCTACCTAAATACTCGAAATCCTCTGATTTTTTTGATGAGGATTCTCATTAAATATGATAAAGATTTCATCAAAGATCAATACTTTGATTTCAAGAGCATTGATTGAATAAGTTCTGCTTCTGGTTTTACCTTCTCTTTCTGCTTAATTTTTGTTGGGATGTCCTTGTTTCTGTTTGCTGTTTTTCTTATAAAGGTTTAGCCCTTTACAAGAATTGTTTCATCTACTAGATGTTCTCTACTTAGGCATGCGGCTATTGATCTGGCCTGGTTTTTGGGTTATTAACCAAGCACATTGTATGATGCATTCTCATTTTCTGGTCTATTTATCTCTTCTAGATCATTCTGCTTGGATGGGGTCTTGTTTAGACTCTATAGTTGGTCATTTTACATTGGGTTTTATGGTTTCTTCTCTACAGTTCTTGAGGATTCTGGGTTTCTGTCTGAAGTTTAATTCTTTTCAGAGGTGTTCTTAAAAATGTGTTTCAATATATTGAGAGTTTCTTATTAGGATCAGTAAATTTTGGAATTTGTGGTCTTTTTGGGGAGGACTATCTTTTTTTCTGAGCTGATACTGCATTACTGTGTTGGCACTTCTTATTTTCATACTGCTAATGACTATTTGTGCTCTGTTAAATTTGGATAGAGCTATTTGTATCTACACAGAACCATTCTGATTTTTCTGATTTGATGTGTTTCGAGGTGAGGTTTTTCATATAAAATCAGTTGCAGGCTTTATGAAAGCTAGACCGGGATGTCTGGCTGCTCAGTTTGAAGAAGGATCTTAAAAAGGACTGCAGACTAGCTGCTTCCTTAGAAACAGAATCATCTGCCTATTCTTCTGGCACTCTTCTCTTGAAGATGGTCTCCTTGAAGGCTCTGTCTTGAATCTTTATCTGGCTGTTGATATGTTTTTTATTCCAACATGATGTTTTGATTTTATTTTGAAGTTTGCAGTGTGATTCTGCATGATCTGATATACAGAATCTTGACTCTACTTATGGCCTGTTCAGATCCCTTTTGGTGGATTTGGTTGGATGCAATCCTTGGCTTTGAGATTCCAGCTACAGTACTATTATCTTGAAGTTCTGTGCTCTCAGATTCAGATGCAGTCCTGCTTGAAGGATGACATCTCTCCCCTCTAAGGTTCAATGTATTTTGAAGTTTTTTCCTTGTTTTCTGTTGGTGTAATCACATTACACCTTGAGAATTCTATGTAACTTTTTGATTTAATAAATTCCCTTTGGCATGAATTGGGAAACCAATTCATGTCACTTTCTTAAAAAAAAAGAACAATATTTTTAATATGTTGTAATAATGACCAGTTTGACTATAGACATCATACCAAAATCATTTTGGACTCAAGTACTAAATAACATTACAACATCTTATGTGAACATAAATAATTATTTTAATATTATAACCTGAAAATAAGTGATATGAAAGAATAAAAACATGAAAATGGTTCTAAAGAAATTATATAATTTAACCTTTTTTATTATTCAATATGATAGAACAATAAAATCATGATTTGAACATAAGGTAAGGGATTCCTTAACTTAATTTACAATGATTGGGTTAAACATATATTTCGTTTAATACTTCATGATACATGTAAGTTTTAGTGACATTTAATTTTTTTATACTGTTTTTACAGTTGTTTTATGTGGATTTATTATGGGTACACATAATCAATTCATTTAATTAATACTCAATTCAATTATGTGATCTATGTACATCATTTTTGTCTCACATTTATTTCTATGAGACATGATCCTTAAAAAACCTGGTAATTTTTTTGTTGTAAATACTAACCATAAATTTTTTTATGAGTATTTTTATTAAAATTATGGGATTTACATATCCATATATGTTTATTTCATTCATTGGTAATATTATTCAACAAATTCAAAATTGGTAAGGGTTGATTTTACAATATCATCATTATAAGGGAATGTTTAAATTTAAGTGTCTATTGAGGAATATTTCTCTTTTATGACTGTGTTTCCAAAAAAATGTTTTGAAATGGTTTTCAATATTATCATATAAATTTTTAATGTCATTTTTACTAATTTTTTACCATTTTACAAGATGTATTAAAATAAATACTTTTTCCATTTTATAGATAGGTACTTCATGACTTATCTAAAAAAATACAGAATGAATTATTTTTTGAGCTTATATTAAATCAATGTATTTTCCTTCTATCATGATACCTTGATTATTTGATTATTCCTATAAAATATTACATGTTTATTTTCAATGAAAATTAATTCCATTAGGATTGTGTATCTCTTTGAACAAATATTATTTCAACATGAAAAATATATTTTCATCAAGAATTAATTCAATTGATATTTCAAAGTCCCTTTTCATCAAAGGAGAAATTATTTGATGACACTTATTGTTTATTTTGGATATTATCCAAGGGTATTATCCTTATTATTTATTTTTATGGTAAATTTTTTTGATTTAATGTTTTCCATTAATCTTGTTACTTTTCCATGGGTTATTTAATGATGAAATTTTTATGTGACGCATTTATTTTCATTGGTTCTGGTATGATGAATTATTTATGATCTTGTGAAAGAAATATGAATGGGTTTAATTATGTGATGGGTGAGACATATATCTCCCTTTAGTGCATCAGGTAATTATTTGTTTCTCTAAAGAGATATGATACTATAATGGGGAGTGAACCAGGATTAGTACAAGAATTTTTCTGTTATGTAGGTATTAAGAGTGAACCTTGACTGCTATGATTATTTCTTTAGTGAACCCATTAAACTTTGAATAAATGGATTTAACTAGGTATGGTGGTTTCTCTCCCAGGAGGCATATTTTCCTATGTATTTTTCACAATTATGTGTATGCAACAGTTTTATGTCCTAAGTAATACTTTCAGGGGTTATGTGATTTGACTATTTTATAACTAATGTATTATAAATATATATGATTTAACTCATGACTATAGATAATTATTTTGATCTACAGTGTATATATTTTAATTTTTTCTTCATATACCCCTACACAAATATTGTTTTTAAATAATCATTGATATCTACTATTGTTACACATATTGAGTATATGATCTCAACCTTTTTATTTTTTTCATTTCACTAAGTCTTGAATAATCTTTCTAAGTAGGATATTTCTATGAAAGAGTTCTATACATGATGAAATTTTGGTAGATGAATTATATTTTTATTGGCCTCATGTTTTTTTATGATATTTATCAGTTTTTCCAATTTCCCAAAAACACCAAAACTAAAAGGTCATCGGGAATGTATTTTTTAATATATTTAATTTTGACATTGTTTGTTTTGATTTTAGAAATTGTTTCACATTTATTAGTATGAAATCCAAAAATGTAATATTAATGTTTTTTCATCGAATCCAGAAGTGTACGACACAAGATATTACAAAAACACATCACCATTCATATCAATATCTGTCCACCATATAAAATTTAAAATGGTGAAAGACAAAAAGTATAACATGAAATACATAATTTATCCCCAAGAACTCAATTCAAGGATTCACATTACGCTTGTTATAGTATTTTTGACTTTGGGTAGCATTGAATAACTCAAACATTTTTAATCATGTCATTATATAATGATTTCTAATTTTGGATCATTTTATCTCTATTCTTATACTTCATATTGTAACATTAAAATCACATAATTAAATAAGAATAAAATATCAAAAATAAAAATATTACTGACCTCACATCATCAAAGAAGAATATATAAATGGAAAATAATAAAAAAATAAAAATATATTCTCGTACTCATAATTCATGTTTTTTCATTTATTCAAATTACTCTTCCATAGACCACCATGCCTTCTAAAGAATAAATTAAATGGTTCATCCACACAAAATTTTTTCTAAAAAATCTTGTATATTTATTATCATATGTATGAATGGAATGTAATTCCTTATATTCAATCCTCCTAAGTCAATGACATTAGAGTCATTATGAGGATGTTGATAATATTGAGAGACATATAAGTTGTTGTGAATCCAATCTATTTCATGGTTGGTGAAACAACGGATATGACACCTCTCAAATATTCCTTAACATTGAAAATTATCCCATGATCCAAAAAGAATGATTAATCCCCTACCAAACTCTTCTTCACACATTGAGTAAAAACCTTTAATAACATGTAGATTATATCCTCAATCTTCAAGGCTATTTTACAATTATCTTCATAATACATCATCAAGTCCTATACTAATTTCAGCCAATCATTAAAAAGAAAAAACTCACTATTATTATCAACACAACATTAGGGCTTATAATTGTTGACTTCTTAAACATTGGCAATCATACTAGAGAAAAACATTTCATACAATTAAAATCCTCAAATAGGTCAAGGTAAAATGATGTGTGCCAGCTATTATTATATGTAAACTAAACCAATGGGATGTTATTTTCTAGAGATCTTATGAAGTCTAAGATTCACTCCCAAAACATATCATAATGTGTTAGTATAGTTTACATGATTTTATAATTTTTTGAGTTTTGAAATTAGTGTTGAGGTATAACTAGGTGGAAAATGAATGTTGGAATCCCTTCAAAAATCATAACGTAAAATGTGATTCGGGATATGATATAATAGAACATAAAAGTACCTAAAACCACACTAAATTATCTACATACCTCCTTGAAAAAACATCTATCATTCCAAAATACATTATCTCATGGATGTGGGGTGATTTCATCAACAGATTTATTATTACATTGATATCATCACAAGATCCATTAGAAATGGGTATCCCTATGTTACAATTTGATAATATTTTTTACCATTTCAACATGGTAACATACAAATACTATAAAAACAACCTCAAAAACAATAACCATCCTTACCAAGATAAAAATTGGACATTGAGGAATAAAATATGTGTCTGAACATTTCATTATGGTCTATAAAAATCACATCTTTGTACCATGATATATCCTTGATACCTCATGTGCAATGGCCAAAGTTTTGATATAACACTCAAGAAGGGGCCCCAATCAAAAATACTATAACAAATCCCCCCACCCAATAACATCAATTTTGAATGTCCTCTGACCATCCATGTGGATCATCCCCATAGCCATCATAATTAAGAATCAACACTTTTTCCATGTCTAAACACTAAGACTCATTAATAAACTAATTCAGATAAGACTGCACCATCATTTGAAATATTAATCATCTACCATCAACCACACATTTATATAAATGTGTAGTTTCAACTTATCCACCCCCTCCACACATCTCGACTCCCAAATACAATCTTTCTGTGGATTTATTGCCAATTTTTCTTGAAGAACAATTCATTTTCATGAAGAATATTTCGTCTTAAGGTCATATTCCTAATGAAATTGAGCACACATATATTTTTAAAAATTCATATAATGTTGAGAAAATATATAACTCAACAACATGTGATCTATGAAGAACACAGTGTGATTCTTAATGAGGCAATGTATTCACAACTTCTATGAAACTTGTTAGTCAGAGTGGATACTCAAGAGGGTGGGTGAATTGAGTTCCAATTAAAATTTCTATTAAAAAGGTTTACAATAAAACCTCCCCAAAATAAATAAAAATTAAACTATAGTGAATTTATAATGCTTTAAAGGTTTCAATTAGTTTCTAAAAGATTGATTATTTCTCAGGTAACTTAATCTGAATATTATGTTTGCTTTAGAAACTAACTTACTGGCTAACAAAAATTACAAACACTTGCTAGTTTAACTATCAGAGGTACTTTAAATCTAATTTTAATTTCAAAGTAATTAGCAGCAAAATATAAGATATAGTGTAAAAGAAATAGGATGCATAATAAGTTTAACCGAGAGGTTCAGTCTCGATCTGAGACATAGTCCTCTCAAATAGTTTATATAAAACTTTGATCCACACCATGGATTGGGGTTTACAACAATAGTCAAACTATCCAGGTCCTCAGACCTCTACCACAGTTCTATATGGGATAAAAAAATAAAAACAGCTCACAGGCTGTCCAGGTTACACTTGAACTCTACCTCTATCCACAGTGGGATACAAGAGTGTAAGGGAAAGATTGAGTGAGGATTTATAAATCCACTAGTTCAGCACAAGAGACAGGGTGTGTTTATAAAGAACACACACTGCTCAAAATGTAAATAAATGAACACATAATAGAGATAAACAAATAGTGATGAGTTTATAATTCTCCATGTGGTTTGAGTGAAGCTCTAGACTCCTTGGATTGATGCATATGAAGCTTTGAGTACTCTGATTTTTAGTCAAGAAAAACAGAGTGTCATTTTTGTATTTGACTTCTAGGTCAAGTTTAATCTATTTGATCAGCTTGAGTATAAGTGAAATCATTGAAGCTCTTTACTTCTTGAATGATCATGTTTTACAGATTCATAATGTATTCTTCCTTCTTCTTCTATGCATATTAGTCCTTGTATATCTTCAGAAGGTTGTTTCATATTTGCATGCAAAGACTGATTGATCTCTCTAGTATATCAAGGTTCCCCTTTTCTTATATATATATTTATCTTTGAAAATGGTTATGATTTCCTTTTTATAGGTATGAGGTACGGTCTCCTGACATTCAACAAACATTAATTAATTAATAGCAGTTGCATTAAAAGCACCAAATATGATTGTTGATAATAAAAAAACATAAGTAGGGTTTAGAGATATAGTGACTGGTTTCCATCAGTAGCTCCTAGTATCAATGATCTTGTATCGATGGACTTGAGTCAGTAGATCTATAACGATAGTTTTTACTCTTTATAATGGTAGACTATGCCTCAGTGACAGTGACTATATATCTGTAGCTCTTCTTTATCGGTATCACTTCTTATATAGGTAGCATTCTTGAATTGGTGGCTCTTTCAATCGGTAAATCGCCTATATCGGTAGCTGCTTGTATTAGTGGCTCTCTTTGTATATCGGTGGACTTCATATCAGTAGTTGTCTATCTATATCGGTAGACTTATATCGGTAGCTATATGTCTATCTGTCTATATCGGTATACTTGTATCGGTAGCTGTCTGTCTGTCTGTATATCTGTATCCATAGACTTGTATCAGTAGTTGTATCACTGACTCAACCACTTAATACTTATTTGTTCTATAAAAATCATATCCAGATTGAGTTAGTATTATTTCAAAACATGTATAAACATAGATAAACATTGATTAACATATTCAAATGATTATTTTGATATTTTTTCAACATAACATAACATATAGACAGTATTATCAAATAATATTAAAACATAATTTAGATTATAAAAACATGTGAGGTAAAAAATCTCCCCCTTTTTGATAATCACAAATTATGGTATTGTAATCCAAAAAATAATCATTAATATATCAGTATAAAATATATCGGGTCCCACTTCTCAGTGTGAGTAATGACATTTTCAAATGTATCAGAGAATAGAGTATTACATACAAATGTATCAGAGGTATGAAACCACTGTATCAGAGGTAGAGTTATAAAACAAATGCACCATAGGTAGAATTATACTATAGAATTATATTATGCTCATTTTTCTCATATTTATCCCCTTTTGTGATTAGAAAAAAATTGTAAACAATGGATGAGAGAAGTAACATAAGGTAAAAGAGAATAAGATCATATTGATATCTTGGGAAAAAATTACAGAGAAAGAAAAAATTGAGGAAAAAAGAGTACAAGTGATTCCTATAAAATGTCCTAGACACTATTAAATCCTCCTTCTCAGCATGTGATTGGTATTTTCCCTTGGAATCAAAAGTGGATTCGGGCTGGTTAGATGCAGGTGGAAGCTTGGGAACATCAGTGATAATCAGTGGAGGATGAGCTACTAATATAGTGCCTAGCCTATAATGTGGAGCTCTCTGGGTGATCAAAGGAGAGAAATTTATGATTTCTTGAGTTGGTGTCATCTGAGGAATGGAGGTTGACTGAGCAGAGGCAGGTAGAGCTAGAGGTACAATGATAGGAGTACTGTCTACATGAAAAAATGGCATCAACAGATTCTTAATGTCCATAATGATTCCTCCTCCTCTTTCAATAGCACAGATAAAGTCATCCTTGTTCTCTATAAACTTTTCTAGAGCAGGAGTCAACTCCCTGGGCTTGCTTACTTGATCTCTGAAATCTTCAGTCATAGGAGTTAGTTTCATGTTCTCTAACAGAAGCTTGAAATTATTGTTCAACTGATGTTTAGTGTAGACCATTTGGAAATAGTAATCCACTTTTTCATTTACCTCTTTCTGAGAAGTAGTGGCCTCTCTCATAAAATTCTGAATAATTTTCACTATATCCCTAGTGGTAGTCACTACTTGAGTCAAAGAAGTAGATTCTACAGAGCCACTAGTGGAATATTTTCTAATCTCTTCTCTCATCACAGCTCGAATCTGATCAATATCCAATGAAGGCCTGGTAGTACTCAAAGGTGCAACAGTAAAGGCTATGATTTCCTTAAAATATTTTATTAGCCCAATAATGAGATTTTTCACAACAGAGTCTTGAGTTCTGACACGATACCCCGTGGAAGTATTAAATCCCTCAAAAATTGATACCATTTGTCTAAGTACCCTTTTTACAAATTACAAATCCTTGTATGCTTGAGATTTAGAGCTCATATATGATTCTAGAGAGACAATTGATTTCTTTAGAGATTCAACAGCCTTTTTCAAGATTGAAACTTGATTCTGGTAGGTCTTTACTTCATCCAAAACACCATATAATGATTCAGTTATCACAGATTTAATAGATCATATTAACAAGGTGTCCATTATTCTCATTTCTTCTACAAAATAGGTCTTATGATCAGATTTCAACTTATCTGGATTAGATTTTATTATTATATCCTCTGGTAAAGTTTCAGAAGGAAGATTATAAGAGACATGAGGTCTACTGAAGGGTGTCTCAACTTCTAAATTAGGATAGTCCAACCTAAGAACAACAAAACATAGGTCTTCGGCCCAGTCATCAATCTCATGAGCTATTGAAACAGTACCATGTCTGGTAGGATGCTCCCCCTTAATCTGTGCATTCTCATGTATATGTATATCAATAGCAGCTTGAGTAGGTTGGTCTTCCTCAAAATAATTTTCCACAACTATCTCCAATTCAACAACAGGAGGCTCATTAGGAATAAGTGTAGGTTCTTCCATCTCAACCAAAACAGCCTCTTCAGGTATAGAAGAATTCCCAATCAGTGAACTTAAGCTCAAAATACTCTCATCTGGACTATCAAAAATATATTCTCTATTTTCATATACTTTTTCCTCATTCTATGGAGCAGGTTTGTCTTCCTCATAAGTAAGAGATTTTTCATTGCTTACTCCAAACACATTTTCCTTTCCAGATGATACAACTTCAGAAAATGGACTTGGAGACAAGTCTGGATCCCCTCCATCAGCTACAGAGGTATCCTCCTCCTCAGTATCATCACTATACAGAGGTTTCTCTTCATTAGGTCCTAGACCTGAATCTCTTCTGTCTCTTGGCCTATTGGGATGGGTTACATGGATGAACTTATCATACACCTTCTCATCATCAATAACCCATTTCCTTTTCCATGGTCTCTAGCCAATCATTATATACATACATATTGTGCTTATGATGCAAAAACTGTTTATCACAACTACTATATCATCCTGAGACTCAGATACTCCTTTCACCTTGATCATTACTAAAATCTATATTACAAAGAATAAAGCTTTGGATTTTGACTTAGGCCCGATCATATCCTCAATTTGATTCATCAACAGCCTACACATATTTACCTTGACACCATGCCTTAGAAAATGAAACAAATAAATATCTTGGTATCTCAGATTTTCAAAGTCCCCTCTTCTTTGACTTAGCACAAGCTAGTTAAATTTGAATAATAGCTAGTTTTCTCCATCCATCTTAGCAGCCACTACCTTTCTTTGTTTTCCACCACCAGTTAGATCTTCCAAAGAAACCTTATAGTCAAAAATATCACAGGTAGGAGGTATTTTCTTCAGGGTATACCCAAATACACCTTAATGCGAGACTTTCAGACATTCTTCCCATTCAATAGAAGAAAAAGATATTTCCTTTACATTCACTAATGAGGTCATTCTTTTTTCTTCTTCAGACTTCTCAAAATGAACAAAAACATAAAACTCCTTAACCAACATTGGATAATGAGGTCCATTATTGTTTTCAAAATAATCGATCCATCCATGTTCCTCCAATACTCTTAGAGCCAATGACTTTCTAGGAAAGATCTATTACTCACTGAGTTCATTTTCAATTCCTAATTCCCTATTCTACAAATGCAGGTTCACTGCATGCTTCCCCGACCTTGTTCTACTTTCACTGCCAGTACCTTTAGGCCCTGTTTTCTGCTTCTTCCTACTTGGTGAATCACTGACATCCCTGACTATCAGGAGTTTTCTTCCTGCCATCTCCAATTTAAGAGCTTAGGGTTATGCGTAATATAGGGGTTGGAGAAGTGAGGATTGAAGACATGAGAGTTTTTGGTGGATTGAAATGTGATTAAGGCTTAGTTTTTATAATTTAGGAGTAGAAATGTAATAAAAAGAATTATACTGAAAACAATAAGAGTTTTAGTTAAGGAAAATGAAAAACAGACAACGCATGACATATTAGTGACAATTACCAGGGGGAACCCTGACAATGAGGTTTATTTATCAGTGAGGTATCTAGCAGTGAGGTTTCTCTAGCGGTGAGGTTTTCTCTAGAGGTGTGGTTTTCCTATCAGTGAGGTTTTCTAATGGCGGGATTTTGGCTAACGGTGAGGATTTGGCTAACGGTGAGGATTTTTCTATTGGTGAGGATTTGGCTCTATAAAGTCTATCATTCCTAACTCGTGTCTAATGTAACTTAACCTATCTAAACATAATGGTTTGGGGAATATGTTAGCTAATTGATGTTCATTACATATAAATTCAAGAGTAATATCACCCTTTTGGTAATGATCTCTCAAAAAGTGGTGCCTTACATCAATGTGTTTGGTTCTAGAGTGAGATATGGGATTCTTAGAGATACTGATTGCACTAGTGTTATCACAGTTTATAGATACATGTCTAAACTGATATCTGTAGTTCAATAATGCATATTTCATCTATAGAAATTGTGCACAACAACTACTAGCAGCAATATATTCTGCTTCAGCAGTAGACAATGCAACAGAGTTCTTCTTTTTACTACACCAAGATATCAGGGACTTATATAGAATATGACATGTTCTAGAAGTGATCTTTCTATCTAACTTGCAACCAGAAAAGTCAACATCAGAATAACTTATTAAATCGAATGATTGTCCTTTTGGATAAAATAATACTACGTTATTAGTTTGTTTAAGATATTTGAATTTTTTTTACAGAAATCAAGTGTGACACTATTCGATTAGCTTGAACTCTTTCACACATACACACACTAAACATAATATCTGGTTGACTAGTAGTAAGATAGAGCAGACTCTGTATCATACCTCTATAGTTGGTTTGATCCACTGGTTTTCTAGTTTCATCAGCATCCAACTTACAAGTGACACTCATGGGTGTGTCATTACCCTTACTACTATCCAAACCAAAACATTTTAAAATATCCTTTTTATATTTACATTGATTTAAGATAATACCATTTTCATTTTGAAAAACTAGAAATCCAAGAAAATAATTGATTTCTCCCATTAAACTCATTTCAAATTAATTTTGAATACTCTTTAAAAAAAATACACAAAGCATTTTTAGAAGATCCAAAAATAATATCATCAACATATATTTGTACTATCAAAACATCATTGGAGATTTTCTTAATAAAGAGAGTTGGATCAGCAATCCCTTTTGAAAAACCTGTTGAAATAAGAAAACTACTAAGTCTATCATACCAAGCTCGTTGGGCTTGCTTTAAACCATATAAAGCTTTAGAAATATTAAAAAATGATTTGAAAAATGAAGATTATTAAATCTAGGTGGTTATTCAACAAAAACATCTTCAATTATAAAACCATTTAGAAAAGCACATTTAACATCCATTTGATATAACTTGAAATTCTGATGAGTGTCATAGGCAAGTAGAATCCTAATAGATTCTAATATAGTTATAGTTGAAAAGGTTTATTCATAGTCTATTCCTTCCACTTGACTATATCCTTGTGAAACTAGTCTTGCTTTGTTCTTAACTATATTTCCAGATTCATGAACTTTATTCCTAAAAAACCCATTTAGTGCCTATAGACTAAGTGTCCTTAGGTCTGTCAACTAATTCCCAGACTTTGTTTCTTTTAAATTGATTTAATTATTCTTGCATAGCCATTACCCAAAATTCATCAGTGATTGCATAATTGATATTTTTAGGTTCTAACTGTGAGAGAAAAGCTTGATGTTCAACCTAGTTTCTTAGAGAAGCTCTAGTCAGTGTCCCTCTATCAAGATTACCTACAACAGCATATAAAGGATGGTTCTTTAGAATCCTAGTTGATCTGGTAAAGGTAGGACTAGAAATTTCAGGTTCTTCTCTAGGTTAGGGTTCATCAGAAGCAGATTATGGAATATTTCCAGAACTAGTTTTCTTTATAATAGGTTCACTGAAATTATCACTAAGATTCAGAACAGACAAATATTCTTCAAAACTTTCAAGAGAAGGTCTAGGTTCATGTGGAACAGTTTCATCAGATTTTATGTGAACAGGTTCTTCCACACATTTGGTTCTTTTATTAAAAACTCTATAGGTTTTCTTGATAAATAATAACCTGTAAATATTCCTTCATCACTCTTAGATGAAAATTTATCCAGATTATATTTAGTATTGAGAATAAAGACTTTGCAACCAAAAACTCTGAAGTAACTAACTTTAGGATTCCTATTATTCCACAGTTCATAAGGGGTATTTTTAAGAATTGGTTTAATCAAGACTCTATTTATAATATAACAAGTTGTATTTACAGCTTCAACCAAAAAATAAATAGGTAAGTCTTATTCATTTAGCATAGTCCTTGCAATTTTTTGAAGTGTTCTATTTATTCTTTAAACTACACCATTCTGTTGAGGTGTCCTGGGGGTAGAGAAATTGTGATTATAGCCTTTTTTTGATCAGTATGATTTAAATTCATGATTTTCAAACTCAGAACCGTGATCACTTATCAAGTTTTTAATCTTAAGACCGCAAAGGTTTTCTATAGACTTAGAGTATTTCATAATGTAAGAATAAGCTTCACTTTTTTGAGCTAGAAAATATACCCAAGTATATCTAGAAAAGTCATCTACAAGGACATCGACATAGTGCTTCCAATTTAAACTAGAAACTCTGGATGGTCCAAATGAATCCATGTAATCCAACTCGAGAGGTTGATAAGTTGAAACTTGTTTCTTTGATTTAAAAGAAACTTTATGTTGTTTTCCCTTTTAATAGGGAGTACAAACTTTGTCTGATGGGAATTTGAGTTGAGGTAGGTCTTTAAATAAATTTTTCTCAGTCGGTTTCTTAAGTTAGTGTATATTACAATGTCCTAATCTTCTGTTCCAAATCTAGGATTCTTTATGAAAATCATTTAAACATGTAATATTTTTCTTAGCTAATGATTTTAAATCCATCGCATAAGCATTCACATTTCTTAAGGCAGAAAACATTAAAACATTTTTAGAATTAAAAACATTAAAAGAATCATTTTCAAACTTAAAATTAAATCCACCATCACACAACTGAGAAATTATTAACAGATTATATTTTAGTCCATCAACAAGTAAATCTTTAGAAATCAAAATTGAATTAGTGTTACCAATTTTTCCTAAACTGATGATTTTTACTTTTGAGTTATCACCAAAGGTGACATGTCCTCCATTAACTTTGAATATGCTTTTAAATAAGAGAAGTCTCTTATCATATGTCTTGAACATACACTATTCAAGTAACATGTATTCCTATAAGAACTTTTTAAGCAGGTTTCCTACAAAATAGGTTTAGACAGAATATGATTCGGTACATAGATTTTCATGGGTCCATACAGGTTACCAAGAAAATATTTTGGTACCCATATTTTTCTAAGTGGTTTCATATAATCAATAGATTCAAAGGATTTTGAAAGATAAACTTTCTTTGATCTATAACTATGTGAATAACTAGTTGAGACATAAGAATTTCTAGAACTGGAACTAGTTGCAAATTGTCCAGTTTTTGGAATAAATCTATTTTTTGTGGTCTTTCTCTGTCCAGGTTGATATCCTAACCCAGTAGTATACTTTGGTGCTACTTGTTTTCCTAGAATTTTTGTAAGAGTGTTCTTTCCATTAGTAAATTTTTCCAAATTGTTCCTAAGTTTTTCATTAGATAGTGTCAGTTCTTTATTTTCTTTTAACAATTGAGAATTATTTTCCTTTTCTACCTATAGTGCAGATTTGATAGTGCTAGTTAAGGCATTCTATTTCTTTATGGTTTTATACATGTCTTATATCTCATTGAAAGTATCTTTGAGAATGTTACAATATTCAAATAACTCTTCACTAGACATGTTTTCGGAATAAAAATCAGAATCATCTTTAGAATAATAATAATTTAAATCAATTGTATCCAATGTTACCTCAGATGTGTTTTACATGAAACACATATTAGCTTTTTGAGATTTTTCATCCTGAGTGGAATTAGAATCACTTGAACTATCATATAAAGCACTCTAGGTTTCTTTCATAGCTTTCTTATATTTGTTTTACATATACTTATATTTCTTCTTGTACATTAATTTTGGACAGTTAGATTTCACATGTCCTTTCCTCTTGCATTCATAGCAGACTTTGTCATCACTTTTTTCGGTTCTTTTCCAATCCTTCTTCCAATGGCCTTTATTATAAAACATTCCCTTATAATTGGATTTTCTAAAAAAACCTTTTTCCTATAAAACTTCTTGAATCATCTGGCTATCTGATCCATTTCAGCATCACTGTTAGATGCACTCTCTTCACTGCTTGAACTATCACATTCATTCTGAATTTTCAATTTCTCCTTATTTTTGGAAGTAGAAGTCTTTAAAGCTACATACTTCTTTCTTAGTTCATTATCTTCTTCCTTATTTACTTTTAGTTCTACTTCATACATCATTAATTTACCAATGAGTTCCTTGATAGGAAAAGCACTAATTTCACAAGATTATATAATTGAAACTGATGTGCCTCTCTATCTTTCTGGTAGACATCTTAGTATCCTCATGATTTTCTCTTTTCCAGGAAAATCTTTTACAAGTGAGCTAATTGTATTTACAATTTCGTTGAACCTGAGATACATGTCAGAAATAGGTTCATCAGGATTCATTTTAAAATTATCATATGTAATAGTGTAGGTATTCAATCTCATTTCATTAACATTGGTTGTTCCCTCATGGGAAATAGCCAATGTATCCCATATTTCATAAGGAGTCTTACAAGAAGATATTTGATTTAATTCTTTATCTCCTAAAGCACAATAAAGAGCATTCATTGCTTTACAATTATTATTGTAAGCATCTTTAGTAGGTTCATCCAAAGTAGTTCTTTCAGTTTTTAGAATCTTATACTGAGTCTATATAGCAGTCCAGATATCAAATCTCATACATTCTAAATGAATTTTCATTTTTAGTTTCCTCTTGGCAGAATTAACACCATTAAATAAAGGTGGCATATTGGTAGCTTCACCTTTTAGTCTATTATCCATAATTAGATTTTAGAAAATATATTTAATGAGATAAAATTTAGAAATAAAATAAATTTTGAGATCTTTAATATACAACTAAAATCACAGTTAAAAACACTTTCACATACAGAGTATTTGGAAATCCTTTTTTAATAAAAAACCACTGATACCAAATGTTGGTCGGAGTGGATACTCAAGAGGGAAGGTGAATTGAGTTCCAATTAAAATTTCTGTTAAAAAGGCTTACAGTAAAATTTCCCAAAATTAAATTAAAATGAAACTATAGTGAATTTATAAATCTTGAAAGGTTTCAATTAGTTTCTAAAATATTGATTATTTCTCAGGTAACATAATATTATGATTAAGTTAGATTTTGAAACTAACATACCTTCTAACAAAAATTACAATAACTTGCTAGTTTAACTATCAGAGTTACTTTAAAACAGATTTGAATTTCAAAGTAATTATAAGTAGAATATAATATATAGTGTAAAATAAATAGGATGAAAAACAGGTTTAAACAAGAGCTTCAGTCTCAAGATGAGACGTATTCCTCTCAAACAGTTTATATAATACTTTAATCCACACCCTGGATCAGGGATTACAACAGTACTCAGAACATCCAGGTCCTTAGACCTCAGTTCTACATGAAAAAAAATAACAACAGATCATAGGCTATCCAGGTCACACTTGAACTCTACCACTATCCATAGTGGGATACAAGAGTGTAATGGAAAGAATTAGTGAGGATTTATAAATCTTTCAGTTCAGCACAGGAGGCAAGGTGTGTTTCGAAAAAACACACACTACTCAAAATGTAAATAAATGAACACACAATAGAGATAAAAAAATAGTGATGAGTTTAGAATGCTCTTTGTGGTTTGAGTGGAGCTTTGGACTCCTTGGATTGATGCATATAAAGCATTTAGTTCTCTGGTTTTTAGTAAAGAAAAACATAGTGTTGTTTTTGTATTTGACTTTCAGGTCCAGGTTGATCAGTTTGATCAGCTTGAGTATAGGTGAAATCGTTGAAGCTATTTACTCCTTGAATGATTAGGTTTTATAGATTCATATTGTATTATACCTTCTTCTTTTATGTATGTAATTCCTTTTATATCTTCAAAAGTTTTTATTCATATGTGCATGAAAATACTGATCGATCTCTCTTTTAGTTCTAGGTTCCCCTTTTTTTATATATATCTTTAGCTCTGAAAATGGGAATGATTACCTTTTTACAAGTATGAGGTACAGTCTCCTGCCATTCAAAAATCATTAATTAATTAATAGTAGTTGCATTAAAAGCGCCAAATATGACTGTTGTTAATAAACAAACATAATTAGGGTTTAGAGATATAGTGACTGGTTTTCATTGGTAGCTTCTAGTATCAGTGAGCTTGTATCGGTGGACTTGAGTAATTAGATCTATAATGGTAGATGTTACTCTTTATAATGGTAGACTATATCTCAGTGACAGTGACTCTATATCGGTAGCTCTTCTTATCAATAGCTCTTCTTATATAGGTAGAATTCTTGTATTGGTGGCTCTCTCCATTGGTAACTCACCTATATCGGTAGCTGCTTGTATTGGTGGCTCTCTCTGTATATTGATGGACTTCATATCAATAGTTGTCTGTCTGTATCGGTAGACTCGTATCGGTAGCTGTCTGTCTATTTGTATCGGTAGACTTGTATCGGTAGCTGTCTGTCTATCTGCCTGCCTGTATCGGTAGACTTGTATTTGTAGCTGTATCAGAGACTCAACCACTTAATACATATCTTTTATAGGAAAATCATATCCAGATTGAGTTAGTATTATTTCGAAACATGTGTAAACATAGATAAACATTGATTAACATATTCCAATGATTATTTTGATATTTTTTTCAACATAATTTAACATATAAATAGGATTATCAAAGCATATTAAAACATAATTTAGATTATCAAAACAGGTGAGGTCAACAAAACTGATCCTCTACAACACCCGATCATCGGTGGCATAGTTACCCTCTTGTGGATGTAACTGCATTGACCCAAAGTGGATAACTAATATCTAGTACATCAAGACACAGTCCAATTCCAAACATTATTCATAACAAAACACCTAAAACATTTCCCCTTCCTCTAGAAACTGGAGCATTGGATTGCGGACCAGTCTCCCATTAAGGTAGTGAAACACTACTATTCACTATTTACTCTAGAAAAAATGATGGTATTTCCTTATAAAAGATATCAAAGAAGATGTAGTCTATATGAAATTAGACACTAACCTCTGGTAGTATCCCACAATAGCATGGATGTTATAAACATCTAGATCATTCTTGGGTGTTGTAAAAAAAACAACCAAGACCATTACTGGTTCTATGGAATTATTCTACAGATACATCAAATTCCAAAGGAAATTCAACTATCATGTAAAAAATTATAGATGGAAACATTACATATTTTTAATAGTGATGAATTAAATGAATGAAAACATTGAAATGATAATCCTAATATTCATATGGATTATTTTTTTGTAAATTGGTGCCTCGGTCAAAGACCAATGCACATTTTATTGAATAAAAGAGTTGAAAGGATTATAGGAGATGGAAAGAAGGGATTTTTTACAATATTTATCAAATAACTGAAGTAAATTCAGGTGGAGGGTGTCCATCCAGGTCATGGTCTGATAAACACCCTTATTGGCAAGGGCGTCAGCAACAGTGTTATCCTCTTTAAAGGTATGTGTGGCAATGTAGTTGATTTCATGCAAAGAGTCCAGGCACTGCATCCAATGATTAATAAAGGGCCAGGAAAGGTGAGTCAAACAATTCCAGATGGCCTAGACAATGGTGGTAGAATCAATTTCAATCCATAGTTTCCTCCAGCCTTTTTGAATGGTAAACATGACCGCATGAATTACTCCCATCATCTCGGCCTCCAATGATGAAGTTATGCTGCAGTTACTAAAGAAACATCCATGACACATGCCAGCAGAATCTCTGAAAATGGATCTGAAGCTGGCATGTCTAGGATTTCCCTTTGAGGCACCATCCACGTTAACTTTGATCCATCCCGGCATTGGCGTTTGCCAGAAGACTTAAAAGGTGTGAAGATGTTGGCGGTATATGCCATCAACCCGAATCTTGTGCAAAATCTCCCAATCATCAACCGAGTTATTACAGTGAGCTTTTTGGGTCGATGTAGCTTCTCAAATCACAATGAGGATCCATGATTTCCCTGAATTAAGATTTAATGAGAATTTATTGTGTAGAATATCATTTCTGTCATACCAGATCACATGTAGGAGCTCAGCAACAGTAGCTAGGAAAATGTTTTTAATTTTCTGAGATTCTTGGCGCTGAAGAAAACATATATGAAGGGTGAAAATTGTGTCATGGGTATTCCATCTGCAATTAAAAATGTCAAAAATATATTTCCAAAGAGCGGAAGTTGTGGAAAAAGATAAAAATATATGGTTAGTTTCTTCTCTATGTTGATTACATAGGTGACATTTAGAGCATTACTTTATACCAAAAGATTAAAGGCAAACCTCAGTGGGAAATCTGTTATGAGCAATGCACCAAATTAGAGTTAGTCTAGAATGCTTAATCCACGTCTTATTGAAAGAATTTAACCATTGAAAGCTGGATTCTATTCCAAGAAAGTTGTGCATATAAGAATTTTTTGAGTCATGAATACCATTGGAGAAGGTTCCTAGACAAGAAAATCATCATAGTTAATAAAAGTATAGTTTTCAATGATTTGAGCAACATTTTCAGGAATGTTATCCCTATGGAAATGGATAACATCTGTAATAGTATGACTAGTGTCCACCAGAGTGGAATTAGGGGTAACCATCGAGGTTAGAGGAACACCAGTCCAATTGTCAAGCTAGAAATTTATATTGGATTCAGCGCTCACAATCCATTTAGAGTTTTCAATGATCATATGATAAGTGTACCTAATGGAAGGCCATATAGAGGAAGAGAAATATTTGAGGTCCCCCCTCCTAAGATTGGGAATGAATCTTCTTTTAAGAAATTCAATAGCCTTTGAGTCAATATTGACCAGTCTCCAAGTAAGTTTATCTTGAATAGCATCATTAAACAACATTATGTTTTTAATTCCAATACCCCCCTTTTCCAAAGGTTTTCAACTGGTTGCCCAGGGAATGGTGACAAGTTTTTTCTGAAAGATACTTCTTGTCCAGATGAATTTCTTAATATAGGTGTTAATTCTTTTGAGAGTACCAACATGCCATTTATGAATCAAAAGAGAGTATACCATTTTGGAGACAATGGCTAATTTGACCAAGCAGATTCTGCCAGCCATGGAGAGAGATTTTCCTTTCCAATTAGAGAGTTGATTAATAATTTGATCCACTATGTTAGCAAAATAAATAGTTTTGGGTCTTCCCCAAAAAATAAGTACCCCCATATAAGTGAAGGGGAATCAAACTTATTTAATACCAAGATTATTGGTAATAGTTTTTTTCCTTTGCATGGAGAAGTTTTTACCAAACAAATTGTGCGATTTATGCCAAGAAATGGCCCGACCCGAGACATTCTCATAGTGAGTAAGGGCATGTTTAAGAACATGGATATTTTTTTGGTCTCCTTGAAGAAACATGATGATGTCATTAGCATATAAGAGGTGAGTAGGGACTCTAAGATTTTTTTCCGCATTTATAGGTTTAAGTTTGTTTTGATTTACCATATGAGAGAGGAGCCTTCTAAGGTAATCTTAGGTGATTACAAATAAAATTGTCGAGAGCGGGTCACCTTGTCTTGCCCCTTCTGCATCTAAAGAAGACCCTGGGGGTGCCATTGACCAAGATGGACAAAGATGCAGAGTTGAACAAAGTTTTTATTGTTTTGATAAAGGTATCATTGAAGCCAAATCCTTCTAGAACCATAAAAATAAAACTCCAGTCAATAGTATCAAAAGCCTTCATAATGTCAAGTTTGATAGCAACATTTCCTCCTCTGGTAACTTTATTTAGATTGTTGGTGCATTCAGAGGCGAGGTAGATACAGTCTTGTATAGACCTTCCCTTAATGAAGCCAAACTAATTCCAAGAAACAATTTTGTTACATATAGGTGAAAGTATATTACCAAGAATTTTGGAAATGATTTTGAATAGAGAGTTTATCAGCGCAATAGGCCAAAATTGATGAATTTCGGATGCATTATCCACTTTGGAGATTAAAGTAAGAAATTGAGCATTCATACCATGAGGGAGGAATCCATTGCGAAAGAAAGACTTCACAATATTACAGACATCTAGATGAATAACATCCCAATGTTTCTGAAAGAATTTGTTATTGAAACCATCTGGACCAGGAAAACTACCCGGTTTTAAACAAAAAATAGTGTCTCTAATTTCATGGTCCCAAGGGATACATATGAGGGATGAATTTTCAGTTTCATCCACCATCCTTGGAATGATGTTAGGTCGAAGATCAATATCTATGTTCGGACCATTAAAAATATTATGAAAATAAGAAACAACATGAATGGAAATATCTTCCTCAGGGTCAATAATCACATCATTATGAAGGAGTTTAGTAAGAGGTCTATTGTACTTTCTAACCCTTTGGAGGGAATTATATAATTTAGTGTTTCTATCTCCATTGGTTAACCATTTGTTTTTTAAGACTCGTTTGCGCATGTTATCTTCGAAAGTGAGAAGATAATTGAGTTTTAAAGATATGCTTATCTCAGTTTGAGGATCAATTTTAAAATCCAAGGTGGTATTATGATTTTGCAGTTGATCCAACTCTTTTTCAAGAGAGGAGATATCAATATCAATTTGCTTAATTTTAGATCTACACCAGCCCTTTAAGGCCTATTTTAAATTTTTAAGCTTAAACATGCAGGCAAAGGCATCATGATGATGACTCATAGTATCCCAAACATTTTGGATAAGAGACACACATTCAGGATCTGTGGACCAAGCATTATTATATTTGAATGGGAGAATAGGCTTGCATTTGTTAGAGTAAATACAAGCTAGAATAGGGTGGTGATTAGAGTTCAACCTTGGTAGAGTGATACAGGGGACATTATTCCATTTTTCCAGAGCTTCCATATTAACAAAAGATCTTTCTAGTTTACTGGAAACAACTTTATTATAATGCCTCCTATACCAAGTATATTTGGCATCAGTCAGGTTGATTTCTACATGGTTATTATCATCAATAGTAGCTCTAAACTATCTTGAAGAAATTGATAGATGAGTGATACCAATTTTTTCATTGGAAGTGATAATGGCATTAACGTCACCCATCAAAATCCAAGGGACATGAATATTATTTTTTAACATATATAGATCATTCCAAAGGGTTCTTCTTTGTTGATATCTGTTTTTGGCATAAATCATTGTACAGAATGAGTGTTTCCCTTCCCAGTAGTACTCACAAGTAATATGTTGCTCTAAAAAACAAAACAATATTCATGTTTTGTAGGGATGTGTGATAAAAGGTCCATAGAGATTCAACCGAGGAGCCATCTTTGAAGGTTCCTAGAAAGACATAGTTAAGAGAATAGAAGTTCTTGAATTTAGGAGTAAAGTTTATTTTAGGTTCTGAGATGGAGAAAATCTTGCGTTTATGAGTGGTTAAGATCCTATTAAGAACAACTAAAGTATCAGTATTAGAGATACACTGAAAATTCCAAGAGAGAATATTCATTTTAACTTGCGTTTTGGGTTAGAGCCCTTTTTTTGTTTTTTCTCGAACCTTTATTCGTCTCGGATCTTCTAACATCTTGAGAGGGAATGGTTTTGGGTTTCTTATCAATAAGGCTAGTCATTAAACTAGGAGAATTGGATTTCTTTCTAGCAGCAGATGAAGTCTACCCAGGGGCAGTGTGTGTTGTGATGTGAACAGTTTTCATTTCAAAATTCTGTTCTGAAACAGGAATCAAGGAAGCCTCCATTTCTGTCTTCTGAACAGTACTGGGAGAATTCCGTTTTGTAGAGGTTTCTGTATCTACCCTATCCATTTTGAGAGGAGTATGGTTTGTAATGTTCTTGTCATCAGTTAAATGGGGAGAAGAGATGTGTTGTTTCAAAACAGTGTCTCCTTTCAAAGTAGGAGAAACATACTGAACGGATTTCAGTGAAATAGTATTGCATGTTTTAGAATTATTTTCTACAACAGAAACCAAAACATCCTCTATAGCTATCTTTTGAGTAGTATCCATAGTTTCCAATGTCGGTTCTGTATCTACCCTATCCATTTTAAGAGGAGTTTGGTGTGAAATGATCATGCCAGAAGTCAAATGGGGATCAGAGGTATGCTATTTCAAAACAGATTCTGTTTTCAAAGCAGGAGAAACAGATTGAACAGATTCCAGTGAAACAGTATTGCATATAACATCAGATTTCACACAATGAAGACTTAAATTGGAAGTCTTAAGGGGGGTGCAGTTGCTTGTGTCATTATGCAGAATGATATTATGATGCGATTGAGTTGAAGCATGAGTATTAAAATAAATAGGCAGCTGAGTGCAAGGGAACTGGTCAGTTACCAGAACCCTGCCAGAGCTGGCAGAGGTAATCTCATTTAAATCAGTCCCTCGATCAGTCCCACATTTAATCCCCTGCATGACTAGAGAGTCATCAGAAGAACCTACACAGTCCATTGAGTGAAGACAAACCTCATCTTGTGCATCTGAGGTTGACTTCTGCTTTGGATCCATTCAAATTGGATCTGCACAATCACTTGAGCAAGGGTCCTGCAAAGTTTTATTATAAAAATCCATAGAAGGGGGAGTGTTAGTCAAAGTAGCAGTACTGTTCAGATTCCTAGATTGCTCTGGATGTTTTGAACTGTTGTACTACTCCTTGGCTTTATCAATTGATGGGTGACCCTGGACTTCCTGTAATGAGCCTTCATCATTTTCATGGTTATCAAAAGCATAATTAGGATGTTCAAAGATTGCTAAAACATCTGAGTCAATAACATCTTTACTATTTTGATTATCCTTTTCATCTACAAGTTCATCCCATGATTTCCCATGGTAATTTATGTGTTTTTGTAATGGGTTTGGCAACCCATCTTTCAACTATTTTCTTGGTTGTTTCAGGTTTATCAGGGTCATCATCTTTTCCCCTGTTATGATTTTTTACCTCTGTCTATTCCTAATAGGTTTTCTATGGTGGATGTTTATGAACAATCCTACAGTTAAGAATTGAGTGTCCCACAATTTTACAAAAATCATAGTATGGGGGAATATTTTCATATTCAACTTTCACTAGAGATTCATAATCTCTAGCATCGAAGGAAATAGATTTGGGTCACTTGTTTTCCAAATTCACTTCAATTAACACTCTAGCAAACAGTCCTAGTTCACCATTAAGTGTTCTCTAGTCAATTTTCAGTAGAGTAACAAAACATAATTCAAGATCATTTAGGATTTGAGGGTGCGAGAAGAACCAGTTCAAGTTGTGCAACCTTACCCATACATGGGCAGTGTTTTTTTGTGATTATTGGGATATAAAGCAAAATCCCATTCTGAGAGTCGAATCAGACCAAATTTAAGATGAAGATTACCTATTTTCCACACTTTATCAAGGTCAGTTTGTGAGGTAAATAGTATATGAAAATACGCTTTCCCCAGCAGCACCAATTTTCCAATTGGTAAAACCCCATACCACAGTAATGTGGAGCTTCATATCAGCATATTCCAAGGGTTTATTGCCCTTGAGATACGATATACGACCCATAATGGAGTACTTATAGAGTTTAGATCTTTTTTGTAACACATCTGGGTCAGCTTTCACAATGAAACTACCATAATCGGCTTTTCGAATCCTTGACGTCTTCTGTACTTGGGATTTTGTAGGATTGGCACCCATCAAGGCTTCAAGAAAGGATATTCCTCTCATTCTAATACCTGATGTGATCGATGGATCCATTTGTTCTGGGGCTTTCACCTATGTTTTACCTTGTACTTCTACCACATTTGTCTTCAGTGATTACACCACCTCCTCATGTATCTCCCAGATCGGATCCAGGAAGCACATGGTTTGAAGATTGAGATGAGGGTCAGTTAAACTTCCTCAGGTTTCTGCCAACAAGAGGTCGCACAGTAGGGTTTCGCATACAAGAGCCCTTACATCCCTCACCTGGGTGATATTCAAATGAATTCAATTAGATGTATATTTCACCAATGTACATGACTATGAAATTGTCCCTGGATTCTTTGAACATGGATTTTAGGATCCCAATGAACACATATGGTGTGTTTATGAAACTAAATGAAAGGAAAAAACTCTATTTTCAAATAAATAAATTTGGAGGTATACTTCGAGACATCATGAACCCTTACCCGCAACTGCTATTACCCATACTATTGTTTGATCTTAAAAAAATACCCCCTCACCCATTCAGAAGGATTTCCAATCCCTGGAAAACTGTAATATTCACTTTAGTAGCCAAATTGAACAACTATTATTCAATAAAAAACCTCTAACCCCCATAATTATTCTTAAATAACAACACTAGATCACCCCTCAGTGACATAATTGGTCATATGATACTCTTCTAAAATAACCAATTTTTTTGATGGATCAACTCCAAGAACATGGAGGGGGTCATCCGGTGAGGATCCATTGAAATAAAAAAACCTATTATATAATTGTATCCCAAAATCAATATCACGCTAACGGTCTAGGGTTATAGAATATTTGAAAAAACAATAATAAAATACATGACCAACATAGAATCATCCTCAATCATAGTATCTACCAATTAAAAATTCACCATATGTTCCAAATAAATAAGGGTTAAAATAAATCTACTTACCCAATGAAAAATATGCATGCCAATGAAACCAGTATGCTAACCATCCACTTTTTAAGAAAATAATATCTTATAAAAGTAGTTAAAAATAGATCACATGGAATAATACTATCTAATTCCAAGGATAAAATAGTATGACTACATATTAAGTGAGTTTAAATCCCTTCCATAATGTTGAGGCCCCATCATCTTTTTACTCCCCTGGATCATATCAAAAAAGTCAAGCTATTATCCAATTGGAATTCTAAACACTATGGTCACAATAAGACACTCTACAGATAGTCATTGTGAATGGGATATATTGGAAGATATAAATGATTCGGAAACATCTAAATAATAAAAATAAAAAACATGGATTGAATATATATATATATATAGAAAACCTCAAATGATCTCTATCCCCTATAGCATTGTCATATCAACTTCCTATAAGTGACCCCTCTAAGATCCTCCAAATCTATACTAAAACACAACTCCATGTATAATTTCATTACATGGATCAAAAAAATGTGTAAATTTATATGTTCATCAACTACCTACTATGGCCCATTTTAGTGGAGAATAATCTTACTTTACTGGTGAATTCAATTATCTCACTAATAGTTGCTACTGGGGATGATGATGAACCTTAGCACCTCCAAAATATTGATATCAATGAACTATAGAGAAATGATTCTTTTTATTTCCATGTTCCCCCTAGTAAAATAATATTTTCTAAAAGTCCCCAAAAAAATAACATGAAATCTTTTGACTGTTGGAGATCTAAAGGGAAAATGTTGTGGTGGACTGCCCATTGATCGAAACCACAAAAGAACTTGTCTGTGAGAATTGATAGTGGAAACTCTATTTCATGATGAATATTTTTGGATCACCTATCACCCTAGACCTCTAGACTAGTGAATACACTTGACAATATACACAATATTTTCTGTAATAATGGATTAGATTATTGTACATGATCATAATTGTAACGACCCAAAATTTCATAAAGGTAAATCTCTCTTGATCTAATTAAATGTCTTTTTATGAAAAATGTTTATATAAAATGTAAACTTCATTGGTTTTATGTTAATAATTGTTACCATTTCTAATATAGACATTTAACAGTGGTCAAATTATTAGTATAAATATAGGGATTTAAAAAATCCAATTTACTCAGAAAAAGGAAGTGATGGCCTCATCTAGTAGGGGTGCCCTATAAGAATCCCATTTTTCAGAGCTTAGAAAGTAGGTGGAATCATTGGGATTCGCTCTAGACCAAGCTCAAGATGATCTTGAACATGTTGACTTGAGCAGAACTTCCTATGGGAGAAGTGGAAGTTGATAGAGATTACCACCCGAGCGATGTTATCCGAGACACCCCAAGAGTTTGTCACCATCGCACACCTCACCCTTTGGTCTAATGCGGGTGTTTTACGGAGTTATTTAACAAGACCCTAGTAGTATGGTTATGTACATTATTTTTGTATATAATAATGAATATACTTTAATTTTATTATTGTTACCTTGTAAATAGTTTTTAAAGCACAAATAGTATTTTTAGTTAATGTTCAACTAAGAAATATATTTTGATGAATTAATGGATTTTTGAATTAAATAATATTCTAATAAAATATTATTATTTTTATTAAATTAATTTTTATTAAATGTAAATTATCATATAATTTTATGAATGCAATTGTAATTTTTATTAAGGTTTGAAAGCCATTTTGGTAAAAACCCATGAATTTTCGATAAATGTTAGTTTTTGTTTTAAAAGTTAAAATTAAAATATTTAGAAATTATTTATGTAAAATAAATATTATTTCTATAATTAGGACTTAAAAATTATCCAATGGTGAATTTTTCATAATTTTCTGAGACAGTCAAATTTTTGGGTAAAAATTAAATACTGTTTAAATATATAATGTGTTTTATGACATCATAATGACCCAATAGTGATGTAATAAAATACTAGATACTTTATGTTCATACAATAAATGTTTTACCATTAAATTAATATTATTTTGGGTTTGTTTGATTTATTTTACAAAGCTTTAATGGACCCTTCAAGACTTATTAAACATTTTGTCTTTTTAAATTTTTTTCCTTCAGAGTGTGACTCACCTCCACATAAAAAACCCCATTATTTTAACAAATTCGACCATTGGAATTATAAAATATTTTCTTACACTCCCCTTTCGGAAAACCCACGGGCAAAAACCATGGGATGGGTTTTGGTATTGATTAGTTTAATGTTAGGTGTCCCAAACATAAATAATAAATAATTCCCTCTCCTTTCCTATATTAACCCACCCAAGCTCTCACTTCCTCTTAACTCAAATCCTTTGGAGTTCGACCAACCCCTTCCTTAATCAATCTATAATCCTACTAATATTCCCCAAGATCCCAAGAATCGCCTCTCAAGCCTCTCCCAAGCCTTTGGGATTACACTTCCTTGTAAGGGTTTTCTTCTTTTCTCATTTTTTTCCAATATTCATTAAGTTGTTATGCCCTTTTAATTTCAATTATAAATGTTGGGGTAGAGTTTTTAACCTCCCCCATACTTCCCTCATTATTTTTTAATGATTGGATACCCCTTTCTCTCTCATTAAATGCCTCCCATGTACACCTGTTACTATGCCAAAATTCCGAATGGAATTTCTCTCTCCTCATTTACATTCAAGCAATTCTTTTGTATCATGAATCTAAATTCCATTACATTTGTTGGTAAATGTATCTATATGACCCCCTTACTTTCAATGTCATGTAAATATTATTAGACACCCCTTTATCTCTCATCAACCGTTTTTATGAGTTCTTATGTCACGCTGTTATGCTGCCGAAATTGCACCGTGTTTTCCCAAGCCAAAGTCATTGTATAGTGAATACCATGCCCATTTATCTATTAAGGGTATTCACCATTATGCACATTTACTTATTGTTTAAAGAGTTTCAAGTATGTATTTCACATTATTTTATCTCTGAATAAATTATTTTGTTGAATGATTCAATTTTTTACGATCCACGTGGCACACTTATGCATGAAGTGAAATGTTTAAGAAGGGTGTGCACTGATAGCGCTACAATGCATTGGGTAAAGTATAGTATCATGATACGTCATATGAAATGGTTGTTTACCCATGCTATTTAAATTGTAATGAGGGTTTACTTGTTCTTCATGTGCATTGAGGGTTTACTCATGCTCTATGTGCAATGACCCTTGGCTCATGCTAATTCAATGTTAAGTGTTGTTACCACATTTCCATGTTTTGATTAACATGCTTTATCAAGACTTTATGTTTATGCTTCTCTTGTGATCTATTGATATTCCTATTCTCTAAAAGTTATTACTTTCCTCATGTTATTCCATGATTAATCCCTTACTGAGCTTTATAGCTCACCCTTTTTTATGAATGTCCACAGGTTATCCCGTGCAATGCTAAGTATGAGGGGATTTAGTTGTCATGTAAAGGAATTTTTCTATAAAGAATTTTTTTTCATGTTTTAAGTTGTTATTTAATGATCCTAATCCCTAAAGATAGTATAACTCTCAATCTTCTATGTTGTATCAAATGAAGTTTATGTAATAAATCAGGATTAAGTGTGAAATAAAAAAAATAGGGTTGTGATAGTAGGTATCAGATGATAGGTTTAGTTATTTTTGGGATTAGGATTAGAAAACCCTATTAAAGACATAGAGACAAGACTAAGTATAATAAAAACATCCTTGACTTTTTCTGAGTATTGACTAAGTGGTTTATCAAGAAAATACCTCCATGTCTGGATACGAGCAGGTAGTGGCGGTTCTGGAACAGATGTATCCTAGGGGTAAAACCCGAAAACACCAATTTGAGCAAGATTCGAATGGTAAATGGTGCACGACAATGGACCTTGATGCACTCTTGGTTACGAAACTCTTAGGGGATATGCTTTGGTAAATTCACAAGCTTAGTATGAACCATTATTAAGGGAAAAAATACCCTAATAATTTATGTTAGAAAGTAGAAGATGGATAACATAGACCGATGCCAATAGATTTATATGTTAAGGAAATAAAAGTTATTTATAAGTTATCAGTTTTATCATTGGATTACACTTTATGTGTTACCCTTAACTTTCATTTTATTCTAGCCAATGGCTATTAATAGGAGGACTTGGGCTAACAACCGATGTGAAGATCAATGTGATGATTGTACTAATGAGATGCCCAATCCAATGGGAGCGGGAATTGAGAAATTTGTCACACTTCTCTCTCAGCTAAATCAATATTTGAATTGAATCATGGGTCAAGAGTTATATTCAACACCCCCCTATGAAAGAAAAAGTCGATATTGGGAGCTTCCTGAGACAAAGGCCTCATACTTTTAATGGATCATCTGATCCCTCAATCGTTGAACAGTGGATCAAATCCATTGAAAAGATCTTCTCCATCCTTCAATGTTCTAAAAAAGAGAGGGTTTTCTTGGCTGCTTATCATATGGAGGGTGAATCTAATCAATGGTGGACGTTTAAAAAAATACTAAGCCTGAGTAGGATATCTAGGCATTGGAATGGAAGGATTTTTGGAAGATGTTTTTTGATAAATATTTTTTGCGCACTCTCCGGCTTCAGATAGAAAGGGACTTCCTTTCTCTCAAGAAAAAAGATGATGAATCTATCAAAGAGTACAAGGAAGACTTTATAAGGCTTTCATGATAGGCCTCCGTCTTTGTCGTTACCCTCAAATTCAAGTTTGACTGCTTATTTGGTGGGCTAAAACCTAGCATATGGAAAGCGCTGGCGATCTGTGACTTCGACAGCTATGAGGGAATTGTCTGATGTGCCCTCAAGGTCTAAATGGAGATCGAATAATCTCATGGGTATCATGGGGATAAGAAGAGTAAGGTGGAATTCAATGTTGGTGGTCCAATGGATAAATCCAATGGTGCTAAGAATATCCAGCACCCCACTTTCCAAAGGTGCAGAAAGAAGCACCCCGGAAATTGCCTAAAGGGGATGAAGAAATGCTTTAGGTGTGGAAGAGAAGGGCACCTGGCTACTAACTATCGGCAAGAAATATCTGTGGCTATGATAGAGGAAAGGAACGCTCTGTTTGAACCTCAACGCAGGGTTTATTACTACAACTACAAAGAACCAGGTCATCCTAGAAATCAGTGACATATGTCAAGGGTTTTCAGAGGCAACCAACAACCTCTAAGGTAGCAAGGGAGAGATTTTACCATCTCTACTACCAAAGTGAACCCCGAAAACAAAGTGGTGACAAGTATTCTAGTTATTCATTCCATAATATAGAATGTAAGTTTTGATTCAGGTTCTACACATTCTTTTAATTCTCGAATTTTTAGTAGAACAATCCCAACACCACTACAAATCATGGAAGTGAAGATGTTGGTGAGTACAAAAAATAGGGAAATCATTTAATCCCATGAATATAACTCCTCCCCTATCATAATATGTGGATTAAACTTCCCGAAAAACCTTTTCATACTCCCTCTAGTAGAATTTGATTTGATTCTTGGCATGGATTGGCTTTCCTTATATAAAGCCAACATAAATTGTCAGGAGAGGGAAATCACTCTAAATGTGGATAATCGACCCCCAATTATATACAAGTGAAAGGAGAAAGATGAATCTTATTTAGCTCCATCATCTCAAGTGTGGATATTAATACCCTATGAGCATATGTATCTTGCTCTCATGATTGAGTCTAAGAAAACAACCATCCTTGAAGACATGTCTATTGTGATGGAATTAGCTGAAGTGTTTCCTAAGGAATTTCTTGGTCTTCCTCCTGGAAGAGATGTTGAATTCTCAATTGATCTTATACCTGTGGAATTTCTAATATCCAAGACTCTGTTTATAATGGCTATTGTGGAGCTTGATGAGCTAAATAAACAACTAGAAGAGAATATGGATAAGGTTTTTATACTCCCAAGTGCTTCAACATGGGGTGAACCAGTCCTCTACATCAAGAAGAAGGATGGGTCAATGCATCTTTACATCGATTATCATGAGCTTAACAAAATCATGATAAATAACAAGTATCTTCTCCCATGAATTGATGACTTGTTAAATCAGCTGTGCGGAGCACAATACTTCTCCAAGGTGGATTTGGGGTTGGGATATTATTAGGGGTGAAGAAGTAATATACCCCCAAGACTACTTTTCGTACAAGATATGGGCACTGTGAATTCATAGTAATGCCTTTTGGACTCACTAATGCTCTAGAAATCATCATGGACTTGAAGAATAGAGTCATTAGAGATTACCTAGAACAATTTTTGATAGTCCTTATAGCAGATATATTGATATACTCTAAAACCGAGGAGGATCACGAGGAGCATCTAAGAACTATACTAGAGACCTTGTGAAAGGAAAAGCTCTATGCAAAATACAAAAAGTGTGAGTTCTGGTTGAAGGAGGTCTCATTCTTAGGTTATATCATCACAAGTAATGGGATATTTTTGGATCCCTCTAAAACAGATGCAATTGAGGGATGGTCAAGGTAAACATCGGTAGTGGATATCCATAGCTTCTTGGGGTTAGCCGGATATTATCAACGATTTGTTAGAAATTTTTCATGATTGTCCAACCCTCTCACCAAGCTAACTTGAAAGGGAGTAAAGTTTTCTTGGAATGATTAATGTGAAGAAAGATCCAAGGAGTTTAAAAGGAGGCTTGTCACTGAGCTCGTGCTCACTTTACCCACAAGTGGAGAACTTTTTTTGTTATTCAGTGATGCTTTTAAGAAGGTCATGGGATGTGTATTGATGCAAAATAAAAAAGTCATTGCATGTGCTTCAAGGTAATTGAAAGTTCATGAACAGAACTATCCAACACATGACCTCGGGTTGGATGTAGTGATCTTCACTTTGAAAATTTGGCGGATTTATGACTTTGGGGAAAAGTTTGAAATATATATGGACCAAAAAATCCTCAAGTATATATTCACACAGAAAGAGTTGAACATATGCCAAGGAAGACGGTTAGAGTTGATCAAAGACAATGACTACTCAATCCATTACCACCCTAGGAAAGCGAACAAGGTGTTGGATTCCCTAAGTAGAAATAACCAAATGATTCTATCATTGATGAGAATTGAAAAGGATCAAATCTTCTTAGATTTTATGAAGATGGGCATGGGAATCATAAATAAGGGAATAACATCAATACTTTCACAAATGACTGCTCAACCGTCACTTTTGGAAAGGTTAAAAGATTCTCAAAAGTATGATGTGGGAATTTAGGAAAAATTGTAAGCTATCGGAAAAGGTAAATCCTCAGAGTTTAATGTTAATTAAGAAGGAATTATGAGATTTAGGAAAATACTATGTGTTCCATCATGTCCGGAGCTGAAGAATGAACTTTTTGATGATGCACATAGTTCAAATTTCTTTATTCACCCAGGAAACACAAAGTTGTATCAAGATATTCAAGAGAATTATTGGGGGAATAATATAAAGAAGGAGATCGTTGAATATACATCAATGTGCCTAGTGTGTTGGCAAGTGAAGGTGGAGAGGTAGAAGTCTAAGGGGATGATGCAATGATTTCCCATACCAGAATGGAAATGGGAGAACATCCCCATGGACTTTGTCACTGGAAATTTGAAGAAATCCAAAGGAAACAATGTAATATGGGTTTTTGTGGATCATCTTATAAAGGTTTCACACTTCATTGCTATTTGTGAGGATTTCTCATTGAATCAACTAGCACAGATATATATCAAGGAAGTGGTAAGGCTGGATGGAGTACCACTATCTACTGTATCCAATCGAGATCCAAGATTAGCCTCTATGTTTTGGAAGAGTCTTCCACATGCTCTGAATACTGAAATGAACTTTAGTATGTCCTATCATCCTCAAATTGATGGCCAATATGATCATACTATCCAAATACATGAGGACATGTTGAGAGCGTGCTCAATGGACTTTATAGGTGGATGGGATCAACATCTCTCTCTAGTTGAGTTCTCTTATAATAACAGTTTCCACTTGAGATTCCAAATGGCATAATATGAATTACTTTATGGGAAAAGGTTTATAACACCTGTGTGTTGGTATGAGGTCAGTGAGTATAAGCTTCTAGGACCAAAAATGGTCAAAGAAATTGTGGAGAAGGTGAAAAATATTCAACAGCATATCAAGGTAGATCAGAGTTGACAAAAGATTTATACAGATAACCATCAATGATACCTTGAGTTTAAAGTTGGATACATGTTATTTTTACACATATCTCTGTAGAATAAGGTCATGATTTTGGAAAGAAAGGGAAGTTAAGTCTAATATACATCAGCCCCTTCAAGATTCTTGACCATGTCTGGGTTGTGGAATATCGACTAGCACTTCCTCCAACCATGGCCAAAGTATATGATGTATTTCATGTGTCCCTTTTAAATAAGTACATACTAGACCCTTCACATATACTCTCTTCAGAGGTGGTATAGTTAGAGGATTACATTTCTTATGAGGAGAAACCAGTGAAGATCTTAGATTGTAGAGAAAAAGTTCTATGAAATAAGATAATACCCCTCATCAAGGTTTTGTGGTGAAACCACAAGTTTGATGAAGAGACGTGGGAATCAGAGGAAATGATGAAGCAGATTTGTCCAAATCTATTTTAGTGTGGGAATAGGAAATTTCAAGGGAGAAATTTCTTAATGGGGGAATATTTTAACGACCCAAACATTCATTAATGGAAATCCCTCTTGATCTAATTAAATGTATCTTTATGTAAAAATTTTATATAAAATGTAAACTTATTTGGTTTTATGTTAAGAATTGTGAACATTTCTTATATAGTCCTTGAACAGTGATCACATAATTATTATAAATATAGGTCTTTAACAAATCCAATTTACTCAGACAAAGGAAGTGATGGCCTCATCCAGTAGATGTTCCCCATACAGAGCCCATTTCTTAGAGCTCAAAAAGGAGGTGGTGTAAAACCCCAGGTAAATAAATAATATGACATTTCATATTTATCCATATTTGTGAATAAAATATTTAAATGACTTTAAAGGGGACGCTATGCTCGATGGCGTACCAAACACGCAACAACGAGTCTCTTGGGAATCTTATGTTGCACTCTAATAATAAAATAATATTATTTTAAATGGTAGTTAACATGTAGCCGTTGTAATGGCGGGAATGTATAGAAATAACTAAAATATGATTATATATGTTTTTAAATGTTTTTACATTTATACAATAAAAGATAAAGGCTTAAAATATGGAAAGAATTCAATTTTAGGCGTATATGCCCTAGTTTTCACTAAAGATTCACTTGTCGCCTTTTGATGGCGAACCGTCATTAAATATAGTTTTGATCACTCTTATAAATTCTTTTGGACCAAATAAAACTCTTATTAAGAATCGGGACATCAAATTTTACTTTGTGTAATTTTTGGTATCTTTCCGATAATGTTCATTTTTTTAATGAATAGTGTAAAATGTTGTATTTTAATTCAAAAACTCTGTTTAATCTAATTTATTTATATGATTAGATTATATTTTTAATTGGTTTTAAAGTGAAATTAGAAAATATTTTTACCATTAAATCCAATAGTGGTCGTTGGAATTAATTTCACTTTGAAATCAGACTTAAACTAGTGTCAATCTTTTGATACTTATTGTTTTATAAAAACATGCTATTTGTCATGACAGCGGGAATTAATTATTAAATTAATTAATGTTACTTATATGTTTAGAATTTTTTTAAAACGGACTTCATTTTTGAATTCAGAATATCAAATATAGATTAGGGTGAATTTTTGGGATTTTTCTGAAAAACTTCAATTTTTGATGAATAGTGAAACCACTAAGTGGTACTTATAAAAAAACTGATTTTCCGTTTAAATGAAATTTTGCCATCATTGTGTTTTGAATTTCAAAAATCCGACATACATGGTTGTCATTAAGAAGTAAAATGTGGTTCAATGGGATAAAAATAATTTTTTTGGTGAATAGTAACTTATTAAGTTTTTAATCGCTATTAGTGGTAATTAGTGTAGTTTATGGTAAAAATGATATTATAAGAATGTGAAAACACCATGACACTTGTCCTACACCTATTGGGTGAGTCATGTCCGACCAATAAAAGCCATGGGCCAACTTGGGGACCACATGGAGCCACTTTAGTTGGAAAATGACAATAATATATTTTTATTTAATGTTAAAATTAAATTGACACAAACATGAGTTGTTTTACGAAAACAATTTTTATGTAGGGTTACACAGGTCCAAATTTTGATTATAAATAGTTATTGGAAAGATAAAAATCTTTCCTACATCATAGTATTTTTTTTATAATTTTTATACATTATATAAATTAAATTATTTATGACATAATAATGATGCAGCGATGACATCATTATTTGACGATTTAAATAAAATGGAAAGATAATGTAAAATCTATGAACTACACATGTCCAAAACCAATTGTATGAGTGGATTTATAACCTTTATAACCTTATCCACGAATTATATCAATGTGGGACCTTTTAAAACCGAAACAAATTTTCAAATAAAGTAATATTTCCTTACTTTCCAAAAGTGCCCCTCCTCTCCTCTTATAAAAGGCCCCCACCTCTACCACTTTTCACACACTCCTCAAGCCCTTGGCTCGGCCAACCCCTGCCCATTTACTCTCTCCACATCCCTCTCCTCATCCTAGAGGATTTCCATTGGGCAGAAGCCTTTCAAAGGAAGCCTTTAGGCTCAAATCAAAATGAGTTACACTTTTAAAGGTAATTCATTCTCTCATGTTCATTTGTTTTATTTTGCTTCTCCAACCCCCTAAACTCTTTTTATTTATTTCTTTTGTAACAACACCAGTATCTTCAATATACTAGGATGTTGTTATAAGATTTATTAGAGCTACACTCTCACACAACTACATCAAATGGTGAAAGAACATACGGTTTCCGTGGATGGCGAAATTGTGCCTCCCGAAACGATGATTGTTCAATACTCATTTAACACCTTCAAAGGTGGCCATTATGATGTCACTATTTTTATATATGATATATAATATGTTTATGTTTTACTTATGCTTCTTTATTTTTCATTTGTGTCTTACCTTTATGGCTTCCATTATGGGTATACGCGATATCTTCATTTTAGGAAGTGCGGACTACCGCCCCCTCAAAGTGATTTGATTCGTTAAATACCATATGTGGGACGTATAAAGGATGGAACTATGATATTATATATGATATTATACTGGAATTATAATATACCTTTATATAATTATTATTCCATTCTATAAAATACGAAATAGAAATGAAAGTAGCATTCATGCGTACGTACGGCTTACCGTCTCCATGAACGATGCATTTCATTTCTTACCTCTAAATGATTATGTAATGTTATAAATACATGAATATACTGGATATATATGACATATATGATATATACATCATGAATAAAATTCTGGATATAATAAACATTTGGCCACATGAACAACATGTAATTATAAGAAGTCCACTTTCGACATAAGAACATAATATCGGCAAAACAAATATTATTAACTTAAATGATTACATAATGTTTATGACATGGTAATAAGTGATATAAAAGGAATAATTAACTTTAAAAGGTTCTTAATGAAGTAGAAGTTAACTCAAGTTTATTATTCAGGAGATTAATGAACGATCGAGTCAAGTCGGACCGAGGTAAGGGATCCTACAACTCTCTTTCTTTTTAAGTACACTCTTTTATGTCATTTCTTTTAAGCTCATATTTCTTATGATTGGGATGTTATTTTATATTACTCCTACTGTAATTTTTATGTTCATGTGATGAGAGACCCTATTCGCTCTCATCAATCCATTTTGGATGTTTTGAGTGGCGCCGTTATGCTGCCGAACTTTCGTAAGAGATCTAACCTCTCTCTTTCTTTTTAAGTACTCTCCTTTGTGTCACTTATTTTAAGCTCCTCTTTGTTATGTTGGGGATTTTCTTTTATATTCCACTTTCTGTAAATTCTATTGTAATATGATGGGATACTCTATTTGATCTCATCAATCCATATTCGGAAGTTTTATGTGGCGCCGTTAGGCTGCCGAGTTTTCGTAAGGGATTTTTCATCTCACTTTTATTCCCGTGAGATTTATGCTACATTTTCCACAAATTCCATTGAGTGGTGTATGTACTGCCCATTATTCTACTCTTTGTGTAATATACTTGTGTTTATGAGTATTTACATCAATGACCTATTGTCTTTCTTTCATGGGGTGTATGTTTTGAAAGATACCCAAGTCGGTAAGGGAACCTTTCATCCTCCTCTTTTTTTAAAAGACTTATTTTATTGGGTCTTTTAATTTACATATTTTTATGTTGGGATATGTTCTCATAAATCCTTATTGATGTAAATTTTATGTCCAAGAGATGGGATACACTTTTTAACTCTCATCAACTCATTTTGATGTGATGTCGTTAGGCTGTCAAGGGAACTTTTTAACCCAATTTCGATTTCTTTGGGTTCAGCTTGTAGTCATTGAATATGTCATCCATTGAATATGTGTGAATGACCTTTTATTGTTATACACTTAATATCCACTTATATTGGGTGTATATATATTTGTTACACATATTTTTGAGATTTATTTGTCTTTAATTTAAGGATACCTTCTTTATAAGGGATTTCACCACATTTGACATTTCTATTGAGGGTTCATTGTTGTTATGCACCAATTCACTCTTATATGGTGTATATACTGTCCTTTGGAGTATTATATCATGAATCCTTTTATTCTCATGATATTATAAAGTTCTGACTAAATGTTATTCCTCGATTATTGTATTCAAGTGTCTCTAATTTTGGTAAAATCCCTTTAACCAAAATATCATTTTAAATGTTTTAATTATTTATTCTTATTAATATCCATGTTTTAAAAATGGTTTTAAGGATTTATTTATATGGATATTAATGGTATAAAATGTTAAAAGCATCAAGGTGGTATGGGACACTTTGATTCAAAAATCTCTTTATTAAATGTTTTAAATGGTTTTGGAAATGGTTTCTTTTTTAATGGATTAATTATTTCAATATCCTAAAATGTTATATTGTGATTGAAATGTGGAAATGTTATGTTTACTTTATTCATGTTTATGTGATACGATTATGTTATGGTTCTTGGGAATTGTTATGAAGAACGGGTGGTTCCGTGATAAACTAAGGGCGGGTGAGCCCGATATAGCTCTCCAATGCATTGGGTAACGCGAAGGAGTGAAACATTAAGGTTTCTCCGAAGAGATTTAGGGAATATACTGTGATGGGTATTCCAAATGTAACCAATAGGGTTACTCCCTACGTAATAATGTTATGAATGCCTCAAGTTACCTTTATGTCTTATGTTTTCAATGATTTATTCATGGTTTGATGAGGTATGTTAAAGTGACTTTGTTTTATGGGTAAAGTGTGATTTCATTCTTATGTATATATGAACTCATGTTCCCTTTCCATATTTTTATAACCCTTACTGAGATTTTTATGCTCATCCCATGTTTTTGAAATGTTTTTCACAGGTCAAGGGAAAGGTACATGATGTGATGATAGTGTCAAGGATGTGTCAAGAAAGAATCTGTGATATATTTTAAATATGTTTCCGTTGATGGGAAGAATGAATATTGTCTTTTATGTAACCACTTTGTTTAAATGTGGAATGTAATGCAAGTTTCATGATCTAATTCTCTAAAACTCTAAACCTGAAAAGATCCTCAATGTGTAATCTTGTAATAACTCAAGATTAAGTAAGGTTTAAGGCTGGGGCCTTATAGTTGGTATCAGAGGTCGGTTTAGATAACTTTAGAGGTTAGGGTATTCTTTAAGCATAAGTGACATTACCATAATGGTTAGGATTTCAGAAAGAGTCCTAGTTTTAGATAAAGTGAATGAGTAAGTGTATCTTAGTGTTTACCTTCCTCATTAGTACATGATGATTTTGTTGATATACTCACACTGACATTTCTATTTTTAGTGAATGGATTGATCTAGCAGGCACCAAAGAGACAACAGGTTTGAAGGAAACTGTGGTGGTTCCCTGATTAAGATACTAGATAAAATGGAGGATTCAATGAGGAAACTCGTGGTTGTTCTAAACCAAATATCAAGGAGTCATGATCAACCACTTCAACCTTGGTGAGTTATCTAATGCATCATGTACGATATGGCCAACTCGATGTGGAAATTCAGGTAATAATTATTAAGGTAACCATTAGGGTTTATATGATACTTAATTTTTAGGTAATTTTGGGTTACTCTATGATATGATGGAAAATGAAAGGAATGAGATAAACTTGAGGTTAAAATATGTTATGATTATTCTTGAAGATTTTATCTCATTTTGGGGAATGTTTTAATAATTATATAGTTTTGGAAAAAGGACGACACGCAGACCGTGTGACTACCCGTCGCGTCGGACAAAGCTGCGGGAATCGAACCCACAACCAAAGTGCGACTGGTATTTATCGCCTAGCAATGGACTACGTGAAGTCCCTGGTTAGTTTGACCGATTCTTTCTAGTTATATGATTTTTTGAATTAAGAGTAAGTTGATTTTGGGTTATTTATGAAAATGAATAACCTATCATGGAGAATATGTGATTAGGTTAATTACTTTTTAATACGAGACTTTAGGAGCAACTAATGTTGTTTGGAGATAAATGTTACGATTTAACTTGGAAGACTATGTGACTAAATCCTTCAAATATTTGGGTTTCAATCTTAGTTTGGTTTACTTTGAAGAATTTTATGGACAAATTGATTATAGAATGGTCCTCGTTGAACTTTGGGTTTTGTTGGACAAATTTTGGAGGTTAAGAATAGATTTTCTTTTTATAAAGGGTTATCCTTTTCTGGATTATCTGATCTTGTACTAACCTTTTGGTTTTGGTTTTGGTTAAAGCCTAAAGAAATGTAAAGTATATAGTTCTCTTTTGTGGATTAGGTGATTCTCTAGAAGTTGATTATAGTACTCTTAATGTGAACAAGTCTTCCAAAATACTCGTCTTTTAGAAAAAAAATATGAGTTTGATTAAGGAATCTAGTAAAAGTTGAAAGTCAATATGATAAGTGATTATGTTTCCTTATGAATAAATTCCTCAATAAAAAGTAACTTAAAACAAAAATGTTTTCTATTAACTTTTCCTACTAGGGAATCGAATACCGTTTAGCCCATCACAAGTTTGTGATTTTCTCATGGTTAACATTCTCCTAAACATGTTTTCTTTCACTCTCCATCAGAACATGACCCTTTGTTTTCTCCTCCATGTCCATATTTTCATACTTGGAATCCTAGTATGGGTTAACTCGGGTGACCTTTGTACTTATCTCTCTTTTTTTAAAGTGTTTGTTTTACCGACTCTTGTTCCGATGTGGGACTTTCAAGGATGTTTCCAAGCGCAATTTTAAAATTGCGAGGACGCAATTCCCAAAAGGGGGGAAGGATGTAACACCCCAGGTAAATAAAGAATATGACATTTCATATTTATCCATATTTTTGAATAAAATATTTAAATGACTTTAAAGGGGACGCTATGCTCGATGTCGTACCCAACACGCAACAACGAGTCTCTTGGGAATCTTACGTTGCACTCTAATAATAAAATAATATTATTTTAAATGGTAGTTAACATGTAGTCGTTGTAATGGCGGGAATGGATATAAATAACTAAAATATGATTAAATATGTTTTCAAATGTTTTTACATTTATACAATAAAAGATAAAGGCTTAAAATACGGAAAGAATTCAATTTTAGGCGTATATGCCCTAGTTTTCACTAAAGGTTCACTTGTCGCCTTTTGATGGCGAACCGTCATTAAATTTAGTTTTGATCACTCTTATACATTCTTTTGGACCAAATAAAACTCTTATTAAGAATCGGGACATCAAATTTTACTTTGTGCAATTTTTGGTATCTTTCCGATAATGTTCATTTTTTTAATGAATAGTGTAAAATGTTGTATTTTAATTCAAAACCTCTTTTTAATCTAATTTATTTATATGATTAGATTATATTTTTAATTGGTTTTAAACTGAAATTAGAAAATATTTTTACCATTAAATCCAATAGTGGTCGTTGGAATTAATTTCACTTTGAAATCAGACTTAAACTAGTGTCAATCTTTTGATACTTATTGTTTTATAAAAACACGCTATTTGTCATGACAGCGGGAATTAATTATTAAATTAATTAATGTGACTTATATGTTTTGAATTTTTTAAAACGGACTTCATTTTTGAATTCAGAATATCAAATATAGATTAGGGTGAATTTTTGGGATTTTTCTGAAAAACTTCTATTTTTGATGAATAGTGAAACCACTAAGTGGTACTTATAAAAAAACTGATTTTCCGTTTAAATGAAATTTTGCCATCATTGTGTTTTGAATTTCAAAAATCCGACATACATGGTTGTCATTAAGAAGTAAAATGTGGTTCAATGGGATAAAAATAATTTTTTTGGTGAATAGTAACTTATTAAGTTTTTAATCGCGATTAGTGGTAATTAGTGTAGTTTAAGGTAAAAATGATATTATAAGACTGTGAAAACACCATGACACTTGTCCTACACCTATTGGGTGAGTCATGGCCGACCAATAAAAGCCATGGGCCAACTTTAGGACCCCATGGAGCCACTTTAGTTGGAAAATGACAATAATATATTTTTATTTAATGTTAAAATTAAATTGACACAAACATGAGTTGTTTTACTAAAACAATTTTTAAGTAGGGTTACACATATCCAAATTTTAATTATAAATATTCATTGGAAAGATAAAAAGATTTCCTACATCATAGTATTTTTTTTATAATTTTTAGATATTAAATAAATTAAATTATTTATGACATAATAATGATGCAACGATGACATCATTATTTAACGATTTAAATAAAATGGAAAGATAATGTAAAATCTAAAACTACACATTTCCAAAACCAATTGGATGAGTGGATTTAGAACCTTTATAACCTTATCCACGAATTATATCAATGTGGGATCTTTTAAAACCGAAACACGTTTTCAAATAAAGTAATATTTCCTTACTTTCCAAAAGTGCCCCTCCTCTCCTCTTATAAAAGGCCCCCACCTCTACCTCTTTTCACACACTCCTCAAGACCTTGGATCGGCCAACCCCTGCCCATTTACTCTCTCCACATCCCTCTCCTCATCCTAGAGGATTCCCTTTGGGCAGAATCCTTTCAAAGGAAGCCTTTAGGCTCAAATCAAAAGGAGTTACACTTTTAAAGCTAATTCATTCTCTCATGTTCATTTGTTTTATTTTGCTTCTCCAACCCCCTAAAATCTTTTTATTTATTTCTTTTGTAACAACACCAGTATATTCAATATACTAGGATGTTGTTATAAGATTTATTCGAGCTACACTCTAACACAACTACATCAAATGGTGAAAGAACATACGGTTTCCGTGGATGGCGAAATTGTGCCTCCCGAAACGATGATTGTTCAATACACATTTAACACCTTCAAAGGTGGCCATTATGATGTCACTATTTTTATATATGATATATAATATGTTTATGTTTTACTTATGCTTCTTTATTTTTCATTTTTGTCTTACCTTTATGGCTTCCATTATGGGTATACGCGATATCTTCATTTTAGGAAGTGCGGACTACCGCCCCCTCAAAGTGATTTGATTCGTTAAATACCATATGTGGGACGTATAAAGGATGGAACTATGATATTATATATGATATTATACTGGAATTATAATATACCTTTATATCATTATTATTCCATTCTATAAAATACGAAATAGAAATGAAAGTAGCGTTCATGCGTACGTACGGCTTACCGTCTCCATGAACGGTGCATTTCATTTCTTACCTCTAAATGATTATGTAATGTTATAAATACATGCATGTACTGGATATATATGACATATATGATATATACATCATGAATACAATTCAGGATATAATAAAAATTTGGCCACATGAACAACATGTAATTATAAGAAGTCCACTTTTGACTTAAGAACCAAATATCGGCAAAACAAATATTATTAACTTAAATGATTACATAATGTTTATGACATGGTAATAAGTGATATAAAAGGAATAATTAACTTGAAAAGGTTCTTAATGAAGTAGATGTTAACTCAAGTTTATTATTCAGGAGATTAAAGAACGATCGAGTCAAGTCGGACCCGAGGTAAGGGATCCTACAACTCTCTTTCTTTTTAAGTACACTCTTTTATGTCATTTCTTTTAAGCTCATATTTCTTATGATTGGGATGTTCTTTTATATTACTCCTACTGTAATTTTTATGTTCATGTGATGAGAGACCCTATTCTCTCTCATCAATCCATTTTGGAAGTTTTGAGTGGCGCCGTTAGGCTGCCGAACTTTCGTAAGAGATCTAACCTCTCTCTTTCTTTTTAAGTACTCTCCTTTGTGTCACTTATTTTAAGCTCCTATTTGTTATGTTGGGGATTTTCTTTTATATTAAACTTGCTGTAAATTCTATTGTAATATGATGGGATACTATATTTGATCTCATCAATCCATATTCGGATGTTTTATGTGGCGCCGTTAGGCTGCCGAGTTTTCGTAAGGGATTTTTCATCTCACTTTTATTCCCGTGAGATTTATGCTACATTTTCCACAAATTCCATTGAGTGGTGTATGTACTGCCCATTATTCTACTCTTTGTGTAATATACTTGCGTTTATGATTATTTACATCAATGACCTATTGTCTTTCTTTCATGGGGTGTATGTTTTGAAAGATACCCAAGTCGGTAAGGGAACCTTTCATCCTCCTCTTTTTTTAAAAGACTTATTTTATTGGGTCTTTTAATTTACATATTTTTATGTTGGGATATGTTCTGATACATCCTTATTGATGTAAATTTTATGTCCAAGATATGGGATACACTTTTTATCTCTCATCAACTCATTTTGATGTGATGTCGTTAGGCTGTCAAGGGAACTTTTTAACCCAATTTCGATTTCTTTGGGTTCAGCTTGTAGTCATTGAATATGTCATCCATTGAATATGTGTGAATGACCTTTTATTGTTTTACACTTAATATCCACTTATATTGGGTGTATATATATTTGTCACACATATTTTTGAGATTTATTTGTCCTTAATTTAAGGATACCTTCTTTTTAAGGGATTTCATCACATTTGACATTTCTATTGAGGGTTCATTGTTGTTATGCACCAATTCACTCTTATATGGTGTATATACTGTCCTTTGGAGTATTATATCATGAATCCTTTTATTCTCATGATATTATACAGTTCTGACTAAATTTTATTCCTCGATTATTGTATTCAAGTGTCTCTAATTTTGGTAAAACCCCTTTAACCAAAATATCGTTTTAAATGTTTTAATTATTTGTTCTTATTAATATCCATGTTTTCAAAATCGTTTTAAGGATTTATTTATATGGATATTAATGGTTTAAAATGTTAAAAGCATCAAGGTGGTATGGGACACTTTGATTCAAAAATCTCTTTATTAAATGTTTTAAATGGTTTTGGAAATGGTTTCTTTTTGAATGGATTCATTATTTCAATATCCTAAAATGTTATATTGTGATTGAAATGTGGAAATGTTATGTTTCCTTTATTCATGTTTATGTGATACGATTATGTTATGGTTCTTGGGAATTGTTATGAAGAACGGGTGGTTCCGTGATAAACTAAGGGCGGGTGAGCCCGATATAGCTCTCCAATGCATTGGGTAACGCGAAGGAGTGAAACATTATGGTTTCTCTGAAGAGATTTAAGGAATATACTGTGATGGGTATTCCAAACGTAACCAAGAGGGTTACTCCCTACGTAAGAATGTTATGAATGCCTCAAGTTACCTTTATGTCTTATGTTTTCTATGATTTATTCATGGTTTGATGAGGTATGTTAAAGTGCCTTTGTTTTATGGGTAAAGTATGATTTCATTCTTATGTATATATGAACTCATGTTCCCTTTCCATATTTTTATAACCCTTACTGAGCTTTTTATGCTCATCCCAAGTTTTTGAAATGTTTTTCACAGGTCAAGGGAAAGGTACATGATGTAATGATAGTGTCAAGGATGTGTCAAGAAAGAATCTGTGATATATTTTAAATATGTTTCCATTGATGGGAAGAATGGATATTGTCTTTTATGTAACCACTTAGTTTAAATGTTGAATGTAATGCAAGTTTCATGATCTAATTCTCTAAAACTCTAAACCTGAAAAGATCCTCAATGTGTAATCTTGTAATAACTCAAGATTAAGTAAGGTTTAAGGCTGGGGCCTTATAGGTGGCATCATTGGGCTTCACTCTTGACCAAGCTCAATCCAAGCTTAAACACATTAAGCTTGAGTGGAACAGCATACGGTAGAAGTAAAAGTTTATAGAGATTACCACCGGAGCGATGTTATCCGAGCCACCCTAAGAGTATGTCACCATCGCACACCTCACCCTTCGGTCTTATGTGGGTGTTTTAAGGGATTATTTAACAAGACCCTAGAACTATGGTTATGCACATTATTTTTGTATATAATAATGAATATACTTTCATTTTATAATTTTTACCTTGTAAATAGTTTTTAAAGGACAAATAGTATTTTTAGTTTATGTTCAACAAAGAAATATATTTTGATGAATTGATGGATTTTTGAATTAAATAAAATTTAAATAAAATATTATTATTTTTATTAAATTAATTTTTTTTAAATTAATTTTTATTAAATATAAATGATCTTATAATTTTATGAATGCAATTGTAATTTTTATTAAGGTTTGAAAGCTATTTTTTTCAAACCCCATAAATTTTAGATAAATGTCCTTTTTTATTTTAAAAGTGAAAATTAAAAAATTTATAAAATTATTTAGATAAAATTAATATTAATTCTGGAACCAAGATGTCAAAATTATCCAATGGGGAATTTTGCATAATTTTCTAAGACAGTCAACTTTTTGCGTAAAAATTAAATACAATTTAAATATATAATGTGTTTTATGACATCATAATGACCCAATAGTGATGTAATAAATTACTATAAACTTTATGTTAGGCAAATATATGTTTTACCATTAAAATAATTTTATTTTGGGTTTGTTTGATTTATTTTACAAAGCATTAGTAGACCCTACAAGACTTATTAAACATTTTGTCTTTTTAAATTGTTTTCCTTGGAAGTGTGACTCACCTCCACATAATCAACCCCATTATTTTAAGAAGTTAGTCCACTGGACTTAAAAATAATTTTTTATACTCCCCATTGGTAAAAAATCAAGGGGAAAAACCATCGGTTCATTTGTGGTATAGATTAGTTTAATGTGAGGTCTCCCAGACCTAAATAATAAAGAATTCCCTCTCCTTTCCTATATTAACCCACCCAAGCTCCCACTTCCTCTTCAATCAAAGCCTTTAGATTTAGACCAAGCCATGACCTCCCCTCTATAGAATCCTCCCAAGGTGCCCCAAGCTTTCATGAAGCCTCTCTCAAGCCTCTCCCAAGCCTTTGGGATCACATTTCCATGTAAGGGTTTTATTCCTTTCTCATTTTTGTCCAATATTCTTTAAGTTGTTATTCCCTTTTAATTTAAATTATAAATGTTGGGGTATGGTTTATATCCTATCACATACTTCTCTATTTATTTTTGAATGATTGGAGGCCCCTTTATCTCTCATTAAATGCCTCCCATGGACACCTGTTACTATATCAATATTTCGAAAGAAATTTCTCTCCCCTCATTTACATTTAAGAGATTCTTTTGTATCATGAATATAAATTCTATCACATTTGTTGTGAAATGTATCTATATGACTCCATTATCATCCATGAAGTTTAAATATAATGAGAAAAATATTTATCTCTCAAAACCCATTTTTATGAGATCTTTTGACACGCTATTATGCTGCCAAAATTAAACCGCATTTTTTCAAACCAAAGTCATTGTGTAGTGAATACCATACCCATTTCTCTATCAATAATATTTACCTTTATGAAAATTTACTTATTGTTTAAATATTTCCAATTATGTATTACACATTAATTTATCCTGGAATAAATGATTATGTTGAATGATTCAATGTTTTATGATCCATGTGGCACACTTATGCATGAAGTGAAATGTTTAAGAAGGGTGTGCCCTGATAGCACTCTAATGGATTGGGTAAAGTATTGTATCAGGATACGTCATGTGAAATGGGTGTTTACTCATGCTAATTAATATGAAACTAGGTTTTACTTGTGATTCATGTTTAGTGGGGGTTTACTCATGCTCCATGTGCAATGAGCCTTGGCTCATGCTAATTCCATGTTAAGTGATGTTAACACATTTCCATGTTATGATTATCATGCTTTACCATGCCTTTATGTTTATTCTTCTCTTATTATCTATTGATATGCTTAATTTCTAACATGTATTTTATTTCTCATTTTATTCCATGATTAATCCCTTATTGGGCTTTATATCTCACCCTTTTTTATACATGTCCTCAGGTTATCCCATGAAATGCTATGTACGAGGGAATGTAGTGGTCATGTAAATGAAGTTTTCAATGAATATGTTTTTTTTCATGTTTTAAGTTGTTATGTAATGATCCTAAGCCCCAACGTCACTAGACCTATCGATCTTCTATGTTTTATCAAATGATGTTTATGTAATGAATCAGGTTTAAGTGTGTAATAAAAAGCACTGTTGTTATAATAATATCCCAAAAATTTACTCCCATTATGAATAGAGAGAATTTGTATCATTTTCAAAGCTTTATGGTCAATGAGATATACTATGCTCAGTACCCCTTCTGAAACATGATCCACAATTAAACCACCTCATTTTTCTCATTGAGATATAGTTTCAACCACTAATGCATGTCTCTAAAAAAATGTCTATATTTATATGGGACATAGTACCCTTTCGGTATAATTAAAAATAATGGTGTTCTCGGGATACTCTAATAAGATCCTAGAATTCAGATCAAAATCAATTCCCACATATTTCCCCACATCCACAACTAAATATTTCCCATCATTTTCATTCATTGATCATCCAAATCAAATGAATCAAACCTTGACTAATATATCAGATAAAACTTGTGATATTCCTCTAAATAATCAACACATATATGAATTTTCATAGATAATTAGATATAAAATATTTATTAAGCACAATATTATATGAATTTATTGATATTTAATTAATTTATTTAGACATGTTTAAAGAAAAACCACCAAAACGAAACAAGAAATTTTTTCAATATTACTTCTTGTATATATCTTGGGTCTCTACTATGTATGCGGAATTCCCTAACTTGGTTATTTTGAAGGTTCAATGGAATTTAATAAAATCATTTGGGGGCCTAAAATCCCCAATCCAAGCTGGCCTTCCCTGACCTATATCACTCATAATGATCAATTGAAACTAATAACATACCAATCCATGAAATAATCAATGTTCCTAAGTAAACCCTCTAACATATCCCTCAACATGAACCTCTTTTTGAACCCTAACAAGACCCCATACCTTCAAAGGTACCCCTCTAGAGATGGTAATGAAGGAGGATAGATAATGACCTCGAATTACAACCATTAGTAAGGCCAATTTTAGAAATTATCATTGAGGGTATAAAAATATAAAAAAAATTGGAGGAATTAATGTATATTATAATATAATTGAGTGAAAGGATAAATCATTTGAAAGAAATTAATTGCCATAATTTTGAAAATAATCTGAAATAATCTAACAATGAATGTAAAATGTAATGAGGTACAGATAACAGTCTCTAAATAAATAAAAATAATAAAATATAAGGTAGATAAATGGAAACTGCTTTAGGTTCCAATCAAGTAATGTCTATCGTGGATTATATAATCCCCCTAAAAACCTGAATAAAATATTTATATATAGGGTGAGAATACATGTATACCCAATAGGGGTATTAAATTCACTCATGAACATGTGAAAATAGAATACTAATTCACATGTGAGCATACAGAAGAACAAACAACACCTAAATGTGTCGTCTATCTAATCCCATTATCTAAAAATCATTATGACCATGTAATTCAAGCCATGTATAATAAAATAATATGAATCATATCAATAAATCATACCATGCACTACTTTCATACAAGGTTACTGCTCTACCACACCAACATTATAAGTCTTGGAACTTCCATCCCCTTCATATCACATCAAAATATGATACGAACCCCACATACAACTATACGTCACATTACATATTTCTCAAATACAAATATTTTATCACATAAAACCTCTCCCTAGGACATATTAGCCATCACACCACATCCATTACTATAACAATAGGGTATTGTAGACCTGAAGGACACTGACATCATTCCCTCATCCTACCATGAATGACCCCATCCATAATAAATCTCATCACATATTATCACAACGCATCTCTATCCATAGGCACTGGGGACACCACACTACATCACATAATTACAGTTTTCTTTTGAATTTTTACCATCACATCCCATTCATGTGAAAATTACTTGGGGGAGATTGTGTGTGTGAAAAAAGGGGTAGCTACCCATCCATCCTTTTAACCTATATGTTATGAATAAAACCTACCAAATATACATATGGATGTAATTTTATGGTTATTGAAGTAGCTGGGTTGTATATAGAAAATTTCAGGGAATATACATTGTATATATATATAGCCACGCAAAAGTACAACCTATGGTGATATATGAAATAATTATCCATACCAAAACATCACTACCAAATCTCACAACAACAACACTTTCTATACCACCACAAAATGAAAAACCCTACAAAACATTCCACATGTTTTATTACACATTTCCCCGTCTTTATCAAAGAATAAATTTTCAATATTTCTCATATACAATCTATCCTATTTTTTACTTCATTCATTTCATTATTTCTCCAAATTATTTCAAATTATAAATCATCCATTTAATCCATAGTTCCATTTAAATTTATTCATTACCCATTTTACGCATAAACAGAACTATGTTTTTATGTTTCAAATAATTGATTACAAATTTTATTACTACACTATAAATTATCATAAAAAAACAATAGAAAAACAAAAAACACATCACCCCCATAATTCCTTCAAGACTCACAACATTATCATTCAAATACATATCAATATTCTCCTTAATAAAATTCCATCACAACCAATTTTCCACCATGACAACCCTATATTATGTCCACACAACTAATCACATAACTATCCAACATCAAAATTGTACCTTAACTCCCCAAAAAATGATCAAAATAAATAAATCCACCCCACATAAAAAATATAGATCACATAAAAGTTCACAACACAAAAAACCACTTTTCATATAAGCATGGAGATGTTAATCAATTTCAAATAATCATTTTAGGATCATTATCACAAAACCATGAATCTCCTTGGTAATCAATTTCATTAATTATATATAAATGGTAATATAATTAAATTTATAGTTCTATCAAAAAACAGTCCAAAAAAGGATCCATAACACATTTGTATCACTATAAAAAAATCCTAAAATGGAAGTAATAACTAGTGGGGAATTTTTCCCATTAAATCATGATATCAATAATAAAATTAAATATTTAAAACATGATATTCTAAAACTATCCCAAAAATTTCAAATAACCATTTCATTATAATTAGTATCTCTGAGAAAACATAATATTCTTACATAAATAAGAGTGAAACACCTCCCTCATGATACATTAGATGTGAAATAATGGGTCACCTACCTCAAATGGGGATTTTTAGTCCACTTAAAATGATAGACTAATAGAAATACCTCCTTCATAAATCAAAATGATGAAAACATTACCATCATCTAAAAAATTGACCACATCATTATCTCGTAGAATAAAAAAAACATAAATATGTATTTATCATTAAATTGTTTTTACATTTTTTTATAATCATGAATAATATATGGAGTGAATAATATAGGGAAGGATGGGAACATAACTTGAGACACCAATGATTAATTTCTATGGTAGTAGGTTAAAATACACTAATTAGGGACTAAAATTTATCCTTGGGATAAACATTTTTCTCCCAAAAACTTGATAATAGTTTGAAGAATGATTGAGCTCATTGATAATTATGAATTTATACCCAATCTAAAAACATAAGACAATAGAACAACCACCCAGACCACGCTGCATCCATTTTTAAAACTGAAGGAACTATGGAATATGTATCCTCATCATGAAATAACAAAACTATTAAAACATTCTAAATATATTTCTATTTATTCTAATGCCACATATTTTATAAAAAAGGGGTGACCACCTATTACCAATTCCAATACACACCAGATCCCTTTGAACTAAGAAATGGTTTTTCCATGGCCTTATGTCCATGGCATAGATAAACTGGATTTAGAAGTAGAAACTAATTCCACCAAATCCTCCCCCAAGTATTAGACCATTTATCTATACTATATCTATCAAATGATTAGAATAGGTTATGTTATTGCCAATTCTCTAAGACATAGCTACCCCTTAATTTTCAGATGCTTTATGAAAACATACATCCTCCTATTACACAACTAACAACCCTCCTATAATGAATTTTCCACCTCTATGATGCATCCATTATCACTACAATGTATCTACATCTTTACCTATACTTCCCAGTCTTCTCTTCCTTCTCTCCCAATCTCCTCCTTACATCCCACAATCACTACCATAATAAGATTCTAATAATGAAATGGGCTTGGGGTCATGGATGTTACATATAAATAGATATTTAGTATCATTTGTCTCATATATAGATATATAAATATTTTATTCAATATGGTATCATACATATAGATCTTTTTATGTTGAGTAATAATTTAGTGGACCCACAAACTATGGGAATATGAAGGGATTTTTTAAACCTATTTATGTATGTCTTAAATGTCATTTTCAAAATTTAAACATTAATGGGACCTCAATATAAGCACTTCTAACGTCAAATATATATTTTCACTATATGATATTTAATCATATGTATGATTAAAACTTCATCATTTTAAAACATCCTAGGAAAATAGATATTAATTTCCATAACAATATAAGGTCATATTTAATCTATTAATTAACAATTGGTGTTATATACATATTGAAACAAGGGACAATTTTTTAAATCACCTATTTTAATATATGTTTGAGGATATTATAGATTGGATATATTGATAATTTAAAAATAACTTGACTAAAAAGGAGACATAAGTATATAATGGTGTATTAAGATATATAAATAACTAAGGAATCTGTACTAACATATACATGATGATCATAATAATAATAAGAGTTACATGTTTCGGGAAGTACCAATAACTTTATATATTCAACATTGATTTAAAATTATTATATATTGTATCAATTTGAGAGAGACAATGAATTATTAATATTTTTTCATGATAAATTCAAGATTGTTTTTAGAAATATTGAATTTATATATTTTGTAATTCAATGGGATTCATAATTATTTTCATTTAAAAAAATCATAGATTTATAGATTTAGTTTATTAAGGAAAATAATAATTAATTCACTTATAAATAATTGGGGGAGAGTTTAGTTTTATTTATAATGGGGAACTCATTTACTATTATTTATAAAGATAATCTGTTAGAAAATAATTTGTTGGATGGTTCATTTAATTTTCCATCAACACGTTCCGACAATAATATGATCACCCAACTTCAAAAAATGCGGACAAACATTCCATTTTTATTTTTGTTTTAGGGAATAATTATTAGTATATCCTTTATTTTTTAAAATTGATAGACAAGGTCGAACCAATTATGTCTAAGAGACAACTGAGTTCATTGATTGTTCCAAATTAATTTAATAATATTCTATGGTTTGAATGATTGATATAATCATAAAATAACTAAGAAAAAATTAATTCATTTTTTTTGTGTGACTTGGGAAACTTATTCATTTGGGTGTAGAAAAGAAACTACAACTAGTTATGAAAATCTATCTTTATCAAGAAAATGGGTCTACCTATTCAAAAAATTGATATAATATCTGAGTTCGAACTTCCATTCTATTAAAAATGTTTCATCGTTAACAAGGAAAATATTTTCTATTAAATTAAAATCACTTTAAAATGTGTAATTTCAATATAGACTTCCACATCTGTCAAAACATTATTTATGTGTGAAAAATAAAATTAATTTCAATAATTTCATTCTTATAAATCCTTTTTAGGGTTTAATATCCAATTAATACTTATATATACTTATAATACCACATTATATACTATATAGAATTCAAGGGAATCCAATATTACTTGCAATATAGTTTGGGTGAATATATTCTTAATAATAGTGACATTAAATTATAACACATTAGGATACATATAATGCAATATTATCAATCTAGTACTTATCTATAATCCCATTTCCCTAATATAAATATGATGATTCTATGCATTAATTGCGTAAAAAATTCCCTTTAACCCTCTAATTATATATATATATAATATAAATTCATATATATATATATATATTATAAATAAAATTAAAAAGGTAATTATTTCAATTTAATTTATAAAATATTTAAAAATATACATCTTATAAAATCAGAACTGATATATTTAGTCCCAAAATCAATTTATTATATAACATCAAACAGAATATTCTATTTTTAGTTAAAAATTAGTATAATAGTTAATGATATTATAAATTATTATAGTTGTACAAATTTATATTATTACATTAGAAAACATTTACTTCCAAATATCTTAGATATAACATTAAACTTATAAAAATAATAATAGATTAATATTTACGAAAAATTATAAAACCTTCATTAATATCTTAGTGGTAAGAACTCTGTAATCCTACATGAAATGGGGGTTCAAAACCCATTGGGAACAGGTACTGTATCAGTACTGTAGAGTACTATTGCAATAGTGGGCACTATATCAGAGGAAGGTCACTATAGCGGTGGCAAGGGCACTGGAACAGCGGTAGGAACTGTGAGGTACTGTTGCAGGTGGGTACTATAGCAGTACTATTCACAGAATGGGCCTCGGGCCAAAAATTTGGCCCTACGGGCCATGTAATGGGCTAAATGCCCACTGGACCTTCAGGATATATAATGGGTCTACCTATACCAAGTAACAAGAAGTATTTTCTTTGCTTTAATAATAAATGAGGCTTCGGCCCCAACCATTTAAAAAAATTATTCAAAGAATTTAATAATTTTTTAATAATCTAACTAAAAATACTTGTATAAATATTTTTTAAAAAATCCAATAATTCAAAAATATTATATCTAAATAATATCAGAATAATAGTTTTCCCCATGATGTTAAAATTTTAAAAAAAGATCTTGAAAATAAAATAATGGTGATAAAAATTATTTTTAGGGTCACTACATTTTTTATTGGGTGTGGAGTATCAATTTCTAGAAGATATTTTGTGATTATTTCAAGTTATTTTTTATGTGTATTCATAAGATCTAATGGGATAAACTATAATATTTCTGATAGAGTTCGATATTTAATTTAATATTACTGCTGACTTATTTTAATATTCTCATTTCAAATGAAACCTACTATAATTTATGATTTAAAATATTATATTTGGGATCACCATTAGAAGAGTTTAAAATATCATAATATATAGTTTAATTTTAAATATAATTTTTTCACATGATGTTAGATATTAGATTGTGGTTAATCATTTCTAATACTTTGTAGAACATGTTTATTTTGATAAATTATTTCAGTTTTTATATCAAATTTGAGATGTTAGTGATATCTATTAAATATAGAATAACATTATTTATATCATTATATTACTTCTTAGAATGTGTAAATCTCAATAATGGCCTTCTTATTCCATTATTTGTAGTATAAATTTATGATGGTGTAATTTGTTCTCATAAACACACCATGGATGTTTTTGTCTTTGTGGGTTCCATTTCATGAGGAAAATTATATTGAAAATTATTTTTTAAGGAATAAAATATTCATAATGAAATTTATTCTTATATTTCCCCAAATAATATAAAGGATATGTAAAATCATCTTAAATTTTAGGGAGATTATCAAATATTTATATCTATCTATTATTTAGTTATGAATCAATTTTCTTAATTTCCCACAAATGATTAGTTAAATTTTTAGTTACAAAAATATACAGAATTATTTAGTTGATTTATGTTGATGATAAATTGTATCCATGTTCTATATTTTAATAAAGTAGGATTTTCAAATAATATATATTGCATCAACTCACATCCATTATTAGTATTCTTTTAGATTAATGATTGAAACCCCATTGGCTATGGCTATGGATAATTCCACCCTTATCTTTTCAGCCATTACACCTTTGATGTGATATTTAAAACAACTTTTTCTAACATAACCATGTAATAATTTTTTAATGGTAAGAACTTCAATAGTATTTTAAAACTACTTGAGTATATCTTTTATCGTCTCTTGATTTGATGAAACTAATAAATTTAAAAAGTTATATTTTTATGAATGGAGGATTGATTTTTTTTATTTTCAAAATTAGTGGATATTTTCTATTGGAGTTTTCATATATTTTAATATTATTTTAGTTATTTAAATTAGTTTTTATAATTTTCATTTGTTTGTGTATATTAGTTTTTGATATTCAATAGACTACATGTGATTATATTATTGCTTCAAATTATTATTATGTGAGTTTTAGATATTGAACATATATTGTATAATTTTATTAAAGAGTAAATATGTAGTTATTGAAAAAGTACAATATTCCCATGGTCATGGAATAATAACATTTAAGATATTAATATGTTTTAGTAACTATATAACTGTAAATATGGTGAATTCATGTCATAGGTGTACAAAAATATTTATATAAAAATTCTATTTGAATTATTTATAATATTGAAATTTTATGATTTCATGAAGAAGAAGGTAGTTAAAATTAATATACTTTTTGAGTTTTTATTTTTTAAAATAAGAGAAAATATTAATTTTTTATATTTTATTGGCCCTTTAGTTTTCCTCAATATCAATATAATCTTAATAATAAAGTGTGATAAAACTCATATCATGTGAGAGAGAACTATCTTATCATCTTTAAGAATTATATATTTTCACAAAAAAATATTACATTAATTTTTTGATTGAATGTAATAAAGAAGAATCATGTAATCTCTTTAGTTTATAGAAGAGACTGGAAATAATTTTATGGTTATTGATAATACCATTCCTCATTGTATTCACCCAATGTAATTAGTGAATCCCTATTGTTTCATATCTAAAAAAGCACAAAAAGGATTGAGTAAAAAATATTGTTGGAAACCCATTTAAAAATTATATAAGTTTAGTCATTATATTCTAATGTTATTTATATCAATTATGAAGATATTATTATTTGAGAGGATTTGGAATATGATATGTTAAAAAAATTTCTAATGAAATTATAAAAGTGTGTAACACTTACTCAATCCATATTATAAGTTTTACTTATCATCTTTACATATTTACCACTTTTAATATCAAAAATTTATGGAATTATAGTTATATATCAATTATATTTTAATCCATTGTTGGTTGTATGTTTTACCTTTAATTTTGGTTATTAGTTTTTTTATTTCAGATGTACAACCTTAATATATTTAAATTTATAAATTTACATAACATTCACACTATGAAATATCTAGTATAGATGATAAAAAAGGTTCCATATTCTTTTTATATTTTATCATAGTGTTTTTAAATGCATTTGTTATTAGTTTCAAAGCTAATGAAAATTTTTATAGCATGAAAAACGAAAATTTGAAAAAAAAAATAATAGGCATTCATTTAATGTTATATTTGTTATATATCAATAGTCGATTTTAATAATGTAATGTGATATAAAATTTCAAAATAAATATTGTTTTTTCATGAGAAAATAAATTATTGAAAACATATTTTGAAGGAATAAAAATTTAAAAATTAGAGGGAATGGATTGAATATGTACATATGAATATTGATGATATATTTGATGAATTTTCTATATGACTAAAAAAAGTCCATAAATGTTATAATCATTAGTAATATATTTTATAATTTTACTATAACTAAAATGATTTATTTATATTAATTAAATTAAATAATTATTGAGATTCCTTATTGTATAATAATGGCCTCAATGAATTATCTAATTATATGTCACACAGTATAAGATGATAAGAATGAAATATTTTTTAAGGAAATAAGGAAGAATAACCTTAAAAATCGAGATGATACATTTGATGACTATGATATAGAAGAATAAAATAAATAATAATAAAAGAGAATTCTCCCAAAGTAAAATTTATTGAGGAAGGGAAAAGAGAAAAATTATTGAAAAAATCCCTCGAAAATATTTAGTTATGGATTTTTATATTATTCTTCCAATCATTTAAATAAAAAAAATATAAACAAAAAAATGTCTAAATCCTAGATTTTTTCATTCATCATTTGTTCTGGTTCAACTTTTGGATCCTGTTTTTGATCAAGTTTCATGTGTGACAGTATTAAATTTTTAAAAAATCCTTTGTTTAATTTTGATCACGTCATTGTTTATTAGTTTCCCCCAAAAATATTTGGTGAAAATAAGAGTATTTGGGCTTGATAGTAGGTGGGGGATGGTTGGCGCATGGTTTGAGGAAATCATGTTGCTTAGCCTAGGAAACTGTGCAAATTTGGGTTTTTTCTAAGGATTGGAACATAGCTTGCACATGGTTTGTCAAACCATGTGGAAAGTGTGCGGGAAGGTTGTACCTCTTGGAAAACAATATAACAAGGTTGGAACATAGTTTTCCAACCTGTTTGAGCTTCCAATATCATAAAAATTATTTAATTCCAATTCTAAACTCTCATGATTTTAACATATAATCAACCCAATCCTATACCCTCTGGTTCGTGTTACCCCAAAGGGGTTACCTCCATTATTCTATATGTTTATCCCCCTATACCATGTTGTATAGCTATGTGATTTAATCATGTCTGGTGCTATATTTCACATGTTAATCGTCTCTAATCTTCTCAATCTTCCATTTCCATCTATTTTCTCTTGAGTTCTTCTTCTCTATTGGTTATTTAGATTTAAAGATGATATTTCCACTGGTTTATGTTGGGGGATTTGTTTGTTTAAGGTTTCTCTTAGATTTTATTTCTTCTTTGATTCTCTACAAGGTTTTTTTGGGTGTGGGTTGTTGAAGAACTGTTAGATTTAGGTAGGATTCCAATTACACCATTATATTTATGAATTTTTGGTTTCATACTTTTCTCACATTTCATATTTGGTAAATACTAATGTGTCACCATTGTAATATTTGCTTTATTTTATGTGAGTTGTGTTTTATGTTTGTTTTGATGTATGTTCCATTGTTTTGTTATGAGATGCACACTATGTGTCTGGTAAAATTCCCAGTTTTCTTTTGTGAGTGATATTTGATATTTAAATCATGTTTTGGACATGTAAGTTTATTTGTGACATCTAAATGGTGGTTTTTAGTATATCACATGTCTTTATAAATGGTTTTAGTCTAGAAAGTGGTTTTCATTTGGTCTTTTAGAATTGTAATGGCATGTGATGATGATGTGAGGCCCGATTAGCACCTTAATGAAAATGGTTTTGGTTTGCACATGTTGTATGAGTATATAAATTGAATTTTTCTACATGATTATAAAATGTTAAGATATGTGTTTCACACATTTTTAAAAGAGATTTTAATTCCTTAAGAAATTATTCTTGAGGCCCATTTTTCACTTTTGTGAAATTGGTGATAGGGTTATCATGAAAACTTTCCTTGGATAATCTTTTTTCCTTATTTATATTTAATGTATTAGATTTTATTGATGTCAAATAGAAATGATCCATTATTTGAATAGGAGGTACTTCCTTATTGTGAACTCCTTGTGGCTCATTTACATTAACCATAATGGGAGATCCTCAGTGTGGCCTCCTTTGAGATCTATTTTTTGAGGAATGATATTAAACCATAGGGTGGTTTAGGGTGGTTCATGTCATATGAATTATTAAATATAATATATGTTCTTGTGATTGGATTCTTGATTAGCATCATTTGGATCACCCCCTTTATACTATTGACATGGGGACCTGGTATTGCTAGTGAATATTTTGAGAACTATTACATCAGTAGTTAGGATTACGCTCTGACTAGTGGCCCATATAAGGAGATATGATGTACTTATTTCATATTGATATATTATAGTGACCCTATTTCTAGCCACATAGGGTGTTATAAACCATGTAGGTGAAATTTTAAGTCTTTTAGTGATGAATGATTTCTAAAATGAGTCCATATTTATAGTATGTTCTGGATGATTTACTGAGCTCCTAGGTTCTCCAATGTATATTGTAAAATAGGTGTCTATAGTAGATGTTTTAGATACATTGTAGGTTGGATACTTTTGTTTTTTTATTTAAATTTCCCTTATTATGGGATCATGTTAGTTCTTTCATGTGTGATGTATTTCATTGTAAAGTAATTATTTAGTTTTTATTTATTTATGAAAATGGTTTTGTAAATGTTTTACACTATTCCCACTTTTACAAATGAAATTTCATCATTATTCTTTCAAATTTTTATGAGTCCTTCTGAGAATAAAATTTGGGTTTAAGTTATCAATATGGAAATTGACTTTGATTTTCTTTTAAAAAAAAATTTTCAAAATCAAACTTTTATAAATTGTCTTTCAAACCTGAAGATGATGTTTCAATTATTTTAAAGGAAGTGAATTGGAAAACTATTTATTCAGGAATGCCTACTGGGTTTTAATACTCATGCCTATATTTCATTCATATATTAGCTTGTGGTATTGGTTTCAATATGGTTTTGATCGTCATGGGAAATGAATGGTGTTGGTATTATAGAGTGGTCATCAGTGTTATATGGTTGTTGTGGTTTCCAGTTTCAATAAGTGTATTCTATTCAGATTGTTGAATTTTCTAATTTCTAAAATGATTTTTAGTTTGGATATTTATTATTATTCGGTTGGCCTATTTATTTTCCGTTGTTCATTTTATTTGTATTGGGATAAATCATTCCCTTGGTTTCTATGTTGATGTCCAACACTAGTTTCTAGTTTGGAAGGATTGAAAATGCCTCTTGGGAATTGATGTAGATCGTCTAGGGTGACCATTTCATGGTTGACCTAAGTTGGTTCGTGACAAAATGATATCATCGAAGGTTCCCTTGGATGACCTAGCTTTTAGATAACCCTTTATTACTTTCGGATGTCAAGGTACACAAATAATGTTTTTCATAACTTGGGGTATAAGTCTAGGGGAGTGTCTGGCCAATACATTCTAGAGTGAACATTAGCTTACAATCAAAATTTATGACTTGTTTGGTTTCTTTGGTTCTTATGGTTTTTTTTGTGTTTGGGATACCAAAATAGAGTTGGTTCAATGGTCCTAGTCATCTCGTAGGTCTTGGAATACCATATGAAACTGAGGAAATAATCCTAGAATGCTCTCTATAATGGTTTTGATATTGGAATATGGTCTCCAACCATATAGCCAAGTCACCCATTGACACTAGTTCACCCTTGTGAAATTTTTTGAGTCTTCCTTGATTTTGAAAATTGTTTTAGAAAATCCTTGTTTTGGATTTGTGAAAATTCTATTTATAGAGGTACTTTTTTTCCTTGGGAAGATGGAAAATGTATTTCCAAAATTAACATTGAAGAAGAATTTAAAAAATATATATTTATAAAATGACCATTAGGGGTAAAATTGGAAGGGTTTAATGAGATTATATTTTCATCATAAAAACATGGGGTTTCTTGAAACCTATTTTTTGAAACAATAATATTGTTTCAGAAATTTGTTTTAAATTAGATAAAATGTGTCGTAATCAAATGATTTTAATGTAATGTAATAAAATGATTTTTAATGGAACTCACAAGTTTTTTATTCCTAAATAAGAAAAATGAAATTATGTGTCCAATCTAAAAATGGATTTTTAATTTCATAGTTACTGGTATTTTAAATAATGTTTTGTGAAATTTGAAAAGAAGAATTGTATTGAGAGTTTAAAAAAATGGGTGCAATCATTTATTTTGTAAAATGGAAATGTTTTTTTCCGACCTTTGGTATTTCCATGGGTGTTCAAATGGACAGATATTTCTGGAAGATTAGATGAATGATGATATGGGATGATGAGTGTCCAAATTGTAATGAGTTGATGGGTGCCCAAGCTGGCATGAGAATGGTCATGTGTGAGGATCTATGGGATACCATTCATGAGTGTAAAACCCACAATGATATTTTTCTTTAAATAGTGTTTTCAAGAGTAAAATTATTATGTTTGATAGCCAGTCATTGTGTATCTGGTTTTTATATGATTTGGGAATGTTTCTTATATAGTGTTTTGAGTCTAAAAACTCTTATTGATGAGTTGGATTTAACTGATTTCATGGGTGTCTTATTGGTTATTTTTACCCCCGCTAAATTATTGATGGATATTCAAGATGTATCCATGGGTGGTTTACCATTACAATACCATAAAGTTGATTAATCAAAGGATTTACTTTGTGGGTTTTGAAATTTTAATCCACATCTATTTTATGGTCATGTAGACCCTATCAAAGTAGAAGAGTGGATATAGATAATCCAAATCATATTTACTCTCATTTAGTTTCTTGATTCACTAATGTTTATGTTTTCTACCTTTATTCTTGATGATATGACAAGGAAGTCTTGGAAGACTGTATTGCAAAAAATCCTTAGGAAGATCAAGCATATGTTATATTCATGGCTTCATTCATCTGGTGGTATTTCTCTGAGGTAGTGAGGGTGAGAAAGGTAATGGAGATGTGTTGTCTGCACAAAGGTGGTTGATCAGTTTTGCAGTTCCTTTTTCATTTTTAGATATATCACCATAGATTTTTGAATTTTTTAGGATGGTTCTCTAATGGCTTGACATTTTGATATTGGGAATTGTCCTGTTGTTTAGTTTAAGGTGTCAAAGTTTAGTTTAACCTCTTTTCCAACATTGTGAGGAAATATGATCTTTTTGAGGATATTCTAGTGGGAGTTCTTGAGTGATGCATAATTCCTTCAATCTCTGGAAGTGGTAAAAGAGTTTACAATAATGAGATCAATGATCATCCTAAAGAGTTTGGTGATGTATTTGGAATTAAAAGACCTATTGATCATTCTTTTAGTTCTTATCAGCACATGATCATAGTCTGTCACTGGTGTAGAAATACATATCATAATAATTCATGCTTTTAATTTTATTTGAATACCTTTCATGCCTATAGTTTCATAGGACATATGAAATGGTTCTATCATGGTTATTCCAGGACGAGGTGTGAATCAAATTTATTGGAGTAGAGTTTTGTTAGGGTCTTAGTTTAAATCCCCTTCTATGTATTCATTTTTTCTTTTAATGGGTTTTTTCAGTTATTTTTTAGTTTTGTGACCTATTTATATTGTGAAAATGGATGTTATGGATTTCATGAGACCTTTTGTTTCAATAGAATCATTTTTTTATATTATATGTTTTTAATTATTTCTATTTTCATTGGAGGTGTGCCACATTGGGAGTCTTGTTTTTTGGTTTCCTTATTTGATGTGGAAAGAGGATATGGAATGTGCATATTCTGATTTCCTATTCCTATGGAATGAAGATGTTATAATAGGGGATCTTCATCTCCATACTATGAGGCAATGGATGCTTGAAACATCAGGTCTATAGCGACAAACCCTGAAGTGAATCAAACATGTAGTTAAGAATCCTAGGGGTTTAGAGGAAATTTTCCTAGATTTTGTCTTCACTGTGGGAATGGAGAAAGTTTATATTTCTCCATTTTAGATTATTCATCTTGAATGGTATCTTTTTCACGAAATGATTTCTAAAGACATAATTTCCTTATTGTTATCCTTGTTTATTGAACAGTTCCTCATTTGTTATAAGGTGTGGTGGTTTTTTCTTGGAATTCTAGTGGTGTTCCTTTTTGGATGTGGTCCATCAATTGGTTACCCATATATAGTTATCCTTCGTGATTTGATTTTGGTTTTAGCCCATTTCATGGGTAGATGTTTTCCTCATCGTTTTCATTATTCTTATGGTGGAGGTTTGTTGGACTGTGTTGAGAGTTTTAGGTTGGCCCATATCGAGTTTCTTATTTAAATCTATGAATTTTGGTTCTTAAATTGTGGGGAGACACACTAGGTGTCGAGTTTTTGTTTCTTCTAATTTTTATTGAATCTATTTTGGTTCAAATGGTGGAGAGTTTATTTGGGACTCCCATGTTAATAATCCGATATAGTTGTTGGTGTTTTCTTCACAATGCATGGGTTTGTTTAATGTTATCTATATCTGATCTGATCTCTAATTAGGGAAAACATTTGGATTTTGGATCATATCCAATGGATCCATCTATGGATGGGTTTTAGGTTGATTTTTATATTGTTTCATGAGAAGTGGTATGAGTTTCATTTGGATGGTGTTCATTATTTGATAGGTTGGATCATGTATTGGGGAAATCCTTTTTTGCTTGATTGATCAACTAGAATGTTTAATGTCTTTCTGGGGGTAGAAAGTGTTTTATGAGGATAATGTTCACACCTAGATTTTTTGTTTAATTATTTGTTCAATTTTAGCTTTTGGCTCTTAGTTTTGATTGGTTTTGGGTGTTATAGTTTTATATTTTGAGATAATCCTTTTTTTATTTTTTATCATGAGGTTATTTCTTATTTTCCCCAATGATTTTTTGGTGAAAAGTCTACTTTTATGCCAAATAGAAAGTGGTGAATGGTTATAAGAAACTATGTTGCATAGTTTAGGAAATCTTGTGGCTTTGTGTTGGTGTATCAGGCTTGGTACATGACATACACAATTTTTTTTACAAACCATACAACTTTCATCTAGGAAGGATTTATCTCATATAATAACCATATCTCATGGTTAGCGCATGTGTTTCCAAACCATGTATCCAAACCATGTGAGCTTCCCATATCATTGAAATTAAAAAATTATTATTCTATCCTCTTTGGATTTTAACCCAAAATTACCCTATATATCATCTCCTTAGTTCATGAGTGTAAAACCCCAATTCTAAATTAAGTAACACATTATTTATTCTTTTTAAGTTTTTAAATTATATAGGTGATGTTTTGGAGAGTTTAGATAACTTTTTAATTTTGGGGGATTTACTACAGGTGCATGGTTGGTGCATGGTTTGGGAAAACTATGAAACACTTATAAGAAACCATGCGTAGCAATACATAGAGTAAAGGGAAGGTTCATAGGCAGCATATGGGTAGTGCGTGGTTTTACCAAACTATGATACATGGGGAAATGCTAAGATAGTGATCTTTTGTAATGTTAAGGAATGATTTAGTAACTATGTGAGATAAATATACAAGATTCATCCTTGAGGAAGTGGTTGTTGCATAGTTAGCACATAGTTTTCCTATCCTTCTCACTAAACCATTTATGGAAAAAAGACTAAACCTTAAAAAAGTGTATATAGGACAAATTAATGTTTTAATGCCATATGTTTTTCACAAAATGTCCCTAACTCAGGATGTTTCCCTCTCAATGGATGAAAAACCTCTCCTTATTGATTTAGAAGCAATCATGAGGCTTCTCTGGTTATTCAAATATGGATTCAGGGGTAACTCGTCATTATAGGTAGTTCTTGATGGGTTTCTAAGATATACTTTTCTATCTCTATTAGTTTCACATGTCTACATTTGTTGTGGTTATATCTATGATAGTTGATGCAAGATATGATTATATTTGGATTTGTTTATTAAAGGGTAAGATATATAAGGCAGGATCATATAGATTTAACAAGGTTTAATTGATGTTTTTTGTGCTATTTTTTATTTTTTCCAATTACCCAAGGTTGTTGGATTCTATCACACTTGAGTTTTTATTTTTCCTTGGTTCCGGCCTGGGTCGGGGTTCATGTGAGACCATGTTTAAATTTCTTTTAGAGTTGACTTAAAAATGCATGTGTTGGGGCTTCGTAGCATCAGGCGCACGAGAAGAGTATGATCTGGAGATCTTGCAGTTATCACCAGACACTTGCAAGATCACTTTTGGATTGGACAAAACTCAACGCACGGTTCGCACATGGCCACTTGAGCCACACGCGGACTGTGCGGTTGCCCAACATTCAAATAAATGAAATGAATAAAATAAAATTGAGATGAGAAAAAAAATTAGAAATATAAGGAAAGAAACTGAAGAATTGTAATTTTAAGAATAATATTATTATGTTTTTAGGTCTCGTTATCATCATTGTTAACATTTTATTACTATTATAAATGTTACTATAGATAATATAATTAAAATGAATATTAATTATTGTAGCAATTAAGAATTATTATTATTATTATTATTAATTCTATTATTATTTTTATTAAATTATTTATGTTGTGGTCATAAAATTTTTAACATCATTAATACTATTATTATTTCTATTATTACATATCATTTATGTTTATTTTTGGGTTAGTTTAAGTTTTATTTTTTTATTTTTTTTTCTTTCTTCTATCTTTCTCCCTCCTTCCTTCTCCCCCCTTTGGTGTCGCTCTATATCCCCCTTCTTCTCTAGTTTTGTACTTCACATGCTCCTCTTAAACCTAGCAGCCACCCTCCCCTTTCTTGCCTCTCCTTCAACGAACTGAGTCGGCGCACCTCCTCCCATTCAGCAAGCAGTGCACACCACCACGGTCCATTCCTTGTGTTGCCTCACACTGCCTCGCACCCTCCATCTCGCACCACTCCCCACAGCCGCTTTCCACCTACCCTTCTCAGTTGAAGCATCTGGCAGACCCCACACCAAGCCCTTCGCCCTTCTTGCTCATCGGCCCGACTACCACCAAGCCACATCGCCACCTCATCAACCTTCCCTCTTCACCATTCTAGTTTTCCTCACATCGCCCCCCCGGACCAGCACGCCCTACATCCCTCCATCATGGAATCCCTCCGACAGTGCCTCTAGCACCCCAGTAGGCTTCCTGTGGTCTACCAAATTGCACCTGTAACACCATTTTTGCAACACCCCTTTCTGGTAATTCTCCAACCAGTTCCACTCACCTCTAGGTAAACCCTCCTCCTTCAATTTTGGGTTTTGAATCATATTCATTGGGGTTTTGAATTTGCGTTTGGTTTTTTATAGTGTATATGATTTGATTATTGGGTTTTAGGGTTTATTTTGATCACCGTGCGGTGTGGTTGTGCGGTGATTTGGGTTATACACAAATTTTTTGGAATTTCGACACCAAAGGTAGCCGGTTCCATGCCCAACCATTATTTGGTGTTTTATCTTGCTTGTTTAATCAATTCAGTATGTTATTTTATTAATCTACTTTGTGCGAATATGGTTTTTCTTGATATATAAATATGATTCCTAAGTGTTTAGTAATGTGTTTATGTGATATGAATGTTTTGATTTTATGAAAACTTTTTTTGATCCACTCTTACTGTTTTCTAAACTGTGTTGTTAATTTATTATGGTGCGCAAGAGCTGAAATTCTATTTTGACATGTAAGTGGTGTGAGTTTCACCTCAAAAGGGGTTTTTGGGTGGTCTTTTGTGTTCAAAGTCTTGAGATACTATTCGGAGTCACTTGAAAATTTTTTTAAGTGGTTTATTAAATTATATAAAGTTTGCACACCATGTGTAGGAAAATTTTTTAGTGTGAGTTTAATTTTAAATAGGTGAGTTGGAGTATTCATTTTTAGTGAATATTCATTATGTATCATGGAAATTTTTTGTTAATTATGTAAATGATTTATTAAGTTGGGAGTGTGATGAAAATTTAGCATTGTGATATTTTTTCCTTGAAAGATGTAATTTTAATGTGTTGTGCTTAGTTTAAATTATTTTATGGGAAGTAAAATTTTTTTAGTTGGGTTTGAATCCTTTGGTAGTTATTGGATTACCTTGCATCACTGTAGGGGGTTTTGTTCATCGCGGTGTGGGTTTTGGTCATCAGTGACAAAGACCTATAGGTATATAAATGGATAAGCATGTATATATGTATATCCTACTTGCACATATTCCCTCATGGCGTGGGGAATATGAAATTGGGATAAAGGGTGTATATATGTGTGAAAATGTATATGCGTATAACTGAAGCGGTTTCAGGTTTCCATCTTCAAGAGCAGATTCTTTTAGTTATAAAGCGTCAACAACTGAGTGGACGGCTTGGTTCCACCTTGAGGTAGGTCCCCCATAGCACTCGCCTTTAAATTCATAATTTATTAATTGCTTAATATTTTTTTAATTTTAATAAATGGTAAATAATCAAGATAATTAATTTTCAAATGATTATTTGGTGTAAAAAGAACCGTTTATTTTATACACAACGCTTGAAATATTTTATTGGTGAACGGACACCCCATAGTGAAAGAATGCCAGTTTTTCCTTTAAACATAATTCATGGAATATCATGTGTAGTTCTAGTTTATTGATAAATGATTTATTTTTAATCTTGAACAAGTGTTTTGGTTCTCTTGAGAAATGAGGATTTTTGTTAAAATTGGTGAAGGCCCGTTTGGCACTTTAATAAAATAAATTATTTTGGAAAAAACTCTTTGGGGTGACTCAGGGGTGATATTTGGTGTAAATTGACTGCATGATTTGTGTGTGATGTTTTTGCTACATGATTGACTTTGTTGACTCACCCCTTTCATTTTTATTATACGTGTTTGCATGGGAACCTGACATAGTAAGTGAATCTTCTGAGAACGATTGCTGCACTAGTTTAGATTATGCACTGGAAAGTGGCCCTTAGTATGGATTATACTCTGTTAGGGGATTGGGCCCCTCAGCTATGCCATGTAGGGAAACACCAGGCATTGTGGAATTATGATGTCATCGAGAGTAGTAATTCCTTCAGGATGAGCCACATGTATGGTACAATCATGATTGTTAACGAGCTCTTATGTTCGACCCTTGTTTTCTTTACTGTTAATTTTTATGTGGAAAATGATTGAGAGGTCCAGTTCGGTTATTGGCCCCTATGGGCCACTTCTTTTCCATTTCCCTTAGTGTGTGTTCTATTTTGTGTGCGGTTTTTCATTTGACTAACAACTAAAATTTTAATTTCTAAATTCTTTACAGAAATGTTTTAAAATGAAATACACTTGTTCCTTTCAAACATTAAAATTGTTTTTAAATTAAAAAGGGAAATGGAATGTTACTTGTCTTAGAAATAGAAGTATGTGTGTGGAAACCCATAATTTTTATAATTTAGTTCAAACCTGGAATTAGTAAATTTCTTTATTTAAACTTAGTGCATTAGGAATAGTTTTATGGGCATGCCTACTGATATTTAATACCCATTTCTATAGTGTTTTCTTGTTTTTTAGTATTGTTGCAGGTTTGACATCAGCTTACTCGTCGTGGGTGAGAGTTGGTTGTGGACTGGTGAGTGACTCTCGGAGTCATGGGGAGTTTTTGTCGTGGTCAGGTTAGTTTTCTTTTTTTGGTTGTTCTTCCTTTTTTGTGTCATTTATTTTCCTTGCGTTGTTCTACTTTTTCCACTGCATTATTTATTTTCACTAGGAGAAATCATTCCCAATTGTTATTTATTAATGACCTGGTGCTTGTCGCCAACCCGATAGGATCGGGAACGCCTCTCAGGACATGTTGTGGACTGGATCGAGTGACCGGTTCAAGGTCTACCCAGGTTGGTTCATGAAAAATGGTATTAGAGAAGCCCTTTTTATTTGGGGTGTCAGGTAGCTTCGTGATTAGGTGTGTCGAGAATCAAGAGGTAGGTGAGGGAAGGATGTCATGAACCTTTTCCCGTCCCGAGACTCGAGTTGCCAAGGGTACTTCGGGATTTGAATTTTCTTCTTTGGCTTAGTCTGTGTGGATGAGGGATGACCAAGGAAGTGAGCCAGTGTTACATGGTAGACTTTCATGGACTAGCGACCCTTGTACAACACGAGTGCATGGTTCAAGATACTTCTTGTGGTGGATGCTCGCTCGGAGCATGGTCTTATAAGCCATGTTACTAGGTTGGCATAGCCACTAGTCCCTTATTTTTGGAAGTTTTTATGTGAGTTATGTTTGGGATTAGTTTTTACTGACTTGAGTGGATTTCAAAAAGGGAAATGGTTTATATGAAAAGGTGTTTTCAAATGGGGAAAGTGGTTTTGAAATGGAAATTGTCTTCTTTAAGGAATTTTTTGTTTCAAAAAAAGGAGGTGTTTTGGAAGTTGTATTGGGATCTCAGTAACACTTTTTGGGATGTGAATTGAATTTTTTTTGGAATTTGTAAATGTATTGATTTAATGATAAGTGCCATTTTCAAATTAGTTGGGAATTTGTGCTTTATGCTGAATTATCTGTTTTGAAAATGAGAAGTGTCTTGAATTGATCTATGGTATTCCTATGAGTGATCATGTATATAGAGGTTAACATGTGGAATAGGGATGATTGGTGATATGTGCGGATGTGTGCTTGATCTAGTACAATGGTGTATGTATATGTGAGACTTCATGGGATACCAATGGTGGGTACCTAAGTTTTTTTGTTTTCTGAAAAATTGTTTTCAATAAGGTAATTTAAATATTTTGAAAGGTAAGCAATTGTTTAGTGTTCTTTTCTCATGTTTTTAATTCCTTTTTGTGGGATCTTGGCTTTGAAATATTGAATTGTGCTTGGAATAGTGGTTTGATTTTGATCTTTAGTTTGTGATTGAGTTGTGTAATTTTGATTTATGATTAATTTTGATTCGGATTTGTGCCTCTTGTTTTTTAGTATGCTTCTCAGAAAGGTCTTAGAGGTCTCTAGTGAGTCTCTTCTAGTTGTTGGTTCAACCCAGACTCTTAGCGGAGTGGTGGAATTGAATTATTTTCGGTTATTGTCCATCTTCTGTGGTGATCGTGATCTATCGAAGGTGGCAGAATGTCTTGGTGAAATTATTGGAGTTTTTGGGTTATTGAAAACTCCCAAATATATGGGAGTCTGTGCTGGTTAGAGTTCATTGTGGGTTTAACTTTGGATTGGTGTGCGAGAAAATCCCAGTGTCGTTGTATGATGTGGTGTCTTTGTAGGTGTTTAAGACCACTTATGTCTGATGGTTTATACCTAAGGACGTGAAAGCGAGAAATGTGGAAGAGCTCGTGAGTGTCCAGTGAGGCCAACGGATAGTGAAGTCTTATGTCAGGCATTTCAAGGGGTTAATTCTCTTCTCTATAGAGGTTTCATTGTGAAATCAGTTAAGTTTTCTCTTGTGTGGGGTCTGGTGTAGCCGGTTTGGGTACTTTAAGTCTCTTTATCATCATCCTTCGAATACTTGCCCTCTGTGTAGCCATTTGGGAAACATAGAGAGGTTCTGATAGTGGCATTGTCAGAAAGAGTCTCGACCGAAGGATGTTAGATCTTGATTGTGGGGAAACAGATGCTTCAAGACATCAAAGCTCTAGCCACAGGTCTCAGAGTGAATCTTTTCATGCAGTCAGGAATCGTTTGGTGTGGGGCACCTTGGTCTAACTTTTGTCTTCAGTACTAAAATAGGGATGATTTGTATTCCTCTATTGTTGTTTCCTTGTCTTTGAAGGTTCTATTTTTCTTTAAGAAGTGCAGAGGTACCTTTTCTTTTTTTGTGGTCTTTATTCTCTGAAAACCCCACCTTGGTTGTAAAAAGGCACGGTGATCTTGTTTTCTCATAATCCCAGTAGTCGTGCCTCCTCAAATAGGAGCTTCGAAGTTCGTCTCTTTATGGATGTGATTCTCAAGATGATTATCTCTCTTGTGTGGCTAGCTCCATTAGTGACCCATTCTTGTTTTAGGATATTCTCATTTTGGAGACACGTGCATCTTGAGAAATAATGAATAGGGGTTTGGTCCACTATTCGGTTTGGGGTCTTTCGTCGATGACCCCATCTAGTGGGGGTCTGATTTATGAGGAGAGTTTATGGTTCAGTTTGTGCTGGGTTTCTCATGTTGGTCAATGCTAATTGGCTTAAGATGGTCAGTTCTTAAATGTTGGGGGACCCACAATGAATCTTGTCATGCCTTCTTCGAGGTTTGGACTATGTGTCGGTTTCCTCTCGGATCGAGTTAGCTGTTCTAGATTTGGCCCGTGCTAGGAGTCTCAATGTTGGTTGTTCTAGTTGGGTTCTTTTGGTGGGGAGAACCCTCATCATTTATTGATGGTTATTCTCTGTTCAGTTTCCCTTAGAGTTGGTTGGGTGTGACTAATGGAGTGAAAAGTCACACCGAGTTCGTGTTTTTGTTGTCCTTGTTCTATTTCGAACTCGAGTTTTTTCATTCATTTGGATTGGTGACTTTCTGGGGGCAGAAAGTTATTTTGGTGGGTAGAATCATCACACCCGTGTTTTTATTTTTCTATGGTTTTGGCTTGGGTTGGGGTTTGGGTGAGACCCTGTTTAAATTTATTTTACCATTTACTTAAAAATGATTGTGTTGGGGCTTGGCGGCATCAGGCTCATGAGAAGATTACGGTCTAGAGATCGTGTGTTTATGAACAAACACTCGCATGATCACTTTTGGATTAGACAAAACACAATGCACGGTTCACACACGGCCACTTGAGCCATACGTGGACTATGTGGTTACCCAACATTCAAATAAATGAAATGGATAAAATAAAAAAGAGATGAGAAAAAGAATTTTAGAAATTTAAGTAAAGAAACTGAAGTGTTGTAATTTTAATAATATTATTATTATGGTTGCAGGTCTTGTTATCATCATTACTAAAATTTTAATACTATTATAAATGTTACTATATATAATATAATTAAAATGAATATTAATAAGTGTAGAAATTAATAATTATTATTATTATTATTAATTATATTATTATTTTTATTAATTTATTTATGTTGTGGTCACAAAAATTTTAACATCATTAATACTATTATTATTTCTATTATTACTTATCATTTAAGTTTATTTTTGGGTTAGTTTATGTTTTATTTTATTTCTTTTATTTTAATTTTTTTTCTTTCTATCCTTCTCCCTCCTTCCTTCTCCCACCTAGGCATTGTGTTGTAGCCCACTTCTTCCCTAGTTTTGTGCTTCTCACCCTCCTCCTAACCCTAGTAGCCACCCTCCCCTTGCTTGCCTCTCCTTTGGTGAACCGAGTCGGCGCACCTCTTCCCGTCCAGCAAGCATCGCACTGTAGAGACCCAAATCTTGATGTACATGAACATTACATTACTTTTGCAGAATACTTAATACATAACAAAAACAAACACACAAGGACCGTAATAGTTTAGTGTCTTTGTAAACTCGGAAAAATAATCTTCTAATCATGATGAAATATCATCAACATCTCCCATAAAGATCGTTCCCTTTTGATTTCTTACCTAAAACCTTTCTTTATATCCTGGGGAAAAGAAAACATATAAAGGGTGAGCTGAAATTCTCAGTAAGGGTAAGCATGGAGAAAATAAAACAAACCACATACATTTGAACTTAAAAACATGAACATAATGTTTAAACATCGAACTCAGGAGTAATGACATAAAACATGGTTTTACGTAAGGAACAGATCATAATGGAACATAAATCATGATAAAATAGAATGGGAATAAAACATGTAATTTTGGAAACCATTAAGCACATGTTATGATTTCCATAGTAGCCAAGGGATTACTTCCAATACCATCTTAGTGGACAAAGTCCCTTTTTGAATCGAGTTCACTCCCCATTTCTGTCCTGTAACACTGAACCGGATTAACTTACCATTCCATCCATTTCTATCTCATAGGATATAAATCTTTATCCAATTCATTGGAGGGATATATAAGTCCCACCCATCTCATAATGAAATCATTCTTACTTGTGCCCCAAAATATACATAAATCATTCATCATAACACAATGAATAAAATCGGTTTCATAAACATCATCCAATCATAACATAATCCATATAAAACAAATGGATGTCATTTAATCATAAAAAAGTGAAACCATGTAAATTATAGAGATGTTATACATGAAACCTACACATATGAAATAATGTCATCTTAGATGGAAAATGGTTTTGATAAAACACTTGAAATGAATTCTTGAGGAAAATATCCTTTTTTATTCAAAATCATTTTCTTTTCACAAAATGCCATGAAATTTTAAAAGAAATTGATTTTTTTGAAAATATTCATGAAATCTTGTAGAGTAAACTTCATTAAGAAAAGTCGTTATGACACCGTAAAAATCTGTTCATGCCGTATAAGTTAGAAACATTCTTCTTGTACTTTTTCCGGAAAATTCAAAAAGTACCTCGTATGGTAAACAAAAAAAAATATTCCTTACATACCATGTAGTAAAAGTCAAAAAATGGGTAAAAAGGACTTTAAATATACATGAAAACATTTTTATAAAACTTTTACATGGATGATAAATATAATCCCAGTAAATACTTACGTATATGAAATCTCGGATAGAAAACAATTGAGATTGCAACATTATCCCTTAACTTAGGTCTGATATGCTTCGTACGTATCCGAACCTCCTGTATAATGATTTAAATAATGTCATTGACTTATTACATAATCATATTCATTGTTATGATATCATATATGGTTCACTTATGACTTTATATTACCCGTTCTTTTGTAAATTCCATGTTAAAGCAGCGTTTTGGGTAAAATCGTTTCATTTATCGTATGTGTTTCAACATGTTGTTCTTGATATTATTACTTATATCCTGATTTACATAATTCCAGAATGTAAAACATGATTTATATATAACATAAATTCAGTATATAAATATATATGATAGATCAATAAATGGAATGAAATACACCGTTCATGGAGACGGTAGGCCGTACGTACGCATGAACGCTGTTTTTGTTTCCTTATTGAATTGAATGGAATTAAGTAGATGACATAAATATATATATATACATTAACATTATTATTTCATATATTTCATTATTATTAATTATATATACTTTATAATCATTCATGAATGGTTAACATGGAGAATGAATCTCATTGGGTCGTGGAGACGGTAGTCCGTACGTACGCACGAGCGATGATATCATTGTCATGGTCGTGGAATTGTATTGAAGTGTATGTATAATATTTAAGAATAAATATAAATTTAAAATAATAATATTTATTTATTTATTTACACAATTATACCCATCCAATTAAGGTGGTGGTCGAAAACATATTACACCGCGGCGTGGAGATGGTATTACATACGTACGCGCGCGCTGTGATTTCATTTTACATAGGATGGATAGAAGATGAAATACAGTTGTTTAATATTTATAATAATAAATAAGTATATTATATACAATTATGTTATTAATTTTTAGTGAAACAAGTAAAGAAGAAGAAGTATAAGAAGAATGAAACTTGAGAGAATCAGAAGAAAAGATCACCTCTTCTTCGACGCACCTCCTTTAAGCTTCCTCTTAAGGAAGTATAGTTGGTATTTTGAGAAGACCAGAACCTCTAGAATGTTTCTAGGTAAGTGGAGAAGAGAAATGGGTAGGGTTTAGCCGATCTTCTAGGCTCAAAAGGGTGTGAAGAGAAGAGGGAAGGGGTGCCCTTTTTATAAGGGAGGAGAGGGGAACCTTTGAAAAAACATAAAATATTATTTTATAATAAAGTCATATTTGGTTTATAATAGCTCCAAATTGATTTATTTCTAATATAAATTTGGGATGGGTCAGAATCCTCTCAGCCAATAGGTTTTATACAAGTTTAGGTTACCATTTTAACCTTATCTTTTAGATTTAACTCTAAGTTAAATAATTTAAATTTTACCGTGTCTTCTTGTTTTCTGATACTATATGGTTAATAAACCTACTATAACAAGTCAAACTACCCACAAGTGGTTAATTATTAATATATATAACATTATCTAAGTCATTTATCCGAACCTTATATTATTAGGAATATTATAAAAATTAATAATATAATATTTGTTTTAAAAAATATTTCATATCAATTTTGACACAATTTGGTAATTGATTTATGTGAAAATAATAACAGCATTATTAGTAAGAAAAAAGTAAATTAAATCAATACTAAAATGTCATGTTAACCTATAAAATTAGGTTAATTCATAAAAAGTATCAAATTACATTTATTTTTGTATTTATAATATCAATTATTTTAATATTTCATTATTTAGGTAATTACTGCATCACCATTGTGTTATAAATAAATTAAATTATTTAATGTCTAAAAATTATAAATAAAATACCATTAGGTAGGAAATATTTTTATCTTTATAATTAATATTTATAGTCTAATTTATCATATGTATAACCCCATATTAAAAATGTTTTACTTATTAAACGTTGATTTTAACTATTTTAATTATTCTTTAAATAAAATAATAATAAATGTCCTAATCTAATCCAAGTGGACCTAAAGGGTAATATTTTATTCATATGGTTGTTTTTGGTCGAATTACACTTATCCAATATAATTAGGACATGTGTTAGGGTAATAATAATATCATTTTCACCCTTAATTTCCCGATTTACTTTTAACCATGGTAAATAAAAGTAAAAGTTTATTATTCACCAAAAATTATTTTTATCTTATTGAACCACATTTTACTCCTTGATATAAACCGTGTCTCTCAGATTTTTTAAATTCCACTCACAGAAGTGGTAAAATTATGTTTTATGTAAATTTTCAAATTCTCCTAGGAGGTGGAAGAGGGTGAAAAGTTCAATAAATTTTTTATATATATAAAATTATTATAAAATGACTCCAATGAATGAAATTGACCTTATATAGGTATTATGTATCAATTTTGAAATCAAATAAATTTAAATAAAATAAATAATTATTTAAATAAAAAGTCAGTTTTTAAGTAGTAACCTAGTATTTTCACTATTCATCAAAAATTGAAAGTTTTCAGAAAAATACCAAAAATTTACCCTAGGAAAATTTCGATATTCTGAATCCAAAAATGAAGTCCATTTTGAAAGATAAAATTTAAAAAAATTTAAAAAATTGGGTATTACTCTTCATAACAACTAGATCATAATAATATTATAATAATATCTCGTTTATTGAAACTCGGTATTGCGTACTACACATGCTATTGAGGAAGGTCTTGATTATATGTAATTCAAGCCAAGTAAGGGATGCATGTAGTGAAATATCCTTTTGGTGTTGCGTATAACATAATATAAAATTATTTCATTTATACATTAAACAAAATCTATACTTAATGTTGCGTAGAATAATTTCCACAAAATGAACTTGAAATTGTGTGTAACATGAGCCAAGAATAGTGTTACGTATACTGCAAGCTAATACGATGTTGCATATAGTACAAGATAATCATGGTGTAGTGTATAATAAAAGAATTCAAAGAAATTAAAAATAATATATCTTATAAAATCTCGGGGTATTACATTCTACCCCCCTTAAAATGAATTTCTCCCTCGAAATTCATCAGGGTTATAAATGGTTTATTACTTGAGAGTTTCTTTCATAGAAACCCACATCGTAAAAAGGAATACTAAAACTTACTTTTAAAAATGAACGTTAGAAACAAAACGGATAACCAAATTAACTAATCAGTTGGGTTCCCATATAAAATATCATAGGTGAAAATATGGATATGGAAGAGAAACCTAACCGTCAAGTTCTGATGGAGAGTGGTAGAGAACAGGGCTATGAAAAATCCAACAGTCACAAAGCCATAAAATTGTGATGATTTAAGGTACCATATGATTCATCAGATATAAGGACACTAGGACAACATTATTTGTATTCAAGATCATTTCCCTAAAGTTGAAGAATTTTTGAATTAAAAGAAATACTTGATTTTGGTACAATCTTACTGTTTTTTGTGCCTTGAACAATTTCCACATCATCTCTTAACGAAGTGAAGTTGAATTTTTCTTTCGTGAAGTGTTAGAAAATCATGTGATAGAATGATTGGTCATTCCATATGTCTCAAACAAAATGATAGTAAAAGTTATTAAATATACATAAGTCCATCTATAGTGAGATTAATCGTATATGGTTCCTAAAATGGACTTATACTTCATATATCATACCGCTTAATATAATAAAACTAGCTTCTACTAACCAGGGACTTCTTGTAGGCCAGTGGTAGGAAATAAAGGCTTGTCGCACTTCGGTTGTGGGTTCGATTCCCACGGCCTTGTTCGACACGACGGGTTGTCGCTCATCCTATGGGTTGTCCTTTTTCTAAAACTATACTATTATAACATTCCAGAAATAATATAGAAAAACATGTTCTATCCTTAAATAATACTATCTTATGTCCAACATAATCCATTCTAATATTTAGGCTTATCCAAAATACTTATGTCCAATCATATAGTATAAAGAAAATGATTACTAGAAATGTCATCAACCAAGCATGTGAATACCATCATTTATCTCCCATATAAGATATATCTTGTTGGTCACATTCCAAACATGTGAATACCTTAATCATGTATTCTCTTGAAAAATGAATACCCATTGAACCTTAGTGAAAACAGGAATTCTGTCAAAAGTTAACTCTTTCCACATACCAAAATCCCAAAAATTCTATATACTCAAGCCAAGTTATCACTTAGTCATTGTATCAATCGTGAGCTCATGAATACTATCAAACAATTTATTTTCTCTTTATCCTTTCATTATGAACATATCATCTACCATCCAAAAAATTTGAATAACCTTTCATGGTTACCGGTACCATATTCTTATAGAAAACCACAATGGACTAATACATAGATATTTGAATATACTATAAAAGTACCTCAACAACATTATTATTGAATTCCGATACATAATCCCTTCAATCCATCCTCTTCAATGTTTGGCATGGAATATGTTCTTCCTCAATTTAGAAGTAACTTCTTAGGTCAGGGCATTGAGTTGGGTAATGCTCATGTTCTCCACAGATAAGACATTGGACTCCATAACAGTCTGTCACAATATGACCCTTTTCTCCACATAGATAACATTTTCCTCTCCATTTGAGGAATTCCTCAAGGTTCTTCTTTCCTTCTTTAGAAATCTCAATATTCCTTTTTCTATGCTCCTCACCATGTGAACATGCATAAAATTCCATCTTCCTCTTATTTGATGACTTATCAATACAACTAAAGTTCACCATGTTAGTCATATATCAAGATGACTGATTCTGTATAATCACAATATCTTTATCTCTAGGAATTACACAATATTTTTTATCACAGTCACCAATTTGTCCATCGAAATCAACGTTAACTGAATTCCATCTTGTTCCCTCCATTGACTAAAACCAGAAACAATAGTGAGAGAAATAGCTAAAATACAAAAAACCACATAATCATTAAAAGTAACTTATGGAATGTCTAACTTATCACACATTCTTTAATCCATGACACCTTAGGATCACCCTAGGTTATTCATGATCGTCAACATAACTCTAGGACTATAATCTATAGTTATAATGAACCTTAGGGACATCCCTAGACATACCTTAGAAATATCTCTAGGGATCTCACCAAAGTTTTCGCATCCTAATTTCTAAAGGTCAACTAAACCTTTCCTCTGATAACAACTATAGAGACCCAAAGCTTGACGTACATGGACATTACACTACTTTTGAGGAATACTTAATACATAATAAAAACAAACACAAAAGGACCATAAAATTTTATTGTCTTTGGAAACTCGGAAAAATAATCTTCTAATTGCGATGAAAGATCTTCAACATCTCCAATAAAGATCGTCCCCTTTCTTTTTCTTACCTAAAACCTTTCTTTATATCCTAGGGAAAAGAAAACATATAAAGGGTGAGCTGAAATGCTCAGTAAAGGTAATAATGGAGAAAATAAAACAAACCATACACATTTGAAAATGAAAACATGAACATAATGTTTAAACATTGAAATCTTGAGCAATGACATAAAACATGGCAGTATGTAAGGCATAGATAATAATGGAACATAAATGATGATAAAATAACATAGGAATAAAACATGTAATTGTGGAAACAATTAGTCACATGTTATGATTTCCATAGTAGCCAAGGCATTGCTGCCAAGACCATCTTAGTGGACAAAGTCCCTTTCTGAATGGAGTTCACTCCTCGTTTTAGTCCTGTAACACTGAACCGGATTAACTTACCGTTCCAGCCATGTCTATATCATGAGATATAAATCTTTACAAAATTCATTGGAGGGAGATATAGGTCTCCCCAATCTCATAATGAAATCATTCTTACTTGTGCCACAAAATATACAAAAATCATTCATCATAACACAAAGAATAAAATAGGTTTCATAAACATCATCCCATCATAACATAATCCATATAAAAAAATGGATATCATTTCATCATAAGAAAAGTGAAACCATGTAAATCATAGATACATTATACTTGAAACCTACACATATGAAATAATGTCATCTTAGATGGAAAATGGTTTAAATAAAACACTTGAAATGAATTCTTGAGGAAAATATCCTTTCTTATTCAAAATCATTTTCTTTTCACAAAATGCCATGAAATTTTAAGAGAAAGGGATTTTGTTGAAAATAGTCATGAAATCTTGTAGAGTAAGCTTTATTAATAAAATGCGTTATGACACCGTAAAAATCCGTTCATGACCTATAAGTTAAAAAAACATTCTTCTCGTACTTTTGCCGGAAAAGTCAAAAAGTACCTCGTATTGTAAACAAAAAAAAGATTCCTTACATACCATGTAGTAAAAGTAAAAAATGGGTAAAAAGGACTTTAAAAATACATGAAAACATTTTTATAAAACATGGACATGGATGATAAATATAACCCCAGTAAATACTTACGTATAAGCCATCTCGGATAGAAAACAATTGAGATTGCAAAATTATCCCTTACCTTAGGTCCGATATGCTTCGTACATATCCGAACTTCCTGTATAATGATTTAAATAATGTCATTGACTTATTAAAGAATCATATTCATTTTTATGATGTCATATATGGTTCACTAATGACTTTATATTACCCGTTCTTTTGTAAATTCCATGTTAAAGCAGCATTTTGGGTAAAATCGTTTCTTTTATCGTGTGTATTTCGACATGTTTTTCGTGATATTATTACTTATATCTATATTTACATAATTCCAGAATGTAAAAAATGATTTATATATAATATAAATTCAGTATATAAATATATATGATAGATTGATAAATGGAATGAAATACACCGTTCATGGAGTCGGTAGGCCGTACGTACGCATGAACGTTGTTTTCATTTCCTTATTGAGTTGAATGAAATTAAGTAGATGACATACATATATATATATACATAAATCCAGTATCATTATTATGTCATATATTTCATTATTATTCATTATATATAATTTATAATCATTCATGAATGGTTAACATGGAGAATGAATCTCATCGCTTCGTGAAGACGGTAGTCTGTACGTACGCACGAGCGATGATATCATTGTTATGATCATGGAATTGTATTGAAGTGTATGTATAATATTTAAGAATTAATATAACTTTAAAATAATAATATTTATTTATTTATTTACACCATTATACCCATCCAAGTAAGGTGGTGGTCGAAAGCAGATTACACCACGGTGTGGAGACGGTATTCCGTACGTACGCACGCACGGTGATTTCATTTTCCGTAGGATGGATAGAAGATGAAATAAGGTTGTTTAATATTTATAAGAATATATCAGTATATTATTGATACTTATGTTATTAATTTATAGTGAAACAACAAAAGAAGAATAAGTAGAAGAAGAAAGAAACTTGATAGAATCGGAAGAAAGGATTACCTCTTCTTCGACGCACCTTCTTTAACCTTCCTCTTAAGGAAGTATAGTTCATCTTTTGAGAAGACAAGAACCTCCAGAATATTTCTAGGGAAGTGGAGAAGTGAAATGGGAAGGGTTTGGCCGAGCTTCAAGGATCAAAATGGTGTGAAGAGAAGAGGGAAGGGGTTCCCTTTTTATAAGGGTGAGAGGGGCACCTTTGGAAAAACTGAAAATATTATTTTATAATAAAGTTATATTCGGTTTATAATAGCTCCAAATTGATTTATTTAGAAGATAAATTTGTTATGGGTCTAAATCCTCTCAACCAATAGGTTTAAGAAAATTTTATGTTACCATTTTAACCTTATCTGTTAGATTTAACTCTAAGTTAAATAATTTAAATTTTATTGTGTCTTCTTGTTTTCTTACACTATATGGTTAATAAACATACTATAACAAGACAAAAGAACCCCAAGTGGTTAATTATTAATATATATAACATTATCTAAGTAATTTGGACAAACCTTAGATTTTTATGAATATTATAACAATTAATAATCTAATATTTGTTTTAAAAACTATTTTATGTCAATTTTGACACTATTTGGTAATTGATTTTTTTTAAACTCATAACAGCATGATTCATTCGAAAAAAGTTAATTAAATCAATAATATAATGTCATATAAATCTATAAAATTATTGTAATTCATAAAAAGTCTCAAATTACTTTTTTTATTGGTATTTATAATATCAATTATTTTAATATTTCATTATTTATGTAATTACTGCATAACCATTGTGTCATAAATAAATAACATTATTTAAAGTCTAAAAATTATAAATAAAATACAATTAGGTAGGAAATAATTTTATCTTTCTAATTATATTTATAGTCGAATTTATCTTATGTATAACTTTATATTAAAAATGATTTAGTTATTAAACATTGATTTTTAACTATTTTAACTATTGTTTAAATAAAATAATAAGAAATGTCCTAATCTATTCCAAGTGGACCTAAAGGGTAATATTTTATTCCTAAGGTTGGTTTTGGTCTAATTACACTTATCCAATAGAATTATGACATGTGTTAGGGTAATAAGAATATCATTTTTACCCTTAATTACCCTATTTACTTTTAACCATGCTAAATAAAGTAAAAAGTTACTATTCACCAAAAATTATTTTTATCTTATTGAACCACATTTTACTCCTTGATATTAATCGTGTCTCTCAGATTTTTTAAATTCTACTCACAGAAGCGGTAAAATTAAGTTTTATGTGAATTTTCAAATTCTCCTAGGATGTGGGTAAAAGACGGTGAAAAGTTTAATAAAATTTTATATATCTAAAATTATTATAAAATGACTCCAATGAATTGCATTGAACTTATATAGGTATTATATATCAATTTTGACCTCAAATAAATTTAAATAAAATAAATAATTATTTAAATAAAAATTTGGTTTTTAAATAATAACCCAGTGTTTTCACTATTCATCAAAAATTGAAAGTTTTCAGAAAAATACAAAAAAATCACCCTAGGCTAATTTTGATATTCCAAATCCAAAAATGAAGTCCATTTTGAATGATATAATTTATAAAATTTCAAAAAGTGGGTATTACTCTTCATAACGGCTAGTTCATAATAATATTATAATAATATCTCGTTTAGTGAAACTCGGTATTGCGTACTACACATGCTATCGAGGAAGGTCTTGATTATGTGTAATGCAAACCAAGTAAGGTCTGCATGTAGTGAAAGCTCCGTTTGGTGTTTCGTATAACATAATCAAAAATTATTTCATTTATACATTAAACAAAATCAATACATAATGTTGCGTAGAATAATTTCCACAAAACGAACTTGAAATTGTGTGTAACACGAGCCAAGAATAGTGTTATGTATACTGCAATCTAATACAGTGTTGCATATAGTACAAGCTAATCTTGGTGTAGTGTATAATATAAGAAATCAAATAAATTAAAAATAATATATCTCATAAAATCTCAGGGTGTTACACGCACGCTGCCCCGATCCTTTCCTCATGTCTCCTCATGCCGCCATGCACCCTCTCTCTCGCACCACTCCCCATAGACGCTTGCCACCTACCCCTCTCAACTGAACCTTCTGGAAGACCTCACAACAATCCATTTTCCCTTCCTCCTCATCGGCCCGACTGCCACCATGTCACATCTCCACCTCATCGACCTCCCTCCCCATTCTGGCTTTCCTCGCACCCCCCCCCCCCCCCCGAACCTACACGCCATGCATCCCTCTGTCGCGGAAGCCCTCATACAGGTCTCCTACCACCCCGGTCAGCTTCATGCAGTTCCCCAAATCGCACCAGCAACACCCTTTTTGCAACACCCTTTTCCAAAAAATCTCCAACTGGTGCCACTCACCTCCGGGTAAACCCTTATCTTTCATTTTTTGGGGTTTTAAATCATATTCATAGGGGCTTTGGATTTGAGTTTGGTTGGTTTATAGTGTATATGATTTGATTATTGGATTTTAGGGTTTATTTTGATCATCGTGTGGTGCAGTTGTGTGGCGATTGGGGTTCCACACAAATTTTTTGGAATTTCAACACCAAAGGTAGTCGTTTCCATTCAAAAACATTATTTAGTGTTTTATTTTTCTTGTTTAATCAATTTAGTATGCTATTTGATTAATATTATTTGGGAGAATATGGTTTTTCTTGATGTATAAATATGATTTTGAAGTGTTTAGTAAGGTGATTATGTTATATGAATGTTTTGATTTTATGAAAACTTTAGTTGAGCCATTCATAGTGTTTTCTAAATTTTGTTGTTAATTTATTATGGTGCACAAGAGCTATGAATTCTGTTTTGACATGTAAGTGGTGTGTTTTTTGCCACAAAAGGGGTTTTTGGGTGATCTTTTGTGTTCAAAGTCTTGCGATACTATTTGGAGTCGCTTGAAAATATTTTTAAGTGGTTTATTAAATCTTATAAAGTGTGCACATCATGTGTAGGAAAATGTTTTAGTGTGAGTTTAATTTTAAAGAGGATAGTTGGAGTATGTTTTTTTAGTGAAGCTTTGTTATGTATAATTGAAAATTTTTATTAATTATGTAAATGATTTATAAGTTGGGAGTGTGATGCAAATTTGTCTTTATGACATGTTTTCCTGGAAAGACGTACTTTTCATGTGTTGTGCTTACTTTATATTATTTTATGGTAAGTGAAATTGTTTTAGTTGTGTTTGAAGCCTTTGGCTGTTATTGGATTCCCTTTCATCGTTTTAGGGTGTTTTTCTCATCGCGGTGTGGGTTTAGGTCGTCAGTGACAAAGACCTATAGTTATATACATGGCTAAGCATGTATATATATATATATATATATATATATATATATATATATATATATATATATATCCTCCTTGCGTATATTACCTCATGCCTCAGGGAATATGAAATTGGGTTAAAGGATAATATATATATATATATATGAAAATTTATATGCATATAAGTAAAGCGGTTTCGGGTTTTCATCTTCAAGAGCATCTTCTTTTAGTTAGAAATCATCTAGAGTTAAGTAGATAGCTTGGTTCCACTTTGAGGTAGGTCCCCTACTACACTTTCCTTTAAATTCCGAATTTATTAATTGCTGGATATTTTATTAATTTTAATAAATGGGAAATAATATAAGATAATTAATTTTGAAAAGATTATTTGGTGTAAAAAGAGACGTTTATTTTATACACTACACTTGAAATATTTTCTTAGTGAACGGAAACCGAGTAGTGAAATAATACCTTGTTTGTCCTTTAAAAAAAATCACAGAATTTCAAGTATAGTTTTGGATTATTTATAAATTATTTCTTTTGAAGTGTGAACAAGTGTTTTGGTTCTCTTCAGAAATGGGGATTTTCTTTAAAATTGGTGAAGTCCCGTTGGGAACTTTAATAAAATAAATTATTTTAGAAAACTCTTTTTGGGGTGACTCATGGGTGATATTTGGTTTATGTTGACTCCATAATTTGTGTGTGATGTTTCTTCTACTTGAATGACTTTGTTGACTCACCCATTTCCTTTTTATTATACGTGTTGACATGGGAACCTGGCATAGTAATTGAATCTTTTGAGAACGATTGCTGCACTAGTTTAGATCACTCACTGGTTAGTGGCCCTTAGTACAGATTATATTTTTCTAGGGGATTGGGCCCCTTGGTAAGGCCATATAGGGAAACACTGGGTGTTAGGGTGTTATGACGTCATCGAGAGTAGGCATGCCTTCAGGATGAGTCACATGTATGGTACGTTCCAGATTGTTCTAGAGCTCTTTGGTTTGACCCATGTTTTCTTTAGTGTTTATTTTTATGTGGCAGATGATTGATAGGTCTAGTTCAGTTGTCAGCCTAGGTGTGCCACTTCTTTTCCATTGCCATTAGGGTGTGTTCTGTGTTGTGTGAATTTTTTCATTTGACTAACAACTGAAATTTGAATTTCTAAATTGTTCGCAGAAATTTTTTTAAAAGAAATGCACCTGTTCATTTCAGAACATTAATTTTTTTTAAAATTTAAAAGGGTAATCTACTATTACTTATCATAGAAATGGAAGTGTGTGTGTGCAAACCCATATTTTGTATAATTTAGTTCAAACCTGGAATTAGTAAATTTCTTTATTTAAAGGCAGTGCATTGGGAATAGTTTGTTGGGCATGCCTACTTAGTTTTAATATTCACGCATATAGTGTTTTCCTGTTTTTTAGTTTTGTTATAGGTTTTATTTGAGCTTTCTCACCATGGTAGAGAGTTGGTTGTGGATTGGTGAGCAACTCTCGGATTCGTGAGGTGTTTTGGTCGTTGTCAGGTTAGTTTTCAGTTGTTGTTTGTTCTTCCTTTTTCGTGTCATTTATTTTCCTTGCATTATTCAACTTTTTTCTGATTTATTTATTTTCACTTGGAAAAATCATTCCCAATTTTCTTCTATTGATGCCCTGGTTCTTGTATCCATCCCGAGAGGATTGGGAACGCCTCTCGGGCAATGTCGCAGACCGGCTCGGGTGACAGGTTCAGAGTCTACCCAGGTTGGTTCGTGATAGATTCACTCTCGAATTCTCTATTAAGAATATAAATTAATCTTTTTAAATTATTCTTTTTAATGTGAAATTAATTATGAACATGTTGTATAATGATTTTTGAAAACCCTCTTTAGTTATAGTTCTTGGAAACACAGAAATTTTCATTTTTTATAGAAGGTTATTTGGTTCATGATTTTAAAATGTTAATATCAAAATCTGGATTATCTATAATTATAGTCAATGGATTAATCAAAATAAATAAATAAAATGATGGTTTTATTGAAATGAATTAAAATGGTTGATGGTTTTCAATAAAAGATCACTTTTATTGAAATAGATGAAATAGTTTTTTTAGAATTGGTTGGGTATAACGTTTTTGGGTGTTCATGTGAATTTGGGATGGGTGTGGGTAAATAGTCTCCCTTGTCCTTAGTGGGATTGATAAGGGTCAGGGATATCATCCATAAAAATGGTCCTTTAAGTGAGGTCTTTGTGGAATTATTACTGACCACTCATGAGTATAGGGAGGTCTAGTTTTTCATACATGGTATGATTTATGGATAACTAAAATGGAATGGTTATGAAAAAGATTTTGAAATTATTTTAGAAAAATTTTTGGTTGCTTTACGTGGAACATGATTTTGTATTGAGGAAATGGTTTCATTGGACCTTTATTATATTTTCATATAAACTATTTTAGAATTTTGTTTATATAATATATTTTTATATAAATGTTGCTAGTATTTTTTATCCTTGTGGTATGAGTAAGGATTTCATTTTGGAAAGTATAATGAGTTATATTAATCACACCTACAATATAACATTCGTCATTTTAGATATTTTTTTACCATTAAATGGAAAAAGTTTAAGTATCACATATCATTATAAGCACTCTGTGATACTTGGGATATTGGTGGAGTTGTATGATGGATCATGTGGATCCTTAGAGACTATTTGTTTATCTTTGAGTTTATGATAGTTTTGACTTCTATTGTGTACTTGATATTGTTGTCTTCAGTTGTGGCACTTGGTGTTAGTTTGTTTTTTTTATAATGAAATGTTAAGTTGTCATTATTTTTTTATGAATCGTATATCATTTATTTTGTGATGGAATGGTTGGGTTTTTTTATTCTTAAATAGAAAATCATCTCCCACTCATATTGAATCCATTTGGAATTTATTTTTAGACTTTAGAATATTGGGGATGTTTCTTAAGGTCAAGTAGTAATTCTTCCCCAACTCAAGATAATGTAGCGGGTGGTATTTTTTAAGTGGTATTAGGTATTTTTGTTCATAAATATTTTTGTGAAAAGTGGTATCATCTTGGTCCTTCCTTTGTGGAACAAGTTGTCTATGTTTTGGTTTGCCTTTGACATGGTATTAGTTATTGATCTTGGAGTTGAATTCACTATGGTCTATTCCATGAGATGGGATCATAGAAAGGAGTATAATTATCGAAACATGAAATGTGGAGAATAAAAATATGTTTCTAACCTTTTTATCTTGGACTTCAAGTTACCAGGGATTTTGGTACATAAGTTTTTTGGATACACTTATAGGATTTGGAATATCACCGTCATGGGTTTATCCAATGAGATGACCATGATAAATATTAGAAAAATGAATTCCCACTAGGAATTCATATATTATTCATATTAATTATATATGATTTGGTGAAATAATAATTTTTTCAAAATTGTTGAAATTGTTTAATAAATACTTTGGAAAGAGAACGATTTGGGTATTTTGTAATAGTTTGATTTTAAAAAGAAAGTATATTTTAGTTTTGTAACATGTTTGAAGGTGGAAAATACTGAATTTTTACATTAGTGTTTTCATAGTTGATGAGAGAGAATTTTAAATAATGATCCATCAGTTAATAGAGAGTGAGGTTTATAGATTGTTTGTGTTTCTAAAAAATGGCACTTATTAGTCATCACAAAAACCAACAGAAATAATTTGTTGAGAATGTGGTTTCACCTGACCCATAGGTGAACCAATAACTAGTTTAGAGTATTGTAAAACCATTTCAAGTTACGGAGATAGGGAACTAGAGGGATGATCCAATACAAGTGGATCATTTCATCTATTACCAGATGCAGAATCCACCCATTTTTTAGGGTGATTCAGAACCAGAAAAGGTAGTAGTGTGGCTAAATGGGATGAATTGTATATTTGATTTCATCGGTACAACAACAGAGCTAAAAGAAACACTGGATATATATATGCTATAGAATCTTGTAAGCTAGTGGTGGGATCTAGCTATGAAGTCTAAAGTGGATTAAGGCCTTAGTTGGGAGGATTTGAGAAATTGTTCAACAAATAATTCTACCCTCACATGTTTAGAATCCAAATAATAACAAACTTCTTCATCTTGAAGTAGAAAAATCATTCTATCACACACTATATGGATAAAATCATGAATTTAGTTCTTTTTTCACACAATAATATGGCTAGTGAATCTTTGAAGGCACACATATTTTAATCTGGATGAGGATGGAGATTCACTGAAATATTGATGTTCTCTATATTATGGACCACACAGAAATGGTCAACAAAGAGACATTGATTATACATGAAATAATAGGAGCTATGGTAGGAGGAAGTATGTTGACACCAATTAAAAATGGAAGGAACTCTAATACTTGGGGGTAAAGTGGAAGAGGGACACTAATTTCCAAGGTGGGTCTAAAAATTAGTATTAAATGGATAGATCGATGAATATTCCCCCAAAACCAAAGAGTTATCCTGGATATTTTCAATGTTCTTAATTCTACCACATAAAGAAATAGTTTATGACACCACCGAGAGCATGCCACAATTTAAATAAGATGTGTAATCTTAAGCACTATTATTTCAGTTCTCTGAGGTTGGGTGTTCGGGATACTTATCAGGTGACATAGGCGTTGTATGCTTCGATGGGGTGAAGGAACTAGAAAACATAACTTCATCATAACATATATACCCATGGAGACTAAATTAATATCATTACACCACATGTAGTGCAATCTAAATAGGGAAACATGGGGCCAAATGTTGCAATGAAGCAGTTATTTAGAGTAGATCTGGTTTTTGTGGATGATCTCTAAGACCATCTATAGTGAGATGTGTGATTATTTTAAATTAAATTATTATTAATGATTTTTTATATGGTAGAATCACATTACTTTACTACTTCTTTTGTTATTTATTTTCTATTCTTAAATATTAAAATAATACCTTCGGTGATAAAAAATCAAAATCTTCTTGGTTAATCAGAATGTCAAGATTCTGTATGTAGAGAATGTTCTATAACTTTTGATGGATCTAACATAAAATTTTATTTCTCTATGATTGATGTGGATGTATTTGATATACTCCTTGGTTTGGATTGATTGAAAAATTTCAAGGATTGCATCGACTGTTATACCAGAAGGGTCAGTTTCAGAAACGATGGTGGTGGTATGCATCTTTATTGAGGAGACTGGAGTGTAAATGTTGGTGAAATGGGATTTTTGGTACTAGAAATTAGATTTATCTCATACCAATTACATTATTTTACCTTGAAATATATGTATGATAACAAGAGTAATAGTCTTCCAATAGTGGTTGATAAGTTTCCATATGTGGTTCCCAATAATTTCTCAACATTTCCACTAGTGAGAGGAGTGGATTTTATGATTGACCTCCTTATAGAGACCATTCATATTTTCCTTCCATATTATAGGATGGTATCAAGATAATTAGGGTAGTTGAATGTGTGGTTAGAAGATCTGGAAAGAAAAGTTTTCATTCGGCTGAGCACACATCTCTGGGTAGCACTAGTCTTGTTTGTAAAAATGGAAGATGGAACACTGCAGTTTTGTGTGGATTATAATAATCTTAAACAAGTTATGATAACGAATAATTATCCAATTCAACACATGGATGAACAATTCTATCAATTAGTGGATCTTAGTTGTTCACTATGATTGACTTACAATCATGATATCATCGATTGAGTGTTCCGAATGAGGATATTCTGAAAACAAATTTTTGAAGATGATGTGGACATTAGGAATATGTGATAATTATTTTTAGTCTTACGAATTCACTAGATGTATTTATGGAAATCATTAATCATATATATAAAATATAATTGTATTATTTCATGGTGGTGTCTATATATGACCTATTTTTTAATTCAAATACTAGGGTTGAGCATGAAAAACACTTGGTGACAGTGTGGGTAATCATGAGAGATCACTATTTTTAGGAAAACTTATCAATATGTGATTTTTGGATATATAAGGTATGATTTCTTGGCCATGTAATTTATGAAAGAGTTGTTTTACTAAATCTATATAATATAGAAGCTTTTATCTCTTGGCAACTGTCAATGAATGTATTTGAGATGTGAATCTTTCTTGGTATAGCTAGTTAATACCGATGGTTTTCTCATGATTCTTCAAGAGTGTCTTTTTTCTTTAAAAAATAATACTTTTCCATTCTAATGGAGCAAGGAATTCTATATTTCCTTTCAAGAACATAAGTTGGGCATTAAATCCACACTGATCTTTATTTTTTCAGAATAATGCCAATGGTAGTTGGTGTATTGTGATGCTTTGGAATTAGGGTTGGGTTGGGTTCTCATGAAAGGAGATGATCTTTTTTCTTATTGTTCAATGTAGTTATGAGTTCATGAGAAAAACTACCTGAAACACAATTTGCAGTTAGCTTTCGTAGTCCATGCATTGAATACTTCTTGTCAATATGTATTTACTGATACATTTACTATATTCATAGATCATAAGAGCTTGAAAAATATTTTTTCACATTGGAATTCAAATATATGACAAAGAATATGGATTTACTATCTCCAAATTTTCAACTTTTACATGATTTAAACACTATGTAAGGGAATTCTGTGGTAGATGAGTTAAATAGAAATTCATATGCTCGGTTGGAAAAAGAAGCTTCAGATCAGTGGTCATTGATATTGGTCGAAACCAATACGTATTTGGAATGTGAATAATGAGGTAAATTGGTGGTTTTATTTCCATTTTCAGTGGTTCCTGATTTGTTAATGATAGTTAAAGTGTCACATCCATCTAATACAGAAGGTAAAAACTCAATGGTGGGGAGATCATTGATAGATGTAAGAATTATGAGTGTTTAGGTCTATGGTTCAGAAACTGGACGGTTGTAGCATTCAAAAATTATGAATATCTTCTTAATTACTACCACCTCTAAATATAGTTTGTTCTCCCTGGAAGAAAAATGATGTATTAAAATTGAAGGTGTAGTTTTGTTGGATCGAAATGAATAAAATTTTGGTTGTGTCTCTTTTAGGATTCTTGACATGTTAGTAAGTAAAGGCAGAGCATCAAATACCATTATGTGTGTTGTAGTCCTTACCTATCACTGTATGAAAATTAGAGTAGATAAATATTTATATTTGTAACAAGTTTCCCAATAATGGTTTGGAAACACTATTTCATTTGGGTGATAGTAGATCGGCTCACAAATTCAGCTCATTTAATTCCTACTCATGAATATCATATGGTGGAGAAATTTTCAAAAATATATATTCAAGAAGTGGAAAAGATGAATGAAATACCAGTTTCGATGGTATTAGACATATATCCAAGGTTACAATATTGTTTTTGGAGATCCTTATCGAAATGCCTTAGGAATTAGCTTACAATGAGTATGATGTGTCACCAACAGATAAATGGAACCTTTTAAAGCATTATATGTTCCCAAGTCTCTTCTTGAATATGAAAAAAATTTCCCAAAAAATTCACTACACTGTGGATTTTTCCATGGAATACTTTTTCTTGCCTATCCACAATTCATTCTGAGATATGTACCAATGAAGCATATTGCTCTAGTTCAACATGATCCCTTTGAATCACATGATCAGGTTCAGGTTGAAACTTTTTCAACTGAGATACATGAAACACATTTTACCTCAAACTTAACCATGGTGGTAATGAAAAATGATATGCCACCTCACCAACCGATTCTAGTATAACAAAATAGTCAATTTATCAAAGAGATAAATTTACATGATTCCCATAATGATGATGTCCAAGAATTTGGTAGATCATTAAATTCATATGATCACTCACCATGAATGACTACGAACATCAATGATTATCCAAATATGATTTATATTGAATCTAATCCATCTTTATCCATTTGTTGATCAACTAAATCATATTTGTTTCCTCTTGAACAAGACTCAGTCTATATAGTGAAGTATCACATCATTCTTCCCATGAAAGTCGAGAATGATAAGGACACCCATATAATGCTTCAAAAGGTTCTATATGTATCAAGGCTTGATAGCAGCTATTTTATATGAACTCTTATAATGGTACATAAAATAGATGCTATCAAGCATTGATACATATTGAACATTTTGAAACATTATATGGGTGTCCTTATCAATCTCCACTTTCTTGGGTGGAATGATGTGATACTTCACAATTTAGACTGAGTCTTGTTCAAGAAAAATCAAATAAAATTCATTTGATCAATAAATGAATAGAGGTCGATCAGATTCAATATAAATCACATGTGGATAATCGTTTATGGTCGTAGTCATTCATGGTGAGTGATCATGTGAATTTAAGGATATCTAAAATTCTTGGACATCATCATTATGGGAAGCATGGAAATTTATCTCTTTGACAAATATACCATTTTGTTATACTAGAATCGGTTGGTGAGGTGGAATGTCATTTTTCATTACCACCATGGTTCAGTATGATGTAAAATGTGTTTCATGTATCTCAGCTGAAAAAGTATCAACTTGAACCTGATCATGTGATTCGAAGGGATCATGTTGAACTAGAGAAAGATGCTTCATTGGTACATATCTCAGAATGAATTTTGGATTGTAAAGAAAAAGTATTCCATGGAAAAATCCTCAGTCTAGTGCATTTTTGTGAAAAAACCATTCATATTCAAGAAGATACTTGGGAACATGAGAAAAAAATAGAATACCAATGGTCAAAAATATTTTAGAGTAATTATGGTTTAATACATTCCATGGATGGAAAGCCTAATGGTAAAGAGAATGTATAACCCCGAGTTTCATGTATGTAACCCTTTATTAATATTTTTATTTATGTAATATATATGGGTGACATTGGGGATATTTTAGAGAACATTTGAAGTGTTTTTTGGGATTTTATATCAGATCATAGTTGGTGACCACCATTGGAAAACCAAGAAACATCTATGAGAAATTCTTCACATTAAGATAGAGGCATAAGGGAAGCTGCACTAGTAGCGCACAGCTTTAACAAACTGTGCTAAGTGAGGAAATGTTGTAATATTGAGCGTTGGCATTGTTTATACATTGTTTGGTAACCATGCGATCTAACTATTAGAGTTTTTTCCTCGAGTTATTGGATGGTACACAATTAGCACAAGGTTTTCCTCGCCATATAACTAAATGACGCACTGTTAAAAGACTATATCCTAAAAATGTAGATCTAGGTTGTATTAATTTTTTAATTCCATGTTTTCCCCAAAACAGCCCCAAATTAGTATTTTTTTCTCTCAAATTTTGTAGTACCTCCCCCCTTTAATTTTAGAGAAATATGGACACTTATAATTGTTATTCAAAGTCGGATTCTCATGGTAAGTCATCGATCATGGTAGTTCTTGATGGGTTTCTTAGATCTACTTCTCAATATGTCTCTGTTTCATAGATCTACATCCATTATGGTTATATCTAAGATATTTTATTGTAAATATGATCATATTTGTATTGTTTTATGACATGGTAAGATATCTAAGGTGGGGTTGTGGATATTTAACCTTATTTCGTGGACATTTTTCATGTAATTTAACATTTTCGGCAGTTACCTGAGTTAGGTGTCTTCATTCTCAACTACCCTATTTTGAAAATAAATGCTTGATTTCAAATTGAGCTTTTTTTGTGAAATTGATTATGAAATTTTAGTGCAATGATTGTTAAAAACCCTCTTGAGTGAGGGTTTGCGGGAACATTGAAATTGGTTGTTTTTGTAGAAAGTTATTTTTTCTTGATTTCAAAATGTTGATCTTAAAATTTTTATTTTTTGGAATTGTGGTTAATCGATTAATCAGAATGATTTTAATTAAAGGGATTTTTTTTATTGAAATAAATTATAGTAGTTGAATGTTTTTAATAAAAGAACATTTTTTTTAAATAGATGAAATGGTTTTTTAGTATTGGTTGTGAATAATGGTTATCTGTGTGTATAGGTATTCAGGGTATATAAGGGTAAGAAGTTTCCCCCTTATCTAGTGGTATAAATAAAGTCCAGGAGTCTCCCTCATCAAAAATGGTTCATTAAGTGGAGGAATAGTGAAATAAGGAATCACCAATAAATATTATAGGGAGGTATATATTTTCATGTATGGTTTGATGTGTGGAAAAGTGAAATAGAATAGTTATGAAAAAATAAAATATGTGAAATTATTTTAGAACATTTTTTGTTTTATTTCATTGGAACATGATGTTGTTTTTAGAGAATGTTTTCATTAGAAAAAAAGGAATCTTTTGATATAAACTATTTTTGAAATTGGTTCACATAAACAGATTTTATATAAATGTTTCTAAAATGTTTGATCCTAATGGTGTGAGTAGGGAATTCATTGGGTGATTATCTACTGAGTTGTGTTACACACCCCTACTTTTGATCTTTGGTGATTTTTCACATGTTGTTTACCAAGGCATGGGAAAAGGTAAAGTATGAAATATCTTTAGTATTAGTTCATTATACTAGATATTTTGCTGGTGTCGGATCATGGATCATATGGATCCTTCACGATTATTTTATGCTCATTGAGTTTTTGATAGTTTTTTTCACTATGTACTTGAGATTGTAGTGTTCTGAAGTGGCACTTGGTTTTAGTATGTTTTTTTATAATGAAATTTTGAGTTTTCATTCATTGTTCATGTATCGTATAATATTTAGTTAGTGATGGAATGTTTGAGTTATTATTTTTTCATGAAGGTAAAATCATCCCCCACTCATATTGAATCCCTATTCTATTTATTACTAGACTTTGTCACCTCAAGGATGTCTCCTAAGTCCATATATCATTTCCATCTTGAATCAAACCAATGATTATGGGAGAGATGTTACAATAAAACCCTAAGGGTCCCCCTTCCTTATTCTCCAATTATCTCCTCCTATCCCATTGTGTAGATCTAAGTGATTTCTTTATGTTTGGGGAAATAGTTCTCAAGAAAATATTCTCTCTTATTCTTCAAATTCTTTTACTTCCATTTTCTCTTGAGTTCTGCTTCTCCCTTAGTCATGTGGATATAAGGTCGTGTCTCCCTTGGTTTATGTTTGGGTTGTTTTGTTTATGTTTCCTCTTGGATGATCATTTTTCCTTGAGCCTTCATAAGGTTGTTTCAGTTGCATGTTATTGAAGGATAGTGATGTTGAGGTTGGTTTTTATTTTCACTTGACATTAAATTTTTTAATCATTGTTTTAATGATTTTTTCACCTTACTTATATGATAAATATCAATGTATGATCTTTTGGAATAGTTTTATTATGTGAAGTGAGGTGGTTTTCATGGTTTTCGTGAGGTATATTCCATTGTTTTGTTATGAGACGCACACGAAGTGTTTGATAAAGTGGCTTGTTGGATTTTTTGGATAATCATTGATATCTAAATCATGGTTTGGAATTCGAAATATATTTTTGACACCTATGTCATGGTTTCGAGTTTCTCAAATGTGTTTATAAATGGTTTTTTACTACAAATTGGGGTGTGTTTCATTCTTTAAAAATAGAATGTCATGTGATGATGAAGTATGGTGCGGCTAGAACATTAAAGAAAATAGTTTTGGTTTGTACATTGGGTGTGGGTATTTATATGGGATATTTCTAAATGATTTTGAAATGGAAAACTATGTGTTTTCACTTTTTTGGATTGGTGATTTTTTTTCTTTGATAAATAATTATTGAGGCATGTTTATCACTTTTAATGAAGTGGTGAAAATGTTATCAAGAAATCCATCCCTGTATAATGTTATTGGATTATTTATATTTATTTATTTATATTTCAACTATGTTGAATCCTCATGATCCCTTTTTTTAGGAGGTGGGTAATCCTCACTGTGGGATCCTGGTGACCCATTTACTTTTATCAGAATGGGTGATCCTCAATGTGGACTCTATTGAGATGTATTTGTTTATGTAAATAGAATGATCTTTGGAGTGATCTAGGATAGTGATTATCATGTGAATTAATATATATATATGATAAATTTTATTGTGATTGGATGATCAGTTGGAATTAGTTATATCACCCAATTTATACTCTTGATATAGAGACCTGTCATAGGTAATGAATTTTCTTAGAATTATTTCTTCGCTGGTTAGGATTACGCTCTGAAAAGTGGCCCATGGTTGGAGATATCATATGTTTGTTTATTATTTATATGGGATAGTTCCCCTAATTCAGGCCATTTAGGGTAATATAGAGTGTGTGAGAAAACTTTTATGTCTTCTAGTGAGGCATGCTTTCTGGGATGAGTCAAGATATATAGTATGTTCTAGATTATTCAAGTGCACCCAAGTCCTCCCTTTTCTATTATCACATATTTATATATTGTGGATTTTTTATATGCATTGTTGGTTTGGGAATTTTGTATCTTATTTCGGTTTCTCTTATTCTGTGAGCATTTTTTGTGTTATCTAGTGTGATGTATTTCAATTCAATATAGAGAGTTGGTTTTTATTGTTTTTATGAAAATGGTTTTGGAAATTTTATACACTCTATATCACCTATCCAAATGAAATGTCATTGTTTTTCATTAAAATGAATATGTATCTTTCTGATAGAAGAATGTAGTTTTAAGTGCTAAAATGATAAATGGGAAATTATTACATTAAAATTATTTTTTTGGAAAAAACATAATTATATATATTGTATTTCAATACTAATGTTGATTTTTGTTTTATTTTAATGGAATTTTATTGGAAATCTATTTTTTCGGCCATGCCTGCTGATTTTCAATACTCACACCTATTTTTCCTTATTATTTTATATTTTTGGGCATGTTTTATCTTGGTTTCAATCTCCATGGGTGATGGTTGGTGTTGGTTTCAAGAGTTACCCTTGGGGTCACATGGAGATGTTTTGGTTGTTAGATTCAGTCATTTTTTCTATTCATTTTGTTGTATATTCATCATTATCAATTGATGTTCAGTTTGGATATTTATTATTATTATAATGATATATTTATTTTCTGATGTTCAGTTTATTTTAATTGGAAAAATCATTCTCATGGTTTCTCTATTGATGCCTGACACAAGTTTCCATCCCAGAAAGATCGGGAATGCCTCTCAGTCCTTGTTGTCAGTCGGCTCGTCTGACCGATTTGGGGTAAAAATGAGTTGGATCATTAGAAACAAAATAAAACATAATATATCCCTAATATGAAATAAATCAAATTTATTAAAGGAATGAAATATATTGTTATAAAGGAAACATTTCTAAATTCAGGGAAAAAAATTTATGATTGGGAAAGATGAAGCAATCTCTACTCAATGTTGTAACCCAAAATATAAAGCATTTTATAAAAAATAACTAAAATTCATAGTTTTAGTTGAAGAAAATAATATATATTAAATATGTGATAATAAAAATAAAAAAACATTACATTTAACACGTGCTAAAATAAGTTGTTGATACTTTCCTTCTTTAGAAATATAATCACAAAATATAGATAACTTTTTAAAATAAATGTATTGATAAAATAAGTTAAAATAATTAAATCCAACTCAATGAAAATGTTTAATAAATTGAATAACTATATCATCTCAAAAAAAATTCTTTAAAACATAATAAATTTGGTTAAAATGGTGATATAAATTATAAAGCAATAAATAATGAGCTAAATAATTATTAGACATCATTTCTTGGTATTGTGTTAACATTAAATATGATAATTAATTATTATTATGAATATATTAATGATTATGATGAATAATCCCAAGCTACATATTTTATTATAAAAGATAAATCAGTTAAATAATCAGAAAATAACCTTAATGTAATTAGAAATATTCTATATGATTATGAAATATATATATATATATATATATAAATGTTTTCTATATATGTTTCTTGGAAAATAATCAAAATATTACTTTTATAAAAGTATATACTAAGGATAAACACATGATGATTTAATTTAGAAAGGTAAGGAATTATACTTTAATATTTTCATGTAAACAGCATGTAGTTTATTTTTGATTGAATTTATGTCAATGGAAAAAGTATGTTTTTTCATGAGAATTCATGTTTATGGAGTCCATGGATATACCAATTATGATTTATAGTATATAATGATATTATAATAAATATAATCAATTAATGATTTGAGGTTTCTCACATAAATAATATGCATAATAATAAAATTTAGAATTTAGCATTCAATAACAGGTATTATGATTGGAATAAAGAAAAAATTAGAGAGACTTTTAAGGAGTTTTTTGGAAATATATCCTAAAATGTCATTATAATAATTATTATATGACTATAAATCTATTATAGTTATATAATTTCATATTTTTTTAATCTTATCATATAAAATTAAATTATGATAGATCCTTTATGGGTTCTATAGCTCTACAAAAAAGAAAGTTGGTCATGTTAATGATTCAAGATATTTCCTGGTGATCTCATGTAACTAGATATGATAACATCAAAGAAATAAATGAATTTTTAATGGATATTTCAGTTACATTTTTGAAATGATAATTAATTTAAAAGAGGATTAGTTGATACTACATGGATTAATTATTATAAATTTATATTCAAGGATATAGTTTTAATGGTAGAAACAAAAAATATTTAGTGTCACAAAACTATATTATGATGGTGATTATATCATTTTATTATAATAGTTAATTTATTATGATTATGAATTATGAAATATAGTCCAAAAACATTGAAATAACAAGTTATAAATTATTTGACATTTGACACTTACATGATTCTTGTAGAACCTTAATATTTTATAATTTATTTTCATTATGTAATATATCCATAGTGTGTGGTATTCAAACTACCAATCATAATTGAATTGATATTTATTATTATTCGAACATGATAATTATGACATATCAATTAGCTTGGCTATAATGAATAGTAGTGATCATATTATAAATTTTTTAGAATTTTTTTTTCTAAATAAAATTCATAATCAATCATACATTGATTACTGTTTGGCTATTAATATTTATATAATCATTTAAATTAAACATATATTTTTCATAAAATATTTTTGTGTGTGATATATTTTGATATTAATAGATTAAATTAATTGATATTTGTACGTTATTCTATTTATATAATTAGATTATATATAAAATTCAATTAATTATCATTAATTTAATTACTCTTATTAGAAAAGTAAATACATTACTGTCGTTTTATGCTGCCTAAATTCATTTTGATCAAAAATGTTTTTATTAAAATTTTTCAATATATGTTGTAATTAATTTATTCAATTTTTATAAACATAATTTTATACAAATTTATATCAGTTTTACATAATAATTTCATAATAGGAATTGAATGAATTTCATAATATTTCGAAAACGTTTATTTATCAGTGAGTCGTGAAAAAATACTATTTTTTCTCAAATATTATTTTTTTCTTTAAACCATGTAATTTAAATATCCCATTTTTTAATTGTATTTAATGTAAAAAAATTATTATGAATTATCTAATTAATTTAACTGTAATCATAATTTTATTTTATTTTATTTTCATTTGCATGCTTAATAAAACATTTTCATGAAAATTGTTTTTCTCTTTGATTTTTTCAATAATATTAAAATTTATTGTTCTACTTATACTAATATATTTTAATAAAATTAATTTAAAATTTGGAATAATAATTTAAAAAAAATTATATGTTCCGTATTAATTTTGATCAAAAAATGTGCTATAGTGTAAAAAATGAGTTATCAAAGTAAAGGTAAATTATGTTAAAAATTAAATTTTAGTAGAAAATGAAAAAAATTACCCCCACCCTTATAAAAAAAATTCCATGTATGGGAGGTATATAGACCTAGAGTATTTCATGGACTATTTTGGGTGGATTCTTTGAAAATTTATTTGGGATTCTAATAAAAGGGAGCTTTATATATAATATATGAAATTTTCTCTCATTTTATAAAATAAACAAGTTTTCTTGATAAGGATAAGTGTAAATATAATTCATGAATGAACCAAGGTGACCATAATTATTTATAACAATTTATTTAAAGTTAAAAAATTATTTTAAATTTTGAAATGTCGTATGGATATTCAAAAAATTTATATATATTTGATACTAACGATTACGAAAAATTAAACTAAATTGTTTAAATAATATTAAATTGATTATATTTAGAATATACATGGAATATCCTCTGTTTTATAGATAATTTTGATGTATATCCCTTGATTTATGTGTTTTATTTTGAATTACAAAATGAGCCAAATGGATTTAATATAAAATTTCTTGAATAGTATGATAAATGAAATTAAATTGAATTTAATGTTTAAAAATTACATTTAAATATTAATAAAATCATAAAATATTATCAAAAATAAATGCTTTTGGGGAGTGAAGCCAAATTATTTTTATGAAACTTTGTGATAGAATATTTTGTTATAACTATTAAGGTTACAAAGTTTAATTGGGGAGTGAAGCCAAATTATTATTTTTTCAAATATCACATAAACTCTATGTCAGTGTGTATATAATATACATGATTCAATCTCTTTTAAAATATTAATATATTAACTCTTTAAATTTTGTCCTCTCAATTCACCTCAAAATAGAAATCACATCTCCAATCATCTGCATGCCTCTTTAGAAATTTATATCAACCATTTCATACCCACATAACTTCAAAAACATCTTACCCATGTCATAGATGAAAATTTTATAGCAATAGATAATCATTAGAAGTCTTAGAGTGTAATCTAGTAGAGTTTAATGAACAAAGGGTTACAATTCATAACTGATTGTTTCATGTTTATTTCTTCTTCTATATCCTTAAAATATTCATTAGGCGTGTTCAAACCAAAACATATATAATTTCCAAATAATTAAATGTTATTATGATTATGTTAAAACCCTTTTTATATTATTTACCATCCTTTTATAAATGAAACCATCACTTGTTCATACCAATGGATGGACACCTCCAAGAAATGTTGTGTTTCATTTTCCATCACTACAACACATGACTAGTTAAAAGTATTAAATTACTGAATATGTAATATTCTTCTGAAATTTTTATTTTTATTATTATTATTATGTAAATATAAAATATTATTTCACATCATAAAATTTATTTTCATTGGAAAATGATAATTTTGATCATCTTCACATGTCGAATAACACCTCTATGAAGAGATGTGATTCATTTTTAATTATTTTAATACATAGAATCTCACAATGACTAGAGTAATGAATAAATATAATTTATGTATCCAAATAATTTTTAAAAAAAATTAAAATAACATATTCCATATTTACATACCATTAGGATGAAAAAATGTAAATTTCTATCGGGCGTATGTACCGACTACCGCCTCTATTATACAACGTATATTATTTTTCACATCCACCTTCGATGGATGGTTCTAAAATTAAATTCTATTTATTAAAATAGTAAATTTTAATGATTAAAATTATATAAATGATATAATAATGATCCCTTTAATCATAGTCAACCTATTGGAATTATTTCTGAATTATAAACTAAAAGTACTTATAACATCCAATATGAAGTCAATGGTATTAGTAAATAAATAAATCATAGAAAAAATCATATAAATTCACTAATGATGGCATAATGATCATGAATTTTTTTAATAAAGTATAAAATTAATATAACATTATTATATAATGTTTAATATACATATGTGGTGACTCAAACTCATTTTAATGGATTTCATGTATAATATCACTTTATCATAGGATTTTATATGTTCAGATTTCCATTTTAAAAATTATAAGATATTAGTATATTAAACAACTTCACTTTTTTACATCATGAGATTATTTTTGGGGTTTACATATTTTTATTCAACTTATTCTATCTTTTTTGATGTTGAATCAATAAGTTATTTGTAAGGGCATCTCATTTTAAAATATTTTCATAATTCTTTTAATCTAACTCTATTTATTACTTATAAACTTTATTTTTTATTTTTTTAATGAATATTATTATTTATGATTCAAAATATGATAGATTTCATTGGAAAAAATTGTTTACTTTTTTTACAATGGATTAAAAAGGTATCATGTAAACTTTTTTGTACATATTAGTTGTCATTTTCCTAAAATATTCCTAAAATAATGATTTTTTAAAAATTATTGAATTAATGATTTTTTATTCAATCGTGGTCATTCTTATAATTAATGATTACATTATATTTTTCCATGTTAATTTTCAATGAAATAATTTTTCCCATCTTTCTGTAAATTATTATTTTTTAAAATATTTTTTATTAAAGTTGGAAATTCAATTCATTTTAGTGAGATAATTGAATGGATTTATTGAGTATGGGATTTAATTCTATTCCAAATGATTTTTTTCTTATATTAAAATATCTATTTAATTTATTCATTATGTGGTATATAACACACTGACCTATATCACCAAGAGTAATAATAGGAATAGAACTTTACAATGTCCTCATGTCTGACTCCACATTTTCAATAGCTTTCCTACTAGTAGTGGGGGTCTAAAGAGGTACTTTAGAGAGAATATACCCCTTATGTCAGAGAGATAAATAACTAAATATCCAAGAATTAAAAATATCTTATTATTAATACATAAACAGTTTTAATATATACTAATAATATAAAATTCTATTCTATAGACCCAAACGATAGTGTTGTCGTAAAAGGTTAATCTCCCACTAGGGAAATCACATATTAAAATAAATAAATAAAATGAAATTAAAATACAAATATGTTACACTTCCATAATTAATAATAACTCATATAAATTTCCAAATCCCATATGTGGAACTCTAACTCAATCATGAAATCATGGGCCTCATCAAAACCAAAATTTGAAATAAGTCTGAGCTCTCTCAGGAACTACAACAGATTACTATCCCAATAAGGGTGTAAGTGAATAAATATGTAGGGAATAACCAACACATTCTCATAAAAACACCTAAATTCTATCATATGTGTATGTGACATGATTATCTATAAAAATTAAATAAATAATTTGAATGAAATAAATAAATCAATAAAGATCCTATGGTCAAATTAAACTAATGACTAAACTAGTTTCGGCTGGTTTCGAGATGTCTTGGGAACGAAATCACCATAGAGAGACATATGTCCACCCCCATGGGGATCAAATGATCATTCCTCAATAATGATGAGTAAGTGATCCTAAAAAATCAAAGGTATCTCTAATCCCCATGCCCACAGTCTGAACCCTATTGTATTACCATAGTTTTATCGATATAATGATGAAATATAATTCATGGGATATGGAGGCCCTTGAAATACAATACATTTATGAATGGTTGATTCTTGGTTGACCCACCAAATAAAATTAAATATCATCATGGATATAGTTGAAACTCCACTGTGAATATATATCTCATTTCTCTTTATTAATACATTATTTAGTGTATCCACACAATCCTGGGTGGTATCCTAGTAATTATTTGAGGGGATCAAATAATCACCCTCCTAATATCCAATATCCATGGTTTGGGATATACACCCATTGTCATGCCATACAGTCATTTGAATCCATGGGGTCCTAGAAATTCTCTATGGTCTAATGGTATTTCCATTTGAATCCCAAGAACCATGAGAATTCATAATAGTCTCATTATATTAGTTGAATCCTTATCATATAAAGAATGTATATATGAGAACTATTAAACAACTTGATTCCAGATCTAAAGAGATATAACTAGAAATACAATAATATTTTAAAAATAGTGTACTCTAGATGAACCAGGAATCCAACTTGAAAAATAGTGTGGAACCATATCCAAAAATTCCCATTCATCCTGAGGTATCATCTATATAATTTAGAATCATGAGAATCCCAGGAAATCAGAATTTAAGTACACCAAGGTGGAGATTACTAATATACCTGGGAAATTAGAAAATATATCAAAAATAAATTAAAAACATAATCACATATCGCAGAATTGTGAATACTTACATTGTCTTCATATACCAGTTGATATTACCTGTTGTTCAAGAAATAAGAAGACACCCATAACCATCATTACCCATGGTCACACACTCTTTAATGACTATCTTTCAATAGGTATCCCATTTGGGTCCCCTAGGTCACAATATAATAGGGGTAACCTATAAAAGGTATTATAGGTCAAGATTATATTTCATGTTAATGTCTTATATTTGGGGGTCATTCCATCAACCAAGAATACCAGAGTTATCTCACAACCTCATAGACAATAGTGGTTTTCCACATTAGAGATAGTCATAATAAGTGGATGAAGTATCATCTGCATTCCCCAAATTACTCTATATAGTAAAAAAACAAAACCCATCTATAATATTCCTAAAGTCTATTCACCAATGCCTAACATATCACAAGGTTCCATAATGATCCTACTAGATTTATACATCTATTGTCACATCCCATCCTCTCTACGAGGAATCAATGTTTTTAGGTATCCTCTTAGTTTAGGGTTTCATAGTTAATGAACATGGTATCGAACTAATGTAATGGGTCCATGGTGGACCTAAAAATATACCCTTTAATCATGGTTTCTCATATGAATTTACCTATTTAATTTAGACTAAACAATAAAATTAAATAAAAAATTAATAACATTATATCATTTCACCCTAATATAAGGGTTGAAATCCGATATTCATTAAAAAATTATGAATAAATATGTAGGTCTAGTACTTGGATAACCTACCATAAAATTATTCTCTACATATAATCACTTTTATCAATGCTTCTTACCAGTCCCAATGAGGCCCGAAAAAACACACCCATGTCCAACCATCCATCACTAATATCTGTAAGTCCCATAATCATAACCAATGAAACCATAAATTATTTTTAAAAAAATAAACTTATATAAAATAATAAATAAAATATTGAATATACATCAAATACCTAATGAAAGAATTTATCCATATTAATAGATACCAAACACCCAAAAATTGGTCACACCTCACTCCTAATGTAAAACATAGTCAAATAACAAACACACACCACTAATTTATTGAAAATTAATTAAAATTTTATTGAAAATTTGAAAAAATTGCGGGGCATTCTTTTTTTGAAATTATGAATGAAGAGAAGTAGATATTGACTCAGGAAGCCATCACCCTAGTCTGGATGAATGGGTTGTCAAAAAAGAGTTATTTTATCATTCTCCATTGAAATTGGTGTAAAAGACCTAAACCAAAACAACCCCAAATTATTAATAGAGGGATAATAAGAAGTGTAGGGTGTAGAGGTTGATCATACCTCTAATATCTATCATAATATCAATGAAATAACAAAATTTAAGGCTATATAGAGAAGGAAGAAGGTTAAATCAACCCTTGGTAGTTCATAAAACAAGGGTAGAAGAAGAGGGTTTAACCCTATAGCAATTTTATGTAGAAATTTTAAAATTGACCCCTTTAAATTCCAATAGCTAGCCGATAGTGATAGATTCAAATACAGGTAGTGACTATATCCCACTGATAGGTCTGTGGATTTTAGTACCCAATTATTAAATAGCCACTCAGAACCCTTGAAAAATCTTCCCAATCCATTAATAAAACTCTTATTCCTTAATCCCTATCTAAAAATATTTTTTTTACCGTTCTAAAATTCTAGATTTGAAAATTGACTCACTATTTTGAAAACATGTCACAAATAATATAATAAATTCAAGTTTATCCTAAAAACTAAATAAAAACATGGATATGAGGTATTACATGGTTATCAGACATTTTATTAAAATAATTAGTGAGTTGTTTCATCTCTAATGATATGTGATCATTATATAGACTTACAATGCATTGGTAATGTGAAATAATTATATATTGACTGGTCACTCTAATAATTTTGGGTAATTATATGGTTATATGATTCAATTATAACATATATATTGAAGATACTTTTATTTAATTTCATCATTATTTATGTATTATTTTTGTTGTTTTTATGTGAAATATTTTCATTTTATAAGATAAGAATACGAACCCCTAAATTAATGAATGGATATGACCTTCTAAAAGTGAAATATTTTTTTCTTAGGCCCTCATGTTCAGTTAAGTAAATTTAAATACAATTATTTTGACTATATAAATTTATATATAATATTTTATGTATGTTCTATTATGTAGATTTCATTTGAATTTAAATTTTTATTTTGAGCTCCATATTTTATTTTGTTGGAATTAAAAAACTCTTTATGGAAGATTATGAATTTAAAATTGACTAATGGGTTCCATTTATTTATATCCCTTATTGATATTTTTGTAATCATTCGACATTTTAAAATATTTTTTATAAGGTTTAAGGTTGAATTGGTATTATAGGATGTTCAACTATGTCAGATTACGTATAGAGAAAATGATTTATTATAGAGAGATGAGTATAAAAATAAGAATATTTAATTATGGGAAAATATGACTTTGATATGATGTTTCTACTACTTTGGCTAAGGTATTGACATGTTATAGTTTTTTCTAATAATATAAAACTCAAAACCCCAAATATATTTGATATGTATGAATGTGGATCTTTTTTTATAAATTATGTAATGATGAGTTCACTGTGAAACATGTCATTCAAATTCACTTTATTTTATAAAAATGATTATAATGTGTTTTAAAATAATAGTATCATATAATCTTCCCAATGTTAGATGAGTCGGATATCTAACCAAGAATATATGAGAGAAATATAATTACTAAAAAGGAAATTATAAATAAATTATAATACTTGTCTAAAGTAGACAATTGTACAATGCAGTCATAAAATATAAATAATTTATATTTTAGGATAATTTATCATATATATCATGACATATGTGTAACTATATTACAAATAGAAATAAAATATATTCCTGTTAAATTTTATAGATTTATTTTTTCACCAGGGAAATTGATGTAATTTTTAGGATTCCCTAATTTATTTTAATGAAACATTTTATCTTTTTTAGTAGATAAAATTAAATGTGGTGGGGTCTTAAGGATATAATAATAAATATAAAAAATATAGTGTATATATAATGATTTTTAATCAAATATCTCTAAATATGAAATTAAATAAGGGTAAAACACTCCATAAACATTTGAATAGAATACATTTATATGAATAAATAGTATAATCCTTTTAATAAAAGAAATAACCATATTATCTAAATTAAAAAACATAATTATTTTATTAAGATGCAATTTCTATTCAAATAAATAATAAAAATATATGTCCGGGATAATAGTGTATGGTTATGCATGTGTAATTTTGATGATTTTTTATCAATAAATACTTTTTTATAATGATCCATATATGAAAATGGTGAATTATAATTTCATTTCATGACATGAAAAAAAAAATTTACATTTAAACTAATAATAATATTATCATAAATGAATAATATTTTGGATACCTATGCAATAGATGCTGAGATACACCTTGCATTATCCTCTGTGAGATTTTTTAGATGATATTGTCATGCCATGCCCAATTAGTTTTCACTAAGGGATTTTGTATATAGAGTTATAGCTTTCTAACAGAATAGTTTCTTTCCTAGTATATTTACATAATTTATTTTTTTGTGTGGGTTTGTTCATACCATGACAACCATGTTCAGCACTATGATGAGAAATATGGTGGTGAGATAAATAAATTAGTAATGGTATAAGATTATTTCTGTTCCTATGGATAGGGTTGTGTTGATTTGAAATAATTATTTATATCATGGGTAGTACAATATTTTTTGTTTCAAGGAGGATCGCGTTTTTTTTCAATATAGTGTTTTATGATATATATTTAACAAAGTTTTTGAAATATGAAAATATACTGTTTTATTATGATTATTCTATATTACTGGATAGAATTTATGATGGAGTATTCATTCAACTATAAATAATATTGAACTTGGGTGACATAGGATATAATAAATTTTAAAGTGATTTGGAGTAGTTGTGGCATCATCCATGCATGGATATATGTTGTGGTTATGAAATTTTACTATTAATTGATGATATTTCATTAAATGAATAAAATATCCCTTGCATAACATATATGTTTACCATGATTTATTAGTTTGAGTCTATCCCTTCCTTAGATATTATTTCAGATTTATTCTATAGTGATAGTGGTTATATGAAATTTTATTTTTAAACCCGTCATGATAGAGTAAGAATTTGAATTTTTTTATAAAGTTTATATCAACATATAAAAAGTTACATTTATTAATTTTTTCTATAAAATAGTGTCTTTATAACACGCATTGTAACAAATTTTTAAATGAGATAAAGTAATTTCAAGGGGAGTTCATCTATTTTTATTTTCTATTTCCAAACAATTATTTCAATTGAAGCCTATCTCATGGATAACAAAATGGGTAGTTCATTGTCAAATTTCTTTTTAATGAATAGTGATTAGTTTTTTTAATAAATCTAATTTTCAATTTTTTCCCTTGATATTTTTTTCACTAATAAATTTTCATAGATTTCATCCTCATTAATTTATAAATACAATTTTTTATTCTAGGGAGGGTTAATTTTTATTTCCTAGACTAGTGATTATATTTATTCATAACAATTGAAGAAGTTATAAATTTTTTTTTATATGGTTTTATATTATCTATTTCCTAAATAACTAGATATAGATATCCATTAGAATCTATGAGGATAGTGATTAGAGAGTAATGTACGAGGCCAAGGATTTTTTTATTCCAGATTTTTCCCAATTATCCATCATATTTTTTTTGTTATCAAATCTTATAAACATGGAATTGTTATATCCTAGTTCCATTATCATTTAGTTTTCATTCAACATAGATTTTACTTTTCTTTTAAATTTAATTTTTTATTTGGACTATTGATATAGTGTTTTCCATGATAATGAATATTGTCTCTATGTTTTCAGAAATTGTACTTTATGGTCATGTACTCTAACTTAGGAGGTATATTTATTTATTTTCATACATATCAATTTGAACAATAATTACACATTAAAAAAAATCATACCCTATTTTTCATCTAATTAATTTTGGTCATTTATATGGGCCTTAGAAAAGAAATAATTTTTAATTTATGGATTAAGAAAAAATATTATCTCATCTCATTATATTTTTTAAAAAATTATCAATTTATTTTGTTTCATTTAATATGATTGGTTTTTTTTATGTTATGTTATGAATTCATCATGATATAACACATCAATTTTTAATAAGAGCTTCATACCATTAGCATCAAATAGACTAACTCAAGAGGATGAACAAAATGCAACAATGATATGGCACATAACTATATCAATTTAATGATTAGAACCTACTTAATAGATAGATTCATGTATTGTATATTTTAAAAAAATAATCTATAGAATATGTGAAAATAATATTTTTAATCAAAAAAGATACTGAAAGTGGAATAAAAAATTAATGCATAACGTGATGATAACTTCAATTTTGATGTTGAGTTCAAGGATAAATATAAGGTAAATTCTAAGGTTATTATATTATCTGATATAGTAACCAGTGAAGACTCCCTCATTGTTTCTAGAAGAAAAGATTAAAACAAGAAAGATCATTAACTGATGACATTAATAGTGAAAAATATGTGAAAACTACTAAAATAATAAAAAATATATTTCATTTTCAAAAAGTATTGAACAATGTAGTTAGTCATAATGAGTACCCTTTTTTAGAAAACAAATGATTCACTTAATTATTCATTACGATTTTATAAGACATGTTATTCTCCTAAAAAAAGTTTCTTGGTGAATTTTATGAGGAGTATGAGAATTATCAAATTAGAATACATGATAAATCATTCATAGTAACATTTTAAAATGATTACTACATTCTATGATACTATTACTTGATAAATATGGTGGTTTAAGTCATAAATAAATTATAAAAATTACCATATAGATGGAAAACTATGTTTTTCACATTTTTAAGAGACACTTTTGAGGGATTAATATAGGTAATATTTTTAGTATCTTGGTTCCAACACAAATATACATTTTTGATATTAAATAGAATATATTTGATAATTACATATGGTTGTATTGAATATGTAGGACCATGATGATCAATGATGGCACAACATTAGATGATAAGAGAAGAGGAAAAGTGAAGAGCTTCATTAGATTATATAGTATTTCAATTAATTAATTTTCCTTTTACTTATGTAGTATTTTAATTTTTTTTCTTTTTAGTAATGAAAACATAAATTCAACACATACATTTATACTATATTTTTCTCTATCATGAAAAGAATTTCCTAAAATATTATTCATGCCATATTTTATTTAATATTATTTTTTAGTATGAGTGAGTATTATGAGAATAATATGGGTGATTTTATGCATTATATAATTAATATTTTGAATCATTATTTTTAATACTTTTTGATTTATGTATATAATTCTTATAACATTTTTACTCTTAGTTTTTAAAATTATACACTGGTTAAATTTTAATAATTATTTTCCAAGAGTCATTTTACATAATTTATGTTCCATATTTCAGATAAGGTTCTATTTAAATTTGATTTAAATCATTATGTTACATTAATTTTTTTAAAATATGTGTGTATGTACACTATAACAACATGCATTGGAATATTATCAATTCTGTTAAATAAAAAACTAAATTATTATAAATGAGGAAGTTTTACATGATATCATTATTCTTTTTTGATATACCATGAAAATTGATCATTAATTTAATCATATATTATCCATTATTTATGTTAAATTGAATCCAAATTACAATATTATATATCAATCTAACACTGTACTTCAAAATTTTTCATTATTTATAAATTATTAACTATAAAGGAAGTAGTTTTTCAGGGTTTGAATGTGATGATGTGTATAGAGAAAGTAAAATTTAATAGGAATTATAATTTTTCTGAGGAAAATGATTATAAATATCCATTAATTGAGATATTTTTTTTGATCCCTCAGGAAGTTTAGTATGACAAATCCAAAACAAAGAGGCATTTTTTAAAAAATGGGTCATCAAATGATAAAATGTATTTTAAAAATGTTTCTTAAATAAAGATTTGTATATAAAAATATTATTATTATTATTATTATCTCTTAGAAAATGAGAAGTGGAGTAGGATTTTAGGAAGATATCATTATGGGATTGTTTTTATGGTTATTGTGTTATTTAAACATTATATAGTTTATTTTTAATATTATATTTGAGTTAAAATCCTTTTTTATCCTTCTAGTTTTTCAAAAAAAATATCTATTAAGCCACAACATTTGAATAATTATATCATTTAATAAAAATTATCATGGTTCATTTTTATTCATTTTATTATTGGTTTGAGATTTATGTAATTTTTAAACCAATAGTTACTATACAAATAGTCAATGTTTTAATATAAATATTTTGAATTATTCCTTAAGTCATGAAAAAAAAATTCATTTATGGTAGATAAAAAATAACCCATATATTGATAATGTGTTGAATGATTTGAATGTTTGTTATGATAAATATGACCATTTAAATAGAAAATTAAATCTCCTGGTTTATTTTTTATCTTCAAATTTTAAAATATTAAATATAATTTACTATGTGTTGGATGAAATGTTATTTCATAGTGTGATATGTTATTTACATAAAATATATATTTTCTTTATCTTCACACTACCACATATTAAATCTTTTTAAATAGTAGTTATAAATAAATATATGATGATAAATGTTGGTAGGTAAAATATATGAAAAATCATAACTCTCAAATATGAGGTTAAATTATAATGTCAAATTATTGATAAAAAAATAAAAAAATCAATAAACACAACTTTTACAAAAATACCACTCAATGGTCATTATTTCCATCACAAGTATGAAAAAAATAACAACAATAAAAATTTTGTATACTATAACATCCCATTATAATAATATAACTACATTATGTCAACACTTAAAGATAAACATTATATCTCACAATAATGTCTCCCTACTTGATGTAGATTAGAGTGTAGTGTCTTCGAGGACCAATTACCAAAGTAAAATAATTTCAAAAACATGTTACCATTTCTATATAATTTGAATATTCTTCATCCACATTTATAATTCTCAAAATATGTTCATATTTTCATAAATTGGATAAAGGAAACATAAGAAATAAGTGAGATAAAATTCTTAGTCAAGGAAAATTTTTCAACATGTCCTTAAGGCATAAATTATTATATTATGATAATATAAGTGATGATATAATTATCCTATTAAAATTAACATAGAACAATAAGAGTTTCTGATATTATATAAGGTAAGGACATGTGATATAAAAGGAAAAAACATTTATCATTTCATAATATTTTGAGATAATTATTGAATAATTTTCTAGAAAAATGATATTATAATAACGAATAATCATAAATATATTGAAACAATGGAAACAAGACATCATGATCATAATTCAAGGATCGTCACTTAGAAAAAATAAAATGATGTGATATGTATAACTATTCATGCACCATAGTTAAGTATTGCCACCAATATAGCATAACCTTATGTGCTCAGACTAACCACTCGGTCACCACAGTCAGGACTCACTACTATGGGAATATAAAATGGTGATTTTAGGATAACCACTCATCCACCATACATTGTGTTCCACGAAATGAAAATATTACCCAATACATTATAGTGATACTAGTGTCCATAATTCATATTCATAATGTGTACATTCTTATGCGTTATTTGAGAGAATAAAAAACTGAACAAAATTTTTTTGGTTAAAATCCAGGGCAAGCAAGTGGGTTTCATAATATATTATCATAGAATAACATAATGATAGATCAAAACTATTTCCAAGAGAAGAATGATATATTTTTTACATAAGTATTTAAAAAATAAATATAGGTCTTGATCATTTAATTTCATCATAAAAAACTCATGGGAGTGATTAAAAATAATTTTTAATCAAAATACACATCAGAGGAAATTGTTTTTGAAATGTGAAAATGATCTATTATGGAAGAAAATTTCTTTTTATTTCCCTTTTTACATGCATTAAAAATATTTATTTTAAAAAAATGATTATGTTTTTGGAAATCTATTCATTATTAAAACATTTGGTGGGGTAGAATTTGAAATTAAATAGGAATTACAGATTTTCCCTTAAATTAGAAATACTTAATAGTGATAACTATAAATGGTACCTAGAACATGTATAATTACAAGAATAAAATGGTATATTAAAGTATTTATATATTTAAGGAATACATATATATAATTTTAATGAATTATATAAGAATAATAAAGAGGAATAGAATGAAAAAATGGAATGTGTAAACCAAACATAATGAAGGTTATTAAGATGATATTTTTATGTATTTTAAAATCCCATTAATGAAATACCATAGTATAAAAATATTACAAAATCATCCATTTGATGAGAGGGTATGGTAAATATGACTGCCAAATGAGATAAAAGTTTATTAGGTATTAAAATATGAAGAATAATGTTTACTTTAATTGAAAAATAAGGACATCTAGGGGAAAACATTATTATAGAGGATGGTAATTTTTCTCAATAATGATATAATTTTTTATAAGTAAATTCATTAAGAAAATAACATTATATTAAAAAGGTAATCCTTTCTTAAGTGGGAGATGAATGAAAATTAAATAAAATATTAGTTCATATTGAAAAATATATAACGAAATATGATCAAATAGAGTCATTTAAACTAAATTAAGGGACTATAGTTAACATATAACCTTACATTATCAGTATCTTTTGAATAAAAAACCATTTATGTTAAAAAATTATGTGGATTTATAAATCCAATAGATTTTTATAAAATTATAAAAAAAAATCAATATAAATTAAATGCACCATAAAAATAATCTATTGATTTATCGTATTCATACATTAATAAAAAAAAATCATGATTAAGAAATCCCTTACCAGATATCCATATATTCTTTCATATCCACCTGATATCATGGTGATATTGAAATTTATATTTTTAGTTTATTACCCCTAGTTTGAGGTATGTACCCTTTTAATTATTCTTTTTATTTGTTAGTTCATCACCCCTAGTTTGAGGTATAGACCCCTTTAATTATTATTTTTATTTATATAAAGTGGTTGGATAATTCTTGGGAGAGTATGGAATGCTTTGGGATGGTTTTGGAACTTTTCTATGGGCGAACGTCTTGAGCAAAGTTAGTGAAAACCATGCATAATCTCCAGAAAACCATACAGCATGAAACAATTGGTTTTGGTATGTTTGATGCATGGTTTGTCTAACCATTTGTTCCAACCAAGAGAGTTATCTTTGAGGTAGTAGTAGGGGTGTGGTTAGTTTAGACTTTTCAAACCATGCAGTTAAACCATGCGTGACTTAAAAAGGGGTATTAAAAATGGGGATTGGTTAGGATTTTTCCAAAACACCACATTCTTACTCCAATTTTTCCCAAACTCGGGATTTCCTCTTCTTCGTGGTTAGGGAATATTTTCCCTCATTTGAGAAGTGATTAGAAGGGGTTTCTTGGTGCTTTTAAGGCATATCTCCCTTTGTAAGTCTTCCTCCTTGATAGTTTCATGGTTTTTCATAGAACTATACTTCTCTCTCTCTATGTTTTGTAGATCTTGTTCTCCTTCAGATAGATCTAGGTTTTATTCAATTCATGGTGATATTTTCCTTTATTATTATTAGGTGAAGGATTATGAGGTGGATTTGTGGTGTTTTCACACTGATTTGGTGAGTGTTTGTACAGTTAGTCATTTTTAATGAAACCCTAAAAGTATGTAGCATCACCCCCAACTCCTCTTGCTCAAACTAGAACTCTTGATTCCAAATTATTTATCTGGAAATAAATTTATTGTTAAATTGATGTGAAAATATTGAGTGGAACCCCTTTTGTGATGATGTGTGAATTTTGGGGAAATTTTTATATTTTAGTGTAATGTGTTTCTTTGTTGGATTTTAAAATGGTGATTTTAAAATCGGTTTCCTTGTTCGCATTATGAAAATTTATTATGAATGGGGTTTTAATAAAAATGATTCTTTATTGGAATTTGTTTTGGAATAGATGTTTGAAATTGTTTTGGCATTTTTTTGTTTAATGTTTTTTGACATGGAAGCTGGCTTAAGAGTGTTTTCAATAAAAGTCATCATTTTATTTAAATGGTTGTAAATAGTTGATTTTCTATGGTTTGGATTAAAATGGTAAGCATGGATTGAAATGGATATTGTTTTTCTCATGAAATACCGTATTTAAATAATTTAAATTTGGTCATGAAGCATCACAATAAAAAAGGGGAATGGGTTGGATGTGAAGTTCCACCGCCTATGGTCACACCAAGATTGGGTGGTTGAGTTGTGTGTGTAGTTTAGGTGTAGGTATTGGGTCATATGAAATGAAATGGGTTATACCCAAGGAAAATGGGGAAATAGTTAATGGATTTTTTGGTTTCTTTCCTTAATATATGGTTGCTTGGGAAAACTATTTTGGTAGTGTAGTTTTTGGATTGTTGGTAATTTTTGAACTATTTTATTAGTTTTATATAGATCCCTTTATATAAATTTGATAAGTTTACATTTCCTAGTGGCCTAAGAAAAGATGTAATTTGGGAAGAACCTACTGAGAATTTTCACTCACCCATATCTTTGTAACTTGGGTTTTTTGGTAGATGTTGTATTTTGGTACACAGTTAATAGAAACAAAATATAACTTCATTAGTGGAACATCATGATTCTCGGGAACTTTTGGATTTGGATAATGTATCTTGGAATGGATATATGGATTTATGTCATTATGTCTTGAGTTTTTTTACTATTATCCTTGGAATTTTGATTTTTTATTGGTATGTATTCATGTTTTTGTCATTTGGTATGAGGTTGAATTTTAATATAATTTTGACTTTCATCATGTAGTTGTTTTGTAAATGACATGTTTGGTTGGTTTTTTATATTATATAGAAAATCACCCCCCATCATTCTTGAATACCATAGAATTTATTTCTAGATTTAGATTACTTGGGGATGTCTCTTAAGGCCATGTATCACATATGCCTCGACTCAAGCCAATAAGTAGGGATGGGATGTTCCATGTGGTATTAGTTTTTTGATCAGTTGGCATTGATCGCTGGTCTTGGGGATGATATTCTTTCTCATTTTATTCCTTGAGTTCAGATGGTAGGAATGTGTAGGATTTTTGGATCATAAAATTTATAGAATAAAAATATATAGATAACCTTTTAATGTTCAACTTCTAGTTACCAAGGAGTGGGGTACATAAGTATATTGGAGACACTTATACAAGAGTAATCTCATTTTATTTGGTTTATCCAATGAGAAGAGCATGACATGCATCGTATAAATGAAATCCAATGTGTATTTGATATCTCACATGGATTAATAATTTATGTTGTGGTATAACTATGTTAAATTTTGAATAATTAGGAATTTTTTTTCAAATGTGTGATTTTAAAAAGAGAACGGATATGGTATTTTGAAAATGTGTTGATTTTGAAAATATGGTGTATTTATTCAATATTGATTGAACATGAGAAATGATTAATTTTGTAAATCATGATTATTACAGTTTCAATGTGATATAATTTGGAATTTTAATCCTATAGTTACTATAGTGGGATACTCAAGATGCTTGTGTTGTGTTCAAAGATATGGAAACTCGTAGTAAATGTAGAGACCAACGGAAGAGGGATTCAGAAACCATGGTTACATATATGCCCCAAGTGAACCAAAAACTAGTTCAAAGTATAGTGAAATCCTTTTAGGCTATGGATAATGGTAATATAATGGATTAAATGAGGCATTTGGATCATTTAGATCAGTTTCTGAAGCAAAATCAATCCATCTTTTGCGGTGATTTGGAACCATAATGGCGAAGGTGATGCCCAATATAAAATATCGAATATTTGATTTATTAGGTGCACGGGTGGAGTTGAATTTAAAGTTATCTATGTACATGTTGGAAGACCTTTCATGTTAGTGGTGGTATTGAGTAGTCTAGGGAAAAGGGTACCGAGGCATGACATTGTAGGATTTTGATAACATTTTTATCAATGAATTCTATCCTCACACATTCAAAATTCATTGAATGATTTATTTCATCAAATTAAAATAATATATCCTTTATGGGATGGAATAAATTGATAAAATCATGAATTTAGTCTGATTTTACCCAGAGTTTGAGGCTAATATATCATTGAAGGTGAATATTTTTGAATATGGGTTGAGGCAGGAAATTCATTACAAATTGTGGTTCTCTGTATAATGGATTATACAAAGATGGTATATATAGATACAGAGCCTAAAATGGATATCTTGGGTGATAAAAGTGTATAATTTATGTTGATACCCATGGAAAATGGTGGGGACACTAATGCGGTGAGAAATCTTAAGAGGGACACTTATTTCCAATGTGGTATAATGTCTCCAAATATGTCATCAGGATCAGTTAGTCTTCCTATAAAGCCTAAGAGTTAACTGATATTTTTCTAATGTGGCTCTCTAATCCACATTAAGTGATAATTTATGTAACAACCTACATTATGTCGTAATTATAACTAGATGGTACATCTTCAGCATTACAGTAAGAATTCAATGAGTTTAGCTTCTAGTGACACTACTCAAGGGTTTCATGCCTCTTATACTTCCACGGGATGAGGGAAAAAGAAATCCCCTAGTCAAAATAAATGATATATCCATGGTGATTGTAGGGTCACCATGACTCCTAAACAGGGACCATTTTTTCTAGGGAAATAAAGTAAAAAGTGTGGCCAATAAACCGGTTTTTTGAGATGAGAAAGTTGGGATCGATGAAATACCTAGACAGTTTACGGTGTGAGGTATGAATCATTTTAATTCTACCTTAATAAAAGTGTTCGTTGATATGAGTGTGTATCATTCTCTAATTACTTCACATACTATTGATGTGTTGGTATTGAATATGGAAATTATGCCTTCTATTCTGAAACGTAAAACTCTTATGGGTAAAAAAGACGGTCAAGCCTTTCTATATAGAGCATGTCATATAGCTATCAATGGGGTTGAATTGATATTTTAATTCCTAGTGAATGATATGTATTTATAAGATATAATACTATGTGTATATTGGTTGATTATTTTTAAGGACCACATCTAATGTTATGCATGAATAGCATGTTTCATGGCTAGAGATTGTGTCAAACATCTCTTTATAGAGGAAAATAATGTAAGGCTTGGTGAAATAGGCCTGCAAGAACCATCTGATTGGAAATATCATATTAGTTTGTATATCTATCTTTTTCATCAATGGAAGTGATTGGGAGAATAAATTTTCATCAATTCATTGATCAATTTTAGGGTGTAATTCTGGAATGTTCTTAGGGATTCCACCAATAAGGGAAGTGGATTTTACAATTGATATCCTTCTCGGGAAAACTAATTTCTCACTTTCATCATACCATATGGGACTAGAATAATTGGGGGTATTGAAAGTGCAGTTGGAGGAGTTAGAAAACAATGGGTTCATCCATCCTAGCACATCTCCATGGGGGGAACCAATTTTGTTCATTAAAAAAATGGATGGAACTATCTTGTTATTAGTTGTTTATCGTATTCTTTACAAATTTATAATAATTAATCAATATCCACTACAATGCATTGATGGTGTATTTGATTTGTTGAGGGGATCTTGGTGTTTCTACAAAATTGACAGGCGATCAGGATATCATTGGTTATTTGTGTGGAAGGAGGACCTCCCAAAAATAGCTTTTGGGGGTAGATATGGCCATTATGATTATATAGTTATACCCTTTGGTCATACAAATTCACTAGTGTTATTCATGGAATTGATGAATAATATATTTCAAAGATATGTGGATTCATTCGGGGTGGGATTTTTCAAAGAAATATTGGTATATTCAAGGAAAAAAGATAAGCATGAAAAATACATGGTGATAGTATATGGAATCATAATATATTATCATTTTTATGCCAAATTATCAATTTTTTATAAAATAGGTATGTTTCCATGGCCTTGACATTTCTATGAAAGGTGTTTTAGGGGGTTGAGAAAATATACAGCTTGTTATCTCTTGGAAATAGCCAAAGAATTTTTTTAAGATACGAAGCTTCCTAGGTCTATCTAGTTATTACTAGTGCCTATTTTGCGACTTTTAATGATTATATTCACCAATTGCATCTTTGATAAGGAAGAATGGTCCATTTCAATTGAATGAGTAGTTTCAGAACCCTTTTGAAAAGCATAAGGGTTTCCTTACATCAGCATGAATATTAGAATTTCCAAGACCAAGGAAAGGGTATGTAGTGTATTATGATGCATTAGGATTAGGATTGGGATGTGTTCTCATGAAAGGGGATAATTTGGTTGTGTATGTATCATGACATTTCAGGTTTCATGAGACTAGTTACCCATCACATGATTCAGAGTTATAAGTTATGTGGTATGCTTTGAAAACATGGAATCATGATCTCTTCAGTGATAAATTCATGGTTTTTACTAACCATAGGTGACTAAAGAATATTTTCTCCCAAATAAATTTAAATTTTTTCCTGATGATATGGATTGAGTAGAAATTAATTTGTTCATGTGGAAGAAGAAGATTTAGATCAGTGGTAATTGATTCCGATCATAACTGATATGCGTTCAGAATGTGAAAATCAAGGTGATGTAGTGGTTTTCATTATGGTTCCCATGGTCCCTGATTTGGTGTGATTGGTTAATGAGGTACAGGAATCATATTCAAATTGAGTGGCAATGAGGTAGAAACTCAATAGTGGGGAGACCATTGAGGACCATAAACTATATGATAATTCAGTGTTGTGGTGGATGGTTATAAAAGTGTCTTATTATAAACCACTTCATAGTGCATATCATCATTAAAAATAGGTGGTCCACCCTATAATTTAGAAAATTTATAATGCTTTGAAAGAGAAATTTTGGTTGGCGGGTGTGAAAATGATAGTGGCTGAGTGTATATCAAGATGCTTGACTTGTCATCCAATCAAGGAATAACATCATTGACATGTGGGTATGTTGCAGTTTCTACCAATCCCTATCTATAAATTTAGATCAGATAATTATTTATTTTATTAAAATACTCTTGATAATGGTTAGGAAAAATGATTCCATAAGGGTGGTTGTGGATCGGCTCACAACGTTTTCCCATATTATCCCTATTTGTGAATCTCATACATTGGAGAATCTATCCAAAATATATATTCATGATGTGGTATAGTGGCATGCAGTTCTAGTTTTGATTGTATCATATATCTATATGAGGTTCACATGTCATATCTAGAAATCTGTGCAACAAGCCCTTCGGACTCTCTTTACTTTGCATACTACATATCATCCTCAGATAGATGGGCAATCCATTTGGATGATACAAATACTGGAAGATATGTTACTGGCTTGTGTGATAGATTTTGGTGGATTATGGGAGGTTTACTTGTTATTGGTGGAATTATCATATTATAATTGCTATCATGAATTGATACATATGGATCTATTTGAATCGTTTTATGGGAGTCCATGTCATTGTCAAATTTTTTGGGTGGAAATAGGTGAGGCTTTGATGGTTGGGTTGAACCTTGTCCAAGAGAAAATGTGGAAAATTAAATTGATAAGGAAGATAATAGATATAGCTCAAAGTTATCAAAAATTTTATGTGGATCATCATCAATGACTATTGAAGTTCAATGTGGGTAATAATTTGTTCTCTAAAATCTATTCAAGTCTTGGAAATCCACATTTTGGAATGTAGGGATGGTTATCTGTAATGTATTTTCTGTATTTCGATATATTTGATCATGTTGAAGAGGTGGCATATCGGTTGGCCTTTCCTCCATGGTTTAGTGTGGTGCGCAATGTGCTTCATCTATCTATGTTAAAAAATGTATCATCCAGATCTTGACTATGTAATTCGATGTTGTCATACTGAGCTTGAGACAGATGCTTTATTGGTGCACATTCCAATGCGGATTGATGATAAGCAAGATAATTTCTTCTATGGGAAAAATAGTATCCTAGTGTGGGTTTTATGGTAGTATGGCCATATTCAAAAGGAATCTCTGGAACTTGAGAAGGAAATAGCTGAGAAATGGCCTGATCTCTTTCCTAAAAGTGATGGTTTGTACTTTCGGAGGGAAGAAAGGCCAATGGTGTTGAGAATTTAGCATCGTTAGATTGAGGCATTTAACCATTTAATTATTCATTTTAATTATATAATGTTTTTGGGTAATTCGTGGAATAGTTTTTAAGGATTTGGGATGGTTTTGGTACTTCTTAAGCACTCAGGGTTTGAGTAAAATTATTGACAACTATGCAAAATCTCCAAGAAACCAGGAAGAATTGTACAGTGGGATATGGCATGGTTGGCACAATGTTTTTCTAAATGTGTGTTCCAACCGTGATAGCCCCCCCCCCCTGAGTTAGTAGCTAGTGCATAGTTGGCACCTAATTTGTCTAACTGTATGGTAAAACCTGTGTGGCCCAAAATGTGTGTTATTAAAAATGGGTCTTGTTCATGATTTGAAAAATACACTAAATCCATGCTCTCATGTGTCCCTAACTTGAGTCTTCCACTTCTCTATGGTTAGGGTACCTTTCCCCCTTGTTTTGTAAGTAATTTAAAGTGTTTTCTTTTTTCTTTGAAGGTGGATCTCCCTTTTTACGTATCCTTCCTTAGTAGTTTCAAGGTTTTTCTTATATCTACTCTTCTCTCTCCCAAGTTTTCTTAGATCTAATTTCATTACCGATATATATAGTATTTTTGTTTCTAATCATTGTTATATTTTTCCTTGTTATTGTTAGAATAAGTATTCTCAGTCGTATATGGGGATTTTTTAATTGGAATTCTGAAGAATTTTTATTTCTAGGCATTTTCCCTAAACCCGTAATGGTAGAATGTTTCACTCTCAACTCCTATTGCTAGAAAATGAAATATTAATTTCAAATTAATTTTTTTTATTTAAATTGATTGTGAAATTGATATTTTAATCATGGTTGAAACCCCTTTGGTGATGATGTGTAACTTTTTTGGAAATTATTATATTGTTGGGAAATGTGTTTCACTGTTGGATTTTAATATGATAATTTAAAGATCAATTTCATGGTTCACATTATGAAAATGGAATGTGAAATGGTTTACAATAAAAGAAATTTATTGGAATTGATTTTGGAATGGATGTCAGAAATTGTTTTGGAATTGTTTGGTTAAATGTTGTTTGGCATGGATGTTGGATAATGGGTGTTTTCAATACATTGTGATAATTTTATAAAAATGGTTGGAGATAGTTGATTTAGAATGGTTTGGCATGAATGGTTAAGAGTTAGTTGACATTAGGATGGTTAGTGGTCATGAATTACCATCATAAATGAATTGGAATGTAGTTGTGAAAAACAACTTTAAAAGGGGGATGGGGTTGGATGTGAAGTTCAACCATTAGTGGTAACACCAGGCTTCGGTTGTTTAGTTGTCTGTATAGTTGAGGGGTAAGTAATGGGTAATGTGAAATAAAATGGGTTATGTCTATGGAAAATCAGTAAATGGTTAATGACTTTTCTTAGATGGTTTCCTTACTATATGGTTTCCTAGTAAATTTGTTTTAGTAGTGATGTTCCTGGCCTGGTGAAAATTATTGAACTGTTTTATTAGTTTTATATAAATTTTTGTATATAAATTTGATAAATTGTTCTTTAATAGTGGAATGAGTATGGATTTAATTTGGGTAGAACCCACTATGTATTATTACTCACCCCCTTCTTTGGCACATGGGTGCCTTTTACAGATGTTGGATTTTGAGACACAATTAAAAGAAAATCATCTGACTTATTTAGTATAGCTTTGTGATGCTTTTGCAGTTATAGAGTTAAAGTATGGATCTTGGCACGGTTTTTTCAAGTTATGTCACCGTGTCATGAGTTTTTTTTTTGTTTTTTTATTCTTCAACTTGGTACTCTAATGTGTTAATGGTATGGTTTAGTATTGTAGTCATTTGGAATGTGGTTTCATTGTAATACATTGTTGACATGAATCATGTAGTGGTTTCCATAAGGAAATGTTTGGTTGGATATTTTTATATTAAATGGAAAATCATCCCCCATAATTCTTGAAGACCTTAGAATTTATTTTCATCCTTTGGTGCCTTAGGTATGTCACTTAAGGACAATTTTCACTTCCTCCTTGACTTAATCCACTAAGGAGGGGTGGGATGTTACATAACATCTTAATGGAAATAATGGGATTATGTATAATTATAGTGACTAAGTGCCTATGGGTCTAAAACATGCTTCTAGAATAGTATATTTTCAAGATTAAACATCAAAATATAGTTATTTTTAAGGGTTTGTGAGAGGAACCTTTTATAATTGGAAAAAAAATGTTGTTCTTTTAAATACTTAGTACATCCCAATGATTCCATAAAATAATTATTATTAAAATGGATTAGAATTTAGTCTGTTATTGAGTAGAGATAGTTTTTAGATGAGAAAACATAATCTATTCAATTGGTCAGATGTTTCATACATGTTTTGAGTTATTTTTCATTATAATTTTACACTTTACCAATTTGGATTTTACTTTGGCAGCTAGTTTTTACGTTTTTAGTTTTTGTTTTAGTGAAAATAACACATGAAACATCATTTATAATTTTGTTTTTAAAACCCTAAATTTATCTTTTATTTTCACAAAATAAATTTCTAAATATGTTATATTTATATTTTAATTTAATGAATATAAAATATATAGAATTTGTTTTTCTAAAAATATAATTTTTTAACTATTAAGTATTTTAAGAGTTATTTAAAATTAATCACATATTAAATGACTAATAATATATTTTTTTTATATGTGTAAACATTATATCATATTCATTATATAAAATAGATAAATATATTTTATTAGATAAAATGTATACATCATTAATAAAACAATTCTTTAAAACATAATGTTTCACCAATATCATGGTCATTATCTTTATTAATTGTATCCATACATTTAAAAAAAATGAACCATTTTAAATAATATGACAATGTTCATATAAAATATGAAAGCCAATTTTTAGTCCACTAATACATGTTATGAAAAAAAATTGTTTCATAGTTGAATAAAATAGATTTTATAATAAAATATTGCTTATGTTCCTAATTGAAAAAATATATTTTTTTAATAGAAATTAATATTTTAAAATTATTAGTTTAATGTATAAGTTTTTTTTTGGAAAAAATGGTTATAAAATATTTAATTCATTATGTTATTTTGATAATGTTCTAAATTGATGGTATTAACAAAATTGATATTTTCAATATTCACCAAAAAATAAACTATTTTAAAAAAATATCAAAACATATTTAAAAAAACATTAATTTCATTATGTCAAACTCATATCCTCTAGTTTGATAGTTTTAGTTTTACATATAAATTTAAAATATAATGAAAATTATTTTGAATATGAAAATGTATTTTTAGATATTTAAAATTCTTATTTTTATTTTCAATCAGCTAATAAAAAATTAATGTTAATTTAGTATCTATAATATATTTTATCCCTATTATATTTAGTTTCCTAAATTAATTTTTGCAAATAAATTTTAAAAAAAATTACATAAAATGATCTAGTTAATTTTTTCATTGGATTAACAAATAAATATTAAATTTCATTATGGTGAAAATTGTTAAAGTGGTAAAATAAAGGTGTTAAATAACATATAAATTAATGAATAAAAGTTAGTATAGCCAAAAACAATTATTTATTAGAACGTCGATCTATCTATGTATGTTCTTATCATAATCCATGCTATTGTAGAAGACTTGAATTATGATTCATCTCATAAGGAACCCTTTTAAATTTTTAAAAGCGTGATATTATATCATGTATGATGTCACTCATACCATATTTTTTGGATGTATTCAGTGGACTTATCTGTGGAAAATGCAAGTGAATCTACCTCCTTTCCAATCATGTAAAATGGATAATCATAGGGAAGACATATAATAATTAACTCTATTAAATTCCTTTTTCTTTATTGATTTCATAATATGGTCTCTTCCTTTTTTATCTACTTAGTGAAGTGAAATATTTTAATAGTTAAATTTAACAACTATTTCACTATTTTATCTTACTTTGGTATGTTAGGTTAATCAAGATACAAAAATAATTAGTTTTTAAATAATAAAATATTGTATATTTTTATGGAATAACAATCTCCCTAATAAATAAATCACATCATCACAACATAATTTATCACATAACATAGAAAAAAACTACAATAATATAAAATATAGACATAAATCATGATATAATTTCAATGCATATATAAAACATTCAATATTTAAAAAATATATTTTTCCTCATTATTCACTTCAAAATAATATTGAGCACTTATCTAACTATTTGATTCACGATTAAATCATCATTCAATATTATGACCCACATTAGAAAATGTATGTCTAAAGGGTCATCGTAACTATACTTTCATTTATCCAATAATTAAATGAAATTTGATCAATGTATTATATATAATTTTTTATATAAGTGTATAGAACCATTATATTTCCAATATCAAGGTACATTTATCTAATGGATTTGTAATATGAATTTTGTAGTGACCATATAAATAAGAATAAACATGGGGATAAATATTCATACCTGTATAATTTTTTAAAAAATGAAATATAAATTAATTTGGGTGTTTATTTTATATCTTTATTAAATAATATTTGTATAATGAATATTTTTCATAACATAAAAAATAAAACAACAAATTATATTAAGAGTATTATTTTTTTTCCTCACATAACATAATTTTTTTAAATCACGTTAGTTGTTTTGGTTTTAAAGATATTCCCATATTTCTTTAGCCATGGAATTTGTGGATGCCTATTAATCCAATTATCCCTTGGATTATGGAATTTAATTTGACAATTCACACATTCCCTACATTTAAGACATTAGAATGTCGGTGTAAATTTATTGTGGTCTCTTTTTCATTCACCATGAAAACACATATATAATTATTTCCCTTGGAAATTATATTCTCTCTCCCCTAATTACATAAAAATAATCCCCTTGTTTCATATATAAATTCACCTAGAATTATCTTCCAAAACATCAAACACAAATTAAGTTGAACATTATATTCTTCTTTGTATTCATTTTCCAAAAATCTGTAAGACTCTCTCTTTATCGTCATTTGTGAGTTTGAGAATTCAACTATGTACAATTATTTTAAAATAATTTATTGTTTACGGTTTAGCATAATCAAAATATTTCTCACATTTACTCTTATCCTATTATGTTTCTCATCAATACAATCTCTTCTTTATCCAGGACGCACATCATTAAGAGTATTTTTTTAGAATTCATCCATTACAATAACAAATAGTGGTTCATGAGAGTTATGAAATTCAAACTTATAAGATAGTCCGCATGAATTAAATATTGAAAAACTGGATATTAAAATTTATTAGTTTCTAAAACCATCCCATTATATTACATTTAATCCTAACATAGTATAGATTCTGTATAGTTTTCTTTAGGTTAAGTAATTGTATACTATTTTAACTAAATCTTTGACATAATAAATACATTTTAATGGATCATAAATATAATTCGATTAACCAAGGAATATCCCATGGTTTTTTCTTTCCATTTGGGAAATAGTATCCCCACTCATCATGCGTTAGAGTTAAGATTTAGTTGATATCCAACCAACCATTTTTAGAGTGATTAACATTGGGTTCATCTATTCTATGAAAATATAAACATTCCAATGTCCAGAATGAGATTTAATTTCATATAAACCATATAATATATACATTACAAAATCATTAGGATGTTATCACACAACTAAGATTTCCCCTTAGAGTTATCCCTAGATTTTTTAGTAGTGTTCACAAATCCTAGTCCTTAAAATTACTACTATAATCATAAAAAATAACTATATATTCCTTCAGAAACAACTATAAAAACTCAATATTTGAATATCATTAAATTAAATCATTACCAAAATATTAATATTACTTTCCAAAATAATATCACACTGCTCGGAGAAACATTTTCTATATTATATTTGTTGAATTACTACATAGAAAATATATTTTAAAAAAATGTGAAAAATAATCAGCATTTGAATTATTTTAGACCCCTTATAGACTAATCCTAATCTATAATAATATATATAAATTTTTTAAAATAAACATTATAAAGGGGAGATAACATACTTTTAGTATTGAAAAACTTATCAATGTGTAGAAATGGTTCAATCAAATAAATTTTATAGAACATGAATGGTAAGAAATTTAATTTTAAAAATATAAATAATCAATCATGGTTTTGCCTAAATAATAATGGAAGGACATGTGATCTCAAAATAAAAAAACATACACCATGTCATAAGAGTATGATATATGTAAGGAAACAAGGAATAATGAAATGATATAAAAATACTGTGGAATAAAAAATATATGGAATAAACAAGAGACATGAAAATTTAATAATATGTTAATGATCTCTACTGTGAAAACATAACATATTATTCTTAGGCTAACCTCCCAAGTATAATAGTTAGGTCTAAAATCTAGGAAAACATAACAGAGTATTCTTAGGAAAAATGCATGTGCCCCATACATGGAATCTCAGGAGATGAAATAATTACCCAATGAATTGGATTTCTATTAGGTATCACCCATCATATTCATAAAATGTATATACATGTGGGGTATATTGGGGGAAAATAAATTATCCATAAACCACATTCTTTATAAAAAAAATAATAAGGTTGTGGGTTTCATAATATAGTCTCAAAGTATAACTGAATTTTATATAATCATGATTTATAATTGAATATTGGATCAAATTATTTTGGACATTTGTATATTAAAAATAAATAAAATTATCGAATTTTTTCAAATGTATAATAATTCAAGAGAATGATTAAGGATATGTGATAATAAAAATGAACCACATAGTTTATTCTTTTATAAATGAGTAATTTATCATTTAACAAATGAAATATAATTTTACTTCCCTTTTGATTATAATTTAATTAGTAAGTTTTTCAATAAATTGTTCATAATTTAGAAATTATTTTAATAATTAAAACAAATATTGGTGGTGGTGTTCGATATAGAATATGAAATATGGATTTTCCCTTAAATTTTTTTTATATAACATAGAAAATTATAAACGGGTCATAAAACATTAATTATAGACCAAAAAATAATGGTGTAGTATATTATGTATATATTTGAGGAACATATACACAAAATTGTTATTAATTTGATAATAACAATCTAGGTAATAATATTGAAATGGAATTATAAATTTTATCCCAAAATAAATAAGGATGGTTCTGAATATCCATTTTTATGATTTAAAAAACATATTTCCAATTCTCAAAACCTAATATGATTAAGAAACACCATGTTTAGAGAAGATAGAAAATAAAATATATTTTTAATAGAAGATAACACTTAATTTTCTTCTCTATGTTAAAGGATAAAATTATTGGGGATTGAAAACTATGGAAAAGTATTGGAAATAATTATTAAATAAGAATATAATTTTTGTCAAACATGATTGAATTTTCAAGTAGTAAAATTTTAATGGTGAAATATTTGAAAAACAAAATATCCATAGAGATTTAGAGAAAATAAATGTGAAATAATATCTTATGTTGTAGAAAACAATTATATAATAATGATGTAAAATAAGAATAGTGTTTACTCATATAAGGGTGTAGAGATAACAAACACACTCTCTTCTTCATTATCATTTGAATCAAATACCATAATGGTATAATATTATCACAACATATAAATTTCATATATTTAAATATGGTTATAAAATCAAATAATTCATGGAAAAATATAAGAACCTCATAAAAAATAGTGAATATAATTAATTCCTAAATAGAAAATAATTGGGATCTAAAAATACCATACCATATATATATGTGTGTGTGTTTTATACACGAGTTTAATGTCATGGTGTTCTTGAGAATTATCTTGAAAAAATACAAATAAATTGAGGGATTAGAATAACTTTAAGAGACTAGGTAATTATATATTTCAAATGGAATTTTAAGAGTGTGATATTATGAATGGTTTCAAGTTGAAATATAATTTTATAGTTATTTTAATGAGGTGGTGAGTGGCCCCTATTATAGGTGGATTAAAATTCACATTTTTTAACACTAATTACCTCTCAATGATGAATAAAAATTTAAAATGGTTAACAATCTAAAATCAAAAATAATTGAGTTGAGATTATTTTTGGTCAATAATGATTAAACATTCATTTTAAAACATGTTTGTGTCAATAGTTGTGACTTCTAACATTATTTTTTTACACATTACCATTTTGGGTTTTACCTTAGAAACTAGTTTTTATCATAATAATTTATTTTTTAGAAAAATATTAGATATTACTCATGAAAAATTTTAGTGTTCTAAACCAAAATATAATGTTAATATACTCTAATTGAATTTATAAATATGGTAAATATATCACATTAAAATATAACAAATAATATAAATATTTACTATTTTTTTCTAAAAATTGATGTTTTAATCATTAAGTGGTCTTAATGTTATATAACATTAGTAAAAAATAAAATGAGTGAAATTATTTTATTTAAATATGTGTAATCATCATATTAGAGTCATTATAAAAAATATATAAATTTAATTTATAAGGTAAAATTTTAAAAACAATAATAAAAAATATTTAAATATAATTATTTCATCAATATCACATTAATTAAAATTAATTTTTGTATATATATTTTATTACTAAAAATTAAATTAACCTTATTACATAATATGATCATGTTTACCTAAAATAAAAAATAAATTTTAATAATCAATTTCTATAAGTGATAAACACTATTTTCTAACATTGATGAATAAAAGAGTTTTTGTTAAAATTATTAATTATATTTCTAAAATAATAAACTTGGTTTTTATAACTGAAACATATACTTTTTTAAACAATTTTAGATACATATATATATATATATTTGTTATAAAAAATTAAAAAAATTACTTCATTCTTGTATAATGATAATTTCTATCAGATGGAATTATTACAAGTCCAATAGATTATGTTCTAAATTCAATTTAAGATATAGTTCATTAGATGAATAATTATAAATTATATTATAGGAAGATGTAATAAATTGATAAGAATATTATGTGAGAATTATTCCTAAAAAACCTTTCATATTTCCATAGTATTTAATTCTTAATGGTATTATAATTTTATTTTACCAAACAATCGTGGAAAAGTGATGTTTTACTAGAATTATTTATTTGAGAATATGATTGTTTGATTTTTTTGGTACTAATATCAATAATATAAGAATTTAACCGATGTTATTTTTTATAAGAAAAGAAAAAAATAGGACCATTTCCTGAATTAGAAGAGAAATATGATAATATATTATTTTGTGTGGATGTTGATGTTTTATAACATTTTTCTTGAGTACACATAAATTATAATATCAAGAGAATTTACATAAATCTTATGTTTTTGAGTATTTAATTGTAAATCCATTATAGTTTTTATTTTTTATTTTTATATTTCTAATCATGTGATTTAGTGATATTAGTGATAGAGGGATAAAACTGTTTTATGGTCTAGTTCATCAAGGGATCTGAGGGAAAGGGAGACATATCTATTTCTAATCGTACTAATTGCATACTATTATGGTTTTGGTAGATAGAACATTCAAAACATTTATAATCAGGGATAAAATAAGTTTTGTTGATATAAATAATTATTATGATGGGGGAATGTGAGGTACTTTTTAGGAAAGTATCTTTATGTTATGTTATGATCTTCTATAAAATTGAGTTTTAAATTATTACCTTACTTTCAAAATTATTTTGTTTCCTCTATGAAATATTATAGAATTATTACACTATTTATTTTTTACATTCATTAATTTATGTTTATAATGTATTTTAGAATAATAATTTCCCAAAAAAATAGACATACAAATATATTGATGAAAAAATATATGTTTTAATTTTATAAACTAAAATATACCCCCTTCTGGTAGTATTTTTCATTGTCTAATAGACCTATATATTTTATCATGGGAGGTATTTACATATATATTGTTTAGAAAAAATTTTATGGTATGGATGACTATTTTTTAATTAAAGGGTTTTCCATTTTTCTATGTAAAATATTCATCATAATAAATCACATATTTTTATTGTGATGACTATGTTTAATCATTTGATAAAAAAATTGTTATAAAAAATATTGTTGATTATTTTTAAATAAATATTGGGGATTATAATAATCATAATAATAATGTAACATATTTTACTAGGGAGGAAAATTTTATAAAATTTGTTAAACTATATAGTTGAAAATAATCTTATCTATTATGTTATAGAGATTATATATAAAAGTATATATTCTTATGAGATAGATATAAACATTTAAAAAATCTATAGGCTACTCTATTCATAACATCTATGATTTTTTTAACTAAAGGAGTTATTCTTTGTGCAGTTTATCAATATTTTTATTTTATTCTAAGTGATTAAATTTGACAAATGAATCAATGTTTTATGATTATATAGAATATATTATAGTTTTTTGGAGAAATATAGTTTGAGATGAATGAGTTATAGAATAATTATAGATTTCATATAAAACTAATGGAAAACCCAATGTATAGAGATATATGAAACTAAGAATCTAACGATTTTGAGTTTGGATGAATTTATTGTAACTAATGTGAAATATTATAGTAAATTGAAAGGATATTCCTAGAATGAATAGAAAAAAATGGTGTTTTCTTTTCATCACTCTACATTTTAATAGCATAGAATGATATTTATTATTATAATGTTTGAAAATATTATAAATATATTAAGTTATAAAAGGATTAATCGGATTCTAGTTACTCGGATGAATCATAAAATAACATTGTCTATTTTGATAAGAGGGTGTATAAGATAGTTGGGAAGAATGGATTATGTTATTAGATTAAAAATACATTTATAATATAAGGTAAAATGATACATTATAGATGATTTATTATTAATGGTTGAAACAAGGTATCATTAGACCATATTTTCCAAGTTTGAAGAGTGATTAAAATGGATCAAATTAATTTTACAAGAGAAAAGTGAAAGAAATAAAAAAAATGAGTTATATACATGGAGTTATTATGGTAGTGATTCATAAAAATATTTTTTACATGATTATAGTATTTATAGTGATAAATTTTCCATATTTTATTATATAATTTTAAAGATAATCCAATGTTATAGTGATAATGTATCAAACAAAGGCCATATAAACATAACTATAAATGATAGTTATACTGATTCTGGTGATGGAAATTATAACACCATCAGTTTTTATGGAATATTTTTTAAATGAATTAATTTAATTGATAGATTTCACTAATCTATGTAAAATATCCATTTCAAATGGAACCTACTTGGATTTTTCTGCACTCAAAAATGACTTGTCATGCGTTACATGCAATACTGAATTTCTACAAAACATTATTTTATTGTAATAAATATTTAATCTAGATAATTATAACCTTGGAAATAAACTTAGTAATAAGAATTTTTATAACTAATTTAAATAATTATTTATAATGGTTTCATATAATTATAAAAATATTTATAATGAAAAATATAATTTTTGGTAAAGCCATTATATGTTTAAAAATAATATTTTCTTAAATAAATTGCTTTTCATGTCCTTTTGTGAAAATATTAATATTTATTTTAGAAACGAATATAAATTGAATTTGATAAAATAAAAATTATTTTTGATTTCATAATAACAAAATTATTTTAGGGTTAATTTTTGGGATTTTTCTCAAAAACATTATTTTTTGGTGAATAATAAAAATTACTGCAATTTAGTTAAAACTTGCCTTTTATTTAAATAATTATTAGTGTTAAATTATATTATAAATTATATTTTAAAGTCACCATAGATAAATTATTTATATATTAATCCAATTTTGGTCATTTAAATATTTTTTATATTGAAATTAGATATAAACACTTTTTGATCTTTTTATGGTTTTTACATTAAACTCCCGCTTTCTCTCCACATGTGCGGGATTTGCATTAAACATAATTTTCCAACATCTATGATTTTAATTTTGAAAAAAAAGGACATTAATGTTTAAATCAGTAAAATATTATTCATATAATAATAAAATAATAATTTTTGTCCAAAAATATTTTTGAAGCTGATTGAAATTAATTACGATGATTAAGGTAAAATTTTGCTTCATAAAGGACTAAAACATAATATTAAGGGCCAAAATGACCCAGAAACTTGTCCAAATGACTTTGGATTCAAATAATTAGACCATATTTCCTCTTGGAGAAAATTTTATTGGTTATTGTGATATTATTAAATGGAATTTCCCAATATAAGAGGTTAATTAATAAAAAAAGAAAAAAGGGAACTCTCCATACCATTAACTTTTATAAAACATTGAGATATGTAACCACAATAAAATTTCCATATAAACTTATAATTTTTAAATATAAATATTTTATTTTTATAATAATGATTTATCATTAATTTCTTGAGATGATTTAGTTACACAAAATGATTAAGAAACACCAAAGTAGTGATTATTTAGTAAATACTTACGTGAAATAAATTATAATATAAATATTAAATGTGATGAAGATTGATTAAATTATTTTATATAATTTTTTTTCAGATGAAAATATCATTTTACATAGCTTTAAACTCAATATATTTTAATTAAAATATTTTTTTTTATATTTTAAAATTAAAATTATATAAATAATGTCAAAGTTGACATTATAGATATTTTAAAATAAATGATATTTTATTAAATGATTTAAGATTAATAAAAATACTGTATTATATCAAGTGGATTTTATGTGTTAAAAATAGTAAATATGATCTATTAATGTACCAATTGATCTTTTATAATTAACTTATTTTCCCATATATTTTAAAAAAAATTAACACGGTCCGGGTTTAAGAAATGTTTTTTCACATCACATGTGCTTGTTTGAAATTTAATTTCCAAAAAACATGATTTTTTTATTACATATATTAGGTTATATTTTTATAATTATGTTTATATATATATATTAAATAAAAATATAACTTTAATTTAGTTTTATGGTTAAACTAATTAGGCTATAAAACAAGTGTCCTTAATAAAAACCAAAATGATAAAATTGGTGAAACATATATGATAATGAAACCAAATTATTAAAATTAAACTATTTTCATGTGGTTGTGGTTTTTATTGACTTTTAATACCATCTAATACATTATTTTTCCATTTTTGTGGCACATTACATATGTTATACCACCCATTAATGAATACCTTTCGGTATTTACAAGAGTGTCACTCCCCTTCCACTATAAAAAGGAAACCACTCTCCCACTTCCTTACACATCTAAAAATTGTTAGTTTCATCCATGATATTTCCAATGAACTTTCCAAAAACCATACAATCTTTTTTTAAGGATTTTATTTGGCATAAAGGCTTTTAAGGTATCCTTTTAGTGTAAACTAAAAAGAGTTACACTATTAAGAGTTAAAGACCTCCCTCAAGCTCATTTCTTTTTTTCCATTATCCACTCCCAAAACTCTTAATAATGCAGAAATTTATAAAAACACCAGTATCCAAAATATACTATTTTTTTACCCTAATGGTTTGATATACACTTACACACACTTCCATCTAACAGTTAACAAACTTATGGTTTACATATACGACGAACTATATCCTTACAAAACAATGATTGATCATTTTTCCTTTACCCCCTCTCATGGTGGAAATTATGATGGAAAATATATTAATATATGTAATTTTTTATATTTATAATGTATTTATGATTCTTTAATTTTTATTTATAACATAAACTTAGGTTTTATATATTGTGTAAATATGATAATTTCATTTGAAAAAGTATGGACTACCACTCCCTCAAAGCGATGTGATTCGTTCAAACACTACATGAAATGTATTAAGGATTTTCCAAGTGAAACTATATGATATATATGGCATAATAATGATACTATAACGAAAGTATATACATATACACATATTCATATATGTCATTTTAATTATTTCTTTCAATACTTCAAAAAAACATAAGCGGCATTCATGTATACGTATGACCTACTGTCTCCATGAATGGTGTATTCCATTTTGTACTTATATATTCTATTGATTATTACAATAAAAATATAAACAAAATTTTTGATATTAACATCATGTTTTAAATTTTTTAAATAATTGTTTAATTATAAGGGCCAAATATATATATAATTAAGACACAATAGAAAAACAGAGTGAATAATACCTAAAGTGTAACCTTAACATGAAATTGTTAACAAGTGGGTAATATAAAGTCATAATCAAAATGTATATGGTATTAGATATTAATATATGGTTCTTTAAAATATTTATACTAAACATATATTTATTATAAAAGAGGTTTGAATGAGTATCATGAGATTCAATACATATGGTATGCCATACCCAGCTTTTTGTTTGATCTGTTGTTCTAGAGTACCTTTTTACTCTTGGTTCTTCTCCTGAGTTCTAGGTATTCCATATTTAAATTTTATGTTTTGGAGGTTCTCGAGGAATTTTTGACCTATTATTGGTTATCATAGAAGGTATTATGAGGAGGTGTCTTGTAAAATGAGTTTGTAACACTCCTAGTGGAACCTTTTTATGGGGAATGTTTGTTGGATTGTTTATCCCCTTGAGTTAGATGAACTTTGGGGTTAAAAGTGTAATTGGGGGGTTATAGGATTCTTTTTCAAACCACACTTATAGTTTAATTATGAATTTATTTGTTACGGTGGTTAAAAAGTTTTTTTTGGTTAAACTAACCATGTATCGAAAGTGTGAAGCTCGTACAACACTAGATAGTGGTCAGTTGCACAGTTTGATAAACTGTGTGAGATTACTATGAAACACACTTAAGAAATGTTATTTTTGATATTTTTAACTTTTTTAATTATTTTTTCTTCCCTTAGCCTCCCACATTCTAACCCTATAAAAAACATTCCACCCATGGTGTTTTTTGGCTCCTCTAAGCCCCTCCTAGTTCATTTGAAGGTGGTTTCTTGGTGAATCTTACACTGATTTGAAAGGTTAGAGATCCTGTCTATTTCTCCATTGTTTTTATATCATTTTACCTTTATCATATGAAACTAGTGGCTATTTTGGATTATTTTTATTCCTCAGGTTATTCAAAATTGAGGAGTTCTTCATTTAGGGTACCACTTCATGGATCTTCGCTCTTGGAACCCAAGTGGTGCATTTTTCGGTGTGCGTCATTGATGCACCATTTATTTGAGATTGGTTTCCCTTGAAAATTATTTTTTAATTCACAAATATTTGGTTTTACATGTTTTTCATATCCCATATATGATAATTATTGATGTGTGACCTTTTAAATATTTTTTGGGTGTGCAATGGGGTTTATTATGCCTTTTTATGAGATAATTAGAATTGTTCCGATACATATTGAACACCAAGTGTTCGATGAAATTAATGGATTAATATTTTGAGTAATATGTGGTATTTAAATAATATTTTGACTTTTATAATAAATATTTTTAATAAAAAATGATAACTTCATTTTTCTTGAGATAGTTTCAAGTTGTTTTATATTTTCAAGAAGTTTGAATTTGGCTTTTTAAAGTGGATTCACATGTGATTATGGATTGTGTCCCATTTGAAATTTTAATAAAAAAATCATTTTTTTGTACATGTGGTATGAGTTACTTAAATTAATTTTTTTTGAAGTGATTGTGAAATGTAAAATGGTTTGTTTTTACCTTTTGAAAAGATGGTTTGTTTCTTTTAAAAATGATGGTTTTGTGAAAAGAGCATGGGGAATGTTGGGCACTTTTGTTAAAGTGGTAAAATAATTTATTATGAAAACCTCCATTGAATTATTATATTGCATTTTTTATTTTTAATGGATGGAATATACTCACTGTGGAATACTTTAGATCTATTATGAGAATGGGAGACCCTCTATATGGACTCCTTTGAGATATACCTTTTCTATGGCATGAGATTGATCCATGGGGTAGCATGAGTGATGCATGATGTCTAATTACTATTATATATTCATGTGATTGTATGGTTGGTTGGAATTTATTAGATCACCAACTTATACATGAGAAATGGGAACCTGGCATAGTGATATATTTTTCAAATAACAATTGTTTCACTTTATATATTATTCATTAATCAATGTCTCATAATATGAAGATATATTGGGTTTATCACTATGGTATTTTTACATAAATGTGTACTATGTTAGGGTGACCAAGATTGTTTAGGTTTCTTGGTTTTCATCATGTGAGGTATTCATCTGAGGATGGGTCTAATTTATTAGTATGCTTTATATTAATCATGTTCTCCTAGGTTTACCCATGTCTATTCAAACTTAGTTTCTTGTAGTGACGATTGACATGGTTGTTACATTGTTATTCTAATGTTCTTGTTTTTATTACACTCATTATGTTACTATAATAGTTCTCTCATGTTTTCTTTCTTTCATGGAAGGTTATGGTTTTGATACTAATGGTTTATGGAAACAAATTACAAAAACATAGGTTTTATTTTAGAATAAAAACATTACTTTACCCTTTAAAATGTTATTTTTTCCTCAATATAAATGAAACAATATTTGTAATGAAAAGGGGAAATAGACAGTGTTTGGTTTTAAAGTGAAAACTGTGGAAAGTAATATCTTAATACATTTTATTTTAAACATAAAGTTGATGATTTTTATTTTAATGTAATGACATTGGGAATAGATTCTTTGAGCATGCCAACTGATTTTCAATACTCACACATATAGTTCATTCTTGTTTCTATCCATTGGTGTAGGATCAAATTTGTATATATTTCCATGGGTGATGGTTTTTCTTGGAACTAGATAGTGGACCACGGGGTCACATGTAGGTGGTTTTGATGTTTTTAGGTTTTATGTTTGAATTTCTTGTATAGTTTTATCATATTTTTAGGTTCTTGTATAAATGAGGTTTAGTTGTAAAAAAATAAATGTTTTAGTGCTACTATTTATATCCTTATGATGTTCTATTTATTAAAATATTAATGGGATAAATAATTCCCTGTTTTGGCTTTGTTGATGCCCAATAGTAGTTTCCAGCCCATGGGATCAGGAATTCCTTTTGAGGGATGACACAGATCGGCTTGGGTGACCAGTTCAGGGTTGGCTTGGGATTTTTAGTGACACAATGGTATTAGAGGAGTTTGTCACTTTTTAGGAACTTGCATTTTATAGTTCAATTTGTTACATGGGGATGTTAAGCTATATGGAGTAAGAATTTTGGTACATGAGATGTAGGAAAAGGAAGGACGACATGAACTCTTTCTCATTCTGATCCTCGGGTTTTCATGGGATGTCTGATTTTCTTGGTTCATTTTTTGTTCTTATGGATTTTTTTGTGTTTCTAATATGAAAAGGGAGTTGTTTTAGTAGTATTTGTGAGATTTTAGGGCTTAGAAAACCATGTGGAGTCAGGTACATGTTCAAATAATACTCTTTGTGGTAGTGGTGTGATTGGAATTCGGTTTTTGAACACATATCTAGTTCACCAACTAACACTAGTTGCCTTTTTCTAGTTGCTTCTTGTTCCTCGTGATTATAAAATTGTTTTTGGAACTCCTACAATAGAATTATGAAAAAAAAAGTGAAAATTGTTTGATTTTTGTAAAATGGAAAATGGTTTTTTTTTCTTTTGTTCAAAATATAGAATTATAAATTAGTTTTTCATAAAAATTTTATTAACAGAATGGAATTTGTTGAGTTTTAGAAAAAATATTTTCATGAGATTAAAAATATTTTCTAATGGAAATTGACGGGATTTTGTTTTGGAGAAAAATGTAATGGTTTTTAATATAAAATTTTCAAATAGTGCCACACTTGGTAGTTAATAAGCTTTTGGAATGTTTTATACACCCTGATATGTGAAGTAAAATGTGATTGTGAAAACATAGGTGGAATGTTTTGTTTTGTAACGTGGAAATGTTTTGTTTTGACTTTGGTACTTTTTTAAGTACTATCATTCATATATATGTGTGAAAATTGGATTGATGATGTTATTAGCATATGTGTTCCTCGTATGGTATGGCCTAATGGGTTCCTAGAGAGGCACAAGAATGTGTATGTGGGTGATACTGTAAGGAATACCATTTGATGAGAATGTGACCCAACATGTTTTTTTCTCTTAAAAGTGTCATGAAGGAGAAATGTTTTGTGTTTTTATAAACCGATGATGTGAGGTGTTTTTGTTTTGTGATTTTGGACGTGTTGTTCATGTAGTTTTCTAATTTTGAGGTCTCTTGTTGATTGGTTGGTTTTGATAAAGCTATTTGTTGTCTTATATCAAAATGTTTCCCACATAGAGATTTTATGGATATTCGATATGTGGACATAGGTGGTTTACCATTGGAAGACCGTCTAGTTGATCAACCTACGGATTTCTTTCCTTAGTTTTGTAAGTGAAACTTGCCTATCTTCTATGGTCAATCAGATCTTCTCAAAGAAGAAGTGTGGATATAGAAAATTGAAAGAATATTCAGTGTCATTAAGTTTCATGAGAAATTAAAGGTTAATTTTAATACCTTTATTCTTGAAGGAATAATGTGTAAGTTCTAGAATTAAATTTCTTGGATGAATCATATGGAATATCTTACATTGAATTTCTTCAAGACTTCATTCATTCGTCATTATTTCTCAATAATGAAAAATGTGACAAAGAGTATATAGATGTTTTATTTGTAGTATATTGATGGATAAATGTTATAATACATCAATTTTTTCATTAAAAATTTTCGGGACTCATATAATTTATTGAGGACGATTCCATAACTGATCAACATTTCATGTTTGGACTTCATCCTGATCTACGGTCTATGGCATCAGAGTTCAATATAAATTCTTTTTCTGATGTGGTGAAGCAAGTTCTCCATTTTTAAGATATGTTAGCATGAGTGATTTATGCAATTAACCTTACTCTATTCCCAATGAGTGGTGATGGGAATTCTAGTAAGGAATTGGGGAAGCGACCTGACATTTTTGGTGATGGTTGTGGGATAAAAAGTCTTTGGTATCTATTATCAACCTCTTCTAGGAAATAAGATCCTAGTTTTTTATCAGTGTGGTGAGGATGGTTATAATAAGATGTCATGTCCAAGTTCTCTAAGGCCTTTCCATGCTTATGGATTCTTATGTCACTTGTAGTGGTTTTGTCAAGGTGGTTCAATAAATCATTATGGAGACAATTCCGAGAAGTAATGTGATATTTTGGGACTCCTTTAGAGTTTCTTTGTTTTATGTGTACTTCTAGTTGGAAGGGAATGTTATAATAATTTTGAGAACATTTTTTTCAATTAAAGTGTGTTTTTTCTTTTGGGGATTCTGGTTTCTACTTTGAATCTATATGTGTAATGCATGTGCATATTTTGAATCTATATTCTGGTGGAAGTGCCTTGAATGAGTCCTATTCCAATGTTACCAGATCATAAATGCGGTGAAGTAGATGCATCAAACATCATATATCCAGCCATTGGTCCTAGAGTTAATCATTTCACCCAGTCAGTAAACCACCAATGGTGTAGGGAGCCTTATCTCAATTCTTATCCCCTCCATTTAGGACTGGGTAGTCTAAAGGTTGTCATTGGGATCTTTATAAATGTGTTTGTTAGGAATTTTGTTGGATCATGTAGAATTGTTTTTATCATTTTTAGTTTATCTCTTTTGGTGGGTATTACATTTGGTCCTACCATGTAGATAATCCAGTGTGGTTTCCGATGAATGGACGAGACACATGTGGTTATATTTGGGGCAATCGAAGTTTTGAGTTCATTTTCCTTGCATAATCCTTAGGATTTTTAAAGTGTTACCAATATTTTTGTTTGAAGGGCGGTTTTTTATGGTTATAGCTTGATTTTTCCCATAATTTTCAGGAAATGATTTGAGATTCTTGATTGCTTTTAGAAAATATGCTCGGGTTTTATTTTTTTGTAGTTTAGGTGTCCTTTGTTTGAGAGGTTGTATTATGTGAATGTGGAAATTGTCATCCTTTAATTGATAAACTAGAATTTCGTGTGGTTTTATAGGGTAGGAGATCATTATGGTGGGGTAAATAGTCACACCCATATTTTTGTTTTAATCCATTGTTCTAGTGTACCTTTTGGATCATGGGTTTTCTCCTATGTTCTAGGTGTTCCAAATTTAAATTTAATGTTTTCGAGGTTTTTGGTGGTTTTTGGACCTATTAATGGTTAGGTTGATAGGTATGATGAGGAGGTGGCTTGTAAAATGAGTTTGTAACAATCCTAGTGGTAAATTTGATGGGGGGTGTTTTTTTATAGTTTATCACCAATATTTAGATGTTTTTCATGGTGAAATGTTTGATTTTTGGGGACTTTTTCCAGGTTGCACAGTTAAGTCCCACAATTAGTTTAATCATGAAGGTAAGTGTGTAGGGGGTTGCATGGTTTTCACATGGTTTAAATAACCATGCATCCAATGTGTGTAGCCCGTGAAGCACTAGAAAGTGTCCAATCACACATTTTATTAAACCATGTAAGCTAACTATGAAACCCACTCATGAGATGGTATTTTGGGATTTTCCCCTTCCTTAGAATTTAGGATTCTTTATGTAGATTCCCATATTCGAACCCTATGTGAAAAAAGCCTCCCATTGTGGATTTTTAACCCTCCAAGACCCTCTAAATGGATTTCTTGGTGGTTTCTTGGTGAATCTTCACCTAGTTTGAATGGTTTGGGGTCTCTTATCTTTTTCATTTGTTTTTTTTTCATTTTTATTTTATCCTTTTCCCTAGTGGCCATGTATAACTGATTTTAATTACAAGGGTAGAGATAAATTGGAGGATTTTCATTTAGGGTTCCAATTGATAGATCATATATCTTGCTACCCTATTGATTCCTTTTCAGGTGTGTGTCACTGATACACCATGTATTTGAGGAATGTTTCCTATCAAAACTATTTTCTAATTCAAGAATCATTGAATTAATGCCTTAATCACCTCTCATATAAGCTAAATATTGATGTGTGACCTTTAAATTATTTTTTGTGTGTGAAAAGTGGTGTTTTATTCCTTTTTATATGATTAATAGAGTTGTTTTGTAAAATATTGGAAACCAAGTATTCGACAAAATTACAAGTTGGATTTTGTCAATAATTCAATGTATTTATTTCATGGTTTGGTTTTCTTAATAAATATGTGGCATCATAAATAATTACATTCAGTTTCAGGAAAGAGTTTCAAGTGGTTTTATGTTTAAAAGTAGTGTGTATTTGGCTTTTGAAAGTGGTTTGACATGTGATGATGGATTGTGTACATTTGGAATTTTAATATGAATGTATTTGTTTTGTAAATGTGGTATATGTTCTTTAAATTAATTGTTCTATAAATGGTTGTGAAGTGGAAAATTGTTTGTTTACACCTTTTCGAAAGATGGTTTGTTTCTTCTAAAAATGATGGTTTTGTGAAAGGAGATTGAGGCATTTTTGTCACTTTTTTAAAAGTGGTGAAATTATTTATTATAAAAACCACCATTGGATGATTCTATCTCCATATTTATGTTTAATGGATTGGATGTTCTTGTTTTTTAATCCTTGAAATCCATTATGATAATGAGAGATCCCTGGTATGGAATCCTTTGAGATGTATTTGTTCCTTGGAATGAGATTGATCCTCTATGTGGCATGGGTGATTCATTTTTTTAATTTTATTTTATATATTCATATTATTGGATTCTCAGTTGGCATCGGATGGATTACCCCTTTTTTATGTGATACATGGGAACCTGGTATAATGAAAATATTTTTTGAGAATGATTGTTTCACTGGCTATATTATGCAATAGTTAGTGGCCAATTATAGGTGGATATATTAGGATTATTTCTATGGGGTTTTCCCCTCGGTTTTTCTTGAGTTAGGGTGTCCAAAACTATTTATGGTTCTTTGGTTTTTATCATTTGAGGCGTGCTTCTAGAGATTGGTCTCATGTATTAGTATGTTCAATATTATTCAATATATCCTATGATAACCCATGTCTATTAGCACATATTTTTTTAGTGGTGATTGAGGTTTTTGTTACTTCATAAATCTTATGTGCTTATTTCCATTTCCCATGTTATGTAACATTTGTAGTGCTCTCAGGTGTGTTGTCTTTCTTGGAATATTATGGGTCGGCTCAGAAAGGGTTATATAAAATGATTTGAAATAAAAAAAATGTTTTATACACACTTTTTCAATTTTGGAACAAAGAAATCACTTTTTAACAATACAAGGCTGATATTTATTAAATGTAAATGACTCTATATTTTGAAAAAAAAGGAAATAGACCATGTTTGGTTTTAATGTGAAAAGTGAGAAAAAAAAATATTTATACATTGTATTTGAAACATGAAGTTTCTATTCCATTTATTTTAAAGTAAGTACCTTGGGAATAGATTCTTTGGCCATTCCAACAAAATTTTAATGCACATTCCTATATTTTATTCTTGTTTTTTAGCCTTTGGTTCAGGTTCAGATTGGTATCGATCTCCATGGGGGATGGTTGTTATTAGTACCAGAGAGTGTCCCTTATAGTCAAATGAAGGTTTTATTATTTTTGTGAGGTTTTATGTTTTATTTTCTTGTAATGTTTTGACGTACTTTCATATTATTGTATAAATGATTTTATTTGGGGGGAAATAATATTTTTTTTGCACTGCTTTGTGTAACATTCTTCTATTATATTTAATTAATCGTTATTTAGATAAATTGTTTCTTATGCTGACTCTATTGATTCCATACACCAGTTTTTAGAAAATGGGTATCGGGAACACCCTTCATGAGATTCCATAGATCACCTCGAGTGACCAGTTTAGGGCCATCCCAGGTTGGTTCATGATAAGATATAATAATTTCATCTCACTTTTTATATCCATTAGATATGTTCCATTTTTACCACTCTTTTCTTTTTAGTGGTGTATATACTTCCCATGAATTTATTTTATGATCTTTATAATTAAATTTATTTATATCTATATATCCATTTTATGTACTCTCTTTCTTGGTGTTTATATTTTAAAAGTTTTCAAATTGGAAGAGTAGTTTTATCTCAATTTTCTTTCTTTGAGATGCTTCCCATGTAATCCCCCAAAAAAATTATGAGGTGTCTATACTCCCTTTGACATGTTATATCATTAATAAACTTAATTTCATGATATTTTAATATTCATGTAATTTTATTCTTTCTATTTTATTATGAATGAATGTTACCATAGTGGTAACGGTTTATTGTTACAATCACATTATTTATCGAGGTAGTTTATTATTATATTTCAATTGACAATATTTTATGATTCATATATAAACAACTCTCTTAATGTTTCATTCCTTATGGATATGGATGTTATATCTGAGTATTTGTATCATATTTCCCCCCTTTAGTACTTAAAAAAATTAAGAAAAAGTTTTTTTATGAAAATATGACTTTATTTATCATTTTAGTTGGAAATGTGTGTTCTTTCAAAGAGATGATTTCTAAAAATGATTCCATGTATAATTCATAAGTTATTATTTTATTTACAATGAAAATTTTTCTTAAATAGTTTTTAAGAATTATTTATAATATTTGAATATATTTTCATAGAAATCGCCTCGAAAACATTTTCAAGATTAATTTACTTGTTTTAAAGGAAAATTATTTTCAAAAAATATTCAACAACTATTTATTTCAATGAAATTATTTTTAGAATTTTTTCAATATTATTTTATATTTTTTCTTAGAAAAGGGTCTTCAAAAGGTTTTCATGATTATATTGAATGTTTTTGAGGAAAAAGGTTTTCAAAATGATTTCATGCCTTCAGTATATGTTTTCAATTTATTCATAAAGAAAATCGTTTTCTAGAGGTTTTATGTTTTAAAAAGGAATATTCAAAGGAAAAATGATATTTTCTTCATGAAATGTTTTTTAAGATATCTTTCAATATTATTTTCCATCTATGATGAAATCTGTTGATATTAAAAATTCCATTATTTGAATTGAATCAAAGTTCCCATTCATATTCTATTATTAATTGTTTATGTTTTGATAGGATGATGTTTATGAAGCTTTTTCTTTGTCCACTGGTTTTATTCTTGTGAAACCTGCTTCTTTTCATCGGTTATGATTTTTTGGAAGGAATATGAAACAGTTATTTTTCTACATGTTAAGATATAATACATCTTTATTACATCCATTTCATTTCTTGAATTATTATAGGATGTTTATAAAACCCATATCTCTTTATGGGTCATGATATGATGAATGTTTTGGGGACATGTATGAGTGATTTTATTGTGAGTTTGGAGGGAAATATATCTCCATCCAATAAATTGTGTAAATATTTATAGCTCATGATATATTGATGTTAATCAAGTTGACGGGGTTCATCTATTATGGGAATAAGGGGAAACCTGATCCATTACAAGGAAAGGATTGTGACTAGGGATGGTGGTATGTCCTACCCAGTAGGTTTAGTCACTTTGATGTTTGAAGATGAGGAACCAAATCCACTATGGGAAGATGGGGAAACATGATCCCATATAAATAAATGTCTAGGACTGGGGATGGTGGTGTGTCCCTCCTAGTAGGTTTGGTTCCCATGAAGTTCTATTATAAGTACTAGTAATGAGTCATGACTTATAGGGAATGATATCCCAAGAATTTTTATGCAAGAATTACATTTCTTATTCTTATGATTAGACTTCATGGATTATGTTATTATTTCAAAGTTATTCATGTATCATGAACTACCAAACTCTATTTTATTATTCATTTTTATGATCATTGATATACAGGGTACGATCTTATGATGCTATGATCATGATCTCATACCCCTACAATCATGTTAATTTTTACATTTCTCCCTTTTTACCCTTACTAAGAATATGAGGCCACCATTTTTTTGTGTTTCCTTCCCCTATTTATGAATATATGTATTATTTATGATGTTTTTAAGAAAGGTTCTAGTCATGGAGAACCTAGAGCGAGAATGTGCCATGCATTAATGTACCAGTGTTTATCTTTCCATGTTTCCAATGGAACAAGACCAATTACAGTCTTTAGGCATATATTTATTTGTTTGTTTTTTTGCTTTCACAACCCATCCCCCGGGGCCCGTTCGGTGTCATACCCCAAGAACACCTCTTAAAGTATAGGGGTTGGTGACTAGCTCTAAAGTCGCCAACTGACATGTAGGTGGCATTTTCCCACGTACCTATACGCACACACACACAACCACATGGCAAAGCTGGAAAAGTAAACATGCATGCCACTAAACAACCACTGAGTAAAACTAAAAACTGTATGTAAAATGGGCCAAAATACAAATCCAACCAAAAATAAACTGAAAGTAGGAAAGTACACAAGAAACTATTGATGTCTTCCATTAGAAACCTCACATAATGGGATAGTACATAGTATTTGTTGGAAGCCATAGAAGTATGCCCTGCCTGGCTTGTATCACTAGGCACCATTGGGTCCTGGGCCACCAATTCCTCCATTAAGCTAGCAATTATCTGCACCAAATACAACATGTGCGGGCGAAGCCCGTGCAGGGGAGAGAAACATTATCCTCAATAGGCACCCCAAAAAAAGTAATGAACACAAAAAAACAAAAAAATATGATCATCAATAATGATCACGAAGTAAGACAGCTCACACCAGGTATATTATAGAGTAGGAAATTAGAACCATTAGTCACATTGTCGACCACCTCAGATGTTAGAGAAATCATCCTCAATGAGTACAGTGGGCCTGCCGGGTTACATATAATTCACGTCCCACTAACCTAAAAACATTTATGGTACTCATCCCTGATTAGTACGATGGGTATTCTGGGTCACATAGAATATTCTCCTAACAGTGGGCATGTCTGGTCACCCAGAAGCCTCTTCCCACTTATGGACATACTAAGGTACTCGTCTTGTCGATTATCTTGGTTCTTCAGGGTCAAATAGAATTCTATCCCCACCATGGGACTATCGGGTCACACAAATGTGACTTCTCGCAAAAACATAGTTTCCAATCAACATTGGGTATCTCTTTAGTGGTCTTTAGGTCTCATCCAACCACAGGGTTTCCACTCGTAGCATGCTTGATCTCGAGAGAACTCCTCCCCAATCCATTCTTCAAATTCCAACATCCATGAAATACTCCATATAATATTCCAAAATATTTTCCTCATTGAAAGGGTCACAATGCCACAAATGGTACATCAATTAGACACTCAGTTTGTAAAATATTTATGTTTTTTTAAATAGGGGACGGTTGGGTCTTGGTCCATTTGGAATCGGTCGGACCGACCTGACCCGACCCTTACCCAGCCCAGCCTGGGTCCGTTCCATTGGGTCATAGGTCCGCCATGATAGGGTGGGACTGAAAAATTCCCTACCCAATCCATCTATCCATGATGTGGCTAAAAGCCGCGTCTGGCACCCCTTCCCCACAGGTCATCCACAGGGCCATCTTCGAGATGTGTTCGGTTGACCATGGCTTCGCCGTGTGTGAAGAAACGTGGTGTTGCATATGTGGTGCACAGACGTTTTTGGGGGGTCGTATCCAACTATCTCCAGCCAATAGCTCCCCTTACTACACCAAGGCCCGAGTTTGCTGCGACAGTCTTCTCTGGTGCATCATCATGGCACGCCGCCTCCGGTCACTTGCACACCAGCAAGGACTTCTGCATACCACTGGGTCCACACCAGTGGTATGTTCTTCATTACGCTTGGGCCTATGGCCTCCAAGGTATTCCATATTACTTTTGATGGCCTCTAATCTACCTTTATTCCCACTTGAAATTTTAGTCACGAAGAACGCACAAGCGGAGGGGTTCGGCCTTGTCCATGTTGGCCCGCACCATCCGCATTTGAAGTTTAAAGTAGTGGAGTCTTGGGAATGTTTTTATATCAATAATAATTCAATCTCAAAAAGAAATCCCACAAAACATCACACTTCTGCAAGAAAATACGATCCATGTATCAACCTGTTCATGGGTAGATTCGCATTCATCATTTTAAATAAATAACGGAGAAAACATAAAACAAATAAAACACCTACTGTGAAGCAGTTTGAGGTTGATGTGGTACACCTGTGAAGGTTCAAGATGTTGAAGGCATTCATTGCTTCCTAGATCCGTTCTTCTAGGTGTGTCGATGTTATTGATGTTATCCCAGCCTTCGTCATTCTTCGTTGGAGAGAAAACTTGCTGGTGGTTTTTCATAGAATTGTTTAATTCTTAACCCTCAATTATCCAATGAATTTTTTCATAAAAAGGAAACACATTGCAATGTTCCTATTACACTATGACTTTGTGTCATTGTGCTTTTTCATTTATGAAAGAGCATAGTGGTTACGTTTTCACAAAAATGTTCCATTAAGGATAATCCTTTAATGCACCTCATCATCCCACTGTAGCTTTATCATCCACCACTCAACAGTGAGAAAAATAAAATAAAATAACTTTTTATGTTATTTTATTAATTTTCAGATGTCTGAAAATTAACATTTTCGTCCAATCCTTGTCGGTCAAATTTAAGTCCTCCCTAGGTGAATCCCATAATTCTGAGTTCAACTATTCCCTAATATTTTTTTCATGAACCATTTCAAAAGATAGAGAAACTCGCTCGCACGTTTACTTATGTGAACTAGAAAATAAAAACTCATTTCTGGGCTCATTGGGCCTCAGAATAACGTGTCATTAAAGAGTGTTGTCTTGAAATAAATCCATATAATTTAAAAAAATTACACATAAATTCTGATTCATTACATTATCTCCACCATTGGGCTTTATGTCCATGAAATCGAAAACAAGGGCTAATCAAACAAATGGGGGTAATAAGCATGAATATGAGCCTCCCGCTCCCATGTTCTCTCTTGGAGATTCTTGTGTTTCCACTAAATGCACACTAGAGGAATTGACCATCCATGAAGAACCTTATCCAGTCGATTCTCTATCTCTATAGAGAACTCTACAAACATCGCATAATCGTTAATGTCCAGCTCGCCCCAGTCGATAACATGAGATGGATCATGTATGTACCTCCTCAACTATGACACATGAAAAACATCACGCACCAGCTGAACCTATGGGGGAAGAGCTAAGTGGTATGCCACCTCGCCAACTCTTTTGAGGATTTGGAAAGGTCCGATGAACCTCAGAGATAACTTTTTCCTCATCGATGTCTCAATAATCCCTGATGGGGTGAGACCCAACTGAAAACATGGTCTCCCTCCTCGAACTCCAATGGTCTCCATCTTCTGTCATCATATGATTTATACCCGATCTGTGTAGTCCTCATCTGCTCCTAGATGATCTGCACCTTCTCAGTGGTATCTTGTACTATCTCTGGACCCATGAGTGCTGACTCCCTTGGGTCTTTCTAGCTTAGAGGTTATCTGTATGGTCTATCATATATGGCCTAAAAAATGTCATTCCAATGATGGAGTGATAGATGTTTTTGTATGCAAACTCTACCAGTGGTAGGTGGTCCCCCCAAATGTGACCAAAAGTAAGGACATAATAATTAATCATGTACTCTATGGTATGTATGGTCTACTCCATCTGACCGTCTATTTGGGGGTGAAAAGGTGTGCTCAGGTGTAGATGAGTTTTGAATGCTTCTTTTAATTCCTTCCACAATTGGGATATAAAGCATGCATCATGGTCTAAGACGATCATATAAGGAACCCTGTGTAGCCGCAATATCTCATGTAAATAGAGGCGTCCTAATCCATCTACTAATCCCTACTCTTGGATGGGTAAGATGTGAGCCAACTTGGTGAGTTGGTCAATGATCACCCATATAGAATCATCTCCCCTGGATATATGTGGTAACCCTATCATGAAGTCCATGGAGATACCATCCCACTTCTATTCGGGTACCTCAAGTGTTTGTCCAAGCCTACTAGAATTTGATGCTCTGTCCTCATTTGCAGACATGTGAGGCATCATGAAACTAACTCTTCCATTGATTTCTTTATCTCTGGCCATCAGTACTGATGTCATAGGTCCTGGTACATCTTTGGGACTCCAGGATGTACTACCAAAGGGGATGTATGTAAATACCTCATCACCTCCTCCTGTAACGTCCCTGGTACTATTTTGTTTCATCTGAAAAGGATGACGTGCGCCCCACCTATTGAAAATCTACCAGGAGCATGTCCTGAGGATATTTGAGCACATCGGGCCGCGTAGTTAACATCCATATGTTGTACCTACCTAAATCACAGTAAGAGTTGGGGAGTGATATTCATTGACTAAAGGTAATTTTCTCTATCTTCATCCCTGAAGGATATCTACATCACGACTATATGTTCTATCGTCTCACTCAGCAGATGTAAACCAGACCCCCTGTTGAGCACGAATGCCCCCATGTTTCCCTTACCTATAATATAGACTATCTGAAAGTCATATTCTTATAGGATCTCCATCCATAACCATTGTCTCATGTTTAGGTCCTTCTGTGAGAAGATATACATGATACTATTGTGGTTGGATTAGATGGTAAATTGTTCACCCATTAAGTAGTTATGCCACATCTTCAAGGTAAAGACCAATGGTTCTAGATCTAGATCATGGGTCATGTAGTTATTCTCATATTGCCTCAAATATCATGACCCATAGGCGATCAATTCTCACTCCCACATTAGGACACAACCTATTCCGGTCCCTGATATGTCACGGAAGACTACATACCCAACACCCTCTTCTGGTAGTCTCAATATGGGGGAAATTTTCAGTCTCCTTATCCACTCCTAGAAATTGTTATAGAACTTCTCCAACCATGAAAAGGGATTTCCCTTCTATGTCAAGGCTGATAATTGTGCTTCTACTATAGAAAAGTTGGGCACAAACCTCTACTAGTATCTAACCATCCCCAAGAAACTCTTCACCTCATTCAGGTTTTTGGGTGGCTCCCAAGATGGAACTGCCACAATCTTCGCTGGATAAACTACAAATCCAGCCTCTGAGATAACGTTTCTAAGAAAGTGGCCCTCTGGATTCCAAAACATTAACTTCAAGAGATTACCATAAAGTTGGTTCTGCCAGAGTGTATCCAGGGTTGTCCATAGGTGTGTTGTGTACTCCTCCTCTGACGCCAAGTACACCAAGATGTCTTCAATGAAGACCACCACTAAAAGATCTAGGTAATGCTGGAATATCCTATTAATTAGTCCCATGAACACTATTTGTGCATTAGTCATGCCACAGGGAATCACCAAGAACTAGTAGTGGCCATACCATCATCTTAATGTTGTCTTCTTTATTCTCTCATCCCATACCTGAAGCTAATGATAGCTTGATCTAAGGTCTATCTTTGAGAACCACCTCTCTCCCTTAAATTGATCAAATAGGTACTCAATCCACTATAGTGGATATTTTTTCTTCATGGTCACCTAGTTCAGGCATTGAATATCAACACATAGCCTCAGCCTTCCATCTTCCTTCATGGAAAACAACACTAGGGCTTCCCATGGTGACACAATGGGCCTTATGAACCCCTTCTCTTTCAAGCCCTCTAGCTTTACCCTCAATTCACGAAGCTCCATAAGAGCCATCCGATATGTCTATAAGGATATTGATTTTTCCCTATGCATAAATTGATTCATAAGTCTACCTCCCTATGAGGGGGTAGTCCCAGAACATCCTCAAGAAAAATAACATAATATTATTCCACTGTGATAGGAAATCTTGGACTCCTCTCATCCACCGCACTGAGAGTGAGGCAAGCCAACTGGTGAGTGATCGCTTACACCCTCCTTCAAGAGAGCACATCAAATTCTTCATAGGTTCCCTTCTCAATGGTGAAGAAAAAATTGTTCCCATATTTGTGGACACACCACTCTTTGCGCCTAAAATAGTCAATCTGGGTGTGGATTGTGGATAACTTGTCCATACCCTAGATTACATCGTAAGGCCTCGAAGCTGCTACTAAGAGATCTTAGCCAAGTTTCTTGCCTCCTACAGTATTCTCACACTTCCAAAACTAGTGTGTAATGGTCGAATTCCTTCCCGTATAAGTTTATAATCATAAGGATCAATCCAATAGCTCCACCAGAATCTCCGAGCCTCAAATGAGGTCTATGGAAAAAAAGAGTGATTGGCACCTATGTATATATGAAATGAGTCTAAGGTAGAAAAGACAAAAATCATACCTCTAATTGTATCTAGAGAACCATGTTTATAGGCCCCCATCGCCTAAATCTGTCCTTGCCCTTGTCCACCGGCTCCCTGAGCCCAGGGTGGACCACCTAGGTGTGGTGGAGGTTGCACCTCAAACAGTCATCCACCGAATGCCGCTCGGCCTACTCCCATGACACATCTACCACCCTATGGAACTCCTAGATCAAACCTCTACCTCTTCCACGGATGTCCCTAGACCATCTATAGATCATCTGTGTGGTGGTTCGAGTAGTCATGAACCATGTGTCCCTACCTGTTGCATGTGAAGCACAGCCTAGTTCCATGCTGACTCCATTTGCTCAGGGAGACACGTACATCCGACCCCGAGTCTTGGGGTCGTCCCCTAAAAGACCTTGCCTACTTGGGCCACTATTTCTATAGTATTTTGCTCGCGAATAATTAATCTGATGTGTGAGGTCTTCTGGTGGATCGATCTATTGACACTTGCTCCTCCAAGAAGCTCTCTACAAGAAGGGCTTGCTCCATCACTTCATCTTGAGTGTGGATATAGAGAGACATATGGATGCCCTGGTCTCCCATATGAGTCCCTAATCAAAGGACCAAGCTATGAATAATGGGTCATGAAACATGTCTATGGAGTAGCAAGAGAGGTTTGTAAAACTCACAAAGTACTCATCCACCGACAGGCTGCCCTACTGTAGGTGAAGCAGCCCCTGAATATGAACTATGTGCATGTTCGCAGAGAAGAACTCATCTAGGAAAATCTACTAGAATTCTATCCAGGGGAGGATTACCTTATCATGAGTCTGAATCATCAGACTCCACCATCTCCCTATCAATCACTGAAGAAGGCTCACAGCTAAGATTTACATATGGTCAAGTGGTTTCCTCACTAAAAGGATAACCCACATCACTACATCCAACTAGTTCTTATTGACCTGAGGATCTCTATCTTCTATGAGCCTAAGAGGTCTCTATGTTTGGTACTCATGCAAGGAATTGAAATAGTGTGCATCCTCTACTGGTTACATCAGTAGAAACTGTTGATCGATGGGTGGTGGAAACACCAGTGCACCACCTTGTGGTGCCATCTCTAGTACTTGTCCCTGAACCGATGCATCATCGCTAGGTCAGATGTCCACCTGAAAATTTATTGGAAGACGAGATAAATTTCTATATGGAGGCATCCTGAAATAGATCAAGATATACCACAGTTCAAATATTATACCTTGTGAGCTGACTCTTTTTCAAAAAGATCATAAAAAGACACTTATGTAACAATTTTTTTCTTTGTATAGAGTCAAAAAAATAAGATTTAGTGTCCCAGTGTACGGATATGATGGCTGCCACACCAACACTGGACTCCCAGAATCTGAAATTCAAACTTGAATCATTCAACACTATTGCCCCAAAAACAAAACAGCATACTCCTGGTCTTTGAGGTAGAACTGAACACATATTATGCCGCATTTTCATGACCCTTCCCATAGGGCACCTGCCGTGACATACCCCAAGACCACCTTCCGAATGTAAGGGGTTGGCAACTAGTGCTGATTGAGTGAACCAGAAAGTGGGAGGAATTTTCCTAAGTACATGTATGCACACACACAAAACCACGTCCCAAATCTAGAAATGTAACCATGCATGACACTAAATAACCACTTAGTAAAAGTACAAACTGTAGGTCAAATGGGATAAAATAAAAACCCTAACAAAAATAAAATGATAATAGGAAAGTTCAAAAGGTACATTGGAAGTTGTCTAGTGGAAACCCCATTTGATGGGTATGTACAGAGTAGTCTCTGGAAGACTTTAAAGTACGCCATGCCTGCCTAGTCTCAATGGGAACCACTGAGTCCTGGGCCACTATGTCTTCTTTCAAGTCGGCAGTTGTCTAAACAAGACACAACATGTGCAGGCGAATCTAGTGGGGTGGTGAGTAACAAAATACTCAGTAGGGACCCCCAGAAAAAGGAAATACCACACATCAATCGAAAACCAAACCACAAATCATGATCACTAAGAATGATCACGAAGAAGGAAAACCCACACTAGGTATATTCTAGAGTAGTAAAGTAGAACCATTTGTCAAATCGTTGGACACCTCAGCTTCTAGAGAAATCCTTTTAAATGAGTATAGTGGGCCAACTGGGTCACACAAAATCCACTTCCCACTGACCTAAATAATGTTGTGATAGTCATTCCTGAGGAGTACCATGGCTATGTTGTGTCACACATAAGTTGCTCCCCACCACGGGCATGTCAGGTCATATAGAAGTTGCTTCCCACCTATGGACATACTGAGGTAATCCTCATGTTGAGTATTATGTGTCTGTCCAGCCACACAGAAGAGAATCCCCATTCTGGGAGTGTGGGGTCACACAAAATATACTTCTCAATGATCTATAGTATTTGATCTACACAAGGACACTCATCAGCAGTCTTTAGGCCTCATCCAACCGCTGGGTTTTTACATGTAGCACACTTGATCTCGAGATAACCTCTACCGAAGTAATTAATAAAATTAAAACTTCTATAAAATCCATCATATATAATTCCATGATATCTAACTCACCGCTAGGGTTCCAACATTGCAAACGGGTCATCAATTAGACGCCTAGATTGAATGATATTGATGTTTTTCCAAAAAGGGATCAGTTCGGTCTGGGTCTGATCCAACTCAGTCGGACTGATCCAATCTGGACCCAGATCGGTCTGGGTCTAGTCCATTGAGTCGTGGGTCCATCCTCTTCCAGGTACAGTCCTCCAAAGGGGGCCAGTTTGTCTGGCACCCTTACCCTTCAGGTTTCACGTGGGGCCATCTCCCAGCCATGGTTGATTGATCGCGGATTTTCCACATGGGACATAGTGCAGTGCTACCACAACTATGAGCTGACGTGATTGGGGGGTTGTTCCCCCCAATAATAATCTCTCCCCATTTTTTGTGGCATGAGCCATCCGTGAAGGTCTTCTTTGGAGTGTTATCGTGGTGCGTTGCAGCCGATCGTTGGCGCCACCAATAGTATATTCCGCAGACCACCAGTTCTATACCAGTGGTCCTCCCTTTAGGTATCATGCACTTATGGACTTCTGGGGATTCCATATTCCCTGTGATGGCCTCACATCCACCTTACCACCCACTTCGAAATTCAGTCACGAAGAATGCCCAATCGGACGGGCTTGGGTCGTGTTTGTGTCGGCCTGTGACCTCAGTGTTAGAATTTTAAGGTAGGGGAGGTTTGGTAATTATGTTATATCAAAAATAATTAAATCCCAAAAAAGAAGACCCAAAAAACATCACCCTACCACAAGAACAGACGATCTTCAGATCAACCAATTTGTGGGTTGATCCACATTCGTCATTTAAAAAGAAGAATAGGGAAGCATAAAACAAATAAACCCCCTACCTCGAAGCAGTTAGACGTTGAAGCGGTCCAATGATGAATGTTAAATAAATTGAAGGAATTTGTTGCTTACTGGCTCTGTTCATTGTGGTGAATTGAAGTTCTTAACATTCCTCTAGTGTTCTTCGTTCTTATTTGGAGAGAAAACTTACTGGTGGTTTGTCAAATAATTGTCAGTCGTTTAACACTCAATTCTCCAACTCATTATTCCATAAAAAGGAAACACATCATAGTGTTTATGTTATGCTGTGACGTTTCATTATTATGCTATTTCATTTCTAAAATAGTGTAGCAGTTAAGATTTCACAAAAATGATCCATTAAGGATTTTCCTTTAATTCTAGTCATCGATGCACCGCATCGTCGTCATCTTCCACTCAATGGTGAGAAAAATAAAATAAAATAAATTTTCAAGTAATTTTATTATTTTCAAAAATTTCAAAAATTTGCCCTTCTGACCGACCCTTTCCAGTCGAAGTTAAGTCCTCCTAAGGAGAATCTCGGAGTTCTGAGTTCAATAGATCCCTCATATTTTCAATCCAAGAACTGGTTCAAAAGTTAGAAAAACATGCTCACACATTTACTTATATGAACTAAAAACGTTAAATATTCTATTCTAGTCTCACTGGGCCTTGGAATCATGTGCCTTCAAGTTGTGTAGTCTCTAAATAAATCCATCTTATTTAATAAAAATTACACAGAAATTCAGGGATATTACATAAGTATTCCAAAAATGTGATGTAATGTTAATGTATTTCAAGACCGGGTCTTTATATTTAGTATCTAATCAATGGTTTAGTTATCCATTGGAATCTAGGATGAGAAAACCTTAGTGAAAACTCTAAGGACATGTATAAGGATAATTATAAGGGTAAAGAAAATTATTGGAAAATTTCCGTGAATTTTTCTAAAATATTGAGTGATTTATCTCTTTGAAATATATCCTTTTCTAAATAATAAAATTGGATGTGGCTCTATGAAAGATGTACCTTTGTGTAACAACTCATAAAATATGTACCGGTCCTAACTTAGGGTAATCTAGTACACAATAGTGAGCCTTGCTACAAACCCAATTTGACAATCTTGGGGAATATGCTTTTGGAATTTATAAACTATTCACAAAACATCATGAAGGAATCAAATATTAGATGGAAATTAATAACCTTTGATAAACCAAAGGATTCAAAAATTAAAATTTATTTGTAATGATTTATATGCCCTATAAGTAAATTTTCATGATTGAGAGGTTTTCTTCTAAGATATGTGTTTCTTACCATCTTCCTTCAGGTTTCAGTTAGAAGTGAGAACATAAAGGAACATGGTTAACATTGAATGTTTTAGTTGTAGAAAGTATGTTAATTATTCAATTATATTTCCCATGTTTAAATATCTTAGTGATAATCCATAAGGTTGTTTGAGTACTGATTATACTACTAATGATAAAGATACCATGAATGACATGTGAAAGGTATGTGATGTTCTTCTTGTATTGTTTACATTAAACATAAGAAGCATTATTAGATAGATGTTTAGGAATATTAAGGCATGATTCATATTTTATATTCTATTAAATATGTATTATGAAGTAATTTTATGAATCCATAGTAATGGTTTAAGAATAATGTTTTTTGAATAATGTATTTTTTTTTTGAATTCAAATATTGTGTTATATGAATAACAAAATGTACATGTTCTTTCAGTATAAGTTTTCATTATGGATTGAAAATGACATATTTAGTGGTTATGAAGACATATAAAATTTATTTTAGGGAAAGGTGATATTTTTATTGAGGGAAGGTAACCCTTAATGTTATCGATGTTTTAGAAAAAAACTTTCTTCGAAAAAGAGATGATTGATTTGGATAAAGTTAAATTTACAGTACTGATTACCCTTGATCTAATAGTTTATTTGATAAAAATGTGGTCTTTTTCAGTAAGGATGAGGTTTAAAACATCTAGGATTTAAAAAATGTATTCAATAATAATATTAATAAATAATCATGCATGTTTTCTAAAAGTATTTATTGTAATTCATGTTATTACCATCTTTCAAAAGAATATTCAATTATGGTATTCACATTTTTGTGATGTTGTAACCAATAACTACTTCGTAATATATGGGGGTTCAATGATCATCCGTTTTTGAGAAATTTAATGACCTTATGTCTAATGTTTTGGATTTTCATATTTTGGAAGGATTTTAATCTTAACCACTTATAGAATGATTATGTTAAACATAGAAAAAAGTTTGTGAAAATAAATTATTATCTCACCACATAAGGATTTATTCATATTGGATAACCTGCCCTAAAAACCATATGTTGATGATAACTGATGACAAATGGGATGACATATCATCAATATCATGATATTTTAGTACTTCCAGAATGAAAAAATCTGCTTCTTTTTGGAGAAATTGGTGACATGTATCAAGGAACAACTAAGTTGGAAGTTTTCCAAAAATTATCAATGTATATATTTTAATAAAAATTATTTAACACTAGGAAAAATATTCTTGAAACAGAAAAGGTTATCTAAGTAACGTTTATTATGATGAATCAAATGGAACCTTAGATAATTTATGATTTATGTATTTTTTATTGTTAAATTTTCTGAATCAAGTTCTCTAACACTCTCGCTTAGAACATGATTATTGTATTTATCATTCATGTCCATGTTTACACTTTCCACCTTTGTTATCAAGTGTGATAACCTAGTTATGAGTTACATTGTGTAATTGTTATTATTCCAATATTATTTTTGTGATGGAATTTTTCGTATTCGTTGGTTCAATTTGGTTTGCTATGAATGGAACTATCATGTATTAAACCATTCATAACCCAAACAAACTTTGAGGGTGAAATTCATTTTGAGGGGGGGTATAATGTAACACCCTATGTTCTTATAGAATTTTTCAAATGAATTAATTTTAATTTATTTATTTCATTATTCAATGTCATGTATTCATTTCACTTATAACCAACTAGTCTTGTGCTACACATACGACTGACTTAGTATGTGTTTCACTCAACAATGAGTTTCAATAAAACATCATTTTGTTGTTATAATTATTTACATGAGATAAATATAACTTAGACATAAAACATTGTGTTATCAATAGTAATAACTAATTTTCAAATATTATTTATAATAATTTCATATAAATAACAAAATATTGATAATGAGATATATATACTTTTTGGTAAAGTCTTTATATAGTAAAAAATATTATTTTCCTAAAGAAACAACTTTTTATATCCTTCTTTGAAGAAAAATGAAATTAACATTATAGAACCATAGAAATTAAATTTGATAAATAAACATAATTTTTGAATTCATAATGTGGATATTATATTAGGGTGTGGTTTTTGGATTTTTACATAAAACATCATTTTTGGGTGAATAGTAAAAATTACTGCAATTTAGTTAAAACAACATTTTTGTTTAAATAATGATTACTATTAAATAATAATTAAAATTGGATTTTAAAGTCAAAATAGATCAATTATACATATATTAATCCAATATAGGTAATTGGAATAATTTTCGAAATTAAATTAGATATAAACACTTATTGAACTTTTGAACGTTTTTATGTTGAAAACTTGCTTTCTCGCCACATCGGCAGGATTAAAGTAATACTGAATTATCTGAGTTCTATAATATGAATTTTCAAAAATAGAAAAACGTGGTTATTATAAGAAAAATATTTATCGTCTAATAATATCAACTAAATTATTTATAAAATATTTTAGTGAATGTGATTAAAATTAATTACAGTTATTAAGATAAAATTAATCTTCAAAAGGGACTATGACATAATATTAAGGACTAAAATGACAATGACACATGTCCAAAGGAAATTAGATGACAATAATTAGACCATATTTCCATTTGGATGTAGTTTAATTGGTTATTGTGATATTTTAAAATGGATGTACCCTTTATAGAATGTTTAGTATGGAAAATATAAATAGGGAACTTTCCTTACATTTAAGTTTTATAAAACATTGAGATAAGTAAAAAACAACATATTTTAATTTATAATTATAATTTTAAAATAAAAATTTTTTATTTTATCATAATAATTATAATCAATTTTTATATTTGATTTAGGTACTTAAAATTATTATGAAATGGAAACGTATTGATTATTTCGTTAATAATTTTTTAAAATAAATGATATAATAAATATTAAAATTAATGTAAATTGATTTAATTATTCTTTTTATTTATTTTTCTAGGTTAATATATCATTTTAAAATAGTTAAAATTTATAGATTTTTCTCAAATATTGTTTTGATATTTTAAAAATAATAAATAAATAAATAATGTAAAAATTAACATTAATGTTATATTACAATAAGAGATATTTTATTAAATGATTTGAAATTAACAAAAATACTTTATTATTCCAATTGAATTATAAGTGTTTATAAATATTTATTATTCTCTATTAATTTACTAGTTTATATTTTAGTGTAAACATATTTACCTATATATTGTAAAAACATTTTTAATAGGGTTCGTGTTTAACAGTGTTTTTACGCCTCACATGCACTTGTTTTGAAATTAATTTCCAAAAAAAATGATATTTTTAAATTCTAAATTATGTATAATATTTATAATTAAGTGGATCTATATTTTCAACAAAAATATCACTTTAATTAAAAATTATGGTTATACTACATAGGTTAGAAAACTAGTGTCCTTAATAAAAACCAAAACAATAAAATTTTGGAAATATAGATGTTATAGAACCAAGTTATTTAAATGCAAGTATTTTAGGGTGTTTGAGGTTTCTAATGACTATTGATCTCATTTAATCCATTATTTATACATTTTTTAGGAACATTAGGTAAGGTATACCACCCATTAATGAACACATTTTGGTATTTACAATAGTGTCACTCCCCTTCCACTATAAAAAGGAATGCACTCTCTAACATCCTAACACATCTAAAACCACTTAGGATTGAAATTTTTTCCCAAAAAACATCCTTAAAAAATTATTTCTCCTTCAATAATCCATTTAAATATAATGATTTATGAGGAATCCCTTGGGTGAAAACCGGATGGGGTTACCCGATAAATAAGTAACACCCTCCCTCAAGCTCCATTCTTTTATTTCAATTATGCCCTACCTAACCTCTTATTATTCCAATATGTTATAAAAAACTAGTATCATAAATTTAATATGATATTTTATGGAAGTTTTTCAACCTAAAATTACACACACATAAATATAATGGGTAATGAACATAGTGTCTACATGTACGATGAACTACCGCCTCTTGAAATGATGATTGTTCGTTTTCCTGTTAACACCTCTCATAATGGACATTATGATTATAAAAATATTTATATTTTATAAATATGATATTTATAATTTCATTATTATTATTTAATTTTTTTATAACATTCCCTTATTCTTTTTATCTTGTATAAATATGATAATTTCATTTGAATAAGTGTGAAAAATCTCCCCCTCAAAGTGATGTGATTCATTCACACACTACATGGAATGTATTAACAATATGTTTAGTGAACCTATAGGACATATATGGAAAAATAATTCAAATTTAATGATATTATATACATATATAAAATAATTATACATAATTTACGTTCTTTCTTTCAATACATCCATAAAACGAAAGCATCATTCATGCATACATAAAACCTACCTTCTCTATAAACATTGAATTAAATTTCCTAGATCTAAGAAAAAAATGAAGCGAATACTACCCGAAGCATAACCTTAACATGAAATTTTTAATAAATTGGTAAAATAAAGTCATAATCAAACCATATATTTTATTGGATAAAATAATATTTTCATGTAAATGATTTATCATAAAATTTCATTTATTATACATGGGGTTTTATTAACGATGATTAGAGTCAAGACACAAGGTAAGGGAATTTCATTGCACTATTTATATATGTGAGATACATGCCATGTTCACCACACTTTTCTTTTGAGTGGTGTATATACTAACCATGAATACATTATATGATACTTGTACATAAATTTATGGTTATATACATATACATTTTATTTAATAACATTCATGGGGTTTTTGTTTTAGAAGTTACAAATTAGGAAAGTAGTTTTGTCTGAATTTTACTTTGTTAAGACACATGCCTTGTTATCTGCCCATATTTTTCAATGAGGTGTATATACTAACTTTGACATGACATATCATGAATTTACTTAATTTCATCATATTTTAAGCTACATGTAATGTTTTTTTCATTTTATTATGATTCAATGTTACCATATTGGTAACAGTTTATTTCTACAATCTAATCATTTATCGAGATTATTTGTGATTATGATTCCATTGATGAAATATTATGATCTATATCTCATGAAATCCAATTTCTTTTCTTACTATATAAATATTCTTTGTATATCAATGTATGGGTACCATTTTTATAGTCTTTCTCAATTAATATAATTAAGAAACTAGTTTTTATGAAAATCTAACATTATTTTTCCTTTAGGTCGGAAATATGTGTTTTTTCAAAACCATGATTTCTCAAAATGTCTTAAAGTATTATTCATAAGTTTTCATTGTATTTTAAATGAAATGGGGTTTGAAAATGTTTTCAATAATAACTTATATGTATTCAATGTATTTTCAAATAAATGGTTTTCAAAATGATTTTGATATTCTTTTAAAATTTTTCAAGGAAAATAATTTTCAAAATGTTTTCTATATTTCCCCATTTTAATGAAATGGTATTCAAAATGATTTCATGATTGTTTTATAAGTTTTCAAGGAAATGTTTTTTAAAATAATTTAATTGTTATTTTGCATTTTTTTAAGGGAAAATATTTTCAAAATTATTTAAAACCTACATTCTATGTTTACATTTCATTTTCAAAGAAAATATTTTTCTAAAGGCTTTATGTTTTAAAAAGGATTTTCAAAGAATAAAGAATATTTTCCTAAATATTTTTTTTTTAAATATCATTAAAAGTTATTTTCTATTTAATATGACATTTTTTATGTTACTAAATCCCATTTGGAGATTATTAAAATGTTCCGTTAATATTTTATTCTGAGTGGTTCATGTCTTAATGGAATTATGTTAATGAAACTTGTTCTTATTCCATGGTTTTTATGCCTTAGAAACCTAATTCTTTTAATGGGTTAATATTTGATGAATTTATTAGGAAACCTAAAATTTTTCTTAGGTTATGAAATAATTACATTTTTATTACACCCATTTCATTTAATGGGACTATGATCGGATATTTACAAAACCGGTCTATTTTTGTGGGTCATGATATGATAAATGTTTTTGTCACAGGTGTAAATGATTTTATTATGAGATGGTTGGGACATATATATCCATAAAATTCATTAAGTAATTATTTATATATCATGAGATATATATTTTAATCAAGTCAATAGGCAGGATCCACTATTGGAATATGGGGAAACCATATCCCTAACAAGAAATGGAGTTTAACTTGGGATGGGGGGGTGTGTCCCGCCGAGATGGTGCAGTCACCTGATGTTGGAAGATTGGGAAACCCAGTCCACTATAGAGGATGAAGAAACCCAATACCTTACAAGTAAAGGACAATGACTGGGGATATTTTTGAGTCCCTCTTAGTATATTTGGTTCCCATGAAGATCCTTGATATGTTCTAGAAATGATTCTTAACTTATAGGGAATTATATCACTTGTTTATGTATTCCACAATTACATATCGTATTCCTATGTTAGAATTTCATGGATTATGTTATTTATTTAAATGTGATTTATGTCTTATGAACTTCCAATCTCTATGATATTTTTCATTATTATGACCTTTCATATGTAGGATGTGATATTCTAATGTTCTCATAACAATTTCATACCCTTATTCTCATGTTTATGATTATATGTCTACCTTGATTACCCTTACTGAGAATATGAGCTCACCCTTTTTTATGTTTTCATCCCTAGTTTATGAAGGTATTTATTAAATATTATGTTTCAAATAAGGTTTATATTCATGAAGAACCTATTGGGGGAATGATTAGATATCTAATGTACTAGTGTTTATGTTTTCATGTTTCCAATAGAACTAGAACAATTGTGGTCATTGGGTGTATGATTGTATAATCATTCTAGTATTCTGAAAATTTAATTTAATGTTATTTAATGTAAAGACTTGGAAATTATAAAAATTGTTCAACATTGGAAAAAGAATTATATTTTGTAAAATCATATAATGAGGAATTGTTTCTTAGTTTTTATATGGTTCATAAATATGTTACTTTGATTAATGAATCAAATAAAAAAATTCAATAAAAATGATTATGATAATTTAGATCATTTAAAATATAATAAAACAATTTATGAACATACATCATAGATATATGATAATTCATAAGAGTTAGATGAACAATATAATTACATATCAAATATTCATTGTAATAATTTTTTTGTATAGAATAATTTTATAATTATTATTCTGAAAATAATTTTTCGAGATTTTACATCTATGAATGAAAAAATTTATTATCTATATAGATAGTTGAGACCTCACAATAATACTTCATGAATTTTTTTTACATTATAAATACTATATTATTATTTAAATTATTGTTTTCTAAAAATTGAAACCTTTTATATCAATTTTTAATATGGAGTAAATTAGTGAAACAAATTTTATTTAAATAATCTAAAGGGTTTTGGCTTTTATAAAGCATATTTTTATAATGAATTGAGAGTACTAAAAAATAAAGAATATGGAGAGATATATTCTTTGAATTTTATTTTTACTAACAATTTTATACCAATTAAAATATTTGTATTAAAATCACAATATCTTTATATCAGGGGAAAATGTTGAGTATGAATATCCAAAATATATAGTACATGGATTTTTGTTTCTGAAGTCATATGTCTGGTAAAAAAAGATCATTCATTGGATTATACAAATAAAATGATTAATGGTGTCTTTATATGACAATGATAAAGGATAAATCTATGGAATTTGTCATATTAAATTCAATTATAAAGTATTAACTTCATATTTTTTCTATTTTTAAGTACATATTAATAATTTCATCAGCATAAATCAATTGTGATATGATGGATATCATTTTAACATTAGGATTGGTAAATGTTCTCTTAAATATTAAGAAGGTTTGTTTTTTATTCATTTACATGGAATTAGAAACATTACACATTAAACATACAATAGATTATTAAAAAAAGATATACCTTGGCTAATTTTAGAGCATGTACAATTATTATTATGTAATATAATTTTAGGAAACAATTTTTTTGATTTTAGCTAACTTTATATAAAATGACATGTTTGAGAAGTTCTAGAGAATAAGTTTAATTCATAAAAAATATGTGATGTTTGTAAATATTTAAAAAAAACATTAATTAATATTTATATCAATTAATGAAGTTTCAACTATTGAATATTTATTTATTTAGATATCATTGATTTATTAGGTCAAACAAAAATGAGATGTGTTGGAGGAAAAATCAATGTGTATGACTTATTTCTTGACTATATCTGATATATAGGGGTATGTTTTATATCCAATATTGTAGAATATAATTTATTTCTTAGAATAAATTCTAGACTTAGCTAAAATAAGATAAATATTCCATTGGTTACTATTCATAGTGATTGTGGATGTGATTTTAGAATTTTCTTTTTTTGAAATTTTTATAGTAATAATGGAATTACACACAACATTTCTTCTCCATGAACTCCATTAAGAATTTATTACATTAACTAAGAAATAATATACATTAAGAAATGAATAGAACTATTTTTAGTGAATTTTCATTTACTAATACTTTTTGATTTAAAGGTCTTATTACTTATTTATATAAGGTTAATTGATTTTTACTATGGTCTTTTCCTAATAATAAATTTTATGAGTAGTGTAATAGAAAAAATAAAAAAACTTTCTGAATTTATATATTTTTATCTAATGTGTTCATTCTGAATACTAAAAACATTTTATTTATTTTACATTAAAAAATATTGAAGGATTTTTTATGGGAAATTTATAAAATATTTGGATTATCATATTTTTTAAAATATAAGAAAAACTATTTATGAATCTTTCCATGTTATGCTTGATTAAAACTGTCATTTTGTTTCTAAATTTACTAATATTATAACTATTGATGATTTTTTCTAAGGTATTTTTCAACCCATTTTGGATAATTATTTACATAAGAGAATAAATGATAAAATATTTTTAAAATTTGTTCATTTAAAAGGAAAATATACTATTATTTAAGAATATACTTTTATAGACACTATAAATCAATCAATCACATGGAATTATTCCACTGATAATATCATTAGTGATGTAGATCAATAGGTAAAAACATATTTTTCATTAAGAAATTAATATAAGAAAATTTCATTATTATCTTAGTTTTAATATAAATCACCTCATAATGCTTTAGGTGATGAATATTAGATAAAGTAAATATAGGATGAACTCAATGAATCAGAGAGGAATATTTTTTGGGATTTAGTATAATGAATGAAGTATCTTCATGTGATTAGATTAACCTAGGTTTTCAAAAAAGTGATGAAAATGAAATTATATTAAGAAATAAATCAATGATTTTTTCAAAGTTTATACTGAAGAATAAGTTAGATATTATGAATGGGATTTTTCACTAGTGTGGATACTATAATATATATGTAAATTTATTTCCTTTCTAGAATATTAAAATTTTAAATTTTCACAAATTTATTTTAATTTTTATTTTTCTAACATATATGTACTAGAGGATGTTAATTAAAAAAAACAGCTTATTTTAATAATAAAAAATATCCTAGTAATTTTTTAAAAAATACTATGGAAATTTTGAAAAAAAAAATCTCTAACATCCTACTATAATATGCATTCCAGTTTTTTACATCAATTTTTTAAGGGATCTACTTATCTAACTATTTTATTGATATTTTTTAAAATATACCATAATTTTTGAAGTCTATTAAAATGAAATTATATTTTTTTCAACTAAAAAATATAATTTTGATTCCTTTATAGAATATATGAAAACTACATTAGTAATTTATATAATGGGAAATGTACTTTTTTCCTTGGAATCCAAATTTCTCAACACAAGAAAAAAAATTCTTATCTAAAAATATTTACTTAAGTTGATTTTTTTTAAATGAAAAAAGTTTACGTACTCCTACTTTGACATAAAATAATATGAATCATAATAAATCTAGGAAACCAGTTGATTAATAACTATTTTGAGGAATGATTTTATGTGCACTATATATTATAGTTTTTCGACTAGATTTAAATTTGATTGTATACTTCTGTGTGATATTTAAATAATATCTAAGATAATATCATATTAAATCTATTAAATGAATCATTAATTGTCTTATGGAAACTTAAGATATTGTAATATTTACGTATAAATGATATGATTTTTAATTAAAATTTATTTCATATATTTACCTTGTATGATGTAAATTGTATATGAAAAGTACAGATGTCACAGTTCATTTTTTAAGGAGATTATTTAGGGTCTCGTTATTGAAATAAACAAAACATAGTATAACATTCAACTACTTATCTTTAATATGTAGTAGATGGATGTTTAAGTGAATAGGTTTTGTGGATAATACACACACTCACTAATTTTTTAATTTTTCCAAGTAAATATATAATTTTTTAAGATAAAAAATGTTCCATATACTACTCAAAGAAACCATCAAATCAATCACGAGTAAATAAAATAGATATAATTCCCCATTTAGTTTGGGAATACACTTTTAAACGATATAATATTTTATAATGTTTCAGATAGATAAACCAAAAATCTGTATATATTTAAAAATCCTCAAAAAGTTTACCTTTTTAATATGTTAAACAGAATCTCGGTATGATCAATGTTATAATATAATTAATGCACTAGTTGTTTTTGCTATCTCCTTACATTTAAAAACACCTTATGAAATTGGAAACAAATTTTACCATTATTCTCAATTCTTTTTTTGAAAATATTTTCTTTCAAAATTTATAGTTAATGATTTTAGAGGATATTTTTAGATCTATTTTAATGAGGTATGGCATGCATTAAATCTGAATAAACAATTTATAAATATGTTATTATTAATACAAGTTAAACATATCACTAGAAATAAATAATTTAAAAATGATAATACATTTAATCCTAGAGGATGTAACCTTTTTTAAAATATATTTTTTATGATAAAATATTATAAAATATTTATTACAAACATTTTTGCTATATCAAAATGATGTTTTTATGATTAAAAAACCATAATTAAAAACATCATAAAATAATAAAATTTTCAATATATTTATATTTATAAACCATTAATATCATTATATTTCAATATTTAATGTCCATAATTATTTATTTTAATTTCAAAATGTGGATCATCTTCCCTATATATTAGAACCTACTCAAATTAGTACCCCCCAACTGATTTTGAGGATAGTTATCATCTCCGTGACTAAATTCAATCTACTCATATATATGGTTTATCTATAATTATTATACTTATCCATTTAGTTTACATAACATATTTCAATGATATACCATCTAGGGATATTGCAAATGAAATAATAATCAACTAATTATTCATTGAAAGGTATGAATCTATTTAAATAATCAATTTGTTTTTAGGTTTGGGAATTGATTACCATAACCAAGGAAGATTTTAATATACACTATTAAATTATAGTTTATATTTTTTACATTATCTTAGAGTTATGTTATGTTTATGACCTTATGATTTTTTTGTTGAATATTTTTTAAAATACCTATAATTTAAATAATAAATGGATTGATGATTTTATTGGAATATCAATGGAAGGAGAAGTGTCCTTTGTAAATTATATGTCATTGGAGAATGTTGGTTCATTTGAATCAATCCTTGTTGAGAAAACATTTTTTTATTCTAATGAAATGGTATTGAAGATGACTTATCAGCCCATTGATATGAAGATTGTATGTATGTTAATCCAATATTACATTCTACCAATGAATTGATATTGAGATGTTATAATGTCGAATGACATATTTGTTATGGATTTTCATTATAAAATTAAGATGGTGACCTTTCTAAAGATAATGTGGAAAAACACTAAGGAAATATATATATATGGTTATGTAACTTTATTATCTTTCATTAAATAATGTTTGTTAACTATGATCATGTGAAGTACTTAGAAGTTAAAAACATCAATACAGAACATGTCGTACTAGATATAAGGAATAGTATTGGGAATGAAATATTTTCTATGATGAGGTTAAACTATTTAAATTTTGAAAGTATGTTCATTGAGAAATATTTAAATGATTCATATACCAAAGTATTATTAGACCTTAAAAATCATAGGAATTTGAATGAATAATCAACTCACAATGAACTTTAGATACTATGAAATAAGAAAAAGTCAATTCCATATAAATCCATTACATAATAAACGAAAAAAATTTAGGGATCTAAATAAGGTGATCCATTTTATTATCTTGATTCTACTGAATAGAAATCTATAATAGATGAAATGTTTATATGATTAGAAGAAGAGGAAATAAAACAAATTGAAGAAATAAAAGAAAAGAATACCCGAGGGCTTCAAGATTTCATAACTGAAATAAATAGTAACCATGAAGAATTTATGAATCATAAGTATTACTCTACATTTTCTATTATATTGAGAAATATCAATATACTTAGGTTCCTTTTATCCAGAAATATCCTCTATATGTTCTAGCTGTAGTTGTTCCCCTATCTGATTCTCAAGATAGTGTAAAACATGTGTTGGATGATTTTGGTCAAGATGTTGATTGGAAAGTTTCAAATTTTATTCAATTAAAATATTATAAAATATGAAATGATGTTTCTTATAAATTATCCTATAAAGAAAAATCTCAAAAATAAGATAAATTAAAGATTTATGGATGGTAAGATAATGTTTTTAATGTTTTAAAGGGATTATTAGTTATTGAAGAATATCATGTATATACATAAATATATCTAACATAACTATATGAATATTAATAAGTAACACTAATTCTAATAGAATTAAAAAATTTACAAAATTAAAATATTGAATTAAAAAAATACAATAGAGCATGAATATTTAGATGAATAAATAACAGATCAAGATATTTCACAGACCCACTTTATAAAAAATAGGAATATGAATTGAAAAATGGAAGGGATGGTCATCATCCTGAAGACTATATTGATTACTGAAAACTATTCAATGTGAGAATAAATTAAAGATAATTACATAAATTAATTAATAAAAATGTTGTATGTTAATATGAAAATCACTCATGATATAAAATCAAAATCAAAATAAAATACTAGAAATATATATATGTTATTTATGTTATATTACCCATAATAAAAATTATGAAATAGTTATTTATAATGAATATGATCATAAAAATATGTATGGTAATACTAAAATTTATTTGAAAACCTAAAATGTATCATCAAGTTGATGAACCATGCTAAGGAGGATAATATTTTCTTTGATGAATAGAAATAAAGAATAAAAACACAACAGTTTCTATTATGATGTTTCAAGATAATATTAATAATAAATTAAAATAATTTTCATGATCAGTAGATGATCTCAAATCCCGTGAAATTCAATAGTACAATGAGAATTCTAAATTGGTTATGATGTTATAGTACCTAAATTACCAACAATGCATGATTAATTAGAAAAAATGTTTGATAAAACAAAGAAAACTTTTTGGATGATGAACACTATCATGATGAGGCTATCTAATAAAGAATTATTTTTTATTCAACACATGAATTTTATTAATAACTAAACATCATATATTTTATTAATTTCTTCCTTATATTTTTTTGACAAATTTTACTTTTTATATAATTCTTTTTTACCCCATAAAACTATTTTTCTTAGTTTTTTCAATCATTTTAGGGAACTATTTGAATTGTTTTGTCTCTTAAATTTTGAAATTCATTAGTAAAATCAAAACATGCTAGAATATATATCACTATAATGATATAAATGTAAGAGGAATAATTTTTTTGATTAAATAATTCCTCTTAATTTTCATGAATTTGGATTTTAAAAAATAGGGATATTATTGACTCAAAGGACCTCTTGTTAAAATTTATTTTTAAAATAAAAAAAATTAAATATAAAAAATGAATCCATATTTCTAACCATTAACCTTCTAAAGTTAAATTTTGTTTCTTTGATGGTTTTTATATTTGCTGGAAGGGGTATTTCAGTTCAATCAGATAGAGATATTCTAAGTATTTCTGACATATGTGTACATGTAAATCTTTTAAATGTAATTAAATTTAGTGATATAGAAATTTTAAAATTATAATAAATAGAATTATACAATGTCCAGCAGGAAAATTTCATCATATGGAGACATACAATTTAAAATGGATGAATATTCACTAGGAAGACAATGTAATGATTTATAAAGTATAACATTATATCATTTCTTATTTAAACTTGATATATTTATTCCATGAATTGAAATGGTTTTTTAAATAACAATAATTATAAAGAAAAATGTTTTCTTCAATTATTTGAGAATATATGATTCTTATCTGATGTCATTGTAAATGCTCACGGGAAGTTTAGAATCTAAAAATTGAATTTTTTTATTCTATTTACTATAAATAAGACATAAACCTAGAGTATATGAAGTGGGTGAAAATATATGATCAAAATTTGTTATTTATGTTATTAGATAGTTGTAACATAGTGAACATTAATTTAAATATTTAAAGTGTTTCCTTAAATAATATTTTTATAATGACTCTGTTGAATATTAATTATGGTTTTTATTATGTACTATTGTTTGAAAAATCATTTGATCTTGGGAACATCTGGAGAGATAAGGGGAGAGAGAAAGAATTTGTTTCATATAAGGATGATCAATGTATCCATATAAAAAGAAGACAGAGCTCTTTCTTATCTTGTCAATAAAGGGATTCCAAGGTATTTGATAAAAGAAATTTTCCAAGGTATAAAATCAGGGGTACCTTAATTTAGGTTCACAAACTTCCATGTCAATTTGGGTGAAAGGGAATACCTTTCATAAGAATGGATTTATATATTTTGTTATAATATTATATAAAATTAGGTTTTAATATATTATCGTTGTTTGTGAATGCTTTTATTTCCAAAATGCAATATTATAAAATTTTCATATTGTGTTTTATTAACATTCATATATGAATGATTAAAATGCATATTGGAACAACTCTTTATAACTATTTTATCATAAACATGGTTTTTATAAAATCATATTTTTGAATTTTATAAACTAAAATTTACCCCCTTGTGTAGTATTTTTCATACTCTTATAATCCAAAAAAATGGAATTATAAGGGAGATATCATCTGCACTTTTCTATTTCATTCCATATAATTCATATATTCTTTAATATGGATACGTCAATTTATATGTGCTAATAGAACGTATATATTTCAATGAAAAAATATAATGTTTTTTTATTAATGTGTAAATATTTCATTCTAGTATGGTGTTTCATGATAGACAATATACACAACTCATTATATTTCAATGAAAAAAAATCTAAATAAAATATTATATAGATTTATATACACCATCTATTCAACCAGCCACCCATTTCCAACAGTTTTCATTTTATTTACACTATTTTTTCATTAATTAATTATTTTTTATTATTATATTATTTATATTTATCCTTATAATATAAACACAAAATAATAATGAAAGTATATTTTAGAACATTTACCCCCAAACCAGTGATAATATGTCACTCTTTAAAATTTTCAATATAAATCAACCCCTTTACACCATAGAGTGACCTATTTCCCAACATAAATACATTGTAAATAAAAAATTACCAAGGGTGTGTTGGGAAACATAAATATGCTTCTACTATTAATCCCTATCAATGTCATTAAAGACATTTATAATCATAAAATAATGTTCAAGTGAAATTGTATTTCTCAAATGTATGAAGGGATGAAATAAAATATTCTTAAATGATCCTAATTTAAATTTTTCAATTCATTTATTTGAATATATATCAATTCAGGTTTAAGTAGTTAACATGCTATATTTTTTATTAAAAAATATTTTTAATGAAATGATACCCAAAAAAATTTAGAACCCTCTCATGAGAGGTAAATAAAATCATTCAAAAATTTAATCATGGAATAAATAATAATAGCACACCCATAAACACAATAATTTTAAAATAAAATAATACAAATTTTAGGGTAATTTCATAAACAAAAATCAACAAATTATCTCAATTCATGATTTATTAAATTACGATTCCATATTTTATTTCCAAGAATCCATTCCCATAAAACTCATTAAATATCCAAAATAATAAAATCTAAAACATTTTCTAATTTTTTTTTAAAGAATTTTTTTTCATCCTTGATTAATAATATTGAATAAAATTTATTATGGTATTTAAAATCAATTTCCATAAAAAAATGTGAATAAATATCAGAAAAAATATAAATATAAATAATTCTAAAACAATAACCCTTATCCAATAATGTTCATTTATTTTTCATTTTTATAATTTAATTATTTTCCATCCATTATCATTATTATGGTCATATAAAATCATAAAAACTTGTGAATGTATAAGATTCCTTCCATATAAAGACAGTAAATATGGGTCATTGAATTAAAATCTTAAAATAGATAAAATAATAATTCCTAAAAATTAATTCCAATGATAAGTAATATATGGGAAGACTTCCCAAACTAATTAGGTTAATGTCTTTATTCCATACACTACCTCCCTATAGTTAGGTAATAATAACTTTAATTTAATTACCAAATCCAAATTAAGGAATGTTTGAAACTTTAATACTCGCAATTATATGTTATTCTCTTTATTTATCTTAAATAAAATTTCTTCTCACTCGTGGAAGCGCATTATATAGTTCCATATCTTCAATCTATAGTTTTTTTAGTTATTCTTGAAAAATAATTTATTATCTCATGGAATAGCAAAATATAGTATCATTTTGTGATCTCATTTATAATTTTAGATTATATATCATCCTCTGTCAAATATAAAAATATTTTTTTCTATTTCCTTTAAATAATGTAATCATTTTAATACATGTATATATTATATAATTCATTAAACTAATAAAAAATGTAAATAATGTTAAATTTTAAATTATAGTATTTACTTAATTCTTGATCTTTTTTTCCCAAATTCTTCGTATCATCATAAATTTTTAAATTAACATCATTTCCATGAAATTCATAAAGATAATTCTTACCTAGTACCTAAATAGAGGATCATTTATGTTCTAAAAGATTAATTCATAGAATATGTGGAGTTATTTATTCATATATCTCATACATTAATAAATATACTCATAAATTTAATTTTTCTAATTTAAATAGTATATCATTATTAAGTCTTTATGGATGTCTCAAGGTATTTTATCCCTATAATGTTAAACTATTATGGATTGCAACCCCAAAAATACTATTATTTTTTCATATTATGTTTGATATGGTGTTTAATAACACACATATATAATAGAAAACACTAATAAAGTTTTGTAATAAAATGTTAATATGAAATAAGAACAACCATGAAACCTATTTTTGTTCAATAAATTACATGAAACCATGGTTAAGAATTAATTCACGACTAATATTGTATATATTTTCTAAAGTTTCAACCAATTTGAAACTATCCATTTTAATTATATATCATATATGAGAATATTTTGTAATGATTATTAAAATTTGATGTTAAAATTAATTTAATTGATAATTAATTTAAATAAAATTACTTTTATCAATATTATCTTCCCTCATCGATTAAAAAATTAGTATTTTAAGTTTTTATAGGCGTATGGATTCCCATCTATCTAATTATTAAAACTAATTTACCATCTCCTTCCCCACTTCCACTAATATTTTTCATTTTCCTCCCTATGTATCTTATTTTTCTTCCATTCCTCAGCACCTTCCATTATGTTTTTCCCACTAATAAACCATATATCCTTCAATTTCCAATAAAGGATAACATCCATTTAAAAAGAAATGAATCTATTTCAAAAATTAATTTCTTTTTTTAAAATTCCCTAACCTAATAAATAAATATTCACTTTGAATCCTTTTGATCATTTGATTCACCTTTTAACTAATTTTTTGAATCCCCTGTTGTCGAAGTAAATTTTAATAAGCCATCATCAATTGATGTTACAAAACATTAAATAGGTTATTCTAACTATTGCTGGAGTTCCAATGATAATTTTTAGTAACCATGAATCTTTTTATGTACCCTCCAACCTTGAAAAAAAATTAAATTTTTATTAAATGAAATAGGAATTATCGTTATGTAAAATGTTTGGATGTTTCATAGCCATAATCTTTTCCATCACATTATTCAATGAATCTTTTCTTGCATCCACCCTTTTATTATTTTGAAGCATGTGTGCACCAATTTTTTGAACTACCAAATATTTTTTTATATGAAATAAAATAATAAATGATATCCATATATTTTAGTAGAAGTATCACTAACATATAAAATTTGAGTACCAAATAGTAATCATATAATATAATTAATCTACATCATTATACTTGTAATATTCCAATACAATACAGTATTACCTAAATATAGTAATTTGGTTATAACACTTTTATTATAATCAATGGTATCCCTTTAGTCAATAAAATATTTATTCGTTTCATTTATATCATAAATTATGACATAATTCATATAATTAACTCGTATAATAAATATAAATCATAAATTATATATTGTATTTGGGTAATAACTCTATCAATCTCACGCATTCACTAAAGCCTTATAATAATAGTAAAATTTTATTATATAATCTAAAATTTAAAAATTAATGGAAATCCATATCCAAAAAATCTATTGGATGTCTCTAAAACACACTTTGGAAAGCTATAATTAATTTAACCATATATAACCTCATAAACAAAAATTTGTAAATATCACTTGAATAAATCATTTTGATAAATTATAAAATAAATTTTATTTTATAACTGTAACTTTTAAAAACATATCCCCCCTTAAATTAAACATAAATTATAAACCCATGGTTTTTTGTTGAATTTATTTTTTTTTATTAACCCCAAATGTAAATATATGAAAAGTGTGTCCCCATTCAGTGAATAAATTCTACATATGATACAACGTAATCTAGCATGATCCAAATATAACACATAAATTATAGAAAGTATGCCTAATATAAGATCCTAACCTTTTCTAGGGTTGTCTCGAGCTTATTTTTAGGTACCCTTTTGTTCTTTTTTTAGTACATTTTGTTTTTGTTGTGACTTGATATGATTAGTTAGAAATCTAGGAAAAATATAAGAAAAAAGGAATGTTCAGAGTTGGAACTTGTTTATGAAAAACTGTGCACCCCAGCCGAGCTAACCATGAAATCCCAGGAAGAGGGGATTCACATAGATGGTGCATGGTTTAGAAAACTGTCCACCCTATTAGAAGTAACCATGCATCCCTAAAATAAAAAGTGCACTATTTGGGAAAACCAAAAACCCCTTTCCAAAAAATTATTCATAGGAATTAGTTAAGCCCAAAATTTAATTTTTTAAATTCATTAATCCCCCAAAACTCAACTATTTTGACCCGAATTCGACCCTAAGTCATGTTTCGCATATTTTATGCTATCTAGATGAATTCCAAGCCCTCCGAACCACCATTATTAATGAATTAAAGACCGGATTGTAGGTCTGCTTATATCTCAGTTAGTGAATCAAATATATGTTATTCTCTTCTGTTTCCCCAATTCATTCTACATTCTTTAGGCAATGTGATCTTATGTTATGGAAATATATTTATCTATTTGGTGAGATATAGATCTACTATTATATATCTAGATCTAGATGTACAAGATCTTTATTTCTTTAATCATGATTTAGGGTTTCATATTCGGATCTAGGTCTACGTCATTATTCCCCTCAATTTTTGAAAATTTCTATTAGAATATTATATATTGATGAATTGATGTAGGTTTTCTAGTCATCAATTCTCATTTTCATGATATTGATACTTCTATAAATATTGTATAATTTATAGAAATTTGAATACCGAAATTTGGTTAATTAATGGATTCAATTGATTAATTAAAGTATTGTGGAATTAGATAATTAACTGAAGAATTAATTATGAAAATTATGAGCTTTCTAGATAGATAATTAATTTGGGCATTTATTATGTTATTTAGGTATCGTGATTTAGAAAATTAATTGTGGAATTAATTATGAGATATCGAATTGGTTTAATTGACATACATAATTGTCAGATTAATTATGAGATTTGAGTTTGTGAATCCTGATTAATTAGTTGTTAAATTAATTAATGTGTGGTATGACTTAATTAATTTGTAAATTAATTTAGGGTTATTATGTGACAAAATAATTGTTAAATTAGTGATGAAATAGGTTTTATTAATTAATTTTTTTAATTAATTAATGTTAATAATATGATTATTTAATTGTTAAATTAAATAATTAGATTGTTTTATTTAAAATAATCATTAAATTAGTAATGGAATTTATGATAATAATAAATTGGGGAATTAATTATCTCTTTATGAATGGTAACATTTTCATTCAATTATGAATTATAGAATGTTAACATGGTCATTTTAATGTGTGTTTATAAATGGTAACATGGTCATTCGTGCATGAACTAAATAATGGGAACATGGGCATTATAATGTGTGTTTATGAATGGTAACATGGTCATTAAAGTATAAATTTGATAATGAGAAAATGTTCATTATAAATTGAAATGTATAGATTGTAACATGGGCATTAAAGTATGAATTGATAAGTGCAAATAAAGGTACATTGATATAAGACCTCACATGGGAATAATTCAGGCTCCAGCATGAGCTGAAGTAGATATTGAGATATGATACCCCATTTGAACACTTAAGGATCTGGAATGATCTGAATAAGGTATTAAGATATGATATTACTAATTTACATATTAGTTTCCGGAATGAGCTGATGTTTCCATGAGGTATGGTAGTCATCGAGAACCGAGGAGTTAATGTGGTTATGTAGATAATAAATGATAATTTTATATAAGTTTACTTATGAATTGTAATTATTTATTTCTAAAAATTCATATATTATTTTATAATTGGATATAATTTTAGACACCATTGGTCCGGACCTACTGAGTTGTACTCAAACCTTACTCGGTCTGTCTGATTTGTACTTGAATATAGTTTATTTTTGTCGTAGAGGTTAATGGAAATAACCCTAAGATAGGTGGGTAATTAGGGGATAGATCCTGGTTGAGGGATATAGATGTGGTTTGGGTCCTACATAGGTTTAATTGTTGTCTTTATTCTTAGTTTTCATTTTTTAAACTTAACACTTACTTCAGCATGGTCTATTTTCAACTTTAGTTGGATATTGTATTTCTTACATGATTTATCATGAGATATTTTAACTGTTTATGGATTTATATTCTTCCTCAGTTTTTTATTATTTCCAATGGTGTATTAAACTTATCAAAGATCATATAGTCTCCCCTTTAATGACTTATTAAACCCTCAAAGTTAGTCAGAAGCCTCTGGCATACAAGGAGGCACACTAAAGTTCATTTGACCGACCGACTAGGGGTACTGGTGTGTGAAACCCGAGCCAGAACGTTACAAAGTAGTATTAGAGGGGGTTTATTTTATTTTTCATTTGTATTATTTTTTTTAAGGTATATAGGAGAATATAAAGATTCATGTCATGGTAATGACCTCCTTCATGGGAGTATTATAACCATGTACGGTAGAAACCCCAAGTACCCATGGTGGGATTGTTATTATTATTGTTTGCTATTATAGTGGAATATTATTTCACCTTAGGAGATACACTTATTGTGTGCTGTAAAAATTATTTTCAAAACATATATAATAATTGACTCATGGCCTGAAATGGAAAAATGTTTTAGTCTACATGAGTTATTATAGGATTTCAGAATTATTTTGTGGCATGCATCATTTTAGGAACATAAGGGTAAATGGGTTTTGGGTAGAGTTTTTAAACATAAACTTTTTTCCACACTAGTGAAATTTAATTTAAAATGGTTCCTAATATGAAATTGGATGTGTCAAAATTATGAAATTTTGTTAATAATTTTGTTTTAAAATTATATACTAGATATGATAATGAGAATACCCTTATAAATCTGAGGCATATGTGTATGATGGTTAATGGTAGTGGTAGGGCCTCAGTTTTGACTGTGTGGCCCGGTATGGGGGAAATGACTTATTTTTTTAATCCTCTCATATATATTTGAAAAAAAATTCATTAGTTCTAAGAAGTTATTTCTAATTTTAGAGATATACCTCCACAATGACACCTGGTGAGAGGATTACAAGAGCTTGTGTCTGGTAATGATCTACCAGTAATGGAACTTGAGGCACTGATAGTGCTGGGTGAGGAAAAAGGGAATCAATTATAAGAGAACATCGCTTGCATCATTAAATTCAGGGGAAGAGACCTAGGTTGGGTTGAGAAGAGCATGTTTGACCTAATGATATAGTTCCAGTTATAGAAACCTATTAAATTAGTGGAGGGGGTGGACTTGAGGGAACTGAGTTCTGGGTTGAGTCCATTAATAAAATAAATGACTATTTGAAGAAACCAATTGAGAGAGGTGTCATATTGGCTATTTATATTCTATGAGCATCAATTAAGTTCTAGGTGGAATGCAATTGTGGATAGGATTGATAGATATTATGTTATGTAAGGACTTCTTGGAGATGTTATTAGAGAACTTCAATCTATAGAGGTTGATATATGATAGAGCCACAGAGTTCATGCAGCTGAATAAAGAAAGAAAGTCTATGATGGATTATGATTGACACTTTACTAATCTATACCACATTTTTTCATCATTTAAATGAGAGGAAATAGCTACTGTGAGAATCAATCAGGATTGAATTTAGTGAGAGATTAACTCCCAAGTTAAACACTTTCGGTTAAATAAGTTTTCTTAGGTGGTGCATCATGATATCACTGTTGATGGTATCCTAAAGGAGGAATCCAATGTTGAAAAAATAGTTGCTACTAGATGATCAAGAGGTGAGACTTATGAGATATGTAAGTGATATTATGAGAAATTTATTCGAGGAAGTGGAAAGATGAGTGGCCGGAAAGGAGGGTCAATTTAACAGGACCATACTGGGGTGATCTATCATCAGTTTGGTAGGTTGGACCATTATCATAGAAAATTCTCCAACCGCCAGTGTAGTGTTTGTATTAAGGCATGATGGGGAATCTAAAGAAGTTATATAGGACACATTAACAGATGGTCAGTGATGGTACAGCTCGATAGAGTCAAATTTTTTGAAGGGTATCTTCAACACCTTATCAGACTGGCAGCTAGAATTTTGCTAGCCGAAGTGGTAGAGTTGGTGGATGTGGTGATTTTGGGAAAGAGTTCCCATATCATTAGAGTGGAGAAACTCAACAAAGTCAGACAGCGTTATAGGGAAAAGGGGAAGGAAAACTACATGTAGTGCATCCTACACTTACGGATAGAAAGGTTAGACCAGTAATAGTGAGAGGAACTATTATTGTAGACACTACATTATCTAGTTACTTATTTGATATGAGTACCTCTTATTTATTTTTCTATACAAAACTTGTTAACGGTTTCAGCTAGATGATTAAGTTTGTGATAGGGGTTATGAGTATAGATACACCATTAGAAGTACAGTATACTGTATATGTCAGGGATATTCTCCTAAAGTTGGAGAGAATAATTTTTTATGGGGTTTTTGTATCCTTTAAATTTCATGTTTCGACCGAATTATGGGTATGGACTAGCTAGTCGCATACAGAGCCCACATGGGTTTTTATCAATGGATAGTGTAACCTCCCAGGTAAATAAAGAATATGGAATTTTCATATTTATTAATATTTTTTAATTAAATATTAATTTTTATTTTAAAGGGGATTCTATGTTCGATGGCATACCCGACAGACAACAATAAGTTCCTTTGAATTCTTATATTGCACACAAGTCTGAGTAATACTAAAAAATAATAATATATTATTATTTTAAATGGTAGTTAACGCCTAGTCATTGTATTGGCGGGAATAAATAGAACTAACTAAAATATGATTATACATGTTTGTTAAATATCTTTACATTTATCCAATAAATTTAGGAGTCTTAATATAAGAAGGAATCTGATTTTAAGCATTAAATAGTCTAATATTTTTAAAGGCCGTTTTACAGCCTTTTGATGGTGAACCCCTTTTAAATCTTGTTTTTGTTACTTTTATATATTTTATTTCACAAAATAAACTTTTTTTTAGATCTAGGATATTAAAATTTATGTTTGGTAATTTTTTGGTATTAATCTGATAATGTTTATTTTTTTAATAAATCGTGAAAAATACTGGATTTTAAGTCAAAACTATCTTTTCATCTGATTTATTTAAATTTTTATATTATCTTTTTAAATGGTTTTAAAGTGTAATTGGATAATATTTTTACCATTTAATCCAATTTGGGTCATTTAAGTAATTTAACATTGAAATTGGATGTAAACAAATGTCAATCTTTTAATCGTTTTTATTTTTTAAAAACATGCTTTCAAGTTTTGACAACGGAAATTATTTTTAAATTAATTACTGAAACTCTTATGTTTTTAATTTTGTAAAATAGAAATCAATTTTTATTTTGAAATATAAAAATTATCATTGGGTAAATTTTTTTTATTTTTCTGAAAATGTTCAATTTGTTATGAATAGTGAAAAAATTGCATAGTAGTTAAAAACTGACTTTTTCATTTAAATGAAATTTTACCACTTCTATGAATTGAATTTAAAAAATCTGACATACATGGTTGTCATCCGTAAGTAAAATTTGGTTCAATAAGATGAAAATATTTTTTGTTGAATAGTAACTTTTGACTTTTATTTACCGTGATTAAAGGTAAATAGGGTAATTCAAAGTAAAAATAATATTATAATAATATACAATTAACTTAACACTTGTCCTGGCCTTATTTGATGTGTCATGGCCAACCAATACAATCCTTGGGTGAGATTTTGGGCCTTTTAAAGTCATTTGCGTAAGATAATGACATTAATACCATTTTATTTAATGTAAAAAAATATCATAAACATGTATTTTTTTGAGGAAATGATTTTAATGTGGTGTTATATAATTGATATCTTTGATTATAAATAGTCACTAGAAATCTAATAATATTTCCTACATTATGGTATTTTATTTATAATTTTTATACATCATATAAATAAATTTATATATGACAGAATGATTATGTAATGATTACCTCATTAATGAATGTTTTAAATAAATGAGATTATAAGTATTAAAATAAATTTATTTTGAAACATTTTATGAAATCCCAGAATTTTATATATTAATATGACTTGATTTATTTTAATTAATGAAGGTTTTTTGAATGAATCCAGTTAGTTTGGATTTTTTTTAAAAATTCAAGATATAAATAGTATAAAAATTGACATAAATAAGTTTTTAAATCAAATTAATATTTTATTAAATGATAATATAGTCCTAAAATTATATTATTCTTCCAAATGACATATATGATGTTAAAAATGTCATTAATGATTCATTTTTGGTTTGATGTAATTTTATAGTAAATATATTAACCATGTAGTATGAATATACAAGAGGACATGGTAAAAGTTAAATTAGGTAACCAAAGGATAAAGCTAAAATATAGGGATAATATTTTTCCCTAAACTTGTCTAAACCCCATTGGTTGAGATTATTTAGAACAATAATCACCTTATATTTGAATTAAATGAGTTTGGGACCTTTTGAAATCGAAATTCATTTTATTATAAAATAATATTATCAAACATTCCTAAAGAGCCCCTCCTCCCCCTTATGAAAAGAAATCACCTCTTACCCTTAATCACGCATCTAAATTCCCCTTGTCTCATCCAAAATCTTCCCAAATAATCTCCCAAGATCCCTATATAGAACCTATAATCCTTTACTTAGGCATAAGGAACTTTAAAGAAGCCTTTTGGTTCAAACCAAAGGGAGTTACCCGATTTAAAGGTAACGTCTTCCCCCAAGTTCTCTTCTTTTATTTTACTTTTTCACTACCTATAATCTTAGTATTATTATTTTACATAGAAACACCATATCTTCAATTTAATAGGTTTTTGTTATGATAATTATTATAACTACACCTCCACACACCTCGATCTAATGGATACTAACATATTGTTTCTATGGATGGAGAACTACTACCTCACGAAATGATGATTGTTCAATATTCTCCTACCACCTTTTATGGTGGACATTAAGATGAAAATGTATTTATATGTGATATATATTATATTTATATTGTTTCTATGATTCTTTATTTTTCATTTATATAACTCCTTTATGGTTTCATAATGGGTAAATACGATAATTTCATTTGAGGAAGTGCGGACTACCGCCACCTCAAAGTGATATGACTCTTTTATGTCATATGTGAAACGTATAAAGGACAGAGTTAAGGAAATTATATATGATACTGGATTTATAATATACCGATGTGTCATTATGTTTTCATTCCAATAAATATGAAATAAAAATGAAATTAGTGTTCATTTGTATGTATGGCTTACCGTCTCCAAAAACAGTGCATTTCATTTCTTATCATCAAATGTTATATACTATTATAAATACATATATATAATGGATATATATATATATATGATATATATGATATCTAAATCATAAATATCATTCTGAAGATAATTTACTTTTGACCACATGGACAATTAGTAAATATAAGAAGTTCATTTTTGACTTAGGTACCAAATATCGACAAAACAACTATTATTAGCATAAATGATTATATAATGTCTAAAACGTGGTAGTAATTGATATAAAAGGAATAGTAAACTTGAAAATTTATTTTAAGAAATTATAAATTAACTTTAGTTTATTATTCAGGAGATTAAAGAATGAATGAGCCATGTCAAACACGTGGCAAGGGACTTTGTCGCAATCTCCTTTCGTTGAGGAATATTTTGATTTATACACAACTTTATTTTATACGGTGTATAAACCCCTTTGACTTTTATTTTCATTCAATAGGAATATTTTTCTACGTATCATTTTAATAAATGAAAAAGGGAATGTTTTTTTTAACATACATGGTGTCAACAACCTTTCCGCTACTGCAAGTATTATTTGATCTTTGGCTTCCTTAAAAACCCATAATTTTTTTAAAAGGAAAATCAATACCATACACTCTTTAACGTATTTTCGTATTGAAAATGGTTTTTATAATGGATTTGTTACGTAAATATTTTTAAATGATATATTGTGATTGAAATGTGTAAATATTATCTTTTCCTTATGTTTCTTTTATAAAATATGAATATGTTATGGTTCTTGGAAATTGTTTACGTATACGGGTGGTTTCATGATAAACCTGGGGCGGGTGAGCCCGAGATAGCTCTCTAATGCATTGGGTAAATTATGGATGTAAATGTTAATGTTTCTCTTAAGATATTTAGGTAATGTACTATGATGGGTATTCTAAACGTAACTCCCTACTTAGTTTTGAAAGCTACAATGTAAGTTTGATATTGATACCACAAGTTACCATTATGATTTGTGATTACTATGTGTTATTCATAAATATTATGATTTCATGAGGTATGTTAAGGAGCTTGTGTTTTGTATGTATTTATGAACTAATGTTTTCTTTCTTTATTTTATAACCCTTACTGAGATTTTTATGCTCATCGCAAGTTTTTGAAATTTTTTCACATGGTATAAGGAAAGGTAAGATAAAGGAAGAATTCAAGAAGATTTATATCAAGAAAATAATTCTTGTTTTCCCTTGAAGATTTTTTATTTTATGAAAAAATAGAAACTTTTTAGACGTGTCTACTATGTAATATTTGTTATTTAGTTTAATAGTTATGGCCTAATTCTCAAAAACTTTAAACCTTAAAAGATCCTCAATGTGAATTATTAACTTAATTAAAGATTATGTAATTTTTAAGGTTGGGGCCTTATAGATAGTTACTTTTATTTCTCCTTAGGATAACCATTATATTCACCGTGGGATTTAGTTTATCCATGTTAGATGATAAGAGTTAATTACTCATCAATTGTGAGATCCCACAGCCTAGGATTCTAGTTTATATCTAGAATATGAAGACGTAAAGCATAATATCTTTCCACCAGTGGTGGAACAGTTTCAGAATGTTTTTACTGAAGACTTATCAGGTTCTCCACCTCAGAGAGTTATGTAATTCACTATCACACTCATGTTAGGGTATGATATAGTATTTATTCCACTGTATAGAAAGGCACTGATAGAGCTTCAAAATATCAAGACAAAGTTGGAGGAGTTTGAGGATAGGAAATTTATCCAACTAAGTATGTATCGTTGGGGTTCAACTATGTTTTTTTCAAAGAAGGCTAATAGGAATCTATGATATTTAGTTTATTACTCAAAGTTGAACTGGATGACTGTAAAGAACCGGTATCTACTTCCATGTAATAATGATCTATATGAAAATATTATAGGATATTTTATGTTCTAGAAGATCTACTTGAGATCATGGTATCATTTGTTGGGAGTTCATACTTCCAATATACTTAGGACTGATTTTAGAAGAGGGTATGGAATATATGGGTTCACCATAATTTTGTTTGAATTGTTGAATATTTCAATAGTATTTATGGCCTTGATGAAAAAAAAAATATTTCATTCGTACCCGAATAAGTTTGTAGTACTATTCTTTTATAGCATCGTTGTATACTCTATGACTCATGATGACATTCCTAACATCCTAACATCGTCCTGATTACATAGAGATATAATTGACTATTTGAAAATCTATCTATGTGTCAATTTTGGATTGATTAGGTACACTTATTGGGACCCATGATTCTAGAATAAGATGTGTTATTAGACCCAGAGAAGGTTCAAGTAGTGGATTTTAGGGAGAAACTCAAGAACATATTCAATATTTATAGTTTTCCATGGAAAAATATATATTATCATTTATTTATCCAAGAAAATTTCCATTTAATTGTGCTACTTTCTAGATTAACTATAATAGGGAAAATGTTTAATTGGTCAAAACCATGTGATAAGTCCTTCAATGAGTTAATGAATCATTTGACCTCAAAACCAATTTTCATCCATCCTGAGCTAGTTGATAATTACAATGTGTATTATAAAACTTTTGGAATAGGGTTTGGATATGTGTTGATGTAAGGATATCATGTCATGGTGTATGGGTCTTGTTAGTAGTGTTCATGTGAAGGTAACTACCATACACCCAAACTCAAGCTTGAGGAAGTGTTTTATACTCTAATGTGTTGGTGATAATATTTATTGGTAGAGAAGATCATTATGTATATACATCACAATATCTTAAGGTATAATTTCTTATAGTGATATTTTAATCTTAGGTAGTAGACATGGAATTAATATATGAAATCACATGATTGTGAGATAGTATATTTGATTGGGATAGAAAATAGTGTTACTGATGATTTGAGCAAGAAGACTTAGACTCGATCCATCTAGGATTCAAGTGCTGAGTGGAACATGATGACCATGACGATTGAGATGCATGTGGTGGTTCAAGATAATGTGTAACCAATGACTCTTGTATTGGTTTCAATAGAGTTTACACTTTTGATATAGATCTGAGACATTTAGTATAAGGATATTGAGAATTTCACCTTGCAGGAAATCTATAGAAGAAGGGAGTCACCTTTTGACTAGTTGATAGATGAGGATGATATCATTTACATCAGTAATCAGGTTATTGTGCCTATGATCGTGTGAGATACGATAATTTGGTAATTTAATACCATGAAGTGATCAGTAAATATTGGTGTGAATGAAAATTATTGTGACCTTTGATAACATTTTTTATGACAAGTCATGAAAAATGAGATAGCAGGGTTCGTGACATGTTGATACACATGTCACTAAGTGAAGGCATAACCTTGATGACCATGAGGATTTCTATTATCGATTCACATTTTACAGTGGAAGTGGGTTGACATGACAATGTACTTTGTGGTTGGTCTCTCAAAGATTCCAATGATTAATAAATCTATCTTGTTTATTTTGTATTGAATTATGAATGTACAGTATTTATATCCTATATAATAAATTCTCTTAGTGAATTAGTTTGAAGATTTATATGTTTGAGAGATAGTCTATCTACATAGGGTTCCATAGACTATAATTTTAGATCATGAATCACATTTCACATCACCGTTCTAAAAAGGTTTTCCAAAAGTGTTTGGTACATAGGTATTATTGAGTATGAATTTCCACCCACATATAGATGGAAAATCTAAGTGTATGCTACAAGTGCTTGAGTATATTTTATGGGCATGTGTTCCCAACTTCAGTGGTTTTTGGGAAGTGTAATTGTATTTGGTAAAGGATACCTATAATAACATATATCAGGAAACTATTTATATGGCACCATATGAGACTCTTTATGGTAGGTCTTACAAATAACTTCTATAATGGATAAAGGCTATTAAGTCAAAGGTTTTTCTACTGATTCTCATGCAGGAGATTTATTTGGATGGTCAGTTGATTCAGAAAGGTATGGTTATGGCTCAGAGTAGAAATAAATCATATGTTAGAATATATATTTGTCCCCTAGAGTTTTAGAGGGTGATCGTGTATTCATTTCAGTGTCACCTAGTCTAGGTCAACGCAATATATGGATGTAGGTAAAGATAGCAATAAAGTTCATTGGACTATTTTTGGTTGTGGATAGAATCGTTCTGGTGGCATATCGATTGACTCTTCTAAATAAATATTTTTATATTCATGATTTTTTAAATGTTTCACAACTATAACTATATCACCCCAACCCTTCTCATGTGATCGATGTGGTTCATGTTGATCTTATGATAGATGCATCCTTTTTGGATGATGTGATACATATGTTGGATCATAGTAAGAAATTGTTATGAAGAAACACTATGCAGATATTATATGTATTATGGATACATAGGTGTGTATAGGAGGGGAAGTGGGAAAGAGAAGTAGAAATGCAAGCCAAATTTCCCAATGTTTTTTACTCAGGGTCTTAGATAAGGTTGGGAGTACAGCTAGAGGATGAGTTGATATAAGGTGGGGAGATTGTAAGATCCAAACATTTTCTAGAGTTGTATCGATATTGTTCTTAGTTATTCTTTTGTTACTTTTTGAGTACTTTTTTGAGTTATTACTTGAGGTATTTGTGTGAATTTTTTGACAAACAAATTAAAGAAAATCGGTTTAATATGGTTGGTGGTTGGTTATTTAAAATTGTGCCCCTTATCCTAGCATACCTTGAGATCCCAGGAAGAGGAAATTCTCTTTGTTGGTGTACTATTTTGAAAATTAAGCACCATATTAACAGAAACCATGTACCCCTAAAATAATAGTTGCATGGTTGGCGCATGTTACGGGAAAATCAGGTTCCCCAACCCAGAAAATTGTTCTCTTGAATTGATGATTCCCCAAAATTTATTTTCAAATTCCCTGAACCCATGAAACTAACCTATTTTGACCTCAATTTTACCCCAAGTCATCTTTCATGTTTTTGGATCTCTCTTGATGAATTCCAAGCCCCCTAACTACCATTATCTGCGAATCAAATCATGGATCGAAGGTCTGCTCCTCTTCTGGTTATTGAATCTCCTTTCATTTCATCTCAAATGATTCCCCAATTCGTTCCTCATTATTTCAATGATGTAATCCATTGTTATGGATAGATCTATAACAATTGTGTGAGATATAGATCTAAGATTTTACATCCATTACTATATTTTAGGATCTTTATTTCTTTAATATTGATGTAGGGTTTTGGTATTTTGGTCTTAGTTTATGTTGTTATGCCATACAATTTTTTGGGATTTTAATTAGGATATTATATTTCAGAAAATTGAGGTAGGTGGTCTAATATTAAATTCCCATTGTCGTGATTTTTATTTTTGTGTGAATATTGTATAATTTCATGCATTATTTAGAAATTTTAATTCCAAAATTGGGTTAATTAATGTGGCTAATTGATTAATTGAAGTATTTTTCAATTAGATAATTAATTAGAGAAATAATTATGGGAAATAGGGGATGTTAAATTAGATAATTCATTGAGGGATTAATTATGAGATTTGGGAAATTTGATTTAGATAACTAATTGGGTAATTAATTATGAGATATTGAATCAGATGAATTGATATAATTAATTACGGGATTTATGTTTGGTAATCTTGATTAATTAGTTGTTAAATTAATTAATGGGATTGGTAAATTAATTAATTGGTGAATTAATTTAGGGTAATTATGTGATAAAAAAACATTTAAATTAGTGTGAAAATTAGAGTTATTAGTTAATTTTTGAATTAATTAATGGTATTAATATGATTAGTTAATTTTTAAATTAACAAATGGTTTTTTTTATAAAATAATTGTTTAATGAATAATGGAATTTATTTGAATAATTATGTTCTGAATTAATTATGTTTTTATGAATGGTGACACGGTAATTCATGTATGAATTAGAGAATGGGGACATGGTAATTCTAATGTGTGTTTATGAATGGTAACATGGTTATTCATGTATGATGTAAAGAGTGGGACCATGGTCATACTAATGCGTGCTTTTTAATGGAAACATTTTCAACCAAGTATGAATTTTTTAATGGGAACATGGTCATTATAATAATTGATGTATGGATGGTAAAATGGGAATTCATGTATTAATTAAAGAATGGTAATATAGGTACTCTTAGATATGACCTCATTTTGGAATACGTCTGGCCCCAGCATGAGCCAAAGAAGGTATTGAGATATGATATCACCATTGAATACTTTGGGATCTGGCATATTCCAAAGAAGGTATTATGATATGATATTACCTAGGAACACATTGGGATCTGTCATGAGATGAAGATCGTGTTGAGGTGCATGTGTCCCTATAAATCCATGAGTTATTGTGGTTAAATATTGAATAACTGATAATGTGATAACTGCTTACTTATTCATTATACTTATTTATGTATACAACTGCATACACTATTTTCAGACCGGATATTTTTTTAGATACCATTAGTGTTATCCTATTGAGTTATACTAACACCCTACTTGGGCTTCCTGATCTGATCCCAAATAGAATTTATTTAGACAGTATATGTTAAGGGAAACGTCCCTTATATAGATGGATAATTTGGGGATGGATATTGGATGAGGGAACTATACATGGTGAGGGATCCTCTTAGGAGTCACCAGTGTCTTTGTTTTTAGTTTTTATTTTATACACTTAACACTTACTTTTTCATGGCATGTTTTCTACTTTAATTAGATATTTTATTTCCTACTTGACATATCATGAGAAATTGAAAAAAATTATTGATATATTTTCTTCCACTATTGATTGTTTACTTCTAAAAGTGTTTTAATCTAATCAAAGAGGTTATTGTATCCCCATAAATGACATTAGACTCTCTTTATTAGTTGGAAGCCTCTCGCATATGGGGAAGCATGCTTGAGATCATCTGACCGACCAGTTCGAGGCACCTGTGTGTGGAACATTGGTTGGGATGTTACACACACCAACTTTCTCAAATACAAAAAAACAAAAAATAATATCAACTATTTTTACATATCATCAGGTGACCCTAAAAGACAGGGTATGTTAATCCAATATAGTAATCCAAACATTATTTATTCTATATCTATATAATAACTAAATAGAATAACACATCACAATTAATTTACATAATCAATTTTTATATCCCATGCATAATGAACCCTGCCCTAGTATCCTAGATTCAGTTTTTAATTTATTACATTTTCACTTGAAATAATGAATCGTACTAAAAAAGACAAAATAGTTTAGTGGTAATGATTGATTTGATACATAATTGGAACTCACATTACAATCAATAAAATAATATATAACATATTATTTTCATTTAGAACATGGTTATTCCCATTATCATATCCCTATATATCAATTATAATATACTTCTAGAAATCTGAGGTAAATTAAATATAAGAAAATGGTGAGCACTAGTTCTCATCAATTTTATGCTTACATAAAAATCTATTATGAATAATTAAAGAATAATAAACATGAAAAGAAAATAAATAAAATCACATTGCATTTAATCAGTAACTTCCACCTAAAGAATGATATGATAAGAATAAATAATTATCAAATAAATTCCTTTTAAATAATCGCTTGATATTAAAACATTTCCATGGACAATATAAGTAATAAAATAATCACATATACATCAATAAATAAACTCATATTGATTTAATTAATAATTCCAAACATATAAAACATTCCTTCAAGGCCAAGTGATAATAAATCATACATAAATGAGTTATGCCACAACCAAACCACAAAGTAGTTTTTCTTAAGAGAATTATCGATTCATCGAGGGGATATACTGGGCCCCACCCATTAGTAAACATATCCAGTTTAAACTTAATATAAAAGGGGTAACATAAAAATCATTATCTACCTTATTAAACAATTATTTTAAATTTTAATAATTATCCCCATTAGATAAACATAACCATAACTCATCCAAAGTAATATGGAGAATGCTATCAAAATTTTACATCCAAAATAAATTTTATCATAAAAAAATAAATAAAATAGGGTATATGTTAAAACAATAGATCAACCTCAGTGAAGATTAATATTCAGTTAATAATTTTGACATAGAATAAAATAAACTAGAAAATTCATTGAAAAAATCATGAGTAAAATACCATTTTTCACTATTTAATCACTTATTTTTAAAAAGTTGAAAAATTAAAAAGAAATATCTGAAAAGTACCTTATAAATATGTAAAAAAATAATCCATGGATTTATTATTCATAAATAGGATAAATGTTTTTCATAATTCATAAGTTCAAAAATAATTCCTCATATAATATTTAAAATGAACCACATTTTAAAAATAAAAAAAATATTCTGTCTAAAAATAATAATAATAATTTAAAAATGGTTGAAAATTAATTGTAAAAATTATAGGAGAATATTTATAATAAAATTATATAGAATTTATATAAACCATGGACCAAGAATAAAAATATTCCCAAGTGCATACATAATAATAAAAAATCTCAAATAATGATTTGATTGTCAAATAAACCCTTACCACTTTACCAAATTTTGAATAATAATACCAATGAAATAAATAAAATAAAATTGAGTATTAAATTGAATTAAAATAATTATATTCATTATATAATATATCAAATGGTAATTATATTCACCACAAAAAATAAATAAGTGTTCAATATGGAATTTCTCTCACTATATTAAAAGTTACATGAGAAACCCTTACCTCAGGATAAACTTCCATTTTACTTGTTTGAACCTCCTATATAATGAATATATATTTATTATACATATATTAAATTACCATAATATTATATATCCCGCCATATTCTATTTAATTGTAATATTTTATCACTTTTTATCATCAATTCATTGTTAAAATCGATGTTTTTGTGGGTAACTTGTTTACCTTTCTTGTGTGTTTTGATTGGGCAGTGTCAGTCCACATACTATTATCATAGTTAAATAATATAAATAATATTATTTATGGTTTAAATATAATATATATATATTTCTATAAATATATACATATAAAAATGATTAACACTGGTTCATGGAGACGGTGTGTTATACGAACACATGAACAATGTTTTCATTTCTCAATAGATAGAATGAAATAATGGTAATAATTAATTAAAAATTAAATAGTAATTATTAATTAATATACATCATATATATTCATTATTCCTATAATTATAACTATCTGTATAATGTGGTGATGAAAAATGAATTACACCACTACATTGATACGGAAAGTTGTCCGTATGGATGGGCGATGTTTTTACATTTCATAGGGTTAAAATGAGATGGAATAGAGTTTTCCCATGTTCACATTAACATTTTTTTATATTTATGAAACTTTAATTGTTTTTTATGGATGTTTACAACACATTAAGAGGAATTATAAAAACAAATAAACTTGAAAGAGTCAATTAAGATGATTACCACTTCTCTGTTGGACTCCCTTTATATCTTTCATTAATGGAACTATGATTGCTATTTTAGAGGGTAAAAAAAATATAAAATTTATAACGTTTCTTATAAGATTAATGGGTAGGGTTCTGGAATGTTATATGGATCAAGGTTTTGGAATTATGTGATTGAAGGGGTTCCCTTTTACAATTGAGTTGAGGGAAACTTTTGGAATTTCACAAAATATAAAAATATAATAAAACAATTCAATAGAAAAATGAATTTATATGTCTTGTAAATTAATATAGGGAGTTATTTTATATAATATATTTTCCCATCTTTCTAATTAGTATTTTAATTAATTTTTAATTAATTAATGACATATTATTTTCAAAAAATATACATTTTTTCAATTTTGAAACTATAAATTACTTTGAATTTAATTACATTTGGACAATAGTAGAAATTCAAAACAAATAATTCATCCCAAAGATGTTATATTAATATATTTAATTATTTTATGACATTAATTACCTCAATTTATAATAATTTAAATATTTTTATAACATTTGATTGATTTTCCCAATAATTGAACAATAACTGCATCATCATTGTGTAAGTATTTAAGGTTAACATTTCATCACTAAAAATAAAAAATAAAATTACCAATATGTAGACAAATTATCTAGAATTAAATTAAATATATATATTATAACATATCCACTAAATGAAACATTATTATAAATATCATAGTTATTAAAACATGGGTGTAACACGGTTTAATTTTCGTAAAATAAAATAATATAATTGTCATATTCGAATCCAAATATGGGAAAAATAAATAAAACAAAATAAAGGATTATTATGGATGAAATTGAGTCCAAAAATAATATTAATTAAATTTTTTTTGTTATTTTCTAGTTCATATAATTTTATTTTTGTCTTTAATTACAAGATTTATCCTTTATCGAGGTAACAAAATTTTTATAGTTACTTTTTATAATGAATGATAATTAAAGGGATATATTTACCAAATTTGGACCCAATTATTAAAAATATGCAATTTATTTTTAAATATTTTACTTACATAAGTTTCATTATTTAATTTAAATTGAATCTCGTAAAATGAAATGAAAAGTACTTTTCTTGAAAAATGCGATTTTAATCTCAAAAATGTACATATACTGAAATAAGGTATAATGATGAATCAAATATATTTAATAATATTATATATCAATCAATATTAATTAATTTAAATTTAGATTTTTAAGGTAATTTTTTATATAAATAAATTGATTGTTTTATAAAAATATTTATTTTTCATTATTCTATGAAAAATCAATGTTTTCATAAAAATCCCTAAACATCACTATAATATAATATTATTTATCCTATTTCAAACATTATATTAATAATATATAAAAATATTATATAATTTCTAGAAAATGATTACCATATTCACTCATAAAAATTAAAAAAACCATTATTTAAGGAAAACATAATTTTGAGGAAAAAATTGACTTTACTAAAACTAATGTTCTTATTAAAAAACAATTAAGTAATACATTAAATATTAGTAGGAAATTTATATATTTCATAATTTTTCTACTAATATTAATTCCCTACAATTTTAGGGCTAGGATATAAAAATCACACTTAAATAATTCTATTTTTTTGTTCATTTAAGCTTTGTGTGGCGTTTACTGAATGCTATCGAATATTGTTTTGTTCTCAAGTCATAGAGTGGTAAATTATTCCCAATAAAATTAATTTTGTCCTAAAAATTTGAACATGTGTTAGTTATTCAATGTTTAGAAATTTTAAAATTTCGTTTTGGATATCCCACATCATCAGAAGTACTAATTAAAATTCATATTAAGAAATTGAAATGGAAATATAATGGTAACCAAAAAAACTGGTTTCTGAATAAGATAACATTAATGGTAAGTGGAAATATAGAATTGAAAATGGAAATTAATTCCCAAGAATATATATATAGTGTAATATATCATTTTAATGAAAACAATTACCATGAAAATAACATAAATATTTGATGGGTTTAAAAGGACATTAATTTCTTGGTAATAACAATAGACACGTGACATTTTTATTTCAAGAAAATGTTCCTAATGTCAAGGCATTATTTTAATATCCAAATAAATAACTAGATAAAATAATAAATTTTTCATCCATTATATGTTCTTTTATCTATAACCACATCTTCACTTATACTTGAAGATTGACTTTTTTCAATGCCTAAATCACTTTTTAATGAATCATAGTTCCCATAAGTCATTACCTAGGCTTGTAAATAATTACTTAAAATATCATGGTTAGAGAAAATTATCCAAATAATACCAAATTGAGGAATAATATTTTATATAAATTTTGAACCATAAGACTCATCTAAATTATTTCTTTCTATATTCAAAATACTAAAAAAATCCCCAAAATTGTAACACAACATTTTTTCCAAAAATATCATAAAATGTTACTTATTTTCAAATAAAAAATATTTAAATATCTTGATCATATATTCTCATAAAAATGGTTCACCCCATAAAAAATATTTACAAAATTTGTTCTTCCAAAAATATTAAATTTTAGGATCTCAAATGTATTACTTAAATCCAAACATGTAGTAAACTATATAAAAGATAACTTAAAACATCAAATCACTAACCTATTTCATGGTCACTAATATAATACCTAATCATTCCTTTATCATAATTATCTAATTATCATGAACTTATTCATGGTTATTTTTCATCAATCATGTGATTTCCAAAATGATCAACATTTTACTAAATCAATATTCTTTTTCATCGTTACAATAGTATATATTCCCTAAAATCCTTAATTAAAATATTCAAGAGTGCAATTCCTATTAATTTAGTAATTCTCATAAACATAATTTCATTAATAAAATAATTCTATAAAATAATTCTTGAATCCAAACACAAACAAATTTTTCATTCCACATCATCCATAAACCATTAACTGTGATTTTTCACCTTATTTCTTAATATGTCCTTCATTTCATATGTCATTTTAGTCTCATTCATCATGTTTCATATTGAAAATCTAAATTAACCAAAGAATATTTTCTAAGTGTGTTAATCTAGGTGCACAATATGGCCTTTTGTAATGTACCTGATAATTATCGACTTAGTCTTGATGCACCATTTTCTGAGTTATTATCCCTAAGTACATATGTGAAAGAAAAAGAACCTCTTAAAATATCCATAATATGATGTATTATAAAAAAAACCCACAACATATCAATGTTAAAAAATATATTTTTATTCTCTGTATATCCTCTATTAATATCATAGGGTTGGGTTACCAAATCAATGACATAATATATCATTTTCCCAAGGTCTATAATAAGATTAATTTGAAACTAATCATAAAGTCCCCAACCCTAGTACCTCAGAGTCAGTGGTTTTATTATTACAATGAAACTAGAAAAAAGGAATCACATTCCAATGGACTGAATAGTTTAATGTTATTGTTATATAAGATACATATATGAATCAAAAATTACTATTAAAATAAATAAATACAACATGTTATCTTATTTTGGTACACCATTACATGCTTTAGTGCATGATAGTACATTGGTCATAATTCACATCCTGGCATAATGAGGAAATGAAACATAAGAAATTGGTGACACCTAGTTCTGATTTGGTATATGTGTACAGTGGAATTTATCAAGAATAAATATGGAATAATCAATTTGAGAAGTTAAATAAATGAAAACACTATCCAATTAATCAAGAACCAAAACATAAATAATAATATTGAGGCAATAAATAATGATCCAGTAATGATATATGAATAATCACAAGAGCTTAAAAATTTCCATGAATATTATATCTAATTGAATATTCAAATTTAAATCAATAAATAAACTCCTACTGATGGAATTCGTAATCCCAAACTTATAAATCTTACCTTTAAGGCCCCCTTCCAATAAATCCTACATAAATGGGAAAATCCTTTACCAATACCTAATCTAGTTTGTATCATGATACATACTAATTAATAAAGGGGCTATAGTGGGCCACACCCCATACTAAAAAATTTAAATGCATTCCTCATATGAAAGTGGTGAAACATAATCAACATAAACATTTATAATGAAACTAACAAATTCTATGTTAATAATTAACATAATCATTAAACATAATAACAACCCATACAGACTAATATAAAAAATGGAATGGAAATAGTACATCCAAAATCAAAAATATCAACAAAAAATCAATAAAATACTGTATATGGTACCATAATGGATCTACCTCCATTCATAATAAGATTCAATAATGTATTTTTACCTAGATGAAAATACTTTGATAAGATCATTGAAAAATCATGAGGAAAATACCACATTTCACATTTAAATCACTTGTTTTTAAAAATATTATTAATAATTAAAAAAATATCATTTTAAATAGCATTATAAATTTATAAAAAATTATTCAAATCATTGATGTATCTTAAGGGTCAGAAATTCTATTCATGATGCATGTGTTAAACAATTTCCCTTCACACTGTTTGAAAAGAAATCCATTCTGAAAATGAAAAAAAAACAAATTCCTTTAAAACATTAAAAACAAAGTAAAACATATGTGAAAATGATTTTTTAAAAATAATATAATAATTGTAAAAAAAGTTCAAAACATTTTTACAGTACATGGACTATGATGATAAATATTTACCAATTGAGACATAAACATAAACAATCCTGAATAATGTTGAGATTGTGAAATAATCCCTTACCTCTTTAGTTACATTTGAATCGAAATCCCCATGAGTGAAATAATATAAAAATAAACATTAAACCACATGAATAATTACAGATTCATGATATAATATATCAATGATGAATAATATAATCTAGACAAAATAATTAATTGGTAAATATGACATATGTATCACATAAGTATATGTCAAATGAGAAACCCTCACCTTGTATATGATTTCCATTGTATATATTTCAACCTCATGTATATAAATATTGTATTATTATAAAAATATTAGATAAAAACACTCATATATATCAAACCACTTCTTATATACTTATAACATTTTATCACCTGTTTATTATCAATTCATTGATAAAATAACTTTGCGAGTGGTAACTACTTTGTTTTATAAGTGTGTTTAAATTTGATAGTTCATGTCCTTGTACTTTAATCATAGTTACATCATATCAAAAACATTATTTAATTAATAATAATAATATATTTTAAATATATAGTTTGTTAGATTCATCTATAACAATACAGATAAAAAAATGAATTACACCATTCAAGGAGACGGTAGGCCATATGTATGAAGAAACAATGTTTTCATTTTTCAATGGATATAAAAAGATAATGATAAAGAATAATTAACCTTCCCAAAATCACTACTATTTTATATATTATAATTATTTCCATATTTATAACCATCAAATTAAAGTGGTGACAAAAAATGAATTACACCACCATGTGGAGACGATAATTTGTTCATATGTACGAGTAATTGTTTCAATTTTTATGGGATAAAAACAAGATATAATATGGTTGTAACATAATAATAATAAAAATTATTTATATTATATGATAAATTGTTTATTTATTTAATATGGTTAAACACACAAATAGGTAGTAAAAAAATTAATATATTTGAAATAGTTGGTAAAGTGGATTTGCACTTTTTTAGTGGAATTCATTTAAGTCTCTTCGTAAGGGACATAGTATTGCTATTTTGGAAGGTAAAATCCCTCAAAAATATGTATATGGTTGTTTAGAAGGGAACTTTTTAGTGCTATTTTGATCTATATTTCTTAATTTCATATAAATAAGATAAGTATGGGAGGCCATATTATAATTTTGGTGAGAGGTACTTTTGGAATTTCTCAACATACTAAAATATATTAATATTATTCTTGAAAAAAATGATTAAAATAGAGTATAAATACACATTGGGTGATATTTTAAATCATATATTATTTCATTTCCCCTATTTATTATTTTTTAAAACAAAATAATGACATATTATTTTCATAAATTATCGTTATTTTCAATCTTGAAACAATTCCTTAATTTTACTTTAATAACATCAAATTAAAAATATAAATTTGAACCAAATCATTTAATTCCTCCGTAAAATATCATGTTAATCTATAAAATTAGTGTATCACATTAACTATCACAAAAAATAATGATTTTTATATTTTTAATATCACTTGTTTGATATTTTCATTAATTGAATAACTACTACTAGAGTGTTGTGTAATCATTTAAGGTAATTTATTTCAGTAAATATTTAAAAAATTAAATAATCTATAAAATAATTTTCTTTTCCAAATAATATTTATAGTTTAATATATCCTTCTTATAAACCGATATTAAAAATTATATTGTTATTAAAACAGGTGTGTGATAAGTTTGACTTTTCTTGAAAAAAAAAATACTATATTTTTCATAATCTCATCATAATGGGAAAAAAGTTCCATATAAACAAATATTGGATGATTATGGATTAAATTTATTCATTAATTAAGATTAACTCAGGTTTTTGGTTCATTTTCTTGCCCTTATAATTTTATTTATAAATATAATGACATGATTTACCATTTACCATGAAAACAAAATTACAACAGTTAATATTTATAATGAAAAATATTAAAAGAGAACTATTTACCAAATTTGAAGCTAGTAATTCCAAAAACTGAAATAATTATTCATGATCACACTCATATTTGATTATGAATTTAATTTTAATTTAATATCTAAAAAACTAATGAAATAATGTTTTCTTGAAAAATGTTTTTAAGAAAAAACATGTACTTATACCAAATTAATGTGTAAGATTTATTAAAATGTAATTAATTGTATTATATTTAAGTAATTTGTACTTATGTTAAATTGAGATAATATTAAAATCATAAGGAAAATTTTTAATATTAATAAAATGACATTTTTATAAAAATTGGTATTTATCACAATTCACATTAAAAAAATTAAGAAAAATCCCAAAAATTAACACTAATCTATTTTTAGTATGATGATATAAAATTTTATATTATTTCTATAAAGTAAACTTTCAGAAAATTCTATAAATTGATTATAACTTTCACCCGTTAAATTCATTAAAATCATATTTTATGTAGAAACATATTTTTGAAAAATAAAATGACATGAGATAAAATTAAGTTATTATTCCCAAATAATTAATTAATAAATCAGCAATGTGTTAGAAATTTATATATTTCATAATCATGTTAATAAAATTTATTTACAATAATTTAATGGCTAGGTTATAACAATCAAATTTAAATATTAATATTTCAATGTAATTTTGGGTCGGGTGTTGACTCTCTTGTACACTATCAAAAATAGTGTTCCTTTAAAATAGCATGGTGTTACATTATTCCACTCACTAAATAGATAAAAACTCCAAAAGTATCTTATAATTGAATCAATTTACACTCTATTTGTTGGTATAAATCAAGGGCATAGATGTTTTACTGAGCACTTAAGAGGATAATTCCAAACATGGAGAAACCTAAACCACATATATTATCAACAACATATTCAACAATCCCCAAATTATTATACCACTAGAAATATAATTTATATCATCTAAAAGTATAATGTTTATCAATATTGTAATAAAATCTAACATTATGTATGTGGAATTAATATTGAATGTTAACCTCTAATATTCAAAATAAATAATATATGATGGTCCATGAAATATACCTTATAGGCCATTCTTGTAATGTCATTTTTCCTTATAAAACTATCCATTCCCAGACCAATGATCCCCACATCACCTTAAGAACACCTCCCCATATACTATAGGCTACCAACTTGTTGAAATGGTCTATTTGGATATTATGGGAAGATTATAAACTCTGATGAGAGTTGAAATATCTATAGATATAATAGAAACATATTACGAGGCCACATAAACATTAATGATATGAAGTTGAATTGTTCCATAAAATAAACCAATCATCATAATCCTATAATATTAGTTTGTGGAATATATATCTCAATAGATACCCATGGGTGTATATTGACTCCCTCTAAATGGGCATTAACAATTTTAGGTTCTAAGAAATATCTGACCATAGATATTATTTTTTATACAAAAGGAAGGAAGGTGAAGCATGGCTATATGGAGATCAAGTGGCTATACATTGTGGATCATGTGACCCCCATGAGGAGATATGACACTTGACCCTAATAAGGTCATATGAATGGCTTAAGAAAATCTCTTTACCTGTGGATGATCACACAATTCCCCTATGAAAAACCCCATGATTGTGGAATGCTTACCATCTAAGTTTCTTAGATCATGATGTATCCCTATGACATGTCACCTTCATTTTATGAAGTCCCACAGACCTTTTTATTTTATAATTAAACAACCATTTGGATCCACATACAAGAGGAGTGACTATCCAAGAAAATTATCACATGCCATCATAATATCCATCACTTATCAATTGATGCGACATAGATAAGTTATACGATCTTCCATAATGATTCTCACATGTTGTAGTGAGATCTATTGTTTATCATGAGATTCCCTAATGGGGATATAATAGTAAATGGATGAATATATTTTCAAATAAATAATAAAATATGTAAAGGATAAATCCGCTTGAAAAATAAAGTTGCACTACATTTTATGTGAAGGGGATATGCACCTCGTATGATCACCACTGCTCACATGAAGGTACATTCACAACCGATCAAGTTCTTGAGAAGTCCCTCCGATATTCCAACCTGATTTCATGAAGGAACAATGAAAAGTATCCCTTAATCATACATAAACCTCTACAATAAGCATCCATGTCTCATGAATACTCAAAAACATATCAATATGGTCTTATAACGAGACTTTGACATGTTGATTTGATCATGTGATACCCTAACTAGAAATCAATGGTCAATTGTCGAAGGACTTACAAAATAAATAATCAACGATGGAAATGTTTTAACACTCTTGTGAGAAAAATTTACATTTTTTTCATGTGAAGTTTTTATATGTAGTGGGTGATCACCAATGATCCTGAGAATTATCTCTATAATTCCATTTATATATCACAAAGGTCCCTAGAAAAGACATCATTTATCATGTGAGAGCCTCGTCAATAGGCATCACGATCTCTCAAAGACTCCCAGACATGTCATCTCATTCCTAAGAATACCTTCTGAAAATTTGATTACATTATGACAATGTAATTAGACAAGACTGGATTCTAATAAATACTACTATGGATGAGTAATTTCATGGTTTCTTTTTAAAATGCAACACAATGATGAGGCCATGAATGACCCACTACAGGTTCGTGTGAAGAGAATGATGAAATGCTCCATCCACTGACTGAATCCCACATCCATCATATAAAAATCGCTCAAGGAGGTGTGGAACCATGTTGGAGTGGTCTAAAATCCACACCCCCTACAGCATGAGAAACACACAGACATAAGAGATTTATGTAACTAAAATTAGTTAAAATGTTATAGGGGACTTTGCAGAGTGGAAAGATATTCAATCATAAGGGCCTTCCATAATGTAATCTTGAGTAAATCCATAAGAAAATATTAAACTTGTAAATACTCTTTAAATGATCACCATAATGATAAAAATAAGGAAATCTAGTGTTCTTTCTATATTTCATTATGTAGTTTCCTCATATCAACTTGGTGGAACAAGACCCCAATATGACATGAGATATGATCATTGAGAAATTTAATAAAAAATAATGAAAGATACATAATCCTTATGTAAATAAAGATATATTAATTTTTATGTGAAATAATATTGAAATTCACATGACCTATCATGATCATTAGATTCATATAACCTATCTAGATCATGTGGATTCATCAGGATATGCCTAACAGATCATGGAGATCCCTCCTGGTATGTCAGCAATATCAAAAAAAGGTTTTATATACATTTCATCTATTCCATAAGAAGTCTTCTAGACATGTCCACTAGATCACATGGATGTCCTCTAGATATGTTATCCAAACAAGGTATCTCACCTCCTACATAGAAACCTTGATCATGTGAAATAAATAGGCATAGATTTCTTTATCATGTAATTATTTTGCATCCAAGTCATATGATTCATGAGTAATACCTCTGACATGTATTCTTAAATCATTAAAATATTCATTTATATGTCTTCCTTGTCACGTGGTGAGCCTAGGAAAATTCAGTTGGATTAACTGAAAGTACTCAAAAATTTCATGTCATGTCTATAAATGTCAAGAAGTCATTCTGAACACCTCAACAGTTTTAGATAGACAATAATTCCACATTATTCAGACACTAAATACATGTCAAACAATACCCCTGACATTTCAAGAATAAATCCAAGGTAGTTTCATCCTTATATAGTTAACACACTAATATATATTTCTATTTTACTCTGAGATCTATGATTCTTACCCAAACAATGCGTATTGGATACCATCCTAAGGATTTATCTCCAATGGGAATCCACCATAGTGTATGTTCCTCTATATTAAAAATACTTTGTCTCATTGAACATAGATCATCTAATGATTCTATCATCCTTTCTTATCAATCCATGGATGAGCAGTTGATTTATAAATTGGAATTCTCTTGAGTGTAGGCCTAGACCATTCCCTCAATTTCCATAAACACACCATCTGTTAAGGGATTATTGAACTATGAAGACTCTGATTCATGTTATAATTAGGAAATATAGGATGCCTTCTTATGACCTAATATCCATATCAAACACCCAATCAGGGAAACCCTTGTGAATATGTATTTTATCTTATGTGTTTAGACTAATAACATGTTATCACATGTTTCTCACACCAAACATGACTCATGTGAGAATAATGATTTTCAATGATCATATCACATGAATCATAAAATTTTCAATGCCAGGAAAACCAAAGTGTGTAAGCCCCACTTTGTGACATAATATGACTACCCCATACCTAGGACCCCACCATACTCTATGTCTCAAATTCATTCCCATTTTGGAAAATCCTTAGTTAATAACCTTCTTGAGAATTATTTATCGATAACCTCACATATGTGGGTTGATGGAAAATCAAACTATGATGATTCTAATTAAAATTATTATAAGGATTCATAATATTACATTATATGGATTGAGGATCGTACTTAGGGCCTTTGAACCATTATATATGTTCTTTCCACATGACGTCAAACTATAGAGGTTTGATATAAAAAACTACACCATATTTATTCTAGTTATACATAGGACACGTAGAATAACTCAGAAAGGTTCACTCACACCCTCGAAACACCTATCGCCTAATATGATGGAAGTAAACACTAGAGTTCTTGGTTATATGAATTCAAAATATCAGCATCTTCCAATTGCTTAGAAATAATGGAAAAAATATGGATAATATCATATATGTATAGATGTTATCATTAATAGAACCCCCATTACGAGGAGAATGATTCAATACTTGATCATTTTATTCAGGTAATTTTCACCTATCAATATTTTGATGAGATTCAAAAAAATATAAAAAGTAAATAAGGGAGTCCTAGAATAAGAAATGTTTCCTCACAAATAATGCATGATCAAACATACCTCTCATCTTCTTGATCAATTTGGGTTCTTTAGTGACATTGGTTCTAAAACACCAAATTACTGCCTACCTTTGGTAAGTAGGTATGTACCATGTTATGGGTGTTGAAGCCATTAAGAGTTTCGATGAATGATTAAAATGTTGAACCTTATGTGAAATAATTTAATTATAGAATAACTAAATTGTTATAGGATATGAGGATGTTTTATCCTATACCTTGGAACCACACACTTCGGCATTCAAAAGACACAATTATGATGACTCAAACATGACTCTATCAAATATTAAAAATGATCAGTTGACTATGTGAATGGAAATTTTGTATTGCAACCTCTACATAAATTAAAATGGTACACATGAAATTAAATCCCTTAATAATAAGACATTATTGGAGTTACAATGAAATATTTCCATTGTCTCCATGAAAATACCATGTCATATAAATGAAAGAAGTTTGAATAAAAACTAAAAATTGTGATTCGTGTCTATAGAAAATTGATCATGTTTCATAGTTGAGATGATGAACTGATCAGTGAACCTGGTCCATGTTATCTTTTTCACTGAACATAATTCTATAATGATAAAAATAATGACCCGATATCATGTCTTCATAAACAATATGTTCTGGAACCTCAACTAATGTTGTAACCTACGCAGGTCACAAAACAACCTCACATGACATACTCCATCAATTTATGATAAAAAAATTATATATTTTGTGAATACCATTGACATGGAATGTTCGCGATGCACATGGATGAAAATATAGGTTTCTCGACACTAAATCCTACAAAATTTACTTTTTCATGGAAAGCTATAATAAAGATGGTGGAACATGTGGAAACCACGAATAGCTTTATAAGATTATCCACATAGTGTGGTAATATGTACCTTCAAAATCTTAGGAAGGTGAATCAAGTAAAAGAATATGGATTCATCATGATTAATAATATTCCTATTAGGGATACTATCAACTTTCATCACCAACTTGATCTCTCTAGTACCCATTAGTCCCATGATTAGGGATCCACCTAGAAAATTTCCACACTAGACATTCATGCATGGTGTCAAAGGATTTATCAATGGGAAAGAAATTTTGTGGATAAATGGGAGTGGGATCGTATCCCCCCTTCCACTAATTTTTTCTATCAGTATAATATGGTGTTAGTCAGTAGGTAGGATCATATAATTTCTTACTCAGATCATATCTCCACAATTATTCTAAAAGTAATCATGTTGGAGGAACAAATCCCTTTACCCATGCATGAAGACAGTTGGCACATTATTATGGAAAAATTAAGATATGAGTGGGATTATTCCCCCTATTAAATAGAATAAGTATACTAGTATATCATGGATACCATGAATGTTCAGGCCCAAACCCCTACACTCAATTTGAAAAGGTTTCATTCCATTATATCCATAGTAGATGACATTTTCTAGAATATTATAGAAGTGGTACACAAAAAAGAGACATGAACATATTTTAATCCCTAATAACAAATAATCATATCAACATGATTAGTAAAAATAGGTGGCTATGCCAAATAAAGAACACATTCTTGTACATTTTTAAGAGTATTATCATCATATTCCAGTAAAGTACGAGGTATATGACCAAGTTCAAATTCCCATTCCAATAGGGGATCACCATATCGTCTTAGAATAGGCATTTGGAAATGCAATCATTCTTAAAAAAATTATTGGTGGCATAATCCATCGGAAGAGGACCAAGCTCATATCACTGTTTTGAAAGGGGCTTACCAAATTAGTTTAGAACATGCATCGAGACATGCACATATTCCTATAGTAAAAACTAGTAGCATACCCTAAAGTAACATGAATAAGATCCTATCACTGATCTAATCATGGTTCATTAGTAAAATATAGTGATCACTGCATAGCACACTCATATCCATAATAGTGAAACTTCTCTAATATTGTAGAAACTCATATAATTATGGTTATATTCTGAATTCCACCAATAAATGACTACACTGGCATACTTTAGAGGCAATATGGGTGGAGGTGAAGATCCCTTCACACATTCCGAAGATCCATTGAAATTTATTGATGGGAAATTTTATATAAACAATGTCAATTCACATGAATTAGATAGGATTTTCTTTTATATTCAAGAATCCACACATGTGTAGGATCATTATCCGACCAATAATGCGGAAGCACATACAAATTCTCTAGTAGCTTCTCATAAATGGGCACATATCCTAAAAACACCTGATGGTAATCAATATATTCAAGAAACTAGAATAATTTAGAATAAAAATTCATTCTCAATTCCAAAACAAAGGGTGACATTTTTAGGCCATGATGCAAAAATAGGCTAATATCCATGATATACTAAATCCCATAGTATGTGAGTTTATTTTTCAAATATGTTAAACACCTCAATGGTCCATTGACTCATTAAAAAAAAGAATAATATGATCACTACTTAGATAATTATCCATATAGTATTGTAGAGATAGATCACATGGACTCTATTCCTGACATCCAATGTGGTCATCCTCCATACAGTGATATCTATAACAGACAATGAATTAATCCCCATTCCTAGACACCATCATATAAAGAGGTTATCAATAATATAAACCAATCATATAGAGAGTATATTGAAACATATGTGATAACTATATATAGTTCCTCACAAGAAATCATCAGTGTTTCATCATGGTCAGTAGGTGAACCAGAGAAGTATACTCTATTGTATAAAAAGGTAAAGGCATATAATTCAAACCAAGAATAGTCCGGCAAGGATAAATTTAAATAGTTATCTAGAAACAACCACCAAATAATGTTTTCACCCATCTCCAATATCAATTATGAGATACTAGATAATCTAGAGAAGAATTGTATACCTTACCTACAAGAAAACATGTGTGAAACTCATCCGTGATTATATTATAGACATATCCAATTTCTAGGATATGAGGGAAAATTTTGGACTATACATATACTCTATTATCAAATGGATCTATGTGCTACATTCATGTTATGGGTCCCAAGACCAGAAAAGCACATTGATAATCTATAGCATTCTTGTCACCAATGAACCTTGACTCATCGGAAACTAATCACCATAGACACATTAGATATATGTATTGAATGATGTTGAAAGAATGAAGAATCACAAACAAATTAATCTCAGTAATATTATATCTCTTGAGATATGATTTCATGTAAATACATTGTCGTATGGGAAATTAAGGGCTATAAAATGTGTGGTCTATATAGTTAATACACTGAGACTCTTTATATTTATGATTAAAGGAAATCAGAAAAATTTAGATAAGGATACCAACTTACTCCTAAACAATTCCCTTTCAAAAAAGGGTAAAAAAATTAGACACACATGACAAAGTCATGTACATCCTAATAACTTCTATAAAAAATGACTCACATCATAGGTTGTCATTTCACACATATCATACATTAGCACAATTGCACCAAATCAAACAGATCAAAATAGAATCCTCTATTGTTTCTCTATATAAAGATACCTAGCCCACAGGGATGGAGGTATTTTCACCCCTGATTCCACACCACAAGTCTTTAAACCAATAGATGATCTTGGAAATATCGTCAGTAGCTATAAACCAACCACATCCCACAATGTTGGGGGAATTGTCATCTTCATATTCATCACTAGGTTCATCACTCCTTTATAGGTTCCTAGAGAAATAAATACTTGTTCAAGACCAATCTAATCCCATAGATATGGAGGCCTTTATATGACATTTTTTTCATAGGGACCCACATATCTTTGATTGGAATCATTAAATCCACCATAATAAGATCAGTAACTTCCAATAGCGGCTATGAATCATACCCAACAAATAGGTTTTGGGGAATTATTATATTTATCATGTACTTGGGAGGAATCAAAATTATTTATGTTAGGAGGTAAATATTGATGGCTTACAACCCAATGGTTCCTCTCACTACAAGACTCACCATTTTAATTTTGGGTTTGTTCAGTATAAACTAGAAGAATATCCTTTAAGGTCTCTATTCAAATACAAAATCAGGTGGAACTTTTATAATATGAAATAAAACCCTACAAGGGTCATAAGACATAGTTATATAACATGGAATGTCGTTAAATAACTGGTCATGATGAAACTCTTGAAGGGAGAGTAAGATTTATAAAGTCAACCAATTTTGTGGAAAGCAATGGAATAACTATCATTTTCAAATACACCTTTGTAAATTTCAACACCATTAACCAAAAAGATGATGTAGACATATTTTTAAATTCATATATGTAAAATTAATAAATTTTTCCTAAATAGTCCAGTGATTTGGATGCACCTATTATAGCTGCACATATTTTGAATTAGAGAATGATCCGGAATCCAGAACCACCGAATAATGAATTTATACCTTTATGTAAGAACACTATCAAAAATAAATGATAAGTGTGGATATATCCATATCACCACCCAAAAGATCTGAAATTATCTCTATAGAGGAACTAAGGGAATAGTATGATAATGTGATACAGAATCTCAGACATCCCAATTAGGAACTACTCAGGGGAAACATTCTTATATGATATCTTTTTCCAATATAAGTATGTATCCCTCCTCTCATACATCATGAGGGATCAAATAATTTTTCAAGAGTGTTATTTGAGCACCATGATGGCTCTTTATCTAGGAAATCCATCTACCTAAATAACAATTTTTAGGATGATCATGACTTTTCTCCATTACGGCAATAGTGTCCCCCACATCAGGGTCACTATTCAGTTTGAGTAGAGATATTAAATCAGTGTGATATAAAAATTGGTCCACATTATTTAGTCTCACCCACTCCATATATACATGTGGTGGTCTACAAATTAATACCTCCAAAACTCCTCAACTCCACTAAATATGTAGGTCAATTAATGGAGGCCATGGAATGGTGACACACATCGATGCATCAAGAAAAGAAACCGCATCCTGAATGGGTGGGTTTTAATTCTCCCGATAAAATTTTGACAATCCTATAATCTCAGCCTTTTATGAAAGCGGTTTTTTAGAAAATAATGTCAGACACATTATTTCCCAATATGGCCTGCTGATGGGCCCTAGATATCAACAATATGTGATGAAAATGAGGTGTTTTGTACAAAATATAATAGGGATAGGGAATTTTTTTTTACAATATCCTTTCAATGTGATTAATTACATGATTGGATGACCTTAATTGTTACTTTTTTTATTATATTATCTTCACACTAATGAAAATAAAATTGGTCAACCTCACAAATTGAATGGAACTTAAAAATGAGAGGGTCTATATCTTGTTATACATATTAAAAGGATTAACTTATTCAATCTTCTTCACTATGTCACATAGAAAACTACTAAAACTATGTGATTAAAATATTAAATATGAGATAGAAACATATTTTTTCCTAATTAATTATCCAAACAGATTCCATGAGTTTGGAGAAACAACACAATAAATATAATATTTCAGTCAAAAAAACCAATCAAAATCTATTCACATTCCCTCAAAAAACTAAAAATGGAATGTTAAGGTATAGACTACTGTTGTTACACTAAAACTAGTAATAGTTACCATTCAAGCACCCAAGTAGGTTTTGAATCATCTGACGACTCCCATTGAGTGACAACAACCAAAATATCTTTAATTGAAAAAATAAAAAATATATTAATGTCACTCACTATTTGAGGTAGATACGAATAAAGAATACAAATTATAAAATGTGTATCCCCCTAGTTATTTCATTATAGTATAAAAAAAATACTCAAACTAACATATCTCATGAGTCACAATGAAGTCATCCTGATTGATCATTCTAACTACTACCCTTTCCATTAGAGGTTGGGGTACACTATCCAACACTAATTTTTCATCAACAATGTCCTCTGAAGAGTGGTAAATTTTGGGTTAGTGATTTTGGAGAATTACTTGGAACCAAAGGCCTATCTAGCTACCTCTAAACTAGTAGAATAGGCTGATTAGAATGATGTTAAATCTAGGAATGGACTGAGTATTGATAAGTGGATGACTTAAAATACATTTGTTTGAACTCATATAATAGTTAGTACACTTCAATGAAAACCAATGAAGATCCCATGAACTATGAAGAAAACATTTAATACACCTCCTAAAGGCATAAAACATCATCATATATAAAAATATACATAAAATAATAAAAAATATAACTCTCTCGCACATGCTTCGACTCTTGCAGACTTCATTCCGATTGAATATATAGAACATGAATCACCTAACTAAACACAAGCCTCATCATATGAATTCTTAACTTTTTATTTAGATATCATAGTTCACATAACAGAACCCTTCTCTGATGACAAATACCCCTCTGACTTCTATAACCCCATAATCAACCAAATAATGATTGTTTGAGGATGCATAAGAAAAAGATATAGGGAAAACATGGGCATGATCAAACCTATTATTTTAGTTAATTACTTGTAGAGTACTTATACAAAATCATAACCCATTTTCAAGAATTATAAAAAGCCCAATATATTTATGAATATTCCTTTGATCCATCTATAATATATTCAACCACATTCATCTAACATGACTAACTTGTGGTGGTGTGATTTCCCGATCAGCCTAGGTAATGGGCAAGACCTATGCAATCTACTCCACTGGTAGTAGATACTCCCTCTACCTCTACTAAAGAATCAAGGTCATACACCTCTAACATATCATCTCTTAGGACACATAATAGGGAGAAACCCCACATTGGTAAGTACAAGCCTTATGAACAATAATATCAAATTATGAAATATTTTCTATTTTTTATAGAAAAACACTAAATCCTCAATGCTCTCCATCTTTCAAAAGAACTCGTGGAGGGACTCATCGAGGACATACAGATCCCAAATGATTTCAATAAATACATCACTTTTTATGAGGATTAATGAGCTTAGAATATGACATCTGAATGTTCTATCACCTTCTCTTTCATATCACATGATTAGTATGAATTTATCCATGGAAATATATAACCACTCTAAGTTTTCATAAAACTAAAAAATGTCAACATCAAAAAAAAACTTCGGTTGAAAATGGTTTTGAGATCAACCTCATCAAAATTTGAACTTTTCAACTTTTTAGATATAGAGGGGGGATTTAACATGGACAAAGCTAACCAATCGATGGTACGATAACACTGAAAAAATGCCTCTCCAGATGATCAAGATAACAACTTAGTATGGGGATCTCAAATCAAACCCCAATTTCAAGGATATCTATAGAGAAACAACATATAATATCCTTCTTCAAATACCATGGTTTTAAAAACATGTAGAGGTACCTTCAACATTTTATCAAATCATGAAATACCATATCAACCAAAATATTTCTATACTACATCATGATAACACTCACTTCGAGTCTTGTGAGGCCATATATATTAAATAATTATTTAACAAGAAGGATGGAAAAAATAGTGGGTGAAAATATGCAGTTTGTAGTCCCAAATGGATTTGGAACCACCCCTATGAATATTTGGATTATTCCTTCCATTGATTATGTAATTAACATGAAATTTTTTGAGGAAGAAGATGTAATCATAGTATTCTATTATGATCCACCAACATCATTGGATCATGCCCATGGGATGGTAGTCACACAAGGTGAGTTGGATCCATAAAAAAGTGATTGGGAAAATACACTATTTATATTTGATAATTCTATAATTACATTATAAAAAATTGATGATACCGATAAGAAATTCTCTACTACTCAGTATTATCAATTTCTTCATTCCCCCGGATGGCTTCATAAAAGAAAACAATTATTCTCAAAATATCTCTATGTTGACTCAAGTAGTTCAGGATGGAAATGTATCATCTCATGGACTCCCCTACATATATGTTAATTAAGATTCCCTATAATTACACATCATGTCTATAAATAAATATAAAGAATCAAAGATAAAAGTGGAAGATGATTATTTTAGGAACAAACTATTACATTTGAGGAAGGAATCTACACCACCATCGATGAGATTAAATAGTTGAATCTAGTAAAAGAATAAGACATGCGGAAAACATTGAATAGTGATTCCATTCCTTTCAAGGATATGGTTATTATATTGGATATCTAAAGTGACATCTATACATGTACGCATTGAACTATACATAAATACCCCAGATAAAACCTGATGTGGAAATGAATCATCTAGGGTTACTTAATGACCATAGAGTTTTCAATAATACAGCCACAATGATGAACCATCTCACTCTACTAATGTAGAATTAGATAATGAATATTTGATCAATGTAAACTTTTTACAGAATGTAAAGCACCAAAAAATGTATCAATATTGTCATCCTCACCAATAAAAATAATTGATTGATCACAAAATCCATCAATTTTAAAAAAAATTAAAAAAAACTTTTGGAATGATGATTTCCCATTTATGGTCAAATATATTATGATCCATGAAACTATTTTATTATAGTCCCTTTCCTTCATGGATGGATATTTAGGGAATAATAAGATAAAGATATCCTCTGAAGATGAAGACTCCACTACCTTCATAGCACCATAGGGGGTTTTTTCTATCAGATGATTAACTTTTTGTTAAAGGACTCTAAAATTTATTATTGATGTTCCATTAGTAATATCTATTTCCTACCTTGGGGTGAATAAAAAAATGTCATGTCAATTAATATAAATTAAAATCTCAAAAGTTTTGTGATCATGTCATGTATCTTCAATCAATCTTTAATAAGTTTCACTAGTATAGTTTGAAAATGAATCTTCTAAAGTGTGATTTAGGAGTACTATCAGGGGCAATACTTTGATTTTTTAGACAAAAATGTGGATTATAGGTCGATACAGAACATACTAGTTCAATTCTAGAACTATCGCATCATTTGAATCTTAAATAACTAAGAGGGATCCAAGGTCACCTCACTTTAATTCATCATTTCATATCCAACCTATCTACAAAATCTCTCCCCTTAACCAAATTAATGAAAATTGGATTCTTCTACAAATGACATGTCAAATATCAGGAATCTTCTAAGAATATCCTAATGTACATACTCTACCCAACATGTTTTATTCCTCTAGTAAAGGGGAAGACATTAATCCTACATGTGGCTAGTACATAATTTTTTTTAGTGATATACACACTAAGAAAAATGATTCTGATAATGAGAATACCCTATAAAATATTAGTCGGACAATGATAGGTATTGAGACCTTGTTTTATGATATTTATAAGAACTACCTATATTTCATCTTTCCAATGAAAAACTGAGACATTGCATCCAGCTTCACAGATTCCATTTGGTCTCTCATATTGACCCACTCAAGTACATCCTTGGCAGCATGATGTTGAATGGGAATTTTTCCTATTGGGAATTTATTCTACATAAATATTAAAAAAAATATGGGACATATAATGTAGTTAAAGGGTATTAAAATCTTTATTTCCTTGTGTCAAATCCCATATATGAAAGCATACGAGTGGACAATGAACATCCAGAGAAATAAGTAATTTATGAAAATCAATCTCCCTAATCATGGGATACATGTTTTGATGGTTCCTCCAAAAGTAATATTTGAAATAAGATGGAAAACATTAATATACAATATGGTTTTCAAATGATTGTGTTTTTTCCCTAATAAAGAAATTTTACCCTACTCTTTATCATATTTCAAAGGATACACTAATAATGTTGTATAATACCAACCATTCATTTCAATATTGTTGGAATCCCTAAAGATATAGTTTTATTTCCTGAACATAAAATTGGATTGTGATATATTGATGACACACATCAATGGTGAGTATGTCGTGAAGATGGAATAATTGACCACTCATAATAATTAAAAAAGAGAAATGATGACAAAATTCCATTTTAAAGCAACATTGAATCATGTCCCCAAAATGAAAAATTCTTATGTTGATGGTTAGCCTATTGCTGCCAAAGTCATGGTCAGCCATGATTAATACAATGTGTTTTTTTATATCACCCAATGAAGAGTTTTCACATAAGTCATAGTTTGCGACATGGATGAATTCAATCATGTCAACACTTCCCCATAGCATAATGAATCGATATACAACCTAAAATGGATGGAGCCCATAGTTGATTACCACCAAAATGGTACCCTCCTATCAGATCGATACCAAAGGGAACATAATCGATACTCCAAAGTTAATTTTACCTTTCAGGATTGTATAAATGAATAAAACCCAATATAAATGATAATTTTATGGGATCCTACTCAAATGGATAGTATAAATTGATATTCTCACCGTCATGGAACAATTCTATATTGGATCTTATCATTATCATCAGTTTGAGATTATACTATCAAACCAAATTAGGATTCATGTTTACTACTAGAAAACAATGATACATTACTTCATGGAATTCACTATAAAATGAAATTAATTATAGATTCATGAAAACATCATAAATAAACCCCTATAACTGCTACATTTTACTAAATACTCCTTACTATTTTAATTCAATGAGAGGATGTTCTGGGTCTATATCCCCCATCTACAACTAAGGACTTTAACTATATCTTTACTTCCACAAACATCATTTACATCTGATCTAAGGTAATACCACTTATTAATGTGATGACAAATAATATAATCAACATATTGAACTCCATCATCATCATCAAATTTAGTATCCCAGACACTATATTTACAGCCAACAATACCATCATATGTTCTACAAAATTAAAGAAATTGTTCCATGAGTACAACATCAAATATAACGATTAATCTAGATATCATGTTGAAAAAATGTGAAAATAGGTTCCTTTAATAGAATATATCAAATATAATCAAGAAAATGGTGGAAAACGAATATAAGTTGAGGATATAAAATCTCACCCATGAATTATGTCCCTATTATACCGATATTCATAAAATGACATAAGTGACCCCATATTCATTAGTGTACGGAACTAAATATGTTTTTTTAATTGAGGTCTAGTTTGGATCTATTTTATTATATGACAATTTAAAACTATTAGACAAAAAGAAATCAAAAAATAAATTGGATTATTTCAAATGTCTCAATGAGAAAAGGATGTGTAAGTTTCAAAAGCTCAAAGAACAATGGAATTGAATTTCATGAGAATTCATTAAAAAAATACACTTCTTATTCTTCCTTCAAGGATAACTACTATTATCCCTAAGTACACCAATGATACCATGAAATAATCCCAAAAAATTGGAACCACAATGATAAAGGCCTCACATCAAATATAATATCTATAATGATAAAGATTACTAAATGACCATAATGGATGGGGAATAAGTTACACCTCCCACCAAAGTAAAATTTCCCATGATTTTATTTACGTAGCTACTATATGAGGTCCCAATGTCCCATAAAAAATATTATAAAATAAATTGTTTCACATGTCCAAGTTGAAAGACTATAAACTACATATAATTTCTCATCCTCACCATATGACATTAAACTGCACAAATATCATCAACACGACATTACATTAAAATTCATAGAATTCATACTTACCACATGATATTAAACTATATAAAATACATCCTTACTACATTAAATTAAAATACATGGAGAAATTTACTCCATGAATAGTTCACTAAACATGATCTTAATATATTTGTGAGAAAAATTGAGTACTCTTTTCCCTGTGTGTGAAGTAGATACACATAGGAAATATCCATGTTCAAAAACTACATGGGGCTTGATTCCTAAAAAATAGGATACATAGTGATTCCAAAATCACAAATCATGGGACTCGTCACAATATTAAAAAAAATATCCCCCACTCTTCATATGGTTGAGACCTTCATGGATATTTTTTTTTAAGAACATTTTGTGTCTTGAATAATTCCATAACATGATATATTGTGATTCCTAGATCTAAAATCCTGGGTACATCCGAAATATTAATTGAAAAAATCACCCCTCTTATCATGGTTCATACCAGTATGGAGAGTATTATATTAAACCAATATGTGTGGATTTATTCCTCCCATCACATGATGTGTAGTGATGACCAAATCACAAATACTGGGTTTGTCGATAATATTAACAAAAAATACCCCCTTTACATATTTTTCAGAACTGTGTAGAGTGTTTTCCATTCATGAAAATGTTCTATTTGATTCCTACAATCTCAAGATATTTTTTGATGCATAGATCTCAAGACCTAGGTCCAAAAACAATATTAATCGAAAATGTTCCTCTATACATATGCCTCTAACATATATAGTGATTTTTCTATTTGAAAATTAATTATGGTTCTATTAATATAATCACATGATACATAGTGATGAATAGATCTCAAATCTCTAATCCATATGCAATATTAATAGTAAAATTACCCACACTATGTTTGGTTTAGAACAATATAGATCATTTTACATTCAATAACTATGTATTTCTTACTTCCTTCCATCACATGATACGTAGTGATGTATAGATTTAAAATCCTATGACCATCTGAAATATTAATGGAGAACATCCCCCCTCAACATATGGTTCAGAACTATTTGGATATTTTTAATTTCAATGACTATGTATGGATTGATTCCAAACAACACATGATATGTCATCATTCCCATATCTCAAATATTGGGTCCATACACAATGTCAAAAGGATAAAAAATGCCCCATTATATAAGAGGGTTAGACCTGAATGGGGAGTTTTCCATTATTGAACAACATATGGATTGATTTATATTAATATATGATACTTAGTAACTTCAAGATCATCACTCCAAGATCTACCAATAATATAAAATATCCCCCTCCACACATGCGGTTGAGACCCTCATAGGGAACATTCATAAAGGAAAACATGTGTCTTGATTCCTGCTATCAGATGATATGAATTGACACCAATGACCAAAAATCATGGGTATAACAGCAATTAAGAGGATAAAAATACACCTTCACTTATATATGGGTCAATCCCCCTTAATGGATTCTCTAAAATCATAATTATGTATAGATTGATTCCTATATTGTGGGATTTGTAGTGACACTTGGACTTATAATCTATGGTTGAGGCTTAAATTCAAATCATCCCCAACCATGTCCCTCGATGAGAACCTTGTTTGTGTGGGGGCCCTATGTTATATAAAAATGTGTGTACACCCACATATTCCCCATCACATACTTTATGCAACATAATTGACTACCATGTTATCTTTTTTCACAATGAGCATGGATCATGAGAGCTTAAAAAAAACTAGAAAGACAATATGCCCATTGTGAACGAGACATGTCTTGGAAAGAGGACCATATCATAGTTTCATGAAATTAACCTAAAACCCAAGAGGTATCTTCATTGAAATGTTCATCCCCTGTTATGCTTTTGTACTCAAGAATAACATGTTTCATCCCTTTTCCTCAATATGTCTTCAATATATGGTGGTGTAACTCCTAGGTTTATAGAAAACATCAAGAATCTTATGTTCTCAATTGAAAAACTTAATTTCTTTACAGAAATGATTTTATATAACCAATTACTCATATTGGTATCTTTCACATGGGACCTCATAGATCTTGATCTCCCTTGATCCTTGTCCATCCATGTTTAAAACTGGTAATATGGACTTGATAATAAAAAAATACCCCAGTAGTCTTCATTGGAAAATTTTCAACCTAAAAAAAACTTGTTCCTAGAGGATGTTTTCTCTCATAGGATAGGCCCACCCAAAATCTGTGAGTTATTGTACATAATTTGTTGAATATGGGCTTCCTACCTTACCAATGGTTGAACTTTACAAACTGATTTGTAGTTCCAACTCCATAAAATTGTTTCGGGATATGCTTTACACATTCCATAATAGATCCATTCAATGGGATTCAGATACTCTTGATGTTTCATACCAAGGCATAATACACCTTTTCATGAAATATGATGACATCTTATCCGTGTACACTTCTATTTCTGGGTATGAAACTTCTATGATGAAACGATTTATATGAGTTAGTTATTCCTCTCATAGATACATCCTAGACGTATGACATTAAAATACAAGACAATTTCTTATTTTTATGATAGTAAATTTCATGACATATTTTCCATTCTACAAGGCCCAAATTTTCATAGAGCAATCCATCTTGTACATGAATATATGCCATGGATGAATTTTTCACCTCCATACCCTAATAAAATATGGGAATCACGAATCCCTAAATATGATTCCAATCTATCTAGAGGATCCCTTATCCAACCACGGTGTCATGATTCATTAGGGGATAAATAGTGAATTCCCCTCTCTCCTACATTAATGTATGATTTATATGAATATATCTTCTTGAAGGAGATGATTATGTAATTTTTGTAGACCTTATAATATTCATAGAGAAACATAATTAAGAACAACCATAAAAACTATATATGAAATTTTTTAAAAAAAATCATGTGATGCAAAATCTTTCTAACTGTATGTGAGTAAGATATTCATATAGCTTAATTTCACATGAGATAAATCTACGCATGAGGGGATATAGCATATGTATACCCATTATCAACAATGTTCATGGATATAAGGTGTTTAAAACATCTAAATGTATCTTATCAGTACATATTTTCTCTAATGATATCATAAAAAAATACAGAACAATTCAAACATTATCACCACATGAAATTAAGGTTAAAAGAAAATATTCATACCATGTCATGAACCAGATATTTTCAACATCAAAATCGACACCCAACCCGGCCTATGGAAAGGCCCAAAGAGAATTCCTAATCCCCATGGGCTGGAACATGTTTCAGGGTATCAAAAAATAAAATTTTGGAAGGATTTACCAGAGTTTATAAACATAAAACAGCAAACAAATCCAATATAAAAAATCTATATTTTTTTAAAACAAAACACATTTTACAAAAAATCTTATTTGAATTACATAATTCAAAACAAGTCTCCAAAACAATAGCAACTGAAGAAAACCAAATTGGATAGCCCAAGAACCTCTTCATGGAAAAGGGCACCGCCCTCAATCCATCTACATGACACTACACTAAGAAGGACCGCTAGAAACTTGAACCACTAGAGCTAAAAGCTTTACCCAAACCTGCGAAAAAATAACCAAGTATACTTACACCGATGGGTGTAATTAGTGTGTGATACAAAGCCCAGTATTTTTCCACCACTAAAATATTCCATGTGATAAAAATTCAAGGATGAAAAGGTTCCAAGTTTTCATAAACATGAAATGCTAATAAGAATTTTAAAGAGAGGAAACATTAAATAAAAAAAGTTTCTAGTGGGATACTTTAAAGTATAAAAACATTTAAATAGAATGACAAAGCTACTGAATTTTCCAGACAAATATACAATATGTCGATGGTAATCATAAAGTATCTAATTATCACAAGCAATGAGAAATAACCCCTAGGAACTAGCTCTCTGTGGATCCCAGGTACCTCGTATCTTAGTGAAAGTAACCATACAAATATCCATTCTCATGCACATGAGCCACTAGTAGGAATAATACCCATAACCCAGTGGTCTTCAAAAATCATCATCATCATCATAATCATAGTTTAGTTAGTGTTGTCATCGTAAAACTTTCTACGTGAAATAGGGGCCAAACCCCATGGGGTCACTAGTGTACTTGTATGCATCCACCCACCTATATAACTGGGTTTTCCCTCTTGTCCTCAAACAAGATCCAAAATCCAGGAAATAGAATAGTCACATGAAAATTCTAGTTCCAAGTCATAAACACATACTAAAGAGCCCATACACATGTCACATAATACTCCTTTCACAAACAAATATTCATTTTTCACATCATACTCACACAAAAAAGCCCACAAATGTGTTTCATGCCTTTCTTGAAAATTGATAAATAATTTTAGAAATTTATAAAACATTCTAAAATTTTTTGAAATCTTAAATCACCACTTTTCCTTTAAAAAACCCATCTTAAGCGAACACACTCACCAAAATAGTATATGTACATCGTTTTCCCACTTTATATAACTCAATAAATCGCATAAATTTTTCATAAAACAATCCCAAGGGGTATAACCATGTTTTTCACCCAAAACCCCATTTTAAAGCCCTCTTTTAATGCCAAAATAATCCCAATACCAATAAAAAATAGAGTTGGTAGCCCTATAAGAATTTATTAAACCAATATAAAATGTTACCAAATTAACTCAAATGATACAACAAAATATACACATGGAAAACACACATTTTCAAACAAATATTCATCTTTGAAACTAAATGCTTTAACAATAGTACCAAAAATGGTTCCTGCACCAAACCTAATGTATGAGGATTATGATAAAAATATTAATGAAGAAAATATAACTCTTCTTAAGATTCTTACACCTAGAACCACTAACCTTTTGTGTCAAAACAGAAATTTGTTGTGTGAACATAAACTGCATGACCACTACACCACGATGGAGTTAAATCCAAGCTAAAACACCATGATTTGACCAAAAAGACACCAAATAAAACCCTAGGTATGAACCCTAATATCTAGAAATTTTATAACTTCATGAAAAAGGGAGTAAACCCTAAGGAGAAGGTATTAAATGAAAAGAGAAACACTTACTTTAAGGAATCTTGAATAAAATGACCCAAATACACCAGTAGCTGAATTTTTAGTCAAAAAAGGAAAGTGAGTTAGAATAAGGCTGAGGTGGTCATGTAGTAACTGTAATTATGGAAAAGAGTAAAAATTAAAGGATTTATGAAAGAAACAATTTGAATCTTTAAACCTGGGAGATTGAGAAATCCAGAGATGTTTTTACCAAATTCGTGATACAAATGAGATCCAAAGAGAGTTAGGAGAGCATGGGGTGCCTTAGGTATATTGGATCAGGTGAGAGTTTGAATCACTAAAAAACCTTAAAAATTGAATAATATATTAAATAATTAAAAACAAATTTAATGTAGGAAATGGGCTTTCAGGCCAGTCTAATACATTAATAAAAACCCAAATCCATCATTTATAGATTACTATAAGGTCTAAATGGATATAGTGGTTTTAATATACCAGGGTATTCCAATTGTGAATTTAAATGGGTATAAAATGTTAAAAATGAAAGGTTTATAAAAGAAACAAAAATCATTTTCAAATCTGGAAATGGGCTCATAGTTTGGCCCAAATCATGAAAACTCACCCTTTCCTCCAAAAATGTATGGGAAACCCCCCCGTAACAAAGAAATAATGGAAAATAAATGAAAAAAAAGCCTTTAAAATAAGTCATGGATTTAAAAATTCTCCCCACTATAAATATTTCTACCCTTGGAAAGCCACAACAAGGAAAAAATCAAAAACATAACCCAACCAAAAGGCCGAAATGGACTCTTTTGCCAATCTTGGACCAAGACATCTCCAGTTATCCATTAAGGAAGGAATGCTCTCATAAGTCTATAAATACACCGCTTTCCTAAAACAATCAATAACATTCAGACCTTATCCCAAAAGAAAACTCCTCAAACACTATATGAACAAGACTCGAACAATTTAAACAAACGAACAACAACATAAAACAAGGTTACACTCACCTTAATTTAACTAAATTGTTGGGTTCACTCCAATACCAACATGTACCCAATGATGATTTCGGTAGTTAGATATCTTTGAATGAGTCTACCTATTGCTAATCCAAGACCATGGAAAATTCTGATTTACTAGTATGGGGGACACAGATAGGCTCCCCACCATAAGAGACAACCCTAAATTTTTCTCGAGGTAAAATCAGGACACTGAAAGGGGAGGGAAAAATGGACTTACTGATACAAGGGGTATAAATCCTTTAGACTTTTCCAAAATAAAATACATAAGACTCATAGTGGATTTCCCCACCATAAGAACCAACCATCTTAACCAGCCAGTACAGGACAACACAAAATTACCCCAAAATTTAAAGAGTTGGGATGACCACATGGTTTGGGAAACTGTGCGCTAACCTTGGGGATATTTCTTTTTGCATGGTTTTCTGGGGCATGGTTACTAATAGCCATGCACTCAACCTTCCTATCCAATTCTCAATCAATTCTCCAAAAACTCAATGGAAACCAAAGGGGGAAGGAATTACATTAGGCGATAACATGGACATGAGGTCCTCCCACCTCTTCCCACCAAATGGGAACAACAAAAGCATAATAACATCACCATAGGTTTAAAATATTCACATATTTCATACTGAGTGTAAGACTTTGTACAATTTTTTGAATGACCTTGGGATTTCCCATGAATACGTGCCAACTTCACTATACGACCTATGGGTGGAGCTTAAATGATTAAATCATCTTCGTCCTTAGAGTTAGTCTTTTGACCCCCCCCCCCCCCCCGAATGGAATTTCTATATTCAGTGCCATGAAAACTATACACTGATCCCAGTAGGGTTCACCAAGAAAAAACATATTCCATACTCACTTTACCTAATCCCAACATTTCACTAAAACAGGTGCTTTAAAGGTGCTCACACTTCACCCCTTGTTTCTTCAGATGAGAAACGGAAAGAGGAAAGGATATATAGAAACACCTTCATTTTAACATAGGATGTTATGATTTTCCAGAGGGTTACACACACCATACAAAAGAAAGACTCTTACATGATTGCACAATCTTTACCTTTATAGTCAAATGAGCACACAACATCACAATGAATCATCAAACATGACTATTCCGACTGATAGAAACAATACATGGAGAGGGGCCTCATACAATGTCCCCAAAAATCACAAAATTACATAAAGTGGCCCAAAGAGCCTCCCATTACCGTATTTCCTAAGCTTGTGGTTTAATGTAAACCCCTACTTAGAAGAGACTACGAAGGACCCATAGGCCCTCTTAGACAACATCCACACTAACATCCCCAGACTACTTTTTCCTTTGATGAATCAGGTAACTAAGAAATAAATGTCACTTTCAACCATCCACGAGCACTCACCCACCACCAGATGATCCCCAAAACACTGAAATGTAAAGGGGGTATACTCAATCTCCAAAACTTGTGAATAAATTCCTTATGTTGATCAACTATGGGATTTTCCAACGGAAAAATAATTTGGGCTGCACTTCAGTCATGCATTAACTCTTTGTGCGGGTGTACCTTATCCAACGAGTGAACCCAAAGACCCAACCAAGATGGTCCATTGGTCAAAAATTAAACAAACTAGAACAGAATATAAGATGGTATCCACCATAAAGTCTTCCAAAACTTTTCTCAGAAGATACCACTAATGATCCCTTCAACCTAGCTTACTAACCAACACAAACCCAAAACATCATTCAAACATGAAGGGTTCTTTGACTCAAAACATCCCACAATGACAACATTTCCAAAAACACATAAGACACTCCATCCCCAAACAGTCATCAAGAAAATATTTTTTCCTTTAAAATCATTTCTTTCAAAATAAACAGTTTAGTGGTTAGTGTATCCACCAATGGTACCCCATAGGCCTCACACGGGTATGTTTCTGTGCCACATGGGCACCCTCCTCATATACATTCTGGCACTTATCCAGTAATTCCACTAACCATCCATCAGCCCATGTAACCCCATGCATTTTGTCTCCCATGGAAATACCAATGGATAAAACAAAAAATCATTCTACATTTCAAAACCAAAATAGTCAACCAATACATTCTTTTTTCTCAAGACCGCTAACCATGAAATTCAAATCCTAATTAACATCTTACAAAACTTTTTTTCCTGAAAGTCCAAATCATTCAAATAAGAACTCACTTTCAAGTCATACACATTAATTCACAAACATTTCATCCCATTTAAAAACACTCAGGGTTTTTTGAAAACTCCCTTTCATCAACCTTCATTCCATTAAAAACTCATCTCTTATTATTTAAAATAGGGTTCCAATTATTTGTAAAAATTTTAAAAAGATCACTACTAATTCAGTAATAACTCACTTGAAATTCATGTACCTTAATTTCAAAACCTTTCATCCAATTTCAAAACACTTCTAATTTCATGGAAAACTCCATTTCATAAATCCCTATTAAATTTGGAGCTCAACTCTTCTCATTTCAGAAGAAGATTCCAAAATTTCATAAATCTTTTCAAATGTTCTCTAGTTACCAAATCAAAATTCCATTTCCAAACTCCACACATGACTACCAAAACAATCCATCCCATTAAAATAATTTTCAATATTTTATAGAACTCTATTGGAAACACTCTTTCAAAACCAACATTAATATAATTTATTTCTTTCAAAAGAGGTGTAAACACACCATTCTCTATTTCAAAACAATTCTGAAAATTCAGTTATACCATTTTAGAAATAAATTAACTTCCACTTTATTGAAAAATAATTTCATAAAAGTTCACATTTCTTAAATCACGTCTTTTTTACTTAAAACCAAGTTCCAAGATTCCAACATGAAGATACATGAGACAATGTGATAGGAAACTAGTTTTGGTGGCTCACTTGGACATATTTTTGGAGGCCATGCGCCAATCACTTCACCATTAGGGAGAGTGTTCTACAGAAATATCCCCAGCTCCACATGGCTTTCTAGGCCCTGCGAGCTCACTGAGACCATTATCCCAACACTCTTTTTAATTTACCCTAATCATCATCAAACCAAGAAAACGAATAGACTCAGATAAATACCAACATCCCCTAGTGACTGGAATCCCATCTGAGGTGTGTGGGCTAGGAACACTACCCATAACCAAAATGTCAGGTCCCGACATTCCTAGCTCCAGACTATCCCGAATCTTCCCCAAATAACATGACCCAAATACTAAACATAACCTTTCTTTTATACCATTTTGTCACGAGCAAGACCAGATCGCCATCAAAACTGGCTCCCAACCCGACTCATGGAAAGGCCCGAAGGGCGCTTCTAATCACCTTTGGATGGCAGAGGTGATTGGGTACCACTAAATGGAATTTTGGAATGATTTACCTGAGTTTATAAATATAAAACAACAAACAAACCCATTATAAAAAATCTGGACTTTTTAAAACAACCCATCTTTTACAAAAAATATGAATTTAATTACATAAATTAAAAAAATTCTCAAATACTATAACAAATGAATAAACCCAAAATATATAGCCCAAGAACCTACTCATGTAAATGGGAACCACCCTCAAGCCATCTCCATAACACAACACCAAGAAGGACTGCTAGAAACCCAAACCACTTGCACTAAAAGCTTAACCAAAACCTGTGACAAAATAACCAAGCCTACTTACACCCAAGGGTGTAAGTATGGTGTGATCCAAATCTCAGTATCATTCCACCACTAAAATATTCCATGTGATAAACATTAAAGGATTAAAATCTTGCAAGTTTTCATAAACAAGAAATGTTAATGATAATTTTAAAGAGATGAAACATTAAATAAAAACAGTTTTCAAGTGGGATACTTTGAAGAATCAACACTTTTAAATATAATTCCAAAGCTATTTAATTTTCCATCCAAACATACTATATGTCTATGGTAATAATAAAGTATCTAATGATCATAAGCAACAGGTAATAACCCCTAGGAACTAGCTTGATGTGGGTCTAATGTACATCGTATCTCGGTGAATGTTACCATACAAATATCTGTTCTCATGCACACAAGCCACTATTAGGGATCATACCCATTACCTAGTGGTCTCCCTACATCATCATAATCATCATCCTAGTTTATTTAGTGTTTTCATCTTCAAAATTTCTACATGAAACTAGGGTCAAACCTCACGGGTTCACTAGCATACAAGAACACGTCCACCCACCTAGATACCTGGGTTTTCCCTCTAAGGTTTAAAAAAGTTCCACAATCCATGAAATATACTTTTCACATGAAAATACCAATTCCAAGTCACACACACACCAAAAATTTCACAAACATGTCACATAATACTCTTTTCAGAAACAAATATTTATTTTTCACATCATACTCACAAAAAGAATCCCAAAATGTGTTTTGTGCCTTTCTTGCAATTTTAAAAATTATTTCAGAAATTTATAAAACATTCTAAAAATGGGTAACATCATAAATCACCACTTTACCTTTCAAAAATCCTTATTAAGTGAACACACTCACCAAAATAGTACATGTACATTCTTTTACCACTTTGTTTAGATCAATAAATCACTTATAATTTTCATAAAACAATCCCAAGGGGTATAACCATGTTTTTCACACAAAACCCATTTCAAAACCCTCTTTAAAGACAAAATTTCCCCAATAACAATACTAAATAGAGTTTTCATCCTTATAAACTTTTATTAAACAACTTTAAAATGTTATCAAATTACCTAAAATGATACAACAAAAGTTACACATGGAAAACACACATTTTCAAACAAATATGCATCTTGGAAACTAAACGCTTAATAAATACTACCAAAAATGGTTTCCAAACCAAACATAATGTAAGAGTATCATGATAAAAATATTAATGAATCAAATCTAAATCATCTTTGTTTTCTTACACATGGAACCACCTACCTTTGATGTCAAAACACCAATTCATTGTGAAAAACATCAACCGCACCACCACCACACCATAAGGGAGTTAAATCTAACATAACACCTCTATATTTGACCAAAAAGACACCAAATAAAACCCTAGGTATAAACCCTATCTTTTTTCCTTTTATAACTTTATGAAGGATGAAGGAGACCCTAAAGAGAAGGAAGAAAATGAAGAGAGAAACACTTACTTGAGGAAATCTTGAATAAAATGACACAAATACACCTGTAGCTGAATTTTCAAATATCCCAAAATTAAAGTGAGGTTTGAATAAAGCTGAGGAGTTCATGTATAAACTAGAATGGTGAAAAGATTAAAAATTGAAGGAGATATGAAAGAAACAATTTTCCTCTTAAAATATAGGAGATTTAAGAAATCTATATAAGTTTCTCCCAAATTCGTGAAGAATAAGATCTCTAAAAATGGTTATGAGAGAATGGGCGAGCGCATTGGTTTAGTGGTCTCAGGTGAGAGTTGGAATCACCGAAAACTGTTAAAAATTTAAAATGATATTAAATAATTAGAAACAAATTTATGTAGGAAATTGGATTTTGGGATTGACCAATACCTTAATAGAAAACCCAAATCAATCATGATTATGAATTTATATGATGTCCAAATGGATATGGTGGTTTTAATATACCAGTGGATGCCAGTTGGGAAGTTTAATGAGTGTAAAATGTTGAAAAATTAAAGAGTTATAAAATAAATGAAATTGGTTTTTAAATCAGGAAATGGGCTCATGGTTTGGCCCAAATTCTGAAAACTCACCCTTTCCTCCAAAAATGTATTTGAAACCCCCACAACAAAGAAATAATTGAAATTAAATGAAAAATAACTTTAAAATAGGGCATTTATGTGACATACCATATGGTGATAAACAATAAATAAAACCTACTTGTCTTATTTCATTAAATTTTCTAACAGATACGCCCCCACTACATGGCCTTAAAATTTGAAGAATTTCACCCATCATCATTATTAATCAAAGAACCACAATATCCAGACCCCATTAATCCAAAATATTGGTATATTCCACCATCATTTAATCACCTATACCCTTATATCATGCATCATGGATCAATAATCTTGGGTGCCTCTAAACTTTAATATACCATGAAAAAGGAAACCCTACATAAATGGGCCATTTATTTGACTACACATAAATGCCAATGGTTCTATAATATGATATCCCTACCATAAAAAGGCGTCATTACATTGAAAAAAGGGAATATGATCCCTATGATACCTAAATTCATCATTTTTTATCTCATAAACTTATAGTTATTCACAATCATTTTTTCATGATTTTATAATATCATTACTCAATACCCGAGAACCAACATTCATGATTTATAACACTATAATATCCTTCTAAAATAATTATATTGGTGTACTCTTGACCCTGGAAAACATAATAAGTCTATTTATTAATATTACCTTCATACTAGGTCCACAGGTTTCATGAATGTAAACGGAATGAACTTTGGTAAAATATATATGCTTGTTGACCAAATCCTTAGATAGTCCCAATTATAAAATAGTAAACTATTGGTGAATTTTATAAAAAAATATTAGGATAAAGACCCATAATGTTATTTATAAGAAAAATATATGTCTCTACTCACTAGAAACATCATATATAAAGTTTATTAAAATTTTATAGTGTAAATAAAAAAGGCATAATGCATTTAGGGCTTGTGTTGTGCCCCTAGTAGAAGTTGAGCTATATTCGATGGACCCCCTGGTCTAAGAAAGTTTTATAGTAATCATCTTTCACATGTACTCTATATTGTAACATGTTTACTAGGTGGTGAAACAACTTTTAGGGTCCTCTAATACATTATGAATATGGATGTTTATGACCAACTTTACCCAAGTTATATGGTGTAAGTGGTCTCTTGTAGAACATCTTGGGTTATTGAATACTCATAGGCATAGGAAGAATACTAATGTAACATACATTCTATGAAGTTTATGTGGTGATGATGTGGCCAAATTGAGGTTGAATTTACTGGATAATAAATTATTTTTAATGAATTAATTTAATTCTATCTAAGATAACAAATTTATCCATGGTTATTACAAGGGCTGGATTGAATGAATTTCTTTTAATGGTTTCAATGTCTTAAATTCAAGAGTGTTTCAGTGAATGAAATATGAACATTCAATGTCACTTGATTTTTTTTCTCATTATCATAATAATATTCACCTATAAACTTATAGGTTCTTATTAATGAGAACTCCTAGGTAGAATATCGTTATAGCACTCAAGATGTGAATCCTTAAAAATAGTGATATCGATGGATGAGGCACAACATTAATTGAAATATCAAAAAAAGAATTGATTAACAATTACCAAAATAAGAAATAAAATCCAATTCATTATCTTTATACTCCCATGGATCAACCGATAAGATTATTATCCATCCATTGACACTATTATATCTTTCTATGAAGGTGGTAGACTCATGAGGGTGGAATTCAAGAAGAAAAATAGAAAAATAAAGATCGATCCACTGTTGTGTGAAGAAATTCACAAGTGTTTGTGTAAATAAGATCACACCTTGATTCAATGTTATCAACATGATATTTAAAATAATAAAAAAAGTATTAATAAGAATAAATTTTATTAAATGTATTGTTCAAATCAAAAATCTTACATGAGAAAAATGACACATGATTATAAAATGACAAATAAAAAATATAATTTAAATAAATATAAAATAGATCCAATTAACTCAACTCCACCACATAAAATATGAATGTTAGGATCCTAGGGTTAGTCATCAAACAATAAATTCTTTACCCATTAATAAGGGGAGTCAAAAGGAAGGTGAGAGAAAAAAGTAAATTTGAGTCTTTCAATGTTGACTAAGAAGTTCAGCCATATTTTCCCCCTTTTTCTGTGTTCAATTATAGCATTGATGATGAGGAAATCATTGGTGTTCATAGAAGATAAATATATTTTTCCATGTGTTCTACAATATCTTTCAAAAATTCATTCCAATTCGACCAACCAATCAGCTGTTATAATGAAATTGGTGGGATTAATTTTTGGGTCTTCAAAAATCGTTTATAAATTAAATGTCAACTTCATCTCCCTATATATCCACAAAAAAATCTGAATTTTCTCCATCCACAGTTTAATTAAATAATCCCCATAATATTATATTTATATATATAAAATTTTAGCTTCATTGGGATTGATTTGTGGACTCTACTTTTACATGATGGGCCTAAGGCCTGTCCTGCGTTGTCCATAAATATTTGTGTTCATTTCCTCAAAAGTAATTCTTCTCTTGTGATTAATCCATTTATCCTAAAATATAAAATCCTCCCAAAAATATTAATAAATAATACTAAAAAATATAAAATTAAAATAATGAATATAATTTTTTCACAAACATATGATTGATTTGGCCTAAAATATCACTTAAACATGAATTCCACATATAATGAGAAATGAAGTTCAATTTACAAAATTCACTAGAATTAGAGTTTATAAACTTTTAAGTGCATTAATAATAAAATATAATCAATTAATATTTTCCAATTTTATTGGATAATCACCCCCCCCCCCATACATGCCTTTTTTTAGTCCCAAGAAAAAAAGTATCCCAAAAAATGAAATTTAATTACATTTTTCAAAAATATTTAACATAAAATGGTCAAAAAATGGCATCAGGCCAAAAAAATCAATCCCATCAAAATTATTTCTCACATGATAGTATCTCAATCAAATCCCAATTCAATGCACATTCCATTTTTCAAATTCATGTCCACATTTCATCCAATTTCAATTAAGCATGATGATGTGTTGGGTATCTCAAAAGACATGAGCCCCATTTTTTTGTTCAAGAGGAAGAAAATGGAAGATCTATGTGAGAATCAAATTAAAACTTAAGATGAGTAACCAATTATTTTCTTTTTTCTTTTTATTATTTTTTTGTTTCTTTTTTTAACCACAATAGAGATGGATAATCTAACTCTATGCAAGACAACTATGGAGTTGTGATCCCCTAGTACTGAACGCCATGGATATTGTGAATTCCATGGTCAAAAATATATATCTTATTCATAACTTTGGGCAATCCAAATATGGAGTCTTGGTCCCCAAGTATTGAATGACACTCATTTTAATATAATAGTACTCTATATTGTCATTGTTCTCATTTTTAGATACTATAATTAAAAAAAATTGTTTCCCCAAACCCCATGCTATGATGAAAGGGACTAAAGAACTCAAAACTTAAACCCAAAATCCAAATGAAATTCATTGTAGAATTTGGAATAAAAGTATGAAAAAAAAATTTTGAAAAATCACAACATACAACTGCACTTTCCAAAAACTATTCTCATTAACTTAAAGATGCATTAAAATCATAATCAAGGCATTAAAAATAATTTTACATTCAGTTTTAATGATTCCTAATTTACATTAACACATGAAAGGATAATGAATTGATTTTTTATTTAATTTAATTCTTATCGTAAAAGAAAAAAAATCAAAATATAATATTTTCCCTCTACCAACATAGAATGACACTACCCTTATTATTGAATTATAATAGAAGATAGATATTATGTTTGCAAAGAAATATTGGGACAAGTGATTTAAAATGAAATCACAGAAAAAATCACAAGGTTTGAAGTTGATGAACCATCAAAATTAAATTGAGAATTTTGGAATTAGGTCATAAGTGGACTCCTCATGTATGATTTATGGATGGGTTTGATCATTGGAATGAACTGGTTTCATATGGGAAAATTAAAATGTTACAGCTTATAAATCTCATACAAAAGAAACATTAGATCACATTGGAAAATGAAATGGGGTCCTTTAAAAACGACTAGAAAAAATGAACCAATTTATTTTGAAATTCCAAACTCTCAGTAAATGTATATGTAAATTTTGGTTTTCCCCCTAGAAAACACTTTTTTTAATGTTGTTAGCTTGAGAAGGACCGTAAATTTAATTCTTTTTGTCTTGTTCATATGTTGGCTTAGTTAACTCTTCATCTGCTTCTCTTTTATTGAATGATTCAGGGAATGGCTTTAAATTATTCCCTTTTACTTTTATGGTCTTCCAACTAGAGGGGTATTGAATCTCTACTACTCCATGGGGTTATATATAATGTTGTGTTTAAGGTCTTTCCCAACTCAACCATATCTTTCCTAGGTGTAAATGATGTTTATAATGATACAAGAGAAAAAAAATTCTCGGTTCGAAGTATATGACTTTGAGATTCCAAGAATGGTAGGCTAGAACTCTAGATTTATTGATACTTGAATGTGAATAATCCTATGTACTATGTTCCTCAAGTCTATTAATGTCTAATTTCCTTATTGTTTTCACAAAAGAATCATCTAAGTTCATTTTTTTGATTTCTAAAGAGGTTTTATGTTCAATTTAAAAAGGTAAATAGAATGATTTTCCATACCAGCCTATATGATGACATTCTAATGATGGTTTTGAATGAAGTCCCATATGCCCGAAGGGAATTTAAGAGTTTCTCAGACTGATATTTCCTTGAGGGATTAATAGTTTTTTCTCGAGTTTTCTCCCACATTTTCCAACTTAACATGAACATTGGTTTGAGGATGGTATGCAGTGGGAATTTGTGAGAAATAAAATACTTAGACATAATTGATGATAGGGGATAGTTGTAGAAATGGGTTACATAATCACTAATGATAGCCCTGGTTATTCCAAATATAGAAAATATGTTTTCTTTTGTGAATCAAATAACAAATTGATGGTTATTTCACTTTGTGGAAATGGACTCAACCCATTTAGAGATGTAATCCATAGAAATTTGGATGCAGATATATCCCCTAGGGAATAGGAAGGGTCCCATTAAATCAATTCTCCAATAATCAACAATTTTGAAAAGTAATATTGGATTAAGAGAAATTTGATTTATTTTTGTTATAGATCATAATTACTAACATTGAGGAAAACTTTAGAAGAATGTGTATGAATCTGTGGTGAGGTTAGGCAAAAAGAAAAACATTGGAGGACCATTATAGTTGTTTTCTTTTTATAACTATGGAATCCACAAGAATCTTCATTATATAACTTAATAATGAACTCTTTCTCAAACTCTGGAACACATCTCCTAATGACTTGATTAAGAAAAAACATAAAGAGGTATTGATCATCAAAAACATAGTGCTTGATATCAGAAAAGAATTTTCTATTTACATGGGTCCCAATGAATATTAGATTTACACCCCCAACCAAGTGGTTTTCTATATTATCATATAATGATAAATAACTCACAGAATAGAGGTTCTCGTCTGGATATTAATTAGACATCAAAAAGTGATTTTATTTTTCTTTAAATTCCATCATAGAGATGTGGTCAACTATAACATTTTCCACATCCTTTTTTTCCTTAATGGTTATATCAAGAAACTGATGAATAAGGACCATCCTAATCAATCTAGTCATGGAATATCACATTTGGAAAATTTATTTCCATGTTGAATGATCTGTGAAGACAATAATGTTGGATCAAAAGAGATGTGATCAGAATTTTTCTAAGAAAAATAAATAAACAAGAAAATATTTCTTGGTGGTGGTGTAGTTGATTTTTTCATCATTTTATGATTTATATCATAACTAATGACACATGGAGTTTTATCGAAATGTTTTTCTAATATAGATCTTAAAGTAAAGTCACTCACATCACACATAAAATAAAATGGAATTTTCTATTTGGGATATTATAGGATCGGTGGATAGATAAGATATGACATCAGTGTTGAAATGATTACTCATAGATTTTTTGCCAAAAAATGGATCATATTTTACTAGAAGATCACAACGTGGTCAACAAAATGACCTGAAATTCCTAATGAACCTTCTATTGAAACCATAATGTACTAATAAGGACATACATTACTAGATAGTTTTTGGAGAGGGAGGTGATGAATGACATAATAATTATCTTTAGCATATTAAATCTATTTCCTATAGAATAGATGGCCCAGAAAAAAGACATTTATTATTATGAAATGGTATTCTTCCTAGTTTAGGATGAGATTCTTACCCTCATATCTCGATAGAATATTTTCACCATTTATTAGGAATCCATTAAAATGTATCCCCATAGATGGATAAGCCATCTATAAAGACCCCTAATCAATTCGCCCATGTAATATAAGATATCCATCATGCACCTCTAGATGGTATTAGGGCCATTATATAACCCAAAGGTAATGGGTTTGATGGAAATCTTGTCAAATATACTGGTGAATGTTGTTTTTCCTTGATCTTCTAAGGAGATCTAGATTTTATTAGAACCTAAGAATCCATCTGGGAAGTAGTGGAACTAATGAACGACCACTCTCTCAATGACTTAACCAGTGTAGGGAAAGGGGAAATGGTCTTTCTTTATGCATGACTTTAACTTCTTATAGTCAATAAACACTCTACATACACTACATACCCTTGTGGGGAGAATAAAACTATCCTAATTATCAATCATAGTGATTCTATCCTTCATTGGATCAACTTAGATAGGGCTTACCCACTCACTCTCACTAATGGGGTAGATGGTACTTTCATTAAACATCTTAAGAAGTTCATTCCTTACTACATCCATAAGATTGGTATTCATTATTTACTAAGGTTAACAACATGGTTTAGTGTCAGATTCTAGAATAATCCTATGAGTTCTAATGAGTGGACTAATCCCAAGAATATCAGAAACGGTCCATCCAATTACTTTTGTATGGTTTTCTAGGACATCCAAAAACATCCTATCTTTATTGGAATCAAGAGAGAAAGAAATGAAAATATGATAGGATAGATTTTACCCTAAGAATAAGTAATTGAGTGACAAAGGTAGGACCTTAAAACCCAGATCATATTGGTTATCATTTTCAATAGAAGGATGGGACTTTTCATCAAACTTGTTGTTTTTTTTCACATTTCTTAATATATTTGGTTCCCTTTGAACATAATTTTCAACTGCCACATTGGGTATATGATTGTAAAGAATGGATATAGACTCAATTTTATTTATTTCACCAAATTCTATCACACATTGGTGATCATAAATAATCATCGAAAGAGTCATTTAAAATATATTCAATGCATGGAGTCAAATTTCACTCATATGTACAATGGAATCAATCTCATCCTTCAACGATTATTTGATGTTCATCTAGTTCAAAATAAAAACTACCTATCCAACTACCCACGTTGATCTCTTGATCATCCTCAATTTTAGAGTTTTCATTGTATATATTTATATTGAGGCTCATTTTTTCGAAGTTTATTTTCATGTTCCTGTTACTAACTCAGATGAATGATTTGATTGTTTTTAAGAATAGATGAATAAGGATTATTGGGTTATTCTCCCTAGGATTTAAGATATGGTTATTTTCTAGGAAAATGAAGTCTAAAGTATAAATGAAAATTTGAAATTTCATAAAAACATATTTTAGGATCCCATTAGGAACTCAAACACTATGACCTTATAGTTGGAGTGTGGTAGAATTTGGAATTAGATCTTTAAGACTGAATTGATAATAAATGTAATATGGAATGAGGTTCACATTATATCCTATATTATAATGGTCTTCGAAAGATTTATTTTATCCTAACTCAAAAGTGATATATAGACATCTTGAATCATTAATTTTTTTAGGAATGGTCCCTTGAATAGTGGTACTTGCATTGTTATCCAAAAGGGCTTTGTTTTGATGTGAAAATTCTCTTAAAAGTTCACAAATCCATAAGGTACTTTGAGTAGTTAGGAATGGTTTGGATTTCATCAATAACTGTAATGTTTATCTTAACATGTTACTACCCTATGCAAGCCTTACATAGGCTAGGGGCTAGTGACTATCACTGAAAAGGCATATGCAAAAAAGGGAAGTCATTACCATTAAACATGTACACACATAGACAGAGTATACAACAAAATGAAACCCACCAAAGAAATGAAGTAATACATCCACTACAAAGTACCACCACTACAGAGAAAAAGTTGTAAATTTATAGTAAAGGGTACAGAATACTAGCCCAACTAAAAGGAATGTACAATAAAAGATGTACAAGATCCGGAGGTTGTCCTCAAAGGTTCCTACCTAAAGGGTAGGTAAATCTCACAATTGGATCTCACTGTAGCATACCACATCTATTTATCCACCTTCGAGCATTGTCTAGCCCTAGCTCACCAACGTCCTGGTCAAATTTGTATTTCATCTGAAAAAGACACAACAGGTGCAGGCTAAGACCGTGCATAGGTGAGTATATAGATAATAAGTAGGTACCCTGAGACCAATTTATGTCTCACATAAATCCACAAAGGAAAATAACACAAATAAATATCTCATTTTAAATCACAAATAAAAAGACAAAACTCACCCCAGGTATAACTTAAGTACAGAAGTAAAGATGATTAGTCATAAAACTAGGTCATCTTATTCTATTAAGAGGATATGTTGGTGATCAACATAGGGTCTCTAGGTTTTGATCCACATGGGTTCACTAGGTACTAATCCACATAGGGTCTCTAGGTGTTTATCTACACAGGGCCACTAGGAGTTGATTCACACAGGGTCTCTAGGTGATGATCCACATAGTTTCATTAGGTGCTGATCCACACAGGGTCTCTAAGTGCTGATCTCCACAGGGTCTCTAGGAGCTGATCCACATAGGGTCCCTAGGTTCTAATCCATATAGGGATTCTCTACAGATGATCCATGAAGGGTCTCTCTTATGATGATCCATAAAGGCTCTCTATTCATTCTTCACATCACACCCAGCCACCAGATTCCCGCATTTAGCATGCTTGATTTTGGGAAGATATGATCCTCCATCCATCGTTCATACATAAACTTCCATGAAGTCCCATATAGAGTAACCCAAAGGACCATCTCATCATAAGGGTCCCAACTCAATAGATGGCATGTCAAACGGACGCCTGCTTTTTCAGATATGGGCATTTTAGTAAAAAGGGACCAGTTAGATTTGAGTCTAATCCAACCCAACCATAAGACAACCTTCTACAAAACTCATGTAGAGTATATTAAAAGGATATACTCAGTACAAGGGTCCCAACTCTAGTGATGGCATGTCAATGAGACACCCATTTTGACATATACTGACATTTTTGTGAAACAGGGGCTAGTTGGGTTCAGGTCTGGTCTAGCTCGGTCGGACCGACCAGACCTCACCTGGATCTAGACTTGATTGGGCCTAGCCTGTTGGAAAATGGGTTCGGCCCATTGGGTAGTGGGTCTGACCCGCCGTAGCGGGATGACTACTTCAACCAAAAGAGGCACATCCACGTCCAATCTTTAGCACACATAGACGGTGAAACTGGTCGCACCCTCCACATCACTTGTATAATGAGTATGTTGGTTGACCAAGTCAACGTGGCACTAGTCTGTCCATGCGGGTCTCCAGTTCCATAATTGTGGCCTCTATCTCTTTCCTGGGCGGCATGGATATAAGGACCCGGCCTTAAACATTACTTATTATTGAATTAAATAAATAATTCAAATTGAGGATCTTTTCAGGTTTAGAGTTTTAGAGAATTAGGACATAACTATTACATCTCAAAGATTACAAAGTAAACACATCTACTCAGCTTCCATTTTTTTCAAAAAAATAAAAAACTCTTGAACAAAAGAGTCATGTCTAGTTCCTTGTTTTAGACAGCCTGACATTTCCTTGATCTCATCCTTGACCCTATTCAACTTTATGTCCTGTGAAAAAAATTTCAAAAAAACATGGGATGAGCATAAAAAGCTCAGTAAGAGTTATAACAATACGGAAAGAAAACATTAGTCCGTGTATACATAATAATCAATGAAATCATACTTTACTAATAAAACATAATCAATTTAACATACCTTATCAAATCATAAGATTTACGAATAACTCATAGAAATCAAAAGACATAAAGGTAACTTGAGGCATTCATAACATTATTATGTAGGGAGTAACCCTCAAGGTTACGTTTGGAATACCCATCACAATATATTCCCTAAATCTCTTTAGAGAAACCTTAGCGTTTAACCCCTTCGCGTAACCCAATGCACTGGAGAGCTATATCGGGATCACCCGCCCTTAGTTTATCACGGAACCACCCGTCTTCATAAACAATGCCCAAGAACCATAAAATAATCATAGCACATAACTTAAGCACAAAGTAAAGATAACATTCCCACATTTCAATAACAATACAACATTTTAAGATATTTAAATAATGAATACATTCTAAAAACCATTTTCAAAACCATTTAAAACATTTAATAAAGAGATTTTTGAATCAAAGTGTTCCATACCACTTTGAAGCTTTTAACATTTCAAACCATTAATATCCATATAAATAAATCCTTAAAACCATTTTAAAAACATGTATATTAATGAGAAATATTTATAAGAATAAATCATTAAAACATTTAAAACAATATTTTAGTTAAAGAGTTTTTAACAAAATGAGAGACACTTGAAAACAATAATTGAGGAATAACATTTAATCAGAACTTTATAATATCCTGAGAATAAATGGATTCATGATATAATATTCCAAAGGATAGTATATACACCATATAAGATTGAATTGGTTCATAACAACAATAAAGTCTCAATAGAAATGTAAAATGAGATGAAATCCCATATAAAGAAGGTGTCCTTAAATCAAGGATAAATCAATCTCAAAATTATGTGTGAAAAATATAAATACACCCAATATAAGTGGATACTAAGTGTAAAACAATCAAAGTTCATTCACACATATTCAAAGGATGACATATTCAATAACTACATGTTGAACCCAAAGAAATCGAAATTTGGTTAAGAAGTTCCCTTGGTAAAATTCGACAGCCTAACGGCGTCACTTTAAAATTCATAAAATTAGTTGATGAGAGACAAAATGGTATCTCATCACTTTAAAATAAAATTTAAATAAATAAGGATATAGAAGAATATATCCCAACATAAAAATATGTAAATTAAAAGGCATAACAAATTAAGTCTTTTAAAAAGAGGAGTGTGAAAGGTTCCATTGCCGATTTGGGAAACTTTCGAAACCTACACCCCATGAAAGAAGGGTCATACAATAAAGATTTAACTTCTAATAAATGAGATTATATTATACAAATAGTAAAATAATGGGAATTACATAAACCACACAAAAGGAAATAATGTCCAATGTAGCATGAATCTCACAGGAATAAAAAGTGAGATGAAAAATCCCCTTATAAAAATTCGGCAGCATAACGGCGCCACATAAAACTTTTAAAAATGGATTGATGAGATAAAATAGGGTCTATCATCATATTAACATAAAATTTCAATCAATATGAATATAAAATAACATCCCCCAACATAATAAAGAGGATCTTAAAGTAAGTTACATAAAAAGGAGTCCTTAAAAAGAAAGGGAGAGGTAGGATCCCTTATGAAAATTCGGCAGCCTAACGGTGCCACTTAAAAATTCTAAAAATGAATTTATTAGAGTAAGAGGGGGTATCTCATCATATGAAAATAAAAATTATATTATGGTTAATATAAAAGAACATCATCCAACATAGAACATGGAGCATAAATGAAATGACATAAAAGAGTGTACTTGAAAAGAAAGAGAGAGGTCGGATCCCTTACCTCAAGTCCGACTTGTCTTGTTCGTTTCTTTATATTACTGAATAATAAACTTTGGTCAATTTATAATTGATTAATTTCATCCTTTAAATATTATTATTCAGTTCATATCACATATTATAATGTTATAATAATTGGTTAACAATGTGAGTTCATATCAGACATTTTTGTCGATGTTTGGTACATGAGTCAAAAATGAACTTGTTTGAAAATGATTGTCCATGTAGTTATAAGTAAATCATCTCCAGAATAGTATAAATTATTTAAATATCATATATATCAATTACATATTCATTTTATACTATTCCATAACATTTGGAGATAAAAATAAATGAAATGCACCGTTCATGGAGACGGTAGGTTATACATACGCATGAACGCTACTTTCATTTATTTGACATATTAATGGAATTAAAAATAATTGAGAGATATATATATATATATTATAATTCCAGTATAATATATATGTTTTATAGGTCACATAAGTTCATTAATTTCATTCTTTATACATTCCATGTATTGCATGAACTAGTCACATCACTTGAGGAGGCGGTAGTCCACACTTCCTCGTATGAAATTATCGCATTTGAACAACATGAAAAGCATAAAGGTATGTTTTAAATATAAAATAAATAAGCATATAGAAAACATAAATACTATATATATCATATATAAAATACAGTGACATCATAATGGCTACCATGAAAGGTGTTAAAAGAAGATTGAACAATCATCGTTTCGTGAGGCAGTAATTCTCCATCCACAGAAACAGTATGTTCTTTAACCATTAGACAGAATTGTGTGTAATTTTAGATCAAATCCTTCACATAAAAACATCCTAGTATATTGAATATACTGGTGTTGATACAAAATAATGGAATAAAAATAATTTAGGTGTTTGGAGAAGCAAAATAAAACAAAAGAACAAAAGTGAAGGCATTAACTTTAAATCGGGTAACTCTTCTTGGTTTGAACAAAAAGGGTTTCTTAAAGAGCATTATTCCAAAGGTGAGGATTCAATGATGAATATAGGGATGTGGATAGATGAAATGGAAAGGTTTTGGCCGATCCAAAGGCTCGAGAGGTGTGGGTAAGGTGGTAGAGGTGGGGGCCTTTTATAAGAGAAGAGGAGGGGCACTCCTGGAAAGTTATAAAATATTACTTTATTATAAAATTATTTTCGGATTTTAAAGGTCCCAAAAGGATATATTTAGAGGATAAGGTTATAAGGTTTCAAAACCCACCCATACAATAGGTTTGTGACAATTTTAAGACTTAGATTTCACCCTATCTTCTCATTTTATTTAAATCGTTCATTTATGAGGTAATCACTGCATCATCACGGTGTCATAAATAAAATAATTTATTTAATGTCTAAAAATTATAAAAAAAATATCTTGATGTAGGAAATATTTTTTTATTTCTAATTAATATTTATAGTCAAAAATATGACTTGTATAACCCCATGTAAAATTTTTTTTAGTAAAACAATACATGTTTGTGACATTTTAATTTTAACTTTAAAAAAAAGTTATTAATGTCATTTTCCAACCAAAGTGGCTCCATGGGGTCCCCAAGTTTACCCATGGATTTTTTTGGTCGGATATGACTCTTACAATAAGGGTAGTACATGTTTCAAGGTCATTTCATATTATTATAACATTATCTTTACCTTAAATTACACTAATTACCTCTAATCACGATTAATAAAACTTAAAAGTTACTATTCACCAAGAAATTATTTTAATCTCATTGAACCAAATTTTACTTCTTAATGACAACCATGTATGTCGGATTTTTGAAAATAAAATCATAGAAGTGGTAGAGTTTCATCTAAACGAAAAATCAGTTTCTTTAACTACCACTTAGTGGTTTCACTATTCATCAAAAACTGAAGTTTTTCAGAAAAATACCAAAAATTCACCCTAAGCTATATTTGATATTACGAATTCAAAAATTATTTCTATTTTAAAAAATTAAAAATATATAAGTTTCATTAATTAATTTAATAATTCATTCCCACTGTCAAAACAAATAGCATGTTTTTAAGAAACAATATCTACTAAAAGATTGACACTAGTTTAAGTCCAATTTCAAAGTGAAATTAATTCCAATGACCACCATTGGATTAAATGGTAAAAATATATTCTAAATACACTTTAATATAAATTAAAATTATAATCTATCCATATAAATAAATCAGATTAAAAGGAGGTTTTGAATTAAAATGCAACATTTTCACTAAAAATGATCTTTATCGGAAAAATAAAAAAAATTTACACAAAGTAAATTTTGATGTCCAGATTATAAAGAAGGATTTTATTTGTCAAATACAACATATAAAATTGTAAAAAGTATATTTAAAAAGGGTTCTCCATCAAAAGGTTGTTAATCGACCTTTTAAATAATATTAGAAGATTTATGCTTAAAATTGGATTCATTTGCATCTTAAGCCTCTAACATTTATTGGATAAATGTAAAAATATTTAACAAACATATGTAATCATTTTTTTATTTATTTCTTTTCATTCCTTCCATTACAATAGATAGGCATTAACTATTATTATATTATTATATTATTAGTGTACAACGTAAGATTTCAAAGAAACTCGCTGTTGCGTATTGGGTACGCCATCGAGCATAGAATTCCCTTTAAAGTAGTATTAACAGTTTATTCACAAATATTGATAAACATTAGAATGTAATATTATTTATTGACCTGGGATGTTACATCCTTCCCCCTTTTGGGAATTGCATCCTCGCAATTTCAAAATTGGGCTTGGAAACTTCATTGAAAGTCCCACATCGGAACAAGAGTTAGTAAAACTATCACTTTAAAAGAAAGGGATAGAAGTACAAAGGTCACCCGAGTTAACCCATACTAGGATTCCAAGTATGAAAATATGGATATGGAGGAGAAAAGAAAGGTTCATGTTCTGATGGAGAGTGATAGTAAACATGTTTAGGAGAAAGTTAACCACAAGAAAATCACAAACTTGTGATGGGTTAAATGGTATTTGATTCCCCATTAGGAAAAGTTAACACAAAACATTTTTGTTTTAAGTTACTCTTCATTGATGAATTTATTTTTGAGATTAACTAAATCATAATGAAACATACTTACTTGTCACGTAGACTTTCAACTTTTACTAGATTCCTTAATCAAACTCATATTTTCTCAAAAAGACGAGTATTTAGAATGACTTGTTCACATTAAGAGTACTATAATCAACTTCTTGAGAATCACCTAATCCACAAAAGAGAACTATATATTTCCCATGTCTTTAGATCTCAACCAAAACCAAACCAAAAAGTTTAGAACGAGATCAGATAATACCCAAAAAGGATTTTTTTTACAAAATGAAAAACTACTCCTAATCTCCAAAATTTGTCAAAAAAAACCCAAAGTTCAACGAAGACCATTCAATAAACAACTTGTACATAAAATTATTCAAAGTAAACCCAACTAAGATTGAAACCCAAATATTTGAAGGATTTAATCACATAGTCTCCCAAGGTACAAATTAACATTTATCTCCAAATAACATCTCTTGCTCTTAAAGTATCATACTGAAAAGTAATTAACCTAATCACATATCATCCATGATAGGTTAATAATTTCCATAGATAACCCAAAATCAACTTACTCTTGATTCATAAAATCATCTAACTAAAAATAATTAGTCAAACTAGCTAGGGACTTCACGTAGTCCAGTGGTAGGCGATAAATACCAGTCGCACTTTGGTTGTGGGTTCAATTTCCGTAGCTTTGTCCGACGCGACGGGTTGTCACACGGTCTTCGTGTTGTCCTTTTTCCAAAACTATATAATTCTTAAAACATTACCCAAAACGAGATAAAATCTTCAAAAATAACCATAACATAATTTAACCTCAAGTTTATCTCATGTCGTTCATAATTCATCATAACGTATAGTAACCCATAATTACCTCAAAAGTAAGGATCATATAAAGCCTAATGGTTACCTTTATAATTATTACCTGAACTTCCATGTCGAGTTGGTTCTCTCGTACATGATGCATTAGAGAACTCACCAAGTTTCAAGTGGTTGATCATGAATCTTGATAGTTGGTTTAGAATAACCACGAGATTTCTCATTGAATCCCCTATTTCATCCAGTCTCTTATTCAGAGAACCACAACAGTTTCCTTCAAACCCATTGTCACTTTGGTGCCTTCTAGATCCATCCATTTACTAAAACCAAAAAGGTCAGTGTGAGTATATCAACAAAATCATCATGTACTAAAGAGGATGATAAAAACTAACATATAATTATCCAAGTTATCTCAAACTTATTCCATCTTTCACAAATAACAATGACTCTATCTAATATAATAAACATTGTGGTTATACACAAATTTTCACTTAACACTCTAACCTCTAAAGTTATCTAAACCATCCTTTAGTGCCAACTATAAGGACCGAGCCTTAAAAATTACTTATTATTGAATTAAATAAATAATTCACATTGAGGATCTTTTCAGGTTTATAGTTTTACAGAATTAGGACATAACTATTACATCTCAAAGATTACAAAGTAGACACATCTACTCAGCTTCCATTTTTTTCAAAAAAATAAAAAACTCTTGAACAAAAGAGTCGTGTCTAGTTCCTTGTTTTAGATAGCCCGACATTTCCTTGATCCCATCCTTAACCCTATTCAACTTTATGTCCTGTGAAAAACATTTCAAAAAAACTTGGGATGATCATAAAAAACTCCGTAAGGGTTATAACAATACAGAAATAAAACATTAGTCCATGTATACATAATAATCAATGAAATCATACTTTACTCATAAAACATAATCAATTTAACATACCTCATGAAATCATAATATTTACGAATAACTCGTAGAAATCATAAGACATAAAGGTAAATTGAGGAATTCATAACATTCTTATGTATGGAGTAACCCTCATGGTTACGTTTGGAATACCCATCACAGTATATTCCCTAAATCTCTTCGGAGAAACCTTGGCATTTAACCCCTTCGTGTTACCCAATGCATTGCAGAGCTATATCGGTCTCACCCGCCCTTAGTTTATCACGGAACCACCCGTCTTCATAAACAATGCCCAAGAATCATAACATAATCATAGTACATAACTTAAGTACAAAGGAAAGATAAAATTCCCACATTTCAATAACAATACAACATTTTAAGATATTGAAATAATGAATCCATTCTAAAAACCATTTTCAAAACCATTTAAAACATTTAATGAAGATGTTTTTGAATCAAAGTGTCCCATACCACTTTGAAGCTTTTAACATTTTAAACCATTAATATCCATATAAATAAATCCTTAAAACCATTTTGAAAACATGGATATTAATGAGAAATATTTATAAGAATAAATGATTAAAACATTTAAAATGATATTTTAGTCAAAGGGTTTTTAACAAAATGAGAGACACTTGAATACAATAATTGAGGAATAATATTTAATCAGAACTTTATAATATCATGATAATAAATGTATTCATGACATAATATTTCAAAGGACAGTATATACACCATATAAGAGTGAATTGGTGCATAACAATAATGAATTCTCAGTATAAATGTAAAATGAGATGAAATCCCTTATAAAGAAGGTATCCTTAAATCAAGGATAAATAAATCTCAAAATTATGTGTGAAAAATATAAATACACCAGTGGATATTAAGTTTAAAACAATAAATGGTCATTCACACATATTAAATGTATGACATATTCAATAACTACATGTTGAACCCAAAGAAATCGAAACTGGGTTAAGAAGTTCCCTTGGTGAAATTCGACAGCCTAATGGCGTCACTTTAAAATTCATAAAATTAGTTGATGAGAGAGAAACTGATATCTCATCACTTGGATATAAACTTTATATCAATAAGGATATATAAGAACATACCCCAACATAAAAATATTTAAATTAAAAGACATAACAAAATAAGTCTTTTAAAAAGAGGAGTGTGAAAGGTTCCCTTACCGATTTGGGCAACTTTCGAAACGTACACCCCATGAAAGAAGGGTCATACAATGAAGATTTAACTACCCATAAATGAGATTATATTATAAAAATATTAAAATAATGGGCAGTACATACACCACACAAAAGGAAATAGTGGCCAATGTAGCATGAATCTCACAAGAATAAAAAGTGAGATGAAAAATCCCCTTATGAAAATTCGGCAGCCTAACGGTGCCACATAAAACTTCCAAAAATGGATTGATGATATCAAATAGGGTCTCTCATCATATTAACATAAAATTTATATCAATATGAATATAAAATAACATCCCCCAACATAAGAAAGATGAGATTAAAGTAAGTTACATAAAAAAGAGTACTTAAAAAGAAAGAGAGAGGTAGGATCCCTTACGAAAATTCGGCAGCCTAACGGTGCCACTTAAAAATTATAAAAATGAATTGATGATAGTAAGAGGGGGTATATAATCATATGAAAATAAAAATTACAGTATGGTTAATATAAAATAACATCCTCCAACATAAGAACATGGAGCATAAATGAAATGACATAAAATAGGGTACTTGAAAAGAAAGAGAGAGGTCGGATCCCTTACCTCAAGTCCGACTTGTCTTGTTCGTTTCTTTATATTCCTAAATAATAAACTTTGGTAAATTTATAGTTTCTTAATGTCCTCATTTAAATATTATTATTCAGTTCATATCACATATTATAATTTTATAATAATTGGTTAACAATGTGAATTCATATCAGACGTTTTTGTCGATGTTTGGTACATGAGTCAAAAATGAACTTGTTTGAAAATGATTGTCCATGTAGTTATAAGTAAATCATATCCAGAATATTATTAATGATTTAAATATCATATATATCCAGTACATATTTATTTTATACTATTCCATAACATTTGGAGATAAAAAATAAATGAAATGCACCGTTCATGGAGACGGTAGGCCGTACGTACGCATGAACGCTACTTTCATTTCTTTGACATATTAAAGGGATTAAAAATAATTGAGAGATATATATATTATAATTCCAGTATAATATATATGTTTTATATGTCACGTAAGTTCATTAGTCTTATTCTTTATACATTCCATGTATTGCATGAACGAGTCACATCACTTGAGGGGGCGGTAGTCCACACTTCCTCTTATGAAATTATCGCATTTGCACAACATGCAAAGCATAAATGTATGTTTTAAATATAAAATACAGAAGAATATGGAAATCATAAATACCATATATATCATATATAAAATACAGTGACATCATAATGGCCACCATGAAAGGTGTTAAGAGAAGATTGAACAATCATCATTTTGTGAGGCAGTAATTCGCCATCCACAGAAACAGTGTGTTATTTAACCATTAGATGGAGGTGTGTGTAAGTGTATCTCGAATACTTCACATAAAAACATCATATTATATTTAAGATACTGTTTTTGTTACAAAAGAAAGGAATAATAGGATTTTAGGGGTTTGTAGAAGCAAAATAAAACAAAAGAACACAAGTGAAGACATTTCCTTTAAATCGGGTAACTCCTCTTGGTTTGAACCAAAAGGGTTTCTTGAAGAGAATTATTCCAAAGGTGAGGCTTCATTGATGAATATAGGGATGTAGAGAGATTAAATGGGTAGGTTTTATCCGAGACAAAGGCTTGAGAGGTGTGGTTAAGGTGCTAGAGGTGGGGGCCTTTTATAAGAGAATAGGAGGGGAACTCATGGAAAGTTATAAAATATTACTTTATTATAAAATTATTTTCCAATTTTAAAGGTCCCAGAAGGATATATTTAAAGGATAAGGTGCTAAGGCTTCGAAATAATCCCATAAAATAGGTTTTTGACATGGTTAAGACTTATATTTCACCCTATCTTCTCATTTTATTTAAATCATTCATTTATGAGGTAATCACTGCATTATCACGGTGTCATAAATAAAATATTTTATTTAATGTATAAAAATTATAAAACAAATATCATGATGTAGTAAATAGTTTTATATTTCTAATTAATATTTATAGTCAAAAATATTACTTGTATAACCCCATGTAAAAATTGTTTTAGTAAAACAATACATGTTTGTGACATTTTAATTTTAACTTTAAATAAAAAGTTATTAATGTCATTTTCCAAAAAAAGTGGCTCCATTGGGTCCCCAAGTTGACCCATGGATTGTATTGGTATTACATGACTCATAAAATAAGGGTAGGACATGTGTCAAGGTCATTTTATATTATTATAACATTATCTTTACCATAAATTACACTAATTACCTCTAATCGTGATTAATAAAACTTAAAAGTTACAATTCACCAAAAAATTATTTTAAACTAATTGAACCATATTTTACTTCATAATGACAACCATGTATGTTGTTTTTTTTAAATAAAATCACAGAAGTGGTAAATTTTCATTTAAACGAATAATCAGTTTCTTTAACTACCACTTGGTGGTTTCACTATTCATCAAAAATTGAAGTTTTTCAGAAAAATACCAAAAATTCACCCTAATCTATATTTGATATTCCGAATTAAAAAATGATGTATATTTTACAAAATTAAAAATATATAAGTTTCATTAATTAATTTAATAATTCATTCCTGATGTAAAAACAAATAGCGTGTTTTTATGAAACAATATCTATTAAAAGATTGACACTAGTTTAAGTCCAATTTCAAAGTGAAATTAATTACAATGACCACAATTGGATTAAATGGTAAAAATATATTCTAAATACACTTTAATATCAATTAAAAAGATAATCTATCCATAAAAATAAATCATATTAAGAGTAGGTTTTGAATTAAAATGCAACATTTTCACTAAGAATTATCTTTATCAGAAAAATAACAAAAATTTACACAAAGTAAATTTTGATGTCCAGATTCTAAAGAAGGATTTTAATTTGTCAAATACAACATATAAAATTGTCAAAAGTATATTTAAAAAGGGTTCTCCATCAAAAGGCGGTTAATCGACCTTTTAAAGAATATTAAAAGATTTATGATTAAAATTGGATTCATTTTCATTTTAAGCCTCTAACATTTATTGGATAAATGTAAAAATATTTAAAAAACATATGTAAGCATTTTGTAGTTATTTATGTTAATTCCCTCTATTACAACGGCTAGGTGTTATCTATTATAATATTATTATATTATTAGTGTGCAAGGTAAGATTTCAAAGAAACTCATTGTTGCGTATTGGGTACGCCATCGAGCATAGCATTCCCTTTAAAGTAGTATTAACATTTTATTAAAAAATATTTATAAAAATTAGAATATAATATTATTTATTTACCTGGGATGTTACAATGGATGGGGGTCGCCATCTCAACGTGACTGCTAGATGCATCCCTCTGTCGCTCTGGCACACCGATGGGCATGCCACTACGGGCCACCATCAGTAGTTTCTTCTATGGGCCACCAGAGTTGTTTTGGTGTTCTGTTTCTCAATCCATCTATGACTACAGGATCATAAGGCTACCACCTTCACTACAGTGACCTTGGACTTGTCTTGCTTCCATTTCAAGAATTCATCCACGAAGAACGCACATTCATAGGGGCTTAAGAATTGTTTGTGTCATCCCTATCCCTCTGTGTTAGAAGAATAAAAACATATAGGGGTATGGGGATTTTATTTCAAATAATACAAGTGATAATTTAATCCCTGGTAGATAAATCCCATAAGAATTCACCCTACCACCAGAACTCATGAATTTTGAAATAACATGTTCATGGGTTTATTCACCTTTATCATTTTTAGAAAAGAATAAAGAATATTAAAATAGTTCCAACCCCCTTCTCATTTGATTTTCTTCACCATAGTATTTTGTCCTTGAGGGTTCGAGAGGTCTATATCATTCATCGATTTCTGGATTCATTCTTGGAGGAACATCGAAGTCGATGAGGATCTACTGGTGTTTGTTGTTTTTCGTTAGAGAGGATACTCACCGGAGGATCATCATAGAATTATCTGTGTTTTAATTCCCACTCTCCAATGCATTAGCTAATTAAAAAGAAACACATTGTAGTTTTCTTGTTACACTATGATGTTGCGCCATTACGCTGTTTCATTTATGAAATAGCATAGCTATTATGCTTCATCATAATGAGCCATTAAGGGGCTTCCTTTAAAGTTCCTCATTGTCGCATGGTCTCTACACCACCACTCAATGGTTCAGAAAAGAAATAAAATAACTTTTTAAAGATATTATATTATTTTCCAAAAATTATGAAAAAATAACTTTTCCATCCGACCATTTTAGGTAAAAGTTAAGTCCTTCCTAGGTGATTCCTGACATTCCAAGTTTAACGGCTCCCTAGGATTTCTGATCTGAGAAATGGTTCAACGGTTAGAAAAACACACTCAAATTTTTTCTGAATGTACATTAAAAAATGTTCAGAATTTCATTTCAATAACACTAGGCCTTGGAATCATGTGTCGTCAAAGAGTGGGGTCTCAAAAAATCAATATAAATAAAAAAAAATACATAAATTCCATGAAATTACATTCTCCCTACCTTAGGGATTTACATCCTCAAAATATAAAACAATGTATAATCATAGAATTGGGGATACTGAGCACAAATATGAGCCTCCCACTCCTATGTGATCTCTTGTAGGTTCATGTGCCTCCACAGAGCATGCACTAGAGGAATAGACTATCCACAAATTCCCCACTCCAGTCGATCCATTATCTCCACCAATAACTCTGAAAACATTTCCCCATTGCTATTGTCTAACTATCTATAGTTTATGATGTGGGATGGATCATGCACGTACCTCTTTAGCACAGACATGTAAAAAAAATTGTGCTCTTGGTACATCTGTGGGGGAAGAGCTATGTGTTTCGCCACCTCACCAACTCTATTGAGAATCTGGAAACATCTGATTAAACTTGGAGATAACTTTCATCCTCAGTCAAATCTCTGCAATGCCCGTTGGTGTGAGATCCTAAAGAAAACATTTTCTCCCTACTCCAAATCCAAGGGTATCCCTCTTTTGTCAGCATATGACTTCTATCTACTATGTGTAGTCCTCATCCACTCCTGGATGATCTTCATCTTCTCTGTGGTGGCCTTTACCAACTCTAGACCCATGAGTTCTGACTCCACTGGGTCTATCCAGCAGAGAGTTTATCCACATGGATGCACGTACAAGGACTCTGACAGTGCCATGCCAATGGTGGAGTGACAACTATTATTGTATGAAAATTTCACCAGTGGTAGGTGGTCCTCCCAACTACGAACAAAATCTCAGACATAACTATGAAGCATTTCCTCCATGGTCTATATGGTCCGCTCTATCTAACCATCTATCTAGGGGTGAAAAGTTATGATCAAGTGCAACTGATTCCTAAATGCCTCCTTCAATCCCTTCAATAACAAGGATATAAAGTGTGCATCATGGTCTGAGATGATCATCTAAGGAACCCTGTGAAGGTGTACTATCTCCTAGATGTAGAGTCATCCCATTCCCTCTAATGATCCCTAATACTGGATGGGTAGGAAGTGAGACGACGTGGTGAGTTGGTCAATGATCGCCCAAATAGAGTCGTGTCCCATTGATGTGCGTGGAAACCCTGTCACGTAGTCTATGGAGATATCATCCCACTTCCACTCTGGTACCTCATGTGGCTGTGTCAAGCCTACTGGGACCTGATGCTCAGCCTTCACAGGCCGACAAGTGAGGCATCGTGAAACTAACTATTCTACTACTTTCTTCATCCCTGGCCACCAGTACTGATGTCGAAGGTCTTGGTACATCTTTTCCACACTAGGATGTACCACCAATGGAGACATATGGAACTACCTCAACACCACATCTTGTAACATCATGAGTACTGTAGTGCATCCTATGAATAGGATGAAATGTTCCCACCTAGAGAAAATACATCAGTAGCTTGTCCTAAAGATATTTGAGCATGTCAGGACTCATAGTTAACATCCATATGATGTGCCTCCCTAACTCATTGTAAGAGTGGGGGAGTGACAGTAATAGACTGAATGTAAGCTTCTCCATCACTGTCCACAAAGGATATCTGCATCGCGGCTAGCTTCTCCATCACCTCACTCAGCAACGACAAACAATACCTCCTTCTAACTGCACATTCCACCACTATCCACTTATGAGTAGTGTAGACTATTTCAAATTCATAGTCCTGGAGAACTGTAACCATCACTGTTGTCTCAAGTTTAGGCCCTTCTATGAGAATATATACCTAAGAATTTTGTGGTCAGATTAGATGTTAAATCGTTCATCCATCATGTTATGACACCGCATCTTCAAGGAAAAGACCACTACTACTAACTCCAAGTCATGGGTCATGTAGTTCTCCACATGTTTCTTCAACTGCCATGAGTTTTAGGCGATCACTGGTCACTCCTACATCAGGACACAACCTTGTACAGTCCTTGATGCATTACAGTGTACTACATATCCAATGACCTCTTTTGGTAGCCTCAATATGGGAGCACTCATCAATCTCCGCCTGAGATCCAGGAAATCATGCTGAAACCTCTCAGTCCACACGAAAGGTTGTCCTTTTTATGCAAAGTTGAAAAAGGTTCTGCTACTCTAGAAAAGTCGAGTAAGAACCTTTGGTAGTACCCAACCAACCCTAGGAAACTCTTCACCTCAGTCACACTCCTATGTGTCTCGCAAAAAAATACTACCTTTATCCTTACTGGATCCGCCACAACTCCAGCCTCTGGGATGACATGTCCCGGGAATTGTACCTAGTGAATCCAGAACTGGCACTTCGAGAGATTAATGTAAAGATGGATCTCTCAGATTGTATCTATGACCATCCTCATGTGTATTGCATTCTCCTCCTCCCACACCGAGTACAACAAGATTTTATCAATGAATACCACCATGAAACAATCGAGGTAAGGTTGGAAGATCCTATTCATGAGTCCAATGAACATTGTGGGGGAATTGGTCATGCCGAAGGGTGTCACCAAGAACTCATAATGGCTATACTAGCATGTGATGGTTGTCTTCAGAATGACTTCATTCGATACTCGAAGCTGATGATATCCTGATCTAAGGTCTATCTTAGAGAACCACCTCACACCCTTCAGCTGATTGAATAAGTCATCAATCCTCGGTAGTTGATACTTTTTCTTCATGGTCACCAGGTTCAGGTGCCAAAATTCCACACATAGCCTCAAGCTCTCATCTTCCTTCTTGGAAAACAAAACTAGGGTTGCCCATGGTGAAACACTGGGCCTTCTAAACCACTTCTCTTGTAATTCCTCTATCTATACCCTCAACTCACGAAGAACTGCGGGAGCCATCTGATATGTTGGTGTAGATATCAATGCCATCCCTAGGTTGAAGTCAATACAGAAGTCTACCTCTATATTAGAAGGTAGTTCTAAGACTTATTTTGGAAATACATCCTCATACACATCCACCACTATAGGAAAACTCGAACTCCTCTTTTCCACTGCACCAAGGGTGAGGCTAGCCAACTAGTGAGTATTCAGCTACACCCTCCTCTGAGAAAGTCCATCCTGTACTGAAAAGGTTCTCTTCTCTCCGGTGATAGAAATATTTCTCCCAACTTCATGGGCACACCGCACTTTATGCCTAAAACATTTGTTCTGAGCATGGAATGTAGATAACAAGTCCATACCCAAGACAATTTCATAAGGCCTCGACGCTGCTACTATGAGATCCCAACTGAAACTCTTGCCTTATATAGTAATCTCACACTACCAGAACCAATGTTTAATCATCAAATCCCCTCCTATAAGAGTCTCTAATAATAAGTATTGAGACAATAGATCCATTCAAATATCTGATCCTCTAATGATGTTCATGGAAAGGGAAGATTGATTGGCACATGTGTCTATGAGAACTACATCTAAGGTGAAGAAGACACATATCATACATCTAATAATCTATGGATTATCATGGTCCTAGGCATTCATCACCTGAAGTTGGACTCACCCTTGTCTTTCGGCTCCCAGAGCCCGTGGTGGACCACCTTAGGGTGGTGGTGGTGGTACCTTGAACCTTTATCAACTTCCTACCAGTCGGCCTACTCCCCTGTCGTGTTTTCCACCCTACAGACCTCCTCGCTTGAACCTCTATCTATGCATCTTCAGTCCTGCGACCACCGGTTGGTCATCCATGTGGGGAGTCTGATGGTCCCCAACCATGTTCTCTTGTCCACTGCAGGAGTAAAAAACTCTTGCCCTCAAATGACCTCCTCTTCCTTGTGAGCTCCTCACCTCCGACCTTGTGTCCTGGGATTGTTATCCAAATGGTCTGGCCCACTTGGGCCTTCACATCACCTTCCTACCTCCTGCTGTAGATGACTCGTCCACCTATCATCTAGTGGTGGATCTCATTGTTGGTGCCTTCTTGGCTAGGAATCTCTCCAGTATTAGAGATCTATCTAGTACTCCACCCTATGTTGGGATTCTAAGTAAAATCATTAATGCCTTCATCTCCCATTGGATTCATTGTTCAATGGTTTCAGCCCTGATGAAAGGGTCTCATACCATGTCGGTGGAGTAGCAGGGCAGGTCGGTAAACCTTATTGAGTACTGAGCCATAGTCAGGCTACCCTTCTGTAGGTGTAGAAGCTATTGAATACACACTGAGCATAGTGTCTCTGGTATGAACTCCGCCCTGAAGAGGCTCTCAATGTCCGCCCAGAAAAGGGTCACCTCCTCGTGTGTATGGATTATCAAGTTCCATTAAATTTCAAATTCAGACATAACTTGATCTTTATTTGACTAACTTTAAAACCTACAAATAAAATGGAGTTAAACAACATCATAAGAACTTCCCCAAATATCAGCATCAATTTTTTTTAATGGTTCCTAAAATATTATCTATAATAATGAATTTTTTTTTAATATTTAACATTGAACATTTATCTCAACATCATCACAATGAATGTGACATTAAAAACTTATATGATGTTCTTTCAGAACTCCTTCTAAAAACTCCTTTAGATGAACTTTCTAGAACTTCGTTAGAAATTCCTTCTATAACTTTTTATTTTTAACTCATCTATTTATGATCCTTTTAGAATATCCTTCAATAAATTTTATTCTTCGACACATCTACTGTTTTTTCTTATTTAACATGTTTTTTTTTCTCCTTACATTTTTTTCATATTTATATCACCTCCTTCTTTTGATAAAATCATCTCCAAATCCTTCAATCAACCTAACCCTATATTTTTTGTGAGATCATAAAATTATCCTTAAATACTTCCATCCAATGAACTTAGGAATTTTATTTTGAATATGTTATTATAAAAAATTTCTTCTGAAAATCCTTTCATTGAACTCATAAGATTTCTTCAAGAAAACACTAATAATATCTTTCTAGAGAAATCAACTTTCTTCTTCTAAAAAATTATTCCAGTATACTCAATGTTTTATATCATATCATCTTTAATAAATTTTAATCTTATATAAAAGTTATGTTTCTTCCTTGAAAGATCATAATAATAAATGTCAAACTTTATATTCAGACCTTCCAGAAATGACCTCCTAAAGATGTCTAAAGTTATACTTCTGAAAATATAAAAATGAAAATGATATCCACAAATATTTATGTACAACACACACAAAAATCCTTTCGTGTTGACAAAAATAATACAACTTATTTTTAAAAAAACTTTTTTTATTCAAATTATTTTATAAAAATAAATAATATGGATATAAAGGGAAAATATTCTCAACCAAAAAAAATATATAAGGTTGGTTTTTATTATAAATATTATTTTAAAGGTTTTGAGTACCAAAGAGAAGGAAAATGGAAATAATGCTTGAAAACTGAAGAAATAAATAAAGAAGAAAAATTATGGGGTATAGTATATTAATAACATAAAATTCATTTAATGTGAATTGAAACATAAAAAATCCCAATAATAAGTAAGATTTTAAAATAAACCCTTACAGATTTAGTAAAATTTACAGTCAAACCCCATTAGAAGAGAAAACATGGAATGAAAATTTATATAACTTGAATATAAATACGAAATTAATGTTATAATCAGTCAAAAGGGTAATAATTACACCATATAAATTAATATAAATGAATAATATGAAACATTCCTCAAAGAATGAAAATTGAGATAAAGAACCCTAATAAAGATTGTAAAATTTATAGTAAGAATCAATCAATGAAGTGATAATGTGATAAAAATGTAAATACACATAAATAAAGTGTAAATATAATATAAAAAATTAAAGGTCACAATAAACATAATATTTACATAACATATTCAATCAATAGGTGATATATCTTAATAAATGAAAATTTAGTTAAGAATCCTCTTACCTCGAATCTGGACTCCTTTCATACATACATCTAACCTCATAAGTAATAAAATTATATTAATTATAAACTTGTTTTATAACATTTATAATGTTTACTTATTAATTATTATTCCTTTGATTTCATTTATAATCATTTTTCCTTTAGGTTTTAAATTGGTTTAGTTTACATTGGTCATTTTGGGGTTATTCAGTTTATAATCTCCAAAACAACATAAATATCTTATAAAAGGTAAAAATTACTAATACAATGGTTTTATAAGATTAATATGGGTAAATTTTTAAGGATAATATTATTCTATAAATAAATTAGTTCAATGTATTAGGAAATACTTACTTTTCTTTGAATATTCCATGATAATAATGTTTTTTAAGGTTTAAAATAACCATAATTGTTCACATTTAATTCCATTAATGTGATGAATGTTTCAAATTTTAATAATTATGAAAACATATTAAAAATAATTATTAAATATTTTTACTATTATTTAAGTTTCTTTAATCATTCATGGCATATTATAACATCATCCATGTAAGTGGTAAAGTTGACCCAAATAGAAACATGTTATAATGGTTGAATAAATTAGAACATATTATTGTATATTCATAATATCACTTTTATATATGAATAATGATTTAAAGAATATTTTATTAAACTTATGATTCATATCTAAGAGTATTTAGATTAAAATTATCCATGAAAAATGATGGTGATAAGTTAATACTTACAAGGTTTCTTGGTATGCTTGTTTTAAGCGGTCAAATATTACAATAATAAATTATTATTAATATAAATAATTTCAAGGCCATATTATCATTAAATAATATTTAAAATTTTGTGAATATCATACTTATTCCATAATTCCATTTGTAAAAAAACCATTTAAGGCAGTGACGAAAATCTATACACATCATTCATTGAGGAGGTAGTTCATGCATACACATGAGTGACGTTTCCATTTTCCAACTGATTGGAGGGAATGAAATTATATTATTTTTTATATTTATATTATCATAATAATATTATAAATATCATATATATTTATTAAATCCACATATATAACCATTTATGTGATTAAATGATGAAAAATAAAATATGTTGTGTCATAGAGGTTGTAGTCCACACTTACGTATAAGTGACATTTTTAATTTCTGTTAGATGGGAAGAAGGTAGATAATGAATGTTATAACAATGTGATCAAATTTAAGAATAATAATTATTCTAATTACATTATTTTTATGTGGTTATAGAATATTTTAAGGAGTTAGAAGAATAAGGAAACTTGAAAGAACTTGATTAAGTCAATTACCTCTTCCTTGTGTATCCTCATTTGGATCTCTTCTTAAGCCTTCTTGGGTTGGTCTTTTGAGAAGAAAAGAACCTATAATTCCTATATAATGGTATTTTAGAGTGATTTTGGAATAATTTTTTTAATATAATATTCACAATATGGTTGTATATGTGAGGATAGTAGCTATCCTTTTATAAATGAGGGGAGTGGGACTCCTATAAATATTCTTAACTTTAAAATAACATTAAGTCGTTACATGGGAAATTAGTACTAAATAGATGTATTTTTTAATATAATATACTTTAGGGTTAAAATATACTTATAAAATCATATTTATACAAGTTTTAGTAATATTTGAAGTTTTATTTATTAGTTTAACCACATCGTTAAACCTTTTATCCCTTACCGGGGTAACAAACTTTTACTAAGGAAACTATATATAATGAATAAAAATGAAATGGTACTTATTACATGATTTGAATATAATTATTATAAATATGAAATATATTTTTGAAATATTAAATTTATAGAGGTGCTAAAAATTAAATTAAATATAAGTACACAAAACACAAAAACCCATTTTTAGAAAAATTCCTTTTATGCATAAAAATGTATTTACACCAAAATCATGTATAAAATTGATAATCATGATAGAAATTGGATTATTATTAAAAAATGATAGTTATTTGACTTTAAAAACTGTTCAAAATATAATTTATCTTTGAAAATAATTAATTAAATAAAGGATCAAAAATATTTCTTTTATTAGAATAAATCATAACTTGGGTTCTTCAAATGTTAAACATAGGTTTCTAAATAAAAAATAATATATTTAAAAGTTTTATTTTAATTATTATATATATATATGGTATATAAAAATGGTTTCATGAACTTTAAATTCATTCATATATTGTGATAATGTCATAAAAATGGCGATATTTGTGAAAATGGTATTTTTCATTAATCACCTAAAAATAAACCATTTAATAAAAATACAAAAAAAAATACCCTAATATCATTTTTACATTATGAATTATTAAATGAAGTTAATTTAATAAAATTAAAATTATAAAATATATAAAATTATCTTTTTAAAATGAAAATATTAAATATAAAGAAAATCAATTTTTATAGAAAAATGACCCTTTTAAACATAAAATATTATTAATATTATTTCATATAAATTTATGATTAATTTTCTGTTAATATATTGAATTGTTACATATCATATTTTAAAGGTTTTCAACTTAAATTACTAATATAAAATACAAAACATTGTTAAAAAAGTTCATTGAAATTGCCCCTTTTAACATTGAATAAATTTAGTCATATCACAATAATTATTTATCTACTAATTATTAAATTTTAAAAATCAATAATAATATTTAATAAATAAATTATTTATCTTATTTTTATTAACTTTTAGCTTCTACACTTATTGTAATTTTATAATGATTTTTTGCATTGTATTCTCATAATACATTCTAATAAAATATATAGTGATTCATTTTAGTTTGGTCTCGGGTGTAACATAATCTATCGAACAAAGTATTATTTAAAGGATAATTACAAATTAATATCATAAAGTGATACATTCTTCATCCCTTATATAAATTTCTATCTCACAATCTTAAGTTGTTCTTACTAAAATTAGTGTATCATGACATAGTAATAATATAATGTAAATTTTGTAATGATAATTAATTTCTAAGTCACTGCTATAAAATATTGTATTTATTAATTAAATATTTCAAAAATAATGTATATATAATTATAAGAATCATAATTTTGAATGAGTTTCCAAAATTCAAAATGTATAGTTGAGTGATATTTTCTATATAAGACTCGATAGATTTATCTTCCTCTTACTTGAGTTAAGGAATTATTTTACTATCAAAATAGGGAATATGAAAAAATATACTTTATTTATTTATTTTGATTCCTTAAGAACAATTTAATCCTTTAGTGATGTTTCAAGAATCTTTTCACCTCTTTTTCATCTCATATTCTAAATTATAAAAACCATTATGAATTTTTCATGAATGAATCCCTAAAATTAAGTTTTAACAGATCATAAGATCCACAAAATGGATAACAAGTTATTACTCTTATCTATAAACATATACTAAAACAAAAATAGTTATGAATAGTAAATATAACACCCAATGAAATTGGAATAAACCTTTCTATGAAGAAATAATAAAATAATATCCAAATCCTTAACAATAAAACCCAAAGATCAATTTAAATCATTCTATATATAAGTAACCATAAACTCTTTAAAATATTCCTAATCAAATAAAAAACCCAAAAATCAAATATATTTTATTACATATTCATCCAAAATAATCTTAAAATTTATATTGAAAAATAATTAATCACTCATAAAGTCACATAGAAAAAATGTATATTCCCTAACCATATATTTTGAAAATATACTAATATTTTCCAAAAATAACCTGAATTTCTATACCAAAATCATATATGATTCAAAAATTTAACTCATTCTTTATCCACCAAAAAATATAAAATCCTATACTAGCCAATAATTTTACATTAACCTTAATATGATAAATTTTTTTAACAATTAACCATAATTTCCTCAATATCAAAAAAACATATTAACCCTAATTTTTATCAATATCTTTCAGATTATGTCCCTATAAATACAATAATATTATTCCTAAATAACTATCACACTAAATTACTTGTTATCCCTAAGGGTTATATATACCTCAATCATCTATTAAAACCCAATAAACATCTCTCAAAATGTAATTAATCACCTTAATATACCATCATATAAGTTCTCAAAATGGGATTTATACCTTTAAAATTACGATCAACCTTAAAATTGTCAACCTATGATGATATTTATAGATCTGAAATTATACTTAACTAAAATAATCCAAATCTATAAAGTTATTTAAACCATTCTCAGATACCGTGTGTAATATCCCAAACCCATGCACATAAATCCAATGCTAAAAACAAACTTTTTGCACACTATCTTGATACTAACTAATGAGACCAAATATTAACCATTTATAATAAAAATAAATTATTAAATCACTTACATAACTAATACCTTTTTATCTTTATAGATTTAGAGAATTTGGAAAAACATTAATTAATAAAACTCAGATATTTCCCGCATAATGGACATTTTTCCTATTATACCCTTGATTTTTTAATCTATAATAAGTATTAAAAATCTTACATAAAATTATCCACACAATATACCTTTCTCGGTATATCATATGTATTACTCTTCTTAAAACCTAGGTAAATGGAAACATAATAAGGGTCAGTTTAGATGCTCAGTAAGGGGAAACATTCATCAAAATCTATCATAGAATAACATGGTCTTGAATAATACGGAAATAATAAATTATAATCAAATAATTCTATATAACTAACATCATAAGATTAAAATATATGCATGGATAATAATATTGACAATAACATGGACATCAATAATGGATTTCACAGTGATAGATTGCATAATGTTGGACATTATAATATTACCTTCAATATCTCAACCAATACATCATACATACCATTAAGGCCTTAGATAATACATTATAAATAATTGGATAGGCATATACTAAATACACATTCTAATTTATCTCACGACACCCACCAATGCATCTGGGAGATATATAGTTTTAGGCCCCACCCAACACTTTGTAAGTCCAATGCATTCATCACATGAGGTAATAAGTAATAAATACAATATGTAATCAACATACCTTAGTAATAAACATTTATATTGGAAAACTAGTATATGAAATGTCAGTATTTTCCCCATTAAATAACTAAAATATCTTTATTTGTTAATACCCTCCAATCTGATTTATATATGACAAGGTATTAACACCTTATAGAGAATTGAGTATACAGTTAACTCAATACTAGTAATGATATATAATACATCAATGATAACAAATAATATATACATAAATGAGAAAAATGAAGTCAAATGGAATATTGGGAGTGATAGATTATATATCCATAAGGAAGTGAGTGAATTGAGAATAATCCATGCACACAAATTAAGGTATAAAACATAATTTAGTAAGGAATAAAAGGAGACCGTTAGTTCATCAGAAATAAAGTTTTTATAGTAAATGAAAGTCTTTTAGAAAAAATAGATGAAATGGGAGTGAAAATAAACTTTTCATTGTTGTATAGAAATGAAGTTAAAAGTCACTTCCAAAAAAATTCATGAGAAGTCATGAAGTATTTCAAAACATTATTTATAAAATAATTTATAATAATTGAATCTTGAAAATAAACATTAATTATATAATAAATAGTGGAGTTAAAGAGAAAAATATCGATAAGTGTAGTGAAATATTTTTTCAAAACACTTAAGAAAATAATATCCTTTTATTTTAAAAAATTAACAGAATGCTGAGAATATATATTACATTATAATAAAGTCAAAACATGGAAAGTAAGATAAATAATGAAAAATGGACATAAAATGGTAAATCCTATTCACAGATAAAATTTTTAAAACGGAATTATTTTAACACTTTTAAAAAATAAATTAAAAAATTACTTTTTTGAAAAAATTTAAAAATGTTCCTTAAAAACTTTTATAAAATAAGTTAAAGTGAATAGAAAATAAAATTTAAAAATCATTGAAGTTCAAGGAGGAACATTATTTTAGAAAAATAAATAATATTGATATTAAGGTAAAGTATTTTTGAATAATATATATATGGTTTAGAATAGTAAGATTATACAATTCACTCAATGTAAATTCAAACATAAATAATCTAGATAAATCATGAGAATGTAAAATAAACCCTTATAGATTTTTAAATGTTTTATTTAAGACCTCTTGTAAGAGAGAACATAGAATTAAAATTTATATACCATTAATAAATAGGTAATTCATGTTATAATAAATAATAGTGGTAGAAAAAACACTATAAATAAAAATAGTTCCATAATATAAAACATGCATTGATGAATGAAAATTCAGACAATGAACCATTACAAAGATAATAACATTAGAAATACCAATCAATAAATAATGTGATTATGTAAAAAAAATATAAATACACATAAATTAATTGAAAATAAAAATAAATTACAATACAAGTAATATTTACAAAATATAGTCAATGAATAAGTTATATAACCGAATGAAAGACAACTGAGTTGAGAATCCTCTTACCTAGAATCATGACTTGTTTCATATATACGTATACCCTCCTGGGTAATAAAATTATGTTAATTATAGAATTATTAAAAAACTTTTTTAATTTTCATTAATTTATTTTTATTCCTTTTATTTTGTTTATTATCATGTTCTAATTAGTTACTAAATTGGTTTAGTTTACATTGGTCATTTTGCAGTCATTCAGTTTGTAATCTCCAAAACAGCTTTGATATCTTTATAAATATAAAAAGTTTTATTCTAAATGTTTCATAATATTTAGAAATATAAAGGTATAAGTTTTATTTTATTCCAAAAAAATGAGTTAAATAGATTATAAAATAGTTAATTTTTCTATGAACTTCGTTTGATAAGATTGTTTTTACGATTTAAAATAACTATAATTTTTCACTTTTAATTTCATTAATGTGACAACCATGATTGTTAATGTTTAATAACATATTCATTTTATATTTCTATAATTTTGAAAATATATTCAATTAATCATTATTGTATATTTTTACCATTATTTAACATTCCTTTATCATTCAAGACATATTATAATATAGTTCTTGTGGGTGGTAAAACTGACCCAAACAAGAACATGTTATAACAGTTGAATGAGTAAGAACATGTTTTATATATTGATAATATCACTTTTAAAGAAGATTAATAAATTTAAAAAAAAATATTAAATTTATAAAACACATTCAAGGAGAGGTATATGAATAAGATAAATGAAAAATGATGGTAACAAATTATTACTTACAAAGTGTCTCGATATGTTCATTTTAAGAGGTTAAATTTTATAATAAAAATTTATTATTATTATTAATAGAATGTATAAATAATATTTTAATAAAATTAATCTTGTTTTAAATATCCTAATTATTCCTTTAATAAATTTTTATAACCATTCATGTAAGGTGATGATGAAAAATTATAAATATCGATCATGGAAGTGATAACCTACATGTACACAAGATAAGTATTTCCATTTTTCAACAGAAGGGAGGGAAGGAAGATTGAAAAAAATTATCTTTAAATAATAAAAATTATACTATAAATGTCATATATTTATTAAATAAATCTATATAACCATCTATGTGAGGCATTGATGAAAAATAAAATATGTCGTTTCCTGGAAGTGGTAGTCCACACATACGCATGAGCGACATTTTAATTTTCCATTAGATGTAAAAAAGATATATAATGATAGTACATAAATATAATAAAATTTTATTATAATAATTATATTGATTCCATAATGTTTATATGGTTATAGAAATTTTTTAGAAGTTTTAATAACAAACATGAAAGAACTTAGTTGGTTTCATTACCTCTTCCTTGGGTATCCTCCTTTAGATCTCTTCTTGAGCCTTCTTGGGTTATCATTTTGAGAATAAAAAAGTTTATAGGTCATATATAAAGGTCAACATAATGTAAATTTTTATTCATGGAAACAAATAAAAAGGAAAAAATAAATGATAGGCCCAAATGCCCATGATGAGAGGTCGAAGGTGGTCGAAAGTAGTCGAGGCCAAGGGCATCCCCTCTAACCAGATTGGCTCCCTCTGTTTTCATGGTAGACACATTATTAATAAAAATGGGATATGGTCCAAGAATATCAAGAGAGTCTAAGTGGTCCACGACCTTGTTCCCCTCATGCCACATATGGACCACTCTATTGTTGGTGTTAATCACGCCCCTGCACTTTCAGATGATTTTAAGAATAGACCATGGGATAGAACCCGTCCCTTGCATGGAGTTGTGAGGAATTTGGGAGTCAGTTTCAACCACCAATAAATCGATACCCTTATGATGAAATAAAAATATTCCAAGATGGGTGTAGAAGTGAGAAGAGTATGGATCCTTTTATAAGTGATGGGAGAAGCACTCTTGTAAATATTCTTAACTTTAAAATAATATAAATTCATTATCAATGGAAAGTGGAACATAACGGACATATTTTCAATTATAGGATAATTTTTAATCTAAATCCATTCAACTAATAATATTTAGACAATTTTTAGTGATATTTGAATCCATATCTATTAGTTTTACACCCTCGTTAAACATTTTAACCATTACCATAGTGACAAATTTTATTATGGTAACTATTCATTGAGGCTAAAAAAGAAACAAAACTTATTACATGATTTGAATATAATTATACCAAATATGGAATGTATTTTACAAGATTCAATTTCAGAGTTGGTAAAAATTACTTTTAATATAAGTACACAAGACAAAATGAAAAACAGTCATTAGAAAAATGCCTTTACAAGAATAAAAATGGATTTACATCAAAATCATGTATAGAATTGATTCTCATGAAATTAAATGGATTATTCTTAAAAAATGGACATTCTTGTAAATTTAAAACTAATTCAAAATCTAATTTATTGTTTCAAATAATTAATTAAATAAAAGATCAAAAATAGTTCTTTTATTAGAATAAAACATCAATTGGGTTCTAAAATATCAAACATAGGTTTCTAAATTTATTATAATATTTTTAAATGACTTATTTTAATTATTAAATATATATTTGGATAGTTTAAAATGTGTCAAAAATTTTAAATTAATTCATATATTATGATGATGTCATAAAAGTGATGATATTTTTAAAAAGGTATATTTCACTATTCACCTAAAAATCGATCATTTCAGAAAAAACTTGAAAATTCACCCTAAGATAATTTTGAAATTAAAAATTAAAAAATTCAGTTAATTTCATTAAATTGAAATTATTAAATATATAAATTATATTTTAAAATAAAAATATAAAATCAAATGAAAATATTAAATATAAAGAGAAATATATTTTATTGAACAAATATCCCTTTAGACATAAAGTGTTCTAAATATTATTACATATAAATTTCTAATTAATTAGGATTTAACCTATTAAATTATTATATATAGTATTTTTAAGGTGATAAATAAAATTTATTAAGATGAAATAGACAATACATTAAAAATAATTCTTTGAAAAATATGCATTTTAATATTGAGTAAATTTTGTCATATCACATTAATTATTTATCTTATAATAATTAAATTACATCGATCAATAATACTAATTTTAATGAATAAATTTATTATCATATTTTGATTGAATTTTAGGTTATACACTTCTTTTAATTTCATAAAGATGTTTCACATTGTATTCTCATAATATATTTTAGTAAAATATTTAGTGATTCATTTTAGTTCAGTGTTGCATGTAACATAAGTTATAGAACATAGAATTATTTAAATTATAATTACGTATTGAAATCTTGGGGTGTTACAAACTATATAGAGTTGATTCCTACTACATCAGGATATGTAGTGATTTCTGGATCTCTCTTCCTAAACCTAGCCACAACTCTCATTCCCATATTGGGTGTGGATTTAGTGATGAGTCCTTTCTTAATTCAAATCAATTTTTCATATTTCTTTCACCAACACACCCATACCTTACACCATTTTTCTCTTGTTAATTAACTAGACCGGCACTGATAAATTTCATAACTAAGAACATTGTGTGGCTTGATTTCTATTATTTTAAGATATATAATATTGATCGGATCTCCTATCTTATTCTTGGCCCTAAATTCCAAGAAAACCCCACCTTATCTTGTTGTATAAACCTTATTATTGGGTTTTCTGACCTTATTTAGTAATCAGGAGAGTTTTTTTAGCTAATTCTAAATTAGGATCCCAAAATATGGTTATTTATCCAAAAACCTATGCTAAAATAAAATTTCCCCCACATTAAATGGTTTCTTCCTCGATTTAGTCACCTTCATCCATGTTGGATTTTACTTTATTGGTTCAAACCTAAAGTGAAGCAACTTTATCTTTCACACAAGATTAGTCTGTGGGAAATTTTTTATATGGAGGTATTCATTTTATCACCTTAAAATTTAAAATACCTTTTTCATCATCACTCAAAATTATACTACATAACATATGGTCTATCTTATAAGATGTTTAACTTCTTAGAGTGGTTTGTGCTATATAAATTTACTACTTCATATTAAATATAGATCCATGTAAGGGTGTATAAAATATGGGACCTTATACTAGGATAAAATTCAATTTTTTTCCTAAAAACCTATGGTTTTGGCACCCCATATTCATACTTAGACACAACCATGGGACCTCTTCTAGATCTAACCCATGTAAGGATAAAATTCCCCCCTCATGTATTTAAGATATATATATGAAGAGAATATATTTTATAATAACTATTTATTACTTGATTTCCATGAATTGGGATATGTAATAATGTCCATATTTTATATCCTAGGATCAATGTTCTCCTCATTCAAATTGGGTATTTTTACATCATAAACTATATCTTCATGACATATATTTTACAAGAAATATGTACATCTTGATTACTTTGACCTAAGGATATGTAATGACATTTAGACTATATACTTTAAATCTATCCATAATTTGTTATCCATATATTCTCTTTTATAAAGAATAATTATTTCATAATCAAGGTCATCTCAAGACTACAATGTTTCCATCGTATTTTGAATTTTCCCTTCCCATTAATCACAATTCAATCCTTGAATGTTACAGATCACCAAAAACCATTTCATGGATATCAATAAAACATTCATTTAGATTTGAGGGACACATTTTCTTGGTAATGATATTGATGTTTCAATATTTGGCCCTAAAAATTTGAGGCATATTTTTATCCTAATTAAAAGGTATTATAATCTATATATGTCTTAATAATAGTTATGTGGAACTCAATATTCAAATATGGGTCAACAATCATCCTCTTCATACTTGTATCATCTAATCATTTCCTAATTCAAATACCTTGGGTCATAATTTACATTATTTTCATTCCCTAATAAAATGGGTTGGGATTATCTTATCCCTTGATCCCTGTATAGGTTGTCATATCACACCCCCTACCATATAGTCTTGGCATCATGACTTTAAACGGGTTGTACTCTCCCTACCGTGAGATAGACTATAATAGAATTGATCATTTCATTCATATCATGTTTTTTCTATCTCTTTCTAGATAAAATGCCTCGTTTATTATTCAAAACCCTATGACATTAAATTGACTGCTCCTTTATTTGAGGATATCCACATTAGTGATGTTGGGATTCCATTTAAATTTTTTCAACCTTTTACTTACTACTAATTAAACTAACTCATATGTTAGTTAAAGTTGTACAAAATTAAACCCCAGCAATAATTGATCAAAGTTGTATGAAATTAAACTATATTCCCCAATGGTATGAATTTCATGACCATTAAACTATAAAAGAAATTGAAAAAAGAATTTGGGTCCCACTATATGGACTTAAAAAGGGTCTATTTGTTCTCATAGAACCCATTTGTCTGAGAAAAAGTTAGAACAATTTCATATTATACCTATTCACCTTGAATATGTGTCCAATGAATAGTGATATGGCCTTTAGAGTACTTAAACCATTCCTCAATACCATTTTCTTCATAAACCTACATAATTCCTCAAGTGTTTGAATTTATGTAATACATTTAATAATTATCAGTAATGAGTTCATTCACCTCCAATTACACCTATTCTTGATGATGATAGGAGTTCTACTATATCTGACCCTACCAATCATGATGAATATTTCACCTCTAAGGAGAAGGTCCTCTATCTCCATATTCCCCTATAATATTTTAGTGGAACCTATCATTTGAATGTGGTAAGTAATCATCCTTAGCATACATGTTTTATATGATCATTTCCAAATTCAAATGTCTTTATTTACGATTTATGCAATCCATAATCCAACTATTTAAGTGGATTTGATACCCATGATGTTACAAATTATTTCATCATACCTGTTCCAAAGTAAGAGTATGGAATCATATTCTCAAACCTTTTTTGGGCCTCATTACTAGAACCAAAGTCACATGACGTGTTAGTCTGAGCACCATGACCTTAAATTATGTGTCCCTATTTTTTTGATTTTTTATACAAGTATTGGTCCCCAATTTTTGTTAGGTTTTCAAATTTTCCCTTACTATATAGGGTATCTCACCTTTTTTGTCAAATTTTTATAACCATAAATATAAACTTTATTAGTCCAAGAATTATAACTATAAAATTCAAGCATATATCTCTATGGAAGTGGTGGAATGGGGCTCTCATTCACATAAGGTTTTCCTCACCCATGATGTTATGAAGACTACCTCACCTGTTAGTCAAAGTTATCTGATCTTAAACAACAGCTATATTAGTCACAATTATAAAACCTTAAACCATCCAAGTAAAGAGTCATAACATTCTCCAAATTTAAATCCTACAAAGAAAGACCTGAGAAAAAATAAATTCTCTTCTCACTGGTCATACACCTAACATAACTTGGGGAAAATTAAGAATTTGAAAAGGAAAAGGAACAATATTTTAGGTTGAAAATATGCAATGGGTGACTTAAGAACAATTTGAGTTAAGGACCAGTAAGACTCCCCTATCTAGGATGAGGAAGAATTTATAAATAAAAAAGTGATACAAGGATTTTCGGGTCAATAATATGACCCCAGAAAAATTCAATTCATGCTTGTTAAGTCCTTCGACCTGGGAAATATTAGAACAACCTTTTGTTCCTCTCAAATATTTATTTATAGTGCCCATGAGAAATGCATAAAGGTGTGATATTAGGGTACTAAAATCCTTTTAATCATTGGAATCACCATTTCAAAACTCCCCTTTGTGGTTTTTGTCATGATGAGTCATTAAACTCCCCATATCCAAATAGATAAACATAGTTTATAGTGATGGTACATATGTCAATATATTTAGCCTTCTTAGGCATGTCTAAGTGCACATGTTAAAGAAGAAGTCAAATTATGATCCTTTCTCTCATAAGACTCACCCTAGTGTATTATTATGGTACATATGTCATTATATCCATCAGTCTTATACTCATCTGAAGGCACGTGTCTAAAAGATGAGGGATTTCTCCATATTTTATTTTTGACTCACATAGTTAGAGATTGTGATTGACTTTATTTCATTCTTATTTGATGTTAAGTGTATTTATCCTGATTTTACCCATCAAGAGTTTCATAGTTAATCATAAATTGATGATCAGTATGGGAAAATATTTGAATAATATTTAATTATTGGAAACAAAACATTTTATTATTGACAAAAATAGGAGAGGAGCATCCATAGTATTGATTATCTCTCAATATATATAAATAAAAATGATGATGGGGATACTAGTATAGGGAATGTTTGATAGATTCTAGAAGTTAAATTATCATCTACTCTACATCACTAAAATATTGGATCTTCTTTGCTAGCATTCAAGTTTTTGACTCCACATCATTCTATAATACCTCTTTCCTTTCATTAGCTTACATTCCCACTTTTTTTTCCCCATCATCTGGTCATTGATTCTCCTCCACCACCTTTCAGCAATGTTGACCTATTATTTAAGGCATTATCCCTCTTGGTGAAGTTTATTCACCAAGTATTTCCCTTTAGTGATGTGTTTTTTTCACCCAACCGCTACATCTACATGTTGAGAAGCGTCGTGGATGGTTGCAGCTATGAGATTGTTTAAATGGTCTTAATATTCCACGTCTGAAAGATCTGGACAGAGTGTTCTTTTTCATTCTCAAGCACAACTCACCTCATTAACATTTAAATAGACATCATGGTAATCATACCCATTGAATCACAGAGTGATGAACATGTGGTGGAGGTGATGCAGATAGTCACCAAGATTGTTGAGAGGGGTCTCACAAACCAGTGTTCAGATATCCCTCCACACTCACTACTACACGTTTTCTAGCATTGAATCAAAATCCCTTTCTAATTCATATCCCATTATAGGGTTTGTAACATATCTTGGAACCAAGTCACTAATAGGTGGTCTGATGCTAAAATTTCCCAAGTAACCTGGCATAAAACTAACCCACACCTCTGTAACTTCGGATGGATAAGAAAAAAGAGCAATGATAGCAACCACTGGATCTTTTATAGTTAGTAGAAGGGTTGTTGAAATCGATATACAAAATATATTATCCACTACAGGAAAATTCATTTTAATGATGGGTTATTTTAGATGGAGTGAAATTCAATTGTAAATAGTCTTGTGAAATTACTTTTTTTAACAAATAAGAAATTTCATCACAAATTATTTTTTCATTGGCTTGTTTTGATGGACTACCTTGTTCGTTGTAAATGGTTTTTGGTGTAGCTACCCATGTTATGGAAGGAAAAATCTATTTGCAATGAATTTCCATATCGAGTGCAAATACTTTTCGTGGAAATTATTTTTATGGTGGACCTATTTCAAATAACCTAGCAGCATATTTTCTTAAAACAGAAGGTCCATCACAAAAAAAATAATTCGTGGGAAATATTATTTTTGGTGGTGAATTTTTATGAAAAAACTTTACTCAGTCAAAAAACCCATCATAAATACATTTTTCATCACAAATATCTGTTTTAAAAAATATAAATATAAATACACTCACACCCACTCTCATTGTCACATTCTCTCTTAGACTCTCTTCTTCTCTGATTCTATCAAGGAATATTTAAGTGATCATATTTTCACCCTGATAATTTCAAGGTGTTTTTATAATTTATTTATTTGTTATCAGTTTTTTATATTAATTTTTTTAATTTTTATTATATTTTTTTATTTCTTTTGTATTTATTTATGAAAATTTTTAATTTGTTTAATATGTTAAAAAATAATATAAATTAATAAATATAAGTATACATAACTAAAGATTAATATAAATTATTATCACTATGTTATTCATTTAATATAATTAATAAACAATTAGTATAAATTAATATCAATTAATAAAAAATGTGTAATGAAAAAATAATTAGTATAAATTAATTAAAATTATTAAAAATTAGTTAAAATTAATAAAAAAATATAATAAAACGGTAAAAAAATATTTAAATTATTATAAATTAGTATAAATTTATGAATATTAGTATATTATTATTTAAATTTAATTTAAATTAGTAAAAATTCTTAAAATTAATAAAAGATAGTTTAAAATACTAAAAATTTATAAATAAATAAAAATGGTTATGGTGATTTTTCTATGGAAAAGGTAGGAATGAAGCCCTTTTATTGAAAGACAAGAAATATATAACAAACATTGGATGGGGTCAAACATAGAAAACTTCCCTCATTAATAAAATACTTCATAGACCAAACTTTTTTTAATCTCAACTTCAATCTTACATTCATCATTGCAAATTTCATTCCAATTGATTCATCCACATCCATAACCTCGACCTCTAGTGTTAAAGCCTCTACTCCAAGTTTTCACATACTGGAAAATGTCCTTAATGTCACTATCCTCTAAGTCAGTTCTCCTAACATATGATGGAGCCTTCACCCTCTTAGATGGGCCATGAAGTAAAATAACCTCACTACCCTTCTCTATAAGTGTTTTCACATCATCTTCCTAGACTCCACCATCTTTCGCATCATTGATAGAATCAATCAAGGCATTAAAATTGTGAGTATTCACCTCTTCTTTTTGTAATTCTTCACGTGATTCTTAAGAATTGGATTCCAAAGCATGCACATCCATTGGGGAAGAGAACATGTCTTCTGAATGCATCGAGGACCAAGGATGCTCCCTAGGCTGAAATTCCAATCCCCAAAGTAGCACCATTGACCTCAATAGCTATTGGGGTAGAAGAGTGCTTCTGACCAACATCTAAATGAATCATATATGCTTCATTAATAGTGTTAATATTCCAATGAGATTTAGCATTCATTTTTTGTTTACCTTTACGATCCCTTAAAGTAATCATTTTCTCATACCTTAGTTGCTGATTAGATAAGTCTTGTACAATAGCTTCGTTAGTGAATTGATCATGCATTGGAGCCTCATATGAACCACTATCCACTACTTTATGGTCATCCAAGTTTCCATTTTCCATTTTATCTATTGTGTTAACATGTGAAGCTGCTGAGATAATATCCAAAGGTGATTTAAAATGCATGGAATCAACTAATCCAGACTCTGAGGTTTCACCAGGACCATCCACCATCCCCCTTCTAGGCTAAAAAAGAATAAAAAAGTTAGAAATTTCCATTCTAAGACCATCCATATCTTTAAAGGAAGACCCAATAGATGCCATAATCATATCCTTATAAGAAGGCAAAGACTTATCACCTTGGAGTTGGGCCAATCTATTCTCATTTGATTCCTAAGGGATATTCTCATCCTTATAGTGAATAGGGCCCTCTTCTGTAATATCATCCCATGTCCTTCCCTTCACCAGCACTTCTGGAATCATTTTATAAGGTCCTACATCAATTGATATCAACACTTCCTTCCCCTTATCATTAGGGGATAAATTAATAAGATCATCTACATCCTTCACTTCGGATCCAGCAGTAATAGAAAGAGAGGCAGCAGAGACCTCCAGGTCCTCAGCATTTCCATCCTTTACAAAATTCATCTGCTTATAGTCAGATACATTATGACCTTTAAATTTATAGAAAGAACAACATATCTCCTTATGACACTTTTTCTTAATATGTCCAATAGATTTACAATCACTGCATAAAAGAGGAAATTTCTCATACGTAATGGTTAAGTCGAAACTAAAATCTATAGTGGATAGAACCACATTGTCAAGGGATGTTCAGATGAGATCTGCCTCCACCAAGAAACGTGCCAAATAACCAAAGAGTGCTTCTTCCATTGTAAGTTCCAGTTTAATCGGAGACCCAATTGTCGAGGAAATGTCAAATAAAATTTTTGGATTCCAAAAAATATATTGTAAACCATAGATCTGAACCTAGACTTGAGTCATTGTGTTTTGGATTGCAAAAAAGATTGAAACTATAGTCCAAATCCTAGATAACAAAAAGTGGACTTGGTTTGAGAGAAATCGGCCCAAACCCCCATGCTTTTCTCTTTAATTCCTATGATAGGAGGAGGATATGGAAATAACCACGTCCGATGGGATACATTTCTTGTCTTAGAATCCCCATACGATGGAAATTTGTCATTCTAGATCCCCAATTTTCCATGGTTTTTGTCCCGAGCGTAAACCCATTCTTGCAATGACTGAGAATTCACTTATCTTTAACCTATCAAGAATCAAATCTTGATAAACTATTAATTAAATAGATAAATAATAGTTTAAATTAATATAAATATGATAAATTAATAAATATCAAAATAATTTAGAATAAATTAATATAAATGAGTATAAATTGATAAAATAACTATAAATTAATAAAAATTAGAAAAAATTAATAAAATAAATAGAAATTTATAAAAATTGTAAAAAAGGTTTAAATTATTATAAAATATGACAAACTAAAAAAATAATAATAATTAGTATAAATTTAATAAAATTAATTTAAATTATTAAAAATTTCTATAAAGAAACAAAAAAAATTAAATTATTATAAATTTTAAAAAATTAATATAAATTATTCTAAATCTATTAAATTAGTTTAAATTCAAAAAATTACAATAAATTAATAAAAATAGTTTAAATTTTTATAAATTGCAAAAAATTTATAAATATTAGTATAAATTAGTATAAATTAATAAAATTTAGTATAAATTTAAAAAATACCATAAATTAATAAAAAAATTTATAATTAAATAAAAATTAGTATAAATTAATTAAAATTATTACAAACCATTAAAAACTATTTAAATTATTATAAATTACCTTAAATTTGTAAATATTAGTATAAAATATTTAAAATTGATTTAACTTAATACATTTTTGTATAAATAAATAAATAATAGTTTAAATTAAAAAAAAGTAATATAAATAAATAATAACTAGTTTAAATTATTATAAATTATGAGAAAATAATAAAAATTACTATAATTTAATAAAAAAATACTTTAGACTATGAGAAAATATGAAAAATTAATAAATCTTAGTAGAAATAAATATGAATTAAAAAATCTTATAAATTAATAAAATAACATTAAATTAATAAAATTACTGAAACTCATTTAAATTAATATAAATTTATAAAAAATATTATAAATTAATTAAAATTATTATATATTAGTATAAATAAATAAAAATTATTCTAAATCAATAAAAAAATTATTTAAATTGGTATAATTAACAATAAATTGATATAAATTCCTAAAAAGTAATATAAATCACTAAAAATATTATAAATCTGTCACTAAATAGTTTGATTGATAAAAAATTAGTATAAATGACTATGAATTAATTATAAATATTATATGTGAAGTAAAATTAGTATAAATTGATGAAATTTAATATAAATTTAAAAAAAATTATAATAAATTTTATTAAAGTTAGTTTAAATTAAAAAAATATTTATAAATTAGTCTAAATTAATAATTATTATTATAAATTAATAAAATTATTTTTAATAAATAAAATTTTATAAATAAATAAATAATAATTTAAATTATTATAAAATATGATAAATTAATTAATATTAGTATAAATTCTTATAAATTAATACAAATTAGTATAAAGTAATAAATTAACTATAATTAATAGAAAATAGTAAAAAATAATAAAATTATTTAAAATTAATAAAACTTTATAAATATTAATAAAAAAATAGTTTAAATTATTATAAAATTTTATAAATTAATATAAATTAGAATAATTTAATAAAAATTGAATAAATTAGTATAAATTAGTATAAATTTAATAAAATTAAATTAAATAATAAATATTTATATAGATAAATAAAAAATGGTTCAAATTATGATAAATTTTGATAAATTAGTAAAAAATGGTATAAATATCATAAAATTTGTTTGAATTAAAAATACTATAAATTAATAAAACTAGTTTAAATTTTTATAAAATATGATAAAATAGTAAATATTTGTATAAATTTATATAAACTAATAAAATAAGTCAAAATTTATAAAAAAATACTATAAATTAATTGAAAATAGGAAAAAAAGTAATAAAAATATTTTAAATTAGAAATATTTAGTATAAATTAGTAAAAAAATATTTTAAATTTATATAAAATATGATAAATTAATAAATATTTGTATAAATTGATAAAAATTTTAATTAATTAATAAAATATAGTTTAACTTATTATAAAATATTATAAAATTAATAAAATTATTTTAAATTAATAAAAAAATTGTATAAATTAATAAAATTTAGTTTAAGTTATTATAAAATATGATAAAATAATAAATATTTGAATAAATAAGTATAAATTAATAAAAAAATAATATAGTTTTTAATATTAGATATTTATATTAGCAATTAATTGCAAGTAACGCATTTTCATACAATTGATTTTAAAAAAAGGCTTTGTAATTTTTAAATTTCTTATATTTTTTAGAATTTAAATTTTTTTATAAATTTATTAATATGATTCAGATGGATCAATTTGATGATGAATTTATTCATTCATTGGTTGATGATATATTACCTTTTGATGAGCATCCTGGTTCAATAGTTATGGGTGTTGACGCGATAACACCTACTTGGAGGGGTAAAGGCTATATGTGATTGATGATTCCAAATCTCATTCGAGTACGATGTCTATCTCTTAATTTTTATCCTTGTTAGATGAAGTAATTTCAAATAATAATTTTATTTAATTTCCATTAAATTTGATTTATTTATTATTTGATTACTGATTATTTTATTTTTGTAGTTTTTTACATATAGTTGTTGGTCAGGCTAGTGCTATTTTGAGATACTATTTCTCTACCCCATGGGTTTTAGGGGATCAGGTTCCTATGGATTTATATCATCGTATATTCTATTATTGTTTAGTTTTTAAAATAAAATGAATTTTTATTTAAATTTATAAATTTTTTAGTTGAGTATATTCTTAAATATTTTCATAGTTCATAGTCTCCTATGGATGAGAGTATGAGAGTCTCCAATTGGAAGGCATGGGATGCATGCATGTAAGATCATTTTCACCAGTTTTTAAATATTATTTGGATGAGATCTATGTAGATAGATTCTATGACTGTATTAGATGGTTTTTCTAAGTCTCGTCAACTAGATTATGTACCCACTTGGTCTTGGGAGGTAATATGTCCATAATGGATTATAAAGACATTGTATAGGAGATCCAATTATTTTTTTCACAATAGTGGGTAGGATGCAATAAATAGAGCTAGAATTCATACTTTTTTTATACATGGTCATCATACGATAAGTAATATTACGTAATAATTTTATATATTTATATTTAATGCTAAATTTATTTGATAGATTTATGAATTTTTCAATTGATCAAAACATTACTGAGTTAAATGAACCTAGGAAGTTGTACAGTGATAGTATTTGATAAGTCGTTGGTAAGTGAAAGTTACATATTGTGGTTAGTATTTTCTGTTCCAATTTTTTAAATTAACATAATATTTTTTTAACTTCTTAATTTATATTCATACAGTTCTTAGGGGACATATGAGATAGAGGCTTCCCGCATGCATGAGATTCAGTCTGAGATAGATGATGGAGATGAGATATCATGAAAATCATATTTTGATGATGTGGCTTGGATGAAATAAATGGAGAATGGACTTCAGAAAGGTTGGGTAAAAAATATTATTTCATAATAAACCCTAGATAGTTTTTATTTAATTTAAGAGATGTCATCATATATCTCAAAAGAAGCATCATCATCATCATTATTTTCTAATGTTGAGTACAAGGAGAGGTTTTGAGCTCAAGTAGAATTCATATATATATTGAACAAAGATCATGAAGATCAATGATAATGGGGAGATCATAATCATGAGGATATGATGAAGTATATGTATTGGATCATATGCTTTTTAGGGATAGGGTTCCCTCTTCCAGCTAAAACTAATTTCCCACTCCCCATTAGACCTAATAATGCACTCCCTCAGTGAAATTTTATGATATATTTTATATGAAATTATTTTTTATTTTTTATTTTAGTTTTTATTTAATAATGAATGATTTTTATTTTTTTATTTTTTATCATTTTTTAACTATTTGGGAGAGAATAAAACATCCATCATAAATAGAATATGTCAGAAAATATTTGAAATGAAAATTCTATTCTATCACAAATACCTTTTTGCGATAGAATAAAATTTCCATCATAAATAATAAAATTTTCATTTTAAATAATCTATATCCTATACTATTTATCATAGTCGATCACAAATGTTAATATTTGTGATGAAATTAACCAAAATTGACTATTTATGATGGATTTATATCGCTAACATTTTTTCAATGAAAATATATTGTAAATAATTCATTATAAAAAGGTGAATTTCTTTAGTGTTCCTATATGTATGGAAGAAGATTAAATAATAATAGGTGTGAATATTCACCTTTATTCAATAATTAATTAACCTCCTCAATTGTTTTCACCTCATCAAAAGGCATAATAGGTTGTTCTTCTCATGCAAAATCATACCTAGGAAATTAGAGTATTGTTCCTAATTATAGGGGCATTAAACCCTCTATTAGAGTAGAATACCCAGAGAGCATCTTTTACCTAGGTATTCTATGATTATCACCATAAATAGTTACACATGGGGATCAACATGGGTTACAAAATTTATAAAATAAAATTAAAAATATCAGAGTAACTATCCTTTTTGAATAGATATACTCATCACAATGAAAATATATGTGAATTATTTACCTAGGCATGAGACATCTATAAAGTCATTCATTATCCTTTGATCAACCTAAATGATGGAAAATGCATCCAAATTGAGAGGTAGTTCTGATCTCTCTTGAGATATGAGTGACACTGCTTTCATAGAATCCCCTTCAGGGCGTGTAGTGGATTCATTATCCTTAGCGGGTAATACCTTTGAGTATGTAAAACTCAGGATAAAATCTTAACAAACTAAATTATCAGTATAAGTATTTAAATATATCTCAAAGAATACATGTGAAGTAATAACGCTTTATCACCAATCCTAAGAGAATAATTATTGCTAATGAACTCACCAACCTTAATGTTTTTGTATCTTAGAGGTGGATATATGGGAGGAATCACCAGCAACAACACTGGAATTACATCAAGAGGACTGGAGATCACCATCGGTATATACTTCATTAGGGTAGGGGATCTTTCTTCCTTGACTCTTTTCTTGATTGAGAACTTGGGAAGATTATTATCCCACCCAAGAAAAATTATAGAGATGAAACATGTGACTAATCTTCTTTAATCTCCAACATAAATTTTTGTAGAATATTAACATAAAGATCAGTCTAATTCAAAATAAATATATATAATAATTTTTCTCACATATCTTCAAGAATTTATTTGACTATCATCTCCTTCCTTAGTAATTCCCAGTTTATAACCTATAAAATTTTACAACTGGATCCCTATAATAGGTTCTACCTTTAATTGAATTGGTTTTATCCTTTAGGTCTTGGATATAGGCTTCTAGTTCTTTTGGTTGATTCGTATATGAAATTATTTTGTGTGAAAAAAATTCCAAACATAATTAAGTCAATTTTTATCACCAAGAGAAGCCCTCAAACATCCTCAGAGAGAAAGGTGATCCTCTAATAATATCATTCCTTCTAAGCCACTGGGAAAGAATATTTATCCATAATAGAATATTGGGGAGTTTCCCTTCTTGTTGAGGGAGTAGCGTTCAGAATCCTTACTTATTTTCTTATAATTTTAGAGATTATAATATTACTTAGGAAAGGCCTCTTACTAGTTGTTTACACCTACAATACTTAATCACGTTCTTCTTCACCTTTAGCCTTCAATGGTCCTTTGGGCTGAGGCACTAGATCAGCCAACTACCCATCAGGGTATAATAGAATCCAAGCCTCAACATATTCTAAAAAAATCCTAATAATTTACTCAGATAGTGATAGAACAACTCAGATTAACATCTCCAACTATTTAAACATAAAATAGAACTAATATGTGACCATTAGATGTTGTTTGGTTTGTATTATATAGGTAAGAGTGTGGAATATCTATTGTTCACAAAAACAATATTGACCAAATCGGTAGGCTGCATAGCCCTCACAAATCATCCCTTCATCAATCCTAGAATCCAACACACCTTCCCATAAGGATATTAAATATTTCCCCTCCATATGGATTCAAGTCACATTTTATATAATAATACTAGTTAGTTTTGAATAAGGTGGGAAGATGATTTGGTAATGTTGGTTTAACATGTTGGGTGCATCCTAGTTATTCAACATGAGTGGTCTAACTCACATAAAAATGAAAGATAAGGTATGAATTGATAATTTGGGACTATTTGGTCATTAATGAATCCATATACCCTTATATAGGTTATAATACAACCTTAGAGTACCTGAAAAGTGACTATAATTATGAATGCAGATTTTCCCTTATAGATATTCCTAAAGAGAATGTATAACTTTTCCAACATCAGCACTTCTAGGTTAATACACCTACTAGTTACCAGTTGGGATGCCATCAAAAATTTCCAAAATATAACTTTTTTGTGTGGACCCTTTACCAGAAGAAAATATTTGTTGAGGAACATCATATATAATACCGCCAGACAGACTAACTAGTCAATTCAAGGGTTAATCTCCCAAACCCAAATGGTGTAATGTCATTCTTCCAGTATCAACTAGTACACACCAAGAATCCCACGGGTCTTATGGGTTGATCAGGTCCTTGGTCTCCTCACATATGGCTCTTGAGTGTTGGTTATGATAAATATCTCAACTTAAGATCCAAAAGAAAATATTGATTTTTCAATAAAGTTCATATTCATGGAATGTCACACCATTTGAATCAACTCCCTTGCAAAACAAAGGAATCATTTCCCCATTTTATCGTAAGGAATAAGGAGGAATAAATTCATCATATAGGTTCCCCATTACTGTATCTTTGTTTATCATGTTCACATCCCAAAGGGTTATCTCAATCTTATCATGCATTGGACAGTAAGTGTTGGTATACATACTCCATCGGCTGATCAAATCTAAGATGGTATATTTTTTACAATGGAAAAAGGAATTCAAAACCTAAAATATTTCATAAAATGTAACTATTTTGAGCTATTTCATAAATTTCATGAAAATTTCTCTCACCCAAAAAGGTCAATCCCAATCCATGCTGAAAGTTCCCCTAAGTGAAGACCCCAGCTAGACATCCAACCCAACCTTTGATCTATTATAGATTTATTTATAATGGATCTGTATCTATATAACTCAGTCTCTAGAACATTTATATATCTTTTTGATTCAATGGGTATATCCCAAAACATAACCGTTGATATTATCATCCTCTATGTCAAAATGACCTACTGAAGAAATGTTACCCCAAGCTAACTTTTGGTGGTAGTTAATACAATTGATCAGATTATTTATAAGGTGGTATAGGAATAGTAATTTCATTCAATGGAATGAAACCATATATAGGTAGCCTCTTTAATTATTGTTAATCTTGAAGTCTTGATCCCATGATCTTCAAGTGAAATTGATTCTTCTAGAAGACACATTTTAATAATCCAACCTTGACAATCTCAATAACTTCAGTCATCCTTATATTAACAACTCAAGTATTCTCATGATTTCCTGAAGTTATTTTCCATAAAGAAATAAATATATTTCAGTTTCAAAAGGGCTAATCTAGAAGAAAACTCTAGAAAATATTAAATTCTAAATTTTCATGCAACACCAACACGAACCGCATAGGAACTATTTGAGATTCCAAAACTCATATATGGAATGCTTCACAGAGTAAAAAAATTTGGTTCTCATGCTAATTTTTTGGTGAAATATCATTCATTCGCTAGAAGGTTTTCATGAGGTGGAGTTATTAATGAATGAGGTTGTTTTACACAGGTCATCTTACTTCCTCAGAAGAAGATCTTATTCATGTCAATTAGACCCAATTCTAATGGGGGTATTTATAGAGGATATTGAAATAATTAAAGGCATTCAAAAATATATCAAAGTGAAAATTAATATAGAACATATTTTCATGAATAAATTTTTCAGTTCATGGGGGATCACCAACATTCATGAAGCATCTTTTTCATTCATAGTGTAATATGTCACTTCATAAACCAACGCATTTCCAATAAAGGAGAGACGATTCATGAATTAAGGTCATACATGGTAAAAAAATGAAGCATTAAAAATTATTGTATAAATAAATTATACACTCTAGTTATTTAAAATGGAGATTTAGAGATTTAACCTCCCTTTCATTGTTCCTTCATGGATAATCATAATTTGTGATGGATAAAGGATGGAATTTGCAACTACGAACCATTATCACAGTCAACATCTACTTTGCAATCATGTACTCCTTATGTATCTTCCCATTTATAGATTATATTTTTAAAATGTTTCCTATAAATACCTAGTATTAATTTTAATCCATAGATAGGTAGAGGAGGACACACATAGAAAAAAAATGAGGAGATGTAGAGGATGTAGGGGGGATTTAGAGATGGATAAGATATTCTTGAGAACATTTTGAAAATCATAAGATTCCATTTAGAGACTCAAATAAATATTTCTTTAATGGAATACTTAAAAATAATCCAAAACTAATTCTTTATTAATAATAATTAAAGGGAAAAACTCCATATGCAAACCACCTTCATGAGGTTACATTTGTGAATCCCCTTAGTAAGGGTTTTCCCACTAACCTCCTTCAAGAAGGGATCTTCTGTGAATCCCCATAGTGAAGGGTCCCTTGTGGTCCTCCTTCATTAAGTGTTCATCTGTAAACCTACTTCATGAAGATTTATCCATAGACCACTCTTCAAGGGATCATCCTGTGAGCTTCATCTACAATGCTCCTCTGAGAGTTTTCATCCACGATAATCCTTCATGAATAATAGCTCAAGAGCGTACTTTTCATAGGCTTATCCGTGATCTTCCTTCACACCTAACCCCTATCTTAATCCTTATGGGTAGGTCCCCCTCTAAGTAGTACCTTGATCTTATGAAAAATGGGGGCCATATGGGAGTTTACAGCCCTCCCCCTAATGTCCCTTGCCCATGAATCATTTAACCTATGTAAGCCTCAATTTTTTCTCCTTGGTCCAAATCTCCCATGATCTCATTCATCATTATTTTCTTAGTTTATAATAAATAGGAGGTAGGTATGCACCTATAGGAAGCTCCATGCATAATCCAACCTCAGTCCTTTTTCATCACTCTATTTTATGACCCAATTTTCTTTTTTACACAATGTAAAATTTCATAAAAATATCCTTTTTTTCTTATCATTAAGCTGTATGGTATGGTCTTAACAAAAAGTATTAAATTGTGAATCTCAAATTGTATGGTTTTGATTAATATTATTTAGGATATCTAAGATATCTCTTTGAGGTTTAAACCAAAAGTATTAAATCCTATTTTTCATTGGGATACATCCCCATGAAAACCATATCTTCATTGAGCTATATTCCTTATGAACCAAGCAAATCCTCATTATTCCATATTTCTCATAGAACTATAATCTCCTTCATCAATACATATTACTTTTAATATTAAATATCTCTTATCTTGTTAATTTTGTAAAAAACAAGATTAACCAAAAAGGTTTTATCATGTGTAAGTCCCACACCATCTCAATTTGTAGGAACCTTTATCTTAGTAATCCATCTCACATGATAATAAACTTCTTGGAATAGATCCTAGATATAAGATCTTAAAAGGAACTTAATTATGTCATGGTTTCATGGACTTTAAAGGCACCAAGATATTTCTTATCACATAACCTTAAAAAGTTATGATTTGTCTCGTTAAGTTTCATAAAACTATATGTATTATGATTGCCTCTATATTGATACATAGGAATCCAATTTAATAGGGTTGATCCTAAATCCATAATACATACCCCTTACCTAGATGTAGAAAAATTCTAGAGTTCATATCTATGTGTATTTAAACTATAGTGTCATTAACTAAAAATGTAAATATGGTGAACTTATGATACATATATATCTTCAAATCAATGCATGTTGAAGATTGACCATTATCACGGTGGTAAACAATCTCGCACCAAATTTGGGAAGGATTAATGAACATGTATTAAAACTTTGAAAGAGACTCGGAGTATGAAATAATTTCCCTATAAAGGTTTTGATGAGCCTAACCTCCCATCCTCTCGACCAATATACACCTGAACCATCACTATTAAAATCTATAGTGACCGCCTACCTTTAGAAAGTAGGTATGTGTCAGCTGAAAACAAGCACAGGTTGAATGCACGTCAAAAAAAATAATTTCCATGATAAAATAATGAGAAAAGAGAGAATAATTCTTAACCATGTGAAATAACATTTCCATCACTCAAGATATATAACACACCAGATTTTAAGATCCATTATTATTATTATTTTATGCCTATAATTTTAATGGTTATTTATCTATTCTTTAAAAAGTATTAAAACATGATTAGAAAAGGTACTTTATAATATATGAACCAAAATAAAGAAACTTCATTAATTCATAAGTGGAACATTAAAAAAAGTGTAAAAAAATAATTATTGAACACCATGGATTATTTCTCATCATGTATAAAATAAATCTATTAAAAGAAAAAAATCAATAGGGTCTAATATATAAAAAATAATAAAACATTCATGAATAGAAAATTATATGGATTATATTAAAACTTGATGGTCACCAATAGATAAATAAAACCTATAATGAGGAATGTCACCATGAAAGGAGAAAGAATTAGTCAAAAACTATAATTTTAAATAATAACAATGTCTTATTAAATGAGATTGAATGAAAGAATGATTTAGTAAGTCTATATATAGCAATGAAATTTAGTAGTTATAAATATGGTCATTATAGAGATGGTCATTAAAAATATAATCATTAAAAATTTGTTAATTGTTCATATATAAATTAGTTATAATAAATTTGTGTGTTGTTAAATAATATAACTCATAATTAATTACAAATATGATATTAAAACATTATAAATATATGTATATATACGTTTTATGTATAAATATTTTTATTATTATTATAAAAATATGATATGATTTATATATAAAATTAAAATAAATATTTCAATATCAATGGAGTAAAAAATTAAATTTTAAAATATAAATAATTAATGTTGTTTGTTAAATAATATTTAGTATAAAAGTAATATTTGTTTTCAAAAAAATTTGTTATTAATTATTGTATATTTTGTCTTGATAAATTAAATTGTCACTTTTAGAATATTATTATATATGAAATAATATATTAATAATACTTAAAGTATAAATTGATATGAAATAATATTATTAACACATAATGGTTAAAAAACCAATTTTTAATAAATGTGGTTTTATTTATAATTAATGTTTTTTATTTAAAAGTAAAATATATAAATTTTAGAATTTTAATTTTATAAAGTAAACATAAATATTGAATTGATTTTATAAAAATTATCTTAGGACAAAATTTTTATATTTTTCTAAAATAATCAATTTTTAGGTGAGTAGTGAAAATGATGATTTTTCTAATACCATCACTTTTATTTGACTTATAAGTTTTTGAAACCTTTTTGATATAAAAATAAATATTTATAAATTAAAATAACGAATTTTAAGGTAATATTTTTAATTTATAAAACCCATGAATATCATTTTATAAAATCACGTAATATTTTATGAAAACAATTTTATTCATGTTTCTTTAATTAAATATATGCATGGGAAATTAGGTTTTGACCTTATTGTAATTTCACATAACTATTGTTTTAAAAATAATAATCATATTAATATCATTACAATTAATAATTTTGATAATTGTTTTCAATACACAAACTTTATGCTTAAAATACAATTTTTCAAAAAATGGGTTTTTACGCGATATGTGCATTAATGAAAAAATTAATTTCTCTAAATATTAGAAATTTTATATTATAAAATTATTTAAATATTTAAAATAACCATGTTAAAATTATTAAATAATTTCAATTTTAATTTTGTCTATTACAATTATTTTCTAATGGTGAATGTTGTGCTACCATGGTTAGGTTAAATTAGGGTAAAATGGTTTAACATAGTGAAAAAGGTTTAAACATATGAAAAAAGTGTTTGATATTGGATGGTTATAGTGACCCAAATCAGTAAAAAACTTTATTTCATATTTTTTTACATAATTTCATAACAATAAAATCCAATTATCTAGATTTATAGTGTCTTTGGAATATTAAATACATAATTACATCATCTTAAACATAAAAACAACATTATAATTTTAAAATTCACATAGTGATCCTAACACCCATAGATCTTCTAAATATACATAGGATACATTTGGGAAAATACATAAGGAAATGGGTGATATAGAAATCCGAGTAAAATAATAAATATGTTAATAAATAATAACTTTAGATTCTATAGGTAGAACATTATATCATAAAGAGAATGAACCTAAGGTTGAAAACATGGCATAAGTGAAAGAAATGAATAAGATCATTGAATCAAGGAATATATGGAAATATCATAAGCATGAAATCATAATCATATTTCAAGGATAACCAACATGAAAACATAATATTGTCTAACCACCATCATAATCATAGTATTATCTAGCTAACCACCATCATAACATAGTGTGCTTAGGTTAAACACCCATGTACTATACATAGTGTTCTTAAGTTAACCGCCCATGAACCTTATATAATGTCCATAGACTAACCTTCCATTCACCATACATGAAATATCATAAGAAATTAATAGTACCCAATACATTGGAGGGCTATAATGGACTCAACCATCACATAATAGGTTAATTTTAATTATAATATATACAAGCATATGTGTTTCATAAAATGAAAAAAGATACTATACATAAATCATTAACGTGATAAAACCCATGAGAGTAAAGTGTGTTTCAAAAAAAATTCATATTTAACATTTATAATTTCAAATTAAACTTAGGTCTTGAACATAGAGTTTGAATATAAAACAATTATGGGAAAGGTCTCATGAAAAAAATTAAAGTGAACCACTTGGGTGAAACTTTACGAAATAAGTAAAAGACCTTTTCAAAGAAGGAAAAAACATATCATTTTCCATAAATCTGGAATTAGAACAAGATTGTTCTCCATAAAATAATTATGTTTTTTAGAAGCTATTTACGGTTTAAAAACATTTTATAGGGTGATTCTTGACATGATATCAGGAATAAGAAAGTTCTCTTAAATCGAGTTTACCTAAAAGTGGGAATTTCAAAGGGAACTAAAAAATTGTATAACCCCAGAAATGAAAATTAAATTAAACTAAGTGTATATGTAAGGGACATATTTAAAAAATATATAATAGTTACATGTTAACAATATGACATAAAAAGGGATAAAAATAAAGGTAATGTGTAATTAGAAAGTCACAAAGGAGGAATGAAAGATCTTTTATATATTTTAAAACACCTTTGTCGAAATCTCACATCCTAAAAATAAAATAACAAAACAGTATTTTGAAAATAGTAAAATTTAAATATGATTTTAAAATGAGTAAAAAATTAATGGGTTTTCCAATTAAAAATTATAACATTGGTGGGAAGGAAAGTTATGGACAAGGTAGGGAAACCATTGTTTAAATAGATGAGATTTATTCTTAACATAGTTTCATTTTAAAAAAAGATTATAACTCATTAGTAAGGAATTAATAAATAAGTTTTGATCAAGAAATGTAGAAATATGGTATAAAATTTTCAATGAAAGATTATATTAAATTAAAATAATTATATATCAATAAATTATATTGTGTTATGAAAGACCCTTAAATTTTAGGGAAGACCTCAATCGTAGACCATTGTAAAGAAGAGCATGATTTGAAGTGAATTTTCCAAAGTTAAAAAATTATTTATGATATTATAAATCATTAGGGAACTATATACACCATAAAAATAAGAAATGGGTGAAAAAAAATTAAAGCATGTCTCAATAAAGATAATTTGAGATGAAAACACTTACCTGTGTTTGAAAGCACTCTACACTTGGACTTAACTTCATGAATAATTAAATTAATTTAATTATATATATACACAAGAAACTTATTCATATGTATTTAATTTTTTATGTTTAGTATATTATCTTTTATTACTTATTTTTAAGGGATTTATAATTTGAAAATAATTTAGAAATATTAGGTGGAGGGTATTACCTTTCCCTTGGAAGTTCTCCCTTGGTTAACTCCTTATAACTCTTTATCTCAATTTTTTGGTGAGACCAAATATTAAAAAGAGTGTATAGGGTGTTTAGGATATAATAGAGAAAACTATTGGGTTATAAAAGTCTTTATAATGGGTGGATAAAAGGGGAGGACGTGTTCACCTTTTATAAGTGAAGAAAAGGGGACTTATGTAAAATATCATTATTTCTCAATGATATCACTCCATTATTCAAGGAAAAAGGTTCCAAAAAATTTTAATAATGGTTTAGGGATATATATATATACAAGTAATATTTACTCTCTAAAAGTCAATATTATACATGTTTTTTACAATTTGTATCCACTTTTATAAGGATTAAACTATTTTTACCCTAATTTTCCCTTATTGCACTAACTCTACTTTCACCCTAGGAAACTAAATTTAATGGAAATATTTTAAATTTATATTATTTAATAATTTCAAAATTATGGTTTTAAATATTTAATTAATTTTATAAAATAAAATTTCTATGATTTATAGAAATCAATTTTAGTTTTAGCATATATAACACGTAATGACCCATTTTTAGGAAAAAAGTGTATATTAAGCATAAGATTCATGTTTAGGATAAAATTATCAATGTTATTGATTATATTTACATTAAAATGTTTATTAAAATTCATTAAATATTTAATTAATAATAAAATAATTTTAAAAACTAATTCAACCATGTGAAGTTTCTTAAAAAACAAACAGATAAAAACCAGTTTCATAAAAACATTACCAAAAAATTTTGAGATGTCAAGAATGAGTTTTATATATCAAAATATAATTTTAAAATAATTAATTTTAATTTATAAAATATATTTTTTATTTTAAAATTTTTTTTTAAAAACTTCTAGATAATTTTTGTATGATAATGTCATAAAAGTGACAATATTAGTGAAATCAGTATTTTTCACTATTCACCTAAAAAATCAATTATTTAATAAAAATCCCAAAAAAAAGTAATCTTAAGTTGATATTTCAATTATAAATATAAATATGAAGTTATTTTTTTCAAATTCATATACAAAATTTTTTAAAATTTATTTTTAATTATACATATAAAATATAGCGAAAACTGTTTTTATATGAAAATAAATTTCAATATATTAACTATTATTTTTCATATAAGTTAACAATTTTTTGTAACGACCCAAAATTTCATTAATGGAAAATCCCTCTTGATCCAGTTAAATGTTTCTTTATGAAAAATGTTTTTATAAGATATCAACTTTTTTTTAGTTTTACTTTAAGATTTGTGACCGTTACTTTTATAGTCGTTGAACAGTGATCATCTGGGTAGTTTAAATATAAGGCTTTAACGAACCAATTTTCTACTCAGACAAAGGAAGCGATGGCCCCATACAGTATAATTGCCCCTTACGAAGCCCATTTGTCGGAGCTCGGAAAAGAGGTGGCGTCTTTAGGCTTTGCCCTTGACCAAGCCCAAGCTGAGCTTCATCAAGTCAAGCTCGAACGTGATCGTCTACGGGAAAAATGGAAGTTGATAGAGATTACCACTCGAGCGATGTTATCCGAGCAACCCCAAGAGTCTGTCACCATCGCACACCTTACTCTTAGGTCTTATGCGGCTATTTTAAGGGGTTATGTAACAAATAATTATCACCATGTTCATGTACATTATTTTTTGTATATAATAATGAATATAATTTCTAGTCATTTTTGATACATTGTAATTAGTTTTTAAAGTACAAACGGTGTTTTTAGTTATTATTTAATTAAGAATTATATTTTATTAAATTAAAGGATTTTTGAATTAAATAATATTTTAATAAAATATTATTATTAATATTAAATTAATTTTTATTAAATATAAATGATCTTATAATTTTATGAATGCAATTAAAATTTTTATTTTGAAAGCCATTTCTGTCAAAACCCGTGAATTTTTTTTATAAATGTCGGTTTTTATTTTAAAAGTAAAAATTCACATATTTAGAAAATTATTTAGATAAAATAAATATTATTTTTGGAATCAGGATGTCGAAATTATCCAACGGTGAATTTTTCATAATTTTCTGAGACAGTCAAATTTTTGGGTAAAAATTAAATACCATTTAAATATATAATGTGTTTTATGACATAATAATGACCCAATGGTGATGTAATAAAATACCATAATCCTTATGTTCGGCCAATATGTGTTTTATCATTAAAATAATGAGGTTTTGGGTTTGTTTGACTCACTTTTCAAAGCATTAATGGAGCCCTCAAGACTTATTCAACACTTTGCCTTTTTAAATTAATTTCCATGGGAGTGTGACTCACCTCCACATAAGCAACCCTAATTTTTTAATAATTTAGGACCTTGGACTTGTAAAATATTGTTTTCCTCTTTCCTTTTCCAGAAACCATGGGCAAATACCATGGGATGGTTTGTGGTTTGGATTATTTTAATATAAGGGGTCCCAAACCTAAATAATAAAGAATTCTCTCACCTTTCCTATATAAACCCACCCAAGCTCCCACTTCCTCCTCACTCAAAGCCCTTGAAGTTCGTCCAACCTCTTCCCTACTCTCTCTAGAATCCTCTCAAGGTGCCCCAAGCTCCCAATAAGCCTCTCACAAGCCTCTCTCTAGCCTTTGGAAGCACACTTCTAAGTAAGGGGTTTTCTTCCTTTCTAATTTTTTTGTCAATTTTCTTTAAGTTGTATTTACCTTTTTATTTCAATTATGAATGTTGGGGTATGGTTTCACACCTCCCCCATACTGCCCTCTTATTGTTTGAATGATGGGAGAACCCTTTCTCTCTCATTAAATGCCTCCCATGTACACCCGTTACTATGCTGAAATTCCGAAAGGAACTTCTCTCTCTTCTTTTACATTCAAGCAATACTTTTGTATCATGAATCTAAATTCCATTTCTATTGTTGGGACATGTATATATATGATCTCCTTACTGTCCATTACATGTAAATATGATGAGGAACCCTTTTCTCTCTCATCAATCTTTTTTATGAATTCTTATGTCACGCCGTTACGCTGCCGAAATCGCACCGATTTTCTAAGTTGATGTCTTTGTGTAGTGAATACCATGCCCATTTCTCCATCAAGGGTATTCAACTTTATGCACATTTACTTATTGATTATAAAGTTTCATGTATGAATTCCACATTCTTTTATCGTGGAAGAAATGATTATGTTTTATGAATCCATGTTTTATGATCCATGTGGCACACTTATGCACGAAATGAAATGTTTAAGAAGGGTGCGCCCTGATAGCGCTCCAATGCATTGGATAAAGTATAGTATCATGATACGTCATGTGCAATGAGTGTTGACTCATGCTAATTCAAGTGCAACGAGGTTTTACTCGTGCTTCAAGTGCAATGAGGGTTTACTCATGCTCCATGTGCAATGAGCCTTGGCTCATGCTAATTCAATGTTAAGTGTTGTTGCCACATTTCCATGTTATGATTATCATGCTTTATCATGACTTTATGTTCATGTCTCTCTTATGCTCTATTGATATGCCTATTGCCTAACATGTATTGTACTCCTCATGTTATTCATTGTGTACTCCCTTACTGGGCTTTATAGCTCACCCTTTTCTTATGCATGTCCTCAGGTTATCCCATGCAATGCTAAGTACGAAGGAATGTAGTGGTCATGTAAAGGAAGTTTTCAATAAGGATGTTGTATTTCAAGTTTACAGTTTTTATGTAATGATCCTAAGCCCCAAAGACACTAAACCTCTCGATCTTCTTTGTTGTATCAAGTGAAGTTTTATGTAATAAAGCATGTTTAAGTTGTAATAAAAAGAAGGGTTTTCATAGTTGGTATCAGAGGATAGGTTTAGTTATTTTTGGGATTAGGAAACCCTAGTAAAGCCTTAGATACAAGACTAGGCATAATAAAAACATCCCTAAGTTTTGGTAAATACTAAGTAAGTGTTTTATCAAACAAATACATCCCTGTCTGGATACGAGCAGGTAGAGGCGGCTCTGGCACAGATGTATCCTAGGGGTAAAACCCGAAAAAACCGCTTTGAGCTAGACTCGAACGGGAACTGGTGCACGACAACGGGCCTTGCTGCACTCTTGGTTACGACACTCCCGGGGGATATGTTTTGATAAATTCACAATCTTAGTATGAACCCTTATTAAGGGAAAATGCCCCTAAGAATATATGTTAGAAGGAAGATCATGAAAAGCCTGGATTGAACCCTATGGACTCATGAGTTAAAGAGATTAAAGTTTATTTATAAGTCATCAACTTTTGTCTTTGGATTACCCTTTATGTGTTACCCCTAACTTTCCTTTTATTCCAGCCAATGGCCGGTAATAGGAGAACTCGGGCTAACAACCGTTGTGAAGATCAGTGTGATGATTGTACTTATGAGATGCCCAATCCAATGGGAGCGGGAATCGCGAACTTTGTCACGCTTCTCTCTCAGCTAACTCAAGTTTTGAATAGAAACACTGGTCAAGAGGAACGTTCAACCCCCCCTAAGAAATAACAAGTCGCTATTGAAAGCTTCATGAGACAAAGGCCTCCTACTTTTAGTGGATCATCTGATCCCACGATTTCTGAACAATGGATCAACTCCATTGAAAAGATATTCTCCATCCTCCAATGCTCTGAAAAAGAGAAGGTTCTCCTGGCGGCTTATCGTATGGAGGGTGAAGCTGATCAATGGTGGACGTTGATCAAAAATACGAAGCCTGAGGAGGAGATCGAGGCTTTGGAATGGAAGGTATTCCGGAAGATTTTTTTCGATAAATATTTTCCACGCACCCTCCGTCTTAAGATGGAAAGGGACTTCCTTTCCCTCAAGCAGAAAGATGAGGAATCTGTGGGAGCGTACGAGGCAAACTTCACAAGGCTTGCACGATACGCTTCCGGCTTTGTCGTTACCCCCGAATGCAAGGTTGACCGCTTCTTTGGTGGGCTGAAGCCTAGCTTGCGGAAAGAATTAGCGATCCGTGACTTCGACAGCTATGAGGAAATTGTCCGATGTGCCCTCAAGGTTGAAATGGAGATCGGAGAATCACAAGGGGTATCATGGGGACAAGAAGCGGAAGGTGGACTTCAATGCTGGTGGTCCGATGGATAAATCCAACGGCGCTAAGAAATTCCAGCACCCCACTTGCCAAAAGTGTGGAAAGAAGCACCCTGGAAATTGCCTTAGGGGAACAAGAAAATGCTTCAAGTGTGGAAGAGAAGGGCACCTAGCTGTTAACTGTCAGCAAGAAGGACCCGCGGCTACGACGGAGGGGAGGAACACTCCGTTCGAACCTCAACGCGTTGTTCAATGCTTCAAATGCAAAGAACCGGGTCATTTTGCAAATCAGTGCCCTAATCCAAGGGTTATCGGAGGCAATCAACAACCTCCAAGACAGCAAGGAAGAGCTTTTTCCATCACTTCTGCCGAAGTGAACCCCGACAACGAAGTGGTGACAGGTATGCTAGTTATTCATTCAAGAATAGTGAATGTACTTTTTGATTCAGGTTCTACGCATTCTTTTATATCTCAAAAGTTTAGTAGAACAATCCCTGCACCACCACAAATCATGGAAGTAAAGATGTCGATGAGTACGGCAAATGGGGCAATCATTGCATCCCATGAGTATAAGTCCTCCCCTGTTATAATCTGTGGATTGAATTTCCCAGCGAACCTCGTCATACTCCCTTTGGTGGAATTTGATGCAATTCTTGGCATGGATTGGCTTTCCTTATATAGAGACAACATAAATTGTCGGGAGAGGGAAATCACACTCCATATGGAGAATCGACCCCCGATTATTTACAAGTGTCAGGAGGAAGATGAATCTCCTTTAGCTCCATCATCTCAAGCATGGATATTACTGCCTTATGAGCATGCACATCTGGCTCAGATGATTGAGTCCAAGGAAGAAACCACCCTTGAAGAAATGCCTATTGTGAGGGAATTCGCTGAAGTATTTCCCGAGGAACTTCCTGGTCTTCCTCCAAGAAGAGATGCTGAGTTCTCAATTGAACTTATACCTGGGGCGCTACCAATATCCAAGACTCCATATAGAATGGCTGTGGTTGAGCTTGAAGAACTGAAGAAACAACTACAGGAGAATCTGGATAAAGGGTTTATACGCCCAAGTGCATCACCATGGGGTGCACCAGTCCTCTTCGTCAAGAAGAAGGATGGGTCAATGCGGCTTTGCATCGATTATCGTGAACTTAACAAAATCACGATAAAGAACAAGTATCCTCTCCCAAGAATCGATGACTTGTTTGATCAGCTGCGTGGAGCACAATACTTCTCCAAGGTCGACTTGCGGTCGGGATATTATCAAGTAAGGGTGAAGAAGGAAGATGTCCCCAAGACTGCTTTTCGTACAAGGTACGGGCACTATGAATTCATAGTAATGCCTTTTGGACTCACCAATGCTCCAGAAATATTCATGGACTTGATGAATAGAGTCTTTAGAGATTACCTAGATAAATTTGTGGTAGTCTTTATAGATGATATTCTAATATACTCCAAAACCAAGGAGGACCATGAGGAGCATTTAAGAACTGTACTGGAGACTTTGCGCAAGGAGAAGCTCTATGCCAAGTACAGCAAGTGTGAGTTCTGGTTGAAGGAGGTATCATTCTTGGGCCATATCATCACAAGCAATGGGATATCTATGGACCCCTCCAAAACAGATGCAATTGAGGGATGGCCGAGGCCAACATCGGTAACTGATATCCGTAGCTTCTTGGGGTTATCTTGATATTATCGACGATTTGTGAGAAATTTCTCACGATTGTCCAACCCTCTTACCAAGATAACTCGAAAGGGAGTAAAGTTTTCTTGGAGTGATGAATGCGAAGAAAGCTTCAAGGAGTTGAAAAGGAGGCTTATCACTGCACCCGTGCTCACTTTACCCACAAGTGGGGAGCTTTTTGTGGTATTCAGTGATGCTTCGAAGAAGGGCTTAGGATGTGTGCTGATGCAGAATGATAAAGTGATATCCTATGCCTCAAGACAGTTGAAAATCCATGAGCGAAACTATCCAATGCATGATCTGGAGTTGGCGGCGGTGATCTTTGCCTTGAAAATCTGGCGGCATTATCTCTATGGAGAGAAATGTGAGATATATACTGACCACAAGAGTCTTAAATATATATTCACACAGAAAGAGCTTAATATGCGCCAGAGAAGATGGATAGATCTCATAAAGGATTATGACTGTTCAATACATTACCACCCTGGGAAGGCGAACAAGGTGGCGGATGCCCTAAGTAGAAAGGATCCAGCAATTCTATCAATGATGAGAATTGAGAAGGATCCAATCTTCTTAGACTTGATGAAGATGGACGTGGGAATCATAAATAAGGGAACATCATCAATCCTTTCACAAATGATTGCTCAACCATCTCTTTTGGAAAGGTTAAAGGATGCTCAAAAGGATGATGCGAGAATCCAAGAAAAAGTGGAAGCTATCAAAAAGGGAAAATCCTCAGAGTTTAATGTTAATGAAGAAGGAATTGTGCGGTTTGGGAAAAGGATATGTGTCCCATCAAGTTCGGAGCTGAAGAAGGAACTTTTGGATGATGCACATAGTTCAAATTTCTCTATTCACCCAGGGAGCACAAAGATGTATCGAGATCTCCGAGAAAACTTTTGGTGGGATAATATGAAGAAGGAGATCGCCGAATATACATCAAAGTGCCTGGTGTGTCAGCAAGTGAAGGCAGAGAGGCAGAAGTCTAAGGGGATGATGCAACCATTTCCCATACCAGAATGGAAATGGGAGAACATCACCATGGACTTTGTCACTGGACTTCCAAGGACATCCAAAAGCAACAATGCAATCTGGGTTATTGTGGATCGTCTTACAAAGACTGCACACTTCATTGCTATTCGAGAGGATTTCTCTTTGGATCAACTGGCACGGATATATATCAGGGAAGTGGTACGGTTTCATGGAGTACCACTATCTATTGTGTCTGACCGAGATCCAAGATTTACCTTTAAGTTTTGGAAGAGTCTTCAACATGCTCTGAATACTGAACTGAACTTCAGTACGGCCTATCATCCTCAAACTGATGGCCAATCCGAGCGGACTATCCAAACACTTGAGGATATGTTGAGAGCGTGCTCAATGGACTTTAAAGGAGGATGGGATCAACATCTTCCTCTAGTTGAGTTCTATTATAATAATAGTTTCCACTCGAGCATCCAAATGGCACCATATGAAGCCCTGTATGGGAAAAGGTGTAGAACACCGGCATGTTGGGATGAGGTCGGTGAACGTAAGCTGCTTGGACCCGAAATGGTCGAAGAAATGGTGGAGAAGGTGAAAACCATTCAGCAGCATATCAAGGCAGCCCAGCGTCGGCAGAAGAGTTATGCAGATAATCGTCGACGAGACCTTGAATTTAAAGTCGGAGACATGGTGTTTTTACGCATATCTCCGTGGAAGAAGGTCATGAGGTTTGGAAAGAAAGGGAAGTTAAGTCCAAGGTACATCGGCCCCTTTGAGATTCTTGATCGTGTTGGGGCTGTGGCCTATCGACTAGCACTTCCACCTACTATGGCCAAGGTGCATGATGTCTTCCATGTATCCCTCTTAAGGAAGTACATACCAGACCCTTCACATGTACTCTCTTCTGAGGTGGTACAATTAGAAGACGATCTTTCTTATGAGGAGCAACCAGTGAAGATCTTAGATCGTAGAGAAAAAGTTCTACGAAATAAGACAATGCCCCTCGTCAAGGTATTGTGGAGAAACAACAAGTTTGAAGAAGCAACTTGGGAGTCGGAGGATATGATGAAGCTAAGTTACCCACATTTGTTTTAGTGCGGGAAAAGGAAAATTTCGAGGGCGAAATTTCTTAAGGGGGGAATGTTGTAACGACCCAAAATTTCATTAATGGAAAATCCCTCTTGATCCAGTTAAATGTTTCTTTATGAAAAATGTTTTTATAAGATATCAACTTTTTTTTAGTTTTACTTTAAGATTTGTGACCGTTACTTTTATAGTCGTTAAACAGTGATCATCTGGGTAGTTTAAATATAAGGCTTTAACGAACCAATTTTCTACTCAGACAAAGGAAGCGATGGCCTCATCCAGTAGAATTGCCCCTTACGAAGCCCATTTTTCGGAGCTCGTGAAAGAGGTGGCGTCTTTGGGCTTTGCCCTTGACCAAGCCCAAGCTGAGCTTCATCAAGTCAAGCTCGAACGTGATCGTCTACGGGAAAAATGGAAGTTGATAGAGATTACCACTCGAGCGATGTTATCCGAGCAACCCCAAGAGTCTGTCACCATTGCACACCTTACCCTTAGGTCTTATGCGGCTATTTTAAGGGGTTATGTAACAAATAAGTAGCACCATGTTCATGTACATTATTTTTTGTATATAATAATGAATATAATTTCTAGTCATTTTTGATACATTGTAATTAGTTTTTAAAGTACAAACGGTGTTTTTAGTTATTATTTAATTAAGAATTATATTTTATTAAATTAAAGGATTTTTGAATTAAATAATATTTTAATAAAATATTATTATTAATATTAAATTAATTTTTATTAAATATAAATGATCTTATAATTTTATGAATGCAATTAAAATTTTTATTTTGAAAGCCATTTCTGTCAAAACCCGTGAATTTTTTTATAAATGTCGGTTTTTATTTTACAAGTAAAAATTCACATATTTAGAAAATTATTTAGATAAAATAAATATTATTTTTGGAATCAGGACGTCGAAATTATCCAACGGTGAAGTTTTCATAATTTTCTGAGACAGTCAAATTTTTGGGTAAAAATTAAATACCATTAAAATATATAATGTGTTTTATGACATCATAATGACCCAATGGTGATGTAATAAAATACCATAATCCTTATGTTCGGCCAATATTTGTTTTATCATTAAAATAATGAGGTTTTGGGTTTGTTTGACTCACTTTTCAAAGCATTAATGGAGCCCTCAAGACTTATTCAACACTTTGCCTTTTTAAATTAATTTCCATGGGAGTGTGACTCACCTCCACATAAGCAACCCTAATTTTTTAATAAGTTCGGACCTTGGACTTGTAAAATATTGTTTTCCTATTTCCTTTTCCAGAAACCATGGGAAAATACCATGGGATGGTTTGTGGTTTGGATTATTTTAATATAAGGGGTCCCAAACCTAAATAATAAAGAATTCTCTCACCTTTCCTATATAAACCCACCCAAGCTCCCACTTCCTCCTCACTAAAATCCCTTTAAGTTCGTCCAACCTCTGCCCTACTCTCTCTAGAATCCTCTCAAGGAGCCCCAAGCTCCCAATAAGCCTCTCACAAGCCTCTCTCTAGCCTTTGGAAGCACACTTCCAAGTAAGGGGTTTTCTTCCTTTCTAATTTTTTTGTCAATTTTCTTTAAGTTGTATTTCCCTTTTTATTTCAATTATGAATGTTTGGGTATGGTTTCGCACCTCCCCCATACTGCCCTCTTATTGTTTGAATGATGGGATAACCCTTTCTCTCTCATTAAATTCCTCCCATGTACACCCGTTACTATGCCGAAATTCCGAAAGGAACTTCTCTCTCTTCTTTTACATTCATGCAATACTTTTGTATCATGAATCTAAATTCCATTTCTATTGTTGGGACATGTATATATATGATCTCCTTACTGTCCATTACATGTAAATATTATGAGGAACCATTTTCTCTCTCATCAATCTTTTTTATGAATTCTTATGTCACGCCGTTACGCTGCCGAAATCGCACCGATTTTCTAAGTCAATGTCTTTGTGTAGTGAATACCATGCCCATTTCTCCATCAAGGGTATTCACCTTTATGCACATTTACTTATTGATTATAAAGTTTCATGTATGAATTCCACATTCCTTTATCGTGGAAGAAATGATTATGTTTTATGAATCCATGTTTTATGATCCATGTGGCACACTTATGCATGAAATGAAATGTTTAAGAAGGGTGCGCCCTGATAGCACTCCAATGCATTGGGTAAAGTATAGTATCATGATACGTCATGTGCAATGAGTGTTGACTCATTCTAATTCAAGTGCAACGAGGTTTTACTCATGCTTCAAGTGCAATGAGGGTTTACTCATGCTCCATGTGCAATGAGCCTTGGCTCATGCTAATTCAATGTTAAGTGTTGTTGCCACATTTCCATGTTATGATTATCATGCTTTATCATGACTTTATGTTCATGTCTCTCTTATGCTCTATTGATATGCCTATTGCCTAACATGTATTGTACTCCTCATGTTATTCATTGTGTACTCCCTTACTGGGCTTTATAGCTCACCCTTTTCTTATGCATGTCCTCAGGTTATCCCATGCAATGCTAAGTACGAAGGAATGTAGTGGTCATGTAAAGGAAGTTTTCAATAAGGATGTTGTATTTCAAGTTTAAAGTTTTTATGTAATGATCCTAAGCCCCAAAGACACTAAACCTCTCGATCTTCTTTGTTGTATCAAGTGAAGATTTATGTAATAAAGCATGTTTAAGTTGTAATAAAAAGCAGGGTTGTCATATTTTTATAGTGTCAACTAATTATTAATATAATAAATATATTTTTTTATTGTTAAATAATGATAAATTTATTTCCTTGAAATAAAACACTAATCTATGGAAAATATATTTTTTAAGCATAAGGTGAATTGAGAAAAAATTATTTTTTGAAAAGTATAAAAATCCATGATATATCTATATGAATATTTTAATAAATGTTTACATAATAATAATTTCTATATAAATAACCTATTTTGATATTTTTGTTTGACCTAAGAATTAGATAACTTCTGATTTCATTTTTGGGTAGTGGTTTAACTAGCGTAGATCTTATGGAAATCACCACGAGATTGAACTTATCCCTTATATAGTTTCACTCAAACCATAATAGCTTAGGTTTTAATTATTATTGGTCTAAGGAAACCCCTATAAAAGATACCTCCCTTCCAAGCTTAGACAAATGGACTTTATAAATAAGATCCATGCTTCCATATTCCATTTCTTCTTATTACCTTTATTTATTTTCTTTACAATAGGGTTATTTCCATTTTATACTAGTAAATTTAATGGCTAAGTTTTAATGGCTATATTAAATATTTAAAATATATCAAGGATTTTATTATTTTTAGTTTGGTATAGAATGTGAAACAAACTAATTAAAATATTATTTAATTAAAGAGAAAATTCAATGAAATCCCAGGTCATTAAATTCTTCCCCATCAATAAATTAAAGCCTCATAATTTAAATTATTACTTACTAAAGATGTTAACTAAGGGTATATATAAGGTGAATCAAGATTTTATTTTTCTAAAAATTTATCGGTCACATATATTCACTTAAAATAAGATTAACTCTTATATTATGTTTCTTTATAACCATTCAAGTTAAATACCTTTCAAGGTTTAGTATCAAGACTATTTTATTTTTCCTTGAGTTCATAGTCAGAATTGGAATGACATATAATAATAATTGGTCAATAGTGTGAAATGTGATTCTTTATTTTATAACTGATACATTCTATACACCTATTTATCATCCCTCATGGTACATTAACTAAGTGATATATGTGGAAATTTAAGTATGAACAATGAAGTTAAAAAAGAATGCTCCTTCTCATAAGGCTCATTGAGATCCACATTCAGACCATTACCATCCCCTTTCAAAGTATTCTCCTCCACCACACCAACTTTTTTCTTCTCTATCATATCCCTTACCAACATCAACAGACTTAATAGATAACTACTCATCTTCTTAATGGAATGATGTCCACCTCTACGGTTTCATAGAGGGCGGCAGTAAGAGGGATAGCAGCGTGATCACTTCCTTAGGAAAGGTCAAACCAAATCATTCCCCTTGGTATCCTCTGGCTCTTCCACTGATTCATCTTTCTCTGAAGGCATCGATGGTTATCCATGAAGATCGGACCTTCTTCCTTTCTCCCTTAGAATACTAAGACACAAATGACCTTTATTCTTAGATTCTCAACGCTAATTTTTGCATAGATTGCCCACTATTGGAATTATTCAAGAATTTTGTCAATTCCTCCTAGGGATTATGTTTTCCTACTATGATTGGGGTGCTTGGTCACTGACACTTTAGTATTCTCATTTCATCAGAGGATGATTTTTCCCATGCCTAGTTAGTTGAGAACCATTTGTGTGATAATATTCATTTTATTCTCTTGTTATGGTTGTCAAGTTTCATTAAAGGTCATGATAGTATCTAATAAGTATTATAAATCCAGCAGCTTGGGATTCCCCATCCCTTTTAGAACCTTTATATTCTTACAGTTATTAGAAAACATGTTGGGTTCTTCCTACGTTTGAATGATGAAACTCTCCTCTAAGTGAATCCCTCCTCGGCTCATATCTGAGTGGACATGGAGATTGATTCTCCTCTGACTAATCATATTTGTCTTTATGTTGGGAAAAAGGGTTTATGGAAATGGATATTCTATGAATTATGGATTGGATTTTGTGCTACTTGTAACCTTCAAGGTAATTGGTCTGACTCCTATAGTCATAGTGAATGGAAGGGTCAATCCTCAAGTATGATGGGAAATCAGATGTTCCTCTGACCCTAATGTTAGCCCAGTTAGGTAATGATGTGTCTTGGGATCAACTGAAGTATTCTCCCCAATTAGCTCATGTTCAATTTTTTGGATGGGGATATACATCGATGTTCTCTCTCACACTTTATTCCTATGGATAGGGAGTTATCAAGGGAAAGAAGGAATTGTCTTCAGTTTCTACCATTGTGCCTCCTATGGAATTATCCTCAGGGTCAATTTTAGGTCCATACTCATTCCATGGATGTTGTGATTTCTATGGGTCGATTTTTTAATAAAGGGCTAGTGTGGAGGATGATCTTGAAAATAAGTGTCTTTTTCAATACTTTCCCCATGAGTTAGAGTGTTCTCATCTCAATAGAGTATAGATAAGGTCCTATAAGGGTTAAAATAAAGTGTATGTGTATCTTTCATTAGTTCCAATGGCTCATGGAACCATCTTCACATTACCTGTTAATAATATAGGTATATATAGGAGTACTCCTTAGGATCATAATGGTATATTTAGCATTGATTATTTAATAGTTCGTGCCTTTTATATGAATAATAATAATTATCCAATTATTAATGGAGAAGTTTTCGCTCTCTATCAATGGAAAAAGTACATATCACAAATTCCTTTCTCATTAGAGGGAGGTAAGAGTGTTGGCACTATGTCAGAACCCAAAAGGAGAACATCTTGTTTAGGGTAGGTATTATACTTCACTTCTAATAGTTTATAGTAATTGATCCTAATATTGTGATCTTATCTGGAATGTATCTACCTTTTTCCCCTTTTCACACGGTCTGGGACAAGGAATCAAGAATCCAAAGATGATGAAAAAAAATCTCAAATTTTGGATTTTAACTACTCTTAATATGATGATTTAGAAATAAAGGCAACACCAATTTATTGAAGCTTTTATTGGGTTTATCACTTTGGATCTTATGGTTTATAGTGATTTAGCGGTGCTGGGATCAATGCATGATTTAAAATTTTGAATCCATGGTTTTGGTTAATTTCCATTTTGATTTTTGAATTTTAATTATGAAATCTCTTTGTTTCTATATTTGAATTTTGAAATGTGTAGTTACCACTAAAACTTAAAGTGTCTTTTATAATATTCAAAAATATATATATTTGGAGGATTAAATGTATTTCTTTATACTATAAAAAATAACTACTCATCTCCTCACTCACTTGTTTCACCAATCCCTATATTTCATGCTTCATGAATTCCTCCTAGATAAAGTTTGTAAGGGGATGGATAAATTTCCATGTTCACTCCTACTGTCTCTTTATATGCCTAAATAGGGCCTTTCAAGACCCAAATTATTTCTAGCACATGTTTCATGGGATCACATGCTCTAGGGGAATTGATTTTAATTCTCTAACTACTCACAGCCTCGAGGTCACTAAGCAGCCACCCCCCTTTTCACTTAAACACTATGTCATCTTATAATATTGGTGGGGGTAGTGGGTTGTATTCTATATCCACCATTGTCATAGTTCTTTCAATCTCTATAGAATCATTACGGAATACACATGAGGGTAGTGAATTGATGGAAAGAAATGAATATGATGTGTCATTATCTTCTACTATTGCAATGACGTTAAGATATATATGTGGTGAATGATGGTTATTATCTATACCCCCATCCTTTTTTCAATAAGGATGATGTTATGCATAATCAAACCACAATTCATGAATAGGTAATTTATGTTGAAATAGTTAATCCATTACTAAAATCACATCAAATCCATCTAAAGATCCCATACTCAGGTTTATGTTCCCATAAACTTAAATTTATAAATTCATCTATAAAATAATTAGATGTTTTATTTTTTAAACAAAACATCATGGTGGTAAACATAGAAAAAAATCTAGGCAACTTTAAGTAGATAGAATAAATATCCCATATTTATAATTTTGAAGTGAAGGAATTAGTTATCATAATACACCTCATTGGTTGTCATTAAATATTATTTTTCCACTGGTTGTTGTAGTTTTTCATGCATATAATTCCATCGTCCTTGTATTAATAACACTGACTTGGGTAATGTCTAAATTTTTCACACATAAGGCATTATACTGTTAGTGAATCTTTTTTTTTGCATGATTTCAACTCCCAATATGATAATAGGCTTATCATACTACTACTGTCACGACCTGTCCCCCAGGGCCCGTGTCGTGACTACCCCAAGCTCGCCTTCTAAAGATCAGGGGTTGATGACTAGCAATGGAAATGTGTATCCCTAAAATGGGAAGGCATTGTCTTTAAACCTGTATAAACACACAATCCAAGAACACAACAGCATGCAACCACAAATTAAAACTACAGTAGTAAAGGTGTGTACTGAAAGTAAAGGGGTCAGAATACAAGCCCAACTGAAAGGTACAACTACATGTAAAAAATAGAAAATAGCTCCTGAAATCGTCCACCAAGGATCCACCTGAAAGGTAGGTATAGCTCGTCTCCACAGCTCTCCACATCATCCAATCTCCGCTATATATTGTCAGGTCCTAGCTTCCCCTAGTCTCATCCAAGCTACTTGTCATGTGCACAAGACACAGCAAGGTACAGGCGAAGCCCCTGCAGGGGTGAGTATAACAATGCCCAGTAGGGACCCCGAGACCCCGGAAGGTCTCTCAGAATTCCACAAAGGAAAACCAAAAAGCATGATCTCAATCACAAAGCACAAAGAACAAAGAAAAATACAAATCTCAAACTAGGTATAATTAAATCATATATGTACAACTGATTAGTCGAGAATCCATATCATGTTATTCTATCAAGATTCACTACAGCTGACCATATGGAGTCTGACCCACACAAGATCGATAGGTACTAACCCCCACTGACCCACATAGGATCTAACACACACAAGATTGGTATGCTCTGACCCACACAGGATCTCTAAGCACTATCCCATATAGGATCTGACCCACATAGGATCGGTATATGCTAACCCACATAGGATCGCTGAGCACTGACCCACACAGGATCGATAGGTGCTAACCCATAGAGGATCGCTCGGTATTAACCTCCATATGATCTATCTCCAACCTCTGCCTCACTGCCAGCCACTGGATTCCAGCTCATAGTATTCTTGGTTCTGGGAGAACACCTCCTCAAGCCATCATTCATATTTTAACCAGAAAAATGTCCCATGAATAAGTAACCCGATGATTCATCATGTCATAAGGGTTCCAACACAATAGATGGTGTGTCAACTGGACGCCAGGTCTGTAAGTTATTGTCATTTTAGGGCTGAGTTCCCGATTGGATTCAAAGTCAATCCCACCCATCCATGATCCAAATTTTTTCAAAACTCTCATGGAGTATCTCAAAAGGACCATCTCGCTCCAAGGATCTCAATGTCGTAGATGGATCCTCAAACGGACGTTCGGTTTGCAAGACATGACCTTTTATATGTTTATGGGCCCAAGAGGGGTCAGGATCTTGTCCGAGTCCGACCAGACCTGGGCCGGCCTGGTTGGGATGGGCTGTAGCAGGCTCGGCCTACTGGGCTACGGACCGGCCTAGCCCTCCTGCTAGGAACGGCCCGCCAGGCGGTCCATCATGCTGGCTGATGCGACCCATGTGGGTCGTGTGGCCTTCTACACCCGAAAGGCCCAAAGGGTCTGTTCGGCTCCCTGATTGTAGGCACCAAGTGGTGCCACCTCATCACCCACGGGACCCACAAGAGCGGGTCTCGGCCTTCTCCATTGATGCGGCTTCAAATCTGTGGCCCTTCAACGTGGCTTGTGATAGTGCGCTGCCTCCACCTCTGTGGTCGACCGAGGGTTAGATGCCTTCTGCAACCACTGCAGCTTGATGCCGCAGCTCCCCTCTACGGCACACGACGATGCACTGCAAACTGGGTTTGCAGTTGGACCTCTTTGTTATGAACTAGGTTATGATTTATTTAATACCCAATACACCCTTGTTGTGGTTATACCCCTTGGTACATCTATTCTAAAAACAGTATCCACTTTTAGTATCTTGAAAATTAATTTATTTATATGAAAACTAAATACTGAAAAATTTTCAAAATTTCAAGATGTTATAATTATATATATCCCTTATACTTTTTACAAGTATTTTCACTTATTTTCTCAAAATCTAATATCTAAAAAATCTAGACCTTTTTTATGATACCAACTATAAATACCCAATCCATAAACACACTTTATTTAATAATTTTTCACATACTTTCACAAAAATACAATCCAATGATCTATAGTTAAAGTGTCTTTAAAAGATTAGATACATAATTACATCATCTTAAACATAAAAACAACATCTATATTTAAAACTCCACATAGTGCTTATATGTCCCATAGATCTTCTAAAACTATATAGGATACTCGGGGGAACAAAAATAAGTAAAAGGATGATATATAAATCCCAATAAGGGAATAAACATGGAAATAAAACAGAACATGGGTGTCAAGAGGCATGACATGATATCATAAAGAGAATGAAAATAATCTTGAAAACATTTCATAAGAGAAGTGAAAGTATAATTTCATGGAATCATGGAATATATAGAAACATAATAAATCATGACATCATAAACATATGTCAAGGAAAATTTCCAAGACAATGTAATATAGGCCAACAACTAGCATAATCATGGTATGCTCTCACTAACCACCATCATAACATAGTGTTTGTGGGATAACTGCCTATGAACCATACATAGTGATCTCAGGATAATTTCATGTTCACCATACATGGGATATAATAAGATATTAACATTACAGAATGCATTGGAGGGTGATAATGGACCAACCCATTGAATATTATGCTAACCAGCATCACAACATGAAAAATAATATGTGTCTCGTAAATGGAAAAAGACCATACGTAAATCATAATCCTAATTAAACCCATGAGAATAAAGTGGGATTCACAATCTTTTCTTAAGGCATAACTGAAGTATATATCTGAAGGATTATAAATTGAATAAGGAATTAAATTATTTTGGACATTAATAATTTTACAAGAAACCCAGGTCTTGAACACGGTGTTCTGATATATAAAATTCATGGTAAAGGTCTGGTGAAGAAAGAATGAAAGTGAACCACTTGGGTGAAACTTTATAAAATAAGTAAAGGGAATTTTTAAATAATTAAAAATATCATATCATTTTATATAAAATTTAAATTTAACCAATATGGTTATCTATAAAATAATGAGTTTTTTTAGAATATATTTATGTTTTAAAACCATTTTATAGTGGTGATGCTTGACATTAGGTCAAGAATATGGAAGTTCCATTAAATAGAATTTACTTAAAATGAAAATTAAAAAGGTAATTAAAAACTTTATAACCCAAGAAATTAAAAAGGATATTAAACTAAGAATATATTAAAAGGACATTTATACAAAAATAGTAGAGGTATATGAGAATAATATGGAATAAAAATGAAGAAAAAGAAAGGTAATGTGTAATCAGAAAGTCATGAAGGAAGAATGGAAGATCCCTTTTATGTTTTAAAACAAATTTGTTCAAATCTCACATCATAAAAAAATAAGAAAAAATTCTTTTGAAAATAGGATGAGTTAAATATGATGTTAAAATAAGTTAAAATTTAATGAGGTTTCCAATTAAAAAGAAGAACATTTATGGGAAGGGAAATTATGGACAAGGAGGAGAAATTGGTGTTTAAATGGGTGTAATTATTCTTAACATAGTTACATTTTCAAAAAGGATTAAAACTCACTAGTAATTATATGAAATAAAATATTAAATTAAAGGGAAAAAATTATAACTCAATAAATTAAATTGAGTTATGAAAGACCCTTATATTTAAAGGAAGGCCTCAATCATAGCCCATAGTAAGGAAGAGCATGATTGGAAGTGAATTTTACAAGATGAAAAATAATTTATAATATTATAAGTCATGGAGGAATTATATGAACCATAAAAAATAAATTAGTGCATAAAATTAAAACATGTCTTAAGGAAGAAAAATTGAGAACAAAACCCTTACATATGTCCAAAAGAACTCTACAATTTTACTTAGATTCATGAATATTTAAATTACATTCATTAGATATATATCAAAGAAAATTATTTATATATATATATATATAATTTTATAAGGTATATATATTATATTTTGGAGCTTATTTTTAATGTATGTATAAGAATAAAAGAATTTTGAAAAGTTTAGTTGAGGGTATTACCATTCCCTTGGAAGTTATCCCTGAGGTAACTCCTTAAAGCTCTTTAGCGTAGAATTTTAGTGAGCCCAAATCTTTAAAGGAATAGGGAGGGTTTTTATTATATATTAAATAAGAGTTTTGGTTGATCCAAGGATTTTTAATTGGTGTTTCAAAAAGTTGTAGGTGGTCTCCTTTTATAAGTGAAAAATGGTACTTTTTTATAAACTCATTATTTCTCAATGACATCACTCTATTATTAAAAATAGACTTAAAAAATTACTAATAATGGTGTGGGGATATATATAAGGCTTTTCCTCCATCTAATATTCAATTTTATGTGAGTTTTTTACATGTTTTATCCACTTGTACAAGGTTTAAACCATTTTTACCTTAATTTACCCTTACCGTTGTAACTCCAATTTCACCCTTGTAAACTGATGTTAATGGAAAAAATTAAATATAAACTATTTAATAATTTTAAAATGATAATTTAAATATTTAAATCATTTTATAAAATAAAATTTCCATGATCTATAGAAATTAATTTTAGTATTATCGTATATAACATGTAAAAACCTATATTTAGAAAAGGTGTATTTTAAGGAAATGATTCATGTTTAGGATAAAATTATCAAATTTTATTGAATCTATTGATATTATAATTTTTATTAATATTTAATAAATATTAAAATAATTTTAAAATAATTTTAAAACCCAATTCAACCATGTGAAAATTTTATTATAATAAATAGATGAAAAATAATTTCGCTAAAACATTACATAAATTTTCTAAGATGATAATCATGGGTTTTATATATCAAAATAATATTTTAAAAAACAAAATTATTATTTATAAATTATATTTTTTATTTTTAAAAGGGTTTTAAAAAATTATATGTCATTTTTGTATAATAATGTCATAAAAGTGATAGTATTAGTGAAATCAGTATTTTTCACTATTCGTCTAAAAATATATTATTTTATAAAAATACCAAAAATTAATCTTATGTTAATATTTTCATGATATATTAGAAAAATTAATTTATATTTATATAATTTTCATCTTAAATTTCATAAACATTAATTTTAATTCAACATATAAAATATAGTGAAATTTATTTTTATAGGAAAATTACTTTTGGTTTATTAACTATTATTTTTTCTATAAGATACCAATTAATATAGTGTTAAATAATTATTAATTCAGTAAATATATATTTGTATTTTTTAATTATAATAAAATTAGTTTCTTGATATAAAAACCCAATATATAGAAAATAAATTTTTAAGCAGAAGGTGAAATGAGAAAAAATAACTTTTTGAAAAGTATAAAAATTATGATATATCTATAAAAATATTTTATATCTATATAAATATTTTACTAAATGTTTATATATTACTATATTTTACTTACATAACTAATTTGTATCTCCTTTTAATACCAAAGAATTAAATAACCATTGATTTCAGTTATTGGTGGTGGTTTAGCTAGCATTGATCTTGTGGAAATCTCCATGAGCTTAAACTTATCGTGTATATAGTTTCACTCAAATCATAATTTATTGATTTAGAATTGTACTTGGTCTTGGGAAAACCCTAGAGAATATACCTCTATTTTGATCTCAAAAAAATGTGCTTCATAAAGAATATGTTCTCTTATGGATTCCATTTAAACCTACTTTGTTGATTTTTTTCAATAGGGTTACTAGCTAATTTAATGTCTAATTTTTAATGGTCATATTCAATATCTAAAATATATCAAGGTTTTTTTCATTTTATTTTGGTATAGCATGTGAAAATAAACTTAATATATCATTTATTTAAGGAAAAATTATAACAAAATGTTGGGTCATTACAATTGTGAATAGTATAACACCCCAAGATCTCATAGTATGTTATCACTTCAAAATAATTCAATAACTTGCCCTACACACAACAACGAGTTTGAGCGTACCACGTCTTACCAAACTAACCATTAAAAAAGAGGTTATGAATACTATTAACTTCATTTTGAATTTTATATATATCCTATATAATTTTAACATTCATATTTTGTGTTTCTTATACATAATATAAGGTAAAATTCAATTTTTCAAATAAAATAAGTATTTTTTAAAAAATTCAATTTTACCAACTACTTAATGGAGAATACTTTTTAAAACAAATATTTGACACTTTTATATATTCAATTTAATGAAATTAAATTCTTCTTTAGAATCAGAATATAAAATTTAGTTTGGATAAATTTTTGGTACTTTTCTGATAACTTTCATATTTTGATGAATACTGAAAAGTACTAAATTTTAATTGAAAACAACTTTTTTAATAGAAATAATTTATAGTATAAAATTATACATTTGAATATTTTGTATGAATAATTAGATTATATTTTTATCATTTAATATAATTTAGGTCATTATAAGTAATTTCACCTTTAAATTTGACATAAACACATGTTAATCTTGCGATAGTTTTTACTTTTTTTAAAACCCGCTTTTGGGTTTCGACAACGGGAATTAATTTAAATTAATAAATGAAAATTTTATTTTTTTTAATTTGGTAAAATTGACTTAATTTTTTAATTCAGAATATAAAAATTTTCTTAAGGTAAATTTTTTCTATTTTTCTGAAAACTTTCAATTTTTGATGAATATTGAAAAACACTGCGTTATTATTTAAAAATTACTTTTTATTTAAATAATTATTTATTTTATTTAAATTTATTTTAAATAAAAATAGATATATAATACCTATATAAGTTCAATGTAATTAATTGGAGTCATTTTATAATAAAATTATATGTATAAAATGTTTTTGAACTTTTTAACGTTTTTTACCCAACTTCTAGAAGCATTTGCAAATTTGAAAAAAAAAACTTAATTTTACCGCTTCTGTGAGTTTAATTTCAAAAATTAGAGAGAAATGGTTAATATCATTAAGTAATATATGATTCAACAAGATGAAAATAATTTTTGGTGAATAGTAACTTTTGACTTTTATTTACCGTTGTTAAAAGTCCATAGGGTAATTAAAGGTAAAAATGATATTATAATTACCCTAACACATGTCCTAATTCTATTTTATAAGTGTAATTCGACCAAAAGCAACCTTAGGAATAAAATATGATCCTTACGTCCACTTGGATTACATTAGGACATTTATTATTATTTTATTTAAAGAAGAGTTAAAAGTGTTAAATTCAAAGTTTAATAACTAAACCATTTTTATTATAGGTTTATACATAAGATAAATTTGACTAAAAATATTCATTATAAATATAAAAATATTTCATACATCATGGTATTTTATTTATAATTTTTTGACATTAAATAATTAAATTTATTTATGACACAATGTTGATGCAATAATTACCTTATTAATGAAAGAATCAAATAACTAGTATTATAAATATTCAAATGAATATAATTTCGAATTTTTTATGACATACAAGAATTTTATAGGTTAATATGATATTTTAGGGTTGATTAAATGTATCTTGTTTGAAGTAATCAAGTTTTTATGACTTTCACAAAAACCAAATACCAAATAGTGTCAAAATTGACATAAATTAATTTTTAAAACAAATACTATATTATTGGTTGATATAATATTTCCAAAATATAAGGTTTATCAAAAGGGCTTAAATAATAATATATATGTCAATAATGAACCACTTTATTTTCTCTTGGAAGTATATAGTAATTTTATTAACCATATTGTGTAAGAATACAAGAAGACATGATAAAAGTTAAATTATTTAACTAAGAGTTAAATCTAAAATATAAGGTTAAAATGGTAACCTAAACATGTCTAAAACCTATTATTTGAGGGTATTTCGACCCATAATCACATTATACTAGAAATAAATCATTTTTTATCCATTATAAACTGAAAATTATTTTATTATAAAAAAATATTTCAATATTTTCCTAAAGTGACCCTCACATCTCTTATAAAAGGGAAATTCCCCTTCTCTCAAAATCACACCTCCAAAGCCATTTGGCTCAGCCAAACCCTGACCAAATATCCTCCCAACTTCCCTCACATAATCATATATTCATTAATTTGATGATAAATCCAACCTAAGGAGATATTTTGATCAACTCGAAAGGAAACACCTGAATAAGAGGTAATAATTTCACAACCCTCTTTTAAGTTCTTTTCTTCTTCCACTTCCTCTTTATTTGTTTTTTTTTATACCAAAATAATAAATCCAATACCTCCTACATATTGTGATTTTATTATAAATATGTTACAAACATATTCATTATTCTATCCATCCTATAAATGACAAAGTCACCATACGTGCGTACGTACGGCTTACCGTCTTCATGTCATGGTGTAGTTTATTATTCAGACACTTCATTATTTGGATGGGTATAATAATGAGTATAACTGATGTAAATAATAAATATAACATGTTAATTATTCTTTATATATGATATACCATCCAATTAAATATGATTTCACCATCAATATAATGATATTTTCGCTCGTGCGTACGTACGGATTTCCATCTCCCCGATGCGGTGAGATTCATTCCCACGTTCACCATTCAACGATGATTATAAAAATATATATTATTAATAAGTATGTAATATATGACATAATAATTATAATATATATATGTGTGTGTGTGTGTACTTATATATATCTTATTCACTTACTTCCGTTCAATATGATATGAAAACGGAAACAGCGTTTATGCGTACGTACGGCCTACCGTCTCCATAAACGGTGCCTTTAATTTCATATATCTATCTATTATAAATATTTATATTCTAAATATATTTGATATATAAATCAAGTTTTATATTCTGGAAGTATTTAATCATGATATAAATGATACGATCAGGAATAATAAGTTCAAACATGTATGATAAAGAAAGTGATTATTACCCAAAATGTAAATTTAACCTGGAAATCATTATTAAATGGGTAGTATAACATCATAAATGAATCATGTATGATATAATAAATATAAATATGGTTCTATTATAATTTAATAACATACTATGGTCATTATACAGGAGGTTAAATGTACCCTCAACCAAATGAAAGTGCAAGGTAAGGGTTAGTTCCTCAATCTCATTATTATTCAATATTGTTTATGGGTAAGTTTTTACTGGGACATATTTATTATCCATGTCCATGTTTCATAAAAGAGTTTTCAAAGGTATTTTTTTAAGGTAATTTTTTATTAAAATATAATTTTAAATTTTTTAAATATTTGTTCTTCTAAATCATTCTCATTAATGTCCGTGTTTTAAAATTGGTTTTTTTAAGGATTTATTTATATGGACATGAACGTTTTTAAAATGTAAATTCCATTCAAAAGATTTAAAGTATTATGGGACACTTTGATTCAAAAATGTCTTTAAATGTCTTCTTTTCTAAATTGTGTTACTTTTAAATGTTTTCTTGAAAAAGGGATATTTCTCTCAAAGAGTTTTATAAATCATTTTCATCCATATCAACATCCTTTGATGGATTTTAAACTTGTTTGAAGCTGATTTATTAGGATAAAAATATTCCATATTGTATTGAAGGTTTTGTGATATTTTTTACTATGGATGTGTTATATTTATACCATTCATAGTTTATGGTTAAAGTATTGACATTTTGTATGCTAATTCTAATACGGATGTTTATGTTATGTTTCAACCTTTTAATATGAGGAATGTATTGTACATAGTAAGTGATGGGTGGAGCCCGTTATATCTCCTTGATGCATCGGTAGGTATCATGAGAAAATTAAACATGGAATTGACTGAGGCCTTTCCTAATTTGATATATGGTTTTGGCCGAGGGATTAATCATTTTTAGACGTCTTGGTGAGGCCTTGAAAAATGCTTCAGAATGTCTGGCATTATACATTCCCTCATTATGAAAATAATATTTATGGTTCATGTGGTTATTTGACTAGTATAATACCCATGACTATGTTTTTTTATGGAATTATTTAATCAAATCATATTTTTGCCATAAATTGTTCATGTTTATTTTTTGTAAAGGAATTTGTTTTCAATTATTCACCATGCCTAGTGTCTATGTTACCTTTCTCTAAATTGTTTACCCTTACTGAGCATCTGAGCTCACCCCTTTCTTTTGTTTTATTTTCCCAGGATTTCTAAGAAGTGTATTATGATTAATATGTAGTGTTAATCTAAAAATTAATAATGGTGTTATCAAAGAAAAATATCTACTGTATATTATATTTAAAATTGTAATGTGAAGTTCATGTATGTAATCTATTCCCAAGACTGCTAAACTTATCGGTCTTTCGAGACTTGATTCCTTGTAATCATACCAATGTTATGTAATAATGCACCGACTCTGGGTAACTGGGGTCGGGGCATTACAAATGGAGTATCGGCCTTATATATTTTTTCACACCATTATTTTCCATTTTTATATCCTTTTTCCTTGAATAATGGATTGATATTATTGAAAAAAAATGATTTTTTACAAAAGTTCCCTTTTCTTCACTTATAAAAGGAGACTACCTCATCCTTATTCATTCACCCATTACAATGGTATAGCCTAACCCAAACTCTACCTTGGTCTCTCCTAAACACCCTAACCATTATTTTAAAGCCTATTTCTCACAAAAATACCTATATAAGGATCCTTAAGAATATTCCCATGGGGGAACTTCTAAGTGAAACGTAATACTCTCAACCCATCTATTTTAAGTTCTAGCCTTATTCTACAACCATAATTTCCCCTATATCCACGAACTTATGAAAACACGATAATTTTTACTATTTTGAAATCGTATTATTCTATCAGAATATTTTTTTAATACTTTCCTCCAAAATCATTGTGAAAATTTAAAACAACATCTTTCATGTGTGCGGACTACCACCTCCATGATTGACATGTTTTGTTTTCCATGACCACCAAACATGTATGGATTTAAAATTTTATTTATTATATAAAAATGATATTTTTCCACTATGAATATTCTATAATGATAATATATGTAAATATATAAGTAATAAAATAATAAATAGTTATAGTAACTTTAACCACCTTAAATGGACTTATCATGGTACTTTTCTTAATTTAAATCCTTTTAGGTTAACATTTGAAACTATATTAGTGTTTTATTAAGGTAATAATAAAGAAAATAAACCTAAAAAATTATGGATATCATGAATTCTTTTTACAAAACCTATGACCATGGTCAACAGACCAAAATTGTTATAAATAAATGAACCGAACATCCTCGAGTAACTAATGTAAGGAAAACCAATATTAAAAATAAGTTAAAAAATATAATATATAGACTGTATAAAATTAAATATATATAAATAATAATATTTTTAATATATAAAATAAACTAAATTTAATTATTCAACAAGTTTATTTTAAGGTAAAAGTACTTTCGGACATAAGGTAAGGGTTTTTGTCTTAATTTCACTTCATTGAGACATGTTTTAATATTATAAACCAATTTCTTATTTATGCGGTGTATATAAATCCTAAGAATTTATTTTGGAATAATACATGATTTAATTCATATGGATTATATAAACTTATGATTTTCAAACTTATAATTAATTTTGATTCAAAAATTACTTAAGCCGTAAGGGTTTCATCTCAAAATTTCATTCTTTGAGACACATTTTCTTTTATACACAAAATTTATTTTACATAGTGTGTGTACTGCCAATCAGATATTTAATATAATTTATTATATTTATTAATGGTATTTTAACTTCAAATTCAATCTATCACTCTTTTAATATGTTTTTATTATAATTATTCTTAAGCTATAAGGGTTCTATCTAAATCAGCCTTTATTGAGACACATTTTGATATTATGAAACCATATTCATTATTTTGGTTTATCTACTACCATTATGACTTAGAATATCATAAAATATTTATGAACTCTGAAAATTCACTTTCATTCATGTTTTTGCTTTTTGTGGGCTATGATTGATGTCTTTCTTAATATATAAAGGTTTTCATAACTTGATCTGATTTCTTGAGTTATAATATTTCTACTTGAATTTCATATTTAATTTTATATATTATACACTATTTATATATTTGGAGTTAAATTTTTATTCCAATTTTCTTTACAAGTGAGTTATAATACTTTTTTAAAATATAACTATGTTATGAAAAATTCATATGAGTTTAAACTACACTTTTCCCTCCCTGTCCATAACTTCTCTTCCCACAAATGTTCTCATTTTAAATTAGAAACCTAATTAAGTGTTATCTCATGTGAAAATCTTATTTACCTTATAATATTTTTAAAATAAAGTTTTATTATCTTATTTTATGATGTATTATTTCAATAATTTTATTTTACAACATAAAAAGGTATCCACCAGACCACCCTTGTTACCTTTTAGTTACACACTCACTTTTTTTATCCCTTATCCTTTATCTCCTTCTCAATTATATCATCCATATTATATATATGTGTGTGATTTTAAATATATACCTAGTTTACTTTCCCATTATTTTTTGGGGAAAGTATATTTCCTTTTTTGCTTTGAAATATCCCCTTTTAAGTGAACCTAATTTAAGGGAGCCTCCCTATGTCTAATTTAATGTAAAGTATCTCCCCATAAAATTTTGGTTTTTCTAATCATTTATAAAATATACAAAACATCATTATGTTATGAAAATCTTTTTGTAAAAAATTATGGTTTTTAAAAGAAAAAATATATATTTAAATAACCTTTTCTCATTTCATAAATCTTTACCTAAGTGGTATATTTTTATTCATACTACTAAATTTTTCTTATGAATTTTTTCTTCAATGTTACTCCATGTTCAAATACTTTTTTCAAGAATGAACCTCCAAAATTATTTATTTCTTTAGTTTAATTATAACCTATATGATTTATACTTTGGGTATGTCTTAAGACAAAATTTTGAAACCCACTTCCTTATTCTGGGTTATATTGTGTTTTTGATTTATGAATGGAATATTTTTCTCTTATGGAACACATATGAATATGAATATTATGATGTGACTGGTGGGTCTTCTAAATCCTTCTAACACATTAGGTAATGTTAATGTCTCATGAGATACCATGTATGGTGCATGGGCAGTTATCCTAAGCACATTATGTATGGTACACGAGCGATTAAACTAAGCACACTATGTTATGACAGAGGTTAGCCTAATAATACAGTTATTATAATTTTGGATATCCTATATTATGTTTTATTGGTAGCTAGCCTTGACATATGCTTATGATTTCATGATTTTTTAGGTTTCCACATTCTTATGATTCTAATATCTTATTCTTTAATTTCCTTATGCCATGTTTTCATGCTTATGATCATTCTATTTATGATATCATATTATTCCTATTGACTATAATTTTATACATTATTATCATGTTTATTCCTTTCGTAGATTTTCTAGCTCACCCATTTTTTAGAAGATCTATTTTATTTAGTATCACTATGTGGTGTTTTAAATAAATATGTTTTGTATGTTTAAGATGATATATTTAAGTATCTACTCTTCTAAATACACTATTCCTCTATATCCTTGGATTGTATTGTTGAGAAAGTATGTTATAAATCATGAATTAACATGAGTTTAAGGCTTGGGTATCTATATTTGGTATCATAGTAATGTCATTATATTTTTGGATATTATGATGAGATAACCTTAGTGACAACCCTAGGAAGAAGTATAAGGTATAATCTTAATCATGGGATAACATCCTAAAGTTTTGGTAATGAATAGATTATGTTGTTTTCCTTGTAATTACATCCCTCTATAGATACTGGAAAACGGATGTATGCTATAGAATAGTGGTACCTATTGGTATTAACCCCGAAGAGGGTGTATTGGGTATTAACCCAACCATGATCTGGTACACAACCAAGAGGCATAGCTATACTCCGGGATAGATACTCCCAGTCGATATTCTTTGGTCAAAAAAATCTCTTTTTGGACCATTATAGAGGATTTATTTCCAAATTACTTTACGGTTTTATGTTAAGAAGTATGAGAGAACATAACTTAATGTAACCATGTTAGAACCAAAAGAACTATATAGTTAACCAAGTATGACATAGTTTAAATGAATTTATTGTAGGTAGAAATGATGGAGTCATTAGAGAATACATATTAGTATTGAGATTTAATATTCATATACTTTAATTATTTTGGATATTATCATAATCATTTTAGTTTTAATATTTGGTTGAAACAATATCATGATGATAGAGATAATAATAGTATGTAATTGAAAACCACTATGTCTTATAACTGAAACCACGCATAAATGGTTGATAATCTTAATATATTATAATATAAAATGTGAGTTTTCTAGTCTTAAAAAAGGTTGTGCCATAATATAAATTAATCACCATTATTTTCATTATTGATTGATATTCATTGATGGTATTTTGGATGTTATGAGGGTTATGTGAACTGCATATGGATTTTTCTTCAGTATTTCTTCTCTAAAGGTTTTGAAACTCATATTAATTAGAATTGATAACCTTGATAGTGATTTTATTACAAGGTTATATTTTTTGGGATAACTATTTAAGAACACTTGATTGAGGTATATATAACTCTTAGGTTTAATATATTATTAATTTTTAGTTAATAAAGGGTTGATTTATTTTGAAACATTATGTTTGATAGTATTATTAACCTTGGTATTGATAATTAATTCATGGTATTTTTGGTGATTTTTATCTCATTTTTGGGATTATGATATATATATATATACTAGTGTATGAAATTATAAATTAGTGTTTGAATATAAGAGTTAATTTTTTAATGAATATATGATTTCATTATGATTTAATGACTTAGACATTAAAATGGTCAGGGTATATACATACTTGGGTACATGATTTCATGAATTATCAATGTTGTTTGAGGATTAATGAGTAACTTGGTATAGCCTAAGAAAGTAAGGTATGTTTCATATTAGAATTTATATCCCAAATGATTAATTTTTTAATAATACCCTCACCAAATTTTGTTAGTTAGGATTAATTAAAATTATGAGGATGAAATTTATTTAAGTGCAGAAGAATGAAACACCCCAGGTTTTAAGAGATATTATTAATATTGTTGTAGTTTTTGTTGTTGTTATTTTTGTTGTTGTTGTTGTTGTTATATGTCTATAATTTTAAATGATGTTTCTGTATTCTTTCAAAAGGACTGAAACATGATTAGAAAATTTTACCTAAAAGATATAAACCAAACTAAATACACTTTATTCATTCAGAAGTGTAATTTTACAACAAAATCTCATAAAACTAGGTATTTCACACCATGGGTTATTACTCATAATGGATAAAATATATCCATTAAAATTGAAAAAATCAATAAGGGATAATAGATAAAAAATAAAATCATTATAACTAGGAAATTCCTTGGATCATATTCAACTTTAATGATCACCAATATCCAAAAATAACCTATAATGAGGAATATCACCATGAAAGGATAAAGCATTAAAAAAATTATAATATGAATTTAAAATTATGCCTTGCAAAGTGATAGTGGAAGGAACAAATTATTTAGTAAGTATATATATATGAATGAAATATGGGTGTTAAAAATATGGTCTTTGAAAATGTGGTTGCTTGTCATATATCAAATAGGCATACTAAATTTTTGTGTTGTTAAAAATATAACTCACAATGAAATACAAATATTATATTAAAATAGTATAAGTATATATATTTACATGATACATATAAATATTATTAAAATATGATATTATATATATATAATTAAAATAAATATTTCAATATCAATGGAGTAGTAAAATTAAATTGTATAATATAAATAATTATTTAATTTTGTTTCTTAAGTATTTAGTATAAAAGTAATATTTATTTTAAATGAACTATTTTATTAAGTATTGTATGTTTTTACTTATAAATTAAATTATCACTTTGAAAATATTATTATATAATAACTAATATATCCACAACACTTAAATTATAAATCAATATGAAATAATATTAAGAACGCATAATGTTTTAAAACACAATTTTTCAATAAAATCAGTTTTATATATAATTATAATTTTTATTAAAAATATAAATATATAAATCATATAATTTTAATTTTATAAAATAAAATTAATTTATAAATAAATTTTTTCAAAATTATCTTAGGATGAATTTTTGAGTTTTTTCTAAAATAATCGATTTTTAAGTGAATAGTAAAAGAATATTAATTTTGTTAATACCGTCACTTTTATGTGACATATAATTTTTTGAAATATTTTTTATATAAAATATATATATATTATGAAACAAAATATATCATTTAAAATATATATTTTTCAATTTATAAAACACATGAATATCATTTTAGAAAATCATGTAATATTTTATGAAAACTATTTTTACGTGATATGTGAGCTAATGATAAAATTAATTTCTATATCTATTATAAATTTTATTTTATAAAATTATTTAAATATTTAAAATAATAATTCTAAAATTATTAAATAATTTAAATTTTAATTATTTCCATTAATATTAGTTTCCAAGGGTGAAAGTGGAGTTTCCACAATAAGGGTAAATTAGGGTAAAGGTGGTTGAACATGGTGAAAAAGGTTGAAACATATGAAAACAATGTTTTATATTAGAATTTTGAGGGATTATAGGATTTATATATATCCTAAAACCATTAATCTTCATTTTTGGATCCTTTGGGATTGATTAATGGAGTAATAATGTTGAGAAATAATGAGTTTTTACAAAAGTTCCCTTGTCTGCACTTTTAAAAGGAGAGAACCTACTCCCCATTTATCCATCCATTACAAAGATTTTGATTAAAAAATCTACCTTTTAATCTCCTTTTCACCCTCCCCACACCTTTGAATCCTTGTTCTCGTCAAAAGACCAAGCTAAGGAGCCTCAAAGAGTTATCCAGGGGAGAACTTCCATGGGAAAGGTAATACTCTCAACATGAATTTTATAAGTTTATCTCTTCTTATGCATACATCAAGTCCCATATATCCATGAAGGTATGATCTCAAAATAAATTTTTAAATTTTTAAATTTTATTATACTAATAAAATATCCATTTTATAATTTCTTCCAAAATCATTGAGAAAAACAAAAACATTGTCATCCATGTGTGCAGACTACTGCCTCCAGGAACGACATGTTTTTTTCCATGACCACATAAAATATATTAATTTGAATATTTATTTAGTATATAAAAATTATATTTTTTACACTATTAATATTTTATAAAGATAATATATTATAACTTGTAAGTAATAAAAATAATAAATGATTATAGTAACTTTAACTGCCATAAATGGACTTATCATGGTACCTTTCTTACTTTGGGTTCTTTTGGGGTAACATTTGAAACTATATATATATATTTACCTAATGGAATTATAAATTAAATAAACCTAAAAAATTATATATATCATTAATATATTTTAAAACACATATTACCATAAACAACAAACCTAAAGTGTTATGAAGAAATTTACTGAATAACTCTAAGTAACTGATGTAAGTGAAAAATATATTAAAAATAAGTAACAAAAGATAATATATAGATCTTATAAAATTAAATAAATATGGATAATATTGTTATTATTATATTTAATTAACTTAATTTAATTATTTTTTAAGTTAAGTGCAAGTGTGGAGCACTTTCGTATATGAAGTAAGAGTTTTCATCTCAATTTCTCTTCAATGATACATGTTTTAGTGTTATTCAAAGATTTCTTATTTATATGGTGTATATACTTACCATGAATTTATTTTATAATAATCCATTTTTTGATTCATTATATTTAGATAAATATATTATTTTCGAGCTTTTAATGACTTTTTAATCAAAAATTACTTAAGTTTTAAGGGTTTCATCTCAAAAATTCTTTATTTGAGACACATTTTATTTTAAGAAAATAATATATTTTAAATGGTTTATATATTGAAAATTTGATATTTAATATTATGTATTATATTTATTTATTTTATTTTAACTTCAAATTCAACATCACTCTCTTTCAATAGGTTTTTATTATAATTTTTCTTATGCCATAAGGATTCCATATCAATCATCCTTTATTGATTCATGATTTGATATTATGTATGAATATTCATTTTAATGTTGTATATACTTCCCTAATAAATTATAATATCAAAAAATATTTTTGAACTTCAAAATTTCACTTCCATTCATTGTCTTCCTTATTATGGGATATGATTTATGTATTCTATAAAACATAATGTTCTTTAATAACTCAATCTGATTTCTTGAGTTATAATGTTTCTCCTTGAATTTCATATTTTATTTAATATAGTATACCCTATTTCTACCATGGTAGGCTACTTTTTATTCAAAAAAATTTTCTGGTGAGTTATAATCCTTTTTTAAAATTAAACTATGTTAAAAATATTCTAATCTATTTATATTATGGTTTCACCTCCTTGTCCATAACTTCCCTTCGCATAAATTTTCTCCTTTTAAATTGGAAAACTCATTAATTTTTCTCATGTGAATATCTTATTTACCTTATACACTTTTCAAAATAAATATTTATTATCTTATTTTATAATGTGGGATTTCAACAATGGTGTTTTAAAACAAAAAAAATGGATCCTCGGAAGAACCCTCATTACCTTTTGGTTACACATTCTATTTCATTTTATCTTTTATATTTTATCTTATTATAAATTATATCATCCATACATATATATATATATATATATTATCTTTACATATATACCTAGTTTAATTTACCATCATTTGTTAGGGAAATAACATTTTTATGGTCCCTTTGAAATTTTCTCTTTTAAGTGAACCTGGTTTAAGGAAACTTCCCTATACCTAATTTCATGTCAAGTATCTCCCTATAAATTTTTTTCTTGTAATTAATATTTTATAATATCCATAATTATGTTTTTAAAACCATTTTTGGTAAACTTATAGTTTTTAAAAAGAAAAAAAATATGTCTTTAATGATCATTTTCTCATATCTAAAAGCTTCACCTAAGTGGAATGTTTTATTATTACTACTCTATTTTTATTTTGAATTTTTCTTTTAATGGAACTCCATGTTAAAATCCTTTTTTTAATGAACTTAAAAATTGATTTATTTCCTTATTTTCTTGAAAAAATATATTATTTATCCATCGGTTATGTCTTAAGACAAGATTTTGAAACCCACTTATTTATTTTTAATTATATCATTCTTGAGATTTATGAATGGATTATTTTTATCTTATAGAACACATATGCATTTGAATATTATTATTTTATTGTTGGGCTTATTATTTCCCTCAAATTAATTGATTAATGTTAATATCTCATGTGATACCATGTATGGTGTGTGGGTAGTTAGACTAAGTACATTATGTATAGTGCGCGGGTGTTTAGTCTAATAACACTATGTTATGATGGTGGTTATCCTAATCATATGATGATTATGATGTAAGTTAGCCTATGTTATGTTTTTTTGTTAACTTTGACATATGTTTATGGTGTCATGTTTTATGATGTTACTACATGATTATGATTCCATGATATTATCCTTTCATTTCCTTATGTCATGTTTTGATGATTATGATCATTCCCTTTTATGATATCATGTTATGATTCTTAACTCTTATGTTATGATTTATTTCCATATCTATTCCCTTACTATACTTTCTAGGTCATTCTTTTTCCTTATAGGTTTTCCCTTGGGTATCCTATGTAATTTTAGAAGATCTATGGGAGTTAGGATTACTATCTGGAGTTTTAAGTAAGTATGTTGTTTTTACATTTTATATGATATATTTATGTACTAAATCTTCTAAAGAAACTAGATCTCTAGATACATGGAGTATATTATTGGGAAAGTATCTTATAAATCATGAATTGTTGTGTGTTTAAACCTTGAATTGCTATATGACATACCCCATCTCATATCATTGGTCATCACCGAAATTATCCACCAGATAACCTGTAGAGCACCCCCAGCTCTATACTAGATATAGTGTGTCATTACAGAGGATATATATTACTACATTATTATACAGTTCCATGACTACGCACTGATCCTTCATACCATATATTAGTATCAATTTTGAAACATCTCATGTGTCATAGCCATGGTTTTACCATGGATAAGAAAGATAGAATAAAAACATCCTATATGGTTGGTATTGTGAGTTCCACTAATAAATAAACTATCCCTCCTATATCCAAATCTAATTTTTCATTGTATATAGTTTCTTACATGGAAGATCACTACTAATATTGGATCCATTATTAATTGGATGTATCATCCATGCATATAACTTTACAAAAATATAAGTCACAAAGAAATCACTCAATATTAATTCTTTGGATAATCTCTAACATAGCCTCCCCATTTGGGTCATACCTTGATCTATGAATTTATCCTATATGTTACCTCCAAGTCTGAGGTTCAATAATAAATCAAACACTACCTTAAAATTTGAGTGTCTGGTCACTCGATCTCAATTGGAAAAGGATAAAAATGTTAAATAAGGAACATGTTCTCCTCCTACTTTGAGATCCATGTCCTTATCATGGATCATTATAATAAAGGGACTTTCTCTCATGAATCTAGACATAGTTTTCAATAAAATGTCACTATGAATATTTTCCACCTTGGCAACCAAGGTCAATCCAAGAGGCACTACTACAATGAACTAAGAAGGTTAACCACTCAGCAAGATTACCTATCATTTCTTTGAGACTAATAGTGAATAATCTCACCTAGCACTCAATCAGAATTGGTGTCCCACCTAAATACAAGGGTTACCTTATACCCTAATAAAAACTAGTATCTAGTCACTCAATGAAAGACTCACCCAACCCAATGACTAACCCCAAATGTCATTATAACCAAAAATTCCTAGAATCAATATCATCCCAAAGGACATCTTATGGATTTTATGAACATGAACTATAAGGAAACATATTATGTATCTTAATCCAATAAAACCAACCTATCAACCTAGGGTAAGTTCTGCCCTATGGTTCTTATATTATTATGTAATATAATTCTATATGATATCACATAAAAGGTAGTCATAAATCAAAAGTCTCATAGAAAAATGCATTCTTTGTAAAATAGGGCATTTCCCTCATAAATTCAACCATCCCAAATCCTTTATCAAAAAATACCACTCCACTTTTCATTAAAATAAAATTAAAAACCTATTTCATAAATAATTTTAAAAGGAATAATAATGTATATTTTACTCACACAATTTTGTATATGAATCCCAGGAATGTATCCTTTAGAAATCACTTATTTCCCTTTTTAAAACCTCAATTTCAATTCAAGAATTTCAAATACCTATTCCTTTTAAAATTCCATTATAAAAACACTTACCATTTTGAAATCTCATTATACCAAATTTTAAATTATTTTACTTTAAAAACTATCTCATAATGAAACCCTTGCTATCAAGAAATCTATCAAATGGGTCACCAACATTTTCTCAGCCTAAGTTTCACCAATGAACCATTTATAAAGATATGTGGTCCATGTTTCCTATTATGTTTCCATGAGCCCATCCCATTTATAGAGAATAATAATACAATATTATACAATCATTATCAAAATAATAATAAACACATTATTATAAAATAATCCAAGTGCTCAATATATTAAATATGTAAAGGTTACCTACTTCAATTCACTAAACAATAACTACTCTGAGCTTTCACTAACTATAATCGACCCCAATGACCACTTATCTCATCAAGGTCTATCAAAAATTTATAATTAATTAAATTTTAATTAAAACCCCTATATTGAAATAATTGGTATAAAATAGACCAGGTGTAGATATGATATCAAAACCATGGGAGATAAAGTTTGGTCCACTTATGATGCCCACCTAAACCTACAAAACATAAAATTCCCAAATTCAAAACCTAAATATATGTTATATTTCCTCTAAAATTTGAAAAATCCTGAAATAAAATCATTAGGTGACATGCCTTAATCAAAATAACATGAAATAATGATAATCCACCATTCTCAAGCCTCCTCTATGCCCCACACATAAAATCCCCATAAAAGTAACCTGATTTCATGATGCATTGGTGAAATACTTACCTAAATACCTAGATAATCATTGTTAAATAATAATAAATAGATAAAGATAGACAATATAGGATAAAGGGGGATGTTTACCTAAAATCATTAGAGTGATCCACTCTTATATCACCTAGACCAGAGGAAAAAGGGGGTTAAGGAATATAGGGGAAAAAGATTCATCCTTCCCCTATGTGCCCATCCAAGAGAGGAACCCTTGAGTGGGGTTCCTAATATATAAGATATGAATCTCCTTTTCGCCAAAGAAATGGTTATGGTTCCTAATAGGTACTTGGTATCCTTACACTGATTACTAGGTTCCCCAATAGGTACCAAGTGAAATATTATCATCCACTCGATGACCAAATCAATAGGATAAATCCATTTGTTTCCCTACCATGTAACTAGTTTCCATTTATCGGTTACCCAGTAATTTATGTTATCCACAAATTTATACTTTTAATTAATAAATACCCAATAATATTTTCAGTATTTTACACCCTTATAGCATCTAATTTTACACTTAAAATGTATTCAAAACTTTCTCTCTTCAATCTGTCCTCAAAATTTCAAATTCACCATGTCACCAAATGTAAGATCCCAGATCTTTTTAAATGATTTTTATGTTAATTTTTTTCTTGGATCTATCCTTTGAGGCTAGATAATTGTTTCCCAAGTTTAGGTAGCATCTTGGGGGTGCCCGAGGGCTTGGGGTGCGATGAGAATAGAAATCAAGCCAAGCAGTGCAAGGCGCACAGTCTGCGCATGGTTAGGGGAAATTGTGTGAGAAAAATGTGAGATTCAGCCATCCTCAGATAGTATCCTTCAAACAGTCTATGCATGGTTAGGGAAAACCATGTGGGGTCCCTAGTAAACTATGCAGAATGACCTCTCATGAACAGTAGTGGTCACACGGTTTAAGCACTATTTGGAAAACTGTGCGGGTAAACCGTGCGGCCCAAAAAAGTTAGAAAATTTACAAAAATTCCACCTCGTGATTTTAAGACTTACCTAAGGTTTTTCCTCCTCCTTATACCTTGAAACCCTAGGAATAATCCAATGGGAACAAGAGATCCCAAGGATCGATCTCCTTTTATTTTTGACCATTTGGAGTGTCTTTGGAAGAAAATTAAAGATCAGAGTGAGTATAATCTTATCCTCATCTCTTTTCCAGTTTAGGTCTTGTATTTTTTGAGAACTCTATCCAAAGATCTCAACCCTTTCTTTTTCAGTGAGATCAAGTTTGAGTCTTTAAACATGTGTTGGATTGGGATCTAAGGACTTTATTGGGAGGGCGTTCATCAACGGATCTAAGGTGGGTGGTCTACAAGTTATATCCCATAGTTTTTTCCTATATTTATGCATGTGTGTTGTGGTTTTTCACTTCTCATGTTGTGTATTGGTTATCCTGTGTATGAATCGGTAAATTGGGTGTCTGAATGATTTCTTGAAATCCTCAAAATCTTTATGGGATGCGTGGAGGAGGACTTGACCATTTTTTGTCCACCCATGGGCTGTGCCAGAAACCTGGACCTAGAGTGTGGTGGGGTTAAGTAGAGGGATGCCAATTAATAATGCGGAACCCATGTATAATATGTTTTAATGGTTGATTGAGTCATAAATAGAATGATGAATAATATTCCTAGGATAATAAAGTAATAATACATTGTTGGAATGATATTAAAATGGGTAATTGGGTGAAAGAGATTATGGTGATTGTTTAATGAACTTGGTTAGAAATGTCTAAGGGTATTAGTGAATATTTAATGGTGAACTTGTAATGGGGTAATGGAATGGGAATGGGGAATTTGTTAATGAGATGTAACAATGGAATATATGGAATTGTGGAAAAGGTTAATACATGAGGATTAGGTGGTGGACCTAAATGATTGATTGTAATAAAGTGGTTGTGTTATGTGATATGAGAATTGTACTTAAAATAAATGAGTGGGTAAATGCTTGTGAAATGATAAATGAGCTAAATGTGTCAATGTATGGTCATTAATGAATTTGTCTAATGGAATAGAGGTTGTTGAATATACCTAATGGGTTAAGGTTTTGGAATGGGATTTTGGATAAATGGATATGAATTGTAATTTGAAAGTGTGTCAATGGTTTATGGCATAGTATTGTTTCCTATGTTGTTTGTTATGCATTGTGAATGATGATTTATAATGGAATTGGTTATGTTATGTTCTGTTATAGTATAGATGTATTTATTGATAAATAATCATGTGCACATGGCTTGGTAGAGTGGGTTATTGACTTGAGGTTCTACACTCACAGGTCGAGTTAGACTGAGGCTCTAAACTCCAACCCAAAATGCACGGGTTAGGGAAGGGGACAGAGGCTCTATTCCCCTAATGGTTGCATTCCACCTGGACTGAGGCTTCAAGGTGAGGTTAATGTATTGATGTCATTCCACTCGAAATGAGGCTTCGAGGTGAAAAAATGTGTTGATGTGATATGTGTATACCTAGTGAGTTAGGGACTTGACTTGTTTCCCCTATGCTTTGTGATTGATTGCCTTAGACCCTTGTGTAGAGGACAATTATTCCTAACCCATGGAACATGTGATAAATATGTCTTAAGTAATGATAATGGTATAAGAAATGGAATTGGGATAAATACTAGTAATGAATTTAAATAAACCTTGTTAACTTATGGAACCCACATTGTTTCTTATTTACTTACCATTTATATTGTACTTTCATGAACTATCTATTAGACTGGAAATTTTGTAGACATTTTTGGTGGTGGCCAACTGAGTTTTTTACTCACACACTGCTCAGGCAGTCATTGGGTACCCGAGCTGATCTCTTGGTTACAGGTCAGGATGAGGGCAAGGCCCTAATCTAGGATGTTGAGTAGGGATCAGGATATATATGGAGAAGGATCATGACTTAGAGTTGGTACCCTCTTGGAGTTTTGGCTATCTGTTTTATTTGGGTTTCTTTCACTTTTCACTACTAGTATTTCCTAACATGGTTATATTTGATTTGTGGTTGTACCCTGTCTGGGAAAAATTTGGTTATGCATGTTTATTGGTTGTTTCGTATTGTTTCCATTATTTTCATTGTGGTATATTACAGATTACTCTAGTGAATAGGTTATATTCTCCCCATGTGGCTTATTAGACCTTGGCCGCTAGTCGGGAACCTCTGGCGTACGAGGAGGCATGCTTGAGGTCATGTGACGACTCATCACGGAGCACTGGTTTAGTGGATCCTAGTTCAGGGACATTAAAAGGTGGAATCAAAGGAGTTCTTTTCTCTTTTTACTATTTGTGGATGGTATAAAGGAGATTAGGATGTTTTTGGACTTGGTAATTAGCTCATGCTTGGGAGTATCTAACCCATGTACGATGGAAAACCCAAGTCACCCTCGGTTGGAATCGTTGTTCTTGATATGTGTTGTTACAGATAGAAGATATTTCATCGTTGGGTGATGCACATGTTGTGTGACTTGACTAATTTATGATATTTCACTCATTGCAATAATAGAATGGGGATGTTCATTCATGCGTCATTTTATGAACCTAAGGATATAGGTGGCATACATCAGTGTAGGAAACCACAAAATATGGGTGTGTAGAGCATAGAGAGTGGAATGCATTTTACTTCCTTGATGAATCTAATGAAAATGATTCCTAATCATTTTAATGTAAGTGGGTGAATGAAAATAATGAAAGTGAATGGTTAAATAATATCATGTATAAAGAAATGTTATGACTGGGTTAACATTTTGGGTGGTGATAAATTGTAAGGGTTGATTCGGTGTCTAAAATAAATAAAAAATATTGCATAATGACAATAAAATTGATAATGAATTTTACCTAATAAAGGGTGTAAATGAGTTAAAATGATGATTTTAACATGTTGGGAAATAAAAAATGTGCATGATAGTAAATGGGCATGTTGTCAAAGAAAAATTGGTTTGAAGATGTATTGAAAGAAGACTTGTGATTAAGTAAATTTGCTACCCCCATGTTGACCATGACCCACGGTAGGTATGGTGGAGGGTAGTGCTCAAAGTGTGATGTTGACCATTTGGATAGAGTATAAAGAATGGTTTGTTCAAGGTTGATAGTGTGGGATTTTTCCATATGTGGTTAAACCTTTTTGGTCATTCTCTGAAGCGTTGGGTGAGCAATAAGTTTAAAATGAGAATGTTTGGGATAAAAGGTGGGTATCCTTTGTTTTTTCGGTTTGACCCTTTTATGTGTGGGTTGGTGAAGTGAGAGTGCCCTAATTGAGACTTTTTCCATGACCGTAAGGAGTATATGTTGGACCCTAATGATGGTGCCTAGGTCTTGGTGACCTTGTGAGTAGAGACCTTGCGATTTGTGTCTCGAATCCCATAGATGATGTTTTTTCATAGTTTCGATGAATGTGTACACCTTTGGTGTGGAACCTAGAGTAGATGGTTGTTTGGTATGCTAAGAATAGCATGCATCAGAATGGGAGTGAGAGTTCCATTCATGTGCATTTCTTTGTTCATGTAATGATAAGTATGGTTTGGAGAGAGTACCAATGGCTTCTTCTGGTTGTGACTCCAGTCTAGGGAGTTGGTATCGTCTAACCTTCAAGGTGACCCATGAGAGAGTTCGGACAGAGTATCTAGTGATTTTGGGTGGGTTTCATGCATGTGGATGTTTTGGGCCTTAGTGGTGGGACTTAGAGTGTTCCATGCTGCAGGTTTGGCCTTGAGGGCTAAGTGGGAAGGTTGATGGATGGTTGTGCCACTCTAATTGTGGCTACATGTTGATAACCTCATGAGATCAAGGGTGACCTTGTGGGAGGTTATCCCAGTGATGTAGGTACATCAGAATTTGAGCATGGAAGATTCTCTAGAGGTGGTATCAACACATACTGAGTACCTCTAAGTTTAGTAAATGGTGTAGTTGTGCCCAAGCTCTTTCGTAAGGGAACCCTAGTGTTTGTGATAGGATATATGGTTGTGTTAAGGGTTATATCATATGGATTCATAACTCACCTGTTTGGATGTTGATTAATGGAGTCTTGAAGTTGTTTTGAGAAGAAAAGACAAGGTTGGCTAGAGTGTGGTTACATACTTTTGCTCGATGGTGACACCTTGGTGAGGGTGGTCACACGGCAGAACTTGTTAGTAAGAATGGGTTGGTTGATGGATGAGATGTAGAGGCCACCTCGGGGATGATAAGAATGTCTAACCAATAAATATAGTTAGGCAAGTAAGTTGGCAGTGGGTTAAATGCAAGTTAAGGTTGTTTTGTGAGATCATTGGTTTGATTGGTGTGGCAGACTATTGTGATTCGGTTGTTATCCATCAAGGATGCATCAGAAGTACTCGAGCAGTGTGCTGGAAATGGTGCCACATGAGACATTGGTTTACGGTTGTCTGGTGATTTGGTTAGAGAGAGATGGTTAAACTTGGTTGGAAATCACACCTTTTTGGAGGGGTTAAGTTTTTATGTCATGCATCTGAAAGGGAGGCATGAAATCCTTGGCAAGTCATGGTGTCCCATAGTTTGACATCAGAAATGGATAAGTCGGTGGTGGTGTTCTTTGAAAACTTCTTAGTGTAACTTATCTAGTGATGACAATGCCCAATATCTTGATATCATCCTAGGTACATTTAGAAGCTCTGGCTCACGCCAAGAGACATGCAGGTGTTTGGTGGGATGAGGGACATCATGGAGTTTTTGCACATGGAAATGGTATATGTGGAACTCGAGGATGGAATGTGCACCCTCTATGGTCTTGGGTGAGGTCCCTAGGATGGACCAAATGTTGATAAATGTCATGGGTGTCATTCACATAAGCCGGTAGCAGGCACTAGGTGACGTTCGTTTTCTTATTTTGGGAAAAGATGGATGTCCATGTCTAAGTTTGGGGTTTATCTTGTCATAAAGAAAAATATGTGGTGGTTGAAATCCCTCTTGAGATTAGTGGTAATAGAACTCCTAAGGTGGGGAGTGATAGATCAGTCCAGGATGTGGAGAAGAGGACATCGAGTCGACGTAGTGGCACTGGTGTTCCAATGAGGAATTTGTGAGGTTCATGTCAGGTTCCTCAAAGAGGAATGTGGGACATAGATGTGATGACTAATGAGAAAAGATTTGGCTTGAGCTCAGGGTGGTTCCAATTGAAGCTTGTGAGGTCTATGCTGAGTTATTAGAGGGTGTGGTTGGATATGATAACAGGTTGTGGCAAGAGAAGTTGGGGTCCTATAACTTCAATTAATATTGGGGTTAGACTCGGGTAATTTTCACTTCTGTAGTTTTGGGACGTCATGAAGTTGAGTGAACCTTGGCCATGTGATGTGGTGACATGCCAAGGGTGAATCTGATGATGGTCTAGAGGATGGTAGTTCCGTGAGGATGGAATTATACTGGAATTCAAGAAATGACATCATGGGTGTGTGGGATGATAATGATAGGCTTAAACTCAATAAGAACTTTGGGAAGGTGAGAAAAGAGTACCATACCATCAGTGGAAGGTGGGTGTTCTGAGACAAGCTAGTCGGGTGCGGTCTGACCTGATATGGAAAACTTGAATGGGTGTGGTGAGAGTGACACACCTCCAGGTTCATGTTGTGGGGTAATGCTCCTAAGTATGCTTGGTCGCGGTGAGTTGGAACATGTTAGGTGATGGGAAATTTGGGTTTAGTACTTCTGGTACTTCATCGATGGAGGAGGTGCAAAGTAACTAGAAATGGTAGAGATAACCATACAAGATAAATGGTTTGTTGATGATGTGATCATAGTTTCAGGTTGGACGGACTCGAGTGGTCACCATTCGGGTAAGTTATCCCTGATAGTGAGACTTGGCACAAGTTTATTTGGTCGAGTACCTAAGAGTTTTAGGTGGTGTTTGGTTGTACAATTGTTGAGTGAAATTGTAAAGAAATGTGGTTGTAAGGATCGTGTATTTTCCCTCAGGTGATACCGAGTTTGGTCACCGTTAGAGTTGGGTGAACTGGAAAATGATTCCAAGTGATTTGGGTTATGAGCCGTATAGAGGAATGGTCTAATGAGGTTCTGATTGGTCCCCACATGACGATGTTATGTTATATGTTAAGTTCCATGTTTTGTGGGTTAGGTGTTGTCACTTAAGTTTCCACAGAAATTTCTCATGGTGATAATGGTTGAATTTGATGAATCCTTGAGAAGTTTTCATCTTCTGAAGTGGTTGTGGTGAGGAAGGATTGTTGGGAAAGTCGGTACCCTTGATTCGTGTTTGGTAGGAATTTTCATGTGCATCCAGAAACTTGGAAAGTGATAATGGATAAGTATGCCTTGTGGAATAATCCCTTGTTACGGAATTTAGTGATACCCAAAAAGAGCGGCTCGGGGACGAGTCATTATAAGGTGGGGAGGTTACAAGATCCTGGATCTTTTTAAAGAATTTTTTCAGTTAAGTGTTGGCTTGGATATCCCATTTGCGGTTAGATAAGTGTTTCCCAAGTTCAGGTGGGAGATCGGGGCTGCATGGGGGCTCAGGGTGCGATGAGAAGAGAAATCAAGCCAAGTAGTTCAAGGTGCATGGTCTGCACACAGCTAGGGGAAACCGTGCGAGAAAACCATTCAGACCAGCCATCCTTAGATAGTAGCATTCACACGATCGGTGCATGGTTATGGAAAACCATGTGGGGTCCCCAATAAACCCCATGGGATGGCCTATCACAAACAGTAGTTGTTTCACGGTTTGTGCATGTTTTGGAAAACCGGGCAAATAAACCGTGCAGCCCAAAAAAGTTGTAAAAATTACAAAAATGCCACCCCTATGATTTTAAGACCCAAATTGGGTTTTTCCTCCTTTTCCCTTGCAACCCTATGAATGAACAAAAGGGACCAAGATCTCTCAAGGATCGGTATCCTTTGATTCCTGACTATTTGGGGTGCCTTTGGAAGCAAATCGAAGATCTGGGTGAGTCTAATCTTCTCCTACTCTCTCTTTTTTGGTTGAGGCCTTGTCTTTTGTGCGATCTCCATCCCAAGATCACAACCCTTTCTTTTTTAGTGAGATCTAGGTTGAGGCTTCAAAGGTGTGTTGGATTAGGATCTAAGGACTTGATTAGGAGGGTGTTCATCAATGGATCCGAGGTAGGTGGTCTACAAGTTATATCCCATAGTTTTTCCCTAGATTTGTGCATGTGTGTTGGGGTTTTTCCCTTATCATGTTGTGCATTGGTTATCCTAGGTATGAATTGGTAAATTGGTTTTCTAAATTATTTCTTTAAACCCTCACGATCCCTATGGAATGAATGTAGGAGTACTTGACCATTTTATGGCCACCGATGGGGTGTGCTGGAAACTCGGACCAAGAGTGTAGTGGGGTTAAGTGGAGGGTTTCTGATTATTAATGAGGAACCCATGTAGAATATGTCTTAATGAATTATTAAGTCAAAAATGGAATGGTGAATAATATTACAAGGGAAATAAGGGCATAATACATCATTGGAATGATATGAAAATGGATAATTGGGTGAAAGAGATTATGTCGATTGTTTAATGAACGTGGTTAGAAATGCCTAAGGGAATTAGTGCATATTGAATGGTGAACATATAATGGGGTAATAGAATGGGAATGAGGAATATGTTAACGAGATGTAATAAGGGAATAGATGGAATTGTGGAAAAGTTTAATACATGAGGATTATGTGGTGAACCTAAATGATTTAATTCAATAAAGTGGTTGTGTTATGTGATATGAGAATTGTAATTGAAATGCATGAGTGGGTGAATGATTGTGAAATGATAAATGAGCTAAATGGGTCAATGTACGGTCATTGAATAATTTGGATGATGTAATAGAGATTGTTGGATACACCTAATGGGTTAAGGAACAATAATGGGATTTTGGATAAATGGATATGAATTGTAATTTGAAAGTGTGTCAATGGGTTATGGCATAGTATTGTTTCCCATGTTGTTTTCTATGAACTGTGAATGATGATTTTCAATGGCATTGGTTATGTTATGTTGTGTTATGGTATGGATGTAGCGATTGATAAATAATCATGTTCACATGGCTTGGTAGAGTGGGGTAATGACTTGAGGTTCTATACCCATGGATTGAGTTAGACTGAGGCTCTAAACTCCACCCCAAAATGCATGGGTTAGGGAAGGGGATAGAGGCTCTATTCCCCTAATGGTTGTATTCCACCCAGACTGAGGCTTCTAGGTGAAGTTAATTTATTGATCTCATTCCACTCGGACTGAGGCTTCAAGCTGAGGAAATGTGTTGATGTGATACGCATATCCCTAGTGAGTTAGGGACTTGACTTTTTTCCCCTCTGCTTTGTGATTTATTACCTTATACCCCTATGTAGAGGATAATTATGCCTAACCCATAGAACATGTGATCAATGTGTCTTATGTAATGATGATGGTATAAGAAATGGAATTGGGATAAATGCAAGTAATAAATTTAAATGAACCCTGTTAACTTATAGAACCCAAAATATTCCTTGTTTACATACCATTTATTTTGTACTTGGATGCATTATCTATTAGACTGGATATTTTGTAGACATCATTGGTGGTGGCCTACTGAGTTTTGTACTCACACCCTGCTCAGTTTGTTGTTGGGTACAAGAGAAAATCTCTTGGTTGTAGGTCAGGACGAGGGCAAGGGACCCACTTTAGGATGTTGAGTTGGGCTCAGGATGTACATGGAGAAGGATCTGAACTTAGAGTTAGGACCCTCTTGGAGTTTTGTCTATTTGTTTTATTTGGGGTTTCTTTCAATTTTCATTACTAGTCTTGCATGACATGGTTGTATTTGATTTTTGGGTGTGCCCTGTCTAGGAAACGTTTGGTTATGCAAGTTTATTGGTTGTTTCATATTGTTTCTGTTATTTTTATTATGATATGTTTTGTCTTACTCTGGTGAAGAGGTTATAGTCTCCCCATGTGGCTTATTAGACCCTCATCGCTAGTTGGAAACCTTTGGTGTATGGGGAGGCATGCTTGAGGTCATGTGTCGACTCGGAATAGAGCACTGGTTTAGTGGATTTCAGGTCGGGGATGTTACACAAAATCAAAGGGAGTCCAACCTTCCTTATTTTGTGCCTACATGTTAAGGTTTAGGTCATTACGGTATAGATACATTTCTCAAAAATGACACATTTTATATTTGACTATAAAGTGTTAAGGAATCATAATCATTAATACTTCTTCTTATAAAGCTTTCACTTAGTGATATCTAAAGTAAAATGTCATAAATACAGACCCATTTATAGGATCTCTACATGTTTTATGTATTATTAGATGTTTCTATCTATAAGAATGTATATTGTTCCTTTGACTTAAAGTCATTATCATTATTTATCATGATTTTTTTTACTTAGATGTAGGATTGAATCCGTAAAATTTATGTTCATGGAGAAGTAGCATGTGTCAGGTGTGTCATGAATATTATATCATTGAATAAATAATCAAGATTGAACTTTTTATACTCACCTGTTTTGATAATCCAAAATCTTGATTCTTTTATATGATAATAATGTTTCATTAATATTTATAGTTTCTATCAAGTGATAACTATGTATCTTTAATATCACTATTTTATCAATTAAGTTTACAGTGAAAAATTTCTATAAGTATAGAGGTTACCAATGGAAGGTTACCAATAGAGGTTACTGATAGTGGTTACCGCTGAGGAACATCGCCGCTGAGTTACCAATACAAGGCTACCGATGAAATCCATTGTACCAATGAAAGCTACTAATGAAAGCTATCATACCGATGAAAGCTACCGATGAAAGATATTGATGAAAGCTACTGATGAAAGATATTGTTGAAGGCTACCGCTGAAGGATACCACTGAAGGCTACCATTACCAGACTACCAATACCCACTCTTTTACTCCATACTTTTTCAATTTCCTACGATTATTTTAACAGTCATTTTTTGGTAAATTTAATGCTTCTAAGATTAATTAGTGGTGGTTGTAGACATATCAAGAGACCGTATCTCGAGACAGTACGAGGTACGAGGAAGAACACATGTGGTTTTCCTATTCCTATTTTCAGACCTCAAATATAAAATTGAATTCCAAGGAAGAGAAGAAAGATTGCACTAGAGAGATGGTCACTACAAGCTAGATCTGAAGAGAAAAAGAAGAACACCGGCACTCACACTGTGAACCCAAGAGCCTCAAGAATATCATTTTGGGAGAACAAATTCAAGTCTATCTTATGTGCTTCATAAAATCTCTTTCAACCCAAGAAACAGAAAACTTAGTACCTGATAGCTAGAACCTGGAGTTATGACACTCTGTTTTTGGAGACAACTTCCAGAAAAAGACTCAAAATACAAATTCTACACTCTAAGGAGTCAAGATCTTAACTCTAAAACACATAGATCATTCTAAACTCAATAATTATAACATTATATCTATTGTTTTATTTCTATTACATTTCTAAGAAGTGTGTGTTTTTCTATTACACACCCTGTCTCATGTGCTTGAACTGGAGGATACTAAAAATCCTCACATCAAACTTCTTACACTTTGTTTCCCAGGTGTAACTATGGAACTTATCGTGTGTGGTCTGGATTGTTTTTCTTTCATGAATAATTATGGTCAAGGGTGTGAACCCTAGACAGTTTGTGAAAACTATTATAAATCTTGATACAGGCTGTGTATCAAGTTTATTGTTAATATAAACTGCTTGGTTCCAGCTAATCACTACGTGTGGAGGATTAAGTCTCATCTTGAGACTAAACCTCTTGTTTAACTCTGATAGTTAGTTCTGGTTAGTTTGTGTATGTGTTTAATTCAATAAACCTATTTCAAAATTTGAATAAGTTTTTTACACTGATTCAACTTAGGACTAATCACCCTTTAAGAAACTTGTTGACCAACTAAACATCTATATCTTTACTGCCTTAATTAAATAAGAGGTTTCCAAATTATGGAATCTTTATCATAAAGTTTTTAACAGAAATTTTAAGTAAGAACTCAATTCTCCCCCTTCTTGAGTTTCCACTCTGAACAAAATTTGGTATCAGATGTGTAAATTTCTATTACTACCTTTTGAACTTTTGTGCAAGTTTTCAAATTCTTTTCAACTATGATTTTAGTTTTATCTCAAAGATCTTAAAATTTCTGCCAAATATAAATTTTCAGTTCTTTAAATTCTAATTAACTATGGATAAACGAGTTGAGGATGTAGCTACTAAAATTCCACCTTTCTTTAATGGTAATAACTATGCTCATTGTAAATTAAAAATAAAAATGCATCTAGAAAGCATGGGTCCTAAAATCTGGGACATAATTGAAGAACAACATTCATTGCCTGCTACTACTAGGGACGCATGGTCTAAGTTGACTAAAGCTACATATAACAATAACTATAAAGAAATGAATGCATTTTATTGTTCTCTAGGTGATGACTAATTCAGTAGAATATCTTCCTATAAAACTACTTATGAAATTTGGGATACTTTGGATGTTTCCAAAGAGGGAACAGCCAATGTTAAAGAAATGATATTAAATACTTATAATATTAAATATGATAATTTTAAAATGAAGCATAATGAACTTATATCTGAAATGTATCTTAGGTTTAATGAAATATTAAATACCATGAGTCTTCTTGGGAAACCAGTGGATATCAAGGATTAGATTATGAGGTTTCTTTGATGCCTACCTGATAGATAGAGAGGAACTCTTTTTTCTATCCAAGAATCTTGTGATATAAGCAAGCTACCAGTGAATGAACTAATTGGAAAACTTATGATATATGAAGAAGAGCTTAAGGTAAATCAAGAAGCATATGAAGAACCAAGAAAGAAACCTGTAGCATTCAAGACTACTACCTCAAAGAGAAAAGATATAGAAAAAGTTCAAGTTCCTATAGATAGTTCAACCAGTGAAGATTCAAATTCTGACAGTGATGATGAGATGGATCATCTTGCTAAGATATTCAAAAAGTTCTACCAAAAGAAGAAGTTCTTTATAAAGTAAAACTATAAAGGAAGGTATGATAGTAAAGGATAGTGGAAAAATGATAGAAAATGGAATGACAATACAAATGAGATAGTCTTTTATGAGTGAAAATGAAAAATCCATGTGAAGACCGATTGAACCAAGATAAAATTTAAGAACAAATATGAATATAAGGGAAAGGGATATAAAAATTCTATGAATGTTACTTGGAGTGCTTCAGAAGATATATCCAGTGGATTTGACACTTTTGATATTGAAAATAACAAATATGCAAACATGTGTTTCATGACAGAAACATCTGAGGTAATACCTAATTCTCCTATACATAATGCTTACAATTCTAGGAATGAAAGTGGATCAAATAATGATGAAGATATGAATAAGGATGAACTATTTTAATATTGTGGAATTCTTGAGGATGCCTTTAATGAACTCAAGGATAAATATAAATTATTGAAAAGGAAATATGCTTTAAATGCCAATTATAATTCTGATTTGGATATTGAAAAATAAAAAATTGCTCAGTTGTTAAAAGAAAATACCGAACTTAAATTATCAAACCATCAATTAAAAAGAGATCTTGAAAAGTTTACTATAGGTAGAGATACATTGACATAGTTTCTAGGGAAACAAATTGCTCCAAAATACACAACTGATTTAGAATATCAACCAGGACAGAGAAGGACTATTAATAACAAATTTGTTCCAAAACATGGATAGTTCACTGCTAGTTCAAGTTCTAGACCATCTTTTGAAAATCAATTTTATAAGGGACCTAAAAAAGTGTTCATGTATCGAAAAATATATTTTGATTATAGAAAACTTGTGAGACAAATATGGGTTCCCAAATTTTTACTTTCTAACCTTTCTAGACTCAAGAAAATATGGGTACCAAAGTTACCCTATACTTAAACTGTTTTGAAGGAAAATTGTCTAAAGAGCTCCTGTAAAAATATATGGTGTTTGGATAGTGGATGTTCAAGAAATATAATAGAGGATTATTCATGCTTCAAGAGCCTAATTAAATTTTATGGTGGACATGTTACATTTGGTGATAATTCTAAAGGGAAGATCTCCATATTAAGCCAAATTGGTAACCCTAATACTATATTAATTTCAAAAGTACTTTTTTTATGGGTTAAAACACAATCTACTGAGTATCTCTCAGTTGTGTGATCATGGTTTTATGTTAAGTTTGAAAATGATGCATGCAATATTTATAATTATAAGAATGATTTAATATTCACATCTCGTAGAAGTGAAAATGTATATGTTGTTGATTTAAACTCTCTAGTTAAGCAAAATGTTTCTTGTTTAAATGCATTTCATAAGGAATATTGGTTATGGCAAAAAATATTAGGACACTGAAATGTGCACTCACTTCGAAAATTGACTAGGAAAGGATTATTTAGAGACTTACATAAATTGGAATTCCCACTTATCAAAGTTTGTAATCCTTGTCAAAAGGGAAAATAACACAAAGTTTCTTTCAAACCAAAGAAAGAAGTTTCCACTTCTCAATGGATTGAGTTGGTTTATATGGATTTGTTTGGACCATCTAGAGTTTCAAGTTTAAATGGGAAGCACTATGTTTATGTTCTTGTAGATGATTTTTCTAGATACACCTGGGTATACTTTCTAGCTCACAAAAGTGAAGCATGTTCTTACTTCATTAAATATTCCTAGTCTATAGAAAAACTTAGTGGACTTAGAATTAGGACTTTGAGAAGTGATCATTGTCGTGAGTTTGAAAATCAGGAGTTTGGATATTCTTGCTCACATAATGTCTATAATCATTGTTTTTCTACTCCTATAACACCTCAAAAATGGAGTTGTAGAAAGATGAAATAGGACACTTAAAAATATTTCCCAAACTATGCTAAATAAGTATAACTTGCCTATCTATTTTTGGGATGAGGCTGTTAATACATATTGTTACATCATCAATAGAGTCTTAATTAGACCCATTCTTAAGAAAATCCATTATTAGCTATGGAATAATAGGAAGCCTAAGGTTAATTACTTTAGAGTTTTTGGTTTCAAAGTCTTTACACTACTGGAAATTATTTCTATAGCCACGGTTTGAAACCATGGCTATAGGTCCTCAAACTGTGGCTATAGGTAATAGCCATGGTTTGAGGAACTGTGGCTAAGTTTGGTGTGGCTATAGGCCTAGAACTATAGCCACGGTTCCAAACTGTGGCTCTAGATCTATAGCCACGGTTTGAACCGTGGCTATAGGCATACAGCCATGGTTCCAACCGTGGTAATTTCACTATAGCCACGGTTCTAAACCGTGGCTATACAAGAGGATAGGCACACTTTATTTCCATGGTTTAAAACCATGGAATTAAACTTATATCCACAGTCAAAAACCATGGAAACTAAACAATAGCCACAGTTTAAAACCGTGTCTATAGGGTCTGAAAATCCATAAAAAAATACCCCCCAACCCCACTACACATCCCCCCCCCCAACCCCTTGTATCCCCCCACCCCCTGTAAAGCCCCCCTAAACTCCCCCCCCCCCACTCCCCTTGTAGTAGACAACCCCCCCCCCTGCATCCCCCCTCCCCATGCAAAGCCCCCCTGGACAGCCCCCTCCCCCTGTAAATCCCTTCCTGGACAGCCCACCCCCCCCCCAAAAAAATAGCCCCCACCCTCTCCCCTGCACAGCCCACCCCCATGCATCCCCCTCCCCCTGCAAATCCTCCCCTAAATAGAACCCCTCCCCCTGCAAAGCCTCCCCTGGACAGCCCTCCCCCTGCAAGGCCTCCCCTGGACAGCCCCCTCTCCTCCCCCTGCAAATCCCCCTCTGGACAGCCCCCCCCCCCCAATTTAATAATAGTTTAATCATATTATGACAAAAAGGGAGATTGATGAGTGGTTGTACAAAGTTCAAGTCATAATGATATTTAAGTTACAGTGGAGCTGAATAGAACTATGGTTCCCAAAAATTGTTATGTACTGATTGATGTTGAATGAAGAGATATATGATGTCATTACAACAATAAATATGTGTAGTTAAGAAGTTATTCTAAATAGAATGAAGAAATCATCTAATGTGGTAGCCCACCCCCCCCCCCATTGGTATGATATCAATACAATGTTTCTTATCCTTTTAATCAATCTTTTTGTTAGGGTGAGACCTAACAAATTGGTGCCCTCGTTAAGATAATCTGTCCATTACAAACTCAATGAGGTAGAACTATTTGGAAAGCTGGGTGTTCGTTGGACATTCCAAATAAATTGATGCATGCTAGGGAGAACTGAATGTCGAGATCCATTTGGTTGAGTGTTACGATCACAAAAGGGAGATGATATGTGCGATACAATTGCCACTTGAAAAAATGTGAATACAGTACAAGAAATTCTCTCTTTCTTGTACCTACATTTTGCTATGTGGGAACTGGAGCACAGACTCACCTGGAGGCACCATCAGTTGGGGAGGACGTGATCATCCTCCTCCAATGAGTGCTACATGAGATGATGGAATTATGGAAGGAATTTCATCTAGAACATCCAAAAGAAGACATTGAATTTCCATCACAACAGGATGATCCGGTTCAGACGACATGTGCAAAGGATGAGGATAATCTGGTTCGGACGACATGTGAAGAGGATGAGGAAAAAGAAGAATTACCGAACAAATATTATGTGATACATGTACAATAAAATATTCCAGACAATTCCAAACCAATTTTTTCAGTTGAATTGAGTCTTTGTACCACCTTCTATGCACGTTTTGTGGAAATATGGATGAGAGGCAGTGCTGAGAGGAGATATATTTTAGGAATGAGGAAATATGAAAAATTATAGAGCTATCCATTCAATGTTGCTATAAGGAGGAGTAACCAGAATCCTTTCTAGAATGGCTTGAAAAGCCTCCCATTTCAAATGTTGTGAGGATAAAAGTTATGCAAGATGCGCAGAGAAGGTGGGGAACAGAGGTGAACAACTCACTTTCTACTCTGTGTAAAAGACAATCAACTGAATACCTCTTATTTGAGATGAGAAGAATATAGAAAGTAGAAAGTCAATTTATATCAGGAATCTCATCTTCCAATATTTGAACTTTATTTTCTGAAGGAATTATTTTGTACTGGTGGAGATTTTGTTAGTGTGATAGCTATGAAAACATGGGAGTTGGGTATAGTTTTGTTGAAACATAAAATTTTTCTACTGAAGAAAGGCCCTTGGAAAGAGGATTCAGAAGCACAATAATGATTTCCTATGGAAGTGGAGATTGTTGAGTGTGGAAACAATAAAGAAAAATAAATCAGTATATCCAAGATGTGTGGATTAATAGAAAGTTCAATATTCATCACATGAAATAGAAATCTCTAGTAAATAATGACTTCAATTTTCTGAACAAAAAATTGATTTGGACACCGGTTGGAGAAGTCTTGGACAACATATTAATGATATTTGTGTCCTGAGCTATCAACTGTTTAAAGATTTTAATTTTAAAAATAGCAGCAAGGGGTACATTATGGACTGTTCAACAGCTTATGGACTAGACATGCTTCAACTACTAATTAGTTGTCCTTCACTTGGTTCGAAGTAAGAACTAGTTATGTGCTACCTCATGTTTACATTTTTTGAGTGTGTCTTCCATATAAAGACTATAAAAATTTGTGTATAAACTTTAAGTTTGGATGAACTAAGGGTTGTTACATAAGACTTCATTCCTTCTAACAGGCCTCGAGATGGTGGCTTTGGGCCAGTTTATAAGGGAATTTTGGCATAGGATTCATTTACTAAAATTTTTAGTTGGTAGAGGAGTAGAAAATTTTGGTTTGTCCACAAGGAACCATCTGAAATCTGTGAGAGTATCCACATTCATGAAGGTGAATCAAGAGATTTTTGTGTCAAAGTGGAGAATATTGGTTTCATTTCTTGTGTGGCTAACAACATTCACTCTTTGTTGACTTCCCAAATTTGATGTTGTCTTCAAGGTGTGTTGTCTTCAAAGGGGAAGGGGGATTTCCATTCAAATAGAGGCACCATCTGATTTGGCTGGTTTATAGTGCTCAAGAGGCTGAGCCATGACTTTGTGCAGCAGCTTAGTTTTATGGGAGGAAATTTCCCTAAGCCACAGAATATTTTAACTATTTTTTTCTGGATGTGTTAAAGTTCAAAAAGAAATGGGGCATGCGTGACTGCGGTGTGACCACGGCGTGACTGCGGCGTGACCGCGGTGTGAATGCGGTGTGACCGCGGAGTGACCCCGGCGTGACCGCGGAGTGTTGGCCCTGTCCAGCGACATCTGCGGGGAAGCATCTTCCAGTCAAGAGTGAAGGGAGCAGGAGGAGGCGGGGAAACATTCCAGTCGTCACCCCGCTGGCAGAAATTATGATTAGTCATTCTCAACATTGATCATAAGACTAATGGAATATTATCATTGTGAACTTCCATGGGGTGTCGTCCTCGAGCAGGCCCAAATCACGTTGTGACCGCGGCATAACCACGGTGTGACTGCGGCATGACCGCAGCGTCTTGGCTCAGTCCAGTGACATCCGCAGGGCAGCATCTTCTGTCCAGGAGAGAAGGGAGTGAGAGGAGGTGGGGCAACATTCCGGTCGTCACCCCACCGGCAGAAATTGTGATTAGACAGTCTCAACATTGATCACAAGACTCATGGAATACTATCATTGCAAACTTCCATAGGGTGTCATCCTGGAGCAGGGCCAAATCACGGCATGACCGCGGAGTGACCGCGGCATGACCGCGGCGTGATCGCGGCATGACTGCGGTGTGACCGCAGCATGACCACGGCATGACCGCAGCGTGACCGCGGCGTGACCGCCGCGTGACCGCAGCGTGACTGTGGCGTGACTGTGGCGTGACCTCGGCATGACCGCGGCGTGTTGGCCCGGTCCAGCGACATCCGCGGGGTAGCATATTCTAGCCAGGAGCGGAGGGAGTGGGAGGAGGTAGGGAAAATAAACTCTAGATGTTTCTTAGATAGGTCAAGATCTACAAACAAAAAATAATGAATGAGATGTTTCCCTTTAAGCATCTTCTGATTGACCTAAAATATTTCCAAGAATGTTACTGCAAATAGTAAGAAAAGAAGGATTTTAAAAAGGAAGATGCAATCTGATAATCTAAATCCATTGTGATGAAAACCGTCATTCTCTCCCAGAGTGAACAATTAGGTTCCACTGGTAGAGGAAACATGGTTAATAGTTGAAAGAACATGAATATTTGGACAAAGACAAATCCAAATCCACCACTTCATGCAACCTGAGAAAGAATCGATGAGAACTTTGTTCAGTACACCTATGGAGGATCAATTCTTCTATTAGGAAAGTAAAGAATTATCAAATTTGATGGAATAATGTTCGAATTTCGGAAAACATTTTCAAAATACTGAAACATTCTGGTTAACCTGAATACTAGTGATTGATCTTGAAAGAAGTGATTTCAAAATTGAGGCATCTCAAACCCCAGAAAAAAGATGTAGAAGAATAAGGTAAATGAGACTTCAAGGTACCTAATAATAGATAAGGTGAAGGATGGGAAACTATAAAGGGAAGGAGAAGGCCCGAAGGAAGCTCCAAACCCCTAAAACCTCAAGTCACCTGTGATGCTTAGTAATGTTTCTCATGGATGAGAAATCATATAGTGGATAGTTTGTAATGTCTATGGATTTCTTTTTTGGGTTCTTAAAATTTAATTTTGGTGATTCCTAATTGAAATTATTAAGTTTTAATTGAAATTTTATGTTTCGGGTGGATGGATTTAGTAAAGGGGGGAAGAAGTATGTGGTGTTCCTAAAAATCAGTAGATGGGGCCACTATTTAGCTATTATAAAGCACCATGAACATATTAATAGTGATAGTGGGGGAGGGTTGGATATAGACTAACTACTGGATGGTTGATGGTTGGAACCAAAAATTTTGTGGCCATTGGTCGGTTGGTGGTTTTCTACTGGGTAATCAGTGCCTTCCTTGACCTTGTTTTTCATAAGGGAAATTTATGTCATTTTTATCATGGATTTTGGAGGTGGAGTGGAATGGAATTGAAGTATCTTTTCCACTTTTTTTCAAATAGGATGATGTGGATGGCTGAGAGGGTGCTTTCTCAGAAGATTTAAAGAAATGAATGCTAATATGTGATGACTAGATGATTGGATGACCCCTGATATACCTAATTCGGTGAGGTTTGGAGATCTAGCAATGTGTAGGAATACCTAGAGGAATTAATACCCCATGGGATCAGGAAAATCACAAGTTAGATAATATGTAATCTGACATTACTGGTAATGTGGGACCCCTGGGCTGTGGAACTGGGCTTTTGGTTGGATTTAAATATCACATGACATGTGACATGGTCACACAACATGGGACCCATCTTAAAAGTCTAATGGCACTTAAAGAGTGTCTTGGTTCAAACAACTGTTTTAATAAAAAGAGGGAAACCCCCTACAGGGATATAAAAAGGTTCAAGTATGATGTGTGCTTTATGACTAACAACAACATCAAGTATAAGGAAAACATCAATGCAATAATGTTAAGCAAGGTATACCACTGTGAGTTTTTGCAGACAGCGCACCTCCGTTAGAGGGGTTTTATTAAAAAACCATGACTTATTTATCAAACGAAACAATTATCTTAACTAACACTTATTCAAGAATTTTAATTTAATATAAAAATGAATAATTAATAAGGAAACTAAATGCAATTTAAAACATTCTTGAATTAAATAGGCTAAGAGAGGGACCCTACCTCAACCTCAAGGTGCGTTTTCTTTTGATGACGAAAACTCAAATATTCCTTTTTTCTGCTTGCATGCATATGAAACTTCACATATATATAAGGACACATAGCCCCTATGTACATATTTTCATGGCCAAATACTCACAAGGGGGTCCTTAGATATATATTTAAACTTGCATATACCCCTTTACACTTACACATGTATGCATTTTTCATATCCATATATAAGCACACCTAGACCCAATATATATATTCATACTACCATGAGTGAATATATATAAAGGGGGAACTTATATATGTATATTCCTACCTATGAATACACATGTAATCCTTCGTCAATGGTGACTCGAATCCACCTCAACGAAATCCAAAATGCATTGCAAAAATATAAGGAACCCAAAAATCAAAAATGTCCGAATTAAAATTGGGCAAAAGAATAAAAACAGAATAAACCATACCCAAATATGATGTTGAACTCACTGTAATCAATGTTGGTGGATAGAATCGACCTCATCATAAGAAACCACCTATAAGAAAATAGTGGGAAAAATGAGATATAATGACTTCTTATATATATATGTGATCTGTGTGTCAATTGTACATGATAAATGATACATAAATCTATAACCAACAATGAAAAAATAATATTTCTGGCTGTGAACCTCAGTTCAAGCCATGAAATTCCCAAGGGTAGGGATTCATGGTTTGAAACCCCGGGTCACACCGTGAATCATGCCTGGGTGGATTTATTTTAATAGGTTAAATTCTGTCTTTTTCTGGGTCAAGTGTTTCACAATAATGTTACTAGAGAAAGTATCAAGTTTTCAAAGCCAGTTGTTTGTGTTTGATGAAATGAAAACAAAGATTTTCTTTAAGTTTTAGATTTTTATGAGAATGCGCGGTTGATGTTTTCTCAAAATGAGGACACTGTCATCTCTAAAGTGAAGGAAATTTCATTTTCTACTATTGAGTTGGCTGAAACTTTCTACTAGTCCACGTTGAAGGCTTAGGGAAATCATGTAAAACAGGTGAAAATGTCATTATAAAGAGCCACAACCAATTTGAATAGAATATAAACATTATATAATAATGAAAACAAGTTTTTAAAATACTCGAGAAATTATAGAATTCAAATTAAAGGGTTATGCAAAGGAAACTTACCTCAACCTCAAGGCGCTGCTTTTAACGACAACTCGAATCTTCCTTTTTTTCCGCTTACACGCATATGAAACTTCACATATATATAAGGACACCTAGCCCCTATGTACATATTTGCATGGCCAAATATGCACAAGGGGATCCTTAGATATATGTTTATACTTGCATACACCCCTTTACACTTACACATGTATGCATTTTTCATATCTATATATAAGCACACCTAGCCCCAATATATATATTCATACTTCCATGAGTGAATATATATAAAGGGGGGACTTATATATTTATATGCCTACCTATGCATACAAATATAATCCTTCTTCAATGGCAACTAGAATCCACCTCAACGAGATCCAGAAAGCACTACAAAAATATAAAGAACCCAAAAATCAAAAAAGCCCTAATTAAAATTTTTCCAAAGAATAAAAACGAAATAAATCTTACCCAAATCCAATGTTGAACTCACTGTCATCGATGGTGGTGGATAGAACCAGCCACATCATAAGAAACCACCTACAAGAAAATAGTGGGAAAAGAAATGAGATATAACAACTTCTTATATATATGTGATCAGTGATGATAAATGATACATGAATCCATTACCATTATAGATTCTATAATTCCTTTCTATTATTACCACAATATAATCATTTAGTCACTCCCATTGGACTGATAATTTATGGTGGTCATGTCAACACAAAACAGCTACAAACACACATTGTTAATCATAATATCAATAATCATTACATAAGTACATGCATAAACAATAGAAATAACACATACATGAAGCATACCCCACCCCCCATCTGAATTAGAAGCATTTATTGAGTAGAACACAAAACTCATGAAGGAGAAGTGGCTTCTAATGAAATTATTTGAAAAGATGATCGAAGGAAAGGAGTATATCAAGTGGGAAGCTACTTAAATTAATGAAATAAAAAAATTCAAATTGAATGTGATTGATGAGGATAAGATAGTGAGTAACCTTGAAGAGAAACTTTCTTTGAGAGAATAAGTACTAAGAAAGGCACAATCAAAGTATCTTGAAGTTTAGAATGATTTTAAGAAGATAAAAGAAACAAGGCAGTTAAGGTTTCTAGTGAAAAGAAGGGTCCAAAAAGGCAGGTCAATTTATCTCCTAATAAATCTCAAAATAAACATGTTGCCTCTAATAATGAATCTACTAAAACCAAATCTGGACCAGTTTGGACTAGAAAGACTAATGGGAAACCCTTTTTACATTAAAAGAAGAGAACGATGTCTCGAGAAGATTAGTTTTGTATAAGTGAATACATACATGGTTTGTGGTATGAAATCAACAACAATATTGTGAAACAAGTAATATGGATGGATATAGTACCAACAATTGCTTAATCAGGTTACTGGTATAAGAAAAATCCCTAGAGAAGATAAATATTACATTATTTGATGCATGTGCCTTGAAGGTTTATAAAAATAAGAACATCTCACATAAATAAGTTGAAAGTGAAGAACTCCATGCTCCAAAAAGAAAAAAAAGAAAATCTTGAATAAAAATGTGCAAGCATTAAGAAAGGGGGAACTTGGTTGAGAAAACATTCTCAACCTTGTTGTTCACACTAAGGAACAAATAGTAACACCTTATTCTATTTCATATTGTATTTATGTGCTAACCATCAATGGAAATGAAGGTGAAACTAGATCTCAAAGAGAACTCAAGAAATTGTACAAGCTATAAAATCTAAAATGTTACTTCAAGTAATCCATTTTAGTGAATTCTCAATATGGTATATCTTAAAATCTATCTATAGAAGAGATCCACATTGATAAATATAATTTACAGTTTCTCCTTATGGGGGAGAAAGGTGCATAAAACCTTGAAAAGCTACCATAACCTATTAAAATCATGTAAATCAGAATTCTAGATGGTGATCTAAAAAGTTTCATTGAAATGGTATAGATTCATATTCTCTCATTCTTGAGTGAGAAAATCAAATCTTAACATTAAGTGGGAGATGTTGATTTTAATCATTGACATGAATGAGGAAGTTTAAAGAAGCCTTGAGACCGAGGTTACCTAACTCGGAGCTCTTTGTCTTGAGAATCCACGAGCATTCAGGGAATGAACCCCTCATTCACATAATGAGTTGCTACAGTAGCAATGTTGTATCTCTTTCAAAGATCCAAAATTCCCAAAAGATGCAAATGATCAACCAGATGATAAAAAACATAAACAAAAAGATTTTCCATACCTGAAAAAAACCTAATATGTTCCATAACACAAGTGAACGAACCATTATACTGCATCCCACATTCTTCAAACTAGCATCACACTATCTCATCATCTCAAATTTCTTCCCTCTTTGGAGTAGATCATAAATACTATCCAAGATGTCACTATATCACAAAAATAATCTTCTTCCACAAACAAATTCTTAAACTAATTATAAAGAAACACTTCAAACTTGGTCTCTATTTTTATTCTCACTTACCAATTCTTCAAAACATATTCACTGGCTTCTCAAACTCAAAGGAAAGCTTCCTATTATATTTCTTCTTCTCTTTATCTTCTTCATAAAAACTAGGTAGGTGGTAACTCATCATCACTATCTCGACACACTCTTCTTATTACTTTATATAGTATGTAGTGGATCATGATTCTTATTATTCAAAATCATCAACTCACTCAACCAACTCTTCTACAACACTATTGGATCCTCTCACTGCTCACTTGGAACACCCAACACATAACACCATTTTTTTATTAGATTTTTATACTATCAAGATATTTATTACCTAAATTAGAAAAATATATTTTTAAACCCATTCCCACTATACTATAATCCGAAACAAATCGAGTATAACTTGGCACACCAACTATATCTTCTCATGAAACTATTTTAACCCATTTGATTTGTTGTTTGATTTCTTTAATGGTTAGCTCTACTAGGTTTCCACAAATACCATTTTCTTTTTATTTTTATTCTCTTCTTGGACAATTATGTCTCCCAGTGAGATCAATTATTTCTTCCTCTCAAAATACTATTTATACAACAACTTAGTATTAATCTTCTTGGCTATTTCAAAACGCAGTATCAGTAAGTAGAGAGGATCTCATAATTTTGGCTTTGATGCAATTGTAATTTCAAAACAATAATTATTTTTAGTCATATCCTAACATCACTTCCAGATCATCTCTTCATCCTTCTTCTCAATAATTAATCACTAGTTCTTTTTTGATCTATTGATCATTGGAGTTTAGAATATGCATCCTATGAATTCCTCACTTCCATATTTAAGAGACTTATAATATCTCTCATTTCAGGCTTGATTTAATTCCTAGCCTTCCATCACATGTTCTCCCTTCCCATCAATTATCCCATTCTCACCTAAAACTCAAAAAGGTAATTAACCTAAATCTGGGAGGAGAGGGGGGAGGTGAAAGATATGGCAAGAACACATTTTTCATGCATCATCATGTGTTAAAATCAAATATATGACATCCCATTTAAATTGAGTTTGGTAAAACTTATTGAAAAGCACTTACAGCACTTATCACCTATGATACATGCATCTGTATAATTATTTCTAGATTACTTACTGAAAAATATTTTTGCGTCACTTATTTAAGGATCTGTTTGAGAAAAACTCTGAAACTATTTACAACACTTATTGCTTGTGATTAACAGTTTGAGAAATAGAAAAAACACAGCTTAGTTTTTTAAACTACTTATCATAAGTGGTGTGTTGTAATCACTATATCACGCAGCCTTAACTAAGCATACAAGATGTAACCTTCTTCATGAATAACACACCATATAGAAGGGATGATGATGATACCCACCAAATAGTTGACTAAAATTCAAGGGCAGGGTTATGTGATAGTTGAATATATTTATTTACCCTAAACCCACCCCAAAAAATCATACATTGGGTTTGATTTATTCCTTTATGGTGTAGTTAATATATCTTGTTCAAATACTGATCAAATATGAGAATAAAATGCTTTCCTAACATTATTTGATCTTAAGGAAATTGAAAGTTCAGGGATTCTGTATGTACTCACCAGTAATTATCACATCCTCAACTTTTCTTGCATGGATAAAGCTTGTGAACCTCTCTCTGGGAAGCTCTCTCCCACTTCCATGTGATGGTAATGGTGCAATTAAAGGCCAACTCTTTGCATCCTTTAGCATCAAGAGACTGGGAAATTTAGAAGACAATGAGCATGAAATTATATGTTCATCGGGACTTAAATGAATGTTCTCATAAATACCATTCACAATAAGCAAATAAATGGAACTGTAGATCATTTTCAGGAGAGAAAAATGTGGACCCATGATAATCTAAATCAGTGAGTATGTTTCACATTGATTAATTAATGAATAATGAATCACTTTCATGGGTTTGAAATTAGAATATATCATAGACATATTTTTTATGATGATATACTACAACAAAAAGGTATTGATATATGTGATTAGTAATACTAGAAAATAGGGGAATTCACCAACATAAGTGGTTTTTATTGGCGAAAAATATGCTCAGTGTATAAATATAGAAATATGATCAATAACCAATATAAACAAAAATGCAATAATGTTTTTATTCTCAATATGTATACACAACTCAGTAAGAGAATTATTTACCTATGTGTAAACAAAATAAAATAAGGTTTAATTCAGCAGACTTACCCATTCAAACCCTAAGAATTGAATAGCAGTGTGAGTAACACTGGAAAAGAAATACCTATACAGAAAAACATGAACACAGTTATGCATATGAAATAAATGTATTTTTAGCAATTGAAATGTTCGTAGTAGGGGGAAGAACCTTGAAAATCACCATCGACTATATAGTTATGGCCAAATGATCACTAGAGATAGTATTAATTTCTTTGAAAAGTAGTTGTCGTGAAGGAGTAACCTCAACAATCTTCACATAAAGTGTAGGAGTTGACTCGCATGGATCTCGCTCGTGGAAGGTGTCGGTTCGGCCGCCGCAGCAATTGGAGGAGGAATGGCAGAGGAAGGTAGTGGAGGAGAGGGAAGCACGATGAAGGGGATGGGAGGGATTGCATAAGGGATGGAGGAACTGAATGGAGAATTCGACGAGGATCGGCTGAGGGAGAATTGATCGGTCGGTGAAGAGGGAGGAGGGTTTTGAGGGTGGGAGATGAGTCATGAAGAGGGAGGGGATTTTGGGTGGGAGATGAGATGAGTCGCGACGAGGGAGGGGATTATAGGTGGGAGATGAGATGATTCGTGATGAGGGAGGGGGTTACGGGTGGGAGATGAGTCCTGACGAGGGAGACGAGTGGAGATGAGTCGCGATGAGGGAGATGAGTCGCGACGAGGGAGGAATCACTATTGCCATGGGATCTTTTTTATCGTGGATTTATCTATTCTAAAACCATGGTTTTCTAATAATCGTGGCTATATCTTAACCTATATCCATGGACCAACTAAACTGTGGCTATAGGTTATTTTTCTAGTAGTGTTATCCTTAACACTAAGGATAATCTTGATAAATTTTCTTCCAATAGTGATGAAAGAATTTTTCTAGGTTAATCAATTTCTAGTAAATCTTATAGAGTATTTAATAAGAGATCCAAATGTGTAGAAGAATCAGTTCATGTCAAATTTGATGATACTGATCCACATAAACCCAAAACCTCTCTTGAAAATCATAAGGAAGATATGTTAATTCTGGACCTTAATGATAAAAACAATGAACCCTTAGTGAAAATAACTAGTTCTAGAAATTTTCCAGAATCAGAGCATGTTGAATCTGAACCTATAGAAAACCACGAAGAGTCTAGTTCAACTCTTTCTAGAGGTATTATAACTCTCAAGAATCATCCTTTAGATGTTTTAGTAAGTGATCTAAATAGAAGGACACAAACTATAGCTTCTTTGAGAAATCAGGTTGAACATCAAGATTTTCTTTCATAGCTTGAACCCAAAAATATTAATGATGCTATAAATGATGAATTTTGGGTGATATCTACACAAAAAGAATTAAATTAGTTTGAAAGAAACAAAGTTTGTGAATTAGTAGAAAGACCTAAAGACACTTTGACCATAGGCACTAAATGGGTGTTTATAAATAAAGTTGATGAATCTGGAAACATAATTAGAAAAAAGGCTAGACTAGTTGCAAAAGGATATAGTCAAGAAAAAGGAATAGACTATAAGGAAACATTTTCACATGTATCTATACTAGAGGCCATTAGAATACTACTTGCCTATGAAGCTCGTCTAAATTTCAAACTTTATCAAATGGATGTCAAAAGTGCATTTCTAAATGGGTACATAGGTTAGGATGTATTTGTTAAACAGCCCCATGGTTTTACAAATCCCCATTTTTTAAATCATGTATTTAAACATTCTAAAGATTTATATGGTCTAAAACAAGCTTCTAGGGCTTGGTATGACAGACTTAGTTCTTTTCTTATTTCAAAAGGTTTTACTAAAGGAATTGGTATGACAGACTTAGTTCTTTTCTAATTTCAAAAGGTTTTACTAAAGGAATTGTTTATCCTACTCTTTTTATTAAAAGGATTTCCAAATATGTTTTAATAGTAAAAATTTATGTAGATGACATTATTTTTGGATCCTCTAAGAATTATTTATGTACTTATTTTTCAAAGATGATGCAAGATGAATTTAAAATGAGTTTAATGGGGGAACTTAAATTTTTCCTTGGATTTCAATTTTTTAAAATTAAAATGGTATTGTTTTAAATCAAAATAAATATACTAAGGATCTGCTGAAATTTTTTGGTTTGGATAGTAATAAAGGTAGTGATACACCTATGAGTAACACATGTAAGTTGCATGCTGATGAAACTAGTAAACCAGTGGATCAAACCAATTACATAGGTATGATTGGGATTCTACTCTACCTTACTGCTAGTCAGCCTGATATTATGTTCAGTGTATGCATGTTTGATCATTTTCAAGATAGTCCCAAAGAATCTAATTTAACTGTTGTTAAAAGGATTTTTAAATATCTCAAGTATACTACAAACTTAGGACTTTTTTATCCAAGAGGACAACCATTTGATTTAATAAGTTATTCAGATGCTGACATTGCTGGTTATAATTTGGATAGAAAAAGAACCTCTAGAACATGTCATATTTTGGGAAAGTCACTAGAATCTTGGGGTAGTAGGAAACATATGTTGCATTATCCACTGCTAAAGCTGAATATATAGCTTCTGGTAGTTATTGTGATCAAATTCTGTGGATGAAACACACTTTACTAGACTCTGGATATCAATTCAAACATGTCTCTATAAACTATGATAATACAAGTGCTATTAACATCTCTAAAATCCAATATCTCATTCTAGGAAAAAGAACATTGATGTGAGACATCACTTATTGAGAGATCATTATCAAAGAGGTGATATCACTCTTGAATTCATTGTCACGGAACATCAATTGGAAGATATATTCACAAAGCCTTTGAATTCTGAGAGGTTAAATTACATCAAACATGAGTTAGGTATGATAAACTATTAAGGTTATACCTCACTGTTAGACCTCACCATTAGACCTCACTGATAATACCTCACCGTTATACCTCACCGATAAGACCTCACCATTAGACCTCACCGATAAGACCTTGCCGTTAGACCTCACCGATTAGACCTCACTGCTAAGACCTCACCGATTAGACCTCACCGCTAAGACCTCACCATTAGACCTCACCATTAGACCTCACCATTAGACCTCACAAATAAGACCTCACCATTAGACCTCACTGATAAGACCTCACCGTTAGACCACACTTTTGGACCTCACCATTGGCTCCTTTCCGATAGTTGACCTTATTTTGGTCTAGAAATTCGCATTTTTCTATTGGAATTCGAAATATTTTTAGTATTATTTATTTCTTTTACTCGATTTTTTTTTCGATCCCTAAATGATAAAAATAAAGTACAAACCACATTTTGATTCACTTCAATCCTCTCGCAAACCTCTTACTCCATAACCTTGGAACCTAACCTTCTGCCGAAACCCTCTAACCGCTCCAGACTGTAATGGAAAGGCTAAATAGAATGATGGTTGGTGATGAAGGAGATTATCCAAACCCTAAGATACCTCGAACTGAATCTAGTAGTGAAAAAAAGTAGTGTAAAAGCTGATCAATCCACATTTTTTGAAGCGGGAAATTTTGGTTGAAAAGGAATTATGTTTAGAATGGCTAATTTCAATCAATTCTCTAGTTTTGCAAGCACTCAAAGATCAGGATTAGGTAGAATGTTTTTAAAATAACAATGGACCATACTACCCAAAGCTACTGAAGGAATATTATGAATCTCTAAAGTTAGAGCAGTCTGAGGGTGAGAACCTAATGCCTTCAAAGGTAAATAGAGTAAGTGTGAGATTCTCCTCTGTTGAATGGGTTTAATTCTTAAGAGTCCCACATGAAGGAATTTTTTTACTACTCTGGAGTGGTGCCTCCCACTAGTGAGTATTTCTACTATGAAGAGGCTTTATCTGAGCTGACATGGAAGGGAATCTCTAAAAAGGTGATTGCTATTAAAATGGAAGTGGAAAACTAGTTTCTTTTTAAATTTGTTCAACATGTTTTGAGTCCCATGAGAGGGGACTTTTCCACCTTGAGGTATCAAAACATATTTCTACTGTATTTGTTGAATCATGGACAAGGGATAAATATTTTTATATTGCTAATGATTTTGTTAGAGGATATGACTAGGCCAAGTTCAAAATAAAATACTTTATTTAATTCCAAGTTGATATCCTTGATGTTGAGAGTGAAAGGTGTTGCTGGAAATAAGGAGGAAATAGTAGTTTTATGGGACAACTTAAGCATTAACAAAGTTATTTTCAAATTTATGAAGATAACCTGGAACCCCTGGAAAAGAAAATGGGTGAATGATGAGGCTAAGCTATATGAGAAATTCAATCATGTTACCAATCCTACTCGGCCAAATAATAAAAGAGATTCAGGTTTAAAACCTGATGAAGTGGAACCAGTCTATTCAGATGAAGAAGAGGAGGTTGATGGTGTACAAGAAAGAGAGGATTCTCATGTAGATTAAAGGAGTGATCTTGGCCTTCCCTCAAGTCCTCATTCCAATGTTGTATCCTTTGGTGAGCCTAACCCACCAAAGAGATTTCCCAGAAGAGAGGTTGTCCTAAGGGAAAGTGATGATGAAACTAGTGAAGAAGAAAGAGAATACAATTTCTTAAGAGACATTACTATCAGAGAGACCTCATAGGAAGATTAATTTGACACTGATCTTGAGGAATTTAAGATAGTTATTACTGAAATTAAATAGGAATGATTAAGTCTCAGTCCCTTGATATAATATAAAAAAGTGGTAGAGAGTGAAGAGGAAGAGAATGTTGAATCTGTTAGAGGCGAAATTACTATGGTTGTGGTTGAAGATTCTGTAGATTAAATATCCATGGACTCTCTTATTGCTATAGTTGATCAAGGAGGAATGGCAGAGGTAAATATCATTAACCAGGAGAATGATCCAAGTGAGGGAGAGGAACCTATTGTCACAGGCTCATTTTTTGTTTCTCATTGAATAGAGTATTTTTCAGAATATCCTGGATTCATGTTCTTGGTCTTAGACTATGGATACTCTGAAGATGACAAGCCTATCAGAATACCTCCAATTCCTCTTATTTCAGAAACCACTATTATGAAACCATTGGTTCTTCTACCTTGAGATTATGTGAATAAGGATGATTTAGAATCATTAAAATCAGATTTGAAGGGACACTTTGATGAGCGATCTGTTGAGATAGAAAGATCAGTGGCTCTCAATCAATAAGTTGTGGCATCTGACTTAAAAAGATTAATCTCTACCTCTTGATCAAACTTGCTACATGAAGTTAAGGAATGTCATAATCAAGTCAAAACCTTTTCATAATCTATGGAATATGTAAAATAATATATTATGAGTTTGGAATCATATATGGATTTAAGGGTTCGAGTGGAAAAATACCTTAAGTTTTTTAAGAGTGTTTTTCATCAGATGGTCACTGTGTTTGAGGAATTTAATAAGTCTATGGAGGTACATGTGAGTGGATAGGATGATGATGTGAAAAGATTGATTAGTGGTCTGACCAAGCCTTTTAAGGAGATAGTATCTTTCACAATGGAGCCTCTATGTGCATATTCTTCCTCTTCATCCTCTCCTCTTATTGATATATAAGCTTTAGGTCATTTGTTAGAGAAGAAGTTGAGAAGTTCTCTGGTGTAGGTAACTTAGACCCTCAGTCTATGACTCAGGTCATTTCCACTACCAGAGACATTCATATGCTTGTGTGAGATTACTTAAGGGATTATGCTCGAGATCAGAAGGACATCAAAGATCAAGTGGATTTTTATTACAAAAGGGTGCACACTAAGCCTCAGATGGATGGTCACTTCAATATACTATTAGAAAACTTGAGAATCCCACCTGACACATGGGATTTTAAGGATCAAGTTAGAAGGCTTAGAGAATTGACTCCTCTCTTAGAGAAATTCATGGATAATAAGGATGATTTTATCTCAGCTATGGAACGAGTAGGAAGCATCATTATAAATTTCAGGAATCTTCTTTCACGCTTCCTCCATGTGGACTGCACTCCCATTATTATTCCTCCAGCGTTACCTTCTTCCTTAGCTACCTCAATCTCTATCAGTGATTCCCCTTTGATGACTCCTGCACAGGCCATCAGAATCTTGACCCCTATTATCCCTCATATATCTACTCATTACTGTTTAATTGATGCCTCTATAGTAGATCCTCTTACCTTGCTCACTGCCACCCCTAGGGTTGTCCCTCCATCTTCTGAACCTACCTCCTCAGATTCTAAATACAAAGATATATTGGACATTTATAATGTGGATTGAATGTGTGATGTCTTATTTTATAGGGTTATTTGTAATCTTTTTGTTAATCACAAAGGGGGGGAAGTTTTAAGTTGATTATATCCCTTACATATATTCTTTGCTATATTTTCCACAATAAACATGGTTTAATTTTACTTATACATAATATATGTACACTCACACCTCTGAATAAATTATCAAAATGTGGTTAACCCTAATTCAATAATACTTAAATCTAAATTTTTACTGACATAATTTGTGATTATCAAAAAGGGGGATATTATTGGACTCACCTGTTTTGATAATCCCAAATCTTGATTATTTTGTATGATAATTTTGTTTCATTAATATTTATAGTTTCTATCAAGTGATAACTATGTATCTCTAATCTCACTATTTTATTGATTAAGTTTACAGTGAAAAATTTCTCTAAGTATAGAGGTTACCACTAGAAGGTTACTGATAGAGGTTATTAATAGTGGTTACCACAAAGGAACCACACTGTTGAGTTACCAATACAAGGCTACTGGTTAAAGCTACAGTACTGATGAAAGCTACTGATAAAATCTACTGATTAAAGCTACTGATGAAAGCTACCGATGAAAGTTATCGTACCGATTAAAGATACTGATGAAAGCTACTGATGAAAGCTACCGATGAAAGCTACTGTTGAAGGATACTACTGAAGGCTACTGTTGAAGGCTACCATTGAAGGCTACCATTGAAGGATACCATTACCATCATACCGATACCCACTCTTTTACTCCATACTTTTTCAATTTCATAATATTATTCTAACGGTCATATTTGGTAAATTTAATGCTTCTGACATTAATTAGTGTTGATTGTAGACATATCAAGAGATCATATCTGGAGATAGTACGTGGTACGAGGAATACCACACATGGTTTTCCTCTTCCTATTATCAGACTTCAGATATAAAATGGAATACCAAGGAAGTGAAGAAAGATGACACTAGATAGAGAGTAACTACACACTAGATATGAAGAGAAAAAGAAGAACGCCAGCACTCACACTATGAACCCAAGAGCCTCAAGAAGATCATTTTGGTAGAAAAAATTCAAGACTGCCTTATTTGCTTCATAAAATCTTTGTCAACCCAAGAAGCAAAACACTCAGTACCTCAGAGCTAGAACTTGGAGTTGCAACACTCTTTTTTTGGAGACAATATCCAGAAAAAGACTCGAACTATAAATTATTTACTTCAAGGAGCCAAGATCTAAACTCTAAATCACATAGAGCATTTTAAAATCAATATTTATAACTTTATATCTATTTTTTTCTTTCTATTACATTTCTGAGAAGTGTGTGTTTTTATATTACACACTCTATCTCCTGTGCTTGAACTGGAGGATACTAAAAATCATCACGTCATACTTCTTACACTTTGTTTCCCACATGTAGCTATAGAAGAGATCGTGTGTGGTCAGGATTGTTTGTTTTTTCCACAAAGAACTATGGTAGAGGGTGTGAGCCCTGATCAGTTTGTAAAAACTGTTGTAAAGCTCGATACAGGTTGTGTATCAAGTTTATTCTTAATATAAACTGCTTGGTGGTAGGTGATCACCAAGTGGAGAGGATTAAGTCTCAGCTTGAGACTGAACCTCCTGTTTAACTCTGATAGTTAGTTATGGTTAATGTGTGTATGTGTTTAATTTAGTAAACCTATTTCAAAAGTTGAATAAATGTTTTACACTGATTCAACTAAGGACAAATCACCCTTTGAGAAACGTGTTGACCAACTAAATATCTATATCTCTGCTGCATTAATTAACTGGGTTGTTTCCAAATTGGGGTATCTTTAGCATAAAGTTTTTAACAGAAATTTTTAGTAGGAACTCAATTCACCCCCCCTCTTGAGTTTCCACTCTGACCAACAAAACTAGTATATTATGAATTATTATAGAATCAATCCTTAACCCTTTAATTGATATGAAAGTTTATAACTAATAATCAATGTTCAAGGTATTTGTAGATAAGTTTATCTTTATAAGTAAAGGGTTTATATATCGAGTAGCACAGGTGATGACACATGTATATATCCTAATTAATGAGATATTGATTGAAAATGGGGATTGTATTACACTATATCATTCATAGAAATGTTATCATTTTTATTATTATAACTTATCTCTTTCTATATAAGGTCCATGTTGTTTTCAAGATAACTCTTTTACTCTATAAGTTGGAAATACTAACAATTATAAATGGGTCTAGAGATTCATCCACTATTTATATCCAAAATCTCATTAGATTTAGTTAAATCCTTGTAAGTCAATGTCAATTTGAGTAAATATTGACTGTAATCCAATAACAAGTTATTCATGTTTAGAATACATGAGTTATAAATTATCCTTTATATATTAATCAGTTATCCGTGGTAGAATAAGTGAATATAGAATTTATTAGTGAATGAAAATAATTATTTTATGGATTATGGGATCAATAATTTATGGTAGAAGACAATTTGAGTTTATGGCCTAATTCCATGTGATAATTTTAATAATTAATAATTAAATTATTTAATTATTTAATTACTTAATTATTTAATTATCTAATGTGATTTATTTTATACATGTATCTTAAAATTGAGGTTTTTAAGAAGTGGTATATTAAAATGAAAAAAAATGAAATGGGGTTTATTATTTATTTTATGAAATTATTTTATTTTTCATTGTTAATTATTTAATGTGATTATTATCACATAAAGTAAAGTAATTAAAAATAATTACTTGATTGAAATTAATTATTTTATGTAAGATACATTTTATGGCGTGTGGTTAATTGTTTATGTAATCACTCACATAGAATAATTAACAAGTATAGAAAGATAAAATTGGATGTATTTAATCAAAGAATTAGAATCCTTGAAAGATAATACTAAGAAATTACATGCCTTTCATTATTTTAATTATAATATAAGCATAGATCAGGGGGGGTCATCTGACCATATTTGAGAGTAATTATATGTATCAAATATTTCTAATGATAGTTATTGGTCAACTTAACTAAATTAGAATCAAGAAAAGTGGTCATAGACTTCTTAGTGAATTTTATAGATAAGTTTTAAGTAAATACAAGTGTAGGGTTTATCTATTAGTAATAAACTCAATACATCAATGAGATATTATTTATTGTGGTTAGAATGATTAAATCCTACCAAAATACTTTTGATTGGTAGAGTTCCTATAGTCTATACTAATAAAATAAAAATATAAATCATTTCCCATTTTAATATTCTAGTAACTTGATATTTTAAATTCAATGGTGAGGGATATTTAGATTTAATAAAAATAATTATAGATAAAAAATATTATTCTATAAAAAATTTATAAATAATACTAGTATTAAAGATAAAGTATTAATCACTGATTTTTTTATTATAGATAAGTCCAATAGAACTATAAACTAACTATCGTTATGATCAATCTTGAACAAGTAAAATATCCTATCTGAAATAAATTTTTGGGAGTGGTATATGTACTTTCACATTGAAATATGTTAATAAGGAAATTATTATGTGTTTGATTACTCATTTCTAACTAAGCCTCCATAGGAATCCAGTAAGGATGGGAAATATGTAAACTAGAAATAGAAGGGAAATGTATTATACACTCAATTCATCATGTTATTATTGATATCTAGGGAGTTTAAAAATTAATATGATTAAAAATATGGCTTCACCATGTTTTCTCATTGAATATAGATTTACATGTAGAAATATATACAAGAAAGATATAAAATATCATATACACTCTTCATGTGAAAATTAGAAGAATAAATCCATACTGAACCTCATGTGCTCAAGATGATCAAGTATATAGAGTGTTTGGAAAAATTATGATTCAATATGGATAAAAAATATCCATGATTCTCATACTATTATCCTTACCTCTTAGTTTCTTGGGTTTTTATTGTAAATTTTAACATGAAAAACTTGATAAAAACACTTTTTCATCTTTTGAACATGATTCACCAATCCAATAATGACATGAAAATTAAAAATACATTTGTTTCTATATTTTACAAAAATTAAGTTCAATTCAAAAATTCCAATGGAAGGAGAAAATTTAAATACATCGATGCATTTTTATTCTAAGAAAAAAAAGATTCAGATAAAGAGGGAAACATGAATAAGGATTCTTTATTATCTTATGGTAAGAAATAAAATTGTAAGGATAATTATAAGATAGTGAATAAGCATAGGTAATCTTTATACATTTTCTTCATTGAATGAAATATTTCTATTTCTATAAATTGGGCATTAGATATAACTTGTGTCTTAAACATTTGTATCTAAATATAGGAAATAATAATATTATAAAATATTATGAAAGATGAAGTATGTCCTTGAGAAATTAATAGATCTATACATACTACATTATATTGAGGATATTATCATCTCTAAATCTAAATGGATTGATTCTTGTAATGATTAATTGTTATTGTGTGTCTAAAATTGATAAAATACTATAATTTTATTATGAGATGAAAATTTGTTTAGTTTATATAATAGAACATTTAAATAATGGATTATATACACATACACTCACATACACACATGAATTATTAAATCCTATTTTGAAAATCAATAATGAATACCAAATAAAGTGGCTCATATCACACCATATAGTGTCTATTTCATCTTAGTTATATAAACCATAAGTGTCAAAAATTCATATTAGAAGGGTATTTATAAACTTTTGAGTTAAAACACATGGATATATTCCATATTTATTTCTAAATTAAAATTAATAATACACTTTTTAGTAGTAAATTTTAATGATTCATAAAGCTTATTTAAGAACCCTGCTCTTTATTACACATTAATTCATGATTTATTACATAAAATTACAATTAATACAACCCAAAAGATCAATAAGTCTAGTTTATTTGGTAATTAGGTATATAACATAACATTTTAAAGATGGGATACAACAACATTATTGAAAACTTCCTTAACATGATTCTAAAATTTAATGGCTTTTTAAAACTGCAAGGGATAACCTGGAGACAAACATAAGAAAGAGGTGTGCTATAAAGCCCAGTAAGGGAATAAAAAAGGCATAAAATGAATAATATAATACATGTTACACAATAGGAATACAAGTGGGGTGTAAAAGGAACATGAAATATAAGGCTTGATATGAAATGATAATCATAACATGGGAAATGTGGAAACAACTTAAAACATTGTATCAAAAACATTTGTCAAGGAAAAACCTCCAAGTATTAAGGGTGGAAAATTTATCAAAATGGAATAAGTATTACTAAATTTTTCAACATAACATATCATGATACTAAACATTACCCAACTTATTAGAGAACTGTATAATTATGGGTGCACCCATCACATTCATTTTATTCTCATGCTTAAGTGTGCCTCATATATCATACAACATGGATTAATTCATCATCAAAATTTATTCCATGAACAAGGAGTGTGGAATACATGTATTTAAGTCCCCAATAATAAGTATATTTTCGTAAATATGAGCACCCTTTTTATTAATTGGGTATGGTATTCACTACACAATTAGTTTGGCATGAAAAAATCATGGTATAATTTCAGGAGTATAACGACGTCACTTAAAGATTCGTAAAAATGAGTTGATGAGATATAAGGGGGTATCTAATCACATAGAAATAAAATGGGAATTAATATTTACATGTAAAAAACATATCCCAACACTAGAAATTTTAAATTCAAGGCATAAGTTAATGAAAAAACTTGAATAAAGAAAAGAATCCAAACTATATTTCTACATGGTAACGGGTGCACATAAAGAATCATGGGAGGATTAATGAGATTGAAATGGGGATATAATAATTTATACATTAAATGGATAGTAAGATTAATATGTAATAACATATCCCAACAAAATAAAATGTAATTTAAGAGACATAACAAAAAAGAAATTCTTGAAAGGAAATGAGAAGAGAGAAATCTCTTACAGAATTTCGGTATAGTAATGGCTTAATTAAAGGTAAAAATGGGAGATAATAAATTATAAATTATTAAAATAACATCATTTGGATATTATATAATGTTTTTAAATAAATTACATCATCAAAAATCGTAATTAAGAATACAAATCTCAATGAAATATCTTGAATTGAAAGGAGGAGAGGAAGGTGAGGATCCCTTACTTGAGTGTGTGACTCCAAAATCTTAGTAGTAGATTATTGAGATATTTGGGTGCCTTTTTAGGACCCTATATAGTTCAGGTTAGAGTATGTATATGCTAAAAGGTGTTTAAGTGAAGATAATTTGGAGCTTGGTGGGTTTATATAGGAAATGAGGGGGATTTCTTTAGTATTTAAGTTTTGGACTCTACAAAATAACATATACAAAACCAAAAATCATCCCATGTTTTTTTATTATTTTTTTTGCCAAGCGGGATTTGTTTTTATTATTTTATATATAAAATTGATGAACTTATTTAAATAATGATATTTCTTACATGGAGGTGAGTCACAATCATAAAGAAATGATTTTAAAACCTTAAAATATATTATAGGTTTTAGAGGATTCATAATGGAATTAAAAAATAAAATTAAAATCAAATTATTTTAAAGGGAAAAAATCATTTAGTCTTGTATCCCATTTATAGTAATTATTACTTCATTTTTGGTTCATTTTGATGTCATAAAACACAATGTATATTTATACAATATTTAAATTATACCTGAAAAATAGATTGTCTTAGAAAATTATGAAAAAATCACCATTAGATAATTTATATGTTATGATTCAAAAAATAATATTAATTTTATATATATAATTTTATAAATATTTTATTTTTTAATTTTAAAATAAAATCGATATTTATTAAGAACTGTTGGGTTTTTTGACAATAACGGTTTTTAAACCCTTACAAAAATTTCATTTGACTTCATAAAAATTATATGATCATTTATATTTGACAAAAAATATTTAATAATAATATTAAAATATTATTTATTTCAATCCATGAATTCATAAATTCCTTGATTGAATTTTAATATTAACTAAAAATATATTTTATGCTTTATTATATCAAAATAAAAATCATTTACAAAGTAACAATAATATGATGAAAATATATTCATTATTATATAAATATAATATATATATATATATATTAATATTTCTAGTGTCTTCATATATATATCTTTAATACACCAACAAATTCCCTAAGAGTAATTTGTGCGATGGCGGGACTTGCATGGGGTTGTTCGGAAAATATGGTTTGGGTTGTGATCTTGATGAGCTTGAAATTCTATCATAAATGGTTTCTATCATGCTTAATTTATTAGATATAATCTTGGGATTGGTCAATATAAAAGACCATAAAAACTATCTCCCTCAGAATCTCCAATTAATGGGCTTTATAGGGTATGATCCTACTGGTTGAGGTCATCACTTACTTTGTTTGTGTAAATTGGATTTGTTAAAACTCTATATTTATACTAATCATGTGATCAATGTTAAATGGATATATTATTAATGATAATGATACATAATGGTATTTTAAATCCAATCAAATATAATAAAAAAATAAGAGCATGTATTTTCTATAACTATATTACTTAATAAGACATTTAATTAAAACAAAAAGGAAATTTTATTTATAACAGTTTAGGTTGTTATAATCTTCCCCCCTTAAGAAATTTTACCCCAGAAATTTTCATTTCCCACCCTACAATATATGAGGGTTACTCTACTTCATCACCTCTTCTGTTTCCCACATTTCTTATTTAAACTTTTGGTTTCTCCAAAACACTTTGGTAAGGTGAATTTTCTTATTTCATAGAAATTTTTCTCTAGGATATAAGATATTCACCAGCTACTCCTCATAGGAACGGTCTTTATTCAATGATAATACCTCTAGATTGAGTACATGTGAGGTTTCTCGTATGTACTTTCTCAAGAGGTTTATGTGAAATACATCATGTACTTGAGATAGGTTCGGTGGGAGTGCTAGTTAGTAGGCCATCGCCCTGATGCAATAAAGGATCCCAAAGGGGCCTATGAATATTTAACTAAGCTTTCCCATATTCCAAAATCTCATTATTTTCTTCCATGGAGATATGTGGAGGAATACCATTTATCTCACATCAAACTCTAGATCTCATATACGATTGTGAGCATAACTCTTTTTTTTACTCTGAGCAGCCTTGATGTGATGCTGAATGGTCTTAACCTTTTCCACCATTTCCCAAACCACATAGGGACCTGTAATTTTTTGTTCCCCAACTTCATCCCAATACACAGGTGTTCTACACCTCTTCCCATAAATGGATTCATAGGGATACATTTGGACGCTTGAGTGTAAACTATTGTTATAAGAAAAGTTGACCAAAGGGAGATATTTTTCTCATCCTCCTTTGAAGTCCATAGAACATGCACACAACATGTCTTCTAGTTTTTGAATAGTCTGTTTAGATTGGCCATCATTTTGATGATGATAGGTCATACTTAAGTTTATATCGGTGTTTAGATCATGTTGGAGACTTTTCCATAACTTGGAGGTGAATCTTAGATCTCGATTAGATACAATCGATAATGTCACTCCATGTATCATTACCACTTTGTTGATGTATATCCGTTAAAGTTGATCCAGTTTTAAGTCCTCTCTAATTGTGATAAAATTATTTGTATTTATAAGATGATCCATAACAACCCATATAGTATTGTTTCCCCTAGATTTCTTTGAAAGTATGGTGAAAAAGGTCCATATTTATGTTCTACCATTTCCATGTTGGTATGGGTAATGGTTGAATCATCCCCTTAGACTTATGTCTTTCATCCTTCACTTACTAGAATACAAGGCACTTTGATGTATATTCAGCAACATCCTTCATTATATTTTCCCACAAATAATTCTCACAGAGATTTCGATACATCATTATGCTTCCAGTGTGAATGGAGAAATTTTAACTATTTTAATCATCCAAAATTTCCTTCTTTAACTTAAGATTTGACGGAAAAAATAGTCTCCACCCAAATCTCAAAATTCCTTCTTCATCAATTTTAAACTCTAAGGATTTACCCTTTCTTATGGCTTCCACCTTCTTCTAAATTTCTACATCATTTATTTGAGTACCATTTACTTTCTCTATAAGGGATGGTTGAGAAATCATCTGATAAAGGATTGATGATGTTAATTTAATGATCCACTTGTCCATCCTTTGTAGATCTAAGAATATTGGATCCTTCTCAATTATCATCATTGATAAAGATGCAGTATATTTTCTACTTAGAGCATCCACCAACTTATTTTCTTTACCTGGATGGTATTAGATTGAGAAGTTGTAATCCTTGATGATCTATAACCATATTTTTTGGAACATTTTAATCTCTTTCTATGTGTGTATATATTTAAGGCTCTTGTGATCAGTATATATCTCACACTTCTCCTCATAGATATAATTTCACTTGATTTTAAAGGCAAAGATCATAGATTCCAACTCCAAATAATATATGGGATAGCTTTTATCATGAATTTTCATCTACCTTGAGGCATAGGATGTCAGTTTATCATTTTTCATCAGTACACAGCCTAATCCATTCTTTGAAGCATCACTATATACCATAATGATTTCCCTACTTATCGGTAGTGTGAGAACTGGTGTAGTGATAAGCCAATTTTTGAGCTCTTTAAATCTTTCCTCGTATTCTTATGTCTAGAAAAACTTCACTCCCTTCTGATTAAGCTTCGTCAGAGGGTTAAAAAATTGCAATAAATTTCTCAAAAATCAGTGATAATACCTAGATAACCTAAAGAAATAACAAATATCTATCATAGATGTTGGTCTTTACCATCCTTCAATTACTTTTGTCTTTAAAGTGTCCATATATATCCCATTTCTTATGATTATATTCCCCAAGAAAGATACTTCATTCAACCAAAACTCATATAAATTGTACTTGGTGTAAAGCTTCTCCTTTTGTAGGGTCTTTAGCACAGTCCTCAGATGCTCCTCATAATCTTCCTTGATTTTGGAGTATATTATAATATCATCTATAAATACTACCACAAATTTGTTGATATAATCCCTAAAGAATATATTCTTCAAGTCCTCGTAGATTATTGGAAAATTACTAATCCCTAAATTCATGACTATGAACTCATATTGCTTGTACCTGGTACGAAAATTAGTCTTGGAGATATCCTCTTTCACCCTAACTTGGTAATATCTCGACCACAGATCCACCTTGGAGAAGTATTTTACTCCACATAAATAATTGAACAAGTCATCAATATATGGTATAGGATACATTTTTTTTATCATGATATTGTTGATCTCATTATAATCAATGAAAAGGCGCATTGACCCATCCTTCTCCTCAAAGAAGAGGACTGGTGCACCCCATGGTGAAGCACTAGGGTGTATAAACTCTTTATCTAGATTAGATTATAATTTTTTCTTCATATCCTCAAGTTCCACAATATCCATTAAATATAGAGTCTTGGATAATGTTAATTCCACAAGTATAAGCTCAATTGAAAATTGAAACTCTCGATTATGAGTAAGACTTGGAAATTTCTTGAGAAACACATCACCATATTCCATCACAATAGGCATGTATTCAAGGATTATTCTTTCCTTAGACTCAATCATTTGAGCTAAATTTGCTTACTCATAGGGTAATAATATCTATCCTTGAGGTGTTGGTGCTAAAGAAGATTCATCCTTCTCCTTGCACTTGTAAAGAATTGAAGGAGGATTTAAGATATGGAGAGTGATTTTCTTCTCCTAGAAATTTGTGTTGGATCTATATATGGGAATCCAATCCATGCCCATAATTTCATCAAATTCCACCAATGTTAGTATGACAAGGTTTTATAGAAAGTTAATCCCACAAACATTGATAGGGGAGGATTTATATACTTGGGATGCAATAATTTCCCCATTTTTCATTTTCACCGACATCTCTACTTCCATGGTTTTTGTTGATGTTTAGATAGATATACTAAACTTTCTTGATATGAAGTAATGCATAGAACTAAAATCAAAAGGTATGTTTTCTATTCTTGAATGGATAACTTGTGTACCTATAACCACTTTATTTTCAAGATCCACCTTGGTGGTTGTGATAGTAAAATCTTTCCCTTTCTTCCTTGAAGGTTTTAGGTTGTCTCAAAAAACCCTTATCTTAGTGCTTTGGTTTCCAAAGTGTCTAGGTCCCTTGCAGTTTAAGAAATGAACAATGTGTTAAATATTGATAGGAACATTCCTTTCCTCAATCACATTAGTGGGTTTATCTTATCTGCAATTTTTAGCTATTTTCCCTTCCTTCCCACACCTAAATTATTTATTCATCCCCCTTATTCAATTTTTGGGGTGCTTCTTTTTGTTCCATTAAAAAGTGGGATGCTTAAATTTCATGGCACCGTTGGATTTATCTATCAGACCACCAGAATTAAACTCCAATTTCCGCTTCTTATCCCTATGATACCCTTGGGATTCTCCAATCTCCATTTCGACTTTGAGGGAATATTAGGTAATTTCCTCATGGCTATCGAAGTCATGGATCGCCAGGTATTTTTGTAGACTAAGTTTTATCCCACCAAAGAAGCAGCCAACCTTACATTCGAGGGTAATGATAAAGTCTAAGGTGTATCGTGCAAGTATTGTAAAGTTTTCCTTGTACACCTTGACAAATTCATCATCTTTTTGCTTGAGGGTGAGGAAATCCCTTTACATTTTAAGTTGTATAGTGCAAGGAAAATATTTATCGAAAAACATTTATTTTAATTCCTTCCACTCCATTTTATTAATATCTTCCTCATGATTTGTATTATTGATCAGTGTACACCCCTAATCAAATTCTCCCTCCACATGATAAAAATATAGTATAATATTCTCTTTATCAGAACATTGAAGGACGGAGAATATCTTCTCAATAGAGTTGATCCATTGTTATGTGATTAAGGGATCAGATGATTCATTGAAAGTAGGAGGCCTTTGTCACATGAAGCTCTAGATTGCGGCTTGTTCTCTTATGGGGGTTTTGGGAACACCTCTTGATCATGGTTTATTTTTAGAACCTAAATCATCTGAGATAGTATCTTCATAAATTTCTTGATTACCACTCCCATCGGGTTGGGAATCTCATTGGGCAGTCATCACATTTCCCATCGCATTGATTTTTTACCTGATTCCTCTTATTTCCAGCCATTGTTAATAATGAAAGGAAAATTAGGGATTATTATTTTAAACTATTAAAAATAAAAGGGGAATCCAATGACATTAAAGGGATAACTTATGAATTACATTAATTTTCTTAACTTAAGAATTTCTAGGCTTTAATCTATGTTATCCGAGATCTATTTCCTAACATATATTCTTATAGTATTTTTCCCTTTAATAATGGTTCATAACGAGCTCATGAATTTACCAAAGTATATCCACTAGGAGTGTCAAACTAGGTGCACAATAAGGCCCATTTTTATGTATCAAGTTACCCCGATTCAGGTTCAGGACACCTTGTCAGAGTATTTACCACTAGGTACATCAGTTCGAGAACCACGTCCACTTGTAGTATCCAAACATGGAATTATTTTCTTCATAAGTAAATTAATCTATACATTCAAAAATTTAGGGATTTTTTTTCTATACTCAGACTTATCCCTAATTATTTATCTATAGTTTTCAAATCTTAATCCCAAAATAACTAAACATTTTCTCTAATTCCAACTATAAAAACCTTACTCTTTATTACACATTAATTTAGGATTTATTGCATAAATTTACACTAAATATAACCTAAAATATTTGTAAGTCTATTTTATTTGGGAATTAGGTACATCACATAACATTTTGAACATGGGATAAAATAGTATTATTAAAAACACCCTTAACATGCTTCTAAAATTCCATTGATTTTTAAAACCGCATGGGATAACATGTAGAAAAACATAATAAAGGGGTGAGATATAAAGCCTAGTAAGGGAATAAAAAAGGAATAACATGAATAATATAATACATACTAGAAAATAGGAGTATAAATAGGGAATAAAAGAAATATAAATAATAATTCTTGATATATAATGATGATAATAACATGGGAAATGTGGAAATAACTTGAAATGTTGCATCATAAATATAAGTCAAGGATAAACTGCCAAGACATTATGGTGGAAAAAGTCCCATAAAAGGATAAGGTTCACTCCCTATCATAGCATGACGTATCATGATACTAAACATTAACCAATGCATTGGAACACTATATAATATCGGGCACACTCATCACATTCATTTTATTCTCATGCTTAAGTGTGTCACATAGATCATGCAACATGGATTAATTCATCATTATAATTTATTCCATGATAAAGGAGTGTGGAATAAATATATGAAAGTCCCCAATAAAAATTATATGTGCATAAATTTGAACACCCTTGATAGGAATTGGGTATGGTATTCACTACCCCATTGGTTTGGAATGGAAAATCATGGTGCAATTTCAGTAGCATAACAACGTCACTTAAAGATTCATAAAAATTAGTTGATGAGAGATAAGGGGGTATCTCATCACTTAGAAATAAAATGGGAAGTAATAGAGATATGGAAAAACATATCCCAAATTTATAAATTATAAATTTAAGGTATAAGTTAATGAAGAAACTTGAATAAAGAAAAGAATATAAACTATATTTTGGAATGGTAATGAGTGTATATAAAGGATCATGGGAGGCTTAATGAGAGTTAAAGGTCAATATCATTATTTATAAAGTAAATGGACAGTAAGGGGAATGTGGAAGAACATATCCCAACAAAATAAAATTTAATTTAAGTGACATAACATAAAATAAGTGCTTGAAAATAAATTAGAATAGAGAAATCCCTTAACAAATTTTGACATTATAACGGCTTAGGTAAAGGTCAAAATGAGAGAGAATAAATGATACCTTATAATGACCCAAACTTTTTGAATAATATTTTCTTCCTAAAAATGTGTGTTATATTATTTTGTACTCAATATAAATATATCTATTTAATAATGAAGTGATTATAATTTGAAATGTTACCATCAGGTTTCAATTGATATATGATTATTAGTCAATTATGATCATTGGTCAATATGACTGTTGGTCAATATGACCATTCTAAAATATAATATTAATAGAAATTTTAACATTGTAATTATTGTTTATAAGTTGAAATGAAAAAGGAAAATTAATGCAGAAAGAAGATTCGATGGACTCATCTAGTAGAGTCATGTCATATGAATCTCATTTGTCAGGATATGTGAGGGAGGTAGTGTCACTGGGTTTATCTCTTGACCAAGCCCAATCTAAGATTTAATATGTTAATCTTAAAAGAAATATACTACTGGATAAGTTCAATTTAGTGTAAATTATGACTTGGGTGATGTTAGTTGAGTCGCCCCAAGAATATATCACCATCACACACCTTACCCTTAAGTTGTATGTAGGTTCTATAAGTGGTTATGTTTTAAGGCCTTGGTTACTTAATGTATAATACCTTTGTATAAATAAAATTTTTGTTTCATCATTTCTGTTTTGAGATTATTTTTTTTATGAATATGATCATTTTATTTTTAGGTCAGAAATTTTATTTTTCATAAAAGGTATAATTATTAGAATAAACTATTGTATTATTAATGATGTTTATTTTGATGAAATATTATTATTGAAATACCCTTATTTAAATTTAAATGATAAAATAATTTTTTTTCAAGTGATAGAAATTTTTCGGTGCATTTTACTATGCATTTTCTATCCGCTGTTATTTTTAATAAATAAGGTTTTTTATATTTAAAAAAACTTCTCATAATTAAAGAATTGTAATGGTAAAATAAAAATAATTTTTTAAATCATCACATCTAAATTAGGTTAAGGTGAATTTATAAGAATTTTCTAAAATATTTTGTTTTTTGGTGAAGAGTAAAAATACAGTTTTGAGTTTTCAGTGTGTCTAATGACATCATAATGATGTAACAAGTAATATAAATATTTTTTCGAATATTATGGATTAAAATCACATATTAGGTTTCTCAAATGGCCAATACTATGGGAAAATTCCATGGGCAAGCCCATGGTTTTTCAAACACCACTATTGAGGTGTCCAAGGAAATCAATAAAAAAATATATCACTTTTACTATAAATACCCAACAATTTATCCATTATATTTAATTTTTAATTTTTAATCCAAGAATATATGATAGTTTTACCTCCCAAGGAGTTCTACCAATGCTTCCTCAAGCCCCCAAGGTCCCAATATTTGAGTTTTAGGAGTTACTCTTCATGGTAAGGGAAATCTCAACTTCTATTTTCTTTTCAAGTTCCCTATTTAAAATTAACAAGATATGTTATTCAGTATATTTAATTCTATCACTTTACGGTATTTGGAGTCTTTTATAAATGGGATACCCATGTACCCTCTCTTTTTAATGTTTTCTAAAACCATGTTTCCCACCCTTTATGCTGCTGAATTTTCTTCTCAAAAATTCTCTCTTTTTCTATAAAAAATATCTTATTTTCATTTTTGAATAACCAAACATCTTTATCTTATAGGGGTACTCAACTAGATTTTAAAATAATCTATTTTCTTCTGGGATTAAAATAAATTAATCCTACCTTCCCTTTTCATGGTTTAATAATGACATAAAGACCTTATCTTTAAGCACTTTTTTTTTAAAACGTTGTGATTTTGATATGAAATCTGTTTCTTTTATTCTCTATGGATTATTTATGAAATTTTTTATTATGATATATGTGTCTTGAATTAATTAATATATATTAAGGGTTCTCCCTGATATAAATCCAATTAATTGGGTTATGAATTTAATCTCTATATATGACATGTTTTATGATACCTTGGTGAATAACCATGGTAATTTTTACAACACCTTAGTGACAAACCTTGGTGATATGCTTATGAATGTATAAAATAAATTTTGTAGCCACATTTATAAGTTATAATTAATTTAATTTATTTATTATATGCCTCATTTTTTTCTTTTTCATTCCATAATGATATTATTAATGTTCTCATTGAATTTCTTCAAGATCATATGTAAATTGTTTCCCTTGATTTTATTTATTGGACCTTATGATCACCCTTTACTTTAATGTATGTCCCTAAGTAATGATATTTAGTAATTTTACTTAGTATGAACCTTTGATGAATCCTTTCAAGTGTAATAGAAGAATGTTTTATGTTTTCATGTATTATGTACCTTTTTTATAGGAAACTAAACTTTAAAAGAACCTCTGTTTTGTACAATGTAATGAAATTTATGTAATAAAAATGAGGGATGTCATAATTAGTATCAAAGTATGGCTTATTCATTTATGGAAATTTTTATTTTAAAACTATAGGAAGAACCCAATATAAATGTTTAAATATAGGAAAAACATCGTGGTATTTTGGTGAAATATTAATTAAGTGGTTTCTGAGCAAAGAAATCTCTATCTGGATACGAACATATGGATGTGGCTCTAGCATAGATGTACCTAAGGGTAAAAACCCCAACACGGTGTAGTGGTATTGACTCATCATAACCTACTACATGACAATGGGCCTTGATGTATTCCTGGTTTGACACTCTCGAGGGATATGTTTGTTAATCACAAGCTTTTTATTAACCATTATGAAGGATTTATAGAAAATGTAATTTTTGTTAAAGAATAACAACTTTTAGCATTATGTTTTAAGACATGAAATTAATTTAGAATTATAATATTATTAAATGAAACACATTTCTCACTAAGGTTTTCTTCTTTTAGAAAATGATGGGAAATATGAGAAACTGTGTAAATGGAGAGTGCAATAGACCAGGCGTTATCGGCCTTTCAATGGAAGATGAAATGGAAAACTTTATGAGAATGATGAATCAACTAACTCAAGTTATGGGTAATATCTTGAATCAAGACAAGTGACTGGATTCACATCAAAGGTAATAACTTTCCATTGAGTCCTTTATGTATCAACAACCACCTTTATTCAGTAGATCTATCGACTCATTGATTGCTGAACAATGGATAAGCTCTATAGAAAATATATTTTATGTACTCTATTGTTTTGAATAAGAGAAATTCACCCTGGATGTGTACCTCTTAGAGGGAGAAGATGATCGGTGGTGGATACTGGTTAAAAACACAAATCCAAGAGGGGATATTGAAGTTATGGTGTGGCAAGAGTTCAGGGTAACTTTTTTCAAAAAATATTTCCCATGTTTGATGTGAACAAAAAATGAGAAGAAATTCATAGAGATAAAGAAAAAAGAAAATGAATCTATGGGAATCTATAAAATTAACTTCACAAGACATTATTGTTGCACCTCTAGCTTTTTCATAGATCCAAATGAGAAGGTTGGTAGATTCTTCAGTGGACTAAGACCCCATATATGGAAGAATATTTCCAACTGAGACTATGAAAACAATGAGGATATCGTGAGGAGTGCTATGAAATTTGAACTAGAGTTAAAAGAGATACAGTGGTCCTATAGATCAAATTAAAATAATAGATCTTTAAAACCAAACTTGGGGAGGATCTCTGATCAAGGAAGATGAGGAAATAAAGTTCAACTTTCCCCATACAACAAATGTGGGAAGAAGAATTCAAGGAACTAATTTATAGAGAGTAGAAAATATTATAAGTGTGGAATAGAATTACATAGTGCTCAAAACTATTATAGTTATGTGAAGTCTCAACTTCTCAACACTAACGACAAAGGGAAGATGGTGGAGGCCCTACCTAAAGTCCAATGCTTCAAGTTTGGGAACCTTGGGAACTTTTCAAATAAATATAAAAATTCAATGTTAATTGAGGTAAATAACCATAAACCTTAGTTTAGGACAATGGAGAAAGGTTGTGATTTTTATATAATAAATTCTAAAGTTGAAGCACCAAATGTTGTGGTGGTAGGTACTCTCGTTGTTCTCTCACAACTAGAAAATAATTTGTTTGTTTCTGGTTATACACATTCCTTTATTTTCTCCAAGTTTGTAAAAAATATATAATCAATCCCTAAACTTCTATAAGTATAACAATGATTCAATACTTCTATAGGGATTATCCAAGAATCAACAGTGTATAGAAACTCTAGTATTCACTTTAGAAATCATAATCTCATCACAAATATAGTATTCATTCCCATGTTGGAATTCGACATTATACTAGGGATGGAATTTCTTTTAAAGTATAATGATAAGATCAATTATATAAGTAAGGAAATATTTATAGTCCTGAATGGACAACCTAGATTTTTTTTTTAAGGATAGATATCTCAACCTGAGCATTGTCTAGAAGCACCACATATAGCCTTCTTTATGGAGATAATCAGTGAAGATGAAGAAGGAAATGAAAGTACATGAATAGAAAGTGTCCCCATCATTCAGGAATACATTGACATATTTCCTAAGAAGTTACCTAGACCTCTCCTAGAAAGAGAGGTAGAGTTATCTATTGATATCATGGTTGGTTTCGATCCAATTTCAAAGACCCCATATAGAATGGAAAATGTGGAGATGGAGGAATTAAATAAACAACTCCAAGATCTTTTGGAGAAGGGGTTTATCTTTCCATGTGTGTCTCCTTGGGGATAACCTATTCTAATTTTGAATAATAAGTATGGATCAATGTAGTTATATATTTATTATAGAGAACTTAATGATATCAAAGTGAATAACAAGTACAATCTTCCAAGAATTGATGATTTATTTGACCATCTTCATGGGGATCAATTATTATATAAGATTGATCTTTGATTTAGTTATCATTAATTGAGGGTGAAGAAAGAATATATTCCAAATACCACCTTCTGATCAAGATATGGTAATTATGAGTTTGTTGTTATTCCCTTCAACTTGACTAATGATCATGATATTTTTATTGATTTGAGGAATAGAGTCTTTAAGGACTACCTTCATTACTTTGTGGTGGTTTTTATTATTAATATTCTGATATATTATAAAATTCATGAGGAGCATGAGTATCATCTAAGGGTTATATTGAAAACTATAAGGAAGGAGAGGCTATTTGGAAAGCTCATAAAATGTTAATATTGGTTACAATAAGTTGCTTTTTGGGACACATTGTAACCAAGGAAGGAATCCCAGTTGATCCTTCCAAGGAAATGGTTTTGGGGGAGTGGCCTCATCCTACAATAGTAACTAAGATTCATAGTTTCCTAGGAATAGTGGGATATTATAGGAGGTTTGTGAAAAACATTTCATGAATTTTTAATCCACTAACCAAGTTAACTCAAAAATGGGATAAGTTCATATGGATTAAGGATTTTGAATAAATTTTCCAAGAGCTAAATAACAGATTGGTTATTGCACCCATGTTAACTCTATCCTCTATCAGAGAAGGATTATTTATTTTTAGTGATGTGTATCCGAAATGGCTTGGGTGAATCCGCATGAAAAATGACAAGATGATTTCTTATGAATATCGATAGTTGAAGCCTCATGAGAAGAACTATCCTACGCATAACCTAGAGTCGGCTGCAGTTTTTTTTCTCTAAAGATATAGAGGAACTATCTTTATGGGGATAAATATGATATATACATAGACCATCAAATTTTGAAGTATATTTTCAAGAAAAATGAATTGAACATGAGATAGAGGATATAGTTGAAACTTCTTAAAGACTATTATTTTTCAATTCATTATCACCCCAAAAGAGAAAACAAAGTTTCTAATACATTAAGAAGGAAAGTCCTTATTATGTTGCCAATGATGAGGATTCAAGGAGATTCATTGATCAAAGATCTAGTAAAAGTAGACATGGTAATCGTAAGGGAACGGACATCATCAAACCTATCCCAAATGATTTCTCAGACATCATTACTAGAGAAGATCAAGAAATATAAAAGAGAATGTCCTTTGTTACATAAGAATATATAAATTTTGAAGAATGTGAATTTTCCTGAGTTAAATATTAATAAATAAGGTGTACTAAAATTTCTTAGAAGACTATGTGTTCCATATATTCTAGAAATAAAGAAGGAAATGATGGATGAAGCTCATAGATCTACTTTCTCTGTACATCCTAGAAGAAAAAAAATGTATTGGGACCTTCATGATCATTATTTGTGGGATAACATGAAATTGAGATTTCCGGCTATATTTCAGGGTTCCTAGTGTGTCTATGAGTGAAGGTAGAGAAAAAACTTCCTAAAGGATTATTACAACCATTGCCCATACCATCATGAAAGTGGGACCATACCACTATGGACTTTGTGACCAGTCTCTCAAAAACAACCAAATGAAACAATGCGATATGGGTAATAGTGGATCGTCTTACCAAGACCACCCATTTTATCTCTATTTGATAATATTTCTCTCTTGACCAAATTTCCAAGATTTACATAAAGGAAGAGGTAAGGCTACATGGGATACCACTACCCATCACATATGATTGTGATCCAAGGTTAACATCAAAATTATAGAGAAGTATTCAACATTCTCTGAGTACCGAATTGAATTTTAGTATGGCCTATCACCCCCAAATTGATGACCAATTTGAAAAAACTATTCAAACACTCCTGAGCATGCTGAGAACATGATCAATGGAATTTAAAGGTGGATGGGATCAACATATCCCATTAGTTGAGTTCTTATATGAAAATAGCTTCCATTCAAGTATTCAAATGTCACCCTATGAAACTCTATATAGTAATATATGTAGAACTTTAACTTTTTGGGAAGAAGTAAGTGATAGAAATCTTCTTGGGCCTAATCTTGTGCACGAGATGATAGAAAAGGTTCATGTCACCTAATAATACATAAAGTTTGCTCAAAGTCAGCAGAAGATCCATGTTGAAAACTACCAAAGGGACTTGGAGTTTGATGTTGGCGACAAAGTCTTCATTATAATTTCAACTTGTAATAGATTCATGTGGTTTGGGAAGAAAGGGAATCTTATCCCTAGGTACATTGGGCCCTATGAAATCCTTGATCGCGTAGAATTATTGGCCTATCAGCCTTAACTTTCCCTAATTGTATCTCAAGTTCATGATGTATTCCATGTATCCCTCTTGAGTAAGTACATGCATGACCCTTCACATGTAATAAATCTTTAAGTGATAAAACTAGAACATGAATGCTCTTATGAGTAGCAGTCGGTGGAAATTTTGGACCATAGAGAAAATTTTCTATGAAACAAGACTACCCACATCGTTAAAGTGTTTTGGATGAACAAAAAATATGAATAAGACATGTGGGAACTAGATGAGACAATGAGGAAAAAGTTCCCACAACTTTTCTCAACTGAGGGAACGAGTTAAAATTTTAGGGATGAAATTTCTTAAGGGGGAAGGATGTAATGACTTGAACTTTTTGAATAATATTTATTTCCTGAGAATTTGTGTTATATTATTTTTTACTCAACATAAATATATCTATTTAATAATGAAGTGAGTATAATTTGAAATGTGACAATCAGGTTTCAACTAATATATGATTGTTATTCAATTATGATCATTGGTCAATATGATTGTTGGAAACTATACCCTTAATAATGATTTTAACATTATAATTATTGTTCATAAGTAGAAATGAAAAAATAAAATTAATACAGAAAGAAGATTCAATGGACTCATCTAGTAGAGTTGTGTCATACAAAGAACATTTGTCAGAACTTTGGAGGGAGGCAGTTTTACTGGGATTTTCTCTTGACCAAGCCCAATCTGATCTTCAATATGTTAAGCTTGAACAAAATCGCCTACAGGATAATTTCAAGTTGGTGGAAATTACCACTTGGGTGATGTTAGCTGAGTCACCCCATGAATATATCACCATCGCACACCTAACCCTTAGGTCATATATAGGTTTCATAAGTGGTTATGTTTCAAGGACTTAGTTACTTAATGTATAATCCCTTTGTATAAATGAATTTTTTGTTCCATTGTTTCCATTTTGAGTTTATTTTTTCTTAAAAATATAACAAATTTGGGGAATTGATTTTTCGGTTAGAAATTGTAGTTTTCATAAATATGTAATTATTATAATAAATGAATGTATTATTAATAATTTTTATTTAAATGAAATAGTATTATTAAAACACTCTTATTTAAATTTAAATGATAAAATAAATTTATTTTTTTAAGTGTTAGAAATTTTACTATGCATTTTCTATCTGCTGCTATATTTAAGAAATAAGTATTTTTATATTTAAAAAATAAATTTCACATAATTAGAGAATTATTATGATAAAATAAACATCATTTTTTGAAATCAACACATCTAAATTAAATTAGGGTTAATTTATGAGAATTTTATAAAATATTTTTTTTTCAGTGAATAGTAAAAATACACTTTTGAGTTTTTGGAATATTTAATGACATAGTATGATATAATAAGTAATATAAAATTATATTCGACTATTATGGATTAAAATAAAATATTAGGTATCTCAAGTGGACAATACCAAGGGAAAATACCATGGGAAATCCCATGGTTTTGAAAATATTACTACCGAGGTGTGTAAGGAAATTAATAAAAACAATCCCTCACTTTTGCTATAAATAACAACCCATTTATCCATTATATTTCATTCCCAATTCATAATCTATTAATATATAATAATTTTACCTCCCAATTAGTCCTCCCAATGTATCCTCAGGCCACCAAGGTCCCAATCTTCTGGTTTTAGGAGTTACTATTCAAGGTAAGGGAAATCTCAACTTCTTTTTTTCTTTCAAGTTCCCTTTTTATGTGATATGTATTTAACATTTAAAATATATGTTATTATGTACATTTTATTCTGTCCCTAAACAATATTTATAGTTTTTCATTAATAATATACCCTTTCCCCTCTCTTTTTAATGTTTTCTAAAACCATTCTTCTCACCCGTTATGCTGCCGAATTTTCTTCTAAAAAATTCTCTCTTTTTCTCAAGAAATTATCTTTTTTTTAATACCAAAAACTATTTATTTTATAGGGGTATCAACCTATATATAAAAATTATCTATTTTATTCTGTTATTTACATACATGAAACCTACCTTCCTTTTTTGTGGGTTAATTCCCTTTTTTTAAACACCGTAATTTTGATATGAAACCCTTTTCTTTTATTCTCCATAGGTTATTTATGAAATATTTTTATTATGATATATGTGTATAAAATTAATTAATACATATTAATGGTGAGTCCTCATATATCTTCAATGCATTGGGTAAAGAATTTAATCACTAGAGATGACATGTTTTATGATACCTTGGTGAATAACCATGGTAATTTTTATGACTCCTCAGTGACAAACCTTGGTTATATGCTTATAAATGTATAAAATAAATGTTGTAGAAACATTTAAAAGTTATTATTCATTTATTTCATTTATAATATTCCTTATGTTCTCTCTTTCATTCGATAATGATATTCTTCATGTTCTTATTAATTTCATCAAGATCACATGTAAATTGTTTCCCTTGCTTTACCTTACTGGGCCTTATGCTCACCATTTCCTTTAATGTATGTCCCCAATTTATGAGATGTAATAATTTTAATTAGGATGATCCTTGATTAATCCTCTCAAGTCTAATAGAATAATATTTTAATTTTTCAAGTATTATGTACCTTTTTTCCAAGAAACAAAACTTTAAAATATCCTCTATTTTGTACAATGTAATGAAATTTATGTAATAAAAAGGTCGGATTCCATATAACTTATTCAAATATAATCAACTAGATAATAGAGGTTGTTTTTAAATAAATTAAATTATAAAAAATTGTAATTAAGAAGACAAATATCAAAGAAGATGCTTGAATTGAAAGGAGGAGACGACGGTGAGGATCCCTTACCTGAGTGTGTGACTCCAAAAGCTTAGGAGGGGATTCTTTAGAGCATTGGGCGCCTTGGTAGGACTCTAGGAAGTGTAGGTAAGAGTATTTATATGCTAAAATGAGTTTTAGTGAATAGAATTTGGATCTTGTATGGGTTTATATAGGAAATGAGGGGTTTTCGTTATTATCTAGGTTTTGGAATCTACCGAATAAAATATCCAAAACCACAAACCATTCCATGTTTTTTGCCCATGGTTTATAAAAAATGGAGTTTTTTATTATTTTATAAGTCAAAGGTCCAAAATTATTAAAATAATTCCCTTTATTATGTGGTGGTGAGTCACGCTCTTAAAGAAATGATTTCAAAACCTAAAAATATAATATAGATTTTAGAGGATTCATAATGGATTTACAAAATAAAATTAAAATCACATTATTTTAAATTTTAAACATTTATTTGGTAATATATTACATTTATAGTAATTATTGCATCACTTTTGGATCATTATGATATCATAAAACAAAAATAATATTTATTTGATATTTAATTTTTACCCTAAAATTCGACTGTCTCAGAAAATTATGAAAAATTAACCACTGGATAATTTCATAATTATGATTCAAAAAAAATTATTAATTTTATCTATATAATTTTATAAATATTTTAATTTCTACTTTTAAAATAAAAGCGACATTTATTGAGAAATGCTATGTTTTTTTATAATAACAGTTTTTTAACCCTTATAAAAATTTCATTTGACTTCATAAAAATTATATGATCATTTATATTTGATAAAAAATATTTAATAAAATTATTAAAATATTATTTATTTAAAAAATTCATAAATTCATTTATTAAATTTTAATATTAACCAAAAATAATATTTTTTCTTTATTATATCAAATTAAAAATCATTTACAAAGTAATAATAATAGAATGAAAATATATTCATTATTAAATAAAAAATAATGTTAATATTCATATTTTTAGTGTCTTGATACATATACCTTTAATGCACCAAAAAACAACTTAATATTAAGGTTCGTGATGGTGGGACTTTCATGGGGTGGTTCTATGAACATGGTTTGGGTTGTGATCTCGATGAGCTTGAACTTATCCTGTAAACAGTTTCACTCATGCTTAATTTGTTGGGTTTTAACTTTGTCTTGGTCAATGGAAAAGCCTAAAAATGTTTTCTCCCTTGTAATATCTAATAAATGGGATTCATATGGTACAATCCTACTGGTTGAGGTCATCGCTTAATTTGTCTATGATAATTGGATTTGTTAAAACACTATATTCATACTAACCGTGTGATCAATTTTCAATGGATATATTATCAATGGTAATGATACATAATAGTATTTTAAATCCCATAATATATAATAAAATAAAATAATTTCATGTGTTTTCTATAACCATATTACTTAATAATATATTTAATTAAAACAAAAAAGGAATTTTATTTATAATAGTTCAGGTCATTACAACTTCTATAATTAGTTCATAGAATTATACATAGACTATTTTAATTAAAATATAATGGTGGATTCCCATACTTAATCATTTTTACTAAGAGTATCAGAAGATATGTATGTGTCTACTTTATTAGGGATAATTAATTTTTCATTATAAAAATTAGGGAACATAAAAGTGAAGTTGATAATAAACATTATTATAGGATAAAGAAACTATGATCAGATATATACGATGAAAATATTAACTAATAATTTAATAATTATCTTAAATATTATGAGATAATATCCTAACTCAATCCATATTTTATTAATCATAGAAAGATTTATGATGATTTTTTTAATTCTTCTATAATTATTTTATGAATATTCATTATAAAAAATGATATAGAAACTTAAAAAAGGGCCAAATAAGGTGATAAATAGGATACCATGTGATTTATAATATGAGAAGTATAATGGATTTTCATGTATTCATATATGGGTATGTGAAGGATTTATTAAGGCTAATCCTAGAAACAAACATGCATCTGAAGTCCCAAAGTGTATATTTGTAGGGTATTCTAAATAAAAAAAGACATTACTTATATAATACCTTATATAGAAAAGTTAAAGTTTAAAGATAAAAAATATTACTTGAATGTGAACATATCTTTGAAAAATATAGTGGGAAAAATATATACCTTGATGAAGTTAAAGTCTTAAAATGATAAAGTTGTATAGGATTTGGAATAAGAACAAAATTCATAAGTCATTTTAAAAAAAATATTTTAGAGATACAAGTGGTGTATAAGTTAATTAGGGATGTTAAATAATTAGAAAGATATGGTTTTATTACCATAAAGAAATATTAAATGTTATTGATTAATAAAGAAAAAAATTTAACAAAAAAGTAGTAAATGATATAGAAGATGGTGGATATAAAGAATCTATGAATTCCAAAATAGATTCCATGTACCAAAATCAAGTTTGGATTTTGGTAGAACCTCTAGATAATGTGAATATCATAATATTTTAAAGGGTATTTAAGAATATATTGGTCATATAAGGTAATGTTAGTACAAATAAGGAATGATTAGTTACTAAAAGTTTCAAGAAATATTATAAGGCATGAACTATGAGGAAACTGTTTAATTAGTTTCTATACCAAAATCAATTAGAATTAAATTTATCATGGTATATCCTATGATTATAATATTTATTAGATAAATTTAAAAACTGTATTAATGGATAGAAACTAGTGAAAACATATACACAAAACTAGAAGGACTTTTGACACCAAAGGAAGCTAATGAGGTTGGAAATGTTATATAACAGACCTCTATGACCTATTACTTTGTGTTTTTTGGGGTGATAGAGGTTCCAAGAGAATATTTAGGGGAGAATAAGTCTATTAGAGTTAATATTTTTTCTGGGATAAAGAGGTTGTGGTATGGCTCTCTGATTCGTGGTATGAGGGTCTAACTATAGTAGAGTGGCAGATCTCTAGTTGATGTGTTGTGGTGCAGAGGAGGTTTCATGAACCTCATGTAGAGGCTATAAGAGTTATAGTTTTCATTGTTTGGGAATTTAATTTTGGCCATGGCATGTTTTTTATTCTCACAAAAATGTATGTTCCTTAGGGAGTTTTTGTATTTATATAAGAGGGTGTCACGGTGTGCTTCCTAGTGACATGGTGTGAAGATTTGAAGTGCTAATTTCTAGGGTTCTTTAATTTGAGAGTCATGGAAGAGTGATATTACTCATGATAAAACCTCTCATGAAATTATTTATTTGGATATTCTTAACCTTGATAGATAAGGGGATATATAAATGGATTCATGGTGTAATTTTATAAGGTTTAATGGAATTATCCCCATCATGGCATGACCATGATCTACCGCATCATGACTTGATTATTTTCCAAAACCTATATAAATTCAGTATTCCTTATTAATTATTTCAAATTCTTTTCATTTATCTCAAACCCTAGGAAATCATTTGTGAATACTTAGATATATTTAATTCCTCTTGGTTAGCTCTTAGACTTGTCTTTTTTAGATCATGATCTTTCCATATAAGGTGAGTTTTTTTATTATTCTTTTTTATTCTCTCCATGTTCCTATATTATGAAGGGGATGTGTCATGGGTTTTCATTTATTTTGATGGTGGGTCACTAGGGTTTAGGTTGATTGAGATTTCTCTCATGTTTTTTGGGTCTTGTGGTATTATTTTACTCCATGATTGTGCTTTGAAAATCAAATCTTTGGTTGATGTAAGGGATTTCTAAACTCACCTTTTATCTTTATAAATAAATTTATTGACTATGTTGTTGTGAATTATTTTAAAAGTACGTTTTTATTATTTTTCAAAATGTTTGGTTACAAAGTATTGAGTGATCATGGTTATGATGAAGGGAAAAATTATGGAGAAATATACTTTAAGGGAGACTGAAAATTAAATAAATATAATAAACTAAGCATAATAAATTTGGGAAGAGGAAAGAGTGCCATATGTTATTTATGGATTTTTTATTCTATTTGGTACATTTTTATTCTTATTGATTGGTACTTTCTGTTATAGATTACTTTTTTCGGTTATCATTGAATAACCATGTCACCTTCATAAGTGGATAATTACTTAAAGAATTTAATGGGAAAAGGATGATTGAAAATTGGAATTTGAGAATCCATTGTTTTTAATGAATTAAATGCTTGATCTTTTTCTTGGTGTTTTCTAAACTTGTTCAGAATTTGGGTGAACTTATTTGGGTTGAATTGGTATGGTAGTAAGGTGGGAGTTGATGTGATATGGTTTTTATGTATCCTCTTGAATACTGATAAACCAATTTTGTATTTAAAGATAATAACAGGAATTGGGATGAAATGATAAAGTAATGGGAAAGGGGGAAAGCTAAAAACCAAATTTTCCTATTTATAATTTTTTGGTTGATGGATTTTGAAAACTAAAATAAAAAATGATATATAAGTTTGGTTTGCAATGAACATGGTTGGGATGAATGGAATATTATTGGTATAATGAATATGGTAAAGGTTAGTGGGCTATAAATAAATTTTTAATTATTGAAATGTATGAACTTGGATGGAATAAATATATTTAATAATGAATGAATATATTGAAATGGGAAGTGAACTAATGAATGGGTTGACATGGGGAACTAATGTCATCAAAAACTTAATGAGGCTGGTAAATGGTAAATAGTGGGGTTAGAAAATGATGGGGAAATGTTAGTTTTTTTATTTTTTTGGTTATCTTTTCCAATGGATTTGGTTATAATTTTGATGATGTTTTGTTATTGAAAGTGATTTTTTAGTGTATGGTTATCATGGTGTTACTTTGATATTATGGATATAGTTGTGGGAGTATTATGTGGTGAAGAAAGAAATATGGGTAAAACATTATGAGTTATGATGGATATTGGTTGGTATATGCTTGTAGGTTTTAATGTCTCTTGGTTGGTTTATCTATGAAAGATGTAATATATTGAAGTCATAAGTATTGAATATGATATTGATTCAGTAATATTGTGATGATGATGATGATGATGATGATGATGATGATGATGATTATGATGATGATTATGATGATATATGGTGGGGTTCATGCATGGAAGTAGGAGGGCACGAGGATGATGTCATGCATGTTCAGGATTCCTTATTATAAAAAGGAGGATGTGGATATTTGGTTATTAGTGGGGGATATACATATAAGGGATAGGTCATGAGGTTGATTCACTTTGTGTTTACATTACCCTGCTGAAGTTTGGTTATAAAGTGGATATGTGGTAGTGTGTTAATGATATATAGTGATGTGGTGTACGAAACTGGATTTGGGGTTATGGATAGAAGTTCTCATATGTGGATGCATTGTGTGATGGTGGGATTCTGGGGTGAGTAGGTGGTATTGATATAGTGTTGTTGATTTTATGTAATGTTCTCATCCCTAGACAATTAGTGAGGGGTATTCCTAGTGACTTGAAACAAGTGAGAGTTAGCTAAGTCCATGTACTAATAGGTGGGATAAGTGAGAAATTTATAAACCCTTTTATTAGATTATTTTTATTTCCCAAGGATTTATGACAAGTGTACTACAATAAAGGGTAAATTTTTGTCATTAACTACAAAAAAAATGTCTTATTAACATATAAATAGAACAATTTCCATCCAATAGTCAAAATAATCTTCTTCCAATAAAATAAAAACTCAAAAAATATAAATACTAAACTAAAATGTAAAGAAAAATATATATACAATAGAAAAAAAAAGACTATTTTATTAACTATAGATGTGGTACATAATAAAACTGAAAGTATAAGATAGAAATTACTTTCAAAAAAGGGTATATAAAAAACAACAACACCTCAACTAATGAGGCCTTTTCTTTAACCTAAAGTGGTAAGAAAATTTGTATACCCAAATTTAGGTATCCTTGATTATAAACCAATTAGAAGATATATCTTCCAAGACCTATAAACCCTTGACCAACCTGATCATAACAACTTCTTTCTTCCTTTTAGAATATTTTTATATCATAGATCTGAAAAAATTATGTCTCCACAACTTCAGGATCCTTTTTTCTCATATATTGGAATAATAACAAAAAAAATAATGGAAATAAATTAAATTAATTTACAAAAAACCCTCATGTATGGGAACTCTTTTAAAAAAATATATGAAAATATTACAAATGAAAGAATTCAAGGAAAATATATTTTACAGTATTTAAGATTTATGAAACCTTCAGATATATTTTTCCATCCTTATTCACCTCAAACTTATGATGTTATTTATAGATGTAATCTATAACTAACTCTAATGTTTAAATTACATTATTCTCAAGTTAATTTACTACTATATAATTATATTTACCATAATCTTTCAATGGATTTATTTTCATTCCACTTCTTCCAATAAAGTTTTATAGCACCTCTACAATGACCTTCCAAAAAATCACAAAGAAACATCATCCAAAACATTTAATATAATCATATATCTTTATGACAAAAAAACTTACAAACACCATAAATTTTGGTAAAAGTTTTTGTGGAAAGGTCCTTATAATTAATGTGAATAAGATTAGAATGAATATTCAGAAGAACTTAAAATGCTACAAAACTTTATCTTGAAACCCAATGTAAGGTAAAACATAAATAATAAAGGTGTGTATTGTGAATTTCAAAATTAGTGTAAATTTTGTCAACCTAACAATTTTTTTGAGTTTATAGTGTTGATGATATTACTTATTTATTGATTATGTAAGTTAGTTCAAGTTCTACATTGTGTAGATGGTATAGGATGTTGTGGGGAAAGGAGTAAATAGTGGTAAATTATGTGGAATATAGGATTTTATGATTTTATTTCTTATTTTTATTCTAAACTTATCTTTCATTATGTTTTTATTAGTCAATACCACTCTTTCTCGTAGTTTCATATTTATTACACATGGATATTGATTTTTTTAAAATAATGATTCCACTATGTGATCTCGATTTCTCACCCCTCCAAAGTTTTCTAATTATTTTGAGAGATATTTTAAGGGAGATTGAAATGATTTTTGGGTATCTGGGATGGATAAAAAGGATGATTTGGGGTTCTGGAGATCATTATTACATTTATTTTATGATTTTGTGTGACAAATAGATGAAATTTGGGCTATTGATAATTTATTTATTACCTAATGGAAATTTTTTGGTGCTGATTAGTGGTTCATTTTTATTATTCCTAGGATTTTATGATGGAAATTCCTCCCATATTCATGTTTTATACCCTCGGTTCTAGTCATCTACTCAAATATTATTAGGGGTTGGATTTATGGTTCACTCTCACCCTCTCTATAGGCCTAGGAGGGGACCTAGTGGGGGTGAGTTGTGAAAAATAGGTATCAAATCTTTTGGTTGAGAGTTAGGGTAGATTTTGGAGTTATGAACAAGTGAAGTTTTCATGGGATTTTTAGGGTATTAGGGAAATTCAATTCTAACATGTAATGTAGACCAAGGAGGCTATCTAATGAATAGTTATTCAGGGCCCTATATGATCTAACTTGAGTAATTTAATAACCTGATGAAAATGTTTTGGTAAAATTGTATCCATTGTAGGGTAGAGGTCATAGGGAGGTACATGCATCATTATGATTATTTGTATTTTAATTTTAAATATAGATCTTATATATGTTTCTATGATTATTATTTTTTGTAACATTTTTTGAAAATTAATATCACTCTTACTGAAATAGTTTTATTTTCTTAAGGTGTGATAAAATGGTAACTAACTATATTGTATAGGTTAAATAAGTTTTTATTGGTTCTTGAAATTATTTTTTTCGTGTTTACTAAAACTTGTCTTCTATTAAAATAACTTTCGAGATCATTGTTGAAATACATAGAAAATTAATACACTCCCATGTTGTTATAATTTTTACCCAATCATATATAAAGAGTTATTATTTCATGTAATCTCAAAATTTTAAGACCTTTTCAAAAACTAGTTGCCCTTAAAAAAATCTACATTATTAAGCTAGATGAATTTCTTTTAGAACCATGTTTTAAAAGTTTTTATTATCCATAAAAATTATCATGTCATGTGTTATCTTCAACTCATGATAGATTATATGCATGTGTTATTGATTTACTATGAGATTAGATTTTGGCTATTTAATTTTATAATTGTTAGGAGATGACAAGAATTCTTGATAATTAACCATTAAATTTAGATAACTTTTGCATGAATGAACTAGTTTCTTATTTTAAAGCATGATTAAAATTTTGGAATACTGAAATATTTATGCATTATACGTTGAATTTTAAATTCCATGTCGTGTGTAATTATTGAAATATTGATATATATACTTAAGGGTAAGTTTTTTATCCTATGAATTTATCATGTGACATGAAGAGTAAATATAAATTGCACAATATAGAAAGAATTTCTAAAGTTGAATAATGTTTGAATGAATTGATATGGAATCATGCTAGAATATTTGTTATATGTTATTTCATTGCCCTTAAAATTTGATTAATTAGTGAATATTTCCTCATATAAATTGTATGTAGAGAATTTTTAACCTAAACACAGAAGTAAAAGTATGTAACCCTTTATATAATATAAAAAAATGTTTTACTAGTAATTATTCTTTAAAAGATATTAGTTTAAGCATGTAAATAATGATGCAAAGTAACATAGCATGTGTGATTTTTATTCACAATTAAAAATAATGTTAAAGTTATTGATCTGTAAATTATGGTGATATCTCTCAAATATAACTTGAATAAATTTTAGTGTTGTTTATGATGTGTTATTTCATGATTTTTTCCTATGTTTTTTCTTAAAGTGATAATTTTTTCATAATGTTTCTAGTTTCTATTATTATGTGTTGTTTTTGTGTTTAAAATGTTGAATCACTTTTCAGGAAAGTTTAATCATTTAAAGTTAGTAATTAAAATATTGTTTGGTAAATCTGAAATTTGATGATAATTTTTATGTTGGACACACTTAATTATTGTGAAAATAATGATGAAAATGTGATTTAATTTTATATTTTTATTTTGGGTTTTTCATGGTTGGTTGTGTGGGGAGGAAAAAGTTTTTATCAATTATAGGAGGATTTATGTGATGATGAGTGTTTTCTATTGTATTTTGTTTTTCATGGTTGGTATGAGGTGATGTGGATGTTTTGTGAGAGGTTGTATGATGTTGTGCTTTATGGGGAGTAGTGAAGTGGTTGTGTGGATTTTTGTGTGGGAAATTAGATTAGGAAGAGTATTATATGGACTAATGTGTTTTCCTATGAAATAATATTGTTCTATATGATGCTTATATACCTTTTTTGGTTTATGATAACCTTTTTTATCTAAAGATATACCATTGAAATGATATTTATATTTTGGGTGTGGAAAGGAGAAATAGGAATCTTGGGATAGAGAATTGATAAAATTTTATTTGCTTAAAGTACATAAGTTCTTTAGTGGATCCACCAACCCCAATTATAAGGATTAGTTGGAGTAAGTTTAGGTTTATTTTAGGTTTTCAAATAATTTAGAATGATTTAAAGTTGTGTTAGTGGTTTTTTTATAAGGCATCTCTAATATGGTGGTAGATATAGCATGGAAACAAAGAAGATATGTTATAAGGGAGAAATTCTTATATTGTTCAAGAAGGATTTATTTTCTTGAATGTAGATGTGTGATCATGTGAGGGATATTAAATATATTTTAAAATTCCTAAGATTGTACACAGCGTTGGTAACCATTTTATAAATTTGATTAGTTGGTTTCCTCATTTTCTACCTGATGAGAGAGAACGAGTGTAGTATTTAAAGTATTCCTTAAGTAATAAGATTCAAATAACTATCATTCATTTTCATTTAAAGTCTTCGTAAGTGGTGAAATAAATTGGATATCATTGAGATATATTTATCTATGATGGGGTATTCTAGTAAAGGATCATCCTAACTGGTTAATAATTTTGATATGAATTCTCTGAGTTTTGTGTCTTGAGGTTTGTAGTAGAAGAGAGTGAGGTAATATTTTAAATCTAGGGCATATCTTAGCACCCTGGGTGGGGTTGAGTAGTTCATAGTTTTCTATTTCTAGTGAGTTGATTTTTTTTATGTGATTATATAGGGAACTATTAATATGACTAGCCTGATATTTTTTATGTTTCTCAGTTTTCGATGAAGATTTAACTGTGTGGATTTCTTTTGGTGTCCCTACTCTTTTCACTAAAACCCTTGTTGTGGATTTTGATTTAATTTTTAAGTGTTTGTTAGTTGAGATTTATATGTTAAATAAATTACGTTTTCATTTTAAATTTTTGGATCTATTTTTCAAAAAGAAATTAAATTTCTAGAGTTTTTTTCAAAAATTATTTATTTAGAAATATGGTTAAGTTGAAAGGAGTAGTTAGTAAGTATTCAGTTTTGAGTAGGGGTAATTAGAGATATATATGGTTCCTTATGATGGTGGTGCTCTTTTTTTATAGGTATCTTCCATGTTTTTGTGGTTCTTACCTATTTTCTTTATTGGAGGGGATCTAGGGTTTTGTCGTATCCCATTATTTGAAGGTGTTGTTAGTGTGTGTTTTTTTAAGTGGTGTCTCTCTTAGTTGATTTGATCTAGTTTCTCTTTTACTAGGTCTAATTTTGATTCTCAAGGATGAGAATAATTTAAGAGGTATCTAATTTAACATTATATAACTCTCTGACACATTTTTTTTATTTTAGGTGTTATAAGTGTTTTAATAAGATTGAAAGGAGAAATAGATTCTTAGATATAATATTTATACTAGGAAGAAGAGGTAAAAATGTATCCATCTGAGTTGTAGAATGAGGTTTTGGTGTTAGTAGTGGGGTATATCTATAGTTGACATGTCTTGGAATGGAGGATGTTCAATGGCCCTGGTTCAAAGTCCAAGAGAGTTAAAGTTCAAACTACTTGGGAATGGAATCTGGGCCATGACATGTTTGTTTTGATCATGATAAGTACCTTATGGGTTTTTTCATTTTTTTGAGAGTCCATCATGGAATGGTTACTAGAAATGTGGTTTGAATCTCTAGATAGATAATTTTCAATGTTCTTCTAATTGGAAGTCACAACGTGGTGATATCATTCATGTTCCAACCTCTCTTAATATTATAAATTTAAAGATGGTTGATTTTAATGAATTAGTGTAGAGATAAAGGGATTTGCATCATGATTTTAGGAGGTTTGGTGGAATTAACCCACTTTTGGAATGACCATGATTTTTCATGTCATGATGTAGTGATTCTCTATAAGTAGTATAAATTCAAAAGTCCCTATAAATTAATTTATATTACTTATATTTCTATAAAAAAAATTAGAAGATTAGGGGTACCTCCTTTGATATCTTTAATCCCTATTAGATGGATCTTAGTCCTTGTCTTTGTGATATTGATATCCTCCAATCTTAGATGAGTTTATTTATTGTTTTTATTGTTTGTATCTTGATCCCTTTATCATATAGGGGTTATAATATCAGTTGAAATTATTTTTTATAGAGGATCACTATGGTTTAGGTTGATTAAAGTTTTTATCATTTAGTTTAGGTATTTTGGTTATCTTATTCTTCTCATTTACTGTGAAGAAAATATCAAATATTAGGTTGAGTTAGGGGAAATCTAAACTCATATTCTATCTTCTAGAATAAAATTATTGACTCGATTATTGTGAATTATTCCAAGGATCCTTCCATATTCTTTTTCTACATGTTTGTTTATGATTACTTAAGTGATTATGGTTGTGATGAAGGTGAAAATCGAAGGTAAAACTCTATTAAAGAATAATTAAAATTAAAAAAAGTTGAAAAACTATGCAAGAGTAATTTTTGAAGAGTAAAGAGATTCATATGTTCTTTATGTATTTTTTATATTATTTTTTATGTGTTGATTATTATTAATTGATAATTTTTATTTTTTTCCTTCTTATTGTAATCATTTAAAAACCTTGTCACCTTTATAAGTAGATAATTATTTAAATATGGTAATAGAAAGGGGATTACTGAAAATATGAATCAGAGAATCCATTATTATTAATGATTTTAATGCTTAATTTGCTTATCATTGTTGTCCAAACTTGTGGTGTTTTGGGGTGAACTTTTTTTGTTTGAATTATTATTGTGTGAAAGTGGTTGTTAATTTATTGTGGCTTGTTATGTCTCCTATTGAATATAGATAAACTAGTTTAGGAGTTAAAGAGAATAATGGTACTAAGGTTGAAATGAGATGTTATGGGAATAATGGGTAAGATGAAAAATAAATGTTTTTATTAATAATTTTATGGTTTATGGCTTGTGAAAAATAAATAAAATTAAGGTGAGATATAGTTGATGTGAAAATAATATGGTTGGGATCAATGATATATGGTTGGTATAATAAATGTAGTAATGGTTAGTGGTTTATTAGTACATTTTTAATGATTTATATATATGAACCTAACTAGAATAAATATATTTAATGATGAATGGACAGCTTAAAATGAGAAGTGGATTAATTAATGGGTTGACCTGGTGACTAAATGGGATAAATTACTTAATAAGGCTGGTAAACGGTAAATGGTAAATGGAAAATGGTGGGGTTGGAAAATGATGGGGAAATTTAAAGTAGTTGATTATGTGATTTTATTTTCTTGTAGGTTTGTTTATCCAATTGATGATGTTTTTTGTTGAAAGTGGTGTTTTGGTGTGTGTTTATCATGTTTTTACTTTGATATTGTTGATACAGTTGTGTGAATGTGATTTTTTTAAGGATGAAGTTGGGTGAAATCTTATGGATTGTGATGGATCATAGTTGGTTTATGCTTATGGATTGTAAAGTATCCCAATTTGTATATTCTTATGGTTTTTTAATGGTTCTTAGATTGTTTAGAAATAAAATTTTTAATGTATTGATGTCATAATTATGCAATATTCTTCAAACTTGATGATTTAGTAGTGATGATGATACATGGTGGGGGTCTTAGATAGTAGGAGGGAACAAGGTCGATATCCTCCATGTTAATGGTACCCTACTGTGACAAGAATGGTGTGGATATATAGTTATAGGTGTGGGAGAACATGTAAGGGGGTTCATTAGGTTGATTTTATTCATTTTCATGTTACCCTGCCTAATTTTGGATGGAAAGTGGTTATGTGGTGGTGTAGTATGGATATGTGGTGATGTGGTGTGTGGAAGTGGATTTGTTTCTATGGATGGAGTTTTTTATATGTGAATGTATGTTGTGTTGGTTGTATTATAACATAGAAATGTGGTATTGATGTGGTGTTGTTGATATTGTTTAATTCTCATGTCCTTGGTTAGTTAGTGATGGTTTTTCCTGTCGTTTTTCTTTTGGTTTGAGTTAGATCAGTCTCTATATTGATAAGTGGGAGTGGTGGGACATTTTTGATCTCTTTTATTTGTTTATTTTTTTTATATTAATGGTGTTGATGATATTTCTCTATTATTTATTACAGAATTTTGTTATTGTTCCTAGTTGTAGAAATGGTTATGGATGTTACAGGGAATGAAGAAAATTATGGTAAATTATGTGAGATATTGGGTTTGATGATTTTAATTTTATGATTATTCTACTTATATCTATAGTTATATTTTCCTTTTTTGATATCACTATTTATCACTCTTGAATATTTTTTTCACATAGATGTTGATTTTTTTAGAAGGATGATCCTGTTGGTTACTCTTAAGTTCTCACCCCTCCATAGTTTAAAAACTATTTTTCAGGATATTTTAAGGGAGATGGAAGTTGTTTTTTTGTATCTTGGAAAGATATTGAGGATGATTTAGGGTCTAGGGGATCATTCTTGTATTTATTTAGGATGTTCTATGACATATGGATGATATTTAGGTTGTGCGTATTTTATTTCTTTCTCAATGGAAATCTTTTGGTGTTTATTGGTGGTCTATTTTTATTATTCCTAGGATTTTATGATGGAAATTCCTCTCATATGTGTGTTTTATACCCATGGTTCTATTCATCAAAATGGGGCCTATTGGTGGCAGGATTTAGGGGTTACTCTTGTCTTTTTTGTAGACCCAGTATGGGTCTTAATATAGGTGATTCATGATGGTAAATCTATAGAGATGTGTTTATGGGTTGAATTAAACATTAATATAATAAAATGTTTATTTTAATTAGGCCATAAGATATTTTAGTTTATGATATAATAAATGTTTTTATATTTTTTCATCATAAATTTTAATGATAAAATATTTATTAATTCTTAATTATATTTATTTATGGCATAATTAAGGTTAAGGTTCGTTTAAGAGAAGTGTGGAAGATTTTGAATAATGAAAGTGAAAATAAAAATGAAATGAAATAATTATATTGGAATATTTTAAAGTAATTGAAGGGTGAAATTTCTAGAATAAATTTGAAATATAAGAGATAAATATTTAATAATGAAACTTGTATAAAATTTAAATATAAAATTTCGGAAGAGTGATGCAGTGTGGTGAGAATATAAGGAATAAATGGTGGTGAAACATTTAAGGAAGCATAAATCTGATGGATTTATAAGTTTTGAATAACACTTGTTCAATGTAGTTAAAGAAAAAAGAAACCCCAATTCTTTATATCATCATGTTATGAAAAACTGAAACCATTTATAAATAAATAGAGAACTTTTACCTTCCACTGATGGTCATATGATTTGATCTTAAATCATATTCTTAATGAAGACCACTGAGGAACACTCAAAAGAATATTACCTCCTAGATGTATCCACAAATTGACCTAAATCATTGGAGACTCGGGTATAACCCTCCTCACGAATATGATATATTCTTACCTTGGGTTTTAAAGGGAGGATAAGGATAAAGATTTATCATAGAGAATAAATCATAATAAAATTTTACGATTGGTCGATGTAAAAATAATTTTTTTAGAAAAGTGTTGTATCTTTTATAAAGATCATCCTCTAAAAGAATAATATAGAATTGTATGAAGATGATGATACAATACAGATTATGTTTTAAATTTTGGAAGCTTGGGAAATCAATATCAGCAGGTGATGGCTGGTTCTGGTTTCATGAGTATGGAAAAAATAGGTGGATAAGATATGAACATCAAATTATTCACTAGAAATTATCAATTATAGTGGTTAAATCTATGTTAAACTGAAGGTATCCTTATTCAATGGTGGTATATATGATAATATAGGATGGTGGTGGAATTGGTTTTATTAGAAAATTATTATATGTATTATCTATAAATAGATGGTCTCTAATCACTTGGATAGAAAATGTTCAATAAGTAATCTTCTTTTATTTTCTAAGTATATTTCTAGTCTGTAAGTCTCTTGTATCTCAATTTTTTTTCTCAAAAAAATTATTTTTTCTCTCTCATGGAATAATACTAATTCTAAATGACATAAATCATTTTTTTGTTATTTTATTTATTCTTATAGAATTTTATTTTGGAAATTCTTGTATAGATGTGGTATATTGATACATGGTTGGGGTGATTTAACTTCCCAGTTATAGATACATCGACTACATAGGTTATTTCCAATTTATGTATTTCTAAAACCATTTCTATGTTTAAAGCTCCAGAGGCTGCTTTATTATTAGTGGCTCTAGACCCAATAAGTGGTATCAGAGCTCGGTTTCATAGATTGATATGTCTTAACCCTATATAAGTGTCACAGAGATCGATTCAGCAACATAATTTAGTACTTATAATTATAGGATAATTCTAGTAATTATTTCGTAATCTCTTATATATTTTAAATTTAGTGGGACTGTATAAATTCAAGAAGGATGGTGTTGGATGAGGGTAAGGTCTGGGTTGATAATTTTAATGGGAAATATTTTAGTTTCTATAAAATTAATTTTTGGGTTTATATTATTTAAAAATATATATATCTTCTATTTATGGTTATCAAACCGGAATAGATAAATTAGGGAGAATGGGAAAGGCTTAATAATAAATCATTGGGATTGATCAGGATGTCACCAACTAAGAACATGTCCTTTAACATCTATAAAGTGATGATAGATGTGAATCTTTTGTCAACACTAGAAAAAATGTATGAAAATGTAACTATTATAAACATTTTTTTATTCAGGGAATAGTTTTTACAAATATATTAAACTAAATTTTTTTGTAGGATCATGTGAATGACATTGAAATTATTTAGAGTCAGTTAGTATCAGTGGGTATGAAGTTCATTGGGATAGTGTGGGTGCTTATCCATCTCCCATTACTCCAATATATATGGGATATTATGGTTACATTATTAAGTAATTTGAGTTGTAAAAATGAATTAGTGTTTAAGGATTATTGAGATATAATTATAAATGAATATATATAGAGTAATAAGTCCAAGGATTCTTCTGAAAATACTCTCAATGTAGAAGGTAGAAGGAACTCAATTATATAGAAATTTCATATGATGGGGGAGGGTATAATAGATCAAATTCATAGTAGATAAGTTTAAGGAAAATCTATATGTTATAATTATGGGCATAAAGGAAATATTAATAGAAGATTTCAGGGATCAAAGGGTCAATTTTAAAATATTCAATTCTGAATATTTATCAAAAAAATCCCATTTCAAAATATATGAGTAGTCATTCATTGAGTTTCACCAATCCACTTAAGCCTTGGATTACTGACTTAGGGACTTATTTCCATCCTATATATCATAGGAGTATTATGAAGAACTATACTTATGGAAGATTCTATAAGGTTTATCTTTCTATAGATGAAATGATCAAGATATTGGGAAAAGGTGATGTTATAATTTGGGCTCTATATAAAGTATTATTGGAGTTTCAAGGAGTATGACACATATTGGGGTTAATAAAGAACTTTATTTTAATTGTATAATTGGATTATGTAGGTTTTTTCACAAAAATTTTGGGTGGAATGGGGAAATTCACATGAGGTTTCATAGTGGTTTCTAGTGAAAGATGAAACATTATACCAAAAAGGAGTTCTAAATGAATAAATGTATATCGAACAAACAAATTTTGGAAATAATAAGTTCTGGTATGAAAATATTAATCATATGAGTGAGAAATTGATGAAATTAATTTTTTATAAAGGCATATTGAATCTTAGAATCATGGTGTGATAAATGTGTAAAGATCATATAATTTGGAATTAGTATAAGGTATCCTTAAAAATGAAATGTAGGGAACCCAAGTATCCAAAGTTAGAGTTGGTTCATATTTATGTATGGGAACTTACTATAGTCCATTATCATGGAGGTCCATTGTATTATGTTACCTTTATTGATGATATAACATAAAAGGTGTGGGTGTTCTTTCTCAAGAAATTTTTTGAAGTTTTCAAAACCTTAATTTGATCAAATCCATGGTGGAAAAGGATACTAGATGTAAAATGAAATTTTTACAATCTAAAAATTAGGGGAAATATAGAACTAGGGATTTTGAAGGTTTTTCTAGTAGATAGGAATATGGCACAATAATACTATATCAAGAACACTAAAAAACGTTTCACGGACAGTATGAATCTAAATTTAGTAGAGAGGGAAAGAATCATGAGTTTTCATATCAATTTTCCCAAGTTTTTTTGGTTATAGGTTGTTAATTTCATTACCTATCTATTAAACTAAATTATTACTCCATTTTGGAAGAATATTTCAAAAGAATGATTATATAAAAAATATTGGAATTTCCCGTATCAAATTGTTTAGGACTCTATCATATGTTTACATTGATTCTAGGGAGAGGGAAAAACTAGAGGCTAAGTCTTGATCATTTTTATTTTTTGTTTACGATGATAAAGACTTTGGATTTCAAATATATGATGACAACTTACTAAATTTCATCAAAATTTGAAATTTTCTCTTTAGTTATAAGATATTATGTAAATATCAGAACTAAATGGAAATTTTAGATGAGAAAAATGAATCATAAAAAATGAGGATTATTTAGATGAAAGTTTGGATATTCCAGATAGTTTATGAAGTATGAAATTCCCAGAAACTCCATAATATTAAGAAGAATTTTTAGATAGAATTTGGATTCTATTAGTGTTTCTAAATAAATATGTACTAGAAAGATCGAGGACTGTAGAATCTTGGGGTAGAGCTCTAGATGGTGATGTTACAAAATCAAGGGTTCTAAAAAAGTATATATGTAAAATCAATTAAAAATATATACCAAGATTTAGTGCCAATTGTAGAGTTTCAAATGTGACTTGAACTTCTTTCTTATCACAGATAATGATGAAAGTGATAGTTCAAAAGAATCTATAAGTATGAGAAACTTGAGATAGTTAAATTTATATGTGAGAGTTAAAATAAACTCCATACATGTTTTTAGGATATTAGATCTTACAAAAAAAACTTTTGGTAAAAGGGTAATATATAAAAAATGGGTTTATAGGATAAAGGAATAAGTAGATGGCATAAAATAATACAAATAAAAGACTAATATGAAAGCTTTTTAACAAATATATTTTATAGATTTCTTGTATATATATTTTATAATTTTAAAGAATTTAATGATTCAGATGGTACTCAAAATAGTTAAAATGATAGCATTACATCTTGAAAATTTGATATTAATACCACATTAATTAATGGATGTTTTTTGAAGGATATTTTCATGGATTAGTCAAAGGTAATCATGGGAAAAAATGATCATATGGTGTTTCAACTCAAATGGGGTTTTTATGGGCTGAATAGGTACCTAGAAATTAGAACCAAAAGTTCAAAACTTTTATGGTAAAATGGAAGTTCACATGGATCAATGTATATCATTTATATTATCTAAAGGTGTTGTATTATGGGATATTCATCATTATTCTTCTCTATATTAATGATATACTTTTAGATGGACCAGTAAAGGAAAGGCTTGAGGAGCTGAAGGATGGTTTTTTATTATTTTTTTAGATAAAATATCTTATTCTTACAATATGGATTTTAGGGATGAGTATTATAGGTGAATATAAGTCTAAAAATTTGTTCCCAACTCAATAAAACTATATTTTAAAAGTATTATAATGGTTCAAAATAAGTTATTCAAATCCTTCAACCACTCCCCTAGCAAGACACTTCATGTTAATCAAATTGAAAGCACGTAGAATGGAAGAAGAGGTTTATTGTAAGGTAAAGGTTCTATTTTCATCATCTATCATAATATTGATGTATTTTATGGTTTTTAGGAGGCCAAACATTGTGCATCTGGTGGGAATAATCTATGGATTCATAAATAATCCCAGAATGGACTACTTGGAAGTAGTAAAGTGGATTCTCTGGTATTTTATAGTTTTAAAAAATTTGACACTCTATTTTAGAATGGATGAATTATTATAAGTGTTTATTGAATTAGATATTTGGGGAGATTAAAACACTCGGAAGAAAACAACTAGTTATGTGTTCACATATAAAGGAAAAGTTGTGAGTTAGATATTGAAAATTTAACCTATTTTTTCATTTTCAATAATAGATTTTAATTAATTTATACTAATGGAATTGAAAAAGTATTTTATTTGGATAAAGTGGGTATCAAATTATCTCTAAAGACAGTTGTAAGTTTTAAAATTATTCTATGATTATTAGAGAGTGATTCACTTAGTCAAAAATCCAATGTTTTACTCTAGGATGAATAATATTCATTTAAAGTATCGCTTTATCTATAATTTTTTGGATGATAATGTGATAGAGTTATAAAAGGTCGATGGATTTGATAATCCAGTGGATATGTTAATGATGTTAGTAGTATGGGAAATTATGGGTCGATGTTTCACCTTGGTTCAGTTGGTATAACCAGAAGAATGATAGAGGATCGTGATCACATTGTAAAAAAAATAGAGATCATAAGGTATTTAAAGAATTACTGGAGGGATTATTAAATCCTATAAAATAATTCTTGGCTGGTGTGAAAATAATTTTCCAAATAATTTGTGTATCTTCCAGAAGGATCAGTCTCTAATAGTACAATGTGAAACTAGATGTAGATAATGGCACAATGCAATTAAAGACCAAAAGTTTTGAAGATTGGTAAAGAGGTAGAAGTGGGTGATGGATAATTCTATAGGCCGAAGTACGCATAAAGGGGTAGGATCTGATCTTAACACTATACTATTCACCATATATTAGCAGTTGAGGTGGTACAACCCATGTGTAATATCCTGAATTTTACAAAGATAAAAAAACCTCTTATTGATAAATTATAGTAGTTTTATATGAAAAAAATATTAATCAATGAAAATAACTTAATAAATGTGTTAAAGGATTTTTGTAAGGGTAAAATCCCAGTTAACACTTTCGAATATTCAATCAAATATTTTTTGAGTCAGACACTAAGTTGATGCAAGATATCGGGGCCTGTAAAGCCTCGACAAAGAAGAAATAAAATATTAAATATATTATTTTATACACACACATATTATTCAAAATAATTGAATAACTCTAAAATGGTGTGTCTTATGAGAAATATGATACCATCATTAGGTCTGGGATGCGGTGTTTACCTTAGGTGGGGTATAACATTTTTAAGTGTCGGACATTCAAATGTCTCTCTTATGAAAATAATTTATTTAATATTTTTATTATATAATTTTTCAAAATAATTTAATATCTCACAAAAAAATCACCATATGTAAATTCTGAGACCATTATTGGGTCCAGAATGGTGGTTTACCCTAGGCAGGTTATAACTTTTATGTGCGTCATAAAACCTTATTTATAATTAATTGTTTATTTAATCTATTATTTTATAATAAATAATTAATATTTATCAAAAAATATGTCATTTGAGAAATTTAAAACCATTGTTGGATCTAGAACATGGGGTTTACTCTATAGGAGGCATAACTTCTTTACACAACGGATCTTTTCTATCATTTTAAATTTGGGTCAAATAATAAAATTTATAAATTTAAAAAAACATTATTCATCTCCCTCGTCAACGCTCCTCCAGCACCATTATCACATGCGGGGTGATATTAAACCTTTAAAAACACCATTTATTAACCACACAAAAAATTAAAAATGTATTAATGATGTAAAATTAAACCCTCTATAATTAATTTTTTAATGAATCTCCCTTTAAAAAAAATTTGGTTTGAGGGTTTTAAGAGATTATAATTCACAGTTTGGGGTCTTGTTTTTAGCTAATTAGTTAATATAACTTTTTCAGTTAATCCTATGGAGTATGAGCAGAACCTGATCTCGCTTTCCCTTGGTCATTAAGATCCTTCAATCCTTTTTTAGATCTAGGTTCCATAGTATCATTCTTTATCCCAATGACCAAGTTTTTATTTTTGTTTTCTTTTATTTAATTTTCTTAAATTTCTCTTTTATTCTCAAATTAAAAATAAAATGTTTGATCTTAAATAAAGGATGATAAAACAAAAAATAATCAAATCATAATTTATCAAAGTTACTAAAGGATAATTTTGAAAAAGATTCATTGAATGATAGATTAATATAATTATAAAAACATAATTGCATAAAATTTATCAAATGATGGTTTTTGTTTTATGAAATGATAATATCATTGTATCTTAAAGGATAAATTATTAAAATTATCAACTGATAATTATTTTTGGATTATCAAAGATAACTATTAAATAAATTATCAAAATATAATTTTATATGGTTATCAAATGATAATATTAAATAAAATTAGAAAAGGATAAATTCTAAAATTTAGAAAAGATAATTATTAAAGGATAATTATAGGGAAATAATATAAAATTATCAAATTATAATTTATAATATATTATTATAATATAATTATTATAAAATAATTTTTTATCAGTGGTAATTGTCAAATATAATTATAAGATTATAATTTTTATTAAATTATCAGAAGATAATTATAAAATGATAATTTGTATTAAATTATAAAAATATAATTATGAAGGATAATTTATAATAAATTATTGAAATATAATTAAAAATTATAATTTAGGATGAAATTATTTAATATAATTATAAAAGTATAATTTGTAATAAATTATCAGGGGATAATTGTTCATTAAAATTATATTGTTAGAGCATGTGTTGATATAAACAGAAATTTGAAAATTATCCAGGAGAGAGAAAGTATCATTTCATGTGATATTTTATTTCTATTTGAAATAATATAGTTGGTTTTTGTTTTAGGTACCCTTGACAAAACATGAACATTGTTTTGTTAAAGTTTTTGATAATATGGTTGTGAAGAGGGATCTTGACTGGTTTACATCAATGGATTTTGAAGTAGGAAGTTCCTTACCTTTTTGGGATTGTTTACACATGTTTCCATTAATATTATAATGTCTATAATTTTATTTTTGACCATTTTATATTATGATCACAAGTGGGTTTCTGTGTGTTTGTAGCCTTTAAAACCTTATATTATGCCTGATGTCATGAGTACTGAGTAGCTTGTTGTTCATGTTTAATGTTGATTACATGTATTGTGTGTTCTAATTTACTTATGATGATATGTTATGATTTATCATGTATCCTACCATGCTATGTATTCTTTGTGGTATTGTCCAGGGAACCAAAGATAGGTAAAAATTCATGACATGTTATACCTTATAGGGGGAGTGTGCATGACTTGCAACAGTGACGATGAGGGATCGATGCACGGTGTATGCTTATAACGATGCCTTGGGGATGTTGTTTGATATACTCAATGAATAAGGGATGATGAATAACTCTTTATCCCTTATATACATTTAATTAATAGGGGATATTTATTACCTCTTGATCCTTATTATGTTACTCAAAAACAATGGGATGATGATTAGCTCTTAGTTTTTGGTATATGCTTCGATGACTAAGGGATTTTGATTAGATCTCGATCCCTAGTATGTCACTCGAAGAATAAGGGGTGCTGATTAGATCTTTATACCTTGAATATATAGAGAACATAATCTTTTTAAAGAGAATTAATGTTGAGTTTCACAATCACATGATACCTAGAATCATGATTCATTATCCTCATGGTTAATCCTTGATTTCATCTAACACCTTGATTATCTATCTAGAATAGTTCTAAAGTAAGTACAGCCAGGGGTTTGTGGTAGCTTGGTTAGCACACAACTACTCAGTTTTGTATTGTGTGTTACTATTATTATTATGCATTTATTTTATTATGGAATACATTGTTATACTTGAGCACATCAAGTTAAGGACGCATTGGCGGTGTCCTACTAAGTTTTTTACTCACACCCTACTCAGGAATTTCAATGCACTTGTAGATTACATGAGAGCTATGGAGAAGGGTAGGGACCCTGTGGTGGATAGCTGAATAGAGTAGGTTGGATCTATTAATAGACCTGGATAGACTTTGGGGTATATTTTGTTTATTTATTTACATTATCTTCTTTATTTCCTTTGGACATTCTTACCACTTACGGGAGCTATTTAATTTATATTACATGCATGTCATCTTTACTTTTCCACATGTTACTCTAATTATTTATTATATTGTTTATTGTTGATTATCAATCCTATAAAATGATATTTAGGGTATAGTTAACCCACTGATGGACTCAGACCCTCATTGTTAGTCGGCACCCTCTTGCATACGGGGATATGTGCATGAGGTCATGTGGCATTCCAGCTCAGAACTGGTTGTTTAGGGTGGGATGTTACACTATGGGTAACCAATGGTATCCTTGTTCAATGGTGGGATCCTGATAAAGATCAAATTGTGGTGGAACCAATTTCACTAGAAAATTACTTTGGGGATTTTTTATAAATAGATGGGCTCTAGTCACTTGCACATAAATGATTCATGTTATAAACTTCTTGTATTTTATAAGTAGAGTTTGAATTTTAGGATTTTTAAAATCAACAATTTTCTCTCAATAAAAGTTTGAATTGTTTTTGTCTCGTGGAGTGGGACTAAGTCCAAACCATATAAATCCTTTGTATATTCTTTTCTTTATTATTTTATCATTGTATTTTGTAATTACTTTTGTAAATGTGTTGTATCAGTTCATGGTTGTGGTGTTATGTCTTCTTAGTTATATATACCTCAACTATGTAGGTTCATTCTGATTTTAAGAGTTTTGAAAATTGTTCCATGTTTGAAGCTCTAGAGAGTGATTCTATTTTGGTGGTTATAGACCTAAAAAAGAATGCATGTTTGAACACTATCTTAATAGACTTTTTCCTCCTTATATAGTCCTCAGGGTGCTCTTATTCCATTCATGTAATTTACTTAAATTTAAAAAAAAATCAAGTAATGTTATATCTTTACAAATTCTTTATAAAACGTTTATCCAAGTGTGTATTCATTTATCACATAAATATATTTAATTTTATATAAGTTTCAGCATATGTAACATTTGATCAAATACGGGTATTGCTGGAAGATTATTAAACATTAACAACATAATATTTTACTGTTGATACTAATTGTAAAACCCATGCAAATCATGAACTTTTATTAACATATTATTATAATTTTTATTTAACATATAATATGATATGTGAAGGTTGTACCATGATATCGACATGATATGAATTTCAATATGCCCATATAAAAACATATGATATGAATCATTTCCATAATTCATACCATAAAACATATCTATATTATGAGATATGATATATCTAAACCCATCATATGATTTACATTGACTTTAGGTTATATCTCTGACAATCCTTCACTTGTACTAAATCCTTATAAACATTATGTCATCTTCACCTTATATTATATCATATACATTAACTCATGAAACCATATCCAAAAAACCTTTTAGATATTTCCAAAACACATTTGCAAATCTATCTTCAACTTCACCTTGTATCACATCATATGAAACACATTATGAAAATCTATCCAAAACCCCTTTTGGATAAACTTTAAAACACATTTTAGAGCATCTCCATAAGCTTCAGAAATATAAATCTCTATATATTCAACCAAAAAATGTAACCCCATAGGCCCTTTTATCATCAAAAACTAATATGAATTTCCAAAATCATAAATGTAATTAAATAGAGACATATAGTAAAGCATCAGTACTACTTAATATATAAAGATATTTAGTGTGATCTTCATCTAACATGTGTATTTCTATACCTATGTCCATTAGTTGTATCATATACAAGTATGAATAATAATATAATCCATTTTTTAAAGGCATAGAGTGACTATGGGACAAGGAGTATGTCAATTCCATATAGTCTACTTATACATTCTCAATTATCTGATTATAGAGTGACCAGTTCGATGAATACATCACAAGTCATTCATCTAATTATATTAGAATATCACATTTCCCTCAACCAAATAGATAATATAATTATATTTACTTAATCTAGGTATGGCCATACACTTCCTCGGTTTATCTAAATCGATTTCCCAAATTTTATCTCATCATACGAGAGCAAAAATTCCATCTTGCTAAAGATTAAATTAATAACATGATCAGAAACACACCCAACCACCCCTGGTTAGCAAAACCTTAAGTCTTGAGTAATAAAGGTATCATTGTATTTAGTTTCTCATGCTAAGTATCTTTTCAACCATAGTTATGAAAATTCAATATGAAACATGCACCCCTAACATACTATATACATAGTAAATGACATTCCATGTGGTATACTAGGTGGGTCATTCAGTGAACAAATCCTATTGTGTACCTCATGACCATATTTAATATACATATAAAAACCTTTTCCATGTCAACTATGACATTTCAAGACAACCTATAATACACCATGATGAACATCGGTTAGGGATAACTCAAAGTCTTACTTTAAAAGGTTATTCATTATTTCACTTCATATAATTTAAAAAGATAATGTGAAAGAATGATATAATGGATATTTCCTATTTTATAACATGATAATTTTTATATTCATAAAAAAATTTAATAATACTATCAAACCCATATATAATATCATGTATAATCATATCTCATATGATATTCCACTAAATAGGCCTTATGTATGTTTTAATTTTCATTTTTTTTTAAATCATTACATCTCTATGTAATTCAGGTCATATCTCCATGTGACCACCTAATAAAATCACTAACTAAACAATTTAAGTGAGTAACATCTATAAAGAAATTTTATTTGAATGATAATGATAATTATGAATCATGTTCCTAATTTTTAACTCCTTAAACGTGGTATTTAAACTCATTTACTTCATAATATCCAATTTTATGATGTTAATAACTTATATTGTTGATTTAGAACTCTTTATAAGTCTATCATCGTCATCATTATTGGAAAATTTCCATCAAAAAATTTCATTAATATATTTTTTGTAACAATGTGTAACTATTTTCATTAATATGTATCAACGTATCCTAAACTCTTTTAGGATATAAAGTTATATTCAATTTTTTATGGTAACTACATGTAACTATTTAAATTTTTCATTACTGACATACCCAAAACACATTTAGGGTGTTAAGTTACATTCACTTTTTTTTTAACTAGTATAATATTTTATTTATTTTATGTGAAATTACCTAAGACTAATAATACTCCCACTAGACTCTAAGAAGAAATATTATCTTTATAATATCATGTTAAGATACAAAAAATCCTTTATGTTTAAGAAACAAAACTTATTTACATTATTGGGAATATTAATAAAAAAACTATTGTATCTATATTATATATGTTATTCTGTGAATTTAGAGTGGTGTACTAAAAAATATATTTTATTCTTTAAAATATTCCATTGATGCACTCATTTTAGCATGCAAATTTTCAAATATTTTTTAATAACTTTGAATGGTTTTTAATGGAAATACCCATGTAATTAATTGTTTATTTAAAATGTGTGAAATAAAATTATGGAATTAAAATGAAGTGAAATTTGTATTTTTCATATTTAATTTTACTTAAGAAATTATTGTGAGAATATTTAAAATATTTAATACTATTTTTAGGTAAAAAAATGTCCATCTAGGTTATCCCTTAACCAAGGGAGGCACCAGCCACATATCCAACCCAAGATGGGTTAGCTAGCCAATAAGACCCTTATGAGAGCCTACCCAATAGGTAGGAGAGTGTGGTCCATTCATAGGTGAGTGCATTATTAGGTTGGGACAAGGATTTTGGGGGCCCGTGCATATCGGTGCAGGCCATGTGGTGTGTAAAGAGTGTGAGGAGGTGCCAATCCCCCACAACCATAGCATTCTGAGAAACCGAAGTATAAAATTTATATTTATTCAAGTGATATCTGACACATAAGTTTGAAGTGGGGTGGCCTCTTGACAAAAAAAAATTAGCACTTACTGAAACAACACTGCTTCACCTCAGTTTCTCTCCCCCATGCTCGAACAAACCTTTGATGCCATTATCATCGCTTGACATCGCCTGAACATCATGCCTGTCACTAGAGAATTCCATTTACACCACTAGAGAATATTAAACTCGAACAATGGTCTAATATTAAGACCCCAAACAACTATAGAATAACTCTATAGCCTAAAACGACATTGATTAAACATATTTCAATGGAAGAAGGGCTCAACATTCCAATGATAAGATTAATCTGACCACTGTGAAAGGTCTGGTGTATTGGATGAGGATTCCAGTTCTATTTCTATCACCTATTGTATTGTCTACTATACGGGGAGGAATGGTTATATTCATTAAACTGATACACGGTCCCATACAAAAATGGATATCTAGATAATCAAATAAACAGTTATGACTCACCTATATAGAAAATTGGTAACTACCACTACACAACAACCATGAATGAAATAAGCTATCATCCCTAAAGGAAGAATATATTATCATCGCATGAGCTACCTTTGCATGAGCTACCTCACATGAGCTACCATAAAAGAAAAACCATCCCATATGGATGTGCTACCATAATTGAATTAAGGTAGTGCTACCATCACTAGCATGGTATTTGTACTACCATCAACGATGGTAGTTACCACTACTACGTTGAGTAGAAATTCTAAAACCATTGTGGGTGTTAGTAGAACTTCCATAAGAATATTTTACCAACATTTTGATCTACCATCAACTTGTAATTCTAAATTCAAGTGATATATGATCTATTATCTCTTCATAGAGACTAGTGATACTGTTATGGTGAACTATTGTCACAAAAAAGATCTACTACTATCAATATAGAAAAAGGGTGTTTTGTGGTGTTACCATCAAGAACTGGATTAGTTGTAGAATTATCATTACTTATTCTGTGGATATGAACCGTGTGTGCATGAAGGTGTATTAACATCATGGAGAAGAGAATCCAGGGTCCTAAATCGTTAAATCTCGATATCAATGGGTAATTTTGAAATACACCCCAGGTTTTGAGGAAAAATAAGGTAAAGTATTAAGAGGACTCATTCACATTTTAGGAGTCTAAATCACTCCTAAATATGAGAATCGATCACTAAAAAAGATATGAATAGAAGAGATAGATAGAGATATTTTATTTATAATTAAATTTTGAAAAGAAACATTCTAGAGATGTCGAAGAATTATTTTTCCTATTTAAAAGAGAATTTTATTTCCAAGAAAGGAGTCAACACATAAAGATGAGAAGGTACCTACTGCAACTCTATAATTTTCTACTTTATTTTCCTTTCTCTGATTTTATTTCATAATGTATTATACCCTTAATAATTCCATTATTTATTATTTAATGGAGGTCAATAATCCTTGAGTGATTGGTTGAAGTATATGTGACCCAATTGTAATGCTTGTCTCCCGGATTTTTTCTTAAATTTATGGAAATCTTTACTCTGTTAAATGGATTTCCATATTTATTTTCATAAATTGATTTGAATGTGATTATGTTTATGATTAATTTTAAATTTTAATTATTTCCTTAGTTAAAAAATTATTTCTCTCTCTTTTTGATTCTAAATCATGTCGATTGATTATTTTAGCATCAAGTGGAGAGTGTTTAGTGATTACTAAACACATGAGGAAGAAATAGTGATCTAATTTGGATGCCTGTGAATTTCAATATCCTATTAGGTTTTTCATAGGTAATTCAAAGAATTATCATTCTAGATTTTACATATTGGAATTTGGATAATGAAAAATAAGGAAATTTTATGGATAACCATAATTATCATCAAACCTTAATAAGGGTGAAAATGGGGAATAAATTATAGAACCATTTATTTAATCAATTAATAATGATTTGAGATTTATTTTTAAAGGACCATGATAGAATTAAAAAAGGGAAGTGAAACCTAAACCCAGATCACTTATCTCTCATATTAATTCTTTAACTAATTCCTTATTCTTTTTGTGATAGTCTTAGAAATTTAGTTATACTCAATACTTTTGAACTATGATAACTAGATTAAATCACTTCTTCTCATATATGAATTTGGTTACTACTAATAAAAAACACCTATAGAAAAATATATAGATTTTTTCACACCCCATGATAGGTATACATCAAAAATTAGTGCTATTTATATATATTGAGCACTAATATAACTAAAAATTTCATGAATTGGACCTAAAATGAAGAAATATTTACATTTTATAATGAGATAGAGAGGAATTTTCTAACTAGGATTAGGAATATTAATCTAGAGAATAAATTTGAATAAATAAATTTAGAAGGATCAAGTGAAACCTCTATTGTTTATTATGATCCAACCATAAGGGAATTAAATCTACAATAGACTTTAAGGGACTTTTGTGCCCCATAATTTTCCAACAAAAAGAACAGTTATCTATGATTGCACAATAAAATGACTTTGAATTATGTGTCAATATTATTCTCATACTTTACAAATTATATTTCCTTATAAGTGAATATCCTAACTGAAACATTCAATAATTCATCTTTGTATATTTAAGCTTCAAGATGATAAAAGTAGTTGCGAAGAAATTCAAGTGGAGGGCATTCCCCTTATCACTTGAGAGAGCTTTCAGGGAATGTTTTATAGTATATAACCCAGATAGATCTATGAAAAGGATAGTATCAAAATAATTTTCATGCAAGAATTCTTCTTAACCTATTAGAGCACCATAATAAGGAAGGCAATCTATTCCATATGAAAAGATGCTGGTGATACCCTCTATAAGTACTGAGAATGACTCAAGAATATTTGTATAATATTGACTCATTAATTAGTGGAATAGCACCACTTTCTAGTATTATTATACCAAGTACTATTGGACAATGAGAAGAACCTATTAGATGAATCATCTGTAGGGGATTTGATTGAAAAATAACCAACGTAATCTAGGATCTAAATTGATAAAATAACATATAATTCACAATAATTCGGAATAATAGGTATGAGAAAAAGTGGTGTTCATGAGGTAAGAACTTCCTAATCATCACCTTTACTTGAAACCAATCTTAAATAATTAAAATTTTTAATAAGAAATATGGATAGAAAATAAGTGAGTGAACAACTTGCCCCACCTCATGTATGTGGTTTTTATTTATCACCCCATCACTTTAATTATCAATGTGATAATATACTAGTTATATAAAACTGTTAATCCATATTCCAACCAAGAAAATTTCATGAAAATATACCATGGAGAGAATGGAAAGTCCAATAGGGATTTGGAGGTCAACAAAACCATGCCCGACCTCCTTTTTCTATCCAATACCTAAATCATCCCCTTTCCAATAGAAATTTCAGAAACCAACTCATTTATAAAAACCATACAAGTAACAATAATAACAGCAAGCTTATCAACCACACCCTTTTCAACAAAATTACTTTGGAAAACTCTCGACTAATGAATCATCAGTTGAATGACAATAAGGAGTAAATATTGAGGAGAAAAAAAAATATTGAAGGATTTTTCAAGTGAGTTTGAGATTTTAATAGACATAAAATCCAAAAATATGAAAAATTCAAGCCCACACCATCCTAAATCTGAAGGAGAGATTACTTATGATCATCAAAAGGATTGGAAAGAAGATTCATCCACCTAATCCTAAGGTAGTACAAGTTGAACTGAAACAATGTAATTCTAAAAATTCTGGATAGACTATATAATAATATCCCACTCATCCAAAAGAAGAATACAACAATAATGAAGAAGAAATCAGGAAAATATTTAGAAATAAAATACATAAAACTCATTTTTAAAGGTAAAAATGGATAATAAGGATATTCCACTTTCATTCCCTTATAGTTTTACTAAATCAAAGAATATAGAGGAATATAAAGTTCAAATAGAGATCCAAGAGACATTTAAAAGGGTTTAAATTAATATCCCTATCTTATAATACATTGGAAAAATTCCCAAATATGATAAATTTCTCAAGGATACTTGTAACAAAAGAAATAGGCTTGATAGGAATGAGAGAAATATCTTTGGGAGGAGGGTCTCAACTATGATCACACTATAATTTCCCAAAAAAATTAATATTTAGGGACATTTTATATTCCATGTACTATTGGTTCTTTTAAATTATCTAACAATTTTTGTGATCTTATAGCCTCCATAAATTTAATGTCTTATTCTATTTTGGAATCATTAAAAATAGGTTAATTGAATCCCATGAGAGTGGTTGTCCAACTAGAAAATATATCAACTATTTTTTCAGTATTTTTTTAGTGGTTGTGCTAGTGGGATTGGAAAGAATAATTTTTCTAGTATATTTTTATGCGCTCACCATGGAGGAAGATAAAACACCAGGTCATTTGCCAATCATTTTGGGAGGAAAATTCCAAAAAATGTCCAAGATTATCATTAATGTCTGTGATGGAACCCTTACCATATATCTTGGGGATAACAAGGTTCACTTCAATATTTTTGAATCCAATAGTAATCCTATAAGAAACACTTCCCTCTTTACAATCAGTCATGAAGAAGGTATTAATCCCATTGGAGATTTAGGTTTGATATGAGAATTATTAGCCTTGGGAGATAACTTATCTTTTGAAAATTCCAAGGAAAAAGTGTATACTCAAAAATCTAGATATTTTGCTTGAAATTTTCAAGAATAAATAACCTATGATTTAATTGATAATTTATTGTAAAAAACTAACATTATTCACTTTTAATTGTAAATTAAATCTTTGGAAGTGGGTAATTTTAATTCAATCTCATATCTATACCAAACCCTAAATATGGTTTTAAAACCTCTCCCATGTGATTTAAAATATATTTATCTTATGGAAGGAGAAAAATTTCCAATAATTATAGCTAACAACCTATCTAAAGACCAAGATAAAACTTTAGTTGGACTTTTGAAAATAAACATACAAGACATAGGGTGGAGCCTAGGGGATGTCCCGTGAATTGACCCAAAAATCTTCTCACATAGAATATTATTAGAGTGGGATTCTAGACCTATTATGAAGGTCCAAATGAGGCAAAATCCCACCATCATATAGGTGTTAAAAAAGGAAATATAGAATTATTTATAATCCAACATCATCCCCCCAATCTATGATTCATAGTGGGTTATCTCAATCCATGTTTTCTTAAGGAAAAATGGTCTAGGGATTGTAAAGAATGAACAAAAATAATTGACTCCCATAAGATTGAAAAATAATTGGATAGTGTGTATATATTATCTAAATATTAATCAAGTTACCCAAAAACACCAATTTCCCATCCCATTCATTGACCAAATTCTATAAGGGTTAGCAAGGAAATCTCATTATTGAATTTTAGATGGATTTTTAGGATACTTTTAGGTACCAATTGCTCTATAAACCAACAGAATACAACCTTAACTCATCATTTTGGTAAATTTTCTGACAATAGGATGCATTTGGTCTATGAAACACCCCAAGTAAATCTTAAATATGCATGGTAATTATATTATTGGATAACATCAAGGACTACCAAAATGTATTCCTTGATGAATTTAATACTTTTGGTGATTCTTTTGAACATTTATTGTGTAATCTAGAAATTTTTAAAAAAACTTTCATTGAGAAAATTCTTATTTTCAAATTTTGAAATTTTCATTTCTTGTTCAATAAAATAATAGTGTTTGGTCAATTTATTTCACAAAAATAAATTTGGTTTGATAAATATAATATCAAGGTCATAAAGTATTTACCATATCCCATTTGTGTAAAACATGTTAGATCATTCTTATTACATGTGGGATTATTTAGAAGATTCATCAAGGATTTTAGTAAGATTGATCTTCCTCTTTAGATATTTCTTTTAAAAGAAGTTGAATTTGATTTTACATATGAATTTTGGAAATCATTTAATGATATGAGGAAAAATTTGATTGTTCCACCAATAATACAACCCCCAAATTGGGATCATCCATTTGAACGACTTTTTGATTCATAAAAAAATATGTGGGAGCATCTTTATCCCAAAGGATTGAAGGAAGACCACAAGTAATAACTTATTCCTCAACAACCTTGGATTCCACTCAGCTGAATTTCACAACTATAGAAAAATTGTTCCTTATCATTTTATTTTCATTGGATAAATTCAGATATTATTTACATTTAACTAAAGTGGTTATATTTCCTAATCATTTAGAACTTAGGTACTTAAAAGTTAAGGATGATTCCAAGCTATGGTTTGTAAGATGGATACTACTCTTACAAGATTTAAACCTAGATATCAAGGGAAAAAAGGGAACTGAAAATCAGGTGGCAGATCACCTTAGAAGACTTCCAAACACTATTGAAACAAAAATTCCAAAACTAAACCCACTCAATGACCACATACTAGGAGAACAACTCTACATCATGGAAGTTGAAGTACCATGTTATGACAATATAGTAAATTATTTTGACACATATCATGTACCATCTCACCTTTACTCTCAGAAAAATCACAAACTAAATTTGGAATCTAGATTATATGTTTTGGAGTATCTTTTTCTATGGAAAATTTATAATGATCAAGTCATAAAAAATTGATTACTAGAAAGTGAAATAGAATTTTTATTTGAATTTTTTTCATATAATTTCTTGTAGAGGCCACTTTGGACCACAAATAATGAAAATAAAAGTCTTTTAATATAGAATTTATAGGTCATCCCTGTTCAAATATGATAAATAATACTATAAGAAGTTTGAAAATGTCAATTTTCCGAAAATATTTCAAAAAGACAAGAAATGCCTCAAAACCACATGATTTTTTGTGAAATCTTTGAAGTGTGTGGAATCTATTTTATAGGATCATTTCCCTTGTCTTCTGAAAATTCTTTTACTCTACTTGTTTTTGACTATGTCTCAAAATGGGGGAATCCAATGCCACCAAGACTCATGATTCCAAAGTTGTGTGTGATTTTATTAGTTCAAACATATTTTGTAGGTTAGTAGAGTAAATACCTATCATCATTGACCAAGGGAATCATTTTTATAGTAAAAAAATATAGGTTATGCTTAATAAATATGGGGTGCTTCACAAGATATCTACACCCTACCATCCTCAAAAAATGTCCAATATGAAGTGTTTAACAAGAAGATTAAATGTATATTGAAGAAAATAGTTAAACCCAACTTGAATAATAGGATACAAAAGTAATTAAGATTCCTTATGGACATAATAAATATCCTACAAGACACTAATAGGTACGATCCCCTACCAATTTATGTATGGGAAAAAAAATTATCTACCGGTGGAGTTGGAGAACCAAGCATTTTGGGCTGTCAAAAAATGAATTTCGATTTGGTGAGTAATAGAAAAGGGAAAAAACAAAATTTACAAGATTTAGATGAAATAATAAGATAATATTTTGAAAATTCTAGAATTTATAAAGTTAAAACTCGATTGGAACATGAAAAACTGATTTATCAAAAGACCTTCAAGCTAAGAGATCAATTTTTTCTCTACAATTTTATATTAAAGTTAATGTTAGGTAAGCTTCATTATATGTGGTAAGTAACTTTTATTATTAATCATGTTTTTACCTTTAGTTCCATTCAGATCAGGAAAGAATAATAATGAAACCTATTTACTATCAGTGGTAAAGAGATAAAAAATCCATGGGAATATACTTTAAGAACCAATAGAGGAGCTCAAACTTATCCAACCCATCTGCGGGTTACTTATCATGAAGTTAGGTCAAGCTAGTGATGTTAAACAAAGGTTATTATAATATCCAACCCAAGTTATGATGTTTTATTAGAAATTATGAGTTTAATATATAGTCACTTCTCTCTTCACCCCTTTGAGATTTAATGAATTGGTTCTTATACAGGTGATATTTGTTTTGTTTCTATAATACCATCATGGAAGCAAAATACTAAACCACCCATAGAATAGAAGTAAGTGAATAAAAAGATTCATAAGTAAAGGAAACTTTATTCTTAGATTCTTTATTCTTTAACTCTATGTATTTTTGTGTCAAAATCTATTTTAAACTTTAAATTCTAGATACTATAATCAACTGAAAATTATTTATCCACGCTTTGAATTTTTTACTTTACTTGAAAGAACTAGGAGGCATGAGTTTATTAGGAACCCTATGATTCAATGTTTTAGATTTAAATGATAATTATATTGATTGAGTAAAATTTATAATTTAATAATTAGAGTTAATAATGGATATTAAACTGATGACTCATAATTAGAAGGCATTGGTTGATTTATGTAAATGAAATTTCCCTACCATTTTTTATACTTTGTTTTTTTGAAATTCATGTAAATTGATTAGTTATTATTATTAATTACATAATTGATAATCCAATTTCTTATTTAAATTACCAAAATTATTTTTAAAATAAATACGTTTTATTATATATTGATCATATTTCTTGAGTGATCTTGTATCATGTCACCCTCTAGAACATGCATTGGAACTTGTCAAAACTAGAACTCTGTAAAGACGCGTTTAAAATGAGTGAGAAATTTTTATTGATAATCCCTTTTAATTGAGACCACTTTTTTCATTTATGCTTGTTTTTCTTATAGAGAGAATTAATGACTTTGTAGAAATGAGCCACATTTCAAGCCATTTATATTCATTCTTAACCTCCTCTTTGTATTTTCATGATATTTTAAATTTGAAGTGTGGGTATAAGGTAAGTCATGGTGAAATGGATGAAATCATTTATAAGGACACGGTGTGGGGGTTCTATTTTGTGTATTTAGAAAGGTTTTTCATTCATACATTGTGGTTTATGGTTTTCCCTTCTTGAAAAAAATGAAAAAAATGAATGGGTTGTTACTTGGAAAAATAAAAAATCACCATTACTAGAACTTTGTTTTTTATCATGTGTGATTAAGTGGTGTATATGAGGTTTTTTACAAGAATATATTTTGAAAAACTAAAAAACAAAATATAAAAAAGTGGTAAAAAGGTAAAAAAAATAGAGAAAATTCAAGAAGGTGAAATTCACTCATTATTCTTTCATTGGATATAACATTGCTTTGAGACTTGGAAAGTGGGTATTTTCATTTTGAAGAGGATAATTCCACTAAACTTTTAATTTTTATATCATTCTTTATACTTTATATTTGACCTCTTATTTGAGACTTAATGTTGTTAACATCATTCCCTACTAACTTTAATCCTCATATTAATTAAATCCTTAATTAAAAATACCTCATGATTTTATTTTAATTTTTTATTTATAAAGTGTAAAAACTAGTTCATTTGGATTCTAGTGGGAAAGGAGCATTTACTCATGATATGAGCATAATGATACTTTAATTTTTATCATGAGTTATGAGAGAAAATAATTCAAAGTGAGGTAGGTCATGACTTGGAATGTAATAATAATTAATTAAGAAGATTGAATAAATAAAAGGAAAAGTTAAAACATTTTAAAAAGGGAGAAATTAAAATAATTATGTTTTCTATTTCATTAAAAAAATGAGAATTTAAATTGATTATTTATGTGGAACTTGAAATTTTATTTCATAATGTATTATACCCTTAATAATTCCATTGTTTTTTATTTAATGGAGGTTAATAATTTTTGAGTGATTGTTTGAAGGATATGTGACCCAATAGTAATGCTTGTCTCTAGGAAATTTTATTAAATTTATGGAACACTTTTATCTATTAAATGGATTTCAGTATTTATTTTCAAAATTTGATTTGAATGTGATTATGTTTATGATTAATTATAAATTTTAATTATTTCCTTAGTTAATAAATATTTTCTCCTTCTTTTTGATTATAAACCATATTGATTGATTATTTTAGCATCAAGTGGAGAGTGTTTAGTGATTACTAAACACATGAAGAAGAAACAGTGATCTAATTTGGATGCTTGTGAATTTCAATATCCTATTAGGTTTTTCCTAGGTAATTCAAATAAGTATAATTCTAGATTTTACACATTGGAAGTTGGATAATGTAAAATAAGTAAATTTTATGGATAACCATCATTATCATCAAACCTAAACAAGGGTGAAAATGGGGAATAAATTATAGAACCATTTATTTAATCAATTAATAATGATTTGAGATTTATTTTTAAAGGATCGTGATAGAATTAAAAAAGGGAAGCTAAACCTAAACCCCAATCACTTATCTCTCATATTAATTCTTTAACTAATTTCTTATTCTTTTTGTGATAGTCTTAGAAATTTAGTTCTACTAAATACTTTTGTACTATGACAACTAGATTAAATCATTGCTTCTTAGATATGACTTTGGTTACTACTACTAAAAAACAACTATAGGAAAATATATATATTTTTTCACAACCCATGATAGGTATACATCAAAAATTAGTGCTATTTCTATAGATTAAGCACTAATATAACTAAAAATTTCATTAATAGGACCTCCAATGAAGAAATATTTACATTTTATACTGATATAGAGAATAATTTTCTAACTAGGATTAGGAATCTTAACATAGAGAATAATTTTGAATAAATAAATTTAGAAGGATCTAGTGAAACCTATATTGTTTATTCTAATCCAGCCATAAGGGAATTAAATCTGTAATATACTTTAAGGGACTTGTGTGCCCCATAATTTTCGAACAAAAACAATAGTTATCAATGCTTGCATAATAAAATGACTTTGAATTATGTGTTAATATTATTATTATACTTTCTAAATTCCATTTCCTTGTAGGTGAATATCCTAACTGAAACAATCAATAATTCATCTTTGTATTTTTAAGCTTCAAGATGATAAAAGTATTTTTAGAGAAAGTCAAGTGGGGGGGCATTCCCCTTATCACTTGAGAGAGCTGTCAGGTAGTGGTTTTATAGTCTTTAACCTAGATAGATCTATGACTAGGATAATATCCAAATAATTTTCCTGAAAAAATTATTCTTAACCTAACAGAGCATAGTAATAAGGAAGAAAATCTATTCCATCTGAAAAGATACTAGAGAGACCCTCTATAAGTACTGGGAATGACTCAAGAATATTTGTACAAGATTTCCTCATTAAGTGGTGTAATATCTCCACTTTATAGTCTTATTATACCAAGTACTATTGGAAAATGAGAGGAACCTATTAGATGCATCATTTAGAGGGTATTTTACTGAAAAATAACTAATGTAATCTAGGATCCAAATTGATAAAATAACATATAATTCACAAAAAATCGGAATAATATGCATGAGCACAATTGGTGTTCATGAGGTAAGAACTTCCTAATCATCACCTTTATTTGAAACCAATCTTGAATAATTAAAAATTCTAGTAAGAAAGATGGATAGTTTATAAGTGAGTGAACGAATTTCCCCACCTCATGTATGTGGTTTTTATTTATCACCCCATCACTTTACTTATCAATGTGATAATATACTGGTTATGGAAAACTATAAAGCCATATTAAAACCAAGAAAATTTCATGAAAATAAACCATGGAGAGAATGGAAAGTCCAATAGGGATTTGGAGGTCAACAAAACCATGCTTGACCCCCTTTTTCTATCCAATACCTAAATCATCCCCTTTCCAATAAAAATTCCAGAACCCACCTCATTTCTAAAAACCATACAAGTAACAATAACAACAGTAAGCTTATCTACCACCCCCTTTTCAACAAAATTACTTTGGAAAACTCTCGACTAATGAATCATCAGCTGAATGACAACAAGGAGTAAAGATTGAGGAGCAGAAAAATATATTGAAGGATTTTTCAAGTGAGTTTCAGATTTTAATAGACATAATATCCAAAAAATAGGAAAAATTCAAGCCCACCCCATCCTAAATCTGAAAGAGAGTTTACTTATGATCATAAAAATGATTGGAAAGAAGATTCAGCCACCTAATCCTAAGGTAGTACAAGTTGAACTAAAATAAGGTAAGTCTAAAAATTCTGGATATACTATATAATAATATCCCACTCATCCAAAAGAAGAATACAACAATAATAAAGAATAAATCAGGAAAATATTTAGAAATAAAATACCTAAAACTCCATTTTAAAGGTAAAAATGGATAATAAGGATATTCCACTTTCATTCCCTTCTAGGTTTAGTAACTCAAATAATATAGAAGAAGATAAAGTTCAAAGAGTGATCCAAGAGACGTTTTAAAGGGTTTAAATTACTATACCTATCTTATAATCCATCGTAAAAATTCCCAAATATGATAAATTTCCCAATAATACTTTTACCAAAATAAATAGGCTTGATAGGAATGATAGAATTATCTTTTAGAGGAGGGTCTCAACTATGATCACATTATCATTTCCCAAAAAAATTAATATTCGGGGACATTTTATATTCCATGTATTATTGGTTCTTTAAAATTATTGAATAATTTTTGTGATCTTAGAGCCTCCATAAATTTAATGTCTTATTATATTTTGGAATCATTAAAAATAGGTTAATTGAATCCCATGAGAGTGGTTGTCCAACTGGAAAATAGATCAACTATTTTTTTAGTAGTTTTTTTAGTGGATGTGCTAGTGGGATTGGAAAGAATAATTTTTCCAGTATATTTTTATGTGCTCACCATGGAGGAAGATAAAACACCAGGTCATTCACCTATCATTTTGGGAGGAAAATTCCTAAAAATGTCTAAGATGATCATCAATGTGTGTGACGGAACCCTTACCATATATCTTGGGGAAAACAAGGTGCACTTCAATATTTTTGAATCCAAGAGGAATCCTTTAAGAAACACTTCCCTCTTTACAATCACTCATGAAGAAGGTATTGATTCCATTGGAGATTTAGGTTTGATATGAGAATTATTAGCCTTAGGAGATTACTTATCTAATGAAAATTACAAGGAAAAATTGAATACTCGAAAATATAGATATTTTGTTTGAAATTTTCAAGAATAAATAACCTATGATTTAATTGATAATTTATTGTAAAAAACTAACATTATTCACTTTTAAAAGGAAATTAAATCTTTTGAAGTGGGTAATTTTGATTCAATCTCATATCTATACCAAACCCTAAATCTAGATTTAAAACCTCTCCCATGTGATTTAAAATATGTTTATCTTATGGAAGGAGAAAAATTTCCAGTAATCATAGCTGAAAACCTATCTAAAGACCAATATAAAACTTTATTTGGACTTTAAAAAATAAACACACAACACATAGGGTGGAGCCTAGGAGACATCCCAGGAATTGACCCAAAAATCTTCTCACATGGAATATTATTAGAGTGGGATTCTAGACCTATTATGAAGGTCCAAATGCGGAAAAATACCACCATCATATAGGTGTTAAAAAAGGAAATATAGAATTTTTTGTAATCCAACATCAGTAACCCAATATATGATTCATAGTGGGTCATCCCAATATATGTTTTCTTAAGTAAAACTGGTCTAGGAATTGTAAAGAATGAACAAAAATAATTGATTCACATGGGATTGAAAAATAGTTGGAGAGTGTGTATATATTAAAGAAATATGAATCAAGTTACCCAAAAATACCAATTTCCCATCCCATTCATCGACCAAATTCTATAAGGGTTAGCAAGGAAAACTCATTATTGCATTTTAGATGGATTTTTAGGATACTTTTATGTACCAATTGATCTATAAACCAAGAGAATACAACCTTCACTCATTATTTTCAGAAATTTTCTGACAAGAGGATGCATTTGGTCTATGAAACACTCCAAGTACATTTTAAAGATTCATGGTAATTATATTATCAGATAACATCAAGGACTACCAATATATATTCCTTGATGAATTTAATACTTCTAGTGATTCTTTTGAACATTAATTTTTTAATCTAGAAATTTTTTAAAAAACTTTCATTGAGAAAATTCTTGTTTTAAAATTTTGAAATTTCATTTCTTGTTCAATAAAAGAATAGTGTTTTGAAAATTTATTTCACAAAAATAAATTTAGTTTGATAAATATAATATCAAGGTAATAAATTATTTACCATATCCCATTTGTGTAAAACATGTTAAATCATTCTTTGTACATGTGGGATTCTTTAGAAGATTCATCAAGGATTTTAGTAAGATTGATCTTCCTCTTTATATATTTCTTTTAATAGAAGTTGAATTTGATTTTACATATGAATTTTGGAAATCATTTAATGAGATGAGGAAAAATTTGATTATTCCACTAATAATATAACCCCCAAATTGGGATCACCCATTTGAACAGATTTTTAATTCATAAAAAAAGATGTGAGAGCATCCCTATCCCAAAGTACTAAAGGAATACCACAAGTCATAACTTATTCCTCAATAACCTTGGATACCACTCGGCTAAATTTCAAAACTATAGAAAAATTGTTCCTTATTGTTTTATTTTCATTGGATAAATTTAGATATTATTTACTTGGAATTTAAGTGGTTGTATTTCATAATTATTTAGAAATTAGGTACTTAAAAGTTAAGGTTGATTCCAAGCTACGGTTTGTAAGATGGATACTACTCTTACAATAGTTCAACCTAGATATCAAGGGAAAAAAGGGAACTGAAAATCAGGTGGCAGATCACCTTATAAGACTTCCCAATACTATTGAAACAAAAATTCCAAAACTAAACCCGCTCAATGGCGATATACCAGGAGAACAACTCTACATCATTGAAAGTGATGTACCATGTTATGTCAACATAGTAAATTATTTGGCCACATCTCATGTACCATCTCACCTTAACTCTCATAAAAAACACAAACTCAATTTGGAATATATATTCTATGTTTTGGAGGATCTTTTTCTGTGGAAAATTTATAATAATCAAGTCATAAAGAAATCATTACTAGAAAGTGAAACAGAATTTTTATTTGAATTTTTTCCATAAAAATTATTATGGAGGCCACTTTGGACCTCAAATAATGATAATAAAAGTATTTCAATATAGAATGTATAGGTCATACTTGTTCAAATATTATAAATAATACTATAAGAAGTTTGAAAAATTCTAATTTTCTGAAAATATTTCAAAAATACAAGAAATGCCTCAAAACCCCATGATTTTTGGTGAAATATTTGAAGTGTGTGGCATCTATTTTATAAGACCATTTCCCATGTCTTTTGAAAATTCTTTTACTCTACCTATTGTTGACTATGTCCCAAAATGGGGGGAATCCAAGGCCACTAAGACTCATGATTCCAAATTTGTGTGTGATTTTATTATTTCAAACATATTTTGTTGGTTAGGAGAATAAATACACATCATTAGTGACCAAGGTACTCACAAATATGGGGTGTGTCACAAGATATCTACACCCTACAATCCTCAAACAAATTTGCAATATGAAGTGTCTAACAAGGCGATTACATGTATATTGAAGAAAACAGTTAAACCCAACTTGAAGAATTGGATACAAAAGTAATTAAGATACCTTATATACAAACTGAATAGCCTAAAAGACACTAAAAGGTATGATCTCCTACCAATTAATTTATTGGAAAAAATTTCATCTACTGGTGGAGTTGGAGAACCAAGCATATTGGGCTTTCAAAAAATGAATTTAGATTTGGTGAGTAATAGAAAAGGTAAAAACATAATTTACAAGATATAGATGAAATAATAAGAAAATATTTTAAAAATTCTATAATTTATAAATTTAAAACTCGATTGGAACATGAAAAACTGATTTATCAAAAGAACTTTTAGCTAAGAGATCAATTTTTTCTCTACAATTCCATATTGAAGTTAATGTCATGTAAGCTTCATTATATGTGGTAAGGAAATTTTATTATTAATAATGATTGTACCTTTAGTACCATTCAAATCAAGAAAGAATAATAATAAAACCCATTTACTATTAATGGTAAAAAGATAAAAAAATCCATGGGAATATACATCAAGAACCAATAGAGGAGCTCAAACTTATCCAACCCATCTATTGATTACTTCTAATGAGGTTAGGTCAAGCTAGTGACGTTAACCAAAGGTTCTTATAATAGGAAACCCAAGTTATGATTTTTTCTTATAAATTATGAGTTTAAGATATAGTCACTTCTCTCTTCACCCCTTTGAGATTTAATGAAATGGTTCTTACATAGGTGATATTTGTTTTGTTTCTATAATACCATCATGGAAGAAAAATACTAAACAACCCATAGAATAGAAGTAAGCAAATAAAAATATTCATGAGTAAAGGGAAGTTTATTCTTATATTATTTATTCTTTAACTCTATGTATTTTTGTGTCAAAATCTATTTTGAACTTCAAATTCTAGCTACTATGATAAACTAAAAATTATATGTCCATGCTTTTAATTTTATACTTTACTCTAAAGAACTAGGAGACATGAGTTTATTAGGAACCCTATGATTCCATGTTTTATATTTAAATGATAATGATACTGATTGATTAGAATGTATAATTTAATAATTAGAGTTAATAATGGATATTAAATTGATGACTTATAATTAGAAGGAATTGGTTGATTCATGTAAATGAAATTTCCCTACCATTTTTTATACTTTGAATTTTTGAAATTTATGTAAATTGATTGGTTATTATTATTCATTCCATAATTAATAATTTTGAATGGGTTTTAATGGAAATACCCATGTAATTATTTGTTTATTTAAAATATGGGAATTCACAATTGAGTTATTAAAATTAATTAAAATGTGGATTTTTAATATTTAATTTTACTTAATAAATTTTTGTGAGAATATTTCTAAGTGATTAATACTATTTTTAGGTAAAAAATAGCCAGTTGGGTTATCCCTCAACCAAGTGATCTATCAGCCACATATCCATCCCAAGATGGGACATTCGGTTAAGCAGCCCCTTGGGATATCCCACCCAGTACCTATGAGAGTGCAGGTCGTGCAAAGGTGAGCACGCAAACAGGTTGGGAGAAGGCATGTAGCAGGAACGTGCATGTTGGAACGGGCCCATATAGTGTGTAAAGAATGTGAGTGGGTTCTGATCCCTAATAGACATATAATTATTAGAAACCAAAGTAGTGGATTGATATTTATTTGAGAGATATCCTGCACAAAAGTTTGATGTGGGATAGTCTCTTAATAGATATTGTTCACCACTTATCAAAATGATGTTGCTCCACCTTAGATCTTCTCCCCCACGATCGTACACACCTTCAATGAAACTACCACCACTAAACATCACTATACCATCATTCTTATCACTAGATAATTCTATTACCACCATTGGAGAATATTGAACTCAAACAACGTTACACTACTGAGTCTAAAACCCACTATGGGACAAATTTGGAACCTCATATGATGCCAAAAAAGCACAGTTTGAAGGCTAAAAATCCCTATATGCCAATGATAAGCTTTATCCAGGAACTATGAAAGGCTAGATGGATTATAGTATGATTCCAGTATTGTTGATATCACTTGTTGTATCATCGTCTATGTGGGATGGAATAGGTTTGTGCATGAAATGTCTATGTGATTCCATAAAAAATGGATATATGAAAAATCAAAGAAATGAGTTCATCAGTAGACACCACTACATAGATACTATACATGAAGAAGGTTACCTTACCTAAAGAAATAAGATTCTACCATTATGTGATCTACAGTTGCGTGAGCTACTATCACATGATCTATTGTTACAGAACTATCATCCTGCATGGATGTGATAATATCATTGAAGGAAAGTAGTACTATAATATATGGTAGGGGATTAGTACTACTATTGCTAATGGTATATTCTACTACAGTTATGAAGGGTAATTCTACTACCATTGAAGATGGTAGGAGAACTACCATAAAGATATTACACCATCTCGTTGATCTACCATTGACCCATACTTATAAATTCTTGCAATAGATAATCTACTGTCATTTCATGAAGACCAATTCTACTATTAATGGTGAAATTTCATCACTAAAAAGAACTAATACCATCACTCTGTAATAGGGGTACTTGGTGGTGCTATCATCATGAAACGATTTAGTTGCAATTCTACCATTGTTTTCGCTGTGGAGATGAATAGTGTGTGCATGAAGGTGTCCTACCACCATGGAGAAGAGAATATAGTGTCCTAAATATTAATATCTTGATATCAGTGGGAAATTTTTAAATACACCTAAATTCTTAGTAATAAATAATTAAATGCATTAAGATATCCTCGTTTAAATTTTAGGATTCCAAATCAGTCCTAAAAATGGGGATAAATTTTTGACCAAGATATGAATGTTAGAGAGAGATATCATTGAAATATAATTAAATTTTGAAAAACCAATATTCTATAGATGTAAAATAATTAATTTTCATATTTATAATAGGGTGTTTTCACTAGGAAAGGAGTTGACACTTAGAGACGAGAATAGAACTGTAGTAAATCTATAATTTTCTACTTCATTTTTCTTTCTTTGTTTTTATTTTAGAATGTATTATACCTCTATTAATTCCAATATTTGTTCTTTAATATAGGGGTATAAACCTTAAGTAATTGGGTTAAGGTTATATGAACCAATTGTAATGCTTGAGTCCAAGAAATTTTATTGAATTTATAGAACACTTTTCTCTATTAAATGGTTTCCAGTATATAATTTCAGATATTGATTTGAATATTATTTTTTCAATGATTAATTCTGAATTGTAATTATTTCTTTGTTTAAGAAATATTTTCTCCCTTTATTTTATTCTAAATCATATTGATTTATTGTTTTAGTATCAATAAGAGAGTGTGTAGTGATTACTAAACATGTGAGGAAGAAATAGTGATCTACTTTGGATGATTAAGAATTTAAATATCTAATTAGTTTTTTCCAAGGTAATTCAAAGAAGAATAATCATAGATTTCACACATTGGAAGGAGGATAATCTAAAATAATTAAATTGTGAGGATAACCCTCATCATCATCAAACTTGAATAAGGCTGAAAATAGGTAAGTGATTGTGGAACCATTTATTTAATCAATTAACAAGGTTTAGTGATTTATTCTGAAGGGACTATGATAGAATTATAAAAGGGAATCTAAACCTGAACCCTGGTCACTTATCTGTCATATTAATTATTTCCATAAGTCCTTGTTATTTGTGTTCCGGTCATATAAATTTAGTTATAATTATTATTTTTATATAGTGACAACTAGATTAAGGAATTGCTCCTTAGAGATGAATTTGGTTACAACTACTACTACTATATCCCTAGAAGAAAATAAATATATTTTTCCACTCCCCATGAAAAGTGTGTTTCATACATTTATGGGTAGTGTGATCATATTACTCATATTTTAGAAAATATATTGATAAAATCTTTTATCAAAGATAAAACATTTTTATCCTCATCATCCTCTCAATCATGTTAAAGAATCTAATGAATCATAAGATAGGTGTATCAAAACTATCATCTCATGTTGTTCATAAAAACATTATGTTAATAAACAACTTCTCTTATCATATAAGTGATATAAGATAAAAACACAAATTCTTTATGTATATTTATTTGAGATTGATATATTCCATTTCATTCAGGTATATGATTCAGAAACCCTGTGCTTCATCATTTGAATTCAAACTATAATATTAATTAATACTTTCCTTGAATTTTAACTCCTATATATTTAAAAATCTTGAAATATATATATTTATTATCATATACCCTTAAAATTGAATAATTGTTTCTATAACACTGATACCTAATGTGTAATTTTCATGGAGTCTCTGAAACCACTTTCAGTAAACTTAACATTTCCACATAATAGAAATATACCCCTTCTTCATGTCACTACATTTTTATTTCACTGATTAATGTTGACTATTGGAAATATAATATTATTCTTCTAGACTAAAACTTTATCCAATTATACTATCAACACAACATAAGAGTCTAAGAATCACATACCCACTTCCTCTATCCTCAATATTTTGATAAAATATGGTAAATTTTTATTAACCTCATTCACATTATTGGACCATTTTCAACAATGATTTGAGACTAAATTATATAAATAGATCAGGCCTTAAAGGATATATTCAGTCTCACCAAGTAATTTCCACACTCAATCACATTAATTATATGAATGGATACTAATGTTCCTTTGTTCATATTTCATTAATTAATTTTGAAATCTTAATTTAATCCTGTTATGCTTACCATAATCATCTAGATCCTTCTCTTAAACAACTTCAATAAATAGCAACTCATGAAGGTGTATCTCTATCACATAGAAGTTTTCATTAATTAAGAAAAATTATTAATTTTATATACCTGTCTAAGAATTTGATTATATTAAGACCCTTCTTTCTATAGGATTTATCTCAAAGTAATATTTTATGATGATGATTTAATCTATTTACAATAAAATATTTTATCAGATGAGTATCATTATTTATATTAATTTAATAATGAATTTTATTAAATTTTCCCCCATTATAATGATGAACTCATTTTAAATACATCATATATACTAGTGGTTCAAGATCTATATTTCACTAATATTTGGATCACTTTTTTTTTCTCCCATCACTTATCTATCTATGTAGACAATCATGTTAATCAAATCAGATAGGACTCTTGGATAGTTGAGTGGATACCTCTTTATCTTAATCTATCATATAGATTTACTCAATATTATTCTTCTAGTAAACTAATCCTATTAGGGTCTCCCTATTAAGTTAAATCAAAATAAAATGTCACAAATGGGAACCTATTCCTATTAATATCACTCATTACTTCCTTACCTTACATGAGATAATCTAAGGGCACTCAGTTTTAACATGACCTAACCAGTTGGATAATTGAGGTCTTAACAAGTATCTAGTTTGGAATGAATCTAAAACTTAGTATTTTTAAAGGGGTTTTAATCTCATCATATTATCTAATGTATTATTTCTTACAAGTATGCATTCCTATAATGATTTAGTTGAGAATCTCTATTCCTTTTTCCAAATCAAAATGTTCTAACCATATTGATGTGTAACTCTTTACAAAACTCATTAACAAGCCAGAGTTAAGATAAAAGAATATTAAATCCATTATCATAACTAGCATGTAACTCTTTAAATACATTTATGACGATTTTATAGAATCGATTTAACACTTTAAACTAAAACATACGTTTATTCATAATATAAAAAATTATATTTACATATAGTGAATATGAGATATTTAATAAATAAACAATTCATATATTCTAACAAGAGATAAACATTTATAAATGATTCATAAATAAATTATAAACACATCATAATTTAATCATAAATTATGAACACTACATGATTAAATAAATATAAAAACATTATATTTATTTCCAAAATTAACTCATTTATCTTGATATTTATATGGTGTTTCAGTTAAATATATGATATTTGAAATATAAACAATTATATATGAATAATTCATATATTATATCAACATTCTAAATATCACATATTTTATAATATTTAATCCTTGGTTATATCAATTATCAGGACACCTTTTGATATGGTTTAAATAATTTCTCAAATAATTCCTTTTAATTTAAATGATTAAAATTAATAAATATGAAAAATTCATAATTTCATATAAACTCCTCTATATTTAGTTTTATTTTTTAATTTATATTCACTTTTTTTAATTACACATATAATTTTTATATAAACATTTTATATAAAATTATAATTTATTTCATATAATTACAAAATTTATTTAGTATTAACATTTATATTTATTTAATAAAAAATTTATAAAAATTTATTAATTAATTGTAATTATTTTAAAATTAATTAATTTATAAACAATTAATGAATTAAATAAATATCCCAAAATAACTTTTTATATAATTTAAAAATTATTTATAAATTATATAATTTAATTCAAAATTAAAAATTTAACAAAAACTTTATGTGTATATAGTTTTTTTATGACATACCTTATATCTAAAGGTGTGGCTTGCTTCATTATCTATTTTATTATATTATAGATAATCTATTAGGCTTAGATGTGGAAAAAATTCTACCTAATAAATTATATCCTACAGGTATAAAAATTTCAGTGGTCTAATTTCTGATTGTCATGTGACGATGGTAGAGAAGTAGTGACTAGTGCTTATGAGTTCAGATGATAAAAAATTAGATGATATAGACCATATGATATTTATTGAATAATGACAGCTAGAAGGTAGCATAAAATGTTACCTCTTTATCAATTCTCATTGAGGCGGCGTGCTAATGGAAATTATTTTCATAAGTTTTTTCCAGTTGAAGGAATGTGTAGGTTTTTTGCCTTGCAGTTTTGTAATAAAGGTAATGTGTAAGGATATTTAGTGAGAATATTAAAATTCTTTCTCTGGAGTTTTCAAAAGTAATAGTAGTTTACCATAAGATATATTTGATGTTGTGTAAGTATTTTCTCAAATGGAAGGCTTTCCATGGAGATCGGATCTAGATACCTTCTCCCCATGAAGATCGGAAGGTGAAGGTGAGTGGATGGACTGGCTGGACTCTATCATATTATTAGAGTAAAATAATTTGTTTAAAGTATAAAGAAACTATAATCATCCTCATGTTCCTTAAATACACGTAAATAAAAACTTTTTTTGTTATTTTTATTTCATTATTTTAGTTTTTATAATTAAATTTATTATTTATGTTCATTAGGAAGTTAACATTATAGTGTGGTAACTTATGTGTGGAATTTATTCTAATTTCTAGTGCATTGTAGTGTGTGGTGAATTTTGATACTTTGTTTCACCCAATAAGTTCTGGAAGATAACTTCCATGGGATTTATATAAGTTACTCACGATTCAAACAAGTTTTATCTGATCTTAAGTTGAATATTTTTGGATGACCAAACCCTTGTGAAGGTGATTCGGTGCTCAATTCAGTAATGTCATTCTTCCATTTTCCTTATTGAAGAATTTTGGTTAGTGGTTATTGATCCCTCTTAAGTGTTTTTTAATTTAGTGTGAGATCACTATTTATCAAAAGTTATATTTAGGAAAGCTTAAGGTTCAAGTGGAGAAAATATTTTGGATCTAGAGAATGTAGATATATGGAAGTCTTTCATAGAAGTACCTGATCTTCCTCACACGGGTAATAATTTGTAAGCGATAAAGAAGAAAGAATGGGAAAGTATATATAATAAATTACTAGGGTTGATTTAGATATCATTAGCATATAACATGGAATATAATATCTAGGAATTAAAAACTTTTTTAATACTTATAATGACTCTCATTGACATGTATAGGAATCCAACCACATTGAATGAGGTGTAACTTTTTTAGAGGTTATTTGTAATGAGTAATTTGGAGAGAAAACTAAAATTGGGTCATATTAATGACTTAAACATGATAAGGAGTCAGTTGGAGTTAGTGAAGGTTAAATTTTGAGATCTGTATTAGGAACTGTTGTTATATTTATCACTCCTAAAGTCTTGGAACATGTTAGTGAATGTGGTGAGTAACCCAAGTAGAAAGACTAAAGTTGTGTTTATATATGTTAGGGACCTAATCTTGAATAAATAACTTTATCAAAATAATTTTCATGAATCTTATATAAATTCCTATAGTATATGAGAAATGGGTATCCATAATACTAAAGTGTTATAGGAAAGGAAAGGGAAAAATTAGTCGAACTGGGATTAGCTCTCGAAGGTGGTCCCATGTGTTAGAATTGTGTAGAGAAAGGAAGCTTAAAGAATGATTGGAATGAGTGGAAACTGAATTATATAATATATTATTATATAAGTGTATATGTGTACCCTATATCAAAAGATATTTTAGGACTACTTTTGAGTGTCGTCAGCTCACTTGAGTCTTGTATTGTAGATTCTAGAGATTCACTTCACTCAATATCTAAGAGGGGGTATGAGGAAGTTTACTTATGGAAGATTCGTTAAGGTGAATTTTTTAGATGATGAAGCTCTCAAGATTATGGGGAGGGTGATGTTTCTATCTAGATAAGGAACAAAAACTTTCTAGGTTTTTAAGGAATGTGACACATCCTAAGATTAAGGAAGATCTTAATTTCCATTAGATAGTTATAGGATGCATAATTTTATCGAATAGTAGTAGATGTAGCTTGTATAATTACATTTAGGTCCATATTTGTGATAAAATTATTAAAGGATGGTATGTTGTACCTCATGGGAGTATCAAAAGGTGTGATTCATACCAGACTAATAACTTATGAAAAGTTATGGAATGGCTATTTAGTAAATTTGAGTGAGAAGTGGATAAAAAAACCAGCCGCTAGAGGAATGCTAAATATTAGAAGCATGGAGTGAATAACATGAAAATATTGTGTCCTTCTAAATTAGTAGAATTTTTCCTTTCCAAACAAAAGGTAATATTCAAAATAACAAGAATTTAGAGTTGGTTCATACAGACATATCGAGGGCCAGCTCTGGTTCATTCCCTTAGAGGATCGTCTTACTGTGTTACCTTTATTGATAATATAGCATAGATGGTGTGGGTTTTTTCTCAAGTAAAAGTATGGGGTATTTTCAACCTTCATTTGATATAAATACATGGTGGAAGAGGAGATTGGATGTAAGATAAAGTGATTGAGGTTTGATAATAGCGTAAAGTATGGAAGCATATATTTCCATAGGTTCAACTGGAAAAAGGGTTCCTAGTTTGAGAAATCATATCAAGTACTCTAAAACATAACAAATTCATGGAGAGGATGAACCTGATTTTATTTGAGAAGGTGACAAGCATGAGAATTAATTTTGGATTCCCCAATATATTTTTGGGTGGAAATGGTGAACTATATGCCTTACTTAATCAATAGGATTCCCTCTTATCTATTGGGTTGGGAACTTCCAGAGATATATTGGTTCAAAAAGAAGATTTATTTTACCCATATCTATTTATTATGTTCATTAACCAATATCTATATTGATAATAGGGAGAGGGGAAATCTTAAGGATAAGTTATAAGCATGTTACTTTATTGGGTATGGAGATGAATAGTTTTATTTTTTATTATAGAATAATAAGTCTTGAAAGGTTTTCAAAGGTATAAATGTGATATTCAATAAAGGGATCATGTGGAATGATTAGAACCAAGTAGATAATTATGATGAAATCAAATTATCATCAAAATTTTAGGTTCAAATAAAAAGAAACATGGAAGTTATGGATATTTTGTAGAATTTAGGGAGTGTGCTATATTAGAAAACACAAGACATACCAAAGGATTTTTTGGAGGGAGGTTAAGTTTGGATGGTGTTTCCAAGTATATAATTATCATATATCTCAAGAAATATTGAAGATTGTGGAATATCTCTAGAAGGTGATATTTTAGAAGTAATAGTTCTTGTAAGGATAAAATCCAAAACAGGAGTTGCAAAGATTTACCAAAGTTAAGCACTAAGTGTAAAGGTATGAAAGTCTCATTCACTACTTTCTTCTCAAAAATAATAGAGATCCTGAGAGCCTAGAATAATATAAAAATATAAAATAATTCAAATAGTTGGAGTTTTCCATAAGTGATTAGATTGATTCATTAAATGTGTCAAGAACATGGAAGCTAATGGAATGTCTTTCTAAGAAGAAAGTTATTTATAATAAATGGTTTTATTAGTTGAAAGATTAAGTGGATGGTATAAATAGGTATATGTCTAGGATTTTCATGAATGGTTTTTAACAAACATAGGGAGTAGATATTTCTAAGATCTTTTCTATAGTACTAAATCGCATTATAATTCAAATGATACTTATCATGGTTGTAATGGAAGGAATTTATTTAGAATAATTGGAAATGAAGAAAACATTCCTTCATGGGTATTTATATGAGAAAATATATATGGATCATATAGAAGGTTTTGTGGATCAAAATAACTTAAATCTTTCATGAAACCTCAAGAGGAGGCTTTATGATTTGAAGTATAACCAAGTCATTGGAACCCAAATTTCAACTCCTATATAGTTGATAAGAATTTTATCCAAAGTAATGTGGATCATTTATATTACTGGATGGTATTCAATGATGGGAGTTTCATCATCCTACTTCTCAATGTTTATGACATGCTCATTTTCATATAGGTGAAGGAAACTTTGGATGAGATAAAGGTTGAATTTTTTAGAAGATTAGTGATGAAGTATCTCAGTCTAGAAAAATAGATGTTTGGGATGTAGATTTTAAGGAACTTATGTTCTGTTATATTTCACCCGAGTCTGTCTGATTATATCTGGAAGGTGGTGATGTGCTTCAGAATGAGTGATGAAAAACAAGTGACCACACCCCTAGATAAACATTTCAAGTTGAGATAAAAGAAGGCATCATACACAAAAATTGAGGTGGAGTGCATGGAAAAGGTTCCTTATGCATCAGCAGTTAAAATTTTGATATATGTCATGGTTTTTACTCGGCCAAACATTGTAAAAATAGTGGGACTTATCCGAAGATTTATGTCTAACCCAATAAGAGAGAATTGGGAGGTGGTAAAGTGGATCCTTTTGATTTTATGGGTTTTGTAATTTCATATTTTTACATCGAAATTGATTAGTCATTACAAGGGTTTTTGAACTCGAATTTTATAGGGGAGTCAAATGCATAAAAGATAACCATAGGCTATGTGTTCACTTTTAGAGGGATAGATATTATTTTTATATTAAATATTCAACTAGTAGTTACACTTTTGGAAGTGAAAGTGGAGTATGTTACTTTAACAAAAGCTGTAAGGAGTTTTTCTAGCTAAAGGTACTTCTATAATATCACAAAAGAAAAAAAAATTATGGGATATTATTTTTTATTAACAAAGTGTGATTTATTTGGAAAAGAAATTGGAATTTCATTTAAGGACAAAGTATATTCATATAAAGTTTCAATTCATTTAGAATTTTTTGTAGGAAAGGGTGTTGGGTATATATAAGATAAATAGATATTAGAATCTAGAAGATATTCTCACTAAGGTTGTAGTCCGGGATGTGATAAGGTGATATTTTACATTAGTTGGGATCTAATGACCAGAAGTGTGGCCATAAAATATGGAATGGAATTTTGAGGAATGGATAGAGGATTTTGGGTGCTGAAAGATGAACTGGTGGTGAATCTTCAAAAATTATTCTCATGTGGTAGATTTTTAGGCTCAGTTGTGGAAAACATTTTCTGAATATGACATTAGATCTAATGGAAGTAGAAATTTATGAGGTATGATTTATAATTATAATGTGAAACAAGCATAATAGTAGTGACCAGTGTTCAAGTATTTGTATGATAAACAACCAAATGATATATATTGGATGACATTGGTTGGAAAATGATAGATAGAACATATCATTGGAAATTACCTATCGGGAACTAGCCTAATTTGACCTAACCTATCACCTTTCCTGGCTCACCATAAGGCCCTATGTGTTCTCTCAATCTCCATGGGCTAACAACTAGTTTTATGGTATCAAAAAACACACAATGGGAACGATTTATCCTCATAAATAATAAAAAATACACAATAAAAATCTATCAGAATTTCAATGTGGAGCATCTATACATTGTACTTTCATTCAAAAACATATAATCATTTTCAAACATAAATCAAACCAATTCGAGAACAACTAAAAATAAACATACAACTCACTTTAAATAAAACAACACTGAGACAAAATCCAAATTGCATGAATGTCTGAGAGGGATAATATATATGTGGTCTACAATAAATAAAAAACCCACACATCAATTTGAAACATACCCATATCTTGAGGTCACTATTAAAAACCCCCAAAATAATCTAATCCATGAGTGATTAAAGAAGAATAAAATCCCACAAAAGAATCCACCCAGAAAACCAAAACTTGAACCTATAAAAAGCCACTTAGTTTATAGACACCGATTAGTGTGAGTAGGGTGTGAGAATAAATACCAAAATGTTTCTTCCAATAAAACTTCCACACAATTCCTTTAATAAAACATTTTATTAATTATATTTTAAATTACAAAACATATGATAAAAACCCTTAAAAGTTTTATAGAAAAAATCTAATAACAATTTCTTATATTCCTTTGAAACTCTAAATATTTTCTTAAACCAAACATTTAGCTTTAATTTATAAATCCATTTTAAAAATAATTTTCAAAAACATTTTTTAAACCAATTATAGAAATTCTACAACATAAACTCTTAAGTAACAAAATGTGTCATTAAATATGTAATCAAAAGTAAATGAACAAGGTATAAATTACAAATCAAATAATATAAATACCAACCATAACTATAAAATAGGAAACATGTCATAATATACCAAAGTAATTCACAAAGTAAAATAATATAATTCATGGGGAAATATTATATGAAAGATAAAAAATCACTATGAATTAATTGATTAGAATAAAACAAACTAAGTATTATTCATTCATAAGAAAATCCTATGGTAGCTATAGTTAAGGTGCTCTAAGATCTTCATAATATCTCATGATCAAAGCAATTCCATATAAATGATCACGAACCATTAAGGAAAACCTAATCACCCCTAACAATAGATATATAACCACCTAGTTTTCACTATGAGAAATATCACATCTCTGAAAATATATTTGATCTGAATGATAGAAGTAGTAGTGTTTTGTTAGCGGTTAATTATATATTTCTAGGTGGGAATATCCAAATAACCAAGAGGCACTTTTAATAAGTCCTCAACTAAGAACCTATGGTTCCCATGAACTATCTATTAGAGGTGGAGAAAATTTTATCCCATCATCAATAACAAAACATAAGGAAAAACTCATAATAAAAAATTCATGTTCCACCTCCAACACCCCATTTAATAAAATATTCCCTACCCAATATCATAAGAAAAATCTAATACCAAATCAATCTCAAAACACAGAAAAACATATAAAACACATAAAATAAGGGGCTCATTTGAGGGTATGTCTTATAAAATTTAAAAAACCATTTCTCTTTTGAAAGTGACAAACGTGCCTCTAATTTCTTTTACATGCATAACTGAACACTTTAAAAAACTTTCTTTGAAACTATTTTTGAAAAAAAAACCCTTGGAAAAATATCTTCAAAATAAATAGGAACCACAAATATAAACCAACACATCAAACATAATAAAAATTCAATTAAAAAACATTATTAAATTTCATATATAATATCATAAAAACAAATCATATATAATAAATATAATAACATACTAAAGGAACGTATCAAAATCACTTAATAAGGAAATTAAAATCAACACTCCCTTGAAACCCATAAATCATCTTAATTAAAATAATAAAAGGCTTAAAACATCACCTTAAATTCCAAATTCCCTAGAAAATGCCTATTAATCATTTTAGTAAACACATATTATAATTAATTTCTAATTTTATAAGTATAGGAAATGAAATTTATACAACCCCTTTTTATTTTCAACTATAAAAACCATGAGGCTTTAATAATAAATTTTTATACTCAATAAGGTTGGTATTTCCATCCAGTTTCCTTTTCATTATATAGCATAAAATGATTAGGATTTTTAAAATTTAGATTCCTTAAAATTATTTTACTCCCATGATGTGATCCTACATCAAATATTATGGATAAAGAAGCACTACCTTATAGGTAGTTGTGGATACCTCGCCCATCTCAAGTAATTTTCCAAGGGAGTATTGTCCTATAACCTATGAAAAAAATGATAAGGGTGAGTCCCAAAGAAGATAATCTTGTGGTGTGGGTGGTCTGTTATAATTGGTATTAAATATTAGGCCCATTGGGTGTTCTAATGAGTATTTTGGGACCTTATGGGTTGAGGAGGACAATAGGATGTTCCTACATTAGAGATAATAGATAATGAAGCACCCCGTTATAAGTATTTTTGGATATCTCATATATCTTAAGGCCTTTTCCAAGGGATTATTGGCCTATAGCCTATAAAAACAAAACCTTGAGTGAAATCCACAAAGTGTACTATTCCAAGGTGACGGTGTTCTATTACATTACCTCTTGATCACTTCTCATGGAGGAATTATGGGAATGTAAATAAATTTTGTAAGTTTTTTTCCTTTAAAGGATTACATAGGTTTTTTCCCCTTATAGTTTTATAGAAAATGGAATGTGTAAGGATATTCAGGGGGAATACGTAATATTTTTTCTTAGAGGTTTCTGAAAGTGGGAACTGTTTACCAAAAGATGGATTTGAGGTGGGAGAATCTTTTGACAAAATGAATGGATTCCTATAGAGATTGTATATGGTGGAATTCTACCTTTGAATATCATAAGGTGGTGCTTATAATAAACAATAGGTAGACTCTACTATATTAGTAGAGTAAATTATTTTTTTTAAAGTATAAATTAATTGTAATAATATTCCTATTATTTGAATAAAATCAATTTAGTGTCAGTAAAACTCACATATGAATCATATAAAACTTGTGTTTATTCATTTTCTTTTATTTCATCAATCAGTTTCTTCTGAAATTATTATCTATTTTTATTCTAAATTTAACATTATGGTATAGTGATTTAGGTGCAGTGTTTCTTCTATGTTCTAGTGAAATATATCATGGGGATAATTTTGGTAATTTTTTCTACCTAGTAAGTTCCAGTGGATAAATTCATATGGATTTAAGGAAGTTATCCATGATCCCAATATAATCTCAATTTGTGATATCTCATTTCAATATATAGGATTTTATATTTTACAATGGGTATCAATATCACTAAGGAAATACAATACTCTATTTTATATGTGTCAGACAGTGCAATCTCCATATATGAAATCTTATATCATAAATTATGATATGTGTAAACTTAAGTATTTCTACAGAGTTTCCATTTATGATATCCTATATCATATATAGTAATAATATCATAGATTACTCCATATAATGTCATAAAACAAGCCACATTATGAAACCTATATCATTTTAAAATGATATATAATATTAAATATAATATGATATTAAAATTTCATCATTTTAAAACATGATTTCAAGAATAAAGAAGCATGTAAAGATCTAATAACACTGATGGGTTTCAAAGGAAAAAATGAACCTTATTAAATGTAGTGGAAGATAAAAAAACATTGATTCCTGATCACCATGATATGAAAAACTAAAACCATGTATAAAAAATGATGAACATATACCTTCCACTAATTATCCTTTTCTATTGTCCTTAATCATATGCTTGTTTAAGAACACTAAGGGACAACCAAAAAACTCTTCCCTCTAGGATATAACCATGGATTGATATGAATCACCCAATTTTTAGGCAGGAACCTCGTTTCAATTATGGTATGCTTGTACCTTGGTTGGAAAAAGGGGTAGAAGGAGAGAGCTTCAGTGGGAAGGATCAATAAGAAGAGCATTCACATTTGAAAACCATCTTTATGGACTTTTATCCCCTTATATAGGCATTGGGTTACTCTTGTGTCATTCATATAATTCACTCAAAGGTTATTAGATGTTTTATTTCATCCTTTTATAAACTCTTTGTAAAAAATTTGGTCAATTTTTTATGCATTTATCATATAAATACATTTGATTCTCCATACATTTCTTCATATGAAATGTTGGATCAATGATAGTCATTAGTGGAAGATTATTGAATGTTAACAACTTAATTTTAAACTTCCATTGCCAATAATAAAACCCATGTAAATCATACACTATTATTATCATAGTATTACAATGTATATATATCATACAATATGATATTTGAAGGAAATATATTGGTATCAACATAACATGCCTTATGAAATTCCTATAACAAAGCATATGATATGATTTGTTTCCAAATTTTCTACCATATGAAATATCCACATCATTCCATGCGATATATCCAAACTCATCATATAACTTACGAAGAGTCTAGAAACATATCTAACAAAATCATTGGGTCAAATTACGCCATAATGAATAAGTAATAAAGTACAGTTCTATAAAGGTAAAATTGTATGGGAGAACTATGGTGTAATTGGAATTCTGATGATGGTTAAGGGAGAACCAAATTAAAATTATATCATTATTTATAAATATTATGGAATAATATTAGAGATATAATTATTTTGAGTTTGAATCATGGTTGAAATATTCAAGGATTACACCATGTATTTTAGATATTTTGAGCTAGATCTGATACAATACATGAATTTTACCATAATTAAGATAATTTCATCATGATTTATAGTCTGAAATAATTTTCTATAAATATATGTGGGTACTTCATGGAGAAATAATTGATCATTTTTAAGGGTAATTTTATTTTCTATATGTACAAGATAAAGGAAATTGGTTTATATTGGTTATTATTAGATTAGGACTCCCTTATATGTCCAACATGAGTCAATTATTTGGTTTATGTGAAAACATGGAGAGATAAACACTTTTGTGTTGAGATTTGTGATGAAGAGTGATTTAATATTATAGTTTTTTTAATTTTAATGATGGTTTGTATTGAGTTCTTACATTCATTTATTCTTATATTTTTTATTATTTTAATTAGTATGATTATTTTTCATTAATTGTGAAGTTTTTATTGTTTATTTATTAATTGTGGAGTTTTAATTGGGTTCTTTGGTTTTTATTTAATGTATGAACTATTTTCTTGGATTTATTAGTTTCTATAAAATGAGTTTGAGTATACTATATTTAAATATGGTTTTAGATCATATAATTGTTAAATGAATTGATGTATTGGATCATGTGAAAATAAATGTTTAATAATTATAGAGAAAATTATGAGACTATGCATATGTTTAGATTTAATTTTGATAATGAAAATATTATTTATCAAAAATATTGGAGTATTTACTATTTCATGGCTCTGTATTTATAAATTCTTAGTACATCTTCATAATTTAAAGTTAATTCAATTTTTTTTGTTTTATTTTAATCATTTACATCATCAGCCTTTAATTTTTAATAATATTTATATTTTATAGAGCACTCGTATATTAGGTTTTAATCATAAATTGATCACATACTATAATTTTACAGTTATCGGTTAGAAAGAGAATATATAAATTTCTAATATTGATTTCTAAAAAGAATTAATGAAGTACCATGAGTGTTCAAAGTTTTTAGTTTCATTTATGGGTACAAAAACACATATAAAAATATTAAAATTTATATATTAATATAATAATTTTCTTCTCCCATTTTTATCTTTAGTTTTTTATGCTTCATGTGCTTGTGTTCTGGTTTTCAATTAAGATATTATTGATTCATGAGTACTCTAATTAGGAGAAGTTCACTAAATTTGGGGGGGTGGATTTTAAAAAATATCTTAGTATTGATAATATCCTTGGGAATAAAACATACTTATCTATGATTTGGTTCATGAAGTGGAACAAGATATGAAAGGAAGAAGGTAGAGGCATTGAACTTTGATAGAGTATGGTTTAACTCTAAGTGTATGGGTGTAACTAATAATTCTTATTCCACTAATTCCTATTAATATAATTGAGAAAAATTAAATGATCCTTAAAATTATCTTCAATTTAATTTAATTCATTGGACTATAATATATGGATCTAAAATCACACTTCGGAGTTTTTCTTGAACTTTTAGAAACATTTCAATTCAATGGTGTTTTTGATGATGTATCAAGGCTTAAATTATTCAAAAAAAATTGTGAAACAAATTTAAGGAATGTATTCAAAGCTTGGAACTATATTCTATTAAAACATGGGATGATATAGAAATAATATTCATAAAAATATTATTACCTCCCTCAAATTCAATGAACATTTATATAGATATTTTAAATTTCAATCAATTTAATGGTGAATCCCTTCACACAGTATAAGGGAGGTTAAATTATTTTTCAAGGAAGTGTTAATATCATATAATAGATATGTGGTACCTAATTAAAATATTTTATAAATATTTGCATCAAATAAATAGGTTGGTCATTGATACTATTGCAAGAGGATCATAGATGAAGAAGTCGTTGAGTGAGAGTTACAAATTATTGGATAAAATGTATAGAAATAGTTTTTAATTGAAAATAGGAGTACAAAAACTGAGAATATTTTACATAAATGATTCCCAAAAATGTAAGATTATATAATTGGAATCTTTGATAGAAAAATAATCATGATTATGGATATGAATTAACCTTAAGATATATACACTAAATATTTAATTACATTGATTTTAATTGATAAAATAATTTCTAGGTATATAGGTTGCAAGGAAATCAAAAATGGAACAGGTAAGGATTTCAATAGATAGGATGAGTTATAAGATACTAATAATAATAATAATAATAAGGATATATGATTCAGAATAAAATAAGTTAATTGGAGGAGTCTTTATTGAGATTTATGAAAACCATTATAGATATCATCAATGTTCTAAGATCCAATTCTAAAAAAATATTTATAATAAGAAATATCAAAATTCATGTGAGGAAAATTTCTAACAATCTCATAGATAGGCCATGGGTAGTACTATCGAGTGATATAAAATTAATCCAAGTGGTTAATTAAATAAAATCACTCTAATGAGTAGAAACCCCATGGAGGAAAATACAAAAATAAGGATGAAGTAAAAAAATAAAGGGAAGATAAAAAATAAGTTAGAGAAGAAGATCCACCACTATAAAACTGCCACCTCCATTCTCTAAATAGATAAATCAATGGGTAATTGAGGAATAAATAGTTAATGTTATATAAATTTTTAATAAATTTTATATTTACATTCCTTTTTTAGAATATTTAGTGAATATGACCATATATAAAAAGTTCATAAAGAAATTGGTTTCAAATAAAATGAATCTTGACGTGATAAAAACAATATCACTTATAGGAAAATTATTTTCTTTGGAATTGATAAATCTATCTAAGAAGTGATAATATTTGGGTAGTTTTTCAATTTCTATTAATATTAAATCTTATAAATTTAGGAAATATTTGTGTGATTTAGGTGAAAGTATGAACATCATGTTATAATCAATATTTAAAACCTTGGTATTAGAGGAGATAGATCTGATGAAGGATTATCTTTAATTTAAGGATGCAATAATGAGATGTCCATGAGTCCTTATTGAGGATGTTTTGGTTAAAGTTAATAATTTTACTTATAGATGGGTTTTTTATGATTGATATGGATGAAGAGAGAACATTTCTTATACTTGTAAGTCCATTTTAATAATAATAAGGTCCCTAATTAATGAATAAAGTAAGGAGTTATATTTAAGAATTATTGATAATAAAATGAAGTCTAATATCCATTGAGAAATAAAATATTACAATGAAGAATAAAAGGTTTTGAGTGAGGAAAATGAGATAAAAACTAAGGATATTTTATCCACTGATGAAAGGGGAGAAGGAGATACTATAAGGAAATTGAAATGGTGATAAATAGAGGAAAATAAAGATAAAACAAGTATAATTGAGAAGATAGAGGTTGTCAGAAAAAATATTATGAATGATGAGATTTAAGAGTACCAACAAGTTTGGTAAGTCCATAAATTAACTTTTTATTTCTCAGGATCAACTATATATTGGTGGACTGGTCATATGGAAGGGGAGAATGTGCTACCTCAGGCAAGAGTAAAATTGGTTTTATAGAAAAACCTCTTATATTGAGGAAACTCAATGTAAACTATTCATTAATAAAAATCAAATAACTTCTTTACATTATTTTATTACATGGTGATGTCATGTATTAAATAAATTACATACAATGGAAAATTAAGTTTTTATTAAATTCATAGGAATTAATTTTAGGATTTTATTTTTAGGATTATTTTTTGATAAATAATTAAATCTTCTTATCTTTTTGAGTTTTAATGGAATGGACATTGTACTTTCACTTGTGTATTTGTTCTTGGTAAGTCTATTATGATGATGGAATAAAGAAAAAAATGAAGAAAAAAGAGAACAATGTTGAGACTCAATTTATAGGGGTGTATTGTTTAAAATTTTCTATATATTTATATTACATATACTTTTAATTAACCTATAATTTTTAATAGTTTAAAATCTCAAATCATAATTAAATTATTGCAATATGTTTTATATATGATAAAAAATAATTACTTAGGAATGCCATCATACCTTACCCTAAACATTATTTTGATAGAATATAATAAGTGTGATGATTGGTGAATGTGTAAAGATAAGTAAGAGAATATTGATTTGAGGAATCATGATTTGAGAATATTGGTTGATTTGTTTAAATGAAATTTTCCAGAAACTTGTATGCTTCAATTATCTAAAATTTGTATCAATTGATTTGTTGTTTTTATTCATGCCATAAATGATTATCTGATGTTTTTTAATTCCCATTTCTAAGAGGTATTATAAACCCTTAAACAAATTATTTCTAATAACCTCTTTCTTGAGATATCATTGAGACATGTAAACAACTAGAAATTTTTTTTTTTATTTCTCAAAACTATAAAATCCTAGTCACATTAAAATGATTGAGAACCTTGTTTATTTTTTATCCTCATACCACTGATATTATCCTTACATTTTTTGATTATTTAATATTATAGAAACCACATATTTTTAGGATAGTTATATTAAAAAACTATTTTTCCTTTCAAAACTAACTCTTTGTTATTTTTCATGAATCCATTTCAACTAAAAGTGGAAGAATGGTTTGTTCACTGATTGTTTTTGCATAGAATATTATATAAAGGGAAAATACTGATGTATTGTTATTGGTTATAGATAATTGGTTCACAAAACAATTTTTAATGAAATTTCATAATTTCACTTATTCTTTTGAGAAAAAATAAAAAAAGAATGGAAATTTGAAAATTAAAAAAAATGAATAACAGAGGAAGAATCTTTCATTTTTTTCATTGTTATGATTTGAGAGCCAATGAGTGAAAAAGAAAATGAGTTGATATTGGATATATACTTTTGTAAATGGTTATGAGTATAGAATTTCAATTTAATTTTAATCATGAATCATGAATTATAATTAAGAGACAAGCGTCCATATTGAGCCTCTTGAATTTTCACATCAATACCCACCAACTCTTAACGTCAAAATTAAACTTTTAAATTTTCTCATAATTAGTGTTTATTTTATATTTTAAAGTAGATATATTGATTCATTATAAGCATATAGAAATATTACATATAATTAAGGATTAATCAAAACACTAAATAAATTATCCTTGGCTGGTGATTTACATAATTTTTAGTAAGTTGATTCAAAATTGTGTATGAATATTATAGAAAATTTGAAAGACATGAATACAAGTGATAAGAATTTAATTTTATGGAAATTTTTATAGAAGTTAAAATACATGATTGATTTGTTTTCTTATCAATTGAGTATTTAAAAAATTTACTTTTATGTGATGCTTCAAAATTTATTCCCTGTTGATAATTACATGATTTTATTGACTATAATTTTTTAAATTTGTATATCATGGGTTTTATTTGTAATAATATAGAGATTTATTTTTTAGGGTATATAAGAGTTTATATGTGGATGAATTTGATATATTAAATTTTTTAATATTTTTAAATCATAAATTTGAATGATAAATGAGTTATTACTAACTAATTCAATGTGTTCTCAATTATTTGTGGTAGAATATAGGTTAAATGTGCCTTTGAAGAAGTAGGGAAGATTTTGAAGTATGAAAATTAAAATCAAGCCACATAAGAAGTAATTATAATGTGATACTTTTGAAAAATTTAAAGAATGAATTTACTAGGTAAAATTATGGTGTAAGAGATAAATATTACACTATTAAAGTTATGTAAAATTGAAACTCTAAAATTCAAAATGAGTATTATGGAAAGGTGAGTGGATGGAAAATAAATGATAGTGTAACATTAAAAGAAAAAATAATGGGGTAAAATTGCATCATAATGAATAAGTCATGAATGAAAACACTACTAATGTGAAATTATAGAGTATAACTAAAGAATAAAAGGCATGTTGATGATGATTATAGAGAGACCATGTTAAAATCATATTATGATTTATAAAGATTATAGTGTGGCCTTTAATATATAAATATTTTGAATTTGAATCATGACTGAAATATTTTGAGATTTTAATGTTAATTTTAGATACTTAGAGATGGATTGAGGAGATACATGATTTGTTGAATAATTAAGATCATTGCATTGTGATTTATAACTCTTAATAATTAATTATAAATAGAAGAGGTTGGTGTTGGATAAATCATTAATCTATTAGAAGGGGAATTTTTTCAAATATCTTGGAAAGATAAGGGGGTATTTTTTTCATTTGTTGGGAATAGATTATGAACCTTTTCTATTCTAAAAATGAATCAATAATTTGGTTTATATAAAAACATATAGAGGTAAATTTTTGAAATGAAATTTAATTTAGGAACCATAAGAGGGGGTGAATCAGGGTGTATACCAAATAAAACTTTTCTTATTTAAAGTCCCCTTTCCCATACAGATTTTTTCCTCATTTTAAGAAACACATTCAATATCACTTTCTATCATTTTCAATCACACTGAATATCAAACACATATGTAGTAAAGAACACATGACATAAGGGGTTTTACTTATATTTCCACTAAGGGATAATCCAAGTAGAATTCACATTTTGATGTGCTGGTGTACCAAAATCCACTATTAGGTACTATTTGGTGGATATAATATTTTAGGTCATGGTCAATTTGTGATAAGGCGCTTTACCATTATAAGTTTTTGAAAAGAATCATTGTTTATCCAAGGGGAACTCTCTCTTCTTCTCTTTCATGAAATTCTTTAGTAAAGTATAATTCAATTTATAAATGTTATGGTATCTTAAAAAACTTATAGACATGAATGTTCACTCTAAATCTATATAAGTTACTAAGATCACTTGTATCTTTGTAACTAAATATATACTTTGTTAAGATTCTATTTGATACACTCTTCCTACTCAAATTCAAATGAAATAAAATCTTAAATGTGAGGGTTAATTTGTTTGTCTTATAAAGATAGATTATAGTGACATCTTGATGTGAGGTTTGGCTCTTTTTCTTCTATATAAACACATTATCCATCACTTCTTCCAGAAAAAGATTATTTTTCACTGGTATAGTTGTGTTATGATTTTTCTCCTTCTTCAACAACTATATATAGAAATGGAACTTAGTTACCTTCTTTTCCTCTTCTTTACAAGAACAATATATAGTTTTGAAACGCATGACTCTCATTCATCCTATATTATTTCTCCCAAATCGTGATATTCAATAATATTTAGGAATCACTCTTCTTTACAAAACTGCTACAAATAGTTTTTATAAAATATTTTAAGAATCCAATCCTTGATTAATTTTTTATGATTTAATTATTATTCCCTTAATAATCCAAATCATTCCATGTGTACACATGATTAAATGTGGTAAAGTAATTATAGATGAGTTAGGAATATTTTAAAAAATCCATTTCATATCTTATCCTTTTAAAATTCAAATTGAATCTATAAGATATTTTGGGAATAACTTTATCATGGTGTAATTCCATGAATTATGGCATAGAAATACTCAAATTCACCCTAATTTTAGTGTGATGTACATATTTAAAAAAATTTTCCTAGTAAACAAAAGGATATAAAAAATATGGTTTAATTTCAATTAAAGTTCCTCTTAAGATAGTGCTGCAATCTTCCAAATATCCTCAAATCTTCTCGGCTCTTAAACCTATTTATTTTTTGAAATTTTTTTCATGATAAAATTCATTGCATCCTTATTACACTTAGATATATATCATTATAACAAAATTACATCCTCTATAGTGAAACCAATTTGTTACAATGCAGTTATTCTTTGCATTTGACAGGTTTCGGTGTGATCCATTCACTATGGCATGATTTTTTTACACAAAATAGCATTGCACATTGTTCTCACAGCCAATGTTGTGGTATTATTGAATCCAAACTTATTTAATTTAACATTTACTTTAATATTTTTAATGATTATTTATTGAATTTTTCTGGCATTACAACACCATACTCCTATAAACTGACGGGTTTAATCCTTTATATCTCCATTGGGCCTTATAGGTTAATCTCACATAGCATTCAAACTTTATAAATTATTTCAATTTGATATAAATTTGAAGTATGGTATACCCCTTAATGGACAAATACACTTCTATATATCTATATTTATCTTATTTAATGGTTTAATTATCTTATTTGAGGGCTCATAAGGTGTGTCTCATCATTCCATGGAATATTCAATTAATTAACAGTTCCATTTGAATCTTTCATACCTCTATATTATGGTGTGAGCACTACCTTTGTAATGTGACTTTCTCCCTTCACTAAAAGACTTCTTTACTTTATCAAATACCTTTATAAAACACCCTACTTCTCTTACAACTATATTAGGCTAGAAATAATGTTGTGTACATCATACACTCAATCAATGCTAGAGTTATCACCACACTCTAATTCATGATCTTATCATGCCCTGAACTTGATATATAGAAGTATCAAGGAGTCTTAATTCATAATATCTTCCATATAACCATTGTTTATTATTCAATTATTACACATCGGTCATGAAATTATCATTCACAAAATTCAATTCCATGTATGTCATTATTATACATCCTCAAAAACCTAAATATAGTTCTCATGTGTATGGTAACCATCTTCACTTATTTATCCATGTCATAATGTATTCTCAATACTTTCACAACCCTCTATCAACATCATCTATTAACAACATATCCAATGTTAATTGAAAAAAATACAATTCACAACCACTACTTGCAACATTATATCCCTTTGGATATTTTTTAGTTCTACCATAAATCATTATAAATCATGTAACTCCATTTATTCCAAAAACATGTATGGATTTTTTTAGAGTTGGTTCCCTATAACAAATTTATGTGTATTGTATGATTACTTGTATTCATATTTTTTAATTTATATAAACTACTTATCACATAATGATTGTTCTTATTCATGAAAAATTATGTGATATTGTCCTAAGAGTAACTACCACATATAAAGTTTAAAGTAGTTCCCTGCTATGATGAGAACCTAGAAGTGTCATGAAAAAATCATAAATATATGTTCTATATCCGGATTAAATCATTTAAAGGACACAAATGATAAAGAATATTGGGGGTGGAGACTTATAAGACTTTGAGGAAACTACTCACGGTGTATCTCTTGATAATTTCCAATGTATAAGATTATGATAATGAGACACACTAGTATGAAATAAACATTTATATGTATCATTGAATATTCCTATCTATGGATGTGTTTATTGGTCATTAGACTTTAATATTATTATTAATGGATGTTATGAGTCATGTAATTTTATGTATTGATGAAAAATGTGAGGACATAAATTCGTGGTGAAGTAGGATGTGTTGGTTGCATCATGATTAAAATTTAATTAATGAATAATATAATAAAGGATTTGTATCTTCTTTAACATAATTTGATATCTAATTCCCTTTTATGGAAATTATATAGCCTAAATAAATCCATAGACATGGTGTTCTGTAGGCAAGTTCAATTTCTAAAAAGTCAAAGAAAGATAAATTAAGCACATATGTTTATGATACCAGCATGAAACTTGACTGATTAGTGATATCAGGATAAATGTGTTATATTATATAGTAAGTGTTAATGTTTGTTTTCATGTAATTTAAACATTAACTTCTTTATCTATGGGTTCCTTAGTGTATTTCTAGATGTTAACCTTGGACTTTGGGCTACTGTGCCTAATTCCATTAAGAAATAGTCGTAGAGAGTCACACACTAAGTGTATCCAGAACCATAGTTAAATAATAATATTATTTATTATTTAACAAGTTGAATAATTATTATTCTCACATAGGAATTAATAATTATTCAAGTTTTCTTGATCACATATATTCTATAAATGGTTATTCGAGAGAATATTTTGTGAGCAGAATATTTAATAAATATTAATTTTTTTTTTAGTGAATATAATATTTATTTATCTATCATAGAATAATGCAGTGGTATTTATTTATTAAATAAAGAGACATTATTCAAGTTTTAATAAATATTTTTGAGGAATGTAGATCCAATTTTAATGGTCTAGTGAGAAATAATATAGATTGGATAATATTTAAATAAATTATATTTAATTTAATTTTTGAGTTTAGAACATATCTATAAATGATATTATTATTATTATTATTATTATTATTATTATTATTATTATTATTATTATTATTATTATTATAGATATGGGTTTCCACATGGATTAAGAAAAATAATAAGGGTGAATGTGTAATTATTATTTTATAACCCTAGTGGTAAATAAACGTGATTATATTATTTCTTAAGGGTTTCTGATTTCATTTTTTATGCACAACAAAATACTAAGAGAATTATATTAAAGCCCTAGATATCTCCCTCTCCAAGAAATCTCTTATGAACAGAGAGAGACCCTCCTCCACAACCAATATCAAGTATACAAAGATCCAAGAGAACTCTTCCTTGAAGAGATTTTTAGGGTGATCAAAGAAAAAATATGTCTGCATTAGGATCTTTCATGCTATCACCAAAATATTTCTATAATTACGTTTAGAGGTTTGTGGATCATCACTAGAGGAAATCTACACTTGATTCATACAACACAATAATAGTATGGTGTAGTGGCTATTTTATATTTATCAATGAATAAATAATTCATAGTAAGTTAATTATTTGATTATTTAAATTGATTATAAATAATATGTGATAATTTTGTGTTTTGGTTCCAATGTTCAATCATAAATTAATATTTGATTTAATTTTGTTGGTCTTTATGTTTATCATTGATGGAAATATTATATTAATCATCAATTATGAAAAAAAATACAAGTTGTGTATGCCCCATCTCGCACTTCCACAATGCCCAAAACCATCATATTTATTGTTAATTTTCTTCTCCCCCTTTGAAAATAATGTTCAAAGGTCTTCTTATCTATATTTTTATTTTTATTTCATTTCCCTTTATTATGGAATTTTATGTCGTTATATTTATCATATCTAATCCCTTTTATTGGGATAATACTTACACCTATTTTTAGATAATTTTTTCTCCCCTTTTATCATACGATTCCTTTACATCCCATTTGATATTGGTCTCTTTCAAACTCTTAAAAAATCAGCTTTAACTCTTAAAATCTTTCCTCTATTTACTATATTCAAACCATTATAATCTATCAAACACTTATTGATAAAACCTTTGGATTTATTTACCAATAGGGGAACTGTAGATTTTACAATTTTGGATCAATAAAACTTATTAAAAAATGAAATTTAAAAAAAATCACCTTTTAAGCTTTAAACTTCTTCCACTCTCAATTTCATATTTCTTAATGTTTTTTTAGAGTGTAAATTTACCACTTGATAATGAGTCATAAATAAATAAAATAATCCTACTTATTCTAAACTAAATGTAGGAAATGAGATTCAATGTCAATAATATAAAAGTTATCCATGTCACTCACTTGGTTACGTAAACACTAGTAGCTTATACTTTTAATTCCTTTAACAACACACTATTGGATCTCAATTAGACTTATAAAAAAATAGTGAATTAGAAATAAAGTACTAAGTATCTAATTAATAACACATTTTGAACAAATTGATTCAGGATAAACTTGTGATACTGATTGATTGACATCCATGATCTTATATTCTTCACAAGGATTATTCTTTCCAGGTTAAGGCTAATCATTCTTTGAACACTTATCACTAACTCCCCCTTAATTTATTTTGATTATAACACCAAATATTGAGATAATTATAGTGAAATAGGATTAACAAACATGGATATTACATCATTTTGCATGAATATTCAACACATTACAAAAATACATGCTCGAAGACCATAATAGTTTAGTGTATTTGGAAACTTAGAAACATAATCTTCTCACTTGGTGAAGTATATTCAAAATCTCTCTTAATGATATTTCCCTTTAGTGATCCTACTTAAAACCTTTATTAATAACCTGAGGAAAGGAAACATAATAAAAAGGTGATCTTAGATGCTTAGTAAGGGTAAACAAAAGGTATATGTAAGCATAATATAATCATAAGTGTATGAGAACATGATATTAACATTAGAATATCATACCCAACATATCAAGGATCATAATAAAGAGTTATGGCATAAAGATTGAAAGTTCATAAGACATGAATCATAAGGGTGATAAATCATCATAAATAAATCATGAACCATAGGCTCATGTCATTTAAGTGTGGAAGCATTATAACTATAGAAACTCATCTCATGTTTCAAGGTTAACTACCAACACCATCAACATAGTGGATTAGGACACACCAGTTTCCCCTTTTTGGATCTGGACACACCTATTTCCCATGGTGGATTAGTAAAAACCTATTTCCCATAGTGTATTAGGATACACAAGTTTCCTATTTAGGATCAGGACACACTTGTTTCCCATTTTAGATCAGGACACACCTATTTCCCATTGTGGATCAGGACACACCTATTTCCCCTTATGGATCAAGCTTGTCAACTTGTTTCCCATAATTATATCATGAGATTTAAATCTTTACCCAATGCATTGGAGGTATATATAGGTCATATCCATCACACAATAAAATCATACATACATTTTCCATAAGATAATAAAACTTTCTTCATATCAGGACCCATAAAAAGAGATGGGTTTCATAAACATTATATCATAACCCATGAAATAAAATGGGTATAAAAAACATTTCATCATATAATTACTTATGGAAATATATAGGTCTCATAATCATTTCACCAAATCAAAACCCATTAAAAAAGCGGTTTTCAAAATAATATAACTCGTGGAAGAGAAACAGGTGTCTTAAACATCATTCCATCAAAACATAAACCATTCAATAAAGAATATGAATGATATTATTGGATAATATCCCTAGTAAAGCATAAAATATAAAAAATTATTTAATATTATATGGAAAATAGTTTATAAATATCCTTTAAAAACATTTCTTGAGGAAAATATCATTTCTTCTTTGAAAAATTCTTTTTAAAACATAAAATATTTATTAAAACCTTTTTCTTCGAAAATAGATTTGAAAATTTATGAAGGAAGATTTGAAAATCATAAAAATTTAAAATCCTTTTTCCTTGAAAATTATCATAAAATATAATTTAAAAAACATTTTTTGAAAACATTTGTGAAAATATGGTTTTTGAATAAAATATATTTCTAATTAGAGAGAAAAATGAGGTCAGGTTTTCTTAAAAACGTTTTATTAATTATCTTAAGTACCAAAGAGTGGTAAAATTGTAATAATAAATTAATATATCATTAATAAACATAATATAAGAAAATTAATGAGTTTTATTGAAAGATTAATCATAATATTTCATCAATGAAATCATAATCATAAATAATCCCAATAAACGATGGGATTATTGCAATAATCTCTTACCACTTGGTAAATTTTAATCATACTCCCCATGTAAGAAAATGACATTAAATTAAGCTTAAATATAATTAAAATAAGTATATTCATGATATAAAATTTCAAATTTAAGTATATAAAACTCTTAAAATAATATAAGTGTATAACAAAAGATGTGTCTCAAAGAAGGAAAATTGAGACAAAATTACTTTACTGATTTGGTAACTTTTGAATCATAAACCCTGTGAAAGAGAGATCATAAAATGAATATGTAAATAAACATAAATTTAAATATAATAATCATATAATATATTTATGTTCATTATATATACAACATAAAATAAATAAGTGGTGAATAAGGTATAAATATCACATAAATAAAAGTGAGACGAGAAAACACTTAACTTATGTATTAACTCTCGTCATACTCGTTCAAACCTCCTGTCTAATAAATATAAGTTTATTATAAATATAAAAAATAATCATATTATTATATATAATACCATATATTATTTTATTATGAATTTATATTACCTATTTATTAACAATTTCATGTTAATGTTACGTTTCTGGTAATATCTGCTTTGTTTTTTGTATGCATTTTGACTTGTTATTCTTAATACTCTTACATAGATCATTATTTTATTATTTAAAAAATTTAAAAAATTATTTAAAAATCATATATATTAATTAAATAAATTTTTAAAATAATCTATAAATTATATAAATATGAAATGGAATACATCGTTCATGGAGACGGTAGGTCGTACGTACGCATGAATCTTGTTTCCATTTTATTCTTATATTGAAAGAAAGTAAAAAAAACATATATGTGTGTGTGTGTATATATATATATATATTATAATTCTAGTAGAATTATAATTCTATATATATCATATAATTTTACTAAACTCATTCTTAATACATTCCATGTAAATTGTGAACAAATAACATCACTTTAAGGAGGCGGTAGTCCACACGTTCACAAATGAAGTTATTGTATTTAAAAAAAATGGAAAGCATGAAGGTATGTTTTATATAATAATTAAATAATAATAAATAAATCATAAATATAATATATATCATATAAAATATTATTTCTACCATAATTATCAACCATGAGAGGTGGTGAAGGAAAAAATGAACGACATTGTTTCAGGAGGTGGTAGTCCATTATACACACGAATGGTAAATTCATAACCCATTTGATGGAATTTTTTATAGGTGTAGGTAATAACCTTATAATAAAAAAGTATTAGTATATTTAGTATGCTTATGGTGTTATATAACCATGGATAAGAATAAATTAGGTAATGTAGAATGATAATAAAATAAAAGAGCGTGTGTAATGATGTTACCTCTTCTTTGGGTAACTCCTTTCAGTTTTCACCAAAGGAATTTCTTGGTTGGATTTAAGTCCAAATTGAGTCCTATATGATTAATGGAGATAATTTTTGAGCTTATCAGTTTTTTGGATGAGAAAAAGTGTCTTGAGAGGTCTGACGGTGCCTTTTTATACAAGAAAGGGGTGGCATTCTTATAAATATCAAAAGGTAAACATTATTGGGAGGTCTAACTTATATAATTTGATTAAAAAATAATGGATTAAATGGGATTTATGTTCTATAAAAACCTCCAACACACAAAAAATAGTTCATTTTTATAATTTTGTTCTTTAACTTCTATGTTTCCCCACTTTTATCATTTTGAATTTTATTAAGGTAACTAGTTTTATAACCTTAGTAATTTAACCATTAAGACTAAATTAAAGTAATATTTATTAGAAAATATAAACCCAATTAATTCTAAATATGATATCAAATTTAAAAAAAATCCCAAGTGTCTTGGAAATTAATTTTAAAACAAGTGCATGTAACACGTAAAAACACTACTTTAACCCAAACCTTTCTAAAAATATTTTTATTTAAAGTTAAATAAGTTAATTAGAAAATATAAATTGGTCCATTAATAGAACTTATTTGATATTTATTAACATATAAAAAAATTGGAATAATATATTTTTATTATTAAATTTTAAATCTTTTAATAAAATATCATTTATTTTAAAATAACATTAATGTCAATTTAGACATTATTTACATAATTTAAATTTAAAATTATCAAGAAAAGGATAGAATTTGAATCTATTAAGTTCACATATTTGTGAAATGATATATTCATCTAAAAAATAATGAAACAATATAACTTATTAAATTTACTATACTTTTAATGTGTTTACCATCATTTATTTTATTTTATTATGAACTAAACAATCACTGTGTTGGCATTTATTAAGCGTTTAATATAATTATATCATCTCTAAAAATTAAAGTTAAATTATAATGACAAAAAAACTCATTGATATTTCAAAATAATTTTTATAACTGAAACTAGGTAGCTTCTTCCATACTCCAAAGCTTTATATGAATTAAAAGTAAGGTATATTTTTTTATCTTTTTCTTTACTTAACTTATTATATGCGTCACTTTCATGAACATATGTCCCACTAACTCAAAAAAATTATAACCAAGAAAGTATATGGTATAAATATAGTTATATAATGTATTTTTTACAAGTTTATAGTTCATTTTTCCCTTAAGATTAAAGTTTAACCCCTAAGTAAACTAATTTTTACCTTAATTTTTGTAATTAATTTTAATTACTTTTGCTAATATTTTTTGTAAAAAATTAATTTAAACTTGTTATACCAAAAAATTAATAATTATTCCAAATACTTATATCCATTTTTTTCAAATTCAATTCACAAAAGTGTCTATAATTAATTTAAAATTAATCTTGTAGACACTATGAGATGGTGGGTTTTTAAGGAAAAATTTTCAAAAGTTTGAACAGTTTTTATATCCAATTTAAATGTGAAATTGGTTAAAAAAACCTAAATTCAATTAATTTATGTAAAATTTATCTAATTAAACTTTAAAACAAATTAAAATATAATTTAATAAGATAAATAAATTAGACAAAAAAGTGGTTTTGAATTAAAATTCAGTATTTTTCACTATTCATCCTAAAATGAATTTTTTCAGAAAAAAAAACCCAAAAATTCACCCTAACATAATTTTTACATTATGAATTCAAAAAATAAGTTTATTTTATCAAATTATATTTCTAAAAGTGTCTAAAATTAATTTTATTATTGTTCACAGAAAGACATAAAAATAGGTTCATTTGAGAAATAGTATTTTCAAACATATAAAGACTTTATCAAAAATTATACATTTTATTATCAATATGTTTTATTTATAAAACCTATATAAATAATATTTAAAAATTAATTATTAATATCTATGTTAATAAGTTTAATGGTTATGTTATAACTATCTTGTTTCAATAATTATAATAATAAAATTTTGTTTCGTTGAAACTTAGTGTTGTGTGTAACGTAAGCCAATTCAGTGATGCATGTAAAGAAAGCTTATATTAGTGTAGAGTATAAAAAAATATTAACTTGGTGTAGTGTAAAAATCAAGAATAACTTGGTTCTTTTATAAAATGCAAGCTATATTTAGTGTTGCATGAAATGAAAAATATCAAAAATTTAAAATTAATTCTAAAAAAATCACCCCCCTTAAAATGAATTTCTCCCTATAAAATCTTATGTGTTATAAAAGGTTTAATAATTGAAATTTATTTTCATAGAAACCCACATCATAAAAATGAATACTAAAAATTCCTTTAAAAAGGTAAAGTTGGAACCATAACAGTTACCCAAAACAAATCATAACTAGGTTTTTATATATAAGAACATAGGTCAGGAAAGTAAAAACATGGACATGGAAGGAAATCATAAATAATCATAAATATTGATAAAGATAATTGATCACAATAAAGTGGGTGATCTAGATAAATCTAACAATCACAAAACCGTAAACTAAATCAGTGTGAATGAGGCCATTGATATCATCAAAAATAATGATAATAGGACAGAATTTTATTTCAAGACCCCTTTTCCTAAAGTTGAATAATTTTCAAGAGAAGATATACTTACATGATTTCAGGACAACATCACCCTTCATTATGCCTTGATCAATTTCCACTTCATCTATTATTCCAAGAAATGAATGTGAATTTTTCATTCCTCAAGCATTACCAGATCATGAGATCCATAAATAAAATGATAGGTGATTCTATATGTCTTTAGTTATCACAAAAAAAGGTTAGAATGTGTTATATAATATTCATAAATTCTCATTTTGTGAGATAATAATTAAATCTCTAAAACCTCATCTGAATTTTAACATAAAATATTTCATAAATGGTTAACCTTATAACCCTTCCAAAAATGGAAGTCCAAAACATTAGAAATAAGTTTACTAAATCAAATTAACATTGATCCCCCATATATCATAAGGTAGATCTTGGTTTTCACATTTGAAACATGTGAATACCTTTATCAAGTATCCTCTTGAAACATGGTAATAACCTATATTTCCAAACATCCTTATCGAAACATACATGCTTTCTTATTACAAAGATTGTTGGATATATTCTTTAAATCTAAAAATGTCATAAACTTCTTCCATGGTATCATGAACTAATTTTTTAAAAAATCATTTATCTATTATGTGGTCATCAATACTAACTTTATCCAAATCAATCATCTCTTTATCCAAGCTAAACATAATTTTCTCAACATCCATAATGCATTAAGGTCCCTTAATCAAAATATCACCTTTACATTAAACCACTTTTCTAAGTCTTAAATGTCATTAAACATATCCTTTTAAATCCTTAATGAAAAATCTTATACTAAAAATACTTATATATTTCATGATTCGTATGATATAATCTTTTAATTCCAAAAAATATACACTTAAATAATCCATCTTTATTATTAAAACATTACTCAAGCTTCATCATCTTATTCCTTAATACCCCTTTACTAGATTATAAAATATGAATCATGTATTAGGGTTCCTCAACCTCAATTTAATCATTCTTATTAAATTTAATGTAAACAATACAGTTACAATATCCCATACCTTTTACATGTCACTTATGGTCTCTTCATCTTTAGCAGTATAACAAATACTCATACCATCTTCCCAATTCTCTTCATCAAATTTCCACTTAGTAAATCTATTTTTATAATTCCCATACTTTCCACAACTGAAACATTCAATGTTAACCAAGTTCCTTCTAGTTCCCATCATTGACTAAAACTAGAAATCATAGTGTGGGTAATAATTATCTTAGTAGAAAACCACATAATCATGAAAAAACACTTATAGGATGTCTAAATCATGAAACCTGCTTTTAAATCTATAACACCTTAGGATTATCCTTAGATACATCCCTAGACATATCCTTAGAAATATACATAGGTATTTTACTAAAAAAAATTCATTCTAGTTTCCAAAGTTTGAATAAACATTTCCTTTAATACCAACTATAGTAACCCAGGATTAACATACATGGATATTACATCATTTTAGATGAATATTAATCACATTACAAAAATAAATGACCAAGGACCATAATATTTTAGTGTATTTGGATAATTGGAAAGATAATATTATAACTTTGTAAAAGATCTTCAATATATCCCTTAAAGATCTTACCCTTTAGTGATCCTATATAAAACATTTCTCCATAACATGGGGAAAGAAAACAAAATAAAGGGTGAGTTTAAATGTATATTAAGGGTAAAAAAGGGAGATCTGTAAGCATAACATGAGCATAAGGGTATGAGAACATGATCTTAATATTAAAAGTGCATAACCTGCATGTCAAATATTATAATCAAGATTAATGGAATAATGATTGGCAGTTCATAAGACATGAATCATAAGGGTGATAAATCATCATAAATCAATCATGAACTATAAGCTCGTGTCATATAAGTGTGTCACCAATATAACTATATAAAACCATTTCATGTGTTAAGGTTAAATTTAAAGACCATAAACATAGTGGATCAGGACACACTCATTTCCCATTTTTTCATCAGGACACACCTATATCCCATAGTGGATCAGGACACACATATTTCCCATAGGGGATAAAGACACACCTATATCCCATTTTGGATTAGGACACATCTGTTTCCCATTTTGGATTAGGACACACTTGTTTCCCATCACAACTAAAAAAAAAGTTTATTTCCATGGTTCAAAACCGTGGCAATAGGCCCCAAAACTGTGGTCGTAGGATATAGCCATGGTTTTGGCCAACAGTGGCTACTATCATTGTGGTAGTAGGTCCCAACCTATTTCCATAGTTTTAACCATGGTAGTATCTTCCTATTGCCATATTTTAACCGTGGCAGTAGCTTCATATTGCCATGGTTTTGAAAACCGTGGAAATAGGCCTCAAAATTTTCCTCCATGGAAGTTGACCTATATCCATGGTTTTAACTATGTCTATAGCCTTGGAAAACTATGGAAATATCCTTAATAAAAAATGTGCCCGTCAAGTTTCGATCTCTGCACCTCCCGTTTTCCAACCAGCAACACTTACCACTACACCGCTGAACGCTTCACATATATATGTATATATTATGATATATATATATTAATATAAACTATAGAAATAACCAAAAAACCGTGGCATTAGGCCTTCCCACCAAAATTTTGGTGGGAATTTTTTTCCTGTGGAAGGGTGGGAACCCTATAGCCACGGTTTTGGAAAACCGTGGAAATAGGTCTTAGAAAAAAATGCCCTATAGCCACAATTTTAAAAACCATGGATATAGGCCATATAACTGTGGATATAGCTATGGGATATGGCCACAGTTATGAAAACCATGGCTATATGCTGCAGAAAAAAAACCTATATCCATGGTTTTAAAACTGTGGTTATAGGTTTGTGGCAGTAGTTTCGTTTTCTAGTAGTGGATCAGGACACAACTATTTCCCCTTGTGGATAAAGCAGGTAGAATTTTTTCCCATCATTATATCACAAGATATAAATCTTTACCTAATGCATTGGAGGTAGATATAGGTCCCACCCATCACATAATAAAATCATGCATACATGTTCCATAAGATAATAAAAATTTCTTCATATCATGACCCGTAAAAAGAGAAGGTTTTCATAAACATCATATCATAACCCATGAAATAAAATGGGTATCATAAAAAATTCATTATATTATTACCTATAGAAAATATATAGGTCTCATAATCATTTTATCAAATCATAAACAGTGAAAATAATCGGGTTTCAAAATCCTATAACCCATGGAAGAGAAATTGGTGTCATAAACATCATTCCATCAAAACATAAACCATTCAAGAAAAAGTATGAATGATATTCTTGGATAATATACCCAGTAAATCATAAAATATAACAAATTATTTCATATTATATGGAAAATAATTTGGAAATATCCTTCAAAAATATTTCTTGAGGAAAATATCCTTTCTTCTTTGAAAATGATTTTTAAAACATAAAACATTTTTGAAAAAAAATTTATTTGAAAATAGATTTGAAAACTTATAAAGGGATATTTGAAAACAAAAAAAACATTTTTAAAATGATTTTTATTTAAAAAATATATTAAAATATCATTTAAAAACATTTTTTGAAAACATTTTTAAAAACATGGTTTTTGAATAAAATGGATTTCTGACCAAAGAGAGAAATGAGACAAGATTTTATTAAAAACATTTTATTAATTATATTAAGTACCAAAGAGTGATAAAATGGTAATAATAAATTAATATATAATAAATAACCATAGTATAAGAAAATTAATTAGTTTTGTTTAAATATTTATCATAATATTTCATCAATGAAATCATAATCATAAACAATCCTGATAAACAATGGGATTATTGCAATAAACTCTTACCACTTGGTAACATTGAATCATACTCCCCATGTAAGAAATTGACATTAAATTAAGATTAAAATATCATGAAAAGAACTATATTCATGATATAACATGTCAAATGACATCATATACAACTTGTAAAATAATATAGGTGTATAACAAAACATGTGTCTCAAAGAAAGAAAATTGAAACAAAATTACATTACCAAATTGGTAACTTTTCAAAACATAAACCCCATGAAATAGAGATAATAAAATGGATATGTAAATACCCATAAATTTAAGCATAATAATTATATAATATATTAATGGGAATTATATACACCACATACAAAAACAAGTGATGAATAAGGCATAAATCTCACAGAAATAAAAGTAAGACGAGAAAACCCTTACCTTATGTATAGAATCTCTCCATACTCATTCAAAGATCATGTATAATAAATATAATTTTATTATAAATATAAAAAAGAAACATATAATTATATATCATACCATATATGATTTTATTATGACTTTATATTACCTGTTTATTAACAATTTCATGTTAATGTTACGTTTCGAGTAATATCTGATTTGTTTTTCTTTTGAATTTTGACTTGTTATTCCTGATCCTGTGACTTAGATAATTATTTAATTATTTAAATAATGTTAAACATGATTTAAATATCATATATATTCAGTATATAAATATTTAAAATAATCTATAAATTATATAAATATGAAATGGAATACACCGTTCATGGAGACGTAGGTTGTATGTACGCATGAACGTTGTTTCTGTTTTATTATCGTATTGAAAGAAAGGAAGTAAAAGGAATATACTTATTTATATATATATATATTATCATTCCATTATAATTATAATTTCATATATATAATATAATTTTACTAAAATCATCCTTAATATATTCCATGTAAAGTCTGAACGAATCACATTTCTTTGAGGAGGCGGTAGTCCACACGTTCACAAACAAAGTTATCATATTTAAAAAAATGAAAATAAGGAAATTATGTTTTATATAAAAATTAAATAAGATTAAATAAATCATATATATCATATAAAAACAATATGTCCATCATAATTCTCAATCATGAGAGGTGGTAAAGGAAAAAATGAACGACATTGTTTTGCAAGGCGATCGTCTATCGTACACATGAACGGTAAGTTAATTACCCATTTGATGGATGTATGTGTAAGTGTAGTTTTAAACCTTATAATAACAACATATAATTATATTTATGATATTTATTTTATTATATAATCATGTAATAATAATAATTGAGGTGGTGGATAATGAAAATAAAACAAAAGAGCTTGTGGGAGGATGTTACCTCTTCTTTGGGTAAATCCTTTTAGTTTGCACCAAAGGGCTTACTTTGTTGGATTTATACCAAAATTAAGGCCTATAGGATGAAGTTAGATAAGTTTTAAGCTTATTATTTCAGGTTTTTTATGATCCAAAGTGTATTGATAGGTGTGAGTAAGGGGAATATTGAATGCTTTTTTATAAAGGAGGCGGGGTGGCATTCTTATAAATACCAAAAGGTAAACACTATTGAGAGGTATCTCTTACCTAATGAGCTTAAAATGAAAAAATAATATATTAAATTATAATTATTGTAGATATAAAACTCTACCACACAAAAATAAGTACATTTTTATAATTTTGTTCCTTGACTTCAAAGTTTCCCCACTTTTATCATTTTGGTTTTTATTAAGGAAACAAGTTTTTGAACCTAAGTAATTTAACCATTAAAACTAAATTAAAGTGATATTTATTAGAAAATATATACCCACTAAATTCTAAATATGATATATAATTTAAAAAAAATACCACATGTGTTGAAAATTAATTTTAAAACAAGCACATGTAACACGCAAAAACACTTCTTTAACTCAGACTGTGCTAACAATGTTTTTTCTATTTAAAGGTCAATATGTTCATTATAAAATATAAATTGCTCCATTAATAGAATATATTTTATATTTATTAACATCTAAAAATAATTTTTAAGAATATAGGATTTTTATTAAATTTTAAATCTTTTAGTAAAACATCATTATTATAAAATTACATTAATGTCAATTTTGACATTATTTACTTCATTTAAATTTAAAAATATCAAGAAAAGGATGTAATTTGAATATATTAAGTTAAAAAATGTGTAAAATGATATATTAATCTAAAAAAATAAAATAACAAAATAATTTATTAAATTTTATTTACTTTTAATGTTTTTAGCATCATATATTTTATTTAATTATAAACTAAATAATCAATGTATTGGCATTTCCTAAGAATTTAATGTAATTATATAGTATCTAGAAATTAAAGTTATATTATCATTATAAAAAATCCATTTAACTTTAAAAATAATTTTTATAGCCGAAACTATGTAGCTTCTTCCAAACTTCAAAGCTTTATAGGAATTAAATTCAAGGAAGGTATATTTTTTTCTTTTTCTTTACTGAACTTGTTATATGGGTCACTTTCACGAACATGTTTCCTAATAACTCAAAAAATTATAACATAGGTTATGTGGTCAAAATATGAGTATAAAATTTATTTTTTACAAGTTTCTAGGTCATTTTTTCCCTTAAGATTAAATTTTAACCCCTAAGTAAACTAAGTTTTACCTTAATCGCTATAATTAATTTTAATTACTTTCACTAATATTGTTTTGTCAAAAATTAATCTGATCTTATTATATCATAAAAATTTATACTTATTTAAAATATTTATATCCATTTTTTCAAATTTAATTCACATAAGTGGCTTGAATTAATTTAAAATTAATCCTGTAGATACTGCAAGATAGCAGGTTTTTAAGGAGAAAAGTTTAAATTTTGAATTGTTTTTATATCCAATTTCAATATGAAATTGGTTACAATGAACTACATTGGATTAATTAATGTAAAATTTATATAATTACTTAAAATCAAATTAAAATATAATTTAAGAATATAAATAAATTAAATGAAAAATCAATTTTGAATTAAAATTCATTATTTTTCACTATTCATCCTAAAATGAAGTTTTTTATAAAAAAACCAAAAAAACACCCTAAGATAATTTTTACACTATAAATTAAAAAATTAATTTTATTTTATAAAACTCAATTTCTAAAAGTTTTGAAAATTAATTTTATTATTGTTTACATAAGTACATTAAAAGTAGTTCATTTGAGAAAATATTATTTTAAAACATATAAAGACAATATCAAAAATTATATGTTTTATTATCAATATGTTTTATTTATTTAAAACTCATATAAATAATATTGAAAAATATTTATTAATATATATGTTACTAAGTTTAATGTCAATGTTATAACTATCTCGTTTAAATAGTTATAATAACAAAATATTATTTCATAGAAACTCAATGTTGTGTGTAATGAAAGTCAAGTTGGTGTTTCATGTAGCGCAAGATTATCTTGGTGTTGCATACAAAGAAAGAATAAGTTGGTTCTTTCATATAACACAATCTGTATTCAGTGTTGTGTGAAATGAAAAATATCAAAAGGTTTAAATTAATTTGAAAAAAAATCACAAAATATAAGGGTGTTACAATAATATTCATTATAGGGATTCCATTATTAGTCATTAAATTTTTTCAATAGCTTTTAATATCCTAAAAAAATACGATGTCATAACATATTTAGATTATAAACAAAAAAAATAAGTATTCCATGAAAATTATTTCTTTTTCTCTTATGTTGTCTTATACTTCTTAATGGTCTGATACCACTTGAACTATGGATTAAAATCATTTACAAATCAATAAATGTTTTTCAACACTATTGGATATTTTAAATAAGGATTTCTCACCACTTTCACTCAAAATAAAAATTTATACCTTTTTTACTTTTTCATCACAACACATAATTACATATCTATCTTTGATATCATTGGTTCTTACTCCAACACAACTTGTTTCTTGTACCTCCTTTCATCATGTACGCACCTTTCAACATAATCATCCCATAGATCATATCACCCCCTTAGTCCTACAATACTTCTTAAATATTTATAAATAATAAATTCCATGGGGATAGGGTTATATCTCAAACATACTCAATTAGAGGAAGGTTTTTGGTCATATTCAACCAAACCCTTACTTACAACTCGTTTCTAAGCCTTTTTAGTGGTTCTCCTTTATGTAACACCACTTTTACATACTTTATTATAGATATTATATTCAAATTTATCCATTTTATTTATATTAGGATTCATCTCCATTATGATACTAATCCCACTTATGCATGTTTTATCCATTAATACATTGTTATTTCATCCTTATTCATGATTTATCCACCATATCAAATATCTTTCACCAACCATAACCTTTTATATTGTGTTATATTTTGTGAAATCACTTAGTCGTGATTCATTCTTATTATATTTTATAACCATTAGAGTCACCTTAGAATTATCTTTTATCGATGAATCTTATTCAAGATTTCATCATTATTTATCATAATTAGAGTAGCTTCCTCATTTTTCCCCTATTTGTGAGTAAACTTTTATTGTTTTTTGGTGCACCTTTCATTGTGATACATCATTAATTTTCTCTAATGAAGTAAAAATATATATAGCATAACATATTTTTTCATTGAAAAATATCTTCCCATTTTTCATAGGAATTGTGTATTTCCCTATTAAAACTTTTGTCCTTCTCTTACTACAATTTCTATCCATATATCCATGGCTAAAATAAATGAAACATATACCTATAAATTCATACTTTATATAATCATGTCTTAGTTGAGATTTTTTTGCAGCATATTTCCTTTCACAATTGATCCCTTGGGATTCTTGAAATTAATCCATGATGTATCACATTCTTCTCAAAAAATAACATATCATAGTCACCTTCCTTTAAGAGCCTTCACTTCTAGGTTTGGAAAGAATCTTATTCTTACTTATTTATAATTTCCACATTTTTGGACATTTATAATTGATTCTACCATGTAAGGGATCTTATTTTTTTTATTAGTGGTTTTTCACATATCCTCAAGATCCTTAATCTTTTTATCCTTCTCCTTTAATTAGGAAACCATTTCCCTTAACCTTAAGCTAGCTTCCTTTCCATATTTTTCCTCTTTTTAGGTTGTGTTTTGAGAGGGATAATGCTTGCTTTCAACTCCTTCTCCATAGTATTTTTTCTCTTATATCATGTGTAAGTTCTCCAAGTATGTCACTTTACCCCTTCATCTTTGTACCCATTTGAATAATGGATTAATTTAATTCTAGTTATTCTTGCTTAAACCTATTATTATTCAAAACCAAATCTGAAATAAACACATAGTCCACTCCATATACGATTTCCTATTTGTCTCATTTTTCTTATAATAATTGGATATCATCTTGATCAATATATGAAAAACCTATAGATTGGTATTATGATGTAGTTTTTATATCATCATTGGAATCAAAAATTATGTCAATCTTCAGTGGAAACTCTGAATTTCAATATTTGAAATAATCCTTCAAAACATTGTAAGAATTAAGTTTAAAAATACAATCAGAATTTTTCACCTTAATTTGAGTGTCCATCTTCTCAGTAATCTTATTTATATTCCTTTTATTATTTCCTTTTAACATAATAAAATCTTATTCATATTTTTTTACTGGTTTCTCATCACAAACAGATTTACATTCATCTTTTGAGGTAGAATCTACAACCTTATTTGATTCCATTTATTTTCCATATATATTTTCCAATAATATCCAAATATCAAAAGCACCAGAATAATGAATATTTTTCTTAGATACCTCATTAAATATTCCTATTCAAAAAATTTGTGCCTTCTCACTATGAACTCATTCATTATGATTTCTCTAGTTAGCATCGCATTGAACATTTTCTATAATATCTTTACCACAAGCCTATAGAAACCAAAACCTCCCATTTTTTCATATATAAAAGATAGTACCACTAAAAATAGAAGGATTCATAAGTAAATACATTTGAATAACAAATCCAAAAATATATTTTAATATTGAACCTCAAATCAAGAACTTTAGACTTTGATACAACTTTTTGGGGCCAAACTAGATATAGGAACCATGAGAGGGGGTTGAATCGGGGTGAACACTAAATAAAACTTTTCTTCTTTGAAGACCCATTTCCTATATGAATATTTTTACCTCTATGTAAGGAACACATTCAATATCACATTATATCATTTCCAATCACATAAAATGTTAAACACATATGTATAAAAGTAAATCACACAAGATAAAGTATTTTACTTGGTTAACCACTAAGGGATAATACAAGGATTATACGTATAGTTGTGTATTAGTGTACAAGAATCCACTATCATTAACTATTAAGTGGATACAATATTTTAGTTCATAGTTACATTGTGCCAAGGTTCTCTTCCCTTATAGGGTTTAGGAAAGACTCATTGTCAAAACAAGGTCTAATCCCTCTTCTTATCCTCCATGAAGTTCTTCGGAGAAGGAAAAGAAAATTTATATAAATGGGGTCTCTTCAATAGTTTATAGACATAAAGTTCCACTATAGATCAGTATAATTTTTTGAGATACCTTTCATCCCCATTTCTAAGTAGATGCTTCATTAATATCCTCTTCACTACACTCTTCCTTCTTAAAGTCGAATGAGATAAAATCCTTAATGTGAGGATTGTGTATTATGAATTACAAATCTATATGTGATAATCCTATTGATGTGAGGATCAAATATTTGTCTTTTTTACAAAAACAAAAAATAATCACTTATTCGAGATGAATATTAATCACACTAGAATGATCTTTTTGTTTTTTATATCCTTCTTTAATAAACACATATTAAAAGAGAAATTTATTATATTATTTTAATCTTAATTCTAAGAAGTAGATATGATAATTAAGCATGTGACTCTCCTCCTTTCACTTTTTATCTATCAAAACTATATATTCGATTTTTTCAATAAGCTCTCATTTTTCCAAAAAAAGTTACAACCAGTTTTTATAAGATCATTTAAGCATCCAAACCTTAATTAAATAGTTAGGATTCAATCCTTATTCCTCTAATATTACAAGATCATTACATGTGTCCACATGATTAAATGTGTTGAAATTCTTCCAAATAATTAGATAATATCTTCCAAATTTCGTGTCATATCTTTTCCTATTAAAATTAAAAGTGAATTTGAAGGATATTCTAAAAATAGAAATTTCACAGCATGATGTCATGAATTATGGTATAGCATACCTAAAATTCACCTTAATTTAGATTTTATGTGCATATTAATGGAATAGTTCCTAATTAACAACTATATCTAGAAAATTTTGTATAATTCAATTTAAAATTCTGTTAATGATCATAGAATTATCTTATAATTCTCCTAAAATATTCTCAGATATTAAACTGGTTATTCCATGGAACTTTTCTTCATGAAAAAATTCAATGCATCCTCAATACTCCTAGAAATATAACATTATTAAAAAAATTCATCCTCTATGATGAAACCACTATTTTTGGCATAATATTTCTCATCATTTGATCATTTTTAGTGTGATTCATTCATTATAGAGTGATTTTTTCATCTTACACAAAACATATTTGCACGTTATTATCATGTAAAGGTTTTTTAGAGCTATCACATCCTGAAGTCTTTAATTTATCATTTACTTTAATCTTATGAATCATTCATTGTATAATATCCCTCAGCATCATGGTGTAGAACTCCCAAAACCTCTAAGGTTTAATTCTATGTTTCTTATTTAGGTCTTCATTGGTTAATTTAATATAGATTTAAATTTTTTTAAATTATTATTATGTGATATCCATTTATGGTATGGTATAGTCCTTCACGGTACAATAGACTTCTAGATCTCCATATTTCTCTTATACGTTAGATAAATTATCTTAGTGAGGCCTATTGTAGAGTGGCTCATCATCCCATTACATATTTAATCAATCAATATTTCTAGATGAATCTTAGTTATCTTCTTGTTGCGGAATGAGTGCCACTATTGCAACATGATTCTCTTACTTCATTAAAAATTCTTCCAACTTTTATAAAATTTCTTTATGCAATCACTTACTTCTCCCACATCCATATTAATCGAGAAGCAATGTTATTCACATCATACCTTATATCGATGCCAAAGTTATCACTACACTCCAACTCATGATCTCTTCATTATTAGACCTTTATATATAGAAGTATCAAGGTGTATTAATTCATAATATCTTCTATATAACCACTATTGTGGATTAAACTATTCCTCACCAGATATAACATGGTTATTTGTAAACTTCAATGCCATGTATTCCATTGTTTATCATCCTCAACAACTAGAATATGGTTCTCGTGTTTATGATAACCATATTTTCTTATTAATTCATGTCATCATGTCTTCTTAAGTCTTTCATATCCTTCCATCACCATCATCAATTGATAATATCTCTAATATTAATTGATAAAAAATCCAATTCACAACCACTGGTTGCAACATAAACACTCAATACTGAGTTTTAGAATGAAAGTAAATTTAATGGTTTAGTTATTTTATTTTTGATAATGAATTGTGTTGAGTTATAACATTGTTTCATTCTTATATATATTTTCTTCTTTTCATTTTCATAATCACTATTTATAGATTTAGGAATTTTCATTTAATGTGTAAACTAGTTTCTTGAATTTCTTTTTTACCATGGAGTGAGTTTGAGTATATTATGTTTTAATATGGTTTAGGTCACCTAATTGTTAAATGAATCAATGTACTTGATCATAGAAAATTATAGGTTTAATAATTAGAGAGAAAATATCAATACCAAGGATTTTTCAAGATTTAATTTCAACTATGACATGATTATTCAATAAAAATATTGAAATATTTTCTATTTCATACCCCTATTTTTATAAATTTCAATATATATTCATCATTTAATGTTTATTTAATTAGTTTTAGTTTTATTTTAATCATTTACATCATTTTTCTTAACTTTTAATCAAATTTTTATTCTAGGGATCCTTTTCTCTGTGGGTTTGACCTCATACTAACCACGTACTTTATTTCTATAGTAAGTGATTATAAAGAGTATATATAAATTAATAAAATTTATTCCCATAAGGAATTAATGATTCCTCTTGGGTAGTTAGTTTCATTAAAAATATAATCCTTATATCTATAAAAAGGCTAGTGGTAGAGCCATAATTTTTTTAATGATATGTTTCAATGATATAGTATTAAAAAGAAAACAAATATCAACCTTATAGTTAGTTAAGAGTTGGTTTAATTAAATCTTCTTCATGAAGGGATTAAAGAAGCATATTATTTTATAGGGATCAAGATCTATATAAATATACTCAAGATTATTCTTGAACTAAGTCAAAGTATATACATTTATAATGTATTAAAAAAATACAATATAGAAAAAACTTATAGAGGATTAGTGCCTATGTCACATGGCATAAATCTTTCAAGGAGAATAATTTTTAAACATGTTAATAGAAAGGTAAAATAAATAAAATACTTTATGTATAGCGATCAAATATATCGTATATGTCATGTTATGAAATAATATTTATTGTATCAAGTAAATACAAGGGAACTATAATGGTAAACATTTTAAATTTTCATTAAGAGTGCAAAGGATTCATAACTAGTATATTAGGAAGATAAAGAGTAAGTTTTAGGGGCTATATAGATGGTTGCTTCTAAATATATTGTGTTGTGTTGAACCAAATTTGTTTTATGATTAATTTATTTCTTCAATAATACTATAACGACCCAAAGTTTCATTAATGGAAAATCCCTCTTGATCTTATTAAATGTCTCTTTATATAAAATGTTTTTATAAAATGTCAACTCCATTGGTTTTATGATAAGAATTGTGACCGTTACTTTTATAGTCGTTGAATAGTGATCACATGATTAGTATAAATATGGGCTTTAACACATCCAATTTTACTTAGACAAAGGAAGTGATGGCCTCATCCAGTAGAATTTCCCCATACGAAGCCCATTTATTAGAGCTCGGAAAAGAGGTGGCGTACTTGGGCTTCGCTCATGACCAATCCCAAGCTAAGCTTTACCATGTCAAGCTCGAACGGGACCATCTATGGGAGAAGTTGAAGTTGATAAAAATTACCACTCGAGCGATGTTATCCAAGCCACCCAAAGAGTCTATCACCATCGCACACCTTACCCTTAGGTCTTATGCAGCTGTTTTAAGGGGTTATGTAACTAATCAATAGTACTATGTTCATGTACATTATTTTTGTATATAATAATGAATATAATTTCATGTCATTATTGACACATTGTAAATAGTTTTTAAAGTACAAATGGTGTTTTTAGTTATTATTTAATTAAGAAATCTATTTTATTAAATTAAGGGATTTTTGAATTAAATAATATTTTAATAAAATATTATTATTATTATTATTAGATTAATTTTATTATATATAATTGATCATGTAATTGTATGAATGCAATTATAATTTTTATTAAGGTTTGAAATCCATTTTTGTCAAAACCCGTGAATTTTTTATAAATATGAGTTTTTATTTTAAAAGTGAAAATTAACATATTTAGAAAATTATTTAGATAAAATAAATGTTATTTTTGGAATCAGGATGTCGAAATTATCCAACGGTGAATTTTTCTTAATTTTCTGAGACAGTCAAATTTTTGAGTAAAAATTAAATACCGTTTAAATATATAATTTGTTTTAAGACATCATCATCATCACTTTTTATTATTTTGGAAACCCCAAAAAAAGGGGAAAACATCAAAGACAGAAAAAATGTAGGAAAACTGGGAAGGCATGGGGGAGCCCCAAAAGAGACTACGGAGGCCTAAAGTAGTGCAGACCAAGGGCGTCACAACTGATGAGGTTCTTAGCTTCAGTGGAAAAGGAGAGAACATCCTTAGGGAGATAGACTTGAAATCCATTCAGAGCCATGGCAGCAAGATGATCAGTGACCTTGTTACCTTCCCTCCAAGTGTGGGAGAAGATAGTGCCATTGTAGATGAGCCTCTTGGACCTTCTCAGGGCATAGTGGATGGACCAGGGAACACTTCACTTTCCATGCATGGAGTCATGCAAGATAAGGGATTCAGTCTCAATTGCAGCAAGATCAATATTGTGGCATTTACAGAGGTGGAGGCCCATCAACATAGCCAAGGCCTCAGCCAGAAGGGAGTGGCCTCTTCCAAGGTGAACAGAGAAGGCGAGAACCACCCGGCCCAAAGGATCCCTAACAACACCACCGCCCTTCATGTCATTCATCGAGCAGGATCCATCAAAGTTGAGCTTCAAACTAGATGGATGGGGTAACCACCGCACCCAGTGCCCAGTAGGAGAGGAGAGAGCCATCGGAGAGGCCTCATGTAAGGTTCTAAGGGAGGGGGCCTCCTGCCACTTGTTGAAAGCAAAAACCATGTCCCAATAGTGATGTAATAAAATACTATAATATTTATGTTCGGCCAATATATGTTTTACCATTAAAATAATGTAATTTTGGGTTTGTTTGGCTTACTTTTCAAAGCATTAATGGACCCCTCAAGACTTATTAAACACCTTGTCTTTTTAAATTAATTTCCATGGGAGTGTGACTCACCTCCACATAAGCAACCCTAATATTTTAAGAAGTTCGGACCTTGGCCTTATAAAATATTATTTTCCTCTTCCCTTTGCAAAAATCCATGGGCAAAAACCATGGGATGGTTTGTGGTTTGGATTAATTTAATATAAGGGGTCCCAAACCTAAATAATAAAGAATTCCCTCACATTTCCTATATAAACCCACCCAAGCACCCACTTCCTCCTCACTCAAAGCCTTTGGAGTTCATCCAACCTCTAAACTACTCTATCTAGAATCCTCCCAAGGTTCCCCAAGCTCCCAATAAGCCTCTCACAAGCCTCTCTCTAGCCTTTGGAAGCACACTTCCAAGTAAGGGTTTTTTCTTCCTTTCTCATTTTTGTCCAATTTTCTTTAAGTTGTTTTTCCCTTTTAATTTAAATTATAAATGTTGGGGTATGGTTTCTCACCTCCCTCATACTTCCCTCTTTATGTTTGAAAGATGGGAGACCCTTTCTCTCTCATTAAATGCCTCCCATGTACACCCGTTACTATGCCGAAATTCTGAAAGGAACTTCTCTCTCATCTTTTACATTCAAGCAATACTTTTGTATCATGAATCTAAATTCCATTAAAATTGTTGGGACATGTATCTATATGATATCATTACTTTCCATTACATTTAAATATGATGAGGAACCCCTTTCTCTCTCATCAACCATTTTTATGAATTCTTATGTCACGCTGTTACGCTACTGAAATCGCACCGATTTTCTAATCCAATGTCATTGTGTAGTGAATACCATGTCCATTTCTCCATCAAGGGTATTCACCTTTATGCACATTTACTTATTGATTGTAAATTTTCATGTATTAATTCCACATTCCTTTATCGTGGAATAAATGGTTATGTTTTATGAATCCATGTTTTATGATCCATGTGGCACACTTATGCATGAAATGAAATGTTTAAAAAGGGTGCACCCTTATAGCGCTCCAATGCATTGGGTAAAGTATAGTATCATGATACTTCATGTGAAATGAGTGTTGACTCATGCTAATTCAAGTGCAACAAGGGTTTACTCATGCTTTATGTGCAATGAGTATTTACTCATGCTCCATGTGTAATGAGCCTTGGCTCATGCTCCATGTGTAATGAGCCTTGGCTCATGCTAATTCCATGTAAAGTGTTGTTGCCACATTTCCATGTTATGATTATCATGCTTTATCATGCCTTTATGTTCATGTTTTTCTTATGCTCTATTGATATGCCTATTGTCTAACATGTATTGTACTCCTCATGTTATTCCATGTGTACTCCCTTACTGGGCTTTATAGCTCACCCTTTTCTTATGCATGTCCTCAGGTTATCCCATGCAATGCTAAGTACGAAGGAATGTAGTGGTCATGTAAAGGAAGTTTTCAATAAAGATGTTGTATTTCCTGTTTTAAGTTTTTATGTAATGATCCTAAGCCCCAAATACACTAAACCTCTCAATCTTTTTTGTTGTATCAAGTGAAGTTTTATGTAATAAATCATGTTTAAATTGTAATAAAAACCAGGGTTGTCATAAATACAGTAAGCATGAAGATAGTGTGTATGATTTCAATATGTATTGGAGATGCATAGAGTCCCCAAGACTGGATTATGAGTAGTTAGAGTTCCTAATAAATTTGTCACTTTGTGTTGAGTAAATAAGGATTGTATCTTAGATATTATTTTTAGACAAAAATGTTCTATTTATATAGAAAATAAATAAGGTTAATTTGTTTTCATATTTATATGACTAAATAAGATATTCCATTGGATTATTATAGATCCATTCACATGATGGTAAAGGTGTTTTGAGTGATCAATATTTGACATTATTCATAGGGAAAAGGATGAGGAAGGTAGTTTAAAGATATTTTTTCTCAGTATTTCATAATCTTAACTAGTTCAAATATATTAGAGAATTATTTTTGTAGAGTATTCATAATTATGAATATTTTATCATTATAAAGAAGTTGTGATAGAAAGTTATAGAGTTCTATACTAGTATTTACAAAGTAATAGAACTGATGATGAAATTTTTTGGATAAAGTTTAATGTAGTTTTTCATGTTGTTTGAGGTAGTGGGATATTATTGAAATATTCATAGAAATTTTTATATGATGAATTATTTTTTTTATTTGATCTTATATTGATATAAATCAGTTTAAATGGATTCAAAAGCAATTTGAATATTTTTGGAATTTTAAAATGTGCAGATTAAGAAATAGAAAAGACATATAGATTAACCAGTAAAGAATGAAAATATGAAAAAATACTTATCCAAGCTGAATTTTTTAAGATCTTAAAGACTTTATAAGTTTCCTCAGAACATCCCTATAGAGAGTGAAATATTATAAAATGTAAACTTAATAAGGTAATTTTTGAGTCTTTGTAAGGTGATATCTATGGAACATAAGGTGAACTTCAACATATAAAGTGGTAAAATGACAAAGTATGAAAACTATAAGCTGATCACTAAAGTTCATAAGGTGGTACTAAAAAATTATAATTTTCCCCCAGAGAAACTTAGGGTAAAAATCACCTAATCAAGTTAAATCTGACCAAAAAATCTAGTAAAGGTAAGGGATATCACCCAGTTAATGTAAGGATGAAATGAGAATTTCCTCAAATTTAAAAAAAGGCATGGAAGTTTAATATATATACATAAGAAGTTTTATATATAAGATTCAAAATATTTAAAAGAATTATAGAATATATAAGAATTTATATGATACATATGATGCATATTCTATGATTTAAAGCAATAATTATTAAAGGAAATAATGCATAATATTTTTTGGTTTATAAGTAATATGTTCTGCCACTTGAGTAATGATACGTTAGATATTACTAAGAAACTGAAGAATGAAAATTTGGAAATGTGAGACATCTTATGTGTGAAACATAAGATGACTGTGTAAGGTGTTAATGAGTTTTTGGAAAATTATGGATCTCATTGTGAAATGTAAGATTTTATACATCTTATGTATGATTTGATGCATAAAATATTTTGAGAAGATGAAAGATTTTATAATATTTATTTGGAAATAAAATTAGATGATTCTATGATCTATTCTTCATGGATTAAAATATCATAATTGTTTCAATGGATTATTATTTAAGATAATTTGAAAATGGAAATTCAATTATGTTATGGAGAATATGACTATGTCATTGAGAGGATGATAATGAATTATAGGTCGATGTCGGTATTGTGATTTAAGGTGCAGTCATGATATAAGGAATGAAATCATGTAAAGATGATTCTATTAGAATGAGTTAAAAAGGGAGATTTTCACCACAATAGATGGTGTCATGTCACAAGGTCCCATGTATGTGAATGATCGCATAGTGATTCATTATTCATTTCCACCCTTATGCCACTATTTTATACTGGTTTTTTATTTAAAGTTAAAATTATAATAATAAATTGAAATTTATTTTTTATTAAATAATTTTGTGTTTTTAACTGTTAAAAATGGAAATTTCAATTATTTTAATGATTTAATTGAAGGTAGAGGTGATTTGGAGAGCCCACGATAATGTGGAAGGAAAATGGGCCAAACTGCATGGAATCCCATGAACACATATCCACTATTTTTCATGTTACATGAAATACTTGAATACAAATAGGCTGAAATTTTTTCAACCGATCCAAAAATCCATGGTATGCAACTTTAATGAAGAAACTCAATCCCAATTCGTCTATTAAGAGGCCCAAACGAACCGATCTATCCAATAAAATGAATCTGCACTGAGTCAAAAGTTTTCCAATCTAATTTGGAAAAATCTCTTATTATATACATTATCTGGAATCTAAATTTGACATATATATATAAAGGAGAACATAAAAAAGTTTTTATTTCTTTGAAAATCGAGATAATATTTTCTTGTGGCTAAAACTATGTTCCAATAAGTTTCTCAACACTAAGATTCCCAAAACCACCTCCCATTTTGGCTATAAAAGAACACCTTGGGAACCACATTTAGAAGATATACTAGTAGGAAAGGTTATTCCATTTTGGAGTCCCAAATAAGTTTTATACTAAATCCTAGAGGTTTTGGAGGCCATGGTAAGTTTTACTTCATCAACATTATCTTTCTCTCCTCCCATAGAAATCTAAACGCCTTGTGATCACCTGGGGGAATGTGATGTAAATCCCAAGATTTGTTTTTGTAATATTTGAATGGTATTTTAAATTCCAAGTTTTTATGTTGTTTTTCATAATCACCCCTTCTTAATTTATTGATTTATGTACTATTATGTCATTCTCAAACTCATATGATCATGTTTGGGGGTAACCTTTCATGTGATATTTCACACATCATTCACTATTTCTTCATCTCCCTTTTAATTGTGGTGTTTGTGTGGTTCATATTGGTTAATTGAACTATCATAAAGACTTTAAAGTACATGTAAATTTATTTAATGGTGTCTCAAATAAATAACATTAAAATTTGTATATCACATTGATTTCTTCATGTATTTCCTTGCTGAGTTTCGGTTATGAAGTCAAACACAAATCACCCAATCATCAGCGGTAACTGGTGATTCATTGTGTGTTTTTAACTAAACCCTAGGAGTTATTCCGGTATAAAATTATTAAAATTATAGTTATATTTGTTAAAAAACAAATATTAAAATATATAAACCCTATCTCTTGAAGTGATTAAGGATGAGCATCGCGATATTTCCCTAGGTTGATCACGCTTAATCAATTTTGTTAATTTCTTCTTTGTTTTGTCGCTTTTCTTTTTCTATTGGATTCTTAAATCATCAAACCCCAAGTTTTCCAAAATCCCATTCCCATTTTATTTTAATAATCAAAACCTTTTTCATTTATAAATGATTTAAGGCTCCATCATGAGATGAACTAGGGTTCCTGCTATACTGTAGAAATTCTAGTAAAAACTTAACAACTAATCTGACACGCTCGACAAAACAATCAAATTTTGGCACAATTTTTGGGGATCCAACATCATTTTTTATATTTATTTCCTTTTATTTATTTATTTTACTTATTAATTACTACTCCTTTCAATACCCCACATCTCTTTTGATTATTTTCGTTTTCATTTTTACTTTTGTTTGTTTGTGTGTGTTCTTCTTCTCTCTCTATCTCTCTTTATCTCTCTATCTACAATTATATAGTATAACATTATATTTTATTTTATACTTCCACCACTTTTACGTTATTTTATTTTATCCATATTAAATCATAAAAATAAAAAAAATAAACATCATAACTTATTTGCATGACCCGACCAGAAAAAAGAAAAACTGATTGAATTTGACCCAGAAATTAAAAATACACTACACTAAAAAATTAGGTCATATGGAGTGATAAAATCAAGTAACATTGAGAAAATAATTTTTGAAAATCATGTGTCCCTAAACCAATCAAAAATTGAAACAAATAAAACCCCAAAAATCATGGTTATAAATAAACGAACTTTAAAAGAACTGATAACCCCAGATGTGGAGTACCAACCCGCATACATACAATATCCTGAGGAAGAATCCAACTCTTAGTTAAGATCAGGACTCATACACCTCCTTCCTAAATTCCATGTTTTTCTTATTGAGGACCCTTATAAACATCTTAAAAAGTTTCATATAGTGTGATCCACCATGAAACCCAAAAATGTGTTTGAGGACCTCATAAAGTTTAGGGACTTCCCTTTCTACCTTGATGGTGTAGCCAAAGATTAACTATACTATATTCCTACCACAATTTGGGGTTGTAATGACCTTAAATTACTCTTTCTATATAATTGTTTCCTTTCCTCCCAAACTACATCAATTAGAAAAGAAATATGTGGAATTAGGCAATCACAAGGAGAGACCCTTCATAAATATTGGGAGAGATTCAAAAGACTTTCATCAAGTTGACCCCACCACCAAATTAGTGGAAAATTTAAAATTCAATACTTATATGAGGGACTTATACCCGTGGATTTTTTAATGATAGATGTTGAAGCTGGTGATGCACTAGTTGATAAAACTTCTTCTTCCGCTTGTGACTTAATAGCCAACATGGTTCAAAATTCACAACAATTTGGTATACAAGCAATTGCACCAACCCGAGAAGTTCATGAGGTAAGTAATTCATCCCTATAACAAAAGTTAGATAATAAACTTGATGATATGAATACCCTACTAAGGTAATTAGCTCAATTACAAGGTAATTTACACTCTCCTTTTGTTCTATTACATTGTGGTATTTGTTCTAATAACACTCATTTTTTCTAACCAGTACCCACAACTTTAGAATTCATCTGAGTCTTGTGAAAAATTATTCCTAGGTCATCCTGTTCATCAAGAACCACCATTCAAGAAAGAACCATTCAGGCCAAATCCAAACCCTGGGTGGAAAGCACAACCATAGTACTAATAAAGAGGAAACTCAAGATACCCTAAATAGAACTGGTATCAACAAGGACAAGGTATGCAATATTATTATCCTTTAATATCTAGAAACAATCCTACTTCTCCCAAATATTAACTAAGCCTTGAGGACGTGATGAAGAAAATGGAAACCCAGAACCTCTAATTCCAAAATACCATACATTTGACTTTTCAAGACCTAAAAACTCAAGTAGAAAAATTGGAAAACACCATCGATGAGATAAAGATGAAAGGTTCTAGACAACTAACATCCCAACCTGTTGCTAATACAAAATACAAAGGTAATTTTTGTGCAATCACACTTTTTAGTGGTAAAGATGTTTCTTTTCCCAATCATTCTACCCAATAGGTATTTCCACATCTTTAAAACTCTCTTTCTATACCCACAAAAGTTTCAAGCGAAGAAAAACAAGACAAAAATAGTAAAAAAATTATCATTGAGGATTCCCCCGAACAATCCATTCCTATTCCTTTCCCCCAAAGACTCTCTAAATATAAGAAAATTTTTTATAATGAGATTGATAAATAAATAATTGATACATTTAAAAAGGTGCAAGTTAACATTCCTGTATTGTATACAGTTAAACAAATCCATTATTATGCCAAATTTCTTAAAGTTATTTTCACCCATAGATGGTGACTGAAGGGGAATGAGAGAGTCAATCTAGGAAGGAATATCTCGGCCTTAATACAACTAGAAATTCCAACTAAATTCAAGGATCTGGGCATTTTCATGATACCTTACACAATAGGGTTGACCTTATTTTCTGATGCAATGCTACATTTGGGTACTTCAATTAATGTGATGACTTACTCTATATACACTTCTTTATAGTTTTGAGAGATTCAACCAATGGGAATAATTGTGCAACTTTCCAACCGTAGCACAAAACACCCATTTGGAGTGATCGAGGACATCCTCTTAAGAGTGAAGAATCTAATATTCCTCATATACTTCTATATTCTGGATATAGAAGATACTTGAACCTAAATAAATGCACCTATCATATTTTGGATTTCATTCCTTAAAACAACAAAGATGATCATCAACGTCCACAATGGTATGCTTTCCATGGAGTTCAGTGGAGAAAATATATGTTTTAATATCATTGATTCCATGAAACACCCCATTGAAGAGAACTCCACTCTTCCTTCCTAATTGATGGAAGTGATCTCAAATGATACACACACACATAATATTCTCTCCTCAAACCATACTCTGATTCATTTTCCTCTTCTTCACCCTTTGATTATTTGAGATTTGATTCATGTTTTGATTGTTGTGTGGGTTCAAAAAAGTGTAAATTTTGTGCTTTAATTAAAGAGTGTGTTCATTATGAGGTACCCATGACCGTTGATGATTCTAAAAATCTTATTTCCATTTATTATATTTCTTTAGAGAATAAACATGAGCATATAAATAGTTTCATGGACCTCACTCCCCCTAAATCTCCTACCTAAATCCAAAAACCATCGATGTTGGAATGAAAACCACTTCCATCTAATTTAAAATGTTCATATCTTGAGGGTATTGACCAATTTCCCATCATTATTCCCAAAACACTCTCTCCACGGTAGGAATAAAAAATGTTAGACCTTTTGATAGAGTGTAAAAAGAAGATAATATGGAAATTGGATAATATTCCCATGATTAGATCATCTATTTTTATGCACCATATACTTTTAGGTGATGAGGATAAACCCATAAGTCAATCTCAATATCGGTTGAATCACACTCTCCTTGAAGTAGTAAAATTGGATGTTAGTAAATTGCTTACTGTTGGGATCATCTATCCTATAATGAACAAAATGAACTAGTTCCAACACATTTTCAAAATAGTAGGTGAGTATATATTGACTACCGTCGACTGAATCAATCCACACAAAAGGATCAGTTTCCTTCACCTTTCATTGAAAAAATGTTAGAAATATTGGATGGTAAGTCCTATTATTTTTCCTTGAAGGTTGTTCAAGTTATTTACAAATCCATATATCCCTTGAGGATCAATAAAAGACAACATTTACCTATCTATTCGGCACATTTTCATACATAAGGATGCCTTTTGGTATATGTAATGATCTTGGTAATTTTTAGTGATGTATGTTAAGTATTTTTTCTGAGTACCTTGATAATTTTAGGGAAGTCTTTATGGATGATTTCATGATTTAAGGCTCTTCCTTTGATGACTATTTGGCACACATAGGTTATTTTCTCTGCGTTTCATCAAAAAAGATCTCATGTTAAATTATGATAAATTCTATTTCATGGGTGATTAGGGGATATCTATTGGGAATGTTATTTAAAATGAGGTAATTCAAGTAGATAAATCAAAAATGGAATTAATTTCATCCCTTTTATATCCAAAATGTGTTTTTGAGGTGTGATCTTTCTTGGTTCATGCTGGTTTTTACCACTGATTAATTAAAGACTTTAATAATATTTAACTTACCTTATCTCGATTGTTGAAAAATGATTCTGAATTTTTTTTGATAAAATTTGTGAGGATTATTTCAATTAAATAAAAAGGAGTCTCACATCACCTCTCATCATCCAAACACCAAGGTGGGATCTCCCCTTAAAACTTATGTGTGATGCCTCTAACTTTTCAGTTGGGTATTTTTGTCACAAAGGGTTGAGAATTCTCCTCATGTCATTGTGTATGCCTCATGTACCCTTGAAAATTCCCAGTAAAACTAAACCACCATTGAAAAAGAACTCCTTTCTATTATTTTTTCCTTGGTAAAACTTTATTCATGTCTTATTGGGTCAAAAATCATTGTCTTTTATGATAATTTTTCCCTTCATTTTCTCCTAAAGAAACCTGAAGCTAAGCCTTATCTCATATGGTGGATGCTCCTCCTACAAGAGTTTGACCTTGAGATTCAAGAAAATATAGGAGTGAAAATGTGGTATATGGACACATTATCAAGATTTATCCATAACTGGACCACCATGTTGACTCCTCCCACCCCATTAGAGAATTATTTCTTTATGAGAACCATTGTATTGTTGTGGACCTTACCCCCATGGTATTTAGACATTGTGAATTTTTTAGAATCATATAGGGTCCCCAATGATTTTATCATCTCACATCCTAGATACTTAAGCATGATTAATGATGGTACAATTGGGATGACCCATATTTTTGGAGAATTTTTAGTGACCAAATTGTTCATCGGTGTGTCCCTAACTATGATTTCACCTCTATTTTGACCTTCTGCCACACTTTGGATTGTGGGGGCCAATTTTTCTCTCAACGTACATCTCAAAATTTCCTTGAATTAGGACTTTATTGACCAACATTTCATATATATTCCTATTATTTTTTTAAGTCATGTTCTTGATTTCAATTCACAAAGAATGTCTCCAAGAGGAATGAAATGTCCCAGAAGTCCATGTTATTTTGTGAAATCTTTGATGCATGGGGAATTGACTTCATGGGGCCTTTTCCAAATTAATTTGGCTTCATGTACATCTTAATAGATATTGAATACATCTCAAAATGGGTGGAAGAAAAGAATACTAGGGCCAATGACTATCCAGTGGTTTTTTATTTTGTGAGGTCTCAAATTTTCATTCGGTTTAGTTTGCCAAGATTCATCATTAGTGATCAGGGTTCACATTTTTGAAATCGAAACATGAAAATATTTAACCATAAGTATGGGGTTGTTCATAAATTATCTAATTCATATCACTCCCAAACTAATGGAACATCTTAAATCTCAAATTGGGAAGTTATGTAAATTTTGGAAAAAATAGTACAACCCAATAGGAAATATTGGAGTATACACTTGGATAATGCGCTTTGGGTGTACCGTATATCTTTTAAAAGCCTAATAGGAATGTCACCATATAGGATTATGTTTGGAAAGTCTTGTCACCTCTCAATGGAGGTATATCACTATGCATATTGGGTTGTTAAGAAATGTAATATGAATCTATTAGATGCATGTGAGTATAGGAAGTTTCAGATTTAGGAGTTGGAAGATATTTAGTGTGATGCATATGAGAACTACCAAATTTATAAAGAGAAGACAAAGGTTATTAGTGATGGGATGATTCATCAACAAAAGTTTCATATAGATGATAATGTCTTTATATACAATTCTAACCTAAATATTCACCTAGGTAATCATCATTTTTGATGGCTCAGTCTTTATATTATTACTAATGTTTACCCTTTTGGTGCAATACAGATTTTTAATGAGAAGGGTGGCCTAATTATTACAGTTAATAGGAAGAGACTTAAACAATTTTACAAGGATTCTCCCAAGAATTCAATGGAAGAAATCTAACTTCAATAAGAATCATACCAATAAAGTCCACTAGGTTTGATCCTTACTTCCCACTCCACTCAAAATTAAATTTTTATTATCAAATACTTTTAAGGAAAAAAGTGAGAAATCAAAAGTTTATGCACAAAAAGAGGACACCAAGTCATTAAAATGAAATTGCAGCTAACCAGATTTTATCTCCCTAAAAAGTTTCCACGAGATGGTGTTTACCTAAGTTTCAGGTTCCTCCATTAGAACATCTTTGAATCCTAATGCCATCTTGCCCCGTGATTGGATATACTCCTCTATGATTATAATCCCTTTGTTAAATCCTTGAATTAAAATTTGGTTCTTCTTATAAATCTAGTTTATTTTCTCCTAATTAGGAGGCATACTTAGAACCCTTTCCATAATTCTTTCAGCCTCTACATTAGTAACATTAATTATTAGGATAGTTTTGACCATTACCTCTTCCGACCTCATAAGAAATTCTGAAGGATGTTCGAGCATAGCATCAGATTCTTTTTGTTTAGTCTCACGCTGTTGTCCAGGAGGGGGAGCATCCTCCTTTCCTAGCACCCCATCCTTTTATTTCAAGATTTTTTCTCCTTGCATATCCTCTAACATCTTGTCACCATCCTTATGGGGGGTTACCAAGCCTTCCAGGCCCTTTTCTGTTGCAACCACCTTGTCAAGATCTAGGGACACAGTGTCTCCTACTCACTGACCCACCCCACCATCCACTATCTGAATCTCAAGTGCCTTTGATTTACCATCTTTTTTTCCTGACCATATCTCCATAGGACTAGGAAGATAAGAGTCATCTTTACGGCCTTTTAGTTTCTACTTCTTGGTAACAATGCAGCTCTTTGTGTCCCTATTTTACGTATTTCCTTTCTTCCTCCATGGATTGTGTAGGACTTTACTAGATCCCCCTATATTATTGTCATATGAGGGTTATACTTAACCCTCAGACTCAACTTCAGAGGGAAAAATGGTGTTGTCATCCATCCCTTCATCGATACTCAAACTATCGAAACAGTTGTTTAAGTTGAGATAGTCTAAGGTTCTCCTCATATTTGTTCCCTATAGAGAATTCAGCTTCCTATTTTCCCCATGTGTTGTCTGCTCCCACTTCTGAACATCCATAGGATTTCCCTCACCAGTCAGATGTATCACCCTTTTAGTGATGTTATAACTACCGACACACACAACCATATCATAGTTACATGAAATTGGGCTCACATCGCCCTTAGGATTTGAAACAACAGCTCCAACAGATTCACCTAGAGCTTTAGCATAATCTTTTTGCATATCTAGAGTTACTTAAACTATTGTACCGGCATGTGGACCCCCTGCAATTATAGTGTCAGGGGGACCTTCCAAATATTTCCTTATCCTATTAAAAATTCCTGAAACACTCGGCTCAGGAGGTAATACCCTAACTTGTTTTTTCTGCACTGCATCACCTGAGCCTACAGTGCCAAAAAAATTTCTAGTGCATCGACTAGATGCTTCACAACCATCAACAGACCCCTCATCAACCATATTCATAAGCTTACTGCACTCACCAGAAAAAACCACCCAAGGCCCTATTCTACTAAGCACTCTTTCCAAACAAAGCCTTATCGCCTTTAGACCCTAATCCCTTTCCCTTTCCTCCTACATCCACGCCCTTATGTGTCTTGAGGTCTTTATACCCCTGCCTACAGGTTGTCGTTGTGTGTCCCGATCTCTTATAGTGGGAACAAAAATCGACCCAGGATTCATAAACAACAGGATGTCTGTAACAAAATTCTTCACCCACTGAAATTCATATATACTCAACAAGAACTCTTGATGCATCAACTTCCACATAGATTCTCGGATTAATAGGGTGACAGACATAATGAGTTCTACTATCGGAACATAAGAATCTACCAACAAGGTTCTCTATAATTCTAATGATCGAAGGGTTCTGAAATGGTAAAGGAAGTTCAGGAAATCTAACCCATGTTTCCACCGATGGGGAGTCACGCTTCATATAGAAGTCATAAGACCATTATAAGAGGAAGAATAGGTATTTGTTACATCTATGAGGAGCATTGGACCATGCTTTTATCAGGTCATCCTCTGACGTGAACCGAACCATGATGTGTCTATTATCAAGAAAACCCACCATATCCCTTTCATGTAAATCCCAAGACGTGTAGATGAACTTGTCAAAAGCATCAATCAAAGGTCATATTTGCTTGAATAGAGCAATTAGGGTCAGATCCAGGAGTGAAGAGGCCTCATTGAATTCTGTTGTATAAATCAAAAGTTTAGGTCTACCATCAAATAGATCATGGACTTTAGGTCAAAGATAGATTTTTGGAAATAGGGGGAGAAGATCAGGATTGGAAAAAGAGGTGAAAGGGGTAGACGCCTCTCCCTTGAGAGACATTGAAGGAACCTCCCCCACCAAAGGGGGAGGGGTTGGCATGTTGGCCACCGCCATCATGGATCTGGATCTATCATTATGTTACCCTTGAGAGCTGCTTCATTTCCACTTCCCACATTATCCTTTATTATAGTCAGGACACTACACACTCTAGGTGTAGATGGATGGGTATATTCCTAGGTTATCTAGTAATTTTCATCATCATTCTTCTTTTTCTCTTTTTTAATTGTTGGATAGTATTTTTACCTCCCATATTTTCCCCCCTCAAACTGGTATGTTAATTTTTTATGCCCACTTTATCATGGAAAATGATGCCCGCTTAATCACGGAAGTTATTGAAAATGAATGAGGAATTTTCTTATTTCATGTTGTTTTAACATTTAAAAAAAATTCAACGATTAAATGTGTTTTTTAGCATGAATTTAACATTAGGGTGTGATTTTTAGTAAATTAGTTTTTTTCAGTGATATAAATGGTTTTATCTTTTTGAAACCTTTGAGAAGAATGATACCCTTTGTGTGAGTAGTTTATAGAAAAATTATGTCACTTAAAATCTCCACACATATTTTACATCAAACCATGAAGTGTGAATATTTCTTACTTAATAGAGGGTAAATATAAGTTAGGTTAATATTTATCATATTTATAAAATGATTTTTCCATACATTTTTTCTTTATCTGATTTGTTTCATTGTTGTACTGGATTGACCTATGCATATTTAACTATTATCTGACTATTGTACTACCTCAAAAAACTATAAATAAAAATAAAAATAAAATATTAAAAAAACACACAAAAATATGGGTTGTGTCTTGGTCAGGTCAAAAACCAATCTTCCTCAACATTTGATCTTATTATAACTATTACAATTAGTGTCATTAGGAGATCAAACAAAGGTTGAGTGATAAGTGTGAGATTTGTTCCAAGTTCAAATTTTGAAAAAAAAATATTAAATGATGGGAGTGATAAAATGTACAACATATGGGGATATATAGTTCGGGATATTAAGGTTTGAATTCAGGGAATGCTTAAGTGAGTGGGTCTTGAAATTTGATTGCAAGGGATGAAGGAAAGGTTCGGTGGACAAAATCATTAAGAAGAAAAATGTTAAAATAACCTCTATTTACTGGATAAAAAGTGAAAAAAATGGCATGGAATGTTTTTCACACACACATGTGAAGATTTAGTGGTATTGTTGACTTTTTAATTCCTTTATCATATTGGTATCATGCATCTCTTTTAATTTTGATCTGATACAATTTATTAGACATCTTTTTTCATGGCCACTGAGAATAACTCCTTAGTGTGATTTTTTCTTTAATCGCATTGCTATCATGGATTAAATTTTCATTAAATGTTAAATATTCAAGAATTTTGTAATATCTCCGTGCATAATTTTTTTAAATGTGACTTTTCCTATGAGTGAAAATGTTTAGGTGTGGGGGTGTGATCACATAGCGATTCACTGTTCATTTCCACCCTTATGCCACTATTTTAAATAGGTTTTGTATTGAAAATTAGAATTATAATAATAAATTTTAAATTATTTTTGATTAAATAATTTTTTTCACTTATATAAAGGGAAATTTTAATTGTTTTTATGATTTCATTGAAGGTGGAGGTGATTTAGAGAGATAATGATAATGCGGAGGGAAAATGGGCCAAACTACATGGAATACCATGAACACATTTCCACTATTTTGAATGTTTCAAGAAATTAGTGAATTAAAATAGGATAAATTTTTTAAGAAGATACAAAAATATTTTTTATACAACTTTCATGAAGGAATCAAGCCCAATTATTCCATTAATAGGCCCAACTGAACTAATCTATCTAATAAAATGAATCTGAACAGAGTCAAAAGTTTTCCTCTATATTTTAGAAATATCTCTTGTTATATACATTATCTGGAAACAAAATTTGACAAGAATATATAAATTAGGTATACCAACAAGTTTTTAGTTTTGTGAAAATCAATATAATATTTTATAGTGGATGAAAATTATGGTCCAAGTGGTTTCTCAAAACCAGGGTACTCAAAATCACCTCCCATTTTGGCTATAAAAGAACACCTTGGGAACCACATTTAGAAGTTCAACTAGGAGGAAATGTGATGAAATTTTGGAGTCCAAAAGGATTCTTATACTCAATCCTAGAATTTATAGAGTCCATGGTAAGTTTTACTTCATCATCATTGTCTTTCTCTCCTACCATGGAGTTTTAAACGCCTTGTGATCACCCGGGGGGAACGTGAGGTAAATCCCAAGATTTTTTTTGAAATATCTGAATGTTATTTTAAATTCTAGGTATTTTAATTTTTTCATTATTATATATTATTATTTAATTTATTTATGTACCTTTATGTCATTATCAAACTCATATGATCATGTTTGGAGGTACCCTTTCATGTGATGTTTCATACACCATTCACCATTTCTTCTTCCCCCTTTTAATTGTGGTGTTTGTTTCATTCATATTAGTCAATGGAACTATCATAAAAAATTTAAAGGACATGTACATTTATTTCATGGTATCTCAAAGAAATAACATATAAACCTAGATATTGCATCGATTTCTTCGTGTATTTCCTTGGTGAGTTTCGATTATGAAGTCAAACAAAAATCACCCAATCATCAGCGGTAACCGGTGATTCATTGTGTGTTTTCGACTGAACCCTAGGAGTTATTCTAGTATAAACTTAGTAAGATTATAGTTATAGGTTTTCTAAACCAAGGATTAAAAGATCTAAACTCTATCTCTTGAAGCGACGAAGGATGATCATCATGATATTTCCCCTGGTTGATCACACTTAATCAATTCTATTAATTTCTGCATTGTTTTATCACTTTCCTTTTTTCTATTAACTTGTTAAATCATAAAACCCCAAGTTTTAAAAAATCTCATTACCCTTTTATTTTCTTAATAAAAACCTTTTAAGTCTATAAATAATCTAATGCTTTATCGGGAGATGACCTGGGGTTCCTGTTATACAACAGAAATTCTAGTAAAAACTTAATATCTAATTTAATGTGATTGATAACATGATCAGTGAACCTACATGCTATCATAAAATGGGTTAAATATGTTTTTATTCTATGGAGACTTAAAATAGATGAACATATTTGTGATGTTTGAGGTATATTATTGGAAATATAATCCAAAGTCTCATGGGTGTTTTAAATGAGGATATTTGATCAGTATTTAATTGAGAATTTTAGAAGAGTATTATACCAAAAATCAAGGAATATTTTCATATTAAAATATGGAAATATTATAATGTGACTCATAATAAAAAAATAACTGTAAGAAGAGAATAATATGAAGAAGGATATTATGTTTCAATCATCTTCATATTCCCTAAAGTTGAATAAAGAAGGGTGTGACCCAAAACTACATATATCATGTATTTTCTATGTTTCAAGATACAATGTTTCATTTAAAATATTTATCTTGTGAAATAAAGATGAAGAATAAGAATATAAGTAGAATTATATGTTGATTTCAATGCTACTTATCAACATGAGCATCAAATAAAAAGTAAAATACAAGCCATTGATTTTTGTGATCGAGGAATCCCTAAATATTTCTATATATTTAGGAAGAATATCATATACCTATTTTCTTATAAATACATGAAGCATTAACTAATGATCTACTTCGATATGTTTCAAGACAAATCTTGTAAACAAAGTTTTTTAATTTGATGCTTTCATTGTAATTGGTTGGTTCCAATTTTACAATTCCAAGGTCATACCCTTACCTAATATTTTATTGATAATAAAAATGAAGTTGTGGGGGGGGTAACAACAACCATACATTGTGTATGTATTCATTCATATTAGATTTGAACCTTATTAAAAAATCATGGAATACTTATTTTTTTACATTAATGCTTTAGTATATACATGTTAACAAAAGTTAATCAAAAATATAAAGTAATATCTATTCACTAAATAAGTGCATAGGTAAATAGTGATAAAGATTAAATTGGTAATAATTCATCCAAAACTGATGCACCCCCCCCCCCCAATTCAGTGTTATTTATATCCCAATAGTTTATATCATTTAGTATCAAAGCATCAGTTTGCACCTCTGATTGTATTCTCATCAATATTTTAATTTTATGTTTTTTAAGTTTCTCTTTTTGAAGGATTTATGAAGTGAAGATTTAAATAATATGGTGAGTTCCCTATCAAAGAAACCATGAAAGAGATATATGTTAATAATCTTATAAATAGGTTTAATATAAATGAAAATATTAATAAAGGCCTCATGAAAGAAAAAGTAATATCTGCTACTTCAAGGTAATAAAGGTGTAAGTATTTCTATTATATAAGTTAATTTTTTTCTCTAGAATAAATTGATTGTGATAAGATATCCTTCATGTTAAAAGAAGAATAAAATATTATTTCCCTATGCTCTAATTATTATGAATTTATATCTTGCATGGAAGAATAAAACCCAGTGGTTGAATCATCTACCAAGAAGATATACATCCCTTTAACCGAAAAAGTTATAAATTATTTAGATAATCAATAAGTAAAATAAGTTTATTTCCAAAACCATACTTTAGAATAATTAAGAACTGGTGATAAATATCACAGTGATAGGGATTAACAAGATGAATCAATTTGTGTTATAAAGGATATCTTTCATAGCTATCCAAAATAAATTTTAATTTTTATTTGTAGATCCTTTATAATTATATATGAGGATATCACCCATCTTTAAGATGAGTGTAAAAGTTTAGATAAGTATTTAAAGAAAAAAGTGATGGCATGTGTATGATACTCTAAGTTAGAGCCTTAACTCCTATAAATATAGATCTTTAATAAATTTGATCCAAATTTGAGAATGAATAAATCAATATAATTCATGATAGTGAATAATCCAACAAAGATCTTGAGTAAATGATACATGCATTATAAGAAAGAAGATTTTTTATCATTGATGTTGAGAATTCTCAATTAGATATCAAGGAAAAAAAGATTAAAGAGATTAAAAACTTGCTGTAAGAAAATAACAAAATGACATATATGTATAATGAGAAGATCTAAAAGGATTGAGAATATAGACTAAGGTTATTATAGGATGATAAAAATATCCTCAATATGAAGTGTTTTGAATTGATAATTAAACTTTTGGATCTGGAAGGGGAACAAGTTGAGTCTTCACAATAAGATAGGAAAATAACTACTACCATAAACAACTATAAGAAGGATATTTGTACAGAAAGACTTCTATGTTATGAAAAGAACACCCTGATATCATCAAATTATCAATCACAATTAGTCTTAAAAAAGTATCATCCACATGATAATGTTGTTTTTTTTCTAATTCTGGTTTTATGTATAGTGAAGGTTTCAAATAAAAATATGTATAAAAGTGGTTGAGGAAAAATTATGAGGAACCCTCCACTACATTCCTATGGTGGGTGTAATAAATTGGAGGAGAAGTTTTTCCCCTAAAAATATCATCTATAGGATGAAAAGAAATGAAAATAGCAAGCATGACAATCAGGATAGATTGTTGTGCAGATGAAAAGATCAAGATTTTTTGGATATTTCTTGTGCTATGGAAGATTTATCTATGAGGATACTAATTTTTTCATAATATTCCATCTTACAGAAATTATAGTAATTATATATTAATGGGAGAAAGGATGAGAAGATTCAATGTCCACAAATAAAAGGAAAGGTTCTATCTACTATAAAAAATTGAAAGTTTAAATAAATATATGTGGGAGTTGAAATAAAAGTGGTCAAAAAAGTGGAGAATGGTTATCCAAAATATCTAATAAAGTTCTAAATACACCTAATAAATAAGACTATAAATTATGATGAAAATAGATGTAATCCTACATTGGGAAAGTTTCAAGAGAAAAGTGTTGAAAAGAACATTCCCAAGAAGTTAGAAAATAAGGCTAGTGAGTCATCCTTGGGTTATAAAAAAATGAATATATGTAATCAAGTGCATCTAATATGGTCAAAATATGATACACTAAAAATAAAGAGTTTATTATTTTATGGAAGAATAGTATACATCATGGATTCTTATAAACAAGCCATGAGTGTATATGCTGAAGGAAGAAAGATGGACCAGAAAAGATTACCAGCACATATGAAAAACAAAATGATTGATCTAGAGGAAAAAATTTATAATAATATATTTGGAAGAACTAAAAGGATTTAGCACATTACCAAAATAATTTATGATCACTTGGATAGATAATTTTTAAAAATAAAGAAAGATAGAGGAATCACAAGTGAAAGAAAGTGGTGAAGGGAAAGCGAATATTACATGTGATGGATAAATCAAATTTCTTGAGAGGTTGTAAAAAGAAGATAACCCAAGAGATTATGAGGTTACATATGGAAGGTATAAGATGGATGGACATATTTCAAAGGATTTTTTAACCATGCTTACAATTCAATAATAGATTCTAAAAAGGATTCAACAAGAACCAAATAATGGATGTGCCTTTCTAGATAATATCAAGAATAATTTTCCACACAAAGAAGTTTATAAAAGAAGAAAGGTATATGCAATCCAAGAATACTTAGAAATTTAGAGAAGCTGTCATGAAGAGTTCTCCTGAATATAAAGTATAAGGGAATAAAATATAAGTTGACAATAAATTCTCAATATAACTATTCTCATTAAAAGGAAGAGAAGTTCCACCATATTCTCTTATCTTTTGTGTTGTATTTGTGTATTTTTTATGTAGGGAATTAGTGTTTAATTTATTCCTAGAGGGGAGAAATAATGAAAATAAGTATATTGAAAAATATGGACATCATATAAGAAGTCACCATCATGGAAGTGATCCAATTTTTTGATATCCTAAGGAATATTTGAAGAATATTATGGGCCTTTATAAAGAAATATAGAGTGTATCCTTAAGAGAGAGACAAGTGGAGGGGTTTTTCTGAGAAGTTATCAAATTTATCAATATATAAAATTATGAAATTTATATAATATTAATTATATCTTTCATTCAAATGGTATAAATGTTTATTCTCTCATACTTGGTTTAAAAGAATCAATTTTGATTTTAAGGGCGTTAATTTTCTTTATCAATGACATGAATATAAAAAAAAATTAAAGAATATTCAGGGATTATTTATAAATTTAAAACCTATTATTTGTATTTGAATTTTGTTGACCTATGTGTTGAGTTGATTACAGAAATTTAGGTTCTAAATCCAATGAGACTTAAATTTATCAATTGGTGTTAATTAGTTTTAAATTGAATACATTTTAACAAACTCAAAATTTTGTATATAACAAGTGATAAAAGTCGGTATCATATTCAGATTGTTTGATGAAAAACTTTGTTGTATATATTTAAACCTCTTGTTTTCTACACTAATCATGGATCATGTAAACTTATAGTAGAATAATTAATGGTTGATTAATAAGAATGAATTAATACCATCCTATCTCAATCTATTTATATTTATTTTCAAAAAGGTAGAGATAAAACATGAAAAAATTAAATGATCAAGGGTAATAGAAGAAAAATAAGTGATCATCAATGATTAAAATTAAATAATATATTGATATGCATTTTATAGAATTGGTATTGAAAAAAATACAAATATGGAGATTATTGAACCAACTTTTTGTTGTATTATATTTTTTTCAATAATTTGGTAAACATGAAGACAATGTGTATAATGTCAACTTGCATTGGAGATGCATGGAGTCCCCAAGATTAGATTTTCACATCCATGATTTTATTTTAAAGTATTATTTTGTTTATTTTTGGTATTTTATTTTTACCTTAGTTTTCCCTAGGTTTTTTTTGAGAAAAATGGAAATTTTGGACTCTATAGTAGGTAGCTCATAGTTGGCACACGGTTAGGGGAAACTGTATGATATCCCAAAGGAAAACATGTGCCCTATACTATGAAATTATCCATGTTGTACGACCTTCTGCACAGGTATGCAACCTCCCCCAAGAAATCATGTGGCCAGTTTCCTCTTGGACAGAGGAGACCACATGGTTACCGTACAGTTTGGAAAACTGTGCAAACTAATCGTCTGGCCTATATAGGTTATTAAAAATTGGGAAATTACCATTTTCTCTCCCTTGTGTTAACCATAAATCACCCCTAATTCGATTCATATGAGATTTTTATCCCTAGGAACTCCATATTCTCCCTCTTAGCCCCCCTTAAATTCCAATTTTTGGGTGGATTTGGCCTTGGATCATCAAGAATCATCAACTAAGTCTCTCTTCTATTGATTTATTCCTTCTTTTAGGGTTCTTATTTCCTCTTTATTGGGTTCTCTTTCCTCCAGTGGGTTGGTTTCCCTAAAATGAGTTAAATCATGGTCCCTTAGGTAAAATATTGATGTTTATGGTTTTATCTGACCTTTATAGGGTTCCTTTGTGGTGTGGTTGTGGTTTTCCACCGGATTCAAGAAGTTTACAGGCTTGATGTAGGTGATTCCATGTTTTATTATTGTTATATGATTTTGGAATGCTTGATTTTCTTCTTAAATGTGTTCTATAGATTGTGTTAAAGGTTCAAAATGTGTTTTTGAAAGGTTTCAAGGTGTGTATGGGTTTAAAGATAGTTTTATAAAACAAATTGGTTGTGTTTCATGTGTAATACTTAATTGTTCTTCTTAAATGTGTTCCATAAATTGTGTGAGTAGTGCATAGTATTTTTTTTAATGTATTTAGTGTGCGTGTGAATTTGAAAGAGGTTTTTCCTATGAAAAATGGTGGTTTTCATGTGTATTCATGTTTCTTGATGTGTGTATGTGAAAATGGTGATCTATGTGACATGTGAAATAGAGATTGAGCATAAAGGGAATCCTAGGTATATAGGTGGGTAGACTAAGACTAGTATACTAGTTTGATCAGTAGAGTCAAGGCCTAGTTTCTTCTAGATTGATTGACTATAAAACACTAACTAAAATATGATAATTATTGGAGACCACTAGAACTTTAGATAGATTCATCTCTAGTGGAACGTGCGTGAGTATATTGTGGGTTATGGTTATTTTACCATGTTTCACCAAGATATGAGGTTTCTAGGGTCCCACTAGTACTAGTACCTATAGGGATTTCCTGTGATGTAGTTCTCTCTTGTGTTGTGGTGTTCACCGTCAGTATATGTTGGACCTTATTTCCTTCATAATTTCAAATCATGTTTCCTTTGAAAATGTTTTCTTGAAAATGTTTTCCTTAAAAAATTTCCAATTTCATTCTTAAAACTTACATGTTTATTTATCTTCTAATGTTATGGCATGGAATCTTTCTTTTGGGTGGTATCCTACCAGGCTTTGTCTCACACCCTATATACACCCTTAGGTGAATTTATACTTTGTTATGTATGAACCAAGTAAAATAAATTTGTTTTGTGGTGGTGATAGAGGATCTGGTTTCTAGTGTTGCTTTCTTGTAGGTTTTGGTGGAGGTTTATTGAGGGTGATGACCCTCTCATTTCATGGAGGTTTTTGGGTTATAGTTTGGTTGGTTTCCCTCCATTTTGGTATTGTGGTTTGTTTCAGTTTTTGGTTGAAGTTATAAAATGTTTAACCTGAAATGTTGGATATCTTATGGTTTTGGGTATTGATCTTAGGATGATGTTTCATTTTGAGTATTGTCTTGCGTATTAATCAAGGGTGAAATAATTCCCAAAAGTGTATTGTTGATACTCAGTCACTAGTTTCCATCCCATGGGGATTAGGAATTCCCTTCGAGCCATTCCATGAATTAAGTAAGGTGTATCGTTGGATGGAACCCCATATTGGTTTGTGAAAAATGGTATCATAGTAGGGATTTCACCCTTCTTTGTGTCTTTTTATTTGGAAGAGTTTTGATAGACCAAATCTAGGATTTTCAGGGCTTGAGGTTTGGTTGCAAGTGGGGTGTCTAGCCAACACACCTTATAATGGGCCTTGAGTTGCCATGGGATGTTGGGAATTGGTTTGAATTATCCTACAGGTGAGACATATAGGATGCAGACTGTATATTTACATCGGATGGGGGTGGATTGATTTGGTTTGACTTGTTATTGTAATTAATTTGGGTTTTGTTTTGGTTTATGGAAGTGTTTAATTTTTTTTTCTGAAAATTTTCAAAATGGGGTATTGATGGTTTTTATTTATGGTTGTTGCTTGGTGTAGAAAAAATGAATCCCCAACGACCTCATGTATAGCCATGGGAATAGGCCATAGAGAGTTTTCCCTCACCGATTGATCAGAGACTAGCGGAAGTTGTGGTTCGGGTTGTCCAAGATTTGGGTCAGGGAGTGGGCCATGGCCCGAATAGCCCGAAGGCCTTTATTTTTATTTATTTTAGATAAACCCCCTTTTTAGGGATGAGGGGGAACCCTTAAAAGTCTCATAGGCTTAGATATTACAAGGTATGTAGGATTAAGAGGCATTACATGACTCGAAGGTCTTAGGGAATTCAACCAGACTATAACTACAAAGAACTGCCCCCTCCCCCTACATCTTCATCATGATGGTAGCTCTCCACCTTTGTATGGTTGTCTGGATAAGCTTCTTGTTCAAGCACAGGCTGGTCTTGATAGAGTATCCATACCCTCTCATTCTTCCAAATCCATTGGTTCTGCTCTGGTGAGTGTACCTGCTCTGAATCCTCCTCTGGGGCTGCTCTTTTTTTGTAGAGTCTGTCTGGGGAAACTGTACTGATCATGTAGCCCGAAGACCTTGAGGTGTCCTAAAGGCCTTGAGGTGGCCCGAAGGCCTTAATGGTGGCCCGAAAGACTTTCTGACCCAAAGGCCTAGGTGGTCCAAAGGCCTTAAGAACTCCAAGCCCAAACCGGTGGCCTATGGTGAATAGTTTCGGCTGCTACAGTACCGAACAGTACCTGCATAGTACTACTGCAGTATTTCTACAGTACTACTATAGTACCTGGAATTATGCCTCTTCCTGGTTTTTAACTTGGGTCTTTTTATGCACTTAGAGATACCTCACCAACTGGGCTGAGGCTCATGTGCGGGAGTGGGCCACATACCTACTCTAGTCAAGGAAGTCGAATTGGGTCCAAAAACGAAAAAAGGTCAGGAGTTCCTCAAGAACAAGAATCATTCCTTCCAGGGTAGCATGGATCCCAAGGAGTCAGAAGAGTGGATTGAGAAAATAGAGAGGATGTTTGGGTTTCTTGACACTCGTAAGGTAGTGAAAGTGATGTTTGATTCGTTTTTGTTGGAAGGTCCTAGTCGAAGATAGTGGGACTCAATGGTTCAAGTTGAGAAGCATGAGAAGATGGGTTGGAAAGATTTAAAGGTCATCTTAAACAAGTATTATTTCCCATATACCTTGGCCTTCACTAAGACCCAGGAGTTTTTGGATCTTCACTAGGGGGTTTATACTATAATGAAGTATACTAATCGTTTCACTGATTTGGTTCGGTTCTCACCTAAGGTGGTTTCTAATGAGTAGCTGAAGGCTAAAAAATTTTAAATGGGGTTGTGGTCAGATATCTAATCTCAAGTCTTCTTATTCAAGTTTAATACTTATGCAGTGTTGGTTTATCGTTCTTTCATGGTGGAGATCAATCGTGGTGGAATATCTGGTTTTTCTGAAGTAGTGCCAATATTGGGCTAGGGTGGTGGCAGTTTTTCTAACAATAAGAGGAAGTAGGACGACCAAAAGAATAAGGGAGGTGGTAGTTTAGGCCATCCATCCTGATCCCTCTCATATGTGGCTTCAGGAGCTGGATTAGGTATGTTCCATTAGTGTAAAAATGTGGGACATGTACAATCATCATCTCCATCTCCACCTAGGCCTTTCCATCGATGTGGGAACATGGTGAACTTGTAGAGATTTTAAATATCCGCAAGTCCATGTCAGGGTGGAGCTGGTTCAATATCCTCTAGTGGGATTTCATCTTAGTTAGAGCCATCCAAGATAGTGGGTTCTTGGTTTAGTGGTCGTGACGGTAGGGTAGGATCTTCTTTTGGTCAAAATCAGCTTAAGACAAAGTCACGGGTCATTGGTTGTTCTCGGGCTCAAGTAGAGACAATACATCTTCATACTGTGGATCAAGTACTAGTGTAATATGATTTAAGACCTATGATAGTTTGAGTTACCATTATTATCACATCATCTATATTTTTTTATTTTTTTGATACTGGTGCCTCTGTTTCTTTTATTTATGCTCGTCTTTTGGATGTGTTGAAATTTTCCACTGAGCTTAATTCATATGTGATGGAGTTGGTGACGTTGTTGGGTAAGAGGTGAGAGTAGGGTTTCAGGTGTTTGTTGTAACGACCCGAAATTTTTAATAAATCTTATTTCCTAATTTTATGTGTTATTTTATTTTATTTTTATACTCAACAAAAATGTTTCATTTGATAACATGAGTATAATTAAAATGAGACCATTGGGTTTTGACTGTTATATGACCATTGGTCAATATGACCGTTGGAAACTAAATGTTTTGATTTTTGTCTCTAAATACAAGTAATCTTGGTTAATTATTATAGAAAGAAGATTCGATGGCCTCACCCAGTAGTCTTGGACCGATCGAAGCCCATCTAACAGAACTTGGGAAGGAGGTAGCACCACTGGGCTTTTCTCTGGACCAAACCCAAGCCGAACTTCATCGTGTGAAGCTAGAACGGAATCGCCTTCGCGAGAAGTTCAACCTGATAGAAATTACTACTCGTGCGATGTTGGTCGAGCCTCCCTCAGATTCTCTCACCTTAGCACACCTTACACTTAGGTCCTATGCTGGCGTGATAAGGGGCTATTTAAGGAGACCGTAACTGCCTTGTGTAATCCCTTGTTTTATAAATAAAAATTGGGATTTCTTCTTATGATGAAGTTTATGAATTTTCAAATGACCGGATAAATATAGTATGCATATTTCTGATGAATTTTAGAGTAAGTTTATTTTAAAAATGTTTATGTAAACCTTAAATAATTAAAAATGTGTAATGATTTTCAAAAAATGGTCTTCTACAATTATGTTCAGTACGAAATTTAGAGTCTAATAAGATCAAATTGATTTTTGATGAATAGTAAATTATGAATAGTGATTTTATGCTTAGGATTAGTAATGTGACCAAATGGATTATTAATCTCACTTAAAGAAAGTATTAATATAATCTAGGTACCATGATTAAGTAATGTGATTCAATAAAATGGTTAAATAATGGTTTCATAAATTATTATTCAAGTATTAGTTTTTTTGAGTGAATAGTGTTTTTTTAATTAAAAAATAAATTAAAAATATTTAGAAAATTATTTTATAAAATGGATTTCATTTTTGAACTCAGAGCATCGATATTATGTTAAGGTAATTTTTGGGGATTTTTCTGAAAAAAATGAATTTTCGGTGAATAGTGTATTTATTTAAAAAATAAATTAAAAATATTTAGAAAATTAGTTTTATAAAATGGAGTTCATTTTTGAAATCAAATAATTGATATTTGGTTAAGGTTAAATTTTGGGATCTTTCTGAGAAAGTTGAATTTTCAGTGAATAGTAAAAATACAGTTTTAGGGTTTCGGTATGTTTAATGACATCATAACTGTGTCATGATGATATCATGAGATATTTTAAGGGATTTTTGACCAAAGGTGATGAATTATTTTATGGGGGGCCCCATGTGGCCTAACTTCATGGGAAATATCTTGGGATAGCACATGGTTTTGAGAAAACCACTTTTGAGGTGTCTCTTGGCCATTAATGCCTTGTCCCCTCACTTTCCCTATAAATACCAAGCCATCCTCTCATCAATTTCGACTCCCCACTCTCCCCCAACAAAGTTCTGGTCTAATTACCTCCCAAGGAGTCCTCCCAAGGTTCCCTCAATCCCTCAAGGTCCCAACCTTTGAGTTTTAAGAGTTACGTTTTAAGGTAAGAGATCTAACCCCTCTCTTTCTTTTCAAGTGATCTCTTTTATGTCAATTCTTTTATGCTCCATGTTATTATGTTGAAGTATGTTCTTTTATATTCATTATACTATAATTTTTATTTTCATATTATTAGATACCCCCTCTTACTCTCATCATCTCATTTTATGAATGTTTAAGTGGCGTTGTTAGGCTGCCGAAATTTTTGTAACGGATTCTTTCACCCTTCTCATTTTTCAAAGTTCTACTTTCATGTCAAGTCTTTCAAGTTCCTTTTTATTATGTTGGGGTATGATCTCTATATTTATCATACTGATATTTTATGATCATATGATGATAGACCACATTTTATCTCTTCAATTCATTATTTTTAAGTTTTAAGTGGCGCCGTTAGGCTGCCGAATTTTTAAGGGATTCTTTCACCCTTCTCATTTTTCAAAGTTCTACTTTCATGTCAAGTCTTTCAAGTTCCTTTTTATTATGTTGGGGTATGATATATATATTTATAATACTGATATTTTATGATCATATGATGAGAGACCCCATTTTATCTCTTCAATTCAGTATTTTGAAGTTTTAAGTGGCGCCGTTAGGCTGCCGAATTTTTAAGGGATTCTTTCACCCTTCTCATTTTTCAAACTTCTACTTTCATGTCAAGTCTTTCAAGTTTTTTTTTATTATGTTGGGGTATGATATCTATATTTATCATACTTATCTTTTATGATCATATGATGATATACCCAATTTGATCTCTTCAATTTAGTATTTTGAAGTTTTAAGTGGCGCCGTTAGGCTGCCGAATTTTTAAGGGATTCTTTCACCCTTCTCATTTTTCAAAGTTATACTTTCAGGTCAAGTATTTCAAGTTCATTTTTATTATGTTGGGGTATTATATCTATATTTATCATACTGATCTTTTATGTTCATATGATGAGAGACCCTATTTGATCTCATCAATTCATTTTTGGTTGAAGTTTATGTGACGCCGTTAGGCTGTCGAATTTTCATAAGAGAAATCTTATTTTTTGTCTTCCTTTCATGTTCTTCATTTCATATGGTATATTTTCAAATTTCATTAACATGTTCTTAAATCCCTTATATTATGTCTCTATACTGTTTTATGGGTCATTTATGAATTTTTGACCCATGTCCCCTCTCTTTTCAATGTTTTCTAAAAACCCAAAACATAGTCGTTAGGCTACAGAATTTTCGTCTCAAAATGCCTCTCTCTTTTCTCAAAATTATTGTATGTTATAAAGTGAATACTCAAAGCTCTTATTTCTACAATTTTATTCACATATATATCAAAATGTTCTATTTTAAATTCTGAGATTTACATACATGAGACCCGCTCTCCCCTTCCGTGGGTTTAAAGTGACGTAAAGATCATGTCTTTAAAGAAGTTTTTTTTAAACGTTATGATTATGAAATGAAACCAATTTATTTTATGCTATATGGGTTATTTAAGAAATTTTTTATGATGATATATGTGGATCACATGATAATAAAGGAAAATTTAAGGGTGCTCCCTGATAGCGCTCCAATGCATTGGGTAATGATGTAACCACTAGAGATTACAATTTTCACGATATCTTGGTGAATAACCTTGATAATTTTCAAATGAAACCTTGGGGATGGACCTTGGTGATATGTTCATGATTGTATATGTTAAATTATTTTGACACATCTTCAAGTTATGAAAAGTGTTTTTTTTATTATGATATATCTCATGATTTCTTTCTCATGCCTTAAATTTCTTTTCATGACCTTATTGAAGTATCTCAAGTTCACATGTAAAATGTTTCGCTTGTTTCCCTTAATGGGCCTTCTGCTCACCCTTTCTTTTGATGTATGTCCCCAGGTTATGAGATGCAGTAATGAACTTAGGATGAACTTAAGGATAAGCCTTTCAAGTGTTTAATAAGAATGTTTTATGTTGTTTTCATGTATTATGTTCCTGGTTTCCAAGACACTAAACCTTAAAGATCCTCAGTTTTGTTTAATGTAATGAAAGTTTATGTTATAAAAAGGCGAGATGTTATATTTGTCTTGTGCACTCACTGGGTTAGGGTTTGATCTAGAATGGTATTTCCCAGTTTTGGATATGGACCACTTTTATATGATCCCCGATATGGATTGGAGGGTGAGTTTCAAGGACACGTCGATTTTTATCAGTGGTGAGTGAGTTTTATGGAACCTAATGGGAGTACCTAAGTTTTTTAAAGTGAATGGGATCCTTGGTCGGGATGTGATGGATGTCCACTTTTGGAATTGGGGATCCTTTTTTCAAATTTCATCACTCACATTGGAGGATGGTGATGGTTATCCTAAAATTGGATTACCTCCTATGGTGGATGATTTTCCAGAGGTATTTCTAAATGACTTTTTGGTTTTTCCTCTAGAGCAGTACATGGAGTTCCCTATTGATTTGAACTGAGAACACAGCCGATATCTCCTCCCTCATATTGTATGGTCCCCACTGAGTTGAGGAAATTAAAGGTACTACTGGATGATTTGGAAATCAAAGGATTCATTTTCCCAAGTATCTCACCTTGGGCTTCCCCAGTTCTATTTTCAAAGAAGGTCAATAGATCTCTCCAGTTATCCATCGATTAATGGAAGATAAATAAGGTAAAAATCAAGAAAAAATACCCTTTCCTCATATTGAAGACCTTTTTGACTAGCTTAAGGGGGAAAGGTGGTTCTCCTAAAATGATTTGTGTTTTGGGAATCACCAAGTCAGAATAAGAGATCCATATGTTCCAAAAATAGATTTTTAAAGCAGGTACGGCCATTTTGAATATTTGGTCTTGCCTTTAGGTTTAATAAAACTCCAGAAATATTTATACTTCTTATGAACTGGGTGTTCAACCAGTATCTCAGCTCTTTCATCATGGTATTTTTGGATGACATCCTAGTATATTCGGGGACTAGGGAGAAACATGAGTGGCATTTGAGGATTGTGTTGGAAACTCTTCGAGATCATCACCTCTATGCTAAGTTCTCCAGTTGCAACTTCTATATTAGGGAGTTTAAGTTTTTGGGTCATGTGATCTTGAAATAAGGGGTTTTGATGGACCCTTAGAAGATCAGTTTTGTGATTTCGTGGTAGCAATCGACGAATGTTTTTGAGATCAGGATATTTTTAGGCATTGTAGGATATTATAGGCAGTTTGTTCAAGATTTATCTCAAATTTATTCACCCAGGATGGTGATCACCTAGAAAGGGGTAAAGTTTGATTGGATTTTAGAGTTTCAAGAATATTTTTAGGAGCTTAATTGGTAGTTGACCACTGCACCTATTTTGATCTTACTAGAATCTAGGAAAGGGTACATGTTCTACTACTATGCTTTAGGTATGTTTATTGGGTGTGTGATGATGTAGGATAAGCATGTGGTGGTGTATGGTTCTCCCTAACTCTGACCACACAAAAATAATTACCAAAAACCATGACTTGGAACTAGCAATGGTGATGCATGACTTGAATATGTGGTATTATTATCTATTTTGGGAGAAGTTTCTGGTCTACTCGGATCATAAGATCTTAGCCTACATTTTTTATTAGAAGGATCTTAATTTGAGGTAGAGTCATTGGGTTAAGTACATTCAGGGATCCAATTTTGATATTTTTTACACCTCGGGTAAAGGTAATGTAGTTGAAGATGCCTTGAGTAGGAAAGTGTTAGTGAAAATGTTGAAGGAGTCTAGTGATGGGTGGACTTTGATGGGTCTTTTTTACCAGTTTCACCTAGAAACCAAGGTGTGTAGTGTCTATCTAACACCCTCCCTTATGGGACTGATTCGATAGGAGGAGTTGATTGATGAGGTGTTCCAACATTCTATGTAGTTCCTAAATGGTGGGGAGGTGCCTTGTGAATTTCCATTCTCTCTTGAGGGATATTTGTGATTTAGGGGTATCTTCTTGGTGTCATTGTCATTACAGAAGGTGGTGATGCAGTATAGCCATCAGTATTAGTGGGTCATTCATCCCAGGATCACCAAGTTATTTTATGATGTGCATCATTAGTTTTGGTGGCGAGGAATGAGATGAGATACAACTAACTTCATATACAGGTGTTATAAATATCAACAAGTTAAATCAAAGCATCAAAGGCTCTCCGGTTTTCTTAAGACCTTACCCATTTCTACCTGGAAGTGGGATGAAATCACCATGGATTTAATTATTGGATTACCTCATAAACCTCAAGGATGGAATTCCATATGGGTAGTGATTGATAGTCTGACCAAATCATGACATTTTACTCCAAATAGAGATTTAGATAAGGTGGATGAATTAGGCCCTTTTTTTTGGGATTAGATGGGTGAGACCTAATTGTTGGGACCAAGCCTTAAGTAGTAAACATTTGATAAAGTTAAATTGATCAATAATTGGTTGTTGATAGAGCATATTCTCCACAAGTCTTATGTTGATCTGAGGCACTGAGATTTATAATTTTATGTGGGTGATAATGTGTTTTTGAAGGTGGAGCCTTGCTTGGGTCACCGTCATCTTGGTAAGAAATGAAAGCTAATGTTGAGGTATTTTGGACCTTTTGAGATTACCAAGAGGGTTGGTAAGGTGGAATACCGGTTATATTTTCCATCCTAGTTGATGTCATTCAATGACATGTTCCATGTTTTACATCTAAAAATGTATAATATGGATCTGTATCATGTGATGAATTGGGAATAATTGGAGTTAGAATCATATTATTTTATGTTTGAGAAGTCAGTATGGATTATGGATTCTAAAGATAAAGTTCTTCAGGGGAGGTTTGTATCGTTATTCTGAGTTATTTGGAAGCATGGTAATGATTATCATGAGACATGGGAGTGAAAGTATTTGATGGAAGAGTAGTATTCATTTTTTCTCTGATTGGACTCAACGATGAATTTTCAAGGGTAGAAATTTTTCATAGTGGGGATAATTTTCACATCTGTGATTTTATTTTGAGGTATTATTTTGTTTACTTTAGGTACTTTATTTATACCTTGTTTTTCCCCAAGAGTTTTTGGAGAAAAATAAAAATTTTGGACCCCACAGCAGGTGGCGCATGGTTGGTACACGGTTAGGGGAAACCGTGTTCTAGGTCAGGGGAAATACAACACCTTGGATAGTGGAACTATCTAGACTGCATAGGAATTCACCCTCCCCCAGGAAACCATGCACCCTCTTTCCTCCTGGATAGAGGAGATCACACGGTTGCCACATGTTTTGGAAAATTGTGTGGGCTAACTATGTGGCATGTCCAGGTCATTAAAAATTGGAAAATTTCCTTTTTTTCTCCCCCATTTTAACCCCAAATCCCCCCTAATTCGTGCCATAGAGTATTTGTATCCCTATTAGCTCCCTATTATCTATCTTGGACCCCTTGAACTCTAATTTTTGGGTGGATTTGGCCTTGGATCTTCAATAATAATCAATTAGGTCTCTCTTATCTTGATTTATTCCTTCTTTTAGGGTTCTCCTTCCCTCTTTATTATGTTCTTTTTCCTCTATTGGGTTAGTTGTCCTAAAATGGGTTGAATCATAGTCCCATTGGTAAAATATTGATTTTTATGGTTTGATCTTGCCTTTATAGGGTTACTGTGTTGTGTGGCTATGGTTTTTCACCAGATTCTAGAATTTTCCAAGATTGAGGTAGGTGATTACATGTTTTATCATTATTAGATGATTTTGGTATGATTTTTTTGCTTCTTTAATGTATTCTATAGATTGTGTGAATGGCGAAAAATGTGATTTTGAAAGTTTTAAAGGTGTGTATAGGTTGAAATGTGGTTTTATAAAATAAATTGGTTGTGTTTCATGTGTGTTCCTTCATTGTGATTTTTAAATGTGTTCAATAAATTTTGTGAGTAATGAGGAGTGTGTTTTCAATTGGATTTTGTGTGCATGTGAATTTAAAAGAGGTTTTAACTATGAAAAAAAGTGTTTTTAATGTGTATTCATGTTTCTTGATGTGTTTATATAAAAGTGGTGATATGTGTGACATGTGAATTGAAAATTTAGAACAAATTGAATCCTATGTATCTAGGTGGGTGAGTTAGGACTAGTATTCTAGTTGGATCGGTGGGGCTTAGGCCCGATTTCTTCTAGAAGGATTGATAATACAACACTAACTAAACTATGATGATGATTGGAGACCACTATAACTTTGGATGGATTCCTCTCTAGTGGATCATGTATGAGGACACTATGAGTTATGGTTTTTATACCATGTTTCACCAAGATACGAGGTTCCTAGGGTCCCACTAGTGCTAGTACCTATAGGTATTTCATGTGATGTGGTGCTCTCTTGTGATGTGGTGCTCACCATCAGCATATGGTGGAACTTTTTTCCTTTATAATTTTCCTTTGAAAATATTTTCTTTAAAATGTTTTCCTTAAAATGTTTCCTTAAAATGTTTCTAATTTCATTCTTAAAACTTTCATGTTAATTTATCTTCTAATTTTATGGAAAGGATTGTTTATTTTGGGTGGTATCCTATTAGGATTTTTCTCACACCCTACATACACCCTTGGGTGTATGTTGACATTGTTATGTATAACCCTAGTAAAGAAAATATGTTCTATCGTGGTGATAGTGGATATGGTTTCTAGTGGTATTTTCATGTAGGTGTTGGTGGGGGTGGCTTGAGGGTGATTACCCTCTCGTTTCATGGAGATTTTTAGGTTTTGGTTTGGTTGATTTCCCTCTATTTTGGTACCCTAGTTTGTTCTAGTTTTTTGTCAAAGTTGTAAAATATTTAACTTTAAATGTTTTATATCTTATGATTATGGGTTTTGATCTTGGAATGATGTTTCATTTTGAGTATTTTCATGCTTATTAATCATGGGTGAAATCATTCCTAAAAGGGAATTGTTGATACCCAAGCACTAGTTTCTAGAACCTGGGGATCGAGAACGAACCTTGGGACATTCCAAGGGATAGGTTGGGTGTTGGGTTAAATGGAACCCCATCTTGGTCCATGACATGGATGTTGTGAAGTTGGAGTTCCCAAGAAAGGTGTTCCTTTGTGTTATGTGAATAAGGATTGGATCTTGGATGTTGGTTGTTGCCACCACTATTTTTTTATATGTAAATGAAATAAGGGTAATGTAAAAACCTAGGTAATGTTGATAATAAGTCAATTTAATTCCTTATTAATATTCATGAATTATATTTTATAGAGTTATATTTATTATAATAATATTAATTAATTTTTCAATTAAAAAGGAAATAGTTTTATTCTTACTAAATTAGTGTAAATGTATTATATAGTTTTATTTAAAATATTAATTTCAAAATTTTATAAATTTAATTTAAAAAAAAGTATATAATTTTTTATATCATAAATTTAAAATTATCTTGGAGTAAATTTTTGAGACTTTTCTGAAAAGTTTGATTTTTAGCTGAATAGTAAAAAAAATATCAATTTTAATGAAAATTATGTTTGATTTCATGTATCTACAAATTAAAATTCTATTTTGGAATGGTTTTATAATTTAATTAGTTATTTTTATTTAAATATAATCTAATAAATTTCATTATAATCAACATTACACTTTATTTTGGTATAAAAACATTTTTATACTTAAAAATGCATTTTAAGGAAAACTGTTTTTCATCGTGTTTTATGGGTTTATTTTAAATGTAATTTCAATAAATTATAAAAATTTAATTTGATAAAATTGAATCAATATGTGGAATTATAATTTATAAATTTTTTAATGATACCTCTTTCATTTTTTGTCATTATGAATAGTAACTTTGTTAAAAAAATTAATTATCGTGGTAAGAGTTGAAATGGGTTGAAAGGGTTGAAACTAAAAATATAAGTGATAAAATGACATAAAATCATTTCTATATCCTATTGTGTGTTCATATTTAAGCCTTGTATTATATTTTATTATAAAAGGTTCCATTTTTTATCCATTTTTCGTAAGTAAGACATTAATATATTTTAATCTTTAGAAAAATTCCAAGTGTGGTCTCTCCCTCGCTTATCAAAGGAAACCACCTCATCTCTCATATACACACTTAAAAATCCTCTTATATCACCCAATAAATACCTATATAAGTTTCTAACATCCATCAACACATCCTAGAACCCCAATTATTGGTAGAATACCAACCTGTGAAGGATTTAGGCATAAACCTAAGGAGGTTGTCTAAATAAGAGGTATAGTTCTTATCTGGGTGTTTTCTTTTTATTTCTTCTTTTACCACCTTAAAACCTCTATTAAAAATTATAATATAATAAAATAAGTATTTAATTTTATTATGTTTATTTTATAACTATTTTTCATCTACTTGACTGTCTAACGAAAAATAAAAACATCACTCATGTGTACATGCGGACTACCGCTTCACGATGTATTTCATTTTTCATCACTAAATATTATGGTTGGTCATAATGATGGATAAAAATAATATAATATAATATATATGATATAAAATTAATTATTAACTATTAAATAAATATTATACTTCTTTATTTATCATTCAATGAAAAATAAAAACATCGCTCGTGTGCATGTGTGAACCATCACCTCGCGAACCGTTGTACTTTATTTTTCATCACTGCCTCACATGGATGGTAAATATAAGTGTATTTAAAAAAATATGATATTTATGATATAATTATAATTATTTAAACACAAAATAATACTTAACTTATTTTCTTCATTTTCGTTGAAAAATGGAAATGTTACTCATGCGTAAGTACGGCCTACCGCCTCCATGATTGTAAAATAATTCATTTTTCAAAACCACTTTACATAGTTGGTTATAAAAGTAGAATTAATTTATAAAAATGAAAATTATAACATAATTAATATTCTATAAATGATATAATCATGATTCATTTTTCCATAGTTAGCTTACTGAAGTCATTTTTATACTTATAAACTAAACATCCTCAAAGAGTCTAAAGTAAACATAATTAATTAAGTGATTAAGTATAACATGGTAATAAGTGAAATAAAAGGAATAAAAAAATTTAAAATTTATATTAATAAAGTAAATAATTAACATAATTTTATTATTCATGAAGATAAATAACATACATGATAACTAAAATTTGAGGTAAGGGGTTTTTCTTTAAAACCTTATTTTAAAAGTTTTAAAGTCTTTCATCTATTTTTCAATAGTTTACATGTTATTTAAAAAAAATTGAGTATGTTTTATATATACTAAAATGTATGATCAAATTAATTTTAAACCATTTTTTAATTTATTTATGAATTTTTTAAAATAATTCTTTTACAATATTTTCCAGACGGGTTATTTTTGATATTTTTACAAAAGTGTGAAAGAAAAAAAAATTAATGTATACAACATGGGAAAAATTTCACACCATCATGAACATTATTATTTCATAATATTTTTCTTTAATTTTTAAGGTTTTTTCAAAATAATATCATATTCACCATTATTGTGGGGTTTTTTATAAATAGTTTTCAAAGAAAAATGATTTTTATCCATATTTTTATGTGAATCTCAAAGATGATTCTACATATGTGTTAAATAGAATAAGTTATGGGATTTTACGATTTAAATATAATATTTTATGTGTTTAATGTATGTTATGGTTTTTTAAATTGTTTATAATGATGGGTGGGCCTGATATATCTCTTTAATGTGTTAGGTAATGATTATGTTCCTCTAGGAATTATGTTGTAATTAACCGAGTAAGTTATTCCATTTATAAGGGTTCTTAAAAATGTTCTTATATGTAATATATGAAGATGATATCCCAAGTCACCTACATGACTTTATATGATTTATAATGAGTTTTCATGGAAATATTTTTGACTTCATAAGGTGATCTAATGATATTTTGTTTAAATGAATGAGTATTCCCTTTAAGGGTAAACGTATGTTTTTAAGAAAATTATTTAAATGGGTTCTCATGTTTTCTAAGAAACCCTCATGATTATGATTATTCCTTTATGTTTTATTATAAATTTTTTTATGAAAAACTTTGGGTAGTAACGCTAATTTCATGTGTATGTAAATGATTATTTGAGCTCAAATTTTACTATGTTAAAGGTAAACTATCTTATATGATAACTTGGTTTTGAAATAGACTAATGAGTTTCTTTTCTTATTTATTTATATCCCTTATTAATATTTTTATATCATACCATATTATTAAAAAAATATTGGTTTTATGGATGAGTGGAAACAATGATGAATTCAAGTTGAAAATCATGAATATTTTACATGAAAAGAAAACATGTTTCATTTTAAAAGTATAGTATGATGAAAAAAATGGTTACTAAGTGGAAGTATCCACTTTTTAATATATGGGTTTATTATGTAAGATTTATGACCTAATTATTTTAAAATATAAATCTAAAAAGATCCTTATTATTGAAAGAAAAATAATTCTTGATTTAAAACTCAATATTATATAATGTTTTAAGGTCAGGTCCATATAGTTGGTATCATAGGAAAGGTTTATATAACTTTAGAGGTTAGTATAATATTAATATAATACCCTTGAGAGATTCTAATTTATGTCTATGTTGACATGATAATAATTTTAATATTACCATATTGCTTCATCAAAATATGTCTATTCAAAATGTTTTTCAACAGAAAAAACATAAAAGCTAAAGTAATAAGTCACTGAGAGGAAAATATCCTTCCAAATCAGTAATCTAGAATGGTTGGAATTATGATAGAGAAATTTTTTGTTATAATGTCTCAATTGACATAGGTTATAAACGGTGGTAGTATCCATGTGAGAGAGAAACCATGTTCACTACAAAGGAACAAGTTCATTGTAGATAATTTCATGAAACAACACCCTCCAATATTCATTGGATTATTTGACTATGTGATAGTTGAAGGATTTATTAAAGCCTTAGATAATATATTTGAAGTCATGGGTTCTTTAGAACGTCACAAGGTAATTATTGATACTTATTTTTTTGAAGGTGATATCAATCAATGGTGGTCAATGGTTAAGAATATAATTAAAAGATAAGATATTTATGATTTATAATGGGATGAATTTAAACATATTTTTATTTATAATTATTTTACTAAATTTTTTTGAATTATAATGGAAATGAAATTTTTATAATTGAGGTAGAAGTGGGAAGATTCAGTAGTCGTGTATGAAGAAAGATTCACCTGATTCTCAAGGTATACACCAAATTATATTCAATATCTTGATAGTAAAATTAATCAGTTTTACTCATGATTAAATCTAAGATATCAACGGGAATTGGATTCTTGTGAATTCAAAAGTTATGAAAAGATTTTTTGATGTGAATAGAAGCTATAAATAGTTTTTTCTAATGATTGTGTATTCTAGGATGATAATAAGAAAATAGGTCTAAATAAAATGTAATGGGGAAGCATCCATAAAATAAATCTAAAGGTAATAAAATAAAGTTTCTATTTTTGTGATAAGTGTGGTAAAAAGCATCATGGAGAATGTATTTTGAATATTGGAAAGTGTTTTTGATGTGGAAATTTTGAAAATGTGGCCCATGAATCAAAGAAAAGGATCATAGTAATGATTATACAAATAATGAAAAGTAGATAGTATGATGCTTTAATTTTAATGAGATGGGTCATTATATGAGTACTTGTCTAGATATAATAATAAAGGATAGAAGTCATTAATATCACAAGCAGAAATGTGTGGATAAATCTATTAAGATAACTTTGGTAGATGATGGTCCATTCAGTGATATATTTTTAGGTACATTACTTGTTTATTTAGATTATGAAGACGTCTTGTTTGATTCAGGGTCTACACATTCTTTCAATTTTGAGAAATCTATTGATTAATTGGTAATTTCACCTCAAGAAATGAATCCAAGATTCTTGGTAAAAACAATTAGGTTTAGTATTAAGAAAAAAGGAAATTATAATAATATTCTTATCATTTTCTTTGGAAAGGATTTACCAATAAACCTTGTTTTCTTTCCCCTTGTAGAGTTTAATGTTATTCTAAATGTGGATTGGAATTATGTTAATAATTCAAAGATATATTATATAGCTAAAAAAGTTGTTTTTATAAATGAGTTTTATTTTGTATAAAATAATGAATATATACCTTTGATAATATATCATGAATCTAAGAAATTGATTAAATATTGAAATGAAATTTATCTTTCACATATTTTTGATAAGAAGTAAACTATTAAAATTGGTGATATTCGTGTAGTAAATGAATATCTGGATATATTTCCTGATAAATTATTTGGAATTATACCTAATCAGGGTATTGAATTTACTATTTACTTTGTTCCTGATGTTAATCTAATATCAAAAACTCTTAATCAAATGGATTAAGTAAAACTTTTTAAATTGTAAAAACAATTACATGATTTCCTTGATAAATAATCCACTTATCCTAGTTCTTCACATTTGGGTATTCCTATTTTTATTGTTAAAAATAAATATGGTTACAAGAGGCTCTACATTGATTATAGATAATTGAATAACATCACTGTTAAGAATAAGTATTAATTTCCTCATATCTATGACTTGTTTTATTAGATCTATGGAGATCAATATTTTTTGAAGGTTGATTTTAGCTATGGGTACCATTTACTGAAGATGAAAGAGGGTGAAATTACAAATATGTTTTTTTGTACTAGGTATGGTAATTATGAGTTTTTGGTTATTCCCTTTGGGTTGAAAAATGATCCAAGTATATTTATGGACCTTATAAATAGATTTTTCCATGAGTTCTTGGATAAATTTGTGGTTTCATTTAATGATGACATTATGATATAATAAAAAAGTTATGATGATCCAGAGAAACATTCAAGGGTTGTTCTAAAAACCTTTAAATAAAATAATTTATATGGAAAATTTAGTAAATGTGAGTTTTGTTTATGAAAATTTTCATTCCTTAGAAATTTAAGAAGCCATGTGGTTTTTTTATGTTCAATTTATTGTTAATAAGTTGAGAAGATAAAAATTTAATGAGTTTTAATTGTGATTATCCTTGAACTGGTCTTAAATATCAAAGACTTGTGTCAATGATAACGCATTTTTTACAACAAGGTGAATAAGTCCATGGAATAATTTATTATTTTATGAGGAAACCGGTGGCAAGAAGTCCATGAAAAAATATAAATGTTTTTTCATGATGAGTTGAAGATGAAAAATAAATGAATTAATTAATTCTATAAAATATAAATATTATTTATTTAGGAGTTATTTTAAGTCCATGTAAAATATATATTTTATTTTTCATAGAGAATTTTGATAGCCTTGTCTTGGAATTTTATGAGTATTAGACTAAATTTGTTTATATAGAGACTACTAAAAAATTGGATAGCCATCCAAGCAAAGGAACCAGCTCGATCAACTTCATTGTGGGAGGAGGCCTCAACCACACAAGAGATCCATCTCACTTAGCTAGCATAGCAGTAAGAGGTGTGAGCACCTACATGAGAAGGCAATTAGGTGTGCACATGGAGGCTCATAGATGCACATGGGTGGGTTTATGGAGGTTCTAGAACCATCATGTGGTGTGGAACAACATCATGAGGTGGTGATTTTGGTGTGGTTTTGGGAGTAGACCCTAAGATACTTGCATCAAGCGGCTCATGGAATGGATTATATTATAAGTCATGGAATATATAAGCATAACACTGATGTGGGATGTCCGAAGCACATGGGTATTATTCCTTTGCTAAAAAATATGGATAAAAGCATAGTCATCCAATCAAGTCAATTAAGTCCATCCAAACAAACCTGTTCATCATCTCTTACCTCAAAACGATGGATCTACATGCATGAGATAATTGTTTATCATCCATCACTAGAGATCAAGATAAGAGGTTGAGAAAAGATCGATTGAACCAAGTACATGCACGAAATCATTGTATTTCATGCATATGATGATATAAAAAATATGTTTAAACAATGAGAAGAAGAATTTGTCACATTAAGAACTTATTCATTAGATGAAGAGTAAATCATGTATTCCTAAATCACTACATGAATCCATCTCATGAAGTGTAATGGATTAGGATTTCATATAGAGACAATATCCAAGATTTCATATGAATGAATGATAATCAAACAAAGGCATTTGGACAATCAATGAGTTCAAGAACTAGTAGAATCACATGAAGCTATTGCGTCATGTGAAAAGGAATGTAAATTTCTATCACATGAAGATTATATCATGGATATCTTCCATTATGTAAATAATTTGGACATTTTTTATTATATTTTCACTAATTGTCGCATGATCAAGTGAATTAAATCACATTAATGGTTTATCCACTCTAATTCATGAAGATACTAAAAGTTTTTGACATTTAAATATATCTTGATATTTTTGGGAAGCCTTGACTCACCTTGAATATTGGAGGATAGGTGGTGATAATCTTTCTATAAATATAGAGTCAAGGGTTGAGGTCTAAATTTTTTGTTCAAAAATTCACAGAGCTATTGTTTATCTTTTAAACAGAGTATATGAATGCATTGATAACATGAAAAGTAGGAGTCCACATGATATATTCATACAAATGAGAAGGAACTCACGTGATCTATTCATGTGAAAGTGAACTGTGGGATTCCAATGTCACATAAAGTAGAATAAATTTCTCTTAACTTGTTCACATAAAGAAGATCCCATGAAGTGATTCTTGTTTATACAAAGGAAGTAAGTTTTTGAGAAGCATTCATGAACCTATAAGGTTTCATGAAGGGGTTATTGGATACCATGTACATGTTTTGGTTTGTACAAGGAAGTCTATACATCATTGTTTTTTCACATGACTTAATATTTTTCATGTGATCGTGCAACTTCGGGAAAGTCATGTGCTTCACATGATATTGTGAGTTTTTTTTTAAAATAAATAACCCATGTGATATACCTTGTATACATGAAGTGTTCTTGTGATATTGAAAACTCTACCTAGTCATGTGAAGGAGACAACAGAAAAACATTTAATGCAATACATGTATGTCATGTACCCTATGTATCACCATTGAAAAACTTCAAGAGTAAATAAGGTAAAGAAAATAAGAATATTGAGGGTTCATGAGACATTGATATATCTGATCCATTATCATTGAATGTATTTGATATTCAAATAATTTAATAAGACTGGTAAGGCACATGAAATAATAAAAATATGAGTGGTTATGTGCAATATTCATATACTATGCATTATTTCATGCATGCATGAATTAAGTTAAGAATTTTAAGAAAAATAATTTGAGAAGTGTAATTCTATTCTGATATAAAATAATACTTGAATTAATTGTGTACATCTCTTGAACACGCCTAATTAATTCTAGGAATTTATAAGATGGAAGTAAGAATTATTGCCTGATAATTTTGATTGATTGAGGAAGACTTAATCATATAGTGAAGATAATAAGAACTTGAGGAAGACCAGCAGACCTGAATACCAACAATAGAGGCTCTTAAAGAGTACATAAGTAGGTTGGTTGATCCAGCAAGCTTGTGAAGGAGGATCAGCATCCATTGGTGCAGAATCAACCAAGAGCAGAAGATATTTCTATCAATGGTTTAAAACTAAGAAGAAGAAGGACCTTGTGTCTAAGGGGTATAACCAATTAATGAAGATGCTCAAGGCCAGGGGTATAACGAGTTGAGGAGAAGAATATGGTTGTTTGATCTAACCAATGGAGGTAGAAGGTGGATTAGGATTGGGGGGTATAACTGGTTTGTAATTAGGGGCATAACCAGTTACAATTTGTAATCACCTTCTGATATAATAGGGAATTCTTATTAGGGATTATAACCAACATAGAAAGGAGTAGGTATTTTTAAAAAACCTTGTAAAAATATTGTGTGTTGTGTTTCATTTACTTTTTGTATTGCATGCAGGATCCAATAATAGTGACAAGCGATGGACTTTTGAATTAAAAGGGGTAAAATAAAAATGAAAAAAAATCATTAAAAAAGTCACACCTAATTCACCCCCTCCTCCCCAGTGTGACTACATGGTCCATTGGTCACTTTAATTAGGACCATATCATAGTTTACACCTCTGATTGGATTTACTTTACTTACCTAGTTTCTTATATCAGAAGTATATAAAGTAGAAATTTGAGTTTTAATAAGATCCAGAATAACTTCATATAGAAAATCCTACCTATACTCATAATGTTATAAATATTTAATTTTTAGTCAATACTCAGAAAAATAGGAAGAAAGGAGTGGAAAAAGGATGAATAAGAACTCAAAGATAAATAAATATCAACTTTTTATTAAGGGTACTCAGAGTGGTAATTTTTTAGTAAATTCAGTTGATTGTAATTCAGATAATTCAAGTTCATGTTGTAATGAAAATATATTCAATTATAAAATTATATATAATTTAAATAAATTCCCTAAATAAGTGGTCACATTTATATTTAGATTTTTTAAGGAACTTATGGATGAAAATTTAAAGCTGGAATAAGAAGCTAATGCTATAAAAAAGGCACTGGCTAAAAAGGTTAGCATATAAAAAAATCACAAAACTTTTCAGAGCCAAGGATAAAACAATATCTATTTTCAATGAAATATATTCTAAAGCTATTGAATAATTTAAAATTAATTTTTTTGAGAAATGTGTATTTGAAATGGTTTTTATAGAATTTATTCATACACTAGGAAAATCTCTATAATACATCAATGAATGTTAAATATGATTAGCTTAATATTAAAGAAAAAATAACCAAGGAGCTTAAAATTTTGATACTAAAGTAAAATTAGGTGCATGAATATGAGATTTAGAATATGTATATTCAATGGTAAGAAAGCATGAAATCGGTTAAATATGGTAAGATTCCTCTCAACATAAAATTTCTTGAATTATAAGTAAAATTGAGAAATATGGAAGAGATACAACCTGATACTTCCCAGGATGATGAGAAAAACATGTTTCCGTGAATGAATATAATAATAGTATTATTTCTAAAAAGACTCAACCTTATGGAAATAAGATATTGATATTATATAAATATAAATCTACTGCATGATCATTGAATAAGGTAACCCTTTTCCTGATAAATCTCTATGTACAAATGTTATTTTCATGACTAATGTAGATTCAAATGTAAAATATGGAAAATAATGGGTAAGTAAAGATAATATGTAACCCACTATATATTCAAATATATATTTGAGTAAGTGTAAGAATTCTTATTCCCTAAAGTTTCCCCTAGGGTCCAGCTCGATTGGTAGTGGCTCTGTGGGGTCTCAGTGAGGTCTCGGGTTTAAGTCTCGCCAATTTCTTCCTTCTTGGTTTAGTTTAGTATTTTTATTTTATTTATCCCCCTCCCTTGAACTATTGTATTCTTATTCCCTAAATAAGGCACAAAATAGGAAATGTGTTTTCTAAAAATAGCAAGCTCTCAAAGACAGTCGGAATGTGTCACAAAAAAAATCAAATTTTTTTCTACTATTGGTTCTATTTGATTTTTGGACATTAGTAAATAAATTTTTGGAACAATATGTTATTGTATAAAAATTGAATAATTTCTACATTTAGGGGGAGAATATATGAAGAAAATAGGAAAATTTCACAATAAAAATAGAATTCATAGAAAAGGAATCAGTTTTATCATGAACATATATGAATATTTTGAAGATTTATGTGAGTATTGAAATATAAGTGATAATTTTTATGATGAGTGTTGTTATGTACCAATCATAAATAAATCATATATTTATATGAATATAAGACCATAAAAAAAGTGAAGCAGGTAAGAAAAGAAAATGACAGGCCATCCATGGGATATAAACAAAAGAATAATATTATTAAATAAACAACTCCCAAGAATTTTGTGAATAATGATGTGAAGAGTGTCACACAAAAGAAAAGATGATTATATTTTGGTAGGAAAGGTCACATCATAGACCATGGTGAATTGTACATGAACATCCATACTAAAAGAAGCAAGTTGTAATTGAATAAAGAATCGATCAAGAAAAAAAATAGGATTGATTTGGTGAAAGACATGTCTATTAAAGAATCTAAAAAAATATTAGAAACGGTAACTTGATGAATGGTAAATATGTGTGTAAAATTTTTAATATGTTTGATCATTACGTTAAAAAATGTTTTACATGGATGTTTGGACAAGAATATTTCTTGAAGAAGAAAGGGAAATCACTTATGGCTCCATGTGCTAAAAATATTATTTTGAAAAAGGAGTCTATACATAAAATGAAGACTGAGCATATTCCCAAACAATTATTGATCATGTGGATAGAATAATTGTAAGAGGCTAAGAAGTTGGAGAAATTATAGAAAAACTAAAATTTCTTTTCTAGAAAATGTGAAGAAGTCTTTTTCATATAAGAAGATAGTTGGGTTGATAAGTAACTCTCTGTTGGAACCAGAGATGTTATGTGCTAGAAATAGAGTATGGTTTGTTTTTGTTGTCAATACTCAATGTAAGTTCAGGTAGTTTACAAGGGAATAGATCTTATAGTTCAAGAAGACAATAGTATTTAAGGTGGTGTCTTTTCCCATTGTTTTCCAAAAAATTTGTTCCAAAAATTAGATAATGGAGAAAAGTGTTTTTAGAATAGGGAGTTGTATGATAGATTGAAGTAGGTTTGGAAAAGTGTGTGTAAGTATTCTTTTAGGATCATTACATCAAAATATGGAAAAGGAAAATGTGTGTGAAATATTTAAATGTGCGTAAAATATGAGGTTGCACGGAAGAATTTTACGCACCCAATGTGATGTCAAAAGGGATTTTTCGCGCAGGGAAAAAATTTTACATGCACTAACAAATATGTGTCAGAAACTTGTACACAGGGTCATAGAGACCTATAAATAGGCAACTACCCCCATGGAAGACTTGGAAAATTTTCAACAAAGATCAGGTTTCTATGTTGTGTGAAATTCTTGTGTGCGGAAGAGAAGTAGAGAGATAATCTTGCACGCAAAGTTTTCCTTTAGTATAAAAAGACCAAGTGAACCTTGTGGTGTTGTTTTGAAAAAGATAAGGGGTGCGTCAAAAATAAGGGTTGCGCGAAAGCTATATTTCAAGACAAATCTAAATCTTGTGAGCAAGGGTAGGTGTTGCGCGTAAGTGTCAGTTTGTACTTCTATTAAGCTTTGAACATCTGGTTTGTTTGATCAATGCTTCCAAGTGCATAAATTCAGGACTTAAATTCAAGAAGAGTATCATGTTGGATAGAGACAAAGACTTCAATGAAAATCTATTGAATATACATTTAATTAAATAAATTGAGTAAGAATTCACCCAAGGCAGTGAGCTAGGGGAGTTGACGGTAGTGTTCCTAGGGACGCGGTGAGTTGTCCTTAAAACCTTATAAAGTCAGTGTGCCTGGAATAGAGTGATTATGGCTAAAATTTTATATTCCACATCTAGTGAAGAATATTATATTTAGGTATGATCAACACACTATCGGGGTATTCTCTTTAGACTAGCCTTTAGTGGAGAACCAAGTAAAATTGTTGTACTTTTTTCTACATGTGAATGTTCGATTGCTGATCAAATCCATCATATAGGTTTAATTAGTTCCTACAAATGTGGAAACAAGATCTGTCACTTTAAAAGAAAAAAGTTGACACCATAATTCACCCTTCCCCTCTCAGGGTGCTCCTAGGTCCTACACTCTCAGACTTATTTCTCTAACTAAGAAGCATTGAAGAACCACTTTAATATCATATATACGTTTTATTTGTTTTTCATGCATGAAATTGAAGTTGAAGCATGTATTAAAGGGTATACCTAAATTTGATAAAATATGTGAACATATTACAACTATAAATTTATCCATTATGGAATACTATTGGAATTATGTTGTCTCTTTGAAAAAATTGGAGTTTATTCTTGAAGAAATTCAATCATGATGAATAAGTATAAATTTTATCTCTTTAGGGAGATCACAGAAGAACAACCACTAGATATCTCTATCTCAGTTGATATCTTTTGAATATCTAAAGTTCTGGTGAGGGATGCATATGATAATTTTATATGTTAAAAGTTTGGACTTTGAATCTTTTCATCATTGAGTTATGTTGGTTACATTCACTTATTTTCATACTGAAAAATAAATTCTAAAAGGTAGATACTTATTACATGATGATAAAATGGAAAATAAATTTGAAAAGGGAGAATTACATTCTTAATCGTGAATGTTTTTAATCTTTTTGTTGTGATGAATTGAGGAGATTAGTTGAAAATATATTTAACAACCCCTGAAATAAGGTTTACATGTTAGTATCACATACTGAAAATTTATTGACAGCATTGATGTTAAATTTTATCACTCTTGTTTTCTACACTGAGCATGGATCGCATAGACTTGTATTTAATTAATTTAATCTATTTTGTATATCAATGGTGATTCCATAAATCTATGGAATTAATCAAACTATAAGTTCTATAAGTGAAAAATATGTTCTTAAATTTTTAATGTCGGCGGTGAGAATTAATTCCCATACTTATATCTTTGATTTTATTTCCAATAAGGGGGGAGATAACGTTGACTTTATAAATTACATGGGTATTGACAATAAATTAAAAGGGGGGGATTGAATAATCCAATTTGTTTATTGAAGTTGAATTTTTTGTCAGTAAGTTAAGAGGATGAACAGTCAGTGAGTTTCAATTATGACAATACTTGAAACAATATTAAAGATTAAATACTTGTTTTAATGATTATACATTGTTTACAACAAGTTTAATAAGGCCAGTCAATAATCTATTATTTCATGAGAAAATTGGTGGCAAGAAGTCCATGAAAAAATATTGATGTTTTTATATGATGAATTGAATATGGATAAGAATAGGAGTTAAACAATGCCATGAAGTATAAATATTATTACATGAGGAGTTATTTGAAGGATATGAAAAATATATATTTTATTTTTCAAGAATAATTTTGAGATCCTTGGCTTGCCATTGTATGAGAATTTTACTAAGTGTTTTTATGGGGAGTCTACTAAAAAGATTGGTTTTACAACCAAGTAAAGGAACTAGATTGATCAAACACATTGTGGGAGGATTCCTCAACCATATGGGAGATCCATATCATTGAGTTAGCATATAGGAGATAGGTGTGAGTGTCTACATGGGTATTTAGGTAGGTGTGCACACAGAGGCACTCAAGCATTCATGAGTGTGTGCATAGAGGTGTCAGATCCACTATATAGGGTGTCACGATGGTGTGAGGTGGTATTTTTGGTGTGATATTGGGAGTGTACCCCTAGATAATCACATAGATTAGATCATGGAATATATTTTCATATAAAGTGTGGTCCAGATAAGTGAAATACCAATACAGGATGAACAAATCATGTAGGTATTTTACCTCCACTAAAAAACATATGGATAAAAGTACAGTCATCCAAAGAAGTCAATTGAGGTCATTCGAATAAAATTGATCATTGTCTCATACCTCCCAATGATGGATCTGCATTTTTGAGATAATAATGTATCAAGAATCACCTGATATCAATCTAAGAAATTGATACAAGTTTGATCAACCCAATTATATGCATGAAATCATTATCTTGCATGCATGTGACAATACATAAAATACTTTCAAATAATGAGAAGAAGAAGAATCTATTGTGTGAATAACCAATCCATCACATGATGAGGTGATCATATATTCTCAAATCATTGCATAAATATATCACATGAAGTAAAACTAATTACATAATCATATAGTGACAATCTCTGAGTTGTCACATGAATGAACGATAATCAAATGAAGGAATGCAAGCAATCACTGAGTTTAAGAACTGGCAGAATCAAATGAAGTTATTGTGTCATATAAAGAGGAAGATAACTTTCTATCGCATGAAGATTCATTCATATATATCTTACATCATGTAAAGACTTTGGCCATTGTTGATCTTATATTCACTGAGTGTCGTATAATCAAGAAAATTTGATCATGTGGATCGTGTATCCACACCATTACATGAAGATGCCGAGAGTTTTAGCATTTAATGATATCTCAATATCTTTTGTAATCCTTGACAAAACTTGAATATCTGAGGATAGGTAGTGATAATATTCCTATAAATATAGGGGTAAGGGTTGAGGGATAAGGTTTTCGTTCGGAACTTCATAGAGAGATCTCATTTCTCCTGGAAATGGAGCATGTTTGTGCTTTTATCATGTAAATAATATAAGGATTATGTGTGATATAATCACATGAAAGAGAATATTCTCACATGATTTATTCATGTGAAAGAGAACCATGAGATACTAATGTCACATGAAGAAAAAGAAAGTTCATGTGACTTATTCACATAAAGGATAACTCGCGAAGCACTTCTTGCTTGGATGAAGGTCGTAAGGATTTGAATAGAATTTGTGAACTAACAAGGTTACAAGAAGGAATGAGTACTGTACACTGCATACCTATTTTGGTTTGCATGAGGAAGACTATACAACATTGTTGTTTATCATAACCTAATGTTGATCACGTGATCATGTAACATTGTACAAGTTATGCTCTTCACATGAGACAGTGATGTTTTTTCAAGAGTACATAACCTGTATGATATACCTTGTATATATAAAGTGTTCTTGAGATCCCGTAAACCCTACCTAGTTATGTTAAAAAGAGAAGATACAAACATTTCATGTGGTACATGCATGCCATACACCCTATGTATCACAATTAAAAAACTTCAAGAGTTTTGAAGGAAAAGTGAATAAGAATATTGAGGATTCTTGAGACATTGAGATATCTAATACATTATCATTTAATGGATTCGATATTTAAATAATTGAATAATATTGAGGAGTCTCATAAAATAATAATAATATCAATGGTTATGTGAAATATTCATGCACCATACATTGTTGCATTCATTCATGAATTAAGTTGATAATTAAAATACAAATCATTTGAGAAGTGAAATTTCATTCTTTCATAAAATAATACTTGATGAAATTGTGTACATATATTGAACATATCTAATTGAGGTCAAGACTTCATTAGACATAAGGAATATTTCTTGCCCAGGCATTTTGATTGAATCAAGAAGACCTAATCATCTACTGAATATTATAAGAACATGATAAAGACCATCATACCTAACTACCAATTATAGAGGCTCTTGAAGAGTATACAAGAAGGATAGTTTATCCAACAATCTTATAGAGGAGGATTAGCATACATTGGTGTAGAATCTACCAGGATTAGAATATCTTTCTATCAAAGGATCAAAACCAAGAAGTAAGATCTTGTGACCATAGGTATAACCAGTTACTGAAGTGGCTTGAGTTTGGGGGTATATCCAATAAAGGAGAAGAAGATGGTTAGGGGGTATAACCAACCATGGCATAATATGGATTGGAACTAGGGGTACAACCAATTTTTAATTGGGGGGAATAACCAGTTACACTTTTTAATCACCTTCTAATATATTATAGAATCCATGTTAGGGGGACTAACCAACAATGTAAGGAGTGGTTATTAGTACCAAACCTTGTAAAAATATTGTGTGTTTTGTTTAATTTACTTTCTGTGTTTCATGTAAGATCCACTCATCCTAAAAGTTGATAGAGTTTTGAATTAAAATGGGGTAAAATAAAAAATAAAAATTTAGTAAAACAAGTAACACCTAATTCATCCCCCTTCCCTTTAGTGTGACTACATGATTCATTGTATATTGTAAATAAAGATGGAATAATTATTGATCTAGAAAAAACTAAAGTGGTTGAAGAGTTTCCAAGACATACTAATGTTACAAATATTCATAGTTTTCTTGTATTAGTGGGTTATTACAAAAATTTTATTGTAAACTTTGCTCAGTTATCTATCCCACAAACTAAGTTAACTCAAAAAGGAGTTAAATTCATCTTGAAGAAAAAATGGGATGAATGTTTGAGGGAACTGAAAATAAGATTACTGAATGATCTAGTTTTTTCCATACCATATAGATTTGGGGAATTTGTTATCTATAGTGATTTTTCTTTGAATATACTTGTTTGTGCTCTAATACAAAATGAACAGGTAATTTTTAATGACTCACTTAAATTGAAACCTCATGATCTAAATTATCATACACATGATTTTAAACTAGCTACTATGGTTTTTTCTTTAAAAATATGGAGACATCATTTATATGAAGTAAAGTTTAAAAAATATAATGATCATAAAATTTTAAAGTATATATTCAGTTATAAATAGTTGAACATGAGGTAGAGAGGATGGATTGAACTGATTATAGATTATCACCACATAATTCATTACCATCTAGGAAAATCTAGCTGATGATTTATATCAGAAATATAATGCATTATTAATTATACTATAAATGGAATATAAACCTTTGGTAAATGATTTTATGACTATTAGTTTAGAATGTGTGAATGCAGGAACTTCCTCTATCTTGTTTTAGGTGTCAGTTTGTTCATAATTATCAGATAGAATTAATAAAGCTTGGAAGGAGGATTATGTTTTAAAGGAAAGGGTATAATTGGTCAGGAAAGGTAAGTTTCATTAATTTAACTTTGACAAGGAATGTGTTTTGAGATTCAGAAAAAGATTATATGTGTCTTGTGATTCCTAATTGAAGAAATAATTTTTGAGTGAATCTCATATCTCCCTATTTTTTTTTTATCTCAATAGTACTAAGATATATAGATACCTTTAGGAACATTTCTATTGGGGTGGAATGAAAAGTGACAATTCTAATATTACCATGAAATTTTTTAATTGTCAATATGTTAAACCATAATGAAAATTACTGAAGGAGATGTTTAATCATTTTCTAATGTTTTAATAGAAATGAGGGAATATATCCATGAATTTTTTGGTTGGTTTACCAAATACATCTCAAGGTAATAATGTGATATGGGTGATTTTTTATCGTTTGACTAAATCTAGGAATTTTATTCCTATTAAAGATAATATGTATTTAGATCATCTTTCAAGACATTATGTTAAATAGATAATAATATTGTATGAATTGCCTCTTTATATTATATCTAATCATGATCACATATTTACCTTTAATTTTTGGAAAATCCTTTAGAAGTCATTAAGTATTGAATTAAGTTTCAATATAGTTTTCCATCCTCAATATGATAGGCAGAGAGAGAGAATGATTAAGAAATTGGATGACATGCTTCAAGATTATTTTATAGATTAATTAGGATGTTGGGATTAACATATTTCATTAGTTGAATTTTCTTATAATAATATTTTTCATTCTAGTATACAGATGTAACTTTTGAGGCATTATATGGAAAGCGGTGTCAAACTCCATCTTATTGGGATGAAGTTAGTGAAAGAAGGTTTTGGGAGAAAAATTGGTATAAGAGATAGTTGAGACAGTGAATATTATTTAGTAACATATGAGAATATCTCAAAATAGGTATAATAGTTATATAGATAACCAGATGAAAGAGCTTTCATTCGAGGTAAGCGATCATATTTTTCTTAAAGTATCTCTATGGAAATGTGTTATGTGTTTTGATATAATGGGAAAGTTAAGTTAGTTTTTCATTGAACCATATGAAAACCTATATAAGGTTAAATTAGTTATCTAATGATTTTTCTTACCTATGAATTTATCCCAGGTACATGACGTGTTTCATGTTTATTAAGAAAATATGTGTCGGATGCATCTCATATTTTAAGTCATGAAGTTGTACAGTTGGAAGAGAAAATTTTGTATGAGGCGAATCCTATTAAGATTCTTGGACATAGAGAGTATGTTTTGTAGAATAGGATGATTCACCATGTTAAGGTTTTATGAAAAAACCATATGATTGAAGATGCAACATGGGAATCGAAAAATGCTATAAAGAAAAAATATCCCCACCTGTTTAAGTAATGAATAAAATTGTAAAGGAAAATTTTCTAAAAGGGAAGAAGAATGTAACAATATATGTAATGTTGATAATAAATAAATTTCATGCCTTATTAATATTCATTAATTGGATTTTATAGAGTTATATTCATTAGAATAATAGCAAGTAATTTTTTAATCAAAAATGAAAATAGTTTAATTCTTTCTAAATTCGATTACATTTATTATATGGTTTTATTAAAAAGCATAATTTCAAAATTTTAGAATTTTAATTTTAGAAAAAAAATATATCAATTTTGATATCATCTAGTTAAAATTATCTTATAATTAATTTTTGGGAATTTTCTGAAAAAGTTTATTTTTGGGCGAATAGTAGAAAATACCGATTTTTAAGAAAATTATCTTCTCTTTTATGTAATTATAAGGTCACATTATATTTTTAAATGGTTTTAAAATTTCATTAGGCCCTTTTTATTAATCATAATCCAATAAATTTCATTATAATCAACATTACACTTGATTTTGGTATAAAAACATTTTTATACATAAAAATGTATTTTCTGGAAAAATCGTTTTTCTTCACATTTTGAGGGTTTATTTTAAAATTAATTTCTTCCACTTATGGAAATTGAATTTGATAAAATTTAATACATATTTTTAATTATAATTTCTAATTTTATTAATGAGTTTACTTTTATTTTTTATCATTATAAATAGTAACATTGGTAAAAAATGGTTACCACGGTAAGAGTTAAAATGGGTTAAAACAAAAATGATAAGGTTTAAAATAACTAAAAAACTTATATAAATCCTATTTTATGATCATATTTCAACCCTATATTATCTATTATTTGAAAATGGTCCTTTTTTATCCATTTTTCTTGATAAATACATTAATATATTTTAATCATTTGAAAAATTCCAAGTGTGGAATCTCCCTCATTTATAAAAGGAAACCCCTTATCCTCTCTTATACACACTAAAATATCCTATTATATCTAAAAAAAACCTAAAATAATACCTTCCTAACAACCATTCCTACATCCTATAGGTATTGTTTTTAACAGAATATTAACCAAATAAGGCTTTAGGTATAAACCTAATAAGGTTGTCTGAGGAAGATGTATAATTCTTAAGTGGGTGTTTTCTTTTTATTTATTACCACCTTCAAACCTCTCTAAAACATTTTCATATAAAAAATAGGTATATAATATATAATTTAATGTTTTTTTGTTTATTTTTTAACCTTTTTTCATCAACTTGACCATTTAACAAAAAAAACATTACTCGTGCATGATTGGTTTTTCTTAACTTTACATGTGTTCCTAAGACATGTTGAAGCCCCTTTAAAAAACTGAACATGAACCTTGGATTTTGGTCGGATATAATAGAAATATAAACAACATGAATATTAACCACCTCCCATACATATATATTCTACAATTTTTTCATAGTGACTCCATTGTGCTTCATTTCCTATAAGGATGGTGTTGCAATCTATCATCATAAAAAAACTGATGAAATTTCACATTTAATTGCACCTCTTTGAGAACAAAAAAAACTTCTTATTTCATAAATCCAAATTTCAAATGATTTGGAAGAAATAAAATAATAATATAAATTAACTAAAAATATTAAAGGTTGATTTATGATTCATAGCAATTCTGTTCATCGCATATGATATATCGTTAAAATCTTTTTTCAATAACATTTTATTTGATACATGGGTCACTTAATGAATTAAAAAACATGAAAAGTTACAACTAATAATTCAATTTGAGTTGAAAGGGTTTGAATAGATTTTTGAGAAATAAAACTTTTCTTTCAAAAATTTAATACTTGTATAATAATCATGCCCTACTTGAATTAAGATTTTTAGTAATCGCCAAAAGTGGTCGCTAAAGATTTTAACAACCATAGTTTGGTCACTGCTAAATGTTTTCTTTCAAAACATTCAATTTTTGGGTTTTGGATGAATTGGGTAACATGAGGGGTGGGGTTATGAAAACTTTACCGATTAATGGTCATGGGGGATGTGTGGCAGCTAAAGAGTGGTAGGGTATGCCAAGGGTGGTTGAGGGACAATGAGGGGACATCAGGGGGAACCGGAGGGCCATCGAAAGTGTGTCGGTGGATAAGGGTAGTTGAGGGGCGTAAGAGTGGCATCATGGGGTAGTAATGTTGGGTTACAAGAGGGAGGAAGAAAATACTTGAAATTTTTCTCAATTATATAAGGTTTATTACATCCTCCACCATGAAACACAATATAAGGAAAAAAATAGTAAACATACAGGCCTGGGGACTTGACCCTGTGACCTTCCCCTAACCCCCCCCCCCCCCCAAATACCTTACCACCCCAATACCAATGGTGGGGGAAATTTTTATCAAGTATCAATGACCATCAAATGACGATTGCCCACTTTTTTTCATAGAATCCCATAGTTATTATAGTGATGACCAGTCTTGTCTATAAAAACAAACCTTGGTTGAATTTTCCTTTACCATTTTTGCAATTAAAAATGCATAAATAAGGTAAATTTATTACACTTATCATTTTATATTAATGTTTTATTAGTATTATTTGGGTTTTCTAAAACCCTCTAATTTAAACTTTCATTAAAATATCCTCATGCCAAAAAAACATTTGAGACTTCAAAAATAAGTATTTGGATGATATGGGTCGGCCCATGAAAGTATAGCATAAAGCATGGGAATGAGATTGGGTCAAGAAATGTAGGTCGACCATCTAATCCAAGATCTGAATCCAGTTTTTCCCTGATGCCAGCGCTCCGGTAATGGAGGCTCTCCTTATTGACATGCAAAGAAAGGGAGAGAAGCCATTTCACCATCGTCGATCCACTCGAACCGATACATCAAAGAGTCAAGGAGTGTTTGAGAGGGGGTGATCGAAGTAAAGGGGTGAGGGAAGGGAGGATGTGAGGATAAAACTTTGTAGTCATGTAAAGTGAATAAAGAGCACAAAAGACATCCAAGACAACAATAAGGTTAGTCTTTGAGATGAAGTCCTCACCTCCATAAAGGCTTATGGTAAATTCATCCCTATCCACCTAATTTCCCAACATTGGATTTAAATTTCATCTCAGTTGTGCATATTTTCCCTTAAAATGATGTAGATATGGCTCTTATTTATGAAACCCTAGCCTCCTATGCGGTTATACTGATGAACCAAGCTGTTTTATATTCTACACATTCAATGATCGAGGATAAAGTTAATCAGCCTGAAGAAAAGTGAGTCTATTTCTCCTACACTGGTGATGCATCAAAAATGGAGGATTTGTGGCAACTGAAGAGTGGTATAGTATGCCAAGGGAGGTTGAGGGATAATGAGGGGACGTTGGGGGCACCGAAGTTCTATCATAAGTGTATCTGGGGTGGATGAGGGTAGTAGAGGTAAATCTGACCAATCCCAATATTCAATACCTTGATTTCTTGGTATTGATATTTAGTTAATGATTTGATTAGAGTTTAGTCGTCAGCTTATTTCATCATTTTTTTGTGTTTCATGTTTGTTTGAATTGAAACCAGGTTCTCAAATATTCCAAGTGGTTGGTTATTCACAATTCATTATCATTTATATTAAAATTTTGATTGCTTAATGAGCCAATAGATGGATTTATTACTCCTTCATTGATTTCACTTACAATAGTTGGATATGAGTACAATATTTGATGTAATGGATTGAATTTTGTATGGGTGGTTTATAACTATAAATGATGAAAAAATTTCTATTAAATTTAATAGTAAATATATATTTTATAATTTGTGGTTTCAACATCAGTATAATGGATATTTGGTGGTCTCCTATCAGTCACCACCATTTTCCACTCTACCTCTCCCTCCATATCTCCAAAGTTGACATCCCAAGCCCAGTCACTCCTCTTGACTTACCTGTGCTCTCTCCCAGTCACTCCTCTCGACTTCCCCATGCTCTTGCTTCATTTTCTTCACTATATAAAATTGATTCTCCACTCTATAAATATTGTATATGACAATGTTCTATACCTACTAGTAGAAACCACCACCCCCTATCCTTCAAATATATGTTTTCTAATTCCCATATGAGGTAAATATGACCACTCCCAATATTCAATACTTTGATTTCTTGGTGTTAGATATTTATCATATCATGTCATATTTATTATATTTACATTATAGCTACATTCTAAATGTAAATATATTTTAAAAATGATTATATTTATAATTAGATAAATATATTTATAACTATATAAACATAATTATATTTTTGTTTGAGTATTTATTGATGGGTGTGTGCATCTTTTTTTTATCCTATTCCTAACCAGTTCTAATATCTATAATATTATAAATATAGTTATATTATTAATGAATTTCGCATACTTAAGCATCCAAACCCATTATATATTTTTCACCATATTCTATTGGGTGTATTAGAAAAATTATTTTTAAAATTCAAAAAAATTAAGTTGCTCCATTCCACCATTCAATAAATAACATATTAAAATAAAATCCCAATCTGGTATCCCAAAAAATATTAGTTGTCCACACATTTCATGGTGATAAAGGTTTGGGCACCATCACCTTATTATTCTATTGTCGGTCACCTCTACAGTCCACTCTACCTCTACCTCCCCATCTCCCAAGTCAATATCCTGAGCCTGGTCACTCCTCTCATCTTACCCATGCTCTTTCTTGATCCCTACATTTGGCTTCCCCACACTATCGCCTCGTTTTTTTCCACTACAGTAGACCAATTCTCCACTCCTCCATCATCAGACCCGATACCATTCGGTACCTATAAGTGGCAACCATCGGCACCCCTGTCCTCCAAATATATGTTTTAGACCTCCCATACGAGGTAAATATGACCACTACCAACATTCATTATCTTGATTTATTTGTGTTTATATTTATCATATCATATCATATTTATTATATTTATATTATATCTACATTATAAATGTAAATATATTATAAAAATAATTATATTTATAATTATATAAATATATTTATGTTTTTGTTTAAGTATTCATTGATGGGTGTGTGTGTATTTTTGGTCATTTTCTTGACCAATTATAATACCTTATAATATTATAAATATATTTATATTATTAATAGATTCTGCGAACCCAAGCATCAAAATTTGTTTTATATTTTTTCCCATATTTTGTTGGTTGTATTAGCGTTTTTTAATAAAATTCAACAAAATTCAGTAGCCATGTTCCACCATTCAGAAAAAAACCATATTAATAATTTGTCTCAATCTAGTATCCCAAAAAATCCTGGTCGTCCACACATTTCATAGTGACCAGGGTTTGGGAACCATCATCCCATTCTTCTCTTTTCAGTCATCTCCACCCTCCACTCTACCCCTCCCACCCCATATCCCATGTCAATATCTTAATCCCAGTCACTCCTCTCGACTTACCCACACTCTCACCTAGCCACTTCTCTCAGTTTACCCACACTCTCACCTCATTTTTTCCACTACGGCAGACCAATTATCCACTCCCCCAATATTAGATTTATCGTTGTTCTAAACCTACCATTGGAAACCATTGGCACCACTTTCCTCTAAATATACATTTTTTAGCTCTCTATAAGGTAAATACCACTCACAACATTCAATACCCTAATTTCTTAGTGTTGATATTTTTTTAATGCTTTAATTGGAGTTTATTCATCAGTTTATTTCATCTTTTTGTGTGTTTCATTTTTGTTTACATTGAAACCAATTTCTCGAATCTTCCAAGTGGTTGGTTATTCACAATTCATGATCATTTATCTTAAAATTATGATTAATTAATGTTCTATTTGATAGATTTATTATTCCTTCCTTTATTTAACTTGCAATGGTTAAATAAGAGTACTGCATGTGATGAAAGGGGGTTGAATTGAGTGTGTGGGGGAATTTACTATGAATGATAAAAATTGTTCTATTAAATTTAATAGGCAATATATATTTTTCAATCTTTGGTTGCAAAATCAGTATCATAGATGTTTGGTGGTCTCTATTCAGTCTCCTCTATCCTCCACTCTACCTCTCCCTCCCCATCTCCCAATTCAATATCTCGAGCCTAGCCACTCCTATCAGCTTACATGTTCTCTCACCTAGTTACTCCTCTCAGCTTCCTCGTGCTCTCACCTCATTTTTTCCACTGCGTTAAACTGATTCTCCACTCTTCTTACATTGGACTTATCATTGTAATGACCCAAAATTTTTGAATGATAATTATTTCATGAAAATATATTCTATATTATTAAACAACAAAACTATGGATACAGCTCATCTTTAGGTGCAGAGCTGAGAGCTATGCCCTCAGGTTTATCTTTGTGTATTCGTTTCAACACCAGTGTAGAGGAAATCGAATTAGACTCAGTTGTTTCCATCCTATTTCTTCAAGGTAAATTTGATCCCCCTTGGGACTTATGCTACTTGTCTAGGCAATTCAGAATTAAGATCAATCAAGGTTGTTCGATCAATCATATTTGGTGCGAAGGAAAATTTGTAGCAAATAGTTTGGCTCGTGAAGGGAAAGCGGAGGAGGATATCGTTATCTATGAATGTGTAGGATTGATCCATAAAATCTAATTTCAGATCATCTGTGGTGACGATCTTGGCCTGCATCACTTTATTCCACCTTAATTTTTTGGTTTTGTCCTTTCGGTTTTTGTATGTCTCCTTTATCATTAATAAAAAATTAATGTTTTTGGTAATGAAGTATATTTTAATGTAACCATAAAGTTTTGACTTTATATGACCATTGGTCAATTATGATCATTGGTCAATATGAACATTGGAAACTATACTCATAATGTTGTGATTATCATTTATAAATATAAATGATAATGGTTAATTAATGTAAAATGAAGAGTCGATAGCCTCGACCAGTAGAATTGGGATGTATGAAGCCAATTTTTCAGATCTTGGGAAGGAGGTAGCATTACTGGGCTTTGCTCTAGACCAATCCCAATCCTAGCTTCAACATGTTAATCTTTAATGAAATCTCTTATGGGAGTAGTTCAAGTTAGTGAAGATTACCACTCGGGTGATGTTATCTGAGCTGCCCCAAGAGTCCATCATCATTGCACATCTAACCCTTAGGTCATATGAAATTGTTTTAAGGGGTTATATTTCAAGGTCATAATTACTTAAAATTTAATCCCTTTGTTTAAATAAATTTTTTATTTCATCATTTCCATTTTAAAAATAGTTTTGCTTAAAAATTGAGACGGAATTTAACAAATTGATTTTTTGGGTAAAAATTTTACTTTTTAGAGAGATGTAAATTATTATATTAAACTAAGTTTTTATTAATAATGTTTATTATAATAAAATATTGTTATAAAAACACTTCTTTTAAATTAAAAATGATAAAATAATTTTATTTTTTTCAAGAGTTGAAAATTTTACTATGCAATTTACTATGCATTTTTTGTCCACTGTTATTTTTAATAAATAAGTTTTTTATAGTTAAAAATTAAATTTGTAATATTTAGAGAATTATTATGATAAAATAAATTTCATTTTTTAATTTATAAGTTCTATATTATGTTACATTGAATTTAGGATATTTTTATAAAATATTTTATTTTTCGGTGAATAATAAAAATACAATTTTGAGTTTTCAGTGTGTTTAATGACATCATAATGATGTAATATGTAATTTAAAATTATGATCAACTATTTCGAATTAAAATATTATATGAGGTGTCCCAAGGGGGCAATACCATGGGCAAATACCATGGGCAGGCCCATGGTTTTTCAAATACCACTACTGAGGTGTCCTTAGAAATTAATAAAAAAATATCTCACTTTTAATATAAATATCCACCCATTATCCCATTATATTTAATTACCAATTCACTATCCTAGAATATATGATAGTATTACCTCCCAAGGATTCCTCCCAAGGTGTTCTCAATCCCCCAATGTCACGATCTTTGAGTTTTAGGAGTCACTCTTCAAGGTAAGGTAAATATCAACATCTCTTTTCATTTCAATTTTCTTTTTATGTGGTATGTATTTCAAATTTTCATAAAATTGTCCTCTTTACTTTTTACTATATCCTTTTACTATAATAATATTCATTTATGAGTGGGATACCCTTGTCTCCTCTCTTTTTAATGTTATCTAAAACCATGTTTATAGTCGTTATGCTGTCGTATTTTCGTCTCAAAATTTCTCTCTTTTTATCAAGAATTTTTTTATTTTTTTGTGAATACCCAAACCTATATCTTATACATGTGTATTAACATAGATTTTAAAATGATCTATTTTATTCTTGGATTAAAATACATGAAACCTTCCTTCCTTTTCTGTGGGTTTTAAAATGACCTAAAGATCTTGTTTTTAAACCATTTTTAAAAAACACCATGATTTTGATATGAAACCCATCTCTTTTATTCTCTATGGGATATTTATGAAATTTTTTATGATGATATATTTGGATCACATGAAAATAAATACATATTAAGGGTATGCCCTGATATCACTCCAATGCATTGGGTAAATAATTTAATCTCTAAAATGAAAAGTTTTATGATACCTTGGTGAATAACCTTGGTAATTTTTATAACCCATTAGGGATGGACCTTGGTGATATGCTTATGAATATCTAAATTAAATGTTTTAGACATATTTATAAGTTATGATTCATGTTATTTTATTTATTATATGCCTCTTTATCGTTCTATTATGATATTCCTCAAGTTCTTATTGATATTCCTCAAGATCACAAGTAAATTGTTTCCCTTGTTATCCCTTACTAAGCCTTAATCTCACCCTTTCCTTTAATTTATGTCCCCAGGTTATGAGATAAAATAAATGTACTTAGGATGAAACTTGAATAAGAATTTTACCTGGAATAGAAGAATGTTTTAAGTTTTCATGTATTATGTACCTTTTTTCCAAGACATTAATCCTTAAAAGATCCTCTGTTTGTAAATGCTATGTAAAGTTATGTAATAAAAAAGTGGGATTCCATAGTTGGTATCAAAGCATGGTTTAGTTATTTTTGGAAATTAGGATTTGAAAACTTTAGTAAAAACCTTAGATAAAATTTTAAAAATAGGAAAACATCTTTTTATTTTGGTAAAGTATTAAGTAAGTGGTTTCTAAATAAAAAAATCCATGTCTAGATACAAACAAGTGGAAGTGGCTTTGGCATAAATGTATCTAGGGGTAAAACCTGAAAACACCACTTTGATATAGACTTAAACGGGAACCGGTGCATGACAATGGGCCTTGTTTCACTCTTGGTTTAACACTCATGGGGTATATTTTTGTTTAATCACAAGATTTTTATGAACCATTATGAAGAATTTATATTAAATGTTGTTGTTATTAAAGAATAAGATATTTAAGAATGATGTTTTAAGATATGAAATTACTTTAGAATTATAAGATTAATAAATGAAACATGTTTCTCTCTAAGGTTTTATTCTTTTAGAAAATAGTGGGAAATAGGAGGAACCATGTGAATGGTGAGTGCAACAGACCATGCATTGATGGCCCTCCAATGGAATCTAAAATGGAAACCTTCATGAGAATGATGAATCAACTAACTCAAGTTATGGGAAATAACTTGAATCAAGATGCGAGATAGGTATCACCATGAAGATAAAAACTTTATATTGAGTCCCTTATTCATCAAAAATCACCAATGTTAAGTGGATCTACCTACCCATTGATTGTGAAATAGTGGATAAGCTCTGTAGAAAATATATTTTATGTACTTTGTTGTTAAGAATAAGTAAAAGTCACCTAGGTTGTATACCACTTAGAAGGAGAATTTGATCAGTGGTGGTCACTGATTAAAAACATTAGGCCAAGATGGGATATTGAATATATGGAGTGGGAGGATGTCAGGGTAATATTATTTAATAAGTATTTCCCTCATTCGATGAGAACAAAAATAGAGAATGAATTCCTCAAGATAAAGCAGAAGGATAATAAATCTGTTAGAAGCTATGAGATGAACTTCACAAGACTTTATCGTTACACCTCTAGTTTTTTCATGGATCTTAATGGGAAGTTTGATAGATTCTTCGGTGGAATAAGACCTCATCTACATAAGAATTTATCCAATTGAGACTATGACAGCTATGAGGAAATCGTACAGAGTGCTATGAAGGTCAAAGTGGAGTTCGGTGAGAATAGTGGTCTCACAAATCAAATGAAAAGAAAAGATCGATGGATCCAATATTAGGGATGAGCTTTGATCAGTGAATAGGAGGAAATCAAGTGCAACTTTCCATGTGCAATAAATGTGGGAAGAAGCATTCGGGGAACTGCTTTCTCGAGAGCAGTAAATGCTATAAGTGTGGAAGAGATGACCATATCACTCGAAACTATTATAGTGAGGTGAAGCCTAAAATTCTCAACACTAAAGACAGCGGGAATATGGTGCAGGCCCTACCATAAGTCCAATTATTCAAGTGTGTACAGCTAGGTCACTTTTCCAATCACTATCCAAATATGAGGGTAGTGGAGGGTAATCACCATCATCCTCATCATAGTACAAGGGAGAAAGGTCGTTATTTTACTATCACGACAACTAGATTTAAATCTCTAAACTATGTGGTGGCAGGTACTCTTGTTGTTCTCTCAAAGATAGCAAGTACTTTGTTTGATTTTGGTTTTATGCATTCCTTTATTTCCTCCAAGTTTGCAAAGAATTTAGAATCAACCCCTGAATTTATAAAAGTATAGTTATCAGTCAAGACTCCTGGTGGGATTATTCAAGCATCAATAGTGTTTAGAAACTCTAATATTTTCTTTGGTTATCATAATCTCATCACCAATATAGTAGTCATTCCCATGATGGAATTCGAAATTATACTAGGGATAGACTGGATCTCAAAGTATAATGATAAAATCAACTATAGAAGCAAGGAAATATTATTAGTCTTGAATGTAAAACCTATGGTTGATTTCAAGGGGAAGATATCTCAACCTGATCTTTGTTTATAAGAACCACCCATAGCCTTTTTTATAGAGTTCATCAGCTAAGATGAAGAAGGAAATGAAAGTATATGTATAGAGAATGTCCCCATCATTCAGGAATACATTGATGTACTTCCTAAGGAGTTACCTGGACCTCCCCTAGAAAGAGAGTTAGAGTTATCCATTGAAATCATGCCTGATTCCAAGACGATTTCAAAAACCCCATATAGAATGGAGAATGTGGAACAAAATGAATTAAAGAAGAAACTCCAAGATCTTTTAGAGAAGGGGTTTATCTGGACAAGTGTGTCTCCTTAGAGAGCATCTGATCTATTTGTGAAGAAGAAGGATAGATTGATGTAGTCATGCATTGATTATATATAACTGAATGGGATCACAGTGAATAACAAGTACCCTCTTCCAAGAATTGATGATTTATTTGACTATCTTCATGGGGCTCAATTCTTATCCAAGATTAATCTTTGATCTGGTTATCATCAATTGAGTTTGAATTAATAAGACATTCTAAAGACCACCTTCCAATCAAGATATGAACATTATGAGTTTTTTGTTATTCCCTTCATCTTGACTAATGATCCTGCTATTTTTATGGATATGATGAATAGAATATTTAAGGATTACCTTGATAAATTTGTGGTAGTTTTTATTGATGATATTCTAATATATTCTAAAATTTGGGAGGAGTAAGAAGGTCATCTGAGGGTTATATTTCAAACCATGATGAAGGAGAGGTTATTTGGAAAGTTTAACAAGTTTGAGTTTTGGTTATAAAAAGTTTCTTTCTTGGGGAACATTGCAACCAGTGAAGGAATATCAATTGACCCTGCAAAGACAAAGGTTGTGGAGTAGTGGCCTTATCCTACAATAGTAAATAAGATTCATAGTTTCCTTGGTTTAGTAGGATATTATAGGAGGTTTTTGAACAAATTTTCATGAATTTTTAATCCACTAACCAAGTTAACTCGAAAATGGTTCAAGTTCATCTATAAAAAGGAGTGTGAAGAAAGTTTCCAAGAGATGAAGAAGATATTGGTTACTAGACCTGTATGTGTTAACTATTCTATCTATTGGAGAAGGATTCGTTATTTTTAGTGATTCATCTATGAAAGGGATTGGGTGCATCCTCATGAAAAATGACAAGGTGATTGTGTATGCATCTCAATAGTTGAAACCTCATGATCTAAACTATCCTATGCATAACATAGATCTAGTTATGGTTGTTTTTTCTCTGAAGATATGGAGGCACTATATTTATAGGTAGAAATGTGATATATACATAGACCATCAAAGTTTGAATTAGATTTTCACATAAAAGGAATTGAACATGAGATAGAGGATATGGTTGGATCTTCTTAAAGACTATGATTTTTTGATTCATTATCATCCTAGAAGAGAAAACAAAGTTGTTGATGCATTAAGTAGGAAAAACCCTATTGTTCTGTAAATAATGGGGATTCAAAGAGATCCTTTGATCAAAGACCTAGTAAAATTAGACATGGGAATTATAAGGGAAGGGACATTATTAACCCTATCCCAAATGATTTCTTAACCATCATTACCAGATAAGATCAAGAAATATCAAAGAGATAATACCTTTTTATAGAAGAAGATAGAGGTTGTGAAGAATGGTAAGTTTCTTGAGTTTAATATTGATCAAGAAGGTGTACTGAAGTTTTGTACAAGGTTATGTGTTCCATCTATTTTAGAAATAAATAAGGAATTTATGGATGAAGCTCGTATCTCTACATTATCTATACATCCTAGAATCATGAAAATGTATAGGGACCTTCGTGATCATTATTGGTGAGATAATATGAAAAATGAGATTTCTAACTATACTACAAGGTGTCTGGTGTGTTAATAAGTGAAAGCAGAGATACAACTTCCTAAAGGGGTATTACAACCACTACCCATACCAACATGTAAGTGGGACAATTTCACTATAGACTTTGTTACTGGACTCCAGATAACTTCCAAAGGAAACAATATGATATGGTTTATATAGGACTTTTTCACTAAGACTGTCCATTTTATACCCATTTGGGAAGATTTCTCTCTTGACCAACTTTCCAAGATTTACATGAAGGAAGTGGTGAGGCTGCATGGGGTGCCACTTTCTTTCATATTTTATCATGATTCAAGGTTCGCATCAAAATTATAGAGAAGTATTCAACATACGATGAGTACCAAATTGAATTTTAGTACGGTTTATCATCCCCAAACTGATGTCCAGTCTAAAAGGAATATTCATACACTCTGAGACATTTTAAGAACATGATTAATGGAATTTAAAGTTGGATGGGATCAACATCTCCCATTAGTTGAGTTCTCGTACAACAATAGCTTCCATTAGAGTATTGAAATGGATCCCTATGAAGATCTATATGGGAAGTGATGTATAACTCCTACATGTTGAGATGAAGCTAGTGAGAGAAAGCTTCTTGGGCTTGATCTTGTGCAAGAGATGACAGAAAAGTTTCATGCCATCCAACAACGCATTAAGGCTACTCAGAGTCAGTAAAAGAGCTATGCTGATAACCATCGAAGGGACTTAGAGTTTAATATTGGTGAAAAAGTCTTCCTTTGAAATTTCACCATGGAAGAGAGTCATGTGATTTGGGAAGAAAGGGAAGCTTAGCCCTAGGTACATTGGCCCCTATGAAATCCTTGATCACATAGGAGTAGTGGCCTATCGGCTATCACTTACACCAAATCTATCTCAAGTTCATGATATCTTCCATGTTTCTCTTTTAAGGAAGTACATACCTAACCATTCACATGTACTAAATCATAGGGTGATACAACTAAAATATGACCTCTCTTTTGAGGAGAAATCGGTGGAGATCTTGGAACATAGAGACAAGGTGCTATGAAACAAGACTACCCACCACATTAAAGTGTTGTGGAGTAACCACAAATATGTATATGCAACTTGGGAACCAGAGGAAATAATGAGGTAAAAGTACCCACAACTTTTCTCAACCAAGGGAATGAGATGAAATTTTGGGGATGAAATTTCTTAAGGGGGAGAATGTAACAACCTGAACTTTTTGAATGATAATTGTTTCATGAAAATGTGTGTTATATTAATACATAACAAAACTATATCTCATTAATAATAAAGTAAGTATATTTTAATGTAACCATCAAGTTTCAACCATTATATGACCATTGGTCAATATGAATGTTAGAAACTATAATCATAACATTATGAATGTCATTTATAAATATAAATGATTATGGTTAATTAATGCATAACGAAGAGCCTGTGGCCTCAACCAGTAGAATCAGGTCATACGAATCCCATTTGTCGGAGCTTGGGAAGGAGGTAGTGTCACTGGGATTAACTCTAGACCAAGCCCAAGACGATATTCAACATGTTAATATTGAACAAAATCACATATAGGAGAAGTTCAAGTTAGTGGAGATTAAGAGTCACTCTTCAAGGTAAGGGAGATCTCAACATCTATTTTCCTTTCATTTTCCTTTTTATGTGGTATGTCTTTAAAATTTATATACAATGTTATTTTGTCCTTTTTATTATATCCCTTTATTGTATTAAGAGTCATTTATTATTGGGAGTCCCTTTTCACCTCTCTTTTTAATGTTTTCTAAAACCATGTTTTATAGTCGTTATGCTGCCAAATTTTCATCTCAAAATTTCACTCTTTTTATCAAGAATTTTTTTTATTTTCTTTTGTGAATACCAAAACCTCTATTTTATCTAGGTTTATTCAAATAGATTTTAAAATGATCTATTTTATTCTGGGATTAACATATATGAAACTCACTTTCTTTTTCCATGGGTAAAATGACATAAAGATCTTGTTTTAAAGCATTTTTTTAAAATGTTGTGATTTTGATATGAAACCCATCGCTTTTATTCTCCATGGGTTATTTATGAAATGTTTTATGATGATATAAATAGATCAAATGAAAATAAAGAAATATTAAATGTGTTCCTTTATATTTATTCAATGCATTGGCTAAAGAATTTAATCTCTATAGATGACAAGTTTTATGATACCTTGGTGAATAACCTTGTTAATTTTTATGACGCCTTGAGGATGAACCTTGGTGATATGCTTATGAATGTCTAAATTAAATGTTGTGGACACATTTAAAAGTTATTATTCATGTTATTTTATTTATTATATTCCACTTTATCATGACCTTATGATATTCCTCAAGTTCTTATTGATATTCCTCAAGATCACAAGTAAATTGTTTCCCTTATTATCCCTTACTGGGTCTTAAGCTCACCCTTTCCTTTGATGTATGTCCCTAGGTTATGAGATTCAATAAATATACTTAGGATGAACCTTGAAGGATCCTTTCACCTGGAATAGAAGAATTTTTTAAGTTTTTGTGTATTATATACATTTTTCCAAGACACTAAGCCTTAAAAGGTCCTTTGTTTGTAAATTCTAGGTAAAGTTATGTAATAAAAAGGTGGGATGGCAAAGTCATTTTTATTTTCCAACCATTGGAAAACATTGATGCCCATATCATATAAAAATACATTTTGGACCTCCCATATGAGGTAAATCTGACCACTCCCAACATTCAATACCTTGATTTCTTGGTGTTGATATTTATCATATCATATCATATTTATTATATTTATATTATATCTATATTATAAATGTAAATATATTATAAAAATAATTATCTTTATAATTATATAAATATATTTATATTTTTTTGAGTATTCATTGATGGTTGTGTGTATCATTTTTTTGTCCTATTCTTGACCAGTTGTAATATCTATAATATTATAAATATAGTTATATTATTAACAAATTCTGCTGACCCAAGAAGTAAAAAAAATTTTATATTTTCCCCCATATTCTATTGGTTATATTAGAAAAATTATTTAAAAAAATCAACCAAAATCAATTACTTTGTTCCACCATTTAGAAAAAAACATATTAATAATTTTTCCCAATCTATAATCCTAAAAAATCCTGGCCACCCACACATTCCACGGCGACCGGGGTTCGGTCCCCATTGTCCAGTTCTTCTCCCATCGGTCACCTATGTCGTCCACTATACCTCTCCCTACACATCTTCCAAGATGACATCTCAAGCATGATCACTTATCTTGTCTTACTTATGCTCTCGCCTGGTCACTCCTCTCAGCTTTCCCATTCTCTCGCCTCATTTTTCCCACTTCGGTGCACCGATTCTTCACTCAGCTAACATTGGACCTGTCGTCATTCTATGCCAATCGGTGGTAACCACTAGCACCCCTTTCCTCCAAATATACATTTTTGGACCTCCCATATGAGGTAAATCTGACCAATCCCAACATTCAATACCTTGATTTCATGTTTTTGATATTTATTTGATGCTTTGATTGGATTTTAGTCATCAATTGATTTCTCCATTTTTCTGTGTTTCATGTTTGTTTTCCTTGAAACCAGTTTCTCAAATCTTCCAAGTGGTTGTTTATTCACAATCCATGCTCATTTAACTTAAAATTTTGATTACTTAATGTTCCAATTGATGGATTTATTATTCCTTCCTTGATTTCACTTGCAATAGTTGGATATGATTATTTCATGTGATACATGGGATTGAATTGTGTATGTGGGGGGTACTATAAATGATGAAAAATGTTCTATTAAATTTAATAGGAAATCTATATTTTGGGATATATTGTTAAAAAAATAGTATAATGGATGTTTGGTGGTATCTTATTAGTCACCTCCACCATCCACTCAACCTCTCCCTCCCCATCTCCCAAGTTGAAATCTTGAGCCCGGTCACTCCTATCTGCTAACTCGCACTCTCATCTGGTCACTCCTCTCGACTTCCCCATGCTCTCACCTCATTTTTTCCCAATGTGGTATACCGATTTTCTACTAAACCAACATTGGACCTGCCATTATTTTGTACCTACTAGTGGAAACTACTAGCACCCCTGTCCTCCAAATATACGTTTTGAACCTCCTATACAAGGTAGATTTGACCACTCCCAACATTCAATACCTTGATTTATTAGTATTTATATTTATCATATCATATCATATTTATGATATTTACATTATATATACATTATAAATGTAAATATATTATAAAAAAATAGATTTATAACTATATAAATATATTTATGTTTTTTGTTTGATTATTCATTGATGGGTGTGTGCATCATTTTTTTCTTATTTCTATCCAGTTGTAATATCTATATTATTATAAACATAGTTATATTATTAATGAATTCTGCTGACCCAAGTAGCAAAATTTTGTTTTATATTTTTTCCCGTATTTTTCTGGTTGTATTAGTGGAATTATTTATAAAATTTAACAAAATTTAGTTTCCCCATTCCACTTTTCAGAAAAAAAAACAAATTAATAATTTTTTCCAATCTAGAATCACAAAAAATCCTGGGTGTCCACACATTTCACGGTGACTAGGGTTCGGTCACCACCATCTCATTCTTCTCATATTGGTCACCTATATCATCTACTCTACCTCTCCCTCCCCATATCCCAAGTCTACATCCCATGCTCAGTCACTTCTCTGGGATTACTTATGCGCTCGCCTGGTTACTCCTCTCGACTTCCCCATGCCCTCGACTCATTTTTTCCACTACAGCAGACTGATTTCCCACTCTAACAACATTGGACTTACCTTAATTCTGTACCTACCAATTGTAATGCCCCAGCTCTAGAAGCCCAGATTCGATGCATTATTTTAATACATTGGCATGATTACAAGTAATCAAGTCTTGAAGGACCGATCAGTTTAGCAGTTTTGGAAAATAGATTACATACATGAATGTTACATTACACTTTATAACATAAAACACAACATAAATAATCCCTTGAGAACACCATTATTCCCCTATATTAACCCTACATATCAAACATAATACACTTCTTGGAATCCTTGGAAAACAAAACATAAGAAAGGGGTGATCTCAGATGCTCAGTAAGGGTAAATAATTTAGTGAAGCTATAAACTTTTAAGGAAAGATGTATAATAAAAAAATCAGTCTTTTAAACATAAAATTTGAACATAATATGGAAAAAATAAATTAAACATCACCATATAAACATGCACATGGATATTCAACTAGTCGAATAATCACATGTAATAACTAATTTCATAATGAATGAATACCTAATATCAGACATCATTACCATATAGTAAAGGACTTGTGCCAAGACTACAAATAAATTTTTTGTCAAGGCCTTATGCCAAGACACTATTTTGTCTTTTGATACCTACCGATGCATCGAGGAGCTATAGCGAGCTCCACCCGTTACTTGCTAAGTCTATTGCATTCCTTATATGAAAATTTTGAAACATAACATAAACATTCCTATTAAAACTAGCATATGAAATGTCAATACATTAACCATAAACCATGAATGGTATAAAAATATAACATCCATAGTAAAACATATCATAACTCATTCAATACAATATGGAATATTGTATTATAATAAATCAACCTCAATCAGGAAAAATATCCAGTAAAGGATGTTGACATAGTTGAAAATGATCAGTAAAACGCTTTGAGAGAAATACCCCTTTTCCTAAAATAATTTAAAAGTCTCATAATTTATAAAGGAAGTCATTTAAAAGATATTTTTGAATCAAAGTTCCCCAAACCACTTTGGAACTTTTTAAAGGAAATAAAATTTAAAAACAATTATGTCCATATGAATAAATCCTTAAAATCATTTTGAAAACGTGTACATTAATTAAATAGATTTAGAAAAATAAATATTTAAAACATTTAAAATGATGATCTAGTAAAATAGTACCTTCCATAAGACCTATAAATATTAATTTTTAAAACACTTTTATTAAACATGGAAATGGATGGTAAATATGTCCCAATAAATACATACATATAAACAGTCTCGAATAATAATGAGATTGAGGAATTAACCCTTACCTTGAACTTTCCTTTGGTTGAGGGTATGTTTAACCTCCTGTATAATGACCATAGTATGTTAATAAATTATACCAGAACCATATTCATATTTATTATATCATACATGATTCATTTATGACTTTATACTACCTATTTAATAATGATTTCCATGTTAAATTAACATTTCGGGTAATAATCGCTTTCTTTATCATACGTGTTTTAACTTTTTATTTTTTATCGTATCATTTAGATCATGATTTAAATACTTCCAGAATATAAAATATTATTTATATATCATATATATTTAGAATATAAATATGTATAATAGATAGATATATGAAATTGAAAACACCGTTTATGGAGATAGTAGGTCGTACGTACGCATAAACACTGTTATCGTATTGAACAGAAGTAAGTGAATAAGATATATGTAAGTATATATATACATGTATATATATATATATCCAGTATAATTATTATGGCATATATTATATACTTATTAATAATATATATTTTTATAATCATCGTTGAATGGTGAACGTGGAAATTAATTTCATCACGTCATGGAGACGGTAAGATGTACGTACACACGAGTGACGATATCATTTCCTTAATGATTAAAAGGTGTGGAATTGGATGGTATATTAATTTTACAGAGAAATTATCATGTTTTTTTAATTATTTATATACAAAATAATCATCATTATATCCATCCAAATAACATATTGTTGGATAACAAATTACACCATGACGTGGAGACGGTCAGTCGTACGTACGCACGTATAGTGACATTATCATTATTAGGATAGATAGAATAATTAATATGGTTGTACCATATTTATAACAACATCATAGTATGTAGAAGGTACTGGAGTTATTATTTCGTTATGGAAATAACAAATAAATAGAAAGTGGAAGAAGCATAGAACTTTGAAAGAGGTGATAAAATAATTACCTTTTCTTCGGGTGTTTCCTTTTGATTTGAACAAAAGGGATATTTAGGTTGGATTTCTTCTCAAGGTAAGGCCTCTAGGTTGAAGTTAGGGTAGTTTTGAGGATATTTGATTAGGCTTTGGCCGAGCCAAATGGATTTGGAGGTGTGAAATTAAGATAAGGGGAAGTACCCTTTTATAAGAGAGGTGAGGGTCACTTTAGGAAAATCTTGAAATATTATTTTATTATACAATCATATTCAGTTTATAATGGCTCCAAATGAATTTATTTCAAGACTTAGGTGGTTATAGGTCAAAATAATCTCAAAAAATAGTTTTTATACAAGTTTAGGTTACCGTATTAACCTTATATTTTAGATTTAAATCTTAGTTAAATAGTTTAACATTTACCATGTCTCCTTATATTTTTATATTATATGGTTAATAAACTTACTATAAAATACCAAGATAACATCAAGTGGTTCATTAATGATATATATATCATTATAAGAGTCTTTTGGAAGAACCTTATATTTTTAGGACTATTATATAATTTAATAATATAGTGTTTGTTTTAAAAACTCATTTATGTCAATTTTGACACTGTTTGGTATTTTGTTTTTTGTGAAAGTCATAAAAGCATGATTACTTCTAAAAAAATACATTTAATCGAACATAACATGTCATATTCAACTATAAAATTAGTGAATGTCATCAAAAATTTGAAATTATATTTATTTTAATATTTTTAATACCATTTATTTGATTCATTCATTAATAAGTTAATTACTACATCATCATTGTGTCATAAATTAATTTAATTATTTAATGTATAAAAATTATAAATAAAATACCTTGATGTAGGAAATATTTTTATCTTTCTAATAAATATTTATATTTGAATTTATATTATGTATAAACCTATATTAAAAATGTTTTAGTTATTAAAATTTGAATTTTACACTTTTAACTCTTCTATAAATAAAATAATAATAAATGTATTAATCTAATACAAGTGCACCAAAAGGATCATATTTTATTCCTAAGGTTGGTTTTGGTTGAAATAAACTTATCCAATATAATTAGGACTTGTGTTAGGGTAATTATAATATCATTTTTACCTTTAATTACCCTATTTACTTTTAACTGTGGTAAATAAAAGTTAAAAATTACCATTCACCAAAAATTATTTTTATCTTATTGAACCACATTTTACTTACTGATGTCAACTTTGTATCTTGGATTTTTTAAATTCAATTCACAGAAGCGGTAAAATTACATTTTATGTGAATTTGCAAATGTGCCTAGAAGGTGGGTAAAAGACGTTAAAAAGTTCAATAAAATTTTATACATCTAGTTTCATTATAAAATGACTTCAATGATTTACATTGAAATTATATAGGTATTATATATCTATTTTTACTTAAAATAAATTTAAATAAAATAAATAATTATTTAAATAAAAAATCGATTTTAAACAATAACGTAGTGTTTTTTACTATTCATCAAAAATTGAAAGTTTTCATAAAAATACCAAAAAATCACCCTAAGATAATTTTGATATTAAAAATTCAAAAAATTAATTCTATTTTACCAAATTCAAAATATAGAATTTTCATTAATTAATTTAAAATTAATTTTTGTTGTCAAAACTGAAAAGAGGGTTTTTAAAAAGTAAAAACTATCAAAAGATTGACATGTGTTTATATCAAATTTAAATGTGAAATTACTTATAATGACATAAATTGTATTAAATGATAAAAATATAATCTAATTATACTTCCAAACCATTCAAATGTATAATTTAACACTATAAATTATTTTGATTAAAAAAGTTGTTTTCAATTAAAATTTAGTATTTTTCACTATTCACTAAAATATGAAAGTTATCAAAAAAACACCAAAAATTTATCAAAACTAAATTTTTATATCTTGATTCTAAATAAGAAGTTTATTTTGTCAAATTGAATGTATAAAAGTGTCAAATATTGGATTTAAAAATGGTCCGCCATTAAAAGGTGGTTAAATTGCATTTTCTGAAAAATACTTCTTTTATCTGAAAAATTGAATTTGTTCTTATATTATGTATAAGAAACACATAATATGAATTCTAAAATTATATGGAGTATATAAAATTCAAAATGCAGTTAATACTATTCATAACTGTTTTTTGAATGGCTAGTTTGGTAAGTCGTGGTGCGCTCGAACTCAGTGTTTATGTAGTGAAAATTATTGAATTACTTTGAAGTGATAATATATTATGAAATATTGGGGTGTTACATTCTCCCCTCCTTCAATAAATTGAATCCTTTCAATTTTAAATGGTTATTTGAAAATAAAAGGTTAAAAATAGAAAAATACCTTTGTGGAAAACCCACATCAAAAATTGGGTTAATAAAATTTAGTCTTAATAAGAGGGAAAGGAAAATAAAAAGTCACCACAAAATTATGATCTCGATTAAGGAAATATTGGTGGAAATTATAGACACTTAATTAGAGGAAAAATGTAATTATTTATAGGGAGTGATTGAGGTCATCAATCACAAACAAGTTTAAAATTAAGGGCCTTGAGAATTCACCAATCTATGATGATTTAAAATATCATCGGTTTAACAAAACATAAGGTATTAGGATAACACATTTTTTGTTTTAAGATACCTTCCCTAAAGTTTAATAATTAATTTATTAATAGAATAATATGGAAAAAATATACTTGACAAGTAGAGTGTCATCCTTCAACTAATTCCTACCACAAACTCATACTCCAAAAGATAATAGAATTTAAAAATATTATATTTATCATAATCATATAGGGTTCCAAAAATAATGAATTTATAATTCATTTTTCAGACTATTTTAAAAAACTACATTATACAAACTAGGACATCACATAGGACAGTGGTAGGTGATGCACCCTTGTCACCCTTCAGTTATGGGTTCAAGTCTCATGGCCTTGTCAGACGCGACGGGTTGTCGCCCGACCTCCGGGTTGTCCTTTTTATAACAATCCAAAAATAATCTTAAGAAATGATTTAACCTTAACAATAGTATCCAATGTCAAAATTAATCCATTATAACCTTTATACTTATCCCAAATACTTATGTCCAAACTCATAGTCCAAAATTTATAAGGAAGGTAAACACAATGAAGATCGTTTTTGCCACATAATAACATGTAAATACCTTCATCATGTATTCTTTTAAAACACGGTAACACCCTGAATTACCATAAAACCTTATTTATTACATTCATGCTCCCTTATTCCTTATATAATTCTAGATATATTCCTTATATCCAAAAAATTTGAATACTCCAACAATGACGGAATAAAAAACCATTAATCAGTTCCAAGGTAGTCAAGAATATCCAATATAATTTATCCAAATCAACCATCTCTTATTCCAAAATCACTACCTAAGTGTCAAGACCATATTTAGGTTTATCTTTCCTTCAACCATGTATTTTACAAAGATTTTAACTTTCTATTGAGTCACTTTTCTTAGTACCATTCAATCTCAAATCATCAATGACATAGTACTACAGTAAAATCCTTATTTATTTCCATAATTCATATAACCAAAACATCATTGATACAACACTCAAATGAAATAATTATTTAATAACAACATAAGAACACTAGTCATTCCTCTTCATATGTGGTAGTATCATAACTTTATTATTATCCAATAGCATCATTTGGGGCATTCTCTGATGATTTGTACATTTATTCACATAGTGACCCAACTCCTTGGTGATGAAGCATTGTATACTAGAAACCTTTTTCTTACCCTTTCAATCACATACTTGGTGTCCTTTTTCTCCACACTTATAACAAACTCTCATTCCTTTTAAGCATTTTCCAAGGTGATTCTTTCCACAATTATCACATATGGGAAAATTATTCTTTCCCCTCTTCCCTTTATCCATATTTCTCTCTACCATCCTTTTCTTCTCTTACTTCCCTTCAAAGCTATAGGACTTGGATAATTATTTAGTTATCTTATTAACACATGATATTATTTCTTCATATGATGAGAATACATGGGAGACTATTTACCTTCTAAATTTTGGCTTAATACCATGAAATATGTGATCATTCTTACCCTTTGGATCATGCGTATTGTTGGAGTTCTCATTCCTTCTACTGGGTGCCATTTCTAAACAATGGCATACACTAGGTTAGTTTATGAATCACAATTAATAATTCCAAACTTTTAAAATACCTATCATAAATTGAAAATATTATTCATATAATCTATAATGATAAAAAAATGTTTTCTTTGAGGAAGTATTTACTCCTAAATCCTTCATAATGTCTTGTAAAGAAAATTTGAATTATCCTAAGCATATCCCCTAGGAGTGTCGTAACCAAGAGTGTAGCAAGGCCCATTGTCGTGTACCAGGATACCCTAGGTCATGCTTGAAACTCCTTGTCAGATTTTTCACTCCTAGTTACATCTGTTCCAAAGTCTTCTCTACCTTCTCGTATCCAGACAGGGATGTATTTCTTTGAAAATTCATAAAATCTATATATTACCAAAATTCTAGGAAGTTCTTCTATACTAATCCTCAAAGTCTATCTTAGGGTAATTTTCTCTAATAAGAGTTAATCTAAATCTAGTTTTCAAGGTTATTGTTGAAATTCCTCTAATACCAATTGTAACGCCCCGACCCCAGAAGCCCGGAGACGGTGCATTATTTTAATACATTGGCATGATTACAAGGAATCAAGTCCCGAAGAACTGATTGGTTTAGCAGTCTTAGAAAATATATTACATGCATGAATGTTACATTACACTTTCTAAAATAAAACACAACATAAATAATCTGTTCATAACACCATTATTCCCCTAGAATAACCATGTATATCAAACATAATACACTTCTTAGAATCCTGGGAAAACAAAACATAAGAAAGGGGTGAGCTCAGATGCTCAATAAGGGTAAATAATTTAGCGGAAGCTGTAAACTTTTAAGGCAAGATATATAATAAAAACTTCAGTCTTTTAAACATAAAATTTGAACATAATATGGCAAAAATAAATCAAAAATAACCATATAAACATGTACATATATATTATATTAGTCGAATAATCACATGTAATAACTAATTTCATAATTAGGGAATGCCTAACACTAGACATCATTACCACATTGTAAAGGCCTCATGCCAAGACTACAAATAAAATTTTTGTAAAGGCCTTGTTTTAAGACACTAGTTTGTCTCATGAGAACTACCTATGTGACAAGGAATGATAGCGGGCTCCACCCGTCACTTACTAAGTCCACTATATTCCTCATATGAAAATGTTGAAACATAATAGAAACATTTGTATTAAAACTAGCATATGAAATGTCAATATATTAACCATAAATCATTAATGGTATAAAAATAGAACATCCATAGTAAAACATATCATAACTCATTAAATACAATATGGAATATTTTATTATAATAAATCAACCTTAATCAAGAATAATATCCAGTAAAGGATTTTGACATAGTTGAAAATGATCTGTAAAATGCTTTGAGAGAAATACCCCTTTTCATGAAATCATTTAAAAGTCTTATAATTTATAAAGGAGTTGATTTAAAATATATTTTTGAATAAAAGTGTCCCATACCAATTTGGATATTTTTAAAGGAAATAAATTTTTAAAACAATTATGTTCATATGAATAAATCCTTAAAATCATTTTGAAAACATGGAAATTAATTAAATAGATTTAGAAAAATAAATCTTTAAAACATTTAAAATGATGATATATTTAAATATTACCTTCCATAAAACCTGAAAATATTCCTTTTGAAAACATTTTTAATAAACATGGAAGTGGATGATAAATATGTCCCAGTAAATACATACATATAAACACTATCGGGTAATAATGAGATTGAGGAATTAACCCTTACCTTGTACTTTCCTTTGGTCAAGGGTACGTTTAACCTCCTGTATAATGACCATAGATGTTATTAAATTATACTAGAACCATCTTCATATTTATTATATCATACATGATTCATTTATGACTTTATACTACCCATTTAATAATGATTTCAATGTTAAATTAACATTTCAAGTAATAATCGCTTTCTTTATCGTATGTGTTTTAACTTGTTATTCTTGATCACTTAATTTAGATCATGATTTAAATACTTACAGAATATAAAAAATTATTTATATATAATATATATTTAGAATATAATTATGTATAATAGATATATATATTAAATAGAAAACACTATTTATGGATACGGTAGGTCGTACGTACACATAAACGTTGTTATCGTATTGAACGGAAGTAAGTGAATAAGATATATGTAAGTACATACATATATATATAGTACAAATAGTATTTCATATATTATATAATTATTAATAATATATATTTTTATATTCATCGTTGAATGGTGAATGTGGAAATGAATCGCATCGCGTCGTGGAGACGGTAAGTTGTACGTACACACGAGCGACGATATCATTTTCTTAATGATTAAAAGGTGTGGAATTGGATGTTATATTAATTGTATAGAGAAATTATAATGTTATTTTAATTATTTATATGAAAATTACTCATCATTATATCCATCCAAATAACATAGTGTTGAATAATAAATTACACCACGGCGTGGAGACGGTAAGCCATACGTACGCATGCATGGTGACATTATCATTCATATGATGGATAGAATAATGAATATGGTTGTACCATATTTATAATAAAATCATAGTATTTATAAGGTAATTTAATTGTTATTTTGGTATGGAAATAACAAAGAAAGAGAAAGTGGAAGAAGAAAATAACTTTGAAAGAGGTGATAAAATAATTACCTTTTCTTTGGGTGTTTCCTTTTTATTTGAACAAAGGGGATCTTTAAGTTGGTTTTATGCTCAAGGTAAGGCCTCTAGTTTGAATTGAGGGTAGTTGGGAGGATATTTGAGTAGGGTTTGGCCGATCTAAATGGATTTGGAGGTGTGAAATTAAGATAAGGGGAAGTACCCTTTTATAAGAGAGGTGAGGGTCACTTTAGGAAAAGCTTGAAATGTTATTTTATTATACAATCATATTCGGTTTATAATGGATAAAAATGAATATATTTAAATTATTAGGTGTTTATGGGTCTAAATAATCTCAACCAATATATTTTAGACAAGTTTAGGTTACCATATTAACCTTGTCTTTTAGATTTAACTCTTAGTTAAATAGTTTAACATTTACCTTGTCTCCTTGTATTTTTATATTATATGGTTAATAAACTTACTATAAAATGCCAAGAAAACCTTAAGTGGTTAATTAATGACATATATATCATTATAAGATTCATTTGGAATAAACTTAGATTTTTATAACTATTATATAATTTAATAATATAGTATTTGTTTTAAAAACTCATTTATGTCAATTTTGACACTATTTGGTATTTTGTTTTTTGTGAAAGTCATAAAAGCATGATTACTTCTAAAAAAATACATTTAATCAACCATAATATGTCATATTCAGCTAGAAAATTCTTGTATGTCATCAAAACTTTGAAATTATATTTATTTTAATATTTATAATACCATTTATTTGATTCATTCATTAATAAGGTAATTACTGCATCATCATTGTGTCATAAATAAATTTAATTATTTAATATCTAAAAATTATAAATAAAATACCATTATGTAGGAAATATTTTTATATTTCTAATAAATATTTATAGTCAAATTTATCTTATGTATAACCCTATATTAAAAATGTTTTAGTTATTAAAATTTTAATTTTACACTTTTAACTCTTCTTTAAATAAAATAATAATAAATGTCCTAATCTAATCCAAGTGGACCAAAAGGATCATATTTTATTCCTAATGTTGTTTTCGGTCTAAATAAACTTATCCAATAGAATTAGGACATGTTTTAGGGTAATTATAATATCATTTTTACCTTTAATTACCCTATTTACTTTTAACCATGGTAAATAAAATTCAAAAGTTAATATTCACCAAAAATTACTTTTATCTTATTGAACCAAATTTTACTTACTGATGTCGACTATGTCTCTCGGATTTTTGAAATTCAATTCACAGAAGCGGTAAAATTACGTTTTATGCAAATTTGCAAATGTGCCTAGAAAGGGGGTAAAAGACGTTAAAAAGTTTAATAAAATTTTATACATCTAGTTTTATTATAAAATGACTCTAATGAATTACATTGAACTTATATAGGTATTATATATCTATTTTAACTTAAAATAAATTTAAATAAAATAAATAATTATTTAAATAAAAAGGTCAGTTTTAAACAATAACGTAGTGTTTTTCACTATTCATCAAAAATTGAAAGTTTTCATAAAAATACCAAAAATTCACCCTAAGATAATTTTGATATTCTAAGTTCAAAAATGAATTCTATTTTACCAAATTAAAAACATTTAATTTTAATTAATTAACTTAAAATTAATTATCGTTGTCAAAACCAAAAATCAGGTGTTTAAAAAGTAAAAACTATCAAAAGATTGACATGTATTTATGTCAAATTTAAATTTAAAATTACTTATAATGACCTACATTGTATTAAATGATAAAAATATAATCTAATTATACTTAAAAAACATTCAAATGTATAGTTTAACACTATAAATTATTTTTATTAAAAAAATTGTTTTCAATTAAAATTTAGTATTTTTCACTATTCACTAAAATATGAAAGTTATCAGAAAAACACCAAAAATTTATCAAAACTAAATTTTTATGTTACGATTCTAAATAAGAAGTTTATTTTTCCAAATTTAATATATAAAAGTGTTGAATATTGGATTTAAAAAGGGTTCGCCATTAAAAGGCAGTTAAATTGCATTTTCTAAAAAATACTTCATTTATCTGAAGAATTGAATTTGTTCTTATATTATGTCTAAGAAACACATAATATGGATGTTAAAATTATATGGAGTATATAAAATTCAAAATGCAATTAATATTATTCATAACTATTTTTTGAATGGCTAGTTTGGTAAGTCGTGGTGCGTTCGAACTCGATGTTGCGTGTAGCGCAAGTTATTGAATTACTTTGAAGAGATAACATAATATGAAATCTCGAGGTGTTGCACCAATAGAAACCATCGGTTCCCCTGCCCTCTAAATATAAATTTTGGACCTCCCATACAAGGTAAATATGACCACTCCCAACATTCAATACCTTGATTTCTTGGTGTTGATATTTATCATATCATATCATATTTATTATATTTACATTATATCTACATTATAAATGTAAATATATTATAGAAATAACTATGTTTTTGTTTTTGTTTGAGTGTTCATTGACAGGTGTGTGCCTTGTTTTTTTGTTATATTCCTGACCGGTTGTAATATCTATAATATTATAAATATAGTTATATTATTAACAAATTTTGTTGACCCAAACTGCCAAATTAATTTTATCTTTTTCCCCATATCCTACTGGTTGTATTAGAAGAATTCTTTAAAAAATTCAACCAAATTCAGTTGACTCATTACACTATTCATAAAAAACCATATTAATAATTTTTCACAATCTGTTATCCCAAAAAATTCAGGTCTCCCACACATTTCATGGTGACCAGGGTTCGGGCAGTGTTGTCTCGTTCTTCTCTTGTTGATCACCTCTTATGTCCACTCCACCCCTCCCTCCCCATATCCCAAGTCATTATCCCAAGACTTTTCACTCTTCTAGGATTACCCATGCTCTAGTCCGATCACTCCTCTTGGATTCCTCACACTCTCACTTCATTTTTCTCACTACGACGGACTGATTCTACACTCTACCAACATTAGACCTACTGTTGTTATGTACCTAACAATGGAAACCAATGGCACCCTTATCCTCTAAATATATGTTTTGGACCTCCCATATGTGTTCAATATGACCACTCCCAAAATTCAATACCTTGATTTTTTGGTGTTGATATTTAGTTGATGCTTTTATTGGAGTTTAGTCATCAACTGATTCATCATTTTTGTGCATTTCATATTTTTTTGCATTGAAATCGGTTTCTCAAATCTTACAAGTGGTTGGTTATTCACAATTAATGAACATTTATCTTAAAATTTTGATTACCTAATGTTAAAATTGATGGATTTATTATTACTTCCTTGATTTCACTTGCAATAGTTGGATATGAGTACTTCTTGTGATGCAAGGGATTAAATTGTGTGTGTTGGGGGTTATGTTATATAAATGATGGAAAGTGTTCTATTAAATTTAATAGGCAATCTGTATTTTGGAATATGTGGTTGAAACATAATTATAATGGATGTTTGGTGGTATCCTGTCGGATACCTCTACCATTCACTCTACCTCTCCCTCCCCATCTCCCAAGTTAACATCCCAAGCCCAGTCACTCCTCTCAGATTACCCACGCTCTCACCAGGTCACTTTTCTCAGCTTCCCCATGCTCTTGCCTCATTTTTCACACTATGTTAGACCGATTATACACTCTTCCAACATTATACATGCCACAATTTTGTACCTACCAATGGAAACCATCATCACCCCTATCCTCTAAATATACATTTTGGACCTCTCATATGAGGTAAATCTAATCACTCCCAACATTAAATACCTTGATTTCTTGGTGTTGATATTTATCATATCATATCATATTTATTATATTTAAATTATAGATATGTTATAAATGTAAATATATTATAAAAATAATTATATTTATAATTATATAAATATATTAATTATTTTTTTTAAGTATTCATTGATGGGTGTGTGCATCATTTTTTTATCCTACTTCTGGCCAGTTGTAATGTCTATAATATTATAAATGTAGTTATATCATTAACTAATTCTACTGACCCAAGTAGTCAAATTCATTTTATATTTTTTCCCATATTATTCTAGCTATATTAGCAGAATTATTTAAGAAATTCAACCAAATTCAGTTGATTTGTTCCACCATTCAGAAAAAACCATATTAAAAATTTGTCTCAATATGGTATCCTAAAAAATCATAGTCATCCACACATTTCATGGTGATTAGGGTTCAGGCACCATCATCATGTTCATCTTCTATTGGTCACCTCCATTGTCTACTCTAACTCTCCCTCCCCATCTCCCAAGTCAACATCTCAAGCCCAATCACTCCTCTCAGCTTACTCGTGCTCTCACCTGGTCACTCCTCTCAACTTCCCCACACTCTCGCCTCATTTTTTCCATTGCAGCAGACTGATTCTCCAATCCCCCAATATTGGACCTGTCATTGTTTTGTACCTACTAGTGGAAACCATCGATGCTTATATTCTCTATATATATGTTTCGAACCTCGCATACAGGGTAAATTTGACTGCTCCCACAATAACTTGATTTATTGGTGTTTATATTTATCATATCATGTCGTATTTATTATATTTACATTATGTGTACATTATAAATGTAAATATTTTATAAAAATAATTATATAAATATATTTATGTTTTTGTTTGGGTATTCATTGATAGGTGTGTGCGTCATTTTTTTCATATTTCTGAAAAGTTATAATATCTATAATATTATAAATATAGTTACATTATTAATGAATTATGTTAACCCAAGTAGCCAAATTTATTTTATATTTTTTCCCATATTTTGTTAGTTATATTAGTGGAATTATTTACAAAATTAAACTAAATTCAGTTGCCTTGTTCCACCATTAAGAAAAAATAGTATTAATAATTTTTCTCAATCTGGTATCCCAAACAATTTTGGTCATCCACACATTTCACGGTGACTAGGGTCCAGAAATTGTCGTCTTATTCTTATCTTGTTGGTCACCTCTATCGTCCACTCTACCTATCCCTCCCTATCTCTAGAGTCGACATCCCAAACCCAATCACTTCACTTGGCTTACCTGCACTCTCTCTTGGTCACTCCTCCTGGCTTCCCCGTGCTTTCATCTCATTTTTTCTACTACAGAAGATTGATTCTTCACTCTGCCAACATTGAACTTGTCTCCATTTTGTACCTACCAGTGGAAACTAGTGACACCCGTGTCCTCCAAATATACATTGTGGACCTCCCATGCGAGGTAAATATAACCCCTCCCAACATTCAATACCTTGATTTATTAGTGTTGATATTTATCATATCATATCATATTTATTATATTTATATTAAATCTACATTATAAATGTAAATTTATTATAAAATAATTATATTTATAATTATATAAATATATTTATGTTTTTTTAGTATTAATTGATGGGCATGTGCATTGTTTTTTTATCCTATTTCTGACCAGTTGTATTATCTATAATATTATAAATATAGTTATATTATTAAAAACTTTTGCTGACCCAAGTAGCCCAATTCATTTTATATTTTCCTTCATATTTCACTAGTTGTATTAACGGAATTATTTACAAAATTAAACTAAATTTAGTTTCCTCATTTCACCATTTAAAAAAAACATATTAATAATTCTCCATGATCTAGTATCCCAAAAAAATCATGGTCATCCAGTATCACATTGATCTATCATGTTCTATTCATTGTCATACCTTTATCATCTCTTTTGTATATGCCTCAACATCTTACATCATAATAAGGGACCTTTGGAAGGAGATGGAAATGATTTCTAATGATATGGGAAACAACTGGGTTATTGTTGGAGACTTCAACATAATTTTGAGGTCTGAGGAAAAAATAGGAACCAAATTCAGTAGGATGTCCTCTTGTGAGTTATCATCTTGCATTGACTACTGAAACTTATAAAAAGTCCTTATTGTTGGATCCATATTTATATGGAGTATATATACTATCAATGGTTGGAAGGAAAGTAGGCTTGATAGATGTTTTACTCAGATTGATGATAGAAGTGTCAACATTGGTATCTTTAGATTTACAGTGCCTAAATATCACTCAGGCCATAATCCCATTATTATTGAAGAACATACTTGTTTTAAAAGGATAAAACCTCTTCCATTAAAATTTAACAATATATGGATTGTAATATCTAGCTATAAGGAAGTTGTAATAGAAGCATGGAAGTTAGAATATTGTGGTGGACCTCTTTAAAAGATTACTGGAAAACTGAAAAATTACAAAAGGTTATTAAGATAATGGAGAAAAAAATCCTTCTCCAAGTTGGAAGATGATATTGGGTATTTTGAAGAATATATTTCTTGTTTCCAATACATTAATCAGAATCAGGATAATATTTTTAGGGATAAAATTCAGGACCTATCTAAGCTGGATGGTCTGTTTAATCTTAAGGAAAGGCTGGATTAGAATTAACTCAATGTCAAATGGATAAATTATGGTGACAGAAATTCTAAATTATTTCACCGATTACATGGGGAAAATAATTAGAAGAGAAGATAATTCCATAAATATTAATGGTTTCACCCTCACATTGGAGAATGGTATTTCTAATGTTGTGGTCAATTATTTCCAATACATATATTTTAATTATGGAGTTGACAGAACACATCGGATGGTTGACATCATTTATACATGCATTGAAGATCATCAAAATAAAAGTCTCATCCTATCACCTTTTGAGGAAGAACTTAAAAAATCACTTTTCTCTATCAAGATTGACAGTGCACCACACTACAAAAAAATCACAATATAGTGGTAGTTTTTTTTTGATATAGTGGTGGTTTAAACCACCGTTATATGCTTATGTGATAGTTTCAAAAAAACCACTACTAAAATTGGCATTGGCATTCAAAATGTAGTGGTTCCTTCCATTTAGAAACAGTTTATAAAAATCATTGAAGATTGGGTATTTCGTGGTGGTTTTTTCAGTTTTAGGGACAATTTTTCCTGTAAAAAAATAATGGTAAATTAATAGTGGTTTAAAACCGCCACTACATTCAGAAGTTTTCACCCAAAAAACCCACCACTAAAACCGATTAAACCGTCGCTAAATAAAAAATTTCTATATTTAGAAGCGGTTTTAATCACCACCCCAAAAAATACCATAATATAGAAGTAGTTTAAACCTCTGCCAAAAATAAAAACTATATCTAGCAGCGGTTTAAACCGCCAATAAATCATGGATTACAAAAAAATTGCAGATTCTACAGCCCCATAACCTGCATCCAAAATAACACAAGAATTCAAGAAGCACATGAACCAAAAGAAGAATAAATGGAATATAAACAACTAAATGGAATATCCAGGATAAAATCATAATGAATATGAGATGATTTGACAATCACAAGTCTCCCTACCATTAAAAATCTCACCAAAATGGTTGAACATGAAGTGAAAATGTTCCAACAATACATCCCTACAAACCAAATAATATATCATGATCACTCTCCATAAAAAACCATCTATGATAAAAAAAATGAATCCTCAAAGGTAAGATACACCCAAAACAACCTGAAGATACCAAAAGAGAAATCACCCTAAATGTCTATAAATGAGCTAAACTTCCACAAGGGAGGATTAAAACTAACTTGGATTTATACAACGGGTAAATAATTTATGAAATCCTAGGACTTCCAATACTGATCCCACCCCTTGATGAGACCATGAAAACAACATCGATGCCTCTATGTACCTAGTCTAACAAGAATCCACATAGTCTGAGTTACCCAATTACATCCCCATGGCCTATCCAAGACCAACAAGACAGAGCTCAAAAAACAGGTTCCATGCACAAATAGAGCACAAAAATCTCCCAAAAGGGAGATCACCCAACACATCAAGATTGAGCTCTAATAGATACGGATTGTCCTATGTGTTATAGGCTTGAGATTTCATTGTATGGATAAGTGATATAGGACCTTATTTTGGTGAGAGATAACATAGAACTATACTTGGTTAGTAGGACTGGGTCATGATGTGAGATTTAGAAAAAGGTATAGACTTTCCTATAATGTTTGGGGTTAGATAGAGATTACGGTCTTGGAGAAAACAATGGGGTTTTGTGTCATGACTTGACCTATAGGGGCCCTACTTAGGACACCAGTAAGATGAGAGTGACACCACATGTTCACCCCCAATAGGTGAAGGGATATCGATAAGCACAGCGTAAGAATATCACTGAAGTGGGAGGCTTTATCCTATTGTACATGAACACACACACACACACACACTCAACTCCATGAAATAGTGCATAAGTATAATAAAATAAAACCTCTATGGTGTAAAACATTCATGTAGTAACCTCTAGGAAATAAATTAGAATGAGATATATAAATATCTAGGAAAAGAAAATGGTAAAATACATGCCTAACCAAGAAGAAGGAAAGTAGGTACCAATATAGAAACAACTGAAAGCGAAAGGAAAAGGAGTTCCCAACTTAAGATCCCTAAGTTTGACCACCAAACATGGTCCGTGCCTCCACTTAATTCTATGTTCCATAGATACTAGGTCCACTAAGGACACCAACAATCTACCAGTTTTCTGTATAAGAAAAAAATCATGCATGCAAGGCCAATGCAGGTGTGAGTATAAACATACTTAGTAAGGCACCATCAAAAAACAAGTGGGAAATAGTAGAATATAATAGTCAGATCAACCTATATGTAAAAGATAGATAAGAATATAAACATTATATATGATCATAAATAAATTTCAATCTCCATAGCTAGTTGAAACACAGCATATATACATGTGGTTATACAACACATACATAGGGAACTCGTTGCCCTAATCCTATCTAAAATATAAGAAAAAGATAAAAAATACACACATTGTACATGAACAAACCCTTTCCACTAATCATTTCCCAATAATGAACTCTGCTCTTCACCCTCTCCATCTCTATCTCTACTTCCAACTATAATCACCTATAAGAAAATTATATTGAAAATTAAACAATGTTGTATATTTATATTTAAAATTAAAATCAATAAAAGTTTGTAAACTAAATGATTTTGAAGTTTTTTGATTTACCTTATCACCACCAGTCATTGTTGAAAAATCCTTAGGGATAGATCTGGTTGTCTTATAATATAAATCAAACAACACTTTCTTCAAAAAGTATATCTCATCCCTCTATTCCTGAATTGTGTTTTGAATAGAATCAAACTTTCTATGAGCATCTTGGGGTAGGGAGATACTAAAACCAGGAGTATATTCACTTTTAATCCCCATTTTCATTCTAAAGACCTCAAATGGTACTAGTCCCAAACCCATTTCATGCACTCGACCGAGATTCTCCTTCACAAGGACTTTACCAACTAGGTCATCCTGGGAGACTGAGTAGGGATGCACGGGATTGGCATCTCATAGTTCTTTAATTTTTACCTATAAATCAATTATCTTTCATATTAGAAGAAATATATATTAACATAGTGAAAACTAATAATAATTTATTATAATGAAAAATGAATTCATACCCCAACTTATTTAGGAGAATCATTAACAAAACTCCCATAAAATTTTTATGAACATCCAACCACACTTCTGTTTGGGATTTTTGGTGTCCTAAACTCTGTGACTGCATTAAACAAAGATAAATCAAAAATTTAATATATTAAACAGATAATATTTTATAATAAATATTTAAACTAATGAAAAGATTACCAAAGTCAATCAGCTTCTAGAAAAACTCTTTGACCCCGTGGTGTGAGGGATGATTTTCTTAGCCCAACTCAATGCATTCTTCCTTGAAAGATCCTAAAATAAATAAAATTTAATTTAATAATAATTTATATAACTTAATCTTTTTTTCATATACATGTATAAATGTAAAATGATATTAATATAGTAATATATATTTAAATACCATGTGCTTCTCATCACGATGACTATCAATAAAAACTTTACACTGATCTTTAGGTACCCCAATGGGTACCTTATCATACATTTGTTGGGTGCTCAACGAAGTATCATTGACTTTGTTCCATATTCTCCGTTTAAAATATTTCCATTTCTTGCCCAAATTTTTCAATGTCCACTTTCGTACTAGCAGATCAGCAATGGTAAAGTGGAAAAACATATGTACATAGAGATTTATTTTGAAAATATTAGCATTTAATAACATAATTTCATTCGATTACACCATAATGTATTAAAATTACCTTTATTTTTTAATAAAAAACTTTATTTTTTCAATATTAAGGCATATTCCTCCAATCATCATATGTAATGGGAAGAGTAACTATCTTTGCTGCCAGCTAGCCTAGAATCTGTCCAAGTAATCCCACGATGTAATCAATAGTTATCCCATAGGAATAAAATGGGACAACAATATTTAGTCTGGTTAGATTCCATACATCTATACTTTTCATGTTCTTCTCTGTAGTAGCATTGTTTCCATATTTTATGAAAAAATAGTTAGTATTATAAAAAAGTGAAATAAATTTATTCATATTAAAAAATTTACGAATAATAGTCACCCTCCACTATACCCATGAAGAACTAGGAGTGGTGCCCTACTCCCTCACTGTTGAGACTGCTGAATGGGAAGTTATCGACTGAACTACTGATGGGATGTTGACGGAGGGTGTGAGAGATGGTGTAGGGGGAAAGCGAATGGTGTCTCAGATGCTATAGGGAGGGAGACATATGGATCACCATCTATCAGTGTGGTCAATGGAACGTCGAATGAGAGTTGACTAGAATCAGTATAACACTTCATCCTTGGAATTCCTATCATTTAATCAAATAAAATTAATTTTAGAACATATATTTTAAAAAAATCATGCAGAAAAAAAAAGAAATGATAACAGATGCACGGTAATAACAAACAAAATATACATAACAATGATAATGAATGACTACAAAAATGACATAAGTGGTTGATAAATGAATGGATAATTATATATAAAATCATTTTCCCCCTCAATCATGTAACACTCCAAGCTTCCATGGTATGCTTCTCTTTGAATAATACAATAGCTTGCGTTGTATGCAACTTCGAGTTCTAGAACACCACGACCAATCAAACTAGCCGTTATGAATAGTAATACCTACTTTTTGAAATTTTATAAATTTTATTTTTCAAAATAGACTTAATTTTTGGATTCATAATATCAAAATTATCTTAGGGTGAATTTTTTTTATTTTTCTGAAAACTTTCAATTTTGATGAATAGTGAAAAACACTGTGTCATTGTTTAAAACCTACTTTTTATTTAAATAATTATTTATTTTATTTAAATTTGTTTTAGGTAAAAATATATACATAATACCTATACAAGTTTAATTTAATTCATTGGATTCATTTTATAATAAAATTAGATGTATAAAATTTTATTGAACTTTTTAACGCCTTTTACCCACCTTTTAGGCACATTTGCAAATTTGCATAAAACATAATTTTACCGCTTCTGTGAATTGAATTTAAAAAATCCTAGAGACATGGTTAAAATCAGTAAGTAAAATGTGGTTCAATATGATCAAAATAATTTTTTTTGAATAGTAACTTTTGAATTTAATTTTCCGCAGTTAAAAGTAAATAGGGTAATTAAAGGTAAAAATAGTATTATAATTACACTAACACATGTCCTAATTCTATTGGATAAATGTATTTCGACCAAAATAAACCTTATGAATAAAATATTATCCTCTTATATCCACTTGGAATATATTAGGACGTTTAATATTATTTTATTTAAAGAATAGTTAAAAGTGTTAAATTCAAATTTTCATAACTAAAAAAATTTTAATATAGGGTTATACATAAGATAAATTTGACTATAAATATTCATTAGAAATATAAAAATATTTCCTACATAATTTTATTTTATTTATAATTTTTAGACATTAAATAATTAAATTTATTTATGACACAATGATGATGCAGTAATTACCATATTAATGAAAGATTAAAATAATTCATATTATAAATATCCAAATAAATGTAAATTTAGAATTTTGTTGCATTACACTAATTTTATAGTTTTATATGACATGTTAGGGTTGATTAAATAATTTTTTTTCTAATTGATAAAGTTTTTATGACTTTCACAAAAACAAAATACCAAATAGTGTCAAAATTGACATAAATGAGTTTTTAAAACAAATACTATATTATTAATTGATATAATATTACTAAATATAAGGTTTGGAAAAAGGACATAGATAAAGTTATATATTTCAATAATGAACCACTTGGGGTTCTCTTGGCTTTTTATAGTAAGTTTATTAACCATTTATTATAATAATACAAGAATACATGATAAAAGTTAAATTATTTAACTAAGAGTTAAATCTAAAATATAAGGTTAATATGGTGACCTAAACCTGTCTAAAACATATTGGTTGAGATTTTTTCTACCCATAATCACCTTATCCTTTAAATAAATCCTTTTTGAGCCATTATAAATCGAATATGATTGTATAATAAATTAATATTTCAAGATTTTCCTAAAGTGACCCTCACCTCTCTTATAAAATGGTACTTTCCCTTCTCTCAAAATCACAACTCCAAAGTCATTTGGCTCAGCCAAACCCTACTCAAATATCATCACAAATACCATCACTTCAACCTTGAGGCCTTACTTTGATCATAAATCCAACCTAAGTATCCCTTTTGATCAAATCAAAAAGAAGTACCCGAAGAAGAGGTAATAATTTCATCACCTCTTTCAAAGTTCTTTTCTTCTTCCACTTCCTATTTCTCTATTTTTTCCATACCAAAATAATAACTCCAGTACCTTATACATAATTTGATGTTATTATAAGTATGTTACAACCATATTAATTATTCTATCCATCCTATGAAGGATAAAGTCACCATACGTGTGCACGTACGGCTTACCGTCTCCACGTCGTGGTGTGGTTTGTTATTCAACACTTAATTATTTTGATGGGTATAATAATGAGTATAATTGATTTAAATAATAAATATAATATGTTAATGATTATATATATATGATATAACATCCAATTACATATGATTTCACCATCAATAGGGTGATATTGTCGCTCGTGAGTACGTACGGATTACCGTCTCCTTGAGCGCGATGAGATTCATTCCTCATCGTAACCATTCAAGAATAAATTTCATTTTATAATTAAAAAATAATATTTAAGAACTTAATATCATTCTAGATATTAATCAAATAAATCCTATCTATAACAAACCTGACTTACATAACAAAACATATAAAGGAAAATGAATCAGTTAACATCCGAAATGATGATACCACTGAAATATCATTAACAAAGTAATATTAGAAGATCATATATGATATCATATTTATGTATTTGGTTCTTTTATAATTTAATAACAATTATTTCACCATTATATAGGAGTTTAAACTGACCTAGACTAAGGAAAAGTACAAGGTAAGGGTTAATTTTAAAATTTATTTATTTATCTGAGGTTGTTTATACGTAAGTATTACTAGGACTTCTTTATCATCCACATTTGTGTTTCTTAAAAATTTATTTCAAAACATTTTTACTATTTTCTATAATATGGGTTAAAGTCATTTATACCCTTGTTTGACTTTTTATAAAAAAAATTGAAATGAATCTTTCTTTCGTTTTCCAAACAAGGTACTTTATGACCTTTTCAATGAATTAAGGTAAAAATGTTTTTTTTAACTTATACAGAGGGTGCGGCTATTTTCTACCGTTATAAGACCTTAGAAGATTCCCTTACAAGATTATAAGAATATTTTCAAAATAAATATATTCTTTTTTAATTATGTGACTTTTAAATTATCTCAAAATAGAAAGATATATTTCTCTCAAATAGTTTTGATTTCATCTATGTCAACATCCTTTGATGGATTTTACACTTTTTTGAATAGTATTTATTATGATACAATCTTTCATATTGTATTGAAGGTTTTGGATATTTTTTACTGTGGATGTGTTATTTTTATACCATTCATGGTTTATGGTTAAAGTATTAACATTTCGTATGATAGTTTTAATACAAATGTTTGTGTTATGTTCAACCTTTTCATATAAGGAATGCATTGGACTTAGTAAGTGACGGGTGGAGCCTACTATAGCTCCTCGATGCATCGGTAGGTATCATGAGACAAACTAGTGTATTGGCACAAGTACTTGACAAAATCTTATTTGTAGTCTTGGCACGAGGCCTTGACTATGTGGTTATGATGTTTGGCATTATGCATTCCATCATTATAAAATTAGTTATTGATATTACATGTGATTATTCGACTAGTAGAATATCCATGTGAATAAGTAAATGGAATTATTTGATTTATCTTTTCCATTTTTTTCTAAAGTTTAATTTTAAAAGGCTTGTGTTTTAGTCTTATACATTGCCTTCAATGTTTATGCTTATTTATGAAAGTTTCTGCTATATTGTTATCCTTACTGAGCATCTGATCTCACCCCTTTCTTATGTTTTATTTTTTCCAATATGTGAGTAAGTATATTATGATTGACCAATAGGGATAGGTTATGGGATATTAGTGTGTTCAAAGGGGACACAATGTTTTTTTCTTTACTTCATGATGTAATGTAAAACTTATGTATGTATCTAGTACTTCCAAGGCTACTAAACTAATTGGTCTTTCAAGACTTGATCTCTTGTGATCATGAAAATGTTATGTAATAATGCATATACTCTAGGTAACTAGGGTCGGGGAGTTACAGATGGTATCAGAGGAAGTTTAGTACAAACCTTGGAAGCTATATTTAGAAAAACTCTGATTAGAGAACATTACCCTAAGATAGAATTTGAGGATTAGTATATAAGAACTTCCTAGAATTTTGGTAATGTGGATATTTTGTGTATTTTCCAAAAAATACATCCCTATCTAGATATGTGCAAGTAGAGGCGGCTCTGGAACAAATGTACCTAGGAGTGAGAACTCCAACAAGAAGTTTCGGGCTTGACCCAGGGTATCCTGGTACACGACAATGGGCCTTACTGCACTCTTGGTTACAACACTCCTGGGGGATATGCTTAGGATAATTTATATTTTCTTTGAAAACCATTATTAAGCATTTATGAGTAAATACTTCCTCAAAGAAAACATTTTTTTATGATTATGGATTATATGCATAAATTGTTCAATTTATGTTAGGTATTTTACTAGTTTGTAATTATGTATTGTGATTCATAAATTAATCTAGTGTATGCCATTGTTTAGAAATGGCACCTAGTGGAAGGAATGGAAACCAAATCAATGCATGTAATCTATGTAGGGATTTCCCTCCTAATCAAGATAATTATAGTTGATCTTGTGGCGCAATCGGTGTTGAACAACTTATAACCATACTAGGACAACTCACTCAAGTTATGAATAATAACCTTACCCGTATAGAGCACCCTGATCCACAATGAGGAGGATCAATGTTATACCATTTCATGAGGAAGAAACCACCAACATTAAATGGTACTACAAATCTATTTGTAGTTGAGCAATAGATAAGTTCCTTAGAGAAAATATTTCATGCTTTGGGGAGTAGCGAAAGGGAAAAAGTTGTCATGACAGTTTATCGCCTCACGGGAGATGCAGATCAATGGTGGTCATTAATTCAAAAAACAAAGGAGGATGAAGAAGTATCAAATATGGAATGAATGGAGTTTAAATATACTTTATTAGAAAAATACTTTCCTCATGACCAACGAGCGGATATGGAAAGACAATTTCTAAGTCTGAGGCAAAAGGAGGATGAGAATGTCACAAAGTATGAGGCTAACTTTACAAGGTTAGCAAGGCATGTAGCAGATTATATATGTAACCCAAGGAGTAAGATTTATTGATTCTTTGATGGTCTAAAACCATTTCTCTATTGAGAATTAGTCTCACAATCCTTCTTAAAGTAAGAAGATATTATCTCATGTGTTATCAAGATAGAAAAGGAATTCTCTAAGTCTTACGACTTTAAAGAAAATAAAGAGAATAAGAGATCTGCTGAACACTCTAGAAATGGAAATAAGGGGAAGAAGGGAAAAGTTTAATTTCCATCCTGTAGTAAATGTGGGAAGAAACACCCCAGTACTTTTCTTAAGGTAATGGGAGTCTATTACAAGTGTGGTGAAAAAGGACACCAAGCTCGTGATTGCAAGGGAAATAAATAGGTTTTCAATGTTGAATGCTACAATTTTAGAGAAATGGGGCATTATGAAAATGAATGTCCTAAGCGCCAAGTAAACTTACCTCAAAAAAGGCCAAGGGAGCAAGACCAAGCTTATGTGATCACTACTGCTGAGGTTGAATCTCTGAATGACGTGGTGGTAGGTAATTTAATGGTTTCCTCAAATTTAGCCAATGATTTATTTGATTATGTATCATCGCATTGTTTCATATCTTCCCAATTTTCTAAGAAAATTAGATATTTCCAATTTGATTTAATAAGGGAGTTTCAGTCGAAACTCTTAAGGGAAGTATCATTACAACAAAGTTTTGTGAATCAGTTCCCATTAGAGCATATAAACATGATTTATTTGCTGAGCTCATCATCATACCCATGATTGAATTTGATATAATCCTCGGAATGGATTGGATTTTGGACCATGATGAGAAAAATTATTGTAATAAGAAGGAGGTTACAATTTTTTATGATGATAAGGAATACCTTATATTTAGAGCAGAAACATCACCATCTGATTCTCATCTAGATCCACCCCCAGTATATCTACTAAATTCAATTATTAGGGAGGAAGAGAGTGAAATAACTATGGGTGAGTAAAGTAATGTTAAAATAGAGGACGTGCCTATTGTGCAAGAATGTGTTGATGTGTTTCTAGAGGATTTACTTGGACATCCTCCAAAACGATAAATTGAGTTTTCCATTGATTTAATTCCTAGTTTAAGGCCCATATCTAAGACCCATTATAGAATGGACACTATAGAATTAGTGGAACTAAAGAAACAACTAGAGGAATTGAGTAATAAATGATTTATTATCCCTAGTGTTTCTCCATGGGGATCCCATATTCTTTTTGTTAAGAAGAAAGATGGATCTATGAGGTTGTGCATTGACTACAGGGAGATCAATGCTATAACAATAAAGAACAAGTATCCTCTACCTCACATTGATGATTTATTATATCAACTTCATGGATCTCAATATTTTTCAAAGATTAACCTTCAATTTGGATATCATCAATTGTGTGTGAAGAAGGAAGACATTCTGAAGATAGTATTTCGAACCAGGTATGGGCATTATGAGTTTACAGTAATGTCTTTTGGACTGACTAATGCACCCTCTGTCTTCATGGATCTAATGAATATAGTTTTCAAGGAATATCTTGATGACTTTGTAGTGGTATTTATTAATGATATATTGGTATACTTCCAAAGCTGTGAAGATCATGAAAATTACTTGCGCACTATTCTAAAGACTCTTAGAAGAAATAAATTATATTGGAAGTTTAGCAAGTGTGAATTCTGGCTTCAGGATATTTATTTTCTTGGCCATATTGTCTCTAAGGATGGAATCTTTGTTTATCCTTCTAAGACAAGATAAATACAAGAACGGCCAGCACCGACGAGTATAAATGAGGTACGTAGTTTTATTGGGTTAGCAGGATATTATCAGTGTTTCATCCAAAATTTTGCTCTATTGGATAACCCATTAACCAAGATCACATTTAAAGGGGTTAAATTTGTTTGGAAAAAAGAGTGTGAAGAATGTTTTGAAGAAATAAATAAAATATTAGTCAATGCTCCTATCTTGATTCTACCATCAGGGAATGATGAGTTTGTTATTTATAGTGATGCTTTAAAGAAAGGACTTGGTTGTGTCCTTATACAGAATGATAGAGTTATTGCCTATGCATCACGACAGCTAAAAATTCATGAACAAAACTATACCACTCATGATCTTGAGTTATTATATGTAATATTTGCTTTGAATATATGGAGACATTATCTCTATGGTGAAAAATGTGAGATATATACCGATCACAAGAGTTTGAAGTATATTTTCTCACAAAAAGAACTCAACATGAGGCGAAGACGATGGATTGAACTACTCAAAGATTATGATTTCACTATACACTACCACCCCGAGAAGGTAAATAAGGTGGCAGATGCTTTGAGCAGAAACAATCATAGAGTTCTGAACAAGATGAGAGTTGAAAGGGATCCTAGGTACATGGATCTAGTAAAAATAGATATGGGAATAATCATGGAAGGTGAATCATTGATACTTTTTCAAATGGTTTCCAATACATATTTACTAGAAAGGATAAAAATTTCTCAGACTGATGATGAGGAGTTTCAAAAGAAAATTAAAGCTGTGAATGATGGGAGATTGATTGACTTCATATATGAAGGTGGAATTTTAAAATTTGGGAAGAGACTTTGTGTTCCTAACATAACTGATCTAAAAATGGAATTTTTGGATGATTCTTATAGCTCCAATTTCTCTATACACCCTGGTATCACTAATATGTATAGATATTTGAAGGAACATTTTTTGTGGGACAACGTGAAGAGGGAGATTTCTGATTATCTGTCAAGATGTATGGTTTTTCAATAGGTGAAGGTTGGAAGACAACATCCTAGAGGCTTAATGCAACCTCTTCCCATACCTGAGTGGAAATGGGATGATATTATGATGGAATTTATCATGGGGATACCAAAGAATCCTAGAAGGAATGATGAAATATGGGTCATTGTTGATCATCTTACCAAGTCAACACATTTTCTTGCTATAAGAGAAGATTTACCACTTGAACATTTATCAAGACTATATATTAATGAAGTTGTAAGACTTCATGGAGTACCCCTATCGATTTTTTCTGATCGTGATCCCCATTTTACATCAAGATTCTGTAAAATTCTTTAGAAGGCCCTGGATACTGAACTTCGTTTGAGCACTGCCTACCACCCTCAAACTGATGGACAATCAAAACATATTATTCAAACCTTAGAAGACATTTTGAGATTGTTATCACTTGACTTTCAAGGTATGTGGGATAAATATTTACCTCTGGTAGAATTTTCCTATAACAATATCTTCCATTCAAGTATTCATATGGCACCATATGAAGCGATATATGGAAAGAGATGTCGCACACCAACTTGTTGGGATGATGTTGGTGAAAGAAAACTCGTAGTCCCGGAACTTGTTGAGGAAACAATGGAAAAGGTGAATATTATCCAAACCCACATCAAAGTATCTCAAAGTAGGAAAAAGAGTTATGCCAATAACCGAATGAATAATGTGGAATTTCAATTAGGATATAATGTTTTATTGAAGTTATCTCCATGGAAGGGTATTATACGATTCGGTAAAAAGGATAAATTATTTCCTAGGTACATCGGACCTTTCGAAATTCTAGAACAAATTAGAGTTGTGGATTACCGTTTGGAAATGCCTCCAAGTCTCTCCAAAGTTCAAGATGTGTTCAACGTATCACTGTTGAGAAAATACAAGCTTGACCCAACACATGTACTCACCTATGAAGAAATAGAACTGGAACCCGATCTGTCTTATTCTGAAGCGCCTGTCAAGATTCTTAATACCAAAGAACAAGTGTTGAGAAACCGGATGACTTGTCTGGTAAAAGTTCTATGGAGAAACCATAAAATGGAAGAGGCAACATGGGAACCTGAGGAACTTATGATAAAGAACCACTCGAATCTTTTTACGCAGTAGTATTCTATAAATTTCGAGGACAAAATTATTTGAAGGATGGAAGAATGCAACACCCCAAGCTTCCATGGTACGCTTCTCTTTGAATAATACAATAGCTTGCATTGTACGCAACTTTGAGTTCGAGCACACCACAACCAATCAAACTAGCCGTTATGAATAGTAATACCCACTTTTTTAAATTTTATAGATTTTATTTTTCAAAATGGACTTCATTTTTGGATTCGGAATATCAAAATTATCTTAGGGTGAATTTTTGGTATTTTTCTGAAAACTTTCAATTTTTGATGAATAGTGTAAAACAACGCGTTATTGTTTAAAACCTAATTTTTATTTAAATAATTATTTATTTTATTTAAATTTATTTTAGTTCAAATAGATACATAATACCTATATAAGTTTAATGTAATTCATTGGAGTCATTTTATAATAAAATTAGATGTATAAAATTTTATTGAACTTTTTAACGCCTTTTACCCACCTTCTAGGCACATTTGCAAATTTCCATAAAACGTAATTTTACCACTTCTGTGAATTGAATTTAAAAAATCTGAGAGACACGGTTGAAATCAGTAAGTAAAATGTTGTTTAATAAGATGAAAATAATTTTTGTTGAATAGTAACTTTTGAATTTTATTTACCACGATTAAAAGTAAATAGGGTGATTAAAGGTAAAAATGATATTATAATTACGCCAACACATATCCTAGTTCTATTGGATAAGTGTATTTAGAACAAAATAAAACTTAGGAATAAAATATGATCCTCTTTGATCCACTTGGAATATATTAGGACATTTATTATTATTTTATTTAAAGAAGAGTTAAAAGTGTTAAATTCAAATTTTCATAACTAAAACATTTTTAATATGGGGTTATACATAAGATAAATTAGACTATAAATATTAATTAGAAAGATAAAAAGATTTAATACATGATGGTATTTTATTTATAATTTTTAGACATTAAATAATTAAATTTATTTATGACACAATGATGATGCAGTAATTACCTTATTAATGAAAGGTTAAAATAATTCATATTATAAATATCCAAATAAATTTAAATTGAGAATTTTGATGCATTCCACTAATTTTATAGTTTAATATGACATTTTAGGGTTGATTAAATATATTTTTTTGAAGTGATAAAGTTTTTATGACTTTCACAAAAACAAAATACCAAATAGTGTTAAAATTGACATAAATGATTTTTTAAAAAAATACTATATTATTAATTGATATAATATTTCTAAAAATCTAAGGTTCGGAAAAAGGACATATATAAGGTTATATATGTTAATAATGAACCACTTGGGGGTTTATTGTTTTTTTATAGTAAGTTTATTAACCATTTATTATAATAATACAGGAATACATGGTAAAAGTTAAACTATTTAACTAAGAGTTAAATATAAAAGATAATGTTAATATCATAACTTAAACCTATCTGAAACCTATTGATTGAGAGTTTTTAGACCCATACACACCTTATCCTCAAAATAAATTCTTTTGGAGCTATTATAAACTGAATATGATTGTATAATAAATTAATATTTCAATCTTTTCCTAAAGTGACCCTCACCTCTCTTATAAAAGGGTACTTCCTCTTCTCTCAAAATGACACCTCCAAAACCATTTTTATCAAACAAAACCTGCTAAAATATCCTCCCAACTACCCTAAATTAAACCTATATTACTTATTTTTATCATAAATCAAACCTAAGTATCCCTTTTGATCAAATCAAAAGGAAGCACCCGAATAAGAGGTATTAATTTCATCACCTCTTTCAAAGTTCTTTTCTTCTTCCACTTCCTCATTCTTTGTTTTTTCCATACCAAAATAATAACTCCAGTACCTTATATATAATTTGATGTTATTATAAGTATGGTAAAACCATATTCATTATTCTATTCATCCTATAAATGACAAAGTCACCATATGTGCATGCATACGGCTTACCGTCTCCACGTCATGGTGTAGTTTGTTATTCAACACTTCATTATTTGTATGGGTATAATAATGAGTATAATTGATGTAAATAATAAATATAATATTTTAATGATTCTTTATATATGATATATCATCCAATTACATATTATTTTACCATTAATAGAATGATATTGTCACTCATGTGTACGTACAGATTACCGTCTCCACGAGCGCGATGAGATTCATTCCCCATCGTAACCATTCAAGAATAAATTTCATTTTATGATTAAAAAATAATGTTTAATAACTTAATATAATTCTAGATATTAATCAAATAAATCCTATCCATAATAAACATGACTTATGTAACAAAACATATAAAGGAAAATGAATCAGTTAACACCTGAAATGATGATACCACTGAAATATAATTAACAAAGCAATATTATAAGATCATATATGATATCATATTTATGTATGTGGTTCTTTTATACTTTAATAAAAATTATTTCACTATTATACAGGATTTTAAGTAACCCTTGACTAAGTAAAATTACAAGTTAAGGGTTAATTTTACAATCTCTTTATTTATCTGAGGTTGTTTATACATAAGTATCTATTAGGACTTCTTTATCATCCACATACATGTTTATTAAAAATGTATTTCAAAACATTTTTATTATTTTCTATAATATGATTTAAAGTCATTTTTACCCTTGTTTTACTTTTTATAAAAAAAATTGAAAGAAATATTTCTGTCATTTTCCAAACAAGGTACTTTATGACCTTTTCAAAAAATTAAGGTAAGAGGGTGCAGCTATTTTCCACCTTTATAACACCTTCAAAGATTCCCTTACAATATTATAAGAATATTTTCAAAATAAATGTTTTCTTTTATGATTATGTGACTTTTAAATGATTTCAAAATAGAAAGAGATATTTCTCTCAAATAGTTTTGATTTCATCTATGTCAACATCCTTTGATGGATTTTACACTTGTTTAAAGTTGATTTATTATGATACAATCTTCCATATTGTATTGAAGGTTTTGTGATATGTTTTACTGTATATGTGTTATTTTTATACCATTCATGGTTTATGGATAAAGTATTGACATTTCGTATGCTAGTTTTAATATGAATGTTTATGTTATGTTTAAATATTTTCATATGAGGAATGCATTGGACTTAGTAAGTGACAGGTGGAGCCCACTATAGCTCCTCGATGCATCGGTAGGTCTCATGAGACAAACTAGTGTCTTGGCACAAGGCCTTGACAAAATATTATTTGTAGTCTTGGAATGATGTCTTGACTATGTGGTTATGATGTCCAGCATTATGAATTTCATCATTATGAAATTAGCTATTAACATTACATGTGATTATTCGACTATTAGAATATCCATGTGAATAAGTAAATGGTATTATTTGATTTATGTTTTCCATTTTATTCTAAATTTTAATTTTAAAAGGCTTTTATTTTAGTCTTATACATTTCCTTTAATTATTATGTTTATTTATTAAAGTTTCCACTATATTATTATCCTTACTGAGCATCTGAGATCACCCCTTTATTATGTTTTATTTTTATCAGGATGTGAAGAAGTATATTATGATTGACCTACAGGGATAGGATATGGGATATGAGTGTTTTCAAAGGGTACACAATGTTGTTTTTCTTTATTTCATGATGTAATGTAAAACTTATGTATGTATCTATTACTTCCAAGGCTACTAAAATAATCAGTATTTCGAGACTTGATCTCTTTTGATCATGCCAATGTTATGTAATAATGTACCGACTCTGGGTAACTAGGGTCGGGGCATTACAAATCATGTCAGTTTCATGCTTCATTATTACTTTATCTACTTCATCCACCCTTTAAAGACTAATATTTTCAATAACATGATGGAAAAATAAATCCACTTCTTGTTGTTGATGGGATTCAATGTCAGAGGTCAAATATTTCACTTCATCACTCGTATCATACAAGTCTCTTTGTTTTACATGAGTAACTAAAATCCACCCTTTATCCACAACATTTTTCATATAATATACCATTTTCACTTGTGATGATAAGATATATGAATCATGTAGTTCACGGTCACCAAAATCCATCAAGTGAGAGAATTTTACTGAAGTAAATTGCAATGAATCTCTTTTAACACCCCTGATAATATCCACCCAATTTAATTTGAATAAAACAACTGAAAAATGCTTTTGGTAGTTTAATTCAATAATATCGGTCAACTTTTCATAGTATTCCACTTTAGAAAACATAAATATGCCACTATTTTGTGTTTTCAAACCCTTTTCTTGACCAACTGTATGGAATCTAAAGCCATTCAAGTTGTAAGCGTTGAACTTTCTAGTTTATTTTAGAGGACCTCGAACAAGAAACTTCAAATATTCTGAAAAATCTTCTCAAGTATCAATATTCATGATCTAAAAAAATAATATATATTATTATATTTACAAAATATATGTATCAATCTAATATTTTTATTGATTTCAATATTTATGAACATCGTGAAAACCATTCTACAAGCTCTTTCTTAACATCTTTTGTTATATCTTTCTCATTTCATGTTCATTCTCTCATTCATCTCTTTGTTTGTATCCTAAACTCTTTAATAAATTAATCTACAATTTCACTATTCAGTAGCACATATCTATGTGTCTGTAATACTTCCATTTCTATTAGTGTAACATTTGAGCTCCTCCCAACTGATCGGCCAATAGTAGGAAATATTTTTGATTTTCCATGTATTTCAGATTGATTAGATGTGTCATCAACATGTCCAACTCGATTGAATCTTGTCTCAATATCATCCAAGTATCTAGAACAAAAGGTAAGACACTCCTCTACCAAATATCCTTCAGAAATACAGCCTTTAGGTTGAGCTTTATTTTTCATGTATGATTTCAAATGCCCAAGATATATGTGAAATAAAATAAAAAAACACAATTATATATTTAATTAAGTTCCAAGAATTGTTTAATGAAATGAAAAACATATAAATAAAGTACCTCTCAATTGGATACATCCATCGATAATGTATAGGGCCTCCTAATTTAGCTTCCTCAACTAAATACATAGTTAAATGCATCATGACAATAAAAAAACAGAGGAAAGATCATCTCCATTGCACAAAGTGTCAATAAAAATCTCTCCTAAAGGTTGTCAAGCTGAAATTGATGTAGATTTTTCTCACATAGTTTTCTGAAAAATGTGTAAAATTGGAGTAGAATATCAGTAACCTTTTCAGGTAATAATGTACGCAATGCCAATGGTAGTAATTGTTGTAACAAAATATGTGAATCATGTCTTTTCAATCCATGTAACCTATGATGCTTTAAGTCAACACACTTTTATATGTTACTTGAATACCCATTATATACCTTCACGTGTTTTAAAATTCGAAGGAATTTATATTTATCCCTATTTTTCATTGCAAAAATTATTGGAGCATATCTTTCCATTCTCATTTGGCCAGAGATCGCGTTTTATGTTCATTTCTTGCAATTATTTCTGAGCATTGAGATGATCCTTCGACTTTCCATGCTCATTAAGCAATGTGAAGATCATATTGTCGCAAACATTCTTCTCAATATACATCACATAAATATTATTCCACAAAAAAATTAAATTACCAATACAGAAGTTTGAAGAATATAATTTTTTCTTCCATTATTGAATTTTGATTTCACTTGATGATGCACTTCAAACTCATTTCCCACTATCATTCAAATGATGCACCTTCCCAAATTCTATTTCAAAATTTCCAAGTTGTGCCAATATTTCAGAACCTGATAACAACTTTGGAGGTGTTCTATAATCGATGAAACCATTGAATTTTGACTTGTTTCAGTCTAAATCTATGAGATGCATTGATAAATATTCGATGGATAAAAAAGAACCATTTTCTACTATGTGGTAGCTGTTCAGGCTCAAAATCAAAGTTACAAACAAGACAATTCAAACCTATATAATTTTTCCAACCAGCTAAATTCCCAAGTCCATGGAAGTCACTAATGGTCCACATTAGAGCAACTTGCATTTTAAACATTTTTCTAGAAGATGCATAATATGTATCAACACCATTGCTCCATAAATCCTATAATTTTTCAATTAAATAATGTAAGTATACATAAATATCATTTCCAAGCATTTTTTTTCAAAAATAATCATCAAAATGATAAAATACGTTTGTTTCATACACATCCACAGAGGCAGATTGTAAGGGATCAAAACAACTAGCCAAATGTTATAACTGGTACTTAAAGTACCAAATGGGTTGAATCCATTGGCAGCTAATCCCAATCGAACATTCCTAGGATCATATGATAAATATAGATGTAATGAATCAAATTTCTTCTATGATTGTGAATCTCTTGGATGTCGCATTAACCCATTATTGTTATTATCTACAGAATGCCACTTCATGTGTTCAATAATTTTTGATGACATGAATAATCTTTGCAATCGAGGATTTAAAGGAAAGTAACAAAAAACATTTGCAGATGTATTTATTTTCTTCTTCTACATGGTAGTATATTGATTCAGACTTCCAACATCACCCATAGACTTCCATCTAGAAGAAGATTTTTTTTTAATTTTGCCTACTTGAATCCTCTCCCCAATAAAGCATACAATTATTGGGATACACATGTATTTTTGTATAATTCAAACCAAGATTGTTAATAACTTTTTTCATATCATAAAAAAGACTCGGGGATATTTTCTTCAAGAAATACATCATGCAACAATTCTAATATCATGGACATTTCCTTATTTGTAATTCCACATAGGCATTTGATATGGTAAAACTTCATAAGAATAGAAAGTTTTGAATATTTCAAACATACACTATAAAACTCTTGATTTCCATCATCAACTAAACCATGAAATGCATCTATCTACTTAGTGAAGTTTTATCTTACATTAGTCTCCACAGAATCAAGAGGAGGATCCAATGATATGTTACAATCTTGATCTGGTTGTCCTACAGTCTGAAAAACATCACTTGTCACGTTGCTATTTGTAGAACCCTCAACTGGTTTTTTTGATATATTTTGATGTTTGTGTTGGTGTATTTCAATGCCTAATTCACCATTTATAAGGTTTTTCATTTCATTGTTCATTTTCGATGAATTTGGGAGCTCATTATGTGGATTGACATTAGTGTTCAACCTTTCTGTAACATTTAATTCTCCATTCCAAATCCAACACAAATATTGAGTAGGGAATTGCTTCAATATCAAGTGTTCATAAACTTCATCTCACTTCAACTATCTTATAAATTTATATTTAGGACATGGACATCTTATTCTCTTATCAACGGATCAATTGTAAATTGAAAAATCTAAAAAATCCTCCGAACCCTTAGCATATTGAGGTGTGTTCCTCGGTAATGTGATCCAGCTTTTATCCATATATATTACAATGTTCCTACACATTATTAAAAAAAATTAAAACACATAACTATTACTAAATAGTAAAATATATTCATATATACTAGTTGAAAAAAATAAAAGGTTTAGCAGTGGTTTTTAATAAACCGCCGCTACATTATTAAAAAAAATTATCGGTGGTTTATTAAATCGATGCTAAAGTCTGATTTTGGTGTAGTGAACACTTAGGTGTCTACACCTGAACTACTAGAAATTTCAAGTGATGTTGGACAAAATTACACCTCTTATTAGATGTATATTTTCATGATCTTTTATTTTTATCCAAATAGATAAAGTGCATATTAATGGTGTTGAACATTTAACTAAGATAAAAAAATAAATCTATTTTCTTAATGAAATATAAATTATATTTTCATTCAATAAATTAAAAAATGGGAAAAATAAATATGAAATAAATCTATGTAAAATTTTGTAAAATATATAGGAATAAATTCTAGATTAAGGTAGTAAGAGTGATAAGTGTATAGTTGAATCTATTGATTATGATTCCTATACTGAATCATGTTCATGTTGTAAAGAATATAAAAAGTATGTTAATGATATATCACTTAGAAATATTTACTCTCTTGGTTAATATTAACTTAATATGGTCCACATTGATGTTGTTGCATACATACTAGCACTCATTAAGGTAATTGGAGATGAAAATTCATTACTATAAAAGGATGTTGATCCCATGGAAATTGCATTAGCTAAGATGGTTGGTTTCTATATTAGTCTCACAAAACATTTGAATGAAAAAGGATAAATATTTTCAATTTTATAAGAGAAAATTTCTATGATTAATGAACAATATATAAGGCTAGTTATTGAGTATGAAGTCTTTGAGAGTGTTTTTGCTAGAGTATTCCTTCATTGGAGAAATTTTATAAAGTCTCTATGGATATTAAAACTTCTCAACTGGAATTCATGGTAAAAAAGGTAAAATATAATGTCAATTTGTTAGAAAAGAAAAATAAAATTCATCAAGATTAGATGATAAAAGTGAATAATGATTGTGAATAATGGGTTATATACCTTAAATATAATAAAAATATACATTCTCTGTATGAAATAACTGATGTTTAATGGGAAATTTAGAAATTTAGAAATCACCAAAATATAATCTTCATAAGAATTTTTAATGAGTATGGAAGGTGAATTTTTTTTAGATAAATTCTTTACCACTATGATGTCTCAAAATTATTGAAAGATAATCTAAAGATCATTTGATATTTAACCCAAATTCTGCACATGCATTTTTTCCCACCACACTTTTAAATCGTGTTGAAATAAATCTATTTTAGTGGTTACATCAAAACTAAAATAAAAATATATAAATATATATAGGGTTAAAAGAGATGAAAAAATCTCCAACAATTCAATAGTGTATATTAGAAAGATTAAGATGAGAAGTCTCCTAGTTGGATCCTTAAATAGTTGTAAAATAATCCAAAAATAATAAATTTACCATGGTGAAGAATTTTCACATACTAATCATACAAGAACAATGAATAATTTTGAAGTCTGTTGTTAGTGTTTGTGGAGGTCTGTTCATATGAACATTTATTATTGAAAAAATATGTAAACATATGAAATTTATATAAGGGTAGAATTTATGGAGATTATATTTACAATAAAGATAAAACCACTCATATAGAATCAGTTTTCATAGATAAATTAGAATAAATCATTGAAGAACATATTTGAATACCTTGAGATCTTTGATTAGTGTTGGGACTGGTGGACAGGGGCAGCGAGCAACTAGGTTAGGACTGACAGCAACCAGCGACAAGGGGTGATGAGGTGAGGCAAGGGGCGGTGAGGGTTGGGACCGGCGGGGGTAAGGCTTCGGGGCCGGTGAGGGTCGGGACCAGAGGGGTTAGGGATTTGGGGGTTTGGGGGTCAGGACGTGGGGGTCGAGGGTATAGGGGGGTTGGGGGAGAAGTGTTGGGTGTTTGAAAAAAATAAAAGGTTTAGCAAGGTTTATTAAAAACCACTGCTAAATTATTAAAAAAATAATGGTGGTTTATTAAACCACCACTAAACTTTGATTTTGGTGTAGTTCCTATACCTTATGGTTTTATAGATAAAATTTTCATGTTCTACTGGGACATATTAAATAGTGGTGTAATGAGTGTTTTCAATGAGTTTTTCAGTCATGCATCTATACCCTATAGAATCAACTCCAACTTCATAGCTCTCATACCCAAGAAAGTGAATGCTATTGACATCAAAGAATTTATGCATGTTGCGATTGGGGACAATATTCCTAAAATCATTAGCAAAATCATTACAACCAGAATGGGGGTTATCATCAAGGATATGATCACAAAAAATCAGTTTGATTTTATAGTTGGAATAAATATTCATAATTGTATGTTCACTTCCTCATAAAGTGTCAACTTAATGAGTAAGAAGGTAAAGAATGGAAACTTCTCTCTTAAAATTGACATCTTGAAAGATTTTGACACCATGAAATTGAGATTTATTAATTTTTTCCTCAAGAATTATGGCTTCTCAACTACCTTCATCAAACTAATCAACACTATTCTTAACATTGTGAGGCTATATGTTCTCATTAATGGATCCCCTAGAAGATTCTTTAAATGTTACATAGGTGTCATTCAAGGAGATCCCCTCTCAGGACTTCTATTTTCTATAATTAGGTACATTAATGAGCTTACCCATGTAGGACTTTACAAAATAATTAAGGTTGGGAGTGGGTTGTTCACCCCCTCTTATCTTCTTTATGCTGATGACATCCTCTTATTTGGATAAGCATCCAAAATCACATTATCTGTGATTAAAGATATTTTTGGACATTATGAAGATGTGGAAAGCTAAGCCATCAGTTGGAACAAATAATTCATTGTATTTAGAGATGGAATTTCTATCACTATAAAAAATAGGATTGATAGAACCCTTGGACTCAAAAGAGAAACACTGCCTTTTACTTACCTTAGTGCCCCATTATTTTGGGGTAGAGTCAGAAGTTCTTACCTTGAAAATATATACTCTAAGACTGTCAACCAGTTGGCTATATGGAAAGTTAAATTTATGTACTAAGATGTAATAATATGTTTGGTCAACTAGGTGATCACTTTAAAAAATTTATACGATTGTTCTTTGTACAAGTGGCCAAGAGTGCTCATTAATAATTTGCAGAGCTTGATCAGAAACTTTATTTAGACTGGATCTTTCCATGAAAAGAAGATCATAACTATTACTTTGAAAGAGTTCACAAAACCCATTAACATGCGTGGATTAGGCATCGAGGACCTTAGGAATTTTAATAATTCTCTGATTCGCAAACACACATGGAATATTATGAATTTTAATAACACTTATTTTGATTTTCTATCAAGTAGGTTCTAAAACAAATTATTGAATGGTTGCTCACATTATCTTACCTCGTCTGTTTGGAATGTTGTTAGAAAAGCTTACAATGACATTATGTTTAACTCCAAATGGATGGTTTTTAGGAAATCTAATCTAAACTATTGGATCACAAACTGGATTCACAAGCCCCTTAAAGACGTCATGAATGTTCCCTTTAATCTGAAGAATATGTCAATTGCTAATCTCACTCACAACAATAGTAATATGAATGCATTATTTCCTTCTCATATTAACATTTAACTGTAAAGGTATCTCTTTTTTGATAGGGACATCTTAATATAGAATCCAAATGGGAATGGATATTTCAACACCAAGCAATATCATAGGATGAAATGTGAAGATAACACCAGCACCCCATCATGGCTGATGAACTTTGGAAATTATTCCATTTGGACTTTAAGATAGATACTTCTATATAAGATCTATAAAGGGAGGATACCCACACAATATAGGATTAAATATATTGACATATATATTTCTTTGGATTTTCAAATGTTCTTAAAGGATAGTGAAAAAATACAGCATGTGTTCATTAAATGTCAATTCGCAGCCAATCTATAGAAGTACATACAAGATGTATTTGGAACCGGTATTTGTACAGATGTCCATATACACGACCTACTTGGTTCTGTTATTTCTATTTTAAACCGTGAATAGATTCATAATATGTTGATGGAAGCAGTTTCTTCAATCATCATTCACATCTGGAAGACACAAAATGATCTAATTTTTTACAATCAGAATCCCTCTCTTCGTGTAGGGAGAATGGCCATGCACAGAGATGTTCACATGGCTGCCAAAATTCAAACAAGTTCTATGAGTAACACCCTCTCTAATTTGAATATATTAAATATTTTGGGTGTGAGTGGTAATTCCAAAAAACCCTTGGTGGTGAAATCAATTCAATGGATTCCCCCAATTCCTTTGTGGATCAAGGTGGTTGTTGATAGGGTGTCCTTTGGAATGTCAAGCTTGTCTAGATGTGAAGGATCATTCTGTACACATAGCGGATTTGTCAAAGGTTGTTTTTATCACTACATTGGTATTGGAATTGAATATAAGGCTGAGTTATGGGCCATCATCCATGCCATAAAGTATGTTGTCTAATATAAATGGGAACATTATGGATTGAATCAGACTCGAAGCTTGCAATTGAATCACTAAAAGTCATAACCAAAAATGTTCTATGGAAAGTGTTACCATAATGGATTGAATGCCTTCGAGCCATAATCCATTTTAATTTGTTCATCCCTCATGTATATAGGGACGCTAATCAAGTTGTTGATGCACTATCAAAGAGAGTGGTGATGGAGACGACTTCGATGTGGTCCTTCTGGATCCTGGAATTTTGTACTTCTTTTGTGGGTACAGACTTGTGGGGTGAGATCCATTTGCATCTTTGTAAAACCCCTTGTAATGGTTGAACATTTATTTTTTTTTGGTTAATAAATTTTAGGACCTAGTTTTTTCTCAGACCTAAACCTTTTAGTGCATAAATGTAAATATATTATTAAAAAATTATATGTATAGTTATATAAATATGTTTTTGTTTTTGTTTTTGTGTTCATTGATTGGTGTATACATCATTCTTTTTTGGAAAAATTTGGTAGATGGGATATTTTTTATTTAATTAGATAGGTATAGGGTTTTATTATTTAGAGATATGGGTTGAGTGAGTGCTAGTTGAAATGACGCTTTTAAGATAAACCCAAAAGCACTAGATCAAATAGTGCTTTGGTGGAATAAACCCCAAAAGTGCCTAATCAATTGGCACTTTGGGGGTTCTCTTTTTCCCCATTTTCCACGCCCCCACCATTTCTTTATATATATATTAACAATTATAAATAAATATAATATACATATATATTTATATAATTATAATTATAAATATAAATATATATATATTAACATTAAATGTATTTATAAATATATTTTAAATGTATATATAAATATATTTTAATAATTATATAGTTTTAAATATATTTACATTTATATAATGATAAATATTTATTTATAGAGATATATTTATATTTATATTTATTATTTATCTATATATTTATATAAATAAATTCATATATATATATAAATATAATTACAACACCCCCTTTATATAATTATTTATGAATATTTAAAATTATGTATATATTTATAATTATATTTATCTGTAATTGTAAATATACATTTATATAAATAAATTTATATTTATAAATATTTATTTATAATTTATTATATGTTTAAAAACATTTTAATTTTTTTTATAAATAAATATATATTTATAACAATATTAATGTATATTTATAAATATAGATTTATAATTATATAATTATAAATATATTTACAAATATAATTATAAATAAATTTAAATATATTTATAATTATATAATTATTAAAATATATTTATAATTATATAATTATAAATATAATATATTTATATATACATTTAAAATATATTTATAATTATATATAAATTTATTTATATAAATATATATTTACAATTATAAATAAATATAATTATAAATATATACATAATTATAAATATATATAAATACAATTATATGTATATAATATTTTAATAATTATATAATTCTAAATATATTTATAATTATATAATTATAAATCTATCTCTATAAATAAATATTTATAATTATATAAATATAAATATACAAAAGATGAGATAAGGAAAGAAACAATCAAGAGTGTCTCTCTCCTCAACAATAGCGATTAGGGTGATTTTCTTCAAAGATGTCGAATATTGATGGTTACTTCAACCCGGTAGAGGTCTTCATTGATCCTTTAAAGAATATTAAGGCTACTTCTGGCTTGGATAGCATGAATTTGGATTCTTATGATGTGGTTTGGGATCTAGTGAAGGTTCCCCTTTCTCTCTCTATGGAGCCTCTTGATCTAGCCAACCTTAATGCTTCGAAGGCTGCAACTGCAGTGCGGGTAGGTGCTTCTTTTAGGTATAGATTCTTCCCTGGTTTTCGGAGTGACTCAGTAGCGTCCACCATCCGGATCTATAGAAACAAATCACTTAAATTTGTTGAAACAAACCCTAAGTTCTTTGAGGAATATATTGAGGCTTTTAAGCATTCCATTATTGCATGGATAACCTCTCAACTAAAGAATAATGGCTGTAATTTTGAAGATCTTAAGAAAAGGTTACTCCATGTATGGGGTTTTGATAATTGGAATATTGTTTCGATTGGTATGGGGTATTATCATATAAATTTTCCTTCTCATGAGCTGAAATTAAAGGCATAGAGCAGTGGATTTGTCAATTTGAATCTAGGGGTCCTTCGATTTCAGGATCGGGACCCTTGGTTTGACCCTTATCAGGTCAAGAACACGATTGCACAATCTTGGATTCATGTTAAGGGTCTGAATTGGTTTTTTAGCATCCAATAATCCTTTGGGACATTTCTTTAGTTGTTGGTTCCCTAATAAATTTTGATAGGGAGACTAAAATGGTAAGGTATGGACACTATGCCAGCATTTTAGTTGAGTTTGATCTCAATGCATCACTTGTTGAGATGGTGTATCTTGTTGTTGGTGACTTTAAATTAAAACTTGATATTGAGTATGAGTTTGTCCCTGTCTTTTGGTTTAAATTATTGTGCATTGAAAATGTTAGATATAACTGTCATAGGGGTATGAGATATTTCAATTGTAAGAAATTTGGGCACCTTGTTGATATTTATAAGTTTAAGTTGCCTATTGATAATGGAACTAAATCTAGGATGCTTGATGCTCAGGATGATATGCATGGTAGGGGGATGATTCCCCTTCTCTGCCTTCTGATAAGGTTATTAGTTTTTATAGGCTTATGAAGGAAAGCATAAATCTTCCATTTCAAGCCTCTCTTTCATTTCCTGATGCGGTGGCTTACACTAAAGTATGTAATGGTTTGGCCCCTCATGATGTCACTGTCTCGTCTACTAAAGGTGTTGAAGTTGTGACCCATGGTAAAGGATCTTAGTTACTTGTGGGTGGTCCTGATAGTAGTTGGAAGGATGATGTTTCTACTGGCCAAGTGGTCAGACCATACTAGGACTTGCTTCAGGTGTCTTCTAATACTGAGGATGGGAGGGATGGGTTGCCATATGTTCATAGTACTATTGGGCAGGAAGACACCAACTTTTGTTGTAGATGGTATAGAAAATGAGGAGTCTTTTGAGACTCTGGATAATTTAGTTATTGAATTGGATACTCAGGGTGATAAAAATGAACAAGCCTATCAAGCCGACGAACTATAAGCAGACACACGGGAGGAGGGCTCCCTTGATGTCTCATCTGCTAGTGATATGAATGATATAGTTGATGACTCTCTCTTGGAAGGTAATAGTAAGGTCAAGAGTGTTAATATTTCCCATGTGAAGCTACAGGAAAAATTTCCTAGGGATTCCACTGGAATGGTGAAGGATTTTGTGAGCATCAAGGAGGCTTCTCCTTCTACAGCTGATACTAATGAGGAATTTGGGAAGCACATAACTTCACATGCTATCATGGCCTCCACTGAATATGAGGGCTCATTATAAAGCAATCAAAAGGGATATCACGGTGCTAATGTGTGGAGAGGCAGAAGATGGAAAAGGAGGTAAGGAGGGTGTTTCTGCACTTTATTTATTTGGAATGCTTGATTCCATTAATAGCCCATAATTTTATGTCTTTTATCTTGAGAGTCTTGAGAAAGAGGGAATTAAGAGAAAAAAGAGTATTATGTAAGGTTTCTCATAGTCCATTACTAGTGTTGACAGTATTGTTTCTCCCTATTTGTTAAAAGTGAAAGTTTCAAATTTGGATCTCTAGGTAGAATTTGATTCTATGTTTGGGGATCCTTCACTTGGGGACATTTCCATCAATCAAGTCTTACATGGGGATAATCATCTTAATGAGACCATGACCCAGGATGATACAATAAAATATGATATTATTGTTGCTAATAAATTATTTCATGCATTTTTTGCCACAAATAAAGATCAAGTTGTTGACTCACAGAGTGAGAGGGTGACCCATCTGACGTAGATGATAAAGGCGGTACTTTACAAGCTCCAAAGTAACGGTGGAGAGGCAGGAATCTAAAGGGATAAAGTGACTCATGTGGAAGGGGTCGTGGACCTAAAAAATGATGAGTATGCAGGTTTCTGTGTTATTGTGGTGGTGATATGTGTATCACTTTTATGTTGTATCTCTATCATTTCTTTTGTATTCACTTTCTATTTTTAATAAATTTTATAGGGCCATGGGTTTTAATCCATGGCTTATGTCATTCCTGGTAAATATAAATATATTTATAATTATATATAAATTTATTTATATAAATATATTTTAACAATTATAAATAAATATAATTATAAATATATAATAATTATAAATATGAACCTATTTATATTAATATATATAAAAATAAAAAATAATTATATTTTAATAATTATATAATTATAAATATATTTATAATTTTATTTATTTATAATTGTTAAAAGATATTTATATGTATATTTAAAATAAATTTATATGTACCTTTTAAATAAATTTATATATAAATTTACAATATATTTATAATTATATAATTTAATATATATTTAAACACCTAATAATGAAAGAGGTATATCCAGAAGCTGAAGCTCCTGACCATTTATTAAAATTTAAAGAAAAATAAAGCAATCATAATAAAAGAAGGATGGGGTCAAACACAGGGACAATCCCTCATCCAAATAAAGAAAAAACATATCAAAAGTCACCATAATCATGATCAAAATCATGACCATAATCTCCAACATCATCGGCAGACTCCCACTCTGATTGAGAGTTCTTTTGATTGAAGAGTGCAATATACTTCTCCTTAAAATTTAAATTTAATTTTGTTATATATATATTTAAAAATATGAAATTATTTATAATTATATTTATAAATATATATTTATAAATATATATGTATATATATATATTAGGTCTTTGGGGGTACAATTACATTCAAACAGACACACCACACACGCAGTCCAGAAAGACAGGTCATATCCCCCAAAGGGGATAACCCACCCATAAAGCCTTACTTATGTATTATATGGCTCGTAAGTCCCATGGGAATGAACCCATAACATGAACTGACCCATTTTTAAGTCAACACACCCATGAACAGGAAATCCATCAGCCGCATCAACTCCATTTTTGCCTCGCTCGTCGATCAACTAACCAAAAGGTCGTCGCCAAACCGATCATCCCATCATTGTCCATCATTGCCTTAGGTGCATCCTAATACACTATGTGGTTCTCTCACCCACCATTCCACCAACCGTCACACTCATCCATCACTCCACCATCGCACATATCATCATCTCCCATCCTCAATCCACGTAGTGACTTCACCGCATGCCTCGTCTATTGCTCCACTGTCGAACACTGTGTGTATTATACACAGGGTGATTCAAATTCATTGCCTAGCTGGGGAGCATGCGGAACACTCTGATCTTGGTTGGGTCCCCCTCTAGGATTTGATCATAACCCATACACACATTTAATTATTGATGGAGATCCTCTCTATCAACAATGGAGAGCCCCGCTTTCTAGATTCCCATGGGGTTTGCTTCAACAAATCAAGTAAGATTTGTGGAGATAAAATTTTTAGTCATTTTGAGATGTTTGTATCCTATGGACTCAATCACCACAAGGATAAATCTAGAAGAGAGATTCATGGTGATGAAAATAAAGGATCTTGACATAGCGGAAGCATGGCGGTTGGGAGGGACCAACTTTCCTTTTGTTGTAATCGATGACCAATCTAGGATCAATATGATGATAAACTTCAGTATCCATAGATTAAAATCAAATATTTAGACAAATATAAGAAAAGAACTGGATCTAAGAAATATGATCTTGCACGTCATGTTTGTAATTAATTTATTAATTTCTAAAAAATTAAATACCTGGGTCTTTGGTACTTTCTTCATTGATGATTGTTGATCATCTGGAATGACCCTTTCAGATTGTCTTCATTGCGCTTACGAGGATCCAAAGTAGAATCCCTCTAGAGGTGATCCACATGCACTCCAATAGTCTCCGAACAACACCACTCGTTCTCTGGGTGCTAGTGCGGTGAAGTGAATGTCTTGCGTCAATCATTCTTGATCACTCGTTCTTCGATCTTGAGTAGATTCTCTCATTATTGAGAGGGAGAGATGAGAGGATTCGATAGATAAAATGTTTAGATCAACAATTCTCAATTCACTGGGGTTTGTCACAATAGACGTACCTTCCTATTAATCAACATGAAGTTTCAGTTAAAATATTTAATTGCGAAATGGAAATTAAATGGAATTATAGATATTAGAGAAAACTCATACCACATAATAACAATAATAACACCATTATTTGTGGTGCACCAACTTGTGCAAAATAGAACCATAAATGAAATCTCGTGCCACTGTCTCATCCTGAGGTGACATGTTTTTGGGGAAATGTAAAATGGTCTAACGGGTGAAAAGAATTTGTCTGTTATTATAGAGACTTTCACGGCGCCATTTTTGTTTTGGCCTAATCTGCATCGTTATCCTTTATGGGGAATTGGATTGACCCCGTAGGGACTGGGTATTTTATCCCTTTTTCATTATGAAGAAAGTTCCACAGTTTAATGGTCTCAGTGGGTGATTGTTGGGGGTTAAGTATTTATAAAATCGGTTCTCCTAGGATATGACTTCCTTGGATGGTCTCCAATGAGTTTATTCGTGGAGCCAGAAACACCTAACGGCCTTGGTATCCATGATTTATAGGCCTGATTTTTAAAGGCATGTGCTTGTTGGATGGTGATTTGGACAATGACACTTAAGGAATCCATTGGTCGAGAGGATGGGAGATCAGGCTCATCACACCCTTTTGGAGGGAATTATTGCCTATTTTGAGACTCTCTTATAGATTTAAGTCATGTTCATATGTTCTTGAATCCTTGGATCATTCCTAAAGAGTGTATCCATGGGCTACCCCTGGGTTGCGGGATCATCATGGATATACATGGATTTGATGCTACGGATATAGTGCTGACTTAGGCCATGCAATGAGGCGCTCTAGAGTTTATCTTCATCTAGGAGGGACAGAAGATGGTTTGATGTTGGGGTCGGACCCATAAGATGGGCTTCCTATGTATCCTCGGGAGAGGAATCAGAGACCATGTAGTTCATTCATTGGTACTTACACCTAGGAGGAATCCCTTTCAAATTTGGGGAAATATTTTATCGGGACTGACTTCTAAGGAGAACTTCCCTTGAGCTCGGGCCTTGGACAGGCATCCTATATATCCCAATTATGGCGGGAATCGAAGTTCTCATAGTTCATTTAGTTTGGGTATTACACCTGGAATGAGGCCCATTTTTTGGGGGCATAATTGGGTGAACCTTTTGGGAGGGAACCCCTTTGAGATCAGGTCTTCAAACAGGCATCCTATGTATCCTGGTTGGAACAGGAATTAGAGTTATCGTAGTTCATTTATCTTGGGTCTTACACCTGGGAGGAGGCCCATTTGTCTGGAACCATGGGTAGGATCTCAACTCATGAAGATTTGAAGGTTTTGTTGGGGTTTACACCTAGGATGATGACCATGTTTTGGGACTATGTGGATGTCATGATCACCACCAGTCCTATAAACCCATGTGAGTCATGCTCAGTGTGAGAAACAAGAGGAGGCAGCGGATCTAAAGATCGCATGTCCTATATCATCTACTGGGAGATGGTACTGGATCCCAAAGGGATAGGGGGGATTTGAATGTGCCAACTTACCATCCTATGTTGATATCCAGAATAGTTGAATCAATATGTCCAGGTATGCCCTGATGAGAGGTAGAGAGAAGCATTGATGCAACCTCCTGCGAGAAAATCAAGGGGCTTACCTCAGTGGGAGTTCCCTTTTTAGAATCATATCAGGTATACTATATTTTAAAGTCATATAGCTTGGATGATGATTAACTGGAGGATAATCATGTTGGGATGTTTTGAAGTGCCTCAATCATGAGAGGTAAGGAACGTGCAAACCATGATTTTAGAGGATCTCAGATTAGGAGAAATGATATGTGGCATGGAATCCATTGAGGCATATAGAGGTAGGAGAGGCCTCTCCTAAGGAAGAATTTTTGTCTAGTTGATGACTATTTTGTAGGTGACATATGCAGAGCCATCAGGGCATGATGTGTATAGTCAAGCAGAGGTGTCCTTAGGACACTGATCATCCATTTCTGATGGTCATTGATGTTTATGAAGATTCTAAATCGCCCAGTATACTACTGTTTAAATTCATATGGATTGGTTTATGGCATCATAGTTTAATGTCATGTTGTGTGGACTAATATGGTATAGTTTAACATCATGTGGTCAGGATGATAACTCATAGTTTAAGATCATAGAGTTTGGACCATTTGTTATAGGAACCATGATTAGTTGTAGGATAATCGGGCTGGGATGTTCTGACATACCTCGAACATGAGAGGGAAGGAAATTTTAAACTGTGACTCTAGGGATTCTCGTATCAGGAGAAATTATATGGGGCATAGAATCCATTAGGTGTACGAAAGTAGGAAAAGCCTCTCCTGAGGACAAATTTTCCTTTGGTTGATCGACCATTTTTTGTATGCAACATATGGAGAGCCACCGAGGCATGATTTCATAGTCAAGCAAAGGTGTCAGCAGGACACTAACTATCCATTTTAGATGTCCAGGGAGGTTTATGAGGATCTAAAATCACCAGAGACATAGATTTTGATGGATGGAAAGGATGTATTTGGGAATTTAAGAAACATTCAAGCTGTGATTGTCTATGGATTTCTGGGCCAACCTAGTATAGGAGGTAGGTGATAGGGTTTTAGGAGTCTCATGAGGACTTATTCAACTCATGGTATTTGAGGGATGAATACTGGGATGACATAAGGTAACAATGTAAAATGTCATTGACCTAGCCTGAAAAGTTCGCGGTGTGACTGTCCATTTTTCATAGGGGTCAGTGACGGTAGCGAAGGGACCGGCTCGGAGGGTCGGAACTATAAGAGTTGGTGTCCTAGAACCAACTGGTTGTAATCTAATTAAATGGATATTTAATGTATTTAAATATTAAATATCTTATTACATATTGTTCATTTTTCTTTGTGACTATGATGTAATAATGTCCTAGAGTATTTGTTTCATTAATAAGGTCATGGCAGTTCCCCACTATGATGAGAACCTTGAAATGCTATAACAATATTCTTAAATATAGTTCTATGGTTAGATGAAATACTATTATGGGACACATATCATGCATACTATCATGTCTGAGTACTCATAATCATATGATACTTCCTCTCATAAAGTTCACACTTTGTAATCTATAAGATAAGAGATTATGAGAACAGACCCGCCAGTAGAAATTCTGCGTGTTTTGGTGTCATGAGATATTTCTATCTACAAGCATGTGTAATGATCCTTAGACTTTAAAATTGTCATTAATACATGTCATAACTCGCGCACTTTGATTTACTAACAAAAATCCTCATGCAGACAGTTGACAAAAAATAGGTTGTGTTGGGTAGGTCACGAGTGGCATGTTATTAATGGATAAGTCAAGGAAGGATTTGTCCCTTCCATTTATGGAAGTTGATATCTCGGCCCTTTAATTGAAATAGAACCATCGCGCAAAATTTCATGGCCATGGTGTAACTATGAGTTTATTTCATGTAGTCAAAGAACGATGTATCAAGCATAAAATTTGATGACATTATCATGAAACCTATTTAATGAGATATTGCAACAAAGGGATTATATTACATAGTGAGTGTTCGTATATGGATGTCATCGTTACGACTTTAAGTTCTTTCTCTTGGGTGCCTTGACCCGTTGCTAGACAGTACTATTGGACTTTAGGTAAGCTCGCCTAATACCAACGAGAAAGAATCCTAGAGGGTCACACACTAAGTGTTTCTAGTGGTCTCAGTTAAATTCTATTTGAATTTGATTAATAAATATTATTCTCAATACAATGGAATAATTTTATTCAATTTAAAATGATTTCATAAATTAAATAAATATTTATTCACCAGATTGTGGGTAAAATATATTTATTTATTTTATTTAACATTTAATAAATATTTATTTAGTAATTTGTAAATAAAATATTTATTTAAGAGAATAAATTATTTATTTATTTATTTAGGTGTTCAATAAATATAAGTAGAGTTCTAGAGCACCAAGTTCAGTCTGGTAGTAAAATAATTATTTGCAAGATGATAAATAATTATTTAACTAATTGGAACAAATTAAAATAATGTTGGTATTATTTTGTGATGTGGAATTTTATTTATAATTCTGTTTTGCGCAAGTTGGCACACCATAAATAATGACACGGTATTATTATTAATAGCATGGGTTTTCTCTAAGGTTATGAATGTATTTAATTGATGTTACATAATTAAATATTGTAACTGAATCCCCATGTCAATAAATAGATACATATGTCTATTGTGCCATGTACCGAACCGCACACCCAGTGAATTGAGAATTGTTGAGCTAAATAATTTTTCTCTCAAATCCTCTTCCTGCCCCTCTCAAGAACAAGAGATGTTCTTCAAGGTTGAAGAACAAGCGATTAAGAATGAATGACACAAGACACTTGTTTCTCTGCACTAGCACCTAGAGAACAAGCGGTGTCGATTAGAGACCATCAGAGCACATGTGGATCACTGCTAGAGATATTCTAGTTTTGATCCTTACAAGTGCAATAAGATAATCTGAAAGGGGCATTATAGATGATCAACATCATCAATGAAGAAAATACCAAAGATCCAGATATTATTTTCTTTATGAAATTAATTAAATTAATTATAAACATGATGTGAAAGATCCTCTCTAAAGGTTTAGGGACTCTTCCTTCTTTATCTAAATCTTTGATTCTATTCTGTGGAGACTAGCATTCATCGTCATATTGATCCTGGAATAATCATTGATTATGGTAAAAAATCAAAGTTGGGTCCCGACTCAACCATGATTCCACTGCACCTGGAACCTTCAAGTGGTATCAAAGAGGTTGCATCATAGTTTATAATTATTTAAACATTTCTTTGATGATTTACACATTTAATAATTTAGTTGTTTCAATTCAAGTTAATCGTTCTAAAAATCTGAATCTCGAGATCTGTTCCTCCTCTTTCATTTCTTGTTCACCTTATAGAAATGATCTTTTATTTTAATTTTTATTAAAATAAAATGGAGTATCTCATCTGTAGGTGCCAAAGTTTCATGACCGTACAACACCATAACACACGACATGTATTTAGAAGTACACGTCGTGTAGCCAAGGTTCAATGCACTAGGTCTAGTCCGCCAAACCAAGTTGTGTCATTAGAGTTTTTCTAAGTCTTAATGACTCTGTGTGTTGACCAGGAATAGGTGGAATGTGGTTTCCAGATTATATGATATGTGGTCCAATGGACATGACTTATAGTCCTTTCAGGTCAGGGTTGGACCATGTACCATGTACACAGCTTGCCCGGCTGGAGAATGTGTAACTAGGAACTACATGGTGAGTGGCCCACTAGACACACCGTGTACTCTGAAGATTTTTGAAGTACACTCACACGTCATTTCCTCAGGCATATACTTTGAATGGATGGTGAAAAATAGTACACTCCATGTAGTTGGAACTACACGTCATGTACTCGTCCAAAATACGCAAATTTATTAAAATTTATTATTATATTATACAAACCCTTGAGATTTGTACCATCGTGCTGGTGTAAAGATAAGTCACAAATCGTGATAGGTATTTTATATATGTGTGTTTAATTTAACATCTGTGTAATGTTTATTTCTACACATTGGGTAGTTATGAATAGGAATTCACTAGGTTTCCTCCAAGGTACAAGTTACGTACAAAGATAATTTTAAATGAATTTATTTGTTTAAAATTATGATGTATGAGAATCTCAAGAAAATTCAGAAAAGGGTTTAAGATAAAATTATTGATTAATTAAAGATGATAATTAAATAATTCAAGCATGATTTATCTTAAACAAGAATGATTAAATAATTGAATGCTGGTTTTATTTATGCATAAATAGCGTTGTATGTATGGATGATCATCAGATAAACCAAGACATTTGTATATGGATGGTTTCTTTTAATTTATTTATTTAAATTAAATTTGTTGGAATGAGAGTATTCTCCTCATTAATATGTAGGGCTTGCATACCCAAAGTTTATTTTATGTAAAATCCCTTTTTACCCCTCACCTGCATGTAAGTTAAAAAAGGAATATGTAATGGATGGAACTCCCAAGATAGTGGAGGCGGTTCAAGCTGGAGCTGAGAAAAAACCAATCCCAGGAGATACAGAGGTGGACAGGTAGAAAGATGTAAACATGAATACAAAAGGTTCAATATGTTTCTTCCCCTAGGTCAGGGTTAGTTTATCAACCACTATATAAACTAACCATTAGAAAATCTCATGATCATAACCTTTACTTTATTTTATTTTTGTAAGTTGCATGGTTTATCATTATGGATGTGTTTTCATGATCACATAATTAATTAATTAAATAAGCATACAAGATGGAACTAAAATAAACCAGACTTATGCGTAAATATTATCAAGACATGGTTAATCACTTAAGTAAGTTCCACTTAATATTAACAAGAATGTGATAATGATAATAAGAAATTTAGGAATAAGAGATAAAAATACCTCAAATAAAATATTAAGTCAGACCAAGCCTTCTGTTACTTGAATAAGTGAAAAACTCAATAAAACTATGTGTTTGACCAACCCTTGTTGGGACACTTAATTTTATACAGGAATCCCTTATGAAAGGTTTTGAGTTGACTTAACCATATTACATCAAGAGGAGTAGGCCTTTCTAGAATTGGTGTAATATTGGTGGAAAGAGTTGAGGAAATCCAAAGTCGTGATTTCAGGATTGGGGATTCCACTCAATAAATCAAGGAGTTGCAAGCCCGCAGTTAGAAAAGACCTTCCTACCTAAATACCTTCTTATAGCTTGACCAACCCTTGTTGGGGTTATGCGAAGGGGAATATGGATCCTTTCCACTAGAATTTCGTGGAAACTGGAAATTCCAAGTTCAATGGTGAGGGTCATTGGGACTTGATAAAATAGTGGGATACTTAATAAAATTTATTATTTCTCATAAAATGTAATCAAGAAAGTACTAATGATCTTCTCTTTTAATTGTAGAATAAAAATGACAAGCTCGTCAACCACACTATCCCTATGATCAAATCTGGATAAAGAAAACATCCTCTGATAGAGAAAATATTTTCAATTAATTTATATTGAATATAATTGTTTTAAACCCACAAAAGTGTTCCTCTAATATTAATTGTTTCATTTTTATGATTTTGGTGTTATTTTGAGCTGAATAGTAAAAATGGGCCATTTTGGATTTTTAACAGTTTTAAATTATTTTTTTAGTTTGGCCATAAGATTATCTACACTAATCCAAATTGAAAAATTATTTCTTTTCCAGATTCTAAACATCCAGGGATTAATTTACTATTTTTGGACAAAAAGTTGAATCCGCCATATGGAAGCTCAAAAGAAGCTCACAAGTGGGAGAAAGAAAAATGTTTGCAGTTCTGCCTGTTTTGGTGTGGGATCCATAACTCAATAATTGTGGTCCCAAATGTTGTTATATTCTGTGGGTGGACTAGAAAGGAGTTTTAGAACATCTTTTATGAAGTAAAGTCTGTGGGATTTGGCCGTTTGAGGGTCCATTAAAGCTTCCTAATCCGAGGGTTGGCGTTTTGGAGAGTCTGACTGGACAGAATAAATTCTCAGAGTAAAACGGACATAACTCTCTAAATACATGTCCAAATACGCTGATATTTTGAGGGGAAATGGAAAAGAAAATTATGAACAACATTGAAGAAGGGCTCAACGCGTGAAGAGGTCATTTATTGGGTCCAAAACGCGACAACATTAGGAGGACAGAAATCTGGCTATGAAAGGAGGATAGCTCCTCCTCCTCAAGGCATCCCATATTCCATCCCATTCCTTCTGGGACACCACAATCAGAGATGGGAGGAAGCCAAGGGAAACTAGGGGAAATTATTATTAAACATCATTATATTTATTTCTTTTATTTTTCTTTACTTTAAAATGTCTCTCCTCTCCCGCATCATCTCGTTTACCCCATCCATGGAGGGGTAGTTTCATTTGAGTGATCGGAAAGAGGGGAGGTTGGACCTATGTGTTGTGTTTGAGTTTTTGTGCTTCAAATGAATAAAATTTATTCTTCTTTCTTATTCTGGTTTCAATTCTTAATTCAGTATTAAATTCCTAATGCGGTAGTGTTAAGTTTTTGATTCTAAAATTATAAATTTCTTTGGTCGATGATCACATCTCCCTCCACCCAATTATAATCTGTATACTGTGGAACAAGATTAGGGTTGGGTGGTGATTGGTCGGCAGTTGTCAAGAACATGTGTAGGATTGTATGTCAAAATCTTGGTTAATTAGGGAACAACAATTCCAGGTCTGGGATTTCTCTAATTAATCAAGAGACCTTCTACAACCCTAAGCACATTGGAAGGAGGATAGACCAATCTAAGGTTTTAGAAAGGAAAATTCTCATCATGTCTATCTGACTAAGGGAGAGAGAGGACTTGGTAGATGAATCTCTCTCTTACCAGTTTAAGGAAGAATAAGAGATAAAATTTAGAAACCATGATGGCACAACACTAGGTCTAGCCGAACCCAATCTGATCACCATCTTTATCATTTGTTAAAATAAATCAATTTTTGTTGTTTATTTCTCTCATAGTCATTCAAATTAATTAAAACCAATCTTTTTAAGAAAACCAAAAAAAAGTGACAACCTTGTTTTGTGTGCACTCCTCTTCAGAAGATTACCTAGAATCAACTGTTATACTATACTTAGGTAAATAAAATATTGTTTTTCCACGCCCCACGACAGGCGTGCATCATCCTCACTGGCAGTAACTTCTAGGAATGGTTTAGATGAATTTGGGTTATCCTACACCATGAACAGAAGTCTCAGATGCTAGAGTCAGCATTACCTGATCTACCTTCCAAATAGGTGAGTGATGAGGATTTCCTGGTCTATGAGAAACATATGAACGACATGGTCGATGTTCAATGTTTGATGCTATCATCAATGTCTAGTGAGCTCATGAAGTCTCATGAAAACATGGATATTTATAGAATGCTCAAGAACCTATGTGGTATTTACTAGGAGGGAGAAAGATAGGAAAGGTTTGAGATCTCTAAGTCACTCTTTTAGAGTAAGCTTGGAGAAGGTTCCCTAGTTGGGCCTCATGTAGTTAATATCATTGTCTACATTGAGCGTCTGGAGGTTCTAGGGTTTAAACTCCCTGAAGAACTGGGCACCGATCTCATTCTTGCATCACTCCCTCAGAGATTCTCTAAATTTGTTGTCAATTTCAATATGAACAACATTGAGAAGTCTTTATCTAATCTTCTTATCTTCATTCACCAAGTGGAAAAAGATATGAAGTGAAAAAATCATTCTATCCTTGTGGTGAATAAGAGGAAAGGGAAGGTGAACAGCTTTAATCCCAAAGCCTCATCATAGCCTTCCAAGAAAAGGAAGATCAAAGGGGGAGAAAGGGAACATGAGGTTGTTTGTTTCATATGTGGCAAGAAGGGTCATTGGAAGAAGAACTCCACCCAGCCTAAGAAGCAAGGGGAAGCTTCAGGTGTGTTTGTTATCAAATGAAATCTATTTGTTTCTATAAATTGGGTATTAGATACAGCTTGTGGTGCTCACATATGTATCCAAATACAGGAACCACATAGATTCATGAAGATTGGCCGAGGGGAGGTAGATCTACAAGCAGCCAACAGAGTCAGACTTGTTGATGTAGCTTTCGGGGACTACCACCTCACTTTTCCAACCGGGATGATCTTGGTGTTAAAGGGTTGTTATTATGTGTTGTATATTACTAAAAACATTATTTATGTATCCAAATTAGATACAGATGGATTTTTTTCAAGTTTGGAAATGAATGTTGCTTCTTTTACAAAGATAGCATTTGTTTTGGTAGGGTACATTTATACAACGGTCTTTACATGTTGGATTAAACAAACCAAGTAATGGAAATTGATAACAAAGATACTTCACATGACTCATACCGCACCCAACTTCGGCATTACTGGCTAGGTCATGTAAATGAGAAACGCTTGACAAAGTTACATCAAGATGTATATGTAGATTCTTTCGAACTAAAACCACTTGGCGTATGTCATGCATGTTTACAAGGCAAAATGACCAAAGCTCCATTTAGTGGGAAAGGTGAAAGGGATAAAGAACTTATTGAATTGTTTCATACTGATGTGTGTGGACCATTTCTAGTTGAAGCAAGGGGAGGGTACTCATACTTTATAACTTTTAATAATGATTTTAGTAGATATGGATATATCCACTTAATTAGCTATAAGTCAGATTCTTTTGATAAGTTCAAAGAATACAAGAATGAATTTGAGAACCATCTTGGTAACAAGATTAAGAAACTTCACTTAGAACGAGGTGGAGAATATCTTAATCAAGACTTCGTTGATTACTTAGAGAAGTTTGGGATCCTATCCCAACTCACTCCTCCATACACGCCCTAGTGGAATGGTGTGAGCGAAAGGTGGAACCGCACCCTGTTGGACATGGTGAGATCAATGATGAGTCATGTGAGTCTTTTGTTATCCTTTTGGGGATATGCGTTACAAATAGTAGTGCACATACTAAACCAAGTACCAACTAAATTGATAAATGGTATTCTATACGAGTTCTGGAGTGGAAAGAAAGCCATATTATCAAATTTACATGTGTAGGGAAGCGATATGTTTGTTAAGGCCTCTTCAGGTAACAAAATTTAACCCCGAGGCACAAAGTGTACCTTTATAGGATACCCCAAGGAAACAGGGGGATATTACCTATACAACCCCTTAGATAAAAAGTTTATAGTGGAAAGACACAACATATTCCTTAAGAGGGAGCATATTTCCAAAAGAGATAGTGGGAGCGAGATAAACTTCGATGAAGTTGAGGCTCAAGGTACACAAGAGTCGGTATAGGAACAGATTCCACAAAGCCCCATGGAAGAAAGAACTGTTCCAGAGACACGAGAGCTTTATAGGAGTACAAGAGAGTTTAGAGAAATGGAACGGTATGGTTTTCTAGTTATTGAGTATGGTGACTCATTATTAGTTGATAATAATGATCCTCTAACCTACAAGGAAGCAGTAAGTGGCACAGATGTTTCCAAGTGGAAAGAAGCCATGAATTCTGAAATGGATTCCATGTACCAAAACCAAGTTTGGATTTTGGTAGATCCTCCAGTTTATGTAAATCATGTTGGTTGCAAATGGGTATTCAAGAAGAAACTAGACATGGAAGGACAAGTCAGTGCCTATAAGGCACGATTGGTTGCAAAAGGGTTCAAACAACATTAAGGCATTGACTACAACGAAACCTTTTCACCAGTTTCAATACTAAAATCTATCAGAATTCTATTGGCCATTGCTGCTTACCATGACTATAAGATTTGGAAAATGTATTTCAAAACAGTCTTCCTTAATGAAAACCTTCAGGAATATGTCTACATGACACAACCTGAAGGGTTTATGTCTCCAAAGGATGATAATAAGGTATGCAAGTTCTAAAAATCCATTTAAGGATTAAATCAAGCATCCAGGTCATGGAACATTCATTTTGATGAAGCCATAACAAAATTTGGTTTTATCAAGAACGAATGCGAGCCTTGTGTCTACAAATTGTTTAGTGGGAGTGCAATCGTTTTCTTAATAGTATATATTGATAACATGTTACTTATTGGAAACGAGATACCAGCCTTATAGTTTGTTAAGGCATGGTTGAATCAATGCTTCTCCTTGAAGTACTTGGGTGAGGCATCATATATTCTTGGGATCAAGATCCATCATGATAGATCCAAGATATTGTTGGGCCTAAGTCAAATTACATACATTGATAAAATACTGAAGATATTCAGTATGGAACAATCCAAGAGGGGATTTTTGCTAGCATCACATGGCATTCATCTTTCTATGAAAATGTGTCCTCATACACATGAGGAAAGAAAGATAATGTCAAAGACTCCATACGCATCAGTGATTGGGTCATTAATGTATGTCATGCTATGTACTAGGATGGATGTCACCTACACATTGAGTTTGGTAGGAAGATATCAAGTTGACCCAGGTGACCGCCATTGGATGGTAGTCAAGACTATCCTAAAGTATATGAGGCATACTAAGGATATGTTCCTAGTTTATAGAGGAGATAAAGAACTGGTCATTAGAGTATATGAAGATTCTAGGTTCCAAACTGATCAAGATGACATGAAGTTATAAACAAGATACATCTTCACTTTGAATGGAGGTTCAATGAGCTAGAAGAGCTAAAAGCAGAGTGTGGTCACAGATTCTATAGTAGAGTCTAAGTATATCACAACTTCTAAGGAAACTAAAGAAGTAGTTTGGATGCGAATCTTCATCCAAGAACTAGATGTGATACCTAGGAGTAAAGATCTCATCACACTATACTATGATAATATTGAAGCAGTGGCTCTCGCAAAATAGCCAAGGTCACATCAGCGGACAAAGCACGTACTTTGGAAGTATCATCTCATAAGGTATTTTTCTCAGAGAGTTGAAGTTACGGTGAGTAGTATTTCCAAGGAAGAAAACGTGGAAGACCCCTTGACTAAAGCCTTAACTCAGTAGAAACATGATCACCATGTGAGGTCTAGTAGACTAAAAGTCATAGGCATTTGGCTCTAGTCCAAGTGGGACTTTGTAAGAGTTAGTGTCCTAGAACCAACTGGTTGTACTTTTATTACATGGATATTTAATGTATTTAAAAATTAAACATCTTATTACATATTGTTCATTGTTTTTCATGACTATGATGTAATAATGTCCTAAAGTATTTATTACATTGATAAGGTCATGGCAGTTCCCCACTATGATGAGAACCTTGAAATGATATAACAATATTCTTAAATATATTTCTATGGTTGGATGACATACTATGATGGGACACATAGCATACAGACCGTTAGGTGTGAGTACTTGTAAGCATATGAGACTTCCTCTCATGAAGTTCACACTTGGTAATCTCCAAGATAGAAGATTATGAGAATGGACCTACTAGTAGTAATTCCACATGTTTTGGTGTCATCGGATATTTCTATCTGCGAGCATGTGTAATGATTCTTAGACTTTAAGATTATCATTAATACATTTCACGACTCGCACACTTTGATTTACTGATGAAAATCGTCACACAGATAGTTGGCGGGAAGTAGGGTTTGTTGGGTGCATCATGAGTGGCATGTTATTAATGGATAAGTCGAGGAATGATTTTTCCCTTTCATTTATGGAAGTTGATATCTCATCCCTTTGATTGAAATAGAACTGTCGTGTGAAATTGCATAGCCATGGTGTAATGATGAGTTTATTTTAGGTTGTCAAAGAACGATGTATCAAGCATAAAAGTTGATGACACTATCATGAAACCTACTTGATGAGATATTGCGACAAAGGGATTATATTACACAATGAGTGTTCATATATGGATGTCATTGTTGCAACTTTAAGTTCTTTCTCTTGGGTGACTTGACCCATTTCTAGACAGTACTCTTGGACTTTAGGCAAGCCCGCCTAATGTCAACGAGAAAGAATCCTAGAGGGTCACACACTAAGTGTTTATGGTAGTCTTGGTTAAATTATATTTGAATTTAATTAATAAATATTATTCTAAAGACAATAGAATAATTTTATTCAAGTTAAAATGATTGCATAAATTAAATAAATATTTATTCACTAGATTGTGGGTAAAATTTATTTATTTATTTTATTGAACATTTAATAAATATTTATTTACTAGTTTGTAAATAAAATATTTATTTAAGAGAATAAATTATTTATTTATTTATTTATTTGGGTGTTCAATAAATGTAAGTGGATTTCAATAGGACCAAGGACAATTCGATAGTAAAATAATTATTTTCAAGATGATAAATAATTATTTAACTAGTTGGCACAAATTAAAATAACACTGGTATTATTTTATAATGAAGAATTTTATTTATAATTCTATTTTGCGCAAGTTGGTGCACCATAAATAATAACGTGGTATTATTATTAATAGCATGGGTTTTCTCTAAGGTTATGAATGTATTTAATTGTTGTTATGCAATTAAATATTGTAACTAAAGCTCCATGTCAATAAATAGATACATATCTATTGTGTCATGTACCAAACCACACACCTAGTGAATTGAGAATTATTGAGCTAAATAATTTCTCTCTTGAATCCTCTTCCTACCCCTCTCAAGAACGAGAGACGTTATTCAAGGCCAAAGAACAAGTGATCAAGAACTACCAACACAAGACACTCGTTTCGCCGCACTAGCTCTTGGATAATGAGAGGTGTTGATCGAAGGTCATCAGAGCACGTGTGGATCACCGCTAGAGGGATTCTAGTTGGGATCCTTATAAGCACAACAAGATAATCTGGAAGGGTCATTCTGGATGATCAACATCATCAATGAAGAAAATACCAAATATCCAGGTATTATTTTCTTTATGAAATTAATTAAATTAATTATAAAGATGATTTTCAAAATCCTCTCTAAAGGTTTCGGGCCACTTCCTTCTTTATCTAAATCTTTGATTCTATTCTGTGGATACTGGCATTCAACGTCGTATTGATCCTGAAATAATCATTGATCATGGTAAAAATCCAATTTGGGTCCCGACCCAACCACGCTTTTTGCTACGCCTGGAACCTTCAAGTGGTATCATAGAGGTTGCATCATAATTTACAATTATTTAAATATTTTGTTGATGATTTACGCATTTAATAATTTAGTTGTTCAATTCAAGTTAATCGTTCTGCAAATCTAAATCTCGAAATCTCTTCCTCCTCTTTCTTTTCTTGTTCACCTTATAGAAACGATCTTTTCTTTTAATTTTGATTAAAATAAAATAGAGGATCTCATCTGGAGGTGCCAAAGGTTCTTGTCCATACAACACCAGAACACACGATGTGTATTCGGTAGTACACACCATATAGCCAAGTTTCATGCACCGAGTATGGTCTACCAAACCAAGTCATGTCATTAGAGTTTTTATAAGTCTTAATGACTCTGTGTGTTGACTAGGAACAAGTGGAACATAGTTTTCGGATTACATGTCGTGTGGCCCACTGGACATGACGTGTAGTCCCTTCGGGTTAGGGTTGGACTGTGTACCCCGTACACATCTTGCCCGGCTGGAGATCGTGTAATGAGGAACTACATGGAATGTGGCCCACTGGACACGCTGTGTACTATGAAGATTTCCAAAGTACACTCACACAGCATTTCCCTAGGTGTGTACTTTAGATAGACGATGAAAAATAGTACCCGCCGTGTAGTTTGAACTACGCGTCGTGTACTCATCCAAATTACACAAATTTATTAAAATTTATTATTATATTATACAAACTCTTGTGACGGGTACAATCATGCGGTCGTAAAGCTGAGGCGTAACATGTTATAGGTGTTTTATATATATGTTTAATTTAACATCTGTATAATGTTCATTTCTACTCATTGGGTAGTTATGAATTGGAATTCATCGGGTTTCCTATAAGGTACAAGTTACGTACAAAGATAATTTTAAATGAATTTATTTGTTTAAAATTGTGATGTATGAGAATCTCAAGCAAATTTAGAAAAGAGTTTAAGATAAAGGATTGATTAATTAAAGATTATAATTAATTTATTTGAGCGTGATTTATCTTAAACAATAATGATTAAAGAATTGAATTATAGTTTTATTTATGTGTAAATATCGTTGCATGTATGGATGATCATGATCTAAACCAAGACCTTTGTATGTGGATGGTTTCTATTAATTTATTTATTTAAATTAAATTTATTAGTCTGTAAGCCTTTTCCTCATTAATATGTAGGTCATGTGTGCCTAAGGTTTCTTTTATGTAAAACCCATTTTTACCCCTCACCTGCATGTGAGTTAAAAAAGGAATATGTAATGGATAGAACTCCCAAGTTAATGGAGGTGGTTCAAGATGGAGCCGAGATAAAACCAGTCCCAAGAGATATAGAGGTGGACAGGTGGAAATTTGTAAACACAAACCCAAAAGGTTTGAGATGTTTCTCACCTAGGTCAGGGTTAGTTTATCAACCTCTAGATAAACTAACAATTAGAAAAGCTCATGATCATTCCCTTTACATTATTTTATTTTTTTCAGTTGTATGTTTTATCACTATGGATGTGTTTTCATGTTCACATAATTAATGAATTAAACAAACATGCAAGATGGAACTAAAATAAACCAAACTTATGCGTAAATATTATCAAGACATGGTTAATCACTTAAGTAAGTTCCACTTAATATTAAAAGGATTGTGATGATAAGAAATTCATGCATAAGAGATAAAAATCCCTTAAATAAAATATTAAGTCATACTAAGCCTTTTGTTACTCGATTAAGAGAAAAACTCAATAAAACTATGTGTTTGACCAACCCTTATTGGGACACTTAATTTTATATAGGAAGCCCTTATGAAAGGTTTTGGGTTGACTTAACCATATTATATCAATAGGAGTATCCCTTTCTAGGCTTGGTGTAATATTAGAGGCAAGAGTTGAGGAAATCCAAAGTCATGATTTCAGGATTAGGGAGTCCACTCAACAGATCAGAGAGCTGCAAACCCACAGTTGTCAAAGACCTGCCAACCAAAATACCTTCTAATAGCTTGACCAACCCTTGTTGGGGTTATGAGAAGGGGAATATGGATCCTTTCCACTAGAATTTCATGGAAACTGGACATTCCGAGTTCAATGGTGAGGGTCATTGGGACTTGATAAAATAGTGGGAGACTTAATAAAATTTATTATTTCTCATAAAATGTAATCAAGAAAGTACTAATGATATGCTCTTTTAATTGTAGAATAAAAATTACAAGCTCTTCAACCACACTATCCCTGTGATCAATTCTGGATAAAGACAACATCCTCACCGGTAGTAACTTCCAGGAATGGTTTAGACTCCATCGGATTATCCTACACCATGAATGGAATTCTTACATGTTGGAGTCAGCATTACCTGATCTACCTACCAAAGAGGCGAGTGATGAGGATTTCTTGGTCTATGATAAACATAAGAATGATGCGGTCAACATTCAATGTTTGATGATATCATAAATTTCTAGTGAGCTCATGAAGTCTCATGAAAACATGGATGCTTATAGCATGCTTGAGCACCTTAGTGGTCTTTACCAGGAGAGAGAAAGATAGGAATGGTTTGAGATCTATAAGGCACTCTTTTAGAGTAATCTTGGAGAAGGTGCCCTAGTTGGCCCTCATGTATTCAAGCTCATTGGCCACATTGAGCGCCTGGAGGTTCTGGGGTTTAAACTCCCCGAAGAACTGGGCACCGATCTCATTCTCGCATCACTCCCTAAAAGATTCTCTAACTTTGTTATCAATTTCAATATGAACTACATTGAGAAGTCTCTAACTGATATTATTATCCTCATTTTCCAAGTGGAGAAAGATATGAAGCATAAAAAGTCTTCCGTCCTTATGGTGAATAAGAGGAAAGGGAAGGAAAACAGCTTTAAGCCCAAAGCTTCTTCACAGCCTTCCAAGAAAAGGAAGATCAAAGGGGAGGCAATGGAACAAGAGGTTGTTTGTTTCTCATGTGGTAAGAAGGGCCATTGGAAGAAGAACTACACCCATCCTAAGAAGCAAGGGGAAGCTTCTGGTGAATTTGTTATCGAATGAAATCTATCTTTTTCTAAAAATTGGGTATTAGATATAGCTTGTAGTGCTCACATATGTATCCAAATATAGGAACCAGGTAGATTCAAGAATATTGACCAAGGGGAGGTAGATCTACAAGCATCCAACGGAGCCAGACTTTCTATTGTAGTTGTCGGGGACTACCACCTCATGTTGCCAACTTGGATGATCTTAGTGTTAAAGGGTTGTTATTATGTATCATATGTTACTAAAAACATTATTTTTGTATACATATTAGATACAGATGGATTTTTTTTCATGTTTGGAAATGAATGTTTCTTCTTTTACAAATATATCATTTGTTTTGGTAGGGAAAATTTATACAACGATATTTACGTGTTGGATTACACAAACCAAGTAATGGAAATCGATAACAAAGATACTTCACATGTCTCATACCACACCCAACTTTGGCATCACTATCTAGGTCATGTAAATGAAAAACACTTGAAAAGTTACTTTAAGATGGATATTTAGATTCTTTCAAACTAAAACCACTTGGCATATGTCATGCATGTTTACAAGGCAAAATGACCAAATCCCCATTTAGTGGGAAAGGTGAAGGTGCTAAAGAAATTCTTGAATTGGTTCATACCCATGTGTGTGGACCATTTCTAGTTGAAGTAAGAGGAGGGTACTCATACTTCCTAACTTTTACTGATGATTTTATTAGATATGGATATATCTACTTAATGAGGTATAATTTGTATTGTTTTGATAGGTTTTAAGAATACAAGAATGAAGTTGAGAACCGGCTTGGTAAGAAGATTAAGACACTCCGCTTAGACCGAGATAGAGAATATCATAATCAAGGCTTCATTGATTACTTATGGGAGTTTGGGATCCTATCCCAACTCACTCCTCCATACACGCCACAGTGAAATGGTGTGAGCGAAAGGAGGAACCACACCCTATTGGACATGGTGAGATCAATGATGAGTGATGCAAGTCTTTCATTATCCTTTTGGGGATATGCGTTACAAACAACGATGCACATACTAAACCAAGTACCAACTAAATTGATAAATGGTATTCTATACGAGTTCTTGAGTGGAAATAAATCTATATTATCAAATTTACATGTGTGGGGAAGTGATGCATTTATTAAGGCCTCTTCAGGTAACAAACTTTCATCCTGAGGCACAAAGTGTATCTTTATAGGATACCCCATGGAAACGTGGGGATATTACCTATACAACACCTTAGAAAAAAAGGTTATAGTGGCAAGACATTCCATATTCCTTAAGAGGGATCACATATCCAAAAGAGATAGCGGGAGAGAGATATACTTCGATGAAGTTGAGGCTCAAGGTACACAAGAGTTGGTACAGGAACAGATTCCACAAAGCCCCATGGAAGAAATAATTATTCTAGAGACAAAAGAGCTATTTAGGAGTACAAGAGAGGTTAGAGAATCAGAACAGTATGATTTTCTAGTTACCAAGGATGGTGACTCATTATTAGTTGATAATAATGATCCTATAACCTACAAGGAAGTAGTAAGTGGCACAGATGTTTCCAAGTGACAAGAAGCCATAAATTCTAAAATAGATTCCATGTACCAAAACCAAGTCTGGATTTTGGTAGATCCTCCAGTTTATGTAAATCCTATTGGCTGAAAATGTATATTTAAGAAGAAACTAGACATGGAAGGACAAGTCAGTACCTATAAGGCTTGACTAGTTGCAAAAGGGTTCAAACAACGTCAAGGTAGAGGGAAGCATTGATGTAACCTCCTGCGAGAAAAGAAAGGGGCTTACCTCAGTGGGAGTGCCCTTTTGAGCATCATATGGGGTATACTATAGTTTAAAGTCATATAGCATGGACGATGATTAACTGAAGGATAATCATGTTGGGATGTTTCGACGTTCCTCGATCATGAGAGGGAAGGAACACACAAACCATTATTTTAGAGGATCTCGAATTAAGAGAAATGATATGAGGTATGGAAGTCATTGAGTTATATAGAGGTAGGAGAGGCCTCTCCTAAGGATGAATTTTTTTCTGATTGATGACTGTTTTGTAGGAGACATATGCAGAGCCACTGGGGCATGATGTGCATAGTCAAGCAGAGGTGTCTTCAGAACACTAACCATCCATTTTTGATGGTCGGGGATGTTTATGAAGATTTGAAATCGACCAGTATACTATAGTTTAAAGTCATGTGGCTTAGACGATGGCATCATAGTTTAATGTCATGTTGCATGGACTAATACAGTACAATTTAATTTCATGTGTTCAGGATGATAACTCATAGTTTAAGGTCATAGAGTTTGGACCATTTGTTACAGGAACCATGATTAGATGAAGGATAGTCAGGTTGTGATGTTTTGACATGCCTCAAATATGAGAGGGAAGGAAAGTGTAAATAGTGACTCTAGGTATTCTCATATCAAGAGAAATGATATTGTGAATGGAAGCTATTAGGCATACGAAAGTAGGAAAATCCTCTCTTGAGGGTGAATTTTCATTTGGTTGATCGGCTATTTTTTGTCTTCAACGCATGCAGAGTCGTCGGGGCATGATGTGCATAGTCAAGAAAAGGTGTCTGCAGGACACTGACTATCCATTTTCGATGGCCATGGAAGCTTATGAGGATTTGGAATCACCAGAAACATAGAGTTTGATGGATGGAAAGGATGTGTTCAGTCATTTAAGAAACATTCAAGTTGTGATTGTCCATTTAGTTCTGGGCTAACCTGACATAGGAGGAAAGTGATAGGGTTTTAAGAGTATCATGAGGAGTTGTTCAACTCATGGTATTTGAGGGACGGATGTTGGAATGAAATAAGGGAGCAATGGAAAATGTCATTGACCTGGCCCGAAAAGTTCGCGGTGCGACTCTCCATTTTTCATAGGGGTCAATGACGGTAGAGAAGGGACCGGCTCGGAGGGTCAGGACCGCAGCCCAACACTGATCCCAAGTGGGGGGGCACAGCCCCTGTGGTATTGATCGGTGGGCTTAGAGGGTTTTCTGTATAGGGTTGTCCGTGTAGGAGCTGGCCGCATAGGAGAATCCGCATAGGAGTCGACCACGTAGGAGCTGGCCGCAAATTGTTCTGTCCACGAAGGATGTTGTTCATGAAGTAGTTGTCTATGTAGGATAGTATGCAGACTGTTTTTGGCATAGAAGATTCCGTGAACCATTGGCTGGATAAGAGTTGGTCGTGAACTGTTTTCCGCAAAGGGGTGTCTACATACTACATTTCGCATAGGGAGTATGCATACTATCTTCCGTATAGGGAGTCCAAAAACTGTTTTTATTATATTTTTTATTTGTTTTCTTGTTGGTTGAGAAGGTTCTTTTGAATATAGTTCACGAGGAGGAATTCCCCGAACTGCTTTCTGCATATGGTTTATGGGATGGAGTTCGTGAACTTCTTTAGGTGTGGGATGGAATCCCGCGAACAACATCAGGTGTGGGAGAAATTTCTCATGCACCATATATGTTCTCTATCTCTTTTTCGCTCATCCAATAGCTCTTCTTTGTTCGGGAGATCTTTCTCATCCTCTTCTGCCATCCTTTTTCAGTTCCCCTAGTGGTCCTTTTATAGAGTATCGGGGAAGCTGTATCTGTGATTCACATGGAACCTTTTACATAATCCCATGGAGGAAATCTGGCACATGGATGACTCGGTCAACCGTAATTTGTGGATATGAAATTCATAGGGCACCGCCGACTACTCCTCATCCGCAAACTACTCAGTTTGCGGGGATGTTATGTAGGGCATACCTCTATCAGATTTTTTCCAGTGAAAACAGTTCGCAGTGGCTTTAGTTTGTAGGTGGAAATTCACCATGAACATCTTCATTTGCTGGTCAATGCCTCACGGGCCAGCGCGTCGTTGGTCATCCGTGTACCAGTGGTTCACGTTTTATGCCTTCCACAAACCTTTCCAAGTAATCAGTATGCGGCCAGGCCAGATTTCTTTGCAAACTTTGATTTTTTCAAATTTCTTCTCAAATTTTTAATCCAACATGTATTTCTTTGCTTCACCCAACTTGCAGGGGTATTTGTCTTCCCATTGCTGAATTTTTGGGACCCTACATCCACATAATGATAACAGTATTATTATTATTTCTTGTTCCAACTGGATAAACATTATTTACCAACTTGTAAATAATTAATTTATCAACAGACACAGTCTTGGTCTATTCAAAATCCTCTTCTATTTATTGAACACCCGAATAAAAAAAATTATTCTCTTAAATAAATATTTTTATTTACAAACTAGTAAATAAATATTTATTAAATGTTCAATAAAATAAATAAATATATTTTATTCACAATCCAGTGAATAAATATTTATTTAATTTATGTGATCATTTTAACTTAAATAGAATTATTCCTCGGTCTTGAGAATAATATTTATTACATTAATAAAATTCAAATAGAATTTAATCGAGATCACCAGAAACACTTAGTGTGTGACCATGTAGGATTCTTTCTTGTTGGCATTAGGTGGGCTTGCCTAAAGTCCAGGATTACTGTCTAGAAACGATTCAAGGCACCCAATAGAAAGAACTTAAAGTCACAATGATGACATCCACATACGAAATCTCATTGTGTAATATAATCCCTTTGTCACAATATCTCATCAAGTAGGTTTTATGATAATTTCATCAACATATATGCTTGATACGTTATTCTTTGACTACTTGAAATAAACTCGTCATTACACTATGGACATGGAATTTAGGGCGACAGTTATATTTCAATCAAAGGGTCGAGATATCAAATTCCATAATTGGAAGGGACAAATCATTCCTCTAATTATCCATTAATAACATGTCATTCGTGATGCACCCAACGTACCCTACTTCCCGCCAATATATGACGTGATTATTTTCGTTAGTAAATCAAAATGCGCGAGTCGTGACACGTATTAATGATAATCTTAAAGTCTAAGGACTATTATACATGCTCGCATATAGGAATATTCAATGACACCAAAACATGCAGAATTCCTACTAGCGGGTCTGTTCTCATAATCTCCCGTATTGGAGATTATCAAGTGTAAAGTTCATGAGAATAAGTCTCATCCGCTTATGAGTAATCGCACCAAATGGTATGTATACTATGTGTCCCATCATAGTATGTCATCCAATCGCATAACTATATTTAAGAATATTGTCATAGCACTTCAAGGTTCTCATCGTAGCGGGGAACTACCGTGACCTTATTAATGTGACAAATAATCTAGAACATTATTACATTATAGTCATGTAGAATAATGAACAATATGTAATAATATGTTTAATATTTAAATACATTAAATATCCATGCAATCAAAGTGCAAACAGTTGGTTCTAGGACACCAACTTCAATAGAATGGGAGGTGATCTAATTGCATCTGGATCACTTACTAAGGACCGGTGAGGTAGGATCACACTACTAAGAAAATGGGCTTTATCAATGCTCAAAATGGGCTTTAATAGCGCTAAATAAGCATTGTAAAGCTCAGTGCTGATAAAGGGGGGTCCCCTTTATCAGCGCTTTTTTAGCGCTAATAAATGGATCCTTTATTAGTGATAAAAAGGCACTAATAAATGGTTTCATTATTAGTGCCTTTTTAGCACTGATAAAGGCTCACTTTATCAATGCTAAAAAAGCACTGATAAATTCTCTACCTTCTGTAATATAAAAATTTGTAGCATCACACCCAAACAAGACCTGCAAAAAATTAGCATATCAACAAGTATACCCATACAAAATTAACACATAATTCATAAGGTAATTCCAGCAAGTATACCCATACAATAAGTATACCCATACACCATTAACACATAATTCATAAATTATTTAAATACATAAAGAATTCGATTCAGAATTCAAGGGGTTGGGGGCTGTTCAGGGGTTTGGGGTGGTTGTCCAAGGGGGGTAGGGGGTGTCCATGGGGGTGGGGGTGTCTGGGGGGATAGGGCTATCCAAGGGGAGTGGGGTGGTGTCTAGGGGTTGGGGGCTGTCATGGGGGTGGGGTTGTCCAGGGGGTGGGGGTGTCCAGGTGGTGGGGTGGTGTCGAGGAGGGGTGGGGAATCCAGGGGCAGGAGGCTATACAGGGGGATGGTGGGGTGCCCAGGGTGGTGGGGGCGGTCCAGGGGGTTGGTGGGGCTGCCCAAGGGGGGTGGGGTGGTGTCCAGGGGGTGGAGGTGTCTAGGGGTGGGGGTGTTCAGGCGGTGGGGTGGTGTCTAGGAGGGGTGGGGGTGTCTTCCAGGGGGTTGGTGGGTGTCTAGGGGGTGGGGGTGTCTAGGGGGTGGGGGTGTCCATGGGGGTGTCCAAGGGGGCGGGGTGGTGTCCAGAGGGTGGGGGGCTTTCCAGGGGGTGGGGTGTCCAGAGGGTGGGGGTGTTCAGGGGGTGGGGTGGGGTCCACGGGGTGGGGTGGGGCTGTCCAAGGGGGATGGGGTGGTGTCCAGGGGGTGGGGGTGGCTTTCCAGGGGGTGGGGGTGCCCAGGTGGTGGGGTGGTGTCTAATAGGGGTGGGGGTACCGTCTAGGTGGTTGGTGGGTGTCCAGGGGGTGGGGGTGTCCAGGTGGGGGCTGTCCATGGGGGTTTCCAGGGGGTTGGGGTGGTGTCCAGGGGGTTGGGGGGGCTTTCCAGGGGGTGGGGTGTCTAGAGGGGTGGGGTGTCTAGGGGTTGGGGTGGTGTCTAGGGGGTGGGGGTGGTTGTCCAAGAAGGTGGGGGTGTCCAGGTGGTGGGGTGGTTTCTAGGAGGGGTGGGGTTGTCATCCAGAGGGTTGGTGGGTGTCCAGGGGGTGGGGGTGTCCAGGGGGGTGGGGTGGTGTTCAGGGGGTTTGGGGGGCTTTCTAGGGGGTGGGGGTGTCCAGAGGGGTGGGGGTGTCCAGAGGGTGGGGTGGTGTCTAGGGGGTGGAGGGGGTGGTCCAGGAGGTTGGTGGGGTTGTCCAAGGGGGGTGGGGTGGTGTTCAGGGGGTTTGGAGTGGCTTTCCATGGGGGTGGGGGTGTCCAGGGGTTGGGGCGTCCAGGGGGTTGGGGTGTCCATTTTTTTTTAAAAAAAAGAAGCACTTTGAGTGATACCAGTCACACTATGCCTCAAATTGAGGCGGGGTTGACTCATAAACATCACAAATGACCCATGGATCATTCCCCTAAAATATCAACACAATCCGAATGTGTTTGGTTGGATTTTCATACGTCAGTTATTGTTTTCACTTGAAATTTTGTCCATTTTAAACAAAAGAGAGACTTTGAGTGATACCAGCCACACCATACCTCATATTGAGGAGGGGCTGACTCATACATGTCACAAATTACCCATATATCATTCCCCTAAAGTATCAACATAATCCGAATTCATTTGGTCAGATTTCCATACGTCAGTTGTTGTTTTCACTTAAAATTTTGTCCATTTTAAACAAAAGAGAGAAACTTTGAGTGATACTGGCCACATTGTGCCTCTTATTGAGGCGGGGTTGACTCATACACATCAAAAATGACCCATGGATCGTTCCCCTAAAGTATCAACACAATCCTAATGTGTTTGGTCAAATTTCTGTACGTCATTTGTTGTTTTCACTTAAAATTTTGTCCATTTTGAACAAAAGAGAGACACTTTGAGTGATACCGATCACACCGTGCCTCGAATTGAGGTGGGGTTGACTCTTACACATCAAAAATTACCCATGGACCATTCCAAAAAATTATCAACACAATCCTAATGCATTTGGTTAGATTTCCGTATGTCAGTTGTTGTTTTCACTTAAAATTCTGTCCATTTTAAACAAAAGAGAGACTTTGAGTGATACCGGCCACATAGTGACTTAAATTGAGGTAGTATTAACTTTTAAATGTCACAAATGAACCATATATCATTCCCCTAAAGTATCAACATAATCCTAATGCATTTGGTCAGATTTCCGTACGTCAGTTGTTGTTTTCACTTAAAATTATGTCCATTTTAAACAAAAGTGAGACACTTTGAGTGATACCGGTCACACCGTGCCTCATATTGAGTCGAGGTTGACTCTTACACATCAAAAATGACCCATGGATCATTCCCCTAAAGTATCAACACAATCTGAATGTGTTTGGTTGGATTTTCGTATGTCAGTTGTTGTTTTCACTTAAAATTATGTCCATTTAAAAAAAAGAGACGCTTTGAGTGATATCGGCCACATAATGCCTCATATTAAGGTGGTATTAACTCATAAACATCAAAAATGACCCATGGATCATTCTACTAAAGTATAAACACAATCCGAATGCGTTTGGTTGGATTTCTGTACGTCAGTTATTGTTTTCACTTAAAATTGTGTCCATTTTAAACAAAAGAGATACTTTGAGTGATACCGGCGACACTGTGCCTTTTATTGAGGAGGGGTTGACTTTTACATGTCATAAATGACCCATGTATTGTTCTCCTAAAGTATAAACACAATCCGAATGCGTTTGGTCAGATTTTCGTACGACAGTTGTTGTTTTCACTTAAAATTTTGTCCATTTTAAACAAAAGAGATACACTTTGAGTGATACCGGCCACACCGTGCCTCGTATTGAGGTGGGGTTGACTCTTACACGTCAAAAATGACCCATGGATCATTACCCTAAAGTATCAACACAATCCTAATGTTTTTGGTCAGATTTTTGTATGTCAGTTGTTGTTTTCACTTAAACTTCTGTCCATTTTAAACAAAAGAGAGACACTTTGAGTGATAGCAGTCACACCATGAATCATATTGAGGAAGAGTTGACTATTACACATCAAAAATGACCCATGAATCGTTCCCCTAAAGTATCATCACAATCTTAATGTGTTTGGTCTGATTTACGTATGTCGGTTGTTGTTTTCACTTAAAATTTTGTCTATTTTAAACAAAAGAGAGACACTTTTAGTGATACCAGCCACACTGTGCCTCATATTGAGGCGGGGTTGACTTTTACACGTCAATAATGACCCATGGATTGTTCCCCTAAAGTATCAACACAATCTGAATGCGTTTGGTCAGATTTTCATACGTCAGTTATTGTTTTTAATTAAAATTTTGTCCATTTTAAACAAAAGAGAGACACTTTGAGTTATACTAGCCACACCATGCCTCGAATTGAGGTGGGGTTGACTCATAAATGTAAAAAATGCCTCATGGATTGTTCCCCTAAAGCATCAATGAAATCCTAATGCGTTTGGTCATATTTTCGTACGTTAGTTGTTGTTTTCACTTAAAATTTTGTCCATTTTAAACAAAAGGGAGACTTTGAGTGATACCAGCCACACCGTGCCTTGGATTTAGATAAGGTTGACTTTTACATGTCAAAAATTACCCATGTATTGTTACCCTAAAGTATCAATACAATTATAATGTGTTTGGTCATATTTTCGTACGTCAGTTGTTGTTTTCACTTAAAATTTTGTCCATTTTAAACAAAAGAGAGACACTTTGAGTGATATCGGCCACACTGTGCCTCATATTGAGGCAAGGTTAACTCTTACACCTCAAAAATGACTCATGTATCTTTCCCCTAAAGTATCAACACAATATGAATGACTTTGGTTAGATTTCCATACGTCAGTTGTTGTTTTCACTTAAAATTCTATCCATTTTAAACAAAAGAGAGACTTTGAGTGATACCGGCCACACCGTACCTCAGATTGAGATGGGGTTGACTCTTACACATCAAAAATGACTCATGGATCTTTCCCCTAAAGTATCAACACAATATGAATGTGTTTGGTCAGATTTACATACGTCAGTTGTTGTTTTCACTTAAAATTATTTCCATTTTAAACAAAAGAGAGACACTTTGAGTGATATCGGCCACACCGTGCCTCAGATTGAGGCAGGGTTGACTCTTACATGTCAAAAATAACTCATGGATCATTTCCCTAAAGTATCAACACAATCCTAATTCCTTTGGTCAGATTTCCATACGTCAGTTGTTGTTTTCACTTAAAATTTTGTCCATTTTAAACAAAAGAGTGACTTTGAGTGATATCGGCCACACCATGCCTCGGATTGAGGCGAGGTTGACTCTTACACATCACAAATGACCCATGGATCGTTCCCCTAAAGTATAAACACAATATTAATGCATTTTTTCAGATTTCCGTACGTCAGTTGTTGTTTTCACTTAAAATTTTGTCCATTTTAAACAAAAGAGAGACACTTTGAGTGATACCGGCCACACCGTGCCTCGGATTGAGGTGGGGTTGAATTTTACATGTCACAAATGAATCATGAATCATTACCCTAAAGTATCAACACAATCCAAATTCCTTTGGTTGGATTTCCATACGTTAGTTGTTGTTTTCACTTAAAATTCTGTCAATTTTAAACAAAATAGAGACTTTGAGTGATATCGGTCACACCGTGCCTTGGATTGAGGCGGGGTTAACTCATACACGTCACAAATAACCCATGGATAATTACCCTAAATTATCAACACAATCCGAATGCATTTGGTTGGATATGAAGGTATTTTTGAGATTTTACTATTTTTTCTTATCCAAAGCCCAAAGAAAAGTGGTTCATCATTCTTGCATGTAGTTGGTGAATTTAATCTGTTAAAATGGGAAAATGACTCATTGAAGAAAGGATGTTTTATTTAATAACAATTAAATTTTTCCTATAAACATTTACGAATAACAATGTTTCATCTTTTTATCCCCTTAACCCCTCTCAAAAATGACCGCCAATTTTACACGTCCCCAAGTCAGATCTTCATACTATTTGTGTACAATCTTCCATCAGGTATACGAACCACTCTTTTCTGAACAAATCTATATCATATTATGAGTATGATGCTTTTCAACAGTCATAGTAGTACTGTAAAATATATAAATAAATAATTAATAAATAATTTAAATGAAATAATAGTTGTTTTTGAAAATACCTCTTTAGGGATGCTAGTTTGTTGATGAAAAATGATATATTTCATAAATTTACAAACATAATAACCACAATCATTGTCGTTTGTTTGTTTTGGACACTGCAAAAAAATTTATCATTAGGAGAATAAGTAACTTGTGTTGATATGTGTTTGGATAGTGAAATTTTATTATATATACCCTGATATTTGTCCAGACGTAGTACTTTCTCGCCTCCTTATGCTTAGCCCCTGTCCTCATTCCTTTTTTTAGATGATAATGATACACCTCCCTATCATACAATAATCCTCAGTAAAAGATAATATAAATTATATTACTTTATGTTTAGACCTAAAACGTAGGATGTAGTGCCTTACAGATTCACAAACTCCATCATGTGTAGTCGATTTGTTGGATATCCTTACATTGAATCCATAAAATAAATCTTTGGAGTATCTAAGTTCACTGCAATTAGCATTCAATGTTGCCTAAAAACAAAAAAAAGGAATAAGTAATAAAATAAGTTAAAATATAATTGATATGATTTAATCGTAGAGTTTTTCCCCTGCATGGTTGGTATTAGGAAGATTTTTTCATCTGTAATCTTGCTTTCAAATGTTTTCAGCAAGCCGTTCACTATTTCATCCTTTTTTGATGGCTCTAATTTCGTTATTTTTTTTGATGTGGTATGAGGACTAACGAGTCTGAATTTGGGCTCATGGAAAAATTCCTTCAACTGTTTTTCATATATACGTCTATCAATAATATAAAATACATTTAGTCATAATTTTCACATTATATCAGCTTTTAGAAAATCAATTCATGAAAACATACCTCATATATAAATTTACAACTATGATGCCTAGCCAACCATATTCAAGTATCTCATTTACATTTTCAGCAGCAACGAAATCTTGAATTTTCTCTCCGTATATATTCTTTTAAAAAACCACTATATAACTACTACCACCTTTTAGCTTTGTATCCACATGCGTCTTCAATGCTAGTAAATGTGGATAGAGAATAGGTGGTGTTATTTTGTTTTCAGAAGCTATTTGGGATCGGTTGGTCGATCCTTTAGATGATTTTGAGCCAACATTTCTTGTCACCCCCTTCCCTTTCTCCGTCTATAATAACATTCATTGGTTCAGGGCCCTTTTTCATTCATTGTTAAAGGTTTAGCTTGAAAAAAATGGAAATTAATACCTCTTTGTCCACATGTACTCTTACAAGTTGTAATGTCCATGCAATGAATGTCCTAATAGCCTTTTCGACTGTATGAATATCATCTTCGTCAAGTAGAATAGGTAGCTCTACATTTGGCTCATGAGCTACAGTAATCGTCACTTTCAGATGATCTTTCGGAAGTGGTCTATTATGCAGCTTGTCCTCTTGGATGTTGAACACCGTAGCCCTCACTACAAGGTGATAGGTAGGTATTGATAGATATAAATCACAACCATTATCACCCTGTAGAAGATCAGTACAGGAAAAGTATTGGTGTTTGTCTGATTTACATTTCATGGGAATAATTATTAGAATATTGATTACCACGGCTAAGACAGTTATTTGAGGGGAATGGCTAGCCTCAAAGCTGGTGGGGGGTGGGGCAGGATCTTCACACACTGGTTGTTCCTAATTTGTGTCTTCTGCTTTCTTCCCACCCATAAAAGTTGCTAGTAACTCTCCCTGCCATTAAAATTGTTCTTCAAGAGTTACTAGTATTTCACTAATTTGTTTAATTTTTTCATCTCTATTATCCGTTTGTTTTTTTCTTATAATATACTCGGGGTGTCACCCCAAACCCCGAACCTCTGACATGACCGTATTGTTCTAGCCGCTTCAAAGCTGTCAATAATAGGTCTGCATCCACTACAGGATTAGCTGATTCCTGTGACTGTAGGATATAGGAAAATAACTAATTATTTTTATGTAATATAAATTTAAAACAAATCTTTTTATCGTGACATACTTACAAATATTTCCCACACTTTTTGTGTGTTTTCATCTACTAGCTTCCCTTCCTAATTCACACGTTCCACCTTCCATATCACATGACATGGAATGGAAGTGTCTTTGGTTTTAGACTCATCAATCTACATATAAATATAAAAAGATAGTAATGATGTTGTTTCTTGTCACCTAACAATATTTTTGTAAATTTAAAATACGTACTATTTTATTTTCTAGTGAAGTGTACCCCATCCTTGCTTTACAATAGGGGTATGTTGGTTTTGATGCACGTTCCTTATTTTCAGTACTGAGTTCTTGTTTCATAAATGAAATATTAACAATCAAAGTGATGAATAAATTTATCCTCAAATAACATATTATCATCCACAATGTACCTGAAACTTTTCATCCCCACGACGGCCAATAAATGCATCCCATGCTTCTTGGGATATCAGGTGAGTGTAGACAAGGGGTGGGTGTAGGTTTATTTTACCTTTGGAATCTTTCAGGTGACATTTTGTTAAAATAGTGTGAAAACCTCGATGAAACCTTCCTACAAGCCTTAGTACATAATTCTTGTGTGAATCATCTACTATAAATGTACTCTGCAAGAGATTGAGAAGAGTAAGAAACTGTTTAATTATTTTATTTGCTAGTAAATTAAAGAAATAATATCATAATGTTACCATAATTTCTTCCCAGATCACAGCCTTCAGCCCTGACACAACATGGTGCCATGGATCTATGTCAATCGTCACATGTTGTCGAGTGACAATTCCAATGTAACTACTAAACATAGCCTTGCTGGGATTCACATGTTGGCCTCATGAATTCCATCCGACATCAAATTTGATGCCTTTGCTTTTCGCCTTAAGAACTTTGGCTAACACCATTAAACTATGACACACCTGTGTTTTCTGCGACGTCGATCCTTCATACCTGACCATTTCATAAATATAAAAATCATTTATATGTTCATCTGAAATGGTAGCAATGTCATGTGCTAATGGTTGTTGGAACTCAACACTAGGAGCAACAACAGGTTCAAAAACTTGTTGTTGCTCTGCACTGTGAGCATCCGCAGTAGCAATAGCAACAGCTTGAGAGACTTGTTCAGCCTGGAGGTTAGGAGCACCAGAACATGTAGAAGTCATTATCTACAAAAGTGGTTGAATAGTTAATTTATATTGAATAAATTCAGTAATGATAAGATAATAACATGAGATAATAAGATCTATATTAAAAACAAAATATAACCTATTTATTGAACTCGCTTTCTTTTTTTCAAAGGCTGAAGGGATTTTACACCTCTATCGATTATCCAAATCTTTTCATTGTGGTCTACTCTAACATATAAAACATCATCTATATTGGGACCGATATGAAATAATTGCGGCGTACCACTGAAAGGATCATCCTCAACTAAATTTTCAGCAGACCCTTCAGTAGTTTTGGACGATAAAAGAACAATCGACCACTTTTGGTTTTTGGGATATGGAACATAAAATACTTTTACCGCTTGTGATGCCATTATAAATTGTTCGTCTTTGTACCATTATTTACTAAAATCATCTTTCACAAATCTCAATTCATCTATTTTAACACCACTATGGTTATCAACCCATTTGCATTGAAAAATTTTCAATTGGAATGTTGTATAATCAAACTCCCATATTTTTTTGATAATACCAAAGTATGACATATTTTCATAAATTGGATTTATGTCCTTACTACCAGTTCATGCATCGCTTCAGCCACAAGTGTAACTCCGCTATTTTTCATGGTACTATCTTCATCATGTTCATCTGTATAGAATGTATAACCATTAATTACATAACCATTGTAAGATAATACACACACACTTGGTCCAGTGGCTATCCATCAAAGTCGTTCTGAAATTGAATTCAGATTTTCATCTAACTCCTTAAAAACATGGTCCTAAAACCATCCTATAAACTGGTGATTATGTGTATTTGATATCCATTTTTCATCCCTTTATGGATTCAAATTCCTAATAATTTCTTTGTGGGTTTCAATATATGGAGCAACCTCCCAACCGTTATGCAAAACATAAAGGTGGGTTTGCTCCTGATTTGTAATATTGATTGTCACAACATTTCTTCCAGAAATTCCCTCACCCTTAATGCATCCAGTGTGATGAGATTTTGGGAAACCAATGCTTTCCACATCAGATAGGTATTCGGTACAGAATTCAATGTCTTCCTCAACAATATATCGCTCTACTATACAACCCTCTGGCCGACTTCGATTTTTTACATACCCTTTCAAAATATTCATATACCATTCAACGGGGTACATCCATCTATAGTGCACAGGACCACAAAGTTGAATCTCTCTCACCAATTGAAGCATCAAATGAACCATCATATCAAAGAATATTGGCAGGAAGAACATTTCTAATTCACATAATATGATGACAATTTCTCTTTCCGTAGATGGAAATTTCGTCGGGTCTAAAACTTTTCTACATATAGATTTGAAAAAGAAACAAAGTTTGGTTAACGTATGATGAACATTCTTGGGAAAAATTCAATGTAAAGCTATATGAATTAAATCTTGCATCAAAACATGGCATTCATGTGATTTCAAACCTTTTAACTTCAAATCATTAATTGAAACAATGTTCTTGATATTTGATGAATACCCCTATGGAACCTTTACATCATTGAAGAAGTTTCAAAACTGATATCTCTCCTCCCTGGAAAGAGTGTAAGTAGCTGGAGGAAGAAACATTTGATTTTCACCCTTCACGGGAGCCAACTCTTCTCGTATTCCCATGTCAACCATGTCTAACCTTGCCTTAATTTCATCCTTTGTTTTGCCAGGGGCATTTAGCAACGTTCTGATAACACTGTCACATACATTTTTTTCCACATGCATCACATTAAGAAAATGTATGACGTACAAACAATTCCAGTATGGTAATTCAAAAAAAATTGATCTCTTTTTCCAACCGATTTTCGTAAGGTTTTTCGAAAATGGTTTACCAAAAATAGTGTTCACATATTTTACTTTCTCAAATAGTTGATCACCTGTTAGTGGATACGGTGTTGTGCGTTGTTTTGAACTTCCATTGAATTATTTCATCTAAGATCGGTACTTATGCCGATGAGGTAGAAATATAAGATGTCTTAGAAACACAGTTTTCGATGAATGTTTCAACCTAATTGATTTTGTATCTTCTTCGCACATAGGACACCCTTGAGTTCCTTTAATGTTATAGCCTAAAAAATTTCTATAAGCAGGGAAATCATTTATCATATCATACAATATCGCTCTCAATGCGAAGTATTTACTTTTATAAGCATCATACAACATAACACCTTAATCCCACAATAAATTCAAATCCTCAATCAAAGGAGACAAATAAACATCAATATCGTTACCTGGTTGTTTTGGTCTTGATATAAGCATATATAACATGATAAATTTATGCTTCATGCATAACCAGGGTGGTAAGTTATAATTTACCAACATAACAGGTCATGTACTGTGAGTGCTGGTTTTAAAACCAAAAGGATTCACTTCATCTGTAGATAACACAAGACGAAGGTTTCTCGGCTCTTTTCCAAATTCAGGATACTCATGATCAATTATCTTTCATTGAGGAGATTCGGCCAGGTGACATAATTTCCTATATTTATTTCTTTTATCTGCATGCCATGATAATTGTCTTGCAGTTTCTTCACTTCCATATAGACGCCTAAACCTTGGAATGATTGGAAAGTACCATACAAATTTTGTAGGACTGGATTCATATTTCTTGTATCGAGAAGCACCAAAATTTGGGCATTATATAAGTGATTTGTTCTCCTTGTGAAATAGTATACAATCTTTCAAGCTAGCATGTATTCTTTCAGAAATCATACCCATCGATCATAGCATTCGTTTAGCTTCATATGTTCAGTTTGGGAGTGTCACAAACCAGCCCGGGTCGACCCTGAACCGGTCACCAGAGCCAGACCGCGGCAAGTCCCGAGGGGCGTTCCCGATCCCCCGGGATGGAAACTAGTGTTGGACATAAAGATTTAATCGTTGGGAATGATTTCATCCCAAACAAAAACAGGATCAGTAAAAGAAAACAAATTAAACAAAATAGATAAACACTAACAGCAGAAAGAAAAGCTACACAACCAAACGTACCTCCCCGAGACCCCACGGGTCACCACCCATCTGAAGACCAATATTTCTCCAACACTGAGCAACCAAACCAAAACAACCTGAACCAGGGGAGACCTACAACTGAAATGGTAAAGTAGGCATGAGCACCGAGATGCTTAGTAGAAAATCTAAGAGTAATCAATGCCCTATGCCCTTATCTTTAAAAAGAAAACCAGTCGTACTAGTTTGAAAATAAGGATTATTAAAATAATGTTTTCAACTTTTTCAAATTCAAGTAACAGGCTTTCACTTTTAAGGAAAACATTTCACTTCAAATACATTTTCAAGGAAAAATTCAAACTTATGTTGACATTTTAAATTGAAAGGAAAACAATCTATTTCAAAGTATGGTTTTTTCACAAAAGAGGGAAACATGCATTAAACACCTAAAAAGAAGAACCACTCCACAAACACCAAAACATTTGTAAGCACCATGGTCAAAACTCCTAAGGTTCATCTAGTATGTGTGGGGCCCTAGAACCTCGCGTCTCGATGTAAGAGTAACCATAAAAAATATTCATTCTCGTGCACGAGACACTAGTAGGAGAATCATCCATAACCTAGTGGTCCCCCAACATCATCAATGTTTAGTTAGTGTTGTAAGCGTCAATCTAGCTAAGTGAAACTGGGTTGGAGACACTTCTGTATCACTAGCACGCTAGTCTAGTCCGCCCACCTAGATACCCCGGGTTTCCCATGTTCCCTTCTTCAAATGGTGGTGAGGTTTTATCAAAAGAACAAAAATGAACATAACACCTTCTTTATCCAAAACTCACTCAATCTCTCACCATTGTTATCCCTCCTTAATCACATTCCCCTTTTTTTATACCACGTAACACATCTCAAGAATCACACCCTAACACTTGCATCACATTTCTTAAATCAAAGGGACTATCTCAAGTGGGGTTTTCCATTCTAGCAAACCAATTCCAAAGTGCCAAACGGGCCTCATCACTTTACAAATAAAATTAATCATTTTAGAACACATAAAGTCACTATATATTTAAAACAACATTAAAACCACACTTACAATGAAGTAATCCTTTTAAAGGTCACACATCTTTTGTAAATACTCAGTTCTTGTTCAAAACACCAAGGAACCACTTTTTAAGAACCACAAGCATATATGTGTGTGTGTGTGTGTGTGTGTCTATATATATATATATATATATTTATATAGTACATATGCATTTCATATAAAAAAAACAAGGAAATATTTTTTGAGAACATCAAGCAATAATGGAAATTCTAATTAAAGACCAAGGCATAGAGAACCTACCTCAACTCGCAGACCAAACACGGCGACGCGACACGCCATGCACGGGCGCGCAAGCACCCACAAGCTGCTGACAGCGGTATCATGGACTTCTCTTCCAACACGCCGCATCAATCACAAAAACAATCAAAAACACACAAACAATAATTTAAAATAATCCAAACAAGTGAAAATCATGTAACCCACCTAACACTCGCATAGGCGAAACAGAACGGACCCAAACCACTCATTTATGGCAGCGTTGTTCATCGTGCGCCCACTTTAGAATAAGGTGCACAGTGACCGGGGCCACAACGGTTGGTCGGGGGGGCGCCGGACGGTGCGGCGGCGCAACGAAAGGCCTGCGGGTCAGAGCGGCTCAAAGGGGGTGTGGCGAGCAGGGTCGGTCGGGTGCGGGGTAGCCGGAAGCGGGCTGGCCGGAGGCGGGGGATCGCCGGAGGTGCTGGCCGGCAAGGTGGGAATGCCGGAGGGTGCAGGCTGGGCGGTGGGGTCGCCAGAGCAGCAGGGCGGCGCGGCGGGGTCGCCGGAGCGGGAGGGCGGCGCGGTGGGGCGCCGGAGGGTCAGGGCAGCGCGGCCGGGTGCCTAGGCGGAGTGAGGCCGGGTGCGAGAGCGGCAGGGTAGGGCGTGGCGACCGAAGCATCAGGGTGCGGGGCGAGGTCGGGACGAGGGGAGCTGGGTGCCAGAGGTAGTAGGGTGCGCGGCCGGGGCGCCAAGGCAGAGAGAGGCCGGAGGGGAGGGGAATCGGGTGGGGTGCACTGAAGGTAGGGGAAGGGGGGAGGCGCCGCATGAGGGGGGTAGATTTAGGGTTACAAATATATATATATAATAATAGTAATAATAATAATAATAATACTATAATAATAATAATAAAATAATAAAGATAATAATAATAATAATAATAACTATATTAATAATAATAATACTATAAAAATAACAATAAAAAAAGGCAATTGCTCGACACCTGGGCTCACCGCGCAGTGTCCACCAACTGTGCGGTGACCGTGCACGGGTCCGAAACCCGATAAAGGCTCTAAACGAAAAAAAAAATTAATTCGGGGCTCTGCCCGGACCTCGGAGCTAAGAAAAAAATAAAAGAAAAGAAAAGAAAACAAATTAAATAAAAAGGCGGGTGTGACAATTCTCCCCACCATAAGCACTTTCTACCCCCAGAAAGTCGCCCAAAAGAATGATAGACGAAACTTGAATCAATCCCTGGTTGAAAGCAAAAGGAACCACAACACGAGAGGACAGGAGAACACGGGAGGGTTCTCCCCACCACAAGAACTCAACTAGTGCGGAAATTTAACATTAAACCATACCACCCCGGGAAGGGGGTGACGCGGGAACTCCCAAACTAACCTTTATAGCCTAAGCGAAACAAATCATCCACTAAAACTTGGAATTCTTGACCTATACCAAAACCCCGAACACTAGGGAAAAAGAAAACTCTGAGAAGACTTAACCCACGAAGTAAACCCAAGCATTCCCACAACGTCGTTTCTCCCAAAGACACTTAAATCTCCAAACGAACACAATCAAACTGAGATCAACTCACACAAGATCCAAACACACCTTTAAGAAAAAAGCACGATCCAGGACACCATAATCAGACAAACGAGACTGTTTAGATTACAAAAAAACATACTCATCCCAACTTCACGACAACACAATGAACCTACGGTAACACAAAAACTTTAACAGTGGAAGAATGAGAACGGAAGGACCTTTAATGATTTGTTGCCAACACCGAACACAAAACCCGAACCAAGGCTTCACACCCCCGTGAACTCCTGACTGTGCGCGAGCTTCACCCCGAGACTTGTGGCTGGGGCTCTAATGGCTGAAGCATCTCTTACCTCACAGTCAGGCACTGACTTTCTCCGATCATAGTGTCCTCTTCAAGCAACGCTTCCTGTAAAACTTCTCTATATGATCCAGACAACTGCAATGATGACACGTCATTGAAGGGGTGTGACATGACGGCTTTGTATACCCTATACGTCCATACTGACGGTACACCATTAGACGGTCTGACGAACTGAAATTCAGAGCCACTGAAGAGGAATTTTTGGGAACAGATCTATTTGACACACTCTTCTCTTCAGATGGGAGACCTTCACGAGCAACTGGATATGGTGGATTGCCAACCGTCTGCACTCCGGAGACCAACTCAGCTAAAACACCTCATGCACCAACTTCTCAAAAGTGATGCTCTGAAAAATGGAAGATTCACTCTTTGATCTATGGACAAAGACCCCTGATAAAGAGGGAAGTATTCATCAAATCCTGTGATGCTATATCTGGAGAAAAGGACACAAGCTCCTTGAAATGGTCAACATATGCCTTCACCATTCGTTGGCCTTGTTGAATACGCACAAACTCTTCCCTTTTCTTCATCTTCACTTCTTCAGGTATAAACCATTGGACGATGAAAGATTTAAAAAAACCATGTTATCCCAACTTGCAGTGATGGTGGGGCGAACAACTCCTACTCTTATAGAGTTGGGCCTTCGAACAGACCCAAAACGACATGCACTCTAACAGCTTCGGGAGTTCCCAATACCCTGAAGACGTGCTCGACCTCTTCAAGCCACTGCGTTGTCTCTAACAGACTCCAATCACCATGAAGGACATACAACATCTGAGAAGGACCAAAAACTGGGCATGACTCATCAAAAACTTTGAGGACCTTTCTGGGATTCATTTTTGAACAACATATAAAACAACAAGCTGAAACTGATAACATTCGAAGCATCATCAATAAAACACCCTCATCCAACAATAACCAGCTCAAATCCAAAAAAACAAACACAACCCCAAATAAAATACCCTTTTTAGAATCCCCTTTTCATTTTAGTTTTCAAAACCACATTCTTTCAAGACCACCTTCCAAATACCAATCCACTTCCAAACCAAAATCACTTTCCAAAACCATTTCCCCTTAAAAAACAATTCAGAAAACAAGGTCAAACCTCTTATTTAAAATACATACCCAGGTAATCCCATGAACCTTTGCACATGTCTTCATCCGCTTTCCATTCATACACGCACCAACATGCACTTCCCATGCATTATCACACATGTGCAAATGTTCATAAAGAGATCATGAGGTTTCACCCCAAACCATTTTCGACCAAAACCAAGCAAACAACGGATTTCAAAATCAAGAGCTTTTAGTTTTTTTTAAACCATTTCATACATTTAAATTCCTTTAAAAGAAATCAATCCCATTTTCAAAAACTCTTTTTCATTTCCAAAAAATGCACTTACACCAACCAGAACGAAAACAACACTCAAATCGCATCAAACACCGGAGTGAGGGACTAGTAGTCATGCTTAACTTGGCGACATGGTAGTGGGCCATGTCCCAAGTAAGTGTCGACCACTAGGAGGAATTCAAACCGTGTACCCAGACTCCACATGGGTCACTAATCCATGTGAGATCATGTTGTAACATCGAATTTCCTCCGTTGTCATCCCTCAATTCAAAACAAACCAGGACGAGACAAAGACTCAATTCCTGGACTACCCCTGGAGACTCAAGGTGCAGAATGGGAGAGGGTTCATGACGTCCTTCCCGTACCTACCTCTCGAGTCCCGACAGTCTTAATCCCCACCTACCGGACAACCCAAATAACAAGGGTCTGCTCTGATACTATTTTGTCACAAACCATCCCGGGTCAACCCTGAACCGGTTACCCGAGACGGCCCGCAGTAAGTCCCGAGGGGCGTTCCCGATCCCCCCGGGATGGAAACTAGTGTCAGGCATCAAGATTTAATCATTGGGAATGATTTCAGCCCAAACAAAACCAGGATCAGTAAAAGAAAACAAACTAAACAAAACAGATAAACACTAACAGCAGAAAGAAAAGCTACACAACCAAATGTACCTCCCCGAGACCCCACGGTTCACCACCCATCTGAAGACCAACATTGCTCCAACACTGATCAACCAAAACAGAACAACCTGAACCAAGGGAGACCTGCAACTAAAATGGTAAAGTAGGCGTTAGCACCGAGATGCTCAGTAAGAAATCCAAGAGTAATCAACGCCCTATGCCCTTATCTTTAAAAAGAAAACCAGTCGTGCTAGTTTGAAAATAAGGCTTATTAAAATAATGTTTTCAACTTTTTCAAATTCATGTAATGGACTTTCACTTTTAAGGAAAACATTTCACTTCAAATACATTTTCAAGGAAAAATTCAAACTTATGTTGACATTTCAAATTGAAAGGAAAACAATCTATTTCAAAGTATGTTTTTTCACAAAAGAGGGAAACATGCATTAAACACCTGAAAAGAAGAATCACTCCACAAATACAAAAACATTTGTAAGAACCATGGTCAAAACTCCTAAGGTTCATCTAGCACATGTAGGGCCCTAGAACCTCATGTCTCGGTGTAAGAGTAACCATAAAAAATATCCATTCTCATGCACGAGCCACTAGTAGGAGAATCATCCATAACCTAGTGGTCCCCCAACATCATCAATGTTTAGTTAGTGTTGTAAGCGTCAATCCAGCTAAGTGAAGCTGGGCTGGAGCCACTCCCGTATCACTAGCACGCTAGTCTAGTCTGCCCCCTAGATACCCCAGGTTTCCCATGTGTCCTTTTTCAAATGTTGGTGAGGTTTTATCAAAAGAACAAAAATGAACATAACAACTTCTTTATCCAAAACTCACTCAATCTCTCACCACTGTTCTCCCTCCTTAAGCACATTCCCCTTTTTTTATACCACGTAACGCATCTCACGAATCACACACTAACACTTGCATCACATTTCTTAAATTAAAGGGAATGTCTCAAGTGGGGTTTTCCATTTTAGAAAACCAATTCCAAAGTGTCAAACGGGCCTCATCACTTTACAAAGAAAATTCATCATTTTAGAACACATAAAGTCATTATATATTTAAAACAACATTAAAACCACACTTACAATGAAGTAATCCTTTTAAAGGTCACACATCTTTTGGAAATACTCAGTTCTTGTTCAAAACACCAAGGAACCACTTTTTAAGAACCAAAAGCATATATATGTGTGTGTATATATATATATATTTATATAGTACATATGCATTTCATATAAAAAACCAAGGAAATATTTTTTGAGAACATCAAGAAATAATGGAAATTCTAATTAAAGACCAAGGCATAGGGAACCTACCTCAATTCGCAGACCGAACATGGCAATGCGACATGCCACGCACGGGCGCGTAAGCACCCACAAGCTGCTGACAGCGGTATCACGGACTTCTCTGCCAACACGCCGCAGCAATCACAAAAACAATCAAAAACACACAAACAATAATATAAAATAATCCGAACAAGTGAAAATCATGTAACCCACCTAACACTCATGCAAGTGAAATAGAACGGACCCAAACCACTCGCTTACGACAGCGGTGTTCATCGCGTTCCCACTTTAGAACAAGGTACAAGGTGATCGGGGCCACGACGACTGGTCGGGGGGGCGCCGGATGGCGCGGCGACGCTGTGAAAGGCCGGCGGGTCGGAGTGGCTCAAAGGGGGTGCGGCGAGCAAGGTCAGCCAGGTGCGAGGCAGCCGGAAGCAGGCTGGCCGGAGGCAGGGGCTCGCCGGAGGTGCTGGCCAGCGAGGCGAAAACGCCGGAGGGAGAGGGCTAGGCGGCGGGGTCGCCGGAGCAACTGGGCGGCGTGGCGGGGTCATCGGAGTAGGAGGGCGGCGCGGCGGGGCGCCGGAGGGGCAGGGCGGTGCTGCCGGGTGCCGGGTCGGAGCAAGGCTGGGTGCGGGAGCGGTAGGGTAGGGCGCGGCGGCCGAAGCGCCGGGGTGCGGGGCGAGGCCGGGACGAGGGGAGCTGGGTGCCGGAGGGAGCAGGGCATGCGGCCGGGGCGCCGAGGTGGAGAGAGGCCAGAGGGGAGGGGAATCGGGGGGGGCGGCACGCTGAAGGTAGGGGAAGGGGGGGAGGCGCCGCATGAGGGGGTAGATTTAGGGTTACAAATATATATATATATATATATATAATAATAATAGTAATAATAAAAAAAATACTATAATAATAATAATAAAAAGAATAATGATAATAATAATAATAATAATAACTATATTAATAATAATAATAATACTATAAAAATAACAATAATAAAAAAAGGGCAATTGCCCGACACCTGGGCTCACCGTGCGGTGTCCGCCAACTGCGCAGTGACCGCGCACGGGTCTGAAACCCAGTAAAGGCTCTAAACGACAAAAAATTTAATCCGGGGCTCTGCCTGGACCTCGAAGCTAAGAAAAAATAAAAAAAAACAAATTAAATAAAAAGGCGGGTGTGACAGGGAGCTCATTATCTTCTGAGAGCATGTCATTCAAGAGAGCAAGTGGTTCCGTAAAACTGATATCACTCCATCTGTTGCCTGCTTTTAATTTATACAACTTCAGTACAGTTGAAAATGTTGTATATTTAGTGCAACCAGCATACAATGGAGTCTTTGCACAACTCTTTAACTTCTCAAACAATTTTGGTCAATCACGGAGTTTATCTTCAACTATCCTTGTCATTTCCTCAATACGATCTTCATTATCATTGACATTTGTAATCACATCCTCTATACAGTCTTCTTCATTATCCATATTTGTATTCATATCTGATGATCCATAAAATGTAGTTTTATCCCAGCCAGTAGCTATATCCGCTTTTTCTCCGTGTTTATTCCAACATTTATAACTCTGATCTATTCCGTGACATATCAAATGTTCTTCCAACTCCTCTGGAGTAATTAGTCTAGAATAACAACAACATGAACATGGACAAAGTATTTGAGAAGAATTCTTAGGGTGATCCTTTGCAAACTTGATGAACACTTTCACTCCTTTCTCATACTCTATTGTCAAATGATTATCATCCATCCAATCTTTATTCATCTCCATCCTATTTAAATCACAAATATTAGTATTTATGATTCAAATACACAAAAAAAATACTTCCAAATACAGTAGAATATAACCACTTCCTTATAAAAATAGAGATTAATAAAGCCTACCATATACCTAGAAAATAATTGAAAAAATTAGGAAAAATAGTTTCTTGTACCTATTTCAAATAGTACTACAAGAAAAGTATAACAAACATAGATCATACCTCCAAACACTCTTGGAGCCTCCTGGTAAAAAGACTATAGTGACTACAACTATCTGAGATTCTAACCACTAACTTCCCAATATAGGAGTGGTCTACTTAGGGGTAGTATTAGTAGAATCAAACCAAAGTTCCATCCACCTCATGCTGCTCCCCGATATCCTCCATCACTTTAGTGCTGTATAGACCTCATTTCTCCAGTCCCTTCCTCTGCCTAGGCTATTCGTCGACTACCTCTCTAGCTATAGCATGAATGTTAAGAAAATACAATGTGATATGTTTATACCCATCACAATCATATTAAATTCCTTGGAGTAATGGGCTATCCTTGAGGTACCTATGAATGAAAGTGCCTCCTAAGATGAGACTTGCACCACACACCTATTGTGGGTGGGTGATGCTAACCCTACATCCCAGAAGATCACTACCTTAAAAGATTATGATATCAACTCAAACCATAGGAATAATCATAGAAAACTAATATATCCATCCAAAGATTAGTATTACATGTTGAATTCCCCCAAACCACTAGAGGTCGGTCTATGAATTAATCAATTTAAATTAATGGATTTAATAAAAAGAGCTGAAATACAATCCAACCAAGTGAAATACATTTACAATCTCTTAAGAATAAATTCATCCCCCATCACGTAATCGAGTTCTCCATAATGTAGGTGTACTTAACCAAAATCACTTGGCCTGACACACCAAGGGTAGTTTTTTACTAGAGCAGTCTCCATTCAAAATAACAATCTTGATACCCATAATAGGTATCAGGGAAGAATCACTATCTACCCAATGAATTGCATGGTGTCTCCCCATTTTCAAGAAAAAACCTTCTAGACTAGCACCTAGGAACAACTGGTCATAGAGGTTCACTAAGTTGACACCACCCTTAAATTATCCTTGACATAAAAGAAAGATGTGTGGAATTTACCATTGATCGAAGTCAAGAAACATCCCACAATCCTAAAAAGAATTAACCACCCAAATAAAACTGCTCACATGTTCATACCACTATCTAAACCCAAAGTAGATGCTTAAATTCCAGAAGAAAACTACATAAAAATGTGCTAGATTATCACCTTTCCAACAACCAAGCTGGAAAAACTTATACAAAACTATTTATTATAATTAATAAGTGCTTTAAACAATTATAAATATGTTTTGTCAAGATGAACCCCAAGTGCAGTCAAACATATCCTTATACACAATCAGTTGTGATCAGTTGTGAGCACTTTTCAATAAGTGATGTCAAACATAAACTATGTAACCTATAAACACTTATACAAAATCATTTTTCATAAATGGTGTCACACACTTTTTGTAACTATCAAAAACAACCTACATAAATGATAGAAAACTAAGAATAGACACTAAGTATATGGAAAATGGCTAGAGATCTACAACTGAGGAGGAAGAAAACTGAAGAAAACACTACGAGAGAGATCCCACCCGAACCGAAGCCAAGTCCAGGTCTCACAGCCGATTCCTACTCAATTTTCTCTACCTCTCCATCGCTCTAGTCTCCCTATATAACAACCCTCATGAGGCCCATCCCAAAGTAGAACCTTCTCCATAAACGCAATCATAAATAGAACCTTCCCCATAAACACAATCACCAGCACATCATGACACCCACAAAGTGTAACCAATTAATAATGAGGATGGTACTATCAAAACTCTTCTTTTTCATGAAGGGGTTTACAAAAAGACCACTTTCCCCAATATAGATACACCCACCAGAAGGATGAGGAAAAAACACTCAGCATTAATAGAATATTCATGTATAACAAGGTCTAGCTTGAGGTTGCACGAGAATATCAAACCCTCATACATATGACACTTGGTGAAAAATAAATTATAGCTCAAAACATCATAAGGACCCATGGGGAATCATAAAAAAGTCATACTTTAGTTCAAATCATCTGCTAACCAAGTATAATAATCCACTACGTGTTTTATTTCATGACATAGATTGTTAGAACTCTATGTTAGTTAGCATCTAATCCAAGGGTGGTGATCATGGGGAAGAATCCAAAAATCACCCTAATGAAAACTACTCTCAAAAAACCTATCCACTAAAAATAAACCTAAAAGGAGAAGTGGGAGACTTACCTAGAGTAGATCTCACCCGCGATGGAGGGAGAGAAGAAGCGTTGAGCGGTTAGGGAGCCTTATGCGCTACGTCGGGAGGGGAAGGCGCGACCGCGAGGGGGAGGTGCACGGGAGGAGCCACCACTGTTGAGAAATGGAGGAGTAAGGTTTGCGGGGAGTCCAATGGAGAGAAGGAAGTAGGTTTTGCGAGGAGGAGGATCCGCGGAAGGGGTTCGAGGGGGAGAAGAAGGAGTAGAGCTAGTGGCGGAGCTCCGAAAAAGAGAAGATCGCAGGGGGAGAGGATTTGTCGCAGGGTTACAGCACCGCGAGGGCTTGAGGGCGCGATAAACAGAGGATATTGTGCACCAGATTTTATAAAATATGGGACTATGGTTTTATCAGCGCTTTTTTAGCGCTTATAAAGCGTACTCTTTATAAGCACTAAGAAAAAAGCACTGATAAAGGGCTTCTTTATCAGCGCTAAAATTTTAGCGCTGATAAAAGGTTCCTTTATCAGCGTTTTTTTCTTATCGTTGATAAAATGTGGTGCTTCCCTTACCCGTTTTTGTAGTAGTATCAGTAAACGGTCAGGAAGATCCCACTCTGGAGGCCTTCAGTGATGATTTGATGCGTAGGTGGGGAGGCGTTAGTCTGTGGCCGCTGCTTTGTCCCCAACGAATCGATGTGCACGACAGATTTGCCCCACCGAACGGTGGAGATGTAGGTTGGATGTTATTGTTGATGGTGGCATTATTGCACAAGCTGACAATAGCTGACCTCGACCTCAGGATGCTGGAATGAACTCAATTACAGATCAACGATTCTGGGTGCCTGGATCATTGGCAGCAACGACTGGATTGTGGCGAGTGAGTCGCCAGGGAATTGTGGTGTTGAGGGTGTGGGATCCTGGCGGCGGTCGATGGATGGTGTGTCGAGTACCGGTGACTTGGGATCTCGGTGGAGGCGATAATGAGGGCCCGGTTACGGGTGGCTGTGACGGTGAAGGTGTCCCGACGACAATGATTCAGATGACCTGCACTTCAGTGGGGATGGGGTTTTGGTTTCTTAGCTGGGGATGACCTCAAATAGGGAGACACCTCCGTGTGTGCAGTATTGGGATGCAGGGAGTAGCCTCGACGACGACCAATGGGCTCGTGGAGCGATTACTGCGACTTCAGGTGCGGGTTGCGATGAGGTTCTTGCTCCGACGAGGACTTCGCATGATGGCGACGTTCGCGTGACATCAGGATGCGGCTAAGGTGCATACTTTGGGATGTGGATGGGATTGACATCAGAATGTATGGTGGGTTGACCTCGGGAGTGCCAATGAGGACAGGCTTCTTGATCACGAGATGGTGTTTTTCTGGTTTCGGGAGGGGCTTTGGTCTTCCATGGGTTTTGGACCGCTCTCACTTGGGCCGTTCTCACTTGGGCCTTCGGTCATTCTCACTTTGGTTGTTGGTTTTGGTTGATGGTGACATTAGCAACTGGTGGATGACCAATGACAGTAGGGGACGTCGTCGTGCGAGGGGTTGGCATTTGCTGACCGACATCATAGCCACATTAGTCGGTGGAGGTGTCTCTGGGCTTTTGGGTCTTTATGACTTGGGTTGTTGGGTCTAAAATAGGTATATGATCCATGATAAAGGGGTATTTGGGGTAATAATGTGTTGTTTGGTGACGTTGTTTTGTCATTTTCCTGGTTGGTGGTGTTTATGTGTCACATGTTTGTATGTCATTCATTCTGCACTTTAATTTTCATTAATAAATCTTTAGGGTCGAGTTCACTCGATACCCGAACATTTCTGGTATATAATTATAAATATGTCTCTATAAAAAAATATTAATAATTATATAAATATACATATATTTACAATTATATAATTATAAATATATTTACAATTATATAATTATTAAAATATATCAATATATACATTTAAAATATATTTATAATTATATACGAGATTATTTATACAAACATATACTAATAATTATAAATAATTATAAATATAAATATATACATAATTATAAATTTATAAATATATAAATATAATTATAAATATATATATATACAAATATGAATTTATTTACATATATATATATATAAATAATAAATATATTTACAACTACATAATTATAAATCTATCTCTATAAAAAAATATTTATAATTATATAATTATTAAAATATATTTATATATACATTTTGCAGTTGAGGGCTTACCCAAGTGGTAAAAGGATCCCTGTAATCCTACATTAGACCTGAATTCAAATCCGGGTGGGAGCGAATTTTTGCAGGTAAGCGGTGACATGAGCAGTATGATGCAGACATGACACTGCACCGGGGCCTTTGGGCTATGTAATGGGCTTCATGCCCACTGGGTCTTCGAGCCATGTACTGAATAAATAAGACTTGATGAGCAAGTTATCCCTTGGGGGGTTATGACCTGTCTTTTCGACCCGTGTATGTGGTGTGTGTTTAATGTAATTATATCCCCAAACACATAATATATATTTATATATACATTTAAAATATATTTATAATTATATAATTTAATATACATTTAAACACAAAATAATTTTAAATTCAATTTTGTTATATACATATATAAATATATATATTTAAAATTATGAATTTATTTATAAATATATTTATAATTATATTTATGTATAATTTTTCTAAATATTTGTAAACATATAATAAATTATAAATAAATATTTACCAATATAAATTTATCTATATAAATATATATTTACAATTATAAATAAATAGAATTATAAATATATATTTATAAATATGAATTTATTTATATAAATATATATAAATAATAAATATAATTATAATTCTATCTCTATAAATATACTTATATAAATACATAATTACAGTTATAAATAAATATAATTGTAAATATATATATATATATATAATTGTCACGACCCGAACCTACCCAGGCTTGAGTCGCAACTACCCCAAGCCCGCCTCCATAGGCCAGGGGCTGGCGACCAGCGCCGAAGGCACAACAACTCGGGGAGGCATTTGCCTAAGTACCTGTACACACACACGCAGCCCACTCAATGTAAAAGTGCAGAGTAAAAAAAGAAAATACGAGTAAAGTAAAGGGGCAACTGCTATAAATAAACCACAAATGTGCATCGACCTCTACAGTACAAAGCAAGTGCTAAAAGTAAACTGAAAAGAAAAGGAGAAAAACACGCGCCCAACCAAAAAGTGTCACAACCCGGCAACATGTGAACAAAAGAAAAACAGCTGGAAGGGGTCCCCCACCTGGATCCCGACTACGACCACCGCACGCGGTCCATGCTCCTGAACGCCTGAGCTCCACTGAAGTCACGACCAACTTGTCCGTCGTCTGCAAGGGCACACCAAGTGCGGGCAAAGCCCAAGCAGGAGTGAGTATAAAAATACTCAGTAGGATACCCCGAAGGCTTGAGGGAGCAACAAAGGAGGTACCGACGGGTGAGCAGTAGATCGAACAGGGAAAGTAGAAAGGTACAACTGAGAGGCAGTAAAGAGTACAGTAAAGAGTCCATCTCAACCCAACAAGAGGAAGGAAGTAGACTTGTCCAGACACAAGGAGATGGAAATGGTGAGAAGATGAACTTCCCGTCGAGTCTTCGCTACCTATAGCAGGAGAGTAGACTCGTCCAACCACGAGAAGCTAGACACGGAAATCACGTGGCATACCCCGCACGTTTTCGCCTCTCCTGGAAGGAGAGTAACCAAACCCAAGAAGTGGGTTCTAGAACGAGGTATATACATATACATATGCTCAACAAGAAGCCCGAACAAGGTCATAAGGGGATCTCCATCCTGTAGCTCAGCCCAAGAAAATGAGTAGCCATCAGTCTCAGAAGTAACCACCATCGATGCCCAGCATCCCGCACGTCTGCCCCGAACTACAAGTCAAGGGGCTCAAACCACCGCACCTCGACACTATCCGCTTTGGGCGGCACTGACTCACCCGCACGGTTTTAGGTCGCGTCACAAGGACGCGTCTCGGTGGGGGAAAGTGCCCCTCGTACTTGAGAGTTCCAGGTTAAGTCAAACCACACCTCGTCACTGCCCCGCAGTCGAGAGGTCTCCTCAAAGTCAAGGTCGTTCCATCACTGAACCGTACAACCAAGGGTCCCGCTCCAGTAATCACGGAGGAAAACCATAGACTAGCTTAGTAGAAAGGACTGAGTCTAAAATGTCAACGGGTGTCTCACTGCCCAGCCCGACTGGAGGGTAATTCATAATAAGATATCGGGTGACCCACTGTCCAGCCTTGCTGGAGGGTAAACCCTAATACATCATCAGGCGACTCACTGTCCAGCCCTACTGGACGGTAAACCTGGAATAAGTCGTCAGGCGACCCACTGCCCAGCCCGACTGGAGGGTAGACCTGGAAGGAGTCGACGGGTGACCCACTGCCCAGCCCTGCTGGAGGGTAAACCCGGAACAAGTCGACAGGTGACCCACTGCCCAACCCTGCTGGAGGGTAGGCCTGAAACAAGATGACGAGCAACCCACTGCCCAGCCCTGCTGGAGGGTAGACCCTCAAGAGTTGTCGGGTGACCCACTGCCTAGTCTCTGCTAGAGGGTAAACCCTGAGAAGTCCATGAGCAACCCACTGCCCAGCCCTGCTGGAGGGTAAACTCGAAGTAGTCGATGAGTAACCCACTGCCCAGCCCCGCTGGAGGGTAAACCTAGAACTGCTCTGGCCATCTCTACTGGATGATACAACACTAGCCAACCGAACACGGAGTGGGTATCTCGCAACCATCCGTCTCCAGAACAAAACCAGGGGAAACCACTCAACCCTGTTGATCTAAACCATCGAGCACAGAGCCGGAGGGGAAAAACTCAACCCCGTTGGTCAACAATCGAGAACCGAGGGACCCTCTACATCGCGAGAGGTCAAAAGTACGCAAAGCGGGACACGACACGCACATGGGGCCCACACGACGTGGGGCCCCAAGCCAACTCCAACCAAGCGCACAAACATTCTCGAGTACAAACAACCACATGTACCTCCCAGCGTTCTCACATACTCCCAGAGTATACCACGTCTCCAGCCCAAAGACTAACATGCACACGACCCCCAACGTCAACGTGAAGGCGTAGACGTAACAACTCTAACCTGCCACCTCAACGGCTGAGGCATAGCCAACCACATATCTTTAGACACCAACCTCACTCTCCCAGGAGTGCACGCGATCACACGCCAAAGGTCCGCTACAAACACGGTAGAAGAACCGCCACATGGGCACCTTTCATATTTCCACATTTAATAAGATTGCGTATGAGGCACCGCTCGCCTAAACAGATTACACCATTTTACTCCCCACGAAAAAACACGTGAGGTAGACTACTTACTCGCCCGGAATGGTCAACCGGTGAAAAAGGTACTATTCACCATAACCAACCCGTGTGGGGCCCGCCCCTAGATCCCGAAACTGAACAAACGGGTCACACCACTGCGATCCCCTCGGAAAAACACACGGGATTCACTACTCAATCGCCTAAAATGGACACCTGGTGAAAAAGGTACTATTCACCGTAACTGGGTCGGGTGGGACCCACACCACGTCCCCGAAAAAGGTCGGACGAACTGCGACATCGCAATGCTCTCAGAAAAACACGTCAAAAGCACTACTCACTTGAGTGGAACGGATATCCGGAGAAAAAGATACATTCCGGCTTACTGCGCACGAGCGGTGCTACGTGGGACCCGCATCCCGGTCCCGAAACACAATGAACGGATCGTACCGTTGCGATCCTCTCGAAAACGTACACAAGTTGGACTATTCACTTGTCCAAAACGGTCGCCCGATGATAGAGATGGAAAATCACCGTCAACGCCCAAACGACCCTCGTGGGGCCCGCACCATCGTGCGGAATTAGAGCGGACGGATTGCACCATTGCAATGCCCTCGGAAAAACACCAAAAAACGACTGCTCACACGCCCCGAACGGACGTCCGATGAAAAAGTCGTGAAACGCTACACGCAGCTCGAAAGACGGGTTGTGGGGTCCGCGCCTCAACTTCGGCCTCAATGCCTGAAACCTCCCCGGAAAGCTCTGCCTCGGTGCCAGAGTCCCAACGCCACTGACGACGCTCAAAACGGACGTCGGACGCGTCCGCGCCGTCCAAAACAAGATCCTTGGAGAAAAACACCCACTATTTAACAGGGTGTCACGCCACTGAGCCCTCGTTTCGGGGATTAAAAATCCCCAAAACCATCTCAAAAAATTCTCTTCATCCCAAGGAACGCGTCGCTGCTGACGGCGCGCGAATCCGACACCCGGACTGACTTTTACAGCCGTTTAAAATTTTAAAAAACGAACTTTAGTGGGCCAGGCCGGTTCGGCCGACCCACTCTCTTGAACCGGCCCGCGGTCGCGGGCCGGCCTTCCACGCCCGGACCGGCAGCAAGTCGGTCCGGCTCGCCTTTTTCCACAAAGACCCGCCGAGGGCGGGTCTTGCCTACCGCGGGGTCCCGAGGACCCCCCCACGGTCGTCGTCGCGTTAACCCGGCCGGGAGGGCCTGCCGCCTCGTCGCCTGCGTGCCGCGACCCGCCGGCGCCCGCTGGGTACCCCGGGCCTCAACACCTGCCGCCGCTGCGCGCCCCCCGCGGGTGCTCCCCTGCCACTCGCTCCCACCGGCCGACACCCAACCGAAGCGCCTCGACCGCGCCGCGCCGCCGCCTTCGCCGAGCCGGGCCGCCCCAAAACCGCCGGAAACCCCCTTCAACACCCGATCTTCGACGATCGATGGTAGTTCGCTCGTAACTCGGATTTCGAATCCATAAAATGCGACGGAAAGCTCAAAATACGAACTACTAGGGTATGGGATTTGCTCGAAATTAAATCAGCATTTAGACATCAAAAACTTTGGGCGAAAGGGTGTGGGAAAACAAAAACAAACAAGATCCTACCTTGTTGGGCTTCGCCCGACGCTTCACAGACGGATCGCCAGAGTTGCCGCGCCTCGCCGGAGTTCTCTCGCCAGAGTGGAGGAGGAGAGGGAGGGCTGCCGCTTGCTGCTGTCCAGGCGAGGAAGAAGATGAGTGAGAGGGTGAGTTAAGTGTTTAAATAGAAAACACTTAACCACCCGCCCGTCGGCTCAAACCCGAACTCCCGATGGGGACGGGATTAAGTCTCTCCTAGGCTAAAAACCACGCTCTGAACACAACGGCGGTCTCGGAATTTTAATCTGAGCCCCCGTTCAAAAGTTATAAAACTGAACGCCCAAAGTCGCCAAATTACGAAAACGCCCCTGGGGCCATTTTTCACAGACGGGCCGCGCCCGCAAAACTTACACCCCTCCTAGGGTAAACGGAATGTTCCGAACTCAACGGTGCCCTCAGTTTCCTAATCCGAGCCACCGTTTAAGAGATACTTGCGTTTCACCATTAAACGAATAAATTAATTAACTTAATTATCCGTTTAACGTTCCGAAAACGAGCGAGAGGTCCAAACGTCCCGCGCCAACATACTTTATGTCGTTCCTAGGGTAAACACCCCATTCCGGACCCATCTGTACACTCGGATCTCTGATCCGAAGTACCGTTTAGGAGTTATCCCATTTATTTGGCGTTCTTAGTGTGAACGCACTGAAAATTTAATTCCGGCCACTCCGGGGCTCGGAATCGTACACCGTCTGAAGGCACTGTTCTGGAATAATATCAAGAATATTCCAAAGTCTTCTGCAACAAAAACTGGGTTCTTACACTAATTATAAATATATATTTATAAATATGAATTTATTTATATAAATAAATAAACAAATAAATAATAAATATAATTATATATCTATCTGTGTAAATAAATATTTGTAATTATATAAATACAAATATATTTATAATTATATAATTATTAAAATATATTTATGTATACATTTAAAATAATTTTAATATTAATAATATATATATATGTGTGTGTATTTCCTTATATATATATATATATATAATAGGAAATGGTGGGGTGGGGGCGTGCGAATGAAGAACAAGAAAACCCCTCAAGTGATTTTGGCGTTTATCCCACCAAAACGCCATTTGATTTGACGATTTTTGATTTATCCTAAAAACGCCATTTTAATTAAATAATAATAAAAATCTCTGCATTCAAATTTTACTGTTTTTTTTTCCGGCCCCACCCCCCCCCAAATCATTTCTCCGTGGCGGACAACCCGTTCACGACTCCCTCCTCTCCGGATCCCGGATCCCGGATCCGGGATACCTGATCCCGACCTTCTACCGGATCCCGACCTTCGACCCTAGGTTCCGCGGTGTCGCTCCTCCGTGCTCTCCTCCCTGCGCGACGCTCCTCCCTGCTCTCCTCCCTGCTCGACGTTCAGCTCCCGCGTCTCCCTCCTCTCGGATTTCCCCCCAATTTTCCCCCGTTTTCCGTCCGACGGTTTCCTCGCTGCTTTATCCCGCGTCCGACGGTCACCTTCCGATCGGTTCTCCCGCCAACTCTGTAGTCATGGAAAGTGAAGGAGCGCAACAGCCTCACGTCGTGCTGGCAAATAAGCTCTTTCTTCTCACCCATTCAGACATCCAAGACATCGAGAAGGTCCGTCTTCGAGAAGAAGTCCTGGCCTCCGTAAAGGCTGATGGTAAATTCATCCTTCTCTGCCCAATTTTCCGCCATTGGATTTAAATTTCATCTCAGCTGTGCTTCTTTTCCCTTCAAATGCTGTAGATATGGCGCCCCTTTATGAAACCCTAGCCGCGGACGCGGTTCTACCGATGGACCAAGCTGTTCTAGATTCCATGCGTTCAAAGATTGTGGATGAAGTTAAGCAGCTTGAAGAAAAGTGAGTCTGTTTCTCGTACACTGGTGATGCATCGAAAAATTAAACGAAACATATCAACTCTCTTAGTTCCCAAAATTGTGAAATTTGGTATTTTTTATGCTTTCTAATCCCTGGAACTTTATACCTGAATGCAATAAGTCCCCAGTGAAAGCATGTTCCATGTGTGTTTTAAGTTGTGATTGCAGTTAGTTGGGATCTGAAACTTGTAGAAGCCAGTTTCTTCATATGGATGGAATTTCATCTAGTTTATGTTGCTATGTTGTGATTTCTTGTTTGTTAAGTTATAAAGGAGTTTGTATGGTATTCTGCATTGCATTATGTGTTTTCCTGTTTATTTATTTTCCATCCTCTTGTGATGTCATTCCTTCATTTAAACTTGTATTCATCAACATAGATAATAGTTTATAAGTGCTGATAACCATAACCTGTGCAGAGTCAAATGAGTACCTTATTAGAGGGGCCTGTTTGTAACCCATATCCCTTTTTATCTATAATGAGCGATGGATGTATATTTAGTGGCCTTGTATTTGAATTACTGTTTCATATTAAGTACCAAACAAGGTTTTGGAGCTTAAAGCTTGAAAATATACTTAGTGAATAAAGATTTCTAAGGGAAATTACAGAGATGGAGCCTTTTTATAATCAGAGGAACGTGAATCACTTCTGTTTGTTTATCTCAGTGACGATTTTTTGGTGCTTTTAGATATGGATGAGTACAATTTATTTGAATCATTTATAGATAATAGAAAATTTTTGCATCCTTTTCCACTCATGATTATGTGATCACATGTGAACAAATGAGCTGGTTAACTGCTAAGGAAGAATCATGCTTTTGGGAGCATTATTTTTTTTTCTGCAAGTGTATGTTGTATTTTTAATCTAAGAGAAAAGAGTTTCGGTTCCTTTTCGCTTAAATGTGGTAGATCAGTACTAAGAATGATATTTTTGCATGTAAAGAAACGATGTGATGATTTTTTCCCTCTTCTTTTCTTTTATCATCTACACTGTTAGTTGTATTTGCATCCTCACTTATTTTCTCTCTCTGATTTTCATACAACTTTTTTCTGTGGTGCTTATTTGTTGGGAATGCCAGCAGGAAATTTTGGAATACATATGTATGTCGACCATATTGTTATCTTTTTCCAAGTAATGTGCCTTCCAGCTGGCTTAAATGTATATGATTGTTTATATTGTTTTTTTTTTCAGTTTTAGAATCATTTATTTCCATTATCCTAATCAGCATCTGTATATGCATATTTCTAGTGTTATGCACCTGATTTGGTTGGTTGATCATGATTGTCGGTTTTAAGTTTCAGTATGTAATCCCACTGAATAAACTGGTGGTCTTGGGTTAGGAGATTTAATCTCTGAATTTGTTCAATGATATTTCCACCCTCTCTCTTGATTGTCTGGAGACTTTTATTTGGTGAAGTTCTTTTGGTTACAATGTTTTGCGTTTATTCGTCAAGCAGACATTAGTTTTTTTTCTTCTCTTTGGCCAACACTCACAATTGGTCTCACATTCAATTTGGTCTCACATTTGTTTCTTTTGTTTCATTTTCCTGTTCATTTACCATTTCAACCACATTGGTGCTGGCATACTTGATTTGATTTGATTTCTTTTACTGACTCACCACACACACACACACACACATTTTCATTCAATTTGGTCTCACATTTGTTTCTTTTGTTTCATTTTCCTGTTCATTTACCATTTCAACCACATTGGTGCTGGCATACTTGATTTAATTTGACTTCTTTTACTGACTCACCACGCACACACACACGCACATTTTCATTCAATTTGGTCTCACATTTGTTTCTTTTGTTTCATTTTCCTGTTCATTTACCATTTCAACCACATTGGTGCTGGCATACTTGATTTGATTTGATTTCTTTTACTGACTCACCACACACACACACACATTTTCATTCAATTTGGTCTCACATTTGTTTCATTTTCCTGTTCATTTACCATTTCAACCACATTGGTGCTGGCATACTTGATTTGATTTGATTTCTTTTACTGACTCACCACACACACACACACATTTTCATTCAATTTGGTCTCACATTTGTTTCTTTTGTTTCATTTTCCTGTTCATTTACCATTTCAACCACATTGGTGCTGGCATACTTGATTTGATTTGATTTTTTTTTTTTTACCTCACCATGATTCAACATTTATACACGGTAAAAAGTCCTGGCTTAGGTAGATCATTTTTTTAAGCAGATGTATGGTTACTGGTTTGAGGGTTTGGCGTGGCATGCTTTGAGCTTCCATCATGGCGAGGGCATTTATGGAATCAGCTGCAACAGCGTAACTGTATACTTGTTTGATGCTATCCATATCTGGTCATGCTCACAGATGTGGCTGTCATTTTGGTTATATGATGACGGTGCTGGCATACTTGATTTGATTTGATTTTTTTTCTTTTACCTCACTATGATTCAACATTTATACACGGTAAAAAGTCCTGGCCTAGGCAGATCATTTTTTTAAGCAGATGTATGGTTACTGGTTTGAGGGGTTGGCGTGGCATGCTTTGGGCTTCCATCATGGCGAGGGCATTTATGGAATCAGCTGCAACAGCGTAACTGTATACTTGTTTGATGCTATCCATATCTGGTCATGCTCACAGATGTGGCTGTCATTTTGGTTATATGATGACGGTGCTGGTATACTTGATTTGATTTGATTTTTTTTCTTTTATCTCACTATGATTCAACATTTATACACGGTAAAAAGTCCTGGCCTAGGCAGATCATTTTTTTAAGCAGATGTATGGTTACTGGTTTGAGGGGTTGGCGTGGCATGCTTTGGGCTTCCATCATGGCGAGGGCATTTATGGAATCAGCTGCAACAGCGTAACTGTATACTTGTTTGATGCTATCCATATCTGGTCATGCTCACAGATGTGGCTGTCATTTTGGTTATATGATGACGGTGATGATGTTGGTGATGACGATAAAGTTGTTGATCATCATCATTTACCATCTGGGGCAGGGCTTGTACCCATGGCATACTACATTAAATAATTAATGGCATTCTTGGAAAATGCGGCCGGTCCATTTTTAATTTGCTTGCATTTGCTGCTTCTCATTCTCTGCACATTTTAGGTATCTTGAATTTTTACTTCTGTATTCCTTTTAGTCATTTACATGTTTCCTTTTTAGGATTGCTGATGCTGAAGAGAACCTGGGTGAGAGTGAAGTGCGGGAAGCACATTTGGCCAAATCCTTGTTTTACATTCGGATTGGTGACAAGGTATGAGATCATTATCATTTTTCACGTTGCACCCTTCCTGTGTAAGCATGCAACATGGGTAGGCCCGGTCTTGGCTCGTTTATGCTCTGCCCGTTTTGACCCATTTTTCAATGTCCCTTGTATTTCCTTTTTCCCTTGTGCACCCAGGAAAGGGCACTGGAACAACTCAAGGTGACTGAAAGCAAAACTGTTGCGGTTGGTCAGAAGATGGATTTGGTTTTCTACACCTTACAACTTGGTTTCTTCTATATGGATTTTGATCTAATTTCTAAAAGCATTGATAAGGCAAAGAGGTCAGGTGATGCAATGGGTTTGTAATTCCCCCGCCTTTCTTTTTGTCGGAGTAATTTTTCATTTTTATAGCTGATTTGATTCTCAGTTTGTTTGAAGAGGGAGGGGATTGGGAAAGAAAGAACCGTTTGAAGGTCTATGAAGGCTTGTTCTGCATGTCGACTCGAAACTTCAAGAAGGCAGCTGATTTATTTTTGGATTCCATTTCTACTTTTACAACTTACGAGCTTTTCCCATATGATACCTTTATATTTTACACTGTCCTTGCCAGCATTATATCATTGGACAGAGTTTCCCTGAAGCAGAAGGTCGCAAGTTTCATTAATGCTTTCTGGTGTTTGGCTTGCCTTTCTTGCTTGCTAAATTTAATCCATCACTGGCAGGTAGTGGATGCTCCAGAGATCTTGACTGTGATAGGAAAGATTCCTCATCTCCCGGAGTTCTTGAACTCTTTATATGACTGCCAATATGAATCGTTTTTCTCGGCCTTTGCTGCTTTAACGGAGCAAATAAAGCTCGATCGCTACCTGCACCCGCATTTCCGGTACTACATGCGGGAGGTTAGAACGGTAGTTTACTCACAATTTTTAGAATCATACAAGAGCGTTACCATTGAAGCCATGGCCAGGGCATTTGGTGTGACAGTGGGATTCATAGATATGTAAGTGAAAATTGATGATACTTTTCCATTTTTCTGAACACAATTGTGCACCTGAATCCTCACTAGCTGTTGTTTCTTCCAGGGAGCTGTCGCGCTTTATTGCTGCGGGGAAGCTTCACTGTAAGATTGACAAGGTAGCGGGCATTCTAGAAACAAACCGTCCCGATGCCAAAAACGCACTTTATCAAGGGACCATTAAGCAGGGAGATTTCCTGCTGAACCGGATTCAGAAACTGTCTCGGGTGATTGATCTGTGAAGCACTTGCTCGGTCTTGGAGTTCAGCATGATATTTTTGGTACTCTGATTCTGATGTATTGTTTGCTTTAGGATTTAACGTGTTGGAATGTTTGTTTTGATATATATGTTTGATTATTGACCTGATTCGGTGAATTAAATGTTTAAAGGATGTTATATTGGATTTGCAAGTATGGATGGTTGTGTTTAAATGTGTTGGCTTTGAAACTTTTTGAATCTGGGATGCGAATTCATGGATGATTTAGAATTGCATCCTGGATGTTTGATAAATGTTATAGTTGTGTGCTTGAAATCTTGGCTGAGATTTAACTGCTGGTTTGGGGACTCGATCCTGGTCTGGGGGCTTGAGATGACCGTGGGGGCTCTGGGCTCTGGGCTGAGATTTATGTTGCAAGTGATATATGGATGTTATTAACTCTACTGTACATTATGATATAAAATAGTTGCATGGTCTGAATTCTTTTAGGATCAACAACAACCATCTAAACCTTCTAAGTAGTTTTGTGGCATTTCAACGATCTTCCAGGCTTAACCATGGTGATCATACAAACATCATCATAATAATCCTCCATGCTTCATCATGATCCTCTAAGCATTACCATAAGGTTCTTTCTTTATATCAGCATGAGTCCTCATCTGTAGTGTATTGTCATCTTCCTCAGCATGTGTTACCTTCAACATATATCATCATCTATCACCTTTTCTTACAACATCACTTGCTTCCAAAACTCATCAGCTTGACAATGTGTATTGACAATAAAGACAACACAATGCGTATTGACTTCATCATGTATATATTACACCGGTGTAGGGAGGGAGAGAAACAACCAAAATTTATCCAAAAATACCCACAGAGAAGTTTGAAACCGAAACCTCTCAAATATCATCACAGGGACACAACCATTAGGCTGCGCCCTATGCGGCAACTTCAGCATGTATAATGCATATTGTGTATTGATAACAAAAACAACACACATGTCCTTCAATCCATGAACACTTCAATCTCCCTTTTAATAATAAAGAACACTTCAATGGATTTGAGTCATTAATCTCCTTTTGACAATATAATCCAAATATCACAATAGAGAATAGAGATAAAAATCAACTCTTAACAACGATATATTAATTATTTACCTTTAATCCTACATGAGAAAACTCGATGTAGGAAACAAGTGAAATTAACTAATACTTAATGTTGTCCATTAAAGCTTTCTCAAGTATATTAACTCATTATGACCCCCCTCAAATATATGATCCCTTGTGTATTAAACTCACATTCCCCATGTGTTCCATAAATTAATCATCTATTTTTTTTATCAATCACCAGACCAAAATTAAAGGAAGGAGTACTTATCCAACATACCTCAAATATGGAATGAGGTCTATACTTATCTTCCTTGCAATGCTTCTTTAAATATCTTTCTTCAATGGAAGCATGCTTTCAGTTGAATCATTACTTAAATATGTTTCCATATTGTTTTTGAATTTTATCACCACCTTTAACTAGATCTTCTCTATTTATATCATCACCATCTTTGACTTTGTACTCTTCAAAAATAGATAATTCATATAAATTCCATTAGTGTAAATCTCGTGAGCAACTAACTAGAAAATAGCCAAACTCTGTTAATTAATGGATTTTTTGTCAAAAATGTGGTATCAAATAATTCCCTCAACAAAACTTTAACAACAAATTGAGATTCCTCAAAGTAATGCAATGTGAATCAATACACATCTTCTTGTGCACTGTGCTCACTGCTTCACTATTAGTTCCAACTTGCTTTCTTCAAATCTCTGATTCTAAGTAGCCTTTAAAACTGCTCAAAATTCATAGCACTTACACCAATCTCATGTCAAGATCTCTCAGAACACTCACATCAAATTCCCTTCATAATTAAGCAAAAATATTGGAGGAATTAAACTAGGGTTCTTCAACGTTTTCTTCACAAAGAGTGATGTGGTTGAATATGTTATCCCAACCCGAAAACTCTTTCCTTTTCAAAATCATGCTTTGCATGTTTCTCTCATGACAATCATTCTTTCCTTCAAAACTGAAATGCCTCTACCCAGATGGCGCATGGGGCGGCGTGGCACAGGAAGATGAGGTCTTCCATTGCCATTATCCGAACACCAATCACATGGTTCCACGTCGGTATAATAGAGGTAGAAGACTACCCGCCCGGCTTCCCCACTGTGTCTAGTCGAACAACCGTAGACTATTGATGCCGATAGCCACTCCAGCTGAAAAAGGTCGGTATAATATAGGTAGTAGAAGGTATAATATAGGTAGTAGAACCACGACTATATATCTATAAATCGTCAGTACTCTTCTAATAATGTGCTCACGTGTCTAACTCTAGACAAACAAATTGGCACCTGAAACGGGGTCAGGTACTCTGTCTATCTAGTGTCTGATCGTTTGATTGTCATAGATATGGTGGAATGGTCATGGGGATCATGGAGTGGTGGTTGTGTTCTTACTACTGAGGTTGGTCAAGGCCGAAGACACATATACCACACCGACCCTACTGAGTGAACCGGAAGGTCATGGAATAAATATGGGGCCTCAGTTGGCATAACACCGAGGTGGCAGAACGACCCACTCGTACGATGAGCCTGAAGGGTGGGGGTACATGTAGGATGAAGCGGAACGAACATGACTATTAGAGTAGAGTACTTATGGGTCAGGTATGCCATGACGATATGGGGTGATAGAGTTGGTGGTGAGTTGCCTGGGAACTGGGGTGATTGATGGTTCAGGGCGAGCTCATGGGGCCCTTCATACTACAAGCATAGCTAGCGTTGCTATACACCGAGCATCAATAGGACGAGTTGATGTTTCACGACTATATGAAAGATATCCATGGGGGTAGTATTGGTTCCCCGACTCCACCACCATGTTCAAGAAAGAGTGCTGTCATTGATTTGGCCACTAAATGCACTCGATCGCCCGCATGGTTTCATAGAGAAAAGGCCATATCCGCTGGCATTGGAGTTGAGATGGGTTGGCATTGACATTGTCGATTTCACCACTAATTCAATAGTGTGAGTAGTTGTGTGAAGTCTACTACCTATATTATACCAACACTATTAGAGTAGAGTACTGAAAGAATATCCAGTTCTTTGAGAGTGGCGGTAGTGGGAATAGACGCATGGCGGTGACCCCACGTCTTGAAGCACAAGCAGTACTAGCAGCATACGACTAAACTACTGTTTGAGAGGTCCGGTAGGCATCCCCGTTCACCGAATCGATCGTCGTCGAAGCAGTGGATCGGAATGCGTTTTGTTCTTGGGTTTCAAATACGACCTACGACTAAAGCGATGTATAAGAGTGAGGCAAGGTGAATCGCGCTCAGGAATGTGGTAGGATGTCAGTACTCTTCTAATAGTGAGTACTCTACTCTAATAGTACTACTGCCTATATTATACCGACCATTAGATATCCAAAGGTTCTAAACCCTTATATATTCAGTAGCACCTATCTGACCCTTTAGTTAGAAAGGGTCAGGAGGGAGAGGGAGAACTGGTACTTATATATATTGATGGGTTGGAGCCAATGTCGGTACCGATTCAAGTGGTCATTAATCAGTACCGATATCATACCTGGTGACTCTCCTACCTGCTTGTCGCTAGTTCAGTTTATAGTTCAATTACGCATCTAGCTCACGGACAAGCGCTGCTACTCGCCAACCAGGAAACCACCTTCAGTTGGTTATTCAGGGAAAGGATCTGGAAGAAATCGACCTAAGCCCCGACGATCGATGCACGCCTTTGCCTAGCCTTCTCCTTTTGCCAAAATTCTTGGAAGCTTGAATGGTAGGGTCCAGACTTAAGTGCGAGCGGGCCCCTCACAACTCAACCATCTATTTTCAGCTTTATTGAGGGGGCGATGGGAGGTTGCTTTATGGCGTTGCGCATACCGGCTCAATCTTATCGATTTCAGCAGTGTCAATCGCTCCCTCCGGCTGGCTATTATGGTGAATGGATTGGGGATAAAAGGCCAATTCACCCTTAGAGGTGAGGAAAAAACCAGACCTATTGATTGCCCCTCTTGCCTCGGAAGCATGCATAGGAATCCCGGACATTGAGGGGGAGGACCATAGCTGCGACGAGGCAATCAAGTTTTTTTCTTGAAATCTTTCGATGCAAGTGACTGCGGAAAGCCCCGGTTTTGATTGAGTAGGCGGTCAAGCCGAAGCTTCGAAACCGTGGAGCGGTGGGGAAACTGGAATTCTAGGTATTTGAGCTTCGTTCTATCGACTTGGCTTAACAATAGGTGGTGGAGATTCGGGCGCATAGCCAACCTGCAACATGGGTTCCAAGGGAGGGGGGTAGAGGTATGGGAACCAGTAGTTGCGTCAGTAGCATAATACGAATATTGAAATGGATATATAGCCATACAACTACTGCTTCCCTCGATTTTCATTTTTAGTGATATCATAAAAAAGACTGAGCATGGACAAGGAAGACTAATCACAACTAGTCGTGTGTTGAGATGGGATAGAGATAGTTTGTCAATCAACCACCTCTCCTCCCCTGACCAGAAAGCGGATCTGATCTCAAAATCCAGGAAGCCACTGTCTCCATCTCCACAGCCGACAACCTCTCTCTTCTCTATCCTCAAGCACCACCTTCCCTAAAGCTGCCTCCTCTCTAAGCCTTCCCTTAAAAAAAGCCGAAACCCCAATCATTCTCTTTAGTCTACAACCCCTGGAACATAAACTATGCTAGATCATTTCCTAACTATCTCTTAAAAAACAAGCAATGTCCTGGCTTCTTTCTTTTATTTCGGGCGGTAGTTCACTATTAGAAGAGTACTGAGCTAAAAGTAGCGATCGCTCTTTTCTGATCTGTCTGCTGAACGTGTTTTCGATTCGTTTGGAGTTCTGACTTATGGTAAAAAAAAACAGATTTTGTCTGGTTTGTTCCCGTCTACTCAATGAAGAATCCCACTCGATAGATAAAGACGATGCAGAAACAAATACTGCTAGCCTAACGTAAAGAGTGGAACTTCATATATATAAGTACCACCTCCCTCGATTACTGAGCTTACCGAGAAGGAAAAGATATTTTTAACTTCACTTACACCTGAAGCAAGATCTAACTATGCCAAGAGGGGACAAAAGGAAAGAAATTATAGGCTATTACCTATAGAACCTGTGTGTGTGTGTTTGGAAATCTACAGTGCACTAGCCATGGCCTCAGTACTCTTCTAATAGTGTGATCGGTCGATAGCTCGATTGGAATGAACATGGACTGATAGGGATAAGGTTCTAAAAGATCTTACACCTTAGGGTAAGGTAGATACTTATCCCTATCAGTGTGGAATGGTCGCTCGGTCAGTTTCTACAAGGATCCCACTGCTCTGACCGTACTCTTAATGCTCGAAAGTGTATAGTGCGGTTCATCAGACACTAGAATGCATAGGCAATGGTCATATCAGTTGATGCATTCTCTTGATACGGATAGCAGAGCGGTGGAATGGTATAAAGATACATGTTTTGGGGGGTTCAGGAGGATCAGATACTATTTCTATATAATACTATTAGAGTAGAGTACTGAGGGACCATACTAAAATATATTACTTGTGGAAGTGGACGTGAAAGCGGTTGGGCAGTCGTTGGAATCATCAGAGAAGATGGAAGACAAGCTTCAATTGAGCAAGGATGCACTGGAACAACCGATATACAATTTCAGATCCCGGGGCATCCATGGTTGGGTACACGACGAGATGCATACTGGTTCAATGTCGGCATCCCAACAACCCCATGAATGAACCAATCACAGTAGCAAACTACCCCCTTCTCTTCCGTATTCTTGAGTTTATGTTTTGTTTAACGTAGGAAACCGTATTGAGCCAATTCATCTTGTCTCCTTAATAGCCGATAATTCACTAAACGTATGAAAGGATGGGGGACTCGGAAGAATCCATTCCGGTGTGGTTGGAGTCTGTTCAACTTCGATAGTCGGACTCGAAAATCGAGTATGTGCCCTGGCAGATGTGATCGTCACTACCACTATGAAACAAACAATCCCAACAACTGATAGATATGCGCCATAGGAGATTAGGTCATTCCAACCCTCAAAAGCATTGGGAAAATCAGGAATGCGACGTGGCATGCCCGCTAGGCCTAAGAAATGCATTGGACAGAGGGTAGGATTCACTACAAAAAAAGTGATCCAAAAATGGAGTTTCCCTAAGCGTTCCAGGTAGACCAGCCCTATGAATTTACCAACCCAATAGTGAAATCCAGCAAATAAAGCAAAAATGATGCCCATCGAAAGTACATAATGGAAATGTTCCATCGCATAATAGGTATCATGAAGTGCAATGTCAAGCCCAGAATTAGCTGGTACTATTCCAGTGAGTCCACCGATCATGAACAAAAAGATGAACCCCACATCAAACAACATGGGTGTTTTGAAGTACATGATCAAACCACCCCACCAGGTAGCAAGCCAACTAAAGATTTTAATTCCAGTAGGAACAACTATTATCATGTTAGCAGCAGTGAAGTACAAACGAGTATCAACGTCTAACCCAATAGTAAACATATGATGCACCCAAACCAGAGAGCCAAGAACACCAATACTAATCATGGCATATACAATTCTGAGATAGCCGAAGACCAGTTTGTTCGAATACTTTGAAACGATCTGACTGATGATTCCGGAGCTAGGCAGAATGAGGATATAGACTTTAGGGTGCTTCTCTCTTCTACTCATCAATATAAGCGAAGAAAGGTGGACTATATCATCAACTGATTCCATTTGTCTAGGAAATATAGCCATGCTTTATGGTGAATACTGTCAGGTTTAAATGCTTTGAGATCATAAAGACTGTAATATTCCTCAATAAGGAAGAATCGTCGTGATTGATGACTTCAGAAAGTACTTGATTGAAAGTAATCTAGCATCATGATCACATATTTTCGACTTTGTACAGACCATTGATAGTAACCATTTTGACTACTATCAAAGTAGATATTTCCTCCAAATACTATCTTATAATACTCTACATCTTGTATAAGTTTATTATTTACTTGACTACTGAGTTGAGGTAGTTGATGCTTCATAGGGATGCCAATGGTACCATCAGCATCAAAGAATTCTGCAAACCAATTGGATTGAGCATCTAGTGTAATAGGTAGAATGACCGGGATATCCAGTACTTGACAGACACGATGTAGTTGAAGTAGTCATGTTGAATGTCTAATATGACCATTAATACAATTTATGAGTTTCATCATACCAAGTCGATGATGTAGTTGATAACGATAATCTTTAGCACCTGATCTCATTTTAATACTTCCACCAAGCATATGTTGGATATATTGTAGTAGTCGTATATCTTCCAGTCCCATAGTAATTTCAAGAGAAGTATATCCTTCCCGGTCAGATCTTTTAGAACCTTTTTTACTCACTTTAATACTTCCATCACCATCAATAATTCCAACTAGCCACTCACAGAAGGATTTAGGATCAGTTTTTGCGCATGTAGTCTCTGAGGTTCCTACTAGACTGCTTTTATGTCGTTGGTTACCTGCTGATTGTGTCTTAGATACTCCATTTTGACTAGATCGGGGTTTTACTAGAAAACCACTTATGAACATAGTAGGAGTACCATGAAGCAGACAATCCCAACATATAGCGCAATGCATATTCAGATTTGAATCTGAAAAGGGCCATTTAAAATCGAAGAACCAAAAGAGTTCTGGTATAAAATGGGGTCTCCACCACCGGCTAGATCAGAAAACATAGTATTGAAGTTTCGATCCGTTAATAACATTGTGAGTCCCCCAGCCAGTATGGGAAGAGCCAACATTATGGGGAATGCAGTCACAGGAACAGACCACACAAAGAGGGGTGATCTATGCATCGTCATTCCAGGGCAATGCATGTTCGATATCATTGAAATAAAATTGATCACACCTAAAATGGAAGATAACCCACTAAGATGCAGACTAGAAATTACTAAATCAACTGCACCTACCGAATGGATGGTGATCCCACTTAGGGGTGGATAGACTGTCCAACTAGTGCCGCTACCCAATTCCACTACTACTGGGAACAATAGGAGCAACAGAATCAGAGGCAAAAACCAGAATGATATATTATTTAAGCATGGAAAGGAAATTTCGGGGGACCCAATCAGAATCAGAACAAGCCAATTTCCAGAACCACCTATCATAGCCAGCATCACCATGAAAAAGATCATGACTATAGCGTGCGCCGTAAGAAAAACATTATATTGTTGGTGGTTTTCGCCTAGCATTTGATCACCTGAGGTTGATAATTCCATACGAATCAAAACTGAAAATCATGTTCCAATCAGTTAGGAAATACAGAGTTCCAATATCCTTGTGGTTTGTCGAGAAAATCCATCGTTCCGTTGTAGTTGTTTTGGTTTTGTTGTGATTGCCTACCCGCTGACCCAGTTCTTCCAATGCCATGGAAAACTCCAAACCACCCCGTGCCCCTTGACTCCCCTCGAACCATTCCATCTTTACCACTTCACTACCAATTCAAGCACCATACCGTACTAGCTATGGCCTCCTAATTGGATGAAGCTAAATAAGCTATCAAAAAACGGTACTTATATATATTGGGGGTCTAGCTCAAATATTACTTCAACGACTATGGTTGAAAATTCATTAGTTTGTCAGTCTTTCTCCTGAACCTTTTTAACTAAAGGGTTAGATATTTTAGAACCTTCTTTGTGCCATAGGTTTGGTAGTAATTCTCTATGTCTCTGTTGCTGAACTAGATTCATCGTCATTACTCTACTCTAATAGTCGATCGATTATTTAAGTCAGTGCTTCCTGCGCCTATGTTAAAGATTATGCTTATATAATCCATCAATATATATCAATATCGGTATCATCCTTCCTGACCCTCCCTAAAGGTTCTAAAAGACCTGACCCTCCCTTTTAGGGAGGGCCAGGAACTGACTTCGCCCGCTCAGAGCTGTAAATGGAACGCAAAGCGAGTACCCGTTTCCGAGTGTATTTGTCCAAGAGTGTCGCATCAAACGGGCAATTTTCCTATATAGTAGTGACTCTCCAATGTTTCAAGAGTACTTTTAGAGTAGAGTACTGATGATGACTCTATATATATAAATATAAGAGTACTCGGTATAATATAGGTAGTAGAGCTTCCATTTTGAGGTAGTCCCCTTTCAACCTTGTGTGACCCATGCATCCCAATGTGTCCCATCTCAAGATTGGAGTTCGAAAGCCCCATACCAGATTCTAGTAGTCCCATACGAATAGATTCATGACCACCCTTGATATGGACAAACCCCCAACACTAACATCGACCTCTGGCTAATCCGATATCTTCCCACCGCTCTGTATCGTGATTCTAGTATCAGTGGATGCCCAAACCCGGAACCTAAGGTCCACCTATTAGAGTAGAGTACTAAGACACACTTTATATGCTAGAATACCTGCATATAAAGTCCACCTTTCACCGAGTTTCCACGTTGTAGTAAAATAAACTGTTCTGGCCAAGTAGAACATGGACTAATGAAACCACCATATGACATGGAGATCCCCTCTCAGTGAGATCCGACCTCGATAGCCAACTGATATGGCCTTCCATGCCTACCTGGCCAGTGATTTCTCCGATGCCCAAGAGCTTGAGTTGTTTGATCCGGTGACCCCAGTACTAGCCCATGCCCGTACACCAATTGGATACTTGGCATCGATATTCGGACAGATAGTCTACACCGATGCGAAACCCATGGCTGAATTCTGTTGTCCTTCCCGACGTTCGTAGGTGAAACTGTACTTTCCGAATGCATATCATCCCCCGAACTCCAATCAGGATCATATATATATAGTATGTCGAGAGTACTAGGCATAACCAGATGAATTGTTTCCAATAGGTGAATGCATCTAGTTGCGGCATCAGAATTTGATCTAGAAAACCGGTTCCCAATTCACTTCCCTCCAGTTGTTCCTATCACCTCACCCTCAAAAGAGACACCTCTTCCGCCCGATTCGACATCGCTTCCATCTGTATACTACCAGTCTGGTATAGACCTATATTATAAGAATACCCGTCCCTATCTCTAGAAACACCAATCGCCCCTGACAGGTACTCTGTCTATATAGTCCTGATTCTGAGCGCTGTTTGTCCCCGCAACCTCCCAGCTGTTCCCATGGCAGCTGCTCTACTACCTATATTATACCGACTCAAGTGGGCGGGTGTTCCAATGCCAAACATGCGATTACCCAACCTAACTATTAGAGTAGAGTATTGACCTGAGCACACCATCCCCGAACGAATAGGAGTGAAGTTCCGAGACTATTAGAGTAGAGTACTACTTCTATGATCTTGCTTTTTTCCCTCTTGACCCGTATTGGAGTGGGACCTGGTCATTCTCAGGGATGCTTCATGTATCCCTCAGGTAATATAGCCAGGTACTCTTCTATATAGTCCATAGGCACCACTATAGGCACCAAAAAGGTGCCTATAGTGGTGCCTATAGTGGTACCCTTGGTCAACCACACAAGGTAAATCCATGATAATAACTTCACTCTATACAAGGGTTAGTACATGAAGTTATTACATGCCACATATTGATCTTCAGTTGGAATGTGACTTGAAACAGAGTATACGATGTGTAGCTGGTGTACATGTTATGTAATGCCACACAATTTTTTCTCCACACAAATCATGAAACATAATGTGGTCAAAGTACATAGTGTAATTACACACCATGTATTGAATTCTATCCACACAACATGACCATATGGATTTCACAACATATAGCTAGTGTACCTGCGATGTAACATGTGATAACCCATGTAGAATACACCCTGAGTCCCCAAGCATGTAGTTAAGGTGTCCCAAAATGGATTGCATTATGTGTAGCTAGATGTGCACATCTTGTAACTCATGAAAACTCATGCAAGGTACAAACTGAGGAAAAATTTATGTGTTAGTAAAAAAAACAAATAACTAAAAGAAATATCAAACTATATGGAATGTAGCTAGCTATACATGCCATATAATAGGGTTTTTATACACCAGGCACACACCAAGCAATTCTCATTGGTTCATGTGGAATTAAATGATTATTAATTATTACTAATATAATTATATAAATAGACTACGTGTATAGTCATTGTACATATTGTGTGTTTCATGAGCATCACCAAGAATATGTCATTTATATTCATGGAAAGCCATATGGTCATACATGTTGTGCATGTTGTCCTGAAATGATGACCAAGACACAAGTGAGGGTGAATTGTGTCCTTTTAAAACACTTGATAATTTTAAAACCAATCCATCTTAAACTTGAAAAGTAAATATATCCTATTTTATTTAAATACAGTATACAACAGAAAAGAAAAGAAAAGGGAACCATAATTTTTATAGTGGTTTGGGGCATAAATATCACTTAGTTCACTCCACCAATATTCTCTCAATGAGTTTGGTGATTTTCACTAGCAGATATTTTTCTAAGGGATCTCAAAAATTGAGTGCAAGAAACTGTAACCTTTTACAACAAATTTTATAAGGAATTTAAGTAGGAATGACAATAGTGCTTGAAGCATTCAACACCAGAGTGTTCAGAAGAAAAAAATATTGGATTTGGTTGGAGAAATTATCTATAGAAGTATTCAGATACTGATATTACAGCTGAAAGATGAAGAGATCTTCAGAGGAACATATGTACATATATAAAGTGTAGTCCTCAATAAGAAACTCCGTTTTTTGTATAGAATATATAGATGAATCAAAAAAAACAAATTCAAACTTTTCAGTAACATGATTAACATACAATAACAACTTGATAGAATATTTATGTCTCTGAATTTTAGTCCTGAAATATTAAAAAAATTATAGTAGATATATCATAAATTTTTACACTAGTATATGTTATTCTTCCAAGAATAAAAAGGCAAACTGATTTTTTTAAAGAATACACAGTAGAAGAAGATAAAAAATATCTACTATAATCGTGATAGTTCCAACATTATTTCTAGGGAAATAGATTTAAATCATAGATAATCATATCCAAAAAATGTATCCATTGAAAATATATAAGTAGCCCAAAATAATTCATTTTAAATAAATCAGAAAAAGTTTCCAGATAAATCATGATTTCAAAATGCTCAGTGTATTTGAAATTTGAATTTTAACAGTTATAAAAATTTATAATTCCCCTGAAAAATCAAAACAAATAAGTATATTATTGTATATCTTTTGAAGTGATATTTGAATTATTTTACCAAAATATTTACATTAGAAAAATCATAGTAAAAATATTAGATTAATTCAAATTTTAAATCCCATAGATAATTGGATCAACATGGGGATCATTCTTTATAAGTTTGATTCCAAAATTATAGTTTCCAATGAATGGTTGATTCCAAACATAGAGTTTCAAAACATGGAGTTTAATACCAATGTATGGTTCTTAATGTGGGTTATATATCTGATGTGAGTGTTGGCGCCAAAATGTGGGAAGAAGAAAAAAGAAATGGAAGGCCTCTAAAGGATGCCTTGAAAAGACCATTCACGGATCCCCAGTAGCCCCGCACCCACTGCGAAGCAATAAGGAGGGATGCTCTGGGAACACATTTGACGTTCGCGAGCCCGCCGTGAAGCAAGAAGTCCGGACGCTCCACAAACTCATTTGACATTTGCGAGCATGCCGTGAAGCAACCAAGTACCTCTTCGCGCCACGTGAGCTCTGCTTCGCAGTGCCTCTCCCCTATAAATACCAGCCTCCCCCCAAGTCCAGGGACGAACAATCCAACCTTTCAACTTCCTAGATCCCGAATCCCAAAGCATCTTCTTCTATGCGAACCATGAGTTGTGTGAGGTACTTATGCTCTGTGAAGTGCCTCCCCTTTGCCTTGTTTTGATCCCCTCTTTCGATAGGGATGCCTTTAGTGGAGCCTAAGGGATTCCGTGAAGTAAGGGGATCCCCAAGGGGACCTGGGTCATCGCGGAGCGTTTATGCTTTGTGAAACACCCTTCATGTACACATGATCCACATGCCAAGGTAGGGTCACTGTACTTCGCGAAGCACATTGCTTCACGATACCTTACTTTGCGAGGCACCTTTGATCCGCAAGGCAGTGCTCCGCGAATGCCTTTCCATTGCGTGAAGCACCTCCCATATGCACCTCTGCCCCATGCTTAGGCTGAGGTGCCCCACTTCGTGAAGCACACCCCTTCGCAAGCACCCTCCGCCATGCAGAGTATCAGAGCTTCACAAGGCCCCTACCTATGAACCCCTTTGCTTTTCAATTCCTTTTCCTGTGTGACCCTCCAGGTTTGCACGATGTGATTTCAAAGTCCCTTGGAAACTACTGCCCGTTGCATTGCTTCGCCTCATGCTTCTTCGCATAGGCACGCTAATGGATATTGCTTCTTTGCATAGCCACGCTAACGTGGACCTCTTGATGGTTCTCTACATAACACCCCCTAACCACAGTGTTTCCTGTCCCCTCTATTCACCAAGGAGCAGAGGGTACTGGTTATGTAAGTCCTAAGGGTACAGAGAAAACCCACCTCGTTTGAGCTGTAGGATGTTAAACTGCCAAGCACCATCATCCTCAACACATGACGTTAAACTGTGACCTCGCCCTGTGCCTCGCATGTGGGGTGCCACCACCTTGGACATTCTCCACACCCACTGGTCTCCATGAGGATGGGATATTCCCTCAGAGGGGATGATATCCTCCTTATCAGAGTGGCGTTTGTTCATGGGGAAAGGGAGACGATCTCAGTTTAAGCCCCTAGATTTCTTACAGGAGGCAGCGTCCCTGCTCCTCCTTTCTTCTTTGGTCCCAAGGACTGAGGGGCGGAGGGGGAATGGTAACCGGATCCCTCATTTCTTCGGTACCAGATCCCTCTCCCGCTGGGTTTTGTCTCCATCGGGCCTCCATCCTGGAGTAAGTCCCAACATCTTCAGGCTGCTAACCACGCCTAAGACCCTGTTTCCTCTTCGGGCCATGATCATGTGTAAGCCCCACTCCACTTCCCATGGATGCACCTTTCACGACATGATCACCAGGTCTCTGCTATCTCTTATTTCTCACACCGAGCATGACTCACGTGAGCTTAGAGTGAGCACCGACCATGATATATTCCTTGGGCAGCCTAGAGTGTAAGCTCCACACCCTAACCTGAACTATGTGATCTTTGATCCTTGCCAAGGCAGGGTATGTAGGAATCATCCACAAGGTTCAATCCCACCACCCATTGGACCCCAGGTACTTATTCACGTCGGTTCACACCCCAACCTGAACTACGTGGTCTTTGATCCTTACCAAGGCAGGGTACATAGGAAGCCTCCCTAAGGTTCAATCCCACCACCCATTGGACCCCAGGTCCTCCTTTACGTCGGTTCACCGACCCACCTGAACTATGAGGTCTTTGATCCTTGCCAAGGCAGGGTACGTAGGAAGCCTACATGAGGTTCAAGCCCAACACCTGGTCGTTCTGACCCCCTTAACATCGGTTAACCACACCACCTGAACTATGAGGTCTTTGATCCTTACCAAGGTAGGGTATGTAGGAAGCCTCCACAAGGTTCAAGCCCAACACCCGATCATTCCGACCCCCTTCACGTCAGTTCACCACACCCACCTGAACCATGCGATCTTTGATCCTCGCTAAGGAAAGGTACGTAGGAATACTCCTTGAGGTTCAATCCCACAACCCTGGTCGTTCCGACCATCTTCATGTCAGTTCACCAACACTTTGGGCAACCTAGAGTGTAAGCCCCACACCCATCTTGAACTACATGCTCTTTGATCCTTGCCAAGACAAGGTATGTAGAAAGCCTCCATGAGTTTCAAGACCACTACCCATTGGACCCCAGGTCCTTATTCACATCGGTTCACTGAACCAACCTAAACTACGTGGTCTTTGATCCTTGCCAAGGCAGGGTACGTAGGAAGCCTCCACGAGTTTCAAGCCCACCACCCAATGGACCCCGGATCATTATTCACGTCAGTTCATCAACCCAACCTGAACTATGTGGTCTTTGATCCTCGCTAAGGAATGGTACATAAGAAGCCTCCCTGAGGTTCAATCCCACCACCCTGGTTGTTCCGACCATCTTCACCTCGGTTCACCAACACTTTGAGCAGCCTAGAGTGTAAGATCCACAACCCAACCTGAACTACGTGGTCTTTGATCCTTGACAAGGCAGGGTACGTTGGAAGCCTCCCTGAGGTTCAAGCCCACCACCCATGGGAACCTAGGTCCTCTTTCATGTCGGTTCACCGACGCCCCATTCCGAACTATGGGGTCTTTGATCCTTGCTAAGGCAAGGTACGTAGGAAGCCTCCCTAAGGTCCAAGACCAACAACCATTGGACCCCAAGTTCTCCTTCACATCGATTCACCTTCACCCCGCATGACATTAAACTATAAACCCCACACAGCGGTAACCCATTGTGTCCCCAGTTAGCAGAAAGCCATTGTGTCCCTCCATCATCGGTAAACCGTTGTATCCCGATCAATGGTAAGCCGCTGTGTCCCCTATTCAGCAGCATGTCATTGTAATCCACTTCATCGAGACCCACATCTTTGGTCTGTCCTAGTGGCGTCAGACCAACCTGGGCTGCTAACCATGCGTAATCCCCATACACATCATTGGGTTGTTGTCCTATGTGTACACCGCAATTCAAGCTCATCGCCTGACCTTTCCCTCAAGCCTATGTGTCTCGAGAAGGTTATTCCCCAACCTAGAGGTTCCACTTCCTCTGGGTCCCATCCACGCGTCCATTCTCACGGACCGCCTCCTAAGGCGTCCCATCACCCTCCTGAACTACATAGACTTTGATTCCCTGCCACGAGGATATGTAGGAAGTCTCCTTGATACTCAAGACCAACATTAACATCGTCCTCACGACAGTTCTAGCCCAATCACCACCCATTTCACTCATCACTCCATCATCCATCTTGATTCTTACCCAGGCCACCACATCTCGGTGAGGTCATGTCAATCCACCTACATCAGTGTGTCCTCCAGGGGTTACAATCATTTGATCCACTCTATTCAGTGTTCTGATCAGTCCGATCTGTCTCCATAGGATGTTAAACTTGTGGCATACCCTGTGTTAAAAATGGAAAGCTGAATAAAACCTCAGATACATGCCCATGGCATAAGATTCCCCACGTTCGATGAGGAATGCCTCGAGCTTCCGCACCCTCGAGAAGCCCTATAATAAGGGACAAAAGACAGAAATTCCAATCCCCTAGCTCCCAGACACGCCAGTGATGCCCAACGTGACTACTCCCCTGACCGAAGGTTGCTGCCCTGACCAGACCCCTTGGAATGTCCTAACAGAAGTAGTGTAATTAACTGCTGTCCATGAAGATATGGCGCTAGGAAGAGTTTCACGAACAACGTATTAAATCTATAAGGGAGACCAGGACTAGGTAACAAGTTCCGATGAGGAATCCACAGAAGGAAGAACCGACATCCCATCATCCCATTTCGATCAAGGAGCATACGTCCCTGAATAAGGAGCGAATGCCGCCCACCTTTGGAAAGCAGGAATGCGGGGCAACAAAACAGCGCAGTCGTCCCCTCAAAAGAGACGGACGCACACGCCCCGAAAAAAGCGTTGGAAATAGAAATGGTGAACCCGACATGAAATTATTCTCCTCAATATGGAGATTAGTAGTGCTTGAGGCATCAATGGATTGACGTGTCACTAGATCCAGTTATCCGGTGCTGGGTCCCGCCAAGAAAATAGCGGTCCTGACATGAAACTCACTAGAAGTTGGGGCAGTAGAATGTTGGACATCCTGTTCTGCGATGTTATCAGCGTGGATCCCTCTTACTAGCCATGGAAGACAGGATGGCGCTGGGGAATTGGTCGTCGATTCATTTTTCTTTCAGAACTATTGAATTAATCTCCCTGCTCTCAGGAATCAGGTTGCGACATTTGGAATGCAATCACCTCATGTACACCGGTGCTGGGGTAGGGGCAGCACTAACGCGGCAGTCCTGTGTGGTTCCACCACTTCCGCGATGGCCTCTACACCCATGGCCCTGGGGCGCCCACGCCCCCTCTCCCCATCCGAGGTCATTCAACGGAGGGTAATCATTGACCTCATGCGACGTTAGGAGGAGTAGGGCATAATCCCGACTCAGGATATGGATCGCCTGGATATGGAGTCGTCTGCGCCTCATCGCCAACGCCGCCCCTGAGGGCCGCGTAGGGATCCATTGCTCCCCACCCCGACGTACAACCGTTTTGGGAGCCTCTCCCAGGAACACTTTGATGACTCCCGACCTTACGCTGATGAGGTAGGTGAGGTCCGAGCCAGCCCGGTCAGAGTCCCATTCTAGGGGCTCCCAATGAGGGCTCCCACCCGGCCGTGTTAGCACCGCCACCCAATCTTGCTGGAAGAGAAGTAGGTAAGCTACGTACCTGCACCACCGGCCCCAGTTCGTCTGACCTGACGCCAGCGTCGGGCACAAGATGAGGACGCCCTCCAAGGGGCATCAATGTCGGCAGCTACTGTGGCCCAAGCCACCATCGACGCATATCATCAGTTCCCTGCATACAATGAGCAGGGGAACTTATATGCCTGACCGGGATCGAGGCCCCAACCGACCCATGAGCAGGCTGGGTCGACTATCTTGGTCGCTGGCACAAGCAGTGGCCGCCGCGAACCAACCCACAACGACGTCACCCAGTACGGATGTCCTCCCTGTACCACTACCACAGAGAGCGCGGGCCTTCCCCGCTTTGAGGCTCGACATGGAGGTCCACCCCATGACACCCTGAATCCTAATGAGGTCCTTCCCCGTGACAGTGCCACTCGGTACATAAGCCTCTCTCATTCCCATTACACCGGGTATGGAGTCATTCCACCTACCCCCGAACGCCGGTGTAACATCCCCAAATGATAAAGGTTTAAATGAATAAATGATATAACTTATGTCAACAAGGTGCACCTTCCTTTTTGGTAGCCTGTTTGATTAGAACTCCAAAGTTAAGCGTGTTTGGCCTAGAGTAGTGATCAGGATGGGTGTCCTGGGAATTTTCCCAGGGTGTGTGTGAGTGAGGACAAAACACACTAGAAAGGACATATGTTAGCCTGTGGGGACAATTATTAGTCAGATGACACGTGGGTGGCCCCAGGGTGGGGACCACGTGTCTGCGGGGCAACTGGTGGTACCTGGCGGGTCAGGACCCGATGGCCATGTTAAGGCGGTGTGTCTATGCTGTCACCAGGACCCAGTTGGGCCCGATGGCCATGTTAAGGCGGGGTTTCTGTGCTGTCACCAGGACCCAGTTGTTATATTTAGTATCAGAGCTGGTAACCAGCCTTAAGTGCGGTGCACGACCTGGGTTGAGATGTAGGGCCCACAACGAGGGATTTGTGCTCTAAGGGGGGGGGGATTGTAACATCTCTAAATGATAAAGGGTTAAATGACTAAATGATATGACTCATGTCAACAAGGTGCACCTTCCTATTTGGGAGCCTGTCTGATTAGAACTCCACAGTTAAGCGTGCTTGGCCTGGAGTAGTGATCATGATGGGTGACATTCTGGGAAGTTTCCCAGGACATGTGTTGGCCTGTGGGGACAATCATTAGTTAGATGACATGTTCAGGCATGTGGGTGGCCCCAGGGTGGGGACCACATGTCTGCGGGGCAACTGGTGGTACCTGACGGGTCGTGACCTGATGGCCATGTTAAGGCGGGGTGTCTGTGCTGTCACCAGGACCCAGTCGTTACATTTGGTATCAGAGCTGGTACCCAACCTTAAGTGCGGTGCATTTCCTGGTTTGAGATATAGGGCCCACAATGAGGGCGTTGTGCTCTAAAGGGGGTGGGGGGAGATGGTAACATCACCAAATGATAAAATGTTAAATGACTAAATGATATGACTGACGTCAACAAGGTGCACCTTCCTTTTTGAGAGCCTGTCTGATTAGAACTACACAGTTAAGCGTGTTAGGCCTGGAGTAGTGATCAGGGTGGGTGACCTTTTGGAAAGTTTCCCAGGGTGTGTGTGAGTGAGGAAAAAGCATACTCGAAAGGACATGTGTTGGCATATGGGGACAATCATTAGTCAGATGACCCGTTCGGGCACGTGGGTGGCCTCAGGGTGGGGAACACGTGTCTGCGGGGCAACTAGTGGTACCTGGAGGGTCGGGACCTGATGGCCATGTTAAGGCGGGGTGTCTGTGCTGTCACCAGGACCCAATTGTTACATTTGGTATCAGATCTGGTACCCAACCTTAAGTGCGGTGCACTGCCTTGTTTGAGATATAGGGCCCACAATGAGGGCATTGTGCTCTAAAGGGGGGGGGGGGAGATTGTAACATCACCAAATGATAAAGCGTTAAATGACTAAATGATATGACTCATGTCAACAAGGTGCACCTTCTTTTTTGGGAGCCCGTCTGATTAGAACTACACAGTTAAGCGTGTTAGGCCTGGAGTAGTGATCAGGATGATTGACCTTTTGGAAAGTTTCCCAGGGTGTGTGTGAGTGAGGAAAAAGCACACTCGAAAGGACATGTGTTGGCCTGTGGGGACAATCATTAGTCAGATGACCCATTCGGGCATGTGGGTGGCCCCCGAGGAAACTGGTGGTACCTGGAGGGTTGGGACCTGATGACCATGTTAAGGCGGTGTGTCTGTGCTGTCACCAGGACCCAGTTGTTACATTTAGTATCGGAGCTGGTACCCAACCTTAAGTATGGTGTACTGCCTGGTTTGAGATATAAGGCCCACAACGAGGGCGTTGTGCTCTAAAGGGGGGGGGGGGGAGATTGTAACATCACCAAATGATAAAGCGTTAAATGACTAAATGCTATGAATCATGTCAACAATGTGCACCTTCCTTTTTGGGAGCCTATCTGATTAGAACTACACAGTTAAGCGTGTTAGGCCAGGAGTAGTGATCAGGATGGGTGACCTTTTGGAAAGTTTCCCAGGGTGTGTGTGAGTGAGGAAAAAGCACACTCGAAAGGACATGTGTTGGCCTGTGGGGACAATTAATAGTCAGATGACCCGTTCGGGCACGTGGGTGGCCCTAGGGTGGGGACCACGTATCTGCGGGGCAACTGGTGGTACCTGGCGAGTCGGGACCCGATGGCCATGTTAAGGCGGGGTGTCTGTGCTGTCACCGAGACCCAGTTGTTACCGATGGACTTGTTAAGGTGGGGTGTCTGTGCTATCACCAGGACCCAGTTGTTAAATTTGGTATCAGAGCTGGTATCCAACCTTAAGTGCGGTGCACTTCCTGGGTTGAGATATAGGGCCCACAATGAGGGCGTTGTGCTCTAAGGGGGGGGGGGGAGATTGTAATATCATCAAATGATAAAGCGTTAAATGACTAAATGATATGACTCATGTCAACAAGGTGCACCTTCCTTTTTGGGAGCCTGTCTGATTAGAACTACACAGTTAAGCGTGTTAGGCCTGAAGTAGTGATCAGGATGGGTGACCTTTTGGGAAGTTTCTCAGGGTGTGTGTGAGTGAGGAAAAAGCACACTCGAAAGGACATGTGTTGGCCTGTGGGGACAATCATTAGTCAGATGACCCGTTCGGGCATGTGGGTGGTCCTATGGTGGGGACCACGTGTCTGCGGGGTAACTGGTGGTACCTAGCGAGTCGGGACCCGATGGTCATGTTAAGGCGGGGTGTCTGTGCTGTTACTGGGACCCAGTTGTTACCGATGGCCTTGTTAAGGCGGGGTGTCTGTGCTGTCACCAGGACCCAGTTGTTAAATTTGGTATCAGAGCTGGTATCTAGCCTTAAGTGCGGTGCACTACCAGGGTTGAGATGTAGGGCCCACAACAAGGGCGTTGTGCTCTAAGGGGTAGGGGAGGGAGATTGTAACATCTCCAAATAATAAAGGGTTAAATGACTAAATTATATGACTCATGTCAACAAGGTGCACCTTTCTTTTTGGGAGCCTGTCTGATTAGAACTCCACAGTTAAGCATGCTTGGCCTAGAGTAGTGATCAGGATGGGTGACCTTCTGGGAAGTTTTCCAAGGTGTATGTGAGTGAGGAAAAAGCACACTGGAAAGGACATGTGTTGGTCTGTAGGGATAATCATTAGTCAGATGACCCGTTCGGGCACGTCGGTGGCCCCAGGGCGGGGACCATGTGTTTGCGGGGCAACTGGTGGTACCTGGTGACTCGGGACCCAATGGCCATGTTAAGGCGGGGTGCCTCTGTTGTCACTAGGACCCAGTTGTTACCGATTACCATGTTAAGGCAGGGTGTCTCTGTTGTCACCAGGACCTAGTTGTTACATTTTTTATCAGAGCTGGTACCCAGCCTTATGTGCGGTGCACTGCCTAAGTTGAGATGTAGGGCCCACAACTTGGGCGTTGTTCTCTAAAGGGGGGGGGGATATTGTAACATCACCAAATGATAAAGGGTTAAATTACTAAATGATATGACTCATGTCAACAAGGTGCACCTTCCTTTTCAGGAGCCTGTTTGATTAGAACTCCACAGTTAAGCGTGCTTGGATTGGAATAGTGGTCAGGATGGGTGACCTTTTGGGATGTTTCTGAGGGTGTGTTTGAGTGAGGAAAAAGCACACTGGAAAGGATATGTGTTGGACTGTGGGGACAATCATTAGTCAGATGACCCGTTCGGGAACATGGGTGGCCCTAGGGTGGGGACCATGTGTCTGCGGGGCAACTGGTGGTACCTGATGGGTCGGGACCTGATGACCATGTTAAGGTAGGGTGTCTGTGCTGTCACCAGGACCCAGTTGTTACCAATGGTCATGTTAAGGCGGAGTGTCTGTTCTGTCACTAGGACCCAGTTGTTACATTTGGTATCAGAGCTGTTGCCCAGCCTTAAGTGCAGTGCACTGCTTGGGTTGAGATGTAGGGCCGACAATGAGGGCGTTGTGCTCTAAAGGGGGGGTGGGAGATTGTAACATCCACAAATGATAAAGGGTTAAATAAATAAATGATATGACTCATGTCAACAAGGTGCACATTCCTTTTCAGGAGCCTGTCTGATTAGAACTCCACAGTTAAGCATGCTTGGCCTGGAGTAGTGATCAGGATGGGTGAAATTCTGGAAAGTTTTCCAGGGTGTGTGTGAGTGAGGAAAAAGAACACTGGAAAGGACATGTGTTGTCCTGTGGAGATAATAATTAGTTAGATGACCTGTTCGGGCACGTGGGTGGCCCTAGGGTGGGGACCACGTGTCTGTGGGGCAACTGGTGGTACCTGACGGGTCGGGACCCAATGGCCATGTTAAGGCGGTGTGTGTGTACTGTCACCAGGACCCAGTTGCTACCGATGGCCATGTTAAGGCGGGGTGTCTGTGCTGTCACCAGGACCCAGTTGTTACATTTGGTATGAGAGCTGGTACCCAGCCTTAAGTGTGGTGCACTACCTGGGTTGAGATGTAGGGCCCACAATGAGGGCGTTGTGCTCTAAAGGTGGGGGGGGGGAGATTGTAATATCCCCAAATGATAAAGGGTTAAATGATCTGAGTTGAGATGTAGGGCCCACAATGAGGGCATTGTGCTCTAAAGGGGGGATATTGTAACATCCCCAAATGATAAAGGGTTAAATGAATAAATGATACGACTCATGTCAACAAGGTGCACCTTCCTTTTCGGGAGACTGTCTGATTAGAACTCCACAGTTAAGCGTGCTTGGCGATGGGTGATCTTCTGGGATGTTTCTCAGGGTGTGTGTGAGTGAGGACAGAGCACACTAGAAAGGAAATGTGTTGGCCTGTGGGTACAATCATTAGTCAGATGACCCGTTCGGGCACGTGGGTGGCCCCAGGGTGGGGACCATGTGTCTGCGGAGCAACTGGTGGTACCTGACGGGTCGGGACCTGATAGCCATGTTAAGGCGGGGTGTCTGTGCTGTCACCAGGACCCAGTTGTTACCAATGGTCATGTTATGGCAGAGTGTCTGTGCTTTCACCAGGACCTAGTTGTTACATTTGGTATCAGAGCTGGTACCCAGCCTTAAGTGCAGTGCACTACTTGGGTTGAGATGTAGGGCCCACAACGTGGGCGTTGTGCTCTAAAGGGGGGGAGATTGTAACATCCCCAAATGATAAAGGGTTAAATGACTAAATAATATGACTCATGTCAACAAGGTGCACCTTCCTTTTCAGAAGCTTGTCTAATTAGAACTCCACAGTTAAGCGTGCTTGGCCTGGAGTAGTGATCAGGATGGGTGATCTTATGGGAAGTTTCCTAGGGTGTGTGTGAGTGAGTACAAAGCAAACTGGAAAGGACATGTGTTGGCATGTGAGGACAATCATTAGTCAAATGACCCATTCGGGCACGTGTGTGTCCCCAGACACCCCGCCTTAACATGGCCATCAGTAACAACTGGGTCCTGGTGACAACACAGACACACCGCCTTAAGCATGCTTGGCATGGAGTAGTGATCGGGATGGGTGACCTTCTGGGAAGTTTCCCAGGGTGTGTGTGAGTGAGGAAAAAGCGTGCTTGACCTGGAGTAGTGATCAGAATCGGTAACCTTCTAGGAAGTTTCCCAGTGTGTGTGTAAGTGGGGACAAAGCACACTGGAAAGGACATGTGTTGTCCTGTGGGGACAATCTTTAGTTAGATGACCCGTTCGGGCACGTGGGTGGCCCCAGGGTGGGGATCACGTGTCTGCGGGGCAACTGGTGGTACCTGGCGGGTTGGGACCCGATGGTCATGTTTAGGCGGGGTGTCTGTGCTGTCACCAGGACCCAGTTGTTACATTTGGTATCAGAGATGGTACCCAGCCTTAAGTGCGGTGTGCTACCTGGGTTGAGATGTAGGGCCCACAATGAGGGTGTTGTACTCTAAGGGGGGGGGAGAGATTGTAACATACCTAAATGATAAAGGGTAAAATGAATAAATGATATGACTCATGTCAACAAGGTGCATCTTTTTTTTTGGGAGTCTGTCTGATTAGAACTCCACAGTTAAGCGTGCTTGGCCTGAAGTAGTGATAAGGATGTGTGACCTTCTGGGAAGTTTCCCAGGGTGTGTCTGTGCTATCACCAGGACCCAGTTGCTACATTTGGTATCAGAGCTGGTATCCAGCCTTATGTGCGGTGCACTACTTGGGTTGAGATGTAGGGCCCACAGTGAGGGCGTTGTGCTCTAAAGGGGGGGGGGATTGTAACATCCCCAAATGATACCGATGACCTTGTTAAGGCGGGGTGTCTGTGCCGTCACTAGACAACCCGCCTTAAGCGTGCTTGGCCTGGAGTAGTGATCAAGATGGGTGACATTCTGGGAAGTTTCCCTGGGTGCGTGTGAGTGAGGACAAGGCGTGCTTGGCATGGAGTAGTGATCAGGATAGGTGACCTTCTAGGAAGTTTCCTAGTGTGTGTGTTAGTGAGGACAAAGCACACTGGAAAGGACATGTGTTGGCCTGTGGGGATAATCTTTAGTTAGATGACCCATTCGGGCACGTGGGTGGCCCTAGGGTGGGGACCACGTGTCTGTGGGGCAACTGGTGGTACTTGGAGGGTAGGGACCCGATGGTCATGTTTAGGCGGGGTGTCTGTGCTGTCACCAGGACCCAGTTGTTACATCTGGTATCAGAGCTGGAACCCAGCCTTAAGTGCGGTGCACTGCCTGGGTTGAGATATAGGGCCCACAATTAGGTCATTTTCCTCTAGGGGGGGGGGATTGTAACATCCCCAAATGATAAAGGGTAAAATTAATAAATGATATGAATCATGTCAATAAGGTGAACCTTCCTTTTTGGGAGCCTGTCTGATTAGAACTCCACAGTTAAGCGTACTTGGCCTGGAGTAGTGATAAGGATGGGTGACCATATGGGAAGTTTCCTAGGGTTTGCCTGTGCTATCAACAAGACCCAGTTGTTACATTTGGTATCAGAGCTGGTATCCAGCCTTAAGTGCGGTGCACTACTTGGGTTGAGATGTAGCACCCACAATGAGGGAGTTGTGATCTAAGGGGGGGGGGGGGTGGATTGTAACATCCCCAAATGATACCGATGGACTTGTTAAGGCGGGGTGTCTGTGCCGTCACCAGGACCCAGTTGTTACATTTGGTATCAGAGCTGGTACCTTTGTTACTGATGGCCTTGTTAAGGAGGGGTGTCTGTGCTGTCACCCAGACCCAGTTGTTATATTTGGTATCAGAGCTGGTACCCATGTTACCGATGGACTTGTTAAGGCAGGGTGTCTGTGCTGTCACCAGGACCCAGTTGTTACATTTGGTATGAGAGCTGGTACCCAGCCTTAAGTGCGGTGCACTGCCTGGGTTGAGATGTAGGGACCACAATGAGGGCGTTGTACTCTAAAGGGGGGGGGGGGGGGGAGATTGTACATCTCCAAATGATAAAGGGTTAAATGAATAAATGATATGAATCATGTCAATAAGGTGCACCTTTCTTTTTGGGAGCCCGTCTGATTAGAACTCCACAATTAAGCGTGCTTGGCCTGGAGTAGTGATCAGGATGTGTGACTATCGGGGAAGTTTCCCAGGGTGTGTGTGAGTGAGGACAAAGCACACTAGAAATGACCCAGTTGTTACCGATTTCCTTGTTAAGGCGGGGTGTCTGGGCTATCACCAGGACCCGATTGTTACATTTGGTATCAGAGCTGGTACCCAGCCTTAAGTGCGGTGCACTGCTTGGGTTGAGATGTAGGGACCACAACGAGGGCGTTGTGCTCTAAAGGGGGGGGATGGAGATTGTAACATCTTTAAATGATAAAGGGTTAAATGACTAAATGATATGACTCATGTCAACAAGGTGCACCTTTCTTTTTGGGAGCCTGTCTGATTAGAACTCCACAGTTAAGCATGCTTGGACTGGAGTACTGATCAGGATGGGTGACATTCTGAGAGGTTTTCCAGAGTGTGTGTGAGTGAGGACAAAGTACACTAGAAATGACATGTGTTGGCATGTGGGGACAATCATTAGTCTGATTACCCGTTCGGGCACGTGGGTGGCCCCAGGGTGGGGACCACGTGTCTGCAGGGCAACTGGTGGTACCTGGCGACACGGGACCCGATGGCCATGTTAAGGCGGGGTGTCTCTACTGTCACCAGGAACCAGTTGTTACCGATGGTAATGTTAAGGCGGGGTGTCTCTGCTGTCAAAAGGACCCAGTTGTTATATTTGGTATTAGAGATGGTACCCAGCCTTAAGTGCGGTGCACTGGCTGGGTTGAGATGTAGGACCCATAACGAGGGCGTTGTGCTCTAAAGGGGGGGGGGAGATTGTAACATCTCCAAATGATAAAGGGTTAAATGACTAAATGATATGACCCATGTCAACAAGGTTCACCTTTCTTTTCAGGAGCCTGTCTGATTAGAACTCCACAGTTAAGCGTGCTTGGCCTGGAGTAGTGATCAAACAAGGTGCACCTTTCTTTTCAGGAGCCTGTCTGATTAGAACTCCACAGTTAAGCGTGCTTGGCCTGGAGTAGTGATCAGGATGGGTGAACTTTTGGGAATTTTCTCAGGGTGTGTGTGAGTAAGGACAAAGCACACTGGAAAGGACATGTGTTGGCCTGTGGGGACAATCATTAGTCAGATGACCCATTCAGGCATGTGGGTGGCCCCAGACTGGGGACCATGTGTCTTCGGGGCAACTGGTGGTACCTGATGGGTCAAGGCCTGATGGTCATGTTAAGGCGGGGTGTCTGTGCTGTCACTAGGACCCAGTTGTTACCGATGGTCATATTAAGGCGGAGTGTCTGTGCTATCAGCAGGACTCAGTTGTTACATTTGGTATCAGAGCTGGTACCCATCTTAAGTGTAGTGCATTGCCTGGGTTGAGATGTAGGCCCACAACAAGGGAGTTGTGCTCTAAAGGTGTGGGGGAGATTGTAACAACCCCAAATGATAAAGGGTTAAATAATACGACTCATGTCAACAAAGTGCACCTTCCTTTTCGAAATCCTGTCTGATTAGAACTCCACAGTTAAGCGTGCTTGGCCTGGAGTAGTGATAAGGATGAGTGACCTTCTGGGAAGTTTCCCAGGGTGTGTGTGAGTGAGGACAAAGCACACTGGAAAGGAAATGTGTTGGCCCGTGGAGACAATCATGTTTCAGGTGACCTGTTCGGGCACGTGGGTGGACCCAGGGTGGGGACCACTTATCTGTGGGGCAACTGGTGGTACCTGACAGGTCGGGACCCGATGACCATATTAAGGCGGAGTGTCTGTGGTGTCACCCGGATCCAGTTGGTATAGATGGCCATGTTAAGGTGGGGTGTTTGTGCTGTCACTAGGACCCAGTTGTTACATTTGGTATCAGAGCTGATACCCAGCCTTAAGTACGGTGCACTGCCTGGGTTGAGATGTAGGGCCCACAATGAGGGCGTTGTGCTCTAAGGGGGGGGGGGATTGTAACATATCCAAATGATAAAGGGTTAAATGAATAAATGATATGACTCATGTCAACAAGGTGCACCTTTTTTTTTCGGGAGCCTGTCTGATTGGAACTCCACAGTTTAGCGTCCTTGGCCTGGAGTAGTGATCAGGATGGGTGAACTTCTAGGAAGTTTCCCAGGGTGTGTTTGAGTGAGGAAAAAGCACACCAGGACCCAGTTGTTACCAATGGCCATGTGAAGGCGGGGTGTTTGTGCTGTCACCAGGACCCAGTTGTTACATTTGGTATCAGAGCTGGTACCCAACCTTAAGTGCGGTGCACTGGCTAGGTTGAGATGTAGGGCCCACAATGAGGGAGTTGTGCTCTAAAGGGGGGGGGGGGGGGGTGGGGTGAGATTATAACATCCTCAAATGATAAAGGGTTAAATGAATAAATGATATGACTCATGTCAAGAAGGTGCACCTTCTTTTTCAGGAGCCTGTCTGATTAGAACTCCACAGTTAAGCGTCCTAGGCCTGGAGTAGTGATCAGGATGGGTGACCTTCTGGGAAGTTTTCCAGGGTGTGTGTGAGTGAAGAAAAAGCACACCAGAACCCAGTTGGTACCAATGGCCATGGTAAGGAAGGGTACCAGCTTTGATACCAAATGTAACAACTGGGTCCTAGTGACAGCACAGACACCCCACCTTAAGTGCGGTGCACTGCCTGAGTTAGGCTGTGGAGACAATCATTTTTCAGATGACCTTTTCGGGCACATGGGTGGCCCCAGGGTGGGGACCACTTGTCTGTGGGGCAACTGGTGGTACCTGACAGGTCGGGACCTGATGGACATATTAAGGTGGAGTGTCTGTGCTGTCACCAGGACCCAGTTGGTACCGATGGCCATGTTAGGACGGGGTGTCTGTGCTGTCACCATGACCCAGTTGTTAGATTTGGTATCAGAGCTGGTACCCAGCCTTAAGTGCGGTGCACTGCCTGGGTTGAGATATATGGCCCATAATGATGGCGTTGTTCTCTAAGGGGGGGGGGGGATTGTAACATCCCCAAATGATAAAGGGTTAAATGAATAAATGATATGAATCATGTCAATAAGGTGAACCTTCTTTTTTGAGAGCCTGTCTGATTAGAACTCCATAGTTAAGCGTCCCTGGCCATGAGTAGTGATCAGGATGGGTGAACTTCTGGGAAGTTTCCCAGGGTGTGTGTGAGTGAGGACAAAGCACACCAGGACCCAGTTGGTACCAATGGCCATGTTAAGGCGGTGTGTCTGTGCTGTCACCAGGACCCAATTGTTACATTTGGTATCAGAGCTGGTACCCAGTCTTAAGTGCGGTGCACTGCCTCGATTGAGATGTAGGGCCCACAACGAGGGTGTTGTACTCTAAAGGGGGAGAGATTGTAACATCCTCAAATGATAAAGGGTTAAATGAATAAATGATATGACTCATGTCAACAAGGTGCACCTTATTTTTTAGGAGCCTGTCTGATTAGAACTCCACAGTTAAGCGTCCTTAGCCTGGAGTAGTGATCATGATGGTTGACCTTCTGGGAAGTTTCCTAGGGTGTGTGTGAGTGAGGACAAAGCACACCAGGACCCAGTTGGTACCAATGTTCATATTAAGGCGGGGTGTTTGTGCTGTCACCAGGACCCAGTTGTTACATTTGGTATCAGAGCTGGTACCCAGCCTTAAGTGCGATGCACTGCCTAGGTTGAGATGTAAGTCCCACAATGAGGGCGTTGTGCTCTAAGGGGGGGGGGAGATTGTAATATCCCCAAATGATAAAGGGTAAATTGAATAAATGATATGACTCATGTAAACAAGGTGCACCTTCTTTTTCGGGATCCTGTTTGATTAGAACTCCACGGTTAAGCGTCCTTGGCATGGAGTAGTGATCAGGATGAGTGACCTTCAGGGAAGTTTTCTAGGGTGTGTATGAGTGAGGACAAAGCACACTATAAAATATATGTGTTGGCCTATGGAGATAATCATTTTCCAGATGACCTGTTCGGGCATGTGGGTGGCCCCAGGGTGGGGACCACATGTCTGTGGGGCAACTGGTGCTACCTGACAGGTCAGGACCCGATGGCCCTATCAAGGCGGGGTGTATATGCTGTCACCAAGACCCAGTTGGTACCGATGGCCATGTTAAGGCGGGGTGTCTATGCTTTCACTCGGACCCAGTTGTTAAATTTGGTATCAGAGCTGGTACCCAGCCTTAAGTGCGGTGCACTGCCTGGGTTGAGATGTGGGCCCCACAATGACAACGTTGTTCTCTAAAGGGGGGGGGGGGGAGATTGTAACATCCACAAATGATAAAGGGTTAAATGAATAAATGATATGACTCATGTCAACAAGGTGCACCTTGGAGCCTGTCTGATTAGAACTCCATAGTTAAGCGTGCTTGACCTGGAGTTGTGATCAGGATGGGTGACCTTCTAGGAAGTTTTCCTGGGTGTGTGTGAGTGAGGACAAAGCAAACTGGAAAGGACATTTTTTGGCTTGTGGAGACAATCATTTGTCAGATGACCTATTCGGGCAGGTGGGTGGACCAAGGGTGGGGACCACGTGTTTGTGGGGAAACTGGTGGTACCTGACGGGTTGGGAACCGATTGCCATATTAAGGCGGGGTGACTGTGCTGTCACCAGGACCCAGTTGTTACCAATGGCCATGTTAAGGCGGGGTGTCTGTGCTGTCACCAGGACCCAATTGTTACATTTAGTATCAGAGCTGGTACCCAGCCTTAAGTGCGGTGCACTACCTGGGTTGATATGTAGGGCCCACAATGAGGGCGTTGTGCTCTAAAGGGGGGGGGGGGAGATTTTAACATCCCCAAATGATAAAGTGTTAAATGAATAAATTATATGACACATGTCAACAAGGTTCACCTTCCTTTTCGGAAGATTTTCTAATTAGAACTCCACAGTTAAGCGTTCTTGGACTGGAGTAGTGATCAAGATGGGTGATCTTCTGGGAAGCTTCCCAGGGTGTGTGTGAGTGAGGACAAAGCACACTAGAAAGGACATGTGTTGGCCTGCGGGGAAAATCATTAGTCAAATGACCCGTTCATGCATGTGGGTGGCCCCAGGCACGGGGGTGTTGTGCTCTAAAGGGGGGGAGATTGTAACATATTCAAATGATAAAGGGTTAAATGAATAAATGATACGACTCATGTCAACAAGGTGCACCTTCATTTTCAGGAGCTTTCCTAATTAGAACTCCACAGTTAAGCGTACTTGGCCTAGAGTAGTGATCATGATGGGTGATCTTCTGGGAATTTTCCCAGGGTGTGTGTGAGTGAGGACAAACCACACTGAAAAGGACATGTGTTGGCCTGTGGGGACAATCATTAGTCACATGACCCGTTCAGGCACGTGGGTGGCCCCAGGCACGAGGGAGTTGTGCTCTAAAGGGGGGGGGGGAGATTGTAACATCCCCAAATGATAAAGGGTTAAATGAATAAATGATATGACTCATGTCAACAAGGTGCACCTTCCTTTTCCGGAGCTTGTCTAATTAGAAATCCACAGTTAAGCGTGCTTGGCCTGGAGTAGTGATCAGGATGGGTGATCTTCTGGGAAGTTTCCCAGGGTGTGTGTGAGTGAGGACAAAGCACACTGTAAAGGACATGTGTTGACCCGTGGGGACAATCATTAGTCAAATGACCCGTTCAGGCATGTGGGTGGCCCCAGACACCCCACCTTAACATGGCCATCGGTAAAAACTAGGTCCTGGTGATAGCACAGACACCCCGCCTTAAGCGTGCTTGGCATGGAGTAGTGATCGGGATGAGTGAGCTTCTGGGATGTTTCCTAGGGTGTGTGCGAGTGAGGACAAAGCGTGCTTGGCCTGGAGTAGTGATCAGGATGGGTAACCTTCTTGAAAGTTTTCTAGTGTGTGTGTGAGTGAGGACAAAGCACACTGGAAATGACATGTGTTGGCATGTGGGGACAATATTTAGTTAGATGACCCGTTCGAGCACGTGGGTGGCCCCAGGGTGGGGACCACATGTCTACGGGGCAACTGGTGGTACCTGGTGTGTCGGGACCCGATGGACATGTTTAGGCGGGGTATCTGTGCTGTCACCAGGACCCAGTTGTTACATTTGGTATCAGAGCTGGTACCCAACCTTAAGTGTGGTGCACTGTCTCGGTTGAGATGTAGGACCCACAATGAGGGCGTTATACTTGGGGGGGGGGGGAATGGAACATACCCAAATGATAAAGGGTTAAATGAATAAATTATATGACTCGTGTCAACAAGGTGAACCTTCCTTTTCGGGAGCCTGTCTGATTAGAAATCCACAGTTAAGCAATCTTGGACTGGAATAGTGATAAGGATGGGTGAACTTTTGGGAAGTTTCCCAGGGTGTGTCTGTGCTATCACCAGGACCCAGTTGTTACATTTTGTATCAGAGCTAGTGCCCAGCCTTAAGTGCGGTGCATTACTTGGGTTGAGATGTAGGGCCCACAATGAGGGCGTTGTGCTCTAACGGTGTGGGGGGGGGGGATTGTAATATCCCCAAATGATAAAGGGTTAAATGAATAAATAATATGACTCATGTCAACAAGGTGCACCTTCTTTTTCAGGAGACTGTCTAATTAGAACTCCACAGTTAAGCGTGCTTCGCCTGGAGTAGGTGATTAGGATGGGTGACCTTATGGGAATTTTCCCAGGTTGCGTGTGAGTGAGGAAAAAGAACACTCGAAAGGACATGTGTTAGCCTGTGAGGACAATAATTAGTTAGGTGACCCGTTCAGGCACGTGGGTGGCCCTAGGGTGGGGACCACGTGTCTGCAGGGCAACTGGTGGTACCTGGCAGGTCAAGACCTGATGACCATGTTAAGGCGGGGTGTTTGTGTTGTCACTAGGACCCAGTTGGTACCGATGGTCTTGTTAAGATGGAGTGTCTATGCTGTCACCAGGACCCAGTTGTTACATTTGGTATCAGAGCTTGTACCCAGCCTTAAGTGCAGTGCACTGCCTGGGTTGAGATGTAGGGCCCACAACGAGGGCGTTGTGCTCTAAAGGGTGGGAGATTGTAACATCCCCAAATGACAAAGGGTTAAATGACTAAATTATATGACTCATGTCAACAAGGTGCACCTTCTTTTTTGAGAGCCTTTCTGATTAAAACTCCATAGTTAAGCATCCTTGGCTTCGAGTAGTGATCAGGATGGGTGACCTTCTGGGAAGTTTCCCATGTTGTGTGTGAGTGAGGACAAAGCACACTCGAAAGGAACTGTGTTAGCCTGTGGGGACAATCATTACTCAGATAACCCGTTCAGGCACGTGGGTGGCCCTAGGGTGGGGACCACGTGTCTGCAGGGCAACTGGTGGTACCTGGCGGGTCCGGACCTGATGGCCATGTTAAGGTGGGGTGTCTGTGTTGTCACTAGGACCCAATTGGTACCGATGGCCATGTTAAGGTGGAGTGTCTGTGCTGTCACTAGGACCCAGTTGTTACATTTGGTATCAGAGCTTGTACCCAGCCTTAAGTGTAGTGCACTGCCTGGGTTGAGATGTAGGGCCCACAACGAGGGCGTTGTGCTCTAAAGGGGGGGAGAATGTAACATACCCAAATGATAAAGAGTTAAATGAATAAATTATATGACTCATGTCAATAAGGTGAACCTTCCTTTTCGAGAGCCTGCCTGATTAAAACTCCACAGTTAAGCGTGCTTGGCCTCGAGTAGTGATCAGGATGGGTGACCTTCTGAGAAGTTTCTCAGGGTGTGTGTGAGTGAGGAAAAAGCACACCGGAAAAGATACGTGTTGGCATGTGGGGACAATAATTAGTCAGATGACCCGTTCGGGCATGTGGGTGGCCCCAGGGTGGGGACCACGTGTCTCTAGGGCAACTTGTGGTACCTGACGGGTCGGGACCCGATGGCCATGTTAAGGCGGGGTGTCTGTGCTGTCACCAGGACCGAGTTGTTACATTTGACATCAGAGATGGTACACAAACTTAAGATGATATGAATCATGTCAAAAAGGTCCACCCTTCTTTTCAGGAGCCTGTCTGATTAGAACTCCACAGTTAAGCGTGCTTGTCCTGGAGTAGTGATCAGGATGGGTGAACTTCTGGGATGTTTCCCAGGGTGTGTGTGAGTGAGGAAAAAGCACACTGGAAAGGACACAAGTTGGCCTGTGGGGACAATCATTAGTCAGATGACTCGTTCGGGCACGTGGGTGGCCTCAGGGTGGGGACCACGTGTTTGTGGGGAAATTGGTGGTACCTGACGGGTCGGGTCCCGATGGCCATGTTAAGGTGGGGTGTCTGTGCTGTCACCAGGACCCAGTTGTTACTGATAACCATGTTTAGGCGGGGTGTCTGTGCTGTCATCAGGACCCAGTTGTTACATTTGGTATCAGAGCTAGTACCCAACCTTAAGTGCGGTGCACTGCCTAGGTTGAGATGTAGGGCCCACAAAGAGGGCGTTGTGCTCTAGGGGGGGATTGTAACATCCCCAAATGATAAAGGGTTAAATAAATAAATGATATGACTCATGTCAACAAGGTGCACCTTCTTTTTCGAGAGTCTGTCTGATTAAAACTCCACAGTTAAGCGTGCTTGACCTGGAGTAGTCATCAGGATGAGTGACCTTCTGGGAAGTTTCCCAGGGTGTGTGTGAGTGAGGAAAAATCACACTGGAAAGGACATGTGTTGGCCTGTGTGGACAGTCATTAGTCAGATGACCCGTTCGGGCACGTGGGTGGCCCCGGGGTGGGGACCACGTGTCTGCGGGGCAACTGGTGGTACCTGGAAGGTCGGGACCCGATTTCCATGTTAAGGTGGGGTGCCTAGGGCCACCCATGTGCCCGAATGGGTCATCTAACTAATGATTTTCCGCTGGGAAATGATAAAGTGTTACCCATCCTGATGACTACTCTAGGTCAATCACGCTTAACTGTGGAGTTTTAATCAGACAGACTCCTGAAAAGGAAGGTTCACCTTGTTGACCTGAGTCATATAGGAAGGTGCACCTTGTTGACATGAGTCAAATAATTTATTCATTTAAACCTTTATCATTTGGGGATGTTACAGTCATTAGTAAGATGACCCGTTCGGGCACGTGGGTGGCCCCAGGGTGGGAACCACGTGTATGCGGGGCAACTGGTGGTACCTGGAAGGTCAGGACCCGATGACCATGTTAAGGTGGGGTGTTTGGGGCCACCCATGTGCTTGAACGGGTCATCTTACTAATGATTTTCCCCACAGGGAAACACATTTCCTTTCTAGTGTGCTTTGTCCTCACTCACACACACCCTGAGAAACTTCTCAAAAGGTCACCCATCCTGATCACTACTCCAGGCCAAGTACACTTAACTGTGGAGTTATAATCAAATAAGCTCCCAAAAAGGAAGGTGCACCTTGTTGTCATGAGTCATATCATTTATTCATTTAACCCTTTATCATTTGGGGATGTTATAATCTCCCCCTTTAGAGAACAACGCCCTCATTACACATGTCCTTTCCAGTATGCTTTGTCCTCACTCACACACACACTATGAAACTTACCAGAAGGTCACCCATCCTGATCACTACTCTAGGCCAGACATGCTTAACTATGGAGTTCTAATCTGACAGGCTCTCGAAAAGGAAGGTGCACCTTTTTGTCACGAGTCATATCATTTATTCATTTAACCCTTTATCATTTGGGGATGTTACAATCTCCCCCCTTTAGAGCACAATGCCCTAAGGTAGTGTACCATAGTTAAGGCTTGGTTCCATCTCTGATACTAAATGTAACAACTAGGTCCTGGTGACAGCACAAACATACCCTGGAAAACTTCCCAGAAGGTCACCCATCCCGATCACTACTCCCGGACAAGTACGCTTAACTGTGGAGTTCTAATCAGACAGGCTCCCAAAAAGGAAGGTGCACCTTGTTGACATGAGTCATATCATTTATTCATTTCATTTTGGGATGTTACAATCTCCCCCCCCCTTTAGAGCACAACACCCTCATTGTGGGACCTACATCTCAACCCAGGCGGTGCACCACACTTAAGGGTGGTTACCAGCTCTGATACCAAATGAAACAACTGGGTCTTGGTGACAACACATACACCCCGCCTTAACATGACCATCGGGTCCCGACCTGCCTGGTACCACCAGTTGCCTCGCAGACACGTGGTACCCACCCTGGAGCCACCCACCTGCTCGAACGGGTCATCTAACTAATGATTGTCCCCACAGGCCAACACATGTCCTTTCCAGTGTGCTTTGTCCTCACTCACACACACCCTAGGAAACTTCCTAGAAGGTCACCCATCCTGATCACTACTCCAGGCCAAGAATGCTTTGTCCTCACTCACACACACCCTGGAAAACTTCCCAGAAGGTCACCCATCCTGATCACTACTCCAGGCTAAGTAAGCTTAACTGCGGAGTTCTAATTAGACAAGCTCTCGAAAAGGAAGGTGCACCTTGTTGACATGAGTCATATCATTTATTCATTTAACCCTTTATCATTTGGGGATGTTACAATCTCCCCCCCCTTTAGAGCACAACGTCCTCATTGTGGGACCTAAATCTCAACCCAGGAAGTGCACCGCACTTAAGGGTGGGTACCCGCTCTGATACCAAATGTAACAACTGGGTCTTGGTGACATCACATACACCCCGCCTTAACATGACCATCGGGTCCCGACCTGCCTGGTACCACCAGTTTCCCCGCAGACACGTGGTACCCACCCTAGGGCCACCCACCTACCCGAACGGGTCATCTAACTGATGATTGTCCCCACAAGCCAACACATATCCTTTCCAGTGTGCTTTTCCCTCACTCACACACACCCTGGGAAACTTCCTAGAAGGTCACCCATCCTGATCACTACTCCAGGACAAGAACGCTTTGTCCTCACTCACACACACCCTGGGAAACTTCCCAGAAGGTCACCCATCCTCATCACTAATCCAGGCCAAGCACGCTTAAGGAGGGGTGTCTGTGTTGTCACTAGGACCCATTTGTTACTGATGGCCATGTTAAGGCGGGGTGTCTGGGGCCACCCACGTGCTCAAACGGGTCATTTGACTAATGATTTTCCCCACAGGCCAACCCATGTCCTTTCTAGTTTGCTTTTTCCTCACTCACACACACCCTGGGAAACTTCCCAGAAGGTCACCCATCCTGATCACTACTCCAGGCCAATCACGCTTAACTGTGGAGTTCTAATTATACTAGATCCCGAAAAGGAAGGTGCACCTTGTTGACATGAGTCATATCATTTATTCATTTAACCCTTTATAATTTGGGGATGCTACAATTTACCCCCCTTTAGAGGACAACACCCTCGTTGTGGGCCCTACATCTCAACCAGGCAGTGCACCACACTTAAGGCTGGGTACTAGCTCTGATACCAAATGTAACAAATGGGTCCTGGTGACAACACAAACACCCCGCCTTAACATGACCATCGGGTCCTGACCCGTCAGGTACCACTAGTTGCCCTACAGACACGTGGTCCCCACCCTGGGGCCACCCACGTGCCCTAACAGGTCATCTAGCTAATGATTGTCCCCATAGGCCAACACGTGTCCTTTCGAGTGTGCTTTGTCATCACTCACACACACCCTGGGAAACTTCCTAGAAGGTCACCCATCCTAATCACTACTCTAGGCCAAGCACGCTTAACTATGGAGTTCTAATCAGACAGACTTTCGAAAAGGAAGGCGCACCTTGTTTATATGAGTCATATCATTTAGTCATTTAACCCTTTATCATTTGGGGATGTTATAGCCGGTGCAGGGACATCGCCCATCTGGTCTCTCTTCGATGCGGGGATCCTCCCCATGTCCCCTCAGCAGCTGGTGAAGGTTCTCCTCACCTCGGAAACCAGAGGGGTGAGGGCCAGCCTTGCTCCACCCGCACCCGGCACGGAGGTCCTACCCGTGTTCAGCTAGACCGGTACAAGGACTCTCCTCGTACTGATATTCTCCAGGAAAACAAGTGTGGAAGTCCTCCCCATGCTTCTATCAGTTCCAGCGGAGGTCTTTCCCGCTCCAGCGCTATACATGGAGGTTCTCCCCATGCCCCCTTTGACATATATCATGGTGCTCCTCGCACCCCAGATTTCTTGGGTGGAAACCCTCTCCGCCCCAGCACCAGTGCGGCTGAATGACCCCGTGTCTGAAATCTGCCCTGTCTTGATGAACCACCTAGGGGTAGGAAGGCAGGTCATCACCTCCATAAGAAGAATTATGAGAAGGTACAGATAGAGATAAGACCAGTCCACTTCTCAGACTCTGAGGTGGAATATGACTCAGCACGAGAACCCTCCTCTCGCTCATTCGAGTAAAGGGCAGGGGCAGGGACGAGGCACATCAGCCTGGTGCTCCCAGAATGCGAGGTCCATCAGATCCTCTACTCCATTCGTAGGTATATCCAGGAGGATGAAAATATGGAGACCCCACAGGTTACGGTCGTGCAATCACCACCATCGTCACCAGAAGCGCTCTCTACCTCCACAAGAGATCACAAAGAGCTATTCTGGGGACCAATGACAGGAGAGCAGCATCGCAGCCTATCGACAGTATCCATAGCCCCTGAAACACGAATTAAAGCCGTCATCCCATCTTATCATGACATAGCGGCCATGTCTCTACACTCTTCGGAGGACAGCCTGAGAATAGGCAGCCAGTCAGCCCGTTCGCCGTACTCTCCACCGGTCGGTCTGCCGTCCCGGCGGTCTGACTCAGTACCGCTGCCAGTTCCTCAGCCACCCCCAGTTGATGAGTGGGGTAATGAAGGGCCAGAACCTGAATTTGATCCAAGGATCTTCTGTAACATCTTCACAGCGGACCACTTCCCCGAGAAGTTCGGGCCCGTGGCAGCGCTGAATTTTCGTGCACCGGAATCCCTCACCCTAGAGGAAGTTGAGTGTTTCCGACACACCCTCTGGGAAACAAATTTTAGTCTTCGTCTTTGGAGAGTGGTTTATCCCAGGATCCAAGCACATTTCGAAGACATCAACTAATAATTCCGTCTGGTTGATCTGGCTACGCTCCCTATGGCCCAGCGCCCCGAGTCACCAGGTCGCCGTACGACCCTCCAACAATAATGTGTTCAGAGTATCAAGGTACTCCGCCAAATTATTAAGAAGGCCACCCCACATGCAAATCTGTGGTTTGGGGCAGTATGCTTCCCTCCTCTTCAGTCCTATCTGGCGGAAGCTCGACTTGCTGGGCGATATCGAAGATATGCCCCTAGGAAGGGTCACGGTCAACATGGTTGATATAGTGGACGAGGAGGACGAGCTAGAGATTCTTGATGGGGAATTACCATCTAAGGGTGTGCCACCACTATTGGACCCATCAGGGAGGATTTATCGTCAACATAGGAACCTACTAGGTCTCTCTGAGCCCACCGAGGCATTGGTACTCAGCCGGAATTCCGGTAAAGGAAAAGAGCACGTCGGAGCTGTCAAACAATCTGACCCGTTCACCTTAGTGTAGAAGATGAAGGAGGACCCTGAGAAGGACACATTGCGCCAACAACTTGATGAGAAGAAGAGTTTGGTCGACGAACTCCTGGATGAACGCGCTGCGGAGCAACGACCTGACTACAACAATCCTAGGCTAGTACAGCAGGGGCAGGAACAACTTCCCCTCGGCGAGTTGCCCCTAGGAAACCCTGATCATGCTGCTCTCGTGGATAGGGCTGAAGCCAGAGATCATGGTAAGAGGGAATAGTATGTCTTACCAAACCCTCTTAAACGACATGAAAATCCAAGGAATCCAGCTTGGGTTCCCCCGACTTCCCCATAGGCCGGCCCACCAGCCGCTCCACGAGCCGCTGAGTCTGTCTACCATGTTGAAGAACCCGACAACGTGCTTGTGGTTAGGGATCCCCATAAATATTGGGACCCCCGCCCAGATGATCCTATGGAAGCACTGATTTCCCACCTCTAGGCATTGGAAATGCGACAGGTGGAAATCCCACCTGATGGTAAGCCGTATCCGGTGTGGGTGGATGATATGTCAGTGCCCTCGGGTTTCGGGAATCCCACCTTCTCCCCCTTTAATGAGACGGAGGACCTTCCACAACACTTGGCCCACTTCAACTCAAGGTGTGGGCCCATGTTAGGGACTCCAGTGCAACAGGAGGCTACCAATCTCTGCTATTTTGTTCAGACATTGGAGGGTCCAACATTCGTCTGGTACAACCAGCTCCCCGTCAGATCCGTAACCAGTTGGGAGTAACTTCGCAGGCAATTCCTCTATCAGTTCAGCTCTACCACCCGGAAAATGAGCATCACAGACCTCTTCAAGTGCAAACAAATGCCTGATGAGTGAGTCGCGAACTTTATCACCCGGTGGAAGGGGCTCACATACTCCATTGACATGCTACTGACTCAGGATAAATTACTAACGATGTGCGTAGGAAATGTCAAGACAGAACTGGTTCCTTATCTGATCACCTAGAACTACCCTAGAGGATTCCGAGACTTCTTTGATAAGTCCTAGTTCCTGGAGGAAGCCCTGAAATAGGCCAACTAGGCACATACATTTCCCCCCTGTAATTCCATCAAGGAGGGCTGCCAGAGCTGAGCATACTGCGGTGGCCCAAATAGAAGTCCCCAGGAAAATAGAATTGCTACCAGTGGCCCCATCCCCATAGCCTCGCAGAGGCCCTCCACCTCAAGCGCAGCCTCCGGCTCAGCAGCGTCCACCCTAGAATCGGTAGGTGCCCCTGTGGAATGCGCCACCACCGCCCAGGAGGGACAACCAGGCTCCGCCTCCTCGACAGGCCCCTCCAGCTCCTCGTCAGGGCCAGGCCCCAAGGCCCCCCTTTTCGGAAAGAAGAAACCGGACCTACTCATTCAACGAGAATCAGGTTCTTGGATATTTCAAAAGTTCCTTGGAATAAGGGATCATGCTGTTGCCTGAGTTCAGAAGGCCGTAAGAGGCGAACCTCATTGATCACCCTAGCTACTGCCCCTATCATCGGATCCTGGGGCACACCCTCAATCAGTGCTATGTGTTCAAAGACTGGCTTCAAGACCAGTTTGATAACAACATAGTCAGCCTGGGCCTGGCCCCGACATAAGTGGCAGGTGTCTTTGAAAGGCTAGACAGTAGTAGCGACAACGAAGGTGAGTGACAAAAGGTTTCTACCTGTGAGTCACAAAATTATGACGACTGGATGGCTCGCAAAACGGTTTCTCGTTCCCATGGTATCATTCGCACATGCCTGAATTAGCTAGAGCATTCGGAAGTTGCGACCACTACTTCTGCATCATCATCTCAGCCGGCCTCTTCCCAGAAGAGCAAGCATCAACGACATAAGGGAAAGAAATGCGCTCTGCCAATTCCATAGTCATCCCGCACTCTTGGCGACTTCATGAACCCTGAGATGGGGATTTACCCTAGAATCTGCCCAGCAGTGGATGAATCTTCAATTGATAGTCAAGGGTATGCTTCAGTTAATACCATGGAGTTGGTAAACCCCTATATGACTCCCGACGAGGGGGAGTGCCTGGAGAACCTCCCTAATGTCCCCAACCGATGCCAATGTCAGCAGAGCTGTGACTATATGGGTCATCGGGGCACATCAATTGGTACCTCCAGCCAGGCCATGCATGCCACCGAGACCAGACAACATGCCTAGTACAGAACTCAGCATGCGCAGCCTCTTCATCTAGTGCCGTCAGGCTTGCATCCACCACCGTTTGTGCTACTAGATTAGGCAGAGCTACCTCGACCATGCCGCGACCAGCCTCGCCCTGCTACAGGCCGATATCAGTCATTCAGTCCTCACCTAGTAGCTACTCTCCAGGATTCAACTAGTGAACAATGGGATATACCCTACACCAGCCAGCCACCGGTCCAGCCGACAGGGGCCTCCATGCCTCCTATCACAGAGTGGCCTCCTGTAAGCCGAATTTCGCACCTATCACGAAAATATGATGTCCTCAAGCACCTTGTCGGCATCCCAGTGAGGCTTTTCATCCTCGAGGCCCTTCTCCTGTCGTTAGATATGCGTGAGGCCCTCGTTGAGGCTTTAAGAATCCCCCTCCAGTTTGAGACGGAGGTAGCAGCTGCAGAAGCCTTTCATGCTGAAGCAGTTGAGAACTCTAAATGTCAGGCCATCATTTCGTTCTTTGGAGAAGATGAAGGCTCTCCCATACAGGGGAATATCCGCCCGCTGTACATCACCGGCCAATTTAACAGAATGGAGGTTCGCCGCTGTCTTGTTGACACCGGCTCCAGGATTAAACTTATCCCAACACGGACATTGCAGAAGATGGTATTATCCGAAGATAACCTGACTCCCTCTGATTTAAGAATCTAGGGATACGACATGACAGAACAAACCCCAGTCGGTAAGATCCATTTGAATACCCACTTCGGTGGCCTAGTTTCCAGCACTGAGTTTATGGTTGTCTCTCAGGACACCACATATAATGAATTGATGGGAAGACCATGGCTCCACCTGTACGCGACGGTCCCCTCATCACATCACCAGTGCCTCAAGTACTCCCTCAATGGTCAAGTAGGCATACTCCAAGAATATGCATCTCCTTTTTCCTCTTGGAAAGCCTGCTACCTGGACACCGACTATTACAAGAGCAATGACAAACAGATTCAGGCAAGCGAGGTTGAGCCCGCCACAGTTGCAACTGACCCCTGGGAAGGTCTGGATGATGCCTATGTCTTTCCGATCCATCGATTGGAGGACAAAAAACTCGACATGGGGAAATGTTTTGTTGTCTCTGGTACAAGAGGGAAGCATATTCCCAACTCCAAGTGACGACGAGAAATCACCTCGTACTCCTACACGAACCAGCCTCAGGTAATCCAAGAGCCTCCTACCCCCGTATGGTATCGAGATGTCCGCCCCATGGCAACGACAATATGTAATACATGTATATTTGGCTGGGCTAGAATTAACCGGATCAATCCAACACACCACTATTGCTTTGATATCATCAAGCGCGGCCCCTTGGGCCAAAGACCAAATGGGATCGGATCGACTGCCATCATTACTATGGTTTTAGCAGCACGTGAATCTCCCGATATGCTGTCCACCACTTTCCAGGCTGGTATTAGCCCCCTGTCAGGATCTACCGACCTAGAGGAAGCTTCTCCCGCTGAGAATCCCTCCTCTGCAAGCAAAGAATAGGATATGGAGGATGCTCCCCCCGCATTTGAAGAAGGCGTTTCTGCCACGGTCGATGAACTGGTACAGGTGAACCTTGGTAGCAAGGAAGATCCAAGACCCACATTTATTAGTGCCACCATGTCCCTCAGAGAGTAGCAGCAGTATGCGGACTTCCTTAAATAGCACCGTGACATGTTTTCTTGGAGTTACGACAAGATGCCAGGACTGGATCCTCAGGTAGTCATCCACTGCCTCGGTCTCCAGACAAACCATCACAAGTTCAATTAGCCTCCCAGTAATATGCACCCTTCTCATGGTGCCATGGTTAAGGAAAAAGTTGACAAGCTTATCAGATCCAACTTAATCAAGGAGGTCCAGTTCTCCAAGTGGCTAGCCAACATTATGTCAGTTAGGAAGAAGAACAAACAGATTAGGGTCTACATCAACTTACGAGATCTCAACCATCACTGTCCGAAGGATGATTTTCCCCTTCCGATGACAGAATTGTTGATCAATGCTAAGGCTAGGTTCCAAGCCCTCTCCTTCATGGATGGTTACTCCGGATACAACCAGATCTGAATGGCCCCCGAGGACGAGGAGTCCACAGATTTCAGGGCACCCCAAGGTACTTTCTGTTTCCAGGTTATGCCCTTCGGCTTAAAGAATGTAGGTTCCACCTATCAGTGGGCCTTGCACCGCATATTCAATCCAATCCTCGGGACATTGGTGGAATGCTATGTAGACGATCTGGTGGTCAAATCTCTCCAGCGCCAGGACCATCTCAAGAACCTTGAGAAAGCGTTTGGATTCCTCCATTCCTTCCACCTGAAGATGAACCCGTTGAAATGTGCCTTTGGGGTCACCTTTGAGAAATTCCTTGGCTTTGTTGTCAGATAATGGGGCATCAAGATCGACCCAAAGAAGATCAAGGCCATCGGCCAGATGCCTTCCTTGAGAAATATTCGGGAGCTTAGAGGTTTCCAAGGACACTTAGCCTACATACGCAGATTCATTGTGAATCTGGCCAAAAAGTGTAATCCCTTTTCTCAGCTCATGAAGAAAGGCTCTACCTATGAGTGGGATGAAGAGTGCCATACCGCGCTCAAGGAAATCAAGCAGTATCTGGTCCAGCCTCCGGTCCTGATTCCACCCGTCTTTGGAAGACCACTGATCTTGTACGTGAATTCCCTAGAATGATCTCTCGGCACCCTTTTCGCCCAGAAGAACAATGAGGGGACAAAAAATATCCTCTACTACCTCATCCGTATGGTCATCGATACAGAGATCAGATACTCCCTCATCTAAAGAAGCTGTCTCGCACTTGTATTTTTTGTGCAGAAGTTGCGACATTACCTGCAACACCATTAGGTACAGCTGGTGTCTCGGGTAGACCCACTGAAGTACATTTTGAACCACCCCATGTTGAACGGCCGTCTAGAACGGTGGGTAGTAATCCTCCAGTAGTTCAACATCAGGTTCATGCCTCAGAAGGCTATCAAGGGGCAAGCATTGGCAGATTTTCTAGCTACTCATCCAACCCCCGCGGACCAGTCCCTGGACCTGGATTTTCCCAACGAGGCAATCCTCTTGGTAGATCCTGCCATCCCATGTTGGAAGATTCACTTTGATGGTGCCTCCTGGAGCTCCATCAGAAGGAGACTCAATGATCCTAGGCTCAACAGAGTAGGCCTGGGTATTTTCTTTATTACTTCAGTACAAGCCATTCTGCCATATTCATTCCTGTTGTCGGAAGGCTGCACCAAAAATGAGGCAGAGTATCAGGCTCTTATCACTGGCCTCGAGCTAGCCCTTGAGATCAATGTGCCCCATTTACATGTGAAAGGGGATTCTGAACTAGTCATCAATAAAATCAAAACTGGATATGTCGTCAGAAAGCCATAGCTTATACCATTGTTGGAGCGCACCCTCCAGCTGATGGCCTAGTTTCCATCTCGCCCGGAAGTTACTCATGTCCCTCGATTTTAGAATGGTCAAGCCGATGCCCTGGCCATCCTAGCTGCATCACTTGCAGAACCTGAGAAGGATGACCTGATTATGCATGTGGAACATCAGAGAGTCATTTCTCCCATCACCCCAGAGGATGACGATGTCTACAAGTAATCCATCTTACCACCGGAGCCTCCGCATCAGGACCCCCAGGTTCCTCAGATGCAGTGGTTGAAGCAACCCATGACTGGAGATCCCCCTTTCTCGAGTATCTCCAAAATGGTTACCCCCCGGCTGATCGGGCCAAGCGCGAGCGAATCCAATGCCGTGCACTACAGTTTACCCTCCAGAGTGGTCCCAGTCTTGAGAAGATCCTCTAAAAGCATGGGTTTGATGGTTTTCTACTCCATTGCATCCAAGGAGTCAAGATTTCTCAGGTCATGCAGGAGGTTCATTCCGGTTCCTGTGGGGCTCACTAGACTGGGCCAATGCTGTCCCACCGGATTCAGAGATTGGGATATTTCTGGCCCTCCATGATCCACGACTACATCGAGTTCGCTAAGAAATGTCACGCGTGATAAATTCACGCTAATTTATTTCATCGAATTCCAGAACCTCTCCACTCCACCAAGCACTCTTGACCGTTCGCGGTATGGGGCCTCGATGTCATAGGACCATATCCACCGGCGACAACTCGCTAGTGCAGGTTCATCCTGACCACCACAGATTTCTTTTCTAAGTGGGCAGAAGAAGTTCTGCTCAAGGAGGTCAAGGACTATTCTATCATTGACTTCATGAGCTCCAACATCATCCACCGGTTTGGAGTTCCTCACACTGTCCTCACTGATAACAGAACCAACTTCCGAGCAGCCAAGATGAAGAAATTGTACGCCAAGTACAACATCCATTCGAACCATACCTCCCGCTATCACGCACATGCAAATGGGCAGATCGAGGCATTCAACAAAACCCTCTCTAACATTTTTCAGAAAATGGTTGGTTAGAATAAGAAGAGTTGGATAGAAAATCTCCCCAATGACCTCTGGGCTTATTGGACGACGACTCGTAATTCCACCAAGGTTACCTAGTATTCCTTGGTGTACGGAGTTGAGGCCGTCCTGCCCATCGAGATCCAGCTGCCTTCGTTATGCACAATGGTCTATAACCATCAGGCGCCAGATAAGTTAGCTGAAATTAGTCTGGCCAAATTGGAAGCACTTGATGAAAATAGGCTTCATGCCCTGCACAATCTGGAAAGGCATCAGAATAAAATAGCTAGAGCCTTCAACAAGAAGGTTCACCTCGGCTCTTTCCTGTAAGGTGACTTGGTATTGGACCTCCGGGCACCAATGATCCCTGGCAGGAAACCACCAATGTTGGAGCCCAAATGGGAAGGACCTTACATAATTCACATGGTTTACCCCAATGGAGTATACTCCCTGGTGACCATGGATTGTGAGAGTATAACTCCTCCCACCAATGCCAAGTTTCTCAAGCAATACTTTTCCTGAGCCCCTTGGTCTGACATGACCCTAAACTGTTAGGTCTGGCATGACCCTAAACTGTCTAGTCTGACATGACCCTAAACTGTTTGGTACTGCACGACCTTAAACTGTTTGGTCTAGCATGAACTTAAACTGTTTAGTCCTACATGACTTTAAACTGTGCACCGTCCCACAAGACGTTAAACTGCACCCTTAGAACTATGTATGTCTTGATTCCACTTCGCATGGGATACGTAGGAATACTCAAGCATTTCGTCTTGAGCACAACCCCGAATATTCTCTTTGACTATCCCCCTTAGGTATAGTTCTCTCGGAGGATCCTTGCATGATATGGTGTAGGATTCCTTAGCCCCACTCATGCCGGTATTATAACGGTCGCACCATGTGCCTGCTCCCCGTTCTTCTATCCTCCCACGTCCTCACCGCATGATGGTAAATTGAATGGCCTTCGATAACTACGTATGGCTTGATTCCCATCCTTATGGGATACGTAGGAATTCCTGGACATTTTGTCTGATTGGCCCAACCCAATCTCAGAACCTCCCCTCAGGTCAAGAAATATGGTGTGGTATAGGTTCTTTCCTCAAGACACATTGAGCTCATCTTGATTCCGCCATACGTCCCACTCCCCAGAGGTGTCTGCATATTTCACCACCCTGCTTGATTTTGAAATGTATGGGTACAACTATGCTTCACCCACTCCTTTGATTGGGACTCCATCATCTCTCCCATCCAGAAGGGCCCCCAAATGGCATGGATGCTAGGCCCAAGGGCTCTCCTACCATTTCGGGCCAACACCCTCGAGGATGTTGAGCAAAAAATTGATACAAGTCCCGCGTTGTGAATATGGTCAGCGGTCGATGCTCATTTTTTGTTCCCATTCCAGGTCACTATAAGGACGCTGTGTTTCGAACATGGTCAACAACTATCCTTTGTCATTAGATCCACCCCAAGATGTCCCAAACATTGAGTGTAGTGGTTCATTCTGCCCCATTGTATATCCAAGAAACGAACTCCCCTCGGGCGATGCCAGTCGCTGGACCCCTGTATGGTAGGAAGAGATGAATCCGGCTCCTGTTTCCCATACCGAGCACTGCTCACGTGGGTTTAGAAGCTGTGATGAGGCGGTGATCGCATGAGAGGTCATATGGATACCATTGGCCGAGACGCCCGACCTTAGGCCCCTGGGCCTTTTCTGGACCCTTGTCCCTTTCTGTCCCCTGGCCCAAGTTCTCATTTAGGGTTGTACGGTGTGGTATGGGATTATGTCCTCATTCACATCAGGTTACTCTCCGTGCCGTACACATCCCTGAATGAGATACCTTATCCTCTCTTCATCCTCACTGCAAGACGTTAAAATGAAAACTGGTCAGGCCTTTCCAACTGAGGCCCAGCCTCAGACCCCTGGTCTTTTTCGGCCCCTTGGCCTTCTCGGGCCCCGACCCAAGTTCTTACATGGAATTGTACGGTGTGGTATGGGATCATGTCCTCATTCACGTCAGGTTATTTTTCGTGCCGTACAACCCCCTCGTTAGGGTATATTACCCCTATGTGTGATTCTAGAACTACGTATGGCTTGATTCTCATCCTCATGGGATACGTAGGACCGCCCGAACAACTTATCTTTGGGTCCAGCCCCATCATGGCCCCTTGGCCTGCATTCCCCCATAGAGAGAAATGTATGGTGTGGTATGGGATTATGCTCTCACTCACGTTGGGTGTTGTAATGACCATGCCATTTACCTCCTCCTCCTGAGATTTTTCCATCCCCTTGTACTATCCTTGTCTTTTCAAATCGGCTACTCTTAAGATGAGCCCCTCGGACCTCTTTGGTGATTCCCCAATGTGCCTAAGTGTACTTTGGTTTAATAACTAGAATGTCACACTCTACTCAGACATGCTTTCACCCATTTTCAGGATTTGTGTCCTCCTTCATTAGGGCTTCCATCACCTTTCACATCCAAATGGACCCCTGAATGGCATGGATTATCCACCCAAGGGCCCTCCTACCATTACAGGCCAACGTCCTCGAGGGTTTCAGACAACAAATTGATACAAGTCCCACATTGCGAATTTGGTCAGCGGTCGACGCTCATTTTTTTGTCCCCGTTTCAGGCTAATGTGATATGGATGCTGTGTTTCAAACATAGTCAACAATCATCCTCTATTGTCACACCAACCCCATTAAGCCCGAAATGTCGGTTACATGATTCACACCCTCCTCCACCTCATCATGTCTAAGTAGAACTTCAAAATTCTTGGTATTATTCCTCAGTGCGCATCCACATGTTAGGAGGGAAAATCCATGATAAGGCAATCATTTGGGGCTCCACCGATTCCCCTTTTGAATATATTTCATGTATTGTAGATACCTTATCTTCCCTTGTTTCCTACACCGAGTTCGACTCATGTAGGCTTAGGGATTGGGTTAAGGTTAGCCTTTACTTGGTATAGTCCCTTCTCCATGGTCTGAGCTCTAAGAACATAAAATAAGATCTATTATAGAACTACATATGGATTGATTCACATCCTCATGGGATACGTAGGAACACCCAAACATCTTATTTTTGGGTCCAGCTTAGTTGGGAGCTAGTTTCTCCTGCCCCTTACCCTCTTACCTCTATTTTGGCCCCTTGGCCCGAGGTTTCTTTCACAGAATCATGAACAATGTGGTATGTGATTATGTCCTCATTCACATCGGGTATGTTTTATTGAACCATGCACATTCCCCCTTTAGCCTCATCTCTACTACCTCTGTGCCACATGATATTAAAATGCACACCTAGTCCCATCACATGACCCTAAACTGTGACATTATTGTCCGAGCCGCACGACAAAAAACAACACTACATCGTGATGTCCTCACTCAAGGGGACACCATGTTTGGTATCAGTCACATTCCATACCATTTTCAACACATGCATACAGATTGATTCTTGTGGCGATGCCAGGACTTGCTATCCTAGGCCTGTCGCTTTACAAAAAAAAACCATCCACCTTAAAAGACAAACAAAATACATCGAATACCACTTCTTCTAGTGCGAGGGCCACACCCGCACGACCCTTTTATCCCTGGCACTGGTACCTTATTGTTCCACCTCTTAGAACTACATATAACTTGATTCCCATTCTCATGAGATACGTAGGAATTCCCGAGTGCTTCCCCCATGGGCCCAACTTAACTCTAGCTTCCGATCCCTCGACCTAAAACCTTCCCAGGGAACACATGGTAATCTGGACTCCGGTTCCTCATTCACATCGGGTTTCATAATCACTTTACCATGTGTCCCCTGCAATCCTTACCGATCCATGGTCCGAGCTCTATGACAATAAACTATGACCACTCTGCGTCCTTGCCGTAAGACGTTAAACTACATGACAGCTTCCAGAACTACATATGAATTGATTCCCATCCTCATGGGATATGTAGAGACACATAGGCATTTCTCCTTGGGTCCAGCCCCAGGAATCATAAATCCTATTCCTCCTCAGTTCTGGCCCCCTGGACTAACCCCTTATGGGGAACCATGTAGCTGTAGCTTTGCCCTGAACAAGTTCGGGATGCCCCACGATGACATTGGGAAGCTACAGTTCCCTCACCAGAGAGGTCCTGTCTAAAAGAAGGAATGGTCCATGATCAAACCGATGCGTCCATCTAATGTGCTTCCACCACGGTGGCGTAATTTAGAGTGTTGGATTCTGTTCGAACAAACCATCACTCCACATTCCACGCTTTTCATGCCCCTTATTTAGACCCTCGTCCTCTTTCATGTTTAAGGGAACCACCTAATAATATGGATGCTTGGACTATGGCCCAAATATTGTCCTGGGCCAACATTCCAAAAGACTAATGGATGAAATTTTGAGTCAGGCCTCGTGTTTTGAATGTGGTCAACAGTTATTCTTTATTGTCACACCATCCCCATAGTGTTCCGAATCCTGAGTATCGTGATTCACACCTTCCGTTCCCATCTATTCGGATTGATTCCAGCACCCTTGGCATTAGCCCATTCATGCACAAAAGCACATTGGGAAAATGGTAATTCGACTGTTCTAAGAGCTTCATTCTTCAGTCAGGTCTCTCCCATTTCATCCCAAAAACCTGAGTCGGTTGTTTAAACCTCAGATTCCCAAAGCTTGGTTTACACTCCTACATTTTGATGGGGTGATAAGGTGGTTTAACCTTGTTTCTCACATCGGGCCTGACCTGCGTGAGCTTAGGGAATGATCGATGGATGCTCCAAGAATATCATGAGAATGCAATAAACTAATGTAACAATAGAAATCATGCATGATATGGCATCAAAAAATCAAAGAATGAAAGTACGTTTGAGGGTATACTGATCATTACAGTACCCGAGGGTCATTTCCCTCCAAGGACGGGTTAACCTCATTAAAAGAGCATAGCAGCTCTGCCACCCTCTGGCTGGTGGCATCCATAAGTTGCTACTGCCTGTTCAGCTCCCGCTCCTCCTCGGCAGCGATGGGGCACAATTCATCGGCCGCAATCTGGGCCCGATTTATGTCGGTCCGAATGACGGTCATCTCCTCAGAAGCCCGCTTCATTCCCTCTTAGTCCTCCGCCAGCTGGGATTTCAGCTTTGAGACGAGCTCTGATTGCACGCCAAGGGAAGCAGAATGCTCATCCACCCGGGCCTTCAACCGTTGAACCTAATCTTCATCCTCTTAGAGCCTCTTGATGTTTACCGCTTTCCTTCACTGCCATCCCACACCGAGGCCACAGTCATACTCCCGAATCTTTTCTGCCATAAGATCTCGGACAAGCATGTGAGGACACTGGGCATCCACTCCCCCAACACACAGTTCACGCAGTCACGAGCGTAGTATGTCCATCTAATCCAACCATAGTGCTTGGGGGGTGTCATTGATGAAGCACGTGATCAGATTCCATGATAGGCGATGGAATATCTTTCTATCCTCTTTGTTAGAGGCCGTATAGTCCCAATCGACACGATTCGCAGGATTATACGCCGGGAACACCCCCAGGAACTCTTCAGTCAGGTCCACGTCTGGTGTTTGATGGGGCATGGTAGACATGGACTATCTGATCGATCCTCAGCATCAGATCCTACCTCAATGATCTCGGGTTCAACCCCGCTGACGGTCCCACCAGTGATCGAGAGCACCGCCGCTCGGTCAGTTTGGTGCTTCGCCTCCAAAATCATCAGCATTACCCTAGGAAGGATGCTATAAGAAGCCCCAACCAACCTCGCCAAGGCGACCCACACCATTTGAAGAACTGTACGTGCCAAAAACAAAAAGAACATGGATATTAGTAAACATGGTTAGGGGATGACAGTCATAAAATTGGTAGAGGGGACTCACATAGATCAAATCCCTGGTCTCAATCTTGGGCTGATGTCATTGTGACCCTGAAGCGTGGCCCCCCGTATATGGTCGGGAGGTCTGAAAACTCCAGAGGGGTCACCTCAGGTGTCCTAGCCCCACTGGATGAAAAAATAGATGCGGTGGCTTGCATAGATCCCGAAGGTCCCACTTCTGCATCCACTGATGGATGAGAACGAGTTATATATATAAAAATATTCTACACAGTTTAGATGTTAGCAAGGAGTCCATAATGACCTCAAAGTAAGTATCGAAGAAGGGGGTTTCAGACTGTTACCTCAAGGGCCTTTGCAAACTCTTCGAGATACGAGTCTTGATCTCCAACTTCACCTTCCTCCAATGGGCTCCCTCTCCCAGCCTCGTCTCCCTAGGAAGACTCTTCTGATTTTTCTGGCAGAGGGAAGCACTCTCTCAAATCAGCGGCCGACAACTGCGGGGGAGTAGTGTGATCGAGAAAAACCTTGAATCAATTTGTCATTGGACGAGGAGCACCCTGGGAGTGAACAAAGTCCTCCAACTCAGTTAAATATTGTTCCCCTTCAGATTGGGTGATCGCAAAGCTAGCCCTGATGGGGACTATTTCTGAAAAATCTATCCCGAGACGGTTCAGGTGCTTCCACAATTCGGCAGGGCCAAGGAATTGCCTGTTGACTTCCTAGATGTCCCAGGACTTCGGGAAGATGGAATTATCTGGCATGTCGATATGGAGCAACCGCTTCCCCGGAGCCTGGGTGGGTATTCTGCGGAATCCTCTCGGAAGCCTCCCCTCTGGATAACTCAGCTCTTCTAGAATCACTGGGTCGGCTGCTGCTGCTGGATCCGCTACCACTGCTTCCCCCTCAACTGGTGCGGGCCTCACTACCCCAGCATTCCCGCCACCATAGGATTCTATTACTACCTTCCGGCCCTGTCCCTGAGGTTGGGGAAGCTCACCATCATCGACTTGAGTGGTTGGATGCTTCAGAATCTTCCCCGGGTAGCCCACCTCCTAGCTCTGGGCATATTCCTTTACTAGCCCGAGGATGGCGGTAGGCAGAGGCAACTCGTTCTGAATTTTCCCATCTCCCCGCGTGAACATGAGCCACACCTGCCTCATCACGCATGAGTGTTATTCATATCACACCTCCAGATATACATGTGGGGTTAGTTACTGCATACATCGGAATTTCCTTGCAAACCAGTGTGGGCTATACGGCTCGCAGAGGGGCTCACGGTCCACCCTCGCCACCAGGACTCCACCTCGAAAGTCTAGGAGATAGGCTCGATGCTCTTCTGTTCCCCGGATATCATTAGTAAATACCCCCATCGGCAACAGGAATGGGTGGAAATTGAATTCCTCCACCCTCCACACCTGGTTCATAAACGATGGTGCGATCAAATTGGCCGGAAAGTTCCCCGTGACATTCAGGATCAATGGATAGAAGTTCGAGCCCGAAGGAGATATGGGGTTCAGGTATTCGTAAACCCCCCTGATATGTGCCGCTATCCACTCCTACAGGAGGTAGAATGGCCCACATACCCTCTGTGGCCTTTTCCCACTCGCTGATATGCCACAACACCTTATACAGCTTGGCGAGCATCAGGATTCCTAGATTGATCCGCCCTCCTGTCACCAATGTGGACACCATGATAAATGTGTTCGGGCATATTCCTATGTTGGTATCCCTCACTGGCAGGATCCAACCACAGATAAGATCCATGATGAATGCTTCCAGCCTGACTATTGGTTGTTGCTTGGTGCTGATGTTGAATCCCTACGTCTTCCACTGGCTGTCCTTCAAAAGCCTCCAGTATGAGTGCTCCTTACTCTGAGCCCCCTTAGGGCAGGTCCGAGGTCTTGCCGGAAACTTCCTGTTTTTTGGGAAGTTCAAGAATTGTTTGAACCACCGCCTGAAGTGGACATCCCTTACTGATTCCTTGTCCTCCCCGTGAATGAGCTCCATCAACACCATCACCATCCATGTCATTTTCTATGGATCCTCCCACACACTCATGATGGAGAGGAATTCTTCGTAGATCTCCCCTAGTATCGAGACCCCCAAGACCTGGTGGATATCCCACAAGCTGATACCGATCTCCCCATAGTGTAAGTGGAAGGTATTGGTCTTCAACGAACATCTTATCAACAACTATGGCATCAATTGTTTTGGTTGATATATTTGGAATAGGGAGTCCTAGGCCACCTCATACAAACCCACTCTCTGTAGCTCAGCCCCAAAATCCTCACACAAAGAGCCTACCCAATAGGTCCAGGCCCAATCATCTGTGAAGTTTCCAACCTGGTGCATGTCCCATTCTTCAGACCACCCCTTCCTCGAGTTCCTCAAAACCGCCTTCAAAATCATATGGTACAAATGGGGATACATCTCCGACTATAATTCCTTCCCGTCGACATTATTTAGGTGGTTGTATAAGTAATCAGCATTAACAGGTGTAAAATCCTCCCAGGCATGGACATTAGCCGCCCTGAACCATCGGCGCTGGCACGACGTGCTCCTGAACCAGTAAGCTGGTTTATCCCTACTTGCTTCAGGGATGAAGACGTCATCCCTCAGCCCGAAGCCATACAAGGGAAACCTCCTACATAGAAGGTAGTTCTTCTAGCTCTCCGATAGCAGCTCCACCAATGAACTATGGTCCGAGTGGCTCCGTAACAACTCCCCTAGACCCAGAATGTTCGCCATATTGTCCCTCCAGGCAGCATCCGCAAGGACCCCCAGGAAGCTTCTTGATGAGCCATTCAGTTTTGAAATTTAGGAGCTTTTCGGGTTGGTTCGTGAATCTAGTTTGCGGAGGACTTTCACGGAGAATGTTCACGATTCCTTTAGAAGAGCCCTACCTCTTTCTTCAGGCATAGAGTCGCGAAGTGCCAAGACACAAAGTCAAAGACTCGCTGAAGCGCCACGAAGCAGAAGGTTTGATTCACAAAGAACACTCACGGAGTATGAAGAGATTCTCTAATCGAGAGCACAAAAGGACAAAATCACAAAAATGAAAAGGACAAAAGAGAGGTCAGCTCCACTATTTATAGGTGACGAACTCCCGAGCTTTGCAGCGCATCCAGTTCGCAACGAGATTCGCAGCACGCTCAGCCTGCGCGTCCCCTATCCACCTCGCGAGCGCTCTTCGTGACATAGCTTCATGAACTACCAAGGATTTTGGTGATTGACCCTCAGACTTCAACCCTTGATTTCTCCATGGCTCCAAGTTTGAGGGGGGGGGGATTTATTGGCACCAAAATGTGGGAAGAAGAAAAAAGAAATGGAAGGCCTCTAAAGGATTCCTCGCGAAGACCATTCACGGAGCCCTAGTAGCCTCGCGCCCGCCTTGAAGCAATAAGGTGGGATGATCCACAAACACATTTGATGTTCGTGAACCCTCTACAAAGCAAGAAGGCAGGAAACTCTGCAAACGCATTTGACATTCGCGAACCCGCCACGAAGTAAGAAGGAGGGATGCTCCATGAACACATTTGACGTTCGCGAGCACGCCGCAAAGCAACCAAGTCCATCTTCACGTCGTGTGAGATCTTCTTCATGACGCCTCTCCCCTATAAATACCAACCTCCCCCCAAGTCCAGGGGAGGAAAATCAGACCTTTCAACTTCCTAGATCCCGAATCGTGAAGCAACTTCTGCTGTACGAACCATGAGTTGTGTGAGGTACTTCTGCTCTGCAAAGTGCCTCCCCTTTGCCTTGTTTTGATACCCTCTTTTGAGAGGGATGCCTTTCACGGATCCTAAGATCTTACGTGAAGGAAGGGGATCCCCAAGGAGACTCAGGTCATCGCGGAGCATTTATGCTTCGCGAAACACCCTTCATGTACACATGATCTACATGCTAAGGCAGGGTCACTGTACTTCACGAAGCACATTGCTTCACGATACCTTGCTTCGCGAGGCACCTTTTCTCCACAAGGAAGTGCTCTGCGAATGCCTTTACACTTCGCAAAGCACCTCCTATATACACCTATACCCTATTTTTAGGCTGAGGCACCCCACTTCATGAAGCACACCCCTTCACAAGCACCCTCCGCCACGCAGAGTAGCAGAGCTTCAGAAGGCCCCTGCCTATGAACCCCTATGCTTTGCAATTCCTTTTCCCTTTCGACCCTCCAGGTTTTCACGATGTGATTTCAAAGTACCTTGGACACTACTTCTTATTGCGTTGCTTCACCTCATGCTTCTTCACATAGGCACGCTAACGGCTATTGATTCTTCGCATAGCCACGCTAATGTGGACCCCTCGATGGTTCGCTCCATAACACCCCTTAACCACGACATTTTCTATCCCCTATATTCATCAAGGAGTAGAGGGTACCAGTTATGTAATTCCTAAGGATAGGGAGCAAAACCACCTCGTCCGAGCTGTAGGATGTTAAACTACCAAGCACCATCGTCCTCAGCACATGATGTTAAACTGTGACCTCGCCCCGTGCCTCGCACGTGGGGTGCCCCCACCTTGGACATTCTCCACACCCACTGTTCTCCACGAGGATGAGATCTTCCCTCATAGGGGATGATATAATCCTTATCAGAGTAGAGTTTGTCTGTGGGGAAAGGGCGACCATCTCGGTGTAAGCCCCTAGCTTTCTTGTAGGAGGCAGCGTCCCTGCTCCTCCTTTCTTCTTCGGTACAAAGGACTAGGGGGGGGGGGGATGGACACCAGACCCCCCCTTTCTTCAGTACCAAATCCCTCTCCCACTGGGATTTTTCACCATCAGGCCTCTATCCTGGAGTAAGTCCCAACCTCTTCAGGATGCTAACCATGCATAAGACCCTGTTTTCTCTTCGGGCTGTGATCACGTGTAAGCCCCACTCCACTTCCCATGGACACACCTTTCACGATGTGATCGTCAGGTCTCTGTTATCTCTTGTTTCTCACACCGATCATGACTCACGTGGGATTATAGTGAGCACCGACCATGACATCTTCCTTCGACAGCGTAGAGTGTAATCTCCACAACCTAACCTGGACTACGTGGTCTTTGATCCTTGCCAAGGCAGGGTACATAGGAAGCCTCCATGAGGTTCAATCCCACCACCCATTGGACCCCAGGTTCTTATTCACATCAGTTCAAACCCCAACCTGAACTATGTGGTCTTTGATCCTTTCCAAGGCAGGGTACATAGGAAGCCTCCCTGAGGTTCAATCCCACCACCCGTTAGACCCCAGGTCCTCCTTCACATCAGTTCACCGACCCACATGAACTATGAGGTCTTTGATCCTTTCCAAGGAAGGGTACGTAGGAAGCCTCCTCAAGGTTCAAGCTCAAAACCCGATCGTTCCGACCCCCTTCACGTCGGTTCAAAACAACACCTGAACTACGAGGTCTTTGATCCTTGCCAAGGCAGAGTACGTAGGAAGATTCCATGAGGTTCAATCCCAACACCCGATCATTTTGACCCCCTTCACGTCGGTTCACCACACCAACCTGAACTACGTAGTCTTTGATCCTCGCTAAGGCAAGGTACGTAGGAAGCCTCCCTGAGGTTCAAGACCACCACCTCGGTCATTCCGACCATCTTCACGTTGGTTCACAAACACTTTCAGCAGCCTTGAGTGTAATCCCCACACCCATCCTGAATTACGTAGTCTTTGATCCTTGCCAAGGCAGGGTACGTAGGAAGCCTCCACGAGGTTCAATCCCACCACCCATTGGACCCCAAGTCCTTATTCACATTGGTTCACTGACCCAACCAGAACTACGTGGTCTTTGATCCTTGCCAAGGTAGGGTACGTAGGAAGCCTCCACTGGGTTCAAGCCCACCACCCATTGGACCCCAGGTCCTTATTCACGTTGGTTCACCGACCCAACCTGAACTACGTGGTGTTTGATCCTCACCAAGGCAAGGTATATAGGAAGCCTCCCTAAGGTTCAATCCCACCAACTTGGTCATTCCGACCATCTTCACGTTGGTTCACCAACACTTCGGGCATCTTAGAGTGTAAGTTCCACACCCCAACATGAACTACGTGGTCTTTGATCCTTGCCAAGACAGGGTACGTAGGAATCCTCCCTGAGGTTCAAGCCCACCACCCATGGGACCCCAAGTCCTCTTTTACTTCGGTTCACCAACACCCCATTCCGAACTACGGGGTCTTTGATCCTTGCTAAGGCAAGGTACGTAGGAATCCTCCCTGAGGTCCAAGCCCAACAACCATTAGACCCCAGGTCCACCTTCACATCGGTTCACCCACACTATCCATCTGGAACCCAGGTCCTCATTCACGTCAGTTCACCTTCGTCCCACATGATGTTAAACTGTAAACCCCACACAGTGGTAAGCTGTTGTGTCCCCAGTCAGTGGCAAGCCGTTGTGTCCCTCCATCAGCGGTAAGACGTTGTATCCCGATTAGTGGTAAGACACTGCATCTCCTATTCAGCGGCATGCCATTGTAATCCCATTCATTGGGACCCACATCTTTGGTCCATCCTAGTGGTGTCATACCAACCTGGGTTGCTAACCACACATAAGACCCACACACATCATAGGGTTGTTTTCCTATGTGTACACCCCAATTCAAGCTCATCGCCTAACCTTTCCCTCAAGCCTATGTGTCTCAGAAAGGTTATTCCCCAACCCAGAGGTTCCACTTCCTCCAAGTCCCATCCACACGTCCATTTTCATGGAACGCCTCCTAAGGCATCCCATCGCCCTCCTGAACTACGTGAACTTTGATTCCCTGCCACGGGGATACGTAGAAAGTCTCCCTGAGACTCAAGCCCAGCATTACCATCATCCACACAACGTTTTCAGCCCAATCACCACCCATTTCCCTCAGCACCCAATCATCCATCTTGATTCTTACTAGGGCCACCACATCCCAGTGTGGTCATGTCAATCCACCTACATCAGTGTGTCCTCCAGGGGTTACACTCATCTAATACACTCTAGTCAGTGTTCTGATTAGTCCAATCCATATCTGTTGGACATTAAAATTGAAACATACCCTGTGTTAAACATGGGAAGCTGATGAAAACCTCAGATACATGCCCATGGCATATGATTCCCCGCGTTCGATGTAGGATGCCTCGGGCTTCTGCCCCCTCGAGATGCCCCATAATAAGGGACAGAAGATAGACACACCAATCCCCTAGTGGCCAGACACGCTAGTGATTCCCAAAGTGACTACTCCCCTGACCGAAGGTTGCTGCCCTGACCGGACCCCTTGGAATGTCCCAATAGAAGTAGTGTAATTAACTGATGTCCATGAAGATATAGCGCTAGGAAGAGTTTCACGAACAACATATTAAATCTATAAGGGAGACCCGTACTAGGTAACGAGTTCTGAGGAGGAATCCACGGAAGGAAGAACCGATATCCCATCATCCCATTTCGATCAAGGAGTAGACGTCCCTAAATAAGGAGTGAATGCCGCCCGCCTTTGGAAATCGGGAATGTGGGGAAACAAAATAGCGCAGCCGTCCCCCCAAAAGAGACGGACGCATGTGCCCCGACGAAAGTGTCAGAAACAATGAGTTTTCTTACATTAGGTACATATAAAATATTAGGTAACTTAATGTGAGGCTCCTTAACAAAGCGAGGTTCAAAAACACAACATTCAATATAAACGTGGGGTTCCAAATGTGGGTCTTGACATAATTGTTTGTTTCAAATACACTTTCTAAAAAGTGATTCTAGACTTCTTTTAACAACTAGAATACCAAATATAAAGATAATTAATAAATAAAAGTCTTCTATAATTATAGGAAAAATAAAATAATTTATTAAAAATATAAACCTAAAATCCACTCAAAGAATCTTTATTAGTAAAAAAATGTGGGTATTTATGAGCATCGAAATAAATGAATTTTTTTTGGATCAACATTCATATACCCAACAATCTATCCCTTTTTGATGATCACACAACCCATAAAAACCCAAAGACTTACAACTTTTCAAATTTCAAATAATGATATATATATATATACATATATAAAGGAAATTTAATTTTTTTTGTAAATTTTGTATTTTTCCATATTTATCCTCCCTTTTGTGGGATCAAAAAGAAATTATTAAAATAGAATAAAACATAGTTAATTTTTTATAAAACTAGATATGAATGTTATGTTATCCAAATATAAGGGTATTATGAAATGGATAGGCTTAAAAAAAACAACATAGATAAAACATAAAGATAACAAAAAAAAGATAAAAGAAATTAAATATTATAAATAATGTAGTATTAAAAAGTGAATTTCATCTCAAGAAAAAGGTTAAGGTTTAATATTAGATGTTGGATTGGCAGAAAGTTCATATTCTTCTAGATAATATGCAAAGGTTAAAGAATCTTGGAGAGTCTTATGCACTTTCCAGAGCTCCACCATTAAATCCTTGAAGTTATGATCCAATGGAGAAACCCATTCCCCGAGAATATGTTGAGAATCATGACTAACCATTAAAGTTTCAACCAAATTCACCTTTAAAAATATTTTTAAAATCTAAAAATACTGAACATATTTACCCATAATACTCCAAATATTGTTTATTAGATCTATTATATTAGGTTCCATAGAAGATAATTTGGAAATTAGCTCCTTTTGATTATCTAAAAAGAATGTGGAAAGGCACTCTATCACACTGCAAATTTTGAACTCTTAAATCTATAGAATTGATCAAAAGATAACACTTCCAACCTTCACAAAACATCTCCAAAACCTAGTCCAATAGATATAGAAGCTCTTTCTTTACTTGAACTGGTATCTTTCAAAACTTCAAACTAAGAAACCAAAAACCTTTTTATATAACTAAAATCAGATTTTGAAATCATATCTCCTTTTAATTTTCCCAATTTATATGTGATATATCTATCAAAAGCATAAAAATACTTTCTTTAAATTAAATTCTACTTTAAAATTTGAAACTGTTCTTGAAGAGACTAATAATATATTTTCAAAACATAACCACTTTAAACTCCTCAAAAAACTTTTAAAAACTTCCAAGCTCTACTTACAACTTGAAAAATTCATCTTTTTGAAAATAAAATCTAGAAAACATACTTTAAACAAAATAATGAGCATAAACTTCAAAAATATATTTTTCTTTAGAATATGTGGTTACCTATTCTTATCTTATTGAAGGTTCCCATAATTCCACCATCTAAAGTGATTGAACATTTGAATTTTTATTAGAGGGATAAAATAGTTCCCTAATCACCTCTATGCTCTCAGAAACTTCTTCCTTAGTCCTTTCCAAAGAATTATAAACCAAATTTCCCAATTTATTATCAATAAATTCATTAGAAAAAACTAATAGTATACTTAATTTCCCAAAAAAATGATCTTCTTTTGTTCTTTACAACTTAGAAGAACAAGTAACAACTTCAACATGTTTCTCCTCAACATAACCAACTTGTTTAAATCCTTATTCCAAAACCATATCTGGATGAAAAAATTATCTTTTAGCATACTCAACCACCTTCTCAACTATTGAAGTTTTATCTCTCTTATGATATCTTTAAATTAATAAGGATCTAGTTTATATAATAGGAACTGGTGCCTACTACACCCTTGAAAAATAAATATCTCCCTCAACTTCAACAATAATATTTTCATCCACAACTTTTTTCCTTCTCTTACTTGAAGGAAAATTTTCATCATTGATAGTAGATTCTTCTAACCATACAATTCTAAATTTAGTTCCATCCATTCATGAATCAGTAGTATTATCTTCAACTATTGATTCACTAACTTCTTTAGCAACTACAACAGGCCCAAAAAACTTAAATGTATTTTTATCCCCCTTAGCATGAACATTATAGGGTTCCCATAATTCAAATCTTATTATCACAAGATTACCTTTTTAAATATTCCATAAAAAACTAAACTTCGTCAATGTTCCAATAGATTAGATATTTATATGGTGACATATGAAACTTTTTATGATTTCAGGAGTTAACCCTCTCTTATAGAGAACAAGATATACCATCCTTCAATAAGGATAAAATGACATCTTTGAGACCTTATGACTATAATGATTCATATACCTCAACATGTACCGATATAAATTCATATTGATATCACTCATTATAAGAAATATTGTGTATCTTTTAGGAAAAAGGATCTTTTATGATTCTAAAATCAATGGTACAACAATAGTTTGGATAAAGTTTACAAGAACCTTATGATCATCTTCAAGGTCCTTCACCATCATCTTCCTAATATAAAAAGTTTTAAAGAGTAAGAAATAATGTATTTAGATTTGTGAAACCCATCACCAATCGAACTAAAACTAAAACCGAAATTCCCTTCATGAAGGTACTGTAATATATGATCCATGTCCACAAATGAAATAGATAAATACTTACCACTTACTTTTAAGGAAACAACATTTTCACTATCACCAAAACTAAACTAGATATTATTGAAAAACTCATAGAATCACCTTTAAAAAATGAATTCTGAATTTCCACCATTGAAAATATATTCCAAACCATGAAAAATTTGAGTTTTATTTAGTAAGATATTGGTTTTGAAAATCCACTCAAAATCCAAAACTTTTCCTTACAGCACCAGATGGTCTAAACTTGAAGCTTTATGAATTTTTCCACTACTGGGACCAACTTCATTAGTTCTCTTTTCCTTTACCATGCATAAAAAAAGTTCAAAGAGATTAGGGTTCGAGGGTAGAAGAGATAGATGTGATTTGTAATAGTTTTATGTGATATTTGGGTTTCGTGAGATGATATTTTCAGTGTAATGATTAGGGATTTTAAACTTGAAATGATGACTTATAAAATTAAAATAAAAAAAAAACTTAAATAAGAATAATTAAAAAACTAAATAATTCAAAAGAATAAATAAATATTAACAAAACACAAATATTCATTTTAAAATTTAATGAATTAAATCAAATCATTAATAACTATGATGAGATTAACAAAATATATGTAATCTTCATTACTAAAATAAACCTAACTACCCCTTAATAAAATAAATATTATAGTGGGAAGAGGTTTAGTAAAAATATTATCAAGATGATATTTAATATTAATAAATTCTAAAGAGATATCACCTTTTTGAACATGATCTATCAGAAAATGATTCCAAATATAAATATACTTAGTTCTAGAATGACTTAATAGTTTTTAGAAATATTTATAGGACTATTATTATCATATAAAATAGGAACATGATCAAAATTATGTCCAAATTATAAAAGAGTGTGTTTCATCCACAACATCCATGCATAGAAACTTCCAGTAGATATATATTCTGCCTCAACATTTGATAATGAAACTAAATGTTGCTTCTTACTTGACCATGAAACTAGGGGTTTTCTTAAAAAGTGAAAGGTACCTAAGGTAATCTTTCTATTTAATCTATAGTCTCCAAAATTAGTATTTGGATATGAAATTAAATCAAAACCAAAAGTTTTTGGATAAAAAGGAGATAAAGAAACAATTCATTTTAACTATCTTAAAATTATTTTGATAGCTATCAAATGAGACTCTTTTGGATTTGACTGAAATCTTGCACATAAGTAAACAACAAACATTATATCTGGTCTACTAGTAGTAAAATATAATAAACTACCAATCACAACTCTATATAACTTGTTGTAAACTAATTTACTAGCTTCATACAAATAAATTTTTATATATCACACATAGGTGTTGTATAAGACTTATTTTTTCAAGACCAAACTTTTTCAAAAAATCAATAATATATTTAATTTTGTTCAAAATATTTCCAAAATATTTTGAAAGATTTTAAATATAATAAATAAATTTAGTTATCTCATTATAATCATTTCAAAACATTTTTTATAAGTTTTGAAAAGTAATTACATAGTTTTTGATTAGTAGAACAAAAAATAACACCATCTACATAGTTTTTTACTAGTAAAATATCAGAAGAAGGGATTTTCTTTAAAAGAGTTAGATCAAATAGTACTATAGAAAAACCATTTTCTAAGAGAAAATAACTCAACCTATAATACTATGCCATTGGTAATTGTTTAAGACCATTAAGTACTTTAGTAAGTTTAAAAATAGAATTTAAAAAAATAAGGATTTTTAAAACCTTGTTATTGTTCAATATAAAATTCCTCCATTAAATATCCATTTAGAAAAGAAAATTTAATATCCATAATGTATAATTTAAAATTCATATAACATGCATAGGATAAAAGGATCCTAATAGATTTAATCCTAGAAACAAGGGAAAATATATCCTTTTAATCTATAATTTTCTTCTAATTGTTTCCTTATCAACTAACCTAGCTTTATTCATAGTAATTACACCTTGATAATATCACTTATTTCTAAAGACCCATTTAGTTCCTATTATAGGATGTTTCGAGGGCTTATCAACTAATTATCAAAATTTATTTATTTTAAACTGATTTAGCTCTTCTTACATATCCATTACCCTAATCTCATCATTCAAGGATTCTTTTACAAAATTTGGTTCAAATAGGGATAGAAAGGTAGATAACTCAACAAAGTTTCCAAAATTCATCCTAGTATTAACACCTTCATCTAGATCTCTTATATTGTCTCTAAATAATAGGTTTTCAAATTCCTAGGTATCTTAGGTAATACACTTTTAGGTTCCCCATTTTCATTCTCATTATAACTAGATTGATCATAATCATGCTCTAATTTACTTTCAAACTTAACATTAGAAGAATCAAGTCTCAAGTTATTTAAAGAATTAACAACTTCATATATTTATGTTATATTATTATTAAAGGTATTACATTCATCAAAATTCACATGAACCATTTTTTAACCATCTTTAACTTTTTATTAAATACTCTATAAGATTTAGAAATAGCAGAATACTCAAGAAATATTCCTTCATCATATTTTAGATTAAACTTACCAAGGTTTTCCATAGTATTCAAGATATACACCTTGCATCAAAAAACATTGAAGTACCCAACTTTAGGTTTTTTGTTATTCTATAACTCACAAGGTGTATTTTTGAGAAGGGGACTAATTAAAACTCTATTCATAATCAGGCATAATAAATTATATAAAAAATAAGTATGTGAACAATACTCATTTAACATAGTTTTATAAATTTACTTAATAAATCTATTTATTATATAAATAATTCTATTTTTATGAGGTGTCCTTGGAGCATAAAAAGTACTTTTAATACCTAGATTTTAGAAAAAATAACTAAGTTCTTGATTCTAAAATTATCCTACACGATCACTGTTGGAAATACTTATTTTGTTCTAACATTTATCATTTTTTATGTGTTTTGATGATTCAAAAAATTATTATTTTTATGCTAACAATTTTTTCTTAAGTGTTTCAAATTACATTTATCAAAATAATTTATCTTATGTTGATTCCATAAATGATTATCTTATGACGTGTGAAGTATTTTTTTTACAATAAAGTATTTTATCTTACGAGAATCAAAGATCATCTTCTATTTTCTTAGAATCATAAAGCTCAGTGTTGAAAGTTTATCTTACTACATAAGATATTATCCTACGAAGAGTATGACCGAGTTGTTTGATCAGAGTCAGATGTTTATAACAGAATGAATTTATGAGAAGTTTTTATCTTATGAAAAAGATATACATAAAATATTATCTTATAAATACCATAAGAAATTATTAAAGCTAAGTATCTCATTGAAGCAACATATTTATCTTACACTTAAAAATTATCTTACATAGTATTGAATTTAGTTTATCTTAAGAATTGAAGAAGACAAAGATCTGTTTTATCTTATGAAGTCTCTCACTAGTTTATCTTATGAAGAATAATATTTCTATATGAATATATTATAAAGAAATTAGATGCTATACAAAATGTAATGATTACTATGATAATATCTTGATAAGTCTTTTCTTGCCTTTAGAGTATATAAAAAATTATTTTTCTATTTAAGGAAATATCAACCTATACAAGGTGTTGTGTTTCCAAGAATAGAAAGATCCAAAGAAGAATATATATGACACTGATGCTGTAGAATCTTATTCTATATTTGGAAGGAATGGAACCATTCCATTAATGGTCTATCATATCAGATTTCCAATATATTATCAACTCAATCATTATAATTATTTCATGCTTAAGTTCAAAATTAAAGAAGATATATAAAAGGAAGAGTTAACTACTACATGGATAGGATGAATGGGAGAGAAGAAAAAATTTAACACACATACATATGAATAATCTGAATGCCTATATATATAAAATATAAAATAAAAATTATCATGATGTGATTACAAGTTTATTAGTTACAATTAAGATCATTCTAATCTACACCTTGAAGACTACCATTTTCTCTGAATGTATCTTCGACCATTATTAGTTGCTTCTTGCAACTGTGTACTGCAATCATTATTTTGAAAAGTTTATTCATTCTAATTTTTTCTTACACTCATTGTAAGAGTGTGTATTGAGATCATGGATAGGTTTTTAAAGGGAGAGACTGGTTGAAAGATTTTTTACCTTTTTATTAAGTGACATATGCTTTTACTCATCCAGGGGCCCCTAGTAAAAATGCCGTTATAGTGAAAAATCATCATACTCATGGAGTAAAGTTTTGGTGGAGTAGAATAGGGGATTTCTATTCCCCGAACCACTATAGATCTCTTCTGTTTAATTTTTTTCCTTTAAGTTTTTATATTTATTCTGCCATTTCATATTAAGGAAAATGGTTTTAACTATCATACACTAAGAGGGAGGTTTTCTAGAATTTTTTTAAGAACTCAATTCACCCCCTCTTGAGTTTTTAGTTAGATATTCTAGAGGAAAACAAATTGTATTAGAGATAGTGAATCTTGAGTTAAAAATTATTAAAGGTTTTAGTACAAATATCTATTTTCAAATAGATGATATAGATGATAACTGAGATGGTATGTCAATGTTTAGAGATCCTTACTTTAATGGTGAAAACTATGGTTTCTGGATGGATCACATGACCATATATTTGAAGAATATTAGATTGAAAGTTTATCTCAAAGAATTAAATCCCTATGAAATTATTAATACACAACATAAAACATGGGATGATACAATTAAAGTAAACTTTGATCAGAACTCCAAATCTATGAATGCTATAATCTATGGATTAGGACTAGATGAGTTTAATAGGGTTTCTTAGTGTCAAAAAGATCATGAAATATGGACCACTATACCAGTTTCTTATAAAGGTACAAACAATGTGAAGGTTATTAGATATGATACTACCAAAATCAAGTTTGATACATTCAAAATGGTTTAAGGAGAAAGTATTACTCAGCTAAATAAAAGACTCACTGGGATTGTAAATAATGTTCATTCTCTAGGAACACCTATCACCAAGCCTAAATGAGCATTGAAAGTTCTTAGAGTATCATCACCCAAGTAGAGTGGAATCTTAGCAGATATTAGAAAATATACAGAGGTTAAAAGTTTCAAGATAAAATATCTCATTGGAACTCTTATGATGTATGAATATGAAATAAAAGCTGAAGCTGAAGAGCATAAGATGATCAAGAAAGAAAATTCTGCCTTGAAGGTTTTTACTTCTAAGGATGGCAGGGAGAACAAAAGTATAAAAATATATGAAACATATGAAGAAGAAGACTCCTCAAGTTATTTTGTATCAAATGATGAGCTTACATAGTTTTCCTGAAATTTTAAAAAGTTACATAACAAGATAAGGGGTTTTAGAATACCTTTCAATAATTTTAGGAAGCATGGTGATAAATATAAAGTGAAATAATCCAGGATATATCAAGATCAATTTCCCACAACTTAAGGATGATAAAAATTCAGAAAATAAATACTTCAAGAAATTTGAATATAAGAAGAGATCTAAGAATGCTATGAAGGTAACATGGAGTGCTTCTAAATATTAAAGTTAATTCACATCATAAGAAGCTAAAGCTAAAGCTCTAAATCAAAAGTCCAATATATTCTTTATGGAAAATTCAGATGAGGTACATTATTATCACTCTTTTAATCTTGATCATTAATTAAAAAATGAACACTGCTTATATGAAGAATTAAATTAATATTGTACCATGTTGGAAATAAAGTATGAAAGCTTAAAAAATAAAAATAAGGCCCTCATAAATTCTTAAAATAATATTTTTAATAAAGAGGAGGACCTAAATAAACAAATTTTAGAGTTAAATAATCAATTAGAAAATTCTACTTCATCATGTACTGAATAGACTAATGAAATTAAAAATTTAAAAAAGTAGGTTCAAATTTTTAAAGATTCCATAAGAGTCTTTAGTAAAGGATAAGATTATCTAAAAAAAATTATTGTTACAAATCAAATTAAGAAAAAAAATTTTGGAATAGGAAGTCAGGGTGAAAATCCAAAATTTTATAAAAGTTATTTTGTACCTTGTTTTAAAAAAAACCTTCCTAAAGTTACTTATTTTCATTGTATAAAAATGGAAATTATTCTAATATCTATATTTTAAAAAATCCTCAATTCAGTGGAATCAAAAATTCTTTTTCTTACAAAATATTTTTCAAAACAGGTTGATAATTTTTCTTGAAAAAATTGGATCCTTAGGTGTCTTATAGATAAAATTTCTAGGTACCAAAGAATTATGTTGTTTGAAAGTGGTTCTTTAAGACATATGGGTGGAGATTTCCAAAACTTTTACTCACTATCCAAGATTGATGGAGGCTATGTCACATTTTTTGACAATGTAAAAGGAAAGATAGTTAGTATTTGATATATTATAAATACTCATTCAATTCTCATCAATAAATTTATTTATATTGAAGTACAGAAGAACAACCTGATAAGTATCTCTCAACTTTGTGATGATGGTTATTCAGTTGATTTTTCTAACAATGCATGTTCAGTTTTCAAAGAAAAATCTCTCAAGTTCAAAGCACCTAGAATTGATAATGTATAGAAATTAGATCTTAAATCTTTGTGTAGACATAAGGTAAATTTTTTGAATCTTGAAATTGATGAATCATGGATTTTTCATAAAATTATTGGAAATTACAATGCTCATTATCTAAAAAAATATATCTAAAATACATTTTATTTATGACTTTACTGAACTTAAATTGGATAAAAAGAAGCTATGTGATGCATGACAAATGGGTAAAAACACAAGTCATATTTTAAACCAATTAAAGAGTTTGTTATATCTAGAACTCTTTATCTTATTCATGTGGATCTTCTCAGACCTACTAGAACTACATGTATTGTTGTAAAATCATTTATTTATATGTTGGTTGATGATTTTTCTAGATTTAAATGGGTTTACTTTTTAATACTTAAGAGTGATTCTTGTTCTGTTTTTGTGAATTTCTGTGAGCTTGTAAAAAATGAGATGGATGCTAAATTCTCTACCCCCAAGACACCTCAATAGAATGGTGTTTTTGAAAGGGGGAATAGGAATTTGTAAGAAATTTCTATAACCATATTATGAGAATATAACATTCCCACTCATTTTTGGGTTAAAGATTTTAATACAACATGTTATGTGATCAAAAAAGTTCTAATAAGACCTATCTTAAAGAAAACACCCTATGAGTTATGAAATAATAGAAAACCAAAGGTAGGATACTTCAAAGTATTTGGATGCAAGGTTTATATCTCTAACACCAATGATAATCTTGGTAAATTTTATCTAAATCCTGATGAAGGTATCTTCCTAGGTTATTCTACCACTTCCAAATCCTATAGTGTTTTCAATAAAAGGTTAAGGATTTTGAAGAATCAACTCATGTGAATTTTGATGAAAGTGATCCCTTTGATCGTAGTATTAATCAAACTAATGAAAAAAGTGATTCTCTCAAGGATAGGATACCCAAAAATCTATTTAAAAACAACAACAACAAGGATGATGATCTGAAACTTGATTACCTTAAATAAAATCTAGTAAGGATTGATACTAGAGAACCAGAAAGTGTGATGCCTAGATTACATAGAAATATTAAAGACTATCCTCTAGAAACAATTATAGGAAGCCTAGATGAAGGGGCTAGAACTAGAAGAAATATAGGAAACTTAGTAAAATTATTAGCCTTTCTGTCCCAACTAGAACCTAAATCTATAGAAGAATATTTATATGATAAAAGTTGGTTCCTGTCTATAAAATAAGATTTAAATTTGTTCAAAAGGAAAAAAGTATGAGAATTAGTTGATAGAACCTCTAATTATCTTATAATTTGAATAAAATAGGTATTTATAAATAAAAAATATAATCATGTTTTAATCACTAGAAATAAATCTATATTATTTGAAAAATGTTACAATCAGGAAGAAAGAATGGATTTTGAATAATTTTTTTCTCCTATGGCTAGGTTAGAAGCAATTAAGATTATTCTATAATATGCATCTTATATTAATTTTAAATTATATCAGATGAATGTTAAATATTATTTTTTAAATGGATTTCTAATATATGAAGTTTATGTAGAACAACCTTCTAGTTTTGAAGATCCATAATTTTAAAATCCTATTTTTAAACTTACCAAAGCTATGTATGGACTTAAAAAAGCACAAAGATCATGGTATGAAAGACCAATATCTTTTATTTTATCAAATGGTTTTATGGTAGGAATGGAATACCATATATTATTTAGGAAAAATTCATCCTCAGATATTTTTTTATTATAAATATATGTTGATGATTTCATTTTCAGATCAACAAATCAAAAATTATGTAATGATTTTTCAAAACTTATGAACAAATAATTTTAAACGAGTATGACAGGTGTGTTAAAATAGTTTATAGTATTTTAAATTTACCAAAAAGATTTTGGAAATATTTTAAACCAAATAAAATACATAATTGATTTACTTAGTAAGTTTGGACTTGAAAATAGTAAGACTTACTTAGATTTGATGAACTCCATTATTAAACTTGATATGGATGAAACTAGAAAACCAGTTGACAAAAATTTATATAGGGGAACTATTGGAAGTTTATTAAATCATATTGCAAGTATACAATACATTATATTCTTAGTATGTATTTGTGAAATATTTCAATCTCATCCAAAATAATCTCATTTAAATGATGAAAAAAGAATTTTAAGATATTTAAAAAGAACTGTGTCTCTTTATATTCTTTTTCCAAAAAATATTAATTTTATTTAACTTCATATCTGGATGCTGATTTTGATGGATATAAACTAGATAGAAAGAACACCTCAAGAATATATCATTTTCTCAAAAAGTATCTGGTGTATTAGTCAAGTAAAAAACAAAACTCTATGCATTATCAACTGTTTAAGCTAAATATATCGCAATATGATTTTTTTGTGCACAAGTGTTGTGGATGAAACACACCTTAATGTATTTTGGATTTAATTTCAAATGTGTTCCAATTAAATATGATAACACTAGTGCTATCAAAATTTAAAATAATCTGATAAACCATTCAATAAAAAAGAACATTGATTTGAGACATCATTTCTTAATAGATCATGCACAAAAAAAATTATACCTATTTAGAATTATTTTTTATATAAAATAAAATAGATTTTTTTTACTAAAACCTTGTCTACTGACAGATTTTATTTTATTAAATCAGAATTAGGTTTGTTTAATTATACTTGATAATATTTTGGAATTCTTATAAATAAAAAACTTTCTCATCCAAGTAAATACTTTATTTACATTATTTTGTGTAATTTTTGGAATTTCTATTTTGAGTATTATTTATATCAAAATAAGACACATCACCTAGAGTTTTTTAATAATTACCCTATACATCCCTGCGTGACCCCTCAATTACTGAAAAATAAAAGTAAGAATGTAAACTCTACACATGAAATATTCTTGAATCCTTAAAACCCTCACTTTCCCTCTACTACCCAAAATCTATTACTCCAAACCTCAATTCTTTTGAATCTTGTCAAAAAATGGAGAAAACAAAAAGATTTGATGGAGTTTACTCAACCAGAGTTAAGCAGCAAAGAACATCAAGAAAAGTTCTCAGTGGATGAGCAATTGGTTTTTCTTGGATTAACGGAACTGATATGCTGCTCAAGAAATTCATAAATAATCAGGGACGAGAATATGTGTTTAATAAAAAACAAACTAAGTTTTTGTTTGAAATGGAAGTGAGTGAGTTCTACAACACTGCAGTGTTTCATTTTGGTGACAATGATGACCTTGTCACCGCAACAGTAAACCAGAAAAGTTTTTCATTAAACTCATTGGTATTGGATTAAGCTTTCAAGTGCCCACATGAAGGATATATATATTTCATCACTTTGTTTCACACCATAGATGAATTTAGTTCACTAGAGATTATGGAGTCTCTGTTCAGCTCTGCTAATGTAGAGAAGAAGCCAATGAAAGATCTGGAACTAGAAACAAAAGTCCTCATTAAGTTCATCAAATCTGACATCACTCCGTGCAATGCTAAGTTTGAAATAGTTCTATTTCTAGACGTTACTTTGTTATATATTTTTTTATGATTGAAAATTGTTGGGAAAAAATCCATCAAGACATCATTGAAGCATTTTTGAGGTGATTGTGTTTGTTGACAAAGTGGACAACTGTGCTGTGATTGTTGACAAAGGAAACCATGACATACAAATTTGTTGACAAAGGGGATTTCAGGGCGGAATGTTGAGTTCAAGAGCTGTGGTCAACGATCCATGTTTGATTCAAGAACATTGATAAAGGAATGAATGATCTGGAGGCGGCATAAAAAGAACAGATACAAGGTGGCACCGCTTTCCAGTGTTTGCCAAATTTTTGGACCTAAAAACCGACAAATGAAGAAAAGTGGTTTTTGGAAAAGGGACCTACGTGCTGTGTACATGAAGGCTTGGAAACCTGCGCGCCATATGTTTTTCATGATCAGATCATCAAAATATGGAAAAGGGATAACTATCGCACAAGTATTGGTGGTGTCGCGCAGATGACTTGCGCGCCGTGAAGAGACTTGCGCGCCGATGCCTTGGAAGCTTGAGAACTTGCGAGCCTGTGGTTTTTAAAGATTAGAAGATCAAAATATGGCAAAGTAAAGAGGTTCACGCAAGTTTGGAATTAGGTCGCGCAAGTGACTTGCAGAAGAAGAGACCTGCGCGCCGAGACTTGCGCGCCGAAGGGAGACCTGCGCACAGTCGCGCAGGGTGGCCAAATTGCCTATAAATACCGGACCACCCCTCCTCATTCTTTACCAGAGTTCAACACTTTGAAGATTCAGAGCTCCCGTCACACAGGTGTGGACGTCGCGCAAGTGGTGGTGTGTCGCGCAAGTGGGACTTGTGCGCCAGAGTAGGAAGTTGCGTGCCAAGGGTGAGTTGCACGCCTGAGGTGGTTTAGGTGAGGAAGGAAGTGAGTCGCGCAGGTTTTGAGTTGAAGAATCTTGAGTCACGCAAGTAGTTGAGGAAGACTTGCATGCTATTTGTGACTTACGCACTGATACTTGCGCCCCGAGATTGACTTGCGTGCCAAGTAAGGTTTATTTCTAGCAGTGATTTTCGGGCTGTGTGGAAGCTAGAAGTTTGACCGATACCTTCGGTGCAAAGAGATATTCATCTACGGAAGAAAGTTGGACTTCAACAGAGCATCTACATACAGAGGAAGATGCATTCCTTCATGCAAATGAAGAGACCTACAGGTCTATAAACTGTGAGTGGATCCTTTCCAGAGCAGTGACTAAAGTAAGAGGAAGAAGGTGATCCTCTCCACCGGCAGTGAGCCAGAGAGAGAGAAATCGGGAGTGACCCTTGAGAAAGCAGTGAGCTGACCCTAGATCTTGTAAAGGCAGTGAGCCTGGGATAGAGTGACTGTACCCGAACCTTGTATCCATAGCTAGTGAAGTTTAGTGGAATTTGGTATGACCGAAAACTTGTCGGCGTATTCTCCTTGGATGTAGCCCAGTGAGGGTGAACCAAGTAAAAATCACTGTTTCCTATGCATGATTTAATTTCTGTTTGCATTGTGAAAAAGTAAAGAGAGAGAAGAGTGTTTTTCTTAACAGCAAAACAAGATCAGAATGGGAATTAATTTTAAAATTAGTCATACCCTGATTCACCCCACCCCCTCTCAGGGTATTTAGCCTTGTGGACCTAACAATTGGTATCAGAAGGAAAGGTTGATATTAGTTTTCTCTCAATGGAGGTCACTAATCATAAAGGGATTCTGATCTTCGACAGGAACAACTTTCATCTATGGAAGAATCGGATGCAACACTACTTATGATCTTTGGGAATGGATGTATTCACAGTAGCAATACATGGCATAACAACTGATATATAGTGGAGAATTATCAGAATCTGAACGTAGAGAGTTGGATGCAGATGCCAAAGCAATTAATGACTTAGGGGGAGCCCTATCCAATCCTATCATTACAAAGGTGATGTCATGAAAAACATCACGTTCCATGTGGGAAAAGCTATTGAATATATATGAAGGAGATACAAAGTTTAGAGAAGAAAAGATTCAAGTGTTGTGGAATAAGTATGAAGATCTGAAGATGAACCCGAATGAGTCTGTTGATGCATTCTTTGATAGGGTAAATATTGTTTTGGAAGATATGCGAGGTCTTGGTGAAGTCATTGAAGACATAAATATCGTAAAGCGCCTCTTGAGGAATCTTCCACCTCAGTTCAATCCGAAAGTTTCTGTTCTAGAAGATAAAGATCCAAAAGTGATGATACTCGACAACTTAAACAGTACCTTGGTTGCATATGAGATGAGGAATGATGAAAACGAGGCTGTGGAAAAGGGAAAATCCAAAGAGATGGCATTTAAGGCCATGAAAAAGCTCACCATTGAAGATTCTCAGGAAGAAGAAGAGACAGATGAGGTTATGTCATTCCTTTCCTCAAATCTTCAAAGAGGAAAAGGAAAGTTCAAAGGGAAACTTCCACTCACTTGCTTTAGATGTGGAAAAGTTGGTCATCTTGCTGCAAGATTCCCCAAAAAGTTTCAAGAAGAAAATGATGAAGATGAAGTCGAAATTCCTAAGAAGTCTTCAGCATTTGTAAAAGGGAAAAAACAATTCAAGATAAATTTCTTCAAGAAGAAGAATATTCTTTCACAAGAATTTGAAAGTTCAGATGAGTCTGAGGATGAAGAGGTTTAGGAGATAGAAAATTGCAGATATCGTGGGGTAAATGCCTTGGTGGCGATTGTTGGTAGTTCTCAGAAAAAGGAATAAGCTGACGCTGAAGAAGAAGAATAAATTGAAGGGAGAGTTGATATGAAAGACGAATTGGAAGCAGCTCTTAATAAGATAGACGTTTGGAGAGCCAAAACAAATAAATCCAATAAAGTGGTTCGTGATGCCAAACTCTATATGCAACAACATGGTGAAGAAAAGTCTGAGATGTTAGAAGAAATTGAAAAACTAAAATCCTCAACACCAAAGAGCTCAGAAAATAGTATTGAGCATAAGATTAAAATTGAGGAACAAAATAAGGAAATTGATTGTTTGAATAACACAGTAAAGGAGTAGGTCAGACGTATCAAAGAGCTTGAAGAAGAAGTGGTCTGTCTACGACGAAAAATTAAGGATCAAGAAAAACTCTTGACCCGCAATGTGATATCAGAAAAGCATGCCATTCAGAAGATAGAGAAGATGAAAGAGGAGGCTCGTAGTTCAGCAGGAGTGAAGCAGCAAGAAATCTCAAATGCTAAGGTTGATTCAGGGATTGATAAGAAACAAAAATATGTGGTGGTTGATGTCATACCGCAAGGACCCGTCTCGAAATTGAAGGTTGATTTGGGCACAAAACAGAATCAGAATATTCAGAGATCCCAAAGGGAAAATCATAGTGCTGAAGTAACACGAAGGAATGCACCCTATATCAGGTGTTATTATTGTGGGAAGATGGGAAATTCACAATATGTGTGTTCCAAGCCAAGAGATATAGAAGGGAACAAGAACAGAGGTGACAGCCAAATAGAGAACAGTTTTCCAGAACATATTTCAAAGGACAATATTTTTGGTGTGGAGGATTTGGAAACATGAATAGGTAATGTACTTCGACCATATAGAGAAATGAGCCAAAGCAGAATCAAAACGTTCACAAGCAGCAGATCAATAAACCCACAGGTGAGTTAAAAATGTAGAATAGATTTGCGGCTTTGCAAGATGAAGCTGGTTCATCATACTCCGAGAAAGAACAGAATTCTAAATCTATGCCGAGTGGGAAGGCAAAAGTTTGGACCAAGAAGAAGAAATAAGAAAAGGCATTAGTTACAGAAATTTCCCTTAAAGCTTCAGATCGTTCAGGAATATGGATCCTTGACAGTGGTTGCACATCCCATATGACAGGGAACAAGGATCTAATTACAGACATAAAATATGACAAAGAAGGACTTGTCAAGTTTGGGAATGATGAAGGGCTGAAGATTGTTGGTTCCGAAAAGGCCAAATTTGGGGGAAAAGAAATAATAAATGATGATGTCTTAGTAGTAGAGGGGCCTAGTCATAACTTACTCAGTGTCAGTCAATTATGTGACTCTGGCCACTCTATTCGATTTACCACGAAGATGTGTGTTGTGAAAGCAAAATATGGAGCAATTGTTCTACAAGGAAAAAGGACAAAGGGAAATCTTTACCTTGTAAGTGGGGAAGAAGATTTGTGCCTTTTATCCAGAGAGGAAGAAAACCAGTTGTGGCATAAGCGACTTGGTCACCTTTGTCAACCATCCATGGAAGATCTGGTAAAATGTGATACTGCTAGAGACCTTCCCAAACTATCACGTGATCGTACTCATACATGCGATGCTTTTCAACAAGGGAAGATCATCAGAAAGACATATAGGCCAAAGGAACAGAAGTCAACCAGAGTGCTTGAATTGGTGCATGCTGATGTATGTGGACCTATCTCACCACGATCCATAAATGGGCAAAGGTACTATGTTATTTTCATTTATGATTATAATAGAATGGCTTGAGTATTTGTCATCACCCATAAGACAGAGGTGTTAATTTGTATCAAGCATTATAGGAGGGAATCAGAAAGGATGATTGGGCAGAAAATTCTGAAGTTTCGTACTGATAACGGTATATAATTCACAAACAGTCAAGTCAAATACTATCTCGAGAGACATAGAATAAGGAATCAAGTTTCATCAGTGAGAACTCCCCAACAGAATGGAGTGATTTAAAGGAGAAATCAGATCATCAACAACATGTCCAGAACGATGCTTATTGATAAAGACCTACCAGAGAAATTTTGGAAGGAAGTAGTTTTGACATCGGTCTATGTTTCGAACAGGTATCTGTTGTGTCTGAAGTAAGGGAAGACTCCGTATGAACTGTGGTACGAAAAGAATCCAATGTTGAAATACTTTCAAATCTTTGGAAGTAAGTGTTTGATTCTCAACAAATAAAATCACATGAAGTTTGAGGCATGGGGATATGATGGGATATTCCTTGGCTACTCAGGGAAAAGTAAAGCATATAAATGCTTCAACAAAGGGCTGAAAAAAATTGTTGAGAGCAATGATGTCACTATAGTAAAAAATGAGCAGAATGCTCAACAGGCTAGTGAATAGTTTTTGGATGAAAGTGATGATGAGGTAAGCGACACAGGGGGAGTAGAAGTGGCAGAGACTGACTCAGAAGAAGATACTAATGATGAACAAGAAAGTGTCAAGTCTGTGTCTGCAAGGAAGCCAAAGAGTCGAGCTGAAATTGATAGGCAGAATATCATTGGTGATCAGACAGCTCTAGTTCAGACTCGAAGAATGAAGTCATTACAGCAAGCATCATTTTTATCTCAGGTGGAGCCAAAATGTTTTTCCGATATTGCTGAAGATGAAAACTGGCTTCAGGCTATGAATGAAGAACTTGATCAAATCGAGAAGAACCAGACATGGGAGATTGTTTCGAGGCCAGCAGACAAGAATGTCATCAGGACTAAATGGGTCTATCACAACAAGATGAATGAAGATGAAACTGTGATTCGAAACAAAGCACAGCTAGTGTGCAAGGTATACTCCCAGATAGAGGGAATAGATGTAGATGAGACATTTGCACCGGTTTCAAGGCTGGAGACAATCAGATTATTTTTGGCCATAGCAGTGCAAAGAAAGTTAAAAGTGTTCCAGATGGATGTCAAATCCGCATTCTTGAATGGGGTTCTGGAAGAAGAGGTGTACATTGAGAAGCCAGATGGTTTTCTCATTCATGAGTATGAGAAAAAAGTTTGCAGGCTGAAGAAGGCATTGTATGGGATGAAACAAGCACCAAGAGCATGGTACTCAAGGCTTGATCAGTACTTAAAAAAGCTTGGTTTCTAGTATGGGAGAGTTGATTACAATCTTTATTTCAGCAATGACAGTAATCAAAGGATGATAGTGTTGGTTTTTGTTGATGACATAATATTTGGCGAATCAGATGAAGCTCAGTGCAGACAGATCTCCGAATTCATGAAAAATGAGTTTGAAATGTCAATGATTGGAGAGCTAACATTTTTTCTTGGTTTATAGGTGACACAAGGAAGTAATGACACTTTCATTTCTCAATCCAAATACGCCAAGGAGGTTCTAAGAAGGTTTGGAATGGATAATTACAAGGAGATGAAGACTCTGGTTGCTACCCGGATGAAATTATCAAAAGATGCAGATGTAAAGGCAGTTAATATCATAGAATACAAGAAAATTATTGGAAGTTTTCTATAATTGACCGCAACAAGGCCTGACATTGTTTTCTCCACATGCCAAGCAGTGAGATATCAGAGTGATCCCAAGGAAAGCCACATGCTTGAAGTAAAAAGAATACTTCTGTATATCAAGGGCACAATGGACTTCGGCTTGACATATACTAACAAATCTCAGACAGAGTTATTGGGATATACTGATGCAGACTGGGCCGATTCAGTAGATGATAGAAAATCAACGTCAGGTGGTGCATTCTATCTTGGTGGATTGTGTATTTCTTGGCTTAGAAAGAAGCAAGATTTAATTTCATTGGGCACTGCGGAAGCTAAGTATATTGCGGCCACTCAAGCATACACACAGTTATTGTGGATGAAGCAGCAGCTTGAAGATATTGGAGTTGAAGTAAAGTCTCTAATTAGAATCCAGTGTGATAACTCAGGTGCTATAAATCTCAGTAAAAATCCAGTTCATCACTCAAGGACAAAGAACATTGAGATAAAGTATCATTTTATCAAGGAGAAGGTTGAGCAGAGAATCGTGAAGTTGGAGTATGTGCCTACAGAGCTACAGGTTAGAGACATTCTAACAAAGGCCTTACCCAAGGAAGCTTTTGAGAGGCATCGACTGGCTTTGGGAGTTCAGTCGAATCTCCGCACTTGAAATAGTATGGACGTGGAATCCCCCCACTCCCCCTCTCCCCGAGGTATGATGTTTTTTTCCTAATGTGCTGATATGTGTTCTCTACTCTGTTACAGACTGCAAATGAGTGACCTTTGGGTTCGTTGACAAAGGGGGAGAAAATAGTGATTATTCAAGGGGGAGACAGCGTATCTATTTGATAAATCATGGATGATATGGGGAGATGCTGATAGGTGGAGCATCCAGATAGGGGGAGCTGAAGCTAGTTGAACGTGCTTAGCCAGAGCTTAGCTTGGACAACACATGATATAGGGATAAAGAGGTGTTAAAGCTGTGAGCAGAAAGGGGGAGAGTATTGAATCTGACGATGCTAGAAGTGATCGATAAAAGAATAGATATCATGACAGCTGATGATCGTGATAAAAGCAAAATAGATATGTTGGAATGTGGTAAGAAGATTTCCAACAATTGATATCAGTTTGGTAAAAATTGCTATCAGTTTGGTGTAAACAATGGATATCAGAGATGAAGAGATTCATTGATGAACTTTTCATTTACTCTTGTTTCTCACACCGAGCATTGCTCATGTGGGCTTAGAGTATGTGTTGAGTAAATCCTTGATCACTATCAGAATCGAAAAAGGCGAATGGTGGCTGAAGAATCAATGATGTATCCTTTTATGGAAGAGTTATCAAAAAACCCAAAGGGGGATATTGTTGGCCAAAAATCCCTCAAGACATCATTGAAGCATTTTTGAGGTGATTGTGTTTGTTGACAAAGTGGACAACTGTGCTGTGATTGTTGACAAAGGAAACCATGACATAAAAATTTATTGACAAAGGGGATTTCATGGCGGAATGTCGAGTTCAAGAGCTGTGGTCAACGATCCATGTTTGATTGAAGAACGTCGATAAAGGAATGAATGATCTGGAGGCGGTATAAAAAGAATAGATATAAGGTGGATCCATTTTCCAGTGTTTTCCAAATTTTTGGGCCTAAAAATTGACAAATGAAGAAAAGTGGTTTTTAGCAAAGGGACTTGCGCTCTGTGTACATGAAGGCTTGGAAACTTGCACGGCATTTGTTTTTCATGATAACATCATCAAAATATTGAAAAGGGATAAGTGTCGCGCAAGTATTGGTAGTGTCGTGCATATGACTTGCGCGCCGTGAAGAGACTTGCGCGCCGATGCCTTGGAAGCTTGAGAAATTGCGCGCCTGTGGTTTTTCAAGATCAGAAGATCAAAATATGTCAAAGTAAAGAGGTTCACAAAAGTTTGGAATTAGGTCGCGCAAGTGACTTGCAGGAGAAGAGACCTGCGCGCCGAGACTTGTGCGCCAAAGGGAGACCTGCACACAGTCGCGCAGGGTTGTAAAATTGCCTATAAATACCAGACCACCCCTCCTCATTCTTTACCAGATTTAAAAACTTTGAAGATTCAGAGCTCTCGTCACACAGGTGTGGAAGTCGCGCAAGTGGTGGTGTGTCGCGCAAGTGGGACTTGCGCGCCAGAGTAGGAAGTTGCATGCCAAGGGTGAGTTGCGCACCTGAGTTGGTTTAGGCATGGAAGGAAGTGAGTCGCGCAGGTTTTGAGTTGAAGAATCTTGAGTCACGCAAGTAGTTGAGGAAGACTTGCACGCCAGTTGTGACTTGCGTGCCGATACTTGCGCGCTGAGATTGACTTGCGCGCCAAGTAAGGTTTATTTCCAGCAGTGATTTTCAGGCTGCGTGGAAGTTGGAAGTTTGCCCAATACCTTCAGTGCAAAGAGATATTCATCTACGGGTGAAAGTTGGACTTCAACAGAGCATCTAACTACAGTGGAAGATGCATTACTTCATGCAAATTAAGAGACCTACAAGTCTATAAACTGTGAGTGGATCCTTTCCAGAGCAGTGAGCAAATGAAGAGGAAGAAGGTGATCCTCTCCACCGACAGTGATCCAGAGAGAGAGAAACAGGGAGTGACCCTTGGGAAAGCAGTGAGCTGACCATAGATCTTGTAAAGGTAGTGAGCCTGGGATAGAGTGACTGTACCCGAACCTTGTATTCACAACTAGTGAAGTTTAGTGGAATTTGGTACGACCAGAAACTTGTCGGCCTATTCTCCTTGGACGTAGCCCAGTGAGGGTGAACCAAGTAAAAATCACTGTCCTGTGCATGCTTTAATTTCTGTTTACATTGTGAAACATGAAAGAGAGAGAAGAGTGTTTTTCTTAACAGCGAAACAAGATCAGAACGGGCGTTAATTTTAAAATTAGTCATACCCCGATTCACCCCCCTCTCAGGGTATTTAGCCTTGTGGACCTAACAATTAGTATCAGAGGGAAAGGTTGATATTAGTTTTCTCTCAATGGAGGTCACCAATCATAAAGGGATTTCGATCTTTGACGGGAAAAACTTTCATCTATAGAAGAATCAGATGCAACACTACTTCTGATCTTTGGTAATGGATATATTCACAGTAGCAATGCATGGCATAACAGCTGATATTAATAGTTGTGAATTATCAGAAGTTGAATGTAGAGATTTGGATGCATATGCCAAAGAAATTAATGCCTTAGGGTGAGCCCTATCCAATCCTATCTATACAAGGGTGATGTCATGCAAAATGTCACGTGCCATGTGGGAAAAGCTATTGAATATATATGAAGGAGATACAAAGGTCAGAGAGGAAAAGCTGCAAGTGTTGTGGAATAAGTATGAAGATCTGAAGATGAACCCGAATGAGTCTGTTGATGCATTCTTTGACAGGGTAAATATTGTTGTGGAAGATATCTGAGGTCTTGGTGAAGTCATTGAAGACATGAAGATCGTAAAGCAAATCTTGAGGAAGCTTCCACCTCAGTTCAATATGAAATATTCTGTTCTAGAAGATAAAGATCCCAAAGAACTGACACTGGACAACTTGCATAGTACCTTGTTTGCATATGAGATGAGGAATGATGACAACGAGGCTGTGGAAAAGGGAAAATCCAAAGAGAGGGCATTTAAGGCCATGAAAAATCTCACCATGGAAGATTCTGAGGAATAAGAAGAGACAGATGAGGTTATGTCATTCCTTTCCTCAAATCTTCAAAGAGTAAAAGGAAAGTTCAAAGGGAAACTTCCACTCGCTTGCTTTAGATGTGGAAAAGTAGGTCATCTTGCTACAAGATGCCCCAAAAAGTTTCAATAAGAAAATGATGAAGATGAAGTCGAAATTCCCAAGAAGAAGTCTTCAGCATTTGTAAAAGGGAAGAAACAATTCAAGAAAAATTTCTTCAAGAAGAAGAATCTTTTTTCACAAGAATTTGAAAGTTCAGATGAGTTTGAGGATGAAGAGGTTGAGGAGATAAAAAATTTCAGAGATCGTGTGGTAAATTCCTTGGTGGTGATTTTTGGTAGTTCTCAGAAAAAGGAAGAAGCGGACGCTGAGGAAGAAGAAAAAATTTAAGGGAGAGTTGATATGGAAGCCGAATTGGAAGCAGCTCTTGAGGAGATAGACATTTGGAGAGCCAAAACGAAGAAATCCAATAAAGTGGTTAGTGATGCCAAACTCTATATGCAATAACAAGATGATGGAAAGTCCGAGCTGTTAGAAGAAATTGAAAAACTAAAATCCTCAACACCAAAGAGCTTAGAAAATAGTATTGAGCATAAGATTAAAATTGAGGAACAAAAGAAGGAAATTGATTGTTTGACTAAGATAGAAAAGGAGCAGGTCAGACTAATCAAAGAGCTTGAAGAAGAAGTGGTCAGTCTGCGATGAAAAATGAAGGATCAAGAAAAACACTTGACCCCCAATGTGATATCAGAAAAGTATGCCATTCAAAAGATAGAGAAGATGAAAGAGGAGGCTTATAGTTTAGTAGGAGTGAAGCAGCAAGAAAGCTCAAATGATAAGGTTGATTTAGGGCTTGATAAGAAACAAAAATTTGTGGTTGTTGATGTCAGACCGCAAGAACCTGTCCCAAAATTGAAGGTTGATTTGGGCAGAAAACAGAATCAGAATATTCAGAGATCCCAAAGGGAAAATCATGGTGCTGAAGTAACACGTAAGAATGCACCCTATATCAGGTGTTATTGTTGTGGGAAGATGGGACATTCACAGTATGTTTGTTCCATAGCCAAGATATATAGAAGGGAACATGAATAGAGGTGGAAGCCAAATAGAGAATAGTTTTCCAGAACATATTTCGAAGGATTCTATTTTTGGTGTGGAGGATTTGGACACATGGATAGGTACTGTACTTCGACCATAAAAAGAAATGAGCCAAAGCAGAATCAAAACATTCGCAAGCAGCAGATCAATAAACCCACAAGTGAGTTAAAAATGCAGAATAGATTTGCGGCTTTTCAAGATGAAGCTGGTCCATCATACTCTGAGAAATAATAGAAGTCTAAATCTATGCCGAGTGGTAAGGCAAAATTTTGGACCAAGAAGAAGAAAGAAGAAAAGGCAGTAGTTGTGGAAATTGCCCTTAAAGCCTCAGATCGTTCAGGAATATGGATCCTTGACAGTGGTTGCACATCCCATATGACAGGGAACAAGGATCTAATTACATACATAAAATATGACAAAGAAGGAGTTGTCAAGTTTGGGAATGATGAAGGGCTGAAGATTATTGGTTCCAGAAAGGTCAAATTTGGGGGAAAAGAAATAAGACGTGCCGATGTCTTAGTAGTAGAGGGGCTTAGTCATAACTTACTCAGTGTCAGTCAATTATGTGACTCTGGGCACTCTATTCGATTTACCAAGAAGATGTGTGTTGTGAAAGAAAAATATGGAGTAGTTGTTCTACAAGGAAAAAGAACAAAGGGAAATCTTTACCTTGTAAGTGGGGAAGAAGATTTGTGCCTTTTATCTAGAGAGTAAGAAAACCAGCTATGACATAAGAGACTTAGTCACCTATGCCAACCATCCATGGAAGATCTGGTAAAATGTGATGCTGCTAGAGACCTTCCCAAACTATCTCGTGATCGTACTCATACTTGCGATGCTTGTCAACAAGGGAAGATCATCAGAAAGACAAATAGGCCAAAGGAACAGAAATCAACCAGAGTGCTTGAATTGGTGCATATTGATGTATGTGGACCTATCTCACCACGAGCCATAAATGGGTAAAGGTACTTTGTTCTTTTCATTGATGATTATAGCAGAATGGCTTGGGTATTTTTCATTACCCATAAGACAGAGGTGTTCAGTTGTATCAAGCAGTATAGGATGGAATCAGAAAGGATGCTTGGGCAGAAAATTCTGAAGTTTTGTACTGATAATGGTATGGAATTAACAAACACTCAAGTCAAAGACTATCTCAAGAAACATGGAATAAGGCATCAAGTTTCATCAGTGAGAACTCCCCAACAGAATGGAGTGATTTAAAGGAGAAATCGGATCATCAACAACATGGCCAGAACGATGCTTATTGATAAAGACCTACCAGAGAAATTTTGGAAGGAAGCAGTTTTGACATCTGTTTATGTTTCGAACAGGTCTCTATTGTGTCCGAAGCAAGGGAAGACTCCATATGAACTGTGGTACAGAAAGAAGCCAATGTTGAAATACTTTCAAATCTTTAGAAGTAAGTGTTTCATTCTCAACAAAGAAAATCACAGGAAGTTTGAGGCATGAGGAGATGAGGGGATATTCCTTGTCTACTCAAGGAAAAGTAAAGTATATAAATTCTTCAACAAAAGTCTGGGAAAAATTGTTGAGAGCAATGATGTCACTATAGTCGAAAATGAACAGAATGCTCAACGACCTAGTGAATAGTTTTTGGATGAAAGTGATGATGAGGTAAGCAACACAGGGGGAGTAGAAGTGGTAGAGGCTGACTCAGAAGAAGATACTAATGATGAACAAGAAAGTGTCAAGTCTGTGTCTGCAAGGAAGCCAAAGAGTCAATCTGAAATTGATAGAAAAAATAACATTGGTGATAAGACAGCTCTAGTTCAGACTCGAAGAATGAAGTCATTACAACAAGCATCATTTTTATCTCAGGTGGAGCCAAAATGTTTTTCCGATGCAGCTGAAGATAAAAACTGGCTTCAGGCTATGAATGAAGAACTTGATCAAATCGAGAAGAACTAGACATGGGAGATTGTTTTGAAGCCAGCAGATAAGAATGTCATCAGGACTAAATGGGTCTATCGCAACAAGATGAATGAAGATGGAACTGTGATTCGAAACAAAGAACGACTAGTGTGCAAGGGATACTCCCAGATAGAGGGAATACATGTAGATGAGACATTTGCACTGGTTTCAAGGCTGGAGACAATCAAATTATTTTTGGCCATAACAGTGCAAAGAAAGTTCAAAGTGTTTACAGATGGATGTCAAATCCGCATTCTTGAATGGGGTTCTAGAAGAAGAGGTGTACATTGAGCAGCCAGATGGTTTTCTCATTCATGAGGATGAGAACAAAGTTTGCAGGCTAAAGAAGGCATTGTATGGGCTGAAACAAGCACCAAGAGCATGGTACTCAAGGCTTGATCAGTACTTAAAGAATCTTGGTTTCCAGCGTGGGGGAGTTGATTACAATCTTTATTTTAGCAATGAAAGTAATCGAAGTATGATGGTGTTTGTTTATGTTGACAAAATAATATTTGGCGGATCAGATGAATCTCAGTGCAGACAGTTCCCTGAATTCATGAAAAATGAGTTTGAAATGTCAATGATTGGAGAGATAACATTTTTTCTTGGTTTACAGGTGACACAAGGAAGTAATGGAACTTTCATTTCTCAATCCAAATACACCAAGGAGGTTCTAAGAAGGTTTTTAGTGGATAATTCCAAGGAGATGAAGAATTCAGTTGCTACCCGAATGAAATTATCAAAAGATGAAGATGCAAAGGTAGTTAATATCATAGAATACAAGAAAATTATTGGAAGTTTGCTATACTTGACCGCAACAAGGACTGACATTGTTTTCTCCACATGCCAAGCAGCGAGATATCAGAGTGATCCCAAGGAAAGCCACATGCTTGAAGTAAAAAGAATACTTATGTATATCAAGGGAACAGTGGACTTTGTCTTGACATATACTGACAAATCTCAGACAGAGTTATTGGGATATACTGATGCAGACTAGGCCGGTTCAGCAGATGATAGAAAATCAACGTCTGGTGGTGCATTCTATCTTGGTGGATTGTATATTTCTTGGATTAGAAAGAAGCAATATTTCATTTCATTGAGCACTACGGAAGCTCAGTATATTGTATCCACTCAAGCATGCACACAATTATTGTGGATGAAGCAGCAACTTGAAGATATTGGAGTTGAAGTGAAGTCTATGATCAGAATCCAGTGTGATAACTCAAGTGCTATAAATCTCAGCAAAAATCCCATTCATCACTCAAGGACAAAGCACATTGAGATAAAGTATCATTTTATCAAGTAGAAGGTTGAGCAGAGAATCGTGAAGTTGGAGTATGTGCCTACAGAGCTACAGGTTGTAGACATTCTAATAAATTCCTTACCCAAGGAAGCTTTTGAGAGGCATCGACTAGCTCTGGGAGTTCAGTCGACTCTCCGCACTTGAAATAGTATGGATGTGGAATCCCCCCACTACCCCCCTCTCCCTGAGGTATAATGTGTTTTTCCTAATGTGCTGATACATGTTCTCTACTCTGTTACAGACTACAAAGGAGTGACCTTTGGGTTTGTTGACAAAGGGGGAGAAAATAGTGATTATTCAAGGGGAGACAACATGTCTATTTGATAAATCATGGATGATATGGGGATACGCTGACAGGTGGAGCATCCAGATAGGGGGATCTGAAGCTAGTTGAACGTGCTTAGCCAGAGCTTAGCTTGGACAATACATGAAATAGGGCTAAAGAGGTGTTAAAGCTATGAGCAGAAAGGGGGAGAGTATTGAATATGACGATGCTAGAAGTGATCGATCAAAGAATAGATATCACGACAACTGATGATCGTGATAAAAGAAAAATAGAGATGTGGAATGTGGTAAGAAGATTTCCAACTATTGATATCAGTTTGGTAAAAATTGGTATCAATTTGGTGTCAACAGTGGATGTCAGAGATGAAGTGATTCATTGATGAACTTTTCATTTACTCTTGTCTCTCATGCCGAGCATTGCTCATTTGGGCTTAGAGTATGTGTTGAATAAATCCTTGATCGCTATCAGAATCGCAAAAGGTGAATGGTGGATGAAGAATCAATGATGTATCCTTTTATGGAAGAGTTGTCAACAAACCCAAAGGGGGAGATTGTTGGGAAAAAATCCCTCAAGACATCATTGAATCATTTTTGAGGTGATTGTGTTTGTTGACAAAGTGGAAAACTGTGCTGTGATTGTTGACAAAGGAAACCATGACATACAAATTTGTTGACAAATGAGATTTCATGGCGGAATGTCGAGTTCAAGAGCTATGGTCAACGATCCATGTTTGATTCAAGAACGTCGATAAAGGAATGAATGATCTGGAGGCGGCATAAAAAGAACAGATACAAGGTGGCGCCATTTTCCAGTGTTTTCCAAATTTTTGGGCCTAAAATTCGACAAATGAAGAAAAGTGGTTTTTGGAAAAGGGAATTTCACGCCGTGTACATGAAGGCTTGGAAACTTGCACACCATATGTTTTACATGATCAGATCATCAAAATATGTCAAAGGGATAAGTGTCATGCAAGTATTGGTGGTGTCGCGCATATGACTTGCGCACCGTGAATAGACTTGCGCGCCGATGCCTTGGATGCTTTAGAACTTGCATGCCTATGGTTTTTCAAGATCAGAAGATCAAAATATGGCAAAGTAAAGAGGTTCACGCAAGTTTGGAATTAGGTCGTGCAAGTGACTTACAGGAGAAGAGACCTGCGCGCCGAGCCTTTCGCGCCGAAGGGAGTCCTCCGCGCAGTCGTGCAGAGTGGTCAAATTTCCTATAAATACCAGACCACCCCTCCTCATTCTTTATCGGAGTTCAAAACTTTGAAGATTCATAGCTCTGATCACGTAGGTGTGGAAGTCATGCAAGTGGTGGTGTGTCGCGCAAGTGGTACTTGCACGCCAGAGTATAAAGTTGCGTGCCAAGGGTGAGTTGCGCGCCTGAGGTGGTTTAGGCGAGGAAGGAAGTGAGTCGTGCAGGTTTTGAGTTGAAGAAGCTTGAGTCACGCAAGTAGTTGAGGAAGACTTGAGTTCCATTTGTGACTTGCGCATCGAGATTGACTTGCGTTCCAAGTAAGGTTTATTTCTAGTAGTGATTTTCGGGCTACGTGGAAGCTGGAAGTTTACCCGATACCTTCGGTGCAAAGAGATATTCATCTACGGGTGAAAGTTGGACTTCAATAGAGAATCTACATACAGAGGAAGATGCATTCATTCATGCAAATGAAGAGACCTACAGGTCTATAAACTGTGAGTGGATCCTTTCTAGAGTAGTGAGCAAAGGAAGAGGAAGAAGGTGATCCTCTCCACCGATAGTGAGCTAGAGAGAGAGAAACAGGGAGTGACCCTTGGGAAATAAGTGAGCTGACCCTAGATCTTGTAAAGGTAGTGAGCTTGGGATAGAGTGACTGTACCCAAAACTTGTATCCATAGCTAGTGAAGTTTAGTGGAATTTGGTACGACCAGATACTTTTCGGCGTATTCTCCTTGGACGTAGCCCAGTGAGGGTGAACCAAGTAAAAATCACTGTGTCCTGTGCATGCTTTAATTTCTATTTACATTGTGAAAAAGGAAAGAGAGAGAAGAGTGTTTTTCTTAACAGCGAAACAAGATCAGAATGGGCATTAATTTTAAAATTAGTCATACCCTGATTCACCCCCCCTCTCAGGGTATTTAGCCTTGTGGATCTAACAATTGGTATAAGGGGGAAATGTTGATATTAGTTTTCTCTCAATGGAGGTCACCAATCATAAAGGGATTCTGATCTTCGATGGGAAAAACTTTCATCTATGGAAGAATCAGATGCAACACTACTTCCGATCTTTGGGAATGGATGTATTCACAGTAGCAATGCATGGCATAACAGCTGATATTAATAGTGGTGCATTATCAGAAGCTGAATGTAGAGAGTTGGATGCAGATGCAAATTAATTAATGCCTTAGGGTGATCCCTATCTAATCCTATCTATACAAAGGTGATGTCATGAAAAATTTCACATGCCATGTGGGAAAATCTATTGAATATATATGAAGGATATACAAAGGTTAGAGAGGAAAAGCTTCAAGTGTTGTGGAATAAGTATGAAGATCTGAAGATGAACCCGAATGAGTCTGTTGATGCATTCTTTGACAGGGTAAATATTGTTGTGGAAGATATACGAGGTATTGGTGAAGTCATTGAAGACATGAAGATCGTAAAGCACATCTTGAGGAAGCTTCCACCTCAGTACAATCTGAAATATTCTGTTCTAGAAGATAAAGATCCCAAAGTGCTGACACTGGACAACTTTCACAGTACCTTGGTTGCATATGAGATGAGGAATGATGACAATGAGGATGTGGAAAAGAGAAAATCCAAAGAGATGGAATTTAAGGCCATGAAAAAGCTCACCATTAAAGATTCTCAGGAAGAAGAAGAGACAGATGAGGTTATGTCATTCCTTTCTTCAAATCTTCAAAGAGGAAAAGGAAAGTTCAAAGGGAAACTTCCCCTCGCTTGATTTAGATGTGGAAAATTTGGTCATCTTGCTACAAGATGCCCCAAAAAGTTTCAAGAAGAAAATGATGAAGATGAAGTCGAAATTCCCAAGAAGAAGTCTTCAGCATTTGTAAAAGGGAAGAAACAATTGAAGAGAAATTTCTTCAAGAAGAAGAGTCTTCTTTCACAAGAATTTGAAAGTTCAGATGAGTTTGAGGATGAAGAGGTTGAGGAGATACAAAATTGCAGAGATCGTGTGGTAAATGCCTTGGTGGCGATTTTTGGTAGTTCTCAGAAAAAGGAAGAAGCTGACGCTGAAGACGAAGAAGAAATTGAAGGGAGAGTTGATATGGAAGCCGAATTGGAAGCAGCTCTTGAGGAGATAGACGTCTGGAGAGCCAAAACGAAGAAATCCAATAAACTGGTTTGTGATGCCAAACTCTATATGCAACAACAGGATGAAGAAAAGTCTAAGTTGTTAGAAGAAATTGAAAAAATAAAATCCTCAAAACCAAAGAGCTCAGAAAATAGTATTGAGTATAAGCTTAAAATTGAGGAACAAAAGAAGGAAATTGATTGTTTGACTAAGAAAGGAAAGGAGCAGGTTAGATGTATCAAAGAGCTTGAAGAAGAAGTGGTCAGTCTGCGATGAAAAATGAAGGATCAAGAAAAACTCTTGACCCCAAATGTGATATTAGAAAAGCATGCCATTCAAAAGACAGAGAAGATGAAAGAGGAGGCTTGTAGTTCAGTAGGAGTGAAGCAGCAAGAAATCTCAAATGCTAAGGTTGATTTAGGGCTTGATAAGAAACAAAAATATGTGGTTGTTGATGTCAGACCGCAAGCACCTGTCCTGAAATTGAAGGTTGATTTGGGCATAAAACAGAATCAGAATATTCAGAGATCCCAAAGGGAAAATCATAGTGATGAAGTAACACGAAGGAATGAACCCTATACCAGGTGTTATTGTTGTGGGAATATGGGACATTCACAGTATGTTTGTTCCATAACCAAGAGATATAGAAGGGAACAAGAACAGAGGTGTCAACCAAACAGAGAACAGTTTTCCAGAACATATTTCAAAGGATACTATTTTTGGTGTGGAGGATTTGGACACATGGATAGGTATTGTACTTCGACCATACAAAGAAATGAGCCAAAGAAGAATCAAAACATTCGCAAGCAGCAGATCAATAAACCCACAGGTGAGTTAAAAAAGAAGAATAGATTTGCGGTTTTGCAAGATGAAGCTAGTCCATTATACTCTGAGAAAGAATAGAACTCTAAATCTATGCCGAGTGGTAAGGAAAAAGTTTGGACCAAGAAGAAGAAAGAATAAAAGGCAGTAGTTGTGGAAATTTCCCTTAAAGCTTCATATCGTTCAGGATAATGGATCCTTGACAGTGGTTGCACATCCCATATGATAGGGAACAATGATCTAATTACAGACATAAAATATGACAAAGATGGAGTTGTCAAGTTTGGGAATGATGAAGGGATGAAGATTGTTGGTTCCGGAAAGGCCAAATTTGGGGGAAAAGAAATAAGACGTGCTGATATATTATTAGTAGAGGGTCTTAGTCATAACATACTCAGTGTCAATCAATTATGTGACTCTGGGCACTCTATTCGATTTACCAAGAAGATGTGTGTTGTGAACGAAAAATATGGAGTAGTTGTTCTACAAGGAAAAAGGACAAAGGGAAATCTTTACCTTGTAAGTGGGGAAGAAGATTTGTGCCTTTTATCCAGAGAGGAAGAAAACCAGCTGTGGCATAAGCGACTTGGTCACCTATGTCAACCATCCATGGAAGATCTGGTAAAATGTGATGCTGCTAGAGACCTTCCCAAACTATAACGTGATTGTACTCATACATGCGATGCTTGTCAACAAGGGAAGATAATCAGAAAGACATATAAGACAAAGGAATAGAAATCAACCAGAGTGCTTGAATTGGTGCATGCTGATGTATGTGGACCTATCTCACCACGATCCATAAATGGGAAAAGGTAATTTGTTCTTTTCATTGATGATTATATCAGAATGGCTTGGGTATTTTTCATCACCCATAAGACAGAGGTGTTCAGTTGTATCAAGCAGTATAGGAGGGAATCAGAAAGGATGCTTGGGCAGAAGTTTTGTACTGATAACGGTATGGAATTCACAAACACTCAAGTCAAAGACTATCTCAAGAAACATGGAATAAGACATCAAGTTTCATCAGTGAGAACTCCCCAACAGAATGGAGTGGTTGAAAGGAGAAATCGGATCATCAACAACATGGCCAGAACGATGCTTATTGATAAAGGCATACCAGAGAAATTTTGGAAGGAAGCAATTTTGACATAGGTTTATGTTTTGAACAGGTCTCTGTTGTGTCCGAAGCAAGGGAAGACTCCGTATGAACTGTAGTACGGAAAGAAGCCAACGTTGAAATACTTTAGAATCTTTGGAAGTAAGTGTTTCATTCTCAACAAAGTAAATCACAGGAAGTTTGAGGCATGAGGAGATAAGGGGATATTCCTTGGATACTCAAGGAAAATTAAAGCATATAAATGCTTAAAAAAAAGGCTAGGAAAAATTGTTGAGAGCAATGATGTCACTATAGTCGAAAATGAATAGAATGCTCAACGACCTAGTGAACATTTTTTGGATGAAAGTGATGATGAGGTAAGCGACACAGGGGGAGTAGAAGTGACAAAGGTTGACTCAGAAGAAGATACTGATGATGAACAAGAAAGTGTCAAGGCTGTGTCTACAAGGAAGCCAAAGAGTCGAGCTGAAATTGATAGACAGAATATCATTGGTGATCAGACGGCTCTAGTTCAGACTCGAAGAATGAAGTCATTACAGCAAGCATCATTTTTATCTCAGGTGGAGCTGAAATGTTTTTCCAATGCAGCTGAAGATGAAAACTGGATTGAGGCTATGAATGAAGAACTTAATAAAATCGAGAAGAACCAGACATGGGAGACTGTTTCGAGGCCAGCAGACAAGAACGTCATCAGGACTAAATGGGTCTATCGCAACAAGATGAATGAATATCGAACTGTGATTCGAAAAAAAGCACCACTAGTGTGCAAGGGATACTCCCAGATAGAGGGAATAGATGTAGATGAGACATTTGCACCAGTTTCAAGGCTGGAGACAATCAGATTATTTTTGGCCATAACGGTGCAAAGAAAGTTCAAAGTATTCCAGATGGATGTCAAATCCACATTCTTGAATGGGGTTCTAGAAGAAGAGGTGTACATTGAGCATACAGATGGTTTTCTCATTCATGAGGATGAGAACAAAGATTGCAGGCTGTAGAAGTCATTGTATGGGATGAAACAAGCACCAATAGCATGGTACTCAAGGCTTGATCAGTACTTAAAGAAGCTTGGTTTCCAGCGTGGGAGAGTTTATTACAATCTTTATTTCAGCAACGATAGTAATCAAAGGATGATGGTGTTGGTTTATGTTGATGACATAATATTTGGCGGATCAGATGAAGCTCAGTGCAGAAAATTCTCCGAATTCATGAAAAATGAGTTTGAAATGTCAATGATTGGAGAGCTAACATTTTTTCTTGGTTTACAGGTGACACAAGGAAGTAATGGAACTTTCATTTCTCAATCCAAATATACCAAGGAGGTTTTAAGAAGGTTTGGAATGGATAATTCCAAAGAGATGAAGACTCTGGTTGCCACCCAGATGAAATTATCAAAAGATGCAGATGGAAAGGCAGTTAATATCACAGAATATAGAAAAATTATTTGAAGTTTGCTATAATTGACCGCAACAAGGCCTGACATTGTTTTATCCACTTTCCAAGCAGCGAGATATCAGAGTGATCCTAAGGAAAGACACATGATTGCAGTAAAAATAAAACTTTGGTATATCAGGGGCACAGTGGACTTCGGCTTGACATATACTGACAAATCTCAGACAGAGTTATTGGGATATACTGATGCATACTGGGCCGGTTCAGAGGATGATAGAAAATCAACGTCAGGTGGTGCATTCTATCTTGGTGGATTGTGTATTTCTTGGCTTAGTAAGAATAAATATTTCATTTCATTGAGCACTACAGAAGCTGATTATATTACGACCACTCAAGCATGCACACAGTTATTGTGGATGAAGCAACAGCTTGAAGATATGGGAGTTGAAGTGAAGTCTCTGATCGGAATCCAGTGTGATAACTCAGGTGCTATAAATCTCAGTAAAAATCCAGTTCATCACTCAAGGACAAAGAACATTGAGATAAAGTATCATTTTATCAAGGAGAAGGTTGAGTAGAGAATCGTGAAGTTGGAGTATGTGCCAACAGAGCTACAGGTTGCAGACATTCTAACTAAGGTCTTACCCAAGGAAGCTTTTGAGAGGCATCGACTGGCTCTGGGAGTTCAGTCGACTCTCCGCACTTGAAATAGTGAGGATGTGAAATCCCCCCACTCCCCCCCTCTCCCTGAGGTATGATGTGTTTTTCCTAATGTGCTGATATGTGTTATCTACTCTGTTACAGACTGCAAAGGAGTGACCTTTGGGTTCTTTGACAAAGGGGGAGAAAATAGTGATTATTCAAGGGGGAGACAGCGTGTCTATTTGATAAATCATGGATGATATGGGGAGACGCTGACAGGTGGATCATCTAGATAGGGGGAGCTGAAGCTAGTTGAACGTGCTTAGCCAGAGCTTAGCTTGGACAATACATGAAATAGGGCTAAAGTGGTGTTAAATTTGTGAGAAGAAATGGGGAGAGTATTGAATCTGACGATTCTAGAAGTGATCGATCAAAGAATAGATATCAGGACAGCTGATGATCGTGATAAAAGCAAAAGAGAGATTTTGGAATGTGGTAAGAAGATTTCCAACTATTGATATCAGTTTGGTGTCAACAGTGGATGCTAGAGATGAAGTGATTCATTGATGAACTTTTCATTTACTCTTGTTTCTCACACCGAACATTGCTCATTTGGGCTTAGAGTATGTGTTGAGTAAATCCTTGATCACTATCAGAATCGAAAAAGGCGAATGGTGGCTGAAGAATCAACGATGTATCATTTTATGGAAGAGTTGTCAACAAACCCAAAGGGGGATATTGTTGGGAAAAAATCCCTCAAGACATCATTGAATCATTTTTGAGGTGATTGCGTTTGTTGTCAAAGTGGAAAACTGTGCTGTGATTGTTGACAAAGGAAACCATGATATACAAATTTGTTGACAAATGGGATTTCATGGCAGAATGTCGAGTTCAAGAGCTGTGGTCAATGATCCATGTTTGATTCAAGAACATCTATAAAGGAATGAATGATCTGGAGGTGACATAAAAAGAATAGATACAGGGTGGCGCCATTTTCCAGTGTTTGCCAAATTTTTGGGCCTAAAAATCGAAAAATGAAGAAAAGTGGTTTTTGGTAAAGGGACTTGCATGCCGTGTACATGAAGACTTGGAAACTTGCGTGCCATATGTTTTTCATGATCCGATCATCAAAATATGGAAAAGGGATAAGTGTCGCGCAATTATTGGTGGTGTCACGCAGATGACTTGCGCGCCGTGAAGAGACTTGCGCGCCGATGCCTTGGAAGCTTGAGAACTTGCGCGCCTGTGGTTTTTCAAGATCATAAGATCAAAATATGGAAAAGTAAATAGGTTCACTCAAGTTTGGAATTAGGTCGCGCAAGTGACTTATAGGAGAAGGGACCTGCGCACCGAGACTTGCGCGTCGAAGGGAGACCTACGCGCAGTCGCGCAGGGTGGTCAAATTGCCTATAAATACCGGACCACCCCTCCTCATTCTTTATCTTAGTTCAACACTTTGAAGATTCATCGCTCCCTTCGCGCAGGTGTGGAAGTCGCACAAGTGGTGGTGTGTCGCGCAAGTGGGACTTGCGCTCCAGAGTAGGAAGTTGCGCACCAAGGGTGAGTTGCGCGCCTGAGGTGGTTTAGGCGAGGAAGGAAGTGAGTCGTGCATGTTTTGAGTTGAAGAAGCTTGAGTCATGCAAGTAGTTGAGGAAGACTTGTGTGCCAGTTGTGACTTGCGCGCTGAGATTGACTTGTGCGCCAAGTAAGGTTTATTTCCAGTAGTGATTTTCGGGCTGTGTGGAAGCTGGAAGTTTGCCCGATACCTTCGGTGCAAAGAGATATTCATCTACGGGTGAAAGTTGGACTTCAAAATAGTATCTACATACAGAGGAAGATGCATTACTTCATGCAAATGAATAGACCTATAGGTCTATACACTGTGAGTGGATCCTTTCCAGAGCAGTGAGCAAAGGAAGAGGAAGAAGGTGATCCTCTCCACTTGTAGTGAGCCAGAGAGAGAGAAACATGGTGTGACCCTTGGGAAAGTAGTGAGATGACCCTAGATCTTCTAAAGGCAGTGAGCCTGGGACAGAGTGACTGTACCCGAACCTTATATCCACAGCTAGTGAAGTTTAGTGGAATTTGGTACGACTAGAAACTTGTTGGCGTATGCTCCTTGGATGTAGCCCAGTGAGGGTGAACCAAGTAAAAATCACTGTATCCTGTGCATGATTTAATTTCTATTTATATTGTGCAACAGGAAAGATAGAGAAGAGTGTTTTTCTTAACAACGAAACAAGATCAGAACGTGCGTTAATTTTAAAATTAGTCATACCCTGATTCACCCCCCTCTCAGGGTATTTAGCCTTGTGGACCTAACAAAAATACTGTTAATCTAGCATGGTATGCTATGAGGTACATGTGGAATGTATAAAATAAGTCTGTGAATTTCTTTCCTTTTGGAAGAATGTTAACCTTGGTTTCTTGAAAAGTTGGTATTTGTTTGAATTAGGATACCACCACCTGTTTTCATGGATTGACAACATTGAGCGCAAATATTTTGAGAAGTAGTTTTTGTTGTAATTAATATTTGAAAAATTTATTTTTGGTAACTTTAGAAGAATATATTGAAATAGACCCTACTTCAACTCAGGGCACTAATGAAAAAAATCTTCTTAATGTTGATTTTTTGTTTGTTTATGTCTCTTTTTAGCCACTGTTATTAATGGAGATGCTATAAATATTGTCTTTAAAGACAGTTAAAAAAAACCAATGTTGTAAACCAATGATGGAATAGATTTTTTACATTGGTTATTTAATAATCGACATTAAAAACCTTCATCCAAAGCATTTTTTACACCGGTTATTAAATAACTGATGTAAAATATAATATATTACATCGATTATTTAATAACCAACATAAAAAATTGATAGAATATATTTCTAATGTCGGTTATAAAATAATTGATGTAAAAACTATTTTTTTAAAAATAATTCATGTTATCCTTCCTCTCCACTACTGACCAAACCAGAAACAAGAAGAACCAACAACATAGAAACAATAAAATTAGAGAAGAAGAAACAAGCAGAACCAGCAACATAACTAGCAACAAAATTACACATTCATAGTTACAACATTCAAAAATTACAATATTAACAAAAAAAACCTAAATCCAACAAAAAAAACTACCAAATAAACATTTACAATGAAAACATTCAAAATTACAATATTCACTAAAAAAAACTAAAATCCAATCAAACCTGTAAAATAATATGACCATTAAACTTGTAAGTGTGCAACCTCTTGTGCACTATAAGGGTGAGGGTCATCAAATAGATACAAATTAAAAGTAAAATAGTTAACATGTATAATGAATAAAACAAATAAAATATTAAGGAATAGTTTATAATTAAATATAACCTCATTGAACTTCGTAACAGTTCCAGTTGTAATTATTTCATACATAAATCTTAACACATAATATCCACATTTGATGATGAATTTTTGTTTATTAAAATTCTGTTTAAATGAGTTTTTCAATTAAAAATATCATTTTTAGGTAATACATCCAAAATGTACTAATTAAAAATCAATATTCACCTTTACTTTTACATATTTGATCTGGGAACTCTTTTTCTTTGTGGTTTTTTTAAAGAAAGACCATCCACTTTTAGAAAATAATATGAATAAAATAAATTTAAAATTAATTATAATATAAAATATTAAGAAATTAAAACTTACTTTTCCAACATGTTCTTAAAATTTCCTCACACATCACCATGAATAGAGCATATCTATTAAAGTGTCTTCTCCCTTGGACAAAAAACACCTAACATCCAATGGTTACTAATATAAAAGAAAATTTAATGTAATTGGTTATTATGTTAAAAGATAAATAACATTTAATGAGATATATGTTCCATACCTCTCAACATAAGGAAATATATGACTCTACATAATTATATTCTGTTAAAATCTTTCAGCAATATAAACTGTTCTTTCTTCCTCAGTCAATGTGTGAACTTCAGGTGAAATCAACTGCAGGTCCATCAATCCATATACATATGCATTTTTTTTCTCTTCATACATTTTATAAATATACCTAATAAAAAAATATACATAAGTATAAATATTCAATAAATTTAAGCAGTGAAAGATTTATGTTAAGACTTACATGAAAAAAACTTGAATTACATTAATGCCCAACTTATCTCGAGTAACAAGATCCATGATATCATTTTTCAGAATCCCCACATCTATTGTACGCCCACAAACATGATCTTCCATTGGAAATGTATAATGATATGCCAATAAATTTGAATATATTGAAAATCTATTAAGACTACTAGAATATGTATATGATGTCATAGCCCTTTGTATTTGTTGTTGGATATACAGTATTGTCACGACACAACCTAACAGGGCTCGAGTCGCGACTCCCCAAGCCCGCCTCCAATAGGTCAGAGGTTGGAGACTAATGCCGAGTAGGCTATCAAACACATGGGAGGCCTTAATACAACATGTTATGTGATCAACAAAGTTCTAATAAGACCTATATTAAAGAAAACACCCTATGAGTTATGGAATAATAGAAAACCAAAGGTAGGATACTTCAAAGTATTTGGATGCAAGGTTTATATCTCTAACACCAACGATAATCTTGGTAAATTTTATCTAAATCCTGATGAAGGTATCTTTTTAGGTTATTATACCACTTCCAAAGCCTATAGTGTTTTCAATAAAAGGTTAAGGATTTTGAAGAATCAACTCATGTGAATTTTGATGAAAGTTATCCCTTTGATCGTAGAATGAATCAAACTAATGAAGAAAGTGATTCTCTCAAGGATACGATTCCCAAAAATCTCTTTAAAAACAACAATAACAAGGATTATGATCTGAAACTTGATTACCTTAAATAAAATCTAGTAAGGATTGATACTAGAGAACCAGAAAGTTTGATGCCTAGATTACATAGCAATATTAAAGACTATCCTCTAGAAACAATTATAGGAAGCCTAGATGAAGGGGCTAGAACTAGAAGAAATATAGGAAACTTAGTAAAATTATTAGCCTTTCTTTCCCAACTAGAACCTAAATCTATAGAAGAATATTTATATGATAAAAGTTGGTTCTTGTCTATAAAATAAGAGTTAAATTTGTTCAAAAGTAAAAAAGTATGAGAATTAGTTGATAGAACCTCTAGTTATCTTATAATTGGAATAAAATAGGTATTTATAAATAAAAAATATGATCATATTTTAATCACTCGAAATAAATCTATATTATTTGAAAAATGTTACAATCAGGAAGAAAGAATGGATTTTGAATAATTTTTTTCTCCCATGGCTAGGTTAGAAGCAATTAAGATTATTCTATAATATGCATATTATATGAATTTTAAATTATATCAGATGAATGTTAAATATTATTTTTTAAATGGATTTATAATATATGAAGTTTATGTAGAACAACCTCCTAGTTTTGAAGATCCATAATTTTAAAATCCTATTTTTAAACTTACCAAAGCTATGTATGGACTTAAAAAAGCACAAAGAGCATGGTATGAAAGACCAATATCTTTTATTTTATCAAATGGTTTTATGGTAGAAATGGAATACCATATATTATTTAGGAAAAATTCATCCTCAGATATTTTTTTATTATAAATATATGTTGATGATTTCATTTTCAGATCAACAAATCAAAAATTATGTAATGATTTTTCAAAACATATGAACAAATAATTTTAAACGAGTATGACAGGTGTGTTAAAATATTTTATAGTATTTTAAATTTACCAAAAAGATTTTGGAAATATTTTAAACCAAATAAAATACATAATTGATTTACTTAGTAAGTTTGGACTTGAAAATAGTAAGACTTACTTAGATCTGATGAACTCTATTATTAAACTTGATATGGATTAAACTAGAAAACCAGTTGACAAAAATTTATATAGGGGAACTATTGGAAGTTTATTGAATAATATTGCAAGTATACAATACATTATATTCTCAGTATGTATTTGTGAAATATTTCAATCTCATCCAAAAGAATCTCATTTAAATGATGAAAAAAGAATTTTAAGATATTTAAAAAGAACTGTGTCTCTTTATATTCTTTTTCGAAAAAATATTAATTTTATTTAACTTCATATCTGGATGCTGATTTTGCTGGATATAAACTAGATAGAAAGAACACCTCAAGAATCTATCATTTTCTCAGAAAGTATCTGGTGTATTAGTCAAGTAAAAAACAAAACTCTATGCATTATCAACTGTTTAAGCTAAATATATTGCAATATGATTTTTTTGTGCACAAGTGTTGTGGATGAAACACACCTTAATGTATTTTGGATTTAATTTCAAATATGTCCCAATTAAATATTATAACACTAGTGCAATCAAAATTTCAAATAATCTGATAAACCATTCAATAAAAAAGAACATTGATTTTAGACATCATTTCTTAATAGATCATGCACAAAAAAAATTATACCTATTTAGAATTATTTTTTATATAAAATAAAATAGATTTTTTTTACTAAAACCTTGTCTACTGACAGATTTTATTTTATTAAATCAGAATTAGGTTTGTTTAATTATACTTGATATTATTTTGGAATTATTCTAAATAGAAAACTTTTTCATCCAAGTAAATACTTTATTTACATTATTTTGTTTAATTTTTGGAATTTCTATTTTGAGTATTTTTCATATCAAAATAAGACACATCACCTAGAGTTTTTTAATAATTACCCTATACATCCTTGCGTGACCCCTCAATTACCAAAAAATAAAAGTAAGAATGTAAACTCTACACATGAAATATTCTTGAATCCTTAAAACCCTCAATTTCCCTCTACTACCCAAAATCTATTACTTCAAACCTCAATTCTTTTGAATCTTGTCAAAAAATGGAGAAAACAAAAAGATATGATGGATTTTACTCAACCAGAGTTAAGCAGCAAAGAACATCAAGAAAAGTTCTCAGTGGATGAGCAATTGGTTTTTCTTGGATTAACGGAACTGATATGCTGCTTAGGAAATTCATAAATCATCAGGGATGAGAATATGTGTTTAATGAAAAACAAACTAAGTTTGTGTTTGAAATGGAAGTACGTGAGTTCTACAACACTGTAGTGTTTCATTTTGGTGACAATGATGACCTTGTCACCGCAACAGTAAACCAGAAAAGTTTTTCATTAAACTCATTGGTATTGGATGGAGCTTTCAAGTTCCCACATGAAGGATATATATATTTCATCACTTTGTTTCACACCATAGATGAATTTAGTTCACTAGAGATTATGGAGTCTCTATTCAGCTCTGCTAATATAGAGAAGAAGCCAATGAAAGATCTGGAACTAGAAACAAAAGTCCTCATTAAGTTCATCAAATCTGACATCACTCAGTGCAATGCTAAGTTTGAAATAGTTCTATTTCTAGACTTTACTTTGTTATATATATTTTTATGATTGAAAATTGTTGTGAAAAAATCCATCAAGACATCATTGAAGCATTTTTGAGGTGATTGTGTTTGTTGACAAAGTGGAAAACTGTGCTGTGATTGTTGACAAAGGAAACCATGACATACAAATTTGTTGACAAAGGGGATTTCAGGGCGGAATGTCGAATTCAAGAGCTGTGGTCAACGATCCATGTTTGATTCAAGAACATTGATAAAGGAATGAATGATCTGGAGGCGGCATAAAAAGAACAGATACAAGGTGGCACCGTTTTCCAGTGTTTGCCAAATTTTTGGACCAAAAAATCGACAAATGAAGAAAAGTGGTTTTTGGAAAAGGGACCTACGTGCTATGTACATGAAGGCTTGGAAACTTGCGCGCCATATGTTTTTCATGATCAGATCATCAAAATATGGCAAAGGGATAACTATCACACAAGTATTGGTGGTGTCACGCAGATGACTTGCGCGCCGTGAAGAGACTTGCGCGCCGATGCCTTGGAAGCTTTAAAACTTGCGCGCCTGTGGTTTTTCAAGATCAGAAGATCAAAATATGTCAAAGTAAAGAGGTTTACGCAAGTTTGGAATTAGGTCGTGCAAGTTAATTGCAGGAGAAGAGACCTGCGTGCCGAGACTTGCGCGCTGAAGGGAGACCTGCACACAGTCGCGCAGGGTGGTCAAATTGCCTATAAATATCGGACCACCCCTCCTCATTCTTTACCGGAGTTCAACAATTTGAAGATTCAGAGCTCCCATCACACAGGTGTGGACATCGCGAAAGTGGTGGTGTGTCGCGCAAGTGGGACTTGTGTGCCAGAGTAGGAAGTTGTGTGCCAAGGGTGAGTTGCACGCCTGAGGTGGTTTAGGTGAGGAAGGAAGTGAGTCGCGCAGGTTTTGAGTTGAAGAAGCTTGAGTCGCGCAAGTAGTTGAGGAAGACTTGCATTCTATTTGTGACTTACGCACCGATACTTGCGCGCCGATATTGACTTGCGCACTAAGTAAGGTTTATTTCTAGTAGTGATTTTCGGGCTGCGTGGAAGCTGGAAGTTTGACCGATACCTTTGGTGCAAAGAGATATTCATCTACGGGTGAAATTTGGACTTCAACAGAGCATCTACATACAGAGGAAGATGCATTCCTTCATGAAAATGAAGAGACCTACAGGTCTATAAACTACGAGTGGATCCTTTCCAGAGCAGTGACTAAAGTAAGAGGAAGAAGGTGATCCTCTCCACCGGCAGTGAGCCAGAGAGAGAGAAACCGGGAGTGACCCTTGAGAAAGCAGTGAGCTGACCCTAGATCATGTAAAGGCAGTGAGCCTGGGATAGAGTGACTGTACCCGAACCTTGAATCCATAGCTAGTGAATTTTAGTGGAATTTGGTACGATCAGAAACTTGTCGTCGTATTCTCCTTGGATGTAGCCCAGTGAGGGTGAACCAAGTAAAAATCACCGTGTCCTGTGCATGATTTAATTTATGTTTACATTGTGAAATAGGAAAGAGAGAGAAGAGTGTTTTTCTTAACAGTGAAACAAGATCAGAATGGGCATTAGTTTTAAAATTAGTCATACCCTGATTCACCCCACCCCCTCTCAGGGTATTTAGTCTTGTGGACCTAACAATTGGTATCAGAAGGAAAGGTTGATATTAGTTTTCTCTCAATGGAGGTCACTAATCATAAAGGGATTCTGATCTTCGACATGAACAACTTTCATCTATGGAAGAATCGGATGAAACACTACTTCTGATCTTTGGGAATGGATGTATTCACAGTAGCAGTACATGGCATAACAACTGATATATAGTGGAGAATTATCAGAATATGAATGTAGAGAGTTGGATGCAGATTCCAAAGCAATTAATGCCTTAGGGGGAGACCTATCCAATCCTATCTTTACAAAGGTGATGTCATGAAAAACGTCACATTCCATGTGGGAAAAGCTATTGAATATATATGAAGGAGATACAAAGGTCAGAGAAGAAAAGATTCAAGTGTTGTGGAATAAGTATGAAGATCTGAAGATGAACCTGAATGAGTCTGTTGATGCATTCTTTGATAGGGTAAATATTTTTGTGGAAGATATGCGAGGTCTTGGTGAAGTCATTGAAGACATAAATATCGTAAAGCGCATCTTGAGGAATCTTCCACCTCGGTTCAATCCGAAAGTTTCTGTTCTAGAAGATAAAGATCCAAAAGTGCTGATACTGGACAACTTGAACCGTACCTTGGTTGCATATGAGATGAGGAATGATGAAAACGAGGCTGTGGAAAAGGGAAAATCCAAAGAGATGGAATTTAAGGCCATGAAAAAGCTCACCATTGAAGATTCTTAGGAAGAAGAAGAGACAGATGAGGTTATGTCATTCCTTTCCTCAAATCTTCAAAGAGGAAAAGGAAAGTTCAAAGGGAAACTTCCACTCGTTTGATTTAGATGTGGAAAAGTTGGTCATCTTGCTGCAAGATTCCCCAAAAAGTTTCAAGAAGAAAATGATGAAGATGAAGTCGAAATTCCTAAGAAGTCTTCAGCATTTGTAAAAGGGAAAAAACAATTCAAGAGAAATTTTTTCAAGAAGAAGAATCTTCTTTCACAAGAATTTGAAAGTTCAGATGAGTCTGAGGATGAAGAGGTTTAGGAGATAGAAAATTGCAGATATCGTGGGGTAAATGCCTTGGTGGAGATTGTTGGTAGTTCTCAGAAAAAGGAATAAGCTGACGCTGAAGAAGAAGAAGAAATTGAAGGGAGAGTTGATATGAAAGACGAATTGGAAGCAGCTCTTAATAAGATAGACGTTTGGAGAGCCAAAACGAAGAAATCCAATAAAGTGGTTCGTGATGCCAAACTCTATATGCAACAACATGATGAAGAAAAGTCTGAGCTGTTAGAAGAAATTGAAAAACTAAAATCCTCAACACCAAAGAGCTCAGAAAATAGTATTGAGCATAATATTAAAATTGAGGAACAAAAGAAGAAAATTGATTGTTTGACTAACACAGTAAAGGAGTAGGTCAGACGTATCAAAGAGCTTGAAGAAGAAGTGGTCTGTCTATGACGAAAAATGAAGGATCAAGAAAAACTCTTGACCCGCAATGTGATATCAGAAAAGCATGCCATTCAGAAGATAGAGAAGATGAAAGAGGAGGCTCGTAGTTCAGCAGAAGTGAAGCAGCAAGAAATCTCAAATGCTAAGGTTGATTCAGGGATTGATAAGAAACAAAAATCTGTGGTTGTTGATGTCAGACCGCAAGGACCCATCTCGAAATTGAAGGTTGATTTGGGTACAAAACAGAATCAGAATATTCAGAGATCCCAAAGGGAAAATCATAGTGCTGAAGTAACACGAAGGAATGCACCCTATATCAGGTGTTATTGTTGTGGGAAGATGGGAAATTCACAGTATGTGTGTTCCATAGCCAAGAGATATAGAAGGGAACAAGAACAGAGGTGGCATCCAAATAGAGAACAGTTTTCCAGAACATATTTCAAAGGACACTATTTTTGGTGTGGAGCATTTGGACACATGAATAGGTACTGTGCTTCGACCATAAAGAGAAATGAGCCAAAGCAGAATCAAAACGTTCGCAAGCAGCAGATCAATAAACCCACAGGTGAGTTAAAAATGTAGAATAGATTTGCGGCTTTGCAAGATGAAGCTGGTTCAACATACTCCGAGAAAGAACAGAATTCTAAATCTATGCCGAGTGGGAAGGCAAAAGTTTGGACCAAGAAGAAGAAATAAGAAAAGGAAGTAGTTACAGAAATTTCCCTTAAAGCTTCAGATCGTTCAGGAATATGGATCCTTGACAGTGGTTTCACATCCCATATGACAGGGAACAAGGATCTAATTATAGACATAAAATATGACAAAGAAGGACTTGTCAAGTTTGGGAATGATGAAGGGATGAAGATTGTTGGTTCCGGAAAGGCCAAATTTGGGGGAAAAGAAATAATACATGATGATGTCTTAGTAGTAGAGGGGCTTAGTCATAACTTACTCAGTGTCAGTCAATTATGTGACTCTGGGCACTCTATTCGATTTACCAAGAAGATGTGTGTTGTGAAAGCAAAATATGGAGCATTTGTTCTACAAGGAAAAAGGACAAAGGGAAATCTTTACCTTGTAAGTGGGGAAGAAGATTTGTGCCTTTTATCCAGAGAGGAAGAAAACCAGTTGTGGCATAAGCGACTTGGTCACCTATGTCAACCATCCATGGAAGATCTAGTAAAATGTGATGCTGCTAGAGACCTTCCCAAACTATCACGTGATCGTACTCATACATGCGATGCTTGTCAACAAGGGAAGACCATCAGAAAGACATATAGGCCAAAGGAACAGAAGTCAACCAGAGTGCTTGAATTGGTGCATGCTGATGTATGTGGACCTATCTCACCACGAGCCATAAATGGGAAAAGGTACTATGTTATTTTCATTGATGATTATAATAGAATGGCTTGAGTATTTTTCATCACCCATAAGACAGAGGTGTTCATTTGTATCAAGCATTATAGGAGGGAATCAGAAAGGATGATTGGGCAGAAAATTCTGAAGTTTCGTACTGATAACGGTATAGAATTCACAAACAGTCAAGTCAAATACTATCTAGAGAAACATAGAATAAGGCATCAAGTTTCATCAGTGAGAACTCCCCAACAGAATGGAGTGGTTTAAAGGAGAAATCAGATCATCAAAAACATGGCCAGAACGATGCTTATTGATAAAGGCCTACCAGAGAAATTTTGGAAGGAAGCAGTTTTGACATCGGTCTATGTTTCGAACAGGTATCTGTTGTGTCTGAATCAAGGGAAGACTCCGTATGAACTGTGGTATGAAAAGAATCCAATGTTGAAATACTTTCAAATCTTTGGAAGTAAGTGTTTCATTCTCAACACATAAAATCACAGGAAGTTTGAGGCATGAGGAGATGAGGGGATATTCCTTGGCTACTCAGGGAAAAGTAAAGTATATAAATGCTTCAACAAAGGGCTGGGAAAAATTATTGAGAGCAATGATGTCACTATAGTCAAAAATGAACAGAATGATCAACAACCTAGTGAATAGTTTTTGGATGAAAGTGATGATAAGGTAAGCGAAACAAGGGGAGTAGAAGTGGCAGAGGCTGACTCAGAAGAAGATACTAATGATGAACAAGAAAGTGTCAAGTCTGTGTCTGCAAGGAAGCCAAAGAGTCGAGCTGAAATTGATAGGCAGGATATCATTGGTGATCAGATAGCTTTAGTTCAGACTCGAAGAATGAAGTCATTACAACAAGAATCATTTTTATCTTAGGTGGAGCCAAAATGTTTTTCCGATATTTCTGAAAATGAAAACTGGCTTTAGGCTATGAATGAAGAACTTGATCAAATCAAGAAGAACCAGACATGGGAGACTGTTTTGAGGCCAGCAGACAAGAATGTCATCAGGACTAAATGGGTCTATCGCAACAAGATGAATGAAGATGGAACTGTGATTCGAAACAAATCACGACTAGTGTGCAAGGGATACTCCCAGATAGAGGTAATAGATGTAGATGAGACATTTGCACCGGTTTCAAGGCTGGAGACAATGAGATTATTTTTGGCCATAACAGTGCAAAGAAAGTTCAAAGTGTTCCAGATGGATGTCAAATCCGCATTCTTGAATGGGGTTCTGGAAGAAGAGGTGTACATTGAGCAGCCAAATGGTTTTCTCATTCATGAGGATGAGAAAAAAGTTTGCAGGCTGAAGAAGGCATTGTATGGGCTGAAACAAGCACCAAGAGCATGGTACTCAAGGCTTGATCAGTACTTAAAGAAGCTTGGTTTCTAGCATGGGAGAGTTGATTACAATCTTTATTTCAGCAACGACAGTAATCAAAGGATGATGGTGTTGGTTTATGTTGATGACATAATATTTGGTGGATCAGATGAAGCTCAGTGCAGACAGTTCTCCGAATTCATGAAAAATGAGTTTGAAATGTCAATGATTGGAGAGCTAACATTTTTTCTTGGTTTACAGGTGACATAAGGAAGTAATGGTACTTTCATTTCTCAATCCAAATACGCCAAGGAGGTTCTAAGAAGGTTTGAAATGGATAATTCCAAGGAGATGAAGACTCTGGTTGCTACCCGGATGAAATTATCAAAAGATGCAGATTTAAAGGCAGTTAATATCATAGAATACAAGAAAATTATTGGAAGTTTTCTATACTTGACCGCAACAAGGCCTGACATTGTTTTCTCCACATGCCAAGCAGTGAGATATCAGAGTGATCCCAAGGAAAGCCACATGCTTGAAGTAAAAAGAATACTTCTGTATATCAAGGGCACAGTGGACTTCGGCTTGACATATACTGATAAATCTCAGACAGAGTTATTGGGATATACTGATGCAGACTGGGCCGGTTCAGCAGATGATAGAAAATCAATGTCAGGTGGTGCATTCTATCTCGGTGGATTGTGTATTTCTTAGCTTATAAAGAAGCAAGATTGCATTTCATTGGGCACTACGGAAGCTAAGTATATTGCGGCCACTCAAGCATACACACAGTTATTGTGGATGAAGCAGTAGCTTGAAGATATTGGAGTTGAAGTAAAGTCTCTGATCAGAATCCAGTGTGATAACTCAAGTGCTATAAATCTCAGCAAAAATACCATTAATCACTCAAGGACAAAGTACATTGATATAAAGTATCATTTTATCAAGGAGAAGGTTGAGCATAGAATCGTGAAGTTGGAGTATGTGCCTACAGAGCTACAGGTTGGAGACATTGTAACAAAGGCCTTACCCAAGGAAGCTTTTGAGAGGCATCGACTGGCTCTGGGAGTTCAGTCGACTCTCCGCACTTGAAATAGTGTGGACGTGGAATCCCCCCACTCCCCCCTCTCCCTGAGGTATGATGTTTTTTTCCTAATGTGATGATATGTGTTCTCTACTCTGTTACAGACTGCAAAGGAGTGAACTTTGGGTTTGTTGACAAAGGGGGAGAAAATAGTGATTATTCAAGGGGGAGACAACATATCTATTTGATAAATAATGGATGATATGGGGAGACGCTAATAGGTGGAGAATCCATATAGGGGGAGCTGAAGCTAGTTGAACGTGCTTAGCCAGAGCTTAGCTTGGACAACACATGATATAGGGCTAAAGAGGTGTTAAAGCTATGAGCAGAAAGGGGGAGAGTATTGAATCTGACGATGCTAGAAGTGATCGATAAAATAATAGATATCATGACAGCTGATGATCATGATAAAAGCAAAATAGATATGTTGGAATGTGGTAAGAAGATTTCCAACAATTGATATCAGTTTGGTAAAAATTGGTATCAGTTCGGCGTCAATAGTGGATGTCAGAGATGAAGTGATTCATTGGTGAACTTTTCATTTACTCTTGTTTCTCACACCGAGCATTGCTCATGTGGTCTTAGAGTATGTGTTGAGTAAATCCTTGATCGCTATCAGAATCCAGAAAGGCGAATGGTGGCTGAAGAATCAATGATGTATCCTTTTATGGAAGAGTTATCAAAAAACCGAAAGGGGGATATTGTTGGGCAAAAATCCCTCAAGACATCATTGAAGCATTTTTGAGGTGATTGTGTTTATTGACAAAGTGGACAACTGTGCTGTGATTGTTGACAAAGGAAACCATGCCATAAAAATTTATTGACAAAGGGGATTTCATGGCGGAATGTCGAGTTCAAGAGCTGTGGTCAACGATCCATGTTTGATTGAAGAACGTCGATAAAGGAATGAATGATCTGGAGGCAGTATAAAAAGAATAGATACAAGGTGGATCCATTTTCCAGTGTTTTCCAAATTTTTGGGCCTAAAAATCGACAAATGAAGAAAAGTGGTTTTTGGAAAAGGGACTTGCGCGCTGTGTACATGAAGGCTTGGAAACTTGCACGCCATTTGTTTTTCATGATAAGATCATCAAAATATGGCAAAGGGATAAGTGTCGCGCAAGTATTGGTGGTGTCGCGCATATGACTTGCGTGCCGTGAAGAGACTTGCGCGCTGATGCCTTGGAAGCTTGAGAACTTGCGCACCTGTGGTTTTTCAAGATCAGAAGATCAAAATATGGAAAATTAAAGAGGTTCACAAAAGTTTGGAATTAGGTCGTGCAAGTGACTTGCAGGAGAAGAGACCTGCGCGCTGAGACTTCTGCGCCAAAGGGAGACCTACACGCAGTTGCGCAGGGTTGTAAAATTGCCTATAAATACCAGACCACCCCTCCTCATTCTTTACCAGAGTTCAACACTTTGAAGATTCAGAGCTCCTGTCACACAGGTGTGGAAGTCGCGCAAGTGGTGGTGTGTCGTGCAAGTGGGACTTGCGCGTCAGAGTAGGAAGTTGCGTGCCAAGGGTGAGTTGCGCACCTGAGGTGGTTTAGGCATGGAAGGAAGTGAGTCGCACGGGTTTTGAGTTGAAGAATCTTGAGTCACGCAAGTAGTTGAGGAAGACTTGCATGCCAGTTGTGACTTGCATGCCGATACTTGCGCGCTGAGACCGACTTGCGCGCCAAGTAAGGTTTATTACCAGCAGTGATTTTCGGGCTGCGTGGAAGCTGGAAGTTTGCCCAATACCTTCAGTGCAAAGAGATATTCATCTACGAGTGAAAGTTGGACTTCAACAGAGCATCTAACTACAGAGGAAGATGCATTACTTCATGAAAATTAAGAGACCAACAAGTCTATAAACTGTGAGTGGATCCTTTCCAGAGCAGTGAGTAAATGAAGAGGATGAAGGTGATCCTCTCCACCGACAGTGATCCAGAGAGAGAGAAACCGGGAGTGACCCTTGGGAAAGCAGTGAGCTGACCATAGATCTTGTAAAGGTAGTGAGGCTGGGATAGAGTGACTGTACCCGAACCTTGTATCCAAAACTTGTGAAGTTTAGTGGAATTTGGTACGACCGGAAACTTGTCGGCCTATTCTCCTTGGACGTAGCCCAATGAGGGTGAACTAAGTAAAAATCACTGTCCTGTGCATGCTTTAATTTATGTTTACATTGTGAAACATGAAAGAGAGAGAAGAGTGTTTTTCTTAATAGCGAAACAAGATCAGAACGGGTGTTAATTTTAAAATTAGTCATACCTTGATTCACCCCCCTCTCAGGGTATTTAGCTTTGTGGACCTAACAATTGGTATCAGAGGGAAAGGTTGATATTAGTTTTCTCTCAATGGAGGTCACCAATCATAAAGGGATTCCGATCTTCGATGGGAACAACTTTCATCTATAGAAGAATCGGATGCAACACTACTTCTGATCTTTGGGAATGGATGTATTCACAGTAGAAATGCATGGCACAACAGCTGATATTAATAGTGGTGAATTATCAAAAGCTGAATGTAGAGATTTGGATGCAGATGCCAAAGCAATTAATGCCTTAGGATGAGCCCTATCCAATCCTATATATACAAGGGTGATGTCATGCAAAATGTCACGTGCCATGTGGGAAAATCTATTGAATATATATGAAGGAGATACAAAGGTCAGAGAGGAAAAGCTGCAAGTGTTGTGGAATAAGTATGAAGATCTGAAGATGAACCCGAATGAGTCTGTTGATGCATTCTTTGACAGGGTAAATATTGTTGTGGAAGATATCCGAGGTCTTGGTGAAGTCATTGAAGACATGAAGATCGTAAAGCACATCTTTAGTAAGCTTCCACCTCGGTTCAATATGAAATATTCTGTTCTAGAAGATAAAGATCCCAAAGAACTGACACTGGATAACTTGCATAGTACCTTGGTTGCATATGAGATGAGGAATGATGACAACGAGGCTATGGAAAAGGGAAAATCCAAAGAGATAGAATTTAAGGCCATGAAAAAGCTCACCATTGAAGATTCTCAGGAAGAAGAAGAGACAGATGAGGTTATGTCATTCCTTTCCTCAAATCTTCAAAGAGGAAAAGGAAAGTTCAAAGGGAAACTTACACTCGCTTGCTTTAGATGTGGAAAAGTAGGTCATCTTGCTACAAGATGCCCCAAAAAGTTTCAAGAAGAAAATGATGAGGATGAAGTTGAAATTCCCAAGAAGAAGTCTTCAGCATTTGTAAAAGGGAAGAAACAATTCAAGAGAAATTTATTCAAGAAGAAGAATTTTTTTCACAAGAATTTGAAAGTTCAGATGAGTTTGAGGATGAAGAGGTTGAGGAGATAAAAAATTTTAGAGATCGTGTGGTAAATGCCTTGGTGGCTATTTTTGGTAGTTCTCAGAAAAAGGAAGAAGCTGACACTGAAGAAGAAGAAGAAATTGAAGGGAGAGTTGATATGGAAGCCGAATTGGAAACAACTCTTGAGGAGATAGACATTTGGAGAGCCAAAACAAAGAAATCCAATAAAGTGGTTAGTGATGCCAAACTCTATATGCAACAAAAGGATGATGAAAAGTCCGAGCTGTTAGAAGAAATTGAAAAACTAAAATCCTCAACACCAAAGATCTCAAAAAATAGTATTGAGCATAAGATTAAAATTGAGGAACAAAAGAAGGAAATTGATTGTTTGACTAAGATAGGAAAGGAGAAGGTAAGATGAATCAAAGAGCTTGAAGAAGAAGTGGTCAGTCTGCGATGAAAAATGAAGGATCAAGAAAAAATCTTGACCCCCAATGTGATATCAGAAAAGCATGCCATTCAAAAGACAGAGAAGATGAAAGATGAGGCTTATAGTTCAGTAGGATTGAAGCAGCAAGAAAGCTCAAATGCTAAGGTTGATTTAGGGCTTGATAAGAAACAAAAATATGTGGTTGTTGATGTCAGACCGCAAGAACCCGTCCCGAAATTGAAGGTTGATTTGGGCAGAAAACAGAATCAGAATATTCAGAGATCCCAAAGGGAAAATCATAGTGCTGAAGTAACACGAAAGAATGCACCCTATATCAGGTGTTATTGTTGTGGGAAGATGGGACATTCACAATATGATTGTTCCATAGCCAAGAGATATAGAAGGGAACAAGTACAGAGGTGACAACCAAACAGAGAATAGTTTTCCAGAACATATTTCGAAGGATACTATTTTTGGTGTGGAGGATTTGGACACATGGCTAGGTACTGTACTTCGACCACACAAAGAAATGAGCCAAAGAAGAATCAAAACGTTCGCAAGCAGCAGATCAATAAACCCACAGGTGAGTTAAAAATGCAGAATAGATTTGCGGCTTTTCAAGATGAAGCTGGTCCATCATACTCTGAGAAAGAATAAAAGTCTAAATCTATGCCGAGTGGTAAGGCAAAAGTTTGGACCAAGAAGAAGAAAGAAGAAAAGGCAGTAGTTGTGGAAATTTCCCTTAAAGCTTCAGATCGTTCAGGAATATGGATCCTTGATAGTGGTTTCACATCCCATATGACAGGGAACAAGGATCTAATTACAGACATAAAATATGACTACGAAGGAGTTGTCAAGTTTGGGAATGATGAAGGGATGAGGATTGTTGGTTCCAGAAAGGTCAAATTTGGGGGAAAAGAAATAAGACGTGCCGATGTCTTAGTAGTAGAGGGGCTTAGTCATAACTTACTCAGTGTTAATAAATTATGTGACTCTGGGCACTCTATTCGATTTACCAAGAAGATGTGTGTTGTGAAAGCAAAATATGGAGTAGTTGTTCTACAAGGAAAAAGAACAAAGGGAAATCTTTACCTTGTAAGTGGGGAAGAAGATTTGTGCCTTTTATCCAGAGAGGAAGAAAACCAGCTATGGCATAAGTGACTTGGTCACCTATGTAAACCATCCATGTAAGATCTGGTAAAATGTGATGCTGCTAGAGACCTTCCCGAACTATCTCGTGATCGTACTCATACATGCGATGCTTGTCAACAAGGCAAGATTATCAGAAAGACATATAGGCCAAAGGAACAGAAATCAACCAGAGTGCTTGAATTGGTTCATGCTGATGTATGTGGACCTATCTCACCATGAGCCATAAATGGGCAAAGGTACTTTGTTATTTTCATTGATGATTATAGCAGAATGGCTTGGGTATTATTCATTACCCATAAGACAAAGGTGTTCAGTTGTATCAAGAAGTATAGGATAGAATCAGAAAGGATGCTTGGGCAGAAAATTCTGAAGTTTCGTAATGATAACGGTATGGAATTCACAAACACTCAAGTCAAAGACTATCTCAAGAAACATGGAATAAGGCATCAAGTTTCATCAGTGAGAACTCCCCAATAGAATGGAGTGATTAAAAGGAGAAATCAGATCATCAACAACATGGCCAGAACGATGCTTATTGATAAAGACCTACCAGAGAAATTTTGGAAGGAAGCAGTTTTGACATCGGTTTATGTTTCGAACATGTCTCTATTGTGTCCGAAGCAAGGGAAGACTCCATATGAACTGTGGTACAGAAATAAGCCAATGTTGAAATACTTTCAAATCTTTGGAAGTAAGTGTTTCATTCTCAACAAAGAAAATCACAGGAAGTTTGAGGCATGAGGAGATGAGGGGATATTCCTTGGCTACTCAAGGAAAATTAAATTATATAAATTCTTCAACAAAAAGCTGGGAAAAATTGTTGAGAGCAATGATGTCACTATAGTCGAAAATGAACAGAATGCTCAACGACCTAGTGAACAGTTTTTGGATGAAAGTGATGATGAGGTAAGCAACACAGGGGGAGTAGAAGTGGCAGAGGCTGACTCAGAAGAAGATACTAATGATGAACAAGAAAGTGTCAAGTCTGTGTCTGTAAGGAAGCCAAAGAGTCGATCTGAAATTGATATGAAAAATATCAATGGTGATAAGACAGCTCTAGTTTAGACTCAAAGAATGAAGTCATTACAACAAGAATCATTTTTATCTCTGGTGGAGCCGAAATGTTTTTCCGATGCAGCTGAAGATGAAAACTGGCTTCAGGCTATGAATAAAGAACTTGATAAAATCGAGAAGAACCAGACATGGGAGATTGTTTCGAAGCCAGCAGATAAGAATGTCATCAGGACTAAATGGGTCTATCACAACAATATGAATGAAGATGGAACTGTGATTCGAAACAAATCACGACTAGTGTGCAAGGGATACTCCTAGATAGAGGGAATAGATGTAGATGAGACATTTTCACCGGTTTCAAGGCTGGAGACAATCAAATTATTTTTGGCCATAGCAGTGCAAAGAAAGCTCAAAGTGTTTACAGATGGATGTCAAATCCGCATTCTTGAATGGGGTTCTAGAAGAAGAGGTGTACATTGAGTATCCAGATGGTTTTCTCATTCATGAGGATGAGAACAAAGTTTGTAGGCTGAAGAAGGCATTGTATGGGCTGAAACAAGCACCAAGAGTATGGTACTCAAGGCTTGATCAGTACTTAAAGAAGCTTGGTTTCCAGCGTGGGGGAGTTGATTACAATCTTTATTTTAGCAACGACAGTAATAGAAGTATGATGGTGTTGGTTTATGTTGACGACATAATATTTGGCGGATTAGATGAAGCTCAGTGCAGATAGTTCTCTGAATTCATGAAAAATGAGTTTGAAATGTCAATGATTGGAGAGCTAACATTTTTTCTTGGTTTACAAGTGACACAAGGAAGTAATGGAACTTTAATTTCTCAATAAAAATATGCCAAGGAGGTTCTAAGAAGGTTTGTAATGGATAATTCCAAGGAGATGAAGAATTCAGTTTCTACCCGGATGAAATTATCAAAAGATGCAGATGCAAAGGTAGTTAATATCATAGAATACTAGAAAATTATTGGAAGTTTGCTATACCTGACCGCAAAAAGGCCTGACATTATTTTCTCCACATGCCAAGCAGTGAGATATCAGAGTGATCCCAAGGAAAGACACATGCTTGAAGTAAAAAGAATACTTATGTATATCAAGGGCACAGTGGACTTTGGCTTGACATATACTGACAAATCTCAGACAGAGTTATTGGGTTATACTGATGCAGACTGGGCCGGTTCAGTGGATGATAGAAAATCAACGTCAGGTGGTGCATTCTATCTTGGTGGATTGTATATTTCTTGGCTTAGAAAGAATCAAGATTGTATTTCATTGAGCACTGCAGAAGCTCAGTATATTGCGGCCACTCAAGCATGCACACAATTATTGTGGATGAAGTAGCAGCTTGAAGATATTGGAGTTGAAGTGAAGTCTCTGATCAGAATCTAGTGTGATAACTCAAGTGATATAAATCTCAGCAAAAATCCCATTCATCATTCAAGGACAAAGCACATTGAGATAAAGTATCATTTTATCAAGGAGAAGGTTGAGTAGAGAATCGTGAAGTTGGAGTATGTGCCTACAGATCTACAGGTTGTAGACATTCTAACAAAGGCCTTACCCAAGGAAGCTTTTGAGAGGCATCGACTGGCTCTGGGAGTTCAGTCGACTCTCCGCACTTGAAATAGTATGGATGTGGAATCCCCCCACTACTCCCTCTCCCTAAGGTATGATGTGTTTTTCCTAATGTGCTGATACATGTTCTCTACTCTGTTACAGACTACAAAGGAGTGACCTTTGGGTTTGTTGACAAAGGGGGAGAAAATAGTGATTATTCAAGGGGGAGACATCGTGTCTATTTGATAAATCATAGATGATATGGGGAGACGCTGACAGGTGGAGCATCTAGATAGGGGGATCTGAAGCTAGTTAAACGTGCTTAGCCAGAGCTTAGCTTGGACAATATATGAAATAAGGCTAAAGAGGTGTTAAAGCTGTGAGAAGAAAGGGGGAGAGTATTGAATATGACGATGCTAGAAGTGATCGATCAAAGAATAGATATCACAACAACTGATGATCGTGATAAAAGAAAAATAGAGATGTGGAATGTGGTAAGAATATTTCCTACTATTGATATCAGTTTGGTAAAAATTGGTATCAGTTTGGTGTCAACAGTGGATGCTAGAGATGAAGTGATTCATTGATGAACTTTTCATTTAATCTTGTTTCTCACACCGAGCATTTCTCATTTGGGCTTAGAGTATGTGTTGAGTAAATCCTTGATCGCTATCAGAATCGCAAAAGGCGAATGGTGGCTGAAGAATCAACGATGTATCATTTTATGGAAGAGTTGTCAACAAAACCAAAGGGGGATATTGTTGGGAAAAAATCTCTCAAGACATCATTGAATCATTTTTGAGGTGATTGCGTTTGTTGACAAAGTGGAAAACTATGCTGTGATTGTTGACAAAGGAAACCATGACATACAAATTTGTTGACAAATGGGATTTCATGGAGGAATGTCGAGTTCAAGAGCTGTGTTCAATGATCCATGTTTGATTGAAGAACATCGATAAAGGAATGAATGATCTGGAGGCGGCATAAAAATAATAGATACAAGGTGGCACCATTTTCCAGTGTTTGCCAAATTTTTGGGCCTAAAAATCAACAAATGAAGAAAAGTGGTTTTTGGTAAAGGGACTTGCGTGCCATGTATATGAATACTTGGAAACTTGCGTGCCATATGTTTTTCATGATCCGATCATCAAAATATGGCAAAGGGATAAGTGTCGCGCAAGTATTGGTGGTGTCGCGCAGATGACTTGCGCGCCGTGAAGAGACTTGTGCGCCGATGCCTTGGAAGCTTGAGAACTTGCGCGCCTGTGATTTTTCAAGATTAGAAGATCAAAATATGGCAAAGTAAAGAGTTTCACTAAAGTTTGGAATTAGGTCGCGCAAGTGACTTGTAGGAGAAGAGACCTGCGCACCGAGACTTGCGCGCCGAAGGGAGACCTACGCGCAGTCGCGCAGGGTGGTGAAATTGCCTATAAATACCGGACCACCCCCGCTCATTCTTTATCGTAGTTCAACACTTTGAAGATTCATAGCTCCCGTCGCGCAGGTGTGGAAGTCGCGCAAGTGGTGGTGTGTCGCGCAAGTGGGACTTGTGCTCCAGAGTAGGAAGTTGCGCACCATGGGTGAGTTGCGCGCCTGAGGTGGTTTAGGCGAGGAAGGAAGTGAGTCGCGCATGTTTTGAGTTGAAGAAGCTTGAGTCATGCAAGTAGTTGAGGAAGACTTGTGTGCTAGTTGTGACTTGAGCGCCGAGATTGACTTGTGCGCCAAGTAAGGTTTATTTCCAGCAGTGATTTTCGGGCTGTGTGGAAGCTGGAAGTTTGCCTGATACCTTCGGTGCAAAGAGATATTCATCTACAGGTGAAAGTTGGACTTCAACAGAGTATCTACATACAGAGGAAGATGCATTACTTCATGCAAATGAAGAGACCTATAGGTCTATACACTGTGAGTGGATCCTTTCCAGAGCAGTGAGCAAAGGAAGAGGAAAAAGGTGATCCTCTCCATTGGCAGTGAGCCAGAGAGAGAGAAACATGGTGTGACCCTTGGGAAAGTAGTGAGATGACCCTAGATCTTGTAAAGGCAGTGAGCCTGGGACAGAGTGACTGTACCCGAACCTTGTATCCACATCTAGTGAAGTTTAGTGGAATTTGGTACGACTAGAAACTTGTTGGCGTATGCTCCTTGGATGTAGCCCAGTGAGGGTGAACCAAGTAAAAATCGCTGTGTCCTGTGCATGCTTTAATTTCTATTTAAATTGTGCAACAGGAAAGATAGAGAAGAGTGTTTTTCTTAACAACAAAACAAGATCAGAACGTGCGTTAATTTTAAAATTAGTCATACCCCGATTCACCCCCCTCTCAGGGTATTTAGCCTTGTGGACCTAACAAAAATATTGTTAATCTAGCATGGTATGCTATGAGGTACATGTGGAATGTATAAAATAAGTCTGTGAATTTCTTTCCTTTTGGAAGAATGTTAACCTTGGTTTCTTGAAAAGTTGGTATTTGTTTGAATTAGGATACCACTACCTGTTTTCGTGGATTGATAACATTGAGCGCAAATATTTTGAGAAGTAGTTTTTGTTGTAATTAATATTTGAAAAGTTTATTTTTGGTAAGTTTAGAAGAATATATTGAAATAGACCCTACTTCAACTCAGGGAACTAATGAAAAAAATCTTCTTAGTGTTGATTTTTTGTTTGTTTATGTCTCTTTTTAGCTGCTGTTATTAATGGAGATGCTATAAATATTGTCTTTAAAGACAGTTAAAAAAAACCAATGTTGTAAACCAATAATGGAATAGATTTTTTTACATTGGTTATTTAATAATCGACATTAAAAACCTTCATCCAAAGCATTTTTTACACCGGTTATTAAATAACTGATGTAAAATATAATATATTACATCGATTATTTAATAACCAACATAAAAAATCGACAGAATATATTTCTAATGTCGGTTATAAAATAATTGATGTAAAAACTATTTTTAAAAAAATAATTCATGTTATCCTTCCTCTCCACTACTGACCAAACCAGAAACAAGAAGAACCAACAACAGAGCAATAATAAAATTAGAGAAGAAGAAACAAGCAGAACCAGCAACATAACTAGCAACAAAATTACACATTCATAGTTACAACATTCAAAAATTACAATATTAACAAAAAAAACCTAAATCCAACAAAAAAACTACCAAATAAAAATTTACAATGACAACATTCAAAATTACAATATTCACTAAAAAAAACTAAAATCCAATCAAACCTGTAAAATAATATGACCATTCCACTTGTAAGTGTGCAAACTCTTGTGCACTATAAGGTTGAGGGTCATCAAATAGATAAAAATTAAAAGTAAAATAGTTAACATGTATAATGAATACAACAAATGAAATATTAAGGAATAGTTTATAAGGAAATATAACCTCATCGAACTTCGTAACGATTCCAGTTGTAATTATTTCATACATAAATCTTAACACATAATATCCGCATTTGATGATGAATTTTTGTTTATTAAAATTCTGTTTAAATGAGTTTTTTCAATTAAAAATATCATTTTTATGTAATACATCCAAAATGTACTAATTAAAAATCAATATTCACCTTTACTTTTACATATTTGATCTGGGAACTCCTTTTCTTTGTGGTTTTTTGAAAGAAAGACCATCCACTTTTAGAAAATAATATGAATGAAATAAATTTAAAATTAATTATAATATAAAATATTAAGAAATTAAAACTTACTTTTCCAACATGTTCTTAAAATTTCCTCACACATCACCATGAATAGAGCATATCTGTTAAAGTGTCTTCTCCCTTGGGCAAAAAACACCTAACATCCAATGGTTACTGATATAAAAGAAAATTTAATGTTATTGGTTATTATGTTAAAAGATAAATAACATTTAATGAGATATATGTTCCATACCTCTCAACATAAGGAAATATACGACTCTGCATAATTATATTCTGTTAAAATCTTTCAGCAATATAAACTGTTCTTTCTTCCTCAGTCAATGTGTGAACTTCAGGTGAAATCAACTGCAGGTCCATCAATCCATATACATATGTATTTTTTTTCTATTCATACATTTTATAAATATACCTAATAAAAAAATAGACATAAGTATAAATATTCAATAAATTTAAGCAGTGAAAGATTTATGTTAATACTTACATGAAAAAAACTTAAATTACATTAATGCCCAACTTATCTCGAGTAACAAGATCCATGATATCATTTTTCAGAATCCCCACATCTATTGTACGCCCACAAACATGATCTTCCATTGGAAATTTATAATGATCTGCCAATAAATTTGAATATATTTAAAATCTATCAAGACTACTAGAATATGTATATGATGTCATAGCCCTTTGTATTTGTTGTTGGATATACAGTATTGTCACGAAACAACCTAACAGGGCTTGAGTCGCGACTCCCCAAGCCTGCCTCTAATAGGTCAGAGGTTGGAGACTAGTGCCGAGTAGGCTATCAAACACATGGGAGGCCTTATCCCAATGTACCTATACACACACACCCACAAACACTTCCTTGCAATAGTGCAAAGATATATACAAAAATTGGAAAGAAAATCATGCATACATCTATCCCAAACTAGAGTACATCATAAGTACAAAAAGGAAAAATATAGGGCCCACCAAAAGAAAACTACAAAAGCATCCAACCTGCTCTAAAAGAGGGGATCACTGACAAACACCCACCAATAAGCTCCTTATCCAAGCTCCAGTGAAAATCCTAGTCAGTATAGCTACTATGATATGCCTGCTTCAGGTCCAATTGGGACTCTATCAAAGGACCTATGGTCTGCACAAGACACAAGACATGTGTGGGAAATGCTCATGTAGCGGTGAGTGTAAGAATACTTAGTAGGTGACCCAAAAATCCTAATCCAAAATGGGAGTAACTGATAGGCATCAGTAAACTTGACCCAACCTAAGGGAACCCAATGAGAGAGAAACTCCATCTCAAGACCATCCTCGGCTATACTCGACTAGTAAACTCGACGTCCCTGGCATGTCAAAAAAAATGACACATGCCATGGAGACACCTAGAACATACCTAGATATACTAATCTCCAACTCTCATGGTCCCAACCATAGGTTGTCCATGGTAAAAAATTAAAAGTTCCAACACAACACTCACACAAGTCTCGTGAGGTACCGACCTCATAGACAGAAAAGGGCTCCAAATTAAGGCAAAGGTAGTAACTTGCCTCAGAGCACACACAACGAGAGAACAACCATCCTCGATGGAACTCAATTGAGAGATTCCACTACATCGGTAAATAAAATAACAAAACAACTTGGCCCACCCTATTGGTGCATGTTCATGAGGACACATTCGACGAACAATACCACATAAGAAGTCATCCGGTGACTAAACTACCTCCAAATCCTCAGGGTAGGGGATCCCACCTAGGATCCATTAGGGGACACCTAAAACCCTAGCTGGAACACTGAACTTAGAAAAGGGGTATCGTGAGATAACCTAAAATCAGTACAACTCATCTTGTAGAGGATCAACACTTGAGTAGTGTTGGTCATGCTGATACTGAGAACTCCGCCGAGGAAAATGTCACAATCTCGATTTGACACCCTGGAGATTATATTTCTCAGATAGGGGATCATCGCCCGAGTACTATCGATCATGATGATACCTCAAACCCCATCTGGTAACTCGTGTAAATACGCCATAGAAAGTCGAAAGAGCATATATCGATACAAAACTAGAGGGTCAACTCCTAGGGCATACTAGGGCTCTGTCCCCTACTGGAACATATTGGGTAGAGGATCAATTCTTGCATAAATATTGGTCACATTGATTCTAAGAACTCCACTAGGTAAACATGAAGGGACTTGAGGATCACACTGAGCCTCTCGGGGTGACACATGCTCCAAATCTGGTGAGTTTTCTATTGAAGTGGATTGTGACAACCCACTCCAGAAAATGGGAACGTACCCGCACTTCACATATGCAAAGCAGTCAAAGAGGGGTCACAGTCTGGTGAAGGAGACGTGATACGAAAAACCATCGAATGTATCCGTAGAGGGGTCAAAATCCTGTGAAGGGTACGTGATTCCAAACACCTTGGTAGCTAAAGGACCAGGGGGACCCACTCAACCTAGCTAATCGAAACATCACCATCCGATTCTAGGGGGAATCACTCAACCCAGCTAATAGAAACATTTCCAAAGTGACCAGGGGGACCCACTCAACCCATCTAGTCAGCTTCGCTAACCTAAGAGACCCACAAAACATCACCTACACACCATGCCTCCTAGGCCCAAATTGTGGCCACCATCACGTTCTATGTGAAAAAAACAAGCAAGATAGGCTATTCACTCACCCAAAATAGATAACTAGTGAAAAGGGTACTATTCACCACAATGGGTCCTCATGGGGACCATGCCTTGATCTTGGAACATATGAAATGGATCGTGCTGTTGCAATGCTCTTGAAAAAAAACATGGGATCGACTACTCACTCGTCCAAAACAGACACCCGACGAAAAAGGCACATTCCGCAGCAAACGCCCAGAATAGGCCTCATGGGTCCCACAACCTGATTTCGGATTAAGCACCCAAAATTTATATTGAAACGTCGGCCTTACCATTAGGGTCACAATTCCACTGACAGCGCGCCAATCAGACACTCTGTGTAGAAGTTATGGCAGACCAAAGTTAAATAATAATAAAATATTATTATTATTTCAATATTTCATGGACCTGGGCCATGAAACCATCTCATAAAATTCTTAAACAATACTCAAAGGGTCCGTCTCGATGTTAGGGTCATGTCTCCATATATGGAGCATAAATCAGACTCTCGATTTGTGAGTTACGGGGGTTTAAAGAACTCCCAGAAATTTCTGGCCAAACCGACACTACCTCACCAGAAACCACCGGAAAACCTTTTTCAGACCACCAGGACCACTCCGGTGGTTTGAAAATTAATCTGGGACCAAATACAAAAACCTCGGGATGTGATATTCACAGGCTCAATATCCTCTCAGAGATCCGTCGCCATTTTGACATGGAAAAAAGTTGGAGGATCTTCAGCTCGCTATCATGCCTCCTCCGACACTCAAAACTCAAAGCCTTCATAGTTCTCTAGAATCCTTAGATCAAAACCTTCCCAAATCCATGTTCTACTCAATGTTTGGACATCATTTCATCATATCAAAAAGTTAACAATGAAGAATGGTGAAGAATGAATGATGAACACGAAGAACATGAAGAACACGAAATCGAAAACTCAATATAACGATGGCCGTTGTTAGTTTGGCCATCGAGAGAGACAATCAGAGTAGAAAAAATGGAAACGAATAAAAAAAAACAAAAATTTGATTAGGGAGAAGCAAAATCTGAAAGAAGAAGCCTACCCATATTCTAGATCCGCTGTTGTGTTCATTGCGCTCTGATTTACTAGCACCTGAATTTTTATTGTGATTTGATGAAGTTCGGACGTCGAATCACCATTGGCCAAAGATTCTCCATCTGTGAGAGAAATGAGCTAACTCTGGATCATTTCTCTTAACTCCAATTTATAGGAGGCTTCCAGCGATCGTGGAATCTGAACCTCCCATGCCCTCTCAACTGAGGTCACCCCTAGGGAAAAAACCACTCTATGAACTCAATGAAGGTCTCCGATTTTCAATCTAAGTCCCCATTCAGAAGTTATTATAAGTATCATTTCAAATAAAATAATTTTTATTTAATTATTTTATTTATTGTTTTTCCCTCCATAACTTTTTCTACAGAAGACCAGTGCCTGCAAAAGTTATACCCCACATAGGGTAAACGCCGCGCTCTGAAATCAACTATGGCCTCAAATTTATGATCCAAGCTACCATTTGTGAGATATCCACTTCCTCCATTCTCATAGTATAAAATGGTTAATATTTTTATAAATTTTTTTCTGGGCACATCGAGCCTCATAATCGCTCTCCATCTCTGATCCTAGCTATGGAATTATTCGTAGGAATATTCCAAAGCCCAACAGGGTTAAAATTGAGTCGCTACATCCTCCCCACCTTAAGCCTTTTCATCCCCAAAAATCAAAATCCTGGGAACAAGGGAAATAACCTAAGCCACTGGGACTCCCACACCAGCCAGATCACGAGAGGTTCTCATGCTATAACAAACACGTACCAAGAAGAACCACAACACCAACACACTTCCAAGGAAAAGGCCACCTCAACACCCCATCTCGACATGTGAATGGTTCCAATTACAAACCTCATAAGGTTGAACTACTCCCCACCTTAAGGAAACTCTATCACCCACTGAATATCCCATCACGTGAGACCTTGCAAAAAAACCACAACACCTCAAGGAAAACATTTCCACCACATGAAGAACAAACATGGTCTCCCAAGTGTAATCACTGGGTTTTACAAGCCCTTATGAAACCACATCCAATGTACAAAACTAACCTCTAACTCATAGTTCAAATGAACTCACCCTACACACCTCGACACTATCCTCTTTGTAAAAAACTTTCTCACCCACATGGTTTTGAATCATGCCACAAAAACACACCTTGGTGGGGGAAGGATCCCTCTTCCTTGTATAGTCAAAGCTATGTCAAACAACACCAACCCAGGGTCTTGCCAACACATTTCTTCTATTGTTAACCAAAAACCTAATGCAGAACCCTCAAAATCTATCCTCGTAGAAACATATTAAACAAATTCATGATGTACCATGATAAAGTAGTATATCTAGAGAGATTACTCAAGAATTATGGGAGAAACTCAAAACCCATTCCTATAATATACATGTACCATTATTTACTTACAACCAGTGTCCTAATGACTCGAGTCGAAAGGCAGGTTATTAGAGTCCTGGTGAATGGATACGTCGGTCGCCACACCAACACCGGAGTCCCTGACCTGAAATCCAAACTTTAAAAATATCAACACCGATGCTATCTAACCCAAACCAAGATCACAGCTAGACCAACTATTCTCTGAGGTCCCAAAGGTGGAACCTCCTCTGATACCACTCTATCCCAAACCGACCCAAAGGGGCTCCATTTGGGACTCCCCAAGCCCGTATACAATAGACCAGGGGCTAGAAACTAGCGCCGAGTAGGACATCACACACATAGGAGGCCTTATCCCAACGTACCTATACACACACACCCACACAAACCTCCATGAAATAGTGTAGATATATATAAAAAAATTGGAAAGAAAATTATTCATACATATATCCCAAAACAGATTACAACAGAAGTACAAAAAGGAAAAATATAGGGCCCACCAAAAGAAAACTTCAAAAGCGTCCAACCTACTTTGAAGGAGGGGATCACTGACAAACACCCACCAGTAAGCTCTTCATCCAACCTCCAGTGAAAATCCTGGTCATTCCAACTACTATGCTCTACCTGCTCTAGGTCCAACTGAGACTTCATTGAAGGACCTGTGGTCTACACAAGACACAAGACATGTGTGGGAAAATCTCGTGTATGGGTGAGTATAAGAATACTCTATAGGAACCCCCAAAAACCCAAACCAAAATGGGATTAACTGATAGTCATTAGTAAACTCGACCCAACCAGAGGGAACCCAATGAGAGAAGAACTCCATCTTGAGACCATCCTCAGCTATAATTGACTAGTCAACACGACATCCCTGGCATGTCAACAAAAATGACACATGCCATGGAGACACCCGAAACATACCCAGATATACCCAGCTCCAAGTCTCATGGTCCCGACCATAGGTTGTCCATGGTAAACGATTCAAAGTTCCGATACAACACTTACACCAGTCTCATGAGGTACCGAACTCATAGACAGAAAAGGGATCCAAATCGAGGCGAAGGTAGAAACCTGCCTCGGAGCACACATAATGAGAGCACAACCATCCCCGATGGAACTCAATCGAGAGATGCCACTCCATCGGTAAAATAATTAATAACACAACCTAGCCCACCCTCATGGTTCATGTCCATGAGGATACACTCAATGGACAATGCCAAGAAAGAAGTCATCCAGTGACTAAACTACCTCCAACTCCTTAGGGTAGGGGATCCCACCTAGGATCCACCAGGGGACACCTAAAACCCTAGATGGAATGCCGAACTCAAAAAATGGGTATCACACAACAACCTGAAACTGGTATAACTTATCTCGCAGAGGATTAACACCCAAGTAGTGTTGGTCACACCGATACTAAGAACTCCACTGAGGAAAATGTCACAATCTAGATCCGACACCCTAGAGATCATATTGCTTAGATTGGGGATAATCGTCCAAGTACTATCGGTCAAGAAGATACCTCAAACCCCATATGGTAACTCATGTAAATGCACCACAAAAAGTTGAAAGAGAAGATATTGATAAACAACTAGAGGGTAAGCTCCTAGGTCTCACTGGGGCTCCGTCAAATATTGGTCACACCGGTTTCGAGAACTCCACCAGGGAAACATGAAGGGACGTGAGGATCGCACCAGGCCTCTCGGGGTGACACAGGCTCTAAATCCACTGAGTCTGCTATCAAAGTGGATTGAGACAACTCACTCTAGAAAACAAGAATACGTCTGCACTGCATGTACACAAAGTAGTTTAAGAGGGGTCAGAGTCCAGTGAAGGGGACATGATACCAAAAACCCTCGAATGTAGCCATATATGGGTCACAATCCGGTGAAAGGGACGTGATTCAAAAAACCCTCATAGCTAAAGGGCCAGGGGGACCCACTCAACCCAGCTAATCAAAACATCACCATCCAAGTCAAGGGGGAACCACTCAACCCAACTAGTAGTAACATCGCCAAAGTGACCAGTGGGACCCACTCAACCTAGATAGTCAGCATCACTAACCTAAGATACCCACACCATATTTCATGCACACAAAACCTCCTAGGACCAAACCTTGGACACCATCATGTTCTATGCGGAAAAACACGCAAGATAGGCTATTCATTCACCCAAAATGGACAACCGGTGAAAAGGGCACTATTCACTACAACGGGTTCTCATGGGGCCCATACCTTGATCTCAAAACACATAAAATGGACCACTCTATTTTTATGATCTCATAAAAACACACGGGATCAACTACTCACTCGTCCAAAACAGACACTCGGTGAAAAAGGCACATTCCGCTGCAAACGCCCAGAATGGGACTCATGGGGCCCACACCCTGATTTTAGATTAAGAACCCAAAATTTATATTGAAATTATTTCCCTACCATCAGGGTCACAATGACATTGACGACGCGTCAATCAGAGGATCCGTGAAGAAGTTATGGCAGGTCAAAGTTGAATAATAATAAAATATTATTATTATTTCAATCTTTCATAGACTTGGGCCACGAACCCAACTCATAAAATTATTGAACTATGGTCAAAGGGTTATTCTTGATACAAGGGTCATGTCTCCATAGATAGCATGTAAATCAATGTCACAAACTAGGCCGGGTCACCATCCGACCCGGCGCCCGACCAGGTCCACGACATGGCCCGAAGGGCATTCCCAATCCCCACGGCTGACATAAGTGCTTGAGTATCGAGAGTAACATGTGGGAATGGTTTACCCAAAATAAGGGAAAAAAACTACCAACGATATAAATAAACAAACACTAAAAAAAAACCAAACAAACCCTTAACATTGGACCATACTTAAAGTTTACAATTCAACCCAAAACTCCAAGAAGACTGCAAAGGAAAGAAAACTAACACATCTATTCGCACCATCATACAAAATGAGGAGCCACCTCCTCAAACCACCCTCATCAAACCTGTATGGGAAAACCATCAATAACCCGAAACACCATCACTATGAACGATGCCTCAACCTGTGACACACAAATAACAAGGTCTACATACATCCAAACATGTATGTAGGGTGTGATTCAAGATCCTAGTAGGATGCCACCAGGAGAAGATTCCATGCATAACCATTTAAGCGACAAATACATTTTCCAATTAAATAGAAAAAGGGAAATAAATGATCGAATACTATTTAATGAGAACAATTTTTAATGAATGGTGTTTTAAATGAAAATAAATTTAAAGACAACAACTTAAATTAAAGCACACATGCACACTTACTTTTAAGATAATCAAAGTGTCATGCCGGTAAGCATAAAGTAAACAAAGAGCGCCAAAAATGGGAGAGGTCCCATGGGTGTTAACTAGCATGGGTCCCTAGATTTTCATATCTCTGTGAAACGTGGCTTAGAAACCACAACCCTCAGCAAACGTGGCTTAGAAACCATGACCCTCAGCAAACGTTTCTTAGAAACCATGACCCTCAGTCATTCATATGTTTAGTTAGTGTTGCAGACATCAATCCTGCTAAGTGAAATAGGGCCAAAGCCACCCTTAGATCACTATCCCACTAGTCTAGTCCACCTTCCTAGCTACCCAGGATTCCCGCTTTGTGCTCAAACAAGTTTCAAGATTATAATAGGTGCACATCACATAAACAAGTCAAGCAAAACACCATGCATGACAAGATACCATTTACACCATCAATTCCTCTTTTAAAATCCAAGATCATGTCACATGTCACATTTATACATAAAATCCAAACAAGGTTCTTACACACAGAAAACCACCATTTTCACACCCAAATGCCATTTTGAAACATTGTGCACACCAAAATATTTTTAGAACTTAATCCACATCACTTACACAATCAATTAAACCAATTGAAATTTTTAAATAAAACACTTTCACAATTAAATTAACACCAAGAAAATTTATTAAGAAATTACAAAAAAATGTGTCGCACGACTTTAAACACCAAAATGCACTCAAAACCTCTTTTATGACAAACGCACTTTGATGCCACACCCAAAACACACACAACAACTCTTACACATTCAAACAAACTAAATGCACAATTTTTATAACACTGATAAATAGCTCAATGTAGGTTTTCACAACAAAACACGTTAACATCACATAAACACTCTACTAAAAAAACAAATGCACAACAAAAATTAGTCAAAATAACATTATCAGCATGTAAAATACTTAACAATTGTGCTAAATTAATTAAATTAACAAACTAATTCACTATAAAATTTATGAAACAATTTTTAGAATATGCCTCATGACTCAAAATACTAAAAAAGAAATAAAAAATCCCTCTATGACTCGATGAAAATTGACACTAAACCAGAACACAATTTTTATAATTTATAAACTACTAATAAACAGTTCAACATGAATTTTTACATAAAACACACCTATATCACATATACATATCAACTTCAATTAAAAACATGATTCACATCAAAAAAACTAATCAAATAATAATAGTAAATTAATTTAAGAAGAAAATTCATTCATCAAACAATGGTTAAATGTGGAACCACCTACCTTGCATGAATATTCCTCTAGAAAATGGCTCAAAACACAAGTACCTCATTCGCACCATGAAGGATCAAAGAGGAGGCCTAACCACGGATATTGAACCCAAAAATAAATGGTTAAACCTCAAAATTAGATCCAAAATCCGCCAAAAAAAATCAAAACTCAAAGAGAGAAAAAAAAATAAAATAAGGGAGGGGATGAGCCGAAGGGGTTGCACCCACAAGGAGGAGGAGCACCGGGCTTGGATGCAATCAACAGGGGGAGGCGTCAGATGCAGATCACGATGGAGAGGCAAGCACAAGTAAGGAGGCTGGTAGTGGTAGTGCTGGCTGGGAAGGGGGGGGGGGGGCGTTGGGCTTGGTGCGTCGTGTAAGGAGGAGGTCATCCAATGGGGTTGGCTAGCCGAAATTGCAAGCCATGATGGGGCCAACTGAGGGGAGCCGGGCAAGATGGGGACCGATCGAGGGGAGCGGGGCATGAAGAGGAACGAACAGTCAAGAAGAAGGGGTGCGGTGGCAGACGGGAGCCGGAGGCCATGTGGGCGGTGTGAGGTAGGGTTTCAAGGTAGGGAGTTAGACACGATGGGATGAGGGGAGAGGGGAAGATGGGTGTGATGGGATGGAGATAAAGAGAGCAATAGGGAAGACAAAAAAAACTAAAAGGAAAATAGAAGAAAAGAGAAAAAGAAAAAAAAATAAATGAAAGAGACCCAATTTTTTTTAACTTAAATATATTAGTAATAATATTAATAATAATGACAAGCCTAAAAAAATGATTATATTATTGATAATAATAATGAGATTAATAATATTAATAAATATATTAATATCCTAACACAAATAATAATAATAATAATAATAATAATAATAATAATAATATTCTTAATAAAATGTTAGCCATAATGATAATAAAAATATTCTTAAATATTAACATTTTATTATTATTATTATCATTAAAAAACACTTAATCTAATTTATCATTATAGTTTTATTTGTTTTCACTCATCTTTTACTTTTTAATTAATTAGTTAACCGCGCACTGGAAGGCTGTGTGATAATTTGGAAAAGTCGTGCGGCTTAGACCATCCCCTGCCCGTGCGTCAGACACTGCCAAGCTCAAAATATTCATTTAGCAACAGAATGTAAAATTTCAATAGGGATCAACCCAAAATTCGACAAATATTTACAAAAACAAATAAAAATTATTAAAATTATGAAATAAGAATTATTTTAGAATTATGGGTGTGACAATTCTCCTCACCATAGTGCTTTCTGTCCCCAGAAATCCACAACTAAGGATGAAACCTAAAGTAGAAACCGATACCCCCTTGAGGTTAAATAAATATCCCTATGAAGAGCAAGTGAAAAGAGGAAAACACACCATGCTTAGAGAAAGTGAATTAAGAGAAAACCTCAAGAAACCCATAAAAATACTTTTTGCTCTGTGTCGCCTACCCCAAAGAGCTAGGAAACCTCTAATTGATTAATAAAGGAAAGGAAATCTTGCACCTATGGAAACCAACTTCACAAACTGAAACAACTCAAGCACCATTAAATGAAAACCACACCATTTGACCGGAATGAACAAATAAGATCAGACCACATCCAAGAAACACTCTTATCACTTACCGCAAAGACATATTTAGGAATAGAACCAAAAGGCCAACATGGGGAAATCCCAAAGGGGACCCCCACCATTATGAAAAGGCCAAAATTGATTCGTTCTAAGATATTTGTGTGAAACCCATCGTGGGTCTCCCCATCATTAGAACTGACAAATAAAATACAAAACTTTGAAAATTTACCGATGGTGACTAAACACTCCACCATAAGGGGCGGGGAGGGAGGGGCCCAACTATCTGAGAGTCAAAACCATGACCTAAGACAAACCAGCATCTCTATGTCCCTGGATGAACACTATTCAAATTTGAGACTGATTTACCCAACATAAACCATAAGGACCACTAAAAACGATTACCTTCAGCGGGACGCAACCCTCAAAACTTTATGGTAATAAGACTACCATGCCTCCTCATATCCACAAGAAACCTCACTCACCCAAATGGGTCATTCGAAATGGAACAACCACAAAAAACAATTTAAACCGCCTTCACCTTCAATACTGATGATAGAAATAAAGCTGGGGTCCCATAGACTCTTGGGGTTCCTAACCATGCACCAGATTCACTTTGAGGCCTATGGATGAAGCCCTAATATTTGAAGCATCTCCTGACTCGTAGTAAAACATTGAAAACTCCCAAATGGATCTTCTCCTTTTGGTGACATGCGCGACCATACTACAACCAAGACAACAACATCAGACACAACACACTCCTACATTCACCTACTCCCTTATAGCATGTCCACCAGAATAGAGGTTTAGATGATGCACATGCATCACTTCTTCACCTTAACCATGAAACTTAAGAAGGAAAGATGCACCACAAACACTCCCATTTGAATAGAAAAATTAGAACTACCTAAGAAGAAACAATCCTATGAAAATAGGGACTCCCGGAGGATTCTACAAAATCCACTCTTACTCTTCAAAGAGAACTCATACTGCAAGATGCCACCAAACATGAACCTTGCAGACGATGAAAGCAATACAAGCCTTTCAAGACATTGATCAACACCAATAACTCCGAAATGCCTTCACCCTTTCCCATTGGAATTACTTTCACAATTTACAAGGGGAACCTTCACATAAAATGGTGTCAAACATCATACCCGACGACTCATACAACTCAAAGAGACCAAAACTCCCTTCAACTCCCCTCATGTCTGTCATCCCGCTGCGAGATAATTCACTTAGTTGTAAAAAGGAGAGGTGGTTTCAATTCTAGAATTCAAGAAAAGAGTCATTCGATCAACTGGAGGGCCGACCAATGATGAATTGCTCGTGGTCTCACTTCAATTGCTCATTAATACTTTATGCGGGTGTGCACTAGTCATGAAAGAGAACCACGAGCTCAATAAAACTATTCCAATGACCAAGACATACCACAAGAGAACGCTAAACGTGCAGGGGGAACCACTCTAAGGGCTCCTCGAAGAACTTTTCAAAAGAAACCACTAACCACACACTTTCACACCAACTTACAAATAAGAATTCAAACTCAAGACACAAATCTGTTAAAAATAATTCTCGGCTCATAGTGCATCATATCCAATATTTTCAAAACACAAGGACACACCACACAATCAACAGTTATTAAAACACCAAATTTTCTTTTTAACATTTTTTTGAAAATAAACGAAGATGGTGGGTTGCAAAAACACCAATGGAGTCCCATGGGAATTACACATGTATGTTCTCGTGCCACACCGACACCCACCTCATGTCCATACCAGCACTCATCCACTCATATCATTAACCATTTCTACTTCCATATAAGCCCATGCATGTGGTTTCCTATGAGAACACTAAGGATCAAAACCAAACCCCTTTTTTTTCAAACCAAAAAATTAAAACCACACTTTTCAAACCATACACATCATTTTATTTTTAAATATCTTCATTTTAAAACATTTTCCAAAACCAAATCATTTTTACTTAAAAAATAGATTTCCACAATTCCTAAACAAAGAGACAAGAAACAATGCAGGAGAAAACTAGCGTCAGCAGGTGACCAGGACATATGGTTGATGGCCATACACCAATCAAGCCACCACCATAGAGAGTATTCTAGGAAAACATCCCCGACTCCACATGGCTTTCCAGACCCTACGAGATCACTGGGACCAATGAACCTATTCCCTTTTTATTTCCCCTAAAAAAGATTAATCACAAGGACCAATGACTTAGACAAACCTCAACTTACTCTGGTAACTCGAGTCCCACCATGGGGTGTGCTGGCCAGGAACCATGCTTGTAGATAGAACTTAGAGTTTTGACACCCTTAATTTTGGTCTACCAGACTCTATACCAAAGGGACATGACCTAAGAGAGAAAACCTTCCCCTTTGATACCATTTTTTCACGAACCATGCCGGGTCGCCATCCGACCCGGCGCCCGGCCCAGTCCGCGAAATGGCCCAAAGGGCGTTCCTGATCCCCACAGGTTGGAAAAGTGCCCAGGTATCGAGAGTAACATATGGGAACAATTTACCCAAAATAAGGGACAGAAAAAAAACAACTAACGAGATAAATAAACAAACATTGGAAAACAAAACCAAAAAAACCCTTAACATTGGACCAAACTTAAAGTTTAAAATTCAACCCAAAACTCCAAGAAGAATGCAAAGGAAAGAAAACTAACACATCTATTCACACCTTCATGCAACATGAGAAGCCACCTCCTCAAACCACCATCGTCAGACCTACATAGGAAAACCATCAATAACCAGAACCACCGTCACTAAGCACGATGCCTCAACCTGTGACACAAAAAGAACAAGGTCTACATACACCCAAAGGTGTATATAGTGTGTGAGTCAAGAGTCTAGTAGGATGCCACCGAGAGAATATTCCACGCATAACCATTTAAGTGACGAATACATTTTTCAGTTTAATAGAAAAAAGGGAAATAAATGCTCAAACAATATTTAATGAAAACAAATTTTAATGACAGGTGTTTTAAACGAAAAAAAATTTAAAGACAATAACTTAAATTAAATCGCACACACACACTTACTTTTAAGATAATCAAAGTGTCATGCTGGTTAGCATAAAGTAAATAAGGAGCGCCAAAAATGAGAGAGGCCTCATGGGTGTTAGTTAGTGTGGGTCCCTAAATCTTCGTGTCTCAGTGAAAAATGTCCTAGAAACCAAGGCCCTCAAAAAATGTGGCTTAGAAACCATGAACCTCAGCAAAAGTGTCTTAGAAACCACGACCCTCATTCATTCATATATTTATTTAGTATTGTAGACATCAATCCTACTACGTGAAATAGGATCGAAGCTAGCCTCAGATCACTTGCCCACTAGTCTAGTCCACCTTCCTAGCTACCCAAGCTTCCCGTTTTGTGCTCAAACAAGTTTCAAGATCATAATAGGTGAACATCACATAAAAAAGTCAAGCAAAACACCATGCATGACAAGATACCATTTACACCATCAGTTCCTCTTTTAAAATCCAAGATCACGTCACATGTCACATTTATACATAAAATATAAACAGGGTGCTTATACGCACAGAACCACCATTTGAACACCCAAATAACATTTTGAAACATTGAGCACACCAAAATCTTTTTAGAACTTAATCCGCATCACTTACACCATCAATTAAACCAATTTCAATTTTTAAAGAAAACAATTTCATAATTAAATGACCATCAAGAAAATTTATTAAGCAATTTCAAAAAAATGTGTCGCATGACTTTAAACACCAAAATGCAATCAAAACATCTTTCATGACAAAACACACTTTGATTCCACACCCAAAACACACACAACAACTCTTAAACATTCAAACAAACTAAACACACAATTTTGAGAACACTGATAAATAGTTCAATGTAGGTTTTCACAACAAAACTCATTAACATCACATAAAAACTCTTCTAACAAAACAAATGCACAACAAAACTCAATAAAAATAACATCCACAGCATGTAAAATAATTAACAATTGAGATAAATTAATTAAATTAACAAACTAATTCACCAGAAAATTTATGAAACAATTTTCAGAATATGCTGCATGAATCAAAATACTAAAAATGAAATAAAAAATTCCTCTATGACTCGACGTAAATTGACACTAAACCAGAACACAATTTTTATAATTTATAAACTACTAATAAATAGTTCAACATGAATATCCACATAAAACACACCTATATCACATATATATATATATATCAACTTCAATTAAAAAATTGATTTGTATGAAAAAAACTAATCAAATAATAATGATAAATTAATTTAAGAAGAAAATTAATTCATCAAACAATGGTTAAATGAGGAACCACCTACCTCTCATGAATATTCCTCCAGAAAATGGAACAAAACACACCAACACCTCATTCGCACCACAAAGGATCAAAGAGGAGGCCTAACCAAGGAGATCGAACCCAAAAATAGTTGGTTAAACCTCAAAATTAGATCCAAAATCCGCCAGAAAAATCAAAACTGAAAGGGAGGAAAAAAATAAAATAAGGGAGAGGATGAGCTAGAGGGGTTGTACCTGCAAGGGGGAGGACCACTGGGCTTTTCCGCAATCAATAGGGGGAGGCGCCAGATGAAAATTGTGATGGGGATGCAAATGCAGGTAAGGAGGCCAGTAGTGGCGGTGCCGGCTAGGAAGGGGGGTGGGGTGCGTCAGGCTTGGTGTGTAATGAAAGGAAGGAGGTCGACCAATGGGGTTGGCTAGTTGGAATTACAGACCATGACGGGGCCGACTGAGGGGATCCAGTCATGATGAGGACCGACCGAGGGGAGCACGACGTGACGAGGACCGACTGGTCGGGAAGAAGGGGTGCAATAGCAGACGAGAGTCGAAGGCATGGGGGTAGTGCGAGGTAGGGTTTCGGGGTAGGGAGTTTGGTGTGACAGGATGAGGGGAGAGGGGAAGATGGGTGCAATGGGCTAGAGAGAAAGGGAGTAAGAGGGAAGAAAAAAACCAAAAGTAAAATTGGAGAAAAGAGAAAAATGAATAAATAAATAAAAAAATAATTGAAAGAGGCAAAAAAAAAAAAGAAATAATTCAAATTAAATATATTAGTAATAATATTAATTATAATGACAATTCTAAAAAAAATGATTATTTTCTTAATAATAATAATGAGATTAATAATATTAATAACTATATTAGTATCCTAACACAAATAATAATAATAATAATATTATTATTAAAATGTTATCCATAATTATAATAACAATATTCTTAAATATTAACATTTTATTATTATTATTATCATTAAAACAACACTTAATTAACTTTATCATTCTAGTTTTATTTTTTTTCACTCTATCTTCTACTTTTTAATTAATTAGTTAACCACGCACCGGTAGGCCATGCAGTAATTTGGAAAAGTCGTGTGGCTTCGACCATCCCCCACCCGTGCGTCAGACGCCGCCAAGCCCAAAATATTCATTTATTAGAAGAATATAAAATTTCAATCGGGCTCGGACCGCAATTTGACAAATATTTACAAAAAAAAAAATTATAAAAATTATGAAATAATAATTGTTTTAGAAGTTTGGGTGTGACAATCGAACTCCCGGTTTGCGAGTTACAGGGGTTTAAAGAACCTCAAACATTTCTGGATGAACCACCACCATTGCCTGTCAGATTGCCGCCGCCTAGACAAAAATCATTGAAAAACCTTCCACAGACCACTAAGACCACTCTGGTGGTCTAAAAGTTAATATGGGAATAGATCCAGAAATCTCAGGATGTGATCTTCACAGACTCGGTCTCCGCAGGGAGATCCATCACCATTTTGATGCGATGAAAAGTTGTAAGATCTTACAATCGCTGTCATGCCTCCTCTGACACTAAAAACTTAAAGCCGTAATAGATCTAAAATCCTCGGATCAAGACCTTCCTAGATCCATGCTCCGCTCGATGTTTGGATGTCATTTCTTTGTATCAAAAAGTTAACAACGAAGAATGATGAAGAACAGACGAATGACACGAAGAACACGAAGAACGTGCAATTAAAAACTCAATATGATGATGACCGTTATTAGTTTGGCCATTGAGAGAGACAATCAAAGTATCAGAAATGGAAACAAATCAAAAATGAAAACAAAACTTTGATCTGGGTGAAGCAGAATCTGAAAGAAGAAGCCTACCCGAATTCTGGATCCGCTGTTGTGTTCACTGCGCTCCGACCTACTAGCACCTGCATTTTTGTCGTGATCTAATGAAGTTAAAACATCGAATCACCGTCGACCAGAGCTCTTCCATCTGTGAGAGAAATGATCTAACTCTAACTCATTTATCTTAACTCTTATTTATAGGAGGCTACCAGCGGTCGTGGAATCCGAACCTCCTGTTCCCTTTCAACTGAGGTCACTCATAGGGAAAAAACCGTGCTACGAACTTAACAACGGTCTCAAATTTCCAATATGATTCCCCTCTCAGAAGTTATTCATAGTATAATTTCTAATAAAACAATTTTTATTTAATTATTTTATTTACAGTTTTACCCTTCATAACTTTTTCTACAGAAGGCCTGTTTCCTCAAAAGTTATACCCCACCTAGGGTAAACGCCATGCTTTGGAATCAACCGTGGTATCAAATTTCTGATCCAAGCTACCATTTAAGAGATACTATCTTCCACCATGTGCATAGTATAAAAATACTAAATATTTTTATAAAATTTATTCTAGGCACATCGAGCCTTGGAATCGCACACCATCTCCACTACTAGATTTGGAATTATTTGTAGTAATATTCAAAAGTTTGACAGGGTCAATGTTAGGACCAAAAGGGTCCTAGATACCCTAATATGGGGGGGTGGGGTGAATCAGGGTATGGATATTCTTTTTTCAAAATTCTTCTTGCCCCACTGGATCTTGACCTCTTTATTATTAGGGTAACTTTGTTTGCCGTTGTGTGTTTCTGTTGATCACTTATTTTTAACTTTATCTAATGATGATTCTTTAGATGCAATATAGGGAAGAAACCAGGTAGACACATAAAATTTTACTTGGTTCACCCTCATTGGGCTACGTCCAAGGACCATACAACGATGATGATCCACTGTACCAAATCTATTAAAGCTCACTGCCAATAATGTTCAGGCTAGATCACTTCTATGCCCAGGCTCACTACTTTTACAATGTTTTGGGTTAGATCACTGCTTTCTCAAGGGTCACTCCCTGTTTCTCTCTCACCGGCTCACTACCGGTAGAAAGGATTACCTTCTTCCTATTACTTTTCTCATTTCACTTGGAAGGGATCAAATCATAGTTTATAGACCTATAGGTCTCTTCATTTGCATGAATAAATTCATCATCAACTATTGATAGATGCTCTCTTAAAGTCCAAATTTCATCCACATATGAATACCACTTTGCCTCTAAACACTAGGCAAGAACCTTTGGAATTACCTTTGCAAAGCATCCTACTTCACAAAGCTCCCAATTTCGCGAAGCTCAAACAAGCCTTTGCGAAGTTCCTACCTTTTTGCGAAGCTCACACTTTTGAAGAGCTCAGGCCATCGTAGAGCTCAAGTCGTTGTAAAGAGACTTCATTCACAAAGCTCATTGAGCCAACACAGAGCACCCAACTTTCGCAGAGCTAGAATAGATGCCGCGAAGCTCCTTCCTTTCGCAAAGCACACTGCCTTCACGAACCACCTTCGCGATCCGAGAGAAGAATGTTTTCTTTGAAAACTCTCTATTTCTCTCGAGGTGATCGAGGCCTATTTATAGGGGATTCCACTGACCCTCGAACCTTCCGCATGAAGTCAGCACCACGTCATCTCAAATCGCGAAGCTTTGAAATTCCCACCGAAATTCTCTCAATATCGCGAAGCACCACGAGAATTTACGGATCGCGGATCTTGTTGTAATCACAGAGAATTTCGTTAATTACTTCGTCCTTCCTTCGTGAAACTCCCTCACATTTCCCTTCATCTCTACCATTCGTGAAGCTCGTCGTAATCGCAAAGAATCACCGTCAACATTTTTATTATCTTCAAAAAATCCAATCCATGAAGCCTATCTTCACGAAATTCATGCCTTTTCCATATTTTGATAAGATCTTCAAGGATATCCACTTTTCACGATGCTCACCAAATCCCAAATTTTGGACCCCAAAAATTTGGCAAACACTAGAAAATGGCACCACATTGTATCTATTCTTTTGTACCGCCTCCAAATCATCCATTCCTTTGTCATGGTTGTTTTTCAACATGGATTGTAAAAAACATCTTTGGAACTCAACAATTCACCATGGAAACCTACATTTTCAACAAACACAACCAACACAAAAATGCTGCAATGTTACCTTGAGGGATTTTTGTCCAACAGTCAAACCTGAGTCAATACAAGAATTTATTTACATTTAAAGTATTATTTTAAATAAATAAATAAATATATTAACTTTAAAATGGTAAAATGAATTTAATACAAAAATAAAATAAAAGATAAAATATACACATACCTCTATGGTAATGTGTTGCAGAAGTCTAGTTGGACAAACAAAAAAGTGGCTGATAATTTTTCCAAATGTCCTCACCTCATCTGTAGGTAATGGTACTCTAGCTAATATATCTATAATATCTTGCATAGTGACCCTATTCTACTATAACTCTAACTATTGATGATTAATTGTTTCTCCTATATAATATATCATCCCATACGTAACTATATGATAGTGAGGATCATCAACATACAACTCACAATAACTATGAAGCTGTGGAGGAGGAGGTGTTGGAGTAGAATAAAAAATGGGGTCTTTAGGCAGGGGTGGGGGAATGGGAGCTTCTGGCGGTAGTGGAGGAGTGAGACTTGTAGTCTAAAATTGTCTTTACATGTCTACAAATATAGACTGTACCGATGCTCTGATCTTTTCCTCCATCTTCGTATTAATATTTTGAACTTCAGTCTCTAAAGATTATTTTTTTTGATAAAAACCCTACATGGAAGAAACTGAAGAATGTGGTAATACTTTTCTCACTAATACACCCACCAAGTTTCCTTGTACATGACCCAGGTGTTTGGGATTTCCCAGTTCTACAGTTGAAATATCTTGCCTCCCATTACCTTTAAATACCCCCTGTGTGCTCTACTCCTCAAGATAATCTTGTATGAATTGTTTGAAAAATTCTACAATGATTCAAAGTATATAAATAGTTTCATTAAATTAAATAAATAAAATAAAAATCTTATAATACTCTCAGCTAAGACCCTTGATTATTTAGTAGGATATTGCCCCTTTTTTCTCATCTAAGCCCTCTTCTATCTTTCATGTCTAGACAAAGGGGATGGAGGGGCAACCTCTCCAGAGCTTGAAGACTCAGATCTAAGTTTTTGTAAAATTTTAGCCATAATTTGTTCTTTCAATAAAGTATACCCCATGAGATAAAATATAAGGGTATACATTTCTAGATTGGATCTTCTTATGAGACATCCTCTATTTATGTAAATTAATAATAAGAAATCATTAAGAAGTCATTAATAAGATCATTAATATAATAAAACTTCTAAAAGTTTACATTTAACTTACCAAAAATTATTCTTTTATTATACTTTCAACAAATTGTTTCCATGTGTCTTCATATTTAAAAGGATATATATGACATAAATTGTCATGTTTCCTATTCCCAAAAAATAAAATTAGATGTGAGGGTTGATTTGAAATCCTTCCATCTTCTAGCAGCCATCGATAAACATTTCCTCCTGACTCCTACAATGCTAGGTATATCAAATGTCATCTGATAAAAAAGAGGGAAAACATATTATATAATAAACATCTCAAGATTAGTCAAACAATAGAAGAGATATTACCAAAATGGTCTCCCACAACTGAGATAGTGTTGTTTTTTCAACACTTCTCCCATTATTAAACAAAATGATGACTTTTCTTTTACTCTGAGTTGATAGAAAACCCTTGAATTGTTTTTCATTAGGACCTCTTGTAATATAATTCTCATCAAATTCTAATAATATCCTCTGGTCCTGTATATGAGCAAGTGATAATTTTGGTAAATGTGTATAGCCACGTTTACCAACCCTCAAACTCTTCTTTGGCATTGTGAGAGTACATGAAGAAGATTGGGGAACATCAAGAAGAGCATGTGGATATTCCTCCCCAAAGGTATGATCATTAAGCTCATCTCCAAAAGTATGTGGTTGATCAACTGATTGATCTATCATTATCCTTGAAATCAAAGAAACAAATATTTAATACACAAATATAAAAATTCACATATTACAATTCTAATGTAAAAAAAATGAAAAATTATGAAACAAAAAAGTAAACTAAAACTTAACACATTATTATTCATAATTGTTATAGTTAACTAAAATGATAATAATATTAATGATATATTAGTGGTAATCATCCCGTAATCCTACATGAAAAATGGGGGTTCAAAACCCATGGGGAGCAGGTTACCATAGCAGTACTGTAGCGGACTATAGCAATGAAGATATTGTAGCAACGATGGGCACTGTAGCGGTGGAAGGTCACTGTAGCAGTGGCAGGGTACTGTAGCAGTGGCAGATACTATGCGGTACTGTAGAAAGTGGGTACTGTAGCAGTACTATTCACAGAATGGGCCTTGAGCCGAAAATTTGGGCCTACGGGCCACATAATGGGCTAAATGCCCACTGGGCCTTCGGGATATGTAATGGGTCTCCCTCTACCCAATTTAAAGAGGTCCTTTCTTTACTTTAATAATAAATGAGGCTTCATCCCCAACCTTTAAAAAAATATAAATGAATGAAAACAAATCCAAAATTGGTGTAAGAATATTAAAAATGGTCCAACCTAATAAATCATTTTTTACACAAAAAAGAATATTTTTTAACATATTATATTTAAAATAATTTTCATTTAACAAAATAAATAAATATATAAGTTAAGAAATGGTAAACATGGTAAACTAAACAAAGCTAAACTAAAATAGACAAACATTTCTACTTATTAGTTTTAATAGATGTTTTAATAAAGAAAAAAAATTACAATATCTAACATTTTATGAAATTAATAAAAGTAAGTGAGAAATAAACATATGTTACCTATAAAATTAGGAATTTACTAATAGATTGTTTTCCCAAATTCCTTCATGATGATTATTCCTTATGGCACAAACCATGTCTACAACATACTCATCATTATTATCTGTTAATCTTTCTATAGAAGTAGGGATATCACATTAATCAGAATCTTTATCAAGTTGATCATCACCAACATATTGTTTTTTTCTTGTAAAATAGTAGACCACTACATATCATATTGATCAAGAAAATAGATTTTTTTTTCATGTGTTTCCATTATAAAAGAACAAACTGTGTCTTCCAATCTATTCAGATTAACAAGTGTCATTCCAAATTTATCGTGTATGACACTGTTGTTACTGATAAACCATTCAAATTTAAACAATGGAACTTTAATTTTAATGAAATCAACCTCCCATATTTATTCAATGACTCCATAACATTCACTTGATGCATAAATTGGGTTTTTGTCTTTAGAACTCAAAAAATGCATTGCTTTTGTGAACACCAATACACCACTATTCTGAAGTGCACTTATATTATCCTGAGATTTCATATGAAATGTATATCCATTTATGTCATACCTAGACCATGTTATCACATTTAAACTTCGACCACCCATTAACAATCTTAATGTATCTAATGAATCTGATCTACCAAACATGATCTTTTTAAACAATGACAAAAAAGTTTTGTTATGCTCATTCAAAATCCACATTTCTTTCTTCTTTGGATTAAATTATCTCAAATAATTAATATGAAATGTTATATATAATTGAGAATCAAATATTTTATTCAATATATATAAATGTACCTTCTTCATCTATTTACCCAAAAACGATTTGAATTTCAAGCCACAAATCCTCTTTCCTCTATTATTAACTCATTCATGGTGAGATGGAGGCAAACCAATGTGATCCTCTACATATAAGTAGCTTGTAAAAAACTCTACAACCTCCTCATAAATATATTTTTCAACAATAGAGGATTTAGGTCGATATTTATTCTTAACATACCCCTTCAATATCTTCATATACCTTTCAAAAGGATACATCCAACGCAGATATACAGGTTCACAAAGATTTATTTCTTGAAACTAGATGAACCATTAAATGAAAAATTATATCAAAAAAGATAGAGGAAAATAAATTTCCAATTGAAAAAGTATAGAAATTTATTCATTTTCCAAAATTTCCAAAGCATCTAGATCAATCGCCTTATTAAAAATTGAATTGAAAAAATAACACACCTTCATGATAGTTTTATCTCACACAGATGGGAAATATTCCATGCATGCAACTGGTAGATATTTTTTCATCATGATGTGAAAATCATGAGATTTCATACCTGTCAACTTTGAATCCTTCAAATTTATTTTTTCACATTTTAAGAATAACCCTACGACACTTTGATATCATGAAGACACTAAAAAAAGATAATTTTCTCCCTCTTGGATAATATATGACAAACCGAGGGAAGAATTTTTTTCCTTCCATCAGAAGTGGGAGATAATTCCAAAATTATTCCTATTGATAGTAAGTCTAATATTGAATTCAACCCATATTTACTCCTTCCTTTAATATCTAATAATTTTCCGATCAAACTATCATATATATTCTTCTCCATGTGCATGACATCAATGTTATGTTTCAATTCATGATATCTCTAAATTGGTATCTCAAAAAATATTGATGGTTTCTTCCAAATATGTCTATCATCACTAGATTTATGTGTCTTTCCAAATGCCACATCAAAGTTTTTCACCCTCTCAAAATACTCATCATTGGATAAAGGTTTTTAAGCAATAACAAATTCTTGTGAGCCATTAAATTCCTTTTTAATCTTATATAAGTGTAATCCATAGGAAAAAACTTTCGATGACCCATATATACTATTTTCCTACCATGATGAAATTGACAATATGAAGTCTATTGTTCACAAATTGGACACAATTTATTCCCCTTAACACTGTATCCAAACAAATTTCCATACACTGGGAAGTCATTTATAGTGAGCATAATCACTGCATGCATTTGAAAATATTCCATTTAAAAGAATCATACACCTTAATACCATCCTACCATAAGAGTTTCAAATCATCAATTAACAGTGAAAAGAAAGAAAAAAATATCATTTTTGGGTTGTTTTGGTCCAGAGATCATTAAACTCAAAATGAAATATATTTTCTCTTCATACAAAATTCAGGTGATAGGTTGTAAATTACCAATAAAACAGGTCATGAACTATGTGTGCTACTAAGACTTTTATATAGATTCATTCCATCCGTGCACAACCCAAGTCTGATATTTCTAACTTCATTTTCGAATGTAGGATACTGCTCATCAATTTTCTTCCACTGTGGAAAATCAAATGGATGACATATTCTCCATCACATATCTAATCATTAGTATGCCATTTTAAACCTTTTACATCACGTGAATTGGAAAATAAAAATTTAAAATGAGGAATTATAGGAAGATACCAAAATACCTTAGTAGGTATCTCTGTAATCTCTATATTAGCCTATGATTTTTCTTTCAAATTATACCATGATGTCCCATATTTAGGATATTCTGACAGAAATTCATATTCCTTCCTATATATCACATAGTCATTCAGACATGCATGCATTTTCTTGTATCCCAATCCCATCGAGCATAAAATTTTATTGGTCTTATAATGTGAATTTGGAAGATCATTTTCCTTAGGAAGAATTTATTTAAACAATTGCAACAGCTCTGTAAAACTCTTATCGCTCCATCCATGTTTCACCTTCAGGTTAATAAATCTTAACACCGATGATAAAACTGAAAAATCTATACAATCGAGATACAATGGGTTTTCAACATCACCATATAGATTCTAAATTGTCTGTTCTTTCTCAATTTGTTCTGCTTCAATATCACAAATCATTTATTCAATTTCATTAGAGTTACCATCTTGTAAAGAATCATCATCATTAGATCTGAAATTCTACCTAGTTTCACCATTCCAAATCCAAGGGCTATAACTCATATTAAAAACATGAAAAATTAAATGATCTTTGATCTATATACTTTTAAATTTCTTCATATTTAAACATTTCAGGAATAGATAGAAAATCATATTGTGTTTTGGAACATTTCATTTAGAAAATTCCAAAAATGCATCAACACCTTCCTCATATTCATCACTCATTTGATGTGATGTAATCCAACTTTGAATTTTAATTACCTATAAAAAATATCAAAATTATACATCTTGTTAAGATAAGCCAATTTTATATTAACATGAAATATTTCATAATTTGAAAGTAACACAATTTTGAAATATAAATAAAATATATACATATTTGAAAAATATAATTACAAATTATACACAATAATAGAAGATAAGTTTAAATATAAATGATAAATCATAAAAATATATGCATGAAAATAATTTTAAAAATAAAATATAGTTAGATAAGACAATTTTATATTTATATTAAATATTCCATAATTTTAAAGTAACACAATTTTTAAATATAAAACAAATATATGCTTATTTGAAAATTATAATGATATTGTTTTTGAGAAATAAGATAAAAACCACTATGTAAAAATAAAAAACCATTCCCTAGTGTGATGTATTATTAACCCATCATAGCATGAGTTTTGTTACTTAATTTTTTATCATAATTATCTAAAATATTAACCTAATAGGTCTTTGGATTGTATTGAATTGAAATATTTTCTTTAATTCATGTAATTTTTTGGTCACATTTATGGGTTTTAACATTTATATTGAGTTTGTTATAGAGAATGGTATTGTGGAAAATGGTCTTGTGTACAGGACTTGAGAGGAACCTAGATTGTCTTGGGAAGGTGGTGTAAATATCCTATTTAGGGTATGTTGAAAGGTTGTTTTGGGGGATACTTAGCTAACATGGAATGCCTCAAATTGGTTCAATTTATAAATAGTAACCAGACTGGTTGGCGGTAAGGCCTAAAGAGGGCCTCCCCATATGCTAGAGGTTGGCGACTAGTAGTGATAGTTTAATGGTTGTATGGTTGGAAGAATTTACACTTTGGAACAATAATAAATATAGTATAATAATAGTAAATGAAAATTAGTGGAATGTAACAAAAACTAAGATATAATAATAAATAGTTAACCAATGCACAAATGATATCATCCATATATATCTTTTAAGCATAAGAAGTTCTAATTACTTCATTATAAAGATGTAAAAGTGTCATATAGTATCCCAATGATCATCTCATCCATTTATAACACATCGGGATACATCAAAAATATAGATTGGGTGATATGTTATGCATATATAAATGAACTAAATGAAAATCCATATTTAATTTTATCTCCCTATAATACTCATTGGAAATAAGGTATGTAACTAAAGGGAAAAAACATTGAATAAAAATTCCAAGATACCAATGATAAAACAATATTTGGATACTAAACCACCTTTAACAATTGATAGTGAAAGACACAATGAATGAAATCAAAATGAATGAAATCAAAAAACATATATTTAACATCCATGAACAACCAATGATAAAATAATATCAAGATACTAAGCCACATTCAACAATTAATAGTGAAATACAAAATGAACAAAATCACAAAAAGTAGATTTAGGGTATCCGTGAATGACCAAAATCGAAGTGTGTGAGGCTTACTTGAGAGTTTTAAGTTGAGCAGATAGATTCATTGATAAAAAACATGATGAAAGAAGATGGCAAAATGAGTTTGGAGGCCATGATATCAAATAATCGATTCTATTGTTTCTGTGTGAGAGAGATCGAGTTGCTGTCACCCGAAAGAAAAATAGTGGAATAACTTGAAATGGGAGTTCATAAATTTTTTAAATGATTAATCACGTTAGTTATTTAATAAATGATGTGATAAAGAGTTTTTTTATTACATTTATCATGTCAGTTATTCTATAACTGATGTGATAAAATGATTTTTTAGGTTGGTTATATAATAACCAATGTAAAAAATTGGCTTTATCACGTTTGTTATTTTATAACCAATGTAAAAAAGTGACTTTATCACGTCATCTATTTTATAACCAATGTGATAAAGTGATATACTATATTTATCATGCCAGTTATAAAATAATTGATATGATAACTCAATATAATTCATTTTTTACGTCGGTTATAATATAACCGACGTGATAAATCAATATACAAGGATTTTCACATCGGTTATAAATAACCAATTTAAAAAATGATGATGTGATAAATAATTTTTGTACTAGTGGGGGGAGTCATCTAGAATAGGGTTTTCTAGTGGTATTGAAGTTATTCCAATTTTTCCCAGTTTGGTAGACATGCCAATCCAATCTCATGATGCAAGATATGCTCTTGAAAATGAGTCCCTTACAGAAATACGAAGACATGTTAGAGTAGTTGTTTAGTCCAAATGATAAGATTATAATGAATTTAGTTCAACCCCTACACATGTGTAAATAATACCTGATATCATCCCATTTTCTTACAATAAACAAGAGTTTTTATCTGGAATCACAAGATTAGTAAGTGTTGTTCAAGGAAGGATATCGACTGTGTTGGGTCTAATGCCTTTAATTAAAATATCTCTGACCAGTGAGATGAGTGTGAGAATTAGAAAAAAATCAGTTGAACTTAATATTCAAAATTTAGTTAGTGAAGGAGAAGAACAAGAACAAGGAAATCAAACTTATTCAGTTTAAAATGAAAGAGTTAGATTAGTTTTTGGAGAACCTTCTCAAAATAAGAGACCTAACATTGATGAAAATCAACAAGATGATGATGTGAGAAGTATAGAAGTTCAATAAGACACTTTATCTCCAATTCATAGACAAAATAAATGATCATAAATCCTTATAGATGAGTTGTATACAAGTAATGAAAGAATCAGAGAAAGATACTTAAAGTTTATGTATGAAGTTGAATATTTAAAAATTCAGTTTCTAGAGTTTGTGAATAATATTTGGACTCTTTTTGATCATGTCATTTCATGAGATGATGTTAAATAAGTGAAGTTTTTTTTACTTCAGTGTGTGGTTGAGAAAATTTCAATATAACCCTTCACAAAAACCTAAAATCAAGCAGATGTTTGATTGAGATTAGAAGGAGTGTCTGTAGTGATATACACAATGAATTCTAAAATTTCCTCTATGTAGTGTGACCTGCTACCTAAGGAAGTAATTTAAGATCTTCAAAAGGACTTGATAGATGAAAAAAAGAATTCCCATGATTCCTTAGAATTATATTATGTTAATTTATTAGTTTAAGAAGGAAATAATCACCCTATTACAAGAGAAGATTACTATAGTTCAATATTTGATGTCACAAATTAAAAAATATGTAAGTTTCATCATTACAGGTTTATAAAAGATGTCTGAATATCTAGCCAATAAATTTTAAGTAATAAAAAATAAATTTGAAGATTTTCACCAAATAGTTGTAACTAGTATGAAGTCATAATCATCAAAAGATTAAGAATAATAAGTTTATGATGCTTTTGCTGAGCCTCAGGAATGTTCACCATCAATGAAAGGAAAATAGATTATTTCACTTGATCATTCGATAGGGATGTAAGATAATCAATTTGAAACCTTGAAGAAATTGGTAGTCAATTGTGAAAAGAAAGGAGATGTTCATAACCTTTTTTTTAAATTTCTCACAGAGGATATGGAATGGATTTACAATGATTTTAGACCATTTCAAATATGACATGGAAAAAAGGATAGATGCTTGTGTGGATTCCTTTTTTCAGATAAGAGGGAGACACCTACCAGGACCTCCCATCATCAATCGCCATGCGTAATATTTACAAAGTCTAAAATAAATATTTAATCCTGTTGAGATTTTCAAAGGAAAAATATAAGATAAGTTTGATATGGTAAGGGCTCAACAATTTGTTTCCAACATTGAATCCACTTCTTTAAGGATCGCTCAGAGTGATTGAGTGGGACTTGGATCATCCTTACTTACATTATGAGATATTGTTGGAGAAAAAACTGATGCTCATTTTCCCTCATCCTATTTACCCTCATTCTAATATCAATCTTTCGAGAAACTACCTCCAAAGAACCGTTTCACATTCCTTAGTGGATACATATTTTATTGTTTGTGTGATGCTTTCCTGGTGGATGGGAAATTTAAAAACATTTGAATCTTTATTGGTTGAATAAAATCCTTTAAACATTTGAATGGTGTTTTAAGAAAACATTTAAATTATTTTTTAAACATTTTATTCATGATTGGTTAAGTAACATTTTTTAATCATTTAATTTTTTTAATACTTAGTTTTCATGATTTTAATGCATTTTTCTTTCATACTAAAGTATTTTTTTAATATGTTTATGTATCTTTTTTAGGTATTCATTGTTTTTGTCTTATTATTTTTTTTATCTTTATTTTATACTATTTTTTTGAATCTATTTATTCACATATTTAATATTTTTTACTCATTTACAAGCATTTAATTTGCATTTTTGATTTATATGATTCCTTACCCATTAATAACTTAACAACTTTATGCCAAATTCTATTCACAATCAGTATCATTAATTTTTTTCTATTGTTCATGGGAAATATTGATTGTATTACTTGTTCTAATTATTTTTGACATCATAAAAAGTGGGAGAAGAAAAGAGAATACAAAAATCTAAGTTTTTTAATTTTTAAAATTGTTATTTTGGAAAGAAGAAAATAAGAATAAAAAAATTTAAAATATTGAACATTAATTTAAAAAAAATTTAAAATATAAATTTATTTCAAAGGGGGAGAATTATTCCCAAATATTGTTTTAAAGATCCTTTTGTGATTTTTTTTATTTCATGGGTTTTGTGATCATAAAAAGGGGGATTTTTTTGGATAGAATTATGTAGTTCCAACACATCTCAATTTTTTATGTGTTTTGATGATTAAAAAATACCTGTTTTTATTTTAACAATTTTGTCTTAAGTGTTTCAGATTACATTTATCAAAATAATTTATCTTACATTGATTCCATAAATTATTATCTTATAACATATGAAGTATTTTTTTTATTACAAAGTATTTTATCTTAAGAGAATCAAAGATTATCTTCTATTTACTCGGAATTAGAAAGATCAGTGTTGAAAGTTTATCTTGCTACGTATGATATTATCCTATGAAGAGTATGATTGAGTTTTTTGATCAGATTCAAATATTTCGGATAGAATGAAGTTATGATAAGTTGTTATCTTATGAAAAGGATATTCTTACAAGATTGTCTTATGAGTATTAGAAGAAATTGTTAAAGCTAAGTATATCATTGTAGCAACATATTTATCTTATTATGAAGAATTATCCTATGCAGTATTGAATTCAATTTATGTTATGACTTAAAGAAGACAAAGATATGTTTTATCTTATAAAGTCTCTAACAAGTTTATCTTACAAAGAACAATATTTCCATATGAATATCTTATGAAGAAATTAGTTATAATATAGAATTTCATGATTAATTTTCTAATATTTTGATAAGTAATTTCATTCCTATAGATCATATCGGAAAAATGGTTTGTCATTTAAGAAAAATTGACCTATAAAAGGTTTCATGTTTCCAATAATGGAATGATCCAAGGAAGAAGATCTCTGACAATGATATTGTATAAGATTATTCCATATTTGAAAGGAATGGAAACATGCCATTAATGGCCAACCATATCAACTTTCTAATGGATTATCAACTCAAACATTATGATTATCTCATGCTTAAGTTCAAAATTAAAGAAGAGGTATAAAAGGAAGAGTGATCCACTACATGGATAAGATGAATGGGATAGAAGAACAAATCGAACACACATACATACGAATACCGTGAACACCTGTGCATAGACAAGATCAAACAAAAACACTCATTTTGTGCTTACAAGTTTATCAGCTACATTGAAGATAATTATGAGCTATACCTTGAAGAATACCATTTTCTTAGGACGTATCTTCAACTAATTTCAGTTTCTGCTTGCAACTATGTGCTACAATCATTCTTTTAAAAAATTTATTCATTATAATTTTTACTTAAACTCATTATAAGAGTGTGTGTTGAGACCATGGACAGAAATTCTAAAGGGAGATCCTGGTTTAAAGCTCTTGGACATTTTTATTAAGTTAAATCTATTATACTTAGCTAGGATCCCCTGGTAAAAGGGATATTATAGAGAAAAATCACTATTGAGTAGAGTATTGATAGAGTGGACTAGGGGATTTCCATTCCCTGAACCACTATAAATATCCTATGTTCAATCTATTTCCTTTAAGTTTTTATATTTAAACTTCCATTTCATATTAAGGGAAAAGGTTGGAACTATTATACCTGAAGAGGGAGGTTTTATGGAAAGAAAATTTTAAGAACTCAATTCATCCCCCTCTTTAGTTTTCAGTTAGCCATTCTTTGGGTCAACAATCAATTATTAATGAAATAATTTTAAAATATTTTTCATTTTGAACCAAATTATAAAAACTCATAAAAAATATAAACAATTCACTTTTAAATCTCAATAATTAAACCCAATTTAATCTTGAAAAGTCATCAACTAATAAAAAAAAAACTACCAGCCAAGATTTCTACTCTAGAAGGTATAAAAAAATTCATATGGATAATTTCTAAAGGTTTAAATGTAGCAAACTTGTTGATTTATTTGAAATATGACATATGATTCTTGCCTATTTGAAATGCATCAAAAAGTATTTTATCATTAAACTTAATACAAGGTATATTATAAAATAACTTCTTCTTAGATAATTTAGATAAGGAAAATATATTATAATGTCCATGAATTCTATGACATATCTAGGATTCAATTACTTTATTATTTAAATAGTTCACATTTTGTTCATACATGTAACTAAGGTCTAAATTATAAACATTTTCTATTCCAGGTTCTCTAAACTTAAGCAGTTTATTCTTGAAAATAGAACATGCATCATTTAAAAAATTAATGGTATATATATCACCATAGAGTTTAGAAATACTTATCAAATTGTTATTTAACCCTTAAACATATAGAAATTTATTGATTAGGATAGAATTTGAATTTCCAATTGACCCAAATCCAATGATATTTTCTTTAACATTATCACCAAAGGTAACCAAACCTCTATCAAATTTAGATAGTGAATAAAATTGAGAGAATCATCCACTCATATTTCTTTAACAACAACTTTCCATATACCATATATCATTTATTTTCCTATGGATTTTTAACTAAAAAAATATCAATCAAAAATTTGTTTTGGTATGCAAATGCTTTTGGGTCCTGTAGTGTCAACAACCAAGGATCTGGGAAACCAAATATATCTAACTTTAATATGATTTAAAGAATAAACTATAGATATAACCTTAGTACATGCTTTCTTTAAACTACTAATTTTAGGATTATTTAAGCTATAATTATTACTATAGTGACCTTTAATTACATAATAAAAACATATAACTTTAGATATGATATGATTAATTAAGCATGGAAAAAATAATATCTAAATAGTTTAGGTTTCTCACCATCACTACCAATTACATATTTTTATTTCTTAATAATATTCTTTCTAAGGATTTTATTTAAATATCCCCCTTGATAAAATCACTAGAAACATGTTTTAAGGATTCTACTTTAGTAAGAAAATCTCTAATTTTACTATCATTATCTACACAGCTTAAAGAAATTTTATTTAGTTTTTATTTCAATTATAAAAGTTGTTTTATCATAATATCCTTTTTAATTAAGACAAAATTATGATTTTTTTGAGAGATTTGTTATTTTTCTTCAAGTTTTTATATTTTTCTTCTTACATGGGGTAGTATTCAACTAAATTTTTTATATAAGAATTTTTCAAATTCAGAATCAGAAACAAGAGAATAATAGGATTGTACATCATCTTCGTGATCCATAAATCACAAGTTTGATTTTTTATTTGATGGTTCTAGTTCTAATTCAGAACTAGAAGAACTAATTGAATCTTCAGACACACTCCAAATAGCCTTCATGGAATAATTACCTTTTTGTTGATAATCAACTTTAATCTGAATATTTTTTCATTATTTTAAATTTTTATTCTTTCATTAATTTGTGGACAATTAGGTTTGTTATTCCCAATTTTTTTCATTTATACCATCTAATTTCCTTCAGTCTATAAACAATTTTCTTATAGTCATTGAATGATTTCTTGAGACCTTTATTTCTATTGTATAGATTTTTGAATCTTCTAGATAATTGATAAAATTCCTCACATGAGTTTGAAAAAATTGATTCATCATTAGATAATATAACATCCTAATTTGTCTTATTTTATCATTTAGTAATATAATTTTTGAGTTCTTAATTTTCTTTCTTGATCATTTTATGATCCTCATATTTTTCTTTCATCCTGAATTTATACATCATTATGGTACCAATCAATTCCTTCATCGTCAATTATTTAACAAGATTTTATTATCTAATTGCTGCTAAAATTCTATTCCATTTAGCAGAAAAAACTATGATAAATTTCAAATATTGATCAGGTTTATGTACATGTTTTCCAAGAGAAAAAACACTATTGAATATCTTAGTCAATATTCAATTCATATGAGTGATATTTTCACCTTAATATATTTGAAAAGTATAAAATTTTAAATTAGTAGTATTATATCTTAGTTATCTCACATTATTAGTCCCCTTATAGAAAAAATTAATTATTTTCCACATTTCAAAAGAAGTTTCACATTGGGAGACATTATTGAAATTATTTGGTCTAATTCCAAAAATAATTTCATCATGTCTCCTGAATTTAGATCATATTCAATTTTTTTGTAGCATCCCATTTTTATGGTTCATATTTAGATATTTAATAAGGTTTTATGACTTTTACATAAACTTTAAAACCAATATTTCTCAAGTATATAACCATGATATCTTTCTAGAATCCATAATTTTCAGCATTAAGTTATGGATCCCTAATCATAAAATTTATTTTTTAGGATCATCCATTGATATTAATATTTTTCTGGATCTTTAACTCAATCTTTTTGGAGCTAAAATAAATCTTCAATAGAGTGTCATTTTGATACCAACTATTTTCCTCAAATTATGATGAAGACACAAGGGGTGGGGTGGGGTGGGGGGGATGAATTGTGTCCTTTTAAAACACTTGATATATTTAAAACCAATCCATAATAAACTTAAAAATCAATTTTTTACTCCTTTATTTAAACATAGTATGTAGTGTAAACTAAAAGAAAAGGGAATAATAATTTTTATAGTGGTTTAGTGAACAAATATCCCCCAGTCCACTCCATCAATACTCTCTCCACGAGCTTCGTGATTTTTATTAGTAGTTCCTTTTCCTTGATATCTATACAGTTGAGTACAAGAAAATATAAATTGTTAAAACATCTTTTACAAGGCATTTAAGTAGGACTAAAAATATTCCTCGAAACACTTAATATCAAAGTGTTCATAAACAAATAATATTGTATTTGGTTGGAGAAATTATCTATAGAAGTATTCAGATGCAGATATTACAGCTGATAGATGAAGAGATATTTAAAGGAAGATATGTATGTCTCCAAAGTGTAGCCTAAAGATGAAACTCAAATTTTACTTTAGATAATACACACATAAATCAAAAACAAAAAATTAAAACTTTATAGTAGTAGGATGAACACACAATAACAAATTGATAGAATATGTATGCCTCCGAAGTGTAGTCCTGAAATATTTGACAAATTATTATAGATATATGAAATTTTTTTTCATAGTAGATGTTATTCTTCCATGAATAAAAAGATGAACTGAAATATTTTTAATAATAAGTACCAATTGAAGATAAAAAATCTATACTATAACCTTGATAGTTCTGATGTTATTTTTAGAGAAATAGATTTTGATCATAGAGCATCATATTAACCAGATGCATCCATTGAAAATATATAAGTGGTCCAAAATTAATTTTGGTAAAAAAATATAAAAAATTATCCAGATAAATCATTATTTCAAATACACGTATCATATTTGAAATTTTAATTTTATCAGTTACAAAAAATCATAACTTCTATGAGAAATTGAAATATATTTGTCCATTGTTGTAAATATTTTGAAACAGTCGTTAAATCATTTTACTTATAGATTTAATGTAGTGACATTTTAGTAGGAATATTAGAATAATTCAAACTTTAAATCCCATAGACAACTGAATCAAGGCGGGGATAATTATACATGAGTTTTTTTCCAAAAGTATGGTGGTTAGCCTATGGTTGATTCCAAACACAAAGTTCCATAATGTGGATTTTAATACCAAAATCTAGTTCTTAACGTGGGGTATATATCTAACATGAGGTTATTTATGTTAGGTTCATATCAAATGTTAGGTACCTGAATGTGAGGCTCCTTAAAAAAAGTGAGGTTAAAAAATATAACATTCAATACAAATTTGGGGTTCCAAACATGGGGCTGAACACCAACATTAGGTTTCAACTATAATTTATGAACAATGATTCCATAATTATTTTAAAAACAAGAATAAAAAATATAAATATCATTAATTAATAAAATAATTTTTTAATTCCATGAAAATTAAAACAATTTATTAAAATATAAACCTGAAATCTACTCAAAGTATCTTTATTAGTAAAATAATTGAGGGTATTTGTGAGCATAAAATTTAATGAAAACTTTTTGGATCAATATTGGTATTCCCAACAGTGTAGACTACATGGCTTGAACTATAAAACAACATGCCATGTATATCATGACATTCCATATAGGTATACATTCCATGTAAGTACATAGTACATGACACAAACCATACACATCATTAGTTATATTCCATGTTAAGTGAAAATACACACTATATATGATTTAAACTCCAAAAATGGATTTAATCAGTCATAAAAACGCACACACAATGTCACCTACAATACACACCATGCATGTACATCTCTCTCTATATATCTCTCTCTCTCTCTCTCTATATATATATATATTAAATTCTATTGCTAAGTTTAATTTGATAAGGAGGGTACACACTATGTTCCCGCTCAGTACATACCATGTATTCAGTTAATTATAATTAAAATTAAAATCATTTAATTTAATTAAAATCATATTGGATGATAATATTGTGTATCTCAAGGATTTATTGGACTAATAATTAATATAATAAATAAATAAATATTATTTTATTAATTTAAGAGAAAAATTCATCTTAATAATAGGAATTAATGAAATGAATTCTATAAAGTTTAAATACATAGTGATTTCATGCTATGATTGATCATGATCTTGATTGACCTATATATGTGATGGGTTTTATTTAATTTAATTATCATTACATGGGTTTTTATATGATAATTTATTATTAAATTAAATATGATGATCGATGAATCATCTCTTCCTCCTTTATCATGCACGGGTCAAGGTATCCAACGTTTATTTTATGAAACCCAAAACCCCTAGTACCCCTCATTTAGGAGTGAGTAGGAATATGTAAAGTATGAATATCCTAGTGAGATGAGATAGTTTATGACTCGATCTAAGGTAAAACTAATAAAGGAGATACATAGTTTAATGGAAGAATTGTAGAGAACTGACTTTTTCCTTACAAGACTTTGAAATATTTCTATATATATTTCCAGAGTTAGGTGCTGAGACGATGTGGGATTCTAAGGCCCAATGTGTCCAAAATTAATTTTATAAAAATATTAAATATATTTTATATTATGCACACAAAAATTATTGAAGAAAATGGGATAAATATTAAACGGAAGCCTTTATTAGAAATCCGAGACCATGATCGAGCCTAGAACTTGGGGTTTACCCTAGGTGAGACCTAACATAGGTCGGTGCAGGGCATTTAGACACCTCACCCATTAGAGGCACATTAAGTGGATCAATTAATAATTTATTTAATTAATTAATTCGTTTTAACTTAAATTAAATGTTTATAAATATACTACCATGGATATTCATTTAGCCTCATAATCCTAGGATCTACTGAGAGCTTCTCCTGCCTCTTTAATTAGTGAATCAGATCAGATGATGATGAAACGCTGGATCAGATAAGATCAGAGCACAATGAATGCAAAAACATCCTTCAATCATTGGAGAGAACATTCTTTAATGAAGAACGACCCAATCTACAGGTAGGACTCATCAATTTGTGGTATACACCCTTTTTTATTTAATGGTTTGATCATATTAATCCCTTCTATTGATCTGCACCAATTGCATCCTCGTCATGATCCTATTCACTAGATCAATTTGATTATTTCAATTATTTCCTAACTCCAGTTTCTATATTCTTGATTTATTGCAAAATAACACTCAGAATCGATCCTTAAAATTTTTTTCTTATGCTTTTCTCCCTCATTTTCTTCTCATTCTTCACCAGTTGGACCCTTCAGTCCCAGATCAACTTTTCCGGGCGGTATCGAGCCCAATCGTACCCCCAAAACCATGAAGGAATGACAATAGAGACTTTGATTGATGAAATAAGGTTATATATATAATATTTTTTGGGAACGTATGATCGTTTTGATTATTAGAGATTGATAAATCAAAGGCGAAAAGATCAAGGCATGCACAGTGTGAGAGGAGTGTACGAGATAACTTAGAATCCAACTGGATTTGAGTTCTCAACCACTGGAGGGTCAGAATCCACTAGTTGATGATAGATCTATAATCCACGGATAGAATTAAGTCTGAATCTGAAGGTGAAATATTGGATTCAAGGCGTGGATCACAAATATGATTTTCTATGAAAAACCTGACTACACACTGTGTATAGGTATTAAAACATGATGTGTAACGCTCTGTATGTGACCACTAGGGTTTTAGAGTTTTATAAAGATGAAACAACCTGTATCCCTCCTACACACCATGTACCTCATCCCTAGGTGGATGAGTTGTGTGAAAAATTACATGGGTAGGACTCTATGTAGGAGTACACGACCAGGCACATGGCAGTGTACCAAAGTACATGGACATGAGGTCATGTACACAAACACAAGGTATTGTATACATACACGACCAAAGGGACATGGCCCAATCCTGGTTATTTTGGACATGTTGTGTAGTCCACCTGAATGATGTGTACTACTATATGGGTTGAAATATGTGCACCTCTAGGGAAATAGCCAGGTGGTGGAGCAGGACCACACACCATGTGGGCCCTCTCACATGATGTTTACCCCTTGGATTCTTTTTATAAAACTTCAAATCTTCGTATATCCTTCGTTTAGACTCAGAATTTAGCTCATGACTAGCCTATCCTGAGTGTTTTTTTGCATAGAATGTGATGGTGCCATCAGTTGTGGATTTCAATTTATGATGTGAAATTTTCTAGGAATTATTCTTACTAAGGCAACACTTGACAATGATAGTGATTAAGTGATATCACAAGATTCTTCTTATAGAGTGGAGAACCCATCAGCATGGGAACCGATCCTCTACATCTACCTTTCAAGTGGAACCCCCTATCGTAAAGAGAATGGGTCCTTAATGACCAGAGTGGAACCCCCTACCAGATAGGGTGTGGTTCTTATACCTTTATAGTAGAACCCCACATCATCTTGGGAACGAGTCCTATACCTACCGAGTGGAACCCCCATCAACATGGGAATGGGTCCTCGTGAAACCAAAGTGGAACCCCCTAACACACTAGGATGAGGATCCTCTAAGGATATTTTTAGAGTGGGACCCCCTAACGTACTAGGGTGTGAGTCTTCTACTTTGAGCCACTCAACTGTGCAATATAGTGATGAGGTGTGGTTTGAATTACCCAATTAATTTTGGGAAGACATGTAAGATTATGGGAATCATTGTACTTTTGGAAATATTGTAAAATCTTTTTCTTAGGCTGAGATGTGAGATAGAGATCCCCTTTCTCTCTTATTTGGGTTTCTTTTGACTGAGTATATATATATATATATTTTATATGTATCCATACCTTTGGATTTGGTTATTCTATTTCCATAAGAGGTGAAGATGCATGGGGTATGCCACATGATTTCCATGTTTAACTTATCATGGTTGGATGAGTCTACTCTTCTACTATATATGGAGAAGATTCACCGTGTAGTTCATCTACTCACCGTGTTGATCTCCTTATTCTTGGATGAGGTTAATCTCTCTTGGTTTGGGTTGAGCTGTTCTCTTTGACTGTATCTTGCATATACTATCTTTCTATTCCTATTGTATCTCTTACTACCCCCTTCAAATTTCAAGGCATCCTACTGGGTATGTATATACTCACACCCACATGGGATTTTCCCATACATGTCATGTATTATGAAGATGATAAACATGTTGATGTTGAATTCAGAGGAGCTTAGGGATACTGGGTGCTTTAGACCATGTACGGTGGTCACAACTTGGGATTCAGGAGCTGGGCTCTCTTAGCAGTTTACTTTTCTAGTTTTTTCAAGTTGGGATTTATTTCTAGTTAGGTGCATATTTTCTCCTTTTATTTTTATTTTTCATTGTCGTACTCTTATACACCCTAGAGGTTATGCATGCTTGGTTTACTTTCTAGTTGTGTTTCATATTTTACTCTTTCCCTCTACACTTATGAACTGATATGAATATATTTTTATGTACAAGTAATTACCAAAAGGCCTCCCCATGTTAGATATTCCTTTGGTGCTGGTCGCCAACCCTGATGTATCCATTCACAAGGATCTTGACTACCCACTTGCCTACTTGGCATACCGATACATTAGTTTTGGGTTTAATGGTATATGAATAATATAGTATTGAGTCTTTTACTATCCTTGATTTATCTTCCTATTGTGTGTGTGTGTATATATATATATATTCTCATCTGACCGCAATACATCTTCATAAATCTTAGGATTCCTCTATGATTCCATCCAACCATGATACCCATTTTAGATCATGATGATGATCTGATGAGTGAAGATGCCTAAATTTAGGGTCCATACCATGAACCCTCACTCTAGGTGGGAAGGTTGAAACACCACCACTTTTCGAGAATCATATCATTCTAGCAGAGTAGGCTGAGGATGCATGTAGGCTTAGTGCACTCCCTGAGTTCCAGTGCCAGAGACCATTGAGGTTTTGTGGAAAGATAAATCCTTAGATAATAGTAGATTTTCTAAATTCAGTGGTCTACTTCTTCAGTCTCATTCGAAAACCAATAGATTAGGTGGCTCCAATAATAGTTAACCTTTTCTACAGAGTAGCTGGGCGTTGGTGGATCCTTGTTACACAGACACAAGATGAGTTGAAACTCTCATGAACAGACTTCCAGAAGCTATTTTGTGAGGATTTCCACCCCTCCTTCTTGTTCTTATTTCATATTTAGGAGATTCTAGAGCAACAGAAGGGAGGGATGATGGTGGGTGAGTATGCATCAAGATTTACCAACCTTACCCATCACTCCCTTGATATGATTCAGGATAACTACTTCTGATCATAAAATTTTGAGTAGGGACTCCATAGAGTGATCCATGCTGGTGTGGTGCCCTTTTATATCTCCACCTATGTCAGGGTTCTAGAGTGGAACTAGTGACATAAAGATTTATGTAATAGGGATTCCAGACAGCTGGAGCTAGCAGTGGGCACCACAGAGTTGAGTCATCTATAACAGCTAGTAGACGCCGGGCACTAGGATCTTGACCTGGGAGACCTACCCATAATCAGAATCAAGAATGTGGTTAGGGGTAGTACATAACACTAGAAAAAACTATATAGATTCCGTGCTATGCCTGTGATGGGTGAGGTCACATAACATAAGACTGATCGACTAGACGTGCTAAGGAGCGTAGATAGATAGCCGACAGACCACCATAGCAGCGGTAGTTTCATGATCAGGGATCTCCCAGGTGAGGACATGGTGGTCCCTAAAGAGGCAGATCTAGATTATAGGAATGAGGAACTATGGGTGGTGGAATAAATTATGAGATCCTTCCACCACCACCACTAGGTGGCCCACATTAGGATTAGAGATTTGGTGGTCGGGGCTATGGAAAACTGCAGGCTTTAGAGGCTTATGACCCCGCAATGCATGAGATTATTATAGGTACGATCTGTGTGTTTTATACTCTTGATTCAATATTAGTAGACACATTTTATATTCATTATTTCATCTCTATACTCCTGGTGCAATAGATAGATATCCTAGTTGAGGGACTATCATAACAACTTCATCTTGAGGTTCCTACAAGGAACACTTCTTCTATATCTATCATCTACCGACAGTGATAGCTATCCCTTGGTGGAAAGAGGTTGTAACACCCCCAAATGATAAAAGGTTAAATGAATAAATGATATGACTCATGTCAACAAGGTGCACCTTCTTTTTCAGGAGTCTGCCTGATTAGAACTCTACAGTTAAGCATACTTGACCTGGAGTATTGATTAGGATGGGTGACCTTCTGGGAAGTTTCCCAGGGTGTGTGTGAGTGAGGACATAGCACACTCAAAAGGACAAGTGTTGGCCTGTGGGGACTGTCATTAGTCAGAGGACCCATTCAGGCATTAGGGTTGACCCTTGGGTGGGGACCTCATGTCTGTGGGGCAACTGGTGGTACCTAGTGGGCTAGGACCCAATGAACATGTTAAGGCGGGGTAGCTGTGCTGTCACCGGGATCCAGTTGTTACATTTGGTATCAGAGGTGGTACCCAGCCTTAAGTGCGGTGCATTGCCTGGGTTGAGATGTAGGGCCCACAACGAGGACGTTGTGCTCTAAAGGGGTGGGGGAGGGTGATTGTAACACCCCCAAATGATAAAGGGTTAAATGACTAAATGATATAACTCATGTCAACAAGGTGAACCTTCCTTTTTGGGAGCCTGCCTGATTAGAACTCCACAGTTAAGCATGCTTGACCCGGAGTAATGATCAGAATGGGTGACCTTCTGGGAAGTTTCCCAAGGTGTGTGTGAGTGAGGACAAAGCACACTCGAAAGGACAAGTGTTAGACTGTGGGAACTGTCATTAGTCAGATGACCCATTCAGGCATGTGGGTGGACCCTTGGGTGGGGACCTCGTGTCTGCGAGGCAACTGGTGGTACCTGGTGGGCCAGGACCCGACGACCATGTTAAGGCGGGGTAGCTGTGCTATCATCAGGACCGAGTTGTTACATTTGGTATCAGAGGTGGTACCCAGCCTTAAGGGTGGTGCATTGCCTGGGTTGAGATGTAGGGCCCACAATGAGGACGTTGTGCTCTAGGGGGGGGGGATTTTAACACCCCAAATGATAAAGGGTCAAATGATTAAATGATATAACTCATGTCAACAAAGTGAACCTTCTTTTTTGGGATCCTTCCTGATTAGAACTCTATAGTTAAGCATGCTTGACCTGGAGTAGTGATCAGAATGGGTGACCTTCTGGTAAGTTTCCCAGGGTGTGTGTGAGTGAGGACAAAGAACACTCGAAAGGAAAAGTGTTGGAACAAGGTGCACCTTCCTTTTTGGGATCCTGCTTGATTAGAACTCCACAGTTAAGCATGATTGACCTGAAGTAGTGATCAGAATGGGTGACCTTCTGTGAAGTTTCCCAAGGTGTGTGTGAGTGAGGACAAAGCACACTCGAAAGGACAAGTGTTGGACTGTGGGGACTGTCATTAGTCAGATGATCCATTCAGGCATGTGGGTGGACCCTTGGGTGGGGACCTCATGTCTGCGAGGCAACTGGTGGTACTTGGTGGGCCAGGACTCGACGACCATGTTAAGGAGGGGTAGCTGTGCTGTCATCAGGACCGAGTTGTTACATTTGGTATCAGAGGTGGTACCCACCCTTAAGTGCGGTGCATTTCTTGGGTTGATATGTAGGGCCCACAACGAGGACGTTGTGCTCTAAAGGGGGGGGGGGGTGATTGTAACACCCCCAAAAGATAAAGGGTTAAATGACTAAATGATATAACTCATGTCAACAAGGTGCACCTTCCTTTTTGGGAGTCTGCCTGATTAGAACTCTATAGTTAAGCATGCTTGACCTAGAGTAGTGATTAGAATGGGTGACCTTTTGGGAAGTTTCCCAGGGTGTGTGTGAGTGAGGAAAAAGCACACTCGAAAGGACAAGTGTTAGACTATGGGGACTGTCATTAGTCAGATGACCCGTTCAGGCATGTGGGTGGAACCTTGGGTGGGGACCTCATGTCTGCGAGGCAACTGGTGGTACCTGGTGGGCCCAGACCCGATGACCATGTTAAGGCGGGGTAGCTATGCTGTCACTGGGACCCAGTTGTTACATTAATTTTCACACCCCGACCTATGAGACTATGTTATTTTAATTATTTTTCTACCTTTAAATCCTTTTGCTGTGGTCCAGGGTAAGTCCCCGACAAATCTTTTTAGTTTTGATAAAAAGTGCGCATTTTGGGTTCATCGACGTCGGGCGCACGGGCGGAGTGAGAAGTTGGAGCCACACGACCTCTCCCTAATAGCTGCGCATCCTTTTGTCTTTGGAAAATTGAAATAAAATATTTTTTGTATTTAAAATGCGCATTTATTAGAGTCGTTTAAATTTTTATTATGTTAAGAATTTTGTTACTATTGAAATAATATGAATACTTTTATTATTTTCATTTTTTTATTATGATTCTTATTATTATTATTTATATTATTATTATTTAGATAATTATTATTATTAGTTTTATAGAATAACTTTTATATTAAGTTTTATTTTCAACTTCACTATTATTATTATTATAGTTTTTCTTTTCTTTATTCTTTTATTTTTCTCTATTTTTCTTTCTTATTGTTTTCCTCTCTAACCCTAGTGGCCCCAAATTTTATTTATTTTCTCTCACCCGACACATGTAGTGCCGCCATCCTCCTTTCCTTAGCCTCTCGTTTCACCTCGCTCCCTGCAGCCGCCTCTCCTCTCCTTATCGCGGAGACCCATCAGCCGGATCCACCTCCTCCTCCCCGTAGCCCGCATCCTGTTTCCCTACTGCCGTCGCCCGCGCAACAGCCTATTCCGAGTGTGCGGTGTGAACAAGAGGACCCTCTTTCTCTTCTCATAATGGAATACCACCTTCCTGGTGTGCGGTGAAAACAGGAGGACCCTCGGCTCCCCCTTCTTCCAGCAGTGCCCCCTCCTCCCTCCTGGTGCAGCGCGCAACCCCCTCGGCCGGATTCCTCCAGCAGCGCACCCTGCTCCCCCCTCCTGCACGCCGCAGCCCTCAGACCTCACTGTGACTCTCCCCGTTTTCCCGACATACCCAATAGCCGTCGGTGCTCCTCACCCCCTTCACGCAGCCCTCCTTCAACACACCTGTACGAGCGCCCCGACCCCTACTCCATCTCCTTCCCTACACACAACAGCCCACCGCTTCTCCCTCCCTTCCTCTGTCACAGAAACCCCTCCGAAGCCCTCATACCTCCCTACCTCGGCCTCCTAGTAGCCCTGACATCTTTCCTTTGCTGCGCGTGAGCCGACCAACACCCTCCGGTGACTAGACCCCCTTCCGGCCTCTCCTTCTAGGTGCACAGCGGACCCTTGAAGCATTTCTTTAATTTTTAATTTTACTTTTTTTTATTATTATTCTTATTATTCTTATGATTGTTCTTATTTTTTTATTATTAGTGTTATAATAATAATAATAATTATTGTTATTATTATTATTATTATTGTTGTTGTTGTTGTTGTTGTTATTGTTGTTGTTATTATTGTTATTATCATTATTCTTATTCTCATTATTACTATTATTTTCATTATTATTATTATTATCATCATCATCTTACTCTTGTTGGATTATGGGTTTTAGTTGATGGTGGGTTTTTATTGGTTGGTTTAGGATTTTTAGGACCCGTGCAGGGCGTTTTCGAGTGAGCGTCGTCGTCGCACCTTGTTTTCGAAGTTTCCTTCTCTTCGCACCTTGGTTCCGAGGTTTCTTTGTCATCGCACACCGATCTCGAGGTAGGTTCTCGTTGCACTTATTTTAAAATTTAAGTTACTTTATTTCCTACTGTTTGCGCCCTATATAAATACATATGTGCTAAATATTATTATACAACTTAAGATTAATTCATTTATTATGCAAAGTTATAATTCAATTCTTGTAGTGTGAAAATGGTGTCATTTTGTTATGATTGCGCATGATAATTTTTCAATTAAATATTTTATTAATTTTAATAAATGAGAAGTAATATAAGATAATTAATTTTAAAATTATTATTTGGTGTAAAAAGAGATGTTTATTTTATACATGACACTTGAAACATTTTCTTGACGAGCAAACACCCAGTAGTGAAAGAATGCTTGTTTGGATTTTAAACATAATTCATGGAATTTCAATTATAGTTATGTTTTTAATGATAAATGATTTCTTCTGAAACTTGAACAAGCGTTTTTTTATTTTTAAAGTGGTGATTGTGAAATATATTTAATGCCCGTTTGTCACTTTATGGAAAATGATGAAAATGTTTTGATAAAAACCCTCCTAGGATAACTCTCCCGCCTTGGTTGCAATTGATTGTTTGGGAGGCCACGGTTAGAGGCTCCTGGGTACTTGAGTAGTTTAAAGACAAGATGTTTTCAAATGGAGTGAATCAGGGTGATGAATGTTGTGATTTATATATATATATGATTGGATTCTCGGTTGGAATCAGTTGGCTCACCCCCTTTCCAAACACTTGAGACATGAGAATCTGGCATATTGAGAGAATATTCTAAGAATGATTACTGCACTGGTAGGTTATGGTACTGACTAGTGCCGATAATAGGTGGATATATTTGGTTTATTACTATGGGATTTTCCCTCGACCTTCCTGAGAAAGGATGGTCAAGCATATTGAGCGTTTTGATTTCATCATGTGTGAAATGTCAATGAGGATGATATCTCATGTATTGGTGTCTTCTGGTTTATTATCGATCTCTTAGACTCACCCATGTCTATTCGACTTTTGTTTCTTACAATAGTGATTATGATGCTTATATATATTTCTACATTTCCCTTGTTGTGTACTTACTCTTTTGAATTTTTGTATATTGTTTTCCTTGGAAAGTGATAAATTGGTTTTGACTTGGTTTCTATAAATGGTTTTCAAATGAAAGTGTTTAATCCTTTTTGTACAGATTTGAAAATTTAAACATCACTTTCCCTTTCTAAAAATCCATTGAAACTAATGAAATGAACCCAAATTTAGAAATTGTTAAGGGAAATGGTTCATAATTTTTTTTAAAGTATAATATTTAGAAAAACATACTTTTATAAATTGTAGTTCAAACTTGAAATGATGTTTCTTTTATTTTAAAGGTAGTGCCTTGGGAATAGATATCGAGCTAGCCTACTGAGTTTTAATACTCATGGCTATATATCTTTTCTATTTTTAGTGTTTGTGAAGGCTACATATTGAGTGCACTCTCCTTGGGAGACACTTGATAGTTGAGTCAGAGAGTGACCCGCGAGGTCGCACGGAGTTAGTTCGGACGCCGTGTTTGGTCAGTTTTATTTTCTTTTGTTCATGTCTAGTTTTTTCTACTTGTTTTATTTATTCCGCACTACTCTATATTATTTCTGCTGCTTTACTTATTTATATTGGAAAAAATAGTTCCCACAACCTCTGTTGATTCCCTGGCGCTTGTCTCTAGCCCGAGAGGATCGGGAACGCCTCTCGGGCCTTGTTGCAGACCGGCTCGGGTGATCGGTTCAGGGTCAACCTGGGCTGGTTCGTGACAAAATGGTATCATAGGGAGGTTACATATTTAGAAGACCTCGCTTTTCAGAGCACCCTTTGTTATTTGGGATGTCAAGGTATATGGAGTAGGATTGTCGGGACTCGAGGGGTAGGTGCGGGAATAGCATCACGAACTCTTTCCCGTACTAATCCTCGGGTTTCTATGGGAAGTTTGGTTTAATTTTTTTATTTGGTTTTTTATGGAAAAATGTTTTGTGATTGGGGTATGACAAAGGGATTTGGGCTAATAGTCCTAAGCCACATGGCCTGGCAAGCCATGTGGAGCTAGGGACATGGTCCAAAAAGACTCTTCGTGTCGGTGACGTGATTGACATATGGCCGCAAACCATATGGTCAAGTCACCCACCGACACTAGTTCCCTGTTTGAGATGTTTTGGGTCTCTTGTAACTTCTGAGAGTGGTTTGAATTTGAAAAAAAGTGGTTTTGAAGAAAAAATGGTTGTTTGAAATTACTTTTTTAATTTGTGGATTGTTTTAAAAGAAGTGGTATAAATGATTTGTTTTTGTAAAATGAAGTTGCTTTGTTTTGGTCTTGGTGTTCCTTGGGGTGCTCACATACATAGTGGTATGTTGGATTATGAGTGGATGTCTAATATGATGGATATATGCCCGGGGTGGCACAAATACATGCATGTGAGTGAGACTCTAAAGAATATAAAGGACGAGGGTTTAACCCACCAAGCTGTTTTAAAATTAAAAGATGTTTTTAAAGAGAAAAGTTTTGATGTTATGATAACTTGTTTTCTCATGTTTCAAGCTTGTCACCTGCGCAGTGTTTGATTTTGAGGTTTTTATTCACTCATTGAGTTAGCCTTGATTGGGTTTTTACTTTTCCTTGTCCAGCAGTTATCCCTTTGAGGCTTATATGGGTGATCGTAGTACGATTGATCAACCTAAGGATTTTATGCTTGAGTTTCAGAAGCTGGATCCACCTCTATTTTATGGTCAAGCAGACTCTTCCATAGCAGAGCAATGGATGTGGAAGATTTAAAGGGACTTTAACCTCATTGAGTTGTACGAGTCGTTGAAGTTTAGGTTTGTGACCCTCATGCTTGATGGTTCACAGTGGATGTGGTGGAAGTAGGTGTCTCATAACAAGCCCCATCAAGAGCTTACTTGGTAGTTTTCAAGGCCTTGTTCATTCGCCATTATTTCTCTAAGGAAGAAAGGGTGAGAAAGGGGATAGAGATTGGTTGTCTGCTGCAGGGCGACAGATCCGTGTTTGAATATTTCCAGCACTTTGTGGAGCTAGTTCCCTATGATTCAAGGTATGCCACGAATGAACCCATGAAGGCTCAACGCTTCGTGGCGAGTCTCCGCCCTGATCTACAGTCGAAGGTGTCAGAGTCCAACCTAACCTCTTTTGTTGATGTGGAGAGAAAAGATTTTCATGTCGAAGCTGCAATGGCAGGAGTGCTCAAAGTCGTCCTCCCTCCTTCGATCCTTATGAGCAGTGGTGAAGATTCTGGAAAGGAGATGAGTAAGCGATCGAAAGGCGATGGAGAAGGTCATGGAATCAAAAGGCCTCGGGATCTATCATCAACCTCTTGGGAATATGGGTCACAAGAAGCCGTCGTGCCCAAGCGCTCTGAAGCCCTACTAGGAATGTGGATGCCTGGGTCACTTGCGGTGATTCTATCGGGGCATTGCAAGAAAGCGTCGTGGAGTAAGTTCTCAGAAGTGATGTATTGTTGGTTTTTTATTCAAAGTTTCTGGTGTAAGTTTCCTTTCAGTGTAAGGGATCTTTTATCGTTGTAGTTGTACTGATGGTGTTTTGGGTTTTGAAATGTATGGGATGTCGTGGGTCTTTTGATGAACTCCAGTTTTCAACGCCAGCATGGTTATATTTTAAAATTCTATCCTTTCATCTATCAGATCAAAAGATGTAAATTTATTATTGGGATTATTAGAACCTGACTGCGAGGCAGGAGATGCTTCATCCATCAGAGCTCTAGCCAAAAGGCATAGGAGTAAAGCTAACACATAGTCAGGAACCCCCGGGGAATTTTAAGGAGTCTGGTTAAGGTTGTGCCTCTATTTTGTGGTGAGAAAGTTTTGTTGTTGCTGCCCTAGTTTCTTTGTCGCTGCAATTTTCATCTTATCGCAAAGTGCACGATGGAATTATCCCTCGCACAATGTCGGTAATTGTGTTTTTTAATGCAAGTTGTTGATCGATTACCTTGTGTGGGCCACCCATGTGAATCAGTTTCGATTCTGGTTTGTGGTTATCTTGAAGTGATGGGTCATGAGTAGTCATCCGTCATGGTTTCAGTGATCTAATCCTTGGGCCCTCCCTCCCCGCCCATGAGGTAAGGGTTTTTTTGGTTTGTGCAGACTTTTCGGATCAACTCCTATCCATTTCGGATGGGGGTGAGTGGTTTAAATGTTTTTCTGTTCTTTTTTTTATAGCTTGAGTAAGGGCCGGTTCTGGCCTAAGTTGGATTTCTGTTTGGTCGTTAATAGGTCGGTCCTTTATGGCGGGGAGACCCACCGTGAGTCTCTTTGGGTTTTCTCTTAGATCATTATCAAATTCTAGTTGAGTTCTTATGGTGGGGAGCCCGTTCAAGCCTCCCCTCTGTTGGTGATTTATTTTGGGCAATGAGGTTTAGTCCCACTGGTAGTCGGTGTGATGTCCTTGGGATAAGAGGTTGGATGGTGTTGTGTGGGATCCTTAGGTGTTGAGCGATTTGCTGGATAGTGTCATGGCTTTCCAGGGACAGAAAGCATTATGGTGGGGAGAATTGTCACACCCCGACCTTTGAGACTATGTTATTTTAATTATTTTTCTGCCTTTAAATCCTTTTTCTGCGGTCCGGGGTAAGTCCTTGACAAATCTTTTGAGTTTTGATAAAAAGTGCACGTTTTGGGTTCGTCGTCGTCGGGCGCACGGGCGGAGCGAGAAGTTGGAGCCACACGACCTTGCCCTAATAACTACGCATCCTGTCGTCTTTGGAAAATTGAAATAAAATATTTTTGTATTTAAAATGCGCATTTATTAGAGTCATTTTAATTTTTATTGTGTTAAGAATTTTGTTACTATTGAAATAATATGAATAATTTTATTATTTTCATTTTATTTATTATGATTCTTATTATTATTATTTCTATTATTATTATTTAGATAATAATAATAATTATTTTTTTAGAATAACTTTTATATTAAGTTTTATTTTCAACTTCATTATTATTATTATTATTATAGTTTTTCTTTTCTTTATTCTTTTATTTTTCTCTATTTTTATTTCTTGTTTTTTTCCTCTCTAACCCTAGAGGACCCCCTTTTTATTTCTTTTTTCTCACCCGGCACATGCAGCGCCGCCATCCTCCTTTTCTCGACCTCTCGCTGCACCTCACTCCTGGTAGCCGCCTCTCCTCTCTTTGCCGCGGTGACCCAGTAGCCAGCTCCACCTCCTCCTCCCCATATCCCGCCTCCTATTTCCCTCCAGTCGTCACCCATGAAACAACCTCTTCCTTGTGTGAGGCATGAACCGGAGGGCCCTCTCCCTCTTCTCAGCATGGAATCCCACCTTCCTGGTGTGCAGTGCGAACAAGAGGACCCTCGACTCCCCCTTCTTCCAGCATCACCCCCACCTCCCTCCTCGTGCAGCGCGCAACCCCCTCGGCCGAATTCCTCCAGCAGCGCACCCTGCTCCCCCCTCCTTCACGCCGTGGCCCTCGGACCTCCCTACGGCTCTCCCCTCCTGCCCGACACACCCAAAATCCATCGGAGCTCCTCACCCCCTTCGTGTGGCCCTCCTTTAGCACACTTGTATGAGCACCCCGACCCCGATACCCTCTCCTGCCTTACACACAGCTGCCCGCCGCTGCTGCCTCCCTTCCTCTTTCCACAACAACCCCTCTGAAACCCTCAGACCTCCCTGCCTCATCCTCCCAGCATCCCTAACATCTTCCCTTTTCTGTGCGTGAGCCGACCAGCACCCTCCGGTGACCAGACCTCCTTCCGGCCTCTCCTGGTAGGTGTGCATCGGCCCCTTGAAGCGTTTCTTTCATTTTTAATTTTACTTTTATTATTATTATTATTATTCTTATTATTGTTCTTCTTATTATTATTATTTTTATTATTAGTGTTATTATTATTATTATTATTATTGTTATTATTATTATTATTATTATTATTGTTATTATTATTATTGTTATTATCATTATTCTTATTCTCATTCTTAATCTTATTTTCATCATCATTATTATTATTATTATTATTATTATTATTATTATTATTATCATTTTACTCTTTTTGGATTATGGGTTTTAGTTGATGGTGGGTTTTTATTGGTTTATTTAGGATTTTTAGGACCCGCACAAGGCGTTTTTTAGCGAGCGTCGTCATCGCGACTTGTTTTTGAAGTTTCCTTGTCGTCGCACCTTGGTCCCGAGGTTTCTTTGTCATCACACACTGATCTCGAGGTAGGTTCCCATTGCACTACTTTTAAAATTTAAGTTACTTTATTTCCTGCTGTTTGCTCCCTATATAAATACATATGTGCTAAATATTATTATGCAACTTAAGATTAATTCATCTATTATGAAAAGTTATAACTCAATTCTTGTAGTGTGAAAGTGGTGTCGTTTTTTTATGATTGCGCATGATAATTTTTCAATTAAATATTTTATTAATTTTAATAAATGATAAGTAATATAAGATAATTAATTTTAAAATGATTATTTGGTGTAAAAATAGCCGTTTATTTTATACACAACACTTGAAACATTTTCTTGATGAATGGACACCCAGTAGTGAAAGAATGCTCGTTTTGATTTTAAACATAATTCACAGAATTTCAATTATAGTTCTGTTTTTAATGATAAATTATTTCTTATGAAACTTGAACAAGTTTTTTGGTTCTTTTTAAAGTGGTGATTGTGAAATATATTTAATGCCTGTTTGGCACTTTATAGAAAACAATGAAAATGTTTTGATAAAAACCCTCCTAGGATGAATCTCCTACCTTGGTTGCAATTGATTGTTTGGGAGGCCGCGCTTAGAGGCTCCCAGGTACTTGAGTAGTTTAAAGGCAAGAGGTTGTACCATGGAGTGACTTGGGGTGATGCCTATTGTGCTTTATATATATATGATTAGATGCTCGGTTGGAATCGGTTGGCTCACCCCCTTTTCAAACACTTGAAACATGAGAATCTGGCATATTGAGAGAATATTCTAAGAATGATTTCTGCACTGGTAGGTTATGGTACTGACCAATGGCCCATAGTAGGTGGATATATTGGGTTCATTACTATGGTATTTTCCCTCGACCTGCCTGAGAAAGGATGGTTGAACGTATTGAGCGTTTTGATTTCATCATGTGTGACATGTCAACGAGGATGATATCTCATGTATTGGTGTCTTATGGTTTATTCTCGATCTCCTAGGTTCACCCATGTCTATTTGACTTTTGTTGCTTATAGTAGTGATTATGATTCTTATATATATTTCTACATTTCCCTTGTTGTGTACTTACTCTTGTGAATTTTTGTATATTTTTTTCCTTGGAAAGTGATAAATTGGTTTTGACTTGGTTTCTAGAAATGGTTTTCAAATGAAAGTCTTTAATCCTTTTTTTTACAGATTTGAAAATGTAAACATCACTTTCCCTCTCTAAAAATCCATTAACACTAATGAAATGAACCCAAATTTAGAAATGGTTAAGGGAAATGGTTCCTACTTTGTTTTTAAGTAAAATATTAAGAAAAATATACTTTTATAAATTGTAGTTCAAACTTGAAATGATTTTTCTTTTATTTTAAAGGTAGTGCATTGGGAATAGATATCGAGCTAGACTATTGATTTTTAATACTCATGCCTATAGTTATTTTATGTTTTTAGTGTTTGTGTAGGCTACATATTGAGTGTGCTCGCCTTGGGCGGCGCTTGATCCTTGAGTCGGAGAGTGACTTGCGAGGTCACATGGAGTTAGTTCGGACGTCGTGTTTGGTCAGTTTTATTTTCTTTTGTTCATGTCTAGTCCTTTCTACTTGTTTTATTTATTCCATGTGGCTCTGTATTATTTCTGCTGCTTTACTTATTTATATTTTGAGAAATCGTTCCCACAACCTCTGTTGATGCCTTGGCGCTTTTTGCAAGCCCGGGAGGATCGGGAACGCCTCTCAGGCCATGTCACGGACCGACTCGGGTGACCGGTTCAGGGTCGACCCGGGATGGTTCGTGATAGAGGTTCACATGGGACATTTTTGTCATCAAGATGGAACCCTATGATGTCATTTTGGGTATGGATTGGTTTTTTATGGTTCGAGCCTAGATTTACTGTCACCACAGACAAGTCAGATGTCTACACACCGATGAGACTAGATTCTTTATTTCTGGAGAGAGAGATATCATGTTAGGGAAAGTGGATTCTATGAAAATGAGGCTGTAGCCCATCAACCATCATTTGGTGAGTACAACCCTCAGTGTAGCAAGCTCTTCAAACATTTTACTTCCTTCAATTATGGAGGATTAAATAAGTGTCTTTCCCAAGGATGTCCCAGGACTACCTCTAAGGCGGGAGATGGTTTTTTGCATCAACTTTCACCATAGAAACACTCTGATATCTTCTATGGAATATCATATAGACCCCACTAAGACCTAGGATCTATAGTTGTAGTTGAAGGACCTTCGATAGAATTGTTTTATCAGACCCAGTGTCCCCCCTGGGAAGCTCCAGTTTTTTTCATGAAAAAGGAGGATGATAGATTGTGTATTTGAATAGATTATCATCACTTTAACCAATCCATGATAAATTAAAAGTACCCCTCAACAATAATTGATGATCTCTTGTACTAGTTGCGAGGTGTGAGATGGTTCTTGAAGATCAATCTTAGGTATGGATACCACCAGTTGAGGGTTCATAAGGATGATATTCCAAAGTTGGCATTTTGATGTCTCTATGGACACTATGAGTTTTTAGTGATTCAATTTAGTGTGATGAATTCCCCCACAATGTTTATGGATTTTATGAACCAGGTCTGCCAGTTATACTTGGACTAGTTTTTTTTGTCTTCATTGATGACATACTTGTCTACTCTGCATTAGATGAGGAGCATGCAGAGAACTTGAAGATAGTCCTAAATTTTAATCAAGAGTACCATCTTATTGGAAACTCACAAAGTTATAGTTCTGGATTCATGAGGTTCACATTATCGGGCATGTCATTTCTAATCATGGTTTATCCATGGAACTAGTGAAGATCAATGCTGTGCTTTCTTGGGAGCCACCCAAGAGCATGTGAAAGTTGTAAATATTTCTTGGTTTGGTGGGGTAATACAAGAGGTTTGTGTCAGAATTATCCCGAATTGAATCCCCCTTGACCACCTTGACATGGAAAGGAAATTCATTTACCTTATCTGAGAAGTGCTAGAGGGCCTTTGAGGAGTTGAGGCTAAGGATGAAGAGCGATCCCATATTGAGACTACCAGAGTAAGACATAGAGTTTACAGTGTATTGTGATACCTCAAGAGCTGGGCTCAGCTGTGTGTTGATACAATGGTAGGTGGTTATCACATATGGATCTAGGTGGTTGATACCACACAAGTATAACAACATGACTCATAACCTATAGCTATAAGTGGTAGTCTTTTCCCTAAGTACGTGGAGACACTATCTTCCGGGAGAGAACTTTGTGGTTTACTTAGACCATTAGAGTCTTAGGTATGTCTTCACACAAAGAGACTTAAACTTGAGATAGCGGTGCTGGTTAGAGTTACTATAGGAATATGAATTTTATATATTATATAATCTATAAAGGGGAATTTTAGTATTAGATTACCTTAGTAGGAATTACTAGGCTCACTTGGTGTAGGAGGCTTCAGAGCAGTTGGCCTCCTTGCAGCTGACCTTGGTGAAGTAGGAGGGTACACTTTTCTACAGTCAATGGTGTTAAATCCTCTACTTCTCGAGTGTGTGAGAGTATCCCAACTAGGATACATATACTGTGAGTTCTTACATGGCCAAATATCCATAGGAGAATCACCATATGGATATTATGATTAAGGGAATCACATCATCTTTTTATAGGGATGGATAATGGTTCCAGTCAAGATGCGGGAGGAGGTGATACAAGAGTTCCACACTTCTACCCAAGAAATACTATAAATGTGGGGAATATGTACATAGAAATTTAGTGGTTGTTTTTGTGTCATGACATGAGAAGAAGTGCTGTTAAGTTCATCTCTCAGTGCCTCACTTATTAGAAGGTTAAGGCTAAGTACCAAGTTTTGGTAGGTTTGTTATAGCCCCTTGAGATCCCAGAGTAGAAATGGGATGACATGTCTATGGACTTTATGATAAGGATTTCATGCACAACGAAGGGATATGGTGCCATTTGGGTGATAGTTTACTGATTCAAAAATTTAGAACACTTCCTTTCCATTAGGGATCAAAGCTCAGTGGATAGTTTGGTGTAGTTGTACATTCGAGAGATTGTTTTCATTCTTGGGATGCCCTCAATGATTGTCTCCAATTGTGATGCATGATTTACATCACAATTATGGAGAGGACCATAAGAGGAATTTGAGACCCAAATGAGGATGAATACATCCTTTAACTCTTAGACTGATGGGTAAACCAAGCTTATTATCCAGGTGATGGAGGATATGCTGAGGGTGTGCATATTATAATTCAGCTGGAGTTGGGAGGATCACCTTCCCTTAGTAGAGTTTGCATTCAATAACAGCTACCACTATACTATCAACAGGGAACCTTTTGAGGCCCTAAAATCGAGACCCTATAGGTCACACTTATATTGGATAGAGATTAGTGAGACACCTCTTGTGGGCCCAGAGATAGTGAAGGTGAAAACAAAGAAGTTTCAGGTCATCCGAGAGTGGATGATGATAGCCTAGAGCATACATAAATCTTACACTAATCACCATTTTAGGCCCTTGGATTTCAATCAAGGAGACCATGTTTTCTTGAGAGTCTCCCCATGATAAGGATTATGTCGGTTCATCCAGGGAGGAAAGCTATCCCTGAGGTTCATCAGGTTGTTTGAGATCATGCAGAGGGTTGGTGAGGTTTCTCACACTACTGGAAATGTGACCTTTCCCAAAACATTTATACCCCCTTTCTCAACAATTTGGCCAAACCATTGGGAAATCCCACTTTGTGGCCACTTTTATCAACGGTTTGCCAAAACCGTTGGGAAAGGGTAGGCTTTTCCAACGGTTTGGCCAAACCGTTGGGGAAGGTCCAATTTGTGGCCTTTGGCCAAACCGTCGGGAAAGGGTAGGCTTTCCCAATGGTTTGGCCAAACTGTTGGGAAGGTCTATACCAACGGTTTTGACAACCATTGGTATAGGTCCTTTTGATTTTTTATCAGATCCTCTTAACTAGAACATTTTATAAATCAAAATTTAAAATAATTATGATAATACATATATATTTATGAAATTATGTTCACAAAAGTCATGTTAGGTTAGTGGTTAGGTCATTCAATGATAAACTGGAGGTCCTGGGATCAAATCCTATCGAATGTTTTTTTTGGAAATACATATACTAACGGTTTTATGGAACTGTTGGTATCGATTTTCATATTACTTATACCAATGGTTTTCAAAACCATTGGTATAGGTCTATGCCAACGGTTTTTGGAAAACCGTTGGTATAGACCTATCCCAACGACTTAATTTCCTACGGTTCTCCAAACCGTTGGTATAGGCTATACCAACGTTTTGGAGGCCTATACCAATGGTTCCAAACCATTGGTATAGGTTAGTTTTCCAGTAGTGTCACCACCGCACCTTACCCCCATAGCTGGAGTGGGTGCATGAAGTCTTCCACATGTCGCAACTGTGGAGATACATGTATGACCCCACACATGTTATTTATATGGGAGATATATAAATCGAGGATGGATCCACCTTTTCGGAGAACCCAGTGGAAATCGAGGATTGGTAGGAGAGGACCCTGTGTGAAAGGACCATCCCCTTGGTTTGCATGTTGTGGCAGCACATGAATGTGTAGGAGAGTTCTTGGGAGTAGGAGATCTAAGTGTGGTCTCAGTATCCTGATTTGTTTATTTATGTTTTCTTTTCAAGGGAAATTATCTTGAAGGAGGGAATGGTTTAGAGAACTCTTTTTTCCTTGTAAGACTTTGGAATATTTATATATATATTTTTAGAGTTAGGCACTGAGACGATGTGAAATTTTGAGGGCCGGTGGGTCTGGAATTAATTTTATAAAAATATTAAATATATTTTATATTGATAACACACAAATTATTAAATAAAATGGGATAAATCTTAAACATAAACTCAAATTAGAAATCCGAGACTACAGTTGAGTCCGAAATGCATTTTTTACCCTAGGCACAACCTAAAATATGTCGGTGTGGGGTGTTCGAAAAACTCACACATTGGAAGTTCATTAAGTGGATTAATTAATTATTAAATTAATTCATTAATTAATTTTAACTTAAATGAAATGTTTATAAATATACTTCCATAGAAATTCACCCAAATCTGGACTCATAATCTTGGGATCTATCGAGAGCTTATCCTTCCTCCTACATTGGTGAATCACATTGGACAATGAAAAAATGCCAAATCAGAGTAGATAAGAGTGCAGAGAATGCAAAAATATCCTTAAATAATTAGGGAGAATATTATTTAATGATGAAAGATCCAATCTGTAGGTAGGACTCTTCAATTTTTGGTTTATTCCCTTATTGATTAATTGGTTTGAGCAGATCAATCCATTTTCTTGATATATGCTAATTCCATCCTTGAAATGATCCTACATACCAGATCAATTTGATTATTTCAATTGTTTCCTAACCCTGGTTTTCTCATTCCTGATCGATTTCCATGAATGCTTGGAACCAATCATTTAAACTTATTTCTTATTCTTTTATTTGTTGTTTTCTTCGTGTTCTTCACTGATTGGACCCTATGGTACCAATTAGACTTTACTAGGTGGTATCGAGCCCAATCATACCCCCAAAACTTCCATGAAATGACAATAAGGACCTGGATAAATAGAATAAGGTTAGATATAGGATTCTTATGGGGAACATATGATCATTTTGATGATTAGAGATCGAGAAATCGAAGGTGAAAGGACCAGGGCATGTGTGGTGTGAGAGGCACATACGGGATAGCTCAAAATCCAATCGGATTCAAGTTTTTGGCCACTAAAGGGCTGGAATCCACACTAGCCGGTGATAGATCCAAAATTAACTGATAAAATCAAGGATGGATATAAAGGTAGAAGACTACATTCAAGGTGTGGATCACAAATCTATTTTTCTATAAAAAAACCAACTACACATCGTGTATAGGGATAAACACATGGCGTGTATCCCCTGGATATGGAAGCTAGGGGTTTAGAGTTTTATAAGGATGGAATAGTGTGTATCCCTACTACATACTGTGTAACTCATCCCTGGGTAGACAACCCGTCTGACAGATTACATGGGAAGGACTTCGTGTGGGAGTATATGGCCAGACACATGACCATGTACTAAAGTACACAGACACAGGGTCATGTACATAGACATGAGTCCATGTACACAAACACGACCAAAGGGAAATAACTTGGTCCTAGTTAGTATGGACACGCCATGTATTATACATGCATGACATGTACTACTCCATGGGTTGGGATCTGTGTACCTCCAAGGAAACAACCAGATGGTGGAGCAGGACCACACACTATGTGGGTCCCCTTACACACTTTGTACCCCTTGTTTTCTTATTTGGAAAATTTAAAGTTATGTATATCCTTTGTTTGGACTTAGATTTTGGTTCGTGAGTAGCCTATCCTAAGTGTTTTTCTACGTAGAACAAGATAGTTCCCTAGGTTGTGGGTTTTGAGGTACGATGTAAAATGTTCCAGGCATGTCTCTTACAAAGATAATTTTTGATGATGATAGTGATTAGGAGTGATCACCAGAGGATTCTTATAGAGCGGAACAACCATAAACATGGGTGTAGGTCCTCTAAAACTATATTCTAAGTGGAACCCATATCAAATAGGGTGTGGTTCCTTAATTACTAGAGAAGAACCCCCTATTGGATAGGGTGTGTGTCCTCAACCTTTAGAGTGGAACCCCCTATAAGCTTGGGCGTGGGTCTTTTACCTATAGAGTGGAACCCCCCCATCAGCATGGGTATAGGTCCTTGTGACACTAGTGTAGAACCCCCATAATTCACTAAGACACAGGTCCTATAAAAATACTTTTAGGTTGGAACCCCTAACTTACTAGGGTGTGGTCCCTCTACTTAGAGTTTTTACCCACTCGACTATGCAGTACAATGGCAAGGCGTGGTTTGACTTGCACGATTACTTATGGGAAGATGTGTGAGATGATAGGTATCATTGATGGACTTTTGAAACTAATGGAGAATATTATTATTAGGTTGATCTATGATATGGATATCCCTTTTCACTCTCATTTGGGTTTATTTTGACCAAGCACATATATATTTTCATTTGTATCCATACTTGTGGATTTGGATACTCTCTTATGATTGAGAGGTGAAGATGAATAGGGTATTCCATGTGCTTTATGTGTTTATATTCTCATGGTTGGATGAGCATACTATCTTTATATAGGTAGATAATATTCTATGTGTAGTTAATCTACTTACCGTGTTGAGCACCTTATGCCTGGATGAGGTTACTCTCACTTGGTTTGGGTTGAGCTATTCTCTTTGACTGTATCTTACATCTACTATATTTATATTCTTATTGTATATCTTACTACTCCTCCTTCATATTTTAGGGCATCCTATAGGGTATGAATATACTCACCCCTTCATGGGCTTTTCCCGCACATGTCTTGTCTTATGAAGATGATAGATATGATGATGATGAATTCAAAGGAGCTTAGGGATACTGGGTGATTTAGACCACGTACAGTGGTCGCAAATTGATATTTAGGATCTGGTCTATCTTAGTAATTTACTTTTATAGTTTGGTCAGGTTGGGATATATTTCTGGATGGGTGTGTATTTTTCCCCTTTACTTTTCAGTTTTCACTATCGTACTCTTGTATATCCTAGAGGTTATGCATGCTTGGTTTACTTTCTAGCCATGTTGCATCTTTTAATCTTTCTATCTCTACACTTTCGCATTAAGAAGGCCATGTGTGTGTGTATAGGTACTTAGGAAAAGGCCTTCTTGTGTTAAATATACCTTTAGAGCTGGTTTCCACCCCCTAACCTATGGAAGTGGTATTGGGGTAGTTGCGGTTTGAGCCCTGTATTGGGTTGGGTTGTGACAAGAATGCCGAAACTTGAGCTAGGAATCAACTCAAAGAGTTTTTCCCCTAGGGTCAAGGTTGGTTTATCTTCCACTTGATAAACCAAACAATATTTTAAATATCATGATCATATCACATGTTTATTTTATTTTTTCAAGTGCATGCTTATTTATTTATTTATGTGATGCATGGTTTATGTGATGATTAAACACGATCATGTAAAATAAATAAAGTGAAAATCATGTTAAGACAAAATAAAACAATTATACATAAATTATTTTATCATACATGCTTAATTAATTATGTAAAATCCATATGATATTAACAAGTATGTGGATTATAAAATAAATAATATTTACACATAAGTTAAAAAAATCACTCAAAGAAAATATTAAGTCAGATATGAAATTTCATTACTTGAGTTTGAATGAAACCATAGATTAAAGCATCATCCTAAAACTTTTTTGGATACTTTAATTTATCGGGGAAGACTAATGATTATTTTGGGTTAACTCAACCAGGTTAGAATCAAGAGTAGTTTTCCCCACAAGACTTGGTGTAACTTGGAGGAAATTACTGAGGAAATATGATTCTAAAATTTCAAGATTGGGGAGTCCACTCAACAAATCAAGGAACCATTAGTTAATATAGTTGGGTGACATAAGCCCACCTAAATAACTTCAAATAATTTTCTAAGGCCTCTATTTGGGTTATTTGAAGGGGAATATAGATCCTTTCCACTAGAATATCCAACAAACAAGATATTTGGAATCTAATAGTGAGGGCTATTAGGATTTGATATAATAGCTGGAGACTAATAAAATTAATTTATTATATGATAACTAGTAATCAATATAAATTTAAAAAATATGCTATAATTTACTATATAAAATGGCTAGTAAAACCTTGAAAACAGAGTGATCATTCTTGGAAAAATAAAATGACTTCAATAGTATAAATTTCTAAGTGTGATACCGTCGTTTATACACTGTACTACTACAGAAAAATTTATAGAATGTGCTGGAATCCCTTATGCTTGATCATCCACCCCAATGAGTGAGCGAGGGTGAAAAATATGCCTATAAGAGATACATGGAGGATGATTCAAGTTTCTTTTGCAACATTTTTTCTATTTCTATAGAGTTAAAAATAGAAGTTAAAGACATGGATGCATACACCATGATAAATAATTTACTAAAACTTGGAAAAGAGAAAGAGTGGATAATGATAAATGAGGTTGTCACTACATTGTATAAGTGTAAACTAGAAGATGAGTACCTAGCTAGTGATATTACATTGAAGATGTTGAAATAAATTGACCAGTTAATGAATTTGGGATTTTATATGGATAAGAAATTGTCTATCAATTTTATATTATCATCCTTAATATAAGATTATCCATATTTCTTAAAAATTACAAAATGAATAGTATCACTAATACAAAATAGGCCTTTAAGAGTGCTGGAATTTATCAACACTATACAAAAGCACTGAAAAAGGAAACCTTTATCAGCACTAAAACAAGTTCTGATAAAGGGTGCCATTTATTACTACTTTATTTTTTGCACTGATAAAGGATACCCTTTTTCAGTGCTCATAAAGGGAACCTTTTATCAGCGCTTTATTTTTAGTGCTCATAAAGGGATCCTTTATCATCACTTTATTTGCACCGATAAAGGTCCAAATAAAATGAAATAATGAAATAAAAAAATGAGTTTTTTTTTAAAATTATATTAATTAAATAATTATTGATAAAAATGAACGAACTGATTATACTATATATAAATTATAAATACTATATATATATAATAGAAATTAAACAAATAAAAATTAAAAATAAATAAATTGAGAAAAATATTAAAGAATTTAATTAATTAGATAATTATTTACAATGTTAATAAATAACACTTATTAAATATATAGATATATATGAATGTATATAAATATCATTTATATAATAAAAAATATTTCTTTACACATAGATTAATGGACATAATTGATTAATTTAGTATGAATTTTCAATTTAGTATTAATCAAATGTGTGTTATATTGATTTCACATATATGTAATTAAAGAATTTTTATATATAATACACACATAAAACTTATCCATTTTTTCAAAGTGTACTTATTTTTAATCTATTCAATTTCACTCATTTTTAACATGCATTCACTTAAGATTAAATATTAATTAATAATGTTAAAAATATATTTGTAAGAAAATATTTCTAAATGTATATTTACTAGATTTATACATTTATACATTTATAATTATAAATAAATAAATATTATTTTTTTAAAATTATTTATATAATTATAAATAAATAATTATAAATATTTAATTAATTATAAATAAATAATTATATATATATATATATATATATTTAGTTATTAAATTTATAATAAATTTATTTAAATAATGAATATATTTACTATATTTATATTTATATATATTTGATAAATATATATATGTATATAATTATATATATATATAATTATATAATTATATATAATGATATAAATATTATTTTTTAAAAATATTTATATACTTATAAATAAATAAATATATATTTAAATAATTATAAAATTATAATAAATATATTCAAATAAATAATATATTTACTATACTTATATTTATATATATTTATTATATATATATAATTATATATATATATATATATTTACATTTTCTTATATATAATTATAATTATAAATCCTTTATCAACGCTTAACTAATAAGAGTTGATAAAAGGAATATTTATTAGTGCTAAAAAAGCACTGATAAAAGTATTCTGATCTATTTAAGAAACCATAACGAGTCACAAACCCATCACGATATCCAAATATTTCCATGGAAGCCACCATCTTCTGGTGCTCCTCCTCAGTGAATCGAAGATCGAATCAATCCTCGAACAAATCCAAGCCTCAAATCCAAGGCTCAAACTATTCAAGGGTCAAATGAATCCAATAATTGAACATAAGTCTTTCTCTACTTTCTCTCGAATGTAAGTATTTCTATACTTTCTCTTAGGGAACTGGGGGTGTAAAACATCAATGGTTCTGGCTACGGTGGATCCTTTTTTGTAATTGTTAGTGTGGTGAGTTAGCCATTTTGGAGACTTGGTCGTGGAGATCATCCATTTTAATTCTTTTAATTTTTAGAGTGTGAAACACCTATACTTTGAGCCTTCCCAGCTTTTCTCCTAGGATATATGAGCATCTTCTTCCTTATCAATTGTAGTTGTGAATTAATATAGGGGATTCGTGAGCTACTCTTTCATTTATGTTAAAGTGTGGATGAATCATGCTTTATTTTTGTTGGATAAATAGTGGAATTAACCATATGTTAAAAGTAACATCCCATTTTACATCATCTATATAATTTTTTTATAAATCAATTTACATGATGGTGGTTGGGTAGTGTATGATACTACTTCATGGAATATTAAACTAACTAGTTATTTTTGTATTTGTGTAGTAAAGAGTTTAGATAGGGAGTGATGTTTTATAGATTTAATAATTTTTTGATTCCACTTATATTTCTTAGTGAAGTAAGGGCATTATACTTAGAAAATGTGACCTCATGGGAGTTGTTCCATCTCGGTAGAGGCTAATGTGTATAGGATAGATGTTTCAAGGGTTGGTGTGTTTTTATCCCTTTTTTGTGACATATCTTGTTGATGCGTATTATTTCTTTATGCCAACTTCTTTATAGACCTCCCTAGAATCTCAAGTATGGGTCAATATGTATTAGATGGCCTCCCTAGAATCCTTCAGATGGGTATACCTAATGTGATGACCTACCTAGAATCCTTGGGATGGGTCAGTGAGGTGACATGACATCCCAAGAGTCTTTATATATTTTTAAATATTTGATATACCATTAATATTAAATGTAATAATTCCTTAAGTTGTTACACCACTTGTTCCAAAAAATAGAATGAAGGTTATCAAATTCTATATATTTGAAATTATTTTTAGGTATTCATTGTTTTAGGTCTACATGTATTGGTTCCACCCTTAGTAATCTCTGATTACCATCCATGTCTATGAAATAACTCTTTATTTATTAATTTTTTATCAATACATTTTTATATATTCTAGTTGATTAAATGAGAGTTTATTATTCTTGTTTATCATATTTGGGTTTCTTATCACTCCTTAATTGCCTGTATTATATTTTAATTTGTTTAGGGTATTTAAGAAAGAATTTATGTGTGTCAAAAAACATTTATTATTGTAATTTGTTTCTTGAGAATTATCCCCTATATATTTTATGGACAATTATCATTCTCATCAGTTTCATATTCCGAATAGTTATTGAATTTTGTTGCTCGAGACTCATCACCCATATATTTTATATTTCTTGTACTACTTATTAGTATTAATTCCATGGATGACTACCACTTAGAGTATTTCAAGAAACATAGGTGTATGTCCACAAGATATGGAGGATGTGTTTCAAACAAAACATTTCAATGATAAATGTGTAGTAGATGAGTTTATGACCATGACACTTGTCTATAACTTTCACCTTTGAATGAATTCAGAGGATAACACCTACCATAGTGGAGTAATTATTTTCTTAAATTCATTTACCCATTTTCTTTAAAACATACTAATATTATTTGAAATAATAAAATATTGGGTTTCCTTTATTTGAATTGTCTATAACTTTCACCTTTTACAATGAATATCTTATTGTATTTATTTATTTATTTTACAACATTAATATTTTATGAATCAAATAGGATGGATATGAATTGAGAATGGATGCATGCTAATCATATGACAAAAGAGTATGAATATGGAGTTAAAGAGTTCATCAAGTTTGCAAGAGAGCATGCATACGACCCTTCTCAAATCCTTTGTGTGTGTTTACATTTTTTTATTCAATAAAAATTAGTCTAGAAGAGTTGGAAGAACATTTGATTTGTCAAAAAATAGATCAGATCTATAAATGTTGGAATAAACACAGGAAAAAACTAAACATGCACACTGATTGGGATGATACTGTGGTTTATGAATCATTTGATATGAATACCAGTGTAAATGATGATGGATATCACATGAAAAAATTACAATGAAAATTTAATATGACCTTTGTGATTGTCCAAGTGATTCTTTTTATTTAAAATTGACATTAATTTTAGTAAGAAAGACAACTGAAATACTTAAAACTAATAAAACATATTCATATTGTTTTTATAATTTAGTAAAATGATCCATAAGTCATTTTTAATGTGCAGGAATCAGCCAAACCTCAATCTGATACATGATGTGCCTGGTCTGACTCAAAGTGTCCATTATCAGTTTAAAATCAATATTTTTGTTCAAAAAGTGTCACTCACTGAAAATCAATCAAATTCACTCAGATTGTCTTGATAATTTACGAAAACAAGTCATAATTAATTTGTGATGTGTAGGAATCTGTTTCACATCGAAACGATACAAGATGTGATCAGAATGAGTAAAAGTGTGTGTTTCCAGTTTGAAATGACATTTTAGTTAAAAATAAAAGTGATGTACCTTAAACTAAGAAAAAAATTCATATTATTTTGATACATTATGAAAATTATCTACACATCATTTGAGATTTGTAGGAATCAACTTCACCTCAATCCGGCACATAGTGTGACCGATATGACTCTCAGTGGGTCTTTTTATTTAAAATTAATATCAATTTTAGTAAAATGGACAACTGAACTACTCAAAACCAAGAAAATGCATTCAAATTGTTTTTGATACTTTACAAAAATGATCCACAAGTCATTTTTTACCTGTAGGAATCATCCACACCTTAATCTGATACATGATGTGCCTGGTATGACTCAAAGTGTCTGTTATCAGTTTAAAATTGACATTTTAGTTCAAAAAGTGTCACTCACGGAAACCAATCAAACATGATAATATTTTATTGATAATTTAGAAAAATTATCCATAAGTTATTTGTGACATGTAGTAATCTGTTTCACATCAAACTGATATACGATGTGACCAGAATGAGGGAAAGTGCGTGTTTCCAGTTTAAAATGTCATTTTAGTAAAAAATACAAGTTACATACTCAAAACCAAGAAAACACATTATAATTGTTTTTATAATTTAATAAAATGATCCATAAGTCATTTGATACATGTAGTAATAAACTACACATTAATCCGGCACACGGTGTGACCGATATGACTCAAAGTGCATTTTTTATTTAAATTCAATATCTATTTTAGTAAAATGGACAACTAACCTACTCAAAACCTAGAAAACACATTTTGATTGTTTCTATACATTATAAAAACTATACATAAGTCATTTTTGACATGTAGGAATCAAATGAACCTCAATCCAATACACGATGTGCTCAGTATGACTCAAAGTGTCCATTATCAGTTTAAAATCACACTACCACAAAATAGGTCAAGGGAAGCACTGCCTTTTATCAGTGCTAAGAAGAAAGCACTGATAAAGAGGTGGTCCTTTATCAGCACTAAAAACAGCACTGATAAAGGTGTACCCTTTATCAGCATGAATAATAGCACTGATAAAAGTTTTTAATAAAAAATATTATTAATTTATATAAATAAATTATTAAAATTATACCTTTATCAGTGATAGAATTTTACTACTGATAAAGGTATGTTTTATCAGTTCTTTTTATTTTTACACTGATAAAACATACCTTTACCAGTGCTTTTAACTAGCACTGATAAAGGTTACAGTGGGTTTTATAAAAGAACCCAAATAGGCTCCTCCTCCCTCACACCCGTTCAAGCCTTAACAGAAGCTGACCCCTGCACCGTCGAGCCCTCCTCCGCCATGACCCCTCCTCCTCCCCCATCACCACTGCATCCTCCTCCTCCTCCTCCTCCTCCATGGCCACCAACTCATCATCCTCTATCGTCGAGCCCTCCTCCGCCATGACCCCTCCTCCTCCCCCCACTGTCACTACCTCCTCCTCCCTCGCTGCCATTTCCTCCTCTTCCTCCTCCTCCTCCTCCTCCTCCTCCTTCTCCTCCTCCTTGCGTAGCCCCCTTTTCCACCTGACATACTCCGGCACACCCTCCTCATCTGAAGACCATCCTGGAAGCCTTCTCTACAGTGCACAGATTCCCCCTACAAGTCTCTATTGCAGTTTCTCTAGTTTCCATAGAGTGCTTAGGGTTTGGATGAACCATTACATCAATTGATGTAGATAATTATATTTAATTCCATTTATTTGATACTTCCTTTGATTCTAGATGTTCAAAACATGATTTTTAATTATATAAATGAAGTATATGTTATATAAATTTGATTGGTTAAGGATTTTCCATGATCACTTTCAGGTTTCCTTTGAAATAATGGTTTTATTTTAATAATTAAATGATACTTTTTTTCAAAATTGTGTTTTATTTATTCTAAATTCTTAATAAAATGGAAATGATGGTTTTATTGAAGATAAATTATTTTTTCATGGTTTATTGAAACAATTAAAATTTATAAATTGGGGGTGATTATTGGTTTAGGGGGTTTCCATATTATTAAAGGGGCATGTGTTTGATTTATGGAATTATTTAATGACTTCCATGGATTGATTGTGATTTTTTAGTGTTATTGGTGTATTCCATTATATTTATACTTTTTTCAAATGGTTTTAAAAATGTATTTTCAAATGTATGAATACTATATATATATTAAAGGCTTGTTTGGAACTAGATAAAAAGGGTATTTATTTAGTTACTTTCCACCCCTTGATGAGCCCTATGTTAGGGTTTGGTGTGATAATTGTTTTCTCGGTCAAGTTCCAAAAATCTAGAAGTTCATTCTTTGAAAGTTAACTTGGGATATCTTGGATAAAGAGTAGTTCACTAGAACCATTGAATTATGAGTTTAGAAAGCTATATTCAGTTCACTGGAAGTTTATAAGTTGGATCTATTAGTTTACCTATAGTAGCAATTTTTGTTTAATTAAAGTTCAACGATTCCTTAAAATGTTAGCTCACTAGATACAGGTATCTAGATGGTTCCTTCACTGAATGTTCAATGAGAGTGCCTTTACTGGAAGTTCAGAATGTGTAGCTGGATGAATGAGTTTAGTTGATAGAGTACAGTAGAGTCTGATTGTAGAAATATTGAGGTGGAACATTCTATGCAAGTACCCATGGCATACGTTATGGATATAAATAAATGTATTTAGGTGAATAGTAGGGTAAACTACTAGTATTTGAATGAATATCTAGAGGAGGTGATGGATGTTTAGAAGTCCATGAGTTCCATGAACTCTAATGATGATGCATGGGAGTCTCTCATATAAAATGAAAAGGGATTAGTTCATCAAAGTCATTAGAGTTTAGTGGATATGGCATGCACCATTCCCTGGTGTTAGTGGTCAGAAATGAAGCTTCTACTAGCAATCAACAATTACTCATGCCAATGGAAGGATGCCTAAAATTCTAGGAGGGAAGTTGTGACTGGATGATTAGTTTAGGACCACTTTAAATAGTGGTATGAACTACATGTGTAAGTATAGATTATTTTAGAAATAAATGTAAGAGATGATTTGACCAAAACTTATGAGGCCTAAGTACCGAAAGTAGGTGTCTATAGTAAAAGGAGAACACTTAAGCACATACAGATTCCCATAGGTTGAAATTAAAAAGGATCCATTCAAAGAACTATAAGGATCATAGAGGATATGAAATGGTCAAAAGATTTTATTGGTGATACATATTCTATAGAAATAAGTAGGGTTTTTAAAAATTGACTTTACCTTGTAACTAATGTTCTCTTTTTTCAATGGAATAAAAATGTGATGTTGTTATTCTACCATACACATTAGATTAAAGTATGAATCAAATAATCCTTATATAAAATGTTATTTTTACATTGTCCTTACATTTTTATATATTCTATGTATGCTTGTTTGCTTGTATGATCATTGAAATATGGATACTAAGATGACTAAAACTAGGGGAATCCAAGTTAGAGGAAAAATAGGTGCAGTGGTCGGGGTGTGTGGTTATCCAAATTTTGGTATTTGAAGTCACGAGGGATGAAAGTATCAGTGGCTAATATGATACATTTTGATGAAGTTATACTATGTTGGAGAATCATTAGTAAAAACTACCGATGATCTTAAAGTTTCCACTTGTCCCCAATAAGTGGTATCAAATATTATGTTCCTTTTTTATATCTCAAAAATTAGTTGTAGTGATCGATAATAGAGCACAAATGTAGAGTTTTTTGTGGAGTATTTTTTAAATAATCAAAAGGAGTTCGGTCGAAAGACTATTGGGTTCTAACGATCATATGGTTTATTAGGTTTTTAGAAGAATTTTACTAGAAGATGGTGGTAGTACCATGGATTTTCCTAGATTTCAAAAGTCTTTTAGCCATAGGTGTCATGACGCATGTTGTGTTCATTGAATAGAATTCTAGAGATTTCTGTAAGATTATTGAAATTTTGATAGCAATGGATTAATGACATGATTATGGAAGCTTCAGATATTGAAGTTCATTGGTTCTGTACTCCTAGAGGATATCAGAGTGTGTGTGTTTGAAACTCAAGGGTCCTTTTGGAACTTTCATATGCTTTGTGTGTTTTACATTCCCAATCTCTAGTTTTAGTCTATAATGCACATCCTTGGATTCTTGATGCACCTTTTCTTATTGAACCTCATGATGGAATAACACAACCAACCTAAATATAATTACTTAAACCAACCTCATTCTAATGAAAAATATACAATGAATATTTAAACACACCACCACATAATCATTTCAATCAACATCTCTACATCATTCAGCCCCCCAAACTTATCATTTACACATTTCACATCACTTGTAACTACATGATGAATGAAACCAAACCTATTAAGATTCAATTAGTTTTTTAAGATATTTCCTATATATTTTTCCATATGTTATGAAGTTATAACATAATTTTTAATCACCTATTAGTTTTTTATGTCTACTTCACACACTAGGTTCAACAAACATTACTACCATACAAATGAGAAAATACTTAGCAGTGACTACTCTAATGTCCAATATATAAAAGATTTATCAGATATGATACTATCAAGACCCAAACCCATAGTAAATAAAGTGGAGTTGGGAATATATTAATGTCTTACCCCCATCCAATATTTAAATGGACATGGGTCAGTTATAATTAGAAATGTAATGATGCGGCCCATGCTGGTATCATAACCAACAACTGAACTGAATTTCCACTAACCTAAGAGGAATTTATGATCCCTATGGGATAGAAATGATCCCTTAAAAAAGATACAATTAATTTGGAGTATTTTACCCCTAAAATATATTAAATTAAAAATGATCTTTCTTCTGAAAACAGACATGTCCCATTCATAAGTTGAACATCTAGGAAAATAGTATATACTCAAAAAATAAATAAACAGAAAGTAGATTTCATAGATGGAAAATAAAATTCCACTATTGACCAATAAATTTTTTTAACTATACATATTCTATTCCTAAATATCATTAGACCTATTTTGGATAGGTATAATATATGAGTTCTCATTTTATGTTTTCTTTTTAGTTGGAAATCTTTTCTGCCACATGCCTCTCCTCCGCTGTGAACGCTCCTCCGCCGTGCACTGAACGACACCTTCATGGTGAGTTTTATCCTCTTACTCATTGGTTTCCTCTTGTTCGCATGTTATTACTATTTGATATTGATGGTTATGTTGTGACTTGTATGGGATAAATGACCCATTGAAAATCATGGCTATTGGTTGTCATTGTTTGCACACTAAATGAATTTCATGTTGGTTGGTTCCTGTTGAACATTTGAATATAGAAATTGGTAATTTACATATACTTGGGTAATAAATAAATTCATTAAGATGATAAAAATTCTGTGATAAACCCTAAATTAACAAGAGGAATTGAATAAGGGATTCTTTGTAAAATCTTAAATTGTGTTTTTTGGTTTGTATGGTGTTGTGATTGTGAGCATGACTGTGTGTTTGTATGGTGTTGTGGTTGTTGGCATGATTGGTATGCAATTTGTTTTTCATGTTGTATTTCCTCAACCATTGAATACCAATCCAAACCTTACCCATTTCAATGGAACCACCACTTTTTTACTAGTGCAATTACACTGAATCTTAGAAAACCATATTCTAGTGCAAGGGATTCTCATAGCTAGTTCCATTAATCAAGTGTTTGGTAAGATGGGTGTGATCTAATTTAGTCCTGAGTAATGCATGGGGAGGTAAGGGTATTGTTTACCATATCTAGTTCCATTGATTATAGTTGGATTATGACCCAAGTTGAACATATTTTGTGTAATTATTTTGTTAAATATTAATATTATTGAATCAAATAGGATGAATATGAATAAATACTGTATGAATGCCAATCAGTTAGCAAAAGAGTATGAAGATGGCATACAAGAGTTTATCAAGTTTGAAAAAGATCATGCATATGAACCTTATCAAACCCTTTGTCTGTGTTTACGCTGTTGTTATTCAAGACAAATTAGTCTAGAGGAGTTGGAAGAACACTTGATCTATTACAGAATAGATCAAAGTTATACATGTTGGAATAAACACGAGGAAAAAAAATGTAGGTAGTGGATGGGATAACAGTGAATTTTATGGATCATCTAATATGATTACAAGAGTGAACAATGAAGATGACCATATGAAGGATGTGATTACATATGTGAATGATGATGAAGATCGTATTGAGGAAATGACAAGGATAGTTGAAGATAAACTTCGTGATTTCCAAAAATTGTTTGAGAAGTTAAAGAATTGTGAAAAGATGCCATTATATGCTGGTTGCACTAAATATACAACATTTTCATCCGTACTGAAGTTGTATAATTTAAAATCATGAAATGGGTGGAGTGATTCTAGTTTTATAAAATTACTTGCTCTTCTGAATTACATGCTCCCATAAGATAATGAGCTCCCGAGCCGAACATGCGACACCAAACGAATGCTACGCTCAATGGGTATGATATCTAAAAGAATGAACACCTTCCTAAATGACTGTATACTATTTATAAAGAACCATAAATCAATTAAATAATTCCCAAAGTGTGGTGCTTCTCAATATAAGAAAGATTATTCCATTCCTACGAAAGTTTTATTGTACTTTCCAATCATTCCAAGGTTTAGGCACCTATATGGAAGTGAGGAGACTTAAAGTAATTGAAATAGTATGTAGATATAATAATTAATGATGGGAAACTATGTCACATAGAAGTCTCCTCAGTGGAATAGAATTGATCATGAGTATCTTGAATTTGTAAATGAGCCGAGAAACCTTCATCTTTCATTATCTACATATGGAGTGAATCTTTTTGGTTTTAAAAGCAGTAGTCACAATACATGGATAGTTATGTTGGTAAATTATAACTTAAAACTATGGTTACACATGGAATGAAAATACATCATGTTATCTATGCTTATATCAGGACCAAAACAACCAAATAATTATATTGATGTTTATTTGTCTCCATTGATCGAGGATTTAAAATTATTGTGGGATTTAGGTGTTACGTTGTATAATGCTTAAAAAAATGAAGATTTTACTTTGAGATCCATGTTGTATTGGATGATAAATGAATTTATTACTTATGGAAATTTTTCAGGATATAAGATTAAAGGAACTTAAGGGTGTATCGTTTTCAAACAAGGTACACAACCAATTAGGTTGAAACATTCATCAAAAACTGTGTTTCTAGGACATCGTAAATTTCTACTCCAACTGTATAAGCACCGATATTAGATGAAATAATTCGATGGAAGTTTAGAAGAACCTGTAGCACCATCTCTACTAACAGGTGATCAATTGTTTGAGAAAGTAAAAGATATGTACACTACTTTTGGTAAACCATTTTCAAAAAACCTTATGAAAACTGGTTGAAAAAAGAGATCATTTTTTTTTGAATTACCATACTAGAATTGTCTATATGTTAGACATTTTCATGATGTTATGCATGTTGAAAAAAATGTATGTGATAGTTTCATCATCACATTAATAAATGCACCCAAAAAACCAAAGTATATAATTAAGGCTAGGTTGGACATGGTTGAGATGAGAATATGAGAAGAGTTGGAACTAGTGAAGGGTGAAAAACAACCATTTATTCCTCTTTTTACTTAAAATCTATCCATACAGGAGTGATATCAGTTTTGAAACTTTTTGAATGACGTAAAGGTTTCAGAGGGGTATTCATCAAATATCAATAACATCGTATCAACGAGTGATTTAAAGTTAAAAGTTCTGAAATCACATGACTGTAATGTTTTTATGCAAGATCTAATTCCTATAGATTTATATTGCATTTTTCCCAAGAATTTTTACTATACATTAATGAAGCTCTGTTTATTCTTCAAATATATATGAAGAAAAGTTATAGGCCCAGAAAAATTGGCAACTATGGAAAGATAAATTTCCATCATATTATGTGATTTGGAAATGTTCTTCCCACCGACATTCTTTGATACGATGGTTCATTTGATGGTTCACTTGGTGAGAGAGATTTTACTATGTGGTATTGTACATTATAGATGGATTTACCCCATTGAATGATATATAAATATTTTGAAAGGGTATGTCAAAAATCAAAGTCGGTTAGAGGGTTGTATTGTAGAGTGATATATTGTTAAGGAAGCCGTTGAATTCTATACTGAATACCTGTCTGGTGTGGAAAGCATTGGCCTACCTAAATCTTGTCATATCGGGTGGATTGGGGGTGAAGGAATTTCTAGAAGAGTTGTTGTCATAATCAATATTACAGATCGAAAGAAGACCCACCTTTATGTTTTTTATAACAGTTTTGACGTTGACCCATATGTTCAAACCCAGAAAGAAATTATTAGGAATTTGAATCCATATAGGGATGAAAAATGGATATCAGATACACATAATAGATAGTTTATAGGATGGTTTTGGGACTATATTTTTAAAAAGTTATATGAAAATCTAGTCTCTATTTCAGAACGACTTTGATGGCTAGCCGTAGGACCAAGTGTGTATGTATTATCTTACAATGCTTATGTAGTTAATGGTTATACATTATATAATAATGAACATGATGAAGACAGTACCATATAGAATAGTGGGGTTACACTTGTGGTTGTAGTGATGCATGTTTCTGGTGCTAAGTACAGAAATCCAATTTATGTGAGTATGTTATACTTTGGAATCATCAAAAAAATATGGGAGTTGGATTATACAAAATTCCAAGTGCCAATTTTTCAATACAAGTGGGTTGATAATAGGAGTGATGTTAAAATAGATGAATTAGGATTCGTGAAAGTTGATTTTAGTAAGGAAGTGTAGAAAGACGAACCATTTATAATGTCATCACAGATAGTACAAGTATTTTATGTTCCAGATCCCGCAAATCGAAAATGGTCAATTGTTCTGTTATCTACCAAAAAAACTTAAGGGTCAGATGAAAATTCAATGAAGAATAACCATTTCATTGGGACTTTGCAATCATTTCGTAGCTATAACAATGTAGATGGTGTTTTTTATGTCATAGGAGACCACAATGAAGGGATTTACATAGTCGATATAGGGGTCAAATGTCTTCAGCCTTTAAAAAAAAGAGAGTTCAATAATCAGGTTATTTTTTTATTGTAATATATATTGTGTTACCTTATGTTATTATCTGTTCACTACTAATTTTATGTAATCTAAATTAAATGTTAAACCACTTCTGTAGATAATGACTTCTACACCTGCTGATGCACGTAATACCAAGGCACAACAGGTCTATCAACCTTCTCCTACTGGTTCTAGTACATAGGAACAACAAGTTTCTAAACCTACTGTTGTTGGTCCCAGTGCTGAGGTACAATAGGTTTCTCAACCTATTGCTGATGGACCAAGTGATGATGCTAGCGCTCCATAGGAACATAATGATGATGCTGGAACTGAGGAAATGGTAGGCAATGAAACCCTGGCAGAAAATAAAACAAGAGCACCGTAGTTTGATAGTGTTAGCCAAAATCCTTAAGACAAAAGAAAAAAGGCATCAAATTTGAGGTGGGATGGAATAATAAAGTCCAGCATGTTAACCCCAACAAATCCATGTTTAGTAGCTACATTGGAATTGTCACTCGACAACGTGTTCTGATTGATATACAGTCGTGGAACCGAGTTGTCACTAAGGTTATGTCACTAATGCGGGAAGAGATTATAGTAACATTATGATATCATTTCATTAATTTATTAAAATAAAATAAAATACTAAAACATTGACTTACTCTTCATCATCCATTACAGAGTGCATTTACAGTAGATGCCTCGCATAAGGAATATGTATTAAGACTTGCAGTAAGGATTCATAGAGGATTCCACACAATTTTAATGAAATACCATTTAAAGATGCTGAAGGGAAAAATCAAGCCTCACCAACCTCCTCTTTATGCACACTTAATATCCCAAGGAGTATGTGATGCGTTTAGCAGCCATCATGAAGAGTAGACTTTTCAGGTACATTGTGTCTGGTAATAAGTTGTTTGAAATTTCTTATATTAATCACTTTTATTGACAATTTTTTATTTATGAAACAACAACTAATTTCTAAAAATAAGGAATGGGCAGAAAAACTACCATACCCCTACCATAAAGTAAGGATAGAATATGCTTCACTTGAGAAAAAAATGGTACGTATTTTAAATCTACTGTAATAATTTTATGTGATATAAAACAACACCATAACCATGTTCCTATGTTTATATGCAGATTGATGAATCTAAATCACAAGTAAATTATATCCCACACCATGTGCTATGGAAGGAGGATCATGTAAATAAAGAGGGGATACTGATAGATGAAAACACACAAAAAGTATTGGAAACATGTGTAAGTATGATATAATATAAATTTGTTCTGATTTAAATCACTATTACATAACAATGATTACTTATTTTCCTATATTTTATATCTAAAATAGTAACAGGAATCAAAAACACCCACACTAGATGAATTCATACTTTTAGTGGCCTTGAACCAGCTGAAACAGTATGGCCGCTTCAGAGGCGTGGGTTTTGGGGTGACACCCCGAACATATTTTCAGAAAGAAAAACAATCGGAGGATCAAACCGAGGAAATGAAAAAGATTAGAGAAAAATTATCTATTTTTCAAGAAGAATTACAATACCAGAGAGAGATGATAGTAAGTTTGATGGGGGGAGGCAAATAGAAGAAACAACTCAATAATAAACCTTGTGTGACGATCCTGCCCCACCCCCACCAGTTTTGAGGTGAGACATTCCCCTCAAAAACCTGACTTAGTTGAGGAAATAAATGTTCTAATAATTATTTCTATAAAATTTGAATAACATAGACACTGATACCTTTCCTATACTAATATTCTATAGGATGAAAATGACTGTGATTTATATCTATCAACTCCCACCCATTGCCTTTTAGCGAGGGCTACGATGTTCAATATGCAGAATGACATGCTACACAACAAACCACTTCCAATAGATCATATCAGAGTGTAAATTAACGTAGCTCATGAGCCAAGCACTGATATACTAATTCCAAATGATGATTATGACATTCATATAGTCAAAAAAGCTATTTGAACATTAATTGTGGCATCCCGCCTTTTTAAAACATAACTTTTCATTACATTTTACATACAGAGGATCTTAAAAGTCTAGTGTCTTAGAAATCAGGAATAATAAAACTTGAATACAACATAAAAAATTATTCTAATACACTTGTAAAGATTCATCATAAGATCATCCTAAGTACAATTACTTCCTTTCATATCCTGGAGACATACATCAAAGGAAAGGGTGAACAGAAGTCCCAGTAAAGGTAAACAAGGGAATCAGTGCACTTGTGATATCAAAAAGAACTTGAATAACAACATAAAGATACGAGAAATGGAAGTATAGGCATATCATAATGAAAATAACTTGAAACATAAATTTAATATGTGGTTACAACATTTAATTTAGACATTCATGAACATATCACCAAGGTCCATCCCCAAGGTGTCATAAAAATTACCAAGGTTATTCACCAAGGTATCGTGAAACTTGTCATCTCTAGAGATTAAATATTTACCCAATGCATTGAAGCGATATCAGGGTGAACCTTTAATATGTATTTATTTTCATGTGAGCCACATAGATCATAATCAAACATTTCATTAATAACCCATATAGAATAAAAGAAATGGGTTTCATTTCAAAATTGTGATGTTTTAAAAGTTCTTAAAAATAAGATCATTATATCATTTATAACCCATGTAAAGGGAGTGGGTGTTATATGTATGTAAATTAAAGAATAAAATATATCATTTTTATATATTTATTAACACCCATAGAAATGAAATAGGTCTAGGTATTCACATAAATAAACAAGAGAATTTCTTGAGAGAAAGAGATATAAATTTTGAGATGAAATTTCTACAGCATAACGACTATATAACATGGTTTTAGAAAACATTGAAAAGATAGGGGAAAAGGGTCACACACTCATAAATAATTCATAATAAATTATGGGTACTTAATAATATCATGGTATGGATATTTTAATGACATACCACATGAAAAGGAAACATGAAAGAAAAGAGAAGATCCAATTTATTTTACGATAAATTCAACAGCCTAATGACGTCACATAAAAATTCAAAAAACAAATTGATGAGAGAAGAAAGGGTCTCTAATAATTTTTACATAAAAAGGAAAGTAATAAGAAAATATAAGAAAATAACCTCAACATAAATATATGGAAAATATAAGACACAACATAAAGGAAGTCATGACTTAAAAGAGTAGGGTGAAAGAATCCCTTATCTTGAAGAGTAACTTCGAAATATTGAAGGTTGGGACCTTGGGAGGCTTGAGGGAACCTTTGGAGGACTAATTGGTAGGTAAAGAGACCATAAATTCGTTGGGGAGGATTTGAAAATGAAATTAATGAGGGAAAATCTTAGTATTTATAGGATAAGTGAGGGGACAAAGCATTAATTGCCAAGGGACACCTCATCGGTGGTATTGGCAAAACCATGGGCTTTCCCATGGTATTTTCCCATGGTATTGGCCACTTGGGAAAACTAATACCTTATATTACTATTCATAAGTCGACCATAATTATTTCATAATTATTACATCCTTAATGATGTCATTAAACACCTGAAACTAAAAAACTGTAATTTCACTATTCCCCGAAAATTCAACTTTCTCAGAAAAATCCCAAAATTTCACCTTAACAAAATATCGATGCTCTGATTTCAAAAATGAACTCCATTTTATGAAAATAATTTTCTAAATATTTTTAATTTAATTTTTAAATAAAAACACTATTCACTGAAAATTCAACTATTTCAGAAAAATCCCAAAAATTCACCTTAACCAAATATCGATGCTCCGATTTAAAAAATGAACTCAATTTTATGAAAATAATTTTCTAAATATTTTAATTTAATTTTTAATTAAAAAACACTATTCACTTGAAAAAACTAATACTTAAGCAATAATTTCTGAAACAGTTATTTGCCTATTTTATTGAATCACATTACTTAATCAAGGTGCCTAAATTATATTAATACTTTATTTAAGTGAGATTACTAATCCATTTGGTCACATTACTAATCCTCAGCATAAAATCACTATTCATAATTTAATATTCCCAAAAAATAAGTTGATCTTATTAGATTCTAAATTTCATACTAAACACATTTCCAGAAGACTATTTTTTGAAATTCATTTGACATCATTAATTATTTAAGGTTTACATAAATATTTTAAAATATCAGATTTTTCCAAAATTCATTAATAATATACATACTATATTTATCCGAACATTTGAAAATTCACAAACTTCACCATAACAAGAAATCACAATTTTTATTTAAATCAAAGGATTACACAAGGCATTTACGGTCTCATTACATAGCCCCTTATAACACCAGCATATGACCTAAGAGTAAGGTGTGATAGGATGATAGAACCTTGGGGCGGCTCAGCCAACATTGCCCGAGTAGTGATTTATATCAGCTTGAACTTCTCATGAAGATGATTCAATTCCATCTTCACATGATGAAGTTCAGCTTGGGTTTGGTCCAGAGCAAAGCCCAAAGGTGCTACCTCCTTCCCGAGTTCTGTCAGATGGGCTTCTATCAGCCCGAGACTACTGGATGGGGCCATCAAATCATCTTTCTATATTAATTAATCAAGATCACTTGTATTTATATACAATAATCACAACATTTAGTTTCCAACAGTCATATTGACCAACAGTCATATAACAGTCGAAACCCAACGGTCTTATTTTAATTATACTCATTTTATTAAATGAAATAGTTTTATTGAGTATAAAATAAAATAACACACAAAATTAGGAAACAAAATTTATTCAAAATTTCAGGTCGTTACAATCTTCCCCCCTTAAGAAATTGCGTCCTCACAATTTTAAAATTGGGCTTGGAAATTTCTTTGAAAGTCCCACATCAGAAAAATAGTCAGTAAAACTATTACTTTAAAATAAAGGAAGGGAAGTACAAAGGTTACCAGAGTTAACCCATACTAGGATTCCATGTAGGAAAACATGGATATGGAAGAGAAAACAAAGGGTCCAATTCTGATGGAGAGTGATAAAAAACATGATTAGGAGAAAATTAACCACAAAAAGATCACAAACTTAAGATGTGTTAAAATTTATTTGATTACCCAGTAGGAAACGTAAACCAACAACATTTTTGTTTTAAGTTCCTTTTAATAATTTTGAGGAATTCATTTACTACATAGAATAAAAACATAAGGAAATATACTTACCTTCAAGTAGAGTTTCATCCCTTAATAAGTTTCCACCAAGAATAATCTTTTCTCCAAACAATGAGAATTCAAAAAGACTTGGTCTCATCAAAAGCACAAGAATCATCTTCTAGAGAATCACATAATCCACAAAAGAATAACTATATTTTCCCCTTGTCTTTAGTCATAAACTAAAACTAAAAAGGTTATTACGAGATCATATAATCCCCCAAAAGGATAATCCTTTATAAAAAGAAATATGACTATTAATCTCCAAAATTCAACAAAAGTACCCAAAGTTCCAAAAAGACTATTCAATACACAACCATCATTAAAATTCTTCAGAATAATCCAAACTAAGATTGGAACCCAAAACTCAGAATAATTTAATCACATAGTCTTCCCCAATAAATCTTAACATTTATCTCTAAATAACATCAACTACTATTAAAGTCTCATACTAAAGTGTAATTAACCTATTGACATATTCTCTATGCTAGGTTCATGATTTTCCAAAAATATTCCAAATCACCATATGTACACAATAAATAAATAAATTCTTACAAAAAAAATTCAACCATTCGTCCTCAATTTAAATCCTATAGTATTTTATTTCCCTTAGGCATACAGTACTCCAAAAGAGAAAACATCATCCAAAATAACCTTTATCATTTAATCACCAAATCATTTTCCTATACAAAGGATATCAATTTGATAAAACATAACTTTCCAAAATCAATTTATTCTTGATCCATAAAAATAGTAAGTGAATTAGTCAGTCCGAAGGGCATAACAACAAAATCATAATGCCCATATCTTGATCAAAAGGAGGTTTTTAAAATATCATTATTCTTCACCCTCAATTTATGATAACCAAAATGAAGATCAGTATTAGAGAGGAATTGAGCCCCACGAATTTGGTAAAATAAGTCATCAATTCTTGGAAGAGAGTATTTTTTATTCACTGTGATCCCATTCAGTTCTCTATAATCACTGCATAGCTGCATTGATCCATCATTCTTCTTCACAAAGAGAACTGGTGCTCCCCAAGGAGACACACTTGGTCAGATAAACCCATTATCCAAAAGGTCTTGGAGTTGTTTCTTTAATTCCTCTAGCTCTACATTTTCCATCCTATAGGGGGTCTTTGACATCAGATGAGATCCAGGCACGAGTTCAATGGAGAACTCTACCTCTCTTTCTAGGGGAGGTCGGGGTAACTCCTTAGGAAACACATCAACATATTCCTAGACGATGGGGACATTTTCTAAAAGAATAAATCCTTCGTGAGAAACTTATTTCGTTTATGAATCTTTTAACTAAAAATAATTTTATGTCTTAAAACTTCATGCTTAAACAATTATATTTCTCTATAATTCCATCATAATGATTCATAAAAAGATTATGATTAACCAAACATATACCCCGGGAGTGTCATAACCAAGAGTGTAGCAAGGCCCATTGTCGTGAACCAGTTCCCATTCGAGTCTAGCTTAAAGCGGTGTTTTCGGGTTTTACCCCTATATACATCTATGCCAGAGCCACCTCTACCTACTCGTATCTAGACAGGGATGTATTTGTTTGATAAACCACTTACTCAATACTCACCAAAATACCAGGAAGTTTTCCCTATATTTAAACTTTTCTATAGGGTTATTCATAAAGTTTTCATAGCCTAATTTCCATAAATAACTAAACTATTCTTTGATACCAACTGTGGCATCCCAACTTTTTTAAAACATAACTTTTCATTACATTTTACATATAGAGGATCTTTAAAGTCTAGTGTCTTGGAAATCAAGAACAATAAAACTTGAATAAAACATAAAACATTCTTCTAATCCACTTGTAAGGCCTCATCATAATATAATCCTAAGTACAATTAATTCCTTTCATATCCTGGAGACATACATTAAAGGAAAGTGTGAGCAGAAGGCCCAGTAAGGGTAAACAAGGGAATCAATGTACTTGTGATATCAAAAAGAACTTGAATAAAAACATAAAGATTTGAGAAGTGGAATTATAGGAATATCATAATGAAAATAAATTGAAACCTAACTTGAATATGTTTCTACAACATTTCATTTATACATTCATGAACATATCACCAAGGTCCATCCCCAAGGTGTTATAAAAATTACCAAGGTTATTCACCAAGGTGACTTGAAACTTTCAATCTCTAGAGATTAAATATTTACCCAATGCATTAGAGATCTATCAAGGTGAAACCTTAATATGTCTTTATTTTCATGTGAGCCACATAGATCATAATCAAACATTTCATAAATAACCCATATAGAATAAAATAAATGAGTTTCATTTCAAAATTGTGACGTTTTAAAAGTTCTTAAAAATAAGATCATTATATCATTTATAACCAATGGAAAGTGAGTGAGGGTTATATGTATGTCAATTAAAGAATCAAATATATCATTTTTATATATTTATAAACACGCATATAAATTAAATAGGTCTGGATATTCACATAAATAAACAAGATAATTTCTTGAGAGAAAGAGATAGAAAATTTGAGATGAAATTTCTGCAGCATAACGACTATATAACATGGCTTTAGAAAACATTGAAAAGATAGGGGACAAGGGTAAATCACTCAAAAATAATTCATAATACAGTATGGGTACTAAATAAGATCATGTTATGGATATTTGAATGACATACCATATGAAAATGAAACATGAAAGACAAGAGAATATGTGATTTCTTTTACGAGAAATTCGGCAGTCTAACGACGTCACATAAAAATTCAGAAAACAAATTGATGAGAGAATAAAGGGTATCTCATCTTTTGGAAATGAAATGGACAGTAATAAGAACATATAATAACATATAAGAACATACCCTCAACATAAATAGATGAAAAATATAAGACACAACATAAAGGAAGTCATGACTTAAAAGAGGAGGGTGAAAGAATCCCTTACTTTGAAGAGTAACTTTGAAAGCATGAAGGTCGGGAGATTGGGAGGCTTGAGGGAACCTTGGGAGGAATCCTTGGGAGGTAAAGAGACCAGAAATTAGTTGGGGAGGATTTGGAAATGAAATTAATGAGGGAAAAGATTGGTATTTATAGAAGAAGTGAGGGGACAAAGCAATAATCTCCAAGGGACACCTCATCGGTGGTATTGGAAAAACCATGGGCTTGCCCATGGTATTTTCCCATGGTATTGGACACTTGGGACACATAATACCTTATATTACTATTCATAAGTCGACCATAATTATTTCATAATTATTACATCCTTAATGATGTCATTAAACACCTGAAACTCAAAAACTGTAATTTCACTATTCACCAAAAATTCAATTTTCTCAAAAAAATCCCAAAATTTTACCTTAACCAAATATAGATGCTCTGATTTAAAAAATGAACTCCATTTTATGAAAATAATTTTCTAAATATTTTTGATTTAATTTTTAAATAAAAACACTATTCACTGAAAATTCAACTGTTTCAGAAAAATCCCAAAAATTCACCTTAACCAAATATCGATGCTCTGATTTAAAAAACGAACTCCATTTTATGAAAATAATTTTCTAAATATTTTTAATTTAATTTTTAAATAAAAAACACTATTCACCTGAAAAAACTAATACTTAACCAATAATTTCTGAAACAATTATTTTCCTATTTTATTGAATCACATTACTTAATCAAGGTGCCTAAATTATATTAATAATTTATTTAAGTGAGATTACTAATCCATTTAGTCACATTACTAATTCTAAGCGTAAAATCACTATTCATAATTTACTATTCACAAAAAATAAGTCAATCTTATTAGATTCTAAATTTCATACTGAACATATTTCCAGAAGACCATTTTTTGAAAATCATTACACATCGTTAATTTTTTAAGGATTACATAAATATTTTAAAATATCCCCTTTTTCCAAAATTAATCAAAAATATGCATACTATATTTATCCAGACATTTGAAAATTCAAAAACTTCACCATATGAAGAAATTAAATTTTTTATTTAAATTAAAGTATTACACAAGGCAGTTACGGTCTCATTACATAGCCCCTTATAACACCAGCATGGGACCTAAGAGTAAGGTGTGCTAGGGTGATAGAACCTTGGGGAGGCTTTACCAATATTGCCCAAGTAGTGATTTCTATCAGCTTGAACTTCTTGGGAAGGCGATTCCGTTCCAGCTTCACACAATGAATTTCAACTTGGGTTTGGTCCAGAGAAAATCCCAAAGGTGGTACCTCCTTTCCGAGTTCCGTAGTATGGGCTTCTATCAGCCCGAGACTACTGGATGGGGCCATAAAATCTTATTTCGATATTAATTAATCAAGATCACTTGTATTTATAGACAATAATCGCAACATTTAGTTTCCAACAGTCATATTTACCAACGATCATATAACAGTCGAAACCCAATGGTCTTATTTTAATTATACTCATTTTATTAAATGAAATAGTTTTGTTGAGTATAAAATAAAATAACACACAAAGTTAGGAAACAAAATTTATTCAAAATTTTGGGTCGTTACATTCATCACATGGCTGTCAATTCTTGTAAAAAAACATGTTGACAAGGAGGTATTCATTTACAATTTATTTTTCAAGCTAAACCTTTAACATTTAATGAAAAAATTTCTGAACCAATGAATGTTATTACATAATGACAAAGGGAAGGGGGTGAAATGAAAGATCGACTCAAAAATATCTAAAGGATCAACCAAACGATCAAAACGATATACTGAGAGCACCTTCACCCCGTCCATTCTATATCCACATTTAATATCATTGAAGGATCATGTGGATACAAAGTTTATAGATGAAAATACTCACATAGTTGATTTTGAAAAAAATATGTATGGAGGGGAAGAATCAGATTATATTAGTGCTGACAATGTAAATGAAATCCTCATGTATGAATGACTAGGTACCTCATTTGTAAATGTATACATGAGGTATGTTTTCATGATTTGATTTTACAAAAGCTGATATACTATGATAATTATGACTAAATAAATTTCATATTTTTCTCAGATGTATATATGAAAAAAATTTAAGGGATCCCCATGAACAAAAATTTGGACTCGTTAGTCCTCACATCACCTCTTTAAAAGAGGAACTAAATTCTGATAAATAGGCTGAAATAATGTCATCCCTACTCAAATCGTTTGAAAACAAAATTATAGATGACAAACTCTTTTTAATACCAACGATTTAGGGGTAAAACTATAAAATTTAATCATATCAACTATATTTTTATTTCTTTCATTAATTATTCCTTTTTTAGGCAGCATTGGAAGCTCATTGCGGTCAATTTGGATACCCCAAAGATTTATTTTCTGGATTCAATTCATGGATATCCAACAAACTGACCACGCATGAAGAAGTTTTTCAATTTGTAATACACTAGATCCAACATTTTAGAAAAAAATATCTAGTTATATAATTTATATTATCTTTTAATGAGTATTTTATTATGATAGGGTGGTGCATCAATATCATCTACTTCATGGAATGAATCCAAGGCCTAAGGACAAGAACACTGATGAGATCTACAACTGGACAAGTATCATTGTATATATAATAATATTACACTATCCAAACACATATTAAAACAAATTACTTATTTTTATCAATGTTTATATAGTGTACAAAATAAACAAACAGAAAGGACTATGTTTATTATGTTTTTAAATTTATGAATGAGATCGTATTTCATCAACAAACTAGCATCCCTGAAGAGGTATTTTAAAAAATAATTACTAATTCATTTAAAATATTTATTAATCCTTTGTGTATTTATATTTTTTCAATACTACAATTATTGTCACAAAAATTCATATTCAAAAGATGATATAGATGTGTTTAAAAATGAATGGGAAGTATACCTGATGGAAAATAGTACACAAATAGGATGAATGTGAATTCCCACTATTTATGTTATCCTTATATAATCATTGATATCTCTCTTGTTTACACTTTTGGAGAATCTATGATCACCCTTTCTTATGTTTCATATCCTTATGTTATGAAGATTGGTTTTAGAAATGATTTGTATTTCTAGTAAATAATAACTTAACGAGATACTCTTATGAACTAGTTCTTTATGTTTCCATGTTTCAAAAAGCACTAGACCTAAAATATTATGGCATGAATCATTTATATTCTGTATTTTGGTCATTTATTATACTGTTTCTACTAACTTAGTGTGTTGGAAGAATATTGGTTGTGCATCACTCAAAAATTTAATAACAAAACTAAGGATTCTTCACTATTGTTGGTTAACTACCGCTTTGAATAGCATCTGATATAAACTTCCAATCCCACGTCCCCGTGATACTCTCATCCCACACCATATCTATGATATCATCTTTCAAGGTTCACTATTTCTTCTCTTACTGCACCCATTTACTAGGTAAATGGGTGAAGGAAGAGAAGTAAGAGTGAACGATGAACGATGATATCATAGAGATGGTGTCCGATGAGAGCATCAAGGGGATACCTGATCAGATGTTCATATCAGATGCTATGCTAAGTGGTAGTTAACCAACAGTAGTGAAGTGCACAAAGAATCATTAGTTTTTTTATTATCTTATATTTGGACCAAAGAAACCCTTTTAAAACATGTAAAGGTAATGTTACAATATAATATCTCTATTTTGAAGAAAAATTATATAATGAAACGTTGATTTAATTTTTATTATTCCTTGTAGGGTTTGTTTATTTTAGAAGATTTTTGTCCATGTGAAATGCCTTTGTAGAAAGAGAAACAACACTATTTCTTCTCAATCACAGATGTAATCTTGATGTTTGCAGAGTAAAATCATTTACTATAGAATTAATTCATTATTTCATATTTATGTTTAATTTATTTCTTTTATGTAAGGAATATTAATATACTCATATGTGATATGAATGTATGAAATGTTTAGGTCATTATAGTTGGTATCAGAGTAACTGACCTATTCAAAATCAAGAAAACACATTCAGTTGTTTTGATACTTTAGGGAGATGATCTATAATTGATTTAAAATGTGTTGAAATCAACCCCACCTCAATACGACACATGATGTAACTCGTATGACTCAAAGTTTATCTTTTTATTTAAAATTGACATTAATTTTAGTAAAAAGAACAAGTGACATAATGAAAACTGATCAAACTCATTTTGATTGTTTTGATACATTAGAAAAATGATTCATAAGTCATTTGTGGCATGTAGGAATTGACTACACCTCAATTCAGCACACAATGCAACTGGTATGACTCAAAATGTCTCTTTTTATTTAAAATTGACATTAATTTTAGAAAAAAACACAAGTGACATACTGAAAACTGAGAAAACGCATTTTTATTGTTTTGATAATTTATGAAAACGTTCCATGAGTCATTTTTGATGTGTACGAATCAACCAAACCTCAATTTGATGCACGGTGTGACCAGTATGGCTAAAAGTGTGTGTTATTAGTTTAAAATTGCCATTTTAGCTCAAAACATGTCATTCATTAAAAACCAAGAAAATCCATTCCAATTGTCTTCATAATTTAGTATAACGATTTATAAGTTCTTTGTGACGTGTATGAAGCAGTCTCATATCAAACCAACACACAATGCGATTGGTATGACTCAAAATGCATGTTTCCAGTTTGAAATGACATTTTAGTAAAAAAACACAACTAACATACTACAAATTGAGAAAATACATTCTGATTGTTTTGATACTCTAGGAAAACGATCCATAAATCATTTGTGACATGTCAGAATCAACTAAACCTCAATTAAATGCAAAATGTGACTGGAATGACTCAAAGTATCTCTTTTTATTTAAAATTGACATTAATTTTAGAAAAAAAACAAGTGACATACAACAAATTGAGAAAACACATTTTTATTGTTTTTATACTTTAGGAAAACGATCCATGAGTCATTTTTGACTTGTACGAATCAACCGTACCTCAATTCGACGCACGATGTGATCAGTATTGCTAAAAGTGTTTGTTATCAGTTTAAAAATGACATTTTAGCTCAAAACATGTCACACATTGAAAACCAAGTAAACCCACTCCAATTGTATTCATAATTTAGGATAATGATTCATAAGTTCTTTGTGATGTGTATGAAGCAGTCTCATATCAAAACAACACATAGTGCAACCGGTATGACTCAAAATGCGTGTTTCCATTTTAAAATGACATTTTAATAAAAAAACACAACTGACATACTACACACTGAGAAAACACATTCATATTGTTTTGATACTTTAGGAAAATTATCCATAAGTCATTTGTGACATGTAGGAATCGACCACACCTCAATTCAACGCACAATGTGACTATTATGACTCAAAGTGTATGTTTTTATTTAAAATTGACCTTAATTTTAGAAAAAAACACAAGTGACATACTGAAAAACCAAGAAAACGCATTCATATTGTTTTTATACTTTAGAAAAATAATCTATGAGTTATTTTTGATGTGTATGAATCAACCACATCTCAATCTGACGCACTGTGTGACCGATATGGCTAAAAGTGTCTGTTATCAGTTCAAAATTGACATTTTAGCTCAAAACGTGTCACATATTGAAAACCAAGAAAATAAACACCAATTGTATTCATAATATAGGATAATTATTCATAATTTCTTTGTGATGTGTATGAAGAAATCTCATATCAAACCAATGCACGATGAAACCGATATGACTCAAAATGCGTGTTTCCAGTTTGAAATGACATTTTAGTAAAAAAACACAACTAACATACTAAAAACTTAGAAAACTCATTATTATTGTTTTTATACTTTAGTAAAATTATTCATAAATAATTTGAGACATGTAGGAATTGACCACACCTCAATTCTATCCACAATGTGACTGGTATGAATCAAAGTGTCTCTTTTTATTTAAAATTGACATTAATTTTAGAAAAAACAAAAGTGACATACTGAAAACTAAGAAAAAAAATTCATATTAATGATCTATAAGTCATTTGTGATGTATAAAAATCAACCTCACCTCAATCCAATGCACATTGTGACTGGTATGTCTAAAAGTGTCTGTTATCAGTTCAAAATTGACATTTTAGCTCAAAAAGTATCACTCATTAAAAACCAAGTAAACCCACTCTAATTGTCTTCATAATTTAGGATAATGATTTATATGTTCTTTGTAACATGTATGAAGCAGTCTCATATCAAACCAATGCACAATGTGACTGGTATGACTCAAAATACATGTTTCTAGTTTGAAATGACATTTTATTAAAAAAACACAACTGAAATACTACAATTGAGTAAACATATTTGGACTATTTTTATACTTTATAACAATTATCCATAAGTCATTTTTTACACGTATGAATCTACTTCACCTCAATTCAATGCACAATGCGACTGGTATGACTCAAAGTGTCTCTTTTTATTTAAAATTAACATTAATTTTTGAAGAAAACACAAATGACAAACTAAAATTTGAGAAAAAAATATTTGGATTGTTTTGATACTCTAGGAAAATGATCCATGAGTCATTTGTGATGTGTACGAATCAACCGAACATAAATCTGACACACGATGTGACCGATTTGGCTAAAAGTGTCTGTTATCAGTTCAAAATTGACATTTTAGCTCAAAAAGTGTCACTCACTGAAAACCAAGAAAACCCAATCCAATTGTATTCATAATTTAGGATAACAATTCAGAAGTTCTCACTACTAAAAAACGATTCTATACCAATAAATTCATTCCAACGGTTTTTATAAACAGTTGGAATAGATTTTCTATACCTACGGTTTTAATAAAACTGTAGGTATATCCTCCCTCAAATCGAATTCTATCAGGCTCATCTGCGTGCCCCCCTGCAAACCCTCCTCTTCCCTGAAAATCCTCTTCCCTGAAAATAGTCTCCCCTAGCAATCATCCCCAATTATCCATCGTGCTAATCCCCGATGCCAAATCTCTTCTCCCCCGCCAACCCTCTTCTCCCCTGATTCCTCTCTCATCCATTGCACTCATCCCACTCAAAGCTGAAACCCTATCTCGATGATCCAGTTCCTTTCGATTCCATCGTTCCATATTGGGATTTTTTTCTCATCCCACTCAAAGTTGAAATCATGCCTCGACGCTCTAGTTCCTTCCGATTCCACCATTCCACCTTGGGTTTCCGTCCTCCCTGTTAATGCTCAAAGCCTAGTTTATGGCGTGATCTTCATGGTTTATGGTTGGATCACAAAGTTTGGGTCTCTAATTAATTTTTCTTTAATTCCTTGTAGGTTTCTCCTTCCCTATTATGGTTTTTTCGAACCCTGGTTCATGGGGTTGACCAGATTTTTGTGGTTTCATTGGTGTTTAGGGTTCATGGTAGTTTCTTTATGGTTGTTTGTCTATCCTCCTGCAGACTGGATGCATTACGACTCATGTGTTAGTGGTTTGTATAGATGTCTGCATTATGCCTTGACTTAAATCCCTATCACCCAAAATGTGGGATGTATTTTGGATGAAATTTCAGTTATCTATCTCAAACCCATATGTTGGTTTTTAAGATGATACAGTGGATTCTTCAATAAACTTTACACATTTTGCAGGATTTATTAATTTTAGTTTCTTATGCATTTTTAATATTTCTATCATGGTAGATAATTCATATGGGATTTTATACCCTTATAAAGGATCTAATAATTGTTATTAGAATTATTTTAACCCCAACAGTGGTATCATATCCAAACTATGAATTTCATTTATGAATACTTTCATGAGATGAAGAAGAAAACAAAAAGAGAACATTATTTTCAGTTTTATGGAAAGTTCAACTTACCTTTATGTATTCTGGATCTACCTAATGGTTATCAGTTTTACCCAGGCTCTAAATGGTATACGCAAGTGACATCTCCACTTACCATTTTATAATGTAGTCTATTTAAGGATAAGCCAGTATTATCCTTACATAGAACAATCTGTATAAGGATCATTTTGTTTTACCCTTGTCAAGCTAAATGCAGTTACCCTTATGTAGAATGTTTTTTCATAAAGGTAAATGAAATTACCCATAAGCAGAATGGTTCTATGTAAAATTAACTTTTATATTACCTTTTCACTGAAAGATGAATTTTATTGAGTTTGAAACATTAATCGTAATTCACTAAGTGTTGGGTGGAACCTATTATACAACCAATGACACATACTCTATTCTTGATGAATCATTCAACAAATCAATTCACTCTTACACTCAACATAAACTGGTCCTCATTCACACAAACACTCAGCATTAGTGTGACCTTTACATAGTATTGAAAGACCTCCAACACTTATTTCCCAACGGTTTAAAAAAACCATTGGGATAAAGACCCTTTACCAACAGTTCTAGTAAACCGTTGGTATAAGGTGTTATATGTTGGGTTTTCCCAATGATTTTGTTAAACCATTTTGAAAGAAAAATTTTACTTACGAATTTTACTTATGGTTTTTATTAACCGTAGGAAAAAAGTACACCCAATTTAGGGATACTCATCCTGGGTGAACCGTCCCCGACCTCCACCTCCCTCCCCCTCCCCCCCGATCTCGATCTCCTCTCGGCCTCTGCCTCCGCATTCCGGACCCCTCCCTCTCCTCTGGCGGTGTTCCCCTCCCCCTCTCAGCTCCCTCTCTAACGACGACGTCCCCCTCCCCTCTCGGCTCCCGGCGACGCTCCCCCCTCTCATCTCATATCCCACTCCTGGCGACATCCCCCTCCCCTCTTGGCCCAATCTCCTCCTCCGACGTCCCCATGCCCCCTCTCCAGTCGCACGTGAGACCCCCCATGGCCGAACACCCCATGGGACACCCCCCCTCTCAGCTCCCTCTCCTCCCACCAGGGTTATTTATTGGTATTTACAGGTAAGAATTAGTCTTCTTTTTTTAAAAATGAGGAAACAAATAATGCATTCTTAGTTTCATAGTTACGATAACCATTCATATTAATCGTGCATTTTCTAGAGTATTGGTTAGTAACCAACTCATAGTGTGGTGAATTATTGTGTAAATTGTGTTTTTTTTCAAAATAGAGTCTTCCATAAATGTAGGTTTATATTCATAGGTTGTATTCCATTAATTCTAATAGTGAAATCAATAAAAAGTTCTTGATTTTTTAAAAACCTCATATTTTCCTCTATAGACACCTATTAGACCTTATATTGTGTTGGATGTTTTTTGTTAATCATGATATATATGTGATGAGGTTGTATCATCATTAATATGTGCAATGATGTGGGTTAATTAGAGGTGAGTGATGCTATATGATATTTTATGGGTTATAGTGAGGATTTTCTTTCCCTTTAATTGATTGGTTCATAAAACATAAGTTGGTGCTGCATATATTATGTAATTGGAATTAGTAAAGTAAAATGTTGGTCTCGGATTTCCGAGTTGGTTATTTGGATGGTATTCTATATCAAAATTGGGTATATCTCTATTGACTATGGGTGTATTTTCCAATTGACCAATGTATTTATTAAACTGACCATGCAATACACATTTCCCAAAATATGAAAGCACCACAAAAATCATAGATAGATACTATACACCACAAGACACCCATGAGAGACACCCCTTGACATCTACGGATAGTTAAGGGGCCATTAACTTAGGAACTGAAGTCGATTGGCACTCAAGCCTTGAGAAATTCCCATTGCTGGTAGAAAAGATACCAACACCTTTATTCTTAGTATAGTATAATGAAATGGTTTACACCCTCATGACCAAGTAGACCATTTGGTTCATGGACTGGTTCCCAACCAGGTTCAAGAGTAGGATCAACTACTAAACATTGATTGTGGTCCTTATGAGGTTCTTTCCATAGTGAAGAGTGTTATGTGCACAATCTTCAACTCAACTAATTTAGCATAGGTTCATATTCAATGGCTAAGTTTACTAGTATGGTGTTTCCAACAACGTGCTATATAAAGAACATAATGAAAAATGAAGAGATTATTAAATGGAACTGTTTCCCCCTTTCTTGCAGGAACATGATTTGACCCATGGGGCGGTGTGGTTCTTATATATTGGGCGGTGACATGTATAGTCACATGATACAAGTTTGTTTTTGTTTAGTTTTTATTTTATTTTATTTATCGCATTGGACACTTAGGTATTTTACTTCTTTCTATGGATGGAGGGTAGTGATGTTATCCTAACTAGTTGACGTAGATCACTTGTATACTGTAATACCATGAGGTGTGAGTGTGAGGAAACATTGGAAGATAGTGGAGCCTTGGGGTATTCCATGAGATGGAATTGTTTTTCTAAAACATTGTGTGGGAACATTTCTGAAGTATGTTGGAGTCATGAAATAACCCCAAGTGTCTCCATGAGATAGCATAAATAACCCCAAGTGTCTCCAAGTGTCTCCATACATCGTATCATCCTCACATGGGTTGGCCACTCACCCAATCCTATCAAACCTATCCTATTCTATCCTCTCAATCACATAGTCTAGACTCATCTCTCAAGGATTATCCCATGCCTCGATGCACATCTCATCATCTAACTAGACAAAGAGGACTACTCACCTTATGATTGTCCTAGTCACAAAAGCACACCATGTCGAACCCATCTACATTATATTCTCAATAATCCGGTCAAGAACCTCATCAAAATCATGTATTATAACCCAGCCCCACTAACCAGGTTCCATCCTAAGCTAAATCACACAAATCCTCTTGGCATTATAATTCCAATCTGTCCGACAATACCCAATACCAACACTAGCATCCCATTCTTCATCTCTTTAGTTGAACTCTTGAATCATTAAATGGAGTAAAACCTTTCATAATACATTTTATATACTCAGAGGGACCATCCCACTCTAAAACCTACCAAGATTCCAATCCATCCTCATAAGTATTTCCTCATCAAACACTAGATGTACAATTGCCACACCTATCACTACAAGGCCCAATCCTCTTAGGAACATTTTACTTGATCTAAATCCTCATCGTTAGTGACATCAATCACATTAAAGCACATAAATGTCAACTGAACCCTACATTCCAAGAATTATTCATGTGGATAGGCCCTATGGCAACAAGCTAAGAACTAAAACCATAAATAATAATACCAAATACATGCATCATTTTTAAATAAATATCTCAAGTGTAAACATAAAAACCAAGAATAATAAGACCTTATCCCTTGTATCAAACAAAACCAAACTAAGTTGAAACTCGGGCCAAATTGATTATATACCATTAATAGGAAGAGTAATTGTTAATTAATAGGAACGTACTATTTGATAGCATCATTTTGAAACATTGATATGTTTCCCCTTTGCTTGCAGGAACATGATTTGACCCATGGGGAGCTGTGGTACTTATATGTTGGGCGGTGACCTGTATAGTCATAGGAGACAAGTATGTTTTAGTTTAGTTTTTATTTTATTTTCTGTATCGCATTGGTCACTTAGATCTTTGACTTCTTTATATGGATAGAGGGTAGTTATATTCTGTGAAGGGGGATAGAAGGAGTTCATATTGATTCAGTACACTAGATTTGATCCGAGGTAATATTATATGGTTACTACTTGTCTCACACCTCATGTATTTAGGGATTTAGTGTTTTTGACTCCATATTATGTTTTTGGTAGGGCGTTGGATCATTTTGTGTTGGTTCGGGTGGATTTGGTTCTCCACTGCCAATCTGGGTAAGTCTTTAATGCTATTGGTTGGTTTCTCACTGGTTATGTAGCATCGTTAATGTGTTTTAAGGTTCTTAATATCCTTTGTGTAGTGTGTTGATCCCTACTCATTGGTTTCGAGTCACCAAGTCAAGGGAAACTCACCTGCGTGTGCATAGGTAAGTAAGTATATGTATGTGGGTTCCCCCATTACGTGTATAGCCACCCATGGCAGTGATTATGCACGTATGGGGATAGGTGTGCCCATGTATATATATATAAATGCATATGCAGGTGAGTGGAGACTGATATATGCATAAAATCATATGTGCAAGGATCCCCTTGCACATGCTCATGGCCATGTAGGTGTGTGCATAGGGGCTAGGTGTCCTTGCATGTGTGTGAAGGTGCATATACCCAGTGGAGGAGAAAAAAATTTTAGTTAGAAAGCTCCAAGAGCCGAAGTGGATGGCTTGGTTCCACCTTGAGGTGGAGTCCCTCTCGTAGCCTCTTTAATTTAAGAATGCTTTAAATTGAATTTAGCTTCTTTCTTAATTCTTCTTAATTATATTGAATTGCATATCTTGAATAAGTTTTCTTTAATATAATTGTTTCATTTGATAAATAAATTCATGTTTTTATAATAAAACCACTTTTAAAAACAACGAATATAAAATATATATCTTTATCATACCACAATACCGAATCAAGAGTCTGTTTTTTATAACATAAGACCGGTTTCTATAATGTGATGGACAACTACATATGATTTATTTAGAATCCTGGCCGGAATATGCTGCCCTGCAGATTTTGCTGGACCGGTCCAACACACCGTGGTCACGCCACGGTCACTCCCCAGTCACACCGCGGTAATGCCGTGATTTGGCCCTACTCCAGGATGACACCCTGTGACGGTTCACAGTCCTATCGTAATTCGATGTATGATACCTAGATAGAGTTTTAGATACATTACCCACCCATAGTTAATGGGGAGGGAGGCGACAGCCAGAATGTTTTCCCACTTCTTCCCGCTCCCTTCGCTCTTGGATGGAAGATTTTTCCCCGCAGATGTCTTTGGACTAGGCCAACACGCCGCGGTCACACCGCGGCCACGCCGCGGTTATTCCATGATTTGGCTCTACTCCAGGATGACACCCCACGATGGTTTGCAGTCCTGTTGGAATTTGATGTAAGATACCTAGATAGAGTTTTAGATACATTACTCACCCATAGTTAATGGGGAGGGAGGCGACGACTGGAATGTTTCCCCGCTTCCTCCCACTCCCTTCGCTCCTGGCCAGAAGATGCTACCCTGCGGATTTCGCCAGACCAGGTCAACGTGCCGTGGTAATACTGTGATTTGGACCTGCTCCAGGACGACACCCCGTGGCGGTTCGCATTCCTATCGTAATTCGATGTCTGATACCTAGATAGAGTTTTAGATACATTACCCACCTATAGTTAATGGAGAGGGAGGCGACGACCAGAATGTTGCCCCACCTCCTCCCGCTCCCTTCGCTCCTGGCTGAAAGATGCTACCCCGCAGATGTTGCTGGACCGGGACAACATGCCGAGGTCACACCGCGGTTATGCGGTGGTCACGACATGGTTATGCCGTGGTAATGCCGTGATTTGGCCCTACTTCAGGATGACACCCCACAACGGTTCACAGTCCTGTCGAAATTCTATGTATGATACCTAGATAGAGTTTTAGATACATTACCCACACTAATTCCTAGACCCCGTACAACCCCCCACCCTCCTCCCTGAATGCCAAACATCCCCCTCGGACAACCCCCCCACCCTCCTCCCTGGACCCCGGACAACCCCTTGGACAACCCCCACAACGCTTCTCCCTGGACCCCAGATCCCAATCTAAGCTCTCTTCAAGATTCACCCTAAATACCAATGGAAAAGAGGGTTTTAGAGATTTGGAAGAAGATGAGAGAAGTGTAACACCCCGACCCCAGTTACCCAGAGTCGGTGCATTATTTTAATACCTTGGTATGGTTACAAGGAATCAAGTCTCAAAGGATCAATCAGTTTAGCAGTCTTGGAAAATAGATTACATGCATGAACGTTACATTACACATTCTAACATACAAAACAACATAAATAATACTTAGATAATTCCATTGTTCCCTTTTGATTAACCCTGCGTAACAATCATAATACACATCTTGGAAATCCTGGGAAAATAAAACATAATAAAGGGGTGAGATCAGATGGTCAGTTAGGGTAAATAATTTAGCGGAAGCTATAAACTTTTAAGGCAGGATGTGTAATAAAAACAACAACCTTTTAAACATAAACTTGAATATATTATGGTAAAAAAAATCAAACATTACCATATAAACATTCACATGAATATTCAACTAGTAGAATAATCACATGTAATAACTAATTTCATAATGAGGGAATGCCTAATGCCGGACATCATTACCACATAGTCAAGGCCTCATGCCAAGAATACAAATAAAATTTTTATCAAGGCCTTGTGCCAAGACACTAGTTTGTCTCATGAGACCTACCGATGCATCAAGGAGCTATAGCAGGCTCCACCCATCACTTACTAAGTCCACTTCATTCCTCATATGAAAAAGTTGAAACATAACATAAAAAATCGTATTTAAACTAGCATACGAAATGTCAATACATTAACCATAAACCATGAATGGTATACAAATAGAACATCCACAGTCAAACATATCTTAACTCATTAAATACAATATGGAATATTGTATTATAATAAATCAACCTCAATAAAGAATAATATCCAGTAAAGGATGCTGACATAGTAGAAAATGATGAGTAAAATTTTTTGAGAGAAATATCCATTTTGTAAAAATCATTTAAAAGTTACACATTTATAAAGGAAGTAATTTAAAAGAGATTTTTGAATCAAAGTGTCCCATACCACTTTGAGACTTTTAAAAATAATTATCATTTCAAAACATTCATGTCCATATAAATAAATCCTTAAAATCATTTTTTAAAACATGGACATTAATTAAAAAGATTTAGAAAGATAAATATTTAAAACATTTAAAATTATGATTTTGATAAAGAGTACCTTTCATAAATCCTTAAAATATTCATTTTTAAATCATTTTTATGAAAAATGGACATGGATGATAAATATGTCCCAGAAAATACTTACACATAAACAATCTCATATAATAATGAGATTGAGGAATTAACCCTTACCTTGCAATTTCCTTTGGTCAAGGGTACGTTTAACCTCCTGTATAATGACCATAGTATGTTATTAAATTATTATTGAACCATATTCATATTTATTATATCATACATGATTCATTTATGACTTTATACTACCCATTTTATAATGATTTCCATGTTAAATTAACATTTTGGGTAATAATCGCTTTCTTTATCGAACGTGTTTTAACTTGTTACTCTTGATTGTATCACCTAGATCAAGATTTAAATACTTACAGAATATAAAACATGATTTATATATCATATATATTTATAATATAAATATGTATAATAGACATATATATGAAATGAAAAACACCATTTATGGAGACGGTAGTCCGTACGTACGCATAAACGCTGTTTCCGTTTTCACATCGTATTGAAGGGAAGTAAGTGAATAAGATATATGTAAGTACATACATACATAAATATATATATATACAATAGAATTATTATGTCATATATTACATACTTATTAATAATATATATTTTTATAATCATCGATGAATGGTGAACGTGGAAATGAATCTCATCACGTCGTGGAGACGGTAATCCGTACGTACGCACGAGCGACAATATCATTTCCTTAATGATTAATAGGTGTGGAATTGGATGGTATATTAATTTTACAGAGACATTATCATTTCACCTTCATTATTTATATACATATTGATCATCATTATATCCATCCAAATAACACAGTGATGAATAATAAATTACACCACAGCGTGGAGACGATAAGCCGTACGTACACACGCATGGTGACATGTCATTCAAAGTATGGGAATAATAATGAATTTGCTTGTACCATATTTATAATAACATCAAAATATATATAATATTCTGTAGTTATTATTTTTTAATAGAAACAACAAAGAAAAATGAAGTGGAATAAGAAAGGAACTTGAAAGAGGTGGTGAGATTTTTACCTCTTCTTCGGGTTCTTCGTTTTGATTTGATCAAAATGGATCCTTAGGTTGGATTTATGACTAAAGTAAGGCCTATAGGATAAATTTAGGGAATCTAAGAGGATATGTGGGCAGGGGTTGGCCGAACCAAAAGTCTTTGAAGGTATTAATTTGAGAGAAGGGGGAGTTCCCTTTTATAAGAGGGGTGAGGGGCACCATAGGAAAAACTTAAAATATTATTTTATAATAAATTAATATTCGGTTTCTAATGAATCAAAACTAATTTATTTAGAGGATAAGGTGAGGATGGGTCGAAATCATCTCAACAAATAGGTTTTAGACAGGTTTGGGTCACTATATTAACCTTATTATTTAGATTTAACTCTTAGTTAATTAGTTTGACATTTATCATGTCTCTTTATATTTTTATATTATTTGGTTAATGAAATTACTATAAACTACCAAGAGAACCCCAAGTGATTCATTAATGACATACCTATGATCATATAAGTTCTTTGGCCAAACCTTAGATTTTTAGGAATATTATATCAATTAATAATATAATATTTGTTTTAAAAACTCTTTTATGTCAATTTTGACACTATTTAATAATTGATTTTTTTTAAAGTCATAACAGCTTTAATAATTCAAAATAAATTTATTTAATCAATCCTAACATGCCATAGTAACCTATAAAATTAGTGGATGGAATCATCTTTGTGTCATAAATAAATTTAATTATTAAATGTATAAAAATTATAAATAAAATAACATTATGTAGGAAATAATTTTATATTTCTAATTAATATTTATAGTAGAAAATATAACTTATATAACACCTTGTAAAAATTGTTTTACTAAAATATATATGTTTATGTCATTTTTGCCTTTACTTTAAATTAATTAATATAAAGTGTCATTATCACTCTCAAGTGGCTCCAAGTGGTCCCAAAATCAACCCAAGGATTCCCATGGTCGGACATGTATCATCCAATAGGGTTAGGACATGTGTTAGGGTCATTTAATATTATTTTAATATCATTTCTTTACCCATATTTATCGGATTTACCCTTTAACCATGGTAAATAAAATATTTACTGAAGTAATTATTCATAATGTCTAAAAATAAAAGTTACCTATTTACATAGTTTGGAACTCTTGATACAAAATATGGAATCCATTTTTCCAAATTCCAAACACAGAAGTGGCAGGAATTAATTTAAAATTAATTCCCGCAATCAAAACAAAAAGCGTGTTTTTAAGAAATAATAACTATCAAAAGATTGACACTTGTTTATGTCTAGTTTAAATGTGAAATTACATCCAATGACCTAAATTATATTAAATGATAAAAATATAATCTAATGACATATGAAAACCACTCAAATGTATAATTTATTACTATAAATTATTTTGATTAAAAAAGTTGTTTTCAGTTAAAATTTAGTAATTTTCACTATTCACCCAAATAGAAAGTTATCAGAAATACACCAAAAATTTATCAAAACTAAATTTTTTTATGTATTGATTCTAAATAAGAATTTTATTTTTCCAAATTAAATATATAAAAGTGTCAAATATTGGATTTAAAAAGGGTTCTCCATTAAAAGGTGGTAAAATTGCATTTTTTTGAAAAATAATTCCTTTATCTGAAAAATGAATTTTTTCGTCTATTATGTCTAAGAAACTCATAATATGGATTCTAAAATTATAAGGATTATATAAAATTAAAAATTCAGTTAATACTATTCATAACCGCTTTTGAACGGCTAGTTTGGTAAGTAGTTGTGCGCTTGAACTCGGTGTTGTGTGTAGTGAAAGTTATTGAATTACTTAGAAGAAATAAAGTACTATGAAATATTGGGGTGTTAAATTCTCCACTCCTTCAACAAATTGCGTCCTCTAAATTTGAAAATTTTCTTCGAAAATAAAAGTTTAAAAATAGAAAAATACCTTTGTGAAAAACCCACACCGGAAATTGGTTTAATAAAATTTAGTCTTAATAAGAGGGAAAGGGAAATGAAAATGTCACCACCAAATTATGATCTCAATTAAGAGTACATTGGTTGAAATTAGAGACACATAATTGGTGGGAAAATGTAAATATTTATAGGGAGTGATTGAGGTCATCAATCACAAACAAGTGTAAAATTGAGGACCTCAAACCCATTAATCTATGATGATTTAAAATACCATTGGTTCAAAAAAACATAAGGTATTAGTATAACACATTTTTGGTTTTAAGATCCCTTCACTAAATTTTAAGAATTAATTTATCCATATAATAAGAGGAAAAATATAAATATACTTGACAAGTATAGTTTCATCCTTCAACTAATTCCTACCAAAAACTCATATTTCATTCCAAAAGATTTCAAAAAAATATTCTATTTATCTTAATCGTATAGGGTTACAAAAATAATGAATTTATAATTCACCTACCAGACCTTTTAAAAAGAAACTAAATTATACAATCCAGTATATCACATAGGCCAGTGGTAGGTGATGCACCCTTGTCGTCCTTCGGTTGCAGGTTTAATTCTCATGACCTTGACGGACGTGATGGTTTGTCTCCCAACATCTGGGATTTCCTTTTTATGGTAATAAAAAAAATCTCAAGAAATGATTTAACCTTAATAATAATATCCAATGTCAAAATTAATTGATTCCAAACTTTCAACTTATCCAAAATACTCCTATATAAACTCACAGTCCAACATTTACAAAGAATGTAAACATAATGAAGATCCCTTTTTCCATGTAATAACATGTGAATACCTTCATCATTTATTCTTTTAAAACATGATAACACCCTGAATTAACATAAAACCTTATTGATTACATTCATGCTCCCTTATTCCTTATAGAATACTAGATATCTTCCTTATATCAAAATTTTTTGAATACTCCAACAATGATGAAATAAACAAACCATTAATCAGTGCCAAGGTAGTCAAGAATATCCAATATAATTTATCCAAATCAACCATCTCTTATTCCAAAATTACTACCTCAATATCAGGAACATATTAAGGATTACCTTTCCTTTAAACATGTATTTTCAAAAAAAAATTAACTTTCTATTGAGTCACTTTTCATAATACCATATAATCTCAAATCTTCAATGAAATAGTACTACAGTACAATCCTTATTTATTTCCATAATTTATATAACTAGTACATCGTTGATACAACACTCAAATGAAACAATTATTTAATAGAAACATAAGAACACTAGTCATTCCTCTTCATTTGTGGTAGTATCATAACTTGATTATTATTCATTAGAATGATTTGGGGAATAATATGATGATCTAATCATTGATTCACATAGTGTCCCAACTCCTTGCAGATAATGCTTTTACATTTGAAACTTTTTTATTATCCTTATAATCACGTACTTGATGTCCTTTTTCTCAACACTTATAACAAACTCACATTCCCTTCAAGAATTTACCAAGGTGATTCTTTGCACAGTAATCACATATGTGAAAATACTTTTTTCCCCTCTTCCCTTTATCCATCTTTCGCTCTTCCATCCCTTTATTTTCTTTATTCCCTTCAATGCCATAGGACTTAGAGAATTATTTACTTATATTATTAACAAACAATACTATTTATTCATATTATGAGAATATGTGGGAGACTATTGGCTTAATACCATGAAAGATATGATCCTTCTTACTCTTTTTATCATATGTATTGTTGGAGTTCTCATTCCTTCTACTGGGCACCATTTCTAAACAATGGCATACACTTGGTCGGTTTATGATTCACAATTCATAATTCCAAACTTGTAAAATAACTAATGTAAATTGAACAGTTTATGGATATAATCATAAAAATGTTTTCTTTGAGGAAGTATTTATTCCTAAGTCCATCATAATGGATTGTAATGAAAATGTGAATTACCCTAAGCATATCCCCTAGGAGTGTCGTAACCAAGAGTGAAGCAAGACCCGTTGTCGTGAACCGGTTCCCATTTGAGTCTATATTAAAGAGGTGTTTTAATGTTTTAACCCTAGGTACATATGTTCTAGAGCTGCCTCTACCTGCTCATATCCAGATAGGGATGTACTACTTGTAAAACTCATAAAATCTCTACAATACCAAAATTCTGGGAAGTTCTTCTATACTAATCCACACAGTCTATCTTAGGGCTATGTGCTCTAATCAAAGTTTATCTAAATATAGTTTCCAAGGTTTGTACTAAAATTACTATGATACCAACTGTAACACCCCGACCCCAGTTACCCAGAGTCGGTGCATTATTTTAATACATTGGTATGATTACAAGGAATCAAGTCTCGAAGGACCGATCAGTTTAGCAGTCTTGAAAAATAGATTACATACATGAACATTACATTAAACCTTCTAACATACAACACAACATAAACAGTACTTAGAGAACACCATTGTTCCCTTTATCTTAACCCTGATAATAATACACATCTTGGAAATCCTGGGAAAATAAAACATAAGAAAGGGGTGAGCTCAGATGCTCAGTAAGGGAAAATAATTTAGTGGAAGCTATAAAATTTTATGGCAAGATGTGTAATAAAAACAAAATCCTTTTAAACATAAATTTGAACATATTATGGTAAAAAAAATCAAACATTACCATATAAACATGAACATGTATATTCTACTAGTCGAATAATCACATGTAATAACTAATTTCATAATGAGGGAATGCCTAACACCGGACATCATTACCACATAGTCAAGGCCTCGTACCAAGACTAAAGATAACATTTTTGTCAAGGCCTTGTTCTAAGACACTAGTTTGTCTCATGAGACCTACCGATGCATCGAGGAACTATAGTGGGCTCCACCCGTCACTTAGTAATTCCACTACATTCCTCATATGAAAAAGATGAAACATAACATAAACATTCATGTTAAAACTAGCATACAAAATGTCAATAAATTAACCATAAACCATGAATGGTATAAAAATAGAACATCCACATTCAAAAATATCTTAACTGATTAAATACAAATCGGAATATTTCATTATAATAAATAAAACTCAATAAAAAATAATATCCAGTAAAGGATGCTGACATAGTTGAAAATGATGAGTACAACTTTTTGAGAGAAATATCCATTTTGTAAAAATCATTTAAAAGTCACACTTTTATAAAGGAAGTAATTTAAAAGAGATTTTTGAATCAAAGTGTCCCATAACACTTTTAAACTATTGAAAATAATTATCATTTCAAAACATTCATGTCCATATAAATAAATCCTTAATATCATTTTGAAAACATGGACATTAATTAAAAAGATTTAGAAAGATAAATATTTAAAACATTTAAAATTATGATTTTGATAAAGAGTACCTTTCATAAATCCTTAAAATATTCATTTTGAAATCATTTTTATGAAAAATGGACATGGGTGATAAATATGTCCCAGAAAGTACTTACACATAAACAATCTCAGATAATAATGAGATTGATGAATTAACCCTTACCTTGCACTTTCCTTTGGTTGAGGGTACGTTTAACCTCCTATATAATGACCATATTATGTTATTAAATTATTCCAGAACCATATTAATATTTATTATATCATACATGATTAATTTATGACTTTATACTACCCATTTTATAATGATTTCCATGTTAGATTAACATTTTGGGTAATAATCGCTTTCTTTATCATACGTGTTTTAACTTGTTACTCTTGATTGTATCACCTAGATAAATATTTAAATACTTCCATAATATAAAACATGATTTATATATCATATATATTTAGAATATAAATATGTATAATATACATATATATGAAATTAAAAACACCATTTATGGAGACAGTAGTCCGTACGTACGTATACACGGTGTTTCTGTTTTCACATCGTATTGAACGGAAGTAAGTGAATAAGATATATGTAAGTATATATATATATATATATATATCCATTAGAATTATTATGTCATATATTACATACTTAATAATAATATATATTTTTATAATCATTGATGAATGGTGAACGTGGAAATGAATCTCATTGCGTCGTGGAGACGGTAATCAGTACGTACGTACGAGCGACAATATCATTTCCTTAAGGATTAATAGGTGTGGAATTGGATGGTATATTAATTTTACAGAGAAATTATCATGTAATATTCATTATTTATATAAATATTAATCATCATTATATCCATCCAAATAACATAGTGTTGAATAATAAATTACACCACGACGTGGAGATGGTAAGCCGTATGTACGCACGCATGGTGACATGTCATTAAAATTATGGATAGAATAATGAATTTGGTTGTACCATATTTATAATAACATCAAATTATATATAAGATACTGGATTTATTATTTTAGAATGGAAACAGCAAATAAAAAGTAAGTGGAAGAAGAAAGGAACTTGAAAGAGGTGGTGAGATTTTTACCTCTTCTTCGGGTTCTTCCATTTGATTTGATCAAAAGGGCTCCTTAAGTTGGATTTATGAATAAAGGAAGGCCTCTAGGATAAATTTAGGGAATCTGAGAGGATATTTGGTCTGGGTTTGGCCGAACCAAAAGGCTTTGAAGGTATAAATTTGAGAGAAGAGGGAGTGCCCTTTTATAAGAGGGGTGAGGGGCACCTTAGGAAAAACTTAAAATATTATTTTATAATAAATTAATATTCGATTTATAATGGCTCCAAACTAATTTATTTCGAGGATAAGGTAGGGATGGGTCGAAATACTCTCAGCCAATAGGTTTTAGATAGGTTTCAGTCACTATATTGACCTTATCTTTTAGATTTAACTCTTAGTTTATTAGTTTGACATTTACCATGTCTCTTTGTATTTTTATATTATTTGGTTAATGAACTTACTATAATCTGCCAAGATAACCCCAAGTGATTCATTAATGAAATACCTATCATCATATAAGTCCTTTAGATGAACCTTAGATTTTTAGGAATATTATATCAATTAATAATATAATATTTATTTTAAAAACTCTTTTATGTCAATTTTTACACTATTTAAAAATTGATTTTTGTTAAAGTCATAAAAACTTTATTAATTCAAAATAAATTTATTTAATCAATCCTAACATGCCATAGTAACCTAGAAAATTTTTGGATGGAATCAAAATATTAAAATTATATTTATTATAACATTTATAATATCATTTATTTGATTCTTTAATTAATTAGGAAAACACTGCATCATCATTGTGTCATAAATAAATTTAATTATTAAATTTCTAAAAATTATAAATAAAATACCATTATGTAGGAAATCGTTTTATATTTCTAATTAATATTTATAGTTGAAAGTATAACTTATATAACACATTGTAAAAATTGTTTTACTAAAAGATATATGTTTATGTCATTTTTGCCTTTACTTTAAATTAATTAATATAAAGTGTCATTATCACTCTCAAGTGGCTCCAAGTAGTCCCAAAATAGACCCAAGGATGCCCATGGTCGTACATGTATCATCCAATAGGGTTAGAATATTTGTTAGGGTAATTTAATATTATTTTAATATTATTTATTTACCCATATTTACCGGATTTACCCTTTAACCATGGTAAATAAAATATTTACCGAAGTTATTATTCATAATGTCTAAAAATAAAAGCTACCTATTTATACAATTTAGACCTCCTGATCCCAAATATGGAATCAATTTTTCCAAATTCCAAACACAGAAGTGGAAGAAATTAATTTAAAATTAATTCCCGCTATCAAAACAAAAAGCGTGTTTTTAAGAAATAATAACTATCAAAAGATTGACACTTGTTTATGTCTAGTTTAAATGTGAAATTACATCCAATGACCTAAATTATATTAAATGATAAAAATATAATCTAATGACATATGAAAACCACTCAAATGTATAATTTAGTACTATACATTATTTTTATTAAAAAAGTTGTTTTCAGTTAAAATTTAGTATTTTTCACTATTCACCCAAATATGAAAGTTATCAGAAAGACACCAAAAATTTATCAAAAATAAATTTTTATGTATCGATCATAAAGAAGAAGTTTATTTTTCTAAATTTAATATATAAAAGTGTCAAATATTGGATTTAAAAAGGGTTAACCATTAAAAGGCGGTAAAATTTCATTTTTTTGAAAAATACTTCCTTTATCTGAAAAAATGAATTTGTTCTTATATTATGTCTAAGAAACTCAAAATATGGATTATAAAATTATGAGGATTATATAAAATTAAAAATTCAGTTAATACTATTCATAACCGCTTTTGAACGGCTAGTTTGGTAAGTCGTTGTGCGCTTGAACTTGGTGTTGTGTGTAGTGCAAGTTGTTGAATTACTTTGAAAAAATAACGTACTATGAAATCTTGGGGTGTTACAAGAAGAGTGAAAACCCTAATCGAAAATAGGAAGCAAGAATAGGATTATACTCACCCAGATCTTCAATCCGCACTTGATGGCACTCAAAACGGCCAAGTGACGTGTACAAGTCAACCCCGCCTCAAACCGAGACACGATGTGACCAGTACCACTCAAAGTGTCTCACTTTTATTTGAAATGGACAACATTGGAAATGGAAACAACAACGGACATACGGAAAACTAACCTAACGGATTCATATTGTGTTGATACTTTATCAAAACGAACCATGAGTCATTTTTGACGTGTATGAGTCAACCCCGCCTAAATCCTAGGCCCGGTGTGGCCGGTACCACTCAAAGTGTTCCACTTTTATTTCAAATGGACAACATTTTAAATGAAAACAACAACTGGAATACGTAAAACCAACCAAACGCATTCGGATTGTATTGATACTTCAACACAACGATCCATTTGTCATTTTTGACGTGTACGAGTCAACCCCGCCTCAATCCGAGTCACGGTGTAGCCAATACCACTCAAAGTGTCTTTTTTTTTTTGTTTAAAATGGATACTCTTTTAAGTAAAAACAACTGGAATATGGAAAACAAACTAAATGCATTCGGATTGTGTTGATACTTTAAGAAAAAAATACATGGGTCATATGTGACATGTACGAGTCAACCTCGCCTTAATCTGAGGCGCGGTGTGGCCGACACCACTCAAAGTGTCTCTATTTTTTTCAAAAGGATATCATTTTAATTGAATACAATAACTAACATACAGAAAACTGACCAAAGAAATTCGTATTCTGTTGAAACTTTAGGACAGCGATCCATGGGTCATATGTGACTTGTAAGAGTCAACCTTGCCTCAATATGAGGGCCAGTGTGGCCGGAACCACTCAAACTGTCTCACTTTTATTTGAAATGGACAAGATTTTAAGTGAAAACAACAACTGGCATACAGAAAACTGACCAAATGCATTCAGATTGTGTTGATACTTTAGGAAAATGATCCATGGGTCATTTTTGACATGTACGAGTCAACCCCGCCTCAATCTGAGGCACAATGTGGCCGAGGTGTTCCTTATAATCCCTAGGCTATGAAAACATGCTAAGTTCATTTCCTCCTATTCATCTATCCCCTTGTTCCTTGCTACAAGACCTTAAAAATTACACCCCTACACTCTGGATATATGACCTTAAGGGTTATCCCCCTTTGGTTAAAGTTATGAGACCATAAACTGAGTTGTTTTTCGATCATCCTTGATATTACCAGTAAATCATACCTAGATCCCATTTTTGTATACCCTATCCATATGCTTGAAGGTGTAACCCTAAGAGTACTTGAATAATTCCTGAGTATTTTCTCCGTTGTAACGTCCTTCCCCTGGTCCATATCCACTGAGTGGTGCCTGAATCAAGGAGTCACCACTGGACCATAGGTACACATTCCCATACACTAGTGGATAATGATTAACAATGAGGTTCTATGGCCGTACCATTGGAAGACTATACCCCATATCAGAGTGCACAATAATAGATGAAAATAAACCAATCAACATCCATGATATAAACATCAGAGCACACATGATAATACATAACTGAATTAAAATAAAATACATAAAAACTAACACACACGGGTCACCCACCAGATTTACCCCATATAAAAAAAATGAATATAAAAGGAAAAATAGACTCCAATCTATCCTAGAGTCTCACATTATCTCAATCACCAAACCACCTGAACTGCTCTATCATTATCATGTAATAGTGATCCTTTACCCAATTTGATCCTATATGCAAGTAAAAATTCTTCTCAGGGACCAAAGTGTCATGGCCTCCTGAGCATGATGAGAGTACAACATAGTATGAAACCACTAATATAGTTTGATACATAACTAGTAAATGTGTGTCGCTACATGTGATATTCTTAGATAAATAAATTTATAAACTATTTAATATAAATAAATAAATCACTATTGATCCTCAGGCTCTAATGTGACACTTATGTTCGACCACACCTACCTCGTCTAGTGCTGAAGTGTCTTTGAGCATGTCAGGAAACCGTTCCAACTAGTATATCATTTAAAAACAATTCCCATTTTGTTAGGAAAATCCAATATCAAAGTAGTATGTTCAAACACTATTTCCTAGGGTAATGTCCCTTGGAAATATTTCAACAATCCCACAACCAATTCCCAAGCGTCCTAAGAAATCAAATACTATTAGGCACAACGGTACATTCCTAGATGTCATGGGAAGTAAAACATCATATAGTATCAACCAATTATTATGCTCCTATTGAAATAGAGTTTCAAAGTTCATAGAGTCAATGACGCCTCCTTTGGTTTTTCCTCACCTGCTCCTCTAAAACATCCTATTTTTCTCGGAGCTTCATGTTGTTATCTCGGGTTTAATTCTAGTTCAACTATTCATTTGCTGCTCTTGAGGGTTTTTACTCATCCAGAAATGTTGAAATCTGAGATCATGTTGCCATGATGTTGGAACTGGGAATGAGAAACCAAGTTGCTCATAGTTTGTTCATTGATCGGGACTCAATTGGTGTTCTCCACTACAATCTAGGTCTCTTGTGGGTTGTTCATGTGTTCTACTACTTAAATTTGGGTATGTCACTATGGGGTTTGTGTCATGATTGTACGATATGATTTTGGGTTCCCAGGAGGCTGGAGACTGAGTTTGCAGAAGCTAGTTCTTGGATCAAGAGTTGGACGATTTTAGTGATGCTTGCGAGCATGGAGAAGTCTGGATCTAGTCAGTCGAGCGTGTTCTATATTTGCTGAAAAGATCTAGATTATCTTTTGTTTGTGCTTCTTGGAGGCTATTAGAAGTGGATACTGAACCAGGCCTGAAGTAGGTGGTGGACACTATTGATTGATCTCCGCTATTGCAGGTTTTCTTCCACTTAAAAGAGTGGGGGTATCAGTGCTAATTCAGTTCAGGTCAGGGTCGCACTACTTGTTTGCCTACGATTGAGTTAATTAATGCTTGTTAATGAACGTTCAATGCTGAAATTGTACCCATTAGTCAGCTATTTGTGTAGAGGGATAATGTTTCATCCAAGGCCAGTTCACTGCTGATCAAGGAGAAAAAGGGAAGTAGCTGGGTTTGTAATTAGTGATCTGAAATTAGTTGAAGATCCACCCAGATCTGACCGTGCTAGTGGTTTTGGTACGACGTTGTGCCATTAATCAAGCTCGACCCACTAGCTCACTCCCTCTCCTGCTAGGTGTTCTAATTTTTCTTATATGAGTTCTTCCAATTTATCATTTGTTTCTGTTCTGAATTTTCTGTTATTTGATAGTTTTTTTTAATAGGGAAACATTTTAATCAGTGGTCTTGGGCAATCAAATTGGCTGGGCTGGCCCTGATTGCAGGTTTCATGTTTACAGTGTGTTTTCTATTTTTGTAGTGTGTTTTTGTTTGATTGAAGGTTTAGGTGGTAGTAGTGTGATTTCTATGTGAAATTTGTTTGATAGCAGGTTCTGTGCCTGAAATTGAGTGGGGGGTCTATACCAATGGTTTCAAAACCGTTGGTATACCTCTATATAATTTCTGCAGCCTGTAATAAGCCTACGGTTTAGAACCGTTAGTACAGATTTATGCCAACAGATCCAACTATTGGTGTATATTAGTACCAATGGTTAAAAACCATAGGTATAACTCTATCCCAACGGTTCAAGATGAACCGTTGGAACAACATAAATCCATCACCTACGGAAACCATTGGTAGAGAGATATACCAACGTTTTAAACCTTTGGAATAGATATGTCCCAACAGGTTAAAACCATTGGCATAAATTTATCCCAACAGTTTACAATGAACCGTGGGAATATTGAAATCCGACCCCCCTATACCAATGGTTCAATGTGAACCATTGGTATAGGGCTACCGCAATGACCCACTTGCCAACGGTTAATGAAACCGTTGGGATAGACTATCCCAAAGGTTTCAGGGCCTATCCCAATGGTTTGAAACCATTGGGAAAGGTTATATTTACAGCAGTTTCTCTGTGACCTGTATGAAGCAGTCTCATATCAAACCAATGCACGATGTGACTGTCTGACTCAAAATGCGTGTTTCTAGTTTAAAATTACATTTTAGAAAAAAACACAATTGACATACTAAAAACTGAACAAAAACATTTGGATTGTTTTGATACTTTAAGAAAACGATCTATAAGTCATTTATGACATATAGGAATTGAACTCACCTCAATTAAACATACAATGCGACTGGTATGACTAAAAGTGTCTCTTTTAATTTAAAATTGACATTAATTTTAGAAAAAACACAAGTGACCTACTAAAAACTGAGAAAACGCATTTGGATTGTTTTGAAACTTTAGGAAAATGATCCATGAGTAATTTTTGATGTTTAATAATCAACCTCATCTCAATATGATGCACTGTGTGACTGATATGGCTAAAAGTGTCTATTATCAGTTCAAAATTGATATTTTAGCTCAAAACATGTCACTCATTGAAAACCAAGAAAACCCACTCCAATTGTCTTCATTATTTAATATACCAATTCATAAGTTCTTTGTGACATGTATGAAGTAGTATCATATAAAATCAATGCACGATGAGACCGGTATGACTCAAAATGCGTGTTTCCAGTTTGAAATGACATTTTAGTAAAAAAAACACTACTAACATACTACAAAATGAGCAAAAAATTTTGTATTATTTTGATACTTTAGGAAAATGATAAATAAGTAATTTTTGACATGTAGGAATTTAAATCACCTCAATTCAATGCACAATACGACTGGCATGACTCAAAGTATCTATTTTTTATTTAAAATTGACATTAATTTTAGGAAAAAACACAAGTGACATACTAAAAACTGAGAAAATGCATTATGGTTGTTTTTACACTTTAATAAAACTATCCATGAGTCATTTTTGATGTGTACAAATAAACCACACCTCAATCCAATACACAGTGTGACCGGTATGGCTAAAAGTGTCTGTTATCAGTTCAAAATTGACATTTTAGATCAAAATGTGTCACTCATTGAAAACTAAGAAAACCCCCTCCAATTGTATTCATATTTTAGGATAATGATTCATAAGTTATTTTTGATGTGTATGAAGTAGTCTTATATCAAACCAATGCATGATGTGATCGGTATGTCTCAAAATGCGTGTTTCCAGTTTGAAATTACATTTTAGTAAAAAAACACAACTGACATACTACAAACTGAGAAAAAACATTTGGATTGATTTTATATTTTATGAAAATGATCTATAAGTCATTTGTGACATGTAGAAATTGACCTCACATCAATTCAGTTCACAATGTGACTGGTATGACTCAAAGTTTCACTTTTTATTTAAAATTGACATTAATTTTAGAAAAAAAAACAAGTGACATATTGAAAACCGAGAAAATGATTTTGGATTGTTTTTATACTTTATGAAAACAATCCATGAGTCATTTTTGATGTGTAAAAATCAACCAAACCTTAATCTAACACATAGTGTGACTGGTATGGCTAAAAGTGTCTGTTATCAATTCAAAATTGACATTTTAGCTCAAAACGTGTCACTCATTGAAAACCAAGAAAACCCACTCCAATTGTCTTAATAATTTAGGATAAAGATTCATAAGTTCTTTGTGATGAGTTTGAATCATTCTCATATCAAACCAATGTATGATGCAACCAGCATGACTCAAAATACACGTTTCTAGTTTAAAATGACATTTTAGTAAAAAAACACAACCGACATACTACAAACTGAGCAAAAACATTTGTATTGTTTTTATATTTTAGTAAAATTATTCACAAGTCATTTTTGACATGTTGGAATCTACCACAACTCAATTCAATGCAAAATTCAATTGGTATGACTCAAAGTGTCTCATTTTATTTAAAATTGACATTAATTTTAGAAAAAAACAATAGTGACATACTGAAAACCAATAAAATGCATTCATATTGTTTTGATACTTTAGGACAACAATCCATGAGTTATTTGTGACATTTACAAATCAACCTCACCTCAATTCGATTCACTATGTGACTGGTATGGCTAAAAGTATCTATTATCAGTTCAAAATTGATATTTTAGCTCAAAATGTGTTACTCATTGAAAACTAAGAAAACCCACTCGAATTGTATCCATAATTTAGGATAATGATTCATAAGTTCTTTGTGACATGTATGAAACAGTCTCATATCAAACTAATGCATTATGTGACCTTTATAACTCAAAATACATGTTTCCAGTTTGAAATGACATATTAGTAAAAAAACACAACCGACATACTACAAACTGAGCAAACACATTCAGATTGTTTTGATACTTTAGGAAAACAATAAATAAGTCATTTTTTACATGTAGGAATATAACGCACATCAATTTAATGCACAATGAGACTGGTATGACTCAAAGTGCATCTTTTTATTTAAAATTGACATTAATTTTAGAAAAAAACACAAGTGACATACTGCAAACCGAGAAAAAACATTCGGAATGTTTTGATACTTTAGGAAAACGATCCATAAGTCATTATTGACATGTAAAAATAAACCACACCTCAATCCAACAATTTATGTGACTGATATAAATCTAAATGTGTCATTTAAATTTGACATTAATTTCAGTAAAAGAACAAGTGACATAATCAAAACCAAGTAAACCCATTATAATTGTTTTAATATTTTAAAACAACGATATATGACTCATTTGTGATGTGTATGAATCAGCCCCACCTCAATACAATGCATGGTGTGACCGGTATAACTATAAATGTGTCTTTTTTATTAAAAATTGACATTTTATTAATGTATTCTTTCATATTAATGTTTAATTTATTTCATTATTATATTACTAACATAATATTTATTTTCTTATATAGGTGGAATTTTTTCTTGAGTTTATATGCTTTGTTTGGAAACTAATACCATGGAAGGTAATTTTTGAGATGGGATCATGAATGATAAAGGATGAAAAATTAATTTTTTTAACTGTTTGTTGGATAATTGTAATTGAAACCATATAAAACATTGTCTGAAATGTATATAGTAGTGTTTTTTTTGTATTCATGATGTCATATAAATGTACATAACATTGTTTTCAAAACTCTTGCGTGTGCTGTTTTGTTCTTTTGTGATTTGTTTGTGTGTAGGTGTTGTTTTGTTTAAGTGTGCAGGTGCTGGGTGTGCTGTTAAATAAATAGCACATCACTGGAAACTAGGCCTTTATCAACTCTATTTTGATCACTGATAAAGGTGGCCCTATATTCACACTAAAAAAGTACTGATAAAGGGGGACCTTTATCAACGCCTTTTTTAGCGCGGATAAAGGTCACCCTTTATCAACTCTTTTTTAGCACTGTTAAAGGGGACCCCCTTTATATTTTCCATGATTAATAGCACTTTTCTAGCATTGTTAAAAGCGGTTTATAGTGATTTTAAAAGCCTTATTTGTGGTAGTGTCAACATTTTAGTTCAAAAAGTTTCACTCACTAAAAACCGAACAAAATGATCATATTTTCTTGATAATTCATGAAAATGATTCTTAATTAATTTTTTTACATATAGGAATTAGTTTCACATCAGACCAATGCACGATGTGATCATAATGAGTCAAAGTGTGTGTTTCCAATTAAAAAATCACATTTTAGTAAAAAATACAAGTGACATAATCAAAATTGAGAAACCACATTTGGATTGTTTTGATACTTTAGGAAAATAATCCATAAGTCATTTGAGACATGTAGGAATTAGACTCACCTCAATTCAATGTATGGTGTGACCGCTATGACTCCATGTGCGTCTTTTTATTTAAAATTAACATCAATTTTAGTAAAATGGAGAACTGACCTACTGAAAACTAAGAAAACACATTCATATTATTTTTATACTTTATGAAAACTATACATAAGTCATTTATGACATGTAGGAATAATTTGCACCTCAATCCTCCTAGTATGACTAAAAGTTTCCGTTATTAGTTTAAAATTGAAATTTTAGTTCAAAAAGGGTTACTCACTGAAAACTAATAACATGCAATTGGATTTTATTGATAATTTAGTAAAATTATTAATGATTCATTTTTGACGTGAAGGAATTTTTTTCATGTCAAACTGATACCTGATATGATCAAAATGAGTCAAAGTACGTGTTTTCAGTTTAAAATGATATTTTAGTAAAAAATACAAGTGGCATACTCAAAACCAAGAAAAAACATTTAGATTATTTTGATACTTTAGAAAAATGATGCATAAGTAATTTGATACATGTAGGAATTATCCTCACCTTAATACAATGCATGGTGTGACTAATATGACTCCAAGTGCACCTTTTTATTTAAAATTGACATTAATTTTATTAAAATGGACAAATTACCTACTCAAAATCAAGAAAACACGTTAATATTATTTTTATACTTTACAAAAAATATCTAAAATTCATTTTTGATGTGTAGGAATCATCCACACATCAATACAATACTTGATGTGCCCGGTATGACTCAAAGTGTCCATTATCAGTTTAAAATCAATATTTTAGTTAAAAAAACTGTCACTCATTGAAAACTATTCAAACATGCTTGAATTATATTTATAATTTATTAAAATGATTAATAATTCATTTTATATGTGTAGGAATTGGTTTCACATCAAAATGATACACGATGTGATTAGAATGATTCAATGTGCATGTTTTCAATTTAAAATGAAATTTTTGTAAAAAATACAAGTGACATACACAAAACCAAGAAAATGCCTTCAGATTATTTTGATACTTTAGGAAAACAATACATAGGTCATTTGAGATGTTTAGGAATCATCTTAATTTTAATATGATGCATGGTGTGACTAGTATGATTCCAAATGCATCTTTTTATTTAAAATTGAAATCAATTTTAGTAAAATGGACAACTAGCCTACTCAAACCTGAGCAAAAGAATTTGGATTATTTTGATACTTTATGAAAATGATTCATATGTCATTTGGGAAATTTTAGAATCATATGAAAGTTAACCTGATATATGATGTGCCTGGTATGACTCAAAGTATCCATTATCAGCTTAAAATCAATATTTAGTTCAAAAAGTGCCACTCACTAAAAATTGATCAAATGCGCTCGAGCTTTATCATACAATTATTTAATTAAATTTTACTAAGATAACTCTTGAATAAAAATAAGAAATGGTGCGACATAGATAAATCAACCAAAAATAAATCCAATACATAGTGTTCCTAGTATGACTTAAAGTTTAGTTTAAAATTATCACTTTTTGTTAATTTATTTAGTTATATTATTACTAACATAAGAATTTTTTTCTTATATAGGTGAGTTATTTTTCTCGATAAGGGGTGGTTTGTTTGAAAATAACATGAGTGAGGGTCAAGATAAAAATAAAAAGGAACATTAATGTTTTTTAATTTATGTAATAATTTATATTTATGTAATTTTATAAACCAATGTTTGAAATGTATATAATATAGTGTTTTTCTTATATTTTTATTGTAAATTTCATTTCATTAAAATTTTTTATTGGTAATTTATTTTGTTTATATCATGGAATTTTTGGTTCTGTGGTGTGCTATTATAGAACATTGTACTGGTGTTGTAATGTTCTATTACAACACACTACAATATGCCCCTTTATCAGCGCTTTTGAAAGTGACGATAAATTTGTCCTTTATCAGCGATTTTGAAAGCACTGATAAATGAATCCTTTATTAGTTATTTTAAAACTACTGATAATGGTACCCTTTATTATTTCTAAATAAAATAACTAACAAAGGACCCTTTTATCAGTGCTTTTTTTTCCGTTGATAAAAGACAAGGGCTTTTAATCTCGCTCTGGTTGTCAGTGCTTCTCTAGTACTGATAAAGGACATTTTAGTGCTATTAAAGGCCTATTTTGTATTAGTGTATGGAGGAGCCACAAAATAATATTTTGACTATGATTCATCGAGAAGATAAGGATTTGTTGGAACAGGGTTTTTCACCCCTTACAGTGAATAAAATTAAAGAAATGGTTAACAAAACCATGAAAAGTTCAAAGGCAATGGAGATTTTGTAATTTCCTTTAAAGAAAAAAAACATTTAGAGAGATAAAGAAATGAACATGGGGATATTTACTTTAAATATATAAATAAAGGTCACTGTAAGTGTAACTATAATGAATTGAAGAATAAGAAATCATAATATTCAACTTTAGGTATATTCATCATTTCATGTAATATTTTTAGTTCACTTATTAGGTATTAAATAAAATATAAAATTCACATATTTATATTCAAATAAAGGAACCAAGGAATTTTATAAAGATTACAATAAGTAAGTTTAATTCTCTAAGTAGATAAAAGAGGTTGATTCCTTAGTCAGTTAAGGGAGGGTCACAAATTCACATTTATAAGTGGATTGATTCTCATGAAACTATTATTATTTACTGAGTGTTGCCAAAACATTTATCTCAATGTTCAATTCTAGACATAATGGGTTATTGTTTCATATTTGAAATGAATTTTGTTATGATATTTCATACTTAAAAGTTCAATAATAATTGAATCACTAATATCAAATATCGACAATTAATGATGAATATAAATTATAAGAAACATATAATACTTAGTTTTTAAGGAATAATTATTAGACAAGTAAAAGTAAAACTAATTTCAAAGGATATATCCAAAAGGTTTTTAGACTCATTAGAGTTAGAATTCTAAATTATTTCACATATTTACTCATTAAATTTTAAGATAAATAAACCTTTAGAGATAAAGGTGTATCTACAAAGCTTCTATAATTAGTTCAATAGGATATTCACGAACTATTATATGGAGAAGATAGAGGTAAATTCATATACTTTGTGAGATTATTTTAAGAAATTTCAAGAGTATAAAGTTAAAGTAATGAATAAACATAGTAAAAGATATAATATTTTCTAGGATGTCCGGTTGGATAACATCTTAACCAAGTATTCATCGATCATTTAATTGTAGAGTGGAACTATTCCTAAATCACATCACTTTGTACACATTGAATAAGTGAATTCTATACAAGGGGGATTGATGAGGATTCTTATATGCATTATAAATCTTACATGATTACATTCATGACGTGTTTCACAAATAACAACATAAAAACTAACCATATTCTAACTAGATTGACTAATGGATACAATTTAAGTTACAATATGATGGGAATCCTTTATGTCACAACTTCATGTGTTTAATGAAAACTATTTTTAAAGATAATATTTGAAAAAAAACTAACACCAAAGAAAAAACTAAGTGAATATTAGTTAATTATCCTAAAGATACTTAGTATATAGATATCCCTAAGATATAAAGGTATTATTTAAAAAATGTTTCTATAAGAGGGAATCACTTCTATTTTGTCATAGTGGGAGAAATATATACTCTAATTAAGTTAAGGCTCAAGATTACCATGATTTAGCATAGGGACACTAAACTTCAAAAGATTTAGTGGGATGAGTTTTTCCAAATACATACACTGTATAGGAAAGTTATATAAAAAAATTTGGTTTTATATTTACTAATATGTGTGATATATTATTTAATAAGAATAATGAATCCTACAAGGAAGTACTAAATGGAAACCGACTATCAATGGAAATTTTATATGAATTCAGAGATGTATTCCATGTAATAAAATATAGTTTCATATTTTGGATGTTTCTCTAATTGATTTAAATTCATTGGTGAGTATTCAAGATGAAACCAAATATGGATGGTACAGGTTGGTACCAATAATGCTCGATTGGTAACTAATGTTTTTAAGTGGTGTCTAGAAATAATCTTTGATGATATCTTTTTAGAAATCATTATGAAAGAATATATTATAATTATACTTGTTATAAATACCTTTTATGATCATTATATTGTGAAATTGTATGTCAAGATCACCTTATTTGAAGGAAACCTTGGGGAAGATGTCTATATGACATAACCACAAGGGATAGTGACATCAAAGAATGTTAATAAGGCATGCGAGTAATAGAAATCCATTTATGAATAAAAGAAAGACTTGTGATCATATAATACTCATTTAATGAATCCATAATAGAGTTTCATTTTATTAATAATGAAATTAATCCATTTTTCTATAAAAGGTTATTTGGATCACTATAGTTTTTGAAGGAAAATATGTTGATAATATATTAAAAATAGATGTTTTTTAAGGTTAGTTAAAACTAAAGGATTTATCTAAGAATAAATTAGAGTAGAAACCAAAATTACAGGGCATGGTTCCACCAAAATAGATCTATCTAGTTTCTTTAATCAAGTTATAGTACACAAATTTACATTTTATTGAAAAATATAATATGAAGAAATTCAAGAAAAAATTGTTTCCTATGTCACATGGCATGAAATCTCTCCAATATGATGTATGAAATCATAAGGGGAGATTATTATAATGAATATAAATCCATATAATTAATTTATTTGAATTTATCACATATTACATGATATTTATCAGGGTTTGATATTACTTATTCATAAATAATAGTGGGAAAATATCAAATTGAATCAGGATAACTACATAGGATTTTAGTCAAAATTGTCTAATGATACTTGAGAAAGTACAATGGATGAGTACTTGGTAATTGGAGGAATGATAATTATAATTATCAAGGGGAGATAAAATTAGTATTTATTCATATTATTTTGATTTAGGATCTTATTAAGTCTAAGGTAATAATCAAGAGAATCTCATTAATCTAGTGGTTTGAATATCAATATAGACTGAGTATGTTTTAACTTCTAATGTAGCTTAAGAAGTAGTTTAATAATGATTTTTTCAAGATTTTTGAATTTCACTATGATAGTAAAGTATTATAATAATATATTTTATGAAAAAATTAATACTATGGTATTATTTAATAAAACAAGTTTATGATAGAGGAAAAAGGTAAATACTTAGTGATATCACTCCTTGAGGGGTTTCCTTAAAGGATCGAAGTTGCAGTAAGAAGAATAGATATAAAAGAATATGGTGGGACCTAAAATTATTGTCATACCTTAAAAAAAGAATGTTTATCATGTGATACCTAAAAATTTTTTAGTTGTAATTTTGATATAGTGAAATTGAGTTTCTTTTGGATTTTATTCTCTAGAATCTACTGACTTTGTGATTTTGATTACTAGAGTTTTTTATTACCAAATATGAATAAATATATTATCACAAGATGAATTTTGTTCTTTATAATATTGATGTGATAATTTCTTTAGAGTATTTATCAAATAAAAATATTATATCATTTCCCTACTATAATGAGAACCTTGAAATCCTATAAAAATATTCTTAAACATATATATTATGGTCTAGATTAATTTTTTTTGATGAGAAATGATTTTTTTTACTATCAGGCTCTAGAGGATCATAAGACATTAATACTTCTTATCATAAAAATAACACTTGATAATATCCAAGATAGGTGGTTATGATGACATAACATTTAATAGAAACTCCACATGTTATATGTGTTATTGGATATTACTAATTGTAGACATGTGTATCATTCATTAGACTTGATATTATTATTATTATATATCATGAATCTTGTACTTTGATATATGGAAAAAAATCATGACTATATATGATCATGGGGAGGTAGGATATGATGATTGCATCATAAATCATATGAAATTAATTTAATAAGTAATGAAAATATTTTTCCCTTCAATGTTAATAGAAGAATATATTTATAACCCTTTGATTGAAATAGAACTGCCTGATTAAATCCATGGATATAGTATTTTATCAACATGTTCATTTTAGAGTTTCAAAGAAAGATAAATCAAGAATATAGGTTAAATACACAAGTATGAAACCTTATTAATTATATATTTATACAAATATATTATATTAAAAATTAAGTGTTTATAAGTGGTTGTTATAATTGTGACATTAACTTCTTTCTCTATGGGTGCCTTGACATGTTTCTAGATGTTGATTTTTTATTTTTGGTAAATTCACCCAATGCCAATGAGAAAGTTTCCTATAGGGTCACACACTAAGTGTATTCAAAATCTCATTATATTATATTTGGAACATAATTTTAAGAATAAATACTATTCTCATCTTGTGAAATAATAATTATTCAAGTATCATCAATCGAATTAATCCATTCATCAGATATTTGAGCTTCACACATGTCATGGTATATCATAATAATAATAATAATAATAATAATAATATTTTAATATGAGTTACTTAGAATAAATATTAATATAAAGGTACCTTGTGTAATTATTAATTATTTATCCCTGGTATTAAAACCTAATTATAAAATTTTAGTGGGTGAGAACTATTATGATTAATTAGAAAAAATAGGTCTTTACTTGGTTTAATAAGAATATTCGACCCCAAATTTCTAAAAAAATTTATTATGATCAATAATTATCTCATGAAATAGAGATAAAATACTCCTCCTTCTTCCAAATAATGATATAATAAGAGATAATATTTGTTGTGATAAAAAACAGATGACATAAAGTGTTTGGTTCCTTTGTTCTAGTACCCAAAAAACCATGATCATTGTTTGGAGATTCATGGAGCATGTGTAGATAACTCTAGAAGAATTATAGTTTGGATTATTCACTATAATAATGGTAATTGTTTCATATAAAATGAATTTATGGAAGCTTTAATAGTGGGGTAAATTAAAGTTGAATGCTGACTCAATTTTTCTCCCACTTCAAGTTTCTTGAAAGTTACAATATCAAATCACTTCATAGTAATAAAAAAGTATAAAATACAAACATGAAATAAATAAACAATAAAAATCTAAAAAACTAATCAATAAAATAAAATGGTACAATTAGAAATAAGAACAATGTAAACAAAAAACATAGTGTATTAAATAACAATCCAAATACTCCTATAAAAAATATTTATTACCAAATAGTTCTAATCAAGAAATATTCTCTTTTATCCAAAAGTGTTAGGAGGTTTGATAACCTAAACCAAATTATATGAGATCCTCACTGGAACTTAATTGACTTAACCCATTAGAAGGCACACACTCTACACTAGGAACTTCTTAACAGAATATCAGTGCTAGGAATCCTTATCCCCAACCATATCTTTAATCAAAATGAGAAGCGGTAGGTTTGAGTACCCTATAATTTGTTGAACATCTACGCTAAGAATAATTTAAATCCTAACACTGAAGCCTTGTTGATTGCATTGATCAAAAGAAATAAATTTCACACCCATAATCTCATCAATCATGAAGATCATAAGAATGACCATAAATGAAAAAATTATAGATTTTATAAGATAATTCTTCAAAATTTAATCTCTAAGAAAAATACAATGGAAAAATACAACCTAAGATCTCAAACTGGTGAGATAATGCACAATCAATCGATTAAAGGTTTCCAGTTTTTTTCCAATTCTAAGAAGCTCGATCCACTTTATAGATAACATTGTAAAAAATTTACATCATGAATATTATGAGTTCTTTAGGTTTGTTTATAATAGTATTTGAATCGGATCACCTCATTTTGATGAAATTAATTCCTTGTAACTTCTCAAAGTTTTGTATGTCTTCATGATTATCTAGAAATTAGATGAACTAGTTAGTTAAATAGAATATATAATCAAAGATTATAATCTATTCCAAAAAAACTTAAAAAATATACATCTAGTTAAATAAAAATCAATATAAAGTGTATTGTAGTCTTTAAAAAAAGGGATATAAAAGAATTAATTTAACTTAATAATCCTCCACTTTGTGAAAATCATAACATACACAAGATAATTTAAGTTTGATTGAAATTTTAAAAATCAAACTCCTGGTAATTTCTAAAAACACTGTTGATTTTAATATATAGAATACATATATTCATCAATCTATTTAATATACCCATATTGTATTTATTATAAAATATCTCCCCCATACATACTTCATAACTCAACTTAGAAAACATTTAAGTGTAATAAAAGAGAACTTCTCTAAAATCTCTCCCCCTTTGTGATTTTCAAAAATATATGTCACGACCCGCCTTCACCAAAAGGAGGGAAGGGTCAGCAGATTGCCAGGCCCTTCCTTCTTTGAGTTGAAGGAGAGATAATGACCCCCGAAACCCGCCTTCAATAGGTCCCGGAGTGGCGACTAGCACCAAGGGTATAGGAAGTTCTCGCAAATGGAAGGCATTACCCTTTTTATTTTATAGGATCGAAAGATAAGGAGGAGAAAACCCAACAACACCAAGATAGAAAGAAAAGTAAAGCCAAAAGTAAACCATTCCCACATGCATGTTAAAACAGTTTACAACAAGGTACAAGTACAAAAGAAAAAGAAGCTCTCAAGTACAATACCAAAAGAAAGCAGAGGTACGACAACAGCGACAACCCCAACTGTCCGACTAATAGGGTCCCGCGCAGCCCTGGTAGTCCTCCTGGAAACCTGAAAGTAAACGTAGGGTGAGCATACAAGTACACTCAGTAGGGAAAACCAAGACTCTCGTGCACAAGTGGGGGAGACATACTAAAGTCCCGTGAGGAAAAAGTGAACCAAACAGCTAACAAGGCAAACTATCCATCCCAGGCCTCACCAAGGCTCACTCCCCAAATAACGCAAGTCAAGTAATATATATAATAAGAGCACATCGATGTTTGGGTACCCCGCGCCACTTTCCCACTGGTTATTGAGACATCCTACGCATCGGACCAATCCCGCCATTCTCACCGCAGTCCCACTGCCAAAACCCGCCCGCACACACCTGGGCCACAACCACACGCAGTCCCACTGCCAAATCCCGCCCGCACACACCTGGGCCTCAACTGTCACAAGTAACCATGCCTGCAAACACCTAGGCCAGAACAACCACCGCTACGCCCGAAGACACCTGGGCTAAAGGATCCACTGCCACGCCCGAAAACACCTGGGCCTCATCCCGAAGACACTTGGGAAACCACCTGCCGCACGCGCCTGGCCAACCACCACAACACCCTGCCCGATGATTCTTGGGCTAATAATGGACTTCAGGCCATCACAGCCTGCCCGAAGGTACTTGGGCTATCCGGGAAAGGGAGCAGAAAAGGAGCTAATAACCAGCCACTAAGGATAGTGTTGGGAAAAACACCCTTCCCCCATAAATGGGGGTGTTCGGCACTAAGTGCTCAACTTGGGTGGGGCGCGAATAAGAAACACAAAGCTACAAGTATAGATATAGGTAACAAACACTCACCCAAAACTTAGGTTTTCCTAGCCAACCTACAGGACACGACACCACAACGTCCGAGTCAAAATTCACGACCCTTGCCCACAAACCATCTGTCCCATTCTTGTTTCACGTTCGGTCAATTGTTCAATTAATTTTATGCACTACTGGGCAACTACCATAAGCATAACCAAGGAAAACGTCAAGCATAGATCAACCAAAACACTCACACCCGGTTCTGCCAACAGAGGATCTCCCCCCAATTTGTGATAAAAACTCACAACCACTGAAACCATGCCAACAGGAGATCCCATCCCCCAAATTCACACAGTCACCGAGAGTATAAAAAGAACGGGGAATCCCATCCCCTCCCACATTTCCAGCAAACGGCCCGAAGGGAAAACAACCAACAACCACTACCAACACAAGTCAGGGATTTTCAGATTTAAACGACTTAACACACTCCATGATTTCAAAATTCCATGTGTTCCATCCGTTAGTTATCACAGAAGGGTTGATCCTGGTGCTTTCAATTATTCAGCTGGGTATACGTGATTAACCAATTTCACAGCAGGAGTTCACAATTTCAGCAACCCATTTAAAACATCACGAGGGGATTCAAGTGTACACACACGACCACCAACGGCCTCAATTTTCAGGAAAACATAGACCAGTACAAGAAAAGGGATGATCACAAGATAAAGCATAAACAACGATCACAACCCCTTCCCCTTCTTTCTTTAGAACTTCGTTTAGTATCTTCATTAGGGTTTGGTTCAACCAATTCCATAGGAACAAAAGTAACGCCCACCCCGCATGATACACAAAGGTGAGAGACGAGAGAAATTCCCTACTTGTTGATGGATGATCGACGTTTAGGCCGGGGGCGCGGAACTTTACGGATAACGACGCGGCGGTCCCGATGCACCAGAAGGGCCACGATCGAAGAAGGGGGAAAACCACGGCCTAACCCTTAATTATAAGGGCTGGGGACGGTTGAGATGAAAACACAAAACCACGGAAGACGAGGGAGTCGTGGGTTGACCACGTGGCTTGACTCATCATTAATGATGCTGGGTGGTTTTAACTGACCCATGAATTAATGAAGCATTTAATTAAGACCTTTGCGCGCGTTTCGGATTTCCAAGATATTTTTTAGCAAGGGAGAATAGGGTTTAAAACCCTATTTGCGAAAAAGGAACATTACTGGAACAACTTGGCAGGGCCGGTCTCACCGATCGGTGTCACCGATCGGTCTCGCCGATCGGTCTCACCGATCGGTGTCACCGATCGGTGTCACCGATCGGTCTCGCCGATCGGTCCCACCGATCGGTCTCACCGATCGGTGTCACCGATCGGTCTCACCGATCGGTGTCACCAATCGGTGGGACCGATCGGTCTCGCCGATCGGTCTCGCCGATCGGTGTCACCGATCGGTCTCACCGATCGGTCTCACCGATCAGTGTCACCGATCGGTCTCACCGGTCGGTCTCACCGGTCGGTCTCGCCGGTCGGTCTCGCCGATCGGTCTCACCGATCGGTCTCACCGATCGGTCTCACCGATCGGTCTCCCCGATCGGTCTCACCGATCGGTCTCGCCGATCGGTCTCACCGATCGGTACCCCGCAAGGAAACCGGATTTTTGGCAAAGGAAGGGACCAAGGGGGGTCTGGGTCTTCACATCAGATACCTCTTAAACGATTCTCGTCCCCGAGAATCAAAACAAACTAGAAGGAAAGAGAGGATCCGAACAACCATCTTCGAAGATACCTCTTAGGAGTGGACCCCCGCTAATTGAAAATACACCCTGTCAAGAACCAAGCATTATATCACGCCAAACCGCCCGGTCATGTGGGTTTGGGGAGTCCCCCTCCCCCATGTCAAGATATTATCCGCTTTGGGCGGCACTGACTCGCCCGCACGGGTTTAATCGCATCCACCTTAATGCGTCCTGATTAGGGGTCGGGTTCCCCCTTCCCTTCAGCCGGGGCTTCCCACACATAACAGAGGAAAGGAACCTAGCACATTTCATAGCCAAAAAGGTCAAACGTTCTGTCACAATAGGCACCAAAGGTTTAAAGCTCAGGACAACTCGGGGTATTGGGCACGTATCTGTGCTTTCCTCTCCCACGTACTCTCTTCGAGGCCGCCATGTCTCCACAACACACGAACCAGGCCGACGGTTCGTCCACGGAGCACTTTCTCCTTGCGATCCTCGATTCTGACTGGCCGTTCCTCGAAGGTCGCGTCTCCTCCTACGTCTAGCTCTCCCCAGTTGATGACATGAGAGTCATCATGTAAGTACTGACGAAGCTGGGAGACATGGAAGACGTCATGGACCCTCTCCAACTGAGGTGGTAGGGCCAGCTGATATGCCACCTCGCCAACTCGCCTCAGCACCTCGAAAGGTCCGATGAACCTAGGGGAGAGATTACTCCCCTTTCCGAACCTCCGCTGCCCCCGTCGAGGGGAAACCTTCAAAAACACATGATCTCCCACCTCGAACCTCAGGGGCCTCCTCCGACGATCAGCATAAGATTTCTGCCGATCCTGAGCTGCTTTCATCCTCTCCCGCACTAGCTGGACTTTCTCCGTGGTGCTCTGCACTACTTCTGGTCCAAGAGTACCAGTCTCACCAACCTCTGCCCAGCATAAGGGTGAACGACATGGTCTTCCATACAAGGCCTCAAAAGGAGCCATGCCGATAGTAGAGTGAAAACTGTTGTTGTAGGCAAACTCTATTAAAGGCAAGTGTCGTACCCATGATCCTCCGAAATCCAGAACACATGCTCGCAGCATGTCTTCCAAAGTCTGGATAGTCCGCTCTGTCTGCCCATCAGTCTGAGGGTGAAAAGCAGTGCTAAGGCGTAGTTGGGTGCCAAAAGCATGCTGTAACCCCTTCCAGACTCGTGAGGTGAATCGAGTGTCCCGATCCGAGACGATCGTTTTCGGAACTCCATGCAAACGCACCACCTCATCCACGTACCTCTGTGCTAAGGTACTCACGGGTCCCGACTCCTTGATAGCCAAGAAGTGAGCAGATTTTGTCAATCGATCCACCACTACCCAGATAGCATCATGCCCGCCCTGAGCTCTGGGTAGTCCCGTGACGAAGTCCATTGAGACGCCGTCCCACTTCCACTCGGGAACATCTAGAGGATGCAACAGACCACCAGGAACACGGTGTTCAGCCTTCACCTGCTGACACACCAGGCATTTAGCCACGAACTCTGCCACTGCCCGTTTCACCCCGGGCCACCAAAACTGTCCCCTCAGGCCTTGGTACATTTTCAAAACACCCGGATGTACCGCCAAGGCTGAGCTATGGAACTCATGAAGGACTTCATCACGCATCACCTCTGGAACAAACAACCTCCGATGAAAGAGCATCCGATGTCGGCTGTCCTCCGACCATCCTTCCGGGGCGTTTCCCTGATCGACACGATCCCGCAACACTTCTACCTCAGGATCTCCCCACTGAGACTCTTCCACTTGCTGCAACAAGGAGGACTGTACCGTCATCTGAAACAAACAACCTCTAGTACCTTCCACCCTTGCATCCAAGTGCAAGGCAGCCAACTCCCCCATTGCCTTCCAAGCATCAGCAGATTCCCGAACCACCTCCTGATGCGGCTTCCTGCTCAGGGCATCAGCCACAACGTTTCCCTTACCTTCAGTGTATGAGATCTCAAAGTCGTAGTCCTGGAGAAACTCGACCCACCTCCGCTGTCGCAAGTTCAAGTCACGCTGGGAGAAGATATAGCGCAAGCTCTTGTGGTCGGTGAAGACCACAAAGCGCTCCCCAAAGAGGTAATGTCGCCACAGCTTTAATGCGAACACCACCGCTGCAAGCTCCAGGTCATGGGTGGCATAGTTCCGCTCATGGGGGCGTAGCTGCCTGGACCCGTAAGAGATCACCCCTTGTCGCTGCATCAATACGCACCCCAGGCCCTGTCCTGAAGCATCACAGAATACCTCATAGGCCATCCCTTCTTCTGGCAACCTCAACACTGGGGCACTAACCAGTTTTTCTTTTAGGTAGCTGAAGGACGACTCACATTGCTCGCTCCACATGAAAACTTGGTCCTTCTTGGTCAAAGCCGTCAAAGGGGCTGCTACCCGGGAGAAGTTGGGCACGAATCTCCGGTAGTAGCCTGCCAGTCCAAGGAAACTCCGAACTTCCGCCACATTCTTGGGTGCTGCCCAAGAAACAATTGCCTCAAACTTTGATGGGTCGACTGCTACTCCCTGCTCAGACACTACATGTCCAAGGAAGTGCACCTCTCGCGCCCAGAACTTGCACTTTGACAAGTTCCCATAGAGCTGGTGCTGTCGTAGGACCTCCAAAACTGTCCTCAGGTGCTCTGCATGGTCCTCTTCTGACTTTGAATAGATCAGGATATCGTCGATGAACACCACCACAAACCGATCCAGGTACTCCCGAAAGATGGAGTTCATAAGCCCCATGAACACGGCCGGGGCGTTCGTAACACCAAAGGGCATGACCACGAACTCGAAGTGCCCATACCTGCACCTGAACGCCGTCTTCGGGACGTCACTATCCTTCACCCTCAGCTGGTGGTACCCGGATCGCAGGTCGATCTTCGAGAACCATCCTGCCCCCTTCAGCTGGTCGAAAAGATCATCTATCCTCGGAAGAGGGTAGCGGTTCTTGATTGTTACCTGATTCAGCCTCCTGTAATCTATGCATAACCTGAGGCCACCATCTGCCTTCTTCGCAAACAAGACTGGGGCACCCCACGGTGATGCACTTGGACGAACATAACCCCTCTTCATCAGATCGTCAATCTGTATCCGCAACTCCCGTAGCTCCGAAGGTGCCATCCGGTAAGGAGCCATCGAGATTGGTCGAGAGCCGGGCTGCAGGTCTATCCCGAACTCGATATCACGTCGAGGGGGTAGAGTCGTCACCTCCTCAGGAAAGACGTCCATAAATTCACGAACGATCTCTGGTACTTCCACCATTTCCGCATCTGTTGATTCTATCGTCAGTTCGGTCAACAAGGAGAGGAGAGGTTCCTCCCTCCTGTTTCCCTTCGGACAGCTCCGCTCACCGGTGAAAGTAACACACTGGCCATCCAAACCGGAGAACACCACCCTCCTTTGGAAACAGTCGATGACGGCGCACACAGAAAATAGCCAGTCGATGCCTAGGATGACATCGTACGGCCGAATCTGTAGCAGAAGGAGATCCTTAACCGACTGATGTGGCCCCAACATCAGTCTACATCCCCGACAAACGAACAACAAGTCGGTCTGACCTCCAACTGGTGTGCTCAACACCAGGGGCACTGGAAGTCTCTCGGCATCTAGACCCAAGGCGCGGGCTAGACTGGGTGCAACAAAGGAGTGCGAAGCTCCGGTATCGAACAAAGCATAAGCAAGAGTGCTAAACACACTGATCGTACCTCGAACAACCTCTGGCCCTGCTGGAATTGTTGCTTCTGCGGCGTGTAACTGTCCACGCCCAGCTCCCCTACCCCTCGGCTGTCGGCCACCTCCCCGACCATGCCCTGGTCGAGGTCCCTGGGGAGCGCCCTGAGGTCGGCCTTCCCCTCCTATGTCTGTCTGCGGAGGAGCGGGAGCTCGCTGTCCCTGCTGCTGCTGGAAGGGTCTGGCTGGGAACTGCTGCTGTGGTGGATGCTGGGGATGACTGCCACCGCTGTACTGCACCCCGATCGGGGCACTGACTCCGAAGATGTCTAGGGCTCCCGCAGATGAAGCACCGTGGTCCCGAGCCTGGAGGAAAAGAACGTGGGCCAGGGGATCGAAACTGAAACTGCTGCGGCCTGCTCCCTGCGGGTCGGAACCTGGAGGGTCCCGATGCTGGGGGCCTGGTGCTGACGGCCTTCCCCTTCGATGGTCCCAGCTGGATCCCTTCTCGTGACAGTCCGCCTAGAGTGTGCATCCTTTCCACCACTTCGGCCTTCTTCTGAACCTCTAAGTATGTCGGAAGGGTAAAGGGAGTAACAGCATACTGGAGGGAGGGTCGGAGCGCCTCCTCCAAACGTCTTGCCTGAGACTCCTCATCGGGAAAGAGGTCTGGAGCAAAATGCAGGAGGTCCTTGAACTTGATTCCAAGTTCCCTCACGGACATGCTCCCCTGCTGGAGGGAGAGTAGCTCCTGCCTCTTTTCCGCCTTCATTGTCGAGGAGAGAAACTCCGCCCGGAACTCCTTCTCGAATTCCGCCCAAGCAACCTCAGACTCTTTCCTACTCCCCAGGTGAAGCATCCACCACTGACGTGACGCTCCTCGCATCTGGCTAACAGCCAGAGAAACCCAGTACTCAGTCGGGGCCCGAATCAGGCCGAAGGCTATGACTAGCTCCTCCAGCCAGCCTTCCGTCTTCATGTCGGAGGTGCTGCCCTCATATTTCTCGAGGGCCTGTCGCTGAAAGGCTCGAAGAGTCTTCTGCCACCGGTCGTCCTCTTCCTCCCGATCAGCTCTCTGCTGATTGGCCAAGGTAGTCTCAGGAGTCTCGATCGCCTGTACCACACGTGGTCGCCTTCCAGGTGCCATAGCTGCAAGGTAAACAAGGAATGCCTAAGCCCAGTAGTGCAAAGAAAACCGTTCTCAAAACTTATTAAGATTTAATTTATTCTTAATTTCCCAAGACATCCCAGAAACACAAGAACACAAGTCATTTATGATGCATGTACCTTCCCTAGGGTCTCTACCCTGCAATCAGTGTGGCTTCACTTGGTCGTTCGGTAGGTCCAGAGTCCTTGCATCGGATCACGGGGGGCCCTAAAATCCCGTGTCCTAGCCGGTCCTCCCTGGCCTATTTCAAGCACCAAGGTCACCCAACGCTGTTGCCTTACCGTCCCATGAAATCCTTACTGTGCCTAACTCCAGACTCCGTCCTATCTCTCAACCTCGCCTTTGATACCATTCTGTCACGACCCGCCTTCACCAAAAGGAGGGAAGGGTCAGCAGATTGCCAGGCCCTTCCTTCTTTGAGTTGAAGGAGAGATAATGACCCCCGAAACCCGCCTTCAATAGGTCCCGGAGTGGCGACTAGCACCAAGGGTATAGGAAGTTCTCGCAAATGGAAGGCATTACCCTTTTTATTTTATAGGATCGAAAGATAAGGAGGAGAAAACCCAACAACACCAAGATAGAAAGAAAAGTAAAGCCAAAAGTAAACCATTCCCACATGCATGTTAAAACAGTTTACAACAAGGTACAAGTACAAAAGAAAAAGAAGCTCTCAAGTACAATACCAAAAGAAAGCAGAGGTACGACAACAGCGACAACCCCAACTGTCCGACTAATAGGGTCCCGCGCAGCCCTGGTAGTCCTCCTGGAAACCTGAAAGTAAACGTAGGGTGAGCATACAAGTACACTCAGTAGGGAAAACCAAGACTCTCGTGCACAAGTGGGGGAGGCATACTAAAGTCCCGTGAGGAAAAAGTGAACCAAACAGCTAACAAGGCAAACTATCCATCCCAGGCCTCACCAAGGCTCACTCCCCAAATAACGCAAGTCAAGTAATATATATAATAAGAGCACATCGATGTTTGGGTACCCCGCGCCACTTTCCCACTGGTTATTGAGACATCCTACGCATCGGACCAATCCCGCCATTCTCACCGCAGTCCCACTGCCAAAACCCGCCCGCACACACCTGGGCCACAACCACACGCAGTCCCACTGCCAAATCCCGCCCGCACACACCTGGGCCTCAACTGTCACAAGTAACCATGCCTGCAAACACCTAGGCCAGAACAACCACCGCTACGCCCGAAGACACCTGGGCTAAAGGATCCACTGCCACGCCCGAAAACACCTGGGCCTCATCCCGAAGACACTTGGGAAACCACCTGCCGCACGCGCCTGGCCAACCACCACAACACCCTGCCCGATGATTCTTGGGCTAATAATGGACTTCAGGCCATCACAGCCTGCCCGAAGGTACTTGGGATATCCGGGAAAGGGAGCAGAAAAGGAGCTAATAACCAGCCACTAAGGATAGTGTTGGGAAAAACACCCTTCCCCCATAAATGGGGGTGTTCGGCACTAAGTGCTCAACTTGGGTGGGGCGCGAATAAGAAACACAAAGCTACAAGTATAGATATAGGTAACAAACACTCACCCAAAACTTAGGTTTTCCTAGCCAACCTACAGGACACGACACCACAACGTCCGAGTCAAAATTCACGACCCTTGCCCACAAACCATCTGTCCCATTCTTGTTTCACGTTCGGTCAATTGTTCAATTAATTTTATGCACTACTGGGCAACTACCATAAGCATAACCAAGGAAAACGTCAAGCATAGATCAACCAAAACACTCACACCCGGTTCTGCCAACAGAGGATCTCCCCCCAATTTGTGATAAAAACTCACAACCACTGAAACCATGCCAACAGGAGATCCCATCCCCCAAATTCACACAGTCACCGAGAGTATAAAAAGAACGGGGAATCCCATCCCCTCCCACATTTCCAGCAAACGGCCCGAAGGGAAAACAACCAACAACCACTACCAACACAAGTCAGGGATTTTCAGATTTAAACGACTTAACACACTCCATGATTTCAAAATTCCATGTGTTCCATCCGTTAGTTATCACAGAAGGGTTGATCCTGGTGCTTTCAATTATTCAGCTGGGTATACGTGATTAACCAATTTCACAACAGGAGTTCACAATTTCAGCAACCCATTTAAAACATCACGAGGGGATTCAAGTGTACACACACGACCACCAACGGCCTCAATTTTCAGGAAAACATAGACCAGTACAACAAAAGGGATGATCACAAGATAAAGCATAAACAACGATCACAACCCCTTCCCCTTCTTTCTTTAGAACTTCGTTTAGTATCTTCATTAGGGTTTGGTTCAACCAATTCCATAGGAACAAAAGTAACGCCCACCCCGCATGATACACAAAGGTGAGAGACGAGAGAAATTCCCTACTTGTTGATGGATGATCGACGTTTAGGCCGGGGGCGCGGAACTTTACGGATAACGACGCGGCGGTCCCGATGCACCAGAAGGGCCACGATCGAAGAAGGGGGAAAACCACGGCCTAACCCTTAATTATAAGGGCTGGGGACGGTTGAGATGAAAACACAAAACCACGGAAGACGAGGGAGTCGTGGGTTGACCACGTGGCTTGAGTCATCATTAATGATGCTGGGTGGTTTTAACTGACCCATGAATTAATGAAGCATTTAATTAAGACCTTTGCGCGCGTTTCGGATTTCCAAGATATTTTTTAGCAAGGGAGAATAGGGTTTAAAACCCTATTTGCGAAAAAGGAACATTACTGGAACAACTTGGCAGGGCCGGTGTCACCGATCGGTCTCACCGATCGGTCTCACCGATCGGTGTCACCGATCGGTCGCGCCGATCGGTCTCACCGATCGGTCTCACCGATCGGTGTCACCGATCGGTCTCACCGATCGGTCCCACCGATCGGTCCCACCGATCGGTCACCGATCGGTCTCGCCGATCGGTCTCACCGATCGGTGTCACCGATCGGTCTCACCGGTCGGTCTCACCGGTCGGTCTCGCCGGTCGGTCTCGCCGATCGGTCTCACCGATCGGTCTCACCGATCGGTCTCACCGATCGGTCTCCCCGATCGGTCTCACCGATCGGTCTCGCCGATCGGTCTCACCGATCGGTACCCCGCAAGGAAACCGGATTTTTGGCAAAGGAAGGGACCAAGGGGGGTCTGGGTCTTCACAATATAAATATAAAAAGATAAAAAATAAAGAATATTAAAACATAAAACTTCTTTTAATTTAAAAAATATTTACCCCCTTAATAAATGTAATTTCACTTTGTGATTTTCAATGAATGATAAGATTACAATATCTTTTTCTCCTTAACTTATGATAATCTCCACTAGACTCTCAAAGGTTATCTTCCAGTTCTATAGCAGATCCTCACCATTAAAATATGGTTATTAAAAAACGATAAAATAAATCACTTATATTTTGTTAAGATCTATAGAAATGTATTAACACTTCCTATGTGAAATCTATCTAAAAACCCCCTTTCTAAAAGAGTAAATCAAAACATGAAGAAAAAATTTATGAAGTATAAAAACTTATATAAAGTGATAAAAACCTTATGTAAAATAAAAAAGTTTATACATAAAATTAAACCATACCAGGAACCGGATATTATGGTTTATATGATTGTACACAACACTTATCTTTAATTAGATATTAGGTTCTCAATATTTGAACTGGTTTCTGTCTAGAGGTATTTAAAAGTATGTTTTTTGGTAAAAAAATTATTATAACTCTACTGTAATCAATATATGCTAGATCCTTGGATAAAAATACTTTATGTATTCCAAATTATTAGATTTTTTAAGGAACAATTTCTCTTCCAATTCCCAACTTTATGTAATTTTGCACAAAATAGTGCACTCTTTAGCACAAAGTATCTACTTTGATTGTGTGATATTCTGATAATCTTATAACCTCATCCATCTGTTGTCATTTTTTAGATTTAATTTCTTATAAAACTTATTTATTTTCTTATTTTCATAAGTAAAGTTTCAAGACAACTTCTTCGAACTTTCTACTTCTAACTTTATTTTAACCACTTCACTATTATCTTTTGATGATGCCATAAAAATAGTCTTGGATTTGAGTCCAAAAGTTAATTTTGAAATTTAAAAATTAGTCTCAGAAACTAAATCTCTAAATTCTGAATTATTATTAGCGAGTTTAGAAATATCAACATCATATTGATCATAATAACCCTTCATCCATTTATTTATGTTCTATATGATTATCACATATCTTTCCATTTATTTAAGTGATGAAGTTTCACCTTTTTCATCCTTATCATCTGATGAAAAAGTATAAGAATTATCTAAAATAAAATTCATAAGATATTCTAGGGTTAGATTTACCCTGAAAAAAATTATATTCTATGGTGAACTAGTATAAAATATAGTAATATTTTAACTTTCATCACTGTCTGATCCACTAATATTATCAGAAGATATATCCTCACCAGCAATCCACACATATTCTATTGCTCTAAAAGATTTTCATACCTTTATATTTGATGATATATTTATCCCTTTCAATCATTTTATAATATTTTCATATTTTACCTTTTAGTGGTTTTTCTGTAAGTCTTTATTTCTCATGAATCTATTAATCTATCTAGAAAACTAAGCAATATCACCTTCACTAAGTTCCAGAAAACTATCATTTGAACATTTCTTAGATTTTATTTTTGATGCACTTGGATTTGAAGTTTGAGATATGGGATTTAATACCCCATAATTAGATGTGGAAGTGACCTTTGAGAAAATTTTATTTGTTATCAATAAATATGGTTGACTTGTTGTGAGAATATTTCAATATGTATTGAGGTTAGTGATGATGATTAGAGGATTTTTTGGTGAACACCATAAACTTAATTGTGACGATTGTTAAAACATTATTAATTCCAAATTCATTTTCTAATCATGTTGGGATTTTTCACATTGTTACATCATTTGAAGAAGGTTATTAGAATCAATGAAGTGGAGATGATTTGATGAATTTGGAATTTATAATTGAATTCAAAGATAAAAAAAAGAGTGGAATTGTTGAATAGATTTCATGAGAAATTTGTCTTGGAAATTTAAATTGAGAATTCTATAGCAATTTGGATAACATTTTTTGTTGGTATTTATTAAAAAAAGGGTCCATATAGGCCATACAAGTTTACAAGTGAGACAATGTAGTGCCTAAAGAATGCACCTAAGAATGGTGAGCTATATAGTTCTCATAAGGGATAATATATAGGGGTGTGTCTGCGGTAGGAAGGTGGGACTGTGTAGAGGAGGTTTGGCCCATGAAACCCATGTGGTGTGTATTGTATTCAGGTGATGACCTCAGTGCCAGCTTGAGTAATCAGTAGAAAAGTCAAACCTCTTGAGTGGTGCTAGAGAAATTGAAGAACTGATGTAGGAATCAGTAAGGATAGACACTGTATCTCCATTATTTAAAAAATAAGCAAACAAGAATGGTTATCCAATCTAGTTTTTCTAGGATATTCAATAAATCCAATAACGTCATCTCCAACCTTGAACTCCTTAGGGTTTGCTGTATATGCCAGAATTCATGGATAGAGATCTTGTGATAAAATCATGCTAATCATACCTGTGGATATGATCAAATGAGATTGTTATATGCTTGAAAATTTGTTTTCATGAAAGATAGAAGTTTAATACAAGAAAAATATATGCTAGAGAGAGAAGATAATTATTTATCATTATCATGTAAAGAAGATATACATTGTGTGTAGATGAAAGGTGGTGTTCATATAAGTTAAGTCACAGAGTTAAGTTAGTGGATTATTCTTTATAAATACCTCAAACTCTCTCATTTTTAGTTTGAGTTGAATAGATATCTAAGAGAGAGTATGAGAGTAAAATAGAGTTAATTAAGTACTCTGTATTTATAAAGATATTTCATGTTGTCATGCTATGAATTTTACTTCATGATCCTATGAAGAAGATGTTGGTTCTACAAACTTATTATTATTCCATTCATATTTATAGTTTTTCTGTGAATATATTGTGAGGATTATATTGATCTAGTGCATAAAAAATCACTATATTATATAAAATATTACTAGATTTATTAAAAATAAGATTTGTAGGGTTTCAAAAATATTTTAGATACATACATAAAATAATATTATTGTATATGATTGAGTGAGTTATGAAGAAAAAAAGTATTTCATTAAAAAAGTTGATAACATTCTATGTGATATACATTCATGTATGAATAAAATATATCCAAGTAGTATAAGTGTGTAATTTCATTATATAATACTTTCATTCACATGAAATAATGCTTGCATAAAATCTACGAAGCCTATGATTTTTTTTGATTGCACAAATAACATTGAATAATATTTGATAATACCATGCATTGTATTATACATGCATGAATATTGAAAAAATGAACATGTAATATACATTGCGTGTATAATGTAAAGTGAATTTTGAGATTGAATCTAGACATTATTTTAGAAGACATATACCCAAGTAGTCAGTGTATTGAGAAGGTCTATATCAATTGAAGATCAATGGATAATGGGAAATATTAGGAAGTTGTTTATCAGTTTATGAAGTTCTTAAAGATTTTATAGAGAATATAAGATGATTCGGTTTATTTTTGGAGGAATATATCATCTTAAGGATGTGTAGAATAATTTTAAATATGAAATAGATTTTTATATCATAGGATCATATCTTGAGGAGCAGTGGAAGTCTCTAGTAAGACTCTACATCAAGAGAAGTGTTCAATGAGAATCTGAGGTGAAGACTAGTGGGATGCTGGTAACATTGTGTGATATAGTATAAATATCCTCTTATGGGACTCAAGAGTTTATTGTGTAGGTGGGATATTTTTATATCTAACGGGACTATATATTGGAACACTATAGGATGTAGTTCTGTCTGGAATGAGGTTTTTATTGGTTTTAACCACCTACATATAGTGAATAATCTGTAACTAGGGGGAATAACTAGTTGTAGTAAGGAGTGTGTTTTTGGAAGAACCTTTTAAAAATACTTGTGTGCCATGTTATATTTATTAATTTTTCATATAGGGTGTGGTTGATAATTAAATACAAGTGATACAGACTTTAATCAACCATAATGGTTGAATTAAAAAGAAATAATTTGTAAAAACGGTGTACCATTGATTCACCCCACCTCTCAGTGGTACCTAACCAATCCTTGGGTAATTCAATTGGTATCATAGGGAAGGTCCCATTTGAATATCTGAGAACCTTATAAGAAATAAAGAATCATAATTCACTAAAAAGTTGATAAATTACTACTTTTGATGGTAAGAGCTACTATAATTAGAGGAATATGATACTTCCTTATCTCTTGGCCTATAAGTGAGAGATGTAACAACATTGGGATTCCCACATATTTTTGAGGATATTGTTGTGAATGTAACTAAAAAGTGAAATTTGGAAGTTTATTGAAAGGTTAAAAATGATATCTTGATGGATTTATTAGAAAATGTATATAATAAAGGGATAATTCTTCAAACCAAAAAGGAAACCTAGGACAAATGATAAATAGTTATAAAGGAAATCATAAATTAATGGAAGTTAAGCTAAAAACATAGAGTATCAATTTTGATGATATTAAAATGGAAGATGCTGAAATAATTGATGACTATTTCATTAGATTCAATGAGATAGTAAGTAATATCCACGGATTTTGGGAGAAACTAAAATATTATATGTTTTTTAAAACGATTTTGAGAAATTTCCCTAAAATATTTGATCACAAGGTTTTATCCTTGGAATATAGAGAAGAAATTTCATTGGATGATTTACAAAACATACTCATAGATTATGAAATGAGAAAGTCTCCAACTTTAAAAAAGACGATAAAAGAAGAAATAGACTTTGAGGATATAACAAAAGGTAAGTTAAAATATGTGGAAGTTAAGGAATCAAGTTATTTTGATGATGATGAAGTTGATGAATACCGTAGTGATTTTTTTCTATTATTATAAGAGAATTAAAAAAGGAAAAATGGAAAGGAAAAGACAATAAACTACTAAAGTGATACAATTTTAATGGAAATGGGAACTTTTCAATAAATTTCCCAAAGAAAATGAATAAATTTGAATCCCATGAAGAAAATGAGAAACCTTTCATACAAAAAAAAGATAATAAGAATAAGCATTCGAGAAACAGAAAGAGGAATTTGAAGAGAAAGTATGAAAAATATAAATCATTATATAGTAGTTATTTAGAAGAAAAACTAAATTTCTTGGGTTGATAAAGGCTTATATTATTCAAGTAGTGATGATGATAGTGAAGTTAGAATAGATTTGGAATGGAGGCTAAAATAAGAGTTGAAGTTTCTCTTGAGAAAAAACAATCAACTCAAGAAAGAGAAGAGGAAGCCAGAGAAAGGAAATAAAAAATTATCTGTAGAAAAAGAGAATCATGTTAGAATAGAAATAACTCTTGGTGATGAAAATAATTATTATAGATTAAAGGATATAGATATAGATAATATATAAAGTGATCTTAAAGAGAAAAAAACCCATAATAAAGAAGATCTATCTAAGATACAATCAATGTATCTAACAGTCCACCATAACTTTAAGAAGAATATATAAGAATTTAATAATTCTTTTGAGTTAAAATCTAATAAATATCATGCTAATGAGATAAAAGGTTCTAAAAGATAAGGTACATCTTCTTTTAAATAGTTTCAAAATAGATACGATATCACTTTTAGTATGGGTGAATATGTGAGAACCAAGAAGTTAATAGAGGTGCATTCTATTTCATCAAATGATGAAAGGAAGATGTTAGGAAGACCATTTCCCTCCAGTAAAATCAACACTAGTTTAAAATAATATTAAATAATGATTTTTTGGGATATCTTTATCAATAAAGTAGAAGAGAATAATTTAGAGTATTTTTCTGGTGTTTTGGAAAGCATGATCATAAATCCGACTTTTACTAGTATAACATGTCATTTCTAGGAAACATCCATGAACCAAGGTGGAACCATGGTGAATATTAGATAACAAGTTATCAAAGGAATAACATAGTGGATAGAAATCTATCAAATATTCCAATACAATATATGTATGAATTTTATGAAGAAGTGTGTAGAAGACACTGATTAGAAGGACTTAAAGCTATGATATACATGACTAAATTACCTAGAGAGGTTCTATATGATTTTGAAAGGAAGAAAAATCAAAATGAAAAAGAGAGGAAGACATTTACATCTGATAATTAGTGTGAGACACCCAAAAATTATGAACTTATAAAGAATTAATGTTTGAACGTTTCTCCAAATTAATTGAAATGGATAAAAAATTGGAGAAAGCTCTAATAAAATCTAAAACTGAGGATAAACATGATATTTAAAAAGAAGGTGTTGAATATTATAAGAATTAATTTATTTGGTATGATCTAGATAATCAAAAGAATTATTGTGAACAAGTTGGATATGAAATGAAGAACTCTATGCAATTAGAAGAATATAATTTTTTTTATAAAGGTGGATAAGTCTATCCTACATGAAGAAACAATTACTAGGAAGAATTTGAGTATTAAAATTGTGAAGAATATGAATGATAAGGTTTAATATTCCAAATTTGATATCAAAAGGAAAAAGGATAAGGAAAGTTTTAGAGGAAAATATCAACCTAAGTGCTATTTTTGATAAACAAACTGGTCCTTCTTTATTCCATTATTTATATATTATTTTTTACTAACATAAAAGGAATTGAAAGAGATGGATTCATACCTTGAGGGTGAGAATAGACGATTTTAAGATTTAAATATTCACAAATCTTGTGAATCTAATGATCACTCTCAAATTCATAATGTGAATATTCTTGAAAAACTGTTATCAAAAGAGAGCTGATATTGAGCTAAAAAGGGGGACCTATATGTTTTTTCACTTTAAATTTTTGATGTGTTTATTTAGATGAGTAAAGAATAAATATTTTTCATGAATTGATTTTTGGAGTATCTATAAGGCATGAATTGAGAGTTATATGATATTAGTATTACATATATTTTTGATCATGGAAATCATTGATCACCTCAGTTACATGCACTTGTTTCCCACATCGAGTTTTCCCACATAGACTTAGACTTTTCTAACTAAAGGATCTTTATAAAAGAAAATATATGGTATCATCTTAAAGGGAGAAGAATATGATTGATGATAATCCATTTACTATATACATTCACTTTATTCATTTCTAATAAGGAGGATAAATTAAAACACACATATTGACTTTTATGGTGTTTGGTGGTAATAAAAACAAATACAAAGGGGGAGATTGAAGTTCCCTTTTATTGAATTGTTTTTTCTTCAATAAATATGATTTAATTATTGTGAGAAGATGTCAATATGTGTTTAAGTTAGTTATGATGATTACAGGATTGTTAAGTGAACATTTTTAACTTATTTTTGATGATTTTTTAACCATTATTCCTGACAAAGGAATTTTCTAATTGTGTTTGAAATTTTCACATTGTTATATAATTTGAAGAAGGTGATTAGAAGTAATGAAGTGGAGATGGTTTGATGATTTTGGAATTTATAATTGAATTCCAAGATAAAAATAAATAAAATAATTTTTGAATAGATTTGATGAAAAATTTGTATTAGAAATTTATATTGAGAATTATATAGAAATCTGGATAAATATTTTCATTAGCCTTTATTTAAAAAGGGGGATATATAGGCCATCCAAGTTAGCAAGTGAGATTGTACAACACCTAAAGAAAGCACCTAAGAATAGTGAATTTTTTATAGTTCCCAAATGGGATAATTCACAAGGGTGTGTGTGTAATAGGTAGGTGGTCCTATTCAGAGGAGGCATGACCCATGAATCCCATGTGGTGTGCAATGTATCTAGGTACTAACCTCAATACCGACTCGAGATATCAGTAGAATGCTCAGACTTATTAAGTAACACCAGAAAGTTTAAAGAGATGATATGATACTTTTAAGGTATGTACACTATAGCTCCATCATTTAAAAAATATATAAAAAAGTATGTCCATTCAATATAGTTTTTCTAGCCTTTTTGATCAATATAGAAACGTCATCCTCAACCTCAACCTCCCAAGGGTTTGTTGCATGTATCAGGATTCATGGATGGATATCTTATGATAAAACTAAGCTCATTATACCCATGGATAGAATATAATGAGATATTTATATTAATGTAACCTCATTTTAATAAAATAGATAAGTTTAATTAGAGACAAATATATTTTGGCGAGTGAAGATGATGATTTTTCCTTATTGAGAAAATAAGAAAGGCAGTGTGTGTAGATGAAAGGTGATGCCAATATGAGCTAAGTCAGTGGATTTAAGTTAGTTTAGTATTATCTATAAATACCCCAACTTCTATAATTTAAAATATGATCCAAATAGATATTCGAGAGTGAGTTTTAGAGTGAAAGAAAGATAAGGAAACACTCTGTATTCATGAAGACATTCCATGTCATCATGTTGTGCATTTTCCTTTGCGATCGCATAAAGAAGAAGCTAGTTCTATAAACCTCTTCTTATTCCATTCACATTCAGAGTTGTTTTGAAAGGATATATTGAATATTATCATGATATAGTGTATACAACCTCATTTTATTATGTGAACTAATACTAGATACAATAAATAGAGTATTTTTAGGGTTTCATGAATGTTTGAGAAACATGTATAAAATAACATGCTTCTATATGATTGAGAGAGTAATGAAGAAACCGTAACATTGTATGATATAATTTCATAAAATAAGATTATAATATGATACATGAAACATGTTCATGTATGAAGAAAATATAACCTGGTAGTATAAGTGTGAACTTTCATTATACAATACTTTTAAGCATATGAAATAATACACGCATAAAATTTGTGAAGATTGTACATTTGTGTTTATTTCACAAGGATAATTGAATAATATTTAAGAGGATTATGCATTGTATTATACATGCATGGATATTGAAAAATTCACATGAAATATATATTGAATATATACTGTTCAATGAAATTTTAGATTGAAGCCGTGAATTATTTCGGAATACCTATACCTGAGTGTTCAGTGTACTGAGAAGGTATATATCAATTAAAGATCCATGGACATTGAGAAAGATCAAGTGATTTTTTATCAATTTTTGAAGTTATTAAAGATTACACATAAGTATATCAGGTGATCTAGTTTGTTTATAGATGAATATTTTATCTCTAGGTAGTGTATAAGCATTCTGAAGCCGACATAGATCTTTCTATTAGAGGATCATATCTTGAAGAGTAGTGGAAGCTTCCACTATGAATCTAGAGTAGGATAACACTTCATTGGGACTCTAAATTAAAGGATAATGGGATAATGGTTACACTATGGGATGTAGTATAAAGATCCTCCTATGGGACTCAGGAGTCACTTGTGTAGGTGAGAGATTTTGATCTCTAATGGGACTCTAGAGTGTAACACCATGGGAATCAATATTGATGGGAATGTGACTTTCTCTGGTTATAACCACCTATATATATTGAAGAATCTACAACTATGTTTAATAATGAATTTCAATAAGGAGTAGGTATTTTAAATGATCCTTATAAAAATTCTTGTGTGTTGTTTTCTATTTATTATTGTTATATACCTGGTGAGGCTAATAATTAAATATGAGGGATTGAGCCTTTAATTAGTAAAAAAAGTTGAATTAAAAAGAAATAATTTGTAAAAACTATAAAACTGATTCACCCCTATTATTAGTACCTAACTGATCCTTGGGTGCTTAAAATGAAAAATATACTATATTTTTCTTTATATCATTATATGTATCCCTCTTTAATCTATTATTATACTGTATAAGTGTACTAGTAATGTCATCCAATTTAAGATTTGTGATATTCTTAGTGCCATTAATTTTAGTTAGTTTAGATTCTCATTATTTAGGTTGAATATTTATAATATTTTCTATAAGTTGATCATTTATTATTTATATTTCTTTAAGTGACTATAAACTGTTCATGAATTTCATGAACCATTGGTGTATCTAGGGAAAAATTCTCCCAGTGGAAATTCAAAAGTTTGATAATCTACACGTAGCATTGATCATTTCATTTCAAGTACCTTTAATGTTTTAAAATGTGTAACTTCAAGTTTCTTTTATATACTGTATACAGTTTTATAATATAAAACTTTACTATATTTATTCCTATTAATAAAACATAATATACCATTTCAAACTCTAACATTTAACTAAAAATCTAATTTCTTATCATGGGTAAAACTAAGAACTTCTTTCTCCAAAATCTTTTATATTTTTTTCAACATTATAAAATTTTCCACAATGATATTAATTACATAAGTTTCCATCCAATCAAACCAATATTTACAGTATTCTCTTTTAAATATATGTTCTCAATTTGTAATAAGATTTTCAAGAGTTCCAACAAGTATTTCACCTTCCATAACTAAAAAAAGATCTAATCACTTCTACATGTTAGTGTAAGGAAATGAAAAATAATATAAAAAAATGGAAATATATAAGTTCTAAATGACTGATGCAAAGTTTATCAGACATAAAAGATGAAGAGTAAATATCTTATACTAAGTAATGTTCCATAAAATAAGTGTATTTCAGCTCCCATAGGGGGTATTAAAGTCAAATATTGACTTAATTTTTATCCCAATATAAAATTTAAATTGATCAAAAGTTATAAAATATAATCAAATCTATGTAATATCAATGTATAAAAGAAAAATTCAATAGAAATAAATAATCATAATTTAAAAAAATAACTGATAAAAGGAAATGATAAAATAAAATTTTTACACAATGTAAACAACACAACAATGAGTACTGGATAAAAATATAAATACTCCTATAAAATATAATCAATACCAAATAGTTTTAATCATAAATTTTTTATCCTAAAGTGGTAAGAGGTTCGATAACCTAGAATAAGGTATCTATGTTTGTAAATAAACTTCATATATTTAACCCATAATAAGGCACAAGTTCCACACTAGGAACTTATTCAACAAAATTTTGGATTCAAGAAGCTTTATCCCCAATCTCCTCTTTAATTTTCATGATTGAAAACAAGTTTGAGTACCCGAGACTTCATTAAACATCTATGTTTGGAAGCAGTATACTCTTAGCATCAGAGTCTCATTGATATCAATGATCGGAATAAATAGATTCTATATCCATAATCTCATTAACCATGAAGATAAAAATAATGTTTACAAATGTAAAACTTATATATTTTACAATTTATTTTCTCAAAACAAAATCTATAATAAAAACACACTAGAAAAATAATACAAATGAAGCTCTGAAAGTAGTGAAATGATGCACGAAAACTCTATTAAAGGTTTCTAGTTTCTCTCTCATTCAATGAATCTCTATCCAATTTATATAAAATTTTGTAACAAACATACAATGGTAACATTATTATTTATTCAAGTTCATGTTCAACAATATAAAAATAAAATCATCGACTTTCGATAAAACAATTCAGTATAACTTCTCAAAGTTCAGTGCATCATCACAATTTTCTGGAAATTAGATGAATCAGTTAGCTCATTGAAATATATCATTGATATTTACACCAAGAGTTGTATAATTCTCTAAAAAATAATTATATCCTATAATTTAGTTTTTACAACTTCCAAATTGGTAGCATGCTATGAATTGTTTCTGGAGACAATTCATTCATGAGTTTTGAAGGTGGGTTTATATTGTATTTATTGAAAATATGCTAGTAGATGAGTTAGAATCTGATTATAACTGAGTGGGATGAAAATAAATAAAGATTTATTAATTTTAAGAAAATAAAAGCATGAATGGTTTCATATTTTACCATGATTTATAGAACCATAGGATTATTTTACTCTTATGAAAGAGAAACACTACAACATAAATGCATTACACTATGAAGTTACTTCTAATGAAATCATAGAGTATTGATTGTGATATGATGGGAAGATATTATTTTTTTGATGTTAGGATGTGAATGTGATATGAATATTTTCTTGAAAAAAAAGAAAATCTCATGACATGGTATTGAAGCTCACACCACAATTTGATAAGTCATGAATATTTCATGTATGGATATTCAGAGGGAAAAATCCCTCTCAACACTATTCCTGGTTGTAACATTGTAAAAATATCCACTAAAAATATAAGAAGATATATTAATAATTATATAACACACCTGATCATACAACATGGGTGATATGATTGTTTTGTGTATTTTGAGAATTTGGGAAGATATATAGTTTGAGATTTTTAGATATGAAGGTCACATCTCAATGAGAGGTGTCACATCATGATGTATGAATGTTATTTAAATATATGGTGAATCTCCTAAAGAATACTATGATAAAACTTTTATATAAATATTTATACATTCTATAGAGCCTTATAAAGAGGATTTAACTTGTATTGAGGAGATAAACAAGGTTCCACACTTGATCAAAAGTACAGAGGTAGTTGAGGAGGTTTTATGAGATTAATCAGATTTTTAATGATCATATATATATATATATATTAATTAGATTTCAAGACTATATTTATACTCTAAAACCCTCTTATTATTGATAATAATATTAGGATTTGAATAATGAGATTACAACCATTGGATTCTAAGGATTAGCTACTCGAAAATAAGAGCGAGTGAACCTTGTAAAAACTCTTATGTCATATGAATTATCTATCTATCTAATTAAATAACTTTTTATATGTTAATACTATTAAATAATTGGTTATGTTAAAATGAGTTTAAGATTTTTTTGGTAACCACTGATTCAACCCATATCAGTGGTGGTTTACTCTCACCTGAGGCCACACAAGTGGTATCAGAACATGGCTAATCTTGAAGATATTATTTATTTATTAATTTGTATTCAAAAAATGATACCATCAAGAGTAGTAATTATATTTATTTTTTATGATTTTTCTTTTTTATTTATCTCTAACATCTTTTTGATCGAAGATATTAATGGAATATATGAACACTGTTAGAAAAAAAGGAGTTCCTATTCTTAACGGGAATGAATTACATTTATGGAAGGAGATTATAGTTACATATCTTCTATATCTTGGTTTGGACCTTATTGATATCATAAAAAATGAGGTATATATTACTAAATCTAAGAAAACTTATAATTTTTTTGATAAGAAGAATAATGAATCTGATGGGAGAGAACAAAATGTGTTACTCTCATCCCTATAAAAGAAGGAGTTATTATGAGTGATTGATACAAAAGTAGTTGATGGAATTTAGAGAAAATTCCGTGATATCTATGAGGGTGAATAAAGGTTAAAAGATTCATGATTTTATTATTTTTATGAATAATTTGAGTATATTATAATGAAATAATATGATTTTACGGAATATTTTTTCATTTGGGTAAACAAAATTGTCCACTTGATTCAGAGTAATGGAGTATTTCTTAAGGATTCTATCATGGTGAAAATTTGAAGCATATTCTCATGAATAAGTTCGATGCCAATATTTCTACCCTTAAAGATTAATGTAACACCCCAAGCATCCACGGTTAAAAATAAATAGTAATACCCAATTTTTGAAATTTTATAAATTTTATCTTTCAAAATGGACTTCATTTTTGGATTCGGAATATTGAAATTAGCTTTGAGTGAATTTTTGGTATTTTTCTGAAAACTTTCAATTTTTGATGAATAGTGAAAAACACTGAGTTATAGTTTAAAATCGAATTTTTATTTAAATAATTATTTATTTTATTTAAATTTATTTTAGGTCAAAATAGATACATAATACCTATATAAGTTCAATTTAATTCATTGGAGTCAGTTTATAAAAATTTTAGATATATAAAAATTTTATTGAACTTTTCACCATCTTTTACCCATCTCCTAGGAGAATTTACAAATTCACATAAAAATTAATTTTACCGCTTCTGTGAGTGGAATTTTAAAAATCTGAGATAAACGGTTAAAATCAAGGAGTAAAATGTGGTTCAATAAGATAAAAATAATTTTTAGTGAATAGTAACTTTTTAATTTTATTTACCACGATTAAAAGTAAATAGGGTAATTAAGGGTAAAAATGATATTAATATTAGCCTAACACATGTCCTAATTCTATTGGACAAGGGTATCTCAACCAAAAACAACCTTAGGAATAAAATATTATCATTTAGGTCCACTTGGATTAGATTAGGACATTTATTATTATTTAATTCAAAGAAGAGTTAAAAGAGTTAAAATCAAAGTTTAATAACTAATTTTTTTTTAATATAGGGTTATACATAATATAAATTCGATTATAAATATTCATTAGAAATATAAAAAGATTTTATACATAAAGTTATTTTATTTTCAAATTTTTAGACATTAAATAATCTAATTTATTTGTGACACAATGATGATGCAGTAATTACCGTATTAATGAAAGATTAAGATAATTGATATTATAAATACCCAAATAAATGTAATTTGAGACTTTTTATGAATTAAAATAATTTTCTAGGTTAATATGACATATTAGGATTGTTTATAAGAATTTTTTTCTAAGTAATAACGCTTTTATAAATTTATCAAAAACAAAATACCCAATAGTGTCAAAATTGACATAAAAGAGTTTTTAAAACAAATATTATATTATTAATTGATATTATATTCCTAAAAATATAAGGTTCGGAAAAGGAACTTATATCATGATAGGTGGATCATTAATGGACCACTTGAGTATCTATTGGAAGTTTATAGTAAGTTTATTAACCATATAATATAAAAATACAAAGAGACATGGTAAATGTCAAACTAATTAACTAAGAGTTAAAACTAAAAGAAAAGTTTAATACAGTGACCCAAACCTATCTAAAACCTATTGGTTGAGTTGATTTCGACCCATCACCACCTTATCCTCGAAATAAGTCACTTTGGAGCCATTATAAACCGAATATGAATTTATTATAAAATAATATTTTAAGCTCTTCCTAAGGTGCCCCTCACCCCTCTTATAAAAGGGCACTCCCCCTTCACTATAATTTACACCTTCTAAGCCATTTGGATCGGCCAAACCCTGCAAAAATACCCTATAAACTACCCTAAATTTAACCTAGAGGCCTTATTTTGATCATAAAGCCAACCTAATGAGCCCTTTTGATCAAATCAAAAGGAAGAACCTGAAGAAGAGGTAATGATTTCACCACCCTCTTTCAAGTTCCTTTCTTCTTCCACTTCCTTTTTCTTTTTTGTTTCCATTATAAAATAATAAATCCAGTATATTATATATAATGTGATGTTATTATAATTATGGTATAACAAAATTAATTATTCTATACACCCTTTGAATGACATGTCACCATACGTGCGTACGTACAACTTACCGTCTCCACATCGTGGTGTAATTGTTATTCAATACATTATTATTTGGAAGGGTATAATAATGATGTTTATTTGATGTAAATAATAAATATAACATGATAAGGATTATTTATATATTATATAACATCCAATTATATATTATTTTAATATCAAAAGAATGATATTTTCTCTCATGCTTACGTACGGATTACCGTCTCCACGACGCGATGAGATTCATTTTCAAGTTCACCATTCATCGATGATTATAAAAATATATATTACTAATAAGTATGTAATATATGACATAATAATTCTAATGGAGAAATATATATTTATATATATAAGTATTTATGTACTTACATATATCTTATTCACTTACTTCGATTTAGTACTATATGAAAACGGAAACAGCGTTTATGCGTACCTACGGACTACCGTCTCCATAAATGGTGTTTTCCATTTCATATATATGTCTATTATACATATTTATATTCTAAATATATATTATATATAAATAATGTTTTATATTCTAGAATTATTTAAATCATTATATAAGTGATACAATCAAGAGTAAAAAGTTAAAACACGTATTATAAAGAAAGCAATTATTACCCGAAATATTAATATAACATGGAAATTATTATTAAATGGGTAGTATAAAGTCATAAATGAATAATGTATGATATCATAAATATTAATATGGTTCTTTTATAATTTAATAACATACTATAGTCTTCATACAGAAGGTTAAACGTACCCTCAACTAAAGGAAAGTGCAAAGTAAGGGGTTTTCATCTCACTCCTTATTCCCATGAGATTCATGCCATATTGCCACTATTACCATTTGTGTGGTGTATGTACTTCCCATAATTGTTTTTATTATGTAATAAACATTAATTTATGTGTATTTACATATTCATTGTATGATACTCCTTTCAGGGGGTGTATGTTTCGTAAGTCACCAAATTGGTAAGGGTTAATTCCACAATCTCATTATTATCCGAGATTGTTTATGTGTAAGTATTTACTAGGAAATTTTTATCATCCATGTCCATTTTTGATAAAAATTATTTCAAATGAATATTTTAAGGATTTGTGAAAGGTAATCTTTATCAAAATCATAATTTTAAATGTTTTAAAGATTTATCTTTATAAATCTTTTTAATTAATGTCCATGTTTTCAAAATGATTTTAAGGATTTATTTATATGGAAATGAATGTTTTGAAATGATAATTCTTTTCAAAAGTTCCAAAGTGGTATGGGAAACTTTGATACAAAAATCTCTTTTAAATTAATTCCTTTATAAATGTGTTACTTTTAAATTATTTTACCGAAAGGATATTTCTCTCAAAAAGTTTTACTCATAATTTTCAACTATGTCAACATCCTTTACTGGATATTATTTTTGATTGAGGTTGATTTATTATAATAAAATCTTCCATATTTTATTGAATGAGTTATGATGTATTTGAATGTGGATGTTCAATTTTTATACCATTCATGCTTTATGGTTAATTTAATGACATTTCGTATGCTAGTTTTAATACGAATGTTTATGTTATGTTTCAACTTTTTCATATGAGGAATGCAGTGGACTTAGTAAGTGACGGGTGGAGCCTGCTATAGCTCCTTGATGCATTGGTAGGTCTCATTAGACAAACTAGTGTCTTGGCATAAGGCCTTGACACAAATTTTATTTGTATTCTTGGCACGAGTCCTTGACTATGTGGTAATGATGTCCGGCATTAGGCATTCCCTCATTATGAAATTAGTTATTACATGTTATTATTCAACTAGTAGAATATCCTTATACATGTTTATATGGTAGTGTTTGATTTATTTTTTTCATATTATGTTAAAGTTTATGTTTAAAAATGCTGTTGTTTTTATTACAAATCCTGCCTTAAATGTTTATAGCTTCTTCTAAATTATTTACCCTTACTGAGCATCTGATCTCACCCCTTTCTTATGTTTTATTTTCCTAGGATTCCAAGATGTGTATTATGATTACTAAGTTGGGTTAATCTTGGGGATTAATGAAATTATCAAAGGATAATTTATGTTGTATTTTATTTTCTAATGTGTAATGTAATGTTCATATATGTAATCTATTTTCCAAGACTACTAAACTGATCGGTCCTTCGGGACTTGATTCCTTGTAATCATGACAATGTATTAAAATAATGCACCGACTCTGGGTAACTGGGGTTGGGGAATTACAATTGGCATTAGAGGAAGTTTAGAAATAACCTTGGAAGCTAGATTTAGATAAACTCTTATTAGAGCACATAGACTAAAGATAGACTTTGAGGATCAGTATAGAAGGACTTCCTTGAATTTTAATAATGTAGATATTTTATGAGTTTTCCAAGAAAATACATCCCTGTCTGGATACGAGCAGGTAGAGGTGGCTCTGGAACAGATGTACCTAGGGGTAAAACCCGAAAACACTTCTTTGAGCTAGACTCGAACAGGAACTGGTGCACGCCAATAGGCCTTACTGCACTCTTGGTTATGGAACTCTCAAGGGATATGCTTAGGATAATTATCATTTTCTTTACAAAACACTTTGAAGGGTTTCTGAGTATATACCTCCTCAAAGAAAATATTTTTGTGATTATGGATTATATCCATAAGCTGTTCAATTTACGTTAGGTATTTTAAATGTTTGGAATTATGAATTGCGATTCATAAAATGACCCAGTGTATGCCATTATTTAGAAATGGCACCTAGTATAAGGAATGGGAACTCTAGCAATACGTATGATTCAAAGAGTAAGAAGGGTCATATCATTCATGGTATTAAGCCAAAATTTAGAAAGGAAATAGTCTCCCATATATTATCATCATATAAATAAATAGTATCATGTATTAATAAGAGCAGTAAAGAATTATCTGAATCCCATGATTTTGAAGGGAAGCCCGAGAATAAAAGGATGGTAGAAAGAAAGATGGATAAAGGGAACAAGGGAAAGAAGGATTTTCCAATATGTGATAAATTTGGAATGAATCACCTTGGTAAATGCTTGAAGGGAATGGTAATTTTTTATAAGTGTGGAGAAAAAGGACACCAATTACGTGATTGTAAGGGTACGAAAAAGTTTTCAAATGTAAAATGCTTCATCTGCAAGGCATTGAGACACTACGCGAATCAATGTCCCATTTATAAGAGTATACCAAAAATGATGTTATTGGATAATAATCAAGTTATGATACTACCTCAGATGAAGAATAATGACTAGTGTTCTTATGTTGTTATTATAAAATTATTTAATTTGAGTTTTGTATCAACAGTATACTGGTTACATGAATTATGGAGATAAATAAGGATTGTACTGCAGTACTATTTTATTGAGGACTTGAGATTATATGGTTCTAAGAAAAGTGACTTAATATTGAGCTACACTTTTGGTAAAATACATGGTTGAAGGAAAGGTTATCCTTAATATATTCCTTATAATGAGGTAGTGATTTTGGAATAAGAGATGGTTGATTTGAATAATTATATCAGATATTCATGATTACCTTGAAATTGATTAATGATTTGTCATCGTTGGAGTTTACAACATTTTTTGGATAGAAGGAGTATATCCAGTATTCTATAAAGAATAAGGGAGTATGAATGTAATCAATAAGCTTTTATGGTAATTTAGGATGTTACCATGTTTTAAAATAATACATGATGAAGGTGTTCACATGTTATTACATGACAAAAAAAATCTTCATTGTGTTTATCTTACTGATAAATTTTGGACTGTGAGTTTGGATAGTAGTATTTTGGATAAGTCTAAAGGTTGGAATGGATTAAGTTTGAAAGGTTATTTTTGGATTTTTATAAAAGGACAACACGCAGACCGTGTTACAACCCGTCACGTCGGACAAAGCTGCGGGAATCAAACCCACAACCATAGTGTGATTGGGATTTATCGCCTACCACTGGACTACGTGAAGTTACTGGATAAAATAATGTAGTTTCTTTTTTTTAAGGGTTTGATATGTGAATTATAAATTCATTATATTTGTAACCCTATACAATTAGGATAAATAGAGTATTTTTGAGTTGTATTATGTTTTGGAGTGAAAGATGAGTTTTTTGTAGAAATTTATTAATGGATAAACTCTAATTATAAAGTAGGTATATCTCATTATGATCTTATACAATCTCATAAATAAATTCCTCAACATTAAGAAAAGGAACTTAGAACAAAAACATTGTCCTAGATGGTACCTTAGATCATCACACATTTATGGCTTTGTGATTGTTGGCCTTTTCATACCCATGTTCTCTACCATTATCCATTATATATTGATGGTTATATTTCTCTTCCATATCGATGTTTTCCTACATGGAACCCTAGTATGTGTTATTTTCGGTAACCTTCATACTTACCACTCTTTATTTTAAATAGAGGCCTCATTAATCCATTTTTCGATGTGGGATTTCAACTAAGATATTTTGAAATGTCAACCCCAAGTTTCCAATACCGAACATAAATTGTGAGGACACAATTTATTTATGGAGGGGAGAATGTAACACCCCAAGCTTCCACAGTACGCTTCTCTTTGAATAATACAGTAGCGTGTGTTGTACACAAATTTGAGTTCTAACACACACCACAACCAATCAAACTAGCCGTTATGAATAGTAATACCCACTTTTTGAAATTTTATAAATTTTATCTTTCAAAATAGACTTCATTTTTGGATTTGGAATATTGAAATTAGCTTTGGGTGAATTTTTGGTATTTTTCTGAAAACTTTCAATTTTTGATGAATAGTGAAAAACACTGAGTTATAGTTTAAAACCGAATTTTTATTCAAATAATTATTTATTTTAATTAAATATATTTTAGGTCAAAATAGATAAATAATACCTATATAATTTCAATGTAATTCATTGGATTCAATTTATGAAAATTTTAGATATATAAAAATTTTATTGAACTTTTCACCGTCTTTTACCCATCTCCTAGGAGAATTTAAAAATTCACATAAAAATTAATTTTACCACTTCTGTGAGTGGAATTTCAAAAATCTGATAGACAAGGTTAATATAAAGGAATAAAATTTGTTTCAATAATATAAAAATATTTTTTTTTTCAATAGTAACTTTTTAATTTTATTTACCACGGTTAAAAGTAAATAGGGTAATTAAGGGTAAAAATGATATTAATATTAGCCTAACACATGTACTAATTCTATTGGACAAGTTTATCTTGACCAAAAACAACCTTAGGAGTAAAATATTATCATTTAGGTCCACTTGGATTAGATTAGGTCATTTATTATTATTTAATTCAATGAAGAGTTAAAAGAGTTAAAATCAAAGTTTAATAACTAAAAAATTTTTAATATAGGTTTATAAATAATATAAATTCAATTATATATATTCATTAGAAAGATAAAAGGATTTTCTACATAATGGTATTTTATTTACAAATTTTATATATTAAATAATCTAATTTATTTGTGACACAATGATGATGGATTAATTACCGTATTAATGAAATATTAAAATAATTGATATTATAAATACCCAAATAAATGTAATTTGAGACTTTTTATGAATTACAATAACTTTCTAGGTTAATATGACATATTAGGATTGGTTATATTAATTGTTTTCGAAGTAATAATGCTTTTATAAATTTATCAAAAACAAAATACCCAATAGTGTCAAAATTAACATAAAAGAGTTTTTAAAACAAATATTATATTATTAATTGATATTCTATTCCTAAAAATATAAGGTTCATAAAAAGGACTTATATCATGATATGTGTATAATTAATGGAACACTTGAGTATCTATTGGAAGTTTATAGTAAGTTTATTAACCATATAATATAAAAATACAAAGAGACATGGTAAATGTCAAACTAATTAACTAAGAGTTAAAACTAAAAGATAAGGTTAATAAAGTGACCTAAACCTATATAAAACCTATTGTTTGAGTGGATTTCGACCCATCACAACCTTAGACTCTAAATAAGTCACTTTGGAGCCATTATAAACCGAATATTAATTTATTATAAAATAATATTTTAATTTTTTCCTAAGGTGCCCCTCACCCCTCTTATAAAAGGGCACTCCCCCTTCACTCTAATTCACACCTTATAAGCCATTTGGATCGGCCAAACCCTACCAAAATACCCTCTAAACTACCCTAATTGCAACCTAGAGGCCTTAGTTTGATCAGAAATCCAGCCTAAGGATCCATTTTGATCAAATCAAAAGGAAGAACCTAAAGAAGAGGTAATGATTTCACCACCCTCTTTCAAGTTCCTTTCTTCTTCCAGTTCCTTTTTCTTTTTTGTTTACATTATAAAATAATAAATCCAGTATATTATATATACTGTGATATTATTATAATTATGGTATAATGAAACTCATTATTCTATACACCCTTTGAATGAAATGTCACCATACATGCGTACGTACGGCTTACCGTCTCCACGTCGTGGTGTAATTGTTATTCAATACATTATTATTTGGATGGTTATAATAATGATATGTATTTGATTTAAATAATAAATATAACATGATAAATATTCTTTATATATGATACAACATCCAATTATATATTATTTCTATATCAAAAGAATGATATTTTTCGCTCGTGCTTACGTACGGATTACCGTCTCCACGACGCGATGAGATTCATTTTCATGTTCACCATTCACCGACGATTATAAAAATATATATTACTAATAAGTATGTAACATATGACATAATAATTCTACTATAGATATATATATTTATATATATAAGTATTTATGTACTTACATATATCTTATTCACTTACTTCCATTCAGTACTATATGAAAACGGAAACAGCGTTTATGCGTAGCTACAGACTACCGTCTCCATAAATGGTGTTTTCCATTTCATATATATGTCTATTATACATATTTATATTCTAAATATATATGATATATAAATCATGTTTTATATTCTGGAAGTATTTAAATCATGATCGAAGTGATACAATCATGAGTATCAAGTTAAAACACGTACGATAAAGAAAACAATTATTACCCGAAATATTAATATAACATGGAAATTATTATTAAATGAGTAGTATAAAGTCATAAATGAATAATTTATGATATATTAAATATTAATATGGTTCTGGTATAATTTAATAACATACTATAGTCTTCATACAGAAGGTTAAACGTACCCTCAACTAAAGGAAAGTGCAAAGTAAGGGGTTTTCATATCACTCTTTATTCCCATGAGATTCATGCCATATTGCCACTATTACCCTTTGTGTGGTGTATGTACTTCCCATAATTGTATTAATTATGTAATAAAATTTAATTTATGTGTATTTACATATTCATTGTATGATACACCTTTCATGGGGTGTATGTTTCGTAAGTTACCAAATTTGTAAGGGTTAATTCCACAATCTCATTATTATCCGAGATTGTTTATGTGTAAGTATTTACTAGGAAATTTTTATCATCCATGTACATTTTTCATAAAAATTATTTCAAATGAATATTTTAAGTATTTGTGAAAGGTAATATTTATCAAAATCATAATTTTAAATGTTTTAAAGATTTATCTTTCTAAATCTTTTTAAATAATGTCCATGTTTTCAAACAGATTTTAAGGATTTATTTATATGAACATGAATGTTTTGAAATGATAATTCTTTTCAAAAGTTTCAAAGTGGTATGGGAAACTTTGATTAAAAAATATCTTTTAAATTACTTCCTTTATAAATGTGTGACTTTTAAATTATTTTACAAAAGGATATTTCTCTCAAAATGTTTTACTCGTCATTTTCAACTATGTCAATATCCTTTACTGGATATTAGTTTTGATTGAGGTTGATTTATTATAATAAAATCTTCCATATTATATTGAATGAGTTATGATATGTTTGACTATGGATGTTCAATTTTTATACCATTCATGGTTTATGGTTAATGTAATGACATTTCGTATGCTAGTTTTAATACGAATGTTTTTGTTATGTTTCAACTTTTTCATATGAGGATTACAGTGGACTTAGTAAGTGACGGGTGGAGCCCGCTATAGCTCCTCGATGCATCGGTAGGTCTAATGAGAAAAAACTATTGTCTTGGCACACGGATTTGAAATTTTTTTTATTTGTAGTCTTGGCACGAGGCCTTGACTATGTGGTAATGATGTCCGGCGTTAGGCATTCCCTCATTATGAAATTAGTTATTACATGTGATTATTCGACTAATAGAATATCCATGTGCATGTTTATATGGTAATGTTTGATTTATTTATTTTCATATTATGTTCAAGTTTATGTTTAAAAAGGATTTTGTTTTTTTACAAATCTTGCCTTAAATGTTTATAGCTTCTGCTAAATTATTTACCCTTACTGAGCATCTGAGCTTACCCATTTCTTATGTTTTATTTTCCCAGGATTCCAAGATGTGTATTATGATTTCTAAGAATAGTTAAACTTGGGGATTAATGGTGTTATCAAAGGATCATTTATATTGTGTTTTATTTTCTAATGTGTAATGTAACGTTCATGTATGTAATGTATTTTCCAAGACTGCTAAATTGATCAGTCCTTCAGGACTTGATTCTTTGTAATCATGCCAATGTATTAAAATAATGCACTGACTCTGGGAAACCGGGGTCGGGGCATTACAATTAATACTAGTATGATTGGACTATTCATAAGATCAAAAATTTATTTATATCATATGATATGGGGATAGTTCCATCCTTAAGTATAAAAGTAAAATTAGTGAAGGATACTACTTTAAATGCCTTAAAAGGTTCTAAACACATTGAACCAAAAATGTTTTTTGAGGAGGAAATCAATTCCAAGGAGAATTAAATGAATTTTAATTAATTAATTTCATTATTTTAAAAATTAATTCAATGATTAAATGGTAAATATTAGAGTAAAATTAATTTTAAGTGTTTCAATTGTGAAAATATTGGACATTTTTCAGTTACTTTCCATGATAAGGGAAAAGAAGACGGAGGAAGTGATTAATTTAAATGATCATCTAGTATAAGCAAGGTGGAAAGTTTTTTGAAATGGATAAAAGTTTTTTAAAGGAAAATTAATGGTTAATACATTAATGAAAAGTAAATTTATCTCAAACATGATGCCACATCTTGTGATGTGGAAAGAAAAAAGGAGGATAAAGACTCAGATGATGAAGGTCTTATAATATTCATAGTTAATTAAAAAAGCTCCAGTTACCCCTTTAGAAAATAATAATATAATATTGAATAGGAGAGTGTTGATAAGGATAAACAAAATTAGTTTCATTTAAGGATTAATCTCTTGATGTTTTTGGGATAAATGTAACCATTAAAAACTAAGAATTGTTCATTAAATAAAACTTCTGAGGAATAAAAAGATAAATATATTTCTGAGATGGAAACAAATTTCATACGGTAGATGGGTAATATCATTTCAATACTTAAAGAAAGATATAAGATTATTGTTATTATAAAAATAAATATAATTTAAAATAATTATTAGGTGAAGTATATTGAGGAAAATTTGAATGATTCTCAAAGATCTTTAAAAGAATTTTAGTAAGGGGAGTTTCAAAATTCCATCAATGAAGTTATAGAGTATTATTAATCAACTAAGAAAGTTATTGATGATACAAAGATGATTTTTTATTATATCATAGTTCTATTAAATATTGTTTTAGAAACTCAATATTGTATTTAAAACAATATTAGTGAGAATAAGCAAGGTAACAAGGTTATTACTTAACCTAATAATGAGAAAATAATCATTGTTACCACAATTATTGGTTTATAAAATTATAAAAAAATTGAGATGTGTTAGAATAAATAATAAGAGGATAATCCTAATGGAGAATATTAGGTATAAGATGATTTTTATAAGGATAAAAAACTAAACAAAACCAACATAGTTAAAATTGAAAGGAAAAAAAATGGTAAGATACTGTATAATAATATTTCCAATTGAGGAGATTTCATTTCAAAATAAGATTTTGGTCTTGAGGAGTTTATGGACATAAATACTATGTGTAATGGTATAATTTATCACTGCCTCAATCACATAGATTCAATATATTAATGGGGGATTTGAGCTAAAATTATTAAAATATATATAAGGTAATATCCAAAATATAAGTTAAAATTTCAAAATAACATTGATTATCTTGAGGAAACTTATTTGAGGTGTGATTAATATGGAAATAGTTCTAAAAAGTTCCTTTTAATGCTACTAGAAAATTTTAAGAAGAATGAAAAGTTTAAATCTATTAAGAGTAGTAATCAAGAAAAATAATTTGTGGTTGTGGTGGATTATAAAGAAATAAAAGGTGTAAATACTTGGATCCATTATAGTGGTTTCTCATTACACATGAACAATAAAAATCAACTCTTTAAATATATCCAAAGGTATAATGGAGGACCTATTAATTTTGTAAATGATGAATCACTAAATTTCAAAGGAGTTTGAATTGATAAAATTGGTGAGAAGAAACTTAAATCGAGTGACATTATCTTTATTGATGGGCTAAGACACAACCATTTGAGTGTATCTCAAAATTTTAATAGTGGGAATGAGGTGACATTTTATAAGAATGTATGTTTCATAAGGGAGATTAAGGATGAAAAAATCATCATGAATGGATAAAAAACCAATGAAAACTTGTTTCAAATTTCCAATGATCATAATAGTTGCAACATGAGTGTAATAGAGGTTAATAATATTTCAAACAAAAATTATTGGCCATGTGGGTCAAAATAAGATGGATGGTCTTGTAAAATATGAAACTATGAGGAATATCTTGATATTGAATCATGAAAGACTCAACACAAGTGTAACATGTCATAAAGGTATAATAATTAATAATAATTACATGGTAGTGGAGATAAAAAAACTATTGAGTTAATATATTTAGATGTTTATGCTCTGATGAGATTAAAGTTAAACAATAGATACATGTATTTAATTACTTTTTAATGATTTTACTCATATGAATTATGATTATTTTATGTCAAGTAATCCATAATCTCTTGAGATGTTTAAAAACTTTCTAAGGTGTGCTAAAAATAAAATGCGATATGTTATCAAAATATTTTGTTCTAATAATGGTTCTAAAAAAAAAATTAAGTGTTTGAGGAATATATTTAGAAGCATTGAATAATTAAGGGATAAAATGATCCGTATACACCCTAACAAAATCGAGTATCTAATTGAAGGATTTGGAGTTTGGTAGATATAGGAAGGATCATGTTTTTAGAGGATGGAACCTCAAAGTACTTTTAGAGAAAAGACACAACTATGCTTGTTTACATCCTTAACTAGTGTATACTATAACCAAATTCAATTAATACATCATATTAGATATATTTTGGGAATAAATCCAATTTTAAAATCTTAAAGTCATTTTAAAACCCGTGTTACATCAATATCAAAGGAATAAATGTGTGAAAAGTTTATTAGTGATTCAATAAGAGAATTTTTATTATATATACACATGGTGGAAGGAGTTACCAATGTTATAAAAATAATCTAAGAAAAAATAATTAATAGCTATGATTTTATTTTATTTTTAAATCAAAATTCATTAAAAATATCATTTCTTATTGATGATGATATTTAAGAAGTACAAGGAGAATGTATTGGACAACATGGGACAAATTTTAATGATTTAGCGCATTTTTAAAATTCATGTAACGATTATGAAATTTATAAATATTATGAAGCCCTAGAGCAAGGAGGATATATGTTCTAAATACTTAGAAAACATATTGATCTTGAAAAAATAATTAGAACCTAGAGAAGTGGGAGAATTTCAAATTACACTAGTTTTCTTCACAAGTTGAAATTATAAAATCCCAAGTTTCAATAAAAGATTTTTTTATTTATATCATGGGTGGCTTAAATTATGCATAAATAAATATTAATAATATTTTAATAGTGAATAAAATAAAGTAAATAAATAAATTATAATGAAACTTTTTAGAAATTTACTTATAATAAATTTATAAATACTTTAATTATAATTGTTTTTTATAAGTTTATATTAGCAAGTAATTTTAATGTTTTTTGTTTGTAAAGATATATTTAATTATATTTGTGTAACAAAATTTATACTAGTTTGTAAGATAAATTTTATAATTTTGAATTTAGGATTGATGATAGTTAATTTAAAATCTTAGGATAAAAATAAGTTTTTAATAATAAGTAAAATAATATAAAAATTATGGTTAGTAAAATATTAATGCAACTGCATTAAAATTTTAATGTAGTATAACATATATTAATAAAATTAAGCATTAACCCAAATATAATGCTATGTTAATAAAATTAATTAAAGTTTGAAAATAAATATATATATATATTTAAATTTTTATGTGTATATATAAAATAATGGTGAAAAAATTATATTAATATAGTATGTATTTTATATTTTTTTTAAGTAAAGGATTTATAATTTACTTAGTATATAATTTTTTTTCCAACCACTAGAGCCACAAGGGACAACTCAATCTACCCTTTTGTGGGAGAAAGATCAACCACGAGGGAGAGATAGACCAAGAGGCTTACATGGCATCATATAGATGACTACTTGCATAGGCAGGTAAGTGTGCATGGAGAGGCACACAGGTGCACACAAGTGCGCACATGGAGGGTAACAGTGCCACTGTGCGGGTCGACACGATGACATGTAGGAGTGGGTGTAGTGTGGATAAGAGAGTAGATCTCGAGATAATCACATCAAGATTCTATGAAACACATAATCTTATATGAAAGTTCTCAAAAAATTGAATCATTGTTGTGGGATAGATGAACATGGGAACTGTTCACCCACTTAAAAACATGTGCACACAATGGGAGCCATCTAATTATATCTATCTAATCCATCTAATAAAAATGAGCATCATAACCTACCTTAAACTAAAACTAAACCTTTCCCTCTTATTTTCCTTCCTATGAAGCATGATTAATCCTCAAACCTGTATGTATGACCTGAAAATGACCCAGTTTGATACTACCCTCTACCTCCACTTTCATCTTCCTTCAATGACATGCCTGTAATTCTTAAACTACCAAACAAAGAGACTGATCCCTATGGGTATCTCTCATCCTACACCTTAGTTACGATGAATCTATCAATTTTTCTTTGATCTACAATGATTAAAACCATTCATCATTCACATCGATGCCATGACATACAACACATGATTCTATCATGTCACCAAAATCAGTTGTGACGTCAAAAATATTAGTGGGTTTTGTTGTGTTCAAATAAATATTCTTGAGGATTATCAAGAAAAACAATATAAATAATTTATATATATATATATATAACCATATTAATCAAATTTAAACCTAGATGATATGAACATGAAAAATGGAATCCAATTTAGATTTCTTGATCATCTTCTTCCTCAGTTGTGTACTGGTTACAACAACATGATGTGTATTTATTTATATATTATATTTTATTATCCATTGATTTATATTTCATATAGATTGGGTATCAAAAATCATCAAGTCTCATAAATTTCCTTCTTTTCATCTATGAAAATATTTTTATACACTACGACTTGATAAAAACACTTGGTTATCATTTTTTATTAATGTCACCATTAATATCCTACTCGACAATTCCTTCCTCAAATATTAACCATTCTTATGAACTATGTGTAATGGTCTCCAATTATATCAAAGAAAAAGAAATATTTCATAATAAATATAGGATAGGATTTTCAAAATCGTATCAAGATTCCAACATTCAATGGGTATCTTTTTAGTCGGGCATTGGAACCATTTATCTTGAATATGTAAGGAAATTTAGAAATAGAAAAATAAATATTTAGTATTTAAACTACTATATAAAGTATTTCTCTTTAATCATTGGAAACCCTAAACCCTATGACCTAGGTTATCTCTTTACCCACTCCTTGTTCCATCCTCATATTTTTAATAAAAGAAAGAAGTATAGGCACTACCTAAGTTCACCTTAGTTTCAGTGTACAAAAAAATCATAAGGTAAGGGAAGATTTTTTTATTAAATTCCTATTTATTTTGAAACCCATTATCATATAATGAAAATTATATTTGATAACTAATATTTTTATTTTAAAAAATCATAGTTGTGAAAGAAAATGTTTTATTATAATCTCGAATCATCTTTATAGGAGAGTTTGTTTTAATAAATTTATTTACTAATTTCAAGTTGATTTTAAAGTGTTTAAAATATAAATTTATGCATGAAATGTTCTTTAAAATTTATGGATGTTATTTATGATTATAGGTATATCCATGCAGTCTGTTATCCATGAAATTCTATACATGATTAGAAAATAATTTTTTAAAGTCTAATTTTATAGAATTATTTATAAATATTTCATATTAATGTTTAGATTATTTATAAAATAAAAGATTCTAATTTAAGGAAAATCATGTTAAAGTTTATTTATTTTTCTCTTTGAAAAAAATTACATATATGAGATTTTTTTGAAGGTTGTTTTAATGGAATTAAAATGAGAAAGGAAATATTTAAAATATGTTTTATTTAAAATTTTAGAACATGGATATTGGTTATGATGATGAGGAATGAGGATTGAACCAATGACCTCAATGTGAATTTATTCCTAAGTGATGTTTTGATTTAAACACTCCTAGTGGCCACATGGTCTTCTTAATGTTTTCTAAGTATCATTATATTACATAAAATATATTATTTTCAAAGTAAAGTTTTTAAATTTGAAAGGAGAAGTATGATTTTATTACCAAGGTTATTATGTTTTAAAATGGAATGAATGTTCGAAATAATATGTCTTCTAAGGATTTGAAAATTAACCTTTATTATCGTTTTTGATGAAAACCCTAAATCATTTAGGCAAAATCTATTCATTTTATCAAATGTTTTATATTTCATATAAAAGTAAAATTTCTTCAAAGTAATATTTATAACATGATAAATGATTTTACAAAAAGTTTTAAAACCCATCATTGAGTATTTTTTTGCTCACTCTACATTTTAATTTTTTTACAGGTTTAGTGATAAGTAGAAAATTATTGGTGTTGGTTTTGATTAAGGATCTAGATCAGGTAAAGATGGATAGTTGTTTGTAATTTTTTTTAATAAACCCTAATATGTAATAGGGTTTCCTAATCCTCATAATATCTATACCTAATAGGTCCTCTATCTATATATTTTTAGGTGAATTTTATTTAAAAAAACATGTTTCAACACCAAATATGGGAGTAAATGTTCAGGCTATTTCATTTGGTATCCGGGGAACAATTTAGACAACTTTGGAGATTAGGAAATCATCATTTTAGGATAATTTAAGAGTTATAGTAATTATTTTTAGGTTTTAGGTAATTAAATTATGAGAAACTGTTGAGAATAGAGATATTTTGATCCTAGTTTTCCCTAATTTTAAAAAGTGAGATTCATAATTTCATTAAGTATGGTGAAATAATTATGAGGAAACAATTCCTTTAATGGTAGTGGAATGTAACATCCCAAGTTTTAATAAAAGATAATTTTATTTTAATTATATCACAAGTGGCTTAAATTATTCATAACTAAATAATAATAATATTTAAATATTGAATAAAAGAAAGTAAATAAATAAATTATAATAAAAATCTTTATAAATTTACTCATAAAAAATTATAAATACTTAAATTATATTTGATTTTTATAAGTTAATATTAGAAATCAGTTTCAAATATTTTTTTGTAAAAATATAATTGATAATATTTTTGTAATAAAAGTTATATTAGTTTGTAAGAAAAATGTTATCATTGTGAAATTATTATGTATGATAATTAATTTATATTTTTAGGATAAAAATAAGTATTTAATAATAAGTGTAATAATATAAAAACTATGGTTAGTAAAATATTAATTCAAGTGCCTTAAAATTTTAATTTAATATAACATTTAGTAAAAAAATTAAGAATTAACATAAATAAAGTGCTAAGTTAATAAAATTAATTAAAGTTTGAAAATAAATAAATATATTTTTTAAAGTTATACTTTTATATATATAATAACCTTGGAAAAATAATATTAATATATTATTTATCTTAGATTCATTTTAAGAAAAGGATTTAAAATTGACTTAGTATATAACAAAAATTGGCCAAAAACTTGATCCACAAGGGCTAACTAAATCTACCCTATTGTGTTAGAAAGATCAATCATAGGGGAGAGACTAAATAAGTGTATCTTAGGGTGGTATATAGGTGAGAATCTTCATAGGTAGACTGCTGTGTACATAGAGGTGAATAGGAGCACATGGGCGTACACATGGAGGGTGTTAGTGCCATAGTAAAGGTCAACACTGTTTTTAATTGGGTATTAACTATTATATATATCCTTTTGTTTTGATAAATTAAACTTTATAAAATTTAATTTAATTTAATTTGGTTTCAAAAATATTATTTATTAATAATATGGTTTAATACTGTTTCATGATTTTTGGTTTTTATTTTGTTTATATTTTTTTATTTGTTACAAAACATATGGCTGTGAGTGAAAGCACCCAAGGTGAACCTCAACCACTTTTAAGGGGACCTAGAGGTATACCCTCATGGGAGGTCCATCCATCGAGGCTCATATAAAGCCTAGTTCAAGATAACATAGATCATTCTTTGAGCGTGAAAGCCCATGTATAAGGCTCAAGTAGCGCACCCTCATAGGTTGGGCTTTGGTCGCCTGTATGGCCCATAGTATGAGTGTGTGTCCTGTGTTTTTTTTGTTATGGTTGATCAGCATTTCATATTGGATTATATGCTTCTCATACCCCATAAGCTCAATTCTATGTGGGATGCAACTTTTCATATGAGATTCAATCTAAACTATCAGTTCTCCTGTCGATTTTTATCATTTGTCTGATATTCCTTTCCCATGAGTTCAATTTTTTGAACTCCTGAATTTTATATCCTCTCCCATGTGATTTTTTCCTCCTATGCTCATATCCTTCTACAATAGAACAACTGGAGGCACTCTTCTTCTCTAGTGAAATCTTTTCTCCCACATCTCTCTTTGCATCTCCTTTGCCTCTTATTGTGTCTTTAGTATTCTATTTTATCACCTTGATTTCAGTTCATTTCCCTTTCTTTATCTTTCAATCTAATAATGGTTCAAATTAATCATCTTCTTTGATATCCATCAAACACAAAGAATATAGGTTTTATGCAGTACATTATTTCTTCCAACCAAGCCTTTCTCTCTTATATTTGTATTCTTCAAGCTTGTGCTCTGATCATTTACTGTTGGGTTACCTTTTTGGTTTTAGAGTTCTCTATCTTCATTCTCTACATTCAACCACTTCAAGATTATCTCAGTTATTTATTTTCTTTTCTACACTATGTTTAGGTTTTTATGTATTTTTAATCCTTTATTTATTGTTTGTCAACTTAGTTGATTCACTATTATTTTTTACGAATGGTGATTTATTCTTATCACCATTAGAAATTTTCCAACAGTGGGTAATTTTACTCATTTCTATAACCCAATAGAGAGTCACTAACTCACTACCAGGAGATCAATGATGAGTAAAATTACTCACCATTGTACCTCAATAGTAGATAAATTTACCCACTGTGGAACTTCTTCAGTGGGTTATATTTTTACCCACAGTCTGTGTTTATTTACTGATCTATGCCCATGACAGTAGCCTTCATCAAGATATTTCATGAGATCCTATTTTTATCATGTTACATTTCTTTTATTTTTTTAATTGATTTAGTTTTTTGTTCTTATTTTCTATAATAAGTTTTTCTTAATTATATATTTTTTAACATTTATATGGTATTTTATTTCATCAAAAACATAACAGTAGATTTTTTTTTCATACTATTGTTCTATGGTTTCTTAAGAGAAAATGGTTTTGTTTTATTCATATTCAATATCAATATAATGTTTAAAAATGTTTTTAATAAGCCACCACTATAACCCAATAGTAGGTAATTTACTCATCATTGGACATCCAAGAGTAGGTATTTTTTTACTATTCTCTTAGATCTATTTGGTGTTAAGATTCATTGAATTGATTTTAGTTTTGTTTCATTCATTTTATTTTTTTGTAAAAAGGAAATAATAGGTAATACTCTATTTTCCACCATTGAGAATTTCCGATGGTGAGTAATGTCTCACCATTCTATGTTTTCAATGGTAGGTTAAGACCCACCATTAGTTAAAATTTGTTTCCAAATTTTATTTTCTTAATTTTATTGAATATTGTTAAAATATATTACATTGAAAAAATGTTTATTATTTTATGTTTAATTAAATGAAATTAATTCTTAAATATAAATTTATTTGAATTATTTTTAGTGACATATATTCATGCATATTATTTTTATATGATACTCTATTTTTCATAAAGTTCTATTGTATGTATAATGTGCCGAATTATATTATTATTTTAATATTTTTAGATAGTGATTTGTTTAATAATTATTGTTATTAATATAATATATATTAATTTTAATATTTTATGAATAAATATTATTCCTATTTGTAACACCCCAATCTTCCACAGTACGTTTCCATTTGAATAATGCAATAGGTTGTGTTGTACGCAACTTCAAGATTCTAACACATCACGACCAATCAAAATAGCCATTATGAATAGTAATACCCACTTCTTGAAATTTTTACAATTTTATATTTCAAGCGGAACTTCATTTTCGGGTTCGGAATATTAAAATTATCTTAGGCTGAATTTTTGGTATTTTTATGAAAACATTCAGTTTTTTATGAATAGTGAAAAATACTAACTTTTAATTAAAAACAAATTGTTAATCAAAATAATTTATAGTGATAAATTGTAATATTGAGTGATTTTTAAGTATAATTAGATTATATTTTTACCATTTAATCCAATTTTGGTCATTGGACGTAATTTCACATTTAAACTGGACATAACAAAGTGTCAATCTTTTGATAGTTTTTATTTCTTAAAAACACATTTTTCTTTTTTGACAATGAGAATTAATTTTAGATTAATTTTTGCAACTTCTGTATTTTTAATTTAGAAAAATTGATTCAATATTTAGAATAATTTGGTCCAAATTGTGTAAATAGGTAACTTTTATTTTTAGACATTTTGAAGAATTATTTCGGTAAATATTTTATTTACCATGGTTAAAGGGTAAATCCAGTGAATAAGGTTAAAAATAATAATATTATAATAATATTAAATTACTCTAACACGTGTTATAACCCTATTGGATGATACATGTCCGACCATGGGCATCCTTGGGTCGATTTTGGGACCCCATGGAGCCACTTGTAAGTGATAATGGCACTTTATATTAATTAAGTTAAAGTAAATACAAAAATGACATAAGCATATATCTTCTAATAAATTTTTTTTTTCATAGGGTTATATATGTTATATATTTGAATATAAATATTAATTATAAATATAAAAATATTTCCTACATAATGGTATTTTATTTATAATTTTTAGGCATTGAATAATTAAATTTATTTATGACACATTGATGATGCAATATTTTCCTTATTAATGAAAGAATCAAAGAAATGGTATTATAAATGTTAAAATAAATATAATTTGAAAGTTTTTATGCCATACAAGAATTTTCTAGGTTAATTTGACATGTTATAATTGATTAAATTAATTTTTTTGAAGTAATAATGCTGTTATGAATTAAAAAAAAACAAAATAGTAAATAGCATCAAAATTGACATAAAAGAGTTTTTAAAACAAATATTATATTATTAATTGATATTCTCTTAATAAAAATATAAGGTTCTGCCAAAGGTTTTAAATAATATTATATATGTCATAAATGAACCACTTTAGGTTCTTTTGGAAGTTTATATTAAGTTTATTAACCATATAATATAAAAATACAAAGAGACATGGTAAATGTCAAACTAATTAACTAAGAGTTAAATCTAGATAATAAGGTTAATATAGTGACCCAACCTATCTAAAACCTATTTGTTGAGTGGTTTTAGAATCATACACATCTTATCCTAGAAATAAATCATTTTTGAGCCATTAAAAACCAAAAATTATTTTATTATAAAATAATATTTCAATATTTTCCTAAGGTGCCCCTCACCACTCTTATAAAAGGGCACTTCCACTTCTCTCAAATTCACACCTTAAAATCCATTTGGCTCAGCCAAAACATACCCAAATATCCTCTCAACTATCATAACTTTATCCTAGAGGCGTTACTTTATACATAAAGACAACCTAAGGATCCCTTTTGATCAAATCAAAAGGAAGAACCCAAAGAAGAGGTAAATATTTCATCATCTATTTCAAGTTCTTTTCTTATTCCACTTCCTTTTTATTTGTGGTTTCCATTATAAAATAATAAATCCGGTATCTTCTATATACTGTGATGTTATTATAAAAATTGTACAACCATATTCATTATTTTATCCATCCTATGAATGACATGTCACCATACGTACGTACGTACGACTTACCGTCTCTAGGTTGTGGTGTAGTTGTTATTCAATACATTATTATTTGTATGGGTATAATAATGATGTATAATTGATGTAAATAATAAATATAACATGATAATTATTATTTATATATTATATACCATCCAATTATATATTATTTTAATATCAAAATAATGATATTGTCGCTCGTGCGTACATACGGATTACCGTCTCCACGAACGCGATGAGATTCATTCCCCATCGTATCCATTCAAGACTAATTTTCATTTTATGATTAAAAATAATGTTTAACGAGTTAATATAATTTTGAATATGAATAATATACATCATATCCACAACAAACTTTACTTACGTAACAAATCATATAAAGGAAACAGAATCAGTTAACACGTGAAATGATGATACTACTGAAATATCGTTAACAAAGAAATATTAGAAGATCATATATGATATAATATTAATTTATATGGTTCTTGTATAATTTAACAACAATTATTTCACCACTATACAGGAGGTTAACCTACCCTCGACCAAGTAAAAGAACAAGGTAAGGGTTAATTTCACAATATCTTTATTATCCGAGGTTGTTTTTACATAAGCATCTAATGGGACCTCTTTATCATCCACATCCATGTTTCTTAAAAATGTATTACAAATTTTTTTTACTATTTACTATACTATAGGTTAAAGACATTTATACCCTTTTTTTACTTTTTATAAAATGGTTTGAAAGAAATCATTCTGTCGTTTTCCAAACAAGGTACCTTATGACCTTTTCGACAAAATTAAGGTAAGAATGTTTTTTTAACTTATACGGTGTGTGCAACTATTTTCTACCATTATGGAATCGTCTAAGATTACCTTACAAGATCATAAGAATATTTCCAAAATATTTTTTTAATTATATGACTTTTAAATGATTTCAAAATAAAAATACATATTTCGCTAAAAAAAGTTTTGATTTCATCTATGTCAACATCCTTTGATGGATTTTAAGCTTGTTTAAAGTTGATTTATTATGGTACAAAACTTCTATATTGTATTGAAGGTTTTGTGATATGTTTTACTGTGGATGTGTTATTTTTATACCATTCATGGTTTATGGATAAAGTATTGACATTTTATATGCTAGCTTTAATACGAATGTTTATGTTATGTTTAAACCTTTTCAAATGAGGAATGCATAAGACTTAGTAAGTGACAGGTGGAGCCCACTATAGCACCTCAATGCATCGACAGGTCTCAAGAGAAAAAATAGTGTGTTGGAAAAAGGTCTTGAAAAAATCTTTTTGTAGTCTTGTCACAAGGCCTTGGCTATGTGGTTATGAAGTCTGACATTATGCATTCCATCATAATGAAAGTTGCTATTGATATTGCATGTGATTATTCAACTAGTTGAATATAAATTTGAATTAGTAAATAGAATTATTTGATTTTATTTTTTCCATATTATGCTGAAGTTGAAGTTTAAAAGGCTTTTGTTTTAGTCTTATACATTGCCTTAAATGTTTATGCTTATTTAGGAAAGTTTATACTATATTGTTATCATTACTAAGCATCTGAGCTCACCCCTTTATATGTTTTATTTTTCCTAGGATGTGAAGAAGTATTTTATGATTAAAATGTCGGGATAGTCTAAGGGGATATGAGTGTGATCTATGGAAATAATGTTGCTGTAGTTTTTCATTTTATAATGTAATGTAAAAATTATGAATGTATCTAGTATTTCCAAGGCTATTAAACTGATCGGTCTTTCAGGACATGATTTCCATGTATCATGCCAATGTTATGTAACAATGCATTGACTTTGGGTAACTGGGGTCAGGGTGTTATAGTTGGTATCAAAGGAAATTTAGTACAAAACTTGGAATCTAGATTTAGATAAACTCTTATTAGATCACATTAACCTGAGATAGAATTTGAGGATTAATATAGAATAACTTCCTAGAATTTTGGTATTGTAGAGATTTTTTGAGTTTTCCAAGAAATACATTCCTTTCTAGATACGAGCAAGTAGAGGCATCTCTGCCATAAATGTACCTAGGGGTAAAACCAAAAAACACCACTTTGAGCCAGTCTCGAATGAGAACTGGTGCACGACAACGAGCCTTTCTACACTCTTGGTTACGACACTCATGGGGGATATTATTAGGAAATTTTTTATTTTCATTACAAATCATTATGAAGGGTTTATGAGTATATATTTCCTCAAAGAAAATATTTTTATGATTATGGATTATATCCATTGTTTAGAAATGGAACCTAGTGGAAGTAATGGAATCCGTATCTTTGCACGTAATCCATGTAGGGATTTACCTCCTACTCAAGATAATTATAGTGGAGCTGGTGATGCAACTGGTGCTGATCAGCTTATTACCATATCAGGACAACTCACTCAGGTTTATGAATAATAACCTTACCCATATGGAGCACCCTGATCCATAGTATGGAGGATCAATGTTAGATCACTTCATGAGGAAACAACCAGCAACATTAAATGGGAGTAAAAACCCATTAGTTGCTGAGCAATGGATAAATTCTTTAGAGAAAATATTCCACGCCTTGGGGAGTGGCGAAAGAGAAAAAGTTGTCATGGCAGTTTACCACCTCACTGGAGATGCTGATCAATAGTGGTCATTGAATCAAAACACAAAGGAAGACGAGGAAGTATCAAATATGGAATGGAGGGAGTTTGAAAATATTTTCTTAGAAAAATACTTTCCTCATGACCATCGAGCAGATATGGAAAGACAATTTCTGAGTCTGAGGAAAAAGGAGGATGAGGATATCGCAAAGTATGAAGCTTACATTACAAGGTTAGTGAGGCATGTTGCAGATTATATATGTAACCCAAGAAGTAATATTAATCATTTATTTTATGGGTTAAAACCAAATCTCCATCGAGCATTAGTCTCACAATCCTTCTCATCGTATGAATATATTGTCTCATGTGCTATCAAGACAAAAAAATAATTCTCTAAGTCTTATGACTTTAAAGAAAAGAAAGAGAAGAAGAGATCTGCTGAACACTATAGAAATGGAAATAAGATGAAGAAGGGAAAATTTGAATATACATCCAACAGTAAATGTGGGAAGAAACACCCCGGTACTTTCCTGAAGGTAATAGGAGTCTATTACAAGTGTGGTGAAAAAGGACACCAAGCTCATGATTGCAAGGGGAAGAAAGAGGCCGTCAATGTTGAATGCTAAAATTGTAGAGAAAGGGGAAATTATGAAAATAAATGTCCTAATAACCAAGTAAACTTACCTCAGAAAAGGCCAAGGGATGAAGGCCAAGCTTATGCTATCATTACTGCTGAGGTTGAAGCTCTGAAAGATGTGGTGGCAGGTAATTTATCGGTTTCCTCAAGTTTAGAAAATGATTTATTTGATTATGGATCATCACATTGTTTCTTATATTCCTAGTTTTCTAATAAAATTAGATATTTCAAATTTGATTTAAAAAGGGAGTTGTCAGTCAAAAATCCTAAGGGAAGTATCATTGTAACAAAGCTTTGTGAATCAGTCCCAAATAGGGCATATAAATTTTATTTGTCTGCTGATCTCATCCTCACAACCATGATTGAATTTGATATAATCCTAGGTATGGATTATCTTTCAGACCATGATGTAAAAATTTATTATAAGAAGAAGGAGATTACGATTTTTGATAAAGATGATAAAGAACACCTTATCTTTAGAGGAGAATTGTCACCACCTAATTTTTATCTAGATCCACCCCCAATAGCTCAACTAAATTCAATTATTTTGGAGGAAGAGAATGAAATAGCTATGGGTGAGGAAAAGAATGTTCAAATATAAGATGTTCCTATTGTGCAAGAATATGTTGATGTGTTTCCAGAATATTTACCCGGACATCCTTCAGAACGAGAAATTGAGTTTTCCATTGATTTAATTCCTAGTTCAAGGTCCATATCAAATACCCATTATAGAATGACCAATGTGGAATTAGTGGAACTAAAGAAAAAACTAGAGGAATTGAGTAATAAGGTATTTATTCACCCCAGTGTTTCTCCATGGGGAGCCCCTGTCCTTTTTGTTAAGAAGAAATATGGATCTATGAAGTTGTGAATTGACTACAGGGAGATCAATGCTATAAAAATAAAGAAAAAGTATCCCCTACCTTGAATTGATGATTTATTTGACCAAATTCATGGAGCTCAATATTTTTCAAAGATTGAACTTCGATCTGGATACCATCAGTTGTGCATGAAGAAGGAAGACATTCCAAAGACAACATTTTGAACTAGGTACGAGCATTACATGTTTACATTAACGCCTTTTGGATTGACTAATGAACCCTCTGTCTTCATGGATCTAATGAATAGGGTTTTCAAGGAATATCTTGATGAATTTTTAGCGGTATTTATTAATGATATCTTGGTATACTCCAAAATCTACGAAGATCATGAAAATCACTTGCACATTATCCTGAAGACTCTTAAAAGAAATGAATTATATGAGAAGTTTAGCAAGTGTGAATTATGGCTTTAAGAGATTTCTTTTCTTGGCCATATTGTCTCTAAGGATGGAATCTTTGTTGATCCTTCAAAGACCAAGGAAATCCAAGAATGACCAACACTGATGAGTATAACTGAGGTATGCCGTTTTATTGGTTTAGTAGGTTATTATCGACATTTTGTCCAGAATTTTGCCTGATTGGATAACCCATTAACCAAGCTCACACGTAAAGGGGTTAAATTTGTTTGGAAAAAAGAGTGTGAAGAATGTTTTGAATAATTTAAGAGAATATTAGTCAATGCTCCTATATTTACTCTACCATTGGCAAATGATGGGTTTGTTATTTATAGTGATGCTTCAAAGAAAGGACTTGGTTGTGTCCTTATGCAGAATGATAGGGTTATTACCTATGCATCACGATAGCTAAAAATTAATGATAAAAACTATCCTACTCATGATATTGAGTAATCAACTGTAATATTCTCTTTGAAGATATGAAGACATTATCTCTATGGTGAAAAATGTGAGGTTTATACTGATCACAAGAGTTTAAAGTATATTTTCTCACAAAAAGAACTCAACATGAGGAAAAAGCGATGGCTTAAACTACTCAAAGATTATGATTACACTATACAATACCACCCAGGGAAGGAAAATAAGGTGGAAAATTATTTGAGTAGAAAGGATCAGGGAGTTTTGAACAATATGAGAGTTGAAAAGGATCCTATATACATGGATCTAGTAAAGATGGATATGGGAATAACCATGGAAGGTGAAACATCAATGCCTTTTCAAATGGTTTCCAAACCATCTTTACTAGAAAGGATAAAAAGTTCTCAGGCTGATGATGAGGAGTTTCAAAAGAAGATTAAAGCTGTGAATAACCAGAGATTGAGTGACTTTGTATATGAATATGGAATTTTAAAATTTGGGAAGAGACTTTGTGTTCCCGATATACCTGATATAAAAAGATAATTGTTGGATGATGCTCATAGCTCCAATTTCTCTATACACCCTGGTAGCACCAAAATGTATAGAGATTTTAAGGAAAATTTTTGGTGGGACAATATGAAGAGGGAGATTTTTTATTTTGTGTCAAAATGTATGGTTTTTCAACAAGTGAAAGTTGGAAGACAACAACCTAGAGGAGTCATGCAACCTCTTCCTATACCTGAGTGGAAATGGGATAATATTATGATGGACTTTTTTATGGGGCTACCAAAGACACATAGAAGGAATGATACAATATGGGTCATTGTTGATCATCTTACCAAGTCAACACATTTTCTTGCTATAATAGAAGATTTAGCACTTGAAAGTTTAGCAAGACTATATATTAATGAATTTTTAAGACTACATGGTGTACCCCTATCGATTTTTTTTGATCATGATCCCTGTTTTACATCAAGATTCAAGAAAAGTCTTCAGAAAATCCTGGATACTGAAATTCGTTTGAGCACTACCTACCACCCTCAAACTGATGGACAATAAGAACAGACTATTCAAACCTTAGAAGACATGTTGATATATTTCTCACTTGACTTTTAAGGTATGTGGGATTGATATTTACCTCTAGTATAATTTTCCTACAATAATAGATTCCATTCAAGTATTTAGATGGCACCATATAAAGCGTTATATGGAAAGAGATGTCATACACCAACTTGTTGTGATGATGTTGGTGAAAGAAAACTTGTAGGCACATAAATTTTTGAGGAAATGATGGAAAAGGTGAAGGTAATCCAAACCCACATCAAAGCATCTCAAAGTAGGCAGAAGAGCTACACTGATAACTGAAGGAAGGATTTGGAATTTCAGGTAGGAGATCATGTTTTATTGAAGGTATATCCATGGAAGGGTGTTATACATTTTGGTAAGGAGGGTAAATTGAGTCCCAGGTACATTGGAACTTTCAGAATTCTAGAATGAAATGGGGCTATAGCTTACCATTTGGAAATGCCGCCAAGTCTCTTCAAAGTTCATGATGCGTTCCACGCATCACTGTTGAGAAAATACATGCCTGAACCAATGCATGTACTTACCTATGAGGAATTAGAACTAAAACCCGATCTGTCTTATTGCGAAGATCCAGTCAAGGTTCTTGATACAAGAGAACAAGTGTTGAGAAACTGGATGACTCATCTGGTAAAGTTCTATGGAGAAACCATAAGATGGAAGAGGCAACGTGGGAACCCGAGGAACTTATGACGAAGAAGCACCCTAATCTTTTTATACGGTAATATTTTAGAAATTTTGAGGATGGAATTATTTGAAGGAGGGGATAATGTAACACCCCAAGCTTACACAGTACGTTTCCCTTTGAATAATGTAATAGCTTGCGTTGTATGCAACTTCAAGATTCTAACACATCACGACCAATCAAACTAGCGGTTATGAATAGTAATACCCACTTTTTGATAATTTTAAAATTTTATATTTCAAAATGAAATTCATTTTTGGGTTCAGAATATCGAAATTATCATAGGGTGAATTTTTGGTATTTTTCTGAAAACATTCAGTTTTTGATGAATAGTGAAAAATACTAAATTTTAATTAAAAAAAACTCTTTTAATCAAAATACTTTATAGTGATAAATTATAATATTGAGTGTTTTTTAAGTATAATTATATTATATTTTTATCATTTAATCCAATTTTGGTCATTGGATTTAATTTCATATTTAAACTGGACATAAGCAAGTGTCAATCTTTTGATAGTTATTATTTCTTAAAAACACACTTTTTGTTTTGACAACTGGAATTAATTTTAAATTAATTTATGACACTTATGTGTTTTGAATTTAGAAAAATGGATTACATATTTAGAATAATGAATTATAAATTGTGTAAATAGGTAATTTTTATTTTTATACATTTTGAATAATTACTTCGGTGAATATTTTATTTACCATGGTTAAAGGGTAAATCCGGTAAATAAGGGTTAAAAAAATAATATTATAATAATATTAAATTACCCTAACACATGTTATAACCCTATTATATGATACATGTATAACCATGGGTATCCTTGGGTCTATTTTGGGACCTCATGGAGCCACTTGTAAGTGATAATGACACTTTATATTAATTATGTTAAAGTAAATACAAAAATGACATAAGCATATATCTTTTAGTAAAACAATTTTTAAATAGGATTATATATGTTATATATTTGACTATAAATATTCATTATAAAGATAAAAATATTTCCTATATAATAGTATTTTATTTATAATTTTTAGACATTGAATAATTAAATTTATTTATGACACAATGATGATGCAATATTCTTTTTATTAATGAAAGAATCAAATAAATGGTGTTATAAATGTTAAAATAAATATAATTTGAAAGTTTTGATGCCATAAACTAATTTTCTAGGTTAATTTTACATGTTATGATTGATTAAATTAATTTTTTTTGAAGTAATAATGCAGTTAGGAATTTAACAAAAACAAAATAGCAAATAGCCTCAAAATTGACATAAAAGAGTTTTTAAAACAAATATTATATTATTAATTGATATTCTATTACTAAAAATATAAGGTTCTGACAAAGGTATTAAATAATATTATATATGTCATTAATGATCCACTTGAGGTTATCTTGGAAGTTTATAGCATGTTTATTAACCATATAATATAAAAATACAAAGAGACATGGTAAATGTCAAACTAATTAACTACGAGTTAAATCTAGAAGATAAGGTTAATATAGTGACCCAAACCTATAAAAAACCCATTTATTGAGTTTTTTTCGACTCATCCACACCTTATTCTCTAAATAAATCATTTTGGAGCCATTATAAACCGAAAACTATTTTATTATAAAATAATATTTCAATATTTTCCTAAGGTACTCTCACCACTCTTATAAAAGGGAACTTCCCATTCTCTCAAATTCACACATTCAAAGACATTTGGATTGACCAAAACTTACTCAAATATCCTCTCAAGTATCCCCCATTTATCCTAGATTCCTTAATTTAGTCAGAAATCCAACCTAAGAAGCCATTTTGATCAAATTAAAAGGAAGAACCCGAAGAAGAGGTAAATATTTCATCACATCTTTCAAGTTATTTTCTTCTTACACTTCCTCTTTATTTGTTGTTTCCATTATAAAATAATAAATATAGTATCTTATATATACTGGGATGTTATTATAAAAATGGTACAACCATATTCATTATTTTATTCATCCTATGAATGAAATTTCACCATACGTGCGTACGTACGGCTTACTGTCTCCAGGTCGTGGTGTAGTTGTTATTCAATACATTATTATTTTAATTGGTATAATAATGATGTATAATTGATTTAAATAATAAATATAACATGATAATTATTCTATATATATGATATACCATCCAATTATATATTATTTTAATATCAAAATAATGATATTGTCGCTCGTGCGTACGTACGAATTACCGTCTCTACGAACACGATGAGATTCATTTCCCATCGTATCAATTTAAGACTAATTTTCATTTTATAATTAAGAATAATGTTTAAATACTTAATATAATTCTGAATATGAATAAGATACATCATATCCACAACAAACATTACTTACATAACAAATCATATAAAGGAAAACAAATCAGTTAACACCCAAAACGATGATACTACTGAAATATCGTTAACAAAGAAATATTAGAAGATCATATATGATATCAGATTAATGTATATGGTTCTTGTATAATTTAATAACAATTATTTTACCACTATTAATGAGGTTAACCTACCCTCAACCAAGAAAAAGAACAATTTAAGGGTTAATTTCATAATCTCTTTATTATCCGAGGTTGTTTTTACATAAGTATCTACTGTGACCTCTTTATCATACACATCCATGTTTCTTAAAAATGTATTACAAAACATTTTTATTATTTATTATACTATGGGTTAAAGTAATTTATACCCTTGTTTTACTTTTTATAAAATGGTTTGAAAGGAACCTTTCTGTTGTTTTTCCAAACAAGGTACCTTATGACCTTTTCGACAAAATTATGGTAAGAATGTTTTTTAACTTATACGGTGGGTGTGACTATTTTCTACCGTTATAACATCGTTGAAGCTTACCTCACAATATTATAAGAATATTTTCAAAATAAATGTTTTTTATAATTATATTACTTTTTAATTATTTCAAAATAAAAAGACATATTTCTCTAAAAAAAATGTTTTGATTTCATCTATGTCAACACCCTTTGATGGATTTTAAGCTTGTTTGAAGTTGATTTATTATGGTACAAAAATTTCATATTGTATTTAAGGTTTTGTGATATGTTTGACTATGGATGTGTTATTTTTATACCATTCTTGGTTTATGGATAAAGTATTTACATTTCGTATGCTAGTTTTAATACGAATGTTTATGTTATGTTTAAAACTTTTCATATGAGGAATGCATTGGACTTAGTAAGTGATAGGTGGAGCCCTGCTATAGCTCCTAGATGCATCAGTAGGTCTCATGAGACAATCTAGTGTCTTGGAACAAGGACTTAACAAAATATTAATTGTAGTCTTGGAACAAGGCCTTGACTATGTGGTTATGAAGTATAGCATTATGCATTCCATCATTATAAAAGTGGCTATTTATACTGCATGTGATTATTATACTAGTATAATATCCATGTGAATAAGTAAGTGGAATTATTTGATTTTATCTTTGCCATATTATTTTGAAGTTCAAGTTTAAAAGGCTTTTGTTTTAGTCTTATACATTGACTTAAATGTTTATGCTTATTTCTGAAAGTCTCCTCTATATTGTTATCCTTACTAAGCATCTGAGCTCACCCCTTTCTATGTTTTATTTTTCCTAGGATGTAAAGAAGTATTTTATGACTGACCTGCAAGGATAGTATGAGGGGATATGAGTGTGATCTATGGAAACAATGTTGTTGTAATTTTTCATTTTATAATGTAATGTAAAAATTATGAATGTATCTAGTATTTCCAAGGCTACTAAATTGATCGGTCTTTCGGTACATGATTTCCCTGTATCATGCCAATGATATGTAATAATGCACCGATTCTGGGCAACTGGGCTCAAGACGTTACACTATTATATTTTATTTTTATTATGGGTTCAAAAAAAATAACGTAACAGTAATATTATTTTTATTAAACACTAACAAGTTTCTTGAAGATATTGAACTTAGAAACATTCTTATAGATCTATGTTTTAATATATTGAGAGATTGCTTCATAAATAAAAACACTTTTACCAATATAGATGATTTATTCGAAAATAATACAATAATACTTTTCCTGGTGCTCTCAAATTGATCAAGACACTTCTTTAACTTTTGTTATTCTATTGTGATCATTAGAGATCTTTATCGTCTTTATCTCCCTCCACTGATGTGATCGAAGAACACGATCTACAATGAATTTCAACATCATCTCTTCAAGTTGTTGTTCGATTTTTTTCTATCATTTCTCTATTATAATACTTCATACTACCTATTTTTTCTCTAGAGTTTTGGTTTACACTTTTCCCATCCAAAATCTATAATTAGGTTATTCCTCCAATCTGAAAAGAAGGTTGGGTTATTCATCCCATCTAATTAAGGATGGTTGGGTTGTTCCTCTTAGACAAAAGGAGGGTATGTTGTGACTTCTTCAAAAGTTAGGGGTTATACCACCATGTGTAAAAAAGGTATGTTTGTATTTGTATGTAGTTGGGTTATCACTCCCATTTAAAAATGAGGATTTAGTTCATACAAATCTCCTCAAGGAGTATAGGATATTTAAGAGAGGATTATGATCTTGGTGATCCAAACTTCTATAAAAATTCCCATGTTATCTATTTTTAATTTTGTAGCAACTTTTAACTTTTTTATATCTCTAATAAATTAGTATTTATAATAATAAATAAAAATGGGCTTTTCAACTCTCTCTAGTCACTAATTCCATACTAAGGGACCTAAAAATTATTATCATATGGTGGTTACTTTTTAAGGATTTGGTTTTAAATTGTTTAATTATCGATTTTTAAACTAACCATTATCCTAGACTTAAAAGTATAAGGAAAATATCCACTGCTTTGTTATGGCTAATTAGGATTTTGAGATGTTGAATCCTATCAGACCACCTCACTTAAATATAAGTGACTATGTATATCGGAAAGATAGAATCGAGGTATTTTTAAAAAATACAGGTCTTGATTATTGGGCTATAATGTCAAAACCATATAAATTTCCTAAAGTTGATTTAGAAACTCTTATAGGTAATGATGTTTAAAAATGTGTTTTAAATTAAAATGTTATGAGTTACTTATATTTCTCTTTAAGTAAAAATATGTACAATCATATTACATCTTGTAAAACTTCTTATTAAATTTGGAGGATTTTAAAAGTCACCCATTAAGGTATAGAAAAGTTACGGAGAACCAAGTTATGTATACACTGAGTTGAGTTTCCAGAATTTAAAATGAATGATAATGAAATAATAAATGATATATACAATAGATTCACCAAAATTGCCAACAACATGGTTGATCTTGGAGAGACCATATAGAATGAATCTATTATCAAAATTCTACTTTGAGTTCTACCTAAGATATGACATTAAAATAAATTTTCTATTAAATTAAGTAAGGATTTTAATAAATATTCTATAGATGAGTTGATATGATCACTTATTCAAAATGAGATGTAAATGAAGAATGAAAATGATAATGATCATGATAAAAGGGAAGGTATAACATTCAAATCAAATATAAAAGTTATTATTAATTCTTCTGATTCTGAGTTATAACAAAGTGAGAAGGATGAAGTTGAAAATTTCACCAAAGGTGTTTTTAATTACATGAAGGGTAAGAGAGGCTTTAAGAAGTGTCCTAGATAATATTATCCAAAGGATGATAGAAAGGGTATTAAAAGAGGTAAAAACAGTAAATACGATGTTTCCAAATTAATATGTTATGAGTACAAGAAAAAGGGACATATAAAATCAGTCTGTCCTAAGTTAAAACAAGAAGAAAAGGACAAGCAATAAAAGAAGAAGAAAATAAAGGAATATCATGCTTGATAGAGTTGTATAAAAGAGTCAGAATCAACTGCTATTTATTCTGAAAGTGAAAAATAATTTTCAAATATTTATTCGATAGATACTACTATAAATTAGGTACACTCTGACTATACTTACATTTCTAGATATAAAACTAATATTGAAACTAATGTTAAATAATTAACTACTCAAAATGAAAAATTTAAAAGTGATATATTAAGAATGAATGGATTGTATAGGGAACTGAAAATAGAAAATAAGAATATTAAAGAAGAAAATAAAAAATTAAATGATTTTGTTTCAAGTAATATAGAACAGAAAAATTATGTAGATTCTGAACTGATCAAAGTTAAAGATGAGAATATAAAAATAATTTTTTCTTTAAATAATGATAAATATCAACACAAATGATTTAGACTAGTTTGTGACGATTTATATAAAATCGAAATGGAATGTAAGAATATCAAACATGAAAATAAAAATCTTAAAAATTCTGGATCATGTTCAAATGTGAAAATATGTGATGACCTGGAAGTTATTCATAAAGATAATGAAAACCTTAAAATGGGAATTATTGGTTTAAAGGAAACTTTATCTATCTTTGTTTGAGTCCAAGAGAAATTTGATAATATAATGTCTATGAACAAATCCAAATATTATAAAAAGTGATGTGGATATAATACTTAGGTTCTTAAGATGTACAAAATTTTTTTTGTTAAAGGAATAAATTGGAATATTTCAAATGTTACCTGCTTTAATTATAACATAAAATAGAATTAATCAAAAAAACATTCTTTATGTTTAATCAGTCTTTAGGCTACACTAATACTTTTATTTATAAAAATTTATCATCTAGTTTAACCTACAATAAATGTCTCAAATCTATATGGGTATCTAAATATTTTTCTGCTAATCCAGTTGGACCCAAACTACTCTAGGTACTAAAACAATAATTTTCTTGATATGTTTTGTAGGAAACCTTCCTAAAGAGTTCCAAAGTCATATGGTATATGGAAAGTGGATTCCCAAGGAACATGGATGGTGAAATTTATAACTTCTTATATTTTAAATCTTGTGATGAAGGTACTGTCAATTTTAGGGACAATTAAAAAGGCATGGTTAAAGGTTTTGGAGAAGTATGTATATTAACTTCTATTATAATTTCTAAATTACTTTTTGTCGAAATATTAAAAGATAACTTAATTAGCATATCATAAGTTTGTGATGATGGAATGTATGTTAAATTTTAAGATAACAAATTTCTTGTTTATAAATATAATAAAGTTTTATTTTATGCTAATATAAAAGAAAATATATATTCTATTGAATTTTTAGAACTGAACAAGTAGAATGTAATATTATTAAATGCTATAGATATAGATCACATTCTATGGTATAAGAGGTTGGGAAATATTCATCTTTGACATTTTTATAAGATGGCTAAGCATGAACTAGTTCTAGAACTTCCAAATTTCAGTTCATGTAAGTATTATGTATGTGATTATTGTTTAAAGGGTAAGTAACACAAAGAATCTTTTAGATATATTAATATGTTTAATGATACTAGATTCTTAGAACTGCTACATCATGATGTTTTTGGACCCATAAAAACTAAAAGTTTAGGTTCTAAAAGATATGTTTTTTGTAATTATTAATTATTTTAGTATATTTACTTCGACTATTTTCTGATCTCATAAAAGTTAAATATTAAACAAATTTATTACTTTCTATAAGAAAATTCAAAATCAGAAGGTCACTTAATTATGTCTATCAGAAGTGATAAAGGAGGAGAGTTTGTAAACTATTTTTTTGAAAAATTCTATAAAACTAATGGATATTTTCAAAATTTTCCACCTATATAATACCAAAACAGATTGGTGTTATAGAGATGAAAAATTTTACTATTAAAGAAATGGAAAGAAAAATTATTAATGAATTAAACCTTACAAAATTTTTTTGGGATGAATATTTTAAAACTTCTTGATATATCTTAAATAGAGTTTAAATCATACCCTTATTTAAGAAAACTCCATATTAAATGTTTAAGAATAAAAAAACCCAAAATTGGTTATTTTAAAGTTTTTGGATGTTTTTTATATATTTTAAATACTTAATATGATCTTGATAATTTTGATTCAAAAAGTGATGAAGGTATATTTTTGGGATACTCTAATAATCATAAGAATTATAGTGTATACAATAAAAGAACTATGACAATGGAATAATCCATGCATGTTAAATTCATTGAAATTAATGACAAATGGAGTACTGATTCTATTGAAATTACTGAATATTTTGAAGAATTCAACTTTGATGAAGATAAATATGAGAATAATGATACATCAATTGAGGGGGAGTATATCTCATCTCAATCTGACCCTTTAATTTGGAAAAATCACAAAGATCACTCTTTGTAAAATGTTATAAGAAATGTTGAATTTGGAATTATAACTAAAAATTTGGTTTTACATTTCTGCGATAATTATTCCTTTATAGATGATTTTGTTCCTATTAATATTAAAGTTTCTTTGAAAGATACTAATTGTGTTAATTCCATGGCTGATGAACTTGAGCATTTTGATAGAAATAAAGTTTGGAATCTAGTTGAGTTAACTAAAGACACAATGTCTATAGAAACCAAATGTATTTTTTTTTAAAAATTGGATAAATCTAGTAATATAGTTAGAAATAATTATAGATTAGTTGACCAAGGTTATATTCAAGAAGAAGGTATTGATTTTGAGGATTCATTTACACCCGTTTCTAGATTAGAATCCATTAATATTTTGTTATCTTTTTTGAAGTTTTAAAAATTATAAACTTTTTCAAATAGTTGTAAAAATTTCTTTTTTAAATGGTGTAATTTTAAAAGAAGTTTATGTTAAACAACCACTAGGTTTTGAAAATAGTAAATTTCCAAATCATGTTTTCAAACTTTATAAATCTATTTATGATATTAAGAAAGCTCCTAAAGTTTGGTATGAATGACTAACTCAATTTTTAATTCAAAATGATTTTGTTAAAGGCAAGGTTGATCCAAAATTATTTATAAAAAGAGTTTCAAATGATATACTAATTATTTATATTTATGTTGATGACATCATTTTTTGTTTGACAGATGAAAAACTTAGTAATGAGTTTTAAAAGTTAATGACAAGTGAATTTGATATGAAACTAATGGTGGAATTGAAAATTTTTATTGGTTTTCAAATAAACCAAAGAGAAAATGGTATTTTATTAAATCAAGTAAGTATTCCAAATAACTTGTTAAATTTTTAGACCTTATTGTTGTAAGAAAATGAGAAAACCTATGATCACAAACTCTAAACTGGATGTAGATAAATCTAGAATGAATATTTGTAATAATTTTTATATAGGCATGATAAGAAGTCTTTTGTACCTTACTGATTCTAGGCCAGGTATGATGTTTTATATTTGTATGTGCGCTAGATATCAGTATAACCTCAAATAAATTATTCTTAAGGATATTAAAAGGGTAATTAGGTATATCAAAGGTACTATTCATACTGAACTATTTTATTCTCATGAAAATTTATTTTATTTATCGTCTTAGTATGATTATGACTTTGCAGGTTGCAGACTTGATTAGAAAATCACTTCAGGTATGTGTCACCTTTTAGGAAAAAGTTTAATGTTATGGAGCACTAAGAAACAACTTTCATTAGCACTATCAATAGCTGAGGATGAGTCTTTTTCTACTGCTATTTTATGTTCATAGTATATTTTGATAAAGAAAACTTTGTATGATTTCAATATCAATTTTGACAAAATTTCTATTTTATGTGATAACACTAGTGCTATTTCAATTTCTAAAAATCCTCTTCAAAACTCAAGAACTAAACACATTGATTTTAGATTTTATTTTCTTAGGGATCATATAAATAAAGGTGATATATGTTTATATGAGAAACAATTAGCTAATAATTTCACTAAAACCTTGAATTATATTAAATTTGAGAAAATGATGTTTGAATTGGGTATGTTGGAAGATTAAATTTTTCTTGAATATAATTTCTATTTTGATAAATCTTTTCAATGATTTATTTATTAATTATATAATTGAAATTTCTTTATTACACTCTGAGTGATTTTTATTAAATAAAATTATCTTCTGAATGCTTTAATTATCTGTTATTTTTTTATATCTCACCAATATTTTCTACTATAATTTAATGATAATTAGATCATAATATTTTAAAAATTTCATAGTTAAAAAATAATAATGTTTTTTTAATACTATATCTCAATTTAATATTAAACTTTATTTCTTTCAATAATTTTTTATTAATTTTATTAAAAATTTAATAAATATTAGGTTTTGTAATTTACAAAAAGGGGGATATTGTTTGTAGTTAGGTATTAAATTTTTTATATCTCTTTTCTTGATAAATTAAACTTCATAAAATATAATTTTGTTTTAATAATATTATTTCTTTATAACATGGTTTAATAAATTTTCATTATTTTTGGTTGTTATTTTTTTATAATTTTTTCATTTGTTACAAAAAATATGGCTATGTGTGCAAGCACCCAAGGTGAACCTCAGCCAATTTTAAGGGGACCCGAAGGTCTACCCTTATAGGAGGTCCATCCATTGAGGCTCGCATAGATCCTGGTTCAAGATAGCATAGTGCACTCTTTGAGCATGAGGGCTTGTGTATAAGGCCTTGGTCACCCACATGGCCTATAGGCCGTGTGTGTACTATGTTTTTTTGTTCTGGACGATCAACAACACATCTTGGATTAGATATTTCTCATACCCCATATGATCAATTTCATGTGGGACACAACTTTTCATTTGAGATTCAATATAGACTGTTGGTATTACTCTCAATTTTTATCATCTTTCCACTATTCCTTTCCCTTGAGTTCACTTTTTTCAACTCTTGAATTTTATCTCCTCTTCCGAGATAGTTTTCCCCTATGATTGTCTCCTTCTATAGTAGACTGACCGAAGACACTCTTCTTCTCTAGTGACATATTTTCTCCCATGTCCTTATTTATATCAACTTTTCTTCTTATTGTGTATTCATAATTTTGTTTTATCACCTTGATCTCAGTTCATTTAATTTTCTTTATCTTTCGAGCTAATAGTGGTTTAACTTCATCATCTTATTTGGTCTCCCTCTCACTCAAAGAATACAGGTGTTCTTAAGCACATTATTTCTTATATACAAGCCTTACTCTCTTATTTTTTTATTCCTCAAGATTTATATCTACTCGTTTCCTATTAGGTTACCTTTTTGGTTCGAGATTTCTCTATATTCGCTCTACGCATTCATTCTCTTCAAGATTCTCTCCATTATTTATTTATTTTTCTCCACTGTGTTTAGGTTTCTATATATTTTGAATCCTTTCTTTATGTATTCTCAACTTAGTTGATTCACTATTGTTTTTTACCAACCACAAGTCATTATTGTCACCATTGTAGTTTTTTCCAACAATGAGTAATTTTACTCACCACTGGAACCCAATAGAAAGTCAATGAATCACCACCAGGAGATCAATGGAGAGTAAATTTACTCATCGTTGCACCTCAATGGTAGGTAAATTTACCCATTGTTGAAGTTCTTTAGTGGGTTATATTTTCAACCACAGTTTTTGTTTCTTTTCTACTCTATTCCCTTGTTAGTAGCCTTTATCAAGATATTGCATAAGATCCTATTTTTATCTTGTGTTGTTTATTCTATTTTGTTAATTGATCTAGTTTTTTGATCTTATTTTCAATCATAAGTTTTTTTCTTAATTATTTTTTTATTCAGAATTTATGTGGTATTGTATTTCATCGGAAACATTGTAGTATATTTGTTTAAATATATTTTTGTTTGATATTATTATTCTATGATTCCCTAAGAAACAATGGTTTTGTTTTATTCATCTATAATCTCAATTTGATGTTTGATAATATTTTTAATAAGCCACCATTGGAACCCAATAATAGGTAATTTACTCAGCATTGGAAATCCAATGGTAGGTAATTCTTTACTAATCTCATAAAGTCATTTGGTGTTAAGATTCATGGAATTGATTTTAGTTTTGTTTAATTAATTTTATTTTTGTATAAAAATACAATGGTGGGTAATACTCTACTTTTTCATCATTTAACATTTCCAATAGTAAGTAATGTATCATCATTATCTGTTTTCAATGGTAGGTCATGACCCACCATTAGTTAAAATTTGTTTCCAAATTTTAATTTCTTAATTTTAGTTAATGTTATTGAAATATATTATAATGAAAAATAATTATTATTTTATGTTGAATTACAATTGAAAAATTATTTAAAATAAAAATTTATTTTCATTATTTTTAGTGACATCTGCTCATGCATATTATTTTTATATGATTCTCTTTTTTTCATTAATTTTTCCTGTTTGTATAATGTGCAGAATTATATTATTATTTAAATATTTTTCAATTGTAATTTTTTAAGAATTATAATTATTAATATATTATATATTTCATTTAATATTTTATGAATAAATATTAATCTGATTAGGTTTTTCTTTTCAGCGCGACTTCAACAAAAATAAGGTAGGGGTTATATTATTTTTATTTAACACTAACAAGTTTAGTGTAGACATTGGAATTAGATAAATTTTTGTAGATCTATATTTTAATGTTTTAGGATATTTATTCAAGAATAAAAACACTTGTACCAGTGTAGATGATTTATTTGAAAAGAAGAAGGTAATAATTTTCTTGCTGCTCTTGAATTCATCAAGACACTTTTTCAACTTCTGCTCTTCTGTTGCAATCACTGAAGATCTTCATTATCTTAATCTTCCTCCACTAATGTGATCAAAGAACATGATCTGTAATGAATTTCTACATCATCTTCCCAATCTAATATTTTATTTTTTTCTATTATTTCTCCATTATAATATATCCTAATATTTATTTTTCCTCTAGAGTTTTGCTTTATGATTTTCCTATAAAAACATGTCATTGGGTTATTATTCCTATCTAAAAGGAAGGTTGGGTTATTCCTCCCATCTAAAAAGAAGGCCAGCTTATTCCTCCCAGAAAAAAAGGAAGGTATGTTGTGACTCCTTCAAAAGTCAGGTTTTATACCACCAAGTGTGAAGAAGGCATGTTTATATTTGTATGTAATCTGGTTATCACTCCCATTCAAAAGTGATAATTTAGTGTATACCAATCTTCTCGAGGACTATATGAGATTGGAGAGGGGACTAAGATCTCGGTGATCCGAACCTCTATAAAAAATTCACGTGTTATCTATTTTTTAATTTCACTGCAAATTTTAACATTTTTATAACTCTAATAAATTAGTATTTGTAATAATAAATAAAAAAAAGACTATTCACCCCCATCTAGTTAATACTTCCATAATAAGGGACCTAACAAACATAATGGTGCATATGCATAGGTGCAATGTGGTTTCAAGAGTAGGCATTGGGCTGCTCATATTGAGCTGCTGTGGAATGTAGAAGATTATATATGAGAGATCAACCAAATGAAACTCCAATATGGGACAAGAAAATGTGGTAACTATTCACCCACTTAAAAACACACACACACAATGGGATCCATCTAATCCAATACATCCAAGCCCCCAATCAATCTGACCATCATCTATTACCTCATTCTAAACCTAAATCTTTTCCATCTTCTTATCCTTCCTCTGATATAGGATTTTTCATTAAACCTTCATTCATTACCTATAAATGGGATAGCTCGATACCACCCTCTATCTTTATTGTTGTCTTCCTATGAAAATAGTTTTATAACACTTGAACTACCAAATAAGAAGACTAGACCCTATAAAGACCTCTCAAACTACACATTAATGATGACCTCTCTCTCAATTTTTTTATATGATTTATAATGATAACACCCATGAATCATTCACTTTGATATTATTGAATATAATGCGTGATTCTATCAAGCTTCCAAAACCATCTGTGATGTCAAAAATATCGGTGGTTGTTGTCATGTTTAAAGAAATATTCTTGAGGATGGTCAGCAGAACTGATATAAATTATCTATGCAAATATATATATATATATATATATATATTACTATATCAATCAAATATAAAACTAGATGATATGAATATGAAAAATAGAAGTCGATTAATATTTCCTCATTACACCCTTCCTCAGTTGTTCATTGGTTACAATAACATGAAACACACACACAGATATATATATATATATATATATATATATATTATATTCTTCATCGATATATATTTCATATCATTTGGGTATCACAAATCATCGAGCATCATAAATAGCCTTCTTCTCATCATTGAAAATATGTTTATACATTACAACTTGATAATGATACCTTGTCATCATTTTAAATGAATATCACCTTCAATATCCTACTAAAAAACACCTTCCTAAAATATTAAACATTCTTATGAATTGCATACAATAGTCTCCATTTCTATATAAGAAAAAGAGATCTTCTACATGAAATATAGTATATTTTTTTTAAAATCATATTAAGAATCCAACATTCAATGGATATAATTTAAGTTGGGTATTGAAACTATTTATCTTTAATATATAAGTAAATTTAGAAATATGAAAATAAACATTAATTATTCAAACTACTATATAAATTATTTCTCTTTAATCCTAATAAACCCAAACCCTCATGTACTAGGTTATCTCTTTATCCACCGATTGTTCTATCCTCTTATTTCTAATCATATAAAGAAGTGTAGGCACTGCCTAAGTTCACCTTAGTTTTGATCTAAAATATAAATTATAAGGAAAGGGAATATTTTTTATTAAATTACTATTTATTTTTAAACCCATTCTCATATAAGGAAAATTAAATTTTATAACTCCTATTTTTATTTTCCAAAACTCTAGTTTTGATAGAAAATATTTTATTCTAATTTAAATATCTCTTTCTAGGGGAGTTTGTTTTAAGTTTTTTTATTTAAAAATTTCAAGTTTATTTTAAAGTTTTTAAACTATCACTTTATGCCTAAAACATTTTTTAAAATATATGGATTTTATTCATGATTATAGGTATGTACATACACTATAATTATCCTTGAATTTACATACATGATTATAAAATAATTTTTTAAGTCTAATTGTCAAATTTTTTTTATAAATGTTTCCTATGAATGTTCTAATTTTTTCCAAAATTAAGGATTTGAATTTAAGGAAACTTATGTAAAAGATTATTTATTTTTCTCTTTGAAAATAAATTACATATGTGAGATTTTTAAGGTTGTTTTTAATGGAAATAAAATGAAAAATAAAAACATTAAAAAATTATTTGTTTATAATTTTGGCACTTGGATATTTGTTATGATTATAAGGAATGAGAAGTGAACCCATTAACTCAAGGGTAATTTATTCCTAAGTGATGTTAAGACATCAATATTTCTAGTGGAAACACATTTTTTAAAGTTTTCTAAGTGTAATTATATTCCATAAAAAGGTATTATTTTAAAATTAATGTTTTGAAAATTTAAAATAGAAGTATGAGTTCATTACAAATGTTATTATTTTTTAAAATGAAATTTATTTTCAAAATAATATATCTTTTAAGTATTTTAAAATCAATTATTATCAGGGAATTTAATGAAAACCCTAAAATATTTAGGGAGAAGGTATTTATTTTAAAAAATGTTTTATATTTGATATAAAAGTAAAATTTCATCAAATTATTTTTTATAATATGAGAAATGATTTCACATATGGTTTTAAAATACCTTACTGATAAATTTTATGCTCACCCTATATTTTAAAATGTCTTTCATAGGTTTAATAATGAGTAGAGGATTGTTAGTATTGGTTTTGATTTAGGCTCTAGCTTGAATAAAGATAAATAGTTGTTTATAGATTTTTTGAATAAAATATGATATGTGATTAATATTACCAATCCTATAAATATCTAGACCTAAACAATCCTTGGTTTGAATATTTTTAGTTAAATTTTATTTTTTAAGCAGCATGTTTTAACACAGAATCTGAGAGTGATGGTTTGAGATGTTTGAGAAATTTATTATTGAAGATACATTATAGTATGAGTATTATATAGATATTATGGAATAAAAGATAAATCATATTGAGAAGAAATGAACTTTGGTTTTAGTGTCACATCTTCAAGATAATAACATGATATGAAAAAAGTGGGATTTTAGAAATATTCTCATTGATAAAATAGAAGTAATATAGAAAAAGGTTTGTTTTGTATTAAAGGGATACTATAAAATTGAGGGTATAGAGTTCAACAAGACTTTCACTCTAATAAATTGAATTGAAATTATTTTAATCTTTCATGTGATATTTTCTCAAAGGAATTTAAAATTCTTCGAAATGGCAGTGAACATGAGGAAGAAATTTTCATTAAACAACCAAAAGGTTTTATACTTAATAGTTATGGTTCATGAGTTTATAAGATAAATAAGTATCTATATGGGATTAAATAAGTTCTTTGAGAATGGTATTAAAAGTTATATAATAACCTAATTAACATTAATTTAATTAAAATTATGGTGAATATCAATATCTATTCCAAATTAGATGACACAAAAACACTCATAGTGATCATGTGGATTGATAAATTTAATTTTTTCTAGAAACATAGAAGAAAATTATGATTAATTTTCTGCCTAAATGAGAAAAACAATTTAGATTTCAATGATTAGTGAGATAAAATTATTTTTATGTTTATAATTTATTATTACAATAATTTTTATCTTTCTATCACAAGAAAATTATGGTGATGAATTTTTGAAGAAGTTTGGAATAGAATAATTCATAGAGTTATCTAATCCTATAACAATTGGGACCAATTTTTCTTTGGATGAAGAAGAGATGTGTCTTGATTAAAAGGAGTTATAAAAGATCATTGGAATCCTACCTTACTTAATAAAATCTAGACTAGACATAATGTTTATAGTTACTCTATATTCCAAATTACAATGAAATCCTATGAAGTTGTATCTTATGAAAGAAAAATGGATCTAATAATATGTTAAAGGGACTCTTTTTTGTGTATTGAGGTATGAAAAATACATACATTTTCATCTTTATGGTTAGTATTATGTAGTTTGGAAATTTGACATTGGTGATCAAAAGTAAACTTATATATGTGCATTATTTATTAGTGGGATTTTTATTTCTTCATGCCCTAAGAAGAAAAATTAATCTTCCTTAATCAAAATGAAAGTTAGTTATTATTCAATATAATAATACATAAAATAATTATGTGGATTAATTCACAACTAGAATAAATTATGTTGAATTTTTATTCCCATTTATGATTGGGTGCCACAATCAAAGTGTAATAGTTTTTTAATAAATCTAACACAACATTCAGAGTCAAAACATATTTAAATAATGTGTAACTTTATAAAATAGAAGGTGGAATATAGAGAGATTTAATTTGAATATTTTTTAAAAAATGAAAAAGTAAAAAATATATTAATAAATCCACTAAAAAGGGATGCCTTATATCACCTGATAGTGTTTTGGGAGTTCATTCTCTAAAAAATCCTTATAAGTTTTATAGTTTATTTTCCCTCTTTCATTCATTTTCATTTATTGAAAAATAAGGATAATAAAAAGGGGATATTTTTTAAATAAAGAAGATAATCTATTTCTTTTTTCAAGTGATTATCAAGGGGAGAATAGAAATTTTTCTCCTAACATGGGAAGACATGATTTGTGGGTAGATAAAGTTTAGCGAAGAGCTCATGTGTAATTTTAATTTTGGAAAAAAATACCAATGGGGGGGATTGAAGATACCTTTATGATTGTTTAAGTTTATGAGTCTTGTAATTTATGAGATATCATGATGTGGATTGAAAAATGGAGGGATGTGAGTTAATATCAATTGGGATATAATCAATGTAGCATTGAAATTTATATATAGAGTCAAATAACTATAAAAACCTAATTATATCATATGATGTAAATTTTAGATAACTTATACATTTGAATCATGCTATGAATTGTTTCTTGATACAATTCATTTATGATTTTTGAAGTCAGTTTCCTATTTTATTTATTGAAAACTAGCTCATAGATTAGTTATAATCTGATTAGAGATAATTTGGATGTAAAAGAATGAATATTTATTGAGTTGAATAAAATTATGGTGTGAATATGTTCATGTTGTGACATTATTGGTTTAATTATAGGATCATTTTAATCTTATGAAAGATTTATTCAATAACCCACATGTATTGTTATATGAAGTTTATTGTCAAAAAATCACGAGGTTTATATTGCACCATTATGGGTGTCCATGATTTTTTAGTGCTAGGATATTTATGGGAGTCAAAGATCATCACTCTATAAAGAGAATATATCTTTATGAAAGTTATGCTTACACTATAATTTAATAATCCATGAAATATTTTTATGTGGATGTTTAAAAGGAAAAATCCCTCACACCACATTTCTTAGTGATTGCACTATAATATGTACACTAAATATTTGAGAAGATATAGAGATAATGGATTTGTACACCCTGGTCCCATGAAAAAGGTGATATGAATTTTTTGGATCTATTGAGAATTGACAAAGTGATATAAGTTGAGTTTTTTTATATGAATATCACACTATAATAAAGGGAGTCATGCTATGATGCATGAAAGGTTTATAAATATTAGGTGAATATCATAAGGGAAATATGATTAAACTTTGAAAAAATTGATCATATATTCAAGAGGGAATTATATAGAGGTATTATATGGGATTGAGGAGAATAAAAATGGTGTACAATTTATCTAAAGTATAGAGGAACCTACAGATGCTGCATGAGATCGATTGAATTGTTGATTCTCATCTTTATATTTCTTGTACTTCGAGTTCAAGCCTATCTACCCACTCCTATAACTTGTTCTTATTGATAATAACATAAAAATAGGGATGGAATGATCAAAACCATTATACACTAACGATTATCAATTCAATAAAAAAAGTAAATGAACATTGTAAAAAATATTGTGCCATTTATATTATCTCTCCATTGATCTCATATATTCTCTTTGTTCCATATTTTGATCCATAAAATAATTAGTGATAGAAAAACGAGTTTGGGAGTTAATGTTTTGGTAAGCAATGATTCAACCTCCCTCTTAGTGGTGGATTACTCTTAACATGACATGACTCACTAAGATCCCACCTAGTCTAGAAATCAGCTGAGTTTTCCACCCCAATCTTGCCTCTAATAGGCCAGAGTCCTGAGACTAGTACCAAGAATAAATAAACATATATGGGAGGATTTAACTTATTGAAGCCTATAGAATATGTGAAACATGAATACACCTGATATTATTAACAACCACTATTAATATAAATAAATAAATAATATATATAATAATAGATGCATGTGAAAACCACTATCTAATACAACAACCCATGGGAAAACCCTGACATATAATAAAATACAAAAGATAATGCCTTATAGTTTAACTGATATACAAAAGCAGTATCAACTCCTTAATGTAATAACTCTTAGGAATATCTTTCTAAAAATAACCACAACCATCAAGAACCATCTAGTTTCACTAAGAATTAGATTCACACAAACTGATCCAACACCACATCCACCTTGACCATCACTAAACTATGTGATGTATACACAAACACAATACATGTGTGCACAATTCCATTACGAGGGTTATTATAACACATCTATTAGGATTCCTTAAAAATAAAAATTTGAAGATAAATCAGTATTTTAGCTCGATTCTATGAAATATGATATAAACTAGAAAGAAAGTAAACCCAAATATGATTTATAGGTAGAAAAATCATAGAATTTGGTAAATACTTGTCATTATAACTTAGATAAAATTAGAAAATCAGTTTTTTAAGATATCACATCTCTCTTGAAACCATAGACCCTTAGAATAGTATAAGACCTAAATAACTAAAATATGACAACTCAAGAAGTCACTCATAAATGGAAATTAAGGATAAATGAAGAATACCCAAATCATCATAAAATAGATCCAAAAATATCACGTACTGATGGAACTTGAGATTATCTTATAACTCATGATGTATGAACAACTCAACACATCATTATTCCCACACCACTATCAAAACCATAAAGTGGTTCTATATCTCATCAAAGAAAAGAGTATCAATCGAGGATATGTCATCCCCTATAGAAAACTATAACCCAATAAAACTCCACAGATATAAGACTACACATTGATACATAGAGAGTACCTAAACTCCATTTTATCAACTTATAACCTACCACACTTTCTCCATATAACTATAGTTGAAGACCCATGCCTTGCTGAAGCGTGTCTGCGAGTTGAGGGTGTTAGTAACCCCTATGGAGGACCCACACCTCATCATGTAGGATGTGCATAATTTAATGGGTTTAACTACTATATAACTGTAGAAATAATTCCTTATCACAAAGGTGGGTTACCTAATCTAAAAATAGTATATAGGACCCATTCCATGGTATCAATGTGATTCCAAGGGGATTACTAACTTCACATATGCTTCAAAGATATTATGCACACCACATCATCATATCAAAAATGATATGAAATATGAATTACAAAAATCACCTTAGAAAAATCTCCCTATAATTAAGATATATTCACCATAAAATTCTAGATAAAAAAATAATCATAATAAACTATCATGTGTGTAATTCTGACACCAGAGTGAGATGTTATGAAAAACACCAAAGAACACACTATTCACTAATTTTAATTTTATCTACATGTAATTCAATATATTGGAGAATTTATTTCCACTATCATTCCATGTGGGTTCAAAATACATAGTGTGTTCTAGGAAGGTATATGAATTGTTGGTCTCACAGATCAATTGGGTTTATACTACAGTAAAAACCATGAATTTTTTCCTAACACAAAGTCACATGTACTTCTATATTACACATTGTGAGATATTTAAGTCTACATGGAAACCCTAGTCTCCATCTAGAGTCCATACATTAAATTTTCATTATATTTAAATTTATTTTGATATTTATATTTAGAAAAACACAAGACACCTCATGGAAACTAGTACATGATGTATCTTTTAGGACTACAAGCTATGTAGTTGGGAAACTTCTAGATTTATCCCTTTTTTATTTTCACTACTATGTCTATGTTTTCTAGATCAGATCATGATTTACATGTCTTCTAATCTATACACTATTCATGACACCACCATTACTCACCAGAATAACCCCTTCAGTGATTATTCATCTACCTCTTGTATGATTTTAAGTTGTTTTACTGCACTAAACCGCCATTCCAGGTTGTGTGACCACTCAAGTCACTATTGGAACCCTCCACCATTCCAACCATCACTATTTTGGCCAGGTGAAACACCCCATACCACTTATTTTTATATAATTTGGTTTCATTATGATATTAATTTCTCCTTACTCCCCCTCATGTTACCAGTGTCAAACCATCGACCATTGTAAAGGATGATAGTGAACTTATTTCACACGGAAGAAGTAATGGATGATTTTCAAAGAGAATAAATTAAAACAATTTACGGTTGAAAATTCATTATAATTAATCCTCATTCATTGCACGATGATTTTTTTATATAATATTAAAGATAAAATTATTATTCAAAAGAATAATCCAAGAATTCACTTTTAACCTTCCACCAAAAATAAATTTGTTAATTCAAATAATTATTTGTCTTCTTGACAAACAAGAATGACATAAAATGATATTTTAATGATTATTTTATTCCCACAAAAATTAAGATGAACATGGAATGAAGAATAAGGAATGATAATTTAAATTAAAAATAACAGTCAAACCATAATTATAATCACGAATAAAATAAGTACCCCCATGTTATTTTGAATAAATCAAGTATGAGAAGCATTGATTTATTAGTGTGAAGAACGTGGTATGAGGAAATGAAAACATGAACTACCTCATGGTGTAAATTACATCACTTCAAAAATTCATTTATTAATGACATGTAGACCCCTTACACTATGTAATCCGATATAGGCTATACAATGATAGGATTCTTCCCATATCCTCCACCCCTCCTAGGGTTTATGAAGAAATAGTTAACCCTAGAGTTATGCTATAAGGGGGATTTTATATTCACGAATCAGGTCAAAACACGTTATCAAAATTTCCATCTATAAATCCATCTAGGATATATCACTTCTCGCACAAATAGAATAAATTAATATTTAATAAATAAATATTAAATATTCCTAAAAAAATCAACTGACTCAGAACATAACTAAAATTCATCTAAAGGGTAAATACCATGTCCCAAGACCAAAAAAACTATCATAATTTTTTTTCAGTTGTATATTATTGTGAAATGACTATTATAACTTTTTTAGGGACCCGTAAATTTGTAACTAAAAAACAAGAGATGTCCCATCTTGTTAAAACCCTAGGTTACTAAATTGTCCCCGCCTTTAAAACTTTTCATCCATGAAAAGAAAACAACTTGTGATGATAAAACAATAATATTTAAAAACAAAATATTTTGATAAAAAAGCCATCCATTCATGCAATTGATCCACCTTTGGCAGCTTAGGATCTAAGAGAACTTATGACACATACATATAGAAAAGATTATCCACTTTTATCACACCCATTCTTGATTTCTTATCTGATTTTCCACTTCAACATAAGAGCTATATTCTCATATTGATTTCTAATAATCACTTCAGTAGAAGACTCTAACCATATAGGATGAAGTGAAACTATGAACCATTCACACTCACTTATAAGTTTTTATTTATGAAGGAAAACCTCCCACTATATCATTATGATCCCCACCTTTAAAGAGTAGTCTAGAAAACTGTCTCATGGGAACAATCTATCTACATAAAACTTCTCTAATAATCATAATAATGAAGATTATAAACCAAATATTGAATAAATTAATATTATAATACTCTACAGGGTCTACTTCAACTTTCCATATTCTCATTCTGATAAGAAACACACTATAATTTTTATAGTCTTTGGAGGAAAAAATAGGATTAATTAATTAATATTTCCTCAATAATAAGTGGGATCTTGAAATACACACTTAAGTATATATATATATATATATATATATATATAATTTCATCCACTATAAAAAATAACCCAATTGTGTTTTCTTTACTCCTTCATGAATATTATTAGGTAGATTAAAAATAAATAGTACTAGGATCCTCAAACTACCCAACATCATAACATTTCTATTCGATGACACATTCTACCATAATATTAAGTAGATGGTATTAACTGATCAGATTAATTTTTGTAGTTTTCTCTATACCCTAGGATAACACTCTCCAAAACTTGAGAAACCAAAACCATAACCTTGAAGAACCATTCTTTATTGTATATCCAAAGATTCAACCTGATGAGAATGATTAATAAATTTTATAAACTTACCCCACCATAGACCATACTTCTTTAGGGGAAATAATTTATCAAAATTTCTATCAATATATTTTATGCGAACACTAATGGATTACCACTACCTAAGGTCCATTAAAAAATAACATCTAGTCACACACATAAATGAGTCTGTCTCAAAGCAAGGAAGATTGTGGGGTCACTACCATCGATCAAAGGTGAGAAAAATATCTCTCTTATATAAAGAACCAACCATTTCAAGTATATATGATTTGATTCATCCTCTATAGGATGAACATACAATTTCATGTAAAGGGATCTATCCACTATTCCACCACTACACAACTCCAAAATCATCAATAATTACAACCTCAAACTTTACAAATTCTAAATGCTACTTTATCCTCTATGTCACATGCCTTAGAGAAAAGATCACAATAATCTAGATCTTACACTTTAATAGTTTATCATATAACCAGTACTCTCATGAAATGATTGGGGAAATCCCAGAATTACCAATATACTTATATCTATCTAAAAAGAGTGAGTTCTCATATGAACTGTTACTAGGAAATATTTGGTTCATCTGTCCCATGAAATTATCAAGGGTGTTCATCATTCTACACAACATCATTAAAAACTCACATTATCAAAAGAAAAAACTACATAAAAACTATGAAATTATATTTTATACATATTTCGATCTATTGAAGAGGTATAACTATGGATTACCCTATATAAATAATTTTTGTATTCAGTAATAATCATATAAAAATATACTCAACTAAACCTATATCACATAATTCTATACTTACCATTTAATGGGTAATCTCTTGTGAATTCTTGAGGGTTAGTTCTGCTTTCCATACACGGGGGTCCTACTCACCACTGAAGGCGGACCTTAATTTATTTTCTAAAATTCATATCTCATTTTAATGTTAATAATGATTAACCTATCCATACCAAATATGATACTATAGAGTCTCATCTATACCATGAATGAATCCCATGAAATACACTTTATCCATTAAATATAAAATCACTTCAACATATTGAGTGAGTGGGATATTATAACCAAACTCTAAAAAAATGTTTCAAGAAAGAATAAAAATCTTTCACTATTTTGTAGGAGTAAAAGGGATTATTAAGGGAGGATACTAATCATATCTTTAACTATACCTAGTGTAACCTAATCATAGCCATCCATTATGTGTATCTATTCATAGCTCTATCTATTAGAACTTTTTTGTTAGGAAGAACTATTTATAGGTTGTGATAGTGGGAGTGGATCAAAGAATCATCCAACATGAACTTCTCCCACACCACCAAATTCTTAACCAAAAATGTTTCTTGATATGTCATTATACCTATGAAAAAATTTCCTTGATCTCAATGATACTCTAAACTTGGAGTTACATCCATAGAAGCATTTTGGTTGTCCTCAAAAAATATTCTAATACGTCCCCAGAACTAGGGTGCATTGATAATAGGAAACTCTTAGCTACCTATGATCACTCATGAACTCTAGTGTAGGTAAGGATTAATAATAGCATAACCCTAAAAAAAACTTTCTCCAAAATATCCACTTGAACTATCAATCTTGAAAAAATATACCATGAATAATGTGTAGGGAGTAACTCATGATATATATGATCCTCAATGTGTAATCATACATATTCATGTTTCCTTGTTGAGGATTCAACATATCTAAAAGTTGAACCATCTTTAACACATCGATATAGAACCCCATCTAGAATATGAGCACAAACTTCAACCATGATAGGGTATTCCCATCGAGAGTTCAAGAAACACAACTTCCACTAATTGTTAATTATTCCATATAGGGAACTCAATGTAAGAAATATTTTCTAGTTATAAGGTTTCTTAAACTAGATGGAATACATGATTCATTGAATCAAACCAATCCTCTATAATATAAATATTAGGTTCAACTCAAAATTTATGAAGATTCTCTTTTTTGAACTCATAAAACACACTCAACCTATGGGTAGTCTCATCTAGATTAGTGGGAACTATTATATACTCCATGAATAATGGGAATAGAATATATATTTGTTCATAGGGTATAGATACCTCTCAACCGATTCCCTAAATATAGGCATTATAACTCAACTTATTAGAGAAAAGGGGCTTTACCACCATAAAAATATCATCATGAACTTGGATTTAAATATGAGTTGGTTATCTATGGGTGTAATCCTTCATCTATTAAGATAAACCAATAATGATTAACGTATATTTGGGTGAGTTTACATAGGAAGGGAACAAATGATCACAACTAACCACTATATGATGCATTTAACATCTTGATTATACTCTATAATTGATACCTAAAAGTTTTATGTGAATCAATAGATTATCAGAGTCCTTTTGAATGAATATTACATCTACTAAACCAAAACTAGATTCCAAAGATTTATAATAAAACTAAAACCCCCATAACTCCATTTCCTTATGTTTTACCAACCAATCCTCACAATACAAATAACTTAAAACTCCATCACCAGGACTCAAATGAATATGATAATATTATTTTATAACCTCACCCATCAGGATCACATTTAAGCTCTAAATAATCCAAGGGTATAACCCAAGGCAACCGCCAATAGGGTAGGTGCTGGAACCAATACTAAGAAGTTATAATCATACATTAGAGGCCTTAACTTATAACAACCTATAATAGATATGAAACATGAACACATAGGATAAAACCAACAACCATCATCATTATAAATAAATAACTAATCTATATAAAAATGAATACATGAATCAATAACTATCCCATATAATAATACATGGGAAAACCTTGATAGATAATAAATTTCACTAGATAATTAAACCTTTTTCAACTAATATACAAAAGAGGTATTAACTCCTTGTTGTAAGAATTCATGGGAAAATACTTCCAATCACAAGGATACAACCTTAAACATTACATAATCTCGAGTTTTTAGTCTAGAATTCATTTTCTTATATACCCAAGGATCTTTATAGTATATAGTTTTATATAATTAGGTTATAACTCATAACAAAAACATATTTTACAAAGAGGAAACTTCTTATCAATATCTATTTTTTCCAAATTATAAAACTTTTAAAAACGAACACATTTTCCTTCCATGGAAAATCTTCATGACTTTAAACTTGACTTCTTCTTTTTTCTTACCCATCCTTAAACCCCATTAAAGACATTTTAAAATGTGGGATGAGCACAAAAATCTTAGTAAGGGGAATAAAATAAAGAATAAAGAAACATATTAGTTCATGAATACTTATAAAAATTTCCATTTTTGAAAATAATCATTGGGATCAAAATAAAAATTTTCTTACTTAATAAATAAATATTCCTGATCAAATATTTTGATTAAATTTTTATAATAAATATTTAAAGAAAGAAAACTCATAACAGTTTCTATGAATTCATGAAAAATACATGAATTCTTTTCACAAAGTTATATTTTCCACCCTTAAGAAGAATCATATACTTTCCTTAAAACACATGATCATTATATTACCTTGATAAATTACAATATTTATATAAAAACCATAGAAAAAATAGATAAATCATGTAACATCACACTACTCCTCATTAGCTTGAGAAGTTATGAGTGTGCTACTATGCCTTAGGTGATATTCCCAAGACACCAAAGGCTAGCAATAAATTACAAGGGATTTATAAATAGTTTGGTGATTATTTTCACTTTAAAAATAAAAAAACCAATCCAATATAACCATATCTAAAAAACCACTACATGATGCATGGGAAAAATTTAATACAAATCAAATCATAATAAAAAATAACCTTATCACAGTAAAAATTGAAAACCAAAATAAAAAAAACCTAAATCCATGGAAGATACCAACTCAGAAACTCCAAACCTGTTCCAAGATCTAACTCCACAAGACATTCCCAAGGTATCATGATGCATCACTAAAGAAATGATACATCTTACCTTTATCTATGTCTTTATATATAATATCTGCAAACCCACTACAGTGACCAAGCAGGGGGTGAGTATAAAACTCATTAGGATTACCCCAATGACTTCCCAAATCATGCCACTAGGATAGAACATGTTAGAAAATTTGTATAAAATAGTTATAAAATAATTAAAATTAGTTTATATCAAAGCCAAAATAGTTTTTTAAACTAAATAGTTTCCAAACCAATTAATTTTCCAAGGAAAGTACCCAAGAAATTCATTAAAACATTTTATAAATTTCTATTTTGGAATACCCATTACATATCTTCACATCAACATATCTATACATGCATAGAACCGTGGAACTCTATATACTTGTGAGTGGTGAGTCATCATTTCACTAAGATGTAACTTGGTGAACCATTTTGAAGGGGGGAAATTTTATACCCTTATATATCCCATTTTGATAGGGGAAAATTTATACCTTTCTTTATCCCACTTTTTTATGGGGGAAAATTCATTCCCTTATCCATCCCAAATTTACATGAACACACAAAAACCATTATATGCCAAAACCATGCCAAAACCATTTCAATAAAACATTTATTTTATTGAAAACATTTATATAACCATTTTCCATGCATCAAAACCAAACCATATTTTAAAATCATAATTTTAAAACCATGAACCGAAATAACTTTCCATTAAACAAACCAATTTACACAATTTCACAAAAACCATCACTAAAGTGGTTTTACATTAAGCATTGCACATAAATTTCATAATTAAATTCATGAAATTCAATTTGAAATCAAGATTTTAATTTCTAACTAAGAGGAGTCAAGAGTAAATCTACCTACCTCAAAAAGGTTGGTGAAAATGAAGAATGACACAAAACTTCAAAAACTCAACTTTAAACTCAAAAAACCATCCTTAGATCTTGTTACCTACCATAAAAACAGTCATATATTAACATGATTTTAATTAAAAAACATAGATATATACCAAACTAATTATATATATGATTCCAAGAGAGATAAGAAGAAGAAATCTTAGGAAAAGAACTAACAAAAAGAACTTACCAAGGAATATGGGCCTCCAATGAAATTATATTTTCAAATAGATTGCTTCTGGATCAAGAGGAAAGGTATCTACAGCCTTTGGAATGAGTGTAATTTGTTTTAGGGCCATATTAAGTAAAAAAAATCCATTAAGTTGGTAAAATGAGTTAGATAAAAAAAATACATATCTTGTTTTTAATAGTGTATGGTTAGGGTGCACATTTAGGAAAACCGTGTGCTAACCATGTGTTAGCCACTTCCTTCAAACACCCCTTGCATTATTTTCTCACATGGTTAGGAAAACCATGTACCAACCATACTAAATCCCACTATCTAAATTTTCATGGTTTTTCTTGGGTGGCCACATGGTTTTTCCAAATCGTGCACCTAATCGTGCTCCTACCCAATGCCCACTATTTCGGTTTCACGGTTTTCTGGAAGGTGTTTCATAGCTTTTACAAATCATTCTAAAAATTTTCACCTCCATAAAATTTCCAAAAACAATTTAAAACTCATCCAAACCTCTTAAAACTTAACCCAAAAACTTTATATACTTAAAATAAATAAATTAAGGTTCAAGTACCTCAAAATGGGTGTGCTAAATTCTCCCCACCATTGAAATTTCCATTATTAGAAAGAAGAAAACCACCATTAACCTGAAAGAGTTCGATTCATTGATCGAACATTTCCTTCTCATCTTCCCATGTTTCTTCTTAGATCTGACCATGTTTCCATGAAATCCACACTAGAATGATGACTTTTCCATGAAATAATTTCTCTTTCCTATACATAATCATCATTGTCACATGAGCCAATATAGCATATGGCTCTAACTTAACATGATCCCATTGAATCACATGGTCAGAATTAGGTTGATACTTATTCAATTACGATACATGAAAAACATTATTCACTGAACTGAACCTTGGTGGTAAAGACAACCGATATTCCACCTCACTAATCCATTCAAGTAACTTAAAAGGACTTATGTATTGAGGATATAACTTTACCTTATTTCCAAAAATATTATGTCCAAGCCGTAGAGAGATTATCAAGAACACATGATCACTCACCTCAAATGAAAATGACCATTGATAATGATCTGCATATGATTTTTGACAACTCTGAGAAATCTCCATTCTTTTTCTAATCAACTAAATATTATCCATTGTCTCTTTCATAAGGATTGGTCCAACTAATTAACTATCACCTATTTACACCCAACAAAGTGGATAACAAAACTGATTCCCATATAATACTTAAAAAGGATCCATATATATCAAGGCTTGATAACTGTTATTATACGAGAACTCCACTAATGGTATGTGATCCTCCTATGAGCAAAAAAAATCCATTACAAAATCCCTAAGCATATCTTCCAACATTTATATCATCCTTTCATATTATCCATCCATATTAGGATGATAATTTATGCTCATAGTGAACTAAGTTCCAAGGGATTGTTGTATGGATTTCAAAAAATGAGATGTAAACTTCGAATCATAGTCATATACTATTGAAACTAGTACTCCAAGCCTCTTTACCAATTTTTGGATACAGATTTTAGTGAACTCGTCCACTGTATGATATTCATGAAGAGGGATGAAATGAGCCAATTTTTTAAGCTAATCCAATATCATCCATATAGAGTCATGTTTCTGAACCATCCTTGGGATAACATCCATAAAATCCATGGCTATATACTCTCATTTCTATAAAAGAATAGGTAAATAATGCAACATACTTACTAGACATTGGTGCCATGCCTTAAAATATTTAAATATAAGGAATCTCAAAACCAACTAAGACAACTTTACTTTCATTACAACCCACCAAATTTGTGCTTTCAGTTCCTTATACATATTCTATATTCCAAGATGAACAAACCATCTCAAATGGTGCTAAGTATGAATAATTTGTTCCTGAAAAATCAAACTAACAACCATCCAATCTAAAAAACACAACATTGATCCTCTATCAAGTTTCTATCCCTCAATGGTCTCCCCACCATTGAGTTTTTACCTCATAGAAACATATTCAAAATCATATTTCTGTGCCTCTTTAACGTTTTCAACCAAATCTGGAACAAAAGAAACTAGAAAGAAAACTACAATACTACATTGGTGTTCATAATCCAAGTTCATGTCAACTATCATTAACATCAAATTCCATTAATTTGTTGCCTTTTTTTCCAAATTACTATATAAATTTCTACTTAATGTATCCACAACATATTTACCTTTACCTAGTGTACACATTAAGTAAAAGTCAAACATTTGGAGATACTCCATCCATATTATTTATCTTATATTCAAATATCTATGTGAGAATATGTGTTTCAAGCTCTTATGATCCATAAAAACAATAAAATTATCACCAAAGAGATAATGAATCCAAGTATTTAAATCATGAACTACAATAACAAATTCCAAATCATGTGTTAGGTAGTTCTTCTCATGAAACCATAACTAACATGAGATATATGAAACAAAATGATCTCCCTCCATGAGAAAACACTTCAAAATATATCTTGAAGCATCAAAATACACCACATAACCTTGTACTGATTCTGGAAATATCAAGATTAGTGATGATGTAAGAAAAATATCAGGCTCTTGAAAAGAATTATAACATTCATTATTCCATTGGAATGAAACAAGTTTCCTCATAAAATATATCATTAGTGAAGATAGTCATGAAAATTCATGAACAAAACGTCTATAATAACTAGCTAAGCTAAGAAAATTGCATATCTCAAAGACATTCTTTGGAGGTTTCCAAGAGATCATAACCACTGTCTTTTTGGGATCCATAGAAACACCTCTTTTAGATATAAAATGGATAAGGAATTGTACGTCTTGTATCTAAAAACCAAACTTTTAAAATTTTGCATACAGATGAGGATCCCACAAAATACCCAACAAAATTACCAAGTATTTCTCATGCTTCACCTTTTCCTAGAATACACCCGTATGTCACCCAAAAACACCACAAAAAAATAATAATCTAGATACCTTTGAAATATCTAATTCATAAATTCCATAAATATAGATGGTTCATTCATAAGACTAAAAGGAATAACTACATAATCATAATTTCCATTTCTACTACTGAAAGTTTTCATTGAAATATCCTCCTCCTGAACTCACTATTTGTGATATCCTGAATGAAAGTCAACTTTAGAGAACCAATGAGATACCCTAAATTGATTAAATAGATCATCAATGCATGGAAATGGATACTAATTCTTTATCGTAACTTGGTTAATCTTATGATAATCCATACAAAGATGAAGAGTTCATTATCCTTTTTCATAAACAAAACCAGTGCTTCCCATGGAGGTGTACTCAGCTGAATAAACCATTTACTCTCTAACTATTCTAACTGGACTTTCAATTCTCCTAATTCTATTGGTTCCATATATTAATATAGAATGGAAATAAGACCAGTCATTTAAAGGAGATAAATTGTAAAATACACTTATATTTTGGGTTGGAAACCTGACAAATTATTGGGAAAAACATCTAGAAACTAGTCCAATATGGTTGGAAAATATCTAATACCGATATCATCCACAAATTCCAAGGTCAATGATGCCAATTTTTTATCAGATATTTCCAACTTCTGGTGCCAACAATCATACTACACCTAAATTTACATTCTGGTCTCCTTTAAAGAGATGCTTTATAGAATCATAATTTATGAAACTAACCCTTCAGCTATAACAGACATTGAAATCCATTTCAATCATAGAAAAATCCCATATAAATTATTTCCCATCAATATTTATAGAACATATTTTGCACATAAAGTCTCGAAATTATCTTTGGACAATAGGAGTTTAAAGTTTCAAAATAGATGACATCATCTTAACATGAAAACCCAGAAGATCAACAACAAGAAAATAAATAAATGGATGGGATTCACCCATATCAAAAAAATATTACATAATGTTATAATTAAAAATAATTGTACCTCTCGCCATCAATGGTCTAGATTGATCATCCATAATTACTTTCTTAGCTCCATACAATTTCTTACTCGCTGTAGTTTTCTCTTTATTACCTTGTTGAGATTGCATTGGTTTAGGAGTCATGATATTCATTGAATCACTAGGGATTACTCAGTTATGTTTATGAGAATTATTCTATTTCCATCATCCCTTCAAATAATACAATGTTTTCAAAACATGAGACGTGTCCCCAACACCCGACCTTGGAGAACTGCAACAATAGCACTGAATATTCCCCATCTGGTTACAATTGTGACATGATCTAGGTGGTGTCATGCGATCCCACTTCATATGATCAAACAAACCACATTGAAAATATAATGGATTACACTTTGTTTAGGATGAAGATTCACTGATCTAACCATTTCATTCCGAGTCATACCACTACCTTGGAAATAGGTGTCCCTCTTGAACTTATTCCCAACATTTGAGTTCCATCCATTTCCCATAGTTATGGACATTATTCATCTAACCATATTTTCTAAGATTTATATTTACTCCACTGCTTCTTTATTGACTATCTGTATATAATACATTATACAAAGAATGATAATATTTGAGAGAATCTTTGGACTTAACCCTGATTCAAAAATTCATGCCTTCAAGGATGCACTTATAGTAACCTCATGTAAAAAGTGGACTAAATTTATAAATTTATCTGCATACTTTATCACTAAGATATTTTCCTTCTTCAGATGAAAAATTCCATCATTCTAGAAATTCTAAATGCTTGAGGATAGAATTTTTTGTTCAATAATTATTCAAAATCCTCCCATACAATTCCTTATTCAAATTTAGATTTAAATTATAAATCCCACCATAGGTGTGAAATATCTTCGAATATATACATTGCTAACTTCACTTTCAGCTCAGTTGGTGTTCTAAGGAAATCGAAGATTCAATTCACCCTATTCAAGGACAACTATTCTTTTTTCAGTTCCGAATCACCTCAAAAGATGGGTGGATTCTGCTTTTAGAACTGAATGGAATGATCCACTTACCTTGATTCACCCCTCCTGTTCCCTCTAACCATAACATGAAAATCCTAGAAAATACTCTAAACCAGCCATTGGTTCACCTGTATCTCAGGTGAAACCACATTCTCAAAAATCTCTTCCATTTGGTTTCTTCTACACCCAACTAGTGCCATTCTCTATAATGAAAACAAAACACCATTTAGTCCCAGTCTCTAAAAACTACAAACTTAGTAATTTAAAAATTTCCACATCACGCATATCACAATAAGGATTTCCAAAATTTATGAAATTTTCATTCAAACCATTTTTGTAAATTCCACCATACCTTTTGAAAATGAAACCATTTTCAAATATTTTTAAAAATAATTTTTTTTCACCAAATCGTAAATTATTACTCAAAATGAATTACACACTCTTAGTGGGAAGTCATTTTTATGATTTCATATCATTCTATTATCATCGGATAAACCCATGATGATGAGGTTACTAATACAAGAAGTGTCTCAAAATAATCATGTACCAAAAATCCCTAGTAACTTGAAGTTCAGCATAAATAGGTTAGCTATGACTTTTTATTATTTACATTTAAAGTTCCAAAAATCCTATCTCATTGATACCAACTCTACTCAAGGATTAAAAAAGAATAATTTTCATCTCTAGGACCGAATGAACTAATACCATTTGTACTAAAAAGATATTTGTATCGACCAATACTGATACTATCTGTAACATCCTGCCCCTCCTCATTGGCTTGAGAAGTGAAAAGTGTGCTACTAGGCCTTAGGCGACATCCCCAAGACACCAAAGGCTAGAAATAAATTCCAAGGGATTCAGAAATAGTTAGGGGATGATTTTCACTTTGAAAATAAAACAAGTAAACAAATATAACCATAGAAAAACTACCACTATATGATGCTTGAGAATAATGTAATAAAAATAAAAGTATAACCAACAATAACCATATCATAGTATAAATATGAAACCAAAAAAACTCGAAGACATAGAAGACATCAACTAAGAAACTCCCAATCTGCTTCAAGATCCAACTCCATAAGCCATGCCGAAGGTATAATGATGCATCACTAAAGAAATGAGTTACCTTACCTTTACTTATGTCTTGATATACAATATCTAAAAACACACCAAAGTTCCCAAGTTGGGGGTGAGTATAAAACTCAGTAGGATTTCCCCAATGGATTCTTAATTCATTCCAATAAGATAGAACCTGTAAGAAAATTTATATAAAATGGTTTAAAAAAAATTAAATTTAGTTTATATCAAATCCAAAACAATTTCCCAAACCAAATATTTTCTAGACCAAACAATTTTACATATAAAGAAACCAAAAAATTATTTAAAACAATTTCTAAATTTCCATTTTATCACACCCATTCCATCTCCACACATTCACACATCCAAACATGCATGAAACCATGGACCTATTTATATTCATGAGTGGTGATTCATAATTTCACCAAACTATCACTTGGTGAAACATTTTTATGGGGGGAATTTTATACCCTTACCCATCCCATTTTTATTGGGGAAACTTCATATCCTTATCCATCTGACTTTTTGATATGGGAAACTTAACATCTTTATCCATCCCCAATGCACATGAATGCATGCCAACCATTGTATGCCAAAACCATGCCAAATCATTTAAATAAAAAACTTATTTTATTAAAACCATTTCTATTACCACTTTTCATGTATCAAAACCAATCCGTATTTTAAAATAATTATTTTAAAATCATGAACCAAAAGCACTTTCCATGAAACAAAGCAATTTCCACAATTTCACAAAACCATCACTAATGAGGTTTTCAATCAAGAATTTCACATCAATTTCACAATTTAATCCAAGTAGTTAAAACAATTTAAAATCAAGACTTAAATTTCTAACTAAGTAGAGTTAAGAGTGAATCTAACTACCTTAATAAAATTAGAAAAATGAAGAACTGAACAAAACTCCCAAAACTCAGCTTGAAACTCCAAAAACCTTCTTTAGATCTTATTCCCTACCATAAAAATATTCATATATCAAAATTATTATCATAAAAAATTATAGATATATCCCCAAAAAATTATATCTATGATTCTAAGAGATGTAAAAAGAATAAATATAAGGAAAAAAACCAAGACCGCACACTTACCAAGGAATTTAGGACTATAACTCACATATATTCACCAATGGATTGATCCTAAATCAAGAGGGAAGGTCTCTCCAGCCTTTGGAAGGTGTGGAATTCATGTTAGGGTTATATTAAGGAAAAATGAGCAATTCCACAATACATGGATCTTGTTTTTAACAGTTCATGATTAAGGTGCATGGTTAAGAAAACTATGCACTAACCATGCGCTAGCCACTACCCTCAAACACCCCTCACATGGTTGTATTTCATGGTTAGACAAACTGTGCACCAACTGTGATAAACCCCACTATCCAACTTTTCATGGTTTTTAATAGGTGACTATATGGTTTGGCCAAACCATGCACCTAAACATGAATACCCAATGCCTACTATTTTAGTTGAAAAATTTCTTGGAAGTAATTTCATAGTTTCTACTAACCATTATCAAACCATTCACCTCCAGAAAAGCCCCCAAAACAGGCCAAAACTCCACCGAACCTCTTAACAATTTACCCAATAACTTTATATACCTAAAATACATAAATAAAGGGTCAAGTACCTAAAAAGATGGTGATAAAAATCATGTAGGTAACTTGGGAAATCATTTTCTATATCACTCTTTTAAATAGAATAATCAATACGGCCTACTTCCATACCCAATGCATTGGAGGGATATCACAGACCCACCTGTCCTTTGTTTATAACAAAACCACATAGCATTGGTATATAAAGGAACCACACCTTCTTTGTTTATAAAGAAACCAAACATCATAATAAAAACACCCAATAACCATAACATAACCAAAACATAGAAAATCTTTCAATTTCCAACATTATGCTCATAAAAATATTCTTTTCACCCATAAGAAAACATTTCCAGATTTTGAAATATCCATTCCATTTAGAAACCCTTTTTGATAATAACTAGAAAATTAGAAATAATATTTTGTCTTTGAAGAAAACATAGAATCTTATAAAGTAATCCAAATATCAAATAATGGTTATGGTAGTGGGAAAACTCATTGTCGCTGTATATGTTAAAATAGAACATTCCCTTTTTTCTTTTTTAAATAAAGTCAAAACATTCTGTAAAAATATTCCTTTTGAAAACCTTTCAAAGAAATTAATAAGAGATATAATTTTTTTTATAATTAATTTACTTATATATAAATACATTAATAAAATAATTAAAAATACGAAAATGAAAAAAGAGATGGAAGGGAAACTTTAAAATAGGATTTTTAAAAGAAAATCCTTTACCTCAAGTCCGAATCATCACGCACATTCCTTATCTTCATGAATAATAAACTTATGTTAATTATTTAGTTTATTAAGAAACTTTTTCAAGTTTATTATTCCTTTTATTTTATTTAATACCATGTTATATATAATTACTTAATCAATTAAGTTCATGTCAGAGGTTTTGAAAATATTCGACTCATATGTCAAAAATGACTTTGGTAGGTTGACTATGGTCAATGAGGACACTATTTTATCTTAAAAAAAATAATAATCAAGAAATAATTATCATATTTTACATCAATTATACTTTTAAAACCAATAATGAAAGATGTTTATGAAAAACTAACTATGTTTAAATCATGGAGATGGTAGGCCATACGTATGCACGAGTAACATTTCAATTTTTTAACGATAATTATGAAAGGAAGGTATATATTATTTCATATTACCATAATGATAATAATAACATAAATATCATTTTATTAATTTAAATAAACTCTTATATATCATCCATGTGATTCATTAATGAAGAATAAATCACATCCCTTTATGAAGGTGGTAGTCCACACACACACATGAATGATGTTATCATTTTTTAATGAATGGAAAGGTAATAAATTAAATGATATATTATATTTAAATAATGATAAATAAATCATGAATATCCAATATATGCATTAAATCTATCATTAAAATTATCTATGAGAGGAAGTGATGGGAAATAAATTACATTAGTTTAAGAGGCGGTAGTCCGCCATACACACGAATGATGGAATCATTTCCTATATGATGGAATAGGTCATTAAATCAATATAAAAACATATCATAATATATAAGATAATAATTGTATTATTTCATAATGGTTTAAATGGTTTAAATTTTATGAACCAGCCTAGATACTCTAGTACCCTGATACTCAAGCTAACTTTGACATAGCCCGAAGGGTGTTCCTAATCCCCATGGGTTGGTGAATAACACTTAACATAATACAAGATAAAAAGAGGTATTTTTTTTAAAAAACAATGAAATAAAAAGTTAAATTTTAGTATACTCAACACTCTAAAGGGAGATTGTACCAAAAACCAAATAGGTAGGGCCGAACCGTTAGACAAAACGTGCACCCTAACCATGCACCCCTATACTAGGGTGCATAGTTTCTATTAGGCCAGAAAATAGTTTTTGAACTATTCAAAAACCATGAAAACATTCACTGTCCAGGGTTTTACAGTTTTCACTAGGGTGGCACATGGTTTGGACAAACCATGCACCAACCGTACACAACCCAAAGAGCCTCCAAAAATTTCAAAATTACACCTGAAGAAACCCTACACAATATCCAACCAAATAATGATAAAAATGAGTGTTGAGGAGTACCTAAAAACTAATATAATTATGTTACATTTATGGATGTAGAATAATAAATAAAATAAATATAATTGATTAAGAACTATACCTCTTATTTAGACAACCTTTTAAGGTTTACATAAAAAACATTCCTAGGATGGTTTTATAGTCAAACCGTTTACTTTAGGACATGGTTTGGTATTTAATTAAGTTATTTGGATAGGTATTGGTTAAACTAAAATGTTTCTTCCATGTTAATAAAATAGGATAAGAGGTTTCTTTTTATAAGAGAGGGGAGGGACATTCTTGGAATTTTTTAAAGTAATAAATTAATGTAAATTAATTTTCATATTAAAATGGATAGAAATTGATAATATTAAAATATAAGATGATTTTGAGTCAAAATAATCTGATAAAATAAAAATTGGATACTTCTTGGAGATTCTTTCACCCTTATCTATTTATTTTAACCTATGTTAACCCTTTTTAACAATTACTATGACGATAAAGTTTTCACTCTTTTGGGGTCAATATAGTTACTATAAAAGGAAAATTGATCAATTAATGGAACATATTTGATATTTTTAAATATATAAAAATTAATTGGATGAATATTTTATTTTTATGTATTTTAAATCATTAAATAAAATATTATTTATTATAAAATAATATTAATGTCAATTTTAACACTATTCATTTAATATAGCATTAAAAACATCAAGATAAATATGTAATTAGAATATAAACCTTTTACACACCGAAAATATTATATAATTAACTAAAAAATTTGTGAAATACAATAATTAATTCAATTTATATTACTTTTTTTTAAAATCATTTATTTTATTTTTCTATTAATTGAATAAATACCGCGTCACCATTACATAAGAAATTAAGGTAATTATATAATTACTAAAAATTAGAAATAAATTATCATAATGAAAATAATTCAATTATTATCAAAATAAAAATTAATATTTTTTCACAACATTCTTTTATCGCTATGTGAACAAATAAGAGATTTTTAAAAGTAAGAGAGTTACATTTTTTCTTTTTTTATTCTTAAAACATTACATAGGTCACTTTCATGGACAAGTAACCCATAAACAAATAAAAATAGAATCTAATATGATAATGGTATAAATAAATTCATATAATAATATTTAATATGACAATTTTTGGCCTTATCACTTAGTTTTAACCAAGGATAACCCAATTTACCCTTTTACCATGGCGACAAATTTTTGATGTTTTTAATATTCACTTTGACAAAACAATAATTTGACCTTATTAAATAATATCAATCACAATGATTAAAAATATGGAATATATTTTACAAAATTAAATCTTTATAAGTGATATAAATTTACTTTATAATAACCCTTCAAAGTGTGACGAAAAGCAGGTTTTCAGGAAAATACATTTTTCAAGCAATAAATGGTCTTATATTATCCCTATGAATAGAAAAAATCATTATATAAAATTAAATCAATAGATATATAATATATAATTTTCATTTAAATATTTCTGTATTAGGGGTTATTTTAATTAATTAAAATGAATAAAACTTATGCACTTTAAAATAGTTATCAGAAAACTGTTTTTTCAAGAAGAAAAATAAAATTATACCAAAATCATGAAAATTGTTCATGAAAATGAAATTAAATTTATTATTATAAATAAAATGGTTCATATGTAACTTTAAAAAAAATATAATATATAAATATAATTATAAATTACATTATTTAATGAAAATAAATAACGATAGTTGAGAAATTGGTAATCTTTACTATTCATTGAAAAATCAATCATTTCAGAAAAACCCCAAAATTTCACCGTAAGTTAATTTTTATATAATGATTTAAAAAAATATTTTTTTTATAAAATTATATTTCTAAAAATTTACAGAATTTAATTGTAATATTTTCTTATAAAAAGAAACACAAACCATTTTTGAAGAAAACATATTTTTGAAGAATAAAATGACTTCAATAAAATCTGAGTGATAATTTACTAATAGTTTATCAATACATTTATATGGAGTAAGACATTTATATATTTCATAAAATAGTTAATCCTATTCATACATTCCAATTTAATTTCTCGGTTATAATGGTCATATCTAAATAATAATATTAAATGTTTTTTTATGCTTGGTGTTGTACGTCGTATAAGCTATCAAACATTGTTTTTTAAAAAAACTCGACTGTTAAATTATTATGTCTTTTAATAAATTAAATCCTCATAATTTTAACTTGATATTTATAATCAGGGGTTTGAAATTTGATAATACTTTTTTTGAAATCTCACATCGTAAAAAAGGGTTAATAAAACTTTCTTATGAAAAGAAGGAAAATGAAATAAAAATATTATTTATAATAACACATAACTGTGTTTAAAAATAGGATAACATTAGTGGGAAGTGAAAATATGGATAAAAAACATAATTTATAAATAATTATGGATAGTGATATAGATTATTTATCATAATAAAGTGAATTATCAAGGGAAAGTTAACAACCACAAACCATAAACCGATGAGGTGTGAAAAAAATAGATTCATAAAAAATGAAGGTAATAGGTTAATTTTTTTGTTTCAAGATCCTTTTCTTATATTTGAGGAATTAATTTACCTTATATACTAATAATATAAGTAAAATATACTTACTTGAAAAGTATAATTTTATCCTTTAATCAATTACCACCACAATCTCATCTCTTGCTTCAAATAATGAGTATTCATGATGTTTTTTTATGCTTGAAGAAATAAAATAAACTTCTAATGGATCACATAATTCTATAAAAGAATCAAAAGATATTTCTCCTATATTTAGATGTTAATAAAAACTGAA